>OY977936.1:5010000-7510000 GCA_963854355.1 Epinotia brunnichana | reverse complement strand
CGTTGTTCAGGTACAAAAGCAGATGGCGCGCGAGTACGAGCAGCTAAAGTCGACGGTGGCGACGCTGCAGATGTTCCAGCACGAGGGGGAGAAGGCCATCACGCCTATGACTGGCAGTAAGTGTACACTACTCTTAAGACTTCATCACACACGAACAGGAGCCCTAATGTAACGACTTAAGGCATACATTCGGAAGTAGGCGACTAGCCCCCCTCACGCCCCGCCAGCATTGCGCTCATGTGGCCAAGGCCTTATGCCACGTCGCCTGTTATACGTTATCTAGATATCCATACATTCTGAAAGTTGCGCGGTGTAAACGCATCCATAGGTCCGGTTGACGCCACGTACTATCGCCCAAGGGTACGGGTTCACACTTTCTTAAAAAAAACGTCTCATTGTATAGAAATGTACTTTGCACATGCGCCCTGTTCCTGCCCTGTGGGTCTCTATATCACATACCAGTTCGTACTGGCCGTAGAATGAAACGACTGATGCACCTATGCACACTACACCTTTTTATGCCACGAACTCCGTGATGGTGGCAAACAACCAACCACTTACAGACTTACAAGGTACAACAACAGTGTTATCTTATCGTACTTAATAGGGGACCTTCTGGATGCACTTGGACCCGGCGGGGTCTTTTGTACTGTTCCCGCCTACAACAACAGTACAAGAGATAATCCCGTTTAAAAATGTTGAGTGCTCCTATATTTCTAATTACCAGAATAACGATATCGGGAGTGAGGGTAGCGCACGGGCATTGGATAAGAAGTGAGATCGTAGCTTCGTACACAATGAAAAGTCATTTTCCACAATGATACCTACGTGGAGTGAAGTGTCATATCACGTTGATTTTCAAGCTCGCATTTCATCAATAGGCTTGTTGCGTGGTGTTAAAATTGATAACGTCGTGTTGATAAATGGATAGTAAAACGTCAAATGATTGTAATAAAGTATAAATTACAAAATATAATTCAAATCATAAAAAGATATGAACCTTGAAAGTTTAGAAAAAAAAGCTTTTTTATTTATTGTCCAAGAGTAAATTTAATTTAAAGGTACCAATAGAATCTTTACGCTTTTATAGAAACAAATTTGTATGACAACTATGGACCTAAACGCAGTATTTCGCGACCGAAACAGCAATTTACTTAATTTTCCATGCAACGGTTAGTACAAATTGCACGGTGTGACGTCATACTTTAAAGCCAATCAGTATGAAGCGTTTCGGCTGCTGTCAGCGAGGTCCGTCTTTAACTTGATTTTTTGGGTATTAATGTCCTTTAAATGTGGTTGCTTCCATACAAACATGTGTTCATCTACAAAAACTGGTTCGAATGGCATCGTAAACAAATTTTAGGTCACAAGCCCATTCTCCCGGGCGTTAAACATCATAAGATTCATAAATATACCTACTACGTTATCCTGATGCAATGCCTGAATAGCATAAACCTTCAGTAGCGGACTCCGCCCATACAAGCCGATTCCCACTGGCGCGGCGAGCCTATAGTTATATACTTATTCTAAACTCTTTCATAACATTTTTTGGTTCCGGGTTGCCCATCGAAAAATTTTCACGCGCCGTCACTGTAAACCTAAGGCACTGGTCCCACCGCGAGCGAGTAAGCTATGAGCTATCGGCTATTTTCTAGCTCAAGAAACGAACAAAAGATAATCGCTTTCGTGTAAATGTAAATAAAAGAGAGAGTTATATATTTATAGTTTATAGCTGGCTGTTCACACCGCCGGCGATGAACTATACATTTATTTACACTTGAGCTATTATCTTTTGTTCGTTTCTTGGGCGAGTAATCGCCGATATCTTATAGTCTGTAGCCGGCGGTGGGACCAGTGCCTTAGACTACTGTTATCGAAAAGTATGCCTTCCTGAAGACACTTTTAGTACTTCTCAGGGTTGGCTACGCACTTGTATCTTTTGCATAATGCAGTCCAAAGTTTACTTACCGTCAGATCTCGTATTGTATCATAAAGTTTCATAGTAATACTGAGATCAATACAGCATTTGGAATCACATTATAATGCAACCAATCGCAAAGTAACGATCGAGCGTAGAACAAACGCAACCTTATCTGCGTCTGGTCAGTTTTGTAATCCATTTGCGTAATTGATTTAATCGGCGTAACACAATCTGTGCGTATTGTTAACTAAATCTTGGTGGCAAATAAACACACTATATATAACATATGCTGATGTATACTTACGCAAGCCGTAACGACGGAAAACACATTGCACAAAATACGGCTGTGACACACACCGACTGATACCGATCTGATTACATAAGTGTTCCGTTTTTACCAATTTTAGCACCACTAAAAAAAATGAAATGTTTTTCTTACTGACATAAAAATTCAAATATTTGATACGGAATATTAAATTTAAATATTTGGATAAAACAATACACTACAAAATAATACAACTGTATGTTTACCTCACTTCCAAGTAATATTTAAATCGCCAATTCAACAACAGTCAAGAGCAGGCCTATGAAAGGGGCATTTTTCTATTAAATTTATAATAACTATACTTACTTAGTGGTAACTAGTTTTCATTTCCATTTTAGGAAGATACGAATTACAAATCTTGTTGTTGCACTGCCGGTGCTGCTTCTTGCCTCGGACATGACCTTTCTCGCAGAATAAAAAAAAGTATTAAAACTAAACCGACAATAAAAGAGCCAATTTTTCAGACGACAGCACAGGACGTGACGTACTTAAAAACGTCGTTCAACTCGCATGCAAATGTAGTTCCACTCATTACGTGTATTTGCCAACTGAATCATGTAAATATAATGAAATACCTACATGCATGTATTCGTTCCAAATAGTTTACAACTGGGGCGCGCGGCTGTTCTAATATTCTATATTTCCTCCCTTGCTAGGTTTCGCCCTACTTTTGTCGGCAGTACGTCATTGAGCAGTTTGCGTATCGTAGCAGCGTAGGTGCCTCTTAAATACAGGTATCACGCCTCTACCATTAATTCAGAACTTTTGTCTTATCGTATTAGTTTCTATCGTTTTTACTCTTTTACGTTTATTTTTCGTTGCACAGGACCAACATATTATTATTACAGCTGGAGCAGCTTATTCTGGTGGTTAAATATGGTAAAAAAAATTAGGTACGCAAGTTTTGGACTTAATCACGACTATAATCATTTTCACCATCGGAGAGTGCAGACTACCTATATTTTATTTAATCGTATGGCGTATTCTATATTGTAGGCTTTATTATTTAACTAGCTGTTGCCCGCGACTTCGTCCGCGTAGAACTTTTTATCGTCTTAGAAAATGATTTCTCTCAATACAAAATTTGAACCCTCTTTTAGGGGATAATTAAAAAAAAAGTTGATGTTCATTTTCTAGTTTGTGAACAAACAGTCTAAAACCAAAGTTAAAAATCTCATACTTTAAAAATGCCTTGAAATACTCAAACTTTGAACCAATTTTAACACTCTTAGGGGATGAATTTGGAAAAACTCTGAAATCAGTTTTGTAGTCTTTTAACGTACAGAATAAGACCGAGTTAAAAATCTCTTACTGACACTTTAAAATTTTATTGCTCGCCATTTAAAATTTGAACCCCCTTTTAAACCCCCTTAGAGGTTGAATTTTTCTAATCGCTGAAAGAACTTTTTTCGTAAACTTTTAAGTCTCTAGCTCAAAAAAAGTGTTGCCCATACAAAGCTTTCTTAACCCCCTTAGGATTGGAATTTTCTAAAACTCTGTAAGTACTTTATTAATAATTTTAATAAGTAACATTTTGAATAGTTTTAAGTCTAGTAAAAAAAAAAGTTGTTCCCACACAACACTGGCTACCCTTCTTAAGGATCTTAAGGATCCCCTTAGGGATGGAGTTTTCTAAAACGCTGAAAGTTCTTTTTTAGTATTATAATAAGTAATCTTTTTGCAAAGTTTTATGTCTAACTCAAAAAAAAGTGTTGCCCATGCAAATCTTGCTCTCCTTTTTAACCCTATTAGGGGTGGAATTTTCTAAAACGATTTGTGTTCTTTTTTTGTATTTTAATAAGTAATCTTTCTACAAAGTTTCAAGTCTCTAACTCAAAAACATAAACTTTCCCTGATAAAAACTTTGCACCCCTTTTTATCCCCCTTAGGGATAGATTTTTTCAAAACGCTGAAAATCTTTTTTTTTGTATTTTTATAAGTAATCTTTCTACAAAGTTTTAAGTGTCTAGCTCAGAAAAAGTGTTCCCCATACAAACCTTGCACCCTTTTTTAACCCCCTTGTAATATTTGTCAGTGGAATATTATAGCCTTAAAGTTGGTCTGCGGCCGGCATGAGAAATGGATTTAGGGTCGTGTGTTTGGCTATGACCAGAGTGGTGAGTCTCATCAACAATTTGTAAATAATGAGCGCCAGATGGAACCACCAACAAACTTGAGGATTAGCTAAATAATTAAAAAGGCCAATATACTTTCAACAAGAGAGTTTATTAAATATAGAGTATATGGTAGTATCAGGCTACATCACTAAGACAGTAGTCCCACACCATGTGTTCTAGTTTTAAAGTTAAGTTACAGTCTTGATACCAGTAAAATTACTTAAGCATTAAACTTAGAATAACGGGTTACTTAGTTAGGGTAGTTCAAGAGGAAGCGTTGAAACTTACTGATAAAAGAAAAAAAAAAAAAAACCCTAGGACAATAAATTGTCACCATTAGTCAAAAGTTGGTATTTGAGGACCTACGTTCCAAATTGAAATTAAAATCAAAGTATGCTTACCACGCACGGTGGGTTTTTTTCAAAGAAAGACAGTGTAAACGGTTGTGGGAAGCCAACGAACCGACATGTGAAACTGAGTAGTGAATAAAGATTCCCTAGAAAGTTCTAGACTAGGGTACCTAGTCCATATTTGAAGCTAAATTATGCAAGGCTGGGCTCTCGCCCGAAGCGATGAATCTTTAACCGAGAAATGTAAAAACGTAGTCTTCACATGGTTAGCAAAATTTGGAATGACCGAGGCAAGGGCACCTTCAAACCTCAAAAAAACAAACTCATTCTCCGTTCCGAATCACCGAAACACTGGAAGTGGGCAGCTACCAGAACAGCGACCAATGAACAATTATAATTTTATGGTCTTTCACCAAAAACTATATAAACGGAAGCTACGCCGTATTTATAAGAAAACAACGACATCATTAACTTTTTCCAGCTACACTGAGCGAAACGATTAATAAACACAACCCAATGTTTTGACATGAATCGTAGTGTTACATGCCTAAAACGGAACTTCCTTTAAACGCTCATCGACAAAGCAATGCGACGTTTCGTTAATGCAACCAAGGTACCATCGACAAATAAAAATAGGAATTGCATCTCATTTCGATAACTTAAATTTAGAACTAATAGAAAACCAAATAACCTGCGACCTGTAGGTTTAGAAATAGCTATACTATCAACCCAAACATAGTCCCACTACTAGAAATAAAAAGACAAGTGTCACCTTTGACAGCTATGAGAAATGGAACGAAACGCTTTCGGACGGGACCGACATTTCATAACATTACACAGGAATGTCATTGTTTATATGTGAATAAAAGAGTTATTTATCATCCAATATGAAGTGAAAGTGTTTTGAGTGTCTTTCTCCTGCATCATGATGCCAAAAGACATGATGTACAACTATGACAACTGGGAAATTCGCCGTACTTAAAGGTAATACGATGACGACAAAAAGTTGAATTCTCGACGTATATCAACAAAGCCTTTCTTGCCGATATTCACCCAGTACACTACCTAAGAAGTGTTACAGTACATCTCGAGTTGGGTAAAAAAAAAAATTTTTTAATTCATACAAAAAAAAAAATTTTTTTTTTAGATACTGGATCCAAAATATGGAAGTCATGCAAAGAACAAAATATTAAAGAATGGTGCTCGTCAGCACCATAAGAAGAATTAATGTTGTGTCCAGAATGGACCGTAGTGCTTACTAAAGACGAGTCTCTACGGACCTGTACAAGAACAGAAACTTAATACTTAGTTTAAAAAGAACGAGTTAATCAACTCAGTGAATGCTTAAAGAGTAGTAGAGTATTATATTGTATACCTATCGATCGATCCTCTATACTTATGAACTATGCGCGCACTAACCTATGTATGCTTAACCGAAAAATTAAACGAAAGTTTAACCGAATCCTTACACGAAGTTTTACTCTAAGGTTTAAACGACTATATTTAAACACAAGGTAATCCTAATATTTAAACGAAATAAACTACATGAAAGCTTATCTAAAAGCCTCCATGAGTACATCTACGGACTATTGTTACAACTAACCACTATTTCTATGAATGGTTAAGGTAAGATTCGCGGTAAAGCCTTACACTATCTTAACATAATAATTACTATTTCTAAAATTACGTCGGGTAACAGGAGTTTACTTTATTAACGACTACCCGAGAATTAGGGCCGGCAATGCACCATATGTTAGTGATTTCTCAAGCACCTAGAGTATTGTTTGGAGACTAAAAAAACAAAGTTTAGTTATTCAGTAACCTTTCAATGAACTACTCAAAGCTTCCTGTAGAATTGACTCCAAAGAGTTCAATTCTTTTATGGAAAATAAACCTACTATGACATAAGGAGGGCGTGATACACAACCTGGACTCCTATAATAAATAGTGAGGATATCACAATAGTGATTTTGACTTAAGGGTTTGATGACTTGTCAGGCCATATACAACCAAGACTACGGTCAGTTCGTACGCAACTAGACTCATGTAGTAATAAAGGCAGACTTCACATGTCTGAATAGAAATAAAAGGCAGACTCACATGTCTGAATTAATTAGTTATACTTGGTGACCTGAGGAAAACAAGTGAGGGATAAACAAACACTAGGCTTCGCTCAGTTTAACTGCACTATAAGAACAGTATAAAAAATATAAGTAAGTAAGCTACAAAGGAACCACCTCATGAAGACGGCGCGGCATCACCGGGTCGAACTAAGTCCTTGATGTGGAAATCACCCAATTTTTTCCCTTCGAGGGATTTTAAAGTGTATACCAGCGGTCCAAGTTTCTTATAGATGACACACTTCTCGTACCTAGGAGCTAGCTTTGCCGAGAAGTGTTTAGCGGCGTTAGATAAACGGAAACATTTCTTATACACGATTTGCCCTTCTTGGAGTTCCATAGGACGTTTTCGCATATTATAATAACGCGCGTTACGCTCGTGGGAAACACGTAGAGAGTTACGCACCTTTTCAAAGATAGTTTTTAACTCTTTAAGATTGTCAGAGAAGGAATGACCGTTATCGACGACCAGGGCGTGTCGATCAACAGGAACATCAGAATTTCCAGAAAGAACTAACTTCACACCTCCCCTCTGAGCTAGATCGGCAGTGGACACAAGAACCTGTTGTAGGCTACTACGACGAGACTCTGGGTTAACCTTACAACCCCTAATAATAAGTTCGTGTGAAATTTCGTCTTTTTTCAGGCATGTAATGTTACCACCGGCTTGTATGAAGTCCATTTTGTAAAGTTTACGGCTTGTTTAAATGTTGTCCAACAAAAGGTTGAATTTCTACACGGTAAGATTTTTTGAAAACTTGACCTCAAATTCCAACTTTACAAGTATAAACAGCCTATCCTTAAAATAATAGCAACATCAAACACTAGAAAGTAGTGTCCAGTTGAAATTGTAAATGTTACACCATAAGTTCATATTAAAAAAAAAAAAACGGACAAAATAAATGGCCTTCAAATAGCCCTACCAGTTAAACAACAGTAGTGTTATTGTGTCAATCCAGTAAAATTCACACTATCAGTATATTGAAAAGTTTCAATGTTTCAAGTTTTTGTCTGGTACAAAGCACAATAAAGTTTTTATATTATTTAGAAAATTTCATAACATTTCGCAATAATGGACGCAATAGCACATCAGTATATTTGAGATGTTTGTAAGTTCAAGTTGAACAGTTAAAGTTTTTATATATATTTTTTGATTTAAATTGATAGTTTAAATCCGTAAAGTATACTTAAAGCTAACACAGAACAAATACCATAGTCACTACTCAGTATCATAAGAACTATAACTAAAGCAACCCTTAAGGTGGTTCGCTTGCCATACAAAACGTTATTTGACATTCGTAGGCTAACGGCGTGATATTTTAAGAAACTTATGTAACAAACTTTCATAAATTGGATTCCCATTTGCGCCAAATTCCCCCTTTCCTAGAATAAACTTGTATAAACTAGATTAATTTGAGAAATTGGTTTGTCACGTGATATTTTGGGAAAACTATTTTTCTCAAATTAATCTAGTTTATACAAGTTTATTCTAGGAAAGGGGGAATTTGGCGCAAATGGGAAGCCAATTGATGAAAGTTTGTTACATAAGTTTCTTAAAATATTACGCCGTTAGCCTGCGAATGTCAAATAACGCTTTGTATGGCAATCGAACCACCTTAAATTAGAGAATTGAGTATTCCCCTAGTATTTAATTAATACATTTATTTATATTATTTAGCTAATCTCAATCTGGCCAAACGTTGGGAACGCCACTGTAATATTTGTCAGTGGAATATTATAGCCTTAAAGTTGGTCTACGGCCGGCATGAGAAATGGATTTAGGGTCGTGTGTTTGGCTATGACCAGAGTGGTGAGTCTCATCAACAATTTGTAAATAATGAGCGCCAGATGGAACCACCAACAAACTTGAGGATTAGCTAAATAATTGAAAAGGCCAATATACTTTCAACAAGAGAGTTTATTAAATATAGAGTATATGGTAGTATCAGGCTACATCACTAAGACAGTAGTCCCACACCATGTGTTCTAGTTTTAAAGTTAAGTTACAGTCTTGATACCAGTAAAATTACTTAAGCATTAAACTTAGAATAACGGGTTACTCGAGTTGCTTAAGGGGTGCTGTCACCTTAATAATAACAAGAATAAATTTACCGGACCGGTGAGATGTCTCAAACCTCCATCACGCACACCCAGGACAGCGCCTCGCTCTGCAAGTTTCCATTCAGGTGGGCAGTGTCCTATCAGGAGCTGTGCCCGCAGCGCAGATCAGGTGGGCTGGTACACATCACCGGCACCCGTGTATAAGCGCTTAGTTCAAGAGGAAGCGTTGAAACTTACTGATAAAAGAAAAAAAAAAAAAACCCTAGGACAATAAATTGTCACCATTAGTCAAAAGTTGGTATTTGAGGACCTACGTTCCAAATTGAAATTAAAATCAAAGTATGCTTACCACGCACGGTGGGTTTTTTTCAAAGAAAGACAGTGTAAACGGTTGTGGGAAGCCAACGAACCGACATGTGAAACTGAGTAGTGAATAAAGATTCCCTAGAAAGTTCTAGACTAGGGTACCTAGTCCATATTTGAAGCTAAATTATGCAAGGCTGGGCTCTCGCCCGAAGCGATGAATCTTTAACCGAGAAATGTAAAAACGTAGTCTTCACATGGTTAGCAAAATTTGGAATGACCGAGGCAAGGGCACCTTCAAACCTCAAAAAAACAAACTCATTCTCCGTTCCGAATCACCGAAACACTGGAAGTGGGCAGCTACCAGAACAGCGACCAATGAACAATTATAATTTTATGGTCTTTCACCAAAAACTATATAAACGGAAGCTACGCCGTATTTATAAGAAAACAACGACATCATTAACTTTTTCCAGCTACACTGAGCGAAACGATTAATAAACACAACCCAATGTTTTGACATGAATCGTAGTGTTACATGCCTAAAACGGAACTTCCTTTAAACGCTCATCGACAAAGCAATGCGACGTTTCGTTAATGCAACCAAGGTACCATCGACAAATAAAAATAGGAATTGAATCTCATTTCGATAACTTAAATTTAGAACTAATAGAAAACCAAATAACCTGCGACCTGTAGGTTTAGAAATAGCTATACTATCAACCCAAACATAGTCCCACTACTAGAAATAAAAAGACAAGTGTCACCTTTGACAGCTATGAGAAATGGAACGAAACGCTTTCGGACGGGACCGACATTTCATAACATTACACAGGAATGTCATTGTTTATATGTGAATAAAAGAGTTATTTATCATCCAATATGAAGTGAAAGTGTTTTGAGTGTCTTTCTCCTGCATCATGATGCCAAAAGACATGACGTACAACTATGACAACTGGGAAATTCGCCGTACTTAAAGGTAATACGATGACGACAAAAAGTTGAATTCTCGGCGTATATCAACAAAGCCTTTCTTGCCGATATTCACCCAGTACACTACCTAAGAAGTGTTACACCCTTAGGGAATGATTTTTGTAAAACGCCGAATGTAGTATTTTTCATGTTCTAATAAGTAATTTTTCGTCAAAAATTTAAGTCTCTATTAAAAAAAAATATGTTTTTCCCATACAAACTTTGCACCCTATTTTACCCCCTTAGGGGTGAAATTTTCCAAAACGCTGAAAGTACTTTCTTTGTATTTAAATAATCTTTCTACAAAGTTTTAGGACTCTAGCTAAAAAAAATAGTTTCCCACATACAAACTTTGCACCCCTATTTTAGCCCCCTATTTTTAGGGGTAGAATTTTCTAAAACGCTGAAAGTACTTAATTTGTATTCTGATGACTAATCTTTCTACAAAGTTTTAAGTCTCTATTTAAAAAAAATATTGTTTCCCCCATACAAAATTTGCACCCCTATTTTACCCCCTTAGGGGTAGATTTTATTAAAACACTGAATCTAGGTACTTTATTTGTATTCTAATTAATAATTTCTCTACAAAGTTTTAAGTCTCTATTTAAAAAAAAGTAGTTTTTCCCATACAAACTTTGCACTCTATTTTACCCCTTTAGGGGTAGAATTTTCTATAACCCTGAAAGTTCTTTATTTGTATTCTAATGACTGATCTTTCTACAAAGTTTTAAGTCTCTATTTAAAAAAAAATGTTTCCCCCATACAAACCTTGCACCCCTATTTTACCCCCGTAGGGGTGGAATTTTTCAAAACGCTGAAAGTGTTTCATTTGTATTCTAATAACTAATTTTTCTACAAAGTTTAAGTCTATAGCTCAAAAAAAAAAGGTTCTCCCATACAAACTTTGCACCCCCATTTTACCCCCTTAGGGGTAGAATTTTCAAAAATCCCTTTTTATCCCTAGCCCACGTTATAAAAGCAACATACTGTGCAAAAATCAACTCTCTAAGATTAGTAGTTTCGGCTGTGCGTTGATGAGTGAGTGAGTGAGTGATTGAGTAAATAAGTCAGTCAGGACATAGGCATTTATTATGTATAAATAGATAGAAGATAATGAAACTCCCATTCAAATATCTCAAAAAATTATGAAGCTACATCCGTTTTAATGTCGCTTGTTAGAGTGAGAAAACGATGAGGGACTGTGACGTCAATATACTCGAGCGTCATAGTAAAAAACAATCGTTTCATATGAAGGTGCGTTTTGCGGAAAAGGGACAGAACATACCCCCTCTTAAAACTTTGGACTCTTATAACTTAATCATTACCTATATAACCTCTTGCTTTGTTTTTTTCTCCATTTGAATATATTTATTTTAAATTCATTTTCGAGAAAATACATTTTTTGTACTCGACGATTAAAATATGTGTATTAAGATTTCATAGAGAATACTGCAACGTCACTCTTTTCATAGTTGTAGTCCATGTTACTGTCGAAACAATCGAAATAACTACTTTTCGATACGCTCCAGAGAACTAAAATAAATTCGACCAATCACGTGGCTGCTTTACTGAACTGTAATGAATTGGACCAATAGAATCGCTTTGATGTCGTACGCTCGTTGATGTCTTTTAAGATATCAACAAGCGTACGAGCGATGAGCTGCACTTCGTTTCAACAGTTTCGCGTTTGTTTAATTAGTTCAGTTGACTCGTAGAAAATTAATTTTAATGTACTCGTACAAAAAGTATTGTTCACAATAGTGTTATAATCAAGCTTTTTAATCTCGTACCTTACTTAGGCCACTCAGCAAGCTTCGTGGCCTAAACACGGTACTCGACTAAAAAGCTGTCTATTATAACACGATTGTGAAAAATACTAATGATTATTTACCATATTTTCGATTCCTGAGCTATAACCACGAACTTCGGAATTCGAAAATATTCGGGTATCTCTATCTCTATCGCACTAACCATACTCGAGTGACAGGGATGCAAATATATGAACATTGAGTATCGGTTTTCGTGGTAGCGCCGCAGGTACTTTGGCTGAATGCGCCGAGCGCGTGCCATTGTCATTCAAAAAAAACAAATTCGTGTTAATTATATTGATCAAATTTGTTGATTTCATTTATTGAATTTACGACATAAAACGACATTTGCGCATATAAGTTCTCATATCAGAATCGAATATTTTTTTATGGTTTATATTTTAGCATTTGTCTCGTAAAGGTCTATCGTAGACGGGATTTAAATTATTAATAAGTGAAAGGCAAAGCAATTCCGCCATTTTGACGAAAATTTGACGGTTCTTATAGCTGACAGTTGGAGCAGCGTTTGATTTCACTAAAAATAAATGAAAAATTAAATGAAGTCGTATATTTCGGAAAATTAATTAACTGTCGCAGTCGGATAAAAACTATCCTAAGTTGCAGCTAGAATAATAATGTACCTATATAAAATGTTTTATATTTTTCCGTTCATGGGATGCTGAGAACATTCGAACCGCGCAAAGCTTAGTTTCAAACTGGCTGATTCTTTTTTAATTTAGAGATTTATTATAAGTGGAGATTATAAATCAACATCCAGGTCGCACAGCCAGTCGATCGCGTCAGATGTCAGGTTAGTGTAGAGGTCCTCCGGGTCGCCTTTATAGCGTCGCTTTGGGCAGCGCTCCACGATGTGCTGAGTGGTTTGGTCTTCAAGGCCACAGTCACACATCGGACTTTTGCTCCATCCCCATTTGTGCAACATGTAATTGCACCTGCCGTGACCCGTACGGATTCTGTTGAGGTGGCACCAGTATTTCCTCTGAAGCGAGAAGCCCTTCGGCTTCTGAGTTGGGTTTCCGATACGT
This sequence comes from Epinotia brunnichana, assembly GCA_963854355.1. Classification (NCBI taxonomy): domain Eukaryota; kingdom Metazoa; phylum Arthropoda; class Insecta; order Lepidoptera; family Tortricidae; genus Epinotia; species Epinotia brunnichana. The sequence continues at coordinate 7,496,977 of OY977936.1, read as the reverse complement.
GGGCAACGCTGATCGCCAGTCGCTTCCACTCACTCTTTCTTCCACGCTTGTTCTAGCTGAAACCCGTCAGCTCTCAGCTTCCTTGCAGCATCGCTCGCAGGGCGGCGCGATTTGAGTCGTTGCGGTGGTGGATCCGTGAATTCGCGGTGGCATGGCAGGTCCGGACGAGCTGTTATTTTTCCGGCTTCCCTCAAGAGCGCATGTTTCCTACGTAAGTGGGGCGGCGCTATGTGGCTAAGTACTGGCAGCCAGTGGGTCGGCGTGGATTTTATTGTGCCGGACACACACCTCATCGCGTCGTTCAGTCTCGTGTCGACTTTTTGCACGTGCGCGCTTTCGCACCAAACAGGCGCGCAGTATTCTGCTGCAGAGTACACGAGACCGAGCGCCGAGGAACGAAGTACGTCGGCAGACGCACCCCATGACGTGCCTCTGAGTTTGTGCAAGATGTTGTTGCGTGTGCCCAGTTTGAGGGACGTTTTGGTGATGTGCTCCTTATAAGTCAGGGACCGGTCCAAAGTAACCCCAAGATATTTAGGGTGGGGATTATATTTGAGGTTTGATCCTTGAAATTCAACAGCAGGTTGGTATGTGGCTTGACTGTTATGGAGGTGGAAACATGCAACCTCTGTTTTATTGACACTAGGTATGAGCCTCCAAGATGAAAAGAAACTCGACATGATTTTAAGGTCCGATGTCAGGACTTCCTCCGCATCCACAAATCCCCGACAACGGGCGACCAGCGCGATGTCGTCAGCGTATATAAACTTTCTAGCTGAAGTTTCGGGCAGGTCATGGATATACAGGTTGAAGAGGAGAGGTGCGAGAACTGATCCCTGCGGCAGGCCGTTGTTGAGTTTCCTTCGCTTGCTTTTGGCTTCTCCCAAACAAACCTCGAAGTGCCTCTCACTCAGCATATTTGCTACAAGACCTGCTATCTCCTTGCTGGGTACTACTGACAAGAGTTTGAAGATGAGTCCATGTCTCCATACTGTGTCATAGGCGGCTGTGAGGTCAATAAATACCGCAGTGGATTTAAGTTTTTTCTGGAACCCATCTTCTATGTGAGTGATAAGAGCTAACACCTGGTCGGCACAGCTACGTCCTTGTCGAAATCCTGCCTGTTCTTGAGGAGTCACAGCATCAATGAATGGGGTTATTCGTGTGTGCAGTAGTCGTTCCAGCAACTTGTATGCGCAACTCAGTAGAGCGATCGGGCGATAGTTTTCTGGAAGCTGTTCGTTTTTTCCCGGTTTCAACAATGCAATGACTTTAGATGTCTTGAATTCGGTAGGTAATTGGCCTTTCAGCAAGATACAGGAGAAAAGCGCCGCGAGCCAGCTCACAGCTAGAGGGCCCATGTTCTTGAGGAATTCATTATAAATTGCGTTACGGCCGGCCGCTTTGCCAGGTTTTAGTTGTTTAATGGCAGTGACAGTTTCATGGACGGAAAAGGGTCTAACTAGATGAGCGTTATCCGGCGTGCTGCGTTTGAGTTGAGTTAGCTGCTTGCGGATGCGTCTCGTGGTGCACGGGTCTCTTTTTGCTCTAGTTAGGTCCACCATTCTGTTTGCTATGGTGTCTGGATGGACCTGGGTAAATGACTTTTGGCAGCTCTTTTTGCCCGTGAGACGGTTCAAGACGCGCCAGGCTTTCCTGCTTGAGGTCTTAAAATCCATACTCTCGACCGTTTCCGTCCACCTGGCCCTCCTGTTTTCATCCAGAGTATTAAGTAGCTGTGCACCAGTGTCGGCATTGCCAGAGGCTTGGTAATCCCTGAAAAGGTCCTCGCTCTCGTCGTTCCAGCCAGGGATGTATTCTTTTCTAAAGCCTACCCAGGTATTGTAGCTTTAGCCGCTGTAATTACGATTTTTGCGAACTTTCCGTAGTTTGATGGATTTGGTTCGAGATGTTCGCATTCCAGGTCGTGATCAAGCCTACTTTGGAAGGATTCCCAGTTCGCCTTCTTGAAGTTCCATCGAGGCACCTTCATGGAGTTTGTGAGGGGGATTTTGATACCAATTTCCAAAATGATGGGTCTATGTTGGCTGTTGGGAAAGCTAGGTAGAATGGTTCGCGACGCAGGGAGTGGCTGATCTAGACTATCCTTGATAACGAAGGTCAGATCTGGGTTGTACTCTTGCTTCCATCTCGCTGAAACAAACGTACCCTTATCTTTAGCATCGAAGAGAAGATGCACATCAGAGAGGTCCGCCCAGTCGGCAAGGGCCACCCCGTTCTGATCTGTTGCTCTGTATCGCCAGTTGACATGGTGACTGTTAAAATCGCCACAGAATACGCTTGGGTGGCTCAAGTTCGGCAGGACGTCGGCTGGCCAGATAGCTAGAGGGGGTTTATAGATGTTCATGACCTGTAAATCTCGAAGTTGCACGGTGGAAGTGTGGATGGCGTCTTTAATATCTGCCTGTAATGCATGGAGTTCCTGTAGATCTGTTTTTGCATAAGTGGCTATTCCGTACTTTGGATGGTGGACCGCTGTGACGATAGAGTAGCCCGGGATGGTGCCTCTATTGGCCAGGTCTTGCTCGTCTTTGGTGTGCGTTTCCTGAATGCAGACTATGTCAATTCTTTGCTCCGTCAAGATTCTGTGCAAGTAGTCACACTTTGAACGGCTAATGCCTTCGATGTTAAGTTGACAGATGCGAACTGAAGGTCCGACATCCCGGGTCTGTTGGTTTTGTGATGTACGTGTATTCATGTTTTGAAGCATAGTTAATATTGCATTCGAAGGTATAGTGATATAATTGCCTACAATCGCCTCTATTGCTGTTGCTCGTTTAGCGCTACCCAGGGGATACGTGCAGGGTGTCTAAAGCATTCTCCTGCGGACGTGAGCAACATTCATCCCCCCTTACTACTACCTATATGTATAATACAGAATACCTGAATCGCTCTAGTTACGTTTAGATCAATTTACGAAAGAATAATCCAAGTACCTAAACCTTTAAAAGAACGCCTGCCGGATGGCATAACTGAAAACCTGAATGAAAATTAATTTCCGGTTTTTTGCCAATAACAACCGGTTGGCTGGCTGCGGTTCTTATGGAAATTGAATCAACCATAGCTAATTAATCATGCACGATTCCGACAGGTTAATAGTTCCGCTTGCATTCAGTGCAAGCACAGCGGTTGATGTAAATAAGTTATTGTAATAATAATGTCTTGTTTATGCACTTGTGTTGTAAACGACTAGCAGAAAAACTTATCTGTTTCGGTATCTTATTTTGGTTTCTACTAATGGGTCGTCTGCCACAGTTTCATTTGTCTGAACTCTGAACTGAAGACATTTACATTGGGTTAGGGTTGGTTTTCATTCCTGAAAAGTCAAACAAAATGTCATAATGCAAGAAAGAAAGATGAATGATTTAGATTCAAAATAACCTATTCAGATAAACTTTATTGATTGTTATTCAACATTATTGATGCCGATTCAATTGATTCTGTAAAACGACATGGTCGGTCGGCAAAAGTTGTATTTCGTCGATTGTTGAGTGACAAATCAATTTCATCTTCGTCTTGTAAGCATTGAATAACAAACGAGACCCATGCAATTCATGCTGGCTCTGATCATACACGTTTCTACTAAACTGCTACAACTTAGGTTCCTAACCCTAAAATATGCAGGTAAATCTGACTTCAACTTGGTCAAGTCTCTGATTAGTTGTCCACTCATAATTAAGTTCGTCCCACGCGCTAAGTTTGAGCAAGATTTCGACATTATCTATGCAGGCTCCGAACTGCGGTATTGATTTGTATAGTGCGCGTTGGCCTTACGATCATTTTAGTATCGCTAAATCAATATGTTCGTGATAGGAATGGGAATTGACAGTTTTCGTTTTTTCTCGTGTGATGGCTGGCTAGTAAACCTGTAATTGCATCTATCAAGTGTTTAATCTGACCACCTGGCTGAATAAATAACGTAGTAATTTTTTCAGCCAGGTGTTTTTGCTCCGGATTCTAAACTTATTATGCGTGACAAATTGTGGCCGGTAAAACACGATTGCGGCTTTCTTTATCACCGCCGACGTCTGCAAAATTTGCGTGTTACCATGAATGAGGTTAGGTGGAGACTGCCACTACCACTATCATTTTATGCCAAGGGCAGTTTTATTCGTTCCTTTAGGACTGAAATTGGCTTTCCAAGATTGGGGTTCATCACACTCTGGGTATAGTATTAGTCCTTGCTTCAATTAATTTGATCCCCTCGGAGTCCGTGCCTAGTTATTTAGGAAGGTCCGCGGTTGTGTCAAATCTTCGGTAATCGTAAAATACGTCCGTTAAAATCTGTAAGGGAAGTTAGACAGTTCATTATGAGATGACGTTGCGACATAACATTTACCCCAAAAACTCATCAGAAGTAATAGTAAAGAAATTTTTGTGCGAAGGTACAGTCTCGGAAACTGATCAGCACGATATCGTGCAACGTGACGTGATGTATTATACAAAATTCTGATCGTGCTTCAATCGCAGTCGTGAGTTGACTGAAATGCATATAGATGGTCTGCGACCACCGTAGTTGACATGTGCATCATGGGATACTTGAGGTAATATGTTTAGTGCTTAGAATAATAACGCATAGAGCCAAGTAAGGCTATTCGTACGTGCACAAGTTAAAGTATTCTTGATGACATCTATTCCAATAATGAAGACTCTTACTAATCTAGTAAATCATTTGATATGTATCTATAACCACTTTTGTAGAAACATATGATTCGAAGGAATAGCAAATGGCAAAAGAACTAGAACCTTCCTCCTGTATAAAAACCTTGGTAGTTGAATCGTGCACGCAATGAAACTGTCGTAGTGATTAACTTGACTCCTCATAATTACTATAAACATGACGAGCACGATAGTTCGAATAATGATGTCCTTTTTACACTTGAAAAATAAAGTAGACTTTATTACAATGATTACATAAGGCTCACATCTTCTTTACATAAAGTAACAAGCGTCGTTTTTCCACTATGGCCTTAAAATCCGATTGAAGCTATCGAACGGAACGAATATATAGACAAAACCAATTAAGTCTCACCGCCTTAAAGATCGTACGCACGTCATAAGCGGGCCATTCTCTGCCTTTTGATCCGACTGCTAAAGTCGTGTTCGACATTTTAACTTCTTTTCAGGCAGATGCGTTATATCGATCACATACTGCTTCTTAAACATGTAGGTATCTTAGTTTGAGTAATACTATCTTAGTCTGGCATTCGATTGTGATTCGCTTAAAATTTAGGTGAGGCCTAAGTGACGATCTGTTGCATCATCATATCAGCCGAAAGACGTCCACTGCTGGACATAGGCCTCCCCCAACGAGTGCCATAATGACCGGTCGTACCCCATCTGCATCTAGCAGACTCCCACGACCTTTAACAGGTCATCAGTCCAGCTTGTTGGGTCTATCCGGGCCAATCTCCGAGCGTTATTTGAACGGCTCGGTTCTAACGTCATTGTCGGCTCAAGATTATTTCAGCAGAGGTAAAACATACCGCGGAAACTTAAATCAAATAATAGACTTTCAAAACAAATTTTTAACCGACTTCAAATCAGTACCCAAATAGCTTCAAGTTTGCCTATAAAATTTGAAGAGTTCCCTCGATTTCTCCAGGATCCCATCATCAGAACTGGGATTTGGTGACAACGGGACCAATCTGGAAGTATATGCTTTCAAACAAAGAAAGAATTTTCAAATCGGTTTATTAATTACGGAGTTATCGCGTACCATAAAAAAAATGGATGCGGGTGGTGCAGGACCGGCCATTGTGGCACTCTTTGGGGGAGGCCTATGTCCAGCAGTGGACGTCTTTCGGCTGATATGATGATGATAAAAAAAACAACAAAATAAAATAAAAAAAACATACAGATGAATTGAGAACCTCCTCCTTATTTGAAGTCGGTTAAAAAGACTCAGCACCGGTATTGACTTACGTCATCATCAAAACTGGACTCTGATATTGGTCTCTTTTAATAGTATTTGCTGGCGACGACAATGACGAAAAAAAACGCCTTAAAAACGCTGAATATTCGCCCTCTACGCTGCGCCTTCCGTTATACCTATACGTACTTCCACCAATCGACATTAGGTGGCGCAAGTTTCAGCGTTTTATATCGTATCAAATCGCTGATGTCCATCAAGCATTTCATTAATTATACAGAAGTCAAATTAAAAGAATGGCCCCGGCCCTAGGTTGAAATGTTAATCGACTTTGACCTTCGATTGGCCGCATTATGTCAACCGCGGTAACAATGGTCTGACAGGAAGGGAAAGGTTTATCGTCTGCCTATTGAAGGTGCGTTAAAAGGGTCGCCAATGTAAAACAAAGACACCGTCCTCCAGGGCTTACCAAAGGTGTTTGTTGTCCATGGCCGAAATTTAAGGCTCATATCCTAAACAAAGGATTTCCTATGCTATCCGAAAAAGTGAAGACACATTAACAATGTTATGTTAAGAAGTAATACTGTTTCTTACAAATAAGCCTAATTGAGGCTTCAGTAAGAACTAAAGAGTATATAAATGTAGTAGAATAAGTTTATATTTTTGAATAAACAAAAGTAAAAAAAAAAAAAGTGTAAGTAAGCATTAAACTCTACCCTGCACTACACTACGAGTATACAGACTTCAAAGTCTTCAAACTCGTCAACGAAAATAAAGAGAAATTTAATGAATTGTTTCTACGGCCTCCAGGTAATCAAATTGCATATTTTCCTTTCAAATATTGTTTTATAAGGACCGTTATTCGATGACGAGCTGAATACGTACAAATCACAACCCTACCCTATCAGTTCTACGAAACACAAAGAAACAAAAGCGAAAAAGTACAAAAGGGCTTTGTGAAGGGGAATCCTAGGATTTTGGGAACTATAGTCGATAGTTTGTCGACCCTTGCTTGTTATCTGTTACCCGTATAGGTGTATACCTTTTTTACTCCGTTTTTTGTAACTGACGACGCCTTGGGTATTCTTTAGTATCATTTCAGAGGAACACGAACTGGGTTGCGCGATTATAAGAAAGCTTTGTAAATAATTGGCTGACCTTCCATTTTCCTTAAGAGTACCTACTATAAGAATCCGGACATTGAAATAGCGAGCATTGGCCTTTCATATAAGACTACTTCGCTTAGTTAATAGTACATTGTTTAACGAGGGGCGTAAGTGGAATATTGCAAACAAGAGTCTATCAGAAGCCCGACGCCGAGGGTGTGTGGTGAGTGGAATGATTTTCATCACATTTGCGAGGAAATAGATAACTAGGTACACAAGACAGAAAAATCTATGTTTCATACAAGCGCACCAATCAAAAATTGACGAAATTGACAACTTCTCTTCTAGATCAGTGCGAGTGGAGCGCGCAGCTTCCATATTTCAACCAATCACAGAGCAGTACTCTTGCAGCGCGTGGCCTACTAGATTTTGCTTTAACCAATCACAGAGCAGATTTCTTGTAGCGCGCGGCCATCTAGATTTGTTTAAACCAATCAGATCACACACAAGCTCATTGCTCCCTTGGGAGCTGTAAAATACCATTTTTTTTTTTTACTTTTATTTATTCAAAATTATAAACTTATTCTACTACATTTATATACTCTTTAGTTCTTACTGAAGCCTCAATTAGGCTTATTTGTAAGAAATATCTAATTAATATTAGTTTATTAGTTTGCTATCTATCACATTTATCCATACCAGTATATTCCTCAGTGCTGGTGTTATGAGAGTCTATATAATGTTTTTTTAGCATTTTTTTTACATGCTTTTGGATTCTCTGTTCCCTGTATTTTGATTAAATTACATTACTCCCGCGGGAATAATTTAGGCCATTGTCCTTCTGTATACAGGCATAGAATAACACCATTTATGAGCAAGTGTGATGAAAACACTATTACGTAGCGCTGGCACGTTCATAAATTTAATTAAAGCCGATTATAAATGTGTCTTTAATTTGTTGCTTTTGAAGTTAAATACTAACAAACGACGTTAGGGTTCTTGAATGCTTGGAAGTCGAGATAACTTTAAAACACTTCACGGATGCATCTAATTATTTTTAACTAGTTGGTCTCAAATTGATTGCAATTCCAAGGTCAATGCCGCGCCAGTACTGTCGCGGTTAAAAATGTCTAATGTATTTTTATTTTATTTTAGTGGCTCCTTAAATTAAGGAAACTACAAAAAGTTTAGTACCTAGTTAATAGTGAAGTTATATTGTTTGAAAAAAGTATTTATTCTGAATGGCTAGCATGAGCGCGTTTATGTCGGAAATGAAGCGTACGGCCTACATGACGACGCTTCTATCTGAGGGTGGTGACCGCAGCTCCTACAACGGTGTTGGCTAGTCAATCTTTGTTGGAAGTGCAAGGGCTGACGCTCTCCCGAATAATACATATAAGGCTGAAAGATGGGGAATACGTCCCTTACTAGCAAATATATAAGTGCGAGCGGGACGAATGCTTTTGTCTGATGTGACCATTTTTCTGCTTTGAATGTAGTTACTTAAAGCATACGTTAAGGCCGTAACGCACTAACAGCGGTGGCGGAGCGGAGCGGCGCGGCCCTACCGGTTGTAATGTTCAAAGAGTTCAAACTAATACGAAAGGGTCCGCGCTGAGCGCAGAATACCGCGCCGTTCTGTGCTGAGCCTTTCATATTAGCTCTAACATTACAATACAACCGGTACCGCCTCCGCGCCGCCACCGCTATCAGTGCGTTTCCAGCTTTTTTGGTTTTCTATGAGCATTGTCACTGTGGGACTATTCATGGTACTCTTCAAAACAAAAATATTAATTATATCTGCTCCGATCGCTGTTCCAAGTTATAATCGTAGTCATCGAGGTAAATGGACCAAGTCAACATTCGAACTTAAGCCAAAACCTGATGTTAATAAAAACTGTTACGCAATATGGGTTTATGTCACTTTCAATTTTGTTGACGCAGGCTCTCAAACGAGGCGATCTAATCGGCCATGACGGACAGATGAAATCGACTTTCCAATTTGCATTATAATCGTTATTAAATGATCTATGTCGGAGGTACGTTCAAACTGTTATTGGAAGGCCGATAGCGGCTCTCCGCTTGGCTACGTTCTGATTTAAGAGTATTTCATAAGAATAGTAAGTTATGAGTTTTATTGTCAAATTGTTAGGGGCAAAACCAACAGGCCAAAAAAAGTACAAAAAGAGATCGAATTTACCACTAAAAACCGAAAGTGCGAGTCGGATTCGCCCACCTAGGGTTGTGTACAAAATTACAAATGTATAGTTTTCAGATTCTTCCCTGTACTTATAGTATAAGAGGATATTACTTACCAAATGTCATAGTTCTAGGTCAACGGAAAGTGACCTATAAATTTTGATTCCCTTAAGGGTGTCGAAACATGTTTATTGCGGCTTAAACGGCCGTATCTTTTTTCTATGTCAACTTAGAAGTTTGATTTTTTTTAAGTTTCAAGAGACTGCAGACCTGAGTTTATGGTTTTAATTTAACCTCGTAAGGCCCATGGGCCAACTGAAAGGACTTATTCTCTTAAGGAATTCAAACCATTTTGGGTTGGAATAGAGTTGCATTTGTTTTGTTTTGGTATTTTTTGAAACAAACGAAATTCAACTCTATTTCTTACGTTAATTGATTCAAATTTCAATGTCAGTTTGTGTCGTATGGTGGGCCTTAGGAGGTTAAAGTCGATACCTCCACGCGTTCGCGAGATAAAGGATCTTGACAGACAGACAGACAGACGGACGGACAACAAAGTGATCCTATAAGGGTTCCGCTTTTTTCCTTTTGAGGTGCGGAACCCTAAAATAACAAAAGTCTGATATAAACATGCTATTAAGTAATTGATGCATTTATAAAACACATGGGTAACCAACTTTTGGCCTTAGCCTGCATTCAGACCTAAAATTTCGACACAAAAAAACATTTCCTTTCCTTTAATGGAAGCACAATTGCCGCGCCGCAACGCCCGCAACCCGAGAACAATGCAACACTCGATGTTACATATCTTGCGCCTGGGCATGCTCTCCGTGAAATCTCCGTCTCTCTCCCACCATTGTGCAACAATTGGAGAGTGAAAGGGACAATGTTTAGAATGGAGCCCTTCTCCGGACCGAACTGCATTATCAGAACAATCGAATCGGTTATTAAAGGCATATTTGTCACAGCTTTTAGCCAAGCTCTTGCCTTTCACTAGCCTAGATTCGAAAACCCAGGAACCATACTAACAGCCTACGTTATTATTTTAGCTAGTGGTTTGGGTAGTTGATGTATTTCAAAGCGCATTGAACCTTATAAGGTTCAATGCGCTTTGAAATGTAAGGTCGCCGCCAAAGATATTTTTAAACTTTTACACCTTATTCCTATGTAATAAGATGAAAAATCTATGCATATATTTCACGTGCACTGTAAATAGTCAACTGAGAAGTAACTACCTACTCGGGCCCCGTTATTAAAATATGCGAACATGAGAAACTCAAGATCGTTCTAGTATATACTTATTTAATATTGTATACACACATACAATACCTACATCCTATGTTTTTTTATTACGAAATTATGGCATAATAGTATAAAATCCGTTTTCAAACTTATGCAATATGAATGTGCGTTGTCCCTAAATTATCATTATATAAAACAATTATCAGAATTGTACAATTAACAGATTCTCGCAAATTGCACTCTATTAAAAATGTTACCTACACAACCTTTGAATTAATCAATCTTATTATTATTATTTTCTTATATAGCTTTTATATGTAATCCAGTGACCAAAATGCCATACGATAAATGAATGTGCGTTGTCCCTAAATTATCATTATATAAAACAATTATCAGAATTGTACAATTAACAGATATCTCACAAATTGCACTCTATTAAAAATGTTACCTACACAACCTTTGAATTAATCAATCTTATTATTATTATTTTCTTATATAGCTTTTATATGTAATCCAGTGACCAAAATGCATTACGATAAATAAATAACCTACACAACGATAAATATAATTGCTATACGCAGAAAATAATATAGTAGGATGACTAGGCCAGATGTCAAGAGGTCAATGAACGGTAGTGGGACAAAACTTACTATGTATTTTTTTCTAAACTCTGAACTACATTGCATTAATATCGTCCATACAATCTTTGTCCTCTTTTTTTCATTGTGTGAAAAAATGTTTAATAAATTATTTGGAATTAGAGTTGTCACACGGTTGTCATCGCAGTAACGGTTATTAGCGCCGATGTTTGTGCGCGTGAGTTGCGGAAGGAAATTACGGGGCAGTCGCATCATTATAAGAAAATTACATTTTCTTCTCGATTTAGAACACGGTCAAGAAAGTGTCGGACAATAAAACCCATGGAAGTTTCTAAACTGGACGTCATATGGAACGTCAGAAGTGGCATTAATTGTCTGAACTTTAAGTGCATTTCATATTGTAATATTTTGTTGTTTTATGGGACTGCGTTTAACCTTCGTCTAACCTGATGGAAATTATATTAAACAAAAACTAAGTATATTTAAGGACGTTTTTACCTATTGTCATTTACAATCAAGTAAATAAACAATGAAAGTTTTCATTGCCCTACTTTCGGCAGTCACAGTAAACTTCCAAGAAAACCCAAAAACTCTCACATGGCAAAATAATTTACCATGAGTTTCAAAAGAGGAATTTAGACTATCAATTTACCGGCACCACGAATACCAATAACTGCAACAATGAACTCTATTAAAATGTAACATCCCGAAATAATTCACAAGTCATCCGTGAAACATTAAGAGTTGAAAAAAAGCAAAACGAACGGTATCTTATCCTCCGAGCACAAGGTCGAGGTTCCGAAATCACGAGCAGATGAACTGTACCGTACCGCATACTTCTTTTGTTTTGGCTATTAGCAGTTACCGTAAGTCCGACGCAGAACGAATCGGTTCACAGGGGGCCAGATTAACTGTAGTTGTGCCAGGACTGCTCTGATTGTAACGGGTTATCTATAGCTTAGATAAACAATCGATTGTGTTCATTTAGAATGATCACCAGGTGGCAGATCGTTGCAGTCCTTATATCATACATGGACATCATTATACGGACCTGTTCTGTTTTACGCTGGCTTCCGTTCCTAATCATTTTCTGGTGATGTCTCCTCCTATCTTATCCATCATCAAAAGCGAGTGTTGTTATATTTTATTTATTTTATTTTATTTTATTTTATTTATTTCCACACTTACAACTATCTTTACAGGTACTAAACCTAAGACAATAGTGTAACTATTTGTACAACCATGTTACCATGTATATCTAAGTATTATTATAACATAATATAAACAATGCTGACTTTGTGAATTCATTCAGAGAACACGAAAACAGGTCTATGTTATCTGCTATTAAGTTGAGGGTGCACAGGGCGCGGGTCATCGGCGCCATACCGAGCAGGTTTATTTCATATTTACTATTTCATATCACAAAGACATGAGTTAAATAAGTTTTCTCCTTTGCTGCTTTTTCTTACTGTTCTGTAAATACATGCACGTCGCTTATACCAATTTGTCTACCTCATCTAACTACGGACGTGAATATCTGAAGTAAAGATAAGATAACACTGGAACAGATTAATGATTGTTCTAGCACATGTCATCAGCTACCCGCTGCGATGTTATGATATCATATCTAACAGGAACCTTGTTCTAGCGCATCAATAAACGATAACTTAATTACGACTGATAACATACGTATGCTTACACAGACGGAGCACCTGATAACCGTATAAAAGAAACTCTGTTACGTAATTCTACATATACTTACGTAATTAATTTTTCAACACATTTGCTCGTAACGTGCCTCTTATTGTGCCGCTTTTGGGCTCATAATCCTGGGTATTAAACACGCGTGTTTAATAACATTACGACACTCGTGTAGTTATGTTTATATCCCGATTAAGACACGTTGGCACCTTGCAGCAAGGTGTATGTACGGACTCGGCGCATTCTTAAATTGACCGGGTTATACAGGTTTGTTTTTAATTATCGGCAAATGGATTCTTACTCGACTAAACAAATTAAATCCTTCTTGTGGATTAATTGATTATTTCTTGTTGGATATGATATAGAAACGTTTCATTTAGTAAAACTATTTACTTTTGATAACATTTTACATGAATTTATATTGAATAAGAAAATATTTATTTTATTTTGTATTGGCTGTTTAGAGATTTCATCTAAGCCTCACTGCGGGCGCACTGCGCGAACTTCACGAAAAAAAATAGTTGCGCGCCATTATAGTAATTTCACAAATATTTGTAAACATTGATGATGCGTGTTTGGTTATTGTTAAAAATGTTGACTCGTAGTGAATAGAAAAATGATAAATAGAATTGACGCCACTGTACATTCTTGGAGATGTACAAATATGTGAGTAAAAACCTGTTGTCATCAATAACTAAAGGAAACAACTTAGGAGCTTGTAACATGTTAATTTTATGAAAAGGATTTTTTTCCTCGCAAATGTGTTGAAAAACGTCGTATGACACGCGTGAGCTTTGATGATTACATCCTCGGCTCTATTATCACGATCACCTGCGGTTCGCGTGACAATTCCGCCTCTGATGTAATGATCAACATACCTCACTTGTATCATAATGTACTATTATAGTAAACAACGAAGGTGAATGCACCTCCTGCTGTCGTATGCCAATGGCAACCCCGCCGTGTCCCAATACTCGTATCAGCCTTGTAGCCGTGATAGCACTAGCTGCGTTGACCCTTTACTTGGTTTTTTTTTAAATCTTGTGTGCAGTCGTTCTCAAAAGAAATGCAAATAAGTTTCTGTCAAAAAATTAATTTTTGGTACAAACTTTTATTGGCGAATGTACTTTTCTGCATTCCATCATCACTTATCTACTAGTTCTACTACTCATTGAGACGATTCTAACGAGCCCAAACTCGATGGGGTTGTGTCGTTTTATTGCGGAGTTCCTATGGCCACCTTCCAGCTCCAGCATCAGATCAGCTCCAAGTCATTGTACTTGCAAAATTTCAGCTCAATTGGATAACGGAAAATGACTGAAAAATGGATTGCAAATTTTGACAGACAACTACTTACATACTTACATATTTACATAGGTACATACGAACAGTGCAAGTTGTTAATATAAAGCTTGTAAAAATAATTCATTCATTAATTTTCAGCCCGTAGTCGCCCAATACTGAGCATAGCATCTCTTGGAGTGGCACCCGTCCCGATCCTGAGCTAGTCTTATTCTAGAGAGACCCGTGATCCTTACCCCATCTTAAACCTTACCATTGTTGCAGATTACGATGACCTCCCGACGCGCGACCAGATGTGGGGCCCGGCGCCGCACGAGCTCGACCCGGACATCTGGCCACCGCCGCCTGACCGGGACCCCAACGCCTGGCCGCCGCCCACCAGCGTCGAACACAAGTGAGTGCCCACCACAGATGTATGAATATAAAGAGATCGGACATGTCGCCCGATTTGTATTGAGTACGCCTGTCGCAAGTACATACATTAACCCACACAAAGCCCAAGTACACACACTTGTATACCTACGCTCTTATTGGACAATACATGCGCATCATATCAGGCATTTTGGGAAGAAACGTAATATTCTCTGTGATCAGCACGCGTGCACAGTATGGCAGAGTATGGCAATTGAGCTAACAACTGCGACGCGGCCGCCGGCGGCTTGTCCTCTCTCTAGTATTCTATGCTCTGAGGTGCCCACCCAACACTAGCTGGAGAAGTTTGGTTGCTGACCAAAACTGTTTGGTTGCTGATCGATCACTCAACAAAACACAACAACGAGTGAGACAACTCTAGAGCTACCTCGTGAGAATCAGTCCTGTTAAACTGGGCTGTCACACCTAAGTGTAGACAGCCAATCAGATTTACTAAATCGAAGACACTAGCGCGAGCTTTTGTTAAAAGTTCAAATGTTGGAACATTTTCTAAAGCAAAGACTGTAACTCCTAAGCGAGAATCAAGACAAACAAGTGAAATCAAAACATTATTTGAAAAACCCGACTGCTTTTTTGCAAATATTATAGCCTATGTCACTTCCACGATTAAGAGGAATCCAACGACACCTCACATGTCGAAATCCGTCAAACGGTTTAGGCTGCAGGGCGTGTCAAAGAATAAGACATACCCACATACATACATACATACTTACACACATACGCTCGAAAAACATAACCCTATCTCCTTCGGCAGTCGGGTAATAAATGAACACGTATTTTACTGAATGAGGGACAGTAGGCCACTGATTGCACCATACGTAATGGCTTTTTCCACCACCTGTGCTCCGGATTGTGGTGCCGAATGACAATCCTAAATTCTGGGTAACGATTGCCAAAACTTCTTCAGTAATTTAACGAGAGAAGAACGTGACATATTCTATACATTTGCATCATAGTCCCCACCTCCCCCTCCCCATCATAGATTAATTTAATAAATATGTAAATACTTATATTTAACATATTAATTTACCTGGGTCTAACGCGATATTTATCCCCGATATGTTTAGGGTTCCGTACACAAAGAGTAAAACGGGACCCAATTACTAAGACTCCGCTGTCCGTCTGTCACCAGGCTTGTACCTCATGAATCGTGATAGTTAGACAGTTTAAATTTTCACAGATGATGTATTTCTGTTGCCACTATAACAATAGATACTAAAAAACAGAATAAAATAAATATTTAAGGGGGCTCCCATACAAAAAACGTGATTTTTTGCCGTGTTTATAGAAAATTGGACGAAACCCTTCGTGCGCGAGTCCGACTCGCACTTGGCCGGTTTTTTTTAACCCGTGTCTAGACGTTAGTCAGAAATAAAGTTTAATAAATATCGCGTTAGACCCGGGTAATAGTACATTATTGCCGTGGCCGGGAAGGAAGCAATTGCAGGCTAAGTACTTGTTTAAACAGTCCGTTTAATTATAATACGAAGCCAGCAATTGCCATTCCGGCTGAGGCTTATATAGTGCTTTTCTCAAAAATGGAAGAATAAAAAATACTAAATTGAAATCAACCTTTATTATTAAATACAAATTGAGGATACCGCAAATTACATAAAATTAAACGTCATAATATATTCTTTAAACAGAATCGCAAGTGTATTTTTCCACCGAAAAACGGAAATTATTTGAGACTCATACAAAAATGTCGCTTTTGCAACAGAAAAATACGAGTTGATTTGGCTGAATACGACCTGTGCCGTCGTTTATATGACAGTTTCTACTTTTTAAAAAGTTTGGTACTCGACAAATAAAGGAATTTATATGTAACATTCCAGGCGGCCTGCAATGATTTTTAATTTTGATCTGGCCTTAAACTATACACTTTACCTTCCAATATGTAGCGAGTTATGTTCACTTTGCAAGCCATTTTTGAGAAAAATAAAAAACATAATGTGTATAAAGCGCGAGAGTTTAAAGTGATGTATATGTAATACTTTTTTTTTTTTTATTTGCAGACAATCTTACACAAATCAACCTAGTCCCAAACTAAGCAAATCTTGTACTATGGGTACTAGACGACGATATAGATACTTATATAGAGAAATACATACTTAAATACATAGAAAACATCCATGACTCAGGAACAAATATTCGTGCTCATCACACAAATAAATGCCCTTACCGGGATTCAAACCCAGGACCTCTTGCTTCGTAGGCAGGGTCACTACCAACTAGGCTAAAGCGGTCGTCGCTTTACTTATACATATGCTTATCCAGAGGTCCTCCACCGTTGCGGTCGGCGCGCAACAACCCTCGCACCGCACAAGCCAGGAAGCCAGCAACGGGCAAGCAGGCGACCACGTCGCAGCGGAAGACGTCAGACGTGCGGAACCCCAAACTAGCACACAACAAGAACCACAGTCACAGTGGTACGTCATGACTTTGTAGTCCGCAGTACTTTTGTATCTCATTCATATAACTATGTGTATTGTTCCTTCTTCACAAACATAAATGTCAAAGTGTCAGATAATGATAAACGCATTTTAGCTAAATAGATTTGATGAACGTTTGTGAATAAGGTCATAAATTATTGACAAATTTGTACCCCAATCAAGCTGACGCTGGCGCTGGGTCAAGACGCCACCTAAAGCTTTCTAATAAATGTGTTGTGTATTCATCTTTATAAATTTCATTCGTCGACGTCATTAGTTGTCAAAAGCAATAGCTAAACCTGGTCTTCTTTCTTACTTAGTCCGTTTGACGATCTCTAACTCCCTGTATTCAGGTCAGGACTAATTTACGATATTCACAATATAATACAAATTGCAGCAAAATCAAAAGACGCAAACAGCAAAGACCACGCCGGCGGCAAAGACAAGCAGGACCGCGACAACAACAACGGTGACACGGACGACGAGAAACACAACAAGGAAGAAGAGAGACGGTTCGAGCCGGCCGCGGCCTGCGACGGAGACCTCGTGGACATGCTCGGTGAGTGACGTCATCAGTCATAACACACAACTGTTGAAACATAAAACAGCAAAGACAAGCAGGACCGCGACAACAACAACGGTGACACGGACGACGAGAAACACAACAAGGAAGAAGAGAGACGGTTCGAGCCGGCCGCGGCCTGCGACGGAGACCTCGTGGACATGCTCGGTGAGTGACGTCATCAGTCATAACACACAACTGTTGAAACATAAAACAGCAAAGACAAGCAGGACCGCGACAACAACAACGGTGACACGGACGACGAGAAACACAACAAGGAAGAAGAGAGACGGTTCGAGCCGGCCGCGGCCTGCGACGGAGACCTCGTGGACATGCTCGGTGAGTGACGTCATCAGTCATAACACACAACTGTTGAAACATAAAACAGCAAAGACAAGCAGGACCGCGACAACAACAACGGTGACACGGACGACGAGAAACACAACAAGGAAGAAGAGAGACGGTTCGAGCCGGCCGCGGCCTGCGACGGAGACCTCGTGGACATGCTCGGTGAGTGACGTCATCAGTCATAACACACAACTGTTGAAACATAAAACAGCAAAGACATGCAGGACCGCGACAACAACAACGGTGACACGGACGACGAGAAACACAACAAGGAAGAAGAGAGACGGTTCGAGCCGGCCGCGGCCTGCGACGGAGACCTCGTGGACATGCTCGGTGAGTGACGTCATCAGTCATAACACACAACTGTTGAAACATAAAACAGCAAAGACAAGCAGGACCGCGACAACAACAACGGTGACACGGACGACGAGAAACACAACAAGGAAGAAGAGAGACGGTTCGAGCCTCCCGCGGCCTGCGACGGAGACCTCGTGGAAATGCTCGGTGAGTGACGTCATAACTCATCAAGTCATCACACACGACTGTTGAAACTGAAAGCAACTATGATAATACAGGGATGACACTCTGCGGTTTAACTAACATTTTTCCCCAAATGATTCATGTCGCCTAAGTTTTAGTCCCATACCTATATAGTTTTTTTCGGAAACCGTCAATATTTCACGATTGTTATAAAACAAACCTAACTTGACCGGCTCCATGCGATTACTTTTTTTACCACCGCATAGTCTCAACAGATTGACTTTGTCTCTACTAATTTGGCGGCCATTTTGGATATTTTGTAGTAGGCGGTGATGGATGGTTACATCAACTTATGTTACTTTTATTTTGAGGGTAGGAGAGGCTTAAATCATATGTAGATTGTACACGTAATATAGATACCAAAACATAATTACCTAAAAAGAGTGTATATTCGCCAACAAACTGTTATGCAGTTTGGTGAAGAGTTAGATGTAGTTTATCGTAATTTTTGTTGAGTAAGAAATAAATTTAAAAAAAAACTCACATTGTCAATAAATAGGCATCCGAAATCGCCATCGTGAATTAATAAACACCGTGAATTACCCGCGTAAACCCTGTTTTTCCGCAACAATTAATTGTTGCCAAGGATCCAATTACATATCGAAGTAAAATTGTTGAACGACCTTGTGCCTCTACGCAAGTCGAGTTGAGATATTTTTTCGATCGATATTTGTTTGGATGTAAATAACTTCGGACAGTACTTTATACAAGTGGGATTAGCTTCAAGTGGCCTTGAGTTGGATATCTGTCGATTGCATCTGGTTTGTTTTAAAACGGCTATCGATCGAATGGACCACACAAGTTGGACACCGGATCAGAAGTTTTTTTGTGAATGTTTAAAGTTTAAAATCCAAATTTATAGGAAAGCGTGATCGTTTCAAATATAATATCTGGTTAAGATCCCACGACCAGCAATCCAACAAATCTTAGTAACTCCTTGGGCCTATCTCACAAAGTTTTACAATACAAGTGTACAAACAAGCCAACAATAGTACATTATTGCAGGCAATTGCAGGCTGAGTATTTTGTTTAAACGGACGAGCTTGCCATTCCGGCTGAGGCTAATATAGTGCTTTTATCAAAAATGGGGGAGTAAAATACTAAATTGAAATCAAGCGTTATGTTATTATTAAATACAAATTGAGGATATTTCAAATTACATAAAATTAAACGTCATCATTTTTAGGGTTCCGTACTCAAAGAGTAAAACGGGACCCTATTACTGAGACTTCGCTGTCCGTCCGTCTGTCTGTCACCAGGCTGTATCTCAAGAACCGTGATAGCTAGAGAGTTGAAATTTTCACAGATTATGTATTTCTGTTGCCCCTATAACAACAAATACTAAAAACAAAAAAAAAATTAACGGGGGCTCCCATACAACAAACGTGATTTTTTTGCCGTTTTTATAAATAATGGTACGGAACCCTTCGTGCGCGAGTCCAACTCGCACTTGGCCGTTTTTTTTTTAACAGAGTTACCATTTTTTTTCCTTACCGAAAAACGCAATCTTTTTATCTTTTTCTGTTCTAACGCGACATTTTTGTATGTATACAAAAATGTCGCGTTAGAACAGAAAAATACGACTTGATTTGGCTGAATACGACCTGAGCCGTCTTTTATATGCCAGTTTCTACTTTTTAAAAAGTTTGGCACTCGACAAATATAGGAATTCATATGTAACATTCCAGGCGGCCTACAATGTTTTTTTTTTTATTTTGATCTGGCCTTAAACTATACTTTACCTTCCCATATGTAGCGAGTTATATTCACTTTGCGGGCCATTTTTGAGAAAAATTGTTTTCTCAAACATGCAATGAAATGTCGTCATTAAGTGCGTTATAACAGGCTTCAAAGTATGAAGTTTCGGGCGGAACAACTCGAGAGAACTGTAAAGGAGTTTCATACAAAATTGAAGGCCTAGGCCGGGATGTAATTTTTTTTTCATTCCACAATTGGTGGCACAGCATCGCGAAATTCAGCCATGAACATTAATTTGATTTCTTGGAGTTTTATTTATTTATTTCATTGTATGTTTGAGAAAAGCACTATACATGCCTGGCCGTGAAAAGGGCTTCCCGGCTTCGTATCACTATCCGTCTATACTAGAGATGCGCCGAATATGTGTTTTACCGAATACGAATATTCGGCCGAATTTTCGGTCCAGCTTTTGCCGAACCGAATATTCAGCCGAATAATTCGGTTCAAAGGAATGCCTTATGCCTTAACCAGCCGTTCCAAAACAAACTCATTTTTCAGTGGTAAAAATCTTGTTGATTTTCAAGTGAAACATTTATACTAAAGGTAGTTAAATAACAATAAGAATCCTTTTTAGAATAATCATTTCACAGGACAATGACTATGTTACATTCTTACAACTTGCAGACAAAAAACCTGTAAAATTATTCGGTAAATATTCGGCATTTGAACCGAATAATTCGGCCGAATAACGAACATTGAAAAACCTGCCGAATATGCCGAATGCCGAATATGTTTATTACCGAATATTCGGCGCATCTCTAGTCTATACCTACTCACCCGGCAAGCCCTTCTTTCCCGGCGTCTGCAGTAATGTACTATTAATTGTTAGGGCGACAGCCATATATGTACCTGAATCGTAATAACATACGCGTTTTAATTTCCAGAGCGGGATATAGTACAAAAGAACCCCAACATCCGGTGGGACGACATCGCGGATTTATCAGAGGCCAAGCGGTTGCTTGAAGAGGCCGTAGTCTTGCCAATGTGGATGCCTGACTTTTTCAAGGTATGTAGCTTATATGAACTTGAACTGAAACTGATTTTGTCATGAAAGTGTCCTTTGATGTATTTTGAAATAGTATCGTAATCGGATAATTTGTGGTGTGCGCTGTTGCAAGTTATAATTTGTACTTTAACGGAAATTCTCTGGGAATACCCTAGACCTACACTCACCTGACGCAAACGCTATGAAGAATTTAGACATAACATTATAATTATAATAATTAAGTAAAGCGACTCTGTAATTAAGTAACGCCATACGAATAAAGTCACCCAAAGGGCAATGGAGAGAGCTATGTTGGGAGTTTCTCTGCGTGATCGCATCAGAAATGAGGCTATCCGCAGCAGAACGAAGGTTGATATAGCCCTCCGAATCACTAAACTAAAGTGGCAGTGGGCGGGGCACATTGCACGTAGAACCGATGGCCGTTGGGGCGGAAAGGTTCTTTAGTGGTGCCTTCCGGTACAGGCGCGGCGTGGGTAGGCCCCCCACAAGGTGGACTGATATGACCTGGTAAAGGTCGCGGGAGTCCGCTGGATGCGGGTGGCGCAGGACCGGTTACTTTGGCACTTTTTGGGGGAGGCCTGTGTCCAGCAGTGGACTTCTTTCGGCTGATATGATGATGATGATACGAATAAATAATAGTTATTTATGATACAAGTGCGGAAAGTAGGTAATTTCCAACGATTGGCGATGACGAAAAACACGACCGTCAGGGAGTGTTTTTGATCGACACGAGTTGGGAATTACCAATCCGCACTTGTATCATACAACATTTTAGAATGCATCATGCGAGGAAATAAAAAAATATGCATAAAAGGTGAAATTTTGATTGTCACGAAATTTCATTATTGCACGGTATGCGGGAATTTTGGCCTGAAATCCATTCCCGCACGGGCAGGTCCCGCCCGACGACGCCGTGCTGGCATCGACCACTTCCCGTGTTTATGTTGAACCATATAAAGGGGCACATTCAGAGCAAGTGCATTGTAATAGTACATTATGATACAAGTGAGGTATGTTGATCATTACATCAGAGGCGGAATTGTCACGCGAACCGCAGGTGAGCGTGATAATAGAGCCGAGGATGTAATTATCAAAGCTCACGCGTGTCATACGACGTTTTTCAACACATTTGCGAGGAAAAAATCCTTTTCATAAAATGAACATGTTACAGGCTCCTAAGTTGTTTCCTTTAGTTATTGATGACAACAGGTTTTTACTCACATATGTATTTGTACATCTCCAAGAATGTACAGTGGCGTCAATTCTATTTATCACTTTTCTATTCACTACGAGTCAACATTTTTAACAATAACCAAACAGCATCATTAATGTTTACAAATATTTGTGAAATTACCTATAATGGCGCGCAACTATTTTTTTTCGTGAAGTTCGCGCAGTGCGCCCGCAGCGAGGCTGAGATGAAATCTCTAAACAGCCAATACGAAATAAAATAAATATTTTCTTATTCAATATAAATTCATGTAAAATGTTATCAAAAGTAAATAGTTTTACTAAATGAAACGTTTCTATATCATATCCAACAAGAAATAATCAATGAATCCACAAGAAGGATTTAATTTGTTTAGTCGAGTAAGAATCCATTTGCCGAGAATGTACGTTCTTGGAGATGTACAACTGTCTGTGAGTAAAAACCTGTTGTCATCAATAACTAAAGGAAACAACTTAGGAGCCTGTAACATATTAATTTTATGAAAATTATATTTTCCTCACAAATGTGTTGAAAAACGTCGTATGACACGCGTGAGCTTTGATAATTACATTCTCGGCTCTATTATCACGCTCACCTGCGGTTCGCGTGACAATTCCGCCTCTGTTGTAATGATCAACATAGCTCACTTGTATCACAATGTACTATTGTGCTTTGTGAGACACACGTTGTTACGCAACACACCAAGTTTGCTGAGAAAAAAACACCGATTTTAAAACCCTTTTTGGGTTAGATCTAGTCTTATACTCAGACCAGTTTGATGGGAGGATCTAATTGCCACTCACTATGGGCTATGTGGTTTCAATGTGGCATTACAGTTCATTGAACTGTACGAGTAGGTCAAACGCATAAGGAAGAGCCAGTGCTTTTTTGCACGACAATAAAACTCTGTCTAGCACATATAATTTTGTGTCCTACATATTTGTTAGTACAGGATATGAATTTGAAATGACTAACTAGAAGCATACATGTTTCTCTGAAATAGTCTCTTTTTTTTCACTGTAGTGATAAAGTAAGTTATTTATTTGCAGGGTATACGGCGGCCGTGGAAAGGCGTGCTGATGGTGGGCCCGCCCGGCACGGGCAAGACCATGCTGGCCAAGGCGGTGGCCACCGAGTGCGGGACCACTTTCTTCAACGTGTCCTCGTCCACGCTCACCTCCAAGTATCGCGGCGAATCGGAGAAGCTCGTGCGGCTGCTGTTCGAAATGGTAACTAACTAGTAGTGAGATGTAGTAACGCTAGCAGGTAGTCACGTTACAGTGGCGCCCGTCAAACGTCAGACATTTAAATTTTTAGCTAAAAAAACCTTAAATATACACGACATCACATGTGAGTTGATATGAATAAATGAGATCTCTGTTCGCCGCTTAGTCATGTTACAGTGGCGCCCGTCAAACGTCAGACATTTACATTTTTAGCTAAAAAAACCTAAAATATACACGACATCACATGTGAGTTGATATGAATAAATGAGATCTCTGTTCGCCGCTGGACATACTCGCCCCTGCAGGGATTTCCGCAGTGACCAGTCTGTGTACATGAATCCAGAGCATGTTCTTAGTTTCTATCCCACTGCCGCAGCCAAATGCATTTTAATCACTCGTCACGTTTTCCAGGCGCGGTTCTACGCGCCGAGCACGATCTTCATTGATGAGATCGACTCGCTGTGCTCGCGGCGCGGCTCGGACAGCGAGCACGAGGCGTCGCGGCGCGTCAAGTCGGAGCTGCTCGTGCAGATGGACGGGCTCGGCTCGGCCTCCGACGACCCGCACAAGGTAAGCTGACATACGACAGGTGGACTCGCTGTGCTCGCGGCGCGGCTCGGACAGCGAGCACGAGGCGTCGCGGCGCGTCAAGTCGGAGCTGCTCGTGCAGATGGACGGGCTCGGCTCGGCCTCCGACGACCCGCACAAGGTAAGCTGACATACGACAGGTGGACTCGCTGTGCTCGCGGCGCGGCTCGGACAGCGAGCACGAGGCGTCGCGGCGCGTCAAGTCGGAGCTGCTCGTGCAGATGGACGGGCTCGGCTCGGCCTCCGACGACCCGCACAAGGTAAGCTGACATACGACAGGTGGACTCGCTGTGCTCGCGGCGCGGCTCGGACAGCGAGCACGAGGCGTCGCGGCGCGTCAAGTCGGAGCTGCTCGTGCAGATGGACGGGCTCGGCTCGGCCTCCGACGACCCGCACAAGGTAAGCTGACACACCACAGGTGGACTCGCTGTGCTCGCGGCGCGGCTCGGACAGCGAGCACGAGGCGTCGCGGCGCGTCAAGTCGGAGCTGCTCGTGCAGATGGACGGGCTCGGCTCGGCCTCCGACGACCCGCACAAGGTAAGCTAATGGAACTGAGATCTGACAGATAGATGCACACACATTTGGGCTAAAAGAGTTGTTGAACGTTGTAATGTGATTGTTGCAGGTGGTGATGGTTCTGGCGGCGACCAACTTCCCCTGGGACATCGACGAGGCGCTGCGGCGACGGCTGGAGAAGCGCATCTACATCCCGCTGCCCACGCAGGAGGGCCGCGGCGCGCTGCTCGCCATCAACCTGCGGGAGGTCACCGTGGACCCCGAGGTCGACCTCGGCTACATCGCCAAGAAGCTGGACGGCTACTCGGGCGCGGACATCACCAACGTCTGCAGGTCACTACATACAACATAACAATAACTATCATACTACCTAACTAACTATCCATATACTAATATTATAAATGCGAAAGTGTGTCTGTCTGTCTGTCTGTCTGTCTGTCTGTCTGTCTGCCTGTCTGTCTGTTACCTCTTCACGCCTAAACCGCTGAACCGATTTGGATGAAATTTGGTATAGAGATAGTTTGAGTCCCGGGAAAGGACATAGGGTAGTTTTTATCCCGGTAATCTACCCCTAAGGGGATGAAATGGGGGGTTAAAATTTATATGGAGCTACTAAAACCGCTGCACCGATTTGGATGAAATTTAGTATATAAATACTTTAAGTCCTGTGGAACGACATTGAATAGGTTTAATCCCGTAAATCATCCCCTAAGGGGGTGAAATGAGGGGGTGAAAATTTGGAGGTAACCAATTTTGATGAAATTTGGTTTGGAGATAGTTTAAATCCTAGAAAAGGACAAAGGATAGTTTTTATCCCGGAAATCATCCCCTAAGGGGGTGAAATAAGGGGTGAAAATTCGGATGGAACCCATTTGAATACAATTTGGTTTAGAGATAGTTTGAGTCCTGGGAAAGGACATAGGGTAGTTTTTATCCCGGAAATCCACCCCTAAGGGGATGAAATGGGGGGTGAAAATTTGTATGGAGCTACTAAAACCGCTGCACCGATTTGGATGAAATTTGGTATATAAATACTTTAAGTCCTGTGGAACGACATTGAATAGGTTTAATCCCGTAAATCATCCCCTAAGGGGGTGAAATGAGGGGGTGAAAATTTGGAGGTAACCAATTTTGATGAAATTTGGTTTGGAGATAGTTTAAATCCTAGAAAAGGACATAGGATAGTTTTTATCCCGGAAATCATCCCCTAAGGGGGTGAAATAAGGGGTGAAAATTCGGATGGAACCCATTTGAATACAATTTGGTTTAGACATAGTTTGAGTCCTGGGAAAGGACATATAGGGTAGTTTTTATCCCGGAAATCCACCCCTAAGGGGATCAAACTGGGGTTGAAAATTTGTATGGTGCTACTTAACCGCTGCACCGATTTGGATGAAACATAGGACTGTTTTAATTCCGGAAATCACCCCTAAGGAGGTGAAATGGGGGGTTGAACTTTGGATGGAACCCCTTTAGATGAAATTTGGTATAGAGATAGTTTGATTCCCGGAGAATGACATTAGATAGTTTTGAAAATTTGGATAAATCCCATGGAGATGAAATTTGGTATAGTAGGAGTCCCAGGGAAGCACAATGCATAGTTTTTATCCCGAAAATCAGCTCCTGAGGGGGTGACATTAGGCGTGAAAATGTTGATGGAACCCATTTAGATGAAATTTGGTATAGAGATAGTTAGAGTTCTAGGGAAGGAAATAGAATATTTTTTTTTCGGAAATCATCCCCTAAGCGGGTGAAATGGGGCTGAAAATTTGGATGAACTCATTTAGATGAAATTTAGTTTAGAGATAGTTTAAGTCCTGGGAAAGGGCATAGGATAGTTTCAATTCCGGAAATCACCCCCTAAGGGAGTGAAATGGAGGATGAAACTTTTGATGGAACCCCTTTAAATGAAATTTGGTATAGAGATAGTTTAAGTCTCGGAGAATGAAAGCGGATAGTTTTTATCCCGAAAATAGTTCCCAAGGTAATGAAATAGGGGGTGAAAAATTGGATTAAACCCATTTAGATGAAATTTGGTATAGAGATAGTAAGAGTCCCAGGGAAGGTGCATAGTTTTTATCCCGAAAATCATCTCCTGAGGGGGTTCTTAAAACTTTGTAGAAACATTACTTATTTGAGTACAAACAAAGTGCTTTCAGCGTTTTGGAAAATTCCACCCCTAAGAGGGTTAAAAAGGGCTGCAAAGTTTATATGGGGAAACTCTTTTTAGGATAGGAGCTTAAAAGTTTGTAGGACAATTAGTTATTGAAATACAAAAAAAAGGATATTCAGCGTTTTAGTAAATTGGGGGTTAAAAGTGGGTGCAACATTTGTGTGGAGGAAACATTTTTTTAGCCGATTTACAATTTTGTAGAATGCTTACTAATTAAAAATAAAATTAAATACTTTCAGCATTTTAGAAACTTCGATCTTTAGGGGTTTATAAGAACGTTTGAATGAAGAAAATATTTTTTTAGCGAGGGACTTAAAACTTTGTTGAAAGATTACTTATTACAATAAAAATCAAGTACTTTTAGCGTTTTGGAAAATTCAACCCCTAATGAGAATAAAAAGGGGTGCAAGGTTCGTATGGGAAATTTCAACAACATTTTTTGAGCTAGAGACTTGATATTTTGTAGAAAAAATACTTATTACAATAAAAAAACTTAGTGTTTTCTTTTCAATTTTTCCCCGAAAAGCGTTAATTCAAAGGTTCAAAGTTTGTATGCAGACTATCAGAGCATGAAAATTTTAAGTATGAGAATTGTAACTTCGATCTTAGTATGTTTGTTAAAAGACTACAAAACTCATTTCAGCGTTTTTTTTTAATTCATCCCCTAAAAGGTATTATAAGGGTGTTCAAAGTTTGTATGGAGAGCAAAACATTTTTAAAGAAAGGGATTTGTAACTTCAGTTTTAGACTGTTTACTACAAGACTACAAAGCTAATTTCAATGATTTTAAAAATTAATTCCTTAAACAAACATTTAGACGATAACATGTTCTACGCGGACGAAGTCGCGGGCAACAGCTAGTTATATTATATAATATAATACTGCAGACGTTGTGCACAAACCGCGAAACGTCTGGTGACCGAAGAGCTTAGCGGCTTTCTCGCGCAACGCATCAGCACGGCTATCAGAAGACGGCGCGCGAGCTCTCTCGACTTTTCTCGCACTATCCGTCTCTCTCTTATTAGAAAACTTAGCAAGAGACGTATAGTGCGAGAAAAATCGAGAGCTCGCGCGCCGTCCTGTGATAGCCGTGCACCATTGCAATTATGCGAAGAAATGCCACCAGCGTCCTCGCTACAATGCCTCGAGGGCATTTCTTAGATCATCTTACAATTTAGAAGATAAATCATAGACACAATAATAGTATGAGAATAATAAACCAAGATACTGAGATATACAAGATTCTCACTCGGTTCAAAGACTTGCAGTGCGAATCGTCGACGATCCCAAAGGGGAGACCGTGGCGTGTTTGTGTGTGTCCTACCGCTTGTAGGCATGACGCACGGCCTCGCCAGGGCCGCCATCGGCAGCGCGTCCATCCTCACACCTTGGAAACTAAATGATCGAGCACAGTACGACGGTTCGAAAGAAATTTGGTTTTATACAGCACCATGACAGTCTGGTCTCTTGCGTTACAAAACAAAATAGTGTCCTCTTAAAGCTGATGGGTGGTTTACGTTTAATATGACCCTGACAGGTATCAGGCAACTCGAAGGAAGCTTCACATAATCAGTATAAATCTTAAATGAATTTTATCGTATAAAAAGCTCAAAAAAAGAATGAAAGATCTTGCGTTTATCGTCCCTCAAAAAAAAGCAGTATACAATGAAGCCAAACCAATCATAAAGCTTGTTTTATTACAGAGACGCGTCAATGATGTCGATGCGTCGCAAGATCGCCGGGCTCAAGCCGGAGCAGATCAAGCAGCTCGCCAAGGAAGAGCTGGACCTGCCCGTGACCAAGGCGGACTTCATGGACGCGCTGCACAAGTGCAACAAGTCCGTGTCCCAGGGCGACATACAGAAGTACTTGGCGTGGATGGACGAGTTCGGCTCCTCCTGATTGTGAACAGTAAGGTGTGGACTGGTGCGAAACAATTGTTGACACCAGATTTCAGTACTACATGTGACATCATATATGACACCATTTCATGACATACATACATTTATGTAGGTATCTTAACAGTCTACTAGGTTGAGGTGATGTGGGCGATAGGCCAGCGACCTGTCTCTGCAATATGACCCATGTGGCACTGAAAACTAAATTTCACGTGCATAGACTAAAGTTCCCTTCTGGGAACAGGCATGTATGTAAATCTTGCAAAGTATTGCAGACCCACGACACACATACATAAATTGTGCAAGTTATAATATATCAAACAAGCAAGGCTTCAGGTGGTGTTGGTCTGGTGAGGTAACTACGACAAGTCAAGGATTGAAACTCATACAGTTGATGTCGAAGATATGTATATATTTTTAGCCATATTACATTTTAATAAGGTCTGAAAGTAAAACGTATCTCAGACGTACCTTTTTAGTTTGTTTTTTTTACCGCACAGGCTCCAAACTCGAGCCTGAATCTATCACAATTTAGTTTTTCTTTGTGCATGATTGTTATATCAGTCTCGCGCGAAAACAGTTTAGGTTTGAGCCATATCTACAGAATGTCGAGTTGAGTTTTATTTGTAGTCGGTTCTGAGTGTCCTAATCAATATAACATTAAACACCCAATAAGTTTCTTCACAAACATAAACGGCAACTCTTGAGATTTGGGTAAATAGGAAAATTATAAACTAACCTAAACTGTTCATATTGGAATAGACATGTCTAGTTAGGGGGTCATAATTGAATATTGTTCCACTCCGACAGTATTATACTTCATTCGTCTTTGCTGCCGGCAAGAACTTTATTAGTCAATAAGTTTCTATCAAAATTTTAATTTTTGGTACAAACTTTTATTGCCATCTGTACTTTTCTGTATACCGTCATCAACTACTCATTGAGACCATTCTAACGAGTTCAAACTCAACGGGGTTACGCCGGCAAGAACTTTATTAGTCAATAAGTTTCTATCAAAATTTTCATTTTTGGTACAAGCTTTTATCGCCATCTGTACTTTTTTGTATACCGTCATCAACTACTCATTGAGACCATTCTAACGAGTTCAAACTCAACGGGGTTACGTCGGTTACGTACTGAATTCTCATGGCCACCTTCTGTCTCCATCATCAGATCAGCTCGATGGTACTATAATATTGAATTATCATCCAAACTATACCTTTACCCAAAATTTCAGATCCATTGGTTGAAGATATCAGCTTCAAAAATTTCAAAATTGATTTGCAAGATTTCACCCGAACAAACATAGTTACATACATACCTACATAGTTGCATAGTTAGCTAGGTACATACAAGTTAATAGAAAGCTTGTAAAAAAATTAGGATGCTCAGAACCACACGGAATCCTTCCATAATGTCATTCGTGTCTAACACAAGAGAAATATTCCGTTACTGTTTTAAAATGTGATTCAATTGCTAAACTTTATAAATTAACTGAAGCGTGAATGAATGCCTGCCTTATTAACTCATAGACGTGTAATCATTGGAGCAACATTAGGACTGTTTCAGTATTAATAAATAAAAGTATAACGTTTTATAGTGACATATCGAAAAGTAGGAATTTTCAATGATCAGGACGAAATCATTCCGATTTGAAAAAAAATTTATTTAATAGGATCTAACATGTATTATAAAAATAAAGTCTGTATTACATATTTGGCATTTTAACCTATGAATAAAAAATACACTATTTTTTCAAAATAAATCCATAGAGTTATAACACAAAGTATATTGAAATTACCAGTGTACAATAAGTTTGAAGTGAATCTTCGTTTATAGTAGTACATGTAGATCTGTTTGCTAATGGAATCAATCACTCAAATCACATACATCCGGCGACCGCCTTGCGTAGCCGGTGGCTTTTCTGCCCTAGGACGTATCATGCCTAATAAATACAGAGTGCAAATCAACAAATCAATTAAACGGTAACCGGTGGGTACTTTCTGTATATTATTTTGAAGGAGGAAATTGGCAAGTACGGATCGGTGTCCTTCTGTAAGCGAGCATCCATGAGACAATGTTTGTTATTGTTTATTTACAGCAGTGATCTTTGTACTTATTAGGTTAAATTCGAGATTTGTTTATTGTTAAGAAATAATTGTATGCCATAACTAATTTATGTGTACTTTTTCATAGATTTATATTGAAAAAACGTAACGTTATTTTGATAAGTATGAAATATATATTTGGCATTTATTAATAATTTAGCTCAACTAAAAATCTAGTATTGTGTTTTTGAGTTTTTTTATAGAATATTGAATGATGTAATGAAGGTATTTACTATTACCTTAATAATGCGCCTATACAACCAAAATGGTTCTCTTGTATATAAACACAACAGACTTCCCGCGTCCACCGCATGCAGGTGCCTAATGCTTTTAATATCAATGACATGTTTTTTTACAAAATAAATTTGAAATTGTTGTTTGTTTAAAAACGACATAATGCAATAGAAAGTAGCTCATTGACAACAAACGGAGATAAAGCCTGTTTTCTCCTGAAGCTTTTCCGAAATAAAGAAATCGTTTCATTTGTATTCAATTTAGGGCTCCTAGTTTAAGAATATGATTGTTATTAGTTATTACCACTAAGATCTCTTAAATATACAATAGTAATAATATTCTTGAGCTTGTAAAGCCTTATGTATGACCATTCATTATTATTATTAGTGGTGACCCTCTTTTACCACAATGGACGGAAAATAAAGAATAAATTTTGGCATCTGTCAATTCAACACGTATATACAGAGTGTTTTTTTTTAATGGGACAGTATGGGGAAATCCGAATCTAAAGGAGATAGAGGAAAAGTGTCCAAGGAGACATTAGGTGCTTTTTTATGTAAACAAATTTGGCTCGTTAAAATTTTTGGTCAAGCGTGAGTTGTTCTTAAAAAATTATAAAGTTAGTCAATTTTTTTTTTGACTTGGGTCGACTCTGTTTCATGTAAGGATTATTTCATTGTATGGAAAGAAAAAAATCTAAACAGCAGAAGTTGGTCAAATTTAATGAAAACTAATCTTCATACAGTTGGTTTGTGGTAGATACAGGTGGTATGTGGCCGCCGTCTTGTCTTATGCAGGTACGAGCACGCTTCAAGACACTTCTAGTTGCATTTAACAGAGACTTATGGTGAATTGTGTTTAAAGTGTTGTAAACAGCATCTTTTAATTCTTGTACGGAGTTGTATCGGGATTCATAAATTCGACCCTTAAGGACGCTATGCGTGCGGAAAACCCCACTTCCTGGCCAGACGTAAAATTTTGTACTCACCACGGGCGGTAATAAAGAAAGCCTCGGAGCGCATATTTATCGCCCTTGCCTTCGGCTCGGGCGTCAAATACCTGCGATCTGGGACATTCTTTGTTTAACCGCCCTAGGTAAGTAATGTACTATTACGTCACACCTGACCATAAAGTGGCACTTACCGCCCCCAACGATTAGATTTTCAAAATGTACCGAAATTCCATAGCTAGGAAGCGTACTGTATTTACGTACATACTATATAGTATGTTGTATTGTATGTGACAGATTGTACGTCCCAGCGTCGCTACCACGAACTTCGAATCTCGAACTTCGTATATCTCCGTCTCTATCGCACTTATGGTTTATGGTACTCGAGCGACAGAGACGGAGATATACGAAGTTCGAGATTCGAAGTTCGTGGTAGCGCCGCAGTTAAAATTCATCGTACGCGTCGCGTCGACCGACTATAGATACATTTAGGATGGGTTACGTGGGTTGCACCAAACATCTTAATCGGTGTTCGTTAAAATCTGAATTTATGGAAACTTAAACAAGTTTCTAAATGACAGCTGCCGGCGCCATATTTAACGTTGACCGGTCTGTAATCGTAAGTTGGTGCAACCCGCCCATAATCTCAACACCGTTATTGCATCGACACAGAAGCGATTGTTTGACTACTGAAACGCTTTCATCTGCTCCATTAATAAAAACACTGCACAAGTAGGTAGGTATAGTCAACGTCATATAGTTAGTAGCAGTCAAAGTGGCCAAATAGTTCGGTACACCCTACTAAATATATGGTGTACCGAACTATTTGACTACTTTGGTTGCTACTAACTATATGATGCTGACTGTACATACAGTCTGCATTAATGCATGAATAACACGTTGTTCGGGCTAAGACTGACTTTATTCACTTACCCACATTCATGCATTATACATAACCAGAGCTACCCACACAGTCGGCCGCAAAGAATCGTGGATGAAATCAAAAAGTTAGAGGGTCGAAAATCTATTTTGTTAACAAATCTTGCGTTAAAAAATAGATGAATTAAAACCATTTTAATGATGATAGTGTTTTGTTTTAATTTCCCTTCGTATGCCGAATAGATAGCCGACACGTTCGGAGGAGATATTTTATTATTTGAACTTGCGACCGTTCGGAAACCCCTTTCGTTTCGACAAAGTCGTGTACACAAAATCTACCCAGTACGCCAGGTTCAGTGAAATATCGGCTCCTCAGTCCAGTAACAACACATTCACAGCATTCGAACGGCTCACAGAAATGTAGTTTTTTATGGCAAATTAATATTATGCAAAATGAATCGTTAAGGAATATGAAATTCGGGGAAACGATGAGTAATTCGTCCAATGCGGTGGCCCTAAACTAGCAATGGAGGGCCACCGTGCCTTAGTCTGTGATAGGACGCCGTACCGTTCAGCTGTCAGTGTGTCAGAGCCGACCTGTCTCAAAATGCCCAGCACGGCTATCACAGGACGGCCCGCGAGCTTTCTCGATTTTTCTCGCTCTATACATCTCTTTCGAAGTTTTCCAATAAGAGAGAGATGGATAGTGCGAGAAAAATCGAGAAAGCTCGCGCGCCGTCTTGTGATAGCCGTGCTGTTGCGCCGTAAAAGGGTGCAAAAATTATTATAGAAAAGTAAAAAAAAAACATGGGATATCGTATCATCGGTAAGTATCGTCAGTTTCTTTTTTATCGTTTGGTAACACATTTTCAAAACAATTATTTGGTTACCTTGCGCCATTACGTTTTGTTCGTATGCAACCGCTAGTCAAACAAAACTCAAAAGTAACCTTGTAAGGGCGTCATTTTTATACTGGTGTATGAACCATTGACTATGGACATTAGTTGATAATATATAGCTATACATTTTATTGTTATTGTTTCTTATACCTATCTTCTACTAATGTAGGTAAGTAGATGCATAAGAATAATGTACAAAAGAGAGTCGTTTGAAATGTATTTATTTGAACACTTACCTACTTTAATATTCTCAACTTTAACGAGTCGATTCGTCGTTCATTGTTTGAGAGTCACATAATGTCATGTTATTTGGCTCTTATTCTATCGTTTGCTTCATTGTAAAGTGGTGTGCAACAAAAAAATATTTGTGTTGTAATTATTGTGAGCCTTTGCGGCCTAAGTCACTAAACTGGGGGACGATTTTTAACTTTCGACCGCTCTAAAATTTAATAAAAGTAAATACGATTGTAGTGACAAAATTGGAGTCACTTACTTTCTACCGATAGAGTTGAATACGAGTGGTCAATACCACTCGTTTTTAATTTTTCTATCGCTATTTGAAAATATCATTTCATATTTTTTTACTGTTTTCGAGTGAAAGAATCGAGCGCTCGGAAGTCAAAATTCGGTCCCCAGCGCCCGTGTGGTTTTCTATCATTTGGAGATAGTAGTGTTTTTGTGTATTAAAATCTTACATTTGTTACGGATAAATCCTCTATCGCATCCCTGACAAATTTTCTGAACGAACCGTTCAGTTGAGCCGTTAAAGAAAATAAATATACAAACTCACTTTCACATTTATAATTACTTATTTATATACACTATCTCTGCCACTACCAGCCACCACATGCCAGCCACTTCATTAATATTGAGAAAAGTCCCCCTTACAAGGTTAATCTGGCCACCCAAACGTGTGGTACGCAGTCCGTACAGCAGATGGCGCCACTCTTTTTTCTTCAGGACAGATGTCAAGCGAATTGTTCGGACAGGTGTATCTTATGATAGAGAACCTTTGCTACTTACGCAATTTCTTCAGGAGTGCAGTTATAAATTAATATTAATCTTAAAAGGAACGTACACTTTTGTCTTCACAAGTACGAATAAAATCTTAATAGTTTAGGACTAATAGTTTATCATCATTTGCCTTTTCATTTTGAACTTGAATGTATTTTGGTGGGAAATCGGCAATGTGACATTGTTGTTTATGGTTGTTTTGTTAGGGTTCCGTAGCCAAATGGCAAAAAACGGAACCCTTATAGATTCGTCTGTCTGTCTGTCTGTCTGTCCGTCCGTATGTCACAGCCACTTTTTTCCGAAACTATAAGAGCTATACTGTTGAAACTTGGTAAGTAGATGTATTCTGTAAACCGCATTAAGATTTTCTTACAAAAATAGAAAAAAAAAACAATACATTTTTGGGGTTCCCCATACTTAGAACTGAAACTCGAAATTTTTTTTTTCATCAAACCGTGTGGGGTATCAATGGCTAGGTCTTCAAAAATGACATTGAGGTTTCTAACATCATTTTTTTCTAAACTGAATAGTTTGCGCGAGAGACACTTCCAAAGTGGTAAAATGTGTGTCCCCCCGCCCCCCCCCCCCCCTTGTAACTTCTAAAATAAGAGAAAGATAAAACTAAAAAAAATATATGATGTACATTACTACCGCTTTAGCCTAGTTGGTAGTGAACTGCCTACGAAGCTAGAGGTCCTAGGTTCGAATCCCGGTAAGGGCATTTATTTGTGTGATGAGCACGAATATTTGTTCCTGAGTCATGGATGTTTTCTATGTATTTAAGTATTTATTTCTCTATATAAGTATGTATATCGTCGTCTAGTACCCATAGTACAAGCTTTGCTTTGTTTGGGACTAGGTCGATATGTGTAAGATTGTCCGCAAATATTTATTTATTTATTTATTATTATTACTATGCAAACTTCCACCGAAAATTGGTTTGAACGAGATCTAGTAAGTAGATTTTTTAATACCTACGTCATAAATCGTAAACCGCAATTTATTTAACGGAACCCTTCATGTGCGAGTCCGACTCACACTTGGCCGCTTTTTTTTAATTTGTTTGCACTTGCCATCCGAACCAAACTGAATCCGGACCCGGACCGAATTCCAACTGTTTATTTTCATAAATAATACCAAGAATTTATAAACCATGTAATTTAACACACAATAGATGATGATTTATTATTATTGTAGTAAATAATTTATAATACACAAATGTTAAATCGTAAATAAATACTTTTATTTCGAAAAATTTGCTTATGAAGTTGGCACCACTGCAATGTAGCGGCCGATTAAAAAAAATACAGTACTTTTATAAAAAATTATGAACCATAAAAGTACGCTAAACAGTGCGTTTATGGGCCATAGAACATAGAGTTTTTCGATGACTTATTATTGGTGTCATTGTATTTGAGCTACAGCATCATTATCATCATAGGCCTCAAACATCTTGCCAGATGATTCAAACAGCGTCTGCATGCGAGGGACAACGCCTCTCGTGGCTATGTAAGCCAATCCGGGATAGGCACTTGCGTCCACATTTGTGGCACGCGAATTGAGGGACCGTATCATTGGCAACCTCTTCGCGGTTATGCCGTTTGGCGCGCTTTTGGGCTAGACCTTGAAACCAGGTGTTGTCGTGGATTTCGCGGCCTGTTGCGATAGTGCTTCTCCACTCGTCGCAGTTGCCAGCTAGATCTTCCCAAATGCTGCGATCGATTTTGAAAGCAACCATGTCGCGCTTCACGCAGTCCTTGAAGCGTAGCATGGGACGTCCTACATTACGCTTTGCGAATGCAACTTGGCCCAACATTACCTGCCTGGGCAAACGAGAATTGTCCATGAGTTGCACATGTCCAAGCCACCGCAACGCAAACGCCTTTGTTTCAGCAGGGCAGTGATGCTGTGGAGCTGTGCGATCTCCAGTCCTTCCATGTTATGTTAAGGATACTCCGAAGACAGCGCATGTGGAAGGTGTTTAGTCGTTGTTCCTGATTAGTGTACGACGTCCAGGTTTCGGTTCCGTACAAGAGCGTACTCAAGAAACAAGTTTGGTAAACAATTATCTTGGTCTTAATAGTACGATGTTTGTTATTCCACACTCTTGCACGAAGCCTGCTGAAAGTCGTGGCCGCTCTGCCGATGCGGATGTCGATCTCTCCATTGAGAGAGAGGTTGCTCGACACGGTCCATCCTAAGTAACAGAACTTATCGACTACCTCTAGTGGAACACTCTCCAGTAAGATAGACGGCTGTGGAGCTTGCGCTAAAATTACGGTCTTCTTCGTATTTATAGACATGGAGATCATGTTACATGCACGGGCAAATTTGTCCAGTAGAAGCTGGAGCTCATGAGGAGTTTTTGCTACGAAGGCTGCTTCATCGGCAAAGAGCAGACTGTCGACTAAGAGGTCCACACGACTACGACGGGATTTTAAAAGGTTGACGTTGAACAACCTTCCGTCTGCTCTTGTATGTAAATGGACTCCCTGTTTGAGTCACCAAACGCAACCTTTAGCAACAGCGAGAAAAATAGGCCGAATAGTGTTGGTGCTAAGACGCAGCCTTGGCGAACTCCTGTGGTGGAACGCTGGGACCGGAAACCACACTGTGCCTCAGGATACACGCGTTCGGCAAGACGTTGCAGTTCGGTCAAGACAACTCTTGCAAAAAGTTTTCCGACGATGCTCAGAAGAGAAATGCCGCGATAGCAGTAACAATCACCGCGGTCACCTTTCCCTTTGTATAAGGTCACAATGTTTGCATCGCGCATATCCTGGGGGAAATTCTCCCCCTCCCAGCATTTTCCCAACAGATTGTGGAGCATCCAAGCTAAAGGTAGAGCGAGAAAACAAAGGTCATTCATCTCGCTCTATCTTATTATAGCTTGGACTACAATACTCGCTCGCGTTATGTCCGTCGCTAAAAGCTATAAGCATTCAAAAAGAGCCTGCAATAAGCAATCTATGCAATATACATCCAAATATACATCTATGGGACATTACACGGCTATATTATTTGATTTATTTATTTAATAAACAGACTATCACAACATTGTAATTATCAGGGTCTCACAAAACTGTCGGACGGCCAAGTAACGTCACAGAAAATGTAGTATCGAGTGATCTTGATTCGGCAGGCCACTATGCTGTCAGCACGTATCCACACGCCACGGGCTGAAATCACGCGGGGGCCTGCATGTAGAGGGCCTACCGCGAACGGCATTCGAAAAAGTATGACAGAGATTAAACGGCATCGCGTACGAATATTTTTTAAGGGAAGAGTTACTTACATTACTGGAGGACGTGCCACTCCCACTTGCCACAAGATTGAATAATGGTTTATCAACACGATGGCTGCCCTGCTCACTTTCACCGAGGTGTGCGAGAATGGATGGATCAGCACTACCCAAGAAGATGGATTAGTCGAGGTGGCCCAACCCCTTTGCGAGCCAGAAGTCCAGAATTAACTCCATGTGACTTTTACATCTGAGGTCTCATGAAGGCGTTGATTTACGACACACCGATAAATAACATTGAAGAGTTACGTCAAAAAATTGAAGCAGCTGCGCTGCACAAACAATGAAAGAAGGGCTTTCGACGCGAGTGACAATCACTGAAGTTCGAAAAAGGCTTCGTGCTTGCATACGAAACCGAGGCAAGCAGTTTGAGCAAGACTTGTGAGTTTTTAAGAGTTTTTTAAAGATTTTTTTAGGTAGTTTAGTTTTAATTAGGTCTTTCTTTTTTTCTTGTAACTAAGGTTAGTGTGACTTTGTAAGACACTTATTTTGTTGATTTTTATGATTGATTAAATTATTTTATTTACTAATGAAATTGTTCGTAACTCTTTTAAATCCTTTCCTTGTGTTTGTCTAAAGAAATTCAAGAGACCATCTAATAAATTACTTAAAACACCAAAGGCAACTTTTAGTGACTCCTACCCTAAGAAGATAAGATTAGATAAGGAACCGAAGACAAAGCTATTGTAACATGTAAAATACCCTAAAATACCACCCCAGTAAAATACCATTGGTTTGTTTACGCGTCGCCGAAGGCACGCTGCCTACCTGCTCCGCTATTATTATCATTAGCATTAATAAATAAAATAAAATAAAATAAAATAAAAATTAAAAATTATTACAAAAATGTCGCCAATTGTACCTATCATGAAAGCTTATGAACTGAGGAATTAATTTATCTAATTTTTACGCGAAGTGTCATACTTTTTTTAAGTAATGCCTCGAAGTGTTACAAAATTTGGAACAAAATTTCAAAATTTGTGACTTTAAATGCTTTTCTTTGCAATATCCTTTGAGTATTAAGCCCACAAGTGGGCTTAATACTCAAAGACAATATCTTGAAAAGTTTTGGCATGTTTTTTTTATTTTCCTTAATCAGTCATTTATTGGCTTAATTGGCTATAAATAAATGCTTTTTTGAGGTCTAAATTTAATCAGTTTTTTTACAACTACGAATTTTAGGCCGAAAGGTGGGTTTTCTAAAAAAAACTCTAAAAACTTGAATAACTTGCAAACCAATGTGTTTTGACCCCCGGTTGACTGGATCTAAATCATTGCAACCTTTATGTTTTCCGGTACCGTTACCGCTTTTTAAAGGTAACCGAAATATCAACTTTGACCTCGCGTTGTTGCCAAACCGCCGGCAGTTGCACTGCCGTTTAGTCTTTTTGTCTTTAAATGTTTAGTAGCCAATGCTTCCTCTGTAGAGTGCGAGCTCACTTATTTTTTCGATTATCTTTATAATACCGGTATTATCATTTAAAACTAATACCGCTAACTGTTATTTCAAAACGGTTACGGTACTATTATGTTCGCGCGGCGCGCATGACCTTTACGACATAATGGTACTGTAATGGAATACCGGTTTCATACCGGTATAACCGTTACCAAAATCAGTCCATCAAACAAAGCTAAAGATACAAAAAAAATGGTCAGATAGACTAGCACGGCTATCACAAGACGGCCGCGACATACTCTCGAGCTCTCTCGCACTATCCGTCTCTTTCTTATTAGACCACTTAGAAAGAGACGGGTAGTGCGAGAGAGCGAGAGAGTATGTCGCGGCCGTCTCGTGTACGTCTAGCACAACTTGCTGCTAAGTCGTGTCTCGCGCGACTCAGCGACTCCTGTCTCACTCCTATTGTGTAAATTAGAAAGAGGTGGGTGGCTTGTCTCGACTCGCGTCGCGCTTGTTGTGTCAGTTGTGCTAGCTAACTGGAAGTTATAAGAGAGAGAGCATAGGGCCTACCGCGAAAGGCATTCGAAGTTTCCCCTCTCTGTCATACTTACGAGTTCGTACTTAAGTGCGACAGAGAGGGAAAACTTCGAATGCCGTTCGCGGTAGGCCCTCTGGTTTGATGAATGAGACATGGATGGCGGCCTCTACACGGTGAATAATTACTGTGATTCTGGTTTGTCAGTATTTGCAGCAATATTCAGTATGGAAGCAGTATTGAATGGCCCTTTAAACGCTAATTATTTATCGCGTCAGTATTAAGGGTGGCCAGACGGTAATTCTGGTTCTTTCATATTCTCATCTCGCTCTATCTTATAGCTGCGTACCATCCACCAAGCGGAACGTGGGGTGAGCCTTTTATTTTAGTCGCTGACGGTGACACTGCCTGTCGCGTCGACATAAATAAAAATATAAACGTCGAAGGTGCAAATACAAGAATTGACAGACGAGATCATGATATTTATCAGTATAGCGCAACTAGGAACAAAAAGATGAATGACGTCCAACTGCTCAAATTCAGATCCAATCTTACAAGTTCTGACAAGTGACAAATTTTCTCTCTGTGCTTTTGCTATGGCGGACTAATGCTATCTCCTACTTCCGTTCTTTCTCCGTCTGTCATTTTGTCATGGTGACTGGCCGGTTACCATGGATATTATAACTTACGAGATATACGAGAAAACATGTGTGTGTCAAACAAACAATGCTTTTGACGAAATGAAATAATTATCTTAAAATAAAACACGTAGGTAAGTATTAATAACGAAATATCAAGCGCTAATATTGATTTACTTATGAAAAACAACGGTAGGTACTTGGATAAAACCTACAAGCGCTAGGTTTCTTAGTTCGAGAAGAATTAATTGCGACCTGCAAAGATATGTGTACAGATTGGTGATTTTTTGTAAATATACTGTGATTTGGAAATAAGTGTGAAATAAACTGTATGAAGTATTTCTTCTCCTTTTATTATTTCATACCTAAATCGAATTAGTTTTAGATTTTGTAAAGCAATTTTCTGTTCATGCAACGACGTCCCTAATCATAATTTATCGATATCGATAACGTTGGGTTCTAATATTATCGATATCGATAACGTTAAGTACTACAACCCAACTATCGTCCTCGTTCGTTAGGTTGGTAAGTCTACTTCCGTACTAGCGTTTATTTTTATTGGTATTGTGGTATTTCAAACTAGCTAAAGTTCTTTGAGTAGATAAATACATGGAGAGGCCCTATTCTACTATAGATACATTTATGTTATGCAAATATACATGAAATCTACATAGAAGG
This sequence comes from Epinotia brunnichana, assembly GCA_963854355.1. Classification (NCBI taxonomy): domain Eukaryota; kingdom Metazoa; phylum Arthropoda; class Insecta; order Lepidoptera; family Tortricidae; genus Epinotia; species Epinotia brunnichana. The sequence goes on along the minus strand of OY977936.1, from coordinate 7,455,611 downwards.
TCAAAAACACAACTTATCTCTTTCTTTCCAAGTTTCGATAGCGTATGGTGAAAGAGATAGCATGATATTACGTTGCTCTTACTTCCGATACTAGCAACAGACATTACAGCCGCGTGCCATGCGCCATTTTATGCGCCAAATGTCTTTGTAGTACATGCGCTTTCAAGTGGTAAACAACTCAGAGTTAAAATCGTAATTTTCCGTATTAAAATAGTTTTTTCACTTCTCATGCTCTAAAAGTTCGTCTTTATGTCGTGCGTAGGCGACATAAAGTCGCTTTTTATGCTCTAGAGCATAAAGTAAAATCTTCGTCGAAGACCAAGGCAATCGCTGCAACAGCCACACGAACATCTTTAACTTCATACAACAACCTCTTTATTTTATTTCGTTTCGTTCGTATTCTAAGACCAAGGCAAAGATACCAACAGCCAAAGTACACAATAAAACTTCATGAAATAAACTTATAATTTGTATTTCGTCTCATTTACTATATTTACGTGTTGCTGTTTCATTTCCTCGCAATCGAAGTGAAAAGTAGAGTGTACAACTCGTCCATAAAACCCATTTTACACTCGACTTTATATCTATCCTCGCTCGCAAGCTCGCTCGGATGGATAAACGTCTCGAGTAAAATGGTGCGTTTTATGCACTTGTTGTACAATCTACTATTTTTGGACTTGGTTTTGTGTAGTGAACACATATAGATGTGAACGCAAAATGCCTGCGTGCTCAATAAAGCAATGTGGTGCACGGAAATCAAGTAATCAACCGAATTTGACCATTCATAGGTTAGTAGCCGTTTTTCTTTGTTAACTGCCAGTATATCGCACTATCCGCCAAATGATAGTCAGTTTTGAAATGGATTTATCGTTCCCAACAAGAAAATACTCGTTTCGCTATATTTACAGCAGTATTATTAGCATTTAAATCATACATCTTATTTTGACTAGTGCTGCGCTCTGATATCGACAACTTGCTATTAAATTAAAGACTATGTGAGTAATTTTATGATGTTATTTCAGACCAATCCGTTGGCAGGAAGAGGGTGAAATTTCAATTACTAAATTTGACCCAAGAAACAAGAATAAATAATAAAAACAAACGTGGTGAGCTAAATAAAAGCTTGTAAAAATACCATTGTTTTATTCACTTCTGCACCATTCATATAGTAATCATAGTATACACAGTGGGCTGGGCCTGAATAACCCGACAGATTTTAATTGTATTTCTGACCATATTGGAAGGGTCGACGAAAAGAACATGTCTACTCAATTTTTTTTTTCAAAATGAGTTTCTAATGTCAAAATGCTGAGCTCGTTATGAAAACTTGACATTAATACCTGAATTTGAAAAAAAAGTGACTACACCTGTTCTTACCGTGTCATTCACACTATAGGCAGCTGCGACCTTATCGGTTGTACCAATAAAATCCAATGTTGGTAAAACACTTCACAAATAATATAGTTACGGTAATAGAGTAGTGTACTTGGATATTATTATTCGTCTCGGTCAGTTTCAATTACAGAGAAAACTCAAATATTGATGTCGATATTTTTCAAAGTCCAAGTTGATATCGATAATTGTCTCTAATCGATGACAACCCTACAGCCACGAATTGACAGGCCGCCATATTATGCGCCAGGATTAGGTATACACGCTCATTTCGTAGGTATTTCGTGTCCATATAGTTTAATTAGTCTGAGCTAAAGTTCGAATGAGTTGTCAAAATCAAATGACAATGTCACTGTCATCCAAAACCTTGTTCGAAGTCCCGTCTCTTATTCTTATATTCTCTTTGATATTTATCACGAAGCGTTTGGTTGAACAATATTATTAAGACATGTCTCTTAATTCTTTATTATCTATGGGCGGATTTCAAAATTTCCGGATAATTCTGCAGTATATTGACAGTCCTGTGATACACGTCAATATGCATGTGATCCATATTGTGATATGGGTGGATTGTCAGTATTTAATCACCGTGTAGAGGCCGCCAATGACGTTGGTTTCATGTCCCTAACTTGCTCTATCTCATAGCTTGCAGGACGATTGCAGTTTGCCACGCGGCATCGTCTGGATGCGTTTAAAACTATTAAAAATAACATCGATTACCACAAACCATCTGTAACGCTGTAATTTACTATCGATCAACATCATCGAACAATAATCGATACTTTTTCTGTAATCGAAAACAATTTTCAGCAACAAGCTATACTTTTCTCTAAATTTGAAAATGGCGAAGGCGTAATTCTTTTCAGCCAATTAAACGTAAATAAGAAATGCTTAACTTTATAGTATTATTATATTAATTTACTGCCAGAAATACTTTATATAACTTCTTAAAAATACTAATAAGAGAACAATCCTTTCAAGCCATTCCGGTCAACCATTATATATTATATATATAATATTAAGAAATAATAATTGTATTTCTGAATAACGTAATCAAAGAGAATATAGCAACATTATTTCAATGTTGTTTATTTAATATTTTTGTACTCATTATAATCAAAAATATGTTCCTATTTTTCATCTATCTCATGTTAGCAAGTGAAGTGCGCAACAAATGTATTGGCGCCAGCGGAACTTGTCACAAGCTAAAGGCGGCGAGGTTGGCAATACTGTAGTAACTACGTGGTCGCAAGAGTACGAAAATGTAAACATGCACAAACAGTTTTTGATATTTTTCCATTATTGATGATATATTAACTAATTTACACTCTAAAGAACTATTTTTAAGAGAAACAATTGAAGTGATGCATCGAAGTTTATCTATTTAAGCAAAGTTTCAACATCAATTTATTTTCTGTAACCGTAGTGAATATAGGTGGAAGCGTCGTCAAGCGCTGTAGAAATTTCAAGTCTGTTTAATGGCGGACGCCAATAATTTGGAAGTTTCGTGATTCTATTGTTCTGTTTTCAAGTATTTCAATCGTTTATTGATTTGGGAATGAGTTTTGTTATTAGTGATCGCGCTCAAAGTGTTTCAAACGTGAAAGTGCTATGAAATGTTCTGTTTTAACGTGACAAAAGCGCCTGCTAGCTATGTAACCTTTTCCCTAACCTCGTTTACGCCAATGGAGTAGATATGTGATCGATGTGTGTGCGTCGGTGAACGATTTTTCGTCCGTTTCGCGTTATTTTGTGCGAAGTTAATCGGGTTATTAGTGATGGAAGTGTCCGCGTCGCGGTTTTGCAATCCGACGCCCGATTTCGACGTAACGTAAGCGAGCCGGTCGATCGCTAGAGCCGAGTGTAAGCAGGCGGCCGTCCGCCACCAGCCGACATGGCTGCAACGCAGGCGGAGTCTCAGCGTAGCGACACGAACGTAGATCAGAGTCCATCGGAACAGCTCAGTGAATCTCGGAACGCTCTATTACAGAACGGCACCGACAAGTCCATCGGGCGCGTTCCGCCCGATGGCGTCTTGAATACAAAGAGTAAATCGCCGATGTCGGGCGAGCCGGGGCCGCCGCGAGACGGCGGCGAGGCGCCTGGCCACGACCGGATCGCAGACCGGCCGCCGGGCGACCTGTACGGACAATATAGATACCCGGACGGCGCGGATCCGTACTACGCGCAGCGGCCGGGATTCGGCGGGAAACCGCGAGGTCCGCCGCCGCAGCAGCGCTTCTTCCCGGGGCAGCCGACGTCACAGGCGCCGGGGCCGACGCCGACGCTCAACTCGCTGTTGCAGTCGAGCGGCGCGCCGCCGCACCGCTACCCCAACAGCTACGAGCAGCCGCCGGCGGGCTACGGGCCCGGCCCCGGCTGGCCACCGCCGCGGCCCATGCCGCCCTACAATCCTCAAGCTAATCCTTACAGGAATTCAACGGTGAGTCAATCATACATGATAGAAACGTTGTTGTGGTTGTGTTCTCTTTCTCCAGCAGAATGTAAACGACAGGATTAACCTGCTGGTTGCATTCATATGATAGGGTTATTATTTAATGTTTAACAAGTATGGGGAGAGATCCATTAGATCAAAGTTAATATTTAAAGTTGATAAATATATAAACATCACATTGAAACATTCAATTCATGTATTTTAAAAGCACTTAATCAAAAATTTGCAAACTTCTAGCACAAATGTCTCTTAAAGTTAAAATAAAATGCTCGGAGCCAAATAATCTCTATTAACTTGAAATATTTAACCTCGATATAAGATCTTATGAGAATATTACAAAAAAATATTGGATGTATGTATTGTCACCTCAATTTCCTAAATGTGTTCTGTTAAATCCCCATAACTCAGAAAATATTATGATGTAAGTTGAGAGCAATATTTTCTTTTACTAATGCAGGTGTTCCTTAGAAAAAGGCCCATACTGAATATTTTAAATGCAATAAATTATTTGGCTTCTAACTTCTATTTAAATGACAGACATGGTTTAAGTAGAGAAATGTCACCATGCTCCTAGCGCTATTCCCTAATGGAGTGTGGCGTCTCCTTTGACACCTAGAAATTTGTAAGCCATTAATTAATTAATTGACAACAAGTATCAAAAGAATATTAACAATTTGGAAATAATTTATAGTAGCAGTTTTTTTTCTGTGTAATGAATGATATAATCATTGCAATCCTAGAGACAAAATATCAGACATCAAAAAAATGTTAATAAATGTTTTAATCATTATTTTGGTTAAAAAAATACAATGAATACTTCATTTAAATCATAATTTAATTACTGCCAGGTAGAAAGTTTGGTAAGATTCTTCAATAAAGGATGTTAGAATAATGTTTTAAAATATCAATAAACAAAAAACGCAGTATTATAAATTAATGTTTTTCATGGAGTACTAAGCATGAATGGGTATGAAATGTAGCATCCAGGTTCTGTCTGCAGTTGGAGGAAGTTTGCATAATGCATATCCTCTGCTCCTGCGGACCATTGATGTGCAAAAAAAGTATCTACCTTCATTGGCTCTTCATGGAAGCTGTAAATCGTAGTACTACCCATGATTATATAGTGCATTTAATATAATTTTACCAGGGATTTTTAATTATAATTTATTTTAATAATTAAAATGTATTTGTAGTACTAGTATTTTTTTGATGTATACTGTACTTTATTAAATGAGTATGAGTATAAACCATGGCCATATTTGTACAAAAGATTGCTATGTAACCTAGAAAAGCTAGGATTGAGGGCATGGAATTTATGTGCAAAAGAAGTATCTCCCTTGGTTGGCTCATCACCGAAGCTGTAAATCGTAGTAGGTATACTACCCATTATTATATAGTGCATTTAATATAAATCATGGCCATCTTTGTACAAAAGATTGCTATGTAACCTAGAAAAGCTAGGATTGAGGGCATGGAAGTTAAGAATCAAGACTATTCTTTGTGCAACCTTGGCATAGTGCACTTTTGTGTTTCTCTGGGTGTAATGTGTGTGATAAGATAAAGAAATGTCTCTATTTTTTATCTCCCACTTTTCTTCCATTTTATATGGCTGGACTGTCAGCAATAAAATTGGAGACACCTTTTTATTCGCTCATACCATACTCATGATTCCGAGTAGGAAGGAGGAACCATAATTTGCGAATTCTGTAATATTTAAAATGGGTGGTCAATAAACAATTTCTTGCTCCTGGCTAACGGGAGAAAACAACATTGTCACGTTAGCCAGGAGACAAAATGGTTTCTTAGAAAAATTGTTAGAGTATGAACTTCTAACATGCTCAGAAGATGGTACTTACAAAAGAGACCCAGTAGACGTATTCTGGTAGTGGCTTTTGGGCTGTCAGAGCCCTTGTATCACTGCGACCATCGCTGATCTATTGTAATCAACCCAGTAGACGTAACCATGGCAACTAGTGACAGAAAAAAGTCGATTTACCCAAATAGTAGTACACCCTTTTTTTAATTTCTCACTGTATTTTTTCGTACTTGACAGTGAATTATAGTTATAGTCTATAAAATTTACTGAAATGCCAGGTGACTGAATTGCCTTTTTATCTGCCTGGACCCGACCAGTCAAAATATTATCAATACATTTGTAAAGGTACAAGTTGAAACCCCACCGTAGACAGTAGCAGGAGATGACGTGTCGCGGCGACACGACTGGTTTTCGTAGCTAGCGACACGTCGCTGGGCGTCGCCGTCATACAAATACATAGATACCAGTCGTGTCGCCGCGACACGTCGTCTGCTGGCTGCTGCTGTCTTCGGTCGGGTTCCAATTTGTACCTTAAAACTATGACTAAGTTTTAACTTAACCAAAGAAATTAAGAAAATTGCTGTTTACAACTTCCGAATGTCAGGGTGAATCAGAAACAAATGCAAGAATATTTTAGAAAGAAATGTCTTTATTTGCCATACTTGGACCGGAGGCTCACCTGGCAGAAACATATTAAGACTAAAAGAGATGGCAGAAATTCAAAGCTCGCAATGGACAATAAACTTCTCATCTACAAAACCATGATAAAACCGATTTGGACATATGGCATACAACTGTGGGGCGCTGCCTGCGCAACAAACATAACTATATTACAAAGAATGCAGAACAATATACTGAGACAGATATCGAATGCACCTTGGTTCCTCAAAACAACAGAGCTTCACGAAATTTTCGATATGCCAACCGTCAAACAAGAAATTGCTTTGTATGGTGACAAATACAAAGCAAGACTACAAAAGCATCCAAACCAACTTGCGGGGCAACTAACAATCCCAGAAATCACTCATCGGCTTAAAAAGAGGCGAGACATCTTTGACCATTAGTCAGCTTATAGACTGACTACATGGATAAATGGGATGTACCCCGCTGGGGGTATCACCCGCCTCGAAAATCAGCGTCATCGAATCTGCTTATAGCCAACAGGGCTGATCGCAAGATTTAAATTAGAAAAAAAAAAAAAATAAAAAAAATTGCCATACTTAATAGTGCATGTTGTTAGGGGGAAATGCTTCACTTTCGGATACCGGCGCCATATTTTAGTATGTTGTTAGGCATGTCTTCTGGATCCCAGAACTGCCGGGAGACAATATCCAAGGAGTCGATCTCCCCTGTAATGACATCATCAAAAACGCCGCGGCCGCGCTTGGAAAAGTGTAAATTACACCCAAACCATGCAACGTACATAGTACATACACATGAAGGGTACCAAATGAAAGTCGAATAAATTTTCAATAGTTCATTTATACATTATATTTCAATATATACGCTAGTTTAAGTACTATTAACAAAAGTATAAAAAAAACAAGAAAATATCTAAGGACTTTCAGACTTTGCGGCAAAACTAGAAAAGATACACGAATGCAATGTACATATGACACTTTGTAAATGATATCTAGTATTTCAGCTTTACATCTTAGTTTTTAGGGTTCCGTACTCAAAGAGTAAAACGGGACCCTATTACTAAGACTCCGCTGTCCGTCTGTCTGTCTGTCATCAGGCTGTATCTCACTGATACCGTGATATTTACAGTTGAAATTTTCACAGATGATGTATTTCTGTTGCCGCTATAACAAGAAATACTAAAAACAGAATAAAATTAATATTTTTATAGATTATGGTACGGAACCCTTCGTGCGCGAGTACGACTCGCACTTGGCCGGTTTTTATTTTAAGACAAGATCAGAATTGGGAAAATTGTGCTCAAAAAACCAACAACGCAAAGCGAGTTTTCCCTACAAGATTAATTTTATCAAAATTAAAATTTTTCAGAAACCAGCACTAACTTCTAGTATGTTGTTAGACATGTTATGTGCATCGCAAAACTGCAAAGAGACAGTCTCTAAAGTGTCTAGTTCATTAGTAATGACATAATCTTCATTGCCGCGGAGGCTTTTTGAAAAGTGGGATTTGCAAGCATAACATTACATTCGTGTATCTTTTCTAGTTTTGCCTGCAAAGTCTGAAAGTCCTTAGTTTTTTCTTAATTTATTTTTATACTTTTTCTAATAGTACTTAAACTAGCGTATAATATCCTATAATATTAAACGAGCAATATTTGTATATATATATATATATATATATATATTTGCAATCACGTTCTCGGAAACGGCTCTAACGATTTCGATTAAATTTGGGATATAGGTGGTTACGGGGGCGAGAAATCGATCTAGGTAGGTCTCATGTCCGGGAAAATTCGTTTTTCCGTATTTTTTCCATTTTCATCCGAGCCGAGCTCGGTCGCCCAGGGACTAGCAATATAATGTGTCAATGAACTATTAACAATTTATTCAGCTTTCATTTAGTACCCCATATGTGTATGAGTATACGTTGCATGGTTTGGGTGTAATTCTTCCAAGGGCGGCTGCGGCGTTTTTGATGACGTCATTAAATAAAAATAAAATATCTTTATTTCAGATCTTTAGTCGATCCATATGATGTTAGTAACAGTGGAGACTTATGAACTACGTTAGTGACAATAATGACAATAAATTAATGATACTTAAATGACAAATAACTTAACGCCCCGGCTTTGCACGGGTTTATATGCATGTATTATACATAAAATGTCCCAGAAAAATACATTAGAATAATAAAAGAAGTATACGCAAACAGCACCGCAAAAATTAAATTAGAGAGAATAGGAGAAGAATTCCCAATAAAGAGGGGAGTCCGGCAGGGGGATCCTCTATCACCTAAGATATTTATAGCCGTACTTGAAAGTGTGTTTAGACGTATGAACTGGGAGAACTATGGGCTAAATATAAATGGAAGAAAACTTAACCACTTAAGGTTTGCAGATGATCTTATACTAATTACAGATAATCCTACAGAACTGCGATATATGTTAGAAGAACTTGACATTCAAAGCAAACGGGTCGGTCTATCCATGAATATGTCTAAAACAAAGCTGATGACAAATAATAGTAATGAAGAGCAAATCATAATAAACGGAAGCACCATTGAGTATGTCAAGGAATATGTATATCTTGGGCAGATAATATCACCCTTAGACCAAATAAGTAAAGAAATTGAAAAAAGAACCTCAAACGCATGGAAGAAGTTTTGGTCACTAAAAGAAGTTATGAAGGCAAAGTAAATACCAACAAGTCAAAAATTTAGGGTTCTTGACTACTGCATTATACCGGTGATAACTTATGGATGCCAAACTTGGGCAATTACAAAAAAGCACTACCAAAAACTTGCTACATGTCAAAACCACATGGAAAGGAGCGTGCTAAATATAAAACTTAAAGATAGAGTTAAATTATCGGTAATTAAAGCCAAATCAAAGAGCAAAAGCATTGGTAAGATAGTGAAGCAACAAAAGTGGCGCTGGACAGGCCACATGATAAGACAAAACTTAGGTAAATGGACAAAAGAAATAGTTGAGTGGTACCCAAGAGGAAATAAAAGAAAAAGAGGAAGACCCATTCTAAGATGGTCAGATGACCTTAAAAAGATTGGTGGAGGAGTGTGGCTGCGGGACGCAAGGGATCGCGAGGCGTGGAAAGCTTTGGAGGAGGCCTATGTCGGAAGACATGTTGAGGTTGTCGATGGAAATAGTTAGAAGTAGAAGTAAATAATAAGTAAAGTATGTAGTTTAAGTTTTCTTGAAAATTGTTAAACCTCAGCAATAAAGGCTATTTTTATTTTTATTTTATTTTTATTATTATACATATAAACCTTCCTCTTGAATCACTCTATCCATTAAAACCCGCATCAAAATCTGTTGCGTAGTTTTAAAGATCTAAGCATACATAGGGACAGACAGACAGCGGGAAGCGACTTTGTGTTATACTATGTAGTGAAGAATAACTGGTTCAGGCTTATTTGGCCCGATAGCCACCTGAACCCAGTATCTTGAGAGTGGACAGTTGAGGCGCTCCGCCAACACCCTCAGAAGACTATTGCTGCTGCCTCTCAGCCGTCTCAGTAGCGACGCTACTCGTTTTCGCCTGATGGCATAGAAATCGTCGGTGCGCGCCTCTGCGAACATACCCGAGGCGCTGCAATGCCTTGGCAGCCTCAATAGCATTCTGAGTATGTTGTTATACTGCACCCGAATAGCGGAAAAGGCTCTCTGCGTAAAACTAACCCACAGACTGCACGTGTAAAACGTCTGACAGTAAGCTTTAAAAAGCGTCAACTTAACTTGCTTGTTACAACGTGCAAATCTGCGGGCAAGGATATTGCCCCTTACCGCCATTGCCCTCCTCTCCCTCTCAAGATCCATGTCATCCTTCATATCCTCGGTGAGCATATGCCCCAGGTATTTAAACTTACTTACCACTCTAAGGGGGACGCCGCCCAGCATGATTGTAGGTACTGATGTTGGGTTATATTTCCGTGCCTTAAAAATGATAAGCTCACTTTTGGTTGCGTTGTACCTAAGACCATGCCGCGCGGCGTAATCCTCGCATATCCTGATAAGCCTACGTATAGAGCCCACTGATGGAACCAGACATGTGCGCTGCTGAGCCCCTCAATCAGCTCGTTAACATAAAGATTAAACAGGATAGGCGATGATAGGCCCCCCTGTCTAACACCACATTGGAGCCTATACTCATCTGAGTATTCCCCAGCCCATCTCACCTGATTGACCTGGTTGTTATACCAGTATTTTAACAAGGCTGTGCACTCGGGTGGTAGCCCCGTTTTAGCTACTTTCTCACATAATACATCGTACACAACCAGGTCAAAGGCTTTGGACAAGTCCAGGAAACACCCATATATCGGTGTATTCCTGTCCTTGTAATACCTGACAGCTTGCTTAAGGCACACAATTGCACTTTCCGTCGACAGGCCACGCCTGAAACCGAATTGCATTTATTTAAATTGAATTAAAGGGGAGACATACTCCTTAGAGACTGTCTCCCGGCAGTTTTGGAATCCAGGGGACATGCCTAACATCATACCAAAATATGGCGCCGGTATCCGAAAGTGAAGTATTTGTTCGACGGAATCCCCTAACAACACGCACTATAAGTATAGCTTACTATGTCTATCGTATGTAAGCTCGTAGTCATACACAGTATACAAGATGTTCGGCATATATCAAGGCTATCTTTAGGAAAAAAAAAATATGAGTAGGTACTAGTTAAGAGCAATATTTTCGCAAATTGCTAAAACAGCAGTAAAGCACTTGGAAAGGATATGGAGGAACAGGAAGATCTTCCGCAACACCAAAGTTAGACTATTTTCTCTATGCCTCTGAAACATGGACATGGAATCCGCGCCTGAGCGCAAAAATCGATGCATTTGAATTGTGGTGCTGACAGAATGTTCATTATCATAGTATCATTCATGGATACTGTAGTAAAACACGCTGCACTAATGTATTGATCGATTCTCAAGGAGCTCTAAACCGCGGCTTTCAACTACATGCTTCCAGAGAATGATGACATTCTCTGGCCATGTAGTCCGCGGAGACCAGTCCAGCTTGGAGAAGATAATAATGGCTGGCTGCGTTGAAGGAAAGAGGTGTAGCAGCAGAGCATGCAATACAAACTACAACTACACGATGGACTGATGCAATCCGCGATGCCACGGGTGTCAATATCCAAGGCGCAATACAATTAGTCCAAAATAGAGGGGGGACTGATTTCGGTTACGGTTATACCGGTATGAAACCGGTATTCCATTACGGTACCGTTATGTCGTAAAGGTTATGCGCGCCGCGTGAACATAACGGTACCGTAACCTTTTTGAAATAACGTTTGGCGGTATCAGTTTTACATTATACCGAAACCTTTATAATACCGGTATTATAAAGGTTATCGAGAAAAGTAAGCGAGCTGGCACTCTACAGAGGAAGCATTGGCTACTAAACATTTAAAGACAAAACGGCAGTGTCTTTGCCGGCGGTTTGGCAACAACGCCAGGCCAAAGTTGATATATCGGTACTTTTAAAAAGCGGTTACGGTACCGGAAAAAATAAAGGTACCTTTATATTTAGATAGCGAAATATAAAGGTTCCGCTACCGAAACAGCTATTTGACATCCGATATGACGTCATACCGTTAAAATAGAATACCGGTATTTTTCGGTTATGCAGTCCCTGGTTTGGAGGATAATTGTAACTATGCTCTTGGTGGTCACGACCCCCTTCAGGAACCGACGAAGAAGAAAGACCTTTAGGAAATAAAATCCATATTATAAATGCGAAAGTGTGTCTGTCTGTTTAAACCGCTGAACCGATTGAGATGAAAGGACCATGGGCAACTTTGTATGGAACGTGGACCAAAAACCAACAGAGCTGAGAGTTAGGTCATTAAAAAGGTCTGCTTCACTACTTTATTTCGTTCTATCGGCATAAAGTCGAATTCTATTGCAGATCTGAGATATTGCCTGCCCCGGGCCTCTGACAGGTTTAGTCCCCTGTTATATTTATGTATTTTTACATTCTCTGTTTCTAATAAAAAGAGACAGTATTAACAAATGTTGCCAGCTTATCCTAAGACATGTTTTTACTGGACAAACAAAGTTTATTCATGTATAAAAAAAGAAAATATAATAATTGGACCCCTACAACACACACAACATTTTTGTCTCCTTACAACCACATGAAAACACTGTTAAAGTTATTTTATATATTGTATTTAGGTATAATATCTGTCTACTTTAATTAATAGCTAGCTGCTACACACCCGTGCATTGCAAAGAACGCAGGAAAACCCGCGATATAAAACAAAGCCTATGTCCACCTGGAAAGTCCATTCTATATGCATGTGAAAGAAGTTTTGAAATCAGTAAGTAAATAGTTCTGGAGATTACAAAAGTACAAACTTATAAACTCACCAAGCTAGAATCTCACTGACTAAGTATAGATTTAAAAAATAAGTTTCTGTCAAAGATTTAATTTTTGGTACAATCTTTTACTGCCGACTGTACTTTTCTGCATACCATCATCAAGTACTCATTGAGACGATTCTAACGAGCCCAAACTCGATGGGGTTGTGTCGTTTTATTGCGGAGTTCGTATGGCCACCTTCCAGCTCCAGCATCAGATCAGCTCCAAGTCATCATAATATTGCATTGTCAAGCGATATACATATGGTTGCAAAATTTCAGCTCAATTGGATTACGGGAAGTGACTGAAAAATGGATTGCAATTTTTTTTGAGATAAAAATTTACATATTTACATATATACGGACAGTGCAAGTTAATATAAAGCTTGAAATTAACCTATGATCATTATTTTACACTATAAAATAAAGTTATTGTTCACATATTTTTGACTTTATCTGCAATTCTACAGGGTGACTGGTAATTCGACCTATTCCTTGAAAGGGGTTATACTAGAGCTAATTTGCAACAATTTATGTCCAGTCAACCAGGGGTCGAAACTCGCTGGTTTCCGAGATATTCGAGTTTTTAGTTTGTATGAAAAAAATTCTCCTTGCAGCCTTAAGCTGTTGATTGTGACAAAAGTACTTCCATTTGGATGGTAAAAAACATTTTTGTCACAATCAGCACTTTAAGGCTGCAAGGCGATTTTTTTTCAAACAAACTAAAAACTCAAAAATAAAAAAAAAAACGTTTTTTGACCCCTGGTTGACTGGACATAAATTGTTGCAAATTAGCTCTAGTATAACCCCTTTCAAGGAATAGGTCGAATTACCAGTCACCCTGTATAGTCTTTAGCCGCCTATACTCACTGGACAACCCGGAGCAATAAAAAGGGCTGTTTTTTGATGATTTACGAGTTTGGTAATATATAGCAAGAAACTTTAGGCAAACCGGTGGGAATCGGCGTGTATGGGCGCTCCGCCACTGGTACCCATAGTACAAGCTTTGCTTAGTTTGGGACTAGGTCAATCTGTGTAAGATTGTCCCCAAATTATTTTATATATAATATTTGATTGTGCTGTATAAAAATCTAAGCCCAAAAGAAAATTCTGACTTTAGACTTGTACAGTCGCCATCACATACATAGGTACACTATAGGCGTTCAAAAATATCGGCACATGCACCCTAATGCCTTGAAAATAGAGGTGTGTTCCGATGTTTGTGCCGTGCTTGTTTGCTCCGATGTATGTGATGGCGACTGTAGCTGGTAAATCGTTAGGTCACAGTTCAGGGCAAAGAGTAGTTTTGTGTAACTGGGTACTAGAACTAAGATAAAAAAAAAAACAGATTAGTAGCCTGCTCCACATTAATGCTCAAAAGTATTGGGCATCCCATTTTGCCAATTTTATTCATGCAATTATGCTTAACGTCTATAAAAGTAATTGTTTGTTTTTATAGATATTTTTTTTTCTATAACAGGAAACATAAATGCTCAAAATAATAATACTCACAATCACATAAATAAGCCAGAATTAGAATAGAAGGTATAAACTTTCAGTCTCCCAGCAAACCAGCATACATGTCATGTTTCAGAGATGTATTAAATGCAGCATGTTATCGATCCTTACACATTAAACAAACATAGGTATATCTCAACATTTCTGGCCAGTATAATCCAAACTAAAAATTATTTTAGAAGAAAACGTAGCACTATGAGAGAAAAATCGATTTTGTATGATTACTACTTTACTACAACTGATATGCTATGTTTTTGAGGGTCCAGCATCTCAGGCGTTATGGATAATAATATGTATGACTATCATATAAATAGACAGTTCTGGAAGCCAAACCGAAAGAGTTCTCGAATGAAACTTAGCATTATGTGAGAAAAATCGATTTTGTGTGATTACTACTGATATGCTATGATTTTGTGGGCTTCCATTCCAGGTCCAGCATCTCAGGCGTTCTGGGTGGAAACACGTATAGCTATCATAGAACTAGACAGTTGATGAGACCGAGATGCTGTGTCTGGAAGGTGCGTGTGAACTTAGCATATCAAGTTCCAGCATCTCAACAAATGATGATAGTTCTTGTAGCATCCCAAATAGTTTTACAGTTCTAAATAGTTTTTTTTAAATAGTTCAGACAATTTCAGTAAAAAGTAATGAAAATTATAAAATGAGATGTTAATTTCGTAAATCACCTTTCAGCATCTCCTCACCCGTTCTCGATTCCTAGACGTAAAATATGGATTGGGATGCTGAGTTCTACTGTTTCTAGACTATATCACTATGTAGATATGGCAAAAAAACAAACAATAAACAAGTGCGAGTCGGACTCGCCCACGAAGGGTTCCGTAAAATAAATTGCCGTTTACGATTTATGACCTATTAAAAAAACTACTTACTAGATCTCGTTCAAACCAATTTTCGGTGGAAGTTTGCATGGTAATGTACATCATATATATTTTTTTGTTTTAATATCATTCTCTTATTTTAGTAGTTACAGGGGGGGCACACACATTTTACCACTTTAGAAGTGACTCTCGCGCAAACTATTCAGTTTAGAAAAAAATGATATTAGAAACCTCGATATCATTTTTGAAGACCTATCGTTAGATATCCCACACGTATGGGTTTGCTGAAAAATTTTTTTTTGCGTTTCAGTTCTAAGTATGGGGAGCCCCCAAAATTTATTGTTTTTTTTTCTATTTTTGTGTGAAAATCTTAAATGCGGTTTACAGAATACATATGCTTACCAAGTTTCAACAGTATTTATAGGTCTAATAGTTTCGGAAAAAAGTGGCTGTGACATACGGACGGACAGCCATGACTAATCCATAAGGGTTCCGTTTTTTGCCATTTGGCTGTGGATCCCTAAAAACCACTTACGTGAGCCTAAATTAGAAAATAAACTTTCAGTCTACCAGCATACGTAATCACGTCTCAGAGAGGTTTTTTAAATGCAGCATCTTATGTGTTATCGATCCTTTCACATTAAACAAACCTATATCTCAACATTTCTAGCCAGTATAAGCTAAACTGAAAAGAACTTTAGAAAAAAACGTAGCGGATAAAAATCGATTTTGAACTAATAAAAAAAAATTGTGGAAAATCTTACACATATTGACCTAGTCCCAAACTAAGCAAAGCTTTGTACTATGGGTACTAGACGACGATATACATATTTATACAGTGTTTTTTTTAAATGGGACAGTATGGGGAAATCCGAATCTAAAGGAGATAGAGGAAAAGTGTCCAAGGAGACATTAGGTGTTTTTTTATGTAAACAAATTTGACTCATTAACATTTTTGGTCAAGCGTGAGTTGTTCTAAAAAAATTATAAAGTTGGTCCAAATTTTCTTTGACGCGGGTCGGCTCTGTTTCATGTAAGGATTATTTCATTGTATGGAAAGAAAAAAATCTGAACAGCAGAAGTTGGTCAAATTTAATGAAAACTAATCTTCATACAGTTGGTTTATTACTTGAGTAAATGTTCGATGTGGCCGCCGTCTTGTCTTATGCAGGTACGAGCACGCTTCAAGACACTTCTGTAAACAGCATCTTTTAATTCTTGTACGGAGTTGTATCGGGATTCATAAATTCGACCCTTAAGGTAACCCCATAAGAAAAAATCTAATGGCGTTAAGTCGGGCGATCGGGGGGGCCACTTTATCGGCCCATATGTACCCATCCAACGGTTTGGAAACTGCTCGTCCATTTACTTGCCCTACTGTTGTGGGCTGGTGCACCATCTTGTTGGTAGATTATCTTACCAAAGTTCCTTAAGCTAATAGTCTCATCCACTAAATCTGCAGCCATGTTCAAGATTTCCTGATATTTTTCACTATTTAGCGTTCCTTGGTAAATTTTGATAGCAAAAATTATGTTATGTAATATCGCACACCAACAATTAAAAGAAAATCGGATTTGGTTGTGGGTTTCTGTAGTTCTTAGCAGATTTATTTTTGACCAGTAATGGTTATTTCTCCTGTTGTACATGCCATTGTTCGAAAAGTTGCATTCATCAGTCCAAATAATAAAATTAGGAAAACATCTATTTCTAATAGTCTGAGCCACATACCAATTACAGAAATGTAACCTGCGGTCTTTATCTCCAATAGTTATAAACTCACTATTGACTATCGTCGGCCTTTTACGCTTAGGTTTGAAACAGCCTTCCTGTCTTAGGTTCTTTATTAAACTATCAAATATCTTGCGATTCGGTACTACACGGTCAGGATAGCGTTCTTGATACCACTTAAGTGCATTATCTCTACTGCGATAATTAAGAAAATACGCCTCAATCAAATCAACTTTATGTGAATTAGTTAACGCCATGATGAATAAAATTATAAGCATGAACTGATTGGAAACAAAATCACAGCTGCAGAAATAACTTACGTTCCAAATTTGAATTTTTTGCTGCAGAAATAACTTATGTTCCAAATTTGAATTCTTTTTTTTATAATTTCAAGACTATCGCGTGCCATGATGTTTACGAAGATTAAAAAAAAATGTTCTTCTCTTGTATCATCTGGAGCTCTTATCGATTATCGAAATTTAAAAATGGAATAATTTTAAATATTTTTTTACACGCCTAGGCACTTGTAACAATATTAAAAGCCGAATACTGCAATTGTATGAAGATTAGTTTTCATTAAATTTGACCAACTTCTGCTGTTCAGATTTTTTTCTTTCCATACAATGAAATAATCCTTACATGAAACAGAGCCGACCCGCGTCAAAAAAATTGTTTACATAAAAAAACACCTAATGTCTCCTTGGACACTTTTCCTCTATCTCCTTTAGATTCGGATTTCCCCATACTGTCCCATTAAAAAAAAACACTCTGTATAGAGAAATAAATACTTAAATACATAGAAAACATCCATGACTCAGGAACAAATATTCGTGCTCATCACACAAATAAATGCCCTTACCGGGATTCGAACCCAGGACCTCTTGCTTCGTAGACAGGGTCACTACCAACTAGGCTAAAGCCTGCCCGGTTTTGTACGATTACTACTGATGAGCTATGTTTTTATGGTCATCTAGGTCTGGCTCATGCTGGCATCTCAGACGTTCTGGGTGGAAACACGTAAAGCTATCATAGAACTACACAGCGCCGCTACCACGAACTTCGAATCTCGAACTTCGTATATCTCCGTTTCGGTCGCTCGCGTACCATAAACCATAAGTGCCATAGAGACGGAGATATACGAAGTTCGAGATTCGAAGTTCGTGGTAGCGCCGCAGTTCCGACAGTTGCAAGCCAAACTGAAAGAGTTGTCAAAGGAAACTTAGCATTATGTGAGAAATTTCGATTTTGTACGATTACTACTGATATGATACCTATATATATACAGGGTGTCCTAGAAATCGACGTCAAGCCGTAAACGGATGATAGACCAAGTCATAACAGTTATCAAAAAAATACAAAAAAAAATCCAACTCGTGTTGTTTTTTTTTTTATTTATTTATTAATTGGTCAATCGTCGTAAATTTTAAATTTTTAAAGTGACCATAATTTTAAAAGAACACGACTTGGTTTTTTTTTTGTATTTTTCTGATAATTGTTATGACTCTTTTCGTCTCTATCAAACTAAGAAACAGCGTTGAGCAAAGCTTTAGGTAAGCTAAAGTCATTTTAAGGAACTATGGACATTTTGTGAAAACGTGGGGTTACTAACAAAATTTTATTTACCAATTATTTAAAACGTAATCTAGCAAGTGTTATACCATTTTGGAATCCTTATTAAACGCGCCAGTTTTTTTCAGTACAGTCAGTTAAAGTTGGGCAAAACAGTCATTTAAATAATTTGGTTTTGAAAAAGTGTAATTTTCTTCCAAGTAGGAGCAGTTGGCTTTAAATTTTAGACAAAAATTTACAGAAGAATTATTCAAGATTACATAATAATAAAAAAAAAAAAATAGTATTTGTAGTAACAAGAGTTAAACAGGATGTGGATTTTTTACTGAATTTTTTAAGTGACCATAATTTGTGAAGAACATGAGTTGGATTTTTTTTTGTATTTTTATGATAACTCTTATGGCTTGGTTTATCATCCGTTTTCGGCTTGACGTCGATTTCTGGGACACCCTGTATACTAAACTAATAGATATCATCAAAAAAAAGTTGTCTTAGTTCTCTTCTACCTCCTAGTCTAGTTGAATGAAAATAAAATGGAAAAACCCGGCCATTTAGGTGCAATATCCAATCCCTAGTAATTTGTCAGCGCCTGCCTACAATACGAAATGAACATAGCAGGAATGCTTTTTCACAGAAGAAGTACACGTTAAATTAGAGATAGATGACAAGCAGAGGTGTACTTTCAGAACAGTGGATAGAAATAGAGAATAATTAAAGTGCAGGCAAAGATAGAGATCATGTGCAGAAGTGTTTCGTAACACTTATGTAGAACCCAAATAGGGATTACAGGCGGACGTGAAGTTTCGTAACAGTGATTGAAGTAAACTTATGGCAAAGGTGATGATATAGAAGTAGAAGCTGAATGATGACGGGTAGGCATGAACTTTCGTATAAGTACTAGAAGTATGGACCAAAATAAAAATGGCGGTCGGGTGTGTATTTTCGTAACAGTTACATGGGCCCTATATATTAAGGGTTACGTTTGGACTTGGAAGTTTCGTAACAGTGATTGAAGTATAGTTAAACTTTCGTAAAAGTACAGGCCGAATCAGAGAACAATGGCAGACTGGAACTTTCGTAAATTACGCTAGCTTTTAGCTATTAGAAAAACATGTCGTGAAGGGGTGGTCTGAAGATTCACGTGACATATATGTTTAGTTAGCATTGACATATATGCTTAGTTCCAATCTTCCAAGTCCAATTTGACGCTCTTCCGGAGCTAAATTGAGAGTCCCAGAGGTGATCTCACGATGAAGCACGAATGTGGCCGTATCGATAAGTACTGGTTAACGTTTATGCAAAGAAATGTACAGCCAGCAATGAAAGTTTGGAAAGCATTTTTTTTGCAGAAATATATTTTCGGAGTAGGCAGTGTTGGTTATGGTATTTATTTCACTTTCAAAAAGAACAGTCTATTGTTATATCTGGCAGTGACGGCGTGCCGAGGAGGAAGCAAACAAGAAAAACACCGTGGAGGAATAATAACGCGGGCCGTGGCCGCTGGTTGGTGAGATATAAAAACGAAAGCGCACGGCGATAGTGAAAGTTTGATGTGTAGGCAAATATTACTCGCTTCCAGGCGGAGATTTGTGCGTTCGCCTCTCGGTTCCGAAATGGGATAAAGTTTACCGAAAAGCGAGGATTCGCCGCCGTTCCGCGCTCTCCGCTCTTCACACATACATTATGTAGAGGCAACACCGGTGGGACGTGTGTTTGACGGAGCCAGGGTGAATGGAAGTGGAGGCCTTGACATGTGACACGTGTAGGTGTACACATCCAGCTCGGCTTGGGAGATATCTTTTTTTGTTTAGTGCCTCGTAGCCTGCCAACGTCAGTTGGTGACTGGTTCATTTGAATACCCAGCGTGGACCCTGGAATTAATGTTAGTTTTTTTGGCAGATAGAGAGAGAATCAGGCACTCGAGCTTTATGCAGTTTTTAAACAGTTATTTAACAATCATAGGCTGTCTTTATTCAAGCTTTTATTTAACTTGCTCTGTTTGGAAATAACAAGTAAGTTGTTGTGAAAATATGCAAGACATTGTTATAGACCATTTGATAATTCAGTGAAAATGCAATATTATGGGCTTATGGCACCATCGAGCTGAAATGGTGATAGAGACAGAAGGTGTCTCTATCTGCCAACACAGCGAATCCTCAAGTGAATAAAGGGTCGGCAACGCGCTTGTGATTCTTCTGGAGTTACAGGTGTCCATAGACGACGGTACCAGCTTAACATCAGGCAGGCCGTACGCTTGTTTGTCACCGTCGTGGTATAAAAAAAAAAAAAGGTTGACAATTAATTGGCTATAGCAACTCCTACACGAAACAAGATTTGATGGGCTCATTAGTACCTTCTCAACGTGTGGTTACAGATTGTGAAAATCCGGCCAAGTGCGAGTCGGACTTTCTTTCTTTCGAAATTCAGTATTTTACATGTCATTAACTCGCTCACGAAGGGTTCAAAATCATGTTTGTTGGGAGCCCCCTTAAATATTTATTGTATTCTGTTTTTTTAGTATAAATTTGTTGTTATTGCGGCAACAGAAATACATCATCTATGAACATGTCAACTTTCCAACTATCGCGGTTCATGATATACAAACGGACGGACAGCGAAGTCTTAGTAATAGGGTCCCGTGTTACTCTTTGGGTACGGAACCCTAAAAAATTACAGTCTGCAAAGAAAATTTGTACCAAAAATTAAAATATTGACAAAGTCTTATACATGTTTATTTTTGAAATAAGCAGAGACGTTTGCTGTTTGCTGAGGATATCCGATGTACTTCGATTGAGATTGGTCTTCCATCCACTAAACATTAACGGGATTTGTTCCCGTGCAAAGAAATTCCCCATGCAGTCAATTCGTAAACAAAGTTGTATGTAAATTCGCAAAAGCTATTTCAAGTTTAAATCCTACGAGTTGGAATCGAAGGCTATAACTGGCAGCCATAAAACAATGCATCGAGCACGTGTCTGTTTACACTTTCGAGTTCACATTCAAGGCCGTACGCATTTGTAAAGGATGTACTCGTGTAGGTTGGCCGGTGAACAAACACCGGTTACATAACGTTGTCCCACTTCCCACGATAATGGATAATCTTCTGACACTCGCGGCACCCGGTATCGGACTCATTTGCTTTTTTAAAGGAAGGAGATAGCTTTTTTTACTTAATGTCACAAATGTAAAGTAGAGTACCTACATACCACTCAAATGCAACCGATAGTAAACATGATCTCCACGTAGCAATATGCCACATAGTATTCATAGAAACTATAGAAAGTTTTTCTCATTATGACCCATAATAGGCCAGTCATATTTGACTTGTAAAATCACAAGCTAACGGCTAGTTCTGCTTTTTTAATATGTTGTTAGGACGACTACCAGTAATGTATATCCAAGTTTGCAGCTTCGAAAGACCTGTGCTAACTTTGTGGCACTCGAAAAACCACGAAATTTTCGCACTTTTTTTGGTATTGTCAACATAAATCCCAAACTATACACGTGGCCAGCTAAATCAAATTAAATCGATGCGAAGTTCAACATTGCATTCCATTAGGCAAGATTGCGGTCAAATGCTTTGGTGTTTTGGGATAATGAATTGTGAACTTTATACTTTCGAATAAGGTTGTTTTGATATTTTATTTTGTAGTCAGAATTCTAAAACAAACACAGAACTCCTCAGCAGTTGGCAACTTTGTAAATTGGAAAATGTAGCGTGTAGTTGAAACAACAAAGGATCTGTAGTCTTCTCAGGCAGGTAGATATCTAGTAATAAGCTAACTGGGAGCGGAAAGCGGAGTTTTGTAGTTTTTCCGAGCATGGAGCAAATTTGGCAAAGTAAACTTTACTTTTTTGTATAAAAAAAAACCATACTCGGTGACTCTCGTGTGATTGTTTTTTTTTTGCATAATGAGACGGTTCACAGTATCTCGTCGGAATTCCAAAGAATGTCTCAACTTGAAGGCTTGCATTGTCATTGAAATCGGTATGACGTTACGCTTATTATTTATGAATGGGCAAGCATTGTGGAATTAGTCATTTATCTCGGCATGTCGTTTACTCACAATCGTGTTAGATAGTTGTCGATAAGGAGACACGTGGTTGCAAGGTCGACGACCTTACATACTCGTGTTCGCCGACAGCTCGGTAATAATAATAAAATGTTTCCGTGCGACTGGTTCAAGGGCGAGCCGCTGATATCGGCGCCCGCTATATTTAGATTTAGCTGTGTATTGTGGATATGTATTGCTACACTCGTCTTATGTTTTAATGTGCTCTTTTCACTCCTTAACCTATTTTCACTCACGTGTGTTTTACCAACCCGAGCGTTTCAATCCAACACGATTACAATGGCAGCGTATGTGGCGGCGCACCTTTGACAGGTGTAAATAAAGTATTCGCACCTGTTCGTTACTTCACATGTCGTGCCAGCACTGGTACCTACTGGCAGTATATCATTCAAGATGCGTGGCGTACATAAGTTATCTCGGCTCATCCAGTTAGAATTAGCCCGTTGGAGAAGTGATCGATTTCCTATTCTCTCCGTATTTAGGGCGATACGTGGCTGTGCGTAGTGCAGCTGGAGTAAATTTCGCTCTCACTTTCGTACCGCAATAGAGGCGGTGTTGTACATGAAAACGAGATGAATGGGCCGACGGAGTCCGTTCGTTCCGAGTCCGTGATGTGGATTTCGTAAAATCAATGCGAACCGTCTCGGGCCCGCGTGCCGCCCGATAATCGTGTCATTGTGTTGTGCTTGGATAATGGGGACGGCCCCGATCGTCTACCGCAACCGCACAGGGTCACTGACCGTTTAACTGCTATAATGTGTTAAAATTTCACTTGCCTCATACCGAGACAGATTAATGTTGCACGGTGTCATAAAAGGATTCAGTTTGGTGTACCACCTGAGCTTATGGACAACTCACTAAAAGAAAACATCTTATTTTGATGAGTTTATGTTTTGATAACATGTTCACACAACAGCGTGATGGATCTTTTAATAATACCTGCATCTGAGTCTTGAGTTGCATCTTTAAGTAACGTACAACATGAAGCACCTTGCATCATCGTGATTCGTATCGGCGAAGTGAGACGTCACTGGCACGTCACACGGCCTGCATTCATTCATACAATATGTTGAATGTTGTAATGGGGTCGTTAAACCGACCTGACGTCACATAATTGCCGGCTCCCTTCGCCAGTCGCCAGTTGAAATCAAAACGACGGATTAATAACAAAACAACGAGGGAGGTCTTTGTAGGTCAAGCACATTATCATTAGCCACTATTGTTTTAATTAATGCGATAAGAATAACGTATTACGTCATGCCAATGACAAAACAGGAAAGGAATTGATACAAAATTATGTTGTATATAAACAAATCATTATTATAAGTAGCGTTTACCTACTTGCATAAGTAATAAAGGAATGCATTATAATACCGAGCCTTCAGTCAGATTACAAAGTAACGTTGATTTCGATTGGTAGCCTAAATCTTATTCGACGAGTATAAAATTTGTTATTAGGTCACTCTATTATTATTATGTATCCCCGATTTAAATTCACGGGACAAAGCCCGGTCATTTGGAAGGCGTGCGTGGTGATATAGATCCAACACGTAGAGGCCCTTTGGAGACGAAGTTTATTGTGATGTAGTACTATTATTATTATTATTTATTTCTTGATAGGACACATAAAATGGTTACATAATAAATGCACTGCCAAACTGCATGACTACTATTATTTATTATCTCACTGCTAAACAGTGAAATGATAACCATAATCGCGCACACACTACTGTTTTGAAAAGGAATAACATGGACAAGTACCATTTCTAGTCCAGTTATTTACAATTCTTATGAATCGGGCGTAGTTGCACTATCAGAATTCGTAATAATAGGTTATTAGCTCACTTCATATCTTTAGAGTGCCATTCCAAAGTGTCTTATGTTGATAATTCATACTGGTCATGACCAAATAACAAACTGGTAACTGGTTTTAATCTATGCTAGTTACTACAACTCTACTTACTACACCGTGTAATCACATGTTTGTAAGTTAAGGCTCTTTCGCTTTGTCTGTGCCTAAGCGACCAACTGTCTGTACTCAGTTTGTACAATTGAGTCCATAATATTAGCTACGCTTCGTTTCACTGAGAATTTCAGACGTCGAATGAAGACGAATGGTGGCATACCGTATCCAGCGAGGGGTGAATATTTCTTTAATCCATGAGTTGTCGGTACATAACGGGGCGCGCGTCTATACATAGTGTACATCTACATTGAAAGGTCACGACCGCCACTCTTTATGTACTCCAGATAGTATGTACCTATAGGGAGTTCTTTATTGAACCGTCTTGGGTGAAAAGGGGTCGCTTTATTAGGTCAGTAACACTTGTAATCCGTTTGTTTACACTTGTGGCGTCTTTGTAGGACGAGTTTAACTATTTAGTCGTTAATTGAAAAATTGCTTACGATATTGTCTGTGTTGTTTAGATGTTGACACTGCTTTGATTGTTAGCATTTCAATACCGAGTCAAGTTTACTTCACTCAGATATTTTAAAAAATTGATGCTGTTAGTGTTTTCTAAATCTATGGTAGCTTAGTCAATACTTGATAGCAGGTACCTGGGCAGGTAGACGAATAGTGAAATGTGCATGACACATCACGTACATTCCTACAAACAGTAATCAATGCCTAATAATACCAATCTATACACAATTAGACTTCACCTTCACTTACGTAGTCAAGAGATCGATGCACTTTTTGGAACTAGTGATGTTACGTTTTCTCGAGATTTAGTAGGGCGATTAGATGTAAACAAAGAATGTGTCGTGTAAGATGCGAGTGCAAGGCACCTGTTGCCCAACAGCCGCAGCACCCAGTTACCGCGAGCTTGACATTCACGGGGCGCTCGTGACGGCGCAGACCGAAATAACTTGCCGTAACCGACCGCATAACACGACGTAATGCTCTTTCTATTTATAGAGTCTTATAATTAAATACACTGACATTTGTATTTACCAACCGCTAGTCCGTGACGCCATCGCGGATTGCGATTCGAACGCGCGTCGCCGCTCGCGTAGGCCGGCCAGTGCTGCTAAAGTAGTTGCTAGGAAAAACGAGCTTCTAAATGATGATGACCAATTTAGACATATTGAATTAAAACGATTTACAAAGTTATGTCAAACACTTACACTGTACTGGTATAAAAAGTGGACAAAAGCAACTTGTCGCTCGAGTGCCGTTACCTTAGGCAAGTGTCGACGGAAGTCGGAACAGATGATTCGATGAATACGTTTTACGTCCCATTGTTGTAACTCAAACTCGTACAAAAAGTAAACCGGTCAGCAGACCTTTTATCGCTCCTCGCAGGAGCCGATGAAATTAAGTAATAATAGTAATAACAGTCAATCTCATTCATTTTCTCGTTTACTCGCAATAATATATGGGTTCGACTTTTTTTTGTAGATACGCAAAGGGATACCCCGACGGCGTTTTATGTAAAGGAAGGCAAGGTTACACACTCACACATTTACATAGTGGTGTGTCGGCGTAAGGTGCGTTTGTAGTGGAGGGAATCCCCAACTTTTTACAAACACAATCAAAGTTATGTAATGTTTGCTCGTATCCGGCGCACACTGGCTGCTACCGTTGTTTGTACGAATGCCGATGTTACACATAACTTGCCTCTTGTATTAGTCATAGGTCATTAACATTACCGTTAAACGGTGTTTACATTTTTACATTCAGGGTAATAAATTGCTTTACCTTGACTACGATATTTATTCATCCGTCATTTTATTATGTTCTGTGGATACAAGTGCAGATGTGCTGCCAAACTACGTCAGTTATCTATGCGTTGCTATTCGGATATATTTCATAGATTCATAAAGTTATTTCGAGATCTGTACACCTGACAAACACCACTACAAAAGCAGCTGTTGAAGCAACCTGTTAAATAATTCAAAATCTCCATTGTAAACGTCACTCGCCGTTCCTCAGGGCGAAGGTGTAATTGCTGGTTATTGTGTAATGTTTAGTTTAGACCGTCGCGTCGGTTGCCAATGACATAATAGTGATGCAAAGTGGGTGAATGTGCCGCTTCTACCGGACCGGAATCCGGTCACATTCCTAACGGCCTGCACTTGCACTCTAGCGCTTGATGCCATTATATCACAACACATCTCAGACCATTTTATATTCAATGTATGTAGTTACAGATGTAGTGAATAATCATTTCCCATCGTATTTTCTCGGAAATGTTAGTATTTGTCTTGCTACATCAGTCAACCTCAGTACTTTTTGTACCGTGACCGACTGAAATAGCAAGACACGCTCGTACGTTTCCGTGAAAAAACTATGGGAAACCTACATCTGTATATACTTTTTTCTAACCTCGTGAAACTATTTTTTTATGGTGAGAAGAGTGTCTATGGTCCTAACAATTGTAAAAAGTATGTTTATTTATTTATGTACTAATAGACTGTACTTAGTGAGATGAAGATTCCAACAATTTAGGGCCGCTCTAAAATCTAGTTCTGTAAACGAATATTATATGATCGAATTGATCGATAACTTTTTACCCGACTTTTATAGAATTCAGGGTACTTTTTTTCGAATGTATGGTGGTAGATTGTCTATTCCTTTGGCGTTTTTTGTCAGGCTAAAGAATTTGAAAGATTTTTAGATAACTTTGACATCATACTTATAAAGATATTCATTTCCTAAGAGAGTTAAACAGGGGTTAAAAGTATGTATGGGCAAACCGATTTTTTACATGAGTTATTTTATTTACAGTAGTAACAAGAAAAATGATTTCAACGTTTTTGAAAATTCATCCCTTAGTAAAAACTCCTTCTGAATGTTTTTAATTCGTAGCGAGGCCTTTTGGCGCTGTGAGAGGGTGCGGTTCCAAGTAGAAAACGTACGTCAACAGATACTGTCGCCTTTACTTTCTTTGCTAAGACTGCCATATTATGTAAGGAGATTAAATCATAAAAAAATCCGTATTACCCTACCTCTAGTGAATAATTGATCGAAGTGAGCACTCATTTAAAGCTTTTAGTGCAAGAAACGTTAATTGATATACCTTACTTACTTGCACCTTGCACGGCCAGCATAAAACGCTCCTAGGTATAAATGTACCTCTACACAATTGGGAATGGATGAAAATCTTAGAAGTGCCTGATTATTTTTTTGGTGATAGGAATAACCTTCCTTAGCCCTAGAAAAAAGTTATAGACATTTTAGCTGCGTCAATTATTTTTGAAAAATATAAACAGTTTCCTCACTTACGTTTTGGGTTTAGGACGGCAAATAAGATACTTTCCTTGATCCGTCTCATATTACAAAAAATATCTCAAAAATCCGTGGTAAACTGACACTACTGGCAATGATATTGACAGGTGCAGCAGCTATATTTGTCATTGCCAGGGTCAGATATTTAAAATATTTTTTGAAATATGAGACGTATCAAGGAAAGTGTCTCATTCGCCGTCCTAAACCCAAAACGTAAGTGAGGAAACTGTTTTTATTTTTCAAAAATAATGGACGCAGCTGAAAAGCCTGCAACTTTTTTCTGGTGCTAAGGAAGGTTATTCCTATCACCAAAAAAAATTCGGGCACTTCTAAAATTTTCATCCATTCCCCATTGCTCCATCATGGCGCAGGACAGGGACACCGTTATGCGTTGGAGTGCGATGGAAGTATGTCTTTCCCTCTCTAAGGCATAGTTGCGTGCTGTATGATGGCCGCTTGTGTAGGCCTTTGGGGAGAATATTCACCAGAGATGTGCGAAGATGTTGTGTTTTAAACACAGCTCCGCACATCTCTGGTAGATATTCAATTTTATAGTAATTTTAGCCTGCTGCGAGTGCTCCGTCATAATTAGTAATTACTTTACCATGGCTCAGTACTCAAATGCACATTTTAACAGATTGGAATTACCTGCGATAATTTAAGCGAAAAACAAGCAAAGCTAAAGACTATAGACCGGTCTTGTGAAAACAAGATAGACTATTTATGGAGTCCATTCATCATAAAATTTCTGCGAAAACAATAACGTCCACACAGATCTAAATGTGGAACAATAAGGAATACGTGGAATAACCCTGTTTCAATCTGTAATAAATGGCTGCGTTTATTGCTGACATTGTGGATTTGTTCGCAACGCGTGCTTTTCTTCAAACACACGCGCACACACACACAAACACACACACACACACACACACACGCAGTGCAGTCAGTTTCAATTTGCAATTGGTTAAAGAAAATATATTATATTATATCTGGCATCATTCCTAAAGTACATTTCACTAGATCGTAGATTTCCGTTCCTGCTGTTTTGCTTCCTCATCGGGGTCTAGTTTTAGACTAGCATTATCAACCAGAATCCGTATGGCAATAAAACTCTTCCTCACCACACTCACTCCTCATTTTACTCTTGGGCATGGCATGGCTTGTGCGAAAGAGTTACCTCTGTGTTCAACCACTGAATGAACCTTTGAAGGTAAACGAAGTGTAGCAATGTAAAACAAAACTCAAAGGCAAATGAGCTTTAAAAAGCCGTTCGCTTAGATAACAAAAAAGGAATTGGAGCATTACTTTTATATCGTCCTGTCGTAACATCATGTTTTGAAAATAGTAGATAATATGAGGTTTATTCTGGTGCCTACGCCAAATCTTGGGATAAGGTGCCAAAGCGGAGTGCCATCAGTGATGTTTAAAGAAATCACGAGATTAATCAGTAATAGTCCTAATATATAATAATCTGAGATAGTCCAAAGGGCACCTATTCTTAATAATTAATAAATATAAATATTTGCGGACAATCTTACACAAATCAACCTAGTCCCAAACTAAGCAAAGCTTGTACTATGGGTACTAGACGACGATATAGATACTTATATAGAGAAATAAATACTTAAATACATAGACTAATGATTAGATTTTGATAATCACATTTACTAAGGAGCTTACCAAAAGAGGGATTATTTAAAAATGGAGACAAAAACCTGGGCAGTTACCCGAAGGAATACGGCCTTCGTTAATTCCTCATTTTAAAACCACATAAGCGATTACGGAACTTGTTTCTCTGGTTAGGCTTAAGTACTTGTGGTCCGGACAAGTGATCCTTTCCCCCTGCCTTTCCGACAAATGCCTCCCTTTTCTGGTCTGACATTTATGAGACAAGGTTTGTGTTTCGAGGTCAGTACACTACATCTTGTTTGGTAGCGGACTTGTAATTTGACTAGTTGAGTAATAGTTTTTGTGTGGTATCTATGGATAGGCATGTTTGTTTGTAGGCATATGAGGAGGATGCGTGGAGGGCGTAGGTGCGCAGCCCGCGCACCGCCGGCCAATTACTCCATAAATCAATACGGATGTCGCCCTCTGTGGTGTTCTTTGTTCCAGCAGACTGGAGATCCATGGCCCGTCTCAATGGCTCCAGCTCCGGAAAACTCGCAGAGGTATCGTGGGGCCGGATGATTACTTATTAACGTAGGTGGAGGCTGGCTGGCAGGCACGGGCGGGCCGAGCCGAGCTCGTCGCGCGATCGATGCCGTGTCGGCCAATAGCGCGCCGCCGCCCCCCGGCTTCGCGCCCTGCGCAACCCTCGCCGCACCCCGCGCGCACCGCACCTCCCCAACACCGCCCCCATAAATCATTGAATCCGCCATAAAACACCCCCGATGTTCGTAAAAATGAAACTAATTGCGGACACAATTCTCATATCTTGTAGTAAAATTACCTACATCCGAGAACCGGGCCGGAATGTAGTTGGTAGAGTTGCGGGTTCCATCTAAAACATCTACTGGGAACAAAGCGAACGCCGCTCCCCGTCACTCATTTGCCTCGTTGTGGGGCTTGTACGAATAATTGAATTTCCATCATAGAACAAAATGAAAACTGAAGCGGGGCGACTTTGTTAGCACAACGTATTATTTCGGACGTCAATTTATTAGACATGTTATGTCCCTGGAATATGGTATTAGTGTTACACTAACTTATTTTAAAGAAAGGCTATATAGCTATATTCGAGAAAGCGTGTTGTGAAAGGGTAGGGGAAATATTTGATGTAGAGAATTTAATTAGACCTCGTTTTTCTAATTCGTAGTCTGAAGCGGCAGAACTGTTTGTTTACTCTTTTTACATTCGCGTCCGACGGAACCTTGGTTTTACTATTAACTAAGAATAATATTTTTATTCTTTGACTTTCGTTTGCTTTACGCATTAAGAGAGTTGAGTGCAGATATTGGAATACCTTTTTATGTATACTAAGAGCAATGACAACAGGTACTTTGTTTGGTAGAGTTTGTATGCAATGTGAACCTGAGCTGTAACATATTATTATTTATTGGGTATATTAATATTATACCGAAATATACTAAAACAGGCGTCGTAGTTACGATGTATTGTTCATACCAGTTGACATGTACCACTTATGTACATAAGATATATT
This sequence comes from Epinotia brunnichana, assembly GCA_963854355.1. NCBI lineage: Eukaryota > Metazoa > Arthropoda > Insecta > Lepidoptera > Tortricidae > Epinotia > Epinotia brunnichana. Next base: position 7,424,796 of record OY977936.1, on the reverse strand, counting down.
AAAGTTGTGTGTTGGCTATAATATACGTCTGAAGGTCTTAAGAGGAATGCCTATCTGCGATTTTCCCATACAAACGCTCTCGACTGTTCCTCCCTGGTTTTTGAACTTAGAGCAATGATTTTTTCAAATAAGCTAATATCATCAATATCTATGTCGCTATGTTTTGCTTTTTGGATCTTTTTATTTTAAAGAAACTTACAGGGCCTCAAAAATAGCAAAAACGGCATAATTTAAATGGCTGCTAAAAAAGGCGCAGTATACAAATATTACAAATAGATATAACAACAAATATCCAAAAAATCAAAACATATTCTTGGAGTTTCCAAAATTTTATGATGATTGGTTGCGTTTTGGAGGAGGAAACAGTCGAGAGCGAAACCTCGATTTTTGAGTTTTTTGCGTGGGAATTTTAGACAGCTCCCGCCGCCCACAACAGCGCGACAGAAACATTGCGTCAAAAATGTGAGATTTCAAAAGTTGCTCAGCAAGGCATTGCTCTTAAATAAATAAATAAAAATGGTTTATTATCAGATTCCTTAGATCCTTAGCTTAAGTGTATAAGAAGTTCTTATTGTATCCCGTGTGTCTTTAATCTTGTTGTGATATAATGTGTTTGTTGTTTATAGCCACCGCGAGGCTTCGGCGGGCCTCCGTACGGCGCAGGCAGCCCCGGCGGGCCCCAGCAGCCCCCGGCCGGGTACGGGCCTCCAGGATCCTACCCTCAGCGGTATCCACCGCCACCTGGTCCGCCGGGGGCGCCCAACTCGAGGCCGCCTTTCTCCGCGCATCCGGTTAGTATCCGAATGTCCTCCAATCTTCATCATCATCATCGGCCTTTATGTACGTCCCACTGCTGGGCACAGGCCCCGTGGACGACATATCCTAAATATTACTAGTGACTCTGGGAGATTCAGACCTAGCAAGTCTTCAAAAAAATGTTTTTTTTTTTATTATTTCCTAAATCTAAATCGACAAAGAAAATCCATATAATTATCGAACCTGCTCACAAAACTTCATGATCATGAGAATCGGTTGAGAAATGCAACCAGCGGGGCTAGCACAACTGACACAACAAGCGCGACGCGAGTCGAGAGAATCCACCCGCCTCTTTCTAATTTGCACAATACGAGTGAGACAGGAGTCGCTTAGTCGCGCGCGACACGACTTATTAGCAAGTTGTGCTAGACGTACTGTAGAGGAGAACAAGCCGGACATACGAAAGCATTTTTGCCTGGGCGGAAACGAATATCTTCTTTCGCTTTGCTGGGATAGGGATGTTAAGTAGAATGGTTCAGATAAGTAGTTGTTATTTTTGCAAAAGCTGACGGATTTTGCGTAATAGGTACTTTCTCTAAAAGCTAGGTTCTTTATACTAAAGTAGAAAACTGCAATGGTCAATGGCTTCAAAAAATGTAAATCAAAACGTCCTCCATAGAAATATCTCCATTGAAGATTTCTAATGTGATCTAAGTTACTCTAATATCAGTTACATACAATACAAATCAATTTTAGTATGTATTTAATTGTAAATTAGGTGATGGGGTCCATGCCGCAGGCAGAACTTTTAGACGGACTATTTTTTTGTAATCAGTTTTTAATTTTTCCTTTTGTTATTTGTAGTATTAGTTGTTTTTAATTAATTTTAAGTCAGTTTGTTTAATATTTTTTTGTAAGCTTATGGATTATTTTAGCTTCTATCTTGTCATTTTGAATTGAATAAATACGGAACCAATTAGATGATTGGAATCAGATTACCAACAACATTAAAAAAACAAGTTTAAATTTAAACTAACCTGATGAAATATTAAAAAATAAACAATTTTCTTGAACAACGGTAAATTCGCGAGTATTATTGCATACAGCATAATAATTCCTCGAAGTTACTTAAAATTGCGAAGTCAGTTGCAACCCGCTGCTCGAGTTCAGTTCGTTTTTCATTGTAACGCCATACTTTGTCGTTGCACCATTTTTTGTGATATAATTTCATCCTTCAGAACACTTACCATAAATACCTACCATTAGCATTTCCACTGATCTAGTTTTGGAGAAAATGTCAACCATTATAGCTGTATGTCTAGCACAACTTGCTGCTAAGTCGTGTCGCGCGCGACTCAGCGACTCCTGTCTCACTCGTATTGTGCAAACTAGAAAGAGGTGGGTAGATTCTCTCGACTCGCGTCGCGCTTGTTGTGTCAGTTGTGCTAGCCCCCCTGAGCACGGAATGGTCAATACAGAGCTACGATCTTACATAATTTTCCGCTTTATAATATAAGTATACATATACTCGTAGTTCGTAAGCCCACTTCCAATACGCCTACGTCTCATGACAACACGATAAAATGCATGGCAGCAGGTCGAGAAAGTTGTGTTGAGCAAGAATCAGAAGATTATTATAGGTCCTTATTCTAATCTTAAGGTTCACATATATCTTTATTTATAATTTCGTGTAATGTGATGTTGAATAAAGCTTTTGTATTCTATTCTATTCTATCGCACCTAAAATTGGCCGAAAGTTTGAAAAATCCTTCAGTTCAGTTCAAATTGTAAGGGTAGGTATATTTACGTCATGTCACAAAAGTACGAGACATTTGGCATCATTGAGCCCTTTCATCGTAGAGAGAGTAAACCTAAGTATGTCAGTCCTGAAATGGCCGGAAGTACTTGGCAGACGGTGCCAAAGTTGGCTACCTTTGAAGTGTTTGAAGTGGCAGTGGCCAAGTATTTATAATTTTGACCGGAAGTGAAAATCTTCTGATTCTTGCTCAACAGTACTTTCTCGACCTGCTGCCATGCATTTTATCGTGTTCTCATGAGACGTAGGCGTATTGGGAGTGGGCTTACGGACTATCGTTACTGTTATACTTAGGTACAGTCGTTGAGTAATTAATGCTAAGTTAGGTGCTACATGTATGTACTGTGACATCCAATATATGGATTGATTGAACGCATTGCACTGATTGTGCCTTTGATGCTATCAACTTGACCGATTACAATCGCAATAGAGCAATATGCAGATTGTAACGTACGCCTATGTATGTATTACATTATGTATATTGTATATGCAAGCCTCAGATTAATTCAGATTGATACGTAGATATGTGGGAATTAGGGTCAATAACCTGAGAGAACATATGTGCGTGTTAGCATAATACGAGTATTAACAGTTTACCTGTAACTTGATGCCTAATCAGCATCATCTTTATTAATATAGTGTGTACTGTTTAGCATTCAATCATGCTTCAATCGAGTTATTGTCCTTTTGACGATATGTCATGCATTTATGAGGCATAACGTAGTTTTCATTTAATACCTACTTATCCTAAGGACTAAAACTATTCAATGAGAAGCATTGGTATATTTATTTGATTGTCAATGGATAGTAAACAGCGCATGGGATTTCGATGCTATTTATTTACTACACGGGTTTACGGAGGTGAAAAGAATCAACTCCTTTCTCTGGAAAAAACAAACAGCAAAACCCGGTCTTTCAGGTACTATATTTGAAGGTTACGTTTTTATTGCAAATATGAACTAAATGTTTTCTGGTGATTTGGATTAATTCTACTTCTTGATTGCAATCAGGATGCAATCAAGAAGTCAGAGGTTCAAGAGTGTACGAAATTGAGAGACTATAAGCTGCAGACACAAATAATAAAATGAAAATTAATTCTATCAGTTTGACGGTTGCAAATTTTACCTTGGGAGCAATCTGTGGTTTTCCTATATTTTTTCTTGTGGTCAGGAGGAGGAAGTTTTAGACGGTATGATGTTATTGTCAAGTTAGTATTTTCAGCCTAACGTAATTAATTTCAGTTGATACGTAAATGTAATGACGAAACGTGTCTGTAACGTCACGGTCGAGTCGAGGCAGGCATTATAACCCGAATCATATTTTAAGTAGTAGTCGGAGTAGAGAGCCGAGTCGAACGTTTTCTCAGAATCGTTGAGCCGGCAGCGGTGGCGCGTCGGAGCCTCATCCACTCAAACGAACATAACGTTCTATCATACTTAAGCTTCTCTTAACAGGAATCTAAATCCTATAGGCATAGGTTCTAAGTTGGCTCGGCAGCGCAAGATACGCTCGAATGACGTAAGCCGCTCCGCGCTCGCTGACGTAAGCTCGTTGTGCAACGGAGGTACGTTTTGGAGCGAATTCGTGTAGAAATCGGAGTTAAGAAACGGTCTCAATAGGCGGGAGGACAGCTCGGAGCCAAGGGCTAGTGCACGCTGTCATTAAGCGTCTAAAGCGTCGAAACATGATACGAGTATGAGAGTTATGAGATCCATGTTTTTTTCTGCGGCAATATTGTCAGCGATGCGGCACATTCACAACTCATAACAAGCAATAACTGGGGAATTTCAAAAAAATTGCCGATTAAGGTTAACTAAAGTGATGTTTAAGTCACGTCTAACCTATCGGTTTTGTTACTAAACGTAGGCGATTGACATTGACTGTCGGTTTTGTTACTATCCTTAACTGTCCGTTTAAAGGTCCAAAAATAATGAATATCCCCAACGATTTGCTCTGTATCAAATGTTATTTTGATTGGTAATCGGACGGCCTTTATTAAGGAGACGTAGGCTCAGAAAACGGATTTTTAAAAAGTCGTAGCTCTTGTTTGGATCATAATACAGCTGCCCTAAATTTAATTCGCAATCTTGAGGCCTTTCCCAAGGGATTACAGCTATTCGAATGCTGAGTTTTTGACTTTCGCTCGATAGAAAAAAATCACGAACATAGGTCTAAAAAATTCACTTAAAAATTTCGTAACAAATTATGCACAAAAGCTTAACATATTTAAATCGGTTCTAAAAATCGGCAACGTTATGTTTGAGGGAACTTGGCTATTATTTTTTATATATTTAAACGCACGAAAAATTAAAAAAAACATGATATCCGCGCTTCTGAACACGCACTTCCATCTCGCTCACGCTTATGCTCAGTGAGAGGGAGAGAAGACCCTCACGGTCTTCTACCTACGTCGCCTTGAAATTAAATACATTATCTCTAAGCCCGATACGTAATATGCATGTGGTTCTGGGGGTAATACTGCTGTACTTTGCACCTAAATGAGTATTACTTTTATCTCCGAATCCCTTTTTACGACTCCACAGTAAGTTCATTACACAGTAATCATTCGTTTAGTACCTACAAGAGATTTTAGACAATTCATAGAAAGATATCCAAGGGGTCTGTCATCAAGATTTGAGGATGTTTGACTGTTCCACCCAGCCAAATTGTTTACATAATGGTTAATGTACGGATACCTAACATTGTTTCAATATGCTACGTTAAGTGTTATTCAGGAAGAATATTTAGCAGTAATTTGGTTTGTACTCTGCACCGACCACCATAATAGCAATTGATTAATGACGTTGTCTAGTAGCTCCTTTGCTATTGTTGAATCACTGTACCAATAAGTGATAATAGTCTCATTCTATAAAGGTTCCACGAGAGAAAAACTGTGATAGAGGAACGTTCCGATAACATGCAAGCCTCTGCGATTTATTCTTTGATTGTTTTATTTCGAATACTTCTGAGCGGTAATTTGCTTCACATTTTTCAGTCTGCCAATTCTATTAGCTATATGGATTAAAATGTTAGATTTCTCCGGGCAATTCTGCCCGACTCGGCGGAAATTATATATTTCAATTTGCCTGGCATATCGTCTGCATTTGCAAATAAAATGTTCATATTTACATTTTGTACTCATATTTGACTTTTTATTATTGATAATGATAATATAACATCTTTCTTTTGCTAATTGATTTATATACTTATACCACAGTCTAACTACATACAGTCTGCAAGCTCAGGGCCACGCGGGTTTACGAGAGGGGAGGAACGCGGGGAAGCGGGAGACGAGGAAGTTTAGCGCAAACTCATTGAGTTTGCGCTAACTATTTTGAAGGGGTGTCAAGTTTGACTTTTTATAAAACCGACTTTAAATATCGGTAAGGTTTAGGTGTTTTTTTTATGATGTCACTTAAATTGTGTTCCAAATTGATATCTGAGGGCCCGAGGTCTTTTAATATAAGTCGAAGTTCTTTAAATACAGTCTCATTTCGTTCAAATTGAATTGCCGCCATCTTGAAATTCTGGAAATACTGTCCGGTTTGGATCAAAATCGATATCTGAGGGTCCACGGGACCTCTTAATATGAATCCTAGCTTGGATCGTAAAAAAGTTGCCGCCATCTTGAAATTCTTGAAAAACAATCCGATTTGGTTCAAAATCGATATCTGAGGGTCCGCGGAGCCTCTTAATATGAACCCGAGCTTGGATTGTAAAAAAGTTGCCGCCATCTTGAAATTCTTGAAAAACAGTCAGATTTGGTTCAAAATCGATATCTGAGGGTCCGCGGGGCGTCTTAATATGAATCCGAGCTTGGATTGTAAAAAAGTTGCCGCCATCTTGAAATTCTTGAAAAACAGTCCGATTTGGTTCAAAATAGATATCTGAGGGTCCGCGGGGCCTCTTAATATGAATCCGAGCTTGGATTGTCAAAAAGTGGCCGCCATCTTGAAATTCTTGAAAAACAGTCCGATTTGGTTCAAAATCGATATCTGAGGGTCCGCGGGGCCTCTTAATATGAATCCGAGCTTGGATAGTAAAAAAAGTGGCCGCCATCTTGAAATTCTTGAAAAACAGTCCGATTTGGTTCAAAATCGATATCTGAGGGTCCGCGGGGCGTCTTAATATGAATCCGAGCTTGGATTGTAAAAAAGTTGCCGCCATCTTGAAATTCTTGAAAAACAGTCCGATTTGGTTCAAAATAGATATCTGAGGGTCCGCGGGGCCTCTTAATATGAATCCGAGCTTGAATTGTCAAAAAGTGGCCGCCATCTTGAAATTCTTGAAAAACAGTCCGATTTGGTTCAAAATCGATATCTGAGGGTCCGCGGGGCCTCTTAATATGAATCCGAGCTTGGATTGTAAAAAAATTGCCGCCATCTTGAAATTCTTGAAAAACAGTCCCATTTGGTTTAAAATCGATATCTGAGGGTCCGCGGGGCCTCTTAATATGAATCCGAGCTTGGATTGTAAAAAAGTGGCTGCCATCTTGAAATTCTTGAAAAACAGTCCGATTTGGTTCAAAATCGATATCTGAGGGTCCGCGGGGCCTCTTAATTAAATCCGAGCTTGGATTGTAAAAAAGTTGCCGCCATCTTGAAATTCTTGAAAAACAGTCTGATTTGGTTCAAAATCGATATCTGCGGGTCCGCAGGAGCTCTTAATATGAATCCGAGCTGTTCATCGTTAGGTACACCACTTTTCGTAATAAACCTTCTTGTGTGCAGCAAGCCCTCTAAAGTTCCAGTGCAGTTCTCTGGCAGGTTTTCATGTTATTTATTGAGGAAACAGCCTCTCAACTCCACATTGGCATTGGGATAATTGTTTACAATCGTAATATTTTGAAAAATAGGTAGATTTGAGATCGAGGGTGGTAGAAAGGTAGAATGGAGGCAAAATAGGTAGATCTACCAAGAAATTGGTAGATGTGACAAGTTGACAACACTGATTATACGTTTGGAAAATAAAATATGTACTTACATCAAAAACTGAGACCGACATTCTGTAATAAATAAATACCTATGTAAAAGTTGAGTGTAAATATAGAAAATGTGATTCAGAATTGATTTTCAATGTTTTACAAAATATTGCACCTTCCAAACTCAAAGATTATGATAAAAACAAACCAGAAACAAAGCTGGTAAATATGACGGCCACCTTTCTTCAATCTGACCCCCAATTTGTATTAATAACTAACTCTCAGATATCGATTTTGAAATAAACCGGACCGTATTTTGAGAATTTCAAAGAAGCGGCCACTTTTACAAAATCCAAGTTCGGATATTCCTATTCAGAAGCCCCTTGGACCCTGGAATATCGATTTTGAAACAAATCGGACTGTTTTTCAAGAATTTCAAGATGGCGGCACCTTTTTTACAATCCAAGCTCGGATTCAAGATGGCGGCCACTTTTACAATCCAAGCTCGGATTCATATTAAGAGGCCCCGCGGACCCTCAGATATCGATTTTGAAACAAATCGGACTGTTTTTCAAGAATTTCAAGATGGCGGCAACTTTTTTACAATCCAAGCTCGGATTCATATTAAGAGGCCCCGCGGACCGGACCCTCAGATATCGATTTTGAACCAAATCGGACTGTTTTTCAAGAATTTCAAGATGGTGGCAACTTTTTTACAATCCAAGCTCGGATTCATATTAAGAGGCCCCGCGGACCCTCAGATATCGATTTTGAACCAAATCGGACTGTTTTTCAAGAATTTCAAGATGGCGGCCACTTTTTTACAATCCAAGCTCGGATTCATATTAAGAGGCCCCGCGGACCCTCAGATATCAATTTTGAACCAAATCGGACTGTTTTTCAAGAATTTCAAGATGGCGGCCACTTTTTGAAATTCCAATATTGGATTCTTATTAAAAAGCCCCTCGGAACCAATATCGATTTTGAAAACGAAAAAAAATGGCCGCCTTTTTTAATCTTATATATTTCTATTTATAGATCTGAGTGAATAGGTACCTACTTTTGAAATGATTGAAAATGAATCATGTAATTATAAATAAATTAATATCTCTCCAAACATATTTTTGACAACCCTGACTCTTGAGCGGTACGATAAGCGCGTGCGTAAATTCGTAGATGAATGAAGCTTGCCTACTGGTTGTATTTCTTTATACTGTGCTTATACAGTCATCTTCTTCAATGGAATTTATACCACTCTAAATTGGAACAGAGTTGTATTTGTTTTATATCATTCGATATTGAAACAAAACTAATTCTATTATATTGCTTATTATCCGTCCAAAGGCAATAAATATCGATTATTGGTGGAAACAGGGTGGACGACACTTGGACAGATGGTTAGCAGAGAAGTAATTAAATGCTTGTATTGCGCGCTAATGATCACGTAAGGCAATCTATCTGCGCTGATGCGATTTGCATGTATTTGTCGATTAAAGTGACATTATTGTACATAATGCTTGAAATTGCAAGGGCAATTTACTATCACATAAGGTTAAATTATGCAATTGATATACGCGATGCCCCAGGAGGTTTCCAAATTTATAAAATGGTAATGCTAAATTATTTATAATAGAATACAAATTCTCTTTACGTCATACCTGGCCAGATAGTGGCAAATACCGTCCGCTCCGCGTGCGGAAAATCGCGCTTCCGGGCTGGAGACAAAAAAAAAGTAGTCATCACCGGCGATAATAAAGAACGCCTCAGATCGCATATTTATCACCCTTGCCTTCGGCTCGGACGTCAAATACCTGCGATATGATATATTCTTCGTTCAGTAATGTGCTCGTGCCCGGATATTGCGTTACGTTTATTATTTATTTGTTTAAACTTAATACAAAATACAAAAAAAAAATATTCAAATGGCGAGCTTAATTTAATGCCAAATGGCTGATACTTCAGGGCATCAGCTGACGATCTTTCCAACGAGATAGAACCAGCTAACGTGTTTATTTATTCTCAATAGCGTAGGTATAAACTGTCACTTTTTTTTGTCATGTTCGAGTGAGCTGCTTTCGTATTACCTATCCACCACTATAGTCAGTCGACTTTTTTTATTGTTCAAGATATTAGCTTAGGTTAGCTATAATTTGACAAATTATCGATCGGGAGGAATTGACTGAAAATAAAATATTTTTTTACGCGTAGGGTTGGGAGGCTGCCGCTCAACCCACTAACGCAGCCGCAGTAGACGTTCACGGGGCTTCATGATACAACTTTCTGAAGCATCTCTCAAGTTATGGCCCGAGAGAGAATGACTGACGAAACGTTTCTAAGTCGCTGCGTGCATATAATATTTTCGAATTTCCAATACTTTTATGGATGAATAGGGAACATTACGCAAAACTCTTCGTAGGTGGCGACACTGGCGACACTAGCAGCGTTGACATTGTATCTCGTTCCCACTTGCGGTATTGTCTATGCAAGCATCCTTGTCACTATTTGACAAACAATTGTGCATGTGTGTGTGAATCCCTATATTCCTATACTGGTTTAATGGTAATATTAGTGGTAGTGCTGCCTCTGGCGGCAGAACATTGCAGTAATGTCAACATTTGACAAAGGGTCAAACGTTGACTTAATTCATCACTCTAGAAGTACCCGCTTTCAAACAATACAAAATTATAAAAACCGGTCAAGTGCGTGTCGGACCACGCACAACGAAGGGTTCCGTGGCTATTAAAAAAGTCATATCGTCACAGAAATCTTACGGCACTTACGTCCCTATCTATTGGGCAGGCAGCTTTTCAGCAATAATATCTCGAAAGCCTTTGAACCGATCTTGTTCAAAATAATTTTCGGTGAAAGAATTTAATAAGCACTTTGTCCATGTTTTTTTTTAATACACTGTTCCAAAATTAGAGGGGCACAATTTTTATGACTTTCGGGGCGATTATATCCGACTATTTTTGCTTAATCGAAAGTATCGTAGAGACAATTAATACGCGAGTTGAACCGTGTAATTACCTACTAGCATTATTTCAACATGTCTCACGAAAGTTTAATTCGGAAACTATAAGGGTTCCGTTTTTGCCATTTTGGTTACGGAACCCTAAAAATGGGCAACCTAGTCACCTAACTTCCATCATCATCTTGGCAGCCGAGAGACGTCTACTGCTGGACATAGGCCTCTCGCACAGAGTGCCACAATGACCAGTTCTGCGCCAACCGCATCCGGCGGACTCTCGCGATCTTTACCAGGTCATCAGTCCACCTTGTGGGGGGTGTACCATCTACCACGCACCGCTGCGCCTTCCGGTACGTGGTCGCCACTCCAGAAGGCTCCAACGGCAAACGGTCTACTTGCGATGTGCCCCGCCTACTGCCACATAAGTTTAGGGATTTGGAGGGCTATATCGGTTACCTTGGTTCTGCTGCGGATAGCCTCATATCTGATGCGATCACGCAGTGATACTCCCAGCATAGCTCTTCGGTTGACTGACCCTTCTTTTAGCCCATTGTAAGCGACTACGTTTCAGTGCCACACGTCATTACTAGCAACACACTCTGGTCAAACTCGCCTTGAGACACTGCGTTATATTAGTCGACAAATGTACCGAGAACTTGCATAAGTATGCCAAGTTTCAGTTCAATCGGATGCCGGCAAGTGGCTGCCAAAAGGTATGCAAATTTTGAAGTCATCTCTCATACGAATCATCATCATCATATCAGCCGAAAGACGTCCACTGCTGGACATAGGCCTCCCCCAAAGAGTGCCACAATGGCCGTACGAATAGTGCAAGTTAAATAAAAGATTGTAATAATTGTTGAACGTGAAAAAGGACAAAAACTAATTTAAAACTCAAGAATCCCTTTCTTTTAATGATGTCTGTTTTAAAAAGTTCAAATTTAAAGTAGCAGTTGCTTGGCCATGCAACTGCGAGTATAAGCAAACACAAACGACATAGAAAAAAAACACAAAACTAAGTTTGTACTAGTTTTATTTTATCAAGTATAGTTTGCATAAGTTGCTTATACGGAATGTTTAAAACATCTCACACTTTGTTTTTTAAGCTTTTTGCAGCAGTACCTAAACGAAACTCGTATTCTTGAATTGTTTTAAGAAGAATGAGGTTGTACTAAACGGGAACGTTTGCAAGTTTGGATATATTAAGGGGTCTTGCGAAACAACTCATCATCATCATCATAATATCAGCCGAAAGACGTCCACTGCTGGACATAGGCCTCCCCCAAAGAGTGCAAAAATGTCCGGTCATGCGCACCCAGCGGACTCCCGCGACCTTGAAACAACTCACTAGGTTTGAAAAATATTTTTTGTACTCGTCGATTAAAATCTGAGTATTAAGATTTCATAGAGAATACTGCAACGTCACTCTTTTCATAGTTGTAGTCCATGTTACTGTCGAAACAATCGAAATAACTGTTTCGATACGGTCCAGACAACCGAAAAAATAGAACTTAAATAAATTCGACCAATCACGTGGCTGCTTTACCGAACTGTAATGAATTGGACCAATAGAATCGCTTTGATTATTGAGTTTACTCGTTGATGTCGAACGCTCGTTGATGTCTTCTAAGATATCAACGAGCGTACGAGCGATAGGCTGCATTTCGTTTCAACAGTATCGAGTTTGTTTAATTAGTTCAATTTTAATGAACTCGTACAAAAAGTATTGTTCACAATAGTGTTATAATCAAGCTTTTTAATCTCGTACCTTACTTAAGCCACTCAGCAAGCTTTGTGGCCTAAACACGGTACTCGACTAAAAAGCTCTCTGTTATAACACGATTGTGAAAAATACTATTTCATCAGATTGAAATCCACGCGCGAGCGATGCTGAAGGGTTCTCAGTTGGTTTTTTAAAAAGGAGAAATGGCTCTTAGGTTAGGCTTTTCAGTTGCGATGTTATAAGTTTAGATCGGCAACACTAGCTCACAACCTAGTCAAAGGGGCCTTTGGTCGGTCGGTAACATTATAGCTTTATAAAATGCCACATGCAATTGCCGTAGTTCGTTCCCTCGTCAAGTGGACCGCATTGGAAAAGACTGCATTTGGCGAGGAGTCCCTGTGTACTGGAATCCTTACTCTATTGCGTTTGCCTTCCACAGATCCTAGAATTTTAGCTAGATAAACAAATAGCGAGCTAGATCATGCCTAGATGAACGCATACTATATCCAAAGTAACAAAGAGTCCTTTTTTGGCGGATGTCCGAGAGTCGTCTGGCGATGCCTCCTTGATAGAGGTTAGGCTGGATAAAAATTTCTCTAAGATAGAATTACGAGTATTAGTTATCATGACCGTCCACGGGATCCTCATATCATGACCGTCCACGGGATCCTCAACAGTCTCCTACAGCACCACATCTCAAAGGCGTTGATTTTGCTGTGTTCACGGCTCTTAAATAACCAAGATTCCGCACCGTACAAAAAAGATGGAGAGCACTTGGCTCGGACTAATCGCACCTTTAATAGTACATTACTTACCTAGGGCGGTTAAACAAAGAATGTCTCAGATCGCAGGTATTTGACGCCCGAGCCGAAGGCAAGGGCGATAAATATGCGCTCTGAGGCTTTCTTTATTACCGCCCGTGGTGAGTACAAAATTTTACGTCTCTATCTGGCCAGGAAGTGGGCGGGTCTTCCGCACGCATAGCGTGCGGTAATTCCTACTTTATGGCCAGGCATGACGTAAAGAATATTATATTTATATATTTTGAAAATTTTATTTTCTATTAATCCATATCCATATGGATTATCGAATAGATATCCGCATCGAATCTAAGAATTGGGTTCCAGTAACACATTGGCCTGATGTATTCTAGAGTCCCTATTTATACATTTGTCGTCGACTGTATGTGTCGAGTGTGCTTACCTAAATACCATTTTTAACCGACTTCAAAAAAGGAGGAGGTTCTCAATTCGTCTGTATGTTTTTTTTTTGTATGTGTGTTTGTTACGCGGTAACTCAGTAATTTATGATCCTATTTGCATTTTTTTTCTTTATTTGGAAGCATATACTTACAGATTGGTCTCGTTGTCACCAAAATCCAGTTCTGATGATGGGATCTTGGAGAAATCGAGGGAACTCTTCAAATTTTATAGGCCAACTTGAAGCAATTTGGCTACTGATTTGAGTCGCTTAAAACTTTGTTTTGAAAAGTAAATTATTTACCCAAGTCCTTAAAAGCAGCTTTAGAGAAACCAAATCCCCACATAGGCTCTGATAAATAAAATGTGTTTGTTTTGTCCCTTTCTTAATGAAAACTAATTTCAAAATCAAAATCAAATCATTTCATCAACTCCGCAATAAAACGACACAACCCCATCGAGTTTGGGCTCGTTAGAATCCTCTCAATGAGTAGTTGATAAAGGCATACAGAAAAGTACAGTCGGCAATAAAAACTTGTACCACAAAAGTATTTTTTTGGCAGAAACTTAAACTTGGAAACAAAAAATAATTGGAAGGGGCCAAATCGGGCGAATAGGCACTGTATGCGGAAGTAATTCGAACTTTAACTCGCTGATTTTTGCCATGACCTTGGCAGACGTGTGTACTGGTGCATTGTCTTGGTGAAACAATAAATTTTTTTCGCCAGATGCGGTCGTTTTTCACAGATTTTTTCACTCAATTAATGCAAAAGGTTAGCATAATACTCGCCATTGATAGTCTTTCCTTTCTGAAGATAATCTATGAAGATTATCCCACGGCAATCTCAAAAAACGGAGGCCATGACCTTTCTTGCCGATGGAACGGTTTTTGCCTACTTTGGGTCCGGTTCTCCTCTTCGAGTCCATTGCTTCGACTGTTCTTTCGTCTCTGGTGTGAAATAATGCACCCACGTTTCATCCATAGTGATAAAACGCTGCAAAAACTCCGCTTTATTGCTGTGAAATTTTGCCAAACACTCAGTCGAAATATCTTTGTGACGTCGTTTTTGTTCGTCTGTGAGCAATCGCGGCACCCAAGGTGCACCCACATCTTTTTCATATCCAAATTTTCAGTTAATATGCGATGTACAGCACTTTGAAATCTGTGCCATGTCAGCAAGCTCGCGTACTTTCAATCGAGGGTCATCTAATACCATTTTGTGTATTTTTTTTTACTGTTTCTGGCGTAGTCACTTCATTTGGTCGACCACATCGATGTTCATATCTACTTGTAAACTTCATAAAGTGCATTATTTTTAAAAAGAGTATTTACTCAAAATAAAAACCTCTTTAAGTGTGTCAGGTCGGGTACTTCTGGGACAGCCCTCGTAGATACAACAATTGTCAAAAAAAGTACTATACCTAATCTGTCATCTTAATTGCTTGTTTGAAATCGGAATATGGGTAGTATCACCTATCAAAATCACTTGTCTTGTACTTCCAAATGTTTGACTGGGTGTTAGATTAGATACACCGAAGGAAGTCACTTTCTCCGTTATAAGGAAGTGGGGCGCGAGTATATTGTAGTAAGGAGAGCGCCGCGTGTCTCCGTACATAGGACGGGTAGGTGGTATCTTGAGTGCGGGTATTGCGGGTTGTGAGATACGGCCCGCATCCGGGTGCAATGAATGCGACGGTTTCAAGGGCGCGCCTCAGGTGATGACGTACGGCACCCCCACCGCCACCCACCGCGGCTCCCGCGGGTGTTCCGGCACCCACCTAATAATGCACGTCTGCGCCCTGTCTGCCGCGTCCGCACTCGCTGCAGCCTTGAGCACTCTTGGGGACGCCTATTGTCGCACCTAAAGACAGGTACTTGAAAAAAAGACAGTGTCGGACCATTGACGAACAAACCTTGGTCACTCTACTCGCATCTTCGTGAAACGGTGCCCCCAAGTCGGCGTCGTCGCTCAACGTTACGTGAGTCGTCACACGCTTCCATCGAAAACATAACAAATGCTTATAATAAGTGCGCGTATCTAAACAAGAACGTCGATATTGATTGTAGCAGCTGACGGCGGCAATAACAGTGCCGCTCGTTAGCGTCACTGCAATTAGACATTGCGTAGTGAATATCACGTTGATAGCTCTCTAATTATCATAATAATAGTGGAGGCGTACGATGGGGGTGGCGGCCCCGTCAGCTGAGCGAAAACGAAAGTAAACAGAACTCGGTCAAAGGGTTTGTACTCACCTACCCGCAATATTTATGTGGGTACGGGGGGTTGTACCCACACCCGATCCGGTCTCCTTCCTTTGATGGATTGGTTGGCGACTGGCGCGGATTATTCGACTGAAACTCACTTGAACTCCAGTGCCAGGCAATAGCCGCCATTTCCTGTTGTGCTCTTCCCGCCAAACTTTACCCCGAAATTATAATATTATTCAGCGAAAGTGGTCGTCACATTCTTTGCTTTGTTTGTGCTGTTCTCCTCAAACAGTTCAGTTTATCTGTTGTCAGGAATCCTTGTTTTACATTTTTCCTCGCAGTGAAAAAGTTTATTTATGTCACTTGTAACTGTATAGTTATACACTGTAGAAGACAAATCAAAAGTATTATTTACGACTAGCACGTTTTGAACTCCGTCTCCTTTTGAATCTGTCGATTTGATACAAATTGATCAATGTACCCGCAATACTAATTGGAATGATAACCAGCAGTCTATCGGCTGGTGCTTGTATTGAACAGGTTTCGGCTTTGCTGCCAAATGGGCCGTTGCATATCCAATTACGCAGAAATGGGAGACCCAAGACGTTCCCACTCGCCCTAAGCTGATTATAACCTTGCCCTTTCGAACTTCATTTTAATGTCTTAATAGGATGGGGCGTTGTAATAACTCAAAGACACTTCCAAGTTAGGGATGGAATAGTTGATGCCATATCTAAGGCCCGATTCGTAACGGATCTGCCAAATTGAAAAAGCTGTAACTGTAAGCCAAGTGGTTTATTTGTCTAAATTGTATGATTTTATAAAAAAAAAAACTGTAAAATTATCATTTTACGTCTATAATTAAGATTTCTACTTTTTCTCCCACTCTTGCCGCAATTTTTGTCGAATGCCCTCCATCAGCCCTGCGTCAGTGTCATTAGCAAGTCTTGCTGGTTGCTGGCAGTCTTACCTGTCTTACGCAAGATTCCTTTGACGAGAGCCCAATATCTTTCTATAGGACGGCACTGTGGAATATTCGGCGGATTCAGTGCTTTAGGCACGATCTGGATATAATTTTGTTTGAGGAAGTTAAGGGTATCCTTCGCATAGTGGGCTCTAGCCAGATCTGGCCAAAATAAGGCCGAATTATTGTGTTTTTGAATGGTAGTAGCCGTTTTTTCAAGCATTCATTGATGTAAATATTCTTATTAATTGTGCCAGTTGTAACATATGTACGGCTGCGATCACCGCATGGGCAAATTGCCTTCCAAACCAGATACTTGGAGCCGAATTTCTCCATTCCTATGGTGGTTTCCGAATCTGGAAGAGTTCAGCTATCGTATAAAACTGATCACCAGAAAGTGTCGAAAAGTCTGCCTTCACATAGGTTTCGTCATCCAGAATCAAATGAAAATTTTCGGTACCCAGTAAGTCATACAGCTTTCGAGCCCTGGTTTTGATAGTGCATCTTTGTTTTTCCGAAGTTTTCGGCACCTTCCGTTTCTTCTTTGTCTTCATACTAGCCCGTTCCTTTGCACGTCTCACCATTGACTGACTTGTAGATTTTTTTTAGCTATGTCTCGCTCCGACATGCTGCGGTTTTTGCAAATCGTCTTAATGATTTTCCTATCTAGCCCAGGATCACGAGCACAACCATGTTCTACGGTTCGAGGCTTCTGAGCGGTAGACAAGGTCTCTAAGTATCGTTTCAGGACCGTATCAACGGTTCTTCTGGGATTTTTAAATCTCTTGCGATGAAATGGTTAGGACGCTGTGTATTTTCCATCCATTTGGCGACTATCTGCTCACGGCGTTCACGTGCATTCATTTTTATTTCGCTTTATCAGCTTTTACACATAAAGAAACGATGCCTACATAATTTGGTGACATTGGCAATGTCAATGCTATAAACAAAAACGAGATAAGTTTCATGACTGCTAGGTGCCAGCATTTTGAATTTGGCAAATCTGTTACGAATCAGGCCTTACAACTCTACATACATTTTGCGAGCGTCTTAATTGACCTTTAGTCATTCATTATATTTAGGATAAATCTTAGGGTTAAAAACTAAGCTAAGGCGTTAGTATCTTCTATATATACTACTCAAAAGAAAATAGGGGCCCACTAAGTATTTTGATTGCTACGTGAAAAATATAATAAACAGTAATGTATATTTATTAAAATAACATGTAACAAGGCTTTTGTTTGAACTTATGCTTTTTAACGGCCTCCGTAGCCCAGTGGGTAGTGACTTTGCCTACGAAGCTGGAGGTCCCAGGTTCGAATCCCGGTCAGGGCATTTATTTGTGAGTTTATCACGAATATTTGTTCCTGAGTTATGGATGTTATATATGTATATAAGTATCTATATGTATTTATCTATTATATATATAATCGCCTAGTACCCACAACACAAGCCTTACTGAGCTTACCGTGGGCCTAGGTTGATTTGTGTAAGATTAGATTGTCCCGTAATATATATATGCTAATAACTATTTAATTGTGTAGTCAATTGTTTCACTTATTTCAATTAACATGAAATTAGTCCATTGTCAACAGCAAAAACTAAACAGAAACTCTTTGCAAAACACAACAAAAACTGACACAAGCTGTTTTTTTTAATGGTTTAGTAACGGGTGTGTCCTCCTCTCCTGTTTTCACACTCCTGGAGCCTTGAATGCATACTCTCGATTAAGTTTCTGATGTTTTCATCAGGTATCTCTTCCCACGCACGTTTCAGAGCATCCATAAGCTGTTGCTGGTTGTGAACCAGGGACTAATTTCGGTTACGGTTATACCGGTATGAAACCGGTATTCCATTACGGTATCGTTATATCGTAAAGGTTATGCGCGCCGCGCGAACATAACGGTACCGTAACCGTTTTGAAATAACGGTTAGCGGTACCAGTTTAAAACGATACCGTAACCTTTATAATACCGGTATTATAAAGGTTATCGAGAAAAATAAGCGAGCTGGCACTCTACAGAGGAAGCATTGGCTACTAAACATTTAAAGACTAAAAGACAAAGCAGCAGAGCCTTTGTCGGCGGTTTGGCAACAACTCCAGACCAAAGTCGATATATCGGTACCTTTAAATAGCGGTTACGGTACCGGAAAAAATAAAGGTACCTTTATATTTCGGTAGCGAAATATAAAGGTTCCGCTACCGAAACCGCTATTTGACAACCGATATGACGTCATACCGTTAAAATAGAGTACCGGTATTTTTCGGTTATGCAGTCCCTGTTGTGAACCTCTTGCTCATGCTCCCTAACCCTTCGTTTTAATTGGTCCCGCATATGCTCTATTGGATTTAAATCCGGACTATACGCTGGCCATGGTAGGACACGAATATGGGAGTCATCCAGTACAGTCTGAGTGGCCCGACCTGTGTGTGGGCGGGCATTGTCATGCATTAACCAGAACCCTGGCCCCACTCTCTGTGAGAATGGAATCACATGAGGCCTGATGACTTCATCGATGTACCGTTGTGCAGTTACTGTGCCTTGATTTAAGAAAACCAGCTCAGTTTTGCCTTGTAAGCTAATCCCAGCCCAAACCATCACACTAGGACCTCCAAAGCGGTCAATTTCCTTGATGCAGACATCGGAAAATCTCTCACCCTGTCGTCTCCATACTCTAATCCGCCGATCATCACTACAAAGCTTCACTTTACACTCATCTGTGAAGAGCACCATACCCCATTGATTCATGCTCCAATCTGAATGTTCGCGGCAAAAACTTAAACGATTTCCACGTTGAACCCTAGATAAAGGAATTCGTACTACTCGGCGTCTGGACCTTTGCTGGTCTTCATGCAGTCGATTACGTATCGTTTGGTCACTAACACGAGTCCCCGTTGTCAACCGTAGGCGATTTTGTAACTTACGTGCCGTCACAGAGCGCTCTCGACGGGCACTCAATCGGATGTAGCGATCCTCTTGTGCCGTAGTCGCTCGCACCCTGCCCGATCCAGGCCTTCTTGCAACACTGCCAGTCTCTTGGAACCGATCCCACACATTTTGGATGGCTCGGCTAGAGAAACCCAACGAAAAAGCTACAGACCGCTGTGAATGACCTTCAGCAATCAATGTAACGGCTCTGGTGGCAGTAATGGTATCCATATGCCTTCGTTGACGTGGCATTATTAACAAAAGATGTTAAAAGAAGCAAAAGATGGACAGAAATAGTTTTTTAACAGAATAAAATTGTGATTCCATCTGAAAGGAATTTGACCTGAAACTCGTTTTTTTTATTTGCTTCAATTTCTGGCCAGCTGTAAGACTTAAACACCAGCATTAAAGAGGTTGGATACTGAAGGAGGCCGGACATCATTAATTAGTCACTTATTAATTAGTTTACATCTAAAAATTTACTCAAAAACAGAAATATGTAAGTGGCCCTTATTTTCTTTTGAGTAGTATATATATCGTTGATAGAGCTTTTAACTAGAAGAGCAAGTTGTGATCCTGATCATAATCCGTTGTAAATAGAGGAATTAAGTGAATGACTCCGTTTGACCCGCTGTCGCAAACATCAGGCCGGGCTTATCTCGCAGCCTTGAAACGTGACGCGGAAACTAGCCACGGAGTGAAAGCATTCGCAGATTGATGGAATGACTGCCTGCAGTGAACCGTGTCGAGCACGCTTGGGTTAACCTGCGGGGTACTTCGCTGATAACATCGTAATTCCTATTCTTTGTTTCTATGTTATATCCTTCGTGGACGCAACTAAACACGATTTACTTATTTTCACGACTGACCTTTGCTGGTGGATGTGTCGTAGTTTTTAAGTAGCCACATTTTGGTT
Organism: Epinotia brunnichana; assembly: GCA_963854355.1. Classification (NCBI taxonomy): domain Eukaryota; kingdom Metazoa; phylum Arthropoda; class Insecta; order Lepidoptera; family Tortricidae; genus Epinotia; species Epinotia brunnichana. The sequence goes on along the minus strand of OY977936.1, from coordinate 7,404,394 downwards.
AGAGTATTGCATCCTAATAATAGAGCTAACTCACAGGACGCTGAGAAATGAACAATCTTATCATACTCGTACTTTGTCGTAATTGCACAGACTAGGCAAAGAAACATAATGTGCATAATAGATGCACGGTCAAGGCCATTGGTGAGAGGCGCTTTGTGAAAATAGCATACTTCCCTGTGAATAAAGTAACATCGCACGAAGCAATTACTACCTGTCACTCCAGTTTTCCATTCATGCACGAGTGACTGGAAATGAAATGTTTTCTGCGCCCAACCTCATCCAATATTTAGCGAGGCCTCGACGTTAATTGCGGAGGCATTGTATAGATGTTGTATATACTTTGTATAGGCATAGGTGCGTAGTGCACTCGTTCGCAAGTAAACGGGTGTGCATAATGGATGCACGGTCAAGGCCACCGTGGCCGACGACCCCTGCACGTGCACGATTGCTTAATACAACATTATTGTAGATTTTGGATGCAGATTTACTCGGTGCTTGTTTTGAAGGAGGGGTTTGGGGGGGCTGGGTCGGTATTCTAGGTTCCGTAGGTAGAACCATGGGATCATGATTAAAATCAAGAATGTTTCAAGTAACGCTTCGTTGGATTTACTGATACCTGGAATTGTGTTGTGCTCGGGCTTATTAAGATTGAAAGTTGTTGCATAATTTACATGGAAAAAGCAGATAATAGCACCACAACAAAAACTGCTACATACTTGTATCATTGTACCAGCTAATCATCCAGCACGCGTTTTCATAAGCTTGCACTTATTATAGTTGCAAGTTCTCACAACAGAATCCGGTAGCGTGCCAACAAAGTGTATAGGTTGGCGTCCGTCTCTCGACAGTCCGTGTGATTCGATCGCAGAGGGATTGTTGAAGTGAGTCACGGCCAAGGACGGCTAAGATGATTAATCGTACCATCTCGTTCCGATTAGATCACATCTGTACGAAACGTGTTTACCTCGACGCTGTTTTTCACATTTTGTTTCAGTCTTCATGCCATGTGCTCAGCTCTACGAAATATATTTTGCACTGCTTAGAATATTTTTTTATACAGATATTTTCTCAGTTATTTTAACTACTTACTTTTAACGTTTATTAAACAGCAACATAGTAGCGTTATATTTCGTTTGTGTTTAATAATTATCATCTTTGTCCTAAAGCTTTTTTGGACGAGTGAAAACAAGCTATATAATCCCAACGTTGGCCCAATACGGCCCCACATTTAAAATTTTCCCAGACGTATGCACAAACATGCAGGTTTCCTCGCGTACCGGATGAGTCAAGCAATTCCACAAGTCAGGAACCGCCTGTTAGAAAATAGCACACCTGATTGATACTTGGTTTTACCCTAGCATGTAGTGTAAATTGATCAAGTCCCAAGTATAACACATGGGATTATTTGCAGGGCTACGAGAGAGGCGGTTCCCCGCAGCCCCCTTCGCAGCCGCCGGGCGCGCCAAGCCCTGGCGCGCCACCGAGCGCGCCCGGTGGGATGTCTCCGACGCAAGACTCGCAGCATCAGCCGCATCTACCGCCCCACGGGGCACAACCACCACCTCAGCATCAGGTAACTGCCACTACACTCTCTTCAACAGGTCCTCGTATAATATCTGTACAGGACCCTAACCCCCTTAACGAAAGGTATTTCATAGAAATACATACTTAGAAATTCGGTTGGTAGTCCTCCCACGTACCGGAAGGCGGACTGATGACCTGGTAAAGGTCGCGGGAGTCCACTGGATGCGGGTGGCGCAGGACCGGTCATTTTGGCACTCTTTGAGGGAGGCCTATGTCCAGCAGTGGACGTCTTTCGGCTGATATGATGATGATGAGTCCTCCCACAAGGTGGACTGATGACCTGGTAAAGGTCGCGGGAGTCCGCTGGATGCGGGTGGCGCAGGACCGGTCACTGAACTCTTTGAGGGAGAACTATGTCCAGCAGAGAACGTCTTTCGGCTGATATGATGATGATGAGTCCTCCCACAAGGTGGACTGATGACCTGGTAAAGGTCGCGGGAGTCCGCTGGATGCGGGTGGCGCAGGACCGGTCACTGAACTCTTTGGGGGAGGCCTATGTCCAGTAGTGGACGTCTTTCGGCTGATATGATGATGATGATGACATACTTAGAAACTAGTCGTGTCGCCGCGACACGTCGTCTGCTGCTGCTGTCTGCGGTCGGGTTCCCCCTGTCTGTCTGTCTGTCCCTATGTATGCTTAGATCTTTAAAACTACGCAACGGATTTTGATGCGGTTTTTTTAATAGATAGTGATTAAAGAGGCAGGTTTTTATGTATAATACATGCATACATATAAACCCGTGTGAAGTCGGGGCGGGTCGCTAGTTATTCATATCATAAACTTAAAATGCCTCTGTCTGCTAAATAAAATGTGCTTTGTCCCTTTCTTACGAACACAAATGTCAAAGTGAGAGATAAGGACAAACGAATTTTAACGCCATTTTAGTTAAAATAGGCTTGTAGAACGTTTATAATTACGACCGTAAGTATTAGGTACCACTATAACATAAGTGCGTGTACTGATATTTTGACGTGTTGCAAAGATATAAACGTGTGCTTGGTCTACAAACCAAAGCCAAAAAGGCTTAAATCCTTTGGTTATACGACTAAGGGCTGTGTTTCTTCACTGTAAACAAAGGCCTGCGGCAAACTTTCTAACCAAAGAGCCAATTTCAGTAAAAAAAAGAAATTAAGAACCGTAAAGAGCCATTTACGCCATGTTCGATCTCACATTTCCTTGAACCTATCTTTATGAGGGGTACTCGAAGAGCCGCAAATGGCCCTCCAAATAGCCGCATGCGGCTCCCGAGCCGCGGTTTGCCGACTCCTGGCTAGCCTACCCTCAGCCCGGTGGTGACGTTAGTTCATGTAACGGACGTTCAGACTCTTTGCTTTTATTATCTGTCTGTCGTTGCTGTATCTCTTAATATCTAAGCCACTGGGAACGAGGCTCTTATCCTTTTTAGGGTTCCGTACTCAAAGAGTAAAACGGGACCCTATTACTAAGACTTCGCTGTCCGTCCGTCCGTCCGTCTGTCTGTCACCAGGCTGTATCTCAAGAACCGTGATAGCTAGAGAGTTGAAATTTTCACAGATTATGTATTTCTGTTGCCGCTATAACAAAAAATACTAAAAACAAAATAAAATATTTTTTAAGGGGTAAGTCATTCAATGGTATGATATGTTATAAATAAATGACTTCTATTTCATCTAAAAATAAAAAAATAAATATAACTAAATATTTGGGGACAGTCTCACACACATCAACCTAGCCCCAAACTAAGCAAAGCTTGTACTATGGGTACTAGACGATGATATAAAGCTTGTCCCAGAAAAAAATGTCGCTCATTATTAGATGGGGTAGTATATCAGGATGAAATCTAAAGAGGTTTGAAAACTATGTTCTCCGTTAGGATGGTCATTAATGTATAAATTAAAATAAAAAAAACGCTGTCAGTACTAGATGTTCAACGATGTCGTCGGTGCAAGAAAAGTTACACGAATTTTTTTTTGTACAAATATGTTCAATATGGAGGCATCTCTGCGAAGAAAGTGGCATCGGCGCTAAAAACGTCTACAAAAACCGTTCAAAGGGTTTTAAAACGGTTCAGGGAGACTGGTGGTATACGGCGACGGCCTGGAAGTGGACGTACACCAGGGTTTGTAAACAAGAATATCGAGAAGAAGATTATAACAGCTTTACAGAAAAAACCTACCCTCTCTGTACGAGACTTGGGCAAAAAGTTTAAAACCTCGAAATCTACTGTGCAACGAGTGAAGAGAAATTATTCTATAAAAACGTTTTAACAAACTAAAGTGCTCAATAGAAATGCAAAACAGTCAAAAGAGTCTAAAACCAGATCTAGAAAGCTTTATTCAAAAATGATGAAGAAAAATTATTGTACTGTTTTATGGACGACGAAACTTACTGCAAACTTGAATTCAAATCACTTCCAGGACACCACTATTATTCTGGGACCGACAGAAAAGCAGTAAGTGAAGAGCATAAGGTCATTAAAATGGATAAACTTGCAAATAAAGTTCTCGCGTGGCAGGCGATCTGTTCATGTGGCAAACGCAGTAAACCATATTTTAATAATGGAACCATAAATGGTGATATGTACCTGAATGAGTGCCTTAAAAAACGATTGTTGCCATTCATTAAGAGGCATACTTCACCTGTACTGTTCTGGCCTGATTTGGCCACGTGTCACTACACGAAGAAAGCAATGAGAGTGGTACAAAGCAAATAATGTCGATTTTGTTGAAAAACACCTCAATCCTCCCAACTGCCCGGAGCTACGACCCATTGATAAATATTGGGCTCGTGTGAAACAGAAGCTTTTAAAACCTAAAAGTAATGCCACTTTAGTCGAAAACTTCAAACGGAAGTGGAATGCAGCATCCAAACTAATCACCGATGACGATACAAACCTTGATGGCAGGGGTCAAGGGAAAATTAAGAAGTTTCTGGATGAACCAATCTTAAACTGATCTTTATGTGTAAATAATAATATTGAAAGGAATATCAAATAAACCTGTATTGGAAAATTTGTTGAATTTTAATATTTAATATGGAATTTTACAAAGTTATCAGCGACATTTTTTTCTGGGACATCTTTACATACTTATATAGATAAATAAATACTCTGATTTTATTAATTTAGCAACAGAATACACAGATACAATATGTGTCAAATTGTAATGTTGTAATGTATGTCTACTCCCTTTCTCTCTGTGTGTCTTTTGTGTAGTGAATAAATGTCTTCTTTCTTTCTTTAGATGTGAAATGTATTAATGCAAATCAAATAAAATAACAAGTTTATTCTACGAAGTTTTGTTGTGCGTGCGGCTTTTAGGCCCGATTATCTTAGTCAAACAAATTAGCGCTGGGTGGATGAAATGGCGACAGGTCTCCGGTGTACAATATGCGATGGCAGAATGCCTCCTATGCTAAAGGGCAAAATCTATAAGACCATTGTGAGACCTGTCGTCATGTATGGATTGGAATGTTGGACCTTAAAGGTGACGGATGAAAAGAGATTGCATGTTACGGAGATGAGAATGTTAAGATGGATGTGTGGTGTGACGAGGATGGACCGAATAAGAAATGTGTATGTAAGGGGAAGCCTGAAAGTAGCACCTATCGCGGATAAATTGTGAGCCAATCGCCTTGCGTGGTATGGGCCAGGGACCCGCCCGGTATCCCCTTCGAGGGTTTTTGAAGGGGTTTTCCGTAAGGCTTTGCTTACCAAAGCCGTAGCTCCGCAATACCCATTCATTTGGCTTTTAAAGCGCTTTAAATACGGTATCCCCTTCAAGGGTTTTTGAAGGGGTTTTTCGTAAGGCTTTGCTTAATAAAGCCGTTGCTCCTCAATACCCATTCATTTGGCTTTTAAAGCGCTATAAATACGGGTAAGCGGTCCCCTTAACGAATATCAGATACCCTTTCCAAGCGCTTAAAAATACCCTTTCGAAAGGGTTTTCTCTTGAAGAGGTTTTCTTTTTAACGCTCATGCAATTTTTATCCTTTTGCTAATGACAATAAGAGCAATATTGCAAATTAGACGACCGGGTGTCCAGAGGTGTCGGCACAGGGGCCAAGGCCAAAGCGGACGCCTTTAACAATGCCGCCTACTTACTAAAAATACTTATCTCATTGTAATATGGTTTCATTTTGTATGGCGAAGAGCCGGAACAAGTTGGTGCGCGTGCTTTTTCCCTTTTTAAATGTCTTTTTTCCCCTTTTTGTATGTTTTACTTTTCTTTTTTTAAGTTCTTAATTTTTTTTGTTTTAAATTTTTTCTTTTCTCTGTTTTAATACCGTTTTTTTTGTTTTTTTGAATGTTTCAGCTGCTTTTTTTTTCTTTTAATATCTTTTTTGTTTTTTTAGTGCTTTTCTCGTTTTTTAATGATATCTAAACGTTTTTTCTTTCTTTTTGTTTTTTCTTTGTTTTCTCTTTCTTCAATGTTTTTGAAAAAAAATGTTTCTTTTGTTTAATTTTTTTTTATGATTAAAAAAAACCTTTTTTTGATGGAGTATTTTTTTAATCTTTAAAGTTTTGTATGGTCTTTTATATTATTTTTCTAGTTTTTTTCTTTTTCCCTTTTTAAATATATTTTCCCCCTTTTGTATGTTTTCTTTTTTTAAATGTTTTTTCTCTTATTTCAATGTTTTTAATATTTATTTCAATGTTTTTCCTTTCGTTGTTTTAAATGTTTTTAATGTTACTTTTTTGTTTTCTCTATTTTTTCTTTTTTATTGTTTTTTTTTTTTTTTTAGATTTTTTATGTAGAATTTTTCTCGCTTTAGTGAGGTGAAAAGGATTCTATTTTTAAACCACTCACATTCACTAGCCCGTGTTTCAATTCCACACTCGCGGTTAAATTATAACTGCACCCTTGTATAACAAATAACTAGGTATTTATTATTTCCTCACATCGTTTGAGAAAAGCACTATACAAGCCTCGGCCGGAACAGGGATTGCTGGACTCGTTGTATCCGTCTACCCCAAACTCGTCCATCAATCCCTTACTTCACGGCCTTTGCAGTAATGCAGAAGTAACATTTAACATTTAATATCCACCCACTGAATAGATTAAACAAACAAAGCGTCGACCTCTCTGCCATTCACATGCCACGTTTGTATATAGTTTAAATTTTAAACTACTTAGTGTATTGCAGTGCCCTTACAGGGTTGTGTTGAGACATACCAATATGTAGCGATAAGATCTTTTGTACACACAAGGCAATGATTAAATGAATTATGTACTATTTTGGTACAAGCTTTTATTGCCGACTGTACTTTTCTGCATACCATCATCAACTACTCATTGAGACGATTCTAACGAACCCAAACTCGATGGGGTTGTGTCGTTTTATTGCGGAGTTCCTATGGCTACCTTCCAGCTCCAGCATCAGATCAGCTCCATGTCATCATAATATTGCATTGTCATGCGATATACATACGCATGCAAAATTTCAGATCAATTGGTTGACAGTTGAATTTCAAATTACTAAATTTGACCCAAGAAAGAAAAATAAAACAAACGGGGTGAGCTGAATAAAAGCTTGTAATAAAAGCTTGTAAAAAATACATTTATCTATCTCTCAGGGAACAAGAAAAAACTCTTACAGCTCAGGAGTATTAGGTTTCAAACATAAAATCCTCCATAACTAGCTGAATATTGGTATACTGACGCCATCGATTTAAAATAATCGATGACTGACGCTGAATTTGATAATTAAGAACTAGTCTTAACTCCCCAGTCCTCCACCGCTTGCGTTCCTAAAATAAAAGGACGATTTTTTTTTTGTTCTGGAACCTATCGTGTGTGGTATCAAATGGAAAGGCCGATTCTAATAATAAATCACATCATAACATTTCAGTCAATTGTTTTTAATTAAAATAATTTTCAAAACATATTAAGTTTGGGCTCCTCCAAATACAATACAAGTGTTCTTTTTTTTATTGTAAAATATACCTCAAATTATATCCTCAATTCCTCATATCTAACCCCGTGAAAGCAATTTCGAAAATATTTACATTTAGTATCTTTTTTTAATTTTTATTTTGTCGTGATGTAATAATATTAATTATCAAATACAGCTAATGGGGCTGGCAACTGTCAAACTGACAGCACCAATAATGGTCCCTAAAAAAGCTAAATTTGTATGGCGCGAAGTAGTTTTTATTTATTTTTGCGAAAATTACTTTGTTTCGTCCCGCATTGCTCCGAAGTGGTAATCCACCGTTTTCCGAAAAAGGCTAAATAAAAGGCTATTACGGATTAAAGCTATGGGGAAGATTTTTGCCTAAGAACTGTATATGGTTTCCATACAAGTTAGGGACCATCGATCATCTGTCTCTCTCTCTCATCGTATGGAATCTAGAAGAGCGCCATCTACAATTAGCTTTCACCGGCCAACCCCATTATGAAGGATTCTATGTATTTGGTCAATTTTAATCTAACACTCCTGGGCTATTAATTATTTTCTAGTCAAAATAACGAGTAGAAGTTATTCAAACATAACTATATAAAAAATACGGCGTTGGCTTCCATAGAACTGTGTGACAATATGTAGGGGGTGTAGGGAGGTTAAGAGAAGGTACTCACGCCTCAAGTCTAATTGCAGTCCAATCACCAGTGCACTATTCACTCCTTTCACTCGCGTTTCCGGGGCTCAGAGTATCGGTAGTCACTCGCGACACGGAGAGTGGCTAGATTTCGCCCTTTGGAGTCCTTTCTAGTATTTTCCAAAACGGACGCGCGCGACGCGTGTCAAGCTCGGCGGCACAGTGCCCGCCCGAGCGTCGATAGCGGCGAGTTAGGATTTGGGAGCTGGGAGGGTAGTTAGTACATTGTCACAACTGAAGTGAAACTATTAATCTATGCCGCTTTAGGCGAGTGGCAAATACCTACCCAGCAGTGCCAGAACCCCCTTTGAGGGTTTTTGAAGGGGTTTTTCGTAAGGCTTTGCTTACCAAAGCCGATGCCCCTCAATACCCATTCATTTGGCTTTTAAAGCGCTACCGTTTCCAAGCGCTTAAAAAAGCCTTTCGAAAGGGTATTTTATCAAGTAGTGGTAGCCTCGTAAGGGATACCCCTTCATACGGCTAAGTAAAATTAATGGGTTTTTGAACGAACGACTAACCCGTTCAAAGGCTTTTTTCTGGGAAGGGGTGGGCGGGTCCCTGGTATGGGCACGTAATGCGGAAAAAGAAGTGAGTGATGAGATGAGAGACTTTGTTTACCTTCGGTATCTTAATTTTTTACCATCCAAATGGAAGTACTTTTGTCATAATCACCAGTTTAAGACTGCAAGGCGGAATTTTTCAAAAAAACTAAAACTCGAATTACTCGGAAACCAGCGTGTTTTGACCCCTGGTTGACTGGGCGTAAATTGTTGCAAATTAGCTCTAGTATAACCCCTTTCAAGGAAAAGGTCGAATTACCAGTCACCCTGTATGTCAATATACTTCATTGGTCCCGTTTTTCCGGTCTGAAAGGGATAAATTTGGTTTTCCCTAGTGACGGTTTCAAACAATCACATATAATGCATAGTCTGATGATATAGCTGCATAGCGCATGAATAAAAGTGGAACTGTGCAATTGATAAAAAATCGCTGTTATCGATGTGCCGTTATCAAATACGGCGGTGTATGTCGTAGGTATACGGCGAAGAGGTTCCGTCGCTGATTACATTTCGTATTGAAGATCGGATAACCATCACATTGTTTTGAAAACTATCGGAACAGTGTTGACCGTTATGTCGGAATGTAATGTAAGCCACATGCGGCGACGGCGATGAGTGGAGCGCGAGCTAGCGACGGGCGGACGTCATGTTTGCATTTCGTTTATCGCGCCGATATCGCGGCAAGGCGGCGTCGGCGGCGGAAATTTTCGATAATTTCGGCCGAGTCGACTGCTCCGTCTGAAATACGCTTGGGCGACGAGATAGCGAAGCGAACCGTCGAGATAAACGGCTTTTCTCGATTCCGAATGCTCTGAAGTTGATTTCGTTGATGTTTATCTAATGCCCGGTTTTCGTATAACATAATTTGTTGTTGTCGCATCCTTTTCATCTTTCTATAACACGTCGTAACGAAAACTAAACTATAGCCACATTCATAACGTGTTTATTGATTCGTATATGTGTGAAGTAAGGCTTTTCTAGAATGTATACAGTATAACTACACGGTCGCTGTGGCAATAATTGCTCCGACTGAGGACGCCATCATTATCATCGTTGCTGGTGGTTGCATTTGTCACCCAGAATAGAGGTCATGATTACTCATGAGAATTTATAGAAGAGCAACAGTTCACATATATTGTTATAATAAATAAAAATAAAAAACCTTTATTTCAGACCACTGGTTCATAGTATGTTAGTAACAAATTTAGACTTAATAACTATGTTAGTACGTACATGAAAAGCAATCAAAAAAAAAAAATAAAAAAAAAATAAAAAAAAAAATATATATATATATATATATATATTATAGGTATCTTCCGATCATAAATGAACGCTTTCTTGATAAATTAATAATAATGCGTAATAGTAAACAATTCGTGAAAATTATGACTTGCCCCCGAAAAAGACTTACCGCAGTTTAATGAAAACTGTCTGCCGTCGTTGTCTTAGCGAAAATATTTCCCTCGCGAATTGAAATCTCCGAAGGAAAGCTACTTTGAAGCTAGGTGAAACTTGGGTTATGAACTCAACTGTTATTGCATTGGCAACCCTCCTGGCGACCCGTTTTGTTTATTTCCTTCGGTCGGGGGCGGGGTAATAGCGGCTTGTGTCATGACCATCGTAACTGTTTACTTTGTCTTCAATTACCCAACTTCCTAATTTCCTTCCATATATAAGCACCTTATCTCTTATAGCTATGTTATTGACACAAATACATTGTCTGATGCATAAACAACACTAAATTTAATTAAAAATTGTTAAGTTTCCACCCCATTATAATAAACGTAGGCATGTGACGATACGTGCCGTGCCTTGTCATGTGTATGCGTGACTGCATATCATCGGCTCGAGCTGAAGCTACCTACTGCAGCGATCGAATAATTCATAGTGAAACGTGAGCGAAGGGTTTTTGGCACGCTCTGCTCCTGAGAGATTTACATATTTCTACTCCCGAGTTGTACGGATCGCACGTGGCCGGCGAGCCTGCTGGCTACGATAAGACATGCTCCTTGCTCACATCTACATACTCCACATTGGCATAAACTTCATCAGCCTCGTATCTAGTTTGTACGACGATTTTAAATGTGAGCTTTGTGCCCTAGAGTGGAAGGTTACTTTTGCAAATGATTTTACTGATAACCTAGTTTATGATAAAACGATCTGGACTAAGTAACTACTCCTTAGGTACTAACACGCCGCAATCATTTTGCACTCCAAGCGATAACATTGATTATGCAAATATGCCAATGAATTGAAATTCAATTCTCGATATTTCATATCTATTACTAGGTACCTATTCCTAGTGGTATCTTAACTGTTTGGAGAATCTTTATTATCTTTAAGATTTTGCTTGTTATTCAAGTGTGTCTTATTACGTTTTTACCTCCAAATATGCACATTTTGCCGTCAGAATTCCATATTTTTATTTGTTCAGCTATTGACAGTTTCAAAAGGAAAAACAAAACTGGCTACCGGCATAACGGTTTATTTTTATGTTCACCCTTTTTGCATAAAAATTAATTCAAACCGTACATTCGAGCTTCAATAGGTTAGTTGTCGATACTTTCCAGAAAAAACACTTCGTGGCAGCCGCGCGGTGCAAAAATTAAACTTCACTCAGCTATCACATGATAGACGGAGCAGAACACTCCCTCTGGGAGCGAGCGTCTTCTGTCGATTCTACTTCGCCCCTCTCTAACTAAATGTTCCGTTAGGGTTACGAGAACTTCGCCTTCAATTTATACTAACGTAACCGGAGCCGAGTTCGCCGATACCCGTCTATTCAAATCTTTATTACACCTGTCCGACGCTGCAGTCACCCTTGTAGCGCCGGCCGTCGGCTAAATAAAATAAAACTGAATACGTCATTAATGTACCCAGCCTCATATTATCGTTATAAGTAATAAAAATAAAACAAACAGTGAAGTCTAGCCAACTGCTTAATTCGCATATCGATGTAAACTACGGTGCCGACCGACATAAATCTAAATTGTTTCTTAGAGACGCGGAGGCTTCACAAAAGTTCCAGCGAGCGACGCGCGGCTAATACTCCACGATGTCAGTAGAGAATTTCGAGAGTCAAGGGCCATTCCAGCATCGTGATCGCTAGAGAGTCGTACGTTCGAAATGAAACGTCGTATCTTATTTTATGATTAGCGGCTCGAAAGCGCTCCGTAATTTTGTTAGTTCCGCCTTTCTGGTGCTGGGGGCGAGCACAGCGAGTGTAGATCGATGCGAGCCTTGCGTGCGAGTGCAAGCGGGAGGGCACTAGCCGACGCTAGCGCCGTCCCCGTCGCGCGAACCGCCTACTAGGCAGCCATGTTGCGCTCGACCTGCGCTCGCCCGACCGCCATTGTAGCTAGTGATGTTCTCCTACTACTCGATGTAACACGCTATTATAATAACTCGCGCCCAACTTCTCAGGCCTGTACCAATAATTGCCGAATTGCTTTTCACTCTATCTATAAATCTATGGAAGGGATATAAAAGGAGTTGCTCTTGTATTTTCATTTTAAAATATTTGTTTTTTTCGGGTGTCTTCTGTAGGTAAGTCCTTGACCTATTTTTTTTTACCAAGAAAATTATAAATATCGATGAATTACTGTTAACTTACTAAACCTTACTGAAAAAAACCCAACAGAATTTCAGCCGCAGATCACGCAGAATGTAGATATAAGAACTCCGAAAAACAAACACAACTCCATTAGGATAATAAAGAAAAGTTATGTCACATTTGCACGTTGACTTTAATGGGAATTCACTTGTGAATGTTCATATCGACAACAATCAACGTGAAGTTTACCAATAAATTTGTTGATTTGGGGTCATGTAAATACGGGGCTTCGTATAAAACATCCAATATTAGAGAAGTTTGAGTGTCGATAAATAGTATCGATAGAAAATGCTTGGTGAAACAGCTCCGGAATTAAAATGTCAGACGCGCGGCTTGGGCGAGCGAGGGGGCGGTGTGGGGGCGCGGGGCGGGGCGGGCCGGCCGGCGTTATTAATAACCATAAGCCGGTAGACGCACGAACGTCCAGAGGGGCCAGCGGCGGTAATGAGGAATCACTAATTATATTTTACTGGACTCCAGCATTAAACCTACCTTAATTACACTGCGATGCTGTATTTTACATTCGTAGCTGTGTTTTTATACTCAATCAAAACATAAATATGTACAACTTCTATAATAAGCAAAAAACAATACTTTTGATTTGGGCGTGCAAAACCTATAAGTATTCCTAATACGCCGGCTATAATAATACACGAACTGTCGTTTACTTAAGCCGCGTTATCTGAGGCGGTGCTCGCAGAATAACCGGGCCAGAATGACAAGTTATAATGGTCTCTCGGAGTACGGTCCGTTTTAATATTCCCCCACAGTCGCCGCTTGCGCGCGACAGCTCTACGCGTCGCTAGCCCGCCGCGCCAGTAAAAACAGATAACACAGTATATTTTATTGTCAAGGAAATATACTGTCAAAGGCCGTGCCATTAATTGCCCGACTCTTCTGAAGTGGGCATCTGGGATTTTTTCCTTAAGGAATTTGACTGACATCCTTTAATTTTGGAGTTTTGTAGATTAATGAAATATATGAAATAAAGAATAATCAATGTTATCTTATCATTTTAACATTATTAAGTTCATTGCTTCTGTAAGAGTTTAATATTGGGCTATGTGAATGTGACAAGACTTCATTATAAAATGTATGTAACATCAAATATTATGACTGTAAGTTGATATGTGATCTCGCAATGAAAAAAAGAGTCGATTACTTATCGCTCTCTTCAGTAATATTCATATAGTGCACGGAAAGTAGGTAATAAGCTGAGAAATTTAACTCTCGTGATAAACATGTTTCATACGAGCGGTACCACGCAAAAACTTCAACAAAATACGGAGTTCTTGTGCAGAGAAGCCCAGTCTCATAAACAAACTGCAAAATGCTACAGATTCTGCGAACTTTAGTGTGGCATATAGCCCTCGCTGGCAGGAAGCCTCTAAAGCGCTGACTGCGGAGCGCGCATTCTCGTGCGGCGGGCAGGGCTGCCGGAATGCCACGCTAGATAAATGGAGCCCGAGCGCCCCTACAAGCAGCGCAGAATAATCATATTCTAGCCGAGCAAAAGGAAAACCTCAAATTAATACATCGCGCTTTATCTCACTTTACTGCTTAAAATATGCCGTGATTACTGTTTAATGCAGGCTCCACAACCGCTCCAGATTCGTGAATAAAACAAACCGGTTCTGCTGGTCTCGGGCTTTGAGTTCAAAAATTTAATACGGGTGCCAAATTAAGTCGTATTCAATACCTTTAGTTGAATGTAGTGGAGTTTACAATGTAGACAACCCTACTTGAAGTGACTCTCGAAACGGACGTCAAAGGTCTAGCCCGACGACGGCGACGGCACGATTTAGTGCGGGCGGTAGCAGTGCGAAGGCGGACTGCAGCGGCTGAAACCGCAAACTCTCATTTACACTGCACCCGGCACTATCGAGGTACTCTTTCAGTCACCAACACCACAAGCACCGTCGGTTAGTTTAGTTGGAAATCTAAATTCTGTATGCGAAGTAGATATATCTCTGGTAGTCGTAGTCATTTTCGCCCCCCGGCTACACATGGAGAGCACGTTCGTAAGATTAGAACTTCTAACGTCGTCGATATCGTACTACGGCGAATGATACGTCAGTTCTCGACGGCAAACACTCCAATATTAAAGCTATTCTGCTTATTTCTTGTTAAACATCGATCGACTAAATTTCGGGGTCTTTTAACTTTGAGTACCTAGTCGTGATTATGATAAGCCGTTTTCAGAATACAAATAAGAACTCTCAGAAGACGAGTGACCGCCTAATTTAGCAAGTTTGACCGGTACAGACTTATAATAGGAACTTCGACGAAGCGCACTTTTGAGCTTGGTGTTGGGGTACAAAATATACGTAATCCAAATACATTTTAATAGAAGAGAATCTGTAAAGGCAGCTTTACTTTAAAAAAATACTTCCCGTGAAACAGTTATAGACTAATGAGCATGTATTCCTTCTTTGATAATGTCGACGCATTTGAAACGTTTATTCATTAAGTCTGCAGGAAAAGCTATGATCAAGTTTTGACTTGCCACACAGACGGGGATAATGAGGGTTGCCTGTGGACGACAAAGTAAATTGTCGACAAAATAACAACGTTTCGCTTTAGCGCATTCGAGACTGATTTCTTTCTGTTCCTCCGATGTAAGCACGAACTTGTTTTTGTTATTCAATGTAACGGGAGAAATTGAGTTTCGACTTAGTTTGGCTTGTCGTTAAAACGTTCAACAGAATCGATACGATTGGACACTTAAGTCTGCCGTTTTACTTTTATGTCGAGATACTTTTTGTTTAAATGCATTTCCACAAGCCGGTGTACTTATTTTACCGAAATTAATGCAAACACGGTAAGCGCGTTTATTTTTAATTCGTTTGCAACGGCCTTTATCTTTCTGCAATGTTACTCGGGAACGTAAAGTTATTCCTGGTGGCTTAGTCTATCTTTTATAGTATTCTCCGCGTTCGTTCCAAGAATTGTTGGATCGAGAAAGATTTTAAAATATCTCTCATACTAAAGGCAGATGGAAGTGGAAAGGAATAGTTTCGTAGAAGCCCGCCGCCGTTTTCAATTAGTCGCTTAACTGCATGGCGCTGCCGACTACAATCTCGAAGATTGTATGCTGCCTGACATCGGCCTTATATTTATTCGACATGACATCAAGTCATTTTTAATGTGTTCCACGGAACTTTCAAGTCTTTGTTTCTAACTAATAGTCCCGCGTCCCGCCTCAATCCTTTCGTTTAACAAAGTGTTTTTATGACTATATTTAAATTTAGACGTATGCTGTGCTGTTCCTACTGTAATTTCTGAATCAATTGAATACTTATGTATTTTAATGGGATATACGTTTTCTTCCTCTTTCTGTATACAATATACTTCTACAGACTAGGACATTGAAATATTAGAGATTGGCACAACGAAAATTAGGTCAATGTGCTATATCGTACAAGTAAGCGATGCATATTAACTTATTTTTCTTTCCTCAGGGCTACCCACCCCCGCCGAGGCCACCTCAGCCGTCCACACCAAATGCACATGATCCGGATTCGGTAAATCATTTATTAATTGTATTTTAACAAGGGTATCTTGTAGGAGCTTGTAATCTTTATGTCACGAAGGTATTTTTTTATACCTGTTCTATGAGCGACGAACCAATTATCTTCTAGCAATTACAACCACGATTTTCTATCTTCAATCGTGTTCTTTTTAAGCCAGTAATCGCCGTGAATATTAATTCAGAAACTGTCCTCAACTAGCATTTAGCGTTTGAATTTATCGGTGCAGCGTCGTATAAGAAGACTTCTCCGCAATCAATCAACGACGACATGCGGCCGATGAGTCACGGAACCGCTTATTAAAAAGCTATCAGACGCGTGCTAATGTCGAATAAAATACCTTCCGGCGTAAACACCAAGTCAGTTTCATGAGTATCATACTCAGAATTTCCGGCTTAACTGATTAAATATGATTTCTATTCTATTGGAATGCACATAGCTATATTAGTTATCCATTCCTGTATTGAATTAGCGACGTTGGCGTTGGACACGAGTGATGTACGCTAATGGCTAAGTAACGTACCAGCTAGAGTCACGTACGCAAACAATCAAGTAAAGCGCTATACTTAGTGTACCACATTACGTACGTGGTACACTAAGTCTAGCGCGTTAATGTTGAAGTACCTAAGTCTTCTCGTGGCGTTGAGTGGCAGTAACATTCCGCGGACATCAACGTTGCCTCTTTATTATTTTGCACGTCATTTTGAAACATATAACTCGAAAGCACTTTAATAAGATGAATTTTCAAAAAATATGATAAAGTTGCCGCATTAACTGATTAATGAGATCGTTACGGGCACAACATTCGTGGTAGTGGTCGGTAATTACCACCACTTCGCCGTCCCACATGTGCATGGTAGCTGGCGTACTCGTAACGGAACGGTTATGAATAAAAATAATCGTAAACGTCGCGTCTTCATTAGCGCACAGCATATGTGGGCCTGTGAGTATAAGCGTGAGCCTCGCCGAGCTCTATTTGCGGACTGACACTCCATATTCCGAGTTAGCAAGCCGTCCGCCGACTCACTTGACAATAAGCTCGTTTGCCAAATTGTGCCTCACTCGACGAGGCGCTGCTGCTTAAAATTAAAAGCTCATTCTTACGAAGCCGTAAATAATGTTATTTACATACCCCTCTATTGTTTTTATTCGTAAAATGAGAGCAATATCCTATTCCGACATTTCCGAGTGCCAGATGTCTGGAGGAAATCGAAGCACCTTCGTGCGTTAGTGGCAACACGAATGAAAGTTTGATTGAGTTAGGAGGAACGGGGTGGTTTTGTTGACCGGGTATATATTTGTGCTGCAGCTATTCATTTGGCCATTTCATTTGGAGCGGATCAAAGTGATGGCTGTGTAGGACGGCTGATGGGAGAGACCGTGCAGTACATTTAGCCGGCGGGCGCGCCCTCGGTGCCGCTCGCGTGCGTTGCGTTGCGACCTATGCGACAAAAGTATTGCCGTCGACAGTGACATATTCGTTAAGGGTTGTCACACGCCCTAACTGACGGTTTAGTTATGTCAGCTCTAAGATAATCACAATGTACAGTTAGCGCAATGCGATTAACGGAGATTGGAAACATTGTATTTTTTCATGGGTGATTTTTCATAAAAAACGTATCGTAGATGAGTTTAATTTCAAAGATGCCGCCACTCACCATTCCTTTTCTTAGCGGAGATTTTTTTGACAGTCATGGGACGCTAAGCGGTAATCGTTTATATGGGGTGAATTGAATTATATCGGTCTATCAAGAATTTGCCATTGCTGATCTTCGACTTTCATTTTGCGTATCAGCTGATCTTCGACTTTCATTTTGCGTAAGGTATCAGTTTTTTGACAGTATTTTCCAACCCTAACATTGGTGTGTGCGTAGTGTGCGAGTCTGTTTGATGTTGATTGATACCGTTAGGCGGGCGGCATTGTCTCGCGGGCCGGGGGAGCCCAAATGAGTGGAATTATTAAACCCGGCCCGTACGATGTGACGCTTTTTGTAATGACGGTACCTACCGGCCGACCCGGCGAGGGGCTCCTATCTATTGTAACTTCCAACAACAGATCCTGTCTTTATTTTTTATTTCGCTCTTTGAATATTTCAAGTGCGATTTTTACTTTCGATATTAGAATTCTTTATGATCCTGTTACGCATTTGATTAGTGTTTTATTATGTTGAGGGGTGTGTAGATAAATATTCTCAAAGCAGAAAAAGAGGCTACGTATTCGCAGAGTGGTGATATGAAGGAATAAATTCATCTCTCTAGAGCAAATCTTCCTCGGAGCTAGTGAACGTATACTTAGTTTCCAGGAAATAATTTTAAGTATTATTATTCATTTCTAAAATTTGATTCTTATTTTGTGTCCAATAATCAACAAAAGCTAAGAAAATTATTCACCACCTCTACCGTCGTTCCCGCGCAAGAAACACGAAGGGTTCTAATTCAAGTTATTTATTTATGCAACTCCAGGCTCTCTGAATGACGGGTCTAATGTGGCGGCTCAAGAGGAATAGGCGCCCCGGCGGCGCTGAGGGGAGTGCTTTGTACAAATGTCCTTTTACAATATCATTCATAATCTCGTGCATTACCACGCCGCGCCGCCGGAATGGAAACAATATACGACGATTATACAATACCTTAACTGTTGGAGTTAACAATGTGGTTTGCGCTGGGATTACCGTTGGTAGGTATAACCAGTCATATGTTGAGGTAGCGTATGTTACCTTTTCATCGTATTTAAGTGCTTTATGCACATAATGATCTTACATTTGATTCTCTCTTTCTTTATGTGGTATGTTTATATATCGTTCTATTCGCAGTAAGTATGTTTATTAAATACTTCAAATGCTATTTTTAACTGTCTATAATATGACATTCACCCTTAAATTGCAATCAGCTGTAAATTACCTATCTGAGAGGATTCTGTAAGGAAGCGCTTTTTTATAGATAGCGTAAAAGCGAGAGGCCCGGTCCCACATGCACAAGCATAATAATGCTCTGCTGGAAACTTAACTTATGTAAGAACGTATAAAAGTAATGCGTAATATTCAAATGTAAAAAGCGAGAGGCAGGGCAGCCCGGTGCACGTTCATAACAAACGAGATTGAGTGGGGCGGGCAGAGCAAATGAATGACGGCAGCAGCGAACGTAATCAGCCGTCAGAGCGCTCCGGCCGCGCGGCTAACATGTATCTACAACCAACATTTCCCAACAAAAAATCACTTTACACATTTCCATGGACGTGAGAAACAAAATAATAACCACTCGACAAACAATCGTGATCCCTACTCGTGATTTTTGTATAGCCCTCAACCTCCGAAACGCACCATCGACAATTTGTGCCTCAAACAAAATATCTTTATCGAGTGAGCCATCGTAGGCGTCGTCTGGCGGGTCCTCGAGCCTGCCCAACTTTCTGATGGAGACCTCCGTCCCTGTCTGCTAAATAAGGGTTGACACAAGGAGACGCGCCCTTATCTCTACATTGTTGTATACCGCGATGATATACATAAAAATATTGCTACGCAGACAGTTTCTTCTATCTGCCCACGCAAGTAGATAGCATATATCAGTTTAGTTATGAAAATGACATCAGTTTTCTTCCTTGAATTTATTTTACGGAACCTTTAGTCCTTTCAACGAATATTTTGAACACACGTCATGTTGTTAAGTTTTGAGTAATAGTCTAGTTTCTTTGATTAACTTTCATCAATAATGTATGAGAAACGTTACGCGGTATTTTCGCCCTTAGCTATGATGATTTATTTCTTTAATTTAAACTGGCAGCCAAAGTTGAGGCGACCGATAAAAGGCGATGGCATTATCCAGACACTTGATTTCTCGCGAAATTTCCGAGCTGCGCCTCGGCTTACGACCGCTCCGAACACAAATTTCATTTGGGGAACATGAGCTCTTCGTACAAAATTGCGAATTGTCGAGCGCGCGAGTTCCGTTTTTAATTGAATAAGCTGAGGTTGCTATATAATCCGGGCCGGGTACGCTCCGGGCCAAACTCGCGTAAGCAGCCTACGCAGGCTCTGTTTGTTTTTGATCTGAATTTGTGCCTGCTTTCTGCGCTCGCGGTGTTGTCATTGTTAGGGTTACCTCTTGACGTGTTTCATTTGATTGTAGATAAATCAATTTCAGCTTCTTCAAAAAATAAAACTTATAAATAACTCGCACTTGCCTTTAGTCATCTTCCAGTCTGATTTCACCAGTTATTGGTGTAAATACTGGGCGAAAAATAATTAATTGTTAACTGGAGAAACTGTTTTATTATAGTTTTGTATTTAGTGCAGGCTCTCAGTGGAGTTTCGTTTGTAAAAATAACGCACCGCAATACTTTACAGCATAATTCGGAGGACTCCAAGATCTCAGGTTGAACGCACTGATCTGACCCCCTTTACATACCTAGGGAACAAGTAGTATGGATGCTAAGGATGGATCGTTTGTAATTAATTTTTAATAATTTTTCGTATTCATGTTCGGTTTAATTATTGTTTCGTCATTATGCTGCGAACAAATTTATTTATTCATAATTGAGATGGGAGTGAACGTTTTGAATAACATTATAAATCCAATACAGAACTGACTTGATCAACGTGAACTATTAATTAAACATGTCCGGAGCCACATTATTATGTATCGGTCGGGAAAATGCGGACACTTTTATATTTATGCAGTTTGGATAGATGGACGGGCCGCGATCGGCCCGAATGTAATTATTGCGGTGAGATTTCGATAATGCGCTGCGAGGCCGCACTCGGACGAAATACGCCCGAAAACGCAGCGCGTTTTAATAATTTATGTGGTTCATTCACGTGACAGATAAAGCTTTTTCATGTTTTGCTATAAGTACTTAAATGAAGCGTTGGATTGGAACAAAACATGAAATTATGTTATTGTACTGCCTGGGGTTTTTGACGACTAGAAATAATCATATCATAATTGAATACGAAAGTTCGAGCAGTCAGTATCATGTTTAAAATTGCAATAAAATTCCTTTACATACTAGCCTAAAAAATAAAAAAAACAGTACCTATCCCGACTACGAAAAACTAACTGAACAAAATATTTTCATACAAAAGGTAGCCTATGTCACCCGGAGCATAATTCCGAATCGATTGACACCTCATTCATCAAAATCGGTTCAGTATCTTTTCTTAAACGCTACGTAAATACAAACATAGACTGCTAAAATCATATCGCTTCCTTACGGCTCTGCCGTAGTCGGTCAAAAATAGGGAAAAATGTGTGTAATAGATTCCTTTACACACGCTCTTCAGGTATGCGCATACGGTATTCCTATGCAAAGTGGCGACGGTCCGTTTGCCAGTGGGTTCACAATAAAAAGATTTACCCCAATTACTGGGCCGTAGTTGGGCCGGCGCCGGGTGGTTTAATCGCGCCGTAAAAACGCTGTATCGCCGGTAACGAGGCAGTAAACCGGACTGTACGATACGACGGCTTACTGATTCGCAACCGAGCCTTCGCAGACTTCTGCAACGGCTATAATTCTTCTCAAATTGTACGCCATAAGTTACGAGCCGAGTTTGGAATTAATTGCTCTTGTAGAAGGAAAAGAAAAACTCGCGCCAATGGAAATATGTCTACGTACAGTCAGTTATAAATATATATATATATGTCTGTACCAACGTACAAAAAAAGGTATGTTCTTCGTCTCTACCATTAAGGCGACGTAGGCTCGTGGTCTTCTCTCTCTCTCACTGAGCATATGCGTGAGCGAGATTAAAGTGCGTGTTCGGAAGCGCGGATATCATGTTTTTTTAAAATTTTGTGTGTTTTTATAAATAAAAAAGTAATAGCTAAGTTCCCTCAAACATGATATTGCCGATTTTTAGAACCAAATGTTTAGCTGTTGTGCATAATTTGTTACGAATTATTTAAGTGTATTTTAGACCTATGTTCGTGATTTTTTTCTATCGAGCTAAAGTCAAAAACTCAGGATTCGAATAGCGGTTGTCCCTCGAGAAAGGCCTCAAGATTGCTAATTAAATTTAGGGCAGCCGTATTATAATCCAAACAAGAGCTACGACTTTTTAAAAATTCGTTTTCTGAGCTCACGTCGCCTTAATTACTATAATTACGTAAAAACAACTTCATGACACATTCTTTTACTTGTGTATCAGACCTTACTTAACAAATACTTGCTCATTTGTTAATATAAATTCAAAATAGTGGAGAGGAAAATAGGTGTGTGCAAAATGTTTCGCATTCGGGTAGTTAGTTAGTCTGTTTCTCCGTCCGTAAGCCTCGCGTGCCGCCCGCCGCATTTACTTTTAACTGCGTCGGACATCGCTGTAATTTCCAGGTAACGATATTAACATACTTTTCATTGCAATTTCTATAAATTTAAGCCCAATAGTGACTTTTACTACCACCCTAATTAATTCTTTTTTTTTCACATTAAAGCGAAATCCGGGCGTGCTATAAATACTTCACGGCCAGTCTTAAAATTCACGATCACGGGCACGATGTATCAGATATAAAGTTACGACTATATGACCAGATAAGGGACTTGGAATTAAATGTCAGTCGGCTAAATTTACCGCTTTTCATCCGGTACCGGTTTGTATACTTAACTTTTTTAAATATATAGGGCTATTTTTAATATATACTTAACCGACGTGTTCCTTTTAGGGGGTACAGAAGATTTGGTTTGCTTGTGAAATATGTAGATATACGTAGTTTGTAGTGACGTGCCTGAAACATTTTAGATGTACTTTATATTTTAATTGCCTTCACTTCACTTGTTTGCATTTAGCAATCGCGTGTAAAATGAAACGGACTTGATTCACTCTCGGGTACATTTTAGTCTTCGTTTTCTTTTAGTCGCTGGGGTTCAATTTGTCTGCCGTCCTTAGAAATTCATCAATAGAATGTACCCAAACAAAGTTTATTGTGGAACAGTACCGTCGTCGTTATTATTTCAGCGTCGAGTGCGGATGTCGAGGCGGTCGTCGTAAAAGCGGCCGTGTCGTTTATGGCAGCGACCCGAGAACGGGGTCGAATGGCCACTGTTCCGGGCGGTCGTAACCGAGACCACCCCACCTAGCTTATGAATTTTCATATACTGTAAACAGCAGTTACCGTAGAACAGTGACGTTCGTATCTCGCCCATCTCTTACCCCTTTGATGTACCTAAATTGGACGGATCAAGGTCGACATAAAGATCGGTAATGTAAATGTAGGACTGGTTATAGGTTATTGTAATCGTGACTGACGGCATTGACCCCGCGACCCCAAGTGTGCCGTGACGCAACGAGTGTCGCTGCGACCATCAATCACCGGCTCGTTTGTGTCGTTTCGCGACCTGTGCCACCGATCCCTGTTGCTTACCTAATCCCAACCTTTTGTTCTTCTCTGCTCCCATTACATTCCATTTTTACGCACGTTCGGATATTTTTCCTCGTCAGACTTGGAATACAATGGCTGTTTGTGTCCATTTGGTAATTAACATTCAGAAAGTTTTTGTAAGCTTCGTTTTCTGTTCATGAAATAGTATTGACTTATGGAAGTCATACGCAGAATTAGGTTGTAATTATCTTTCCTGTGTCTGATAATTAAATTAAGGACACAATTTGATACAACCCAAAACTACGCCCAGACTCCAAAGCGCTATGTCGGCACATTTTATTTACAAATTTATATTATTAGATACATTATGTATATTGGCTCAAAATACCTTAACTTTTGGGAACATATGAGACATTTTGTTGTTTCTCAGCCTCCGTGTGCTCACTGTGCCCTAACAGAAGTCCCAATCTTTGTAAACCAATCTGCCAGAGAACACTGCAATATTCCCGTCGAATGATGTCATGTGGTGTGGTTGGCACGGACACGCCTGGACTTACGGTCGCTTCGTGACCAAGACAGTAAACGACTCATGCATACCTAGTCTCAGTTCATGCCGAACAACCGCGCGCGTTCTGCGAAGCATCGAAACGAGCCGTTTTTATGCTGAGGCACGGGTGACTGCGATGGCACGTCAGCTGAAACGGAGTTATAAACAATTGCTCAGCGATGCCGTACCTATCTAATGCAAACTACGCTTGGAATAAGAGGATATGAACTATTATTTATTATTCTCCCGTGCTTAATTTGAATGAACTGCTGTGGGATAATTTTAAACGATATCTCAAGTGTTTGATCAGCATGTACAACTTATAAGAAGGTTTGTCTCGCAATTTTCCGAGTTTACATCATAAATTATGACACAAAATAGACGATAAAAGAAGAAGTGGCTGAAAAGCAGTCTATCTAATTTCTACACGATTTTGTACTCATTATTATTCGGAATATATTTACAGATGGCCCCTTCCGGTTGGCTGTGATCCAACGGGGAAACCCCAACGTATAGCAGACGATTTGATAATTACGGCGTTGTGTGTTGTAATGTGTAGGATGTTTATATGTATTAGACGGATGGATATTCTTCCATTCAACACATTCCGATTTCATAGCCGTGTTTGGGTCAATGTCACGTCACACGGCATCCATCTTTGTTTTGTGTAAAGTTGTTGTGTATTTATATTGACGTTGTAGAAGCACGTGCCTGTTAGCAAGCATCCAAGCGTTTCTTGCTCGAAAGTGAGAGTTCCAAGTTTCTCGAGATTGCGCTCTGCGTCTCGCATCGACCGAACCTCGCGGATTTATGTACCTCTTGTAATTTGCATAAATAAGTATTACCCTACTAGCTACAAGCATCAAAACAAATTTGTCTCGCAGTCGTCTGCTCTATTTACATCACCAATATAAAAATATACGATTGAATGCGTCAGTATTATTCACATCCACAATGTAGCACGGAATAAGGGTTTTAACTATTGTACGTAAGTACAGTAAGTAGCATTATGCGAGCGGGAAAATCGTACCAAAGTGGAGCTATGAATAGACGTCGTGTCAGCTGTTCATCGGATGGCTCAGACGGTTGTTACGGGCGGGTCGTCCCGATAGCGGCTCTTACTTTGTACTTGGTCGTACCTATGTATAAGTAAGTACCGAGGGCCGGAGGCGTTCGTGAGTGGGGGATGCCGCCAGATAATAAATAAAGAGTGCAACGATTGCGGCCGCCGGCCCGGGGACAGGGGGGCCGGGAGGAGGCCGACCATTTTAATGTTCCGACGCCAGACTTTATATTAAACATTCGACCTTGGCAGTGGCCTACATCGACACTGGGACACGCACTCCCACTCCTAATGTCACGAATACCTCATTTAACGTTTCCGCACTTTCGATGCTATAAATCATTATCTGTCATTAACAGGGAACTAAGGCACGGTATTGAATCAAACACCTTATCTATGTTACTGTTGTTGACACCGGCCAAGGTCTATGTCACGCATGTTTTCGTCCTGTTTCATTATGCTTAGTTTATCATTATCTATCATATTGTTGAAACGATATGATACCAACTATCAATAATACACTAATATACCTCCAACATAGTTTCGGGTATTTTTTAACCAGAACATAAATACATACATTGGTCCTAGTTAATAGGGGTGTAGACTCCAAATTTATTATTACTCCAAAAGAAAGAAGGCAAAAAATGTGCCTAGTGACGAAAATCCCATTCAAATATCTCAAAAGATCACGAAGCTACGACCGGTTTAATATTGCTTGTTAGAGAGAGAAAACGCTAGGGGATTGTGACGTCACGATCCAAGAGCCTTATAGTAAATGACAATCGTTTCATATGAAGGTGCGTTTTGCGGAATAGGGACAATATACCTTCTTAACCGAAGGTGAGTGATGTACTCGCCGTTGATGTTGATGCCTAACCTTCTCCAGTCCAGAGTCTTGAAAACGTCTTCAAGTGCAGCGCTGAACAGTTTTGGGGAAATAACACCCCGCTGCAGCGGAATAGGCTTCGAGCTCTGATCCTGAAGTCGGACTGACATAGTGGCGTTCTCGTACAAACACTTCAGTACTTCAATATAGCGGCAGTGTATACTTGGCACCGCTGGAGAGACTGTAATACAGCCCAGGTTTCGACCGAATCGAAGGCTTTCTCGTAAGTTTAAGTGGCAGTGGGCGGGGCACATTGCACGTAGAACCGATGGCCGTTGGGGCGGAAAGGTCCTCGAGTGGCGACCACGTACCGGAAGGCGCGGCGTGGGTAGGTGGACTGATGACCTGGTAAAGGTCGCGGGAGTCCGCTGGATGCGGGTGGCGCAGGACCGGCCATTGTGGCACTCTTGGGGGGAGGCCTATGTCCAGCAGTGGACGTCTTTCGGCTGATATGATGATACCTTCTTAAAACTTTGAACACTTATAACTTTGTGATTATTGAATCCCGTGCTTTACTTTTTTCGCCATTTGATAATATTTTCAATCCTTTTTCGAGAAAATTCATCATTATTCGTTATTTTATTTGGTGTCTACACCCCTATTGTGTTGCCTTGTGGATAGCCCACAAACGAGAAACATCCGTCTAAACTGAGTCTGAGTCTAGTAGGCCCGGGTATTGTTTGTAATCACGTATAATGGTCTAGTAATGTGGGTCAGTGACGAGACCAGAGACAGGGTCGAGATGCCATTGAACAGTGACGCGTCGGCGATTCAGTTTCGTTACTTAACTGACGTAATGACCGTGCATTGTCTTGCGTATGTGAAGCCGCCCTATACAAGTGCATAATGTGTGATGTCATTGAAGGAAATTTGCAATGCGTCATGCTAGCGCTTGCGATGGTGTATTCGGTATTGATAAGAAGTGAACAACAGATTTGTACATTATATTTGAAACAGCCTCAACATATTTTCGCAACCTCAACAAAAATGTTCAGACATTTGGAACCGAGTTCTAACATTAGTACATTACTGCAGAGGCCGTGAAGTAAGGGATAGCTGGACGAGTTTGGGGTAGACGGCCGAGTCGTAGACGAGGCCGGATACAACGAGTCCAGCAATCCCTGTTCCGGCCGAGGACTGTATATGCTTTTCTCAAACGATGTGAGGAAATAATACAACTAAAACAAATACAAGGTAATCAATTAAAACAAACACAAGGAAATCAATTTAAAAATGGTGTAATTTGCCGCTTTCTTTATTTTTTAAACATGCCATTTGAAGAAGCCGTTCGAGCACCATGTTTAACCGCACATAAGTTTAGTACCATAGATTTTGTTTTTTTTTACGTCGCAAATATGCTTACAGAGTCTAGTGGTGGTTGGCAGTATGTAATTTTTCCTTTGTCAGTTTAAAAAGTAAGCAAATTTAAAAAGTTAGAGTAGCTGACAATAATGGTTTTAGTTAGGGTTTTCATTGGCCTAAGGCCAAGAAGTAATGTAGGGTGCCTTAAACAAGAGACTTCCATGTCTTCATTTCATGACAATAACGCATACATTTCCGAGCATGTTTGAGAAAACATACATTCATCTAACTAAACCTTCATTGTTCACTTTAATAATGATGCGTTTTAAACCCCTTCTTATACCGAGCGAGCGAGCTGATACATTTTGAGGATGACAGTCGCTTCAATCTTCCCACTCTACAAATAATACTTTGTTTGAGTCCTGAGGGTATTTTCTTTACAGTTTATAACTTATTCTATACCGGAATAAAAAAACACGACACCAAATTCAAGTGCTGAGTGCTAAAAGTCATAATCACGTTATTAAACGGTCTCGAATTTCTCGTTTTATTTAACTCAGTGTTCTCCTGCGCGAAACGTGTGAAGATTGCCATTGTGGCTGCTATTTCCGGCCCGGATACGCAGACCATTTCCTTAAACGAATTTAATGAGATTCTTAATGAAGAAACCGATTGGACACGACGTGTTTCTCATGGATTACTCACTTTAATAATGTAAAGATATAAACTTTTTTTTTTCTTAAAGCTATCGCAATATTTTCCAAGAAAAAGTAACGTGTTTCATCAAAACAAATAAGCTGGTGCGGTGGTCGGTGGCGGTTGTGCTGCAGGTGTTCGCTGTCACTAGGAAACTGGTCGGGCATCCGGTCAGAGCCGCGCCAGGCGCCCAACAGATGGCGCTGCGAGCGCCCCTCGCTCCCATACGAGTTAACGTTCCTTTTGAATGCCTTCAATCCAAGTAAACAAATACCGGCTTACAATTGACGATACACTTGTGATACCTGGGACCGTAGAAACTGTTTCTAAAAGAAGAATACATTATTAATATTTTTATAGTACATATTTCAAGAACCCCGAAAACGTTTGATTCTATGACCTATCAAATTCGCCAAGACACTAACTTCCGTCAATCTCAATCTCTGATTACTGATTACACAAGCCCATGTCTTAAGAAGCACAACCTTCGGCTTAT
This sequence comes from Epinotia brunnichana, assembly GCA_963854355.1. Classification (NCBI taxonomy): domain Eukaryota; kingdom Metazoa; phylum Arthropoda; class Insecta; order Lepidoptera; family Tortricidae; genus Epinotia; species Epinotia brunnichana. The sequence goes on along the minus strand of OY977936.1, from coordinate 7,376,228 downwards.
GGTTCAGACCAGATCTCCACGATTGGCTATTACGGGATAAGTAGCTATCTCGGAAAATAATTTTATGGCAATATCGATAATAAGACAAATGGTTTAATTACGGCGCGGACCGGGCCGCTTATGTAACTAATGGCGGCATAATCGCTCCGGAGGAATCCGATCGTAAACAGGCTCGCTAACCCACTAAAACATATTTCTTTTATTTTGCGGTGGCGTCCTGGCAGCACCAGCCGCTCCGAACAGGTTTCTATATAAATTTACGATAAAAGCCTCCGAGGTGCCGCCACACGCCTCACCCTTTCTGCATATTTTCCTAATTCCATCTTCAAATTTAAGCACGGCATTTATGCAACGCTTCGAAAACATTGTGTGTTGGTTTTTCTTGTAAAATACCGTCGTGACTTCGTTCTGGATAATGTATCTATTGTTATAACAAGTTAGAAAATTATCCTTTACTGCGGGCACTTTTTGACGTTCGTGCGAGTACCGAGTAGTAGTAAATGGGAATATCTTGTCTGCATTTTATTTAACTTATCATTTTGTTTCATGAATAAAAAATCAAATACCTATTTGAGCGCACCGGACAATTAATTCCCTTGTCCATTGAAACGGTATTTAGTTTCTAATCCATTCAAATTTAATTATCTATATTTTGACCTTTTCTGTGTACAATTAATTATTAAAATACTTACATACCTACGTCATTCTATACATTTTTCTCGGAGGCATGGAATTGGCGTAGAAAAAAGTCCAATATTTTGTTATGCTCAATACTGTTTAATATTTTCTCTCTCTTCCTTCTGACAGACAATGATTCCAAAAATTCATAATACCTAGTGCCTTTGCGCAGACCGTTGGGCGTCCATTGTGAGTGCAGAGCTTCATCTACATTGCCTAGGTTTACTAATTATTATGGCCAAAGACATAGAAAGTACCTAGTTCCGAAAATATATAACGACCTGCCGTCCGAGACAAAGAGTGCAACTGTCACAAAACAATTGTTTAAGAAGAAAGTAAGCGACGTCTTATTAAATACATTAAAAAATGAAATTCAGCTATCTTAAGTAACTTTATAGATTCCTTTAATTGTATCTAGCATAAGTAATACCGTACATATATATTACTATTCATACAGCTTTTAGCTAATAAAATGTAAAATCAATTAGGAGCGTTGTTTGCCAACAAACCGCATTGTGGTTTGGCAGATTAATTGTACCTATGTAAATTTAGCTATAAGCCTTAAAGAGAAAAAAAATAAATAAATAAAAAAATAAAACATCTAATTGGACGTTCTTTTCTTTATTGATCAGAGTCAGAGATCGTCTTTCGTAAAATCACTAAGCAAAAAGACTCCATATCCATTCGTGAAACGTCCAGTCAGGCATCCTGTTTTATAATTCCTCGTTCACTACTGTGAATTTGTAGGTAAATTTTTGATTGATAATAGGTTTTTAGCCTTTTAATTATCTGTAATGTATAATATTTCATATTGCAGGCAATGCCCTTTGTCACAATAGTACATTACTTACCTAGGGCGGTTAAACAAAGAATGTCTCAGATCGCAGGTATTTGATCTTGATATGGCGATAAATATGCGCTCTGAGGCTTTCTTTATTACCGCCCGTGGTGAGTACAACATTTTACGTCTCTATCTGGCCAGGAATTGGGTTTTCCGCACGCATAGCGTGCGGTAATTCCTACTTTATGGCCAGGTATGACGTAAAATATAACATGTCGTTATATTGTATGTGCATATTATAATGCACATACATGAACATACATTTGACCCGCATCCCTAATAGGTAATATTGTTTGATGTTCGGGCGCGGTGATGTTCGATACACGCCGCTCACATGCAGATCAATATTGCCTAATTACGCTCCGCGTACAACAGTCATCTATCTATAAGATCTGATCGCTTTCAAATGTATTTACTAAGAGCATTCTCTGTTTGGAATTATCTGTATGGTTGATATTAACGATGTTGTTATCACACGTGTACGTGAACGATTTCATGTTTATTGTGTTATGTTACCTCGGCATTATTCGCATACGAGTGCCGGCTTTTATTATTCATAATGCTCTTGACTGAGCACACGTTCGTAACCTTTCATAATAAAACCAAGCCTCGACCGCTTGTTCACATACTTTTTGCTTGAGGTATTCTGTTTAGATTTGCCATTAACGATACAATCGCTTTTATCGTTTCTAATAACCACCTCGTGTCTATGTGAGCTCAGAATACAAACCCAGCACATCTCACAGCCATTATTTCTGTAGAGCTATTTCTTCTGAGTCATGTTCTACCTTCGTAATACAAAATATGGTTCGAGCGAACCAACAACTGGTCGAGTTGGAGACTTGGTCGGGTGCGTGCAGGCAATTGTGTGTTCTGTAGCGACCCCCCGCTCTAGGTTGGTGGTTCGGTTTGCCCTCGCTCGCTCGGAGCTATACATACGTACATATGGGTCGCGGCGGCGGCGCGCGGCGTGCCGTCGCAATATCAGCCCGGTGAAATCGCTCGCCCGCCCGCTTCGCCGCACCGCATGCCTCGCCTGCGCCAGTCGCCGTGCGCCAACTGAAACGCGCGCACCGCTAGCGCAATCGAACGTTCAACAGACCCTCGCTCTCTCGTCGTCCACCTCCACCGCCCAACTCCCTGCGTGCACCCTGTACCGCCAATATCGCCACCGGTCGGCGATTACAAACGAGACGCGTCAAGGGAACGTTTTCGCCTTTACTAAGCCCTTAAACGTGTACTGTGTTCTTGTGTGAGTGCATGTGCACCTCGACTGTTGCCTGCTGATCTGGAACCGCATAGTTAAAGTTCCGAGACGGCCCTCATCATAAGGCTGCCTGCAAACACAGTGAGTATTGTCGCTCTACGTCCACATGACAGTAAAATGGAACGATTCTTATCTAGTGCCGATATATCGCTTTGCATGTGTGTGTGCGTGAGCGTGCTACATCGAATGCGCCCGCTTGTGTTACGTGCCCGCCGCCTTCGTGTGCGTTGGCTCAATACTCAGTTCTATTTTGTAGCCGCTAAATGTTTGTTTTTATTATCATATGACTGGTGCGTGACTGCTCCAAGTTCATTTTGAACTATTGTCAACTCTATGAAATTGTGTTAAAGTGACTTATCATATTATTTTTACTTCTGTCGAAGGTTTACTAGTTAGAGATTCAACAAAGTCCAAACTAGTTTTTTTTATAACTTAATTTTAATAAAAATCCCTTAATTAACCGTGTATAGAATTATCGCCAAGCACCCATGAAAACAAGTTGTCCAGTTCCTAGCTGGAACGGTGGATGCCGTCGGCAACGTTCGGCCTGTTTCGACGTTTATTTTACTCTGTTCGTTCGGCGAGTATTTATTAAATCACTACCTACCTATACCTAACTATCAAGCGTATTAAATCAGCATAACATTTGATTTTCTCATGCCTTCAATCATCATAATTCATGCGAAATATCTGCATTATTTTCTTTTTATTCAAACGTGAAAAAAATTCTCTTTTCGTTGTGCACAATATTGCTCCGTTATCTTATCAGTGTTATCACTCTTTGTTTGTAGGTACCTAAGTACCTATGTATGTATTTTTATTTACCTGATCATTTTAGGCATGTCGCATCATTGTGGTAGTTTCGGACTCTAGCCTGGAAAGTATTGTTTATTTTTTTACTAAGTACCTAGTACTGCATTATTTTCTTACAAGTAACGGATACGTTCTTTGTAAGAAAATAAATATTTCTTTGCAGTTATGTAAGTAATTTCCTTCTGTTTATTCTGTATTTAATGTAACAAATTCTTATTTGGAAAATATACAGTTAGATGGCTAATGTACCTAGTATCTCGTCTCATGTATGTATAGATTTCACGTATCACAAAGTCACAAGTCAGACAAGCGCTCAAAAAAATCTCACATGACTGTATAGCTCAGATACGAATTTTTGTGTGTTTGTCGTGTCAGAAATGCAGGTTGCAAAGTTGCATTTCAATATCAACGAAGATATTTGTTTTTCAATACATTAAGGTGTTAATGGGTTTTGTGAGCCAATAAAATAAAATAGAAGCATCTATGACATTTTCATCTCATTGGTAAAATATGGTTAAATGCAACTTTCCAACTGAATAGCTAGCGTAGGCCTGCATTCTTTATATCAGCAAGCTCGGTAAAGTTATCGTCGCACGTGTGTTTGTAATAGCAGTATGTATTTCTGATTATTTAATGCGATCTCACATCGAAGGTGACCGATCGAGTAAGGGCCTAACTACCTGTAAAGCGAATCGTTCACAGCTTTTATTATTCTTGTCGTAAAAACGATAATGCCGGAGAAAACGTCGGCGTATCGCACATTCCTCCGTCGGTCGCTCATACAAATTATACGATGTGTGTTACGTATAGCTAGGTAGGTGGGCCGTCATTATTTATGTTCTCTAACAGTCGGCTCTGTGGTGTGGGTTAAAATCGGAGCAGTCAGCTGATCTTCAATGTGTGTGTGCGTTCTTCGGGAAACACCTTTCGATGACGTGTGCGAGCTCCGCTTAATTGGACATTCACATTGTTCCCTCGTGTTTTTATGTACTTATCGTTGTAATGATTGATACGCTTGATAAACTTATTTCGTTATGAATTAATAACTCGACGCCATTTATTTGTTACTAACTCATTCACGAATAGCATTGTCATGCTCTAATTTTATCAATGGTTTCATAGTTGTCTAGTTTCTGTTAGTAGTAGTTTGGTAACTCAGAACTCTTGCCGCTTTGGTGTTCAATCAGTACACCTGATCCTCTATTATTTCTGTCTACTAAAGTACCTACGCGATCCTCGTTCGACGCATGGGTACCATCATCCATGCAAGGAACATGTCATTTGGCAAAAACACGCAGCAACTTCGCTACCACTGATTACACCCTCCGTACGTGAACCATAATTTCCCCGCTTCGGCTCGTCTCCGCCGCTGTATTATTTCTGTTGTTTCTGTCGGCTGCACTGACACGCAATCCCAGAATAATGTGTCAACAATTACGTCATTTTCTAAATTTCAAGAACGGTATAATTATATTATAATGATTAATGAGTCACGAGGTCAATGTACTTCTATTATCTAATCTCAAATTGCTAGTGTTTATAAATAATCCGCTTCTCGTCATCGCTAAATCTACGTAGTAAGGTATAGGTAAGTTGCCGGCGAAAGTTGAGCGGGGGGCGCCCTCCACCCCTCCCCGCTCGTCACAAATAAATGAACCAAAGTCGGCATCCGACAACAATAATAATAATTCGCTCGGGCCCGATCAGCTGTTTAGTCGACACCGACCCGAGTAACAGGTGGCCTATAAAGACATTCAATAAAGTGTACCACTTGCCTTTCGCTTGGTACCTACCTCTATTTTACACAAATGCTCCCGCTTCCTACGTATACACCCGTAAACTCCGACTTGTCAGACTTTTTTTATGGCCTTTTACCGGCGTTAATTACTTGATTGAGTATTCCGATGGTGATAAAGATTTGGTACCTAATTAAACCGACGAAATGGATTAGATGAGTAATAAATCAAAGGAACTTACTGACTCCGAACAGGTAGTTTTGTTCAAAGACGATTATCCTGTAGTATCATAAAATTCATAAAGCCTTAGGTACATTATTGGATTAAACCATGTTTGACACCGACTGCGCGACAGAACGTTTGTTTGCGGTGAAAAAATTACGATTTAGCTTCTGGGGAATATTTGATCACTTTAAATAATTTCTTCAATCGAATTACTTGCAGTCTTCTAAAATAATTATTGTTTCGTTTCCAATCAGACTGAAGTGCGACTGCGCTGGGGGTTTAAGAAATAGGTAATACATTCTTAAAACATAATTGCTTGAAATTTTAATAGGCCAGAGAGGTGGGTGAGGTTGAAAGAAAATGGGTGACCGACTCGAATGTGGGGAGGCGACCTTTTGTCCCCCCAACACGTGGCAAGGTACACGAACTATATGATCACTATTATTCTGTACATAAATATAGCCATGCCAGGTACCACACGTTCTGTAACCCGGTCGCCACAAGCCGCCCCGAGCCACACTGTTTAGCTTTCATTTCCAAGTCAATCAAGCCCTCTCCCATCTTCTTAAACGCTCGTATTTCCTTTGCTGTATTACTAGCGAGAAAACTTGAAGTTTGCTTTCGATTTCGTGCTTTTTTTTTATATCGGGTTACTCAGTGTAAGCTATCTTTCGTGGAAACCGTTGTATTATGGCTTCCAAAGGACGGGCAGATTTATAGATTATATGGCAGAGTGATTGTGCATTACAGATTCGTCGCCATTTAGTCCCTTCAAATTTTTGCTAGTTGAGTAGTCTGAAACCTATTTCAGGGCTTCTAATGTTAGAATGAAATAATTTAAGTAAAATGTTTAGCATAACAGACGACCTTTATATGAGTTCCTTGAGCGTTCGGCAAATAGGCTGGTTGGTGCATCGACAGACGCAGTGCAGATAGTTTGCAAGAGTCGGCATTTCGCTCTCGATAGCACGCGGTAGTCAATGACGGGCCGGTTATGTAATGTAAATGTTTACGAACCTACTACACGTGCCGCCACCACGTGCCCACCGAGAACACTAGCCTTGTGAATTATTTATTTACGAGGCAACATTTTCACACGCCGGTCGATGAACTCTATGATCTTGGAACGCATTTACTCTCATCAATTCTGCCATTTCTCGAATAACATCCATGCTCTACTTCTAAATGATCTAATTCTAATCTGGGGCTCGTCTCATGAACGGTACCTATTATAACTACAGAGTCCAAATTAACGCAGACGTAAGGCGAAAGTCGCCAACGTTTTAAAGGCTTCGCAAATGTAATCCACTCTCTACTCTTCTTACAACACAAACCATAATAGCATCATAAAAACGGTAACCAAACATTTCAAAAGAAAAACGGCTACAAATAGCTGCAAGCACTTTATAACCGCGAGGCAATGCAGCCGCTCTATGTAGGGGATATGCGGTTATTTCGATGAGCTCCGGCCATCAATGTTTATTTATAACGAACGTCGCTTGTGATAGTTGTGACTTGTGATGCGTGCCCGTGCCACTGACCTAGCTAACCATTTCCAAAGTTCCTGCTGTGCCACGTAGTTCTTCTCAACTGCACCCATCTTAAATGATAAGACAAGTAATCAAAATACTATCGTTCCAAGTTAGACTTATAATGTAATCCTGTGACTGACAAAACATTGATTCCGGTTCAGATTCATAAATAAGAAGATCTTGCATCAGAACTGCACAAATAAGTAAGGAAGAATAAGTGCACAATTTCGTTATTGAGTCGGATCACACATTATTATGATGATGCCACGAGGTAAACAGAAGGACAACACTGACTGTCCTGTCAGTTCTATCCAATAAAAAACATTCCATGTAAAAAATAGCCCAAGTCTCGAAACTCTTCCACAGTAAAAAGTGGTGAGATATTTCGTAGAGCCAAGTCAGGCATTCTTATTAATATTTATTTGTTTGCTAAATAAAATTCTGCAACTTGGGAATCACACAACTTTACTGCATTTACTAATTTTTGCATACTTAAAACTATGTAAGTAAGTGTGATTGCCAAGTCACAAAATTTTGTTTAGGTAGCTAATAAAGATTAATAAGAATGCCTGACTCGGCTCTACGAAATATCTCACCACTTTTTACAGTGGAAGAGTTTCGAGACTTGGGCAATTTTTTACATGGAATGTTTTTTATAGGATCTAATTTCTTTTTGTAGGTTATTGAGTTATCAACTTTGTATGGAAATGTAACTTTACCAACCGCAAATAACGTTTATATAGTTTTGCAGGAAGGAACTGCAAAAGTAACTTTGTAATCGCGTATGTATTTGTATAGGATTACAAACTTACTTTTGCAGTTTGTATATATCTGAATCATGACTGAAATTGCTATATTTTTAGGTTTTTTATGAATGGATAGGCTAAAAACTAATTATGTTCAAAATTTGGAGGTTGTGGGTCTGCTACAAGTACCTTAGAATTACGATGATAATTATAAGTCAATAAGTGAGTGAGTAGGTATGTCAGTGACAAAACTAAGGAATTTTGACGGGCAATATATAAACTTCTTAAACAAAGAGTTCAAATTGAATTTTATTGACAATATAATATATGTAAGCCATATCATGCCCTATATGTTACTGAAAATTCAGGGTTCTGGATTAAGGCAGCACAAAATTACAGGATGTTGAAAATGGCCTGAATGGCTTCGAGAAAAGGATGGTACCTACTGCCGTGCCCCCAGATCTGAGTTAGGAACATTTCTTGACACGTTTGATTCACTTTTCTGATTGTTGTTTTGCCAAGTTTGAAACGGATAAGCAAACTAAATGGTAGTCTGTTACAATAGTTGTATATTTCATACCTTATTAGATAGAAGATTCTTTTTAATTTTTTACTAGTTTTTTTGTATATTCGTTTTAGTAGTTTCTGATTCATAGTTAAGAAACGACAAGGTGAGAATATTATAATATCCTGGTTAGATCTAGATCGTAACAGTGCTGGGGCCGCTCGGCACCGTCGGCACCGTAATGAAGTAAGAATAGACTTTTTTCTTAACAAAACGATGTCAAACCGCATGCGCTCTCTCAAGTTACAAATTACTCTGATTAAATTATAAAATTTCAGTAAAATACCTCCTACAATATCTTACATCTGTGTGAAGATCAGGGTCTACTAAAGAGCTACTAGCACAACATATCTGGATATACAACAAACAGCGTGCCACGATAGAACTCGTAACACGTAAATATATTGTACAACGGGTTCTAACTTTCGCTCGGAGCTCAATGGCGAAATTCGTGATTGTCGTCGCCTGGTTCCCGTTGCACATGTACTTAGATGTCTCTATGTACCAGAGTTCCGCGTGCTTCTATTTACTGCGGTAGACATCCGTACAATGTGTATGTGCCAGCATAGGTAGACGTACCACGGGAGCGGGTCGGTGTTTATTTGCGTCGGGATTTGGGCCAAGTGCATTCGGTCGACGAATTTAAGCCGATGTCGCTCGTGCCGATATATCACAGAACACGCCCGAGCCGAACAGCTGATTGCCGAGTTGGATTAATTAACCAGTCAATGTTGTGAAGGTTGTTTCCGGTTTTGTTCTAAGGCGGGCGTTGTTTATTACTACAGATAATTTAGATTTAGATTAATCTACAAAAAGTAATTTTAAAGAATTTATTGCCACTATTTACCTATATCTTGTGCACGTACTTTATTCCAATTTAACACGTTCAGTGCCGTTGACACAACGTATGTGACCAAAAATGTCTTACTCCTATGCCCCTGTGACACGGGAGCTGTGACCACGATAATTTCGACCGGCATATCGTAAGGGCTTAGCGGAACGGGGCCGGCGGCTAACGTGTAGCTAAGACCAACCAAAGCATGTACATACTCAATCGCCAATTAAAATAAAGAACGTATATCGTAAGCATGCATACTTTGCTATATATAACCCGCAAGAGTTAACTTGAGACCTCGTTCGTACATTAGTACGCGCTCGAGTCTCAAGTTAACTCTTGCGGGATATACAATGCATCATTTTAGCACAATATAACATTATTATAGCGCTGTTGATAGTAGGTACAGAGCAGAGGTTTCTTATTTTGTGTTGCTAGTTGACGCGACAAACGCTCCAAATTACAATAAATTGGTCTGCGATTGCTGAACGAACATTCATTTCCGTTGTCTGAATCGTGGGGTCATGAGTTAGTGTAAAATGTCATAAATAAGAAAATTCCCAATGTTGTCTATTTTCCGATCCCCGAACCATCACAAAAATAACCAAAACAGTCCAGTCTTTCTGAAGTTGTTATTATTTCTTCTAGCAAGAACGTAATTTAATTTTATAAACCTACCGGATTATTTTAGCTAAAATGCCTTTTAATTTCGTCCTTATTCATTAAAGTTAATCACAACTAGTTTAGCTAAAATGCCTATAAATTTTGTCGTTATTCATTATCATTAACGTTAATCACAACTAGTTTAGCTAAAATGCCTTTAAATTTAGTCCTTATTTATTAATCAATATATTAAGATTATTAAGTCTAAGTGTATGTCATCTGCCATCTGATGTTGCCAGTGATGACATATGGCACTGAAACGTGGTCGCTTACAATGGACCTCATAAGAAGGCTCAAAGTTACCCAAAGGGCAATGGAGGGGGCTATGTTGGGACTTGGGAGTTTCTTCTTTCTTTGGGAGCTATCCTCAGCAAAACCAAGGTAACCGATATATCCCTCCGAATCGGTAAACTTAAGTGGCAGTGGGCGGGGCACATTGCACGTAGAACTGATGGCCGTTGGGGCGGAAAGGTTCTCGAGTGGCGACCACGTACCGGAAGGCGCGGCGTTGGTAGGCCTACCAACGTGGACCGAACGTCCAACAAGGTGGACTGATGACCTGGTAAAGGTTGCGGGAGTCCGCTGGATGCGGGTGGCGCAGGACCGGTCACTTTGGAACTCTTTGGGGGAGGCCTATGTCCAGCAGTGGACGTCTGTCGGCTGATATGATGATGATGATGATGTCATCTGTATGTCAGTTTATGTTGTGTGTTAAATTGTATGTAAGCTTTGTATTGTGTAATCTTACCATATACTTAATTAAAATGTAACTAATACACCTCTTATATGGGTCGGTGAAGACCGGAAATAAAAGATTTCATCCATTTATTAAATTTAATCAAAACAATTTTAGCTAAAATGCCTTTAAATTTCGTCCATAATCATTAACTATTTAAGCTAAATAAAGTGCCTCTAATTTTCGTGTCTTTGTTATCATTCAGTTTAACATTTCTGCTTGTAAGAAAGGAACCAAACACATTCTAGACGTTTCAGACGTTTGATAAGTTTTATGAATAAGGTTTAAAGACTGTACACGATAAAATCCGGGCGCACCTGATCTAGTATATTTTTCTACCAACTGCTTATTAAGGAATAGCACTTTTTATTAATAATCCATAGATGTTACACTATAAAATAAAAGTACAATCATATAAAATATAATTATAAGCATGTGTGAGGTTTTCCGTTATATATTCTAACATACTTATTATTTTTTGTCCCGCAAATTCTGACAGTCTTTGGTAGGTTTCTGCCTCTAAATTATTGATATATATATAGGTTTTTGTAAGTGTTCGACGAGCTATTCTATGCTTTATTAAATTGTCTTTTCACAATAACTAACATTTTTTTCATTGACTCCTGTTTGGGGCATTTAAGAGATATTTACCACTTTAGTTTATTTTCTTTTTGGCTGATATTTGTCAAATAATTGCCTTCTACAAATACAAAAAGTACTTTCAGTGCTTGAAGTGGACAGTCTAGCTGCGTGCCTAGTGCCTACACCAAGTAGAAACCAGTCAACTAATGTAACTTTTTGGTCAAATGATATTCTTAAAAGTGTTAAACACCTTGTTATAATTTAAGTACGATAATGTTATTGTAGTAGAAAGTATGACCATTGTCAAATAATGTTGGACACAAAATTATAAGTATGTTGGAATGCATAACACAAAAACTCATACATGCTCGTACATTTTGATATGATTGTTTTTCTTTAAGTATTATATCTATGGATTATAAAAAAAAGTGTTGTTTTTTAATAAGCAGTTGGTAGAAAAATATACTAGATCAGGTGCGCCCGGATTATATCGTGTACAGTCTTTAGTTCCTGGCTATACTCATATTGACGGTATTTTCAGACACAAAAGGTTACTCCTTTTATTGTCTTTCAAATAGTAAAGTAGTGCTTTGAAACAACTGAAATTCCGTCGATAATTAAATTGTTCCGTATCGAACCAGGTAAACTTCGACTTGGACCCAGTTGTGCTCTTTTCAAACTGCAATCAAAACAAATAAGTTTAAAATACGGACTTGATGCTTCAAATCATTCTCTACCAATCAACCATGGCATCATACAGTATGTACATAAAGAAAGTTAATTTGTTTATTTATTTATTGGAAAACCAACACCAACAGCTCACAAAACAGGTGAAACACAGTGCGGGTCGTATTATTTAACAATACCCTATGGCAGGGTTTCTTAAAGTGTGGTCCATGGACCCCTTAGGGGCCCGTGACATGATTGCTTGCACGGCCACTTCGTTCACTCTTAACGTAAATAACACATGAGTTTTTTTTCAACATTTTCTTCAACAGGGGTCCGCGTTATTTTAGAAATTCTGAAAGTGGTCCATGCCTAACAAAAGTTTAAGAACCACGGCCCTATGGCATTTTCTCTAATACCTGTGAAATAATATAGAGCTTCGTATAGATTGGTACTCCAAATTTTTCCTCTGTGCGTTTTCTCTATCATTTTCCTGTCATTTTTGTTACGTATTCTGTTAATTCTGTCGTTTTGAAAAATGCTATGACATAAAGAATAATTGGAAACGGCTCGGAACTACCTACCGCCTGCAAATTCGTGGGAAACGAACATGATGTCTGATTTTTAAGACACCGGGCACAGTGATAATGAGACGTTGTAAGTTGCTGAGAACATTTTCCGTTATAAACGGTTAAGGAAACACAGAGCTAATTAAATTAGGAACCCTTTTAAGCCTTTGTAGAAGATACGACATCTACAAAGGCTTCCTGTTCCTAATTTTATGACAATTTATGTTTTTTTGCTGATGCACGCTCTCATTTAGAATTGCTAGCAGGAAATCAGTTTATTACATGTGATTTTCTGTACAAATGGCCTTAACTTGCAACGTAGGTACAAATATACCTACGTCCTAGATTGTACAATGACATGTAGAGATACATTTGAAAGCATGTTACAGACAAACAGCAAAGAATTAGATGCGGCCCAGCACGTCCCGACAGCTTCCAACAATAATAATTAATTGACTCGTCCGTTCGTTATCGTGCTTTTATATTGACGTTCCCGAGCGAGCAGCCGAGCGAGCGAGGCGCGTTCGGAATGAAATTTCCATAAAAACTTTTGTACTCTGGCGGACGTTGCGAGCGCACGTTAAAATCGTCGGCCGGCAATAAAACAGCGGCCGGGTGCGGCGAGGCGCGACGACTCGCCGCGAGTGCGAGGGGGACGGCGCGAGAGATAATGGACTCTGTACGAAATGAAGAACGCGCTGGAGCGCCGAGCGAGCGAGCCGGCCGGAGCACGGCAAAAACATCGGCGCGGCGCGGTTATCGCGGCCCCGCCGCCCGCGCCCCCTGCCCGCCCCGCGGCGCTGCGCCCCTGGGACCGGACTCGTCTGATCGACGCCGGCCGGAGCCTCGCAGCGAGGCGGACTAACCTCCACGAGAACGCAGGCGGCGTGGGGTCGCGGCTCGGCTCGGCTCGACTCGACTTATTCGTGCGCCTCCTTCACTTCGAACGCGCTTCGTAGAGCTGACATTATAACATTACTTCGTTATATCTTCAAAGCGCATTTACGCGCGTACATGTTTATTGCCGTGAGGCCTCACAGTTTTAAAGACAGGCACTATTTAGAATTGCAACCAAGTGAATTCGGAACTTGTCGAACGGTTTTATCTCTTGGACAAGTCAGATGCTACACTACTTACATATTGCCTTAATTGGTCTACCATTACATTTATAAATGAAGTTGCAAGAAAAGCTTACAAGATGAACCATAAAGTCAACGTCGCCGTCAAGTTAGCCTCGGTGTCTTCTTTGTTTTTATTTCGACCGGTGGGTTGTAGAGGCATTGTTTGCATTTGCGGGATTCCGCGCGTTGTTTTATTGTGCGATTACCGCAAGTGCCCGTGCTCTATTGACACGGACTGCTATTGTGGGCTAACTGCCGAGGTTGCAGTGTCAAGGCAACTTCCTTTAGCTTAACTGTTTATGCATGCTAATTATTACTGAAGTTTAATTTGTCTTCGAGCCGGTTCCTGCTGTAGACAAGTTTCTGAATAAGGTTATATGGTTCAGTTATATTTGATGTGGATGGAATAAAGTTGTATCGAGCGAGCGGATGGTGTCAGTAAATATTATTCCATGCTCTCTCTGCCCTCTTAGCGTTAAGTGGGGAGTCGGCTGAATAATTTGGCTTGATATCGTCTATCGCGTTTACGAGCGCTGTGCTGGGTTTGTCCGTTAACTCAGACATAAGCAGCTTTACTAAGAAACCTCTTGGTAGCGCGCAACAGATTTAACAACTGCGTGGAGTACTACGTACGTATTACCGTTTGACATAAAAATATTCAGATAGGATCTTCGAGAGTAATCTATTGCAAGCAAACTGTCTTTCTATTTTTTTTTGAGAAAGTGGCTTGATGACATTTACACCAAACTAAACTAGGGAATATTAATTTCAGTATGATAATCAGGGACCGGAACCGGTTTGTCATAGGGTTAAACCCTATCCATAATGGTAACCTTACTGATAGGGTGACCCTATAGTTATGGTAAGCATATCGGATGTGGTAACCTATTGAGATAGGGTTTTGTTTAGGGTTACCTTATGGTTACCATAACAATAGGGTTACCCTATCTGTAAGGTCACCTTGTCATAAGGTTACCAAATTGATACAGTTACCAAATCGATAGGTTATTCTTAGAAGGGGTTTTCCACTCCTTGATGACAATATCGCAGTGAAGTGAAACTCATTGAAACAGGGGTTAGGGTTACATTACATTTCAATTTAGAGTGCATTCAGTTAGATTTTCGACCAAAACATCACATATTTACCTAAATTTTGATCTTAGTACGGTCCCGCAAATGTATCCAATATAAATAAAAAATTGCCTTTTATTCTCGACCTTTACAGATTTCAATATTAAACTTAAAATTATACACTGACATCGGTGGTGTGGTCGATTTGCCTCTCTCGTCCAATATAAATAATTAGTAATTAATAGTCTCTCTGATTCATAGTTATCAGTATGAAATCAAAATTAGAGAGAGATATTTGCTCATGTTGGTGTATATTGACCTCTGTCAATATACCACCAACACTCAATAATAATTATTTTCCGTTGTATTTGAGGAATTACAAAATTGGCATATATTATACTGTTAGAACAAAAAAACGTGAAATGAATATTTATTTCTATAAATATGGCATTTCCACTATAAAGAAGAATCTAACGTCACGTCACATGTTAAAATCCGCCAAGTCATCTATGCTACAGAGTGTGTCAAAGAAGACACACTTTATAATATTATACATACACACTCCAAAAACAACCTTTCTTGTGCCGCAGCCGGGTAAAAATATTAGTCCTTTCAAATGTTTATACCGATGGTGCACTAACTGTTTGACTTAAAAGAAAATGTTTTTTTTCTGTTTTCCTTCACTAATATATTGCATAGCCGAATGCTCGGTCTTCTTATGTGTGTCTATATGTATTGTTGCAGGATCTGACCGGTCAGAACAGCAATGACTCGGGCGGCAGCGGGGGCGCGGGGCGCGCTTCGACGCCGCACCTGAGGCCGACACCCAGCCCCACCGGCTCCAGCGGATCCCGCTCCATGTCACCGGCTGTCGGTGAGTGCCCTGACGTACTATCGCCCAAGGGTACGGGTAAACCCCTCTAGGGTAATTCTTCGAATGAACTGTATGTGTGTGCAGATGATTTTGTTGAGAAAGTGTGAACCCGTACCCTTGGGTGATAGTACCATTATGAAAGCCGCCGGTCCCTTCGATATAGCACCTTTACAATACGGTTGTTGAGTTTACGGGAGGTTTACTTGCCCACTCTGGTCACCTCCTGCGCCCGGTTGGTATGCGAAACGCATTTCCCCCCACCAGGGGCGGTTCAAGGCCGAGCCCCACCGACTGCGTGCGCAGTTACGTTTAAAAAAGTTTCTTATCAGCTTTTAATATACCTACATATGTATGCAAGTACAGTCGCCTTCACATACATAGGTACACTATAGGTGTTCAAAAATATCGGCACATGCACCCTAATGCCTTGAAAATAGAGGTGTGTTCCGATGTTTGTGACGTGCTTGTTTGCTCCGATGTATGTGATGGCGACTGTACGTTATTAATAGACATATGTATTGCAATTCATATTTTTTCTGTCGACGAGTATAGGTACTTTGAAAATGGTTTCTTGAAAGGAGACGCTAATGATCGTTGTTAGTTCATTCAAAGTAACACGCCCGAACTCCTAGACTGCCCGCTATGGACAATTAGTATACCTACTATCCTTTTAGGTACCGCCGCTGGCGCCGCGTTGTCTATTTATATTGGTTGTATAGATATTGAATTTTCTAAAACAGTATTTCTTTACATTATTCGCACCGGTATGTATTATACACATAAACCTTCCTCTTGAATCACCATCTATTAAAAAAAAACCGCATCGAAATCCGTTGCGTAGTTATAAAGATCTAAGCATACATAGGGACAGACAGACTTTGTTTTATACTATGTAGTGATAGTGATATATGTAAGTACACTAAGTACCCCAGATGTGTGTCTTCGTCTTACATTATGCAGAAACAGACAGTTTTGATGTCATAACCTAAAGGAAAATACACAGCTTTTGTGTATCCTTAGTAAATAAACAAATTATCGTAATATGGTAAGTAAAATACACTATTATACTAACGTATTAACTAAGGCTCCGCCTCCGAAAGAGCGCGTTGCATGCGATAGAAAGGGATGGCCACATTTAGGCACGTTTGGCGTACCTAAACAGGGAATTTGTTAACAGAGAACCTTCTGTACGTAGTACTACTACTTAGTCTATGCCCCCACTAAAAAAAAGTGTGTACCTCGCTAGAAAGGTGACGCCGGTGACGAAGCAAGCATGCATAATAAATTTGATCGACACCCCACCGATGAACTTGCTGCAAACTAAACTTTTGTGCAGATAATCTAGGAATCAGGTACCTTCACCGTGTTTTGGCTCAAAATGAACTAACTGCTGTATGAGTTGTTATAGTATGTCCGTGGAAGTTCCTACCACACTGAAGTAATCTGCTGTCATTTGTGATTGGGACACTAGAATCCAGGGACCGGAACCGGTTTTCCTTATTAGGGTCTTCCATAGGGTTATTTTAGAAGTTGTTTTTAAAACCCTATATATAATGGTAACCTTATGATAAGGTAACCTTACTGATAGGGTAACCCTATTGTTATGGTAAGCATATCGGATGTGGTAACCATAAGTTAACCCTATCTCAATAGGGTTAACTTATGGTTACCTTATCACAAGGTTACCAAATTGATAGGCTTACCAAATCAGGCTTAAGCCTGAAAAGGGGTTTTCCGGTCCTTGCTAGAATCATCGCAGCGTGCTCAGTCTCTTGTAGCAAATGGTATTCGCAATTTTCATCTGCATAGTGTTGTGGTGTGACCGTACTTTAATTATCAAGGGATTATCTTTTTCTTGTTTATGAGGATTTATAAAATGTTTGTACTCGTCTGACACTGTATTTTGGATTTGTCACAGCTTCTTCTACTTTCATATCGTGCGCTATTTTCAACTTTCGGTGTTTATCATTCAATTTTCATCTCATTCGCTATTTGACCATATCTACTTGGCATACTCGTTGCTTCTAGCTTTCGTTTTAGTCTTCTATCGTAATCCGAATCATGATTCGAATGATATGATGAATTTAGTGAATAGAAGTTGGTGACGATTAATGCATCAGACGAATAACGAAATAGAGAATAACTGGAATGTGGACATTGACACCAAGGAATGGCGAACAAATAAATGAAGTTGTGACGAGTACGAAATCAGATGTTGTACAGAAATTGACGATGTTGTAAACAAATTGTAAACTTAATCGGATTGGGGCAAATGATAGTGATTAGTTTTTAAATTCAAGGTATTCTCTATCATCACTGCCATTTAGTATTTCAAGTATTTGAACTGTCGTCGTTATAATTTCTCTTCCCGATGGGCGACGGTTCTGCGAGGGTGTATGTATACATACCTACATACAATTGTCATACATACACCCGATAGAACGGTCAACTTAGCAACCTACAATGTGTTTAAGGTATAGGCATAGGTACCAATTTTAACGACATTTCTAATATCTTGCTACTTCTTTTGTAAATCTTCCAGTTAAATCTAAGTACGTGGTATTTTTCTCACAATCAGTTAGAATAAACTTTGCTTTTGCCTGGTTTAGCTTCCAATATCAACCGAAATGGATTCTACGTTATTTCATAGAAAGAACAGACTTTTTCATAGAAGTGGTCCTGGGTCCGGGGTTCGAACCCAGGACCACTTCTACGAAAAAGTCTGTTCTGTCTATGAAATAACGTAGAGGTAGATGGGTAGAGGGGATTTATTTGTGTGATGTGATGATCACGAATATTTGTTCCTGGGTCATGGTCTCATGGATGTCTTCTATGTATTTAAGTATTTATTTATCTATATATAAGTATGTATATCGTCGTCTAGTACCCATACTGCCATCCTAAGCAAAAAGGTCGCATCTGACTATGAGTCTCATTTAAAAAGGACGGATCTGTCTATGAGTAATAATAGTCACATGCGCCCTTTTTGAATGTGACTTATAGTCACCCGCCTTTTTGCTTAGGACGGCAGCATAGTACAAGCTTTGCTGACGGCAGCATAGTACAAGCTTTGCTTAGTTTGATTAGGTCGATTTGTGTATTTAAGATTGTCCGCAAATATTTATTTATTTATAAATTTTAATTTTTATCTCTATGTTTTGGTCTGAAAATTGATATGTATTATCGATCGGATCCTTATTGCGGCTAGTACATGACGTTCAGTTCGCCTAGTTGGTATTTGGCCAACGAAGCTAACGTGCGCCGGGTTTGGATCCCGGCCCGGTAGGAGCATATATTTGTATGTTGAACATTAATATTTTGTTAACCTTGGATGTTTTCTATATATTCAAGTATTTATTTATACATGCACCTACGTATATGTATATCTTCGTCTAGTTTGTTTAGTTTGCGACTGCATCGATTTATTTCAGATTTTCCTCAAATATTTATTGGTACCTCATTTTCTTTTTGGTTTTGAGATTTGTTTGCATCGCGCTGTATTGAATTATTGTCCATGTGTGTACAATTTGAACGGAATTTATTACTTAAATATTTAAAAAAGGCTACACTCATGTCAAAAATTTGCCGTTCTGATGGCCGATTCAGCTGTAGCGAATCTGTAACGCATTTTGTTTTTATTCCTCTTAGGTTTTTACGACGTCTCGAGTAGGTGCGTTTAATTTGATCCTTATTGGTTGGTGATAAGGATCAAATTAAGTTTGAGTAGTGTTTCTAAGATCCTTTTTGGCAGGTGGCGTGTTGATCAGATTCGTTGTGCATGCTTGCTTCATCACCAGTAGACACGGGCTTTCCCGACATTGACCCACATAGAGCGGGCTCCCACAGTACGCCGTATTTTGCCCCTTTTGCGGGCGCGAACCACCCCACCCGCCTACCTTATGTACGAGCCGGGGTGGTCGCGGTATATAGGGCCTCGTGAAAAACTTACACCCACTGTCGGGGCGAGCACGCAAAACAGGACCTTCCACCCCTGAGCCCCGACGCGTCGGTCTTATGTGCCGGACCGTCGGCACAATTATGCCAAGATCTCTGTAACGCCCTTGTCGGGCTTCCCTCAAAGTGTCCTTGACGAGTTCACCCGCCGCCACCTTATATACTTACCCACTGACACGAATTGCGAATACATACATAGGTACGTCTATCTGATTTCAGAGTATTTACTACTACTTCATTCATTCATTCTTGATACGGAGACTGTTTTTCCTGATTCAATCACACGCGTCTATACGAACTAATTAATTCGTTTTAGTTGTATGATAATAATCTTGGCTTCTCTACATTTATTTTAATCATAGTGCACATGGACTCAAAATGAACAAAACTACTCTACGCCCCGTCGAATAGAAATGAGAAATAAAACTGATGATAGTGATGATTGCTTTTAAATCGGACATCACTGACTTGTGTGTTTAATTTCACGGTAGATTTTTATGTAGGTACGGTACGGAATAAAAAACGATCGAATCGTTTCAAAGCTAGCCCCGCTCAGAGTCAATTTTTGATGTCTGTAATTCAACGGTTCTTATTTTAATTATTTGTTCTGCATTTCATTAAAACGGTCATCCTCGTACTCTTATAATGAAGATAGAATTTATAGTTCACATTGAATTTATTTTTGTTCCGGTAGATATAGACCTGTAATTAAGTACCTATATACCCCGTCGCCTATAAAAACATCCACCGAAAATAATTCTTGTTTTGTTAACACGGACGATTGCCGAGCGTGGCTTTCTCAAAACATCGGATTGTAGACCGGGCGAGCGGCAACTGTGCCGTCGCACTCGAATACCGGTTATATGACCGCAATATACCTTCATTTCAATTCGTATGCGCTATCGAAATACTCCGCTATTTCTGATCCAATGCTCGGTTTGTTCAAGAGCAATACTAGGCTCGGTCCGCGCCCGCGCCATGTACGAGGCCTCGGCCGCCGGCTTGGCCGCGAGCTGCTGAGCTGGTACAGGTTGAACATGACGGTATGACGTCAACCGTTCGGCTCGTGGGGCTTCTTGGCTCTCGACAAACACTCTGATAATGTGAAGTCTCGCATTAGAAAATTATAGCTCGGTCGCTTGAGGAAGTCGAAAAAGTAGTCTTTTTAATGATTCAAAAATTATACTGAGAATTTTCAACAGCATTTTATGGTTGGTTCATAAATATTATGTATACATACATTATTTTCTCTATGCAATCATGGAATAGCACGGCGCGGCGTAAACGAAAAAAAAACTCGCGTACTCTTAGTCATTTCAAAATTAAACCGGTTATTTTACATCTGCCTATCTTGGACATCATTTCTCATTTTAGGTATTGACCGAATAGAGTGGCCAATTGTTATCGATTCTCAAAGTATCTTACTATCGACAGCATTGTGCTCTTTTCCAATCTAAGTTCCATCGTTATTTGAACACAATGAAGCCCGCAATACCGCAACCCGACGCGTTCGAAGGTGAATTGCGTATTGTTTGACGCCCGTATGCAATGTGACTTTCGAAAACGACTTTAATTTTCGACCAATAAGGTTTCTTTTGCGCGATGACTACATTTCCAGGTGTGTGTCGCATTTTGAACCGTGCTGCTGGTTCCTTTTAAGTTGATTTTCGTGTTATTCGCTGGTTGTTGAATAGTATACGGGCGCTAAAAGCGTTTCGCAGTCGTCCGTCGTGCGTATCGGCGGTCGAGCGCAGGAATGCCATCAACTAAGATAAGGCTGGCTCTGGGGAGCGGACCCGCTCCGCTCCGTGCCGCGCCGGCGTCCGCTGTCTCTCGCGACATTTTAAATCCTATACTTGAGCGCGAATAGCAGGCGTGTATCGCTTTTATTTCTTGTAGGGGTATACGTTTGCCGAAATTATTAACCATAATAATATGAAATGTAGATGTTAGATAAGACATGGAGAAAATATTGTGCATCTTTTCATTTTATTTCTAAAATCAAAAGTATACCTAATCCAGAGGAATATCAACTGTAGCATTAAAACTTTCTTATGATATATTTTCCTGATGTTATATGCATTTGAAATCTGCACGTGTCGGTACCCACCGAATACCTACGCTCGGGCTCCCTGCTCCCAATGACCTTCGATCTGTAACTGCCCGTTTATTCGTGTTTTTATGGCTTATCGTATTAACAACATCGAGGTTTACCGAAATTATATGCCATGTTTACTACAAAACTTACCATTTTCGAGATAATATGGCACCAAACTTTGGCAATTTTAGGCCAAAATCCAGTTTTTGGGACGTAACTTTTGTGAAAATGAGTTAAAAATAAAAAACGCTAATCAAAATTATAGGTAAGTTCACTGTGTATGAGTAGGTACGAGTTTCGGTAGCATAAAAGTTTTAATGAGGATGAAGTGTCGCGTTTTGTATTTTTACAGACCTTTCTTTAAAAATGGATATTTAATTCTGTATTAACATTTTTCAAGTTATTCTAAATCAATAATGTTAAACAAGAATCAAACTTTCCCATATCTGCACCTGGAAAGCTAGCTTCAATAAACCGTGTCGAAATGAAAACTACTAAATTTCGTTGATTTTTATACTATGACGTCACAACACTTACAACTCATATCATAATATTCTCGGCGCGTTTACTATGGAGTAAGTCATTAATTTGCAATTATCTCCAAAAAATGCGTCAGTCTACATTGTCATACAAAATATCATTTCTAATTAAATATTCTGTCTAACTGTTATGTAAGTTTATCGAAAAAATATTTCTTTTATAGTCATTTTGTCGTGAGATAAATCGAAAAAAAAAAACGTTTTATTTATGATATTTCTACGTATATCCGCATAGAATGAGTGCAATTTATTCAAAATTAAAGTCCCATGCAAGTTCCCTATTGGTTAAATATGTAAGATACCAATAGTTTCAGTATTTACACCGTCATAGAAATGCTAACAAAACCAATAAGTATAACTGACTTCTGACTGATACCTTTATGGTGCTTGTAATCGTAACGTGGTTCCTTTGCAACTGTCAACCAGTCCAACCCGTTATATTGCTTTTGTAAACATCCCTTCAGATAGAAACTTCTAACGAAAATGTAGTATCAAATCAAGTCAACAATTTTGTCATTTCATTAAGTAAGTATCCGTCTCCTTTGTGATCCATTATCGAGGGTCGGTTTACGACCCTGTTACCCTTAGGGACTATTATAACAGCAATTGTGCGCCCGGTGTGTCTGTCATCACATTAATACTCCCATTCCGCCGGCCACGTGCCCGAGCGTCCTTGAAAGGGCAACGACCTCCCTAATCTAAATAAAAAAGAGAGTAACGTAAACCTTCCCATCTTGTTTGTTGTTCACGTCAACGCGCGCTCGTGAATCATGAAAGCTTTTTCCAACGGACGGATCCGCGGTTAATTGTATCCAGTCGAGCCTTTCTGTCATTCAAATTTAATTTATGATTCGTTATTGCGCGTTGTTGTAAAACAAAGCTTAGTTGACGTTTCATGGTTCCCAGCTTAATTTCTTGCCTATAATGAACCCTTACTTAGATCTAATTCCAATTAAATTGTCCTTTTACAGCGTCTAACAAGACTCGGTAGGTACTGCCTGCTCTTGCGAGCGTGAGCGTACCTATCTTTATTTATTTAACGTCATTCTTTGCGCATACACAGTCACTCGGTGACTTTTGCATAGAGGAGTTAGATAAGTGGTTATATACGAGATACGATGGATCGCTAGGTTATTCACACAGTAAAAACACTGTAATAATAAGTTTCAACCTTCTTCGCAAGAAAAGTGAGGTTGTAGGATGAAAACAAAAGATCGGAACTTGTTGCGGGCGCGAGCTGCCCCGCCCGTTCCCACTGCCCATCGCCTAATTGTATTCAGATTACCCCGGAAAAGTGATAAATCTCAGTGAGTCAAGGTCGCTGGAGGGTTCGACAGCTCATTCACCCCGTTCCGCCTGCCCCCTCTAATGGTGCGGACATTCTTTAACAGACCCTAGCCAGACTTACCCAGTCCACCTATACATATCCCTATTTACTTTTGCCTTCCCGTCCCTCGCTTGATAATTAGGTGGCCTACCCTCGCCGAGATCTCGACTCCATTCATAATGTTTCTTGAGATTCATGTATAATTACGACATAGTTGCCTATAAAGGCCCCGTTTACTCAAACATGTAACCAGTTTTTCTCGATTGTTATTTGTAAGACAAACATGTTTCTATCTGTAGCTATTGTCCTTAGACATTAGCATCATTTGGCGCGCGCCGTTTGAGGCGAAACAACAGTCTCTAATAGATTAGGAGACAAACAAGATTTGCGAGAAAAGCCAGTGGCGTAGCGTAGATAACGCAGTCCCGCCGCCTGCGGCCGGCGCGCGGCGCCAGCGTTGGTGGTGATCAACTAAATGGGTCGACAAACACGCCGGTCCTCGTGACGCCACCATTTGTCTCAACTAGGCCGCTCTTGTTAACGCTATTGTCTATGCTCTGTTTACACTGCCAGGGTAACTCGCTCGTAGACCCGTTCCTATTACGATCCAATCAACTAACTTTAAAGCTTTATTGAACAAGCCCCGGACACTGTGTCTGATTGCAATTTGAATATGTACTTTATACTTATTTATAAGTATAATTGTCGACGATAAATAATTGCACGAACAATAAATCGGTGAAAATTAAACTTCATTAGTCCATAATGAATATATACCACTGTAGCCGAGCGGTAAGGCACGCGAATTGCAATCTGGAGGTTCGAACGCCGTACCACTGGGTGTTTTCAAAAACTTGTGTACGAAATATCATTTGATATTTAACACAGGCTTTTCGGTGAAGGAAAACATCGCGAGGAAACCGGTCTAATCCCAATAAGGTCTAGTTTTCCCTTCGGGTTGGAAGGTCAGATGTGAGTCGCTTTCGTAAAACTCTAGTGCCTATGCCAAAACTTCGGATTCAGTGCCAAAGCGGACCCCGGCCTCCTTTAGGGCACAACCGGGAATAACGCTAGGAGGAGTCCATAGTGAATGTACATGATTTGTAATTTTGTATAGACTTAAGTACATGCAAGAATCTTGCCCAATTCACACCACTGCTGGTAGATGGAATAGGTATAACGTATGAAGCAGCTATGATATTATTGTTGAGTTTGCTGCGCTGTGGTTAGGGAATGTCGTGTGCGGTGCTTTTGGTCCGGGTGTGATCGAATGCGTGGAATGTTCGGCGGCTTGAGTGCGGTGAACGGCGCGGCCGCGCATAGCTCGCGCGCCGAGCCGCTTGCATGCAGCACATCGCTCAAACGGTACTTACTGCATACGTGCACGATACTCATACTCACAGCGCACTATCAAGTTATTCCTTATGGTCAAATACATGTAACTTCATACTAAGTACAGAGTCACCGTCACAAGAAGTCCCCATAATCAGAAACACATTTCGATATGTTTTAACTTATGTTGACACGTTATCATTCTGCCACAAAAGCTTTGCTTCAAATCAATTCAACAATTAGATTGCTGGCCGCGTCATAAAACATCAATTACCTACATTATGATAAAAATATCGTTTATTATCTATAATGATGGGCGAGGGGGAAACCGGTTAGGAGATTATCATAATGACGACTATAAATGAAAAATGAAAATGAAAATATTTATTATTTTATTACATATACAGACATACATTCTGAAACATAACTGTGGTCCCACACTAGGTATAAAGGGTACAAATAGTCGGACCATAATTGGTATAATTAATTAGACCACCAATCAAAGTGCCCTGTCGGAAGTAAACTAGAATTCATTGAAACGTCCAAACTGCTTAGTTTTCTAGTATATATCTAGCATAAAAACTTTATTGAATATCCACAATAACATGAGTACCTGGGTCAATCAACTATTTCTTGCTGCTCGTTGCCATGGTTACGTCTCCTGGGTCACTCTTTAAAACTATTATTTTATGGGGTTTAAATCCACTAAACACGTGTTTTTGTCATATTGGTAAACCCATTCCATGGTGGCGCATCTCCTTAGCATGATAGGAGTCCAGTTTATAGTATTTTTTCTAAGAAATTCTGTTACTGTTGTCTCTTGGCTTACCGGGACAGAATAACAACAAGAAAAAGTTGTCTGACCCACCTATAGTGTCATTCATTCACTGAAAAATGTTTTTTTATAGAGAGCAACCCTGGAGGCCGGAGTTCATAATTATGTTTGGGTGCAATTATTAAGATTAACGGTCGTATTCATAAACGTTTTACAAGCCTATTTTAACTGAAATGGCGTTAAAATTAGTTTTTCTTTATCTGTCACATTGACATGTGTTCGTAAGAAAGGGACAAAGCACATTTTATTTAGCAGAGGCATTTTAAGTTTTATGAATAAGGGGGTAAGATCGGCCTAATTGTTAAGCAGAGCAGGAAAATAAAATTAAAAAATCGGCATAATTTTAATCAGCCTGTTTATTTTGACTAGTAATTATTTTTATCGCTCTTATAGATCGTGATCAATACTCTAACTGCGCTTTATTTATATATCACTGCCCTCTACCAAGAAGTCACGTCGTATGTTTAAATCGGCTTGATTTTATCTCGCTCTAGTTGCTTCTCCCACCGTGCCGTCGAAAGGGACAGAAGATCAGAATCGAGCCAAAGCTCAGATGGGAAAGTAAAGACCTCGGCAGCGTGGCCGCGGTGACGGGCTCTGCCCTTGACAGAGCTGGTTTTGTACTAATTCCAGTTTCAGAATTGCAACTCGACTATAACGAGAACGTGGTTACTTTAATCATAGTCGCGAGATACGTTCTGAACTAACTTAAGGAAAAGTGTTTCTGCGTATATTTAAAGGTTAAGGGTGGGTGGTTGGATGGGTTTTTTTTAGACGTAGGCAGTTAGAGTAATAAATACGTAAAATCCAGTATAAAACTGTAGATCGTGACAAATAAACAATTTTGAAACTGCGTAAGTTTTAGTAACGCGGTAAGGGAAGCGCTAGTCACGCGCAACGTGCTTTTAGCATTGAGTGACTGTTCCTCTAGAATAATTCTCTACGTGTTCGACACAACGCATACCGAAGCGCAGTGTCCCAACTAACAGAATTGAATTGAATGCAACCCAGTGAACTAGGATCGGTCGCCACAAGTCTCGGTCGAGCCCAGCTCCATGCAACATTATCGCTGACATTCACACCAGAATAAACTTAAACCCCGTGATTTACTATGCCACTAATAAATTCTAATCAAGCTCAAGTTTATACTTGATACTGTAACCGCTTATCTAAATTATATTAATAGTTCCCAAGAACTTAAGCAGGATCTTGAAGTGTATTTAAATGTTTACCTAACTACTGGAATAATATGTAAGGAACTCTGGCAAACTAAATTCTAGGTATATGAGGGAAGTTTGCGCTAGGAAGTTGGAATAAACTTTCTATCTAGGAGTTTACTCTCGTTGTCGAGTAGGTACTTACAGGCTTGTTAGCAAGGTCAACGTCTCCTTGAATTACCGGCGGCGTTCAAAGTAATACCTACTCAGGAACAGAGTTGTGTAACTAAACGTAACGCCAAGAACATTTCTTTACTTCTAAGTTTACCTATAACGGACCTCGTTTAATTAACTTATTTCAGCTCCGTCTATATATATATAGTCAGTCGTTTTTGTTGGTACGGTGTTGGCTACCGGTCCGCGGCGGTCCCATTACCTCGTGGCACTCGTTAAAGGTCGCGCTCATAAACAAATAGGTACGCGGCGCATAGGTGGGCGCGTATGGCACCGTGTTATCTATGATTAAGCGGCGCCTTTCCGTCTGACGGCCGTCTGATCGCGCCCCACACTCGATAATGGCCCACTCCTGATGAGATTAAATTGACGACTAACACGTGTCTGTTTTTACGTCTACCTGCGCCCATGCAAAAGGCAATCGGACAGTCCGATTGCATTCACTCGTACACGCTCCCGTTATTTTGCCCGCCTGCTCTTTATGCACTCGTTTCCCAATAGGTTTGTACGCCTTTCTTTTTCTGTTACTTCCATGAATGCTCCCTGAAACCGTCGGTGGTTGAATGCAGAGCTCTCTCGAGATTGTGATCAAAGTCACGCTTCCGAAGGGAACGTGTGAAACGTTGGCGCCAGGCGCCGGTGACGGGCGCTAGTGTAACCCTCACGTAACACTAACACGACCTCGCAATGCCAATTCGACCCACATAAAAGCTGCACTACCACTTTCGTCGTCGCAAATCACTGCCAGCCCGTATCTCTGCCTCGGTCAATGCTTTGCGTGCATGTCGTATGCACTTATACGGATGCAATAAAGTGCAGCGAGAATTCGCAGGCTAGCGGTGCATGCCGCTCACGTGCCGGTGGAAAACGAAAGTGAATCGGTGCGTCTCTCCGCCCTCGATTGATGCGCCCCGGCTTAGGCGAGCCCTCGTTAACCGTATTATTCAAATACGAGCTCCGAGCCAGCCGACGATCGATCACACCCGATACTCGAAAACGTTGCCGCTTGCACTCTCGATGCGGCTTAATCATACTAACGCTGAATTAAGTTTACATCCCTCTACTCTACGGCGAGCCACTAGGTCTACGTGCTCGTTGTTGTGGGTAAATTCGACATCGATTCTAGTCCTTTAGTAGTCCTCTCCTCGCTTAAGATCCGACGTTTGTTGACAGGCAACCTATCGACCATGTGACGTTACACGTTAGTCTACCGGTTTGAAACGCAGTAACCCGGTTTCAAAATGGTTGCGTCATGTGTGGTCTCTGAAAGGAGTCATAAACTAACTATGGCATAAACTCAAAAGTAACTAGAAGTTACAGTTTCGTTCCAGTTGCGTTTCACCGTCTGTTTTGGGCCTATGGTTTTGGTGTATTGAACTTGTAATGACGTATGTATTTGTTAACCGTTGCAGGTACGCAGAACGTACCGATGCCGCCGCGGCCGTCGTCTTCCCTGTCGGACGGCAGCGGGCCGACTTCGCGCCCCGGCGGCGGCGCGGCGCCCGGCCCCGCACCCAGCGCCGCGCCGCCGCCCGGCGCCATGGTGGCGCAGCCCTACGTCCACCACGGCTACAAGCCCTACCCGCCGCAGCCCTACGGCTACCCGCCTAGGAACCACCACCCTTACCAGTACGGCTACCGGCCGCAGCCGCCGCACCCGCAGCATCCGCCGCCGCATCCACCGCAACACTACCCAACGCTCAAAGTAAGTTCCGGGGAACTTTTGGGGGGTATAAAACTGACAAGACTGCGGTAGCACACAATATTTGGTTAGCATAATGGCAAGCTATTGAGGATTCCAATTTTGATATAATTCAGCAAAGCTAAGCGACAACGCTTTACACTTAACATATTAGATACTTAAAAACAAACTCATCATGACTGGTAGTTAATGCTCAGCATGTTAATTTAGACGAGTGAGGTTACTATGGAATTCTAGAGAACGGGAGGCGCTCCTATAATTATGACATTTATACACCATAAACTATTACTAATGTCATACTTGTAATACGAGCCTCCCCTGTGTCTCGGTTTTTTGTGCATATATGAAAATTATGCTCGAAATGTAATTTCGGGTGGCTTTGAAATAAGCAGCCGGCAAAGTTTACGCGAGGTTTTCCGACATACGGAAAGAGCGCGTAGCGTGTCAGTTCTAGTCATTTTATTGTCGTGTTGATCGTTAATCTCTCGATTGACAACACGGCACGCGCAGGACCAGTTGGACAATGTTCGTTATGTTAGTAACGTGTGTCTCGGATGGTGTCTCCTGCAGCAGCAGCAGCCGCGGCACATGGGTCCGCCGGGCGCCGAGGGCGCGATGCCGCCGCCCACGGCGCCGGGCGACGCGCACGACAACGGGCCCGCGCCGCCCGCCACGGCGCTCGTCACTACCGGGCCCGACGGCGCGCCGCTCGACGAGGGCAGCCAGCAGAGCACGCTCAGCAACGCCTCCGCAGGTACAGGACGTAGCAACCAGGCCGTTCGACTATCTCGCGTCCTTTCACCGAATCAAAACATTTTCTAGCTTCGATCGGAAGTTCGCGGCAGTACTCCATGCACTCCTAGATCAGCAGCTTCACGCGAGCTTTGTATCTGTTTGGCTGTCATTTTGATTGGCGAGAATCTGAATAAGCTAAATCTGCAATATAATAATTTACTGTAACTATCATATTTTCACTGCGCTTATGGTTATTTTATAATAGATTATTATTGGGGATCATTTAGTAATAATCAGTAGATAGTCAATTAGAAGCATAATGCCACAGGCCGCTCAGAGGACCCTTGTTTCCTCGTTTCAACACGTCGATCTCGACTTCCTCGTCGAAGACCGGACAGTAGCCTAATCTTTTACCACGAAGTCCACACTCGATAACGTGTTTCCTTGCATGTTTCCAGCGAGCGGCGAGGAGCCGGTGGGCACACCAAAGCCGCGCAAGGACTTCGGTCCGGGCAGCGCGGCGCCCTCGCCGTCGCCGGGCGGCGGCAGCCACTCCTCCGCGCACGACGACTACGATGCCTCGCCCTCCTCCTGGCCGCGCCCGCCCTCTAGTCCCGTGAGTCACCCCATCCACACGTGCCGTGCACCACCGTAACACTAAACACTACACACTACACACCACACACTACACACAGCGACAGGACCACACCGACCAAATTACAATTAATAATGAAAAAAACGGGCTTTGATTACTTTCTCATTACCAAATGAATAGCTCTCGGAAAGCTGAGAGAAGTTGAGAGTTACATTTGACTCTTAATTTCTTAAATTTTTTACCGAATTTTGAGGCCACCTTCGAGGCAGGTGCTAAAAGGCAGGACAAAATCTCAAAACAAACATTACAAGAATGAGAAACTTCGTTTTTATTTATGTTCATTTAAATAGACACACACATCGAAGACGTAAAAAGAAAATACATACAAAAAATTATGCTTATCATAACTATACCCTACATGTAACATCATTGGTTCGGCATATTTGTCTTTGTCGCATCATGGCAAGCCCACAGATGTAAAAAGAAGCACGAAAATCTTGATAAATACGTTATAAAATACTATATGCAAGCTATTACTTTTGTGTATGTTAAGTGTGTCTGGGAATCTGTTATGTTATGTGTATATTATTTTATTTTATCCTAGACTTTAGTACAGCCAAAAACCCCGTTACTGAACATGTACCACACATTTACTCGAAAGTGGAACCTAGCCAACTATTCCAATCTGTCATACATTTCAGGTGTTTAACAGTCACATACAGCCGGAGTCCTACAGATCAAAGGTTTATATCAAGTCAAAGATCATTAAGCATGTGTAGTACTCAAGTTAGCACTGGTATCTTGTAGCTTGTGTTAGCAAATGCATGGTAGTCGACTCTCTGACGCGAGCGCTCCTTTTCGACGCTCCATGACCTTCAGCATATCAACTAACTCCGAAATTACATTGACACTGAAAATGCATGATAATGCGTTTTTTTTTTGTTACAAACCCTATACCATTTATGTTGTGTGTCGATAAGTATAGTGTCTTGCTTTCTGCTGTTTCCTTTCTATCTGGTGTTGGCATTCTGGCTTTTAATTTAGGAAAATTTTATTGCCATTTATAATTGGTTTGGAAAGTTTCCGAGTATGACACGTTGCATTCTAAAGTGCAGCATATACGTACGTGTTTGGTGTTTAATCAACCGCTGTGTAATGAGATGGATTTATTTTTTGCATTCACTGCGTTGTCCGTAATTGTATTTATTTCCTTAAGAATTTGATTGAATATGCTATTATTATAGCCGCTATGTATTTCCTTCTAGTAGAGTTTAGAGTAATATTTATAAATACAACTATACCTACTTTAACCACGGAAAAATCTTATTCTGATATTGAAATTGTAAATGTTTTTATTAGTATGACTCAGAAATACTCAGAATAGTAATTTTTCGTCGTTTAGTTGCTGTATTTATTTAAAACTAGAATACAGTTATTCATTATCATTAATTCATTAATAAAACGCGGTACAAGTATGATTCAATTGGACTATTGAACATGGTCGTAAAATTACGTCACAGGGAATTCCTGCTTGGCTCGATCATTTTGATTTCGAATGCTGCGGGCACTAATACTGACTCACTGGCGACCTCATTTATCACAGATTTACTACAAGTTTTCTTATAATAGCTGTGTAGGAATTATTGCAGTTCAGGCAAAAAGAGGAAGGTGAATTTTAAAAGGTCGTTTATGTTATTGAACAATGTTGAGTTTGATTTAATAGTCGGTTAGTTGTATTGTAGATGTTTCTCACTGCTTAGCAGTGTCGGCGCCGACTTGTTAACGACATGAAATAGTCGCATCATCGTGATTGCACTTGCCTGATATTACGGTGTCTAGACATTTACTTGGTTAATAAACCATACATCTTAATAAGGTTTCGCATGCTAGGTATACAGGAAAGTGAGGTAAGTAACCCTCCTACTTTCCGCACTTTCCTGTCACCATACTGTCCTTGGCTGATTAAAATGTCTTGTAACGAAATAATTGAAACAGATCAGCCATTTATACAATTTTAGTTTACTTCAAGCAAAGGAAAGGAAATATAGTCTAGTATTTAGCGGAACATAAAAAATATGTACGAAACTTTTTTATTTGAGATTACTGGATGGTTATAGTAGCCATAACGAATAATTTTTTTGATCTTTTTTTTATGTTCCCCTAAATTTGCCGGTGAGTGTATATGCGATCATGAAGATTAGGTACTCCAATGAAGTAGCAGTCAAGTCTAGCTTACTAAGAAAGACTGATAAACCCTCGATAGAGGATATGCCGGGATTTTCATTGTTGCCAAAATTTTCTCTACCACTTGAAGCCAGATGTCCTTTTGAGCAATGTCAGAGTCAAGAGTGTTAAATCAATTGACGACCGCTTTAGCCTAGTTGGTAGTGACCCTGCCTACGAAGCAAGAGGTCCTGGGTTCGAATCCCGGTAAGGGCATTTATTTGTGTGATGAGCACGAATATTTGTTCCTGAGTCATGGATGTTTTCTATGTATTTAAGTATTTATTTCTCTATATATAAGTATCTATATTGTCGTCTAGTACCAAAGCTAAGCTTTGCTTAGTTTGGGACTAGATTGATTTGTGTAAGATTGTCCGCAAATATTTATTTTATTTATTTATTTATAATTTTAAATACAACTAGAATATATTGAATGTTTATTTCATAAAGGATTTAGGTGTAGCGAAATCTTATATTGTACTCGTAGTTTTTCTCTCTTTAACTGTAGTTTTAGTGAATGCACTGTTGTACTCCTTCTATAACTTAGTATAAACACGGAAACACACTGTGGCGCATGCTAGGCATGTATGCGAGCTATGTTGTCCAATAAAATATGCATAAGCTGATCGATTAAGCTGCGACTTCGAGTGGCAGTGGCAGTGATGCGCCATATTTGTGAGACCGAAACGCGACCTCTTTCGTTAGCCCGCGGTCTGGATGCCAGCGGGAAGTGGAGCGGCCATTCATACATTTGATAGGTTTCAATTAATGAACTCCTTGTACGTCGCCCTGCTGCCCGCTGGCGTCCAGATGGCGGCTTTACACGTCAGGCGCACCGCTGCCGCCACTGCCACCGCTCGACTTGGCCGCCTCGGCTTAGCCATGCGCCGCAGACGGGTTCCGTGTCTCGTGTGCACTCGGTGGCGTGCAGTATTGTGATGTTCTGCCCCTGCGTCAGAAGTCGGACTCGCTGGGCAAGCTGTACGAGATGGACGACGCGCCGGAGCGGCGCGGCTGGGTGGAGCGGCTGCTGGCCTTCATGGAGGAGCGGCGCACGCCCATCGCCGCCTGTCCCACCATCTCCAAGCAGCCGCTCGACCTCTACCGCCTCTATCTGCTCGTGCGCGACCGCGGCGGCTTCGTCGAGGTAACTAACGATACTTATATCATTCGTCCGTCGTGTCGGCCCTTCAGGGGACACGCAGAGGTTGTACTGAACCCTATCAGTAAGTAACAAAGGAGGCTAAACAGACTTGGCAGGCGGTGTCAAAGGTGGCCAACTTTGGCACCGTCTGCCAAGTACTTCCGGCCATTTCAGGACTGTCAGACTTAGGTTTACTCTCTCTACGATGAAAGGGCTAAATGATGGCACATGTCTCGTACTGTTGTCACATGACGTTAATATACCTAACCTTACAATTTAGACTGGAAGTGAAGGATTTTTCACACATTCGGCCAATTTTAGGTGTGACAATCTTCTGATTCTTGCTCAGCACAACTTTTTCGACCTGCTGCCATGCATTTTATCGTGTTGTCATGAGACGTAGGCGTATTGGAAGTGGGCTTACGAACTATAAAGCGAAGGGCGAACGGGAAGTAAACATACAATTGTTATTTATTCAACACAATAAGCATCCAAAATACACAATAAGCAACCAAAATACGCAATCCGCAACACACTGTTCAAAAATCCAAACAAGTAAATAATCAGCAACATATAACTTGTACTAATAATTTACTTTAAAAACAAAGTTGTAACCGACTTCAATTCAGTACTCCGCCAAGCCACATGAACATTTCCACATTTATTTTCCAATTTACCCATGAACTGTTTTCCGAGAGCAAATACGTTGATTATTAGAGAAAATAACCAAATCGCTGTATGTGGGCCGATAACATTTGAGGACTTCCGTCAATTCCTCAAGGATCTCAGAATGATACCAGAATCGGTGACGTACTTTTATAGTTTGAAGTACATCATTGACAAGTTCCACAAGCCATCTGTGGTCTTCATCATCACTTTCACTTCACCAAATTTATGATTTCCGGATGTAAATACACGAGTTATATTATAATAGAAAACACCGAAATTACTACACGCGTGCCTTATATATTTGAGGAGTTCCCTCAATTCCTCATGGTTCCCATCATTCAACTGGAGTTTTGAAAATAATGGAACCAACCTGGAAGCATATACTTTCAATTAAAAAAAGAATGGTACGAATCGGTTCATAAATGACGGAGTTCTGAGGTAATACACATTAAAAAAAAAATACAACCGAATTGAGAACCTCCTCCTTTTTTTTGAAGTCGGTTAAAAGGTGGCATTATGCACCCAAAATAAAATTTTCATCGTTTTTGCAATAAGTAAAGAAGAATGCCTATCATCGCTAGAATAATGATGTCAAATTATCGACCGACGGCTGTGGAAAAAATAGCCAAAAATGATATAATTAATATTATAAGTACAGTACGTGGCACAAATGTTTGCGTGCCTGAAGTTAGCCTCGAGTCGCCTCCCGCATACCCGTCCGACCCCTCTGACACCTTTGCGGCGCTACTAGTAGCTAACATCAGAATCGTTAACTGATTTTAATCGTATTGTAGCATGCTAGTAGGCGAGTTATAGATTTTAATGGCAAATAAGAGCGAGGAAAACGACAAATTACATTAAAGGACGTCAATCCTGCCACGAAATGCTGGAATAACATCCCACCCCCCATTAAAAACGCTCCAACATTGAATTCATTCATTAAATAATAATTTACTACACATAATTATTCACATAAAGACACTGGAAGTCTTTATGTGTATAATTATGTGTCTTTTCGTACCTAGTACTCGTGTACTTAAATGTAAGTTCTGTTTGCATCTTTTGTAATTTTAGATGAAATTAAATTATTGGGAATATTAGTGTGTATAAATAAAACCCTTTAAGTAATAGTATTACCTATGTAACGTGCAGTTCTGTAGCGCACCACATGTGGATCCACATAATACCAGCGTCGTTACGCCTTCTGTGGATCGACATTATGCTGTGTGGATTCCGATTTCGCATCTAATCTTGGTTTTAATATAGATGTAAAAATGTACTTACTGTTATTTGCGAAATAAAGTTTTTCTATTCTATTCTCTTACGATTAGAAAGGTTGAAAGACTTGAAAGATA
Organism: Epinotia brunnichana; assembly: GCA_963854355.1. Classification (NCBI taxonomy): domain Eukaryota; kingdom Metazoa; phylum Arthropoda; class Insecta; order Lepidoptera; family Tortricidae; genus Epinotia; species Epinotia brunnichana. Next base: position 7,340,809 of record OY977936.1, on the reverse strand, counting down.
TCTCGCAATTACCAAGACAAGCGATCTGGAATGAAAACTTACACCTCCGCCCGCGTCACTTAACTCTGTCTAATTTACATATCACAAGCCTTTTGAATATCATCCATTGTTTTACCTTACTACAGTTAATTAGCATTTTGTTGTTGGATCTGTAGGTCGTAAACAACATCCACTAATTTCGCTGAAAACGCGAGCTTTAAAAGTAATCACATTGAGTAAAGGCACTATTGGGGCTTGTGCACAAATCACGCGAGGTTTTTTCCGCTACATTTCTTAATGGTGTTTCAAGGCAAAGAAAAGGTATTCCGTGTTATTTTCTTACATATGTGTCATCAATTCATGATTTATGGTTTGGGGAGCATTGTACTTTTTACGTCATACCTGACCGTAAAGTAGGAATTTTTGCGTGCGGAAAATCCCACTTCCTGGCCAGGGAGAGACGTAATAGTACATTACTTACCTAGAGCGGTAATAAAAAAAAGCCTCAGACAGCATATTTAAATATTGCATTTTCAAATACCTGCGATCAGACAAATTCTATGTTTTACCGCCCTAGGTAAGTAATGTACAATGTTGTAATCAGCATTCGATTACTCAAGGTCAGCTTCGAGCTTTTCAATCCATCATTGTATGTTACATCTCCGAATTCACCCACTCACATCTCTGGTTCCAATTACCCGACATCAAAAATTCTTTCAGAATAATGATGCGTAATTGTATTTGCACTGAGATGCCTTTCGGAACGTAAACATTTGCACTCCGGAATATCACTTAAGCGCCGCTAGTAAAACTTACGAGCGGCGCTCGTGATGCAACCGAGTCTAATGGGCTCCGCTCAGGATTTATGTTAGTGCATGTACCAGCTTTATGGAAATAGGCACCATAAACTGGCCGGGGCTTTAACGATAGTTAATAAATTTTTATCATTGGAGCGTTCGCAGCGACCGCTCGAGCGCGAACAATGTTGTCGTTACCGCACTCGCGCTCGAGCCGCCGCGCGGCCTCGGCGGCTCGGCTCCGCTCCTTCGTTAACATTCCGACTTATCTCCGCTCTAAACATTCGCACTTTATGGCCCTCCGTTTACGTGCAATCGTGTTCGCGCCGATCGGTAATAACCTCGGCCGCTCACGCGCCGCTTGACAATTTTACTTAGAAATATTTCATTAGCGGATGACCGACGCGAGGACTCTAGACAAAGATTTGTAGAATATAAGTTCGCGCTAGTTTATTACCTTGCGCCAGTAAAACTCGCGGCCGTTTTACGGCGCCCGACTCGCAGCTCTCTCCGCCGTCGTTCACTTTCGTGTAGTGTGACCGTGGTGCCGGTTGCAGGTGACGAAGAACAAGACGTGGAAGGACATCGCGGGGCTGCTCGGCATCGGCGCGTCCTCGTCGGCCGCGTACACGCTGCGCAAGCACTACACCAAGAACCTGCTCGCCTACGAGTGCCACTTCGACCGCGGCGGCATCGACCCGCAGCCCATCATCAACCAGGTCGAGGCCTCCACCAAGAAGAAGGGCGGCAAGTCCAACACCACTCCTAGCGCAGGTTAGCAACGCTGTCTCTATGTGTACCCACCTTGTTTCGACATATTGCTAAACTTGTTATTTTATATAATTAATGGAACTCCAGGTTTGTTCATAAATATTACAAGATATTTTTTTTCCTGTATGTGACCGTATGTTTCCTAAAAAAATATGAAAATATAATAATAATCAGTTCAATTCTAGAATATTTCATTATTCAGGAAAACGGGTTATTCCCACCTCACCCACCTGTTACCACCAAATTGTTACCAGTGGTAACAGTTGGGATTTTTTCCGCCATCTTTTACCATTGAGAACTACTGGGGATATGTTTCCCAGTAGTAACCACTAAAGTACTCGGTGCCGTAACCACCGAGTACTTTAGTGTTACAAGATAGGAAAAAAATCCTAGCTATTACTACTGGTAAAAAATGGTAGTAAAAGGTGTGAATGACCCAGGAAAACTAGATATTTGTTTTCTTGTGACTGATTGTGCACGATCATTTGTTTAATAGAACTTAACTATACTTCGATTTTTTTAGCATTAGAAAGACCTTTACAGAAGTAAGTGTAAGGTTTTTTATAGAACACGTTTTACGATACCTGCCGTAAATGCGGCGGAACAAGTGGAAAACTATGAAAACATTTTTTAAAGCATTTGGCATTATTATTATACGATAGCAAAATGTGTAATTTGCATTTACTTAAAAGGATTATTTAATAATACAGCATTAATATTTTATTTGTGTTATTTTTAATGTATCGCAAAAAAATTGCATGATAAAAAACCCAGAGAAGCAGAGGTTTCAAACAAACGTAACGTTTTAAACCTATAAATTGCGACTAAATTGAAGAGATCGTGTCCCACATCAATAAGAGCTTAGCGTTTTGACATTTGCAATCGGTCGGATAAAATGTCCGCCATTAAGTACATTGTTCATGTTTGTTTTTAAACGTCACTCTCATCTCGTATGTCATGCGAATGCAAGTGCGATACTTTGTCATTATCCCAGAATCTTGTTGTTTTGAGTTTTTAAGTTTCATTGTTTTCCGTTAAAGTTATTATCTTTCGTTGATAGTGCGGTTCACCGCCGATGGATCTATCCCAATTCAGTGTAGTGAAAGGGTAGGTTAGGTTAGGAATAGTTAGTAATAATATAAATATATATATTATTTACAAACCTAAGTGATAGGAAATGTGAAATCATTGATAAGTACCTATGATCTAACAAAGAAAAATACACAATAATTTAATATTGTATTATTAACTTCTGAAGAAACAGGTTTACGACACCTGCTTCTTTGTTTATCGAATTTCTAATGCTAAAAAAATCGAAGTATAATATGTTCGTGAGATAATGTACGCCTTTCTAAATTTCACAGAACAATACTACTCTTAGACAGAGTTATTATTTACCAACATTATGTGTATTACGTACGTTGTCTCACGAAGTTTATGGTTTTCCGTAATGAACTTTGGTATTTTCAAAAACTCTTTGTTTGAACCTCACTGACTGATCGTCTTTGTATAACTTTAGCGCATTTGACATTATTACTTGTTCAAGTTATCTTGGATTTTGTTACGTGACGTCGTGCCACGGCTTTAGGCTTTGCGGGTGGTCCGGTGCCCCCATGCCTTGAGGCGGGGTACAAAAACTTCACTTATTATAGTTGTTATTTTCTAAGCCGTCCGTTCCGCACTAAAGAACGCCGCACTGCAGAATGGACGGCTTAGAAAATAACAACTATACACTACACGATATCTAGGGACCCTTTCTTTAGTTCAGGGTGGGGTAAATCGGGGTACTAAAAGAAAGGGCGCAAATTTTTTTGCAAAAGGTTTCGGCTCCCTCGATTTTGATATCCTAGAAATGGCGTAGCGTAATAAGCGCATTACCGGCCTCCGTAGCCCAGTGGGTAGTGACTCTGCCTACGAAGCTGGAGGTCCCGGGTTCGAATCCCGGTCAGGGCATTTATTTGTGTATTTATCACGAATTTGTTCCTGAGTTATGGATGTTTTATGTATATGTATTTAAGTATCTATATGTATGTATCTATTATATATATCATCGCCTAGTACCCACAACACAAGCCTTACTGAGCTTACCGTGGGCCTAGGTTGATTTGTGTAAGATTGTCCCGTAATATTTATTTATTATTTATTTATTTATTACCCGTTCCCTAAGACACGATGGGGGATTTTAGGCGGCACCGAACGACAAAAAGATCCCGAGGTCATTTTAAAAAGTATGTGACCTCGGTCCCACGTGGACAATACTAACCCTTCGTTACTTTCCTCAGCAGGGTCGTCGAACTCGCAAGAATCATTCCCTGCGCCGGGTGGCGGCGCGGGCGCGGGCGCGGGCGCCGCCATGGAGCCCTATCCTGCGCAGTACCCGCCCTACCCGCCGCAGCCCAACACCTCGCAAGGTGAGCCAGCATGCACCAGCACCGCCACACCGGCCCAACCTTACTGACTCTTCTCCTGTGCGCGCCCCGCTCTTTGCGATATTAGTCTGCATATCTATATCGTTGATACAAATATGATTATGCTAAATATATTTTAAGCCAAATATTTAACCTTTTCACCGCCAAAGACGGCCATTCACGTCACCGGGAAATCGTGCCATTCTTGCCACTGACGCCAGAGCCATAAAATAAAGATAATAATACCAAACATTATACCTTTCGGCCATAGCTGTAACCAAAAATTTAAATGTAATTAAAATTAAACTTAAAATAAACTTAAAGTATAATAATAATATAGTCTTGTAAGTACAAGACTATATTAATAAATACATATTATAAAAAAATATTATTAATAGTATTTTATGCAACTGTTGTATAAGAAAGGTCTTAAAACACTAGTTATACACCGTTGCATACAATACTTTTTCTACGACAAATTTTAAATAAATAAAAGACTACAGAATAGTTAAACTTTTCAGGCAGTAAGTTTTCTATTCGTACTTTTGCTACTCACACAATTTCTTCAGGAGTGCAGTTATTAATTTCTTCGACCATGTTAAAAGGAACGTACACTTTTGTCTTCACAAACACGAATAAAATCTTAATAGTTTAGGACTAATAGTTTATCATCTTTCATCTTTTCATTTTGAACTGTATTTTGGAGGGAAATCGGAAATGTGACAGCTCTTGCTTATGGTTTGTTTTGTTTTTAATTTGTTTGCACTTGCCATCCAAACCAAACCGAATCCGGATCCGGACCGAATTCGAACTGTTTATTTTTATAAATAATTCCAAGAATTTATAAAACATGTAATTTAACACACAATAGATGATGATTTATTATTATTGTAGTAAATAATTTATAATATTAAATCGTAAATAAATACTTTTATTTTGAAATATTTGTTTATGAAGTTGGCACCACTGCAATATAGCGGCCGATTTAAAAAAAAGTTAAACAGTGCTTTTATGAAAAATGTATGAACCAAAAAAGTACGCTAAACAGTTCGTTTTTGGGCCATAGAGCATAGAGTGTTTCGACGACTTATTAGTGGTGTCATTGTATTTGAGCTACAGCTTATATAAATGACAGATAACGGTACAGGAGTAGAAAAACAAATTTTTATTTTTATTTTATTTAAAAGAGTTCTAGAAGTGGTTTTTATTGGTTTTTGGACGGTCGTCATTTGACGTCGGATGCGTCCGTGGCACGGCGAGTCACTTCGTCAGCTGGCGGTTAATAGGTTAATTGAAACATGGTTCCCTGGAAGTGGAGTTGCAGACTGCAAAACCAAAATTGAATGCGATGGCGTCTAATCGTTCCTAGCGTTTCTATGTCGAGGCTACTATTGCAAAGGGCGAGTCGATATGATTCCAGTGCGGGTCCTAAATTGTCACACATTTAAAATACCATTCTCCAGGTGGCACTAAAATGATACTTCGCTGTACAGTTTTAAGCTCTAGAAAATGCCGCGAAAAGAATTACGTTTGACATAGTATTCGACAGTAAACTAAACCATTTTTTTTCCTTAAAAACGATCAAACGGATATTGTCTTTTCGCGGTATTTGCCTTAGAAAAGGCCGCACGCCCGAAAGCACCCTACGTGCGGCGTGCGGCGCTTGTTTTCTTTATTTACGCAATTTACTAACTCCATTTCTTAACCAGATAATGACAGCTAACCAATCATTTTGGCTCATGTGATCGCTTCTCACTAACCCCGACCGTACAGCTCGTCCCGGAGGAATTCTACCGACCGAAAATCGATTATCTCTGTAATTCGTTAAAATGTAATTTTTGATGACATTTCGGGACAATTTACCATCATTTCGCGTACTAAAAGTATAGCCTGGGGGTCGCTTCTCGCGTGGCCCGTGGGGTAGTTTAATTATTAGTCGTGAGGGTTGTGTATTCCTCGGGACGGACGGGCGGTCCGGTACAAGTTGTGTGGTTGTAGGCGGCGGGCCGGCCGGCGACAACCTCGCCGCCTCCAACCCGTTCGACGAGCCCCCGGGGCCCCGCCGACCCCCAGGTAACACACAAACACAAACACACACACACACACACACACACACACACACGTGCACTACATCTGCAAGTCTGCGCAGTCGTAACTCCTTTCTGGGCAAACACATCATGTGCCCGGAGGAGATCTCATTTCTGGAGGTCAAATAGGTCAATAAAATCCTGCAAGTTTTCTTGACCAAGAATCAGTTAGTGGCGATCACAATAGATCAGCGATGGTCGCAGTGATATAGGGGCTCTGACAGCCCGGAAGCCACTACCAGAATAATAATAATACATCTGCAAGGCACGGCCCGGGTATAACACATGCCACAAGATATTTTACGGATGGCTCGCCCCTTCAATATGTTTTAAACAAATTGTACAAAAAAAGTTTCAACGCAGCACATCTAAAGAAAGAAAGAAGACATTTATTCACTACACAAAAGACACACCGAGACAAAGGGAGTAGACATACATTACAATTTGACACATATATTTGTAGGCCTTTTCATCTTGCGGGTCTTCTGTCCACCTCGCGCTGTTTTACTCACGTGCTTAAAAAAAAAAAGAAAAAAAAAAAGATTTTTTTGTCGCAAAAAACACAAAATCGAACACTGACTTATATAAAACAACACAATCCAAGAAAATGCTCGGGGCTCAGCGTTTGCTGCTAGCTACCGACTATACAGCGCTGTTTTTCAGCCCGCACCTACAACACGGTCTTAACCGGTGGGGACCGCCGGTGGGCACTGAGTTCCCTCTCTCTCTCTCTCTCTCTCTACATGTTTACATGAGTAAAACTTACAGATGTAAAGGCACCCTACACTTCAACAATTTGCCAATTGTTTAAATTATGCTCGCGGGCGCTCGTCTCTACTTCTTTGTGCCAAAACACAACCACTATCATCGCAAATCGAATAACCACTACGCATGTTCTTCGTTCTGAGTCAGTTACATGGAGTTACTCAAGTGTTTCACTCGTATATTATTAATACTATAAAAATGACGTACTATATGGTCGTTTTACACCATTTCAACGACGTACTGACTAACTAAATAAATTACGCCGCATCTCTATAGCGTCTGCAATCTACTAACTCGTGTTAAAGTAAAAACAATAATCATAGATATTATAAATGTGATAGTCAATGAAAGAAAAAGCAATTCAAAGAAAAATTCAATGCAAATTCATACATCAAATTCAACTGTTTGAGGTTTCCCGAACATGCGGCGTCAGTGGTTATTAGTTCTGCGCTCACACACGGGCCTCGGCTGAACCGGCACCTTGTCGACTCAGCTCGAATTTGAATCCTTTACTGAAAGCAACGAGGTTCATGTTTCTTGCCGATGTCTGTCTTGCACAAATTACACAGAATTCGCCGATTAAACCTACACATTCATTTATTTCATCACTATCATTGACGTATCAAACAGATTAGTGATTTGCTAAAAGATTTCTCGAGTCACCATCGGAGTATTTTAGGGTGATTTTAGGACACAGAGAGACAATGTATCTTGTAGGTGTGACTTGTTAATTAATGCTTTAGTCTCCACTATCATGTGGATTGTAATCAAAGGCACAAATTCATCAACTTTGGCTTCTTATCGTCTGATTTCTTTTGCTAGTTTTATTGATAATATTAATTCATATCGTATGATACACTTCTCGATCTTTACCTAGTTTTGCATGTTTCAATAACATTTTAACATCACAAACATGTAGCATGGTAGTATATATTTGTTTTAGTGAAGTGTATTCTGAGCGGTGTATGTAACCCGGTGTGTTACTTTGCAGGTTACCAGCCTGGTTACGGGTACGAATACGGGTCTCCCTACCAGGCCACGAGGCCAGTGTACCCTCCATATGGCCCCGAAGGGGACAGGTGAGCATTTATTATTTTTATCATCGACTTTACTATCGTTTATTAACCGAAACCTCACAAAATAGGAAAACGCTTAGGCCATCCAGTACAGAAAATTGTATATGTTTTATATCACAAATATCTAGTATTTTATAAAGCAGGTGATGTTTAAGTAAGTATTGATCAAGATATTATAAGTGATTTTTGATACTTTGGGTTTTGTTGTTCCGAAGGTAAAACATTAATCACTATTTGAACATGCAAAATGTATACAGTCTGGATGCAAATGGTTACATAATGTAATGCTGTCGCGTACTGCTACTATTTATTTTTGTGATTAATATGATATCAGCTGTGCAAGATATCAAGCGCTGATGAAGTTGTGTCTAGGAACGGTTACACACTGCGACTTTTTGCAGCGATGCATTAGCGTTACATGATCGATGCAGATGCTTAACAATGGCTAGTGTAGTGATACAGTCGTGCGCTTGTGAAACGCGCGTTTATCTAGCTACGAAAGTCACCGTTGTGTAACCGCTCTTACTAATCGTCACGTCAAATGTGTATCGATTGACCAGTATTTTATTAATAAACCTTATGACAATAGGATTTAATGCAATCGGCATTAAGTTTGCTAAGTAGGTCCGATTAAAACGTACGTTATGTATGTAGTTATCTGAATGGTACCAACCACAGTGACCATAAATATCGTAACACATTGACTCGTATAGTAATGAAGTCGTGTTGTGATATATTTGGCAAGTTGGGCCGCTGCCGTTTGATCGCCGCTTGAACGCGGCCTCTCCTCGGGCGCGCCCCGGGCCGTCTAGCGGGCGCGATAACGGTGTGATGTTAATCAGAGGGTACGGTGCCGGCAGCGAGTACCGCTACGGCGGCTACGGGTACCGCGGCGCGGCGCCGGGCGCGGCCACGCCACCGCCGCAGCCACCCTACCCCGACTACTACCGCGCGCCGCATCCGCAGCATCCGCATCCGCACCCGCAGCACCCGCCGCATCCGCACCCGCAACACCAACACCCGCCGCATCCGCAGCATCCGCAGCATCAACAGCACCCGCAACACCCGCAGCCGCCGCCCGCACAGCACGAGGTACCAGCTCATATATTACTATTATTTATTTCTCTCAACAATATATCGAAGGTATCGCTTGTCTATAAAGCATCTGACGCTCTCGCGAGCTGTGTGAAGACAAACGATACTTTAAAATTCGGCCAGTCAGCCGTCTCAGTAGAAATTGTACAGCGAATCGGGTTTTGACTGCTCACAAAGATTCCAATGATAAGGAACATTGAATTATAAGGAAAACTTTAAAAACAACACTCCTCTATTGTATACATACAATTTCACTGACACGGTTAGAGCCCGACAGTATGACGTCGATGTCTTAACCTTTTGGTGCCCAGAGACATCTAGTGATGACGGGCTTAAAATTGTATGGGTGCCCAGTGTCATCATATGATGTCAGACGTCTTGGTCGGCTTGCTCCCGAATTTCTACCTTTTCCCCCCGTAATCAAGTCTATTTTAGCTTGTTTCACGTGCTTTTTGAACAGAATGAAACTCAAGCTAATGACCTTTATCCATAACTTACTTGTGATTGGTCAAAAAATTTCTAAAAAATGCGTCACAATTTCAAGGTCATTTTAGTCGTCAATTGGTATCGATCAAGACCCCTGGGTTCCTGTACTTTCTGAACTGCAAAATTCCTGGGCACCGAAAGGTTAATTGTTATCAATATGTATAATGAATTCGTTCAATGGAATGTGTGTTTGTAGTATCGGCTGAGAATATTTCTGCCCTGCATGCCTGGCATGTCAGGACAGCGTATTGTGTATGCGATATTGTGTCTTATTGTATATCAAATTTGTACCTGCTCTTTGACCAAACGTTAAAGAAAAATTTGGGTAACAGAAGGTTTAGGTTATGATTTACTTTTTACTATGGATGCAATATTTGCAATAGCGGAATTGTCGTTTCAAGGCTGCCAGTTTCCTCAAACAGTAGTATGTATGGCAGGTAATTTAGCTTAGCATGATTTTTATATCTACGTACTTTACATAGATATGATAGCATGTGTAATTTTAGGAAAATCAATTTTCTTGTTTTAAATAGGAAAGTGAATGGCGCAAATACTGGTAAAACAGATATTTAATACCTTTATGGATACATTACTTTGTTTCTATCGTTGTCGTTAGATGAATGTCCAACGCGATCTTATAGTGCAATTAAAGTGACCAGAGGGTTAATCATATGATTTCAAATGACAGAAACAATAATATTCAAGTGAATGAATAAACAATATATGTGGTTTGCTTCGCGCAAAATGTTACATATCTGTAATGTACAATCAGACACGTTATTGTCCTATCATCCCGTTTCATCATGCTAAAATGAACAGCTCATATATGCTATGTTATATTATGTATGTATACCTATTCGATCCATATAAAAGTATGTCGCCCTAACCACATGTATCGTTTAGTCGAAGCATTAAATCGAGCCGAGGCTCTATTGAAGGACGAAATTCGAAATGGTTCCGCAGACGCCGTGATAGCACAATTAACGAGGACGATTATATAGCCTTAATGCCTTGAATAAATACTTTGTACACCCATAATGACAGTCTCAGTTGACATATTTATCAGCTCGGGTGCTAAGACATTTGAGACATTGGTGTTGGTACGGGTTTATACGTCCTCGTTGGTCGGGCTAGCGCGGGCCTGGCTGCGGTCGCCGGGCCGTGCCTGAGGTTCTGTTTGGTGTAGATGTCGGGCGGCGCCGGTAGCATAATGAACTCGCAGCTCGCGCGGCAGCTGGTGGCGCCGCTGCCGGCCGCGCCGCGCGCCTACGGACCCGTACGGACCGTTTGTACCACGCACTCGAACACGCTTCCGAACATTGGCGATCGGTCTCATCCCCACCCCACCCCACCCCACCTACCGACCACCGAGATCCCTTTCACATCTTGTAGCACTAGTTGAACCAAGGGGATGTGATGCATTTCATTATATTTGATATTTCAAGGTCCCGTCTCTGTACGCAATTTGGCAATCAGGCTTCTAGGAATTGTCCACAATTAAGAGTTGTCCAATTATGACGACTATCACAGATTGCTCTGCCTTTTAATCTGAAAAGTAAAAGCATAATTTTATAGAAATTATAAAAGGAACACTTGCCCACACTGCCTCCTCTTTTCAGCATAATCTTGATTGTTTGAATCTAAATATAAATACGTTACGGACATATTTTTACAAGATTAATATTACTAAATTATGTGGCCCGTGTACGTACGTTTACATCCCGGGGTAAAGACTACGAACAAGATGTTGAAGTGAAATCACACGTCCGCCCGATTAAAGTATTACGTCGGTCGTATTGAATCGATTATTATTCGTTTTGATACGCCGTCGGGAATTCTTTAACGTGATCGATGTGAGACATAATCTCATCCGTGGTTTTGGCTTCATTTGTTTTATTCGATTAATACCACTAGCTAGTTTGACAAAATTTCGAGCCTATCACTGTTCAATTATTCTTCTTTTTGTTCACTAAATTCGGCTTGCGGTGCAATTAATTTGGCTTTCCGGTTTGTCGACTCATCAGCGGCCAAAACCCGTCCGACAGTTGTTTCAAAATTTAACCAAAACGTAATACAATATGGAAGTAAAGGTTTAGAGTGTGTGGTGGTGGCTTTTATGATAAAAATTTGGTCACTAAATCATCTGCATGCATTTTAATTACACGGATCATGTTAACTTAGCCGTAAGTGAGCGGAGTCGCTTTGTAAATTGCAGCGGCCCGGTAGAATATCCGTCGCGTTCTCAGTAGTTCTGTAGCCTGGTCTTGTACATAATGCAATATACCGGTGTGCAAAGCTACGTGCAGGACTACTGGGTATCATCGGAACAGCGGGCCGTCGCCTCGCTCATTCGACCGATCACAAGCGTCATTTTTAAATTAAGCGTTCACATTTTGGGATCACGGCCAGAATAATAACACCTATTGTCGCTTCTTATACCTCTACAATTTTGTCGATTAGATTCGAATTAACCGTTTAACAGTAGAAATCTTTGGTGATGGAGCTAGTTTGAGAAACTTTTCTATGTAAAAATATCAGTTTTTTGTTGGGCTTTTCGGGACAGTATCATCATCTTTAGACGGTTGATTCGCATCAAGTCTTCTCGTTGCGAATAGTCAAAATTGTTAATTTTGTAGTCGAATATTTTATGTCGATATAATATTTTGGCTATTTGACTTACGTGGAGGCTGGGAAAAGATGGTTTTGGTGGTTTGATTTTATTTCTTGTCTTAACTATTTTATTATTTTATGGCGAGTTTAAACCGAAAGAAGAACCAATGTAAATATTATAATGATAATGATTATTCATGTAATTTTGCGGGTACAGAAACAGTGTGTGATTTACTAGAGTTTGACGGATTGTTACATTGTTATGAATCACTATGTCAACACCTTTACGAATATCGTTTCGGGGAGCCACGATAGACAAATCAATCGAACCGAAACCATCCGTTCCTCGCTTTACTCGGTCGATAAGGCGTGAACCAAAAATAAGGAGTCGTTCGGTCAACAGTACGGCGGCGGCAAGCCCCTCGGCCCCGCGGGGGCGGCGGCGGCGGCGGCGGCGGCGGCTGCGGCCGGCGCGGGCGCGCCGCGGCGGCATCCCGACTTCGCGAAGGCGGACGGGTACGCGGCGCCCGGCGCGCCCGCTGCGCAACGCTTCCCCGGCTCGTGGCCCGGCGGCTTCCCGCGCGCGCAGCCCCCCGCGCCGCAGCCCGCCTGGCGGCCCTCGCAGCAGCAGCCCTGGCCCGCGCAACCCTACCCGCCGCAGGTCAGTACACCGTCACAACTGCGCACGTCATACAGCGTGGCGTGTGCGCCGACCCAATATCTCCGTGTTAACGCCGCAACACCGAGAACGCGGCGGTCTTGTGTCTGAACCCAATTATTATTATTATTTCTGGTAGTGGCTTTCGGGCTGTCAAAGCCCTTATATCACTGCGACCATCGCTGATCTATTGTGATCGCCACTTACTACAATTCTTGGTCAAGTCCTGCAAACTCGAAGAATTGCAGGATTTTGTTGAACTCAAGAAATTTGATCTCCTCCGGGCACATGATGTGTTTGCCCAGGAAGGAGTTACGACTGCGCATGAGGCAGGTCAAGGCAAGGTCTGAACCCAATACTTCCGACGATATTTAACCGGCAAATTGTCTTCAGCGCACACGTTCATTCATATCATTATTTTCATAACACATCTTCGTTCCGTGATTTCTGTTTATCATTTCAAAGTTCGGTTTTATGGCCTAGGTAACTGGCATAAGACGGCAGTACATTCACAAGAAAGTGGCATTAATGTGGAAATTGTACATACTACAAATTCTCTTTTGAACACGTCTAATGTTCGGTTGGTGGTAAAAGTAAATGTTGTTTGTAGGGTCAGGCAGGGGCGGCGTGGGGTGGCGCGCCGCGGCCGCCGGCGGAGTCCTACCCGCCCGGCGTCGCGCCCTCGCCCGTAAGTCGCGTCATCCATGTCCATTCTGCACCAGTCGACCCATCGCTTCCATAGTAGACATCGCGATGCATAATCATATTTTTAACGATAATATTGAACTAAAGGGTACGTAATTTTGGACGCAGGGTCCCCCCAACATGAGCCTGGGCGGCGGGCAGCTGAAGCGCGAGATGACGTTCCCCGCCGAGTGCGTGGAGGCGACGGCGCCCGCCGGCGACAAGCGGCGGCGGCTCGCCAAGGCCGACGTCGCGCCCGTGGACGCGTGGCGCGTCGTCATGGCGCTCAGGTCCGGCCTGCTCGCCGAGACCTGCTGGGCGCTCGACATCCTCAACATCCTGCTGTTCGACGACAACTGCATAGGGTACTTCGGGCTGCAGCACATGCCCGGCCTGCTCGACCTGCTGCTGGAGCACTTCCATCGCGGGCTGGCGGAGGTGTTCGACGCGCCGTCACCGCCCGCCGCGTCGTGGTACGCCGCGCCCGGCCCGGCCGCGGAGCCCGAGGCGCCGGCCGCCGCGCCCGCTCCGCCCGACCCGACCGACCGCGTGCGCGTGCTGGCCGGCGAGAACTACACGCTCGCCGCGCGCCGTCGCCGGGCGCACGTGGCCTACCGCGCCGAGCCCGACGCCGCCGCTGCCGACCTGTTCGCGCCCGAGCCGCCCGACGAGCCAGAGGACCGCCACGACGCGCTCGAGCCCTGGCAGCTGGCCGACCACGTCATGCCCTGCTTTCGCGCCGAGTTCCTGTCACTGCCCTTCGTGCGCGTGCTGCCCGGCTCGCGCGCACCCTCGCCGCCCGCGCCCTCGCCGCGCGCACCCTCGCCCGCGCCGCCCGAGCCCGCGGAGGAGCCGGCACCGCCCGAGCCCGCGCGCCCCGCCGAGGACCGCGACAACCTGGAGGCCGAGCCCATGGAGCTGGAGGTCGAGCGGCGCGTCGCGCTCGCCGTGCGCGACCCCGCCGGCGTGCTCAAGCGGCGCCGCCTCGAGGACCACGAGGACGAGTGCTACACGCGCGACGAGCCCAGCCTCAACCTCGTCAGCGAGAGCAGGGATGCGCTCGCCAAGCGCTGCATCGCGCTCTCCAACATTCTGCGCGGGCTCACGTTCGTGCCGGGCAACGAGGCGGAGTTCTCGCGGTCGGGCGCGTTCCTCGCGCTGGCCGGCAAGCTACTGCTGCTGCACCACGAGCACGCGCCGCGAGCAGCGCGTGCGCGCGCCTACGAGCGCGCTGCGCGGGACGACGCCGACCAGGACGCGTGCTGCTCGTCGCTCCGGGGCGAGGGCGAGTGGTGGTGGGACGCGCTGGCGCAGCTGCGCGAGGACACGCTCGTGGCGTGCGCCAACATTGCCGGCTCGGTGGAGCTGCAGCACCAGCCGGAGGCGGTGGCGCGGCCGCTGCTGGACGGGCTGCTGCACTGGGCCGTGTGTCCGGCAGCCGTGGCGGGCGACGCGCCGCCGGCCGCGGCGCCCGGCTCGCCGCTGTCACCGCGGCGGCTGGCGCTGGAGGCGCTGTGCAAACTGTGCGTGACGGACGCGAACGTGGACCTGGTGCTGGCCACGCCGCCGCGCGGGCGCATCGCGGCGCTGTGCGCGGGGCTGGCGCGCGACCTGTGCCGGCCGGAGCGGCCGGTGGTGCGCGAGTTCGCGGTGAACCTGCTGCACTACCTGGCGGGCGCGGGTGGCGCGGCGGCGCGCGAGGTGGCGCTGCAGGCGCCGGCGGTGGCGCAGCTGGTGGCGTTCATCGAGCGCGCGGAGCAGACGGCGCTGGGCGTGGCCAACCAGCACGGCGTGGCCGCGTTGCGGGACAACCCGGACGCCATGGGCACGTCGCTGGACATGCTGCGGCGCGCGGCCGCCACGCTGCTGCGGCTGGCGGAGCACGCGGAGAACCGGCCGCTGATCCGACGGCACGAGCGACGACTGCTGTCGCTGGTCATGTCGCAGATCCTCGACCAGAAGGTGGCGCACGAGCTGGCGGACGTGCTGTACCACTGCAGCCAGCCGCGGCCCGAGGGCGCGCCGTCGCCGGCGCCGACGCGTGCCGTCGAACAATAGACGTGATGTGAGTGTAGTGACGGTCGGTGAAGGACGCGAGCGCGACTCGCGCGGACCATGAGACTGAGTATACCTGTCGGTACGTGTACATATAGTGATACGGCGCAGGCCGACGCGAGGCCGTCGTAGCGGTGTTTGGAGTGTTAGGCTGTACAATCCAATTTTGTTATTTATGTCCACGATGATTTATTTACAAGAATGTCAATGTGCTATAATCGATTTCTATTGTTCGATTGAGAAAAGATGTATTATAACTCGTAATTTTGATTTTTATAATAAAATGGGACTTGAATCTGTTTATTGGTTTTATGATGGAGATTTTTATACCGAGTACCTTTAGCGCCTTTGTCTATAAAAGAAATCTTAGTGGAGTGTGAGGAGCTTATGTGGGCTATAAGTTTAAATTAAGTTTAATGTGAATTATTACAATAATCTATAATATATTGAAATTGAATCTGAATTTTATTTATTTTTCGAATTGGCATTTTTATAATTCTGCTCACCTCGATTCAAAATTAAAACACTTATCTCGTCCGCAATTCTAATTTAAATAACTTACTCTTTCATTTCGAATGTTAAAGGTTGGGCTATCTGAAGTCCAAAATGAATAATTATTTAGTTCGCTTCATTATATTATCAGGATCATTAATATAATGGACAAATTGTGCGCCATTTTATTATAATATAACCAGATGGAAGGGTTATTTATAATAGCGCCAATATCATAGACAAAATCTTTCATTCAAAATAGCAGTCTCTTGGCCCATGTACAAATAAATTCAAATAAATTATCCTATTGGTGGAAAGGTGCGATTTTATTGACACCGTGTGTATTTGGTATAAATGAACCGGGCACTGTTAGAACGCTGTTACTTCTCCACGATTTATTCTCTATTTATTTATAACTTATGCGAAAATACAGTTAGGTATAGTAGGAACGAAGTTCTAACAGCATATAAGTGGTATTTTTACTACAAGGAAAAAAACTAGCTCCGAGTTTAAAGGCCGAAACGCAGACAGCGGTGGTGGAGCGGCGCTGCGTTCTGTGCGGAACCTTTCATATTAGCTGAAACATTACACTGGTACCGCCTCAGAGCCGCGCCGCGCCGCTCCGCCACCGCTGTCAGTGCGTTCCGGCCTTATGGTAGTTTTTTGACAGAATCTATATCTGCAGTTTCTGTCCTCTAATATGCGTATTTAGGTACAGTTTACGTCAATAAATAAATAATAAATATTTGGGGACAATCTTCCACAAATCGCCTTGCGACAAACTAAGCAAAGCTTGTACTATGGGTACTAGACGACGATATACATATATGCTTCTTCTTTCCTTCCCTTTTCCCACCTATATGGGGTCGGGTCTCCTTGTCAATTCGCGCCAGCGTGGTCGATTCTGGGTTGTTTGTCTATCAATGTCCAGGTTTTTTAAATCGTTTTCAATATCAACGATATACTTATTTTGGATAAATACTTAAATACATAGAAAATATTCGTGCTCATCACACAAATAAATGCCCTTACCGGGATTGGAACCCAGGACCTCCGGCTTCGTAGGCATACTACCAACTACGCTACAGAGGTCGTCAATTGATGATATGTGCGTAGTTGAGTACACTATTCGCCTTAACGCAATGGAATAAGGTAAACATAATATAAACAAATGCAAATGTGTAAACATAATTATCTTTAACGTCGACTGTAAAGTGACTGTATGTCGGTTACGTTTCTGCTCTTAATTTTTCTTTATGATATGAACCAACTAGTTTCCACCCGCGACTTCTTCTGCGTAAACCCAGGATAAAAACTATCCTTTATTTTAATCCAGGCTATAAAATGTCTTTGTGCAAAATTTAATCCCAATCGGTTCAGCTGTTTAAGCGCGATTGAGTAACACATTTATAATAGTATATATATATATACTCTCTCTCTCTCTCTCTCTCTCTCTATTGGCACTCTTTGGGGGAGGCCTATGTCCAGCAGTGGACGTCTTTCGGCTGATATGATGATGATGATATAGGTATATATAGGATTTGAAGAAGATAAATGTAGTTAGGTTATATGCATAAATAATTTGTATGGCTATATTGTACAATTGTAGCCCTGCAAGTTTGCAGAAAATTAAGACCTGCGTTGGCCAGTATGATTACTACAAAGGTAAGTACGTATATGTTATAAAAGTGCAGGCTCGTAAATAAATACCGTTCCTCTACATTAATGTGTGCCGCAGGCTACCTACTAAGTATGTGTCTGTCTGCCTGTTGCCTCTTCACGCTTCAACCGCTGAACCGATTTAGATAAAATTTGGTAGTCCCGAAGAAGGGCATGTGATAGTTTTGATCCCGGAAATCATCCCTTAAGGGGGTAAACGTTTGTATGGAGCTACGGTATAAACGAGTTCCACGCGGACCGAGTCGCGGGCAGAAGCTAGTAGGTTATATTTTATCCCGCGGTTTCGCCTGGGTTCTTCATAATACACAGGCGGAGCCGCACGGGCAGGTAGTTAGATGAAAGTATCTTAAGTATCACTCGACACCTGGGGGCGTATAGTGGTTGCCGTTCTATATCATTATCACCGGATAAGTCGTCATGTTCTGGCAAGTACTTACCTATACATGTTAATAACTTATAAGTGATAAAATGGCAACCATAATACGCGTTCTTGGCGTTGAGAGGATTAATGTGGAAGCTCGATTCCCCGCACGTTACGCAGTGAGAGTCAGGATGGCGGGTGTACCTAAACAAATAAAAAAAAATGTATACGAAAAAAATTGTACCACCACGTACTTAAAGATATTACAAAATTAAGGTACACCCGCCAACCAGACAGTCAGGATGGCGGGTGTACTTCTGTGAGCTATGTTCCCACCAATTATTTAAAAAAATATATACACCAAAATTTTGTACCAAATTTGTACTTTAATATACAATTGATATTCGAGCAATACACATTTAAGGTCTTTCTACGGTAGGTACACGCATACGGTGTTGTTACTACTTAAACTTGTTTATTTTTCAACTCGTATTCGATTCGCTCCCATCACCTTCTATTATTGAAATCCTTCAGCCAAGCACCATTGAATTAATATTTTCACACTAGACTAGAAGCGTGCTGGCCTGGTGGGCCTCTTAGCAACGGCTTAACCAAAGGATTTCGTGTGCCTCTGTTGCGTCGTGAGAGTCAACCAAAGAGTAAAGTAAGTATAAGGAGTCAACCGATCGGTCGGGCAGTCGGAACTTATAATTAATAAGTTATTAACCATCGAAGATAAAGAGGGGTGTGATATTTAAGTATCTGTCTGTGTGTCGGTCTTTAACTTCCTAGCTCCTAAACAGATGCACCGTGAAAGTGCGGTTGTTTTTATCAAAACTCTTGTTTGTCGGGATGATTCTTGGCTATGTTCGTTCTTTGGGGAGTGAGGGGGGGGGGGATGTTTTGACGACCGGTTAGCCTAGTGGGTAGTGACGCTGCCTACAAAGCTGAAGATCCTTGGTTCGAATCCCGGTAAGGGCAAATATTTGTGTGATGAGCATGAATATTTGTTTCTGAGTCTTGGATGCTTTCTATGTATAAAAGTATTTACATATATTAAATATATCGTCGTCTAGTACCCATCACACAAGCCTAAAGTTTAGGTAGAATAAACTCTCCGGATGGACATATACCTACTATATTTTATCGCACGAGTTTACTTGTGTTCTTTGCAATATGTGGGCAACACGGCACGGGCAGGTAGTACCATATAATTTTCACCTCACTAAAGTGGATAATGAAATTAAAGATAAAAAATGTAAACAAAGAACTGTCAACATCAAAGTGACGTCTCAGGGGCAATCAACCAGGTTTTGGTTTTAACTAATTAATATATCGTCACTACTTTTAAAACAATCTTATATTTTACTTTGATCACTTTAATGTCGTAGGTTGGTATGAATAGGTACTTAGTAGGTGACGATAGTCCGGGCACGATATACAGCAAAAGCCTATTGCCAGCAGCCACTAGAACCACACCAAGCGATCGAAGCAAGACGTGCCATTATTATATGTCTTATTAGGAAGCGGAAAGGAAAACATTCGATCACGACAAACGTCAGAAAACGAATGCGATTCAGAGGGCCTACCGCGAACGGCATTCGAAGTTCCCTCTCTCTGTCATACTTACGAGTTCGTACATAAGTGCGACAGAGAGGGAAAACTTCGAATGCCATTCGCGGTAGGCCCTCAGATTTCAGAAAATGGCCGCCTCAGCTCGGAGCAAAGATATTAAAGCGGTCTACGCACGATCAGACAAGTCAATTCAGTATAAATGGAACTTGAATTAATTTTTCGGTTTTACTAAAAAAATAAGAATAAGGAATAGGAATATCTAGGTATATTAATTGAATTACGAACCAAAGGTTTACAATTTCTAACCATTGCCAGTGGCGTAAATATAAACTGCTCATATTTATGAATATAAAATAATTACGTTTTCATTTCGCTTATTTAAATATTTACGAATATTTTCCAGGCATTATTTTACGTATAAATTAGTCGCATTATTTTTTATCTCGCTTATTTAACGAATTTTTAGTTTCCACTTCTTGGGATTGATTTTATTGCAGTGGCAACACATTTGTTTACATTTTTTATCTTTAATTTCATTATCCACTTTAGCTCGGAAAGCCCTTTTTGTATGTTTGATACCTGGTCTATTGCTTATCAGCTTAAGTGACATGTGACAGCTAACAAAACGTAGAACGTTAAAATTACTAAATTTTAAGTGCGATAATCTCCTGATCCTCGCTCAGCACAACTTTTTCGACCTTGTGGCATGCATTTTATCGTGCTGTCATGAGACAAGCATTTTGGGAGCGGGCTTAGGGACTAATAGTGTTGTGATTTAGCGTTCGGCCGAGCTTTAAAAAGACTGGAGACGTTGATGCTAAGACTACCGCTATGCTGTACTGCAAAGACTCGCGTTAGTCTTAACGGTTCGAGAGTTTTTAAGGCTCGGCTAAGCTGACTCGCAACGCAAACCTATCTCTGTGATTTGCCATCATCAAGTCATCATCAATTTACCTCCAAAATGATTTATGAGCAATAATAGTAATTGAAGTGGTATTTCAACGAAATCTAATCGAACTTTGTGCAGTAGTTACCTACGTCATTAAAAAGTCCATAGGTCATCCCCCTTCATCATCATCATATCAGCCGAAAGACGTCCACTGCTGGACATAGGCCTCCCCCAAAGAGTGCCGCAATGGCCGGTCCTGCGCCACCCGCATCCAGCCGACTCCCGCGAAATTTACCAGGTCATCAGTCCACCTTGTGGGGAGCCTACCCACGCCGCGCCTTCCAGTACGTGGTCGCCACTCGCGAACCTTTCCGCCCCAACGGCCATCGGTTCTACTTGCAATGTGCCCCGCCCACTGCCACTTAAGTTTAGCAATTCGGATGGCTATATCGGTTACCTTGGTTCTGCTGCGATCGCGCAGAGAAACTCCCAGCATAGCCCTCTCCCTTGCCCTTTGAGTGACTTTGAGCCTTCTTATGAGGCCCATAGTAAGCGACCACGTTTTCGTGCCATATGTCATCACTGGCAACACACACTGGTCAAAGACTCGTCTTGAGACGCTGCGGAATATTGGACGAAAGATGTGTCGTAGCTTCCCGAATGCGGCTCAAAGTCACCCAAAGGGCAATGGAAAGGGAAGAGTATCTGCGTGATCGCATCAGAAATGAGGCTATTCGCAGCAGAACTAAGGTAACCGATATAGCTCTCCGAATCGCTAAACTTAAGTGGCAGTGGGCGGGGCACATTGCACGTAGAACCGATGGCCGTTGGGGCGAAAAGGTACTTGAGTGGCAACCTCGTACCGGAAGACGCGGCGTGGGTAGACCCCCCACAAGGTGGACTGATGACCTGGTAAAGGTCGCGGGATTCCGCTGGATGCGGGTGGCTCAGGACCGGTCACTTTGGCACTCTTTGGGGGAGGCCTATGTCCAGCAGTGGACGTCTTTCGGCTGACATGATGATGATGATATAAAATAAATACCGTAAAGACAAACCGAAAGCCTTCCTGTTATATAACGAGCTTAACTAGGTAGGTACCAGTAGAAAAACATTAAATGTGTATAACTCGCAAACCACGAATTACATTGCCCAAATGTAAATTGTATATTAAAGTACAAATTTGGTACAAAATCTTGATGTATAATTTTTTTTTATAGTTGGTGGTCACTGAAGTACACCCGCCATCTTGACTGTCTGGTTGGCGGGTGTACCTTAATTTTGTAATAACTTTGAGTACGTGGTGGTACGTTTTTTTTAAAATGTGGTACTAAATAGTACATTTTGGGTACATTTTTTTCGTATACTTTTTTTAAATATATCTTTAGATACACCCGCGATCCTGACTCTCACGTTACGCAATGCAGAAAAGTTGTCCCCAAATATTAAATTATCAAGTTAGGCATCCTTATTAAAAAGACACCCGTAGGTGTTAGTGCTTATCAGTAGAGACAAGTAAAGTGTAAAGACGGCCAATGTTCCTTTTATATTATAGTTATGAGCCTGCTGTAGCTAACTCACTATAGGTATCTGTACTATATTCATTTCGTACAGCACTTAGATAGATAGTTAGATAAAAACTTTATTAGCGTAGGTACATGAAAATCATGAAATATATGAGAAAACTTCGAGTACCAAGTTGTTTAAAACAGAGATAAAAACTTATAAACGTAATTATTAATTGTCACGCACGAATAGCCGCGAAAAGGCGCTGACTCAGCATGGCTGTGACATTGCGGCAGCGCTGGTATTCTGCCGGAACCAGCAGTGTGCGCATGGGCTTTTCGGCATGAGCATCTTTCTCGCGCTACGTTATGATGGGCGTGATTCTAAAACCTTTACAAAGATACTAATAACATGTATTATTGAAAGAGAAAAAAAACTACAAACAAAACAAACAATATTAACACTAGAGGCAACTACTGGCACCAGAAGCTCCCAATGACCTTCAATCTGTTACTGTCCGTTTTTTCGTGTTTTTTTATTGCTTACCGTATTAACAACAACGAGGTTAACCGAAAAATTATAGAAAAATAAAAGTTCATTTTTTTCCAAAAAACTCTCGTGCAAAGTAGATAAAGGATTGAAGAACCGATTAACGTTTGTGCCATAAATATTGTTATGACGCAGGAATATCAACTCAAAACTAGTAAAAAAACGCGTGGTTCATTGTTCTTAAATTTCGATTGAAAAGATAGCTTCGAACGTACTTCACGAATTGGTGGAGGAATGTTGTTCCAGCACCTCGAGGCCAAGTACAAGTACCTGAAACTTCCCCGGAATGACGCGGTCTTGTGTTTGCATGGGACCAAAAGACATGACCTGGATGATCGGTGTTAAATAGCCATGGACGACCAATTTAATTTCCTGTACAAATAATCTGGACTACCTGTCTTAATCATATCAAATAGCCTACTTACTAGCAAATAGATAGTTAAATTCAAATTCAAATATTTATTCGTGACACACAATTTACACATACAAAAGAAATAAGTAATATAACACACATTTTGTCACGAAATGGACCCTGCTCAGCATGTTGCTAGCTTTGCAGCCAGCGCTGGTCTTCCGCAGGGTCCATTCGGTGAGAGCACGGTGGGCAACAACGACAGATACACATGCAAAAATAATAACTTAACAAAAAAGTATAAAAATGAACTATTATGTAGCTAAAATACACACTTAATAATAAAAATATACAAAAAGGAAAGAATGAACAATTTTGAAAAAAACTGCGAAAAATTGCATCCCACAAACCACTACGTGACGTGAGTGTGGGCCTTTACGGTACCAGTGAACGCTTTACTTTCTGCGATAGGATAGGACATATTCAAAAGTTTTGCTTCATACAAAAAGGGGTAATATGAGAGCGCTGTATTAATTTGTCGGTTTTAGCTAGCAGACAAAATCCAAACGATGAGGAACAATAATTTAGCTTGGAGAAAATTAGGGCCTCATGCACAAAGACGAACTCGGAGGTCAACGTCCAAATATTTGCGGACCTTATAGGTATAAGATTTTGAGCCTATAAAAGCAGTTAGGTACCTACAATTTCCGAGACATGATTTTGGAACCGCTAACCCGAATCCATGAGGACACCGAGGTTTCGAGCTTCCTGTACATCCTCTACCTCACTACCCAGTATAACTAAGTATTTGGGAATTAAATATTTTTATGTCCTTGACCTGTTTTTTTTACCCTAAAATTAAACTCTTAGATTTCTTGGGGTTCAAAACGAGAGAGTTCTTAGATGACCACAGCCAGCAACACTGTCAAAAAATTTATTGCCTCAAAAGTATCCGATGACGTAAAAGAAATACAGGCTGACTGGTAATTCGACCTATTCCTTGAAAGGGGTTATACTAGAGCTAATTGCAACAACTTACGTCCAGTCAACCAGGGGTCAAAACTCGCTTTTTTCTGAGTGATTTGAGTTTCTAGTTTCTTTGAAATCAGGGCCTGGTTGACTGGACGTAAATAGTTGCAAATTAGCTGTAGTATAACCCCTTTCAAGGAATAAGTCGAATTACCAGTCACCCTGTATAAACCTGCAAGTCATCTGCATATAAGTTGATATAAGTGATATTTACAATATTTCATGATTTTACAAATGTCAGATGAATAAATTATGAACAACAAAGGGCCGAAAATAGAACCTTGAGGAAATCCTCTATTTACTTGTTTCAGCTCCATCCACATGACCTTTTTCCACCTTTTTCCTTAGGAGCTTTTTCATTGAGTTCACAGATGGCGCCAATGTTGGCAAATGTTTCATCATCATCATATCAGCCGAGATGTCCATTGTTGGACATAGGCCTCCCCCAAAGCGTGCTAAAGGCAAATGTTTGGGATCTCATTATTGGTCATAGTACACTTTCCATTTTTAATTCACCTGTTTATTGTTCACACTTAACTTTGGGACTGGCAGCTAAAACACATTGATGACAGCCCAATGAAATTCTTTATTCAACTTCTATCACTTTATTGTCATTATCCGTTTTATCCGTGTATGTTTGGTTAACATGTTAATGTAAATTGCTTTATTGTAGTAACTCAGATATAAATGAATTCACAAAAAACCAGGGAATAGGTCTAGGTCACTCCTATGTCCTTTTAGACTGTAATCAATGGAGTGTCAGGCAAGTGAGAGTAAGAATTTGTTCCAAGTGTTCGATGCTTCCAAACGTAAGCGTGGTAGGAAGAAACGAGACGGAGCAGAGGGCAGGTCAGTAGCCCGGTCTGCGGCGAGTGACGATTCTACAAGCGTAAGTAAACTATATGAGCGCCTATAAAAATAGTTAGCAACAAATTACTTATACACTAACTGTTGCGTATTTTGCAAGCAGGGTCAAATCCGGGTGGTGTCGGCTAAAGCCAGTCTACAAGAGACCCTTCCGTCAAAAACTGATGCTTTCCCGAGCCACGATGAGAGGTGATATGGTGATCTACATACATACATATAATCACGCCTCTTTCACAGAGGGGTAGGCAGAGATCACGGATCTCCATTTGCTACGATCCTGACAAACCACTTTCGCTTCACTCACTTTCATAACATTTCTCATACATGCTCGTCAGTTTAGGGTATTTTTGACCTGGCCTTTTAGTAAGATTTCTCCAATTTGATCGGAGAAAGTTCGCCTAGGTCTTCCCCTTCCAACTTGTCCTTCCACTCTTTTTATATACACTCTCTTCTCTCTCTTCTTTCGGTGATCGAATCATGTTTTATATTGAACATTAATGAACATTTCGTGTTATTTACGAATGCTTTATACGATTAGGAATGCTGATAGTAGCCCGTCACTGTCCCGGACTCCGAGCTCGCCTCGCCGCCACCGACGTCCCACGTATGTTTGACAAACTATTAGTTAGGTATTTTCGCTGATCATCATTGCCATCCAGTGCAAGAATACGCAATGTCATCGAACCTAATCAGATTTTGGCTTATAGGTACCAGCTTACTTGATTTTTAAACCAGATGTCGTACTATTCCTCACATTAAGTAGTTGCATTTAAAATAATGTTAACATACGAAACTACGTGACGTGGCCAATCAGCCAATAGCCAATCAACGTACCTAACCTTTCGTATCAAGCAGCCAATTTAATCCTAATAAGACCACAGTAATAGGTATATGCCATTAGATTGAGTCGCTCGAATCATGTTTTTAAACCACGATCGATGGTGACAAACTAGCATACGGCCTACCTGATGGCAAGGGGTTAGTGTTGTGTACAACGCTCATTTCGAGGCTTATAGACTCGAGCCTTAAAGACTCCAAAGGCTTAAAGACTCGATGCTGTTTAAGAACCGTGTTGCCTTATTCTACGCATATGAATGCAAAATATTGACTTTTCGTCACTCGAGTCTTTAAGCCTCGGGAGTCTTTAAGGTTCGAGTCTTTAAGCCTCAAAATGAGCGTTATCCACAACACTACAAGGGGTACAGAGCAAGTCCAGGCAATGAACTGACAACTTGTATGGAAAAAATGACAAATTTGGAAATAATTTATAATAGCTGATTTTTTTTTTGTAATGGATATATTATCAATTAAATAGTTACCTAGCGACAAAATCCAACAAAATTTCAGACATCAAAAAAATTATAACTTAACTAGCTTTTGAAAAATCAGAAAAAATATTAATTAATGGGTTTATCTTTATTTTGGTTCATTTACATTTGCTCTATAATATTCAAAATAAATAATTATAAAAAAACAATTCATGCTTTATTTAAATCTATTTAAATACTTCCGGATGGAAAGTTTGTTGGATTCTTGAATAAAGCATCTTAAGCGCAATTTACACGTGCAAGAAATTGCATGCAAGTTTCATTACATTGCCGCGGTTACCGAGGTATGCTGAGTTCAATTGATCTATCAAACCCCGCAATGTAGTTAAACTTGCATGCAATTTCTTGTATTATAAATTAATGTTTTTCAAAACCGTATTTTGCCTAGAGTAAGTACAGACATCGAATACGCTTCGCTGTCCCATTTGATGAATTTGATGATTCACTGTGTCGACAGCAACAGACAACTCCAGGTCTTTCATTCTCCTCAGTCTCCTCACGCGCACCTTGGGGAGCTCTAGCAACGTTTCCTACTAAAAACCCTTCACGGCTCGTGGTTACGTTTGTTTAAACATTCTTTTAAATGTAACTTACTAGTAATACCTACTTACCTATAGACTATAATCCAAAGGAAAATTATTGTACAGTCAGCAACAGAAGTAGCCAAGCGGGCCGGGTGTTCAAAATGATGTACACGCTCTTAATTTCTTAAGAATAAAGTAGTGTGCAGGTCATTTTGAAGACCCGGCCCGCTTAGCTACTTCTGCTGCTGACTGTAGCTAACTAATAGGTACAGTCAGGGGTAATAATATACGTAGATAAATAAGGACATAAATATATATACACGCCTTTATGACGTTGACAATAGAGTCCTGTACAGATATTTATGTCATTATTTATGTACGTATATTATTTACCCCTGACTGTACCTACAGTAAGCCAAGAAAGTGGTATACTTACCACTTTTCTACTTTATTATTTGTACAATACCTAAAGGTTCAAAAGTGGTAAACAACTTTCTTAGCATACTGTACAGTCGCCATCACATACATAGGTACACTTTAGGTGTTCAAAAATATCGGCGCATGCACCCTAATGCCTTGAAAATAGAGGTGTGTTCCGATGTTTGTGACGTGCTTGTTTGCTCCGTTGTATGTGATGGCGACTGTACCTTAAGAAAAATTCAACTAGATATCTTTTTCCATAGCAGAAGAGAAAATATGTCACTGGCTTTGAAGGCAGGTCTCGTGTCCACGCCCCGTTCAATGTCGCCGCAACGCGTAAGTTACTGCCTTTTGCTTTCAAATACTTACGTGTACCTACGTACATTACTAAATTGCATATTCTACTCTGTAGAGTAACTATATTGACCTATACTTTCCATAGTCACCATTCGAGGTCATTTTCAAGCGATACAAAAAGAAATCCACTGTTCAGCTAATTCACAAAACCGGAATTAATTATGCTTACAAAATTGCTGGGCTATGAATGGTCTAGCACTAAGGGCACATTTAGCTCTTCGTCGGTTATATATATCGGATAGCAATCCACGGACGTGTTATTGTTTAATTCAGGAAGACGACGGAACCTTCGAATCGGTGCCGCAGGACCAGGGTTCATTCATCTACGCCTTTCTGGAAGAAGCCATTAAAAGGGACAAGAAAAAGTGAGACCTAATACTTATTACTATTGTATTATTATTTATTAGCGTTGTCCTCAATTATGTTGAAGTACTTACTTACCTATCTTTTCTGCCCTAACAATAAGCTGGAATGGCTGGTTGTTTCATAATCAAACCGTCTTTGTCTGTGGTTGCTTGCAACAGCAGAGTGCTAGAACTTTACGGTTTCGCTCTATGAAAACACAACAATACGAGTATATCGATATCAGCCATATTTTTACACCAAAAAATAGGTTGGGTAATTTGACTAAATATTCATTAATAATCCACCAAAATTTAATACCGATCGATACGGTAAAAAATAATGAAAAGTAATCTTCATAAATTCCGTAAAAATCAGGCGAAAATGGTATAAACTTTCTTTACTTTATAATTGACTACGTGACTACGTCTATATACGTTCTCTGGGATACGCGCATAATCCACTTATTTTTGTTAATGAATAAACCTTTCTATAGGCCAGATTAAATTCAAGTTCAATAGTAAAAGTTGTTTAAAATAACATATAAAAGCCGTATACAAATATTTAGCCTGATATTGAATTATTTCCAAAAAAACCGTAATTTTCTCAGGGTAATAGTATTTTATACAATCGTTACACAATGAGGGCTCTTAAGGTGGTTCGATTGCCATACAAAGCGTTATTTGACATTCGCAGGCTAACGGCGTGATATTTTAAGAAACTTATGTAACAAACTTTCATTTGCGCCAAATTCCCCCTTTCCTAGAATAAACTTGTATAAACTAGATTAATTTGAGAAAAATAGTTTTCCCAAAATATCACGTGACAAACCAATTTCTCAAATTAATCTAGTTTATACAAGTTTATTCTAGGAAAGGGGGAATTTGGCGCAAATGGGAAGCCAATTTATGAAAGTTTGTTACATCAGTTTCTTAAAATATCACGCCGTTAGCCTGCGAATGTCAAATAACGTTTTGTATGGCAATCGAACCACCTTAAAGCCGAGTACCGTCAAAAAGTAGCCGAAAAAACCTCGCGTGATTTGTGCACAATCCCTTACGATGTACAGTCGCCATCACATACATCGGAGCAAACAAGCTCGTCACAAACATCAGAACAAACCTCTATTTTCAAGGAATTAGGGTGCATGTGCCGATATTTTTGAACACCTATAGTGTACATGTATGTGATGGCGACTGTAAGTGTATTAAGGTGGCGGTCCGCGGTATAGTCAAATAGCCCCATACACACGTAGTGGTTTGTGGGATGCAACTTTTCGCTGTTAGTTTTCAGGGTTCCGTACTCAAAGCGTAAAACGGGACCCTATTGCTAAGACTTCGCTGTCCGTCCGTCTGTCACCAAGCTGTATCTCAAGAACCGTAATAGCTAGAGAAATGAAATTATCACAGATTATGTATTTCTGTTGCCGCTATAACAACAATTACTAAAAACAAAATAATTTTTTTTTTAAAGGGGGCTCCCATACAACAAACGTGATTTTCTTGCCGTTTTTATAGATAATGGTACGGAACCCTTCGTGCGCGAGTCCAACTCGCACTTGGCCGGTTTTATTTTAATTGTTAATTCTTTCCTTTTTGTGTATTTTTATTATTAAGTGTGTATTTTAGTTACATAATAGTTTATTTTTAGGGTTCCGTACTCAAAGAGTAAAACGGGACCCTATTACTAAGACTTCGCTGTCCGTCCGTCCGTCCGTCTGTCTGTCACCAGGCTGTATCTCAAGAACCGTGATAGCTAGAGAGTTGAAATTTTCAGAGATTATATGTATTTCTGATGCCGCTATAACAACAAATATTAAAAACAAAATAAAAAAAAAAAATAAAATTCAAATTCAAATATTTATTCGTGACAATAAAAAAAATAACACATACAAAAGAAATAATACAATACACATTTTGTCACGAAATGGACCCTGCTCAGCATGTTGCTAGCTTTGCAGCCAGCGCTGGTCTTCCGCAGGGTCCATTCGGTGAGAGCACGGTAGGCAACAACAACAGTTACACTCGCAAACTCTTTTTATAGATAATGGTACGGAACCCTTCGTGCGCGAGTCCAACTCGCACTTGGCCGGTTTTTATACTCTGTTTTATGATATTACATGTGTATCTGTCGATGTTGCCCACCGTGCTCTCACCGAATGGACCCTGCGGAAGACCAGCGCTGGCTGCAAAGCTAGCAACATGCTGAGCAGGCTCCATTTCGAGACAAAGTGTGTTTTATATTAAGTATTTCTTTTGTATGTGTTTTTTTTGTTGTCACGAATAAATACTTGAATTTGAAATATAAAAATATGGGATTGTGAATATTTCAAAGACAACGTTCTGTTACCGTTGTATTGATGTAGCAATGCGTGTTTTACGAGAAAATTGACGGTACCCACAGGCAACGTCACGCGCGGCGTCACGAGGAGCATGACAAAGGGAACCGAGCGCGGGCCTCCTCGCCGAGCGAACAGCGCGACCGGCGCGACCCCCGAGACCACAGGGACCACCGCGACCACAGAGACCACCGAGAACACCGTCATCATAGACGGCGCGATGACTCACCCAAGGAATCTGAGAAGTAACCTTCCAGCTTTAGCACCCATGGAACAACATTATATACGTTTCTCATACAATTATCGTCTGAGACCGCATAACACTTTCCGCGTGGTAGTCACGGACTTTAATTGATTACTTAACCACTTAGGAGCTCCATCGAGAATTTTTGCTGCTTATTGCACGTTTATAACCATACCAATTGTAGTTTAACCAGCAAAGCAGAAAAATTAAGGAGCTCCCAAGTGGCTTAACAATTAACTCCATCACCACCATCATCATGGTCACCTGGGACCATGACCGATGCAACCCATGTCGAAACGTCAGAAATAAAGGTAAATAAATACTTATCGCGTTAGTATAGACCCGTGTCGATACACAATAATTGAAATAAGTATGTTATCAAATAAAGGCTGACTGTACCTACCTACCTATCCGTGTAACTAGGTAGGTACCTATCTAAATGTGCGTTGCAATAGTCGGTTCTAAAAACCTAAATCTAAATCATGTTACTTTATTGGCGTTCAAAGGTTAAATGCATTTAACATACGAAATTTGAAATACTAACCTCAAGTTTTATTTATATCGCCAGGCCTCCCAAAGTCGAGAACCCGGCACCAGTAATTGATCAAAATGCATTGATTGAAACATTCGCTAAATTATGCGCTACAATAAGCACGAAGGCGGAAAAGTCTCCGAGCAAGAATGTCGTAAGTTCCATCGTATTTTATTCGAAGTTGTCCTCGATAAACCGGGGCCTTTTTTTTAATTTTATGTTACCGATATTCTTCAACGTGTTTCAGCAACGTTCGCTGAGCCACAAGTCATTGCAATGCGAAGGTGTATCGAGACAAATTTGTAACGACGTCGACCAACGCCCGGTGAAGCTAACCAGTCATGAAAATTCTGAAGGCAAAATCCCTGTCTCAATCGTCCGTAGTCAGGAGGATAATTGCGGTCGACTTCGGAGTCGTGACAACGTCGCCGCGTCTCGCTCGCACGTGATGCAAGAGAGAAACAGGAGCACCTACTGTGTTTATACGGACAAAGAAAACACTGTTGGAGAACAGTTGCAGCAGAGAGAACAATATAGAAGTAAACTCGACGTCACCGGATCAAAGATGCACAACGCAGCAGATGATAGGCGTCGCGAATACGCTCCCCGTCCTGTCGCCACCAGGAGCGTTCTCAACCAGTCCTGCAGGGGTTACAGAGAACACAATCACACCATGGATGCTCAAAGAGATTGTGATTATCGTAGAGAAACGGAAAGGGAATATGACCACGATAGGGAACTCAACAGAGACTACGACCGCGTTATAGAACCTAACAGAGAAAGATGTTATGACGATGAAAAGAAAAGGTATTATAACCAAAAGACCAGCAGGAGCTACGATGTGCACCGAGATGCGTATGTTGAAGACGACAGACTGTACAGAACTGCAAGGAGTGACAATCACAGAGACCGGCGTTACGACGAAAGAAGATACGAAGACAGAGATCGAAAGAGGCTAGGCGAAGAAATGGAAAAACGAGACAAATATTTTGAAGATAAACCGTTTGTGGCTCGCGACCGCAACTACCACACGTTTAAAGAAAGTAGGGAACGTAGGAGTAAAAAAAACCTGGAGCGTTTTGAAAGAGCCTCCGTAACATCGAGGGACGAGGAATACAAGGAGAAGTTTTCTGAAAGGGAGAGAGATTCCGGTCTTAGTGTGGCGGATGGTGAGAGTACTGCTAGTGCTCGAAGTAACTACTTAAGATTAGTAAAGGTTGGTTAACGATTTAGCAGTTGAAAATGTACGATACTTTTGTTTCACTTACTTATTTACTTAGTTACCTACCTCTTACAACGTAGAAAAATGTTTTACTTTTTTTATCAGCAAGAAATTATGGAGCAAAGGGTTGCCATGGACAAGATGATGAACTTGTGGAAGGAGTTGATGCGATGTTTCAAGGGCTATTCGCAAACTTCGGGGGAAAAGGCTGTTACTGTAATTATTTCATACCTACATTATTATTATTTTCCTACAAAAAAAATATTGAAGATTAGTGGCGAAAAGGAAGAGGTACTTTTTTAAAGATTATGGAGGGAAGAGATGCCTTCATAATTTAACGATATATTCCATAAACCTAGATCACTTTCGCCCTTATCACTACGAGTAGGTATAATGCTTAGTAGGTACATTACTCGATGAAGGAAAGGCGGGAGGAAACGGCGTCGGTAAAACTTTTAGTGCCTAACTAATACAAAGTACAGCTCTCCCGCCCGGTGCTCTATATGTTTCCGCCCAATCAAAGCTGTAAAAACAAAAATACCTACACGTTCATACATGGTGACTGGTGGTGTGTGTAGGGCGTAATATCCTTAAAAAATGCAATTGTTTTTTGTTAGGAGTCGGCGGCTAACAGCGCGCGGGACTCGGCGGCCGCGCAGCTGCGGCTGTGGCGCGAGTGCATGCGCCGGTACGAGACGGTCGCGCGGGACGTCGGTGACACGGACGCGCGCCTCATGGTACGGGCGCCCAATGCGCCATCAGCATGCATGACGTCTTGGCAATAGAGTCATATAATATCTGTGACCACTTTGTTCACTCCGATATATCTGATGGCGACTGTAACTTTACACATATATACTCGACTCGCAGTCAATAAAGTATTAGTGTAGACCATCCAAATATTGGCACCTATAGGGCTCGTCACCGTAACTAACATACCTATTGTTTTAACATTTTAAGACGAAAAAGTAAGGTTATGTTTAGGTATTTATGCGACTTTTAGATGATGGGAGAATTTTTATCGAATCGCTCATTAATCTATATGTTATTTTATTACCCACGACCCTACGAGTAGAGGTTAGAAAGTTTACCTTATTATGATACGTTTGTGATGTCCAGGAGGAGATCAACAAACAGCGGTCGGAGATGGCCGAGATGGCTACTATGTGGCAGGAGTGCCTGCTGCGCTATCGCGAGATGAGCACCGACTTCAACAACCTCAAGCAGAAGGTATTTGACACACTGTTCAGGAGATCAACAAGCAGCGGTCGGAGATGGCCAAGATGGCTACTATGTGGCAGGAGTGCCTGCTGCGCTATCGCGAGATGGGCACCGACTTCAACAACCTCAAGCAGAAGGTATTTGACACACTGTTCAGGAGATCAACAAACAGCGGTCGGAGATGGCCAAAATGGCTACTATGTGGCAGGAGTGCCTGCTGGGCTATCGCGAGATGAGCACCGACTTCAACAACCCCAAGCAGAAGGTATTTGACACACTGTTCAGGAGATCAACAAACAGCGGTCGGAGATGGTCGAGATGGACACCATGTGACAGGAGTGTCTGCAGCGCTATCGCGAGATGAGCACCGACTTCAACAACCTCAAGCAGAAGGTATTTGACACACTGTTCACTGTTCAGGAGATCAATAAGCAGCGGTCGGAGATGGCCGAGATGGACACCATGTGACAGGAGTGTCTGCAGCGTTATCGCGAGATGAGCACCGACTTCAACACATGCTGTCGGCTTTAAGACCGCATAAATGATACCTAAAGGGACATTAACAAATTAGAGGCACTGTAAGTATTACCATCGAGCAGGCTCCCAAAACCTTGAACTAGGAGGTATATCCTAGCTCGCACTACTAAAATGGCTTCGAAACAAACCATCTAGATCTGAACTAGTGAAAGATTTTTTTGAAATACTCATATTCATACTCATAATTTAAAGATAATAAAAAATTGCATGTCAATAGAATGTATATTAAAATAAGCTTAGGTTATTAACATAGCTATATTAATGATATTATTTTGAGTTTAAAAACTCTTCAAAACTACAGAACGACTGCTCAACATGCCATGCTTTGAGTTTGAGTATCGGATTAATAGTTGCCTTATACCCCATGCATACATAACCAAGCTACATAACCATCCCTTGCAAATTCGCGAAACGCTAAAAGTAGTTTAGGTTCATTAGCCTAGTTGGTAGTGACGCTGCCTACGAAGCAAGAGGTCCTGAATGAAACAATGACAATGGAATTATTTTAGTTATTATTATACTGGACTTTGTTATTATGTTGAATATTATTGAATTGTAATATGTTGTAATGTATGTGACGATTTTCTTTAAATATTTGCACGCCATCAGCCGGCAGAATTGTGCTGGACTATAAAATTGGAATGTAACACTTATAATGACCATGATTCAAGCAAATAAACGGTCTATCTATCTGGGTTCGAATCC
This sequence comes from Epinotia brunnichana, assembly GCA_963854355.1. Lineage (NCBI taxonomy): Eukaryota > Metazoa > Arthropoda > Insecta > Lepidoptera > Tortricidae > Epinotia > Epinotia brunnichana. Next base: position 7,306,271 of record OY977936.1, on the reverse strand, counting down.
CGGTATTTATTTGTGTGATGAGCACGAATATTGGTTTCTGAGTCATGGATATTTTCTATGTATTTAAGTATTTATTTATCTATATAAGTATGTTTATCATCGTCTAGTACCCATAGTACAAGCTTTGCTTAGTTTGGGACTAGGTCGCTTTGTGTAAGATTGTCCGCAATATAATTTTTTTTATTTTATTTTTACTAGGCAGCTTCAGACGCCCGAATGGCAAACGGCCCAGAAATATGAGCGCTGCGTCGAATCTTTCGAACTACGAACAAAATGGCGCATGGGGCATGCTGGTCATGTAACTTAGTTATCTATGGAGAACATGATGTTCCGTCTTACCCCCTTTATACAAATTTACAAAGCTACAATTTCACAGATTTATCCTCTTTATAATTATTTAGTATAGATAGTATAGAAAATTGGTAACGAAATTGGTATACGAGGCGGAAGTCTCTGATCAAGCCCCTGTTAACCTGTTCAGTTGGCTGTGCCGGCGCCAGCGGGCACCGTGCTGGTGCCGCCGGTGTGCGCGGAGGGAGAGGGCGCGGTGCCGGTCGCCTCCTTCTGCCAGCCTGCATACCCGCCTCCGGTACGATAACAGTCATCTGCGCGAACATCTGGCTGGGCAGGAGCCGCAGGAGTAGATAGTTATCCACACCGTGACCAGCGACGACGACCGTTAGCTGATCTCCAATTTCTAATTTAGGACCAAAACGTCTACCAATGTGTTGCCGGTATACTTAGGTATTATTTTGGACGGTATATATTGCACTTTCGTTGCGGTCTCAACAACCAATAACAACGACATAAGTACCATCAACGTTGATATAAGAAAGTGACATTTGGAAGATTTTATGGATTTCTGTTAGAAATTAGAGGTTGGTTAGGCCGGCCACAGACACACGGAATTCTCATTCGATTTGAGTACGGAATGACAGGTGGGAACGGGACATCGCTCTACATATATATAGCGCTGTCTCACTTGCACATGTCATTCCGTACGGAAACCGAATGAAAATCCCGTGTGTCTGTGGCCGGCCTAACGGGCGTGTGAGCCCTGATATGGCTTGCAAATCCAAACGAACTGCCCCGGCATGTGCAGTGGAGCTGTAAGAGGGATTTGGTCCATATTGCCGTGACTGACGATTCCCATCAAGGTTTAGAAGGCCTTTCCAAAATTATTAACTATTTCGATGCAGAAACGCCATTCTGGTTGCTGCGGGGAGTGCGGGGCAACCTCTTAGTACGTCTATAAAGGCCTCCACACACCGGTCGCGTGCGCGGGCCCGCCGCGGGCCCGCGCACGCGACCGGTATGTGGAGGCCTTAAGGGCAGGCTCCTGTCACTCTCGGAAAAAAAAGTTGCCAACGAGCGACGTCTATACGTACCTACTTGTCTATTTTAAAGGACCTAATAAGCCTGCTGTAGCTAAATACGATAGAGATGTCTCTGTACAGTCGCCTACAAAGAGATCGATACGGCCAAAATTATAAAAACATGTACTTACTCGTAAGTATCCCTACACTACTTTATTGCCTTAGTCATTGCATTTCGTATGACACTTAGATCCACAATTTATCTGATCTGATTGCTTATTGAGTTAATACCTACATGGCGGCATGGCACTATTGCGTTAGGCATGGGCTCGAATGAACCTTTTCAATCCTCAATGTTTTTTTTGCCGGAGAAAGACAATACGCATGTTGTAACTTGGCAGGCAATCCTATATCATAATAGTACCTAATATACTTATTATTTATTTACACAGTTTATTATGAGTAGGTACCTACTTTACCCAACACAGTTGCCGCCGGGCTACGCGGGCGGGTCTCCAGTGCGAGCGCGGGCCTCCGCGCCCGCGCCGCCCGCCTGGTGGTGGAGCGAGCAGGGGCACGCGCGTGCCCCGCCCGCGCGCCGCTCGTCGCCCGAGTCGCGCGGCTCGTGCGACCGCGACCGCGACCGCGACCGCAACCGCGACCGTGAGCGAGAACGACGACGACACAAGGACCGTGAACGAGGTATGCTGTTTGCTTTAGTGTTAGGTAACGCTCGTGACGTGCGCTTGGTAGTGGAATGAGCTAGAGCTTAAATGTGCGCCGCTCGTCGACTCGCTGCTCACTGGCTTGCAAACCGCGGCCTAGTACCTAGATCACAGGTATCGAGCTAACGGGCGAGACAGTGTTCTCGGCCGAGTACTCGGTGCGTATAAACAGTCACTCGCCATGTTATACGCACCGAGTACTCGGCCGAGAACACTGTCTCACCCGTTTGCTCGGTACGTGTGATCAAGTCATAACCGCGACCACTGCCAAGATCGCTGACGACGCAATGACTATCTGACAACGCTCTATATAGACCACTACGACGTAATTTAGCAAAAACAGATTGAAAGTTCTTTCGGGAAAATAATCAAAACACATGAATCTAACACATCGCTATTCCCTTTTTAGGGTTAGCCAGAATGGCAAAAACGGAATAGTTTCGTCATGTCCGTCTGTCACAGGTTTTACTCGAAAACTATAAGGTGTATTTTGTTAGCCGCTACATAGTTCGGTAATAAAATGAGAGTATATCGCGGCCGTCTTGTGATGTGATAGCTGTGCTGCTGTCATGTATTTTATCGTGTTGTCATGAGACGTAGACGTGGGAGTGGGCATACGAGTTATAGGCCTTTCAAAATAAATATAAGGTTTCTAAGCAATTATTTTGATTTAGTGAGTATAGTCTTCTTTGAGATGGCATTAGTTGTTTTGGTTTTTTTCGAATTGTACTCAACACTAACACGAAGTATCTAATCTCTCTTTCAGAAGATTCAAAATACAAGGAAAAGTCCAAACCCACCGCCGCGCGCTCCGAACACAGACGTAGAAAGAGATGATACCATTACCAGCTTAAGCACAAATTAAAATATTTACTTAATTGTTATATGTCCATAACCCCCTTAAAAAAACAAGTTCCTCATTATTGTTCATGTACTGCATTACACAGTAGAGGCGTTAGTTGCACTTTTGGGAAGTCAATTATCCGCTCCACTATTTGTTAAATCATTGTAGTTTTTGACCGCTCAAATTAAAAATTCTGAATGATATCGAAATCAACAGAGTAGACAGGACAGGATAGTAGACAGGAGTAGACAGACCTATGGCAAAAGCATTTTGTAAATTTTGGTATTTTGTAACAATATAAATCAATAAAATATTCCAAAATCCAAAAGAAGTCTTCTTTCATTTTGGCATTGATAACAGATACTTAACTATTTAATTTAGTCAACTACTGATAAGGCGTCATTAATCATAACTTAACCATTTTAACGCCAAGTACCTACTACTGAAAATAATATATTGTACCTAGGTATTGTATAATATTCATACGTCGTTATTGCGGGGGCAAAAAAGATTTGACAGTACAGAAAGATTATGACAAACAAGCAATAACAGACGTGAAACTCATTTAATGAGGAACCTTTATGCCTACGAGTAAAAAAAATATCAACATTATTTCTAACATCCGACCTCCATACTTGACTTGAGTACATTACATACTTAAATAAATAAATTAACTATGCAGTCGCAATGCAAACTCATTTGTCACTATTCCTATTTGACATAGTCATTTATCTCTATCTCTCAGCGAAAGTTTAGCCATTGTTCAAAAAACATACAAGCATATGAAGCATACGAGTATATCGAAATTAAATTTGAGTGCAAATGGAAAAAATATATTTAAAAAGCTAATACAAGTTTTGGAGAAAAATACAGGATTTGGCATAATAAAAAAAGTTAATGAATTGATACAAGGGAAGGAAATAATACTTGAATCATCGTTACGAGTTTGTCACACTACGAAGCTTCTAGCGAAAACTCTCCAGATGTGAAGAACTTCTTAGATGCTTAGTATTTGTAGGCAGAATATATCCGTTTCTACCAAATAGACATTGTTTGCCACGTTTAACCATTGAAGGCTGGGGGTTCTGTGATTTACGCTTGTTTAAGGAAAAGGGAATTCACTCACAGAGGAAAATAGGTGTTCTGCTCTCTAGGCTAGACGAAATCGGATTGTAATTTTTTGAATCCATGCAATGTAAAAGGTAATATGCGGTCTCCTGCGATACAGGCAAAGCCTAGTGCAGGGAGGGACTGGTACCTACTTATTAATAAATAAATATTTGCGGACAATCTTACACAAATCAACCTAGTCCCAAACTAAGCAAAGCTTGTACTATGGGTACTAGACGACGATATAGATACTTATATAGAGAAATACATACTTAAATACATAGAAAACATCCATGACTCAGGAACAAATATTCGTGCTCATCACACAAATAAATGCCCTTACCGGGATTCGAACCCAGAACCTCTTTGCTTCGTAGGCAGGGTCACTACCAACTAGGCTAAAGCGGTCGTCAAATATATGTGTAAACGATTCTGCTAAATAAATGTCTTATGTCTTATGTTATATGTAATCTTTATCTGATTTGTTGTTGCCCCCGCGATAACGACGTATGATAATATTGAATACTTAGATAGATTATACGTGTGGCATACTGAAAGTTTTTAAAAGTACATAAGATTTTGAAAATAGAATTCTTTGCGAACATTTTACTTTTTAATTTGCGCGAGTGTCATTTGTTTTTTCAATGTAGCGTCCTTGAGAAAAGTGTGTGTTGGTGTAGCAATGAATTTATGCCGTGAAAATTTTCGCTCAATGATTTTTTACGACTTTCGCTGTGGCCTTAGTCAACAAGAGAGTTGCCAGAGACTTTAGTTGGCATTTGGTGATGAAGCCCTATCTTGCAGCTTTGTGTATGCATGGTTTGGAGAATTTAGACGTGGACGAGATCATCTCCATGACGATGTACCTACGTGAAGGTCGGCCGGCGGCGACTGCGGTTACGGAATTTAATATCATTACTGTACGACAACTAATTGAAAGTGACAAAAACATTACTTGCCAGCAAATTCGTGATTTATTGGGCATTGGAATGATCCAAGTACAAATCATTTTACATGTGCATCTGAAGGTCCGGAAGCTTTGTACTCGATGGATACCGCATGATTTAACAGAAGACCAGAAACGACTGCGTTTGGAGTGGTGCCGTAAAATGATGAAAATATTTGATGGAGGACAGCCATTAGCTGTCTATAACATCGTGACAGGTGACGAAACCTGGGTGTACTGCTTTACGGAAAGAAAAAGCCAGTCGGCAGAATGGGTCTTTCCTTTTGAAGATTTACCGACGAAAGTTAAGAAAAGTCGGAGCACCGGCAAAAAAATGGTTGCTTAATTTTTCGGCAAATCAGGACATTACACTACGGTGTCACTTGAAAACCAAAGAACAGTAACTGCTCATTAGTACGCAAATACTTGCTTACCCAAAGTGTTAGAAAAGGTTCGCGAAAAGCGTCCTCGCAGCAAAGTCGTCTTCAACCACGATAACGCGTTCGCCCATTTCGCTAAGATAACGAATGCGTATTTGAAAACCTCAAATGTGGATCTGATAACACATCCGCCATACAGACCCGTCCTCGCCCCTTGTGACTTCTTTTATTTTCCAAAAATTTAAGATACACTTATAGGTTTACGATTGTCAAGCCCGGAAGCGGTGGTGGACGTGTTCCAAGAAGCCATTGAAGAGATGTCACAGAATAAGTAATAGTACTACGTACATATATAGATATATATATAGTCCTCCACGCCGTGTCCGGCGACAGCGACTCCGTCAATTACTTATATATCTGGATTGTGGAACGCTCTAAAGTGGCTCGCAAAACCAAATTTTGCTTTAAAAATGCGGTCACACGGTGCGCAATGAAGCTGTCCAGCCTGGTTATAGGTATAGGTGTAGGAGAGCTTTGGCCTAGTCTTTCGAATATGCCGCTTGGCTTCCAGGTCTTCTAGACGCCGCTGCTCATATTGGTCTATTTTTCTGTGAACAGTAGAGTGCCATTCCGAACGACGTTGTGCACTTTCCTCCCAGTGATCACTCGGTATACTGCAGGCGGTCAGGTGGCGTTTGAGGACGTCTTTATGCCGCAGGTACTGACCCCCCTGTCTCCGTTTTCCACGAGAGAGTTCCGAGTAGAACACTGCTTTGGGCAGCCTTTTGTCATCCATGCGCACGACGTGGCCGCACCACCTCATTTGGTGTTTCATAATCAGAGCCTCAATACCAGGCATTTTGAGGCGTCGTAGTATTTCTGTGTTCGGGACTCTATCTTGCCACTTTATGCGCAGAATTGAGCGAAGACAACGTACATGGAAGGAGTCTAATTTCTTGATATCTGCCTTATAGCAGCACCAGATCTCTGCAGCATAAAGTAGAGTTGGTATAATTATGGCCTTGTAGACCATAATCTTTGTAGATAATTTAAGGTCATGTGACTTCCAAACACGGTTGTTAAATAAATAAATAAATATTTGCGGACAATCTTACACAAATCAACCTAGTCCCAAACTAAGCAAAGCTTGTACTATGGGTACTAGACGACGATATAGATACTTATATAGAGAAAATAAATACTTAAATACATAGAAAACATCCATGACTCAGGAACAAATATTCGTGCTCATCACACAAATAAATCCCCTTACCGGGACTCGAACCCAGGACCTCTTGATTCGTAGGCAGGGTCACTACCAACTAGGCTAAAGCGGTCGTCAATAACAAATAGCTTCAATAATAAAATTAAGCTTCTCTGTTAACAAATTCCCTGTTTAGGTACGCCAAACGTGCCTAAATGTGGCCATCCCTTTCTATCGCATGCAACGCGCTGCAACCCGTGCGAGCGTCCCGTCCCAACGCGTGGCAGCTAGTAGCTACTAATGGGCCGCCAATTTGGCGGCCGCCGGCATGTACTTGTAGCGGCGCGACGGGATCACAGGGTGAACCGCCCCTGGAGATGTCTTCAGAATACTGGTCCTCCTGCTTCACACAATTGTTCGAACGAATGCAAAAATGTGTAAATAGTGAGGGTATATACTTTGAAAAACAATAAATGTATTATGAATATAATATCTGGTCTCATTTCAAATCCAGAAGGCATACTCCTTTGATCCTTACAAAAGCCGCCTTTTTCTTGGCCAAAACATTATGATTTATGGCCCTCTGACGTCGTTGACTCCAGCGCAAGCCAAATGGAACGTTAAGGCTGTGTACAAACGGTGAAAATGAATTGGCTGACTCGCCGCGTCACCGATGGTGAGGGCTGTCATCGACTAAAATGAAATATTTCTCCATTTATTTCTTGCATTCAATATAGAGGGCAATAAATCTATACATTATATACCGTGAATTTCAGAATTGAAACGACTGTATCTCCTCAAAAGTTTATCAAAAAAAATAAGGAAAAAAATGCCAATATCGGTTTTTAGTCCTCTATTGATTGCACCAACAAAAAAAAATATTATTAATGTATCTCTTAGAAAAAAATATTAAGTCGGTGATTAACTTTATACTCACATCGGGGTTACTTTAAAACGCCCCTTTTTTAACGGATTATGATAGTGACCCTATTAAGGAAAAAAACACTAGAACATTTAAAAAAAATCCGTTTACAGGCTTACGATTTGTAAAGGTTTATGTGCCTTTGGGGTTACTTTGACTAAGAAAAAAAAAGGGTATTTATTTTATATTAAATAAGGCTAACAACATAAGGATAACATTGAACATTGCACGTAGAACCGATGGCCGTTGGGGCAGAAAGGTTCTCGAGTGGTGACCACGTACCGGAAGGCGCTTCATGGGTAGGCCCTCCACAAGGTGGACTGATGACCTGGTCGTGGGAGTCCGCTGGATGCGGGTGGCGCAGGACCGCTCATTGTGGCACTCTCTGGGGAAGGCCTATGTCCAGCAATGCACGTCTTTCAGCTGATATGATAATGATGATGATGAGGGTATCAGTGATCAAAGTAAACCCTCAGAAGTGATCAATGACACCCCATGCTACAAATATCGAAAAAAGCAAATGGCCGTCAAGGTTGTGATTTGCAACAGTATTTGATGTTATAGCCACATGCCTGATTCAGTAAATTACATAAAATGAATGTATTTACTATACTGAAAGTTGTACCTTAGAAGTTATAGAAGCTATTAAAAGTCCGTAAAATGAGTACGCACTTATTTAATTTTTTTTCTTCGATCTGCGTGTCCAATCCCACGACTGGTGAAGACACTCTGACAGTGACGTTCAATGCTGCCAATCGTAAAAAAAAACAAACAATGCGTTCAGAAAGCGTATAGGTAATTGGAGTTTAAACATGAAAAGAAGTTTTGATCAATGTAAACCCAGTGTTCATGCATTTTATTCCATCCCTACCGCTATCCTAACGGCCGCTTAATTACCCTCACCTAATATGACATTAGTACTGACCTACGAGTGGTGCGACACGCATGCCCGCGACGCGCTTCATTAAATAGTGCGAAACTGTTGAAAACAAACAATATTGTGAGTGCCAACACCTGAATGCTGTGCAGCTGGTGATCCCAAGTGTGTGACCCGGATCGGGACTGTTCCCGTGTGCCCGCGGGACCCCTACCTACTTGTTTATCCCGAGAGGATCGCGGCATTCCAGCAGCTTAAGGTACTGTGCTCCACTGACTGACAAACACCCCTTTTAACCCTTAACATTGGTAGCAAAATGCGTGGTTTCATCCCCTCTTGTTAAAAATAGCGGTGCTGTTACGTAATCTCATCTTCCCAACTAAGTTAAATTACTTTCTAACACCCTTATCTTGTACTGGGATATATTGATAATGTACATACTGTGATTCGAGTTTGATAATATTGCATCTTAAGAATTTTGTACTTAAAATAGTAAATCAAACCACCTGTGACGTCACTTGTTTACGAGAACATTGAATGCGCCGCGCGCCACTTAGCAAACTACCTACTCGAGCCGAGTTTATTGTTACACAGCTTACGACGGCCGCCTCACTTGCAGACCATAATTAGCGAAATTCCTTGGGCCAGTTAAGATACTTATTGAGTTATCTGTTGTGTAAACATCTGTGACTGCGAAGTAAATTACGTAGTTTTTCTTTAATAATTACGTTTAAACTATTTACACCTTAAACTTGATCCTACATATTGTAGTGACATTCAAAATGACCGAGGATGATGGTAACCATATGGCCCAACATCTGTATACCGATTCAGCAGAGTTTAAAAGTCATATGGGGACTGTTCGATTTGTAAGCGACTGGGTTAAAGATACCCATACGGGGTTAGAATCCTTTACGGTTCCTAGACTGCGCGTGCGGTTAAGTGAGTTAGATGTGCATTATGAGCGGTTTACCCATGCATGTTCGGAATTGTTTGGTAGCTTAGACCAAAATATAGACAAACCCGAATACGAATACATCCGTAGGCAAACCCGATCAGTTAGAGATATGGTAGATGATCTCAAAATTAAATATAACGAGGTTTTCCCCAAACCTGACGGCGGCGAACCTGGCGCCAGTAGTACCCCCTTGCGGCAGTCGATGCCGGCCAGATCCACCATGTTGGAACCGATGCAGAGCCGACTGCCCGACCTACCTATACCTAAATTTGATGGGCGTCCAGAGTCGTGGATTAGTTTTTTGGACCAGTTTGATAGTGTGGTCGACTCGCAACCCCTGCTAACTCCCATCGTCAAACTTCAGTACTTACTGGGGTCGTTAACTGATGAGCCGCGTCGACTATTACAACACCTGCGCATAGAAGCCGACAACTATGACACTGCGCGCGATCTTTTAAAGCGGCGTTATCATAACACGCGCATTCTGGCAGACAATTATATAATTCAAATTTTGACCTTGCCTGAGCTCAACTCGAAACTAACAGGTCTTCGTGCTACCTTTCTCAACCCAATGTTCACTGCCTATAGAGGTCTCGAAAGACTTAAACTGCCTGTGGCCCAGTGGTCTTACATGTTAGTACATATATGCCTAACTAAACTGCCCAGTGACCTGAGGTCACGGTTTGAACGCCGGTATGGGGACCGCGACGGTCTTCCGGAGTTTAGTCAACTGTTGACTTTTTTGGAAGACGAGTGTCGTCATCATGACAATGTTGGAAACGCTTCACTGGTTGATGCTTTGCCTTCGTCATCGAATAGACCGCGACAACGTTCCCCTGTTATTAATACTTACCCTAGGCATACCCGTACTTACACAACCACGGTCCCTTCAACCGCACCTGCCCACTCTATTCGCTTGTGTTACCTATGCTCCAGTGATTCGCATTATTTGCGCGAGTGCCCCGATTTCCGACATTTGCCACCGCGGGATCGTGCGTCATTTGTAAAGGAGGCAAGGTTATGCTACAGGTGCCTAGACAAACATTCCATTGCCTACTGTCAACGTGATTATCGTTGTGGTACATGCCATCGTACTACCCATCACACTTTGTTGTGTTTTAATGATCCCCGTAGTGCGACATACCCTGAGCTTCGCAACCAGCCATCCGTCTCATTCCATGACGGGACATTCCGGAACTCACGTTCGCCTTCACCCGGCAAGGGCGGGGGCGTCTTCTATCGCTCTAATGCGCCCCATAAGTCTCCACAGCCACCCCGTACGAACGGTACGACGTATTCCTCTGCCAGGCGGTCTCCAACCCCCACGCGTGAAAGTCGTCGTTATCGATCTCCACCTCCAGCACGCCGAGATTATTCCCCTGCGCCATCTCAAGTAGAACGTGGAGGTAAGCCCAGTTATAGAGATATGATTAGGCCTCGTTCCCAAGACCGCACTACTCCACAATAACTAGACGTACCCCACATACCGTTCAGCCCCCATCTTCCTGCGGCCAAGCCCAATAATGCTTTGATTCTGCTCCCTACTGCCCTTATCCATGTTAGAACACGCAGTGGATATTTTGTTGAAGCCCGAGCCTTATGCGATACCGGTGCCCAGGGCTGCCTTCTCACGTCTGAAATGGCTGTACACAGTTTGAACCTTCCTGTGAACCCTTCGTGTGCCCCTGTACGAGGTATTGGCGATGTGCAGACAATGACCTCCCACGGTAACGTGTTAATGGCCTTTAAGCCTATTGGGAAGTCTCATCCCCTTATCACGACCCAAGCTATGGTAGTAGACGTAATTACCGGTCATCACCCAGAGCTTTGCCTGCCTACAACTGTTGTTAAACAGACATCAGATCTTTGCCTAGCTGACCCCACTTTTCACGTCCCGGGAGCAATAGATGTTCTCCTTGGAGCTGACGTGTTTGGAGCAATTTTCAATGCGGAAAAGTACTCATTACCTTCCTGTCAATTAACTGCCTTTTCTACCATTTTTGGATTCATACTTTCTGGTGGTGTTCATTGTAAAGTTGATGAACATCGTTCGCCCATGACCGGAGTCTCTCTTTCTCACATTGTAGAACGGTTTTGGAAAATTGAGGAGACACCTGAACTACCTCCCCCAAATCCTTTGGATAGTGAATGTGAGACCTTTTTTAATAACACTACATTACGGGTAGCTGACGGTAAATTTCAAGTAAAACTTCCTTTCTTGCTAGATCGACCTACTCTTGGAGAATCACGAACCGTAGCCTTGAAGCGATTTCTGAACTTGGAAAAGCGCATGCAGAGCAATTCCGAATTTCGAGAAAAATATATAAACTTTATGCGGGATTACATCACCTTGAATCACATGACTGTGTCATCATTTGACCCTTTTACCGCTGAACATTATTTTATTCCTCACCATGGAATATTCAAAAAATTGGGCGATATTTCAAAATTAAAAGCAGTTTTTGATGGTAGCTGTGTGACTTCCTCAGGGGCCTCTCTTAACCAATGCCTACATGCTGGGCCCAAATTACAGAAGGACATCAGCCTTATCTTGCTAAATTTTCGACGACACCCCGTAGTGTTTATCGCCGATATTTGCATGATGTTCCGCATGACTTGGGTCGCACCCGAAGATCGCCGATTCCAGTTGATTCTCTGGCGGGAATCTCCATCAGATCCTCTTCTCACTTATGAGCTAAACACTATCACGTACGGCCTACGGTCAAGTGCTTACGTTGCAATGCGCGCACTTTTAGAATTGGCAGCGCAAGAGAAGGCCAACTTTCCTGAAGCTGCAGCGGCCGTTGAAAATGATATGTACGTAGATGATTGTTTGACAGGTGCCGAATCAGTTTCGCAGGCTTGCTTGTTGAAGCGCCAATTAGTACAGCTGATGGCTACAGGCGGATATGAGCTGAAAAAGTGGATCAGCAACAAACCCGAGGTTTTGGAAGATTTGCCCCCAGAACACCTACAACAGCCCCATTCCTTTTACGATCCTGAAAACCCCCAAACTATAGCAGTATTAGGCGTGCAATATGACCCTTCTAACGATTCCTTTACATACCGATATGCCTTTGATCCTGACCACCCAGTGACCAAACGCAAGGTACTTTCCCTGATTGCGCGTATGTACGATCCATGCGGTTGGATAGCCCCCGTAATTTTCAAGGCCAAGATCTTTATTCAACGTCTTTGGCTCTCTGGGCTGAATTGGGACGATGAGCTCTCAACCGAACTCTCTTATGAGTGGAATGCATTTACTCAGGATCTTACGAATATAAGCCAGGTGTCCATACCACGACACATTATTCCTTCAGACGCTCTGTCTTATTCCTTACACGGATTTTGCGACGCTTCGGAGGCGGGTTACGCGGCTGTTATTTATCTAAGGATTCAACATTTATCAAACCTTTGCTCCGTTCACTTATTGATGTCAAAAAGTAAAGTTGCCCCTGTTCGGACGCGACTCACGATTCCCAAGATGGAATTACAAGGAGCGCTGCTCCTTTCAAAATTAGTGCAGCACGTTGCTCCCTGTCTACAGAGAGCATTGGTGCTGCATGCAATATATACCTGGACGGACAGCAAAATTGTCTTGGCTTGGATCCGTACTCCGCCTCATTGTCTCCAAACATTCGAAGCCAATAGGGTGTCTCAAATAAATAATTCCTCCACGCCCACCATTTGGCGCCACATTCCTGGAGAGCTGAACCCTGCTGATTGTGCTTCGCGAGGGTTGAACGCGACTGCTCTTATGGACAAAATCTTATGGTGGTCGCCACCCTGGCTTGAACAGGACCCACATTCATGGCCTCCTCATGAAACTGAATTTCAAAATGAATTGCCTGGACTTAAATGCTTATTGGCAACTGGTGCTCCTGACTCTTTGCTAGATCCATCGTTTCTAATGGAGCGTTATAGCTCCCTTAATAAATTGATTGGAGTAACTGGGTTCATACGACGATTCATCACTAATATACGTGACCCTAAATCAAAAATATACTCGCCTTTTCTGACACCTCAAGAGCGGGCCGAGACTCTTAGTTACCTCGTCAAATTAACACAGACTCTATCCTTTTCGGATGAAATAGAGCGGCTCCGACAAAAGAAACAATTACAATCTTCGCTCAGACGCCTTAATCCCTTTTTGGATGAAGCAGGGCTTATTCGAGTTGGAGGGCGATTATGTAATTCGGATTTACCTTTTGAGTCCCGACATCCACTATTATTACCTAAAAATGGCCCACTGGTTAATTTGATAATATCTCACTACCATCGTGAAAATTCCCACGCCACTGCTGGCACGTTACAGGGAATATTAAATCGTCAATTCTGGATCATAGCCGCACCCCGTGCCATTAAGAATATAATTTTTCATTGCCTTCCCTGCTATCGCCTTAAGGCTGGTACAGCCCAACCACCTATGGGTGATCTACCTACAGACAGGGTAACGGCTTCCCGACCTTTTAGCGGTGTAGGAACGGACTTTGCTGGACCCTTTCTTACCAAGATACAACGTCATCGAAATCGAACCCTTGTTAAATCCTACCTGTGCGTATTTATCTGCCTATCCACAAAGGCCGTACACCTGGAGATCGTGTCTGATTTAACCACCGAGGCCTTTATTGCTACGTTCACCCGTTTTGTCTCCCGTCGTGGCTATCCAGATCTGGTTCGTTCTGATAATGGGAGAAATTATATTGGCGCGAATAACCACCTTAAAGATTTACAAAAATTCCTGTCTGAGAACCAGGTAGAAATAGGTCATGAACTTTCAAAACGCCATGTTAATTGGTTATTTAGCCCTCCATCGTGCCCTCACTGGGGTGGTTTGTTTGAGGCTGCCGTGAAATCTGCGAAAACTCACTTGAAGCGTGTTATTGGCGATACCCCTCTTACATTTGAGGAACTCACTACTGTGATGACTAAAATCGAAGCGGTTCTGAACTCCCGACCTCTTTGCCCTATTTCTAAAGACCCAAATGACTTTGAAACCCTTACACCTGGACATTTCTTAATAGGTCAACCATTAACAGCCGTACCTGAATATCCATTTAAAGACGTCAAAATGCATCGATTAACTCGTTTTCAAGTATTACAACAGATAACTCAACATTTCTGGTCTCGATGGCATTCCGAATACCTTGCTACATTGCAAGCTCGTAACAAGTGGACTGCCCCTATGGAGCCGCCGTCCATAGGGGAACTAGTTATTTGAAGGAGGATAACGCTCCTCCCCTAGAATGGAGACGGGGCCGTATCATCAGACTTTATCCTGGGCAAGACGGTGTTATCCGTGTGGTCGATGTTCAAACTCCCACCACAGTACTAAAACGACCCTTGACTAAGCTTGTAAGACTACCTATAAATTAAGTTTGACTCGTTTTCCTAAACATTTAATTTATGTTTAGGGCGGGGGCGATGTTCATGCATTTTATTCCATCCCTACCGCTATCCTAACGGCCGCTTAATTACCCTCACCTAATATGACATTAGTACTGACCTACGAGTGGTGCGACACGCATGCCCGCGACGCGCTTCATTAAATAGTGCGAAACTGTTGAAAACAAACAATATTGTGAGTGCCAACACCTGAATGCTGTGCAGCTGGTGATCCCAAGTGTGTGACCCGGATCGGGACTGTTCCCGTGTGCCCGCGGGACCCCTACCTACTTGTTTATCCCGAGAGGATCGCGGCATTCCAGCAGCTTAAGGTACTGTGCTCCACTGACTGACAAACACCCCTTTTAACCCTTAACACCCAGGAATTAAAGTAACCCCATTTCACGGTATATTATTTCATTATTTATCTCTAAAATAATAAATATTACAATTTGGGCGAATTGAATACACCAAGACCGCTATTAGGCCACATTTTATTGGCTTTCCAGCAACACACAGTAATGCAAAATCTTGTTGCTTTATCTTTAAACATTTTAATATGTATAATAAAATAAATTCATGCAACGAATGCGTTGCGATACAATATCTTTTAGGTCTTTTTATTCATTTCAACAGAAACAATGTAACACACAAACAGACGAATGCGGCACGTTCACTTGCGATATATTTACGATTTACGGTAAGCGTGCGCGTGCGATCCGACGCACAGCGTGGCAGCCACGGAATAGTACCCTTAATTCGCGCAACCAGCATGTTCTTGTAGCGATGAGCGTAAATCGCGAGTGAGCCGCGCCTGGTATTACCGACTATTACTTATTCTGTGACCGGGCCAGGCATCGCTACGCCGTAGCGCGTAGCAGCGGTTTTCTGCTTTGTAGCGGAAACCGCTCGAAGAGTATGTATATGAATTATTGGCCTTGAATGGGGTAGTAAGATTCATATTTGCTTATTTCTTGTAGTAAAATTGTTTGTTTGAAGAATAGCGGTGAAAGGGTTATAATTATGGCTATTTATATAGTTATGTTTATGGTATTATGATTTTTAACTAGGCATATAATATAGGAGTAGTATACCAAATATACTATAGTTTACTATTCAGGAGTAATAAAACAATAACAAACATATTTTTTAAGTAGGTTCATTTATTTTTACGTAATTTGTAACCATTGCACAGCGTGACTAAATAGCGTGAGACACGACAACAAAATAGTCTGTTGTCGTGTCTCACGTCGATTTTGTATCTGCGCTGCGCGATGGGATGGGCCAGGCTCGTAGGTAAAAGAACGACTAAGTAGCATACCTACGCTTAAACTCGTTAAGCTCATCATTTATATTACTATTATTTCTAATAACTTACACATGTGAAAATACACAATGTTTTATTTTATTGGTCGGTAATTTTATCTGATAGCTCCCACAATTTATCCGCGAGTTCTTTATCTTCAGACCGACAGGAAGATGCTGTTTCAATGCAATCCGCAAAGTATTTTCCAGTGACATTACTCAGTTCCGGCGCCACAGCCAGGTGGATTGTAGTTTGAGCTCCTTCCTCAGGAGTTTTGAAAACGAGACTAATGAAGAATCTAAAGAGTGCGGGTTGCTGGCGAAATATGTCGGTGCTGACGGCTCCTGGATGTAGGCAGTTGACGGTGACTCCTGTCCCCAGGAGGTCGCGGCTCAACCTTTTAGTAGACAACACATTGGCGAGCTTAGAGTTTGAGTACACGCGTGAATGCTGCAACCAGCTTTTAGCCGGCTTGTCAAAACCATCCAAGTTAATAGTCCCATACCGATGCATAATAGACGATACATTGATTATCCTACTCGGTGCAGAAGTTTTGATAATCGGCAGGAGTAATTTCGTTAGCAGAAACGGACCAAAATGGTTAATTTGCATTTCTACAGGAAGATTATCTTCGGTTAGCGAATTATCGAGTTTCCCAGTGCCGGCATTGTTAACGAGGATGTGGACATTGTTCTCGGATTCTATAATTTGCGAAGTAAAAGTCCGCACTGACTTGAAGGAAGCTAGGTCCAGTTGTTTGTAAATAATGTTGTAATTGCCGGTGGCCTCTATAAGGTCGTCTCGGGCTCTGATGCCCTTCGATTGATCTCGGCACGCGAGTATAACCTTGGCTCCGCGCCGAGCGAGGTCTTTTGCTGTTTCGAATCCAATCCCCGTATTCGCGCCAGTGACGATGACCACCTTATCATGAAGCTTTGTATCACATGTGCATTTCCCCGACGTCATTTTATAGTAAACTTTGTATGTTAAATAGGTCACAACGATGCCCGCGAAGTATGCTAACATGGTGTTTATTTTCGTACAAGTCTGTGCGTTGCAAGACGTCCGTTCCACTTTAGCTGCGGATTCAACCAAAACAAACACATGCGGGCTTGCGAGAAAAACAGGTTATTTTACACACCGCCGCACCAACAGATAACTACTAGGTCTACTAGTGAAGTGAAGGAAGGATCAGAACTATCAGAAGTTGGTCTTATCTGTGATAAGCACAGATAAGACTATAAGTAGTCGAATCTTGTCACTCACCGTACGTAAACATTTCATTTGCTCTGTTATGTTGTCTGTACTGGTTTTACATAATTTTAATATACCATTTAATTGGAAAAGAGTATTTTAGATTTTTAGAAGTACAGTCAGCAGTAGAAGTATATATCTAAGCGGGCCGGGTCTTCAAAATGACCTGCACACGACTTTATTCTTAAGAAATAGGGAACATTACTGCAATGTTCTGCCGCCAGAGTGCAGCACTAGCACAAACCGTAAACCAGTATAGTAGAGGAAGATAGGGACTCACACACACATGCACAATTGATTGTCAAATGAGTGACAAGTATGCATGCATGGACAATACCGCAAGTGGGAACGAGATACAATGCCAACTCTGCTAGTTTCAAAAAAAAAAATCAAAATTTGAACTGTTTATTTTCAGATCTGTGATTAAATTATATATATCAGTTACATTTAGTACAATATTTAATATTTAAGATTATTTACTAAACTTTTTTATCTTAATAATTAGTTATATTTATCTATGTTACTACTGGGGGCCATAATGAACATTTTCTTAATTATATTTTTAGTTGTTGTAGGTTTACTTTCTATATTTTCTACAAGTTTTGGGAAAGCTGTTTAATACAAAGGGTAGGTAGTTAGACCACACTCTTTGCCCATATGTGTTGTTATATTTGTTAATTATGTATACATTCTTACTGGTCAGGGTTCGTAGGTTGCCTTTCCTTGTGTACTTAACAAGATCTCCCAATTTATGTTTATATTGCATTACAATTGCCATTTTAACTTTATCGAATACATTCATGACTCTGCAGTATTTAAATAGTTTATGATAATTATCTCTATATTTATATTAAATTTTTAGCGGGACTATTGTTTTCAGTAGTCTAATTTGTAGGTTATATATACGCTGTAAATATGTTTTGTATGTTCTACCATAGCTAGAGATTCCATAGCTTATGATTGAGTCAGCCATGGCCATGTACAGTAGTCGCAGAGTAGTGTACGGCATTTTATGTTTAAGTATGTTAATGTTACATAGGATGGCTCTTAGTTTTTTACATACTATTATTTAGTGGCGCCCCCTACGGAGTTTTGCGTAATGTTCCCTATTAAGAGCGTGTGCAGGTTATTTTGAACACCCCGCATAGCTATTTCTGCTGCTGACTGTACCTATTGAAAACACAATGTTTTTTTTATGGTCTTTTTTTTTTATTATGGTGCATTCAGCCAAAAAACGAGGAAACGGGTTTTCAAGAAAATACGGATATATCGGAAATTTGGATAACAAGGAAAGATCAGGAAAGAGTATAATAATATATATTAAAGTTTGATATTATTCAAAGATAAAAATTAATATATAAGGCTTTAAATATATACAAGGATGAGTCAGTAATAAGTATATGGGAGTGAAGGAATGGATACAGGAAAAGGAACTTTAAGGTTTGACAGCTGATTTAATAATATTGAGCGATCGTATTGTTCACATTCGAAAAATATGTGGTTTTTTTTTAGGTAACAGGGATCAGCTCCACAAATACATGCAGAACTGACCACAATGCTTAGTCTTGCTAGATGCTCCAGTGTACACAAGTGACTCAGTCTCATACGGATTATCATACTGGTTGCTAGTTTTCAAATTGATATTGTAGAAAACTATGGTTTGGCGGAAATTACCGGTTGTAAACACAATGTTACCGGGGATACCTTAGGTTTGTATAAGGCCTGAATGGCGTAATTAATAGAATCAGAAAAGGTGTAGCTTCTTTTGAAATAGCTCGACTCTAACACCTAGATTAAGACCGCGAAAGCCATGTCTGACAAAAAGCATTCATCCCTCCCGCACTTACGAAGTATAATACTTGCTAGGAAGGGACGAATGCTTTATGAACGCGATCATGCTAGCTGATCTAAAGCGCAATTAACACATGCAAGAAATTGCATGCAAGTTTAATTACATTGCGGCGTTTGATAGATGAATTGAACTCGGCATACCTTGGTAAATTTCTTGCATGTGTAGATTGAGCTTAAGAGTAACCGTTGCTAGCAAGTCAAGTATTATACTAAGCTAGCTAGCAGGCCTATACTGCAAACGGGGCGAAACCAAACGAATTGGTATGATTTCAACTTATATTTCAATTAGAATCGGTACCTACTTGTGTTATGTGGTCGTTCAACGCACTTGATAGATGAAAAGTAAAACTTATATTTACCTACACCTATTCAAAGATCAACTACCGTACCTAAATGACACCTTAAAAAAAGTTAAAAATATCTGGGTATCCTAATAGCTTCAAAACAATAAAATAATTAATTTTTCGTCCCCTTCAATAACTCCCCAACCCCAACACTGTAGCTAACCCCAAAAGTGATTTTTATTGATCTTCAACGATGCATGTTGTTATTGGGCGGCCTGTACCTTGTAAGTTCTTACGTAAGTTCAGTACAAATACTGCACAGTGCACACGTAAGTCGCTGTACGCAATATTTGTACTGAACTTACGTAAGTAACTTACAGGTGTAAAGGCCGCCCCATATATGTATCTGTTTGAATAACTATGTACCTACTGAATGGTAGGTGTTAGAGAGTGAACCCTGTCTGTTTTCGAGCGGGATACCAAACTTCTCTTCTCGGTCTGACATGTTAAGCCCGCTCCACACTATGGGCCACCATGGCCCAGCATACAGGCAGCAACTATGTGTTAAAGGGAGTAAGACATATATATTGCCTAAGCGATGAACCCAACGGATGAATCATTATAACCAAAATAAAAGGAAAAAAATAAAAGGCAGCAAATAAAACAAATGAATTCATCATTCTGAAACTTTTTTCATTTTCTTCTGATAATTATTGTACAAATCTAGTATCATTCAATATTTACCACAATAACACAATTATAACTATTAATTATAGGAATATAACATTGTCATTTTAACCGGAAAAGGACAAAATTATACATAGGATAAATATATGGACACATATACTTTACGTTCAGTCTCCTTAAAAACTCTTGATACAGTCATTCCACTGCCCAAAACAATTCGGGCAAGAAGACCCAAAAGATTTTCAATCAACTTGGAAGGTTTGGTAATGGGTAAACTTTTTCTAGATTTAGAATAATAACACCTAGAATTAGTGAGGCAAATAAAAGCATTCCATAATGGCTTGGTTTACATATCCCTATCTCACTCTAGCTTAGGCGCCGTGCTGCTCGTGCAATCCGTTTCGTGTGATCGCCCGGATGTAGCTCACCGCATATAGGAGCTACTCCATACGTCCATACATGTAATATCTATGGCCCTACCACTATTTTCCATTCCCGCAGTTTAAGGCAACGAGGGCAGTCCAAGCGAAATACGGCGACGGAATTTAATTCGGTCGCGAATTCAGCCCGTATGTGGCGGGCCGTTAGCACCCAAAAATCGAGTTTATGCCTTACTTTTTACAATTGGCTCTAATATGGAACTATCATTCAAGGTGTTATCATTCTAGTAAATACCTACTTAAATATGTCCACAACTTTACAACGAGTTACGCTTGCATTTAAACATTTATTGCAAAAATTGACTTTTTCTCATTGCACGCGTACCTAATTCCACGGTTATTTTGTTTTGGACATCCAGTGCTGTTCTAAAAATGTAATATTTAGAGAGCATGGGATCTCCAAGCAACAACATGAAATCAGTTTTTGCAACAGACATCAATATAGTTATAATGGAACATATATACTCGCTAGCAATCGCTACCATAATCAGTATCCAAGCACTCGTAAAATTATTCTGCATTTAGAGCCGGGCCAAGTTCGGGCATACTATGCTCACTTCATGCCATCTGCATGAAAGAGACCACCAGACCACCATAATCAGTATCAATAGGTGTCGAGAGTCGAGGGCATACATATTCGCGATACTCTTATTACTAAATACTCCAGGGATTCACCCACTTAATCTACCAGTAAACATAATATATTTTTATAAATTGACTAAACTTTCTTAAATATCGATTACGGGTCAGGCAAATGAAAAGTAATTTTGTGCGATTGGGTTTCACTTCACTACAGGTAATCTTCCTTATTACATACAAAATCTACTTGAGGCAACATGACGGAATAGGTACCTATGTACAATCTAAGGGTGCCTTTCCACCAGAGATGTGCTATGCCATGCTATGATATATTTTCATACATATGACACGTAGCTCCAGCTACAGCTACGTTTCAAATGTATGAAAACATAGCATAGCAACCCTAATTGCGTAATGGAATTTCTGATTGTTTTGTGGAAATCCAATGAACGAACTAGTATCATTCTTGTACTTTAGGGTTAACTTTTCGCAGAAAAAACTTGACAGATTAAAATTGTCTTACCCTGGTTAATTACGCAAGGACCAAATTCTCCTCTGGTATTAAAATACTTATCAAATGCCTGTATGTAGCCAGCGGACATTTTCTCACTTGCATTTTGTACAGTTAGGCTGCGCATCCAACAGAGATGTATTACCTAAGCCGTGTTTCTACACATTTTGTACAGTTAAGCTACTGTTACACATGCTCTTTAGTAGCACGAAAGCATGCTAATTTCGAGAAAATAGCATGTGTATCTGGAAAGTTGCTAGTAAGTAGCATGCTATTTGCATACAAAATAATTGAGCATGCTCAAACAAGCATGCTACTAAAGAGCATGTGTAACAGTAGCTTTAGGCTGCGCATCCAACAGAAATGTATTAAGCCGTGTTTCTACACATTTTGCTTGCTTGCAGCTTGTCTGACAGCTTACCTAGTGTCACTTGTATAGAAACACATTTTAGCAAATTAGCACATTTCTGGTACATACTGATACGAGTACTGGTTTTTGTAGGATACCTACGCAGTAACATAGGCACCAGTGGCGGCGCGTGAGAATTTTCACTGGACAACCCGGAGCAACAAGAAGGGTTTTAATGATTTACGAGTTTGGTAATATATACCAAGACATTTTAGGCAAGCCGGTGCGAATCGGCTTGTATGGGCGCTCCGCCACTGATAGGCACCTATGTTAAATCAGTTACTTAAGTACTTAGGTATATTATAAAACGAGTAATATATACATGAAGGCAGTCACTGACGGAATAGGTACGGGTAAGTACTTACATCTACCAGTGGATTTAACAATCCTCAACACTCTTACTTAGATTTTATACACTAAATCTCGGCTCGTACGTATCCGCAGCAGGATAATAGGAACGATATATGAACACTGTATTGTTTATATCTCGATTAAAATGATCAATTACCCCTTTACTGAGTGTGATTGCCAAGGGTTTGCAAGACAGTAAACACGCAGACAGCAAGGTATTTCCTAAATTTAGTACCTCTATACATTAGATGGAGCACATCGATTTTAAGTTTGCAGATACCTACATTATAAACACTACACAATTATTCGTATACTTAACTAAACTTGGTTGTTTGATGAGCATCGCTCCTACATCTCTTATTCTTAACAATATTTTGTGCGTAATATGTGTATACAATATTGGTGCTGTATCCAGAGTATCTAACTCACATTTAATACATTTGTCTGAGGAGGTTTCAATCTCATTTTGCTAATATTAGGTACTGAGTTTTACAACGGAAGCCATTTTACTTAACTAGAAATAAGATTAAGGACTGAAAAGATATTCGAGGATACGTAAATACGTCGTGAAGAGTGAATTCACTAAATTTATATATGATAGTTCAACATAATAATAGTATACAAGAAATGTAATACAAGGGCTTCGACATTGCGTCGATAAACTTCAGCTGAGTAAAAGATAGCCAGTTACAAAGAGATGAGCCATTTTTCACATACCCTCAGATAAATTAAAAGAAATGGTACCTACATACTTATATCTTTCTATAGTCCCATATTCGTGAGACATTTTTACAAGCTTTATATTAACTTGCACTGTTCGTATGTATGTAAAGGGGTATGGCTAGGGGTATGGTGGGTCTCACATGTACTTGATGATGGTATGCAGAAAAGTACAATCGGCAGTAAAAGCTTGTACCAAAAATGAAATTTTTGACAGAAGCTTATTTCACATACCCTCAAATAAATTATAAATTGAAAAAATGGTATATACTTATATCTTTTCATAGTCGCATATTCGTCAGACTGCATATAAGACCATGAAGCGTGGCCATACTAATTTCTGGTCCGACAGCAAGCGGGAGAACTCCCAAGTCTTGAGGTTTAACAACACAATTAGCTTTATAAAATAAATTGAACTTTCGTCCTAGTTTCGTAGTAGTGAAGATACAGGATAATAACCCTCCTCTTTTTCGGCAGTCGGGTAAAAAAGCCAGTCTTTGAATAAGTACACATTACACAAGTTACCCATAACATATGAAATAATAATTCGAGACTTCACTAGAGCAACATTGAAATCGTAGAGGTAACTTTAGAATTTCGAAAATGGCCTTTGTATGTACACAACAAAACACGTACGAACTAAACACTTAGCGTATTAGCGGCGACAATAAATACGATAATAGTAAGATCATAACACGACAGTCACTCAGTCTGGCACTAGAGTCCGCACCGCGCCCTCAGTACGCCTGGAAAAAGAAAAAGAACTGTATGAATACGAGTTTGTAGGTGGTGGTGGGGTTCTACATGTAGTCCACCGGACAGGTATAGTACATTTCGATGCTAGTGCGGAAAGTATGTCGTTACCTAACGAGTGCCGAGATATCTTGCCACGAGCCGTAGGCGAGTGGTAAGACTCGGGACGAGTGAAGAATGACATTTCCGCACGTGTATCGAACGACGTTTTTTAATACAGTTGCGAAAAAATAAGAAAAACAACAAGTAAGAACAGTGTGAAAAAAATATTTTTTGAACAACTCCATTATTTTTCAACTGTATTACAATGATGTTACAGAATTAATAATATAAAAGTTTCAAATTCCTTACTTGTTGTTTTTCTTATTTTTTCGCAACTGTATTAAAAAACGTCGTTCGATACACGTGGAAAAGTAAAAAGCAGTGCGCAAAATACAACTTTGCGCACGATTTGCAGCTACAAAAAGTACCACTTTTTGAGCAACTGTATTAAAAAGGTTTTTTTGAAGTGGATAATTCTTTGCTCGCTTTTTTGGATAGGGGTAGTTCAGAATGTATCACGTGACTTCCGGAATAACTTTTTGTAGAGAAGCCTAATCTGATTTCGAATAATTGTATATTACATGTTTTAATCCTTCTTTATTTGCCACTAGCTTTTGCCCGCGACTTCGTCCGCGCGGAACTCGTTTATAACTTTCTCCCCCCTTTCCACCTCCTTAGGTGATGAATTTCCAGATAAAAACTATCTTTAGTAAGGATTCTTTGGGAAGGCCCCGGAATTCAAAGTATCTCTAGACTACACCAAATTTCATCTCAATCGGTTCAGCGGTTTAAGCATGAAAAGGTAACAGACAGACAGAGTTACTTTCGCATTTGTAATATTAGTATGGATTGTATGAAGGAAAGGGTCATTATGGCTGAGTTGCATGATTTTATAGATTAGCTTACTCTGAACGCCTTTTTTTACAAAATAGACTCCGCCGCAAACTTGGTTTCTATGACCCGCCACACCATAATAGATGCATGTAGGCTTTTTTCAGTATTATTTTGCATATTTTCATATCACACGGCCGTAAGGAACTTTTCTACTAAACCGTAGGACTAAATTAACTGACTTGTAATTTAAATATTTTATATAAAAAATAAAGACACGTCAACAAAATGTTACATCTAATAGTTTTCAAAATAGCCATAATAAAACGTCTTTTTTACCCCGTTTTAGAAAACATCTTCGAAACTACCGCCATAAGGTACCTTTACCCTTGGAACGTCACATGCATATATTTACCTATGTAATGTTCCTATTCCCCAGAACTCCCAACTACCGCTATACCGTAAATGGGTTCCATCCAATTTTTCACCCCCTATTTCACCTCCTTGGAGAATGCTCCAGGACTCAAACTATCTCTATACCAAATTTCATCTAAATGGGCTACATCCAAATTTTCACCCTCATTTCACCCCCTTAGGGGATGATTTCCGGAATAGAAACTATCATATGTCCTTTTCCAGGCCTCAAACTATCTTTCAACCAAATTTTATCAAAATGTGTCACAATTTCACAAACAAATTTCCACCCCCAATTACACCCCCTTAGGGGATGATTTTCGGGATAAAACTATCCTATGTTCTTCTTTAACCATCGCTATACCGTAAATGGGTTCAATCCAAATTTTCATCCACCATTTCTCACCCCCTTATTTCCTCCTTTCATGTGTTCCGGAATAAAAATTATTATATGTTCTTTCCTTGCACTGAGACCTCTCTCTATACCAAATCTCATCTAAATGGGTTGTATCGAAATCTTCAACCCTCATTTCACCACCTCAGGAAATGATTTTTCGGGATTAAAACTATGCATTGTCCTTCCCTAGGACTCCTTCTATCTCTTAACCAAATTTCATCTAAATGGGTTTTATCCAAATTTTCACTCCCTATTTCATCCCTGAGGGGATTATTTTCGGGATTAAAACTATCCGTTGTCATACTCCGGGACTCAAAATATCGTTAAACCAAATTTCATCAAAATGGGTCACAAACAAATGTTCACCCCCAATTACACCCCCTTAGGGGATAATTTTCGGGAGTAAACTATCCTATGTCCTTCCCCAAGACTCCAACTCACTATACCGTAAATGGGTTCCATCCAAATTTTCATACCCCATTTCACCCCCTTAGGAGATGATTTCTGGACTAAAAATTATGTTAAGTCCTTAAGTCCTTCCCCAGCACTCTTAACTATCTCCATACCAAATTTCATTTAAATCGGTTCTATCCAAATTTGCACCCCTCATTTTCATGATTTTTCAGGATGAAAACTATGCATTATCCTTCCTGGGACTCCTCCTATCTCTATACCAAATCTTAACTAAATGGGATTTATCCACATTTTCATCCCTATTTCATCCCCTTGGGGGATGATTTTTGGGATTCAAACTATCCATTGTCATTCTCCGGGACTCAAACTATATCTATACCAAATTTGGTCTAAACGGAGTCCATCCAAAATTTCACCCCCCATTTCACCCCCTTAGGAGAAGATTTCCAGAATAAAAACTACCCAATGTCCTTCCCCAGAAATTAAACTACCTCTAAACCAAATTTTATCAAAATGGATTACATCCAAATTTTCACCCCTCCATTTTACCCCCTAAAGGGAAGATTTTCGGGTTAAAAACTATCCTATGACCTTTTTTGGGACTCAAACTAATTTTATATCAAATTTCATCCAAATCGGTGCAGCGGTTTAAGTAGCTCCAAACAAATTTCCACCCCCCATTTCATCCCCTTAGGGGATGATTTCCAGGATAAAAACTACCCTAAGTCCTTTCCCAGGACTAAAACTATCTCTATACCAAATTTCATCTTAATCGGTTCAGCCGTTTTCATGTGATGCGCGGTCAAATAAACAGACAAACAGATAAACAGATAAACAGACAAACAGACAAACAGACAAAAATTCTAAAAACTGTTGGAACGTGTTCTGTTATCAATTTTAAGTATCCCTAGCCAATTTTTTTTCGAATATCTTCCATGTACAGACTTTCGACCCTCTTCAGCTTTATTAATATGTATAGATTAGTTGTTATTCACAAAATGTTATTTAGTTTATGTGGCTGACATGAATATAATGCTGAAATGACCGCCATTTAAATGTATCGCGAGTCAAATGAGCTACGTCAGTCAATGTTGCCATATATACCGATTTATCTGTACTTATTCAGATTTAAGTGAATTAATTCAGATATATTAGGGTTCCATAGCCAACAAAGAAGTATCCACTTAAACTTAATTAACGGTTGTACCTCCGACACAACCCTGTAATGCGATTTTTGCAATGCGCTGTTACAAATTACCCTAAACAGTCATGTTTTCTGAAATAGGTGCGTGGGCTATTTACCATTTACTGGCGTTGCAAGCTTCCATAGACTACGCTGCCCAGTTATCATCAGATGGTCGTTTGCTACTGTCGCAATAAAGCACACGGCTCGGGCTCACCTTCACTCCGTAGGCCGCCTCGTAGCCGCCTTTGCTCTGCATCTGGTTCTGGATGGAGTGCAGCAAGGATGACGGCATGTCCACGTCCGTCGACCCTGGAATACGACGGAGGATATATTAGTTCACAACGTCAACGAACTCTACAGCTAATAACGGTATTTGACAACATTAAATATACATTATTTTTACATTAACTCTAGTTACAAAATCTTCGAACATACTCGTAAAAAAAATTAAAAGGTTGGTTTTAGGTTGGTTTTAAAACATATAAAAGATTTCGGACGCATGGCATGGACGCTTTTTGACCATATACCATTATG
The DNA here is from genome assembly GCA_963854355.1 of Epinotia brunnichana. Lineage (NCBI taxonomy): Eukaryota > Metazoa > Arthropoda > Insecta > Lepidoptera > Tortricidae > Epinotia > Epinotia brunnichana. The sequence continues at coordinate 7,278,641 of OY977936.1, read as the reverse complement.
ACGTCCAATAATCTGTATTTCCCTACAAACTTCATACAAATAGTATCTCTATCTTTCTCACCACCAGGATCACAACACAGCTCCTCCCAAGCTCTGGCGACCTTTCTCACCACCAGGATCACAACACAGCTCCTCCCGAGCTCTGGCGACCTTTCTCACCACCAGGATCACAACACAGCTCCTCGCGAGCTCTGGCGACCTTTCTCACCACCAGGATCACAACACAGCTCCTCGCGAGCTCTGGCGACCTTTCTCACCACCAGGATCACAACACCACAAATCAACAGAGCAATAGTGGTGTTATTATGGCTGCGGTTTTCTGTAAGGTGGAGGAGGTACTTCCCCACTTGGACTGCTCAAATATGAGTGAGAGGGATGATGACCTACTCCCTATTTACATAAATTAACACAATTTTACATTTAATTTGTGGACTAGCTACTTATACACTGGACAGCAATGCTCAGTAATAAAACTAATAAGAAAGTCAAGGTAAGGTGAAGGTTCTATAAAAAACTACGGTTGTATACGTGACCGAGATTCATTAATTATTCCATTATTGGCTATTCATTTAATGATTTCATAAATCACGCCATTTCCCCGCCTACAATACCTACCATTAGCAGGCCACGGCAGACATAATGACTGAAATAATAAATAAATAAAACCAAATAAATAGCTGGAGTATAACGTAATGCTTACTGACCGATAGAAGGTTAGCTCCTGTTAAACAATGAACCGCCGAGTGTTTTGTATCGTCAACAATAAATACGTGCGTGATTATCATATCTCTGTTCGATTCAACTATTGCGCGAGACTGTGTTTCTTAGGCATTTGGTTTGTTGATTTCCCATTGTGGGCTTTTATAATTAATTAGAACAAGGTTTTGCGATATTATTTTACTTATTATTACCCACTTACTCGTAATAGTTAGTAATTGATAGTCGTAGAGGTAGTCATAATTAATACTTAGTCGTCGCCAAGGAGTTCGCTTTATTTTTAAATTTTAATCGGGCCCACTAGCCAAATGTAATATAATAAATTGCGACCGGGTTCTCAAAAACGGCTCAACTGATTTCTATGAGAGTTACAATACAAATACAAATGCCGAGGTTTACGGAAGCGAAAAATCAATCAAACGAGTTTTCTCCGGAGAGTACGAAAGCCGTTCAACAAACCTCGGTATCCTAGGTAGGTACTCTAGAATAGGTATGAGTAATCCTTATCATCACAGGCCTTTGCGTCTATTCCAGACGATTTAAACATTGCCCTGGAGACATCGTTTTTATTGACTGTAGAGGCCAAATGTTAAATGTATTATAGCATATTTATTTGCTCCAGTAAAGACTGTTTGAAATTAAATCGATTCACAATCGATCATCCACGTTCACTTTCGCATTAGTAATGATAACGTACTTTGTATAATACTGAATCAATTAAGGCAGGGTAGACACAATTAAGAAAGTAATAAAACAGCCATTCAGCCATTTCATGATCGTGACAGCAATGAACTTGGTTTGTAAAGATAAGTAATCACTAATCACCATGTAAATGAACAGCTTGCTTTGTCCTCCTCCTATCGTTGAAAAGTTTTCATTAATTAGGTACCTAATCTACCTATTTATAATTAATTACGTAGTAGGTACCTACAAACATTTTAACGGATCAATTTATATAATATTTATTTATTTATTAAGTATTTATTAATAGAGAATTAATTAAATCCAAGCTTGGTTTATATCGTCTCAGTCTAATTCCTTAATTTCTGTTTGGTCAAATCGGTCGTTGATTACAAAAGTATTGGTTATGTTAAATTATTAGAATGGGGACTACGAAGGCGTTTATTAGTTCTAAGGTATATTTATTGAAACCCGTGTAATGTAGAGGCCTTGAGCGATCTGTTTTTATACCAGAAAGACAAGATTCCCGGCGAGAAACCGGGAAAGTAACCATGCCTCATGTCGCCTGTTGCGTAGCGCCATATTGAATTTCTCGGTCGAACTTTTCTGTTTTTATGAACCCTTCTTATGGCTGGAGTGGGTAGCTATGGTTGGTTCGGGGAATTCTGACAAGTAGGACTATCTTAGTCATTAGTCACTATACATACTTTTGCCTCTTCGAATTTAAGTGTAAACTATTATGTGTGGTATGTGTTAATGTAGTATTTGTCTTCATACAATTTAAAACGTTGTGCGTTCACGAACGAGTTATTTTGTACGACAACAAAATTCATCAAGGAGATCGGGCGCCGTCTAGCGGAGAGGGGTCTTGACCCCCGTTCCGGGTCATTCCTGGTGCAACTTCTGTCCATCGCGATTCAGCGCGGCAACGCGGCGAGCGTGATGGGCACCTTTCCACCGGGGGTGGCTCGGGGCGGGCTTTTTGACTAAGTTAATAATTTATTATTAACACTCATTGTACCTTTTTATTTATTGTCTAACTGTGTAATTGACTTATGTTGAAATAAAAATTCCCTTATTCACTTGAGGATTCGCTGTGTTGGCAGATAGAGACATGCAGATCCCTCACTACACTACACACAGCGCATCCTAGGGAGCTCTAGCGACTATACTCACCACCAGGAACACAACACCACATGCTTCATAGCATGCAATAATATAGCAACACTATACACAGCAGTGGTGCTGTTATGGCTGCGGTCCGTAAGGTGGAGGTACTTCCCCAGTTTGGCTGCTCCACATACGAGCGTGATGACATTCCGCTGTGCCCTACCTCTCTGTTCTTAATTCCGGCTACTCATCTCGAGATATTATTTTCTATGCAATTTAAAGCGATAATTATGGTCATCATAAGCACGTTTTAAAGACATCCTGTTCGCACACTTAAACATTAATAAGTTCCTACCCAGATAAACATTTGATTGTCATATGATACGCTTAAGATTTATGATACGGCGATTTTATCAGCCACATAATTATGCGAAAAACTTGATATTTTACGTAGTCATCGGAAATGGGTAGAGCCTCAAAGTTTAAGGTCGAGAGCGAGACATTATGCTATTTTAAACGGTGTGACCTCCGCTCACATTCAATGGCAAGCGTACGACATTTGCAGCCGGAGAAAAGTGACTTAAGTGAAAAAGTTATGAACAACTATAATATTCTGTATCAATATTAGTATGACTCTTTTTTACTGTCTCTAGCGATGTCTGGTCTTGCCTTTTGTTGTGCTCTAACAGTAGTTGGTCCCATACGGACATTTGATCTTCTCTGAAAACTGGTTCCAATTAATCACGGAAATAAAAATACGAAACTAGTCAGGGCGCTTCTTGGGAGGGCCATGTTCAGCCCCGCTATTCTGTAGCTCACCTCAATGCTTAGCCACAAATATATCTTGACGCCGCGATTCGTAGTAACTAAGCGTAATCAGAGGTCTGGTTTCGTTAGGCGTGACGGGTGAGGTGAGGCGCTTGAGCACGTTCAGAATAACAGCCCAGCAGTGGACTACAGTGGGGTTGACGATGACCAGTCCAATTAAGAACATGTGTGTGTGTCTGACCCTGCTTTTATCTGATGGAAGATGCAAAGGTTTAAGATGCAGCACTGCATATGGAATGTCAATTCAACACACCCGTCCCGTCTCACAGACAAGCCCTCGTCAGGCGCGGCTCACTCGCGATTTGTGTTTATCGCTACAAGTACATGCCGGTCGCCCCTCCGAAGGGGCTCTATTCAGTAGCTGCCGCGCGTTGGAACGGGACGCTCGCACGGGTTGCAGCGCGTTGCATGCGATAGAAAGGGATGGCCACATTTAGGCACGTTTGGCGTACATAAACAGGGAATTTGTTAACAGAGAACCTTCTGTACGTAGTAGGTACTATTACTTATTCTGTGCCCTCGTAGAAAAGGACGAGACCGTAACTAACCACGTTTTCTATTAAAATAAATCCTTTTGAGATGACCGGCTTTCACTCAACTACTGTATCGACGCTTAAGAATCAATACTGTCTAACTAACATTTTTGACGTCTTTTACTTACCTTTTAATGCAGTTAGGTGCAGAAAAAAATAACGAATACGCTTCCTGTAAAATTGTATTTTTGTTACTCGGTACGTAGGTATGGAACTGTTTATTACTGTCTAGCGAATTAAGACAGATCTTAAATTTTTAAACGACTTCAAAAAAGGAGGAGTTTCTTAATTTATCTTAATTTTTTTTATGTGTGTATTTTACGCGATATCTCGGTAATTTATGAACCGATTTGTAATTTTCTTTGTTTTATTGTTTTGAAAGCATATACTTCCAGATTGGTCCCGTTGTTACCAAAATCCAGTTCTGATGACGGGATCCTGGAGAAATTGAGGAAACTCTTCAAATTTTAAAGGCAAACTTGAAGCAATTTGGCTACTGATTTGAAGTCGGTTAAAACTTTGTTTTGAAAGTACAATTATTGCAACTAAAATTTTTGCAAACAGTTGTGTGAAAGAGATCGCTCCCTGGTCAAATATAAAAATGAAAGTGGTAGTTATGCGATTCTCATCCCGTTTCGACTCACTTTACCAAGTCTATTTTAACTTGACCCTGAGATCCGTAACTGCTATGCGTAATTGGAAGTCAGTCTTATATGGTCAGGTTTTGTGAATATTAAACCATAATCTATACTAATGAGACAGCAATATAGTTATACCTTTCATTCTAACTATGGCAAATTGGTGTGACAAATAAGACTTATTATCGAGGAAAGCACATCACCAACGTAGATTTAATCCGAAGTCTGAAACAGGTCTTCAAGAAATGTTTAAAATACCGGTTAATTATTGATGCAAAGCGTAAACTGAGCTTGAAATCGATCGTTTATAACCGTCATGCTGTCCTGCATCTTCCTTTGAGTTATTCCAAGGAACGCCGGTGGTATAAATATGTGTATCCGGCGGCAGGAGCGACGCCACTAACTTGAACATGACGGAAAAATGGTCACAAAATAAACTTTTCTTTATTAAGTAGTTTCTTTTATTGCTAATTTCACCTCAAGGATCTTGGGACTTCTGGGGAAGATCAGCGATACAAGAAATATCTATTTAGGCGGTATAGTAATGATTAGTCTAGAAAAGATAGTGTGTGAATCGATTTAAATATATTTTGCTGTTGAATATTTTTTCGTGATACCTAAGTGATATAAAGATTAGTACGAGTAGGTAAGAAGATCTGATGTTTTTGTATTGGATGCAATTTTATCAATGTTCCCTAAAATTTCCACTGAGTAACGAAATTCGTGAAAAATAAAGAACACCATACTATATAGAAGATTAACGAATTGCATGCGGCCAAAGTTTCGGGCAAATGCAATTTATTTATAGTATTCTTAATAGTTCCATGCATTAAACGGCTAGGCTAAATGTAAACAACATTAACTTGGGTAAATGACGCGGCTAAGGTACCTACGAATCATTAATTCAATTCGATATTTATTCGTTGTTTAGCAGCTACTCGTAATACGGACAACATATTAGTTATTAATATGCACATATAAGAAGGAAGTGGTCAGCTGTAACCAGAAACCAGTGTTGTTTACCTACTGGACTCTTTTGTTGAACACTACACAAGCTGCGTGATTCACAACATGTCTCCACTCGCCTCACGACGTATTCCTAGTTGCAATTTCACTCAGCAGCAGCTCAGTTGCAGTACTCACTTCCGGCAAACCTTTTCCCAGCTACTTATAGCTTGGATCTTTTCAAGACGAGAGTGAATAGGCACTATCTATTTAGCATGTAACACCCTCGACCATATCATATCATATCATATCTTTATTCAAAAAACAATATACATTGCGTTTGAAATAGGTAGGTGTAGGTACATAAGCTCGAAAGTTTACATCAAAGTATGTTAAAGCGAGTTCCAAATTAGTTATAAATTCACAATCACAATATTATATAATTCATGAAATTAATTTCAATTCACAATAAAAAATAATAAAAATAGCACACTACTAACAAATTAAATAATTTAGTTTTAATTAGTGAAACATAATTAAAATTATCTAAAAATAAAACTTAAAAAATAAAAATACATCAATTATACACAGGCAATAAATAACTTAATTATTTTAGTTTATTACAATTTTGACAAAAATCTTCGACTGAATAAAAACAACTCTTTAGCAAAAAGGCTTTAAGCTTGTTTTTAAACACAGTAACACTAGAAAGCAACTTCATTTCCACTGATAACTTGTTAAAAAGGACAAGTTCCTGATAACCAGCTGACTGCTTAACTACGTTTCGCTTGGTAATTAAAGAAGGCAACAAGCTCATCATAACTTACCATCAGAATAATTAAATAAAAAAATAAATAAATCATCAGATGAGATAGTGGTCAAATGCGTACCTGCAGGTAATTAAAACAAAAGTCCCAGCATCTGGGAGAGCAGACGCAGCTATAGTTATTACTACAACTTAGAAAAGTTGAGAAACCCCTGACATTTTAATTTCTAAGTTCAATATCTCAAAAACGGCTGAACCGATTTTGTCGAAACGTAGCTAAGAACCACCTCGATCACGTCAGCTTTCGGATAAAAAACCGCATTCAAATCGGTCCATTCGTTTAGGAGCTACGATGCCACAGACTTACACACACATACACAGACAGACGGACACCCAGCCACCCAGACACACAGACACGTCAAACTTATAACATAAAACATAACACACCTCTTTTTCCGTCGGGGGTTAACAATGAAAGGTCGATATGAAAGTACCTATTGCTGTTTCATCCCGACTATTTACATATGCTGCATCTTTGTCGGTTGCCTGGATTAATTTAAACGTTCGGTTCGTTTTAAAGACTTTTGAGGTTAAAACGCCCAAGCAAGTTGGGCTCTTATCACTATATATATATATAGTGATACAATATAATCGTCGGGTGACAAACAAAAGTCACTACCAAAACTGTCACTGCTTTTCAAAACCTCGTATATCGGTACGTAATCGAGATTGAGATACGTCCTTTGATTTAAGTAGGAGGTATTTGTTACTAAGTGAGTTTTGCTTGTCACCCGACGATATCTATTATAGTTTGGAGCACTTAATGTCGAAACGCACTGAAAGCGGTGGCGGTGCGGTGCGGTGCGGTGCGGAGGCGGTACCGGTTGTAATGTTCAAGCTAATATGAAAAGGTCCGCATAGAATACCGCGCCGCGCCGCGTCCCGCCGCGGTATTCTGAGGACCCTTTCGTATTAGTTCGAACATTACAACCGGTACCGCCTCCGCACCGCACCGCGCCGCACCGCCACCGCTTTCAGTGCATTTCAGCCTTTATTTGCATAAATTTCGCTCGATAGAAAATTGAACTGGAATTTTCCTAAATCGGCCTGACTCTACTATATAGGTACCTTGCCTTGATTTCAATATATACAACCATAACTCATTTCAGATAACATTAAAATTGAACGGACAAATTCAATCAAAGGAAAATTTTGTGTTTTTTTACTTAGGTATTTCGATCATTCAGTGATTTTCAAACATAACAATAGACAGATTTTAACGGTCGTTGCGGTTACCGACGGTTTGAAACAACCGATCCTTACAGTGGTTGACCTGAGGCGAGTGGTCGAGTGTTGTGAATACAAGCCAACTTTATATTCTGCTGTGTTGCAAGAAACTGAATTGCTATACTGTGAATTAATTTGGTCATGTTTTTGTGAAATACGAATTTACACATTGTAAGCATTTGTAGCATGAAAATTATGATTCAAATAATTATAATGTACGTACGCAATATTACACGAGGGTTTTATTCTATTAATTGTAATCTTACGCATAAGAAGTCACAATTTCCTGTTAATCGAAATAAGAAATATCTATTATTTGGGATTTGCAAATGGTACACAGTACCTACCTGGAAGACAGATATTTGCTCTTTGATTGAAGACCTCGAGAAAACATTTTAGCCCGGATGAATTCACCCGCGTAAGCCCCTGTTTTTAGGATTCCGTAGTCAAAGAGTAAAACGGGACCCTATTACTAAGACTTCGCTGTCCGTCCGTCCGTCCGTCCGTCCGTCCGTATGTCTGTCTGTCACCAGGCTGTATCTCAAGAACCGTGATAGCTAGAGTTGAAATTTTCACAGATTATGTATTTATGTTGCCGCTATAACAAAAAAATACTGAAAACAATATAAAATATTTTTTTAAGGGTGGCTCCCATACAACAAACGTGATTTTTTTGCCGTTTTTTATAGATAATGGTACCCTTCGTGCGCGAGTCCAACTCGCACTTGGCCGGTTTTATTGTAAATCTCATCGAAATCGTTGGAGCCGTTATCGAGAACCCACTTACAAACAAATACCACTACGATATTATTTAACAGTATAAGATTATATTACCCTATTAAAGTTAACAATAATGTGTTTTGCATTATCTCTTTGCTTATTCTGGGGCTCAATTCCCGGATGCACATCAATGATTGTGCTCTGTTTTCTCTATTGGTTGACTGGAGAGTAGAGAATGACTTATGGCATTAAGTTCGCCTTTTGTATATGTAACTTGTCATTGTGCAATAAAGTTGAAATAAACAAATAATGTAATAATCCGGTAAATTAAACTGACTCGGTACTGCGAGGTCATAAGTTCTTTTGAGGACCGTACTCAACTTGGTGAGATACATAGGTCAGGTTCTATTGTAAAATTCATTAAGACTTTTATCATAGTTTAGGTTGACCGTAGAGCTCACTACGCCAACACAACCTCGGGTGAAGGCGTCATTGCATTGATAATGATAACAAAAACTATTCGCGAACACATAAATAATGAAAAACATTAATATAAATAAACAGAACTCAACGCGCGTTTACATGACTCACTAGACTCCTCACTTGCCATTCGCACTTGTACGTCTACCGTCCTACTTGTACTATGCGCATTAGAAAAGGACAGCCGGCTAATTGTGATACGGATTCGGATTACGATACGGGTGGCGGACGGCGAACTTTGCCAGTTATTTTTGACTTCACGTTGGAAGGAAAACATGTACCTAGCCGTACGGTGACTTGCTGGCTGGCATTCCAATGATGGGGCAATGTTGTAGCTCACATTGTCAGGTATGCTTGGCCAAGATTGCATTGAGATCAGGAAGCTGAACGCTAATTATAAAGTCAGATTACGGTGCATCTTCAAGGTATTCGACGAGTACGTAATGAATTTTAAGTAGGTATTTGTTTATCTTATTAACTGTCCTGCGGAATATTTGGTTGATGATGGAACTTAAAATGACAGTGTAAAAACTACCTAGGTACATATATATAGTATGTAATGTGTGTACGTCCTCTTATTATGACTTAGAACACCTTGGCATATAATTTACATTCATTCACTGTGGGTCATGTCTATAATATGCATCTAGATATAAGTTGGTTAGGTACGTATAAACGAATGACCCCAGACAGCGATTACAATGTCATGATAAAATGACGTGACAAATGAAATGAAATTGGTAACGCAGACGAGGATGTGTAACATTTTGTTTTAGAGATCTGCGGAACTGATTAGGTATAAGACGCAGACGACGTTTGCTCACGTCTGTCTAACCTACATACTTTCGATTGATGCAACCAAGATTGGTCAAACCTAACCTAACCCAGCAAGAATTTTTATTTACTGGAATCAATTAGAAATCTCTGTACAAGTTCTAGTTGCTGGGCGATGCTTAGTTGTTTTGCAAACCTGTCTCAACCTTAGTTGCGTGCTCTCCCGTCAGGGATCTTATTGGGCGCAGATCAAACGCTTGTTTGAAAACAACAGGCACGCTGAGAAATGCCAGCAATATAATTCGCTTTATTTACGGAAGTCTAGTTTTCACAACTGTTTAATCATTATCGTAGCATTCGTACCTAACTGTTCTCGCAGTCAAAATGGCCGGATACAGTGACAGGTTAGAATTAAAGCAGCTTGCATGAGGCTGCCGAGAGTACGTCTGCGGCTACCGTCGTACAAAGGTGGTTCGATTGCCATACAAAACGTTATTTGACATTCGTAGGCTAACGGCGTGATATTTTAAGAAACTTATGTAACAAACTTTCATAAATTGGCTTCCCATTTGCGCCAAATTCCCCCTTTCCTAGAATAAACTTGTATAAACTAGATTAATTTGAGAAATTGGTTTGTCACGTGATATTTTGGGAAAACTATTTTTCTCAAATTAATCTAGTTTATACAAGTTTATTCTAGGATAGGGGGAATTTGGCGCAAATGGGAAGCCAATTGATGAAAGTTTGTTACATAAGTTTCTTAAAATATCACGCCGTTAGCCTGCGAATGTCAAATAACGCTTTGTATGGCAATCGAACCACCTTAAACGAGACATAATTCAATTTGCGAAGACTTTCAACTGCCAGAGCCGATTAATATATTAGCAATGAGTTATAGTCCAGCATTTGCTGCTTTATCTAATCAACAAATAAATGTTATAGGATAATACTTTGCATTGGAGTCGATCACAAGTTCCTTTCTATCAATGTCCGCCAGGTCACGATATCGACTCGGTCGGAAGCCATTAAAATTCCTTCGCAACTTAGATTGAGATTTTCTGCAATTTATTAATTGAAATTATTAAGTTGCAGAATAGACAGCTGCGCGCCATACAGGGTGGTGGCTGCGCCAGCACAACCCGTCCGCTCAACACTGTCGAATAAAAAAGTCATAACTGCCATCGTGTTTTAAGTACATACAACTTTTTAATATAGCATGGTCGCGTTCGCCTCCGAATTTGGAACGCACGTGTGTTGCCAGCATAGGTACTAACGAGACAAACAGTTTTTAGCTACTGTCTGCTTAAGTGCGCAATGCAATCGACATAATCGTTATGTCAATTGAATAAAGCTGTGTTCATGTAATTAGACCCACATAAAACTTGGGCTCGAAACAGGACATCGTTAATTAAAAATGTTAATGTTTTTTTATCATTTCATAAGCTCGTGTTAAAGCATAAAGAGTATACTTTCTTTTTAAGAATGTCTATGTCCACATTGAATTAAAGAGTGTACGATGCTTGCCACTTGGTTAACATGGCGGCTCGTGGTCACACGTTGCAGGTCGTTCACCTTGGCTTTCGGGAAGGTCACTCTTCGCTATCGGCTGAATCGATTGATTGACGGAAACTTATCGACTACTCGATTGTGTCGTAGATTACATCAAATGGCATTATGTAGATAAGTTCTATTGTGTTGATTATCTGTAAACTATTTCAATATTTCGAGAAAAGTACCTAAGTACGTCATTGACATTATTAACAGGATAATCTCTTTCAAGTGTTTGACACGAAGGTAGAAAATCTGTGAAGGCACGAGTAACTTCTGCCAGATGTTAGATTTGCTTATCTATTGAAATTATTAAACGTGTATCTACTTGTTTACCTATTGTAATTTGTAACAGATGAACGAGTTGATTTTATTGCAACTCGTCATGTTAATTTATTTGTTTGTTCCATGATTATTTCGATATAAAACTCGTACCTAGGCCTAGATCTTATCTTCCTTTTCATTTTCAAGATTGCAAGTTCTCATCATCATCATCATTGTCAGCCCGTAAATGCCCGTAATCGTCCACTGCTGAGCATAGGTTGCAAGTTCTACCGGTGACAAAATCAGTCAATTAGGTAAGGTTAATTAAAGTCATTCTTACGGCGGCCGATCATAGGTGACGAGAAGACCAGAAACTGGGCTTAACTATTGGAAAGTTATTTTTTTTATAACAGCACTGTACGTGACCCTTACTTTCGCCTGATGAGCAACATCAAATAGCATAAAGTTTAACAATTATTGCACGATGTATACTATAAATACAGTTCGACTTAATGACGTACCGAATGTAATTTAGTTGCAAAATGGCAGTACCTGAGCCTGTTACTCGACCATTTCAACTTCAAAAGTCGCATCCTTATGAAGATCGTAAAGCAACATAGTACATAATTGAGAACGCTACAATGTTAAAGGAATATACCGATGCTTTGAGTGCACTGACAGTTCTCAAGTTGTAGTATATGATGTGTATATATCGCCTTAAATAATTGTATGGCATTCGATCCTAAAATTCCATGTCCAGAGAAAACGGTTGCAGAAAAACCGCGTGCCTATCGATTGAAAATGGTAGGTAACGATAAACGATATGATACAGAGAACCAATATACATACATACATACATACATACCATCACGCCGTTATCCCTAAAAGGAGTAGGCAGAGCACATGAAACTTGTGTTCCAGTGCCACTTTTAGCATAAATGTGGGTATAAAAGATCGACAAAATGTGATGTTGCAGTGATAGGTTGCTAGCCCATCGCCCACAACACAATTCAACCCTGTTCCCTTAGTCGACTCTTACGACACCTACGGGAAGACAGGGGGTGGTGCTATTCTAACCCGACACCACACGGGGGCCTAACCCGACACCACACGGGGGAACCCATATAATGGAAAAATAAACCATTATCGTCTCAACCCTCCGGACGCCTTGTTCCGGATCCGCCCAGAACGGTTAAATTTTATAAGTAAACTTCAAGGTCATGATTTCAGTTAAAAAAATTGCATCGGCGTCCCAGGGGTTAAGCCCAAGACAGGTTCGAGTCCTGTCTTGGGCTTACCTAATGCCTACCTAATTACCTATAGTAACGCTAGTGTACTATAACGTAGAGATTCGCTACTCATTGATATTGACTATAGGTACAATTTTATGTTTCTGTAACAAATACGAGTATATAAGTTTTATTAAGCCTAGCCTGATAATTAATATAATTATAAGACTTTCAAGGACGCCACTTTTGTTTGTAACCGACTTCAAAAAAAGGATATCTCTTATATGTACTCTCGGCTTTACAGATTTTACGTGTGTTACCTTCATTCTCATATGTTACCGTGCGTTACCAGTTCACGAGTTTCACGACCGTTATTGTACAATTTTTGGCGGCCATGCACAGGCATGCATGCATGAATAAACATGCATGCATGCATGCATGTTTGCCGAAGCGCACACTGATGGCTTCCATGCCATCATACGCAAGGGGGTCGCCTCGCTGCTGAGACGAGTGCGAGGAAGTGAGAACAGCATTCTGAGGATATTGGAAGGACGTTGGGATTGCCCTATGTTAGGGCACTGGGTTGGCAATGTTGGCATTGTGACGGGGAGGGTAAAATAACTTTGAGTTTTACCCTAAACGATACAGTGCCTTTCAGCGTACAAAGTATACTATCTTTTTTGCCTACTAACACTAAGCTTTTAAATGATTTTACGTACAAACAAACATATGGATTCTGAAATAAATGTTTATTTTTATTTTTAGGGTTCCGTACTCAAAGAGTAAAACGGGACCCTATTACTAAGACTTCGCTGTCCGTCCGTCCGTCCCTCCGTCCGTCCGTCTGTCCGTATGTCTGTCACCAGGCTGTATCTCAAGAACCGTGATAGCTAGAGTTGAAATTTTCACAGATTATGTATTTCTGCTGCCGCTATAACAACAAATACTAAAAACAAAATAAAACATTTTTTTAAGGGGGGCTCCCATACAAAATACGTGATTTTTTTGCCGTTTTTATAGATAATCTGTCACCAGGCTGTATCTCAAGAACCGTGATAGCTAAGGAGTTGAAATTTTCACAGATTATGTATTTCTGTTGCCGCTATAACAACAAATACTAAAAACAAAATAAAATATATTTTTAAGGGAGGCTCCCATACAACAAACGTGATTTTTTTGCCGTTTTTATAGATAATGGTACGGAACCCTTCGTGCGCGAGTCCAACTCGCACTTGGCCGGTTTTTTTATAGGTATGATGTAGTTGTTTCGTCTAGATGTCCGCCACTCCGCACAGAAGGTCCATTCTGAACATATGTTCATATGTTCTTTCACCAGTACCTATACAGGTACCTGGTACTGGTGAAAGATTTTTTGATAGTACGATTTGAAGTTTCGGAGATTACCCATTACAATACAGAATATAAACTTTAACAACAAATGCCCCTGATGAATAAATAAATAAATATTGGGGGACAATCTTACACAAGCCGACCTAGTCCCAAACTAAGCAAAGCTTGTACTATGGGTACTAGACGATGATATACATACTTTATATATACATATATATATATATATATATATATATATATATATATATATAGATAAATAAATACTTAAATACATAGAAAACATCCATAACTCGTATATTTACGAGTTATGAACATTAATGTCAAAGTGACAGATTTTTGTTATAATACGGCCATATTTCTTTATGATAATGGCAAAGAAGTAAACGTTATGATGATAATTCAGTTTTAACGTTTAAATATAACGATAGAACTGTTATACATACCTATGTGTCCTGTGTGTTGGAAGTTCGTGGGTGCTCCAATCATGGAGCGGTCTATTCTCCGGCGCGTCCTTTGCGCCTGCGCGGCGGGCTGGTAGCAGCACGCGAACCACTGCAGCCAGATCTCACCACCGGTGCCGGCCATTTTGGAAATTAACTAATGTGTCCACACTCGCCCGAGTCACTTGCGCGTAAGAACGCGGCTTCGATTTGGAATTGCTTTTTGAAATTGGAATCCTCTTCAAGTTTTTTAATTTGGGATCGTGGCCTTAAGTTGAAGCACTGGCTGGTTTAGAACGCCGTGTTTTTTAATTCAATATTTAAATATCGAATGGCGATGCGTGGAATAGACAATGAGTATTGTAACACGATAACACGAAACACTATTATTGAAGAGCCGGCTTCAGATAATATTCTCGGAGTCGAGGTTTATATAACGCACGATGATCTCCGCTCGGCCGATAACGCCCGGTGCATGATGGCTCCGATATCTGGAACGGAAAAAGATACTGTTAAAATTATGCTTTCTCTTTTAAACGAATGTTTACTAATTTGGTAAACGGTAGGTAAGGAAAGTTAATTGAATGGAAATATTCCTTCTAATGACTTTGACAACATATTATAAATCTAAATTTAATGGTTAATTAAATTGAAAGCTTATTTGGGAGCTATTTTTAATAAAAAGTCATAAATAGATAAGGTTTGTTTAATAAACAGTCTGTTATATTATAAGGTTTGTTTAATTAACCATCAAGCATCCGCGGATGATTTTTCTTTGTAAGATTACTTAATTACATGCTATATATAAGTTTTATAACTTTATTTTACCTAGAAATAGCATGGCCATATTTTACTTTGGGAATTATGTGATGTCATATAACGGGAGCTACCAACCAGGCGCGCCCCTCTAATAAGTTTCTAAAATAAGTGCATTTTGGGAATGGCATAGGGCAATGGTTGACTGGTAGAGAATACCTTATGGCATTAAGCTATCCATTTGTGCATTTTTTATATTGTGCAATAAAGTTTTAATAAAATAAATAAATAAATAGGTAGTTACACAGTATATTACTTATATTGTTGCGCATTGAGTAGGAACTCAAAATTGTAGTAAAACTGTAACCAGCAGGTCGATCACGTAACGCATTGTACGAACGTCGGGTAGGTCTAAATGTCACTTTTTATATGGAAAACTGACAGTTAAATTGTACCGACGCGCGTTCGAAACGTTACGTGATTACCCCTCTAAATTTTCTTCTTCAAGCCTGTGTCTTCAAAGTTAAAACGACAGCTTGAAAGCGAAATGTCGTTTATTACGTGTTATTAAAAGCGACACTTTTACATCCGTTCTCAGAAGGCTCGGAAAAGCGTGTAAGTATACAAAGCGTGGAGCGCGACCGTGAGCAGAATCTTATCAGTGTATCTCGGCATTAGATTCAAAGTGACCCAATCACACGAGAATATTTACCCAATCGTAGTACGTAAGGGTCTTAAAACTAGAAGTAGAATCGCATGCGTGTAAATAGACTTAAGTCCTTCTGGATTACTGTTCGATACAGATCAGATACAGAAGTTATAGACATCATTGAGTGACAGCTGCGGGATAGAAGTGTGATAATGTCGCGTGATGCGACGTGTGCTGTGAGGAGGAAATTGTTGAAAAGTTTTAGAGTAACTTCTTAGTCACGTTATTACTTTCTCCCACTTGTCCCTCTCTCCGCACCTATAATATATCCTATTTATGATATATCACTTTAGGGTTTCAACCTATTTATTAAATTTAACAAGTAAAGTTGAAAAAAAAATTAAACAAAAACAAGCCTTAAACCATTTGCTAATTATGACGAATTAAAGGCCTTCTTAGACCTTAATAATCAATATACTCCAGTACAGTCGCCATCAGCTATATCGGAGCTGCCAAAGTGTTAACAAATATCTGAACACGTCTCTAATGCCTCGAGAATAAAGGCCTCCACACACCGGTCGCGGCGGGCCCGCGTTCGATGTGTGTTTGAAGTGTAGTTTCAACTCGACCCGCGCCCGCGACCGGGTTGTGGAGGCCTTAAGAGACGTGTTCAGATATTTGTGAGCACTGGCTGCTCCGATATAGCTGATGGCGACTGCACCTAATTATAAAGATTCGAAGGAATAAAGTAATAGATAACATCGATAAATACAAAAGCTATAAAAAACGTAACTTGGGCTTTGCTGTCGCGCAGCCTCATAAATAGAAGATTTCGAAGTTACAATTCACAATGAAACGACTCGTAACGGAAGCGACAGAATCGACGTGTTTTGAAACATTTCATTTCAAATAAAATGCGCAATGCACGTGTTGATAAAGAATTATGTAGATAAGATAACGTATCTGAGAGCGCAGGTAGAAAAAGTGTTCCAGTCGAATTAATACGTGATCTATCGCTAACTTTATTCTAGAGCTTGTTTGCATCTCAGTTAGTAAGTAAGTAACTACTATTATTTATCCTGTGCCTCAGTGTCAAGCCTATTTTTTGGAGCGTGAAAAGGCGCAAGATGGAAGAAATGTTAGACGAGGACGGGTCGCGGACGACGTTGATGCAAAATGTATAGAAGGATGGCATTGTAATATAAAAACGTAGCAGGGACTGAACTTAGAATTAAGAGCTTGTTATTGATGTTTTTGGCCGGCGCCGGCGTCACCATAGAATCTGTATGTTATCGTCGATAAACTATGGTCCAGCGGGCGTAGACTGGTTGCCATTTTATCACTTATCGCTGTGGATAAGACATCCATCACCTTCTGACAAGTATGCGAGTGCGAGAGTGAAGGATGTCTAATCCACAACGATAAGTGATAAAATGGCAACCATCTTAGGTCGGCAGAAAACTTAGGAACCTAGCGTGTATAGGCTCTCTCCGACGACGTTGCAGTTGCACTCAAGGCCGGTCAAATCCAATCAAATAACCGCGGCCCGTACTTGTTTTCTGTTTGTCTTGCGCCTAACACTATCTAACCGAAACCGGATTGAAAGAAAACAAACACGTTAGTTAATATGAGCCGATAGTTCCACTTCAACGTCTCGGTCAAGTTGGGCGCACTTCCGATTAGCTTCCTAACCTACATGTATGTTTCTGCACAGTTAACACTATGGGAAAAAAACGTTTTGTTTAATTTGGCCTCTGATCTGTATCAACTCGCAAAAACTATTTATTGAATAGAGAGAGCTTTTATGGTTTCTCGACTAAAGTTTAAACAAATGAGGGGTCTCAAGGTGAAAAAATAAAAACTGTTTATTTCAGTAATTTAATTGTTACAAAAATATATCTACTAACTAGCTGTTGCCCGCGACTTCGTCCGCGTAGAACTTTTTATCGTCTTAGAAAATGATTTCTCTCAATACAAAATTTGAACCCTCTTTTAGGGGATAATTAAAAAAAAAGTTGATGTTCATTTTCTAGTTTGTGAACAAACAGTCTAAAACCAAAGTTAAAAATCTCATACTTTAAAAATGCCTTGAAATACTCAAACTTTGAACCAATTTTAACACTCTTAGGGGATGAATTTGGAAAAACTCTGAAATCAGTTTTGTAGTCTTTCAACGTACAGAATAAGACCGAAGTTAAAAATCTCTTACTTACACTTTAAAATTTTATTGCTCGCCATTTAAAATTTGAACCCCCTTTTAAACCCCCTTAGAGGTTGAATTTTTCTAATCGCTGAAAGAACTTTTTTCGTAAACTTTTAAGTCTCTAGCTCAAAAAAAGTGTTGCCCATACAAAGCTTTCTTAACCCCCTTAGGGGTGGAATTTTCTAAAACTCTGAAAGTACTTTATTATTAATTTTAATAAGTAACATTTTGAATAGTTTTAAGTCTAGTAAAAAAAAAAGTTTTTCCCACACAACACTGGCTACCCTTCTTAAGGATCTTAAGGATCCCCTTAGGGATGGAGTTTTCTAAAACGCTGAAAGTTCTTTTTTAGTATTCTAATAAGTAATCTTTTTGCAAAGTTTTAAGTCTAACTCAAAAAAAAGTGTTGCCCATGCAAAGCTTGCTCTCCTTTTTAACCCTATTAGGGGTAGAATTTTCTAAAACGATTTGTGTTCTTTTTTTGTATTTTAATAAGTAATCTTTCTACAAAGTTTCAAGTCTCTAACTCAAAAACATAAACTTTCCCTGATAAAAACTTTGCACCCCTTTTTATCCCCCTTAGGGATAGATTTTTTCAAAACGCTGAAAGTCTTTTTTTTTGTATTTTTATAAGTAATCTTTCTACAAAGTTTTAAGTGTCTAGCTCAGAAAAAGTGTTCCCCATACAAACCTTGCACCCTTTTTTAACCCCCTTAGGGAATGATTTTTGTAAAACGCCAAATGTAGTATTTTTCATGTTCTAATAAGTAATTTTTCGTCAAAATTTTAAGTCTCTATTAAAAAAAAATATGTTTTTCCCATACAAACTTTGCACCCCTATTTTACCCCCGTAGAGGTGGAATTTTCCAAAACGCTGAAAGTGTTTCGTTTGTATTCTAATAACTAATTTTTCTACAAAGTTTAAGTCTATAGCTCAAAAAAAAAGGTTCTCCCATACAAACTTTACACCCCCATTTTACCCCCTTAGGGGTAGAATTTTCAAAAATCCTTTTTTATCCCTAGCCCACGTTATAAAAGCAACATACTGTGCAAAAATCAACTCTCTAAGATTAGTAGTTTCGGCTGTGCGTTGATGAGTGAGTGAGTGACTGATTAGGGGTGAAATTTTCCAAAACGCTGAAAGTACTTTCTTTGTATTTAAATAATCTTTCTACAAAGTTTTAGGACTCTAGCTAAAAAAAATAGTTTCCCACATACAAACTTTGCACCCCTATTTTAGCCCCCTATTTTTAGGGGTAGTATTTTCTAAAACGCTGAAAGTACTTAATTTGTATTCTGATGACTAATCTTTCTACAAAGTTTTAAGTCTCTATTTAAAAAAAATATTGTTTCCCCCATACAAAATTTGCACCCCTATTTTACCCCCTTAGGGGTAGATTTTTTTAAAACACTGAATCTAGGTACTTTATTTGTATTCTAATGAATAATTTCTCTACAAAGTTTTAAGTCTCTATTTAAAAAAAAGTAGTTTTTCCCATACAAACTTTGCACTCTATTTAACCCCTTTAGGGGTAGAATTTTCTAAAACCCTGAAAGTTCTTTATTTGTATTCTAATGACTGATCTTTCTACTAAGTTTTAAGTCTCTATTTAAAAAAAAAATGTTTTCCCCATACAAACCTTGCACCCCTATTTTACCCCCGTAGAGGTGGAATTTTCCAAAACGCTGAAAGTGTTTCGTTTGTATTCTAATAACTAATTTTTCTACAAAGTTTAAGTCTATAGCTCAAAAAAAAAGGTTCTCCCATACAAACTTTGCACCCCCATTTTACCCCCTTAGGGGTAGAATTTTCAAAAATCCTTTTTTATCCCTAGCCCACGTTATAAAAGCAACATACTGTGCAAAAATCAACTCTCTAAGATTAGTAGTTTCGGCTGTGCGTTGATGAGTGAGTGAGTGAGTGATTGAGTGAATAAGTCAGTCAGGACATAGGCATTTATTATGTATAAATAGATAGAAGATAATGAAACTCCCATTCAAATATCTCAAAAAATTATGAAGCTACATCCGTTTTAATGTCGCTTGTTAGAGTGAGAAAACGATGAGGGACTGTGACGTCAATATACTCGAGCGTCATAGTAAAAAACAATCGTTTCATATGAAGGTGCGTTTTGCGGAAAAGGGACAGAACATACCCCCTCTTAAAACTTTGGACTCTTATAACTTAATCATTACCTATATAACCTCTTGCTTTGTTTTTTTCTCCATTTGACTATATTTATTTTAAATTCTTTTTCGAGAAAATACATTATGATTATTTACCATATTTTCGATTCCTGAGCTATAACCACGAACTTCGGAATTCGAAAATATTCGGGTATCTCTATCTCTATCGCACTAACCATACTCGAGTGACAGGGATGCAAATATATGAACATTGAGTATCGGTTTTCGTGGTAGCGCCGCAGGTACTTTGGCTGAATGCGCCGAGCGCGTGCCATTGTCATTCAAAAAAAACAAATTCGTGTTAATTATATTGTTCAAATTTGTTGATTTCATTTATTGAAATTACGACATAAAACGACATTTGCGCATATAAGTTCTCATATCAGAATCGAATATTTTTTTATGGTTTATATTTTAGCATTTGTCTCGTAAAGGTCTATCGTAGACGGGATTTAAATTATTAATAAGTGAAAGGCAAAGCAATTCCGCCATTTTGACGAAAATTTGACGGTTCTTATAGCTGACAGTTGGAGCAGCGTTTGATTTCAATAAAAATAAATGAAAAATTAAATGAAGTCGTATATTTCGGAAAATTAATTAACTGTCGCAGTCGGATAAAAACTATCCTAAGTTGCAGCTAGAATATTAATGTACCTATATAAAATGTTTCATATTTTTCCGTTCATGGGATGCTGAGAACATTCGAACCGCGCAAAGCTTAGTTTCAAACTGGCTGATTCTTTTTTTAATTTAGAGATTTATTATAAGTGGAGACTAGAATATTAATGTACCTATATAAAATGTTTCATATTTTTCCGTTCATGGGATGCTGAGAACATTCGAACCGCGCAAAGCTTAGTTTCAAACTGGCTGATTCTTTTTTTAATTTAGAGATTTATTATAAGTGGAGATGGAGATGACTTAGTGAATGTCGCGGGAGTTCACCGGATGCGGGTGGCGCAGGACCGGCCATTGTGGCACTCTTTGAGGGAGGCCTATGTCCAGCAGTGGACGTCTTTCGGCTGATATGATAATGATGATGAAAATGATGAAATGAGAAGATTAAGTACCTACTGCATATTTATTTTTCTGTTAGAGTAAGCTTCGACTTAATATTATAGTTTTTAGCGAATAAAAGCGCCCATTTAGCTAGTAATTGATAGCAGTGGGTTCAGAATAGCAGCACCCACTTTCTTTCCGTGGTTGTCGTAATTTACTACGGGAATGTGGTTGAACTGCGTTGTGAGCCATGGACTAGCAACCCATAATTGGATTTTTTATCCCTTTGGTTAAAAGTGACAGCGGTAATAGGATCCTGATAACGTTGGCTGCAAAGCGGATGCTCCAGTACCTAGGCACTGGAACAGTCTACATTGTGCAGGAACCTTACTCTTCTTCTTCTTCTACCTAGAGTTATCCCGGCCTTGGCCAAGGTCCGCTTTCCTACTCGCTTTCCTCCACTTTGCACGATCCCCGGCGTCTTCTTTTGTGAGCGCGTTTTCGCTCACGTCGGCCTTCACGACATGCAGCCATCGCTTCCGCGTCTGCCGCGGAATAACCTTAGTTGATAAGTCGTGCTTGTATAGTTTGTATACTAAAGTTAATTATGTACGAAATAAATAATGATTATTAGGTATTATTAAAGCATAGGTGCCATGCGCATTTAAATTTGCTGCAATGTGTCGCGCGCTTGTTCCACGCCCGCCGCGTTACTGAGCATGCTAAACACTTTAAAATGAAATTGAAATGACAAAGTCTCGCTCTAGCGTCGACCCCCAGTTATACTTTTCTCAAGCCGGAAGAAAGCCTGAATACAAAGTGCAGCATTGTCGGCGTCTCTGATAACGAGTCATTGCCGCCGCTATCAGCTGCTCCTAATTGGGTGTGCACAGTGACAAGTGAAAGTGTACCGCTGGACGAGAGCGAAAGTGGACGGTGCAATTTGACTGCATTACAGGCGCATCCCGACGGTCCAGCAGGGCAGTCCACCGTGGGATACAAGCTATAATGGGGAACTTGCATGGGATTTCAATTTCGAATAAATTGCGCTCCATCGATGCGGATATACGTATAAAGATATCATACAAAAGAAAAAAAAACTATTATATTAATTTTATCTCACGTTAAAATGACGAAAAAATTATGTTTATTTTTCGATAAAATAACACAACAGTTACACAGAATATTGAATTAGAAATGATATTTTGTATGACAAGTATAGACTAAAGATAATTGCAAATTAATAACTTATTCCATAGTAAACGCGCCGAGAATATATGTTGTGACGTGATAGCATAAGCCCGTTTAATATAGAGCGTTTTCGAGGGGTGCCAGCGCGTGTAGATTTCAAATGCATATAACTTCAGATAAATAAATCATAAGAAAGTTTTAATGCTACAGTTGTTTTAATGCTGGATTACTTTTGGTTTTCGTAATAAAATAAAAAGATGCAAGTTCCCTATTGAACAGCGAGCGAAGCGAACGAAGTTCTCCGTTTCAGCTTGGGCCAAAATTCTTTCGTATGTCCTTCTGGCCGGCTGTTATCATCTACAGGGCGCATTTTCATCCGATTCTCGTGAAATTTTGTGAGCAGGTTCAATAATTAGGTACATAAAAAAAATTGTCGGTTCAGTTTTTCGAATTAAAAAAACATATTTAAAAAAAAAAGACAGACGTGCGAGTTCTAGAGCTCCAAGAACCTACTATAGAGTGGGATAGGGAGGGATATGAAAGTACTTTGTTTTTTCGCTCTATCTCATAGCTATAGGACTGCAGGTACGTGTAGGGCAGTCTGACAGAGAGCATCCAGACAGGATACTTGCACAATTTATGATGTCGTAGCTTTTCAAGTTTTCTTCTCTCGTTTTCGTCTCACTTTTCACGATTTTTACGACGTGGCTATTGGCTATCATAATATAATGTTGGATTCCTTAACTGGATTATTAACCCGTCAATATGTCAGCCATGTTATGACACGTTTTTAACTCTTCTAAATTTCTCATCAGTGTTCCAAACCCTAGACATATCCATCATACATTGTTTGTACAAGTAATGTCTAGTGGTTAGTCTGTGGTCGCACTTAAATATCTTGCATGGTCCATGCTTTGAGAAATGTGGTCGTATTTATTCACTCGGTGTTCCCGACAACAGTTTTAACACGACATCAGCTTATAAAAGTTGTTTACTCTATAGAGTGTCTTTAAAGCAATACCAGTTGCGTTTGTCTGCCACGCGCTCGACGTACTTAGAATATAACAATTTTTCAAACTATTCATAGTCATCCAAATATGACCTACTCGTTAACAATCTACATTTAAGTACACTTACACTTACTTTATCATGTTTACGTGTCGTAAAAACAGGCATTTCCACATTGTTGTACAGATACTAAGTACTTAATAACTTTACTCTAAATCACTTGTAGTTAACACTTCACTGTTAAAGACATGCACACACATACATCACAATAACAATTAAACATTTCGAAAATTTTATTACTCATTGATTGCCTACTGTGCCTATGATAGGGTAATAACACATTTGACTGGTGCAAAAAACCGTTATTTTGCACCAAATACGGACATTTAAACATAACGAAATGCATCCAACAAAACAATCAGTGTCAATCAGCATTCGAATTTCAATTGCTGCACTTTTTTTGGAGCGCCTCGTGAGGCCAGCGGCGTCGTGCGCGACCTATTATAAACCGACCCCATTTTGGTCGACGCTTTCGTTTTCATGTTAATTAATTAGTACGTAAATGATGTTATTTTTATAACATTTATGGTTACTTCGTTAATGTTCTTGATAAAGCCCTACCCCAAAATCGTACTACCTATACAGAAATGATTGTGTATATTTCCCAGTATCTAGAATTCACACTCTATATTTAGGGTTAAGTCCAATTAAATTTCACATTTCTTATATATATAAATGAGACACATCCAAAGGTAAACCTATACTCTCAATTTATATCAAGTTGAATAAGAGAAACTACTAACTACATGAACGCAAGGACCCGTTCGTTATTCAACCATTTTGAGCTCCACATGCATACATTATATGGATGTTATGACAACTAATATAGGAAAACATTAAACAGTAAAGTTGGAAAGTTAACGCTTGCACCAGCCTGTTACAAACTGGTAGTTGTTTACCCGCGCTTCCGCAAAAGCGACGTTTTAACACGAGTTTAACGCGAGTTTAACTGGTCCAGTTGTCCCGATTGCGATTAGCATTAACACAGATTCTCGTTGCACAACTGGCTAACATATTTCAACAACGTACGTGGTTTTTAAAAATAGTTGGTGTGAGAAACGTGTGTCTGTACCTTGGCTAACATTGAGCCGAGTGGCCTAGAAGATTTTTTTTTAATATGAGCTAAATTCTCCAGCTACTTTGGCGAGTATATTCAGATAAGAAAACACATATAAACACTTAATAACATATTATTAGTACTTTCTTGGAGTACCTACCTATCCTCTAGTTGCTATATGAACGTTATTCAGAACACAGAAAATCAACAAATCTGATCTTTTCAAGTTCTGGATCCAGATCATTTAGTCAATTTTATGATCTGTTTAATGAACCTGTGTTCACTTCCGTCTCCCGGAATCATTCCTTAAGGAGGTGAAATGGGGGTTGGAAGTGCGACTAAGGAGTTCTATGCCATCGATTCCTTGAGCATCTTACGGCTTTTCAAGAAAAAATAAAGCGACATTCTCGCTCCCATGATTTGACGCACCGCTAGTGGTAGGTACCAGTACCACATAGCTGATGTAAACTGTCATGATTGAAAATCAGTTCTCCGCAATGACCTTATTTTATATTTTACTACATAAATATCATCCGCTAACACGTGTCCTATATCGACTCGGAAATGACATAATTTCGAGCCAGTAGCACTTGGGGACATTAAAATAATTCCATTTTATCTATGGTAGAAAGAAAGAAAAAAAAATTCAAGACGCTACTTAGAATAAGACATGGACAATAGACATTTTTGCTTAAAACTATCGTGAGGTGATATATGAGAAAAGAACTGTTAAGCAATTTAATCACGGAAAAAGTTGAAAAGAAACTTAAAATATAGAAAAAAGGTAATTTAACCACTTCGCGTTATTGCAATTGGCATGTTTTGCGATATCTTTCATATCCAGGCAACCATTTCATAACATTACAAAATCGACTATTTCAATTCGTTTGCGTTTAATCTTGCAGAAACTTGTTATGTAATTAAAAATAATGTGATTGAGATTGATTTAATGTATTTCGTCGTAAATTCTACTTTCAGCAGTTATATGTTTTTTGTATAATGTTATGTCCTTGTTGATTTTCTAGAACATTGCTAGCGAATTCTAAAGTTATTTAAGTTAAGTAAATCGTAATTTTGAGTGTCCAACATATGTACAGTCTAACTGGTTTCTTTACAGATTTAAGACCGTGGGAAACGCAGCTCTACTTTTAACTGTGTGGACTGATCTTATATGCCCAATACTTATAAATAATGCAACATAGAATTTTAATTTGTTATACAAAATGTTCTGTATCTGTAAATGTTGAGGGTTGCAGCGTCTACTGAATATGATACGAGTAAATGGAATCGGAATTTGACATACTCATTACATTGCCCTACCAATCATAATGACAACGGCACTAATATTGAAAGGGCAATGTATGTATGTAAAATTTTACCAATATGGACACAAATTCAACTTAATGCTACCGCCGTGAACATAACTTACCCTGCCATGCACTACAAACCGCCTTCATCTGTCTAGCTAGTCCAAACAATACGCGTATTTGTGTACGCGGCGGGAGATCCGAGCGAGAATAACTCAGTACTCGCAGCATTTCTGCCTGTCTGTCTACAGAAGCCGGAAAATATATGCTATGGAAGTAGTTTAATACAACGATACAATACAAATATTCTTTATTGCTCACCAGAAATAATACGTAATAGAATAACAAAGGTAAAATAAACATAAACAATGGTAGACAACAGGTGACAGCTTTAATGCGTCTCTTGGAAGGAATAAGAAAACGAAACAAAATAACAAACGGGTAGATGAGATTGGGTACTTTCCTGGGTAAAAATATATAATTCTGTTTACTTAGTCCGTTAGGTCTAGTTAGATTATCAAAACATATTGGACACGTATTATTTTGTCAATCTTTAAAAAAAATATGAAGATATGTTATATATTAAAGTTCCGCGTGAAGTTACATTATTATGCTAAAAAGTGTACCATAATGTGACGTCACACGGAACTTTAACGGGACACATCTTCATCATTTTTTGATTTTGACAAAATAAAAATACGTGTCTGATATTTTTTGATAATCTAACTGACAGACTAAATTTTTTTTTTTAGGAAAGTAGTTAATTGTGCGGGAAGTGTATGATCTCCTACTATAATCACTACCTAATCAAAGTGTAAACAGGCACGTGTGCGGAAAAGAGCACTTTCCGTGCATATGTCGAAACTTTAAAGAGCCATATGTACTGTAAAACGTTGTACCTACGATACACGTGCGAATAGGTAATTCGCAACTCGTGTTGATTTAAAACACTCCCTTCGGTCGTGTTTTAATTTATCACTTCGTTGCGAATTTCCTATTTTTAGCACTTGTATCGTAAATAACTATTTTTGATTAGCACACTCAGTTATTGCACGCTAGTGGATTAGGATTGGCAAAAAAAACTACAGTGGTACGGTCGCCATCACATACATAGGTACACTATAGGTGTTCAAAAATATCGGCACATGCACCCTAATGTCTTGAAAATAGAGACCAGGTGTGTTCCGATGTTTGTGACGTGCTTGTTTGCTCCGATGTATGTGATGGCGACTATACAATAAATATGTTTCCGATATGCTTGCCTATAGTTGGACAACCAAGGATGCTAAAGATTGCGCGAAGTGGAAAATGAGACTGGACCTCCAGTTCCGAAGCACCAACTAAAGATACAACCGGGATCATCTCGGCGATGAGAGAGAAAAAGAGAGAGACCCGAACTTTATCTTTATGGTCCCAACTTTAACGATAGCCGGCGTGAATGACGACCCGATAACGGTGCTGACATATGGGTGTTACACGATTTGTTTGGAGCCCTCGGTAAAGTTCCCCTCTCCATTCTCAGAATACTTGAGCAACTAATAGATACCCCATCATAAAAACTACTCGATAATGGAATATTGACAAGAAAGTGTTAATGACAGTGACAATGAAATATGAATGGGTGTTGCCAGCCTCATGTCGACCCTATCGCATACTTAAAATTACAATTTACAAGTGACATTGTAAAAATTTTATTTATTTTATTTCGGTCTACAATGGTCGATCCTGAATAAAGAGCCATGGAAACGAATGGGCTGCGAAATCAAAAAATTAACACGAATTTCAGGAAATAGGGTAGGTACGATAGTACGGAAGAAAACATGTAACACTAAATACATTTTCAATTGTACCGTTTCCGCCCCACTATAACATATTATTATTACATGTTTTCTTCCGTACTATCGTACCTACCCTATTTCCTGAAATTCGTGTTAATTTTCTAATGGTAATTTCTAATGGTACATGCTATGGCATGTACCATTAGAAATTCATTTTCAAAGTGACCAATTGAATTCGTTTGCCCGTACTTATCGCTCTGCCTGTTTGTGGTATTAGGAGTGTTGATTTGGTTTATCGTACGCTCTAAGTACTACAAACAACAATGTTTCTTTGGAAGTGTTTTGCATTGAGATGTTACTAGCAATGCACCACGGAGAAGTTACTCAAGTTACGACATTTCTCCTATGGAGAATTCATAGAACTTAAATTTTATAAGCACTGATAACATGTCTCTCCCTGGATATATACATTACCATCTGTTTTAATTGCCTGCCTAAATAATTTAATCCATTAAAAGTTGCCGTCGGAAAGTTCCTGACAGAAACTTGCTTTTAAATTCATGATTCACTTGAGGGTCATAGATTTAGGAGCCACTTGACGGTAATTTTCATTCCATAATTTGTTATGCCACTGTCTGTAGCTCCTGGACTGATACGACACTACATTCATCCAATATACTCATTCACTATGTTCATTTATTCATTGATCTTCATTTTGATCCATAAACACAGGTCTCGCGTTCCCCTCTCCTTTTCTTCTACTCGAATTTACCCCAATATGTCTAGATATAGGTACATTCCTTGATTGTGTCCTGCTATCATCGGAAACCGGTATTAAGGCCTCCACACACCGGTTGCGGGCGCGGGTCGGGCGCGGGCCCGCGCAAGTTGTAAAACATTGAAACTACACTTCAAACACACACCGAACGCGGGTCGTGCGCGGCGCGGGTCGGGCGCGGCGCGGTTGAAGCGGTTTATTCACACCGGCGTGTAGTAACGCGGGCCCGCCGCGGTAGCAACGCGGGCCCGTCGCGGGCTCTCTCTGGTCAGGATTGACGATCTACAATTGGTGTCCATTTTTGTTATTTTAACTTGCAATATCTCATGCAATTCTTCAAGACTGTTTTGGGACATTCGGAAATAAGTAAAAAAACGATCTTCGTAACTTTCCAATTCCCTACACAGGCGATGGTATTCCCCATAACGGCGTCTCGCAGATTCTTTATTCAGGTCGTGAACCCAAATTCTTTTTTTTTTTATTAAGAGCTAGGAGCAATAATAGGTCTTCTTCGTCGGAGTCTTCACCGTTCCACATCTTGAAGTCGACTGGTGCTGCCGGGCGTATTCTCTTTGCCGTTCTTGTGAACGCGCCAGCAACGCGGGCACGCGACGGGCCCGCGTTGCTACCGCGGCGGGCCCGCGTTACTACACGCCGGTGTGAATAAACCGCTTCAACCGCGCCCGACCCGCGCCGCGCCCGACCCGCGTTCGGTGTGTGGAGTCCTTTAGGGTTTCCCAACTAGTGTGGTAGCCTGTGGTATGAAATTAGGAGGAAAACAAGTTTCCGTTTAGGGCAATGGCCTTTATTTGATGTATGTAAATACGACTCTGAGTTTATGATTCACCACGAATATTTACAGTTATGAGCGTCAAGTACTTTAACTGCTGCCTGCATAGGTATTGTTAATATTTTCACTCCTTTCGTACCGTTTACTCGTTGGTCTAAGGCCACGCTTATGGATAGGCGACGCATGCGAAGGCGCGGGTCACACATCGGTAGTCACCCAAACACAAACATATTGGCGTGTATCCTAAGCAAAGGCTTAGGAGTGAGCGTTTCCAGGCTCACCATGTGCGTATCCCGTCGCCGCACTTGTCGCCTCTTTATAAACGCGACCAAAGAATTCTATAGGTTCCAACTGAAACTCCTCGAAACTGCAGCAGGAAGCTGATCCCACAGCCGGAGCTATCGCAAGAGGAAATTATTCCACCACCTTACAGTGCGCGATAAGTTAGGTCCGAATGTGTAATGAGGATTGAGGAGGCACGTGACCGAAAGCTATCGTGGGCATCATAACAAATAGTTACTCTGAGCACAAACCCCGGGTACACAAACTGAAGAACACACCCAAACAGACGAAGCTTCCAGACGTTACTTTTTGATGCGTCATGGGGGGATTTATCCAGAACTCCGTGAACAAAAACAGACAATTAGATTGGGAGCATCAAGGACTTAAGTCGATGAACTGGCAATACTTGAGCTGTGGTAAGTTGTCACCATTAGTCAGATGAGTCGCGACAGTGCCCCGGGTTCAGGGCGGGGTATAAATAGCCGGTGCACAAGGATCTCTAATTTAAGACGACGTCTGCGTCCAGGCTGACAAGATTGCAACGGTAGGACGCCAACAAATAACAATTGGAATATCCATTGCCTGGTACTCAAATCTCAAATAGTATCTAGGTGTTTTCCCTGTAGTTATATCAATCATTTAACGGTTTAGGTAGTTGCATAGGCGTTTTATATACCTACTGGATTGGTCTGGCACCAAAATTTTGTTGTAAAACTTTGGACACCCACAGAAAAGACTTAAAAAGACTAGTTTTAAAGGATAAAAGACGGCTCGGAAAGCCGTCTTTTATCCTTTAAAACTAGTGAGCAAAATCGCGTTTTATCCACTAGTGGGGAAAGTAATTTGACCTTGGAGCGTGTATAAGTAACTGTGTTTTTAAGTACCTTAAAATTCCATAAGAAACATTTGTTTTTTTAACCGACTTCAAAAAAAGGAGGAGGTTCTCAATTCGGATGTATTTATTTTTTATTTTTAATGTTTGTTACCTCAGAACTCCGTCATTTATGAACCGATTCGTACAATTCTTTTTTTAATTGAAAGTATATGCTTCCAGATTGGTCCCATTGTTTCCAAAACCCCAGTTGGATGATGGGAACCATGAGGAATTGAGGGAACTTGGCCGATTTATATTACTTTCATATCACAATTAAGCTTAACACAAAACCAGACGTTGCTGTAGTAACTAAAATACCGCTCTTAGATGAATCCTACTAATGATAAGGTAAACGTGAAAGTTTGCGTGTTTGTTATTCAAGTGAAAAGTTCGTTAGATTTTTATCCAGTGGTATCAGAACGAAAGATTAGTACAAACAAACAAATGATAAATTCGGTCCTTATGCCCTGGATTTCAAGGTCCGTTTTATTGCAAAACATTCACAGCCTTTTCATTCTTACTTCTTGCGGTAGAAAGTGATAGTGATAATACTGATAATTGTGCAAATATTCCGTATATAAATGCCGGGCGCAAAAACAAACATGGGGTGAAGCACCTGCCTATCCATTCACAAAATATATCGTACTCTACTGTGAGCCATCCCTAGTACTTATAACTTGATCCGGAGATTCCTAAAGACTATGTGTAATTAGAGTTCTGACTTATACTGGACTTCCTGCAGTAATCGGATAGGTAACGTTGTGAACAGGGCTGCGCCACTGACTGACGCATGCGGTTATGCTCGAGCATACCGAGGGCGAAAAATAAGTGTCTCTGAGGAAATTTATTAACAAGAACAATTAAACATACGACAGAAATATGTAGAATTTAACAACCCACTTCAACGATTTTTGGGTTCCGTACTCAAAGAGTAAAACGGGACCCTATTACTAAGATTCCGCTGTCTGTCTCTCTGTCCGTCTGTCACCAGGCTGTATCTCATGAACCGTGATAGTTAGGCAGTTGAAATTTTCACAGATGATGTATTTCTGTTGCCGCTATAACAACAAATACAAAAAAAAAACAGAATACATACATACATAAAAAATTTTCCCATACAACAAACGTGATTTTTAGCCGTTTTTTATAGATAATGGTACTTACGAAAACCCTTCGTGCGTGCGTATTAATAAACAAATATGAGACAATCTTATACTAATCGAACTAGCCAAAGAGTCTGGCAAATGCAAGTAGAACCCGCCACATTTAATTAGGCAAATTGTAACTAACAATATATGGGACCTATGGGCTGAAATAACACATTTGAATTTGAATTAATTACGCGGCCTTACGCATACGTGTTGCTGCGTGATTGAATCTAGTACCAAAGGTTGGATGCAGGAAACTTTCGAACTAGAAATAGTACATTATTGCCGTGGCCGGGAAGGAAGCAATTGCAGGTTGAGCATTTGTTTAAACGGACGAGCTTGCGAGTCCGTTTAATTAAAATACGAAGCCTGCAATTGCCATTCCAGGCCCCGTAGCATGGATGGCCTTATCACGCGATAAGTGACATGACAGAGCATCCGTCCCTGGCTGACACCGTTCGATAGAACGAGACGACGCTGTTATCTTGTCACTTATCGCGTGATAAAGGCCATCCATGCTACGGTGCCATCTGAGGCTAATATAGTGCTTTTCTCAAAAATGGAGGAATAAAAAAACTAGAGGAATACAAATTGAGGATACCGCAAATTACATAAAATTAAACGTTATAATATATTTTTTAGACAGAATCGCAAGTGTATTTTTCCACCGAAAAACGCAAACTATTTGACACTCATACAAAAATGTCGCTTTTGCAACAGAAAAATACGAGTTGATTTGGCTGAATACGACCTGTGCCGTTTTTTATATGCCAGTTTCTACTTTTTTTTAAGTTTGGTACTCGACAAATAAAGGGATTTATATGTAACATTCCAGGCGGCCTGCAATGTTTTTAGGGTTCCGTACTCAAAGAGTAAAACGGGACCCTATTACTAAGACTCCGCTGTCCGTCCGTCTGTCTGCCACCAGGCTGTATCTCACTGATACCGTGATAGTTCCAGCTGAAAGTTTCACAGATGATGTATTTTTCACGACCGCTTTAGCCTAGTTGGTAGTGACCCTGCCTACGAAGCAAGAGGTCCTGGGTTCGAATCCCGGTAAGGGCATTTATTTGTGTGATGAGCACGAATATTTGTTCCTGAGTCATGGATGTTTTTTATGTATTTAAGTATTTATTTCTCTATATAAGTATATATATCGTCGTCTAGTACCCATAGTACAAGCTTTGCTTAGTTTGGGACTTGGTTGATTTATGTAAGATTGTCCGCAAATATTTATATTTTATTTTTTTATATGTTGCCGCTATAACAACAAATACTAAAAACAGAGAATAAAATAGTTTTTTTATAGATAATGGTACGGAACCCTTCGTGCGCGAGTTCGACTCGCACTTGGCCGGTTTTTATTTCTTAATTTTGATCTGGCCTTAAACTATACACTTTACCTTCCAATATGACTGTATCAAGTTATGTTCACTTTGCGGGCCATTTTTGAGAAAAGTATGTTTATGGTTTGAACAACACTATTAGATTCCATGACAGGTAGAGTATTTTAATTACTTACTATAATCCCCATAAATCTTTATAGTAATGTATTATACGACCGGTTCACTCTAAAATATTCCTTAAGTCTAGGGCAGTAGGTCACATAACCGGAGCATGGATGTTTTACGAGATAGGCTTTGCTTGAGTTATGGGTCTAGTCCACCGCTGTACCGTTTAGCGGATATTGTAATTGTTAGTCAAGAAATCCTGGCCTTTGTATGAGAAGTAGGTAGATTGATATATTATATGATTTTTGAGTTCTGCTAGTCTAAGGACTAGCAGAACTCAAAAATCATATAAGTAAATGAACTTCCTGACATTATGTTCCGCAATTTAAGCTTTATAGAACACCGTTAGACACGTATTTAAAAATCAAAGACCAATGCACATGAATACTCAACACGCAAAGAAAATGATTCGTTTACACGAAATTCGTAAAGTTTTCGCACTACCGGAGTCAAATTTTAGGAATAGGTAGTAAAATGTCCCAAGTCCCAATGCATAAAGCAGTGGACACCTAAAATTTAATTTCATACCATTTAGTTTATACGAAACAAAAGGGTGTTAATTGGGATAGGTGTTAAACACTAGGAATTTTAATCTTATTATGTATAGGCAAAATAGGCATTAAATATTGACGCATCTACGTGTAACGTTATCAGTATCAGTCAAAATCAGAACAAAATAAGATATAATCTGGCAACATAACCTTGGATTTCAAACCTTTATCTAACAAAACATTTAACTTAACGATTGGAGTATCGTGTGCTGATTTGGCCCGTCAGTAAAACGAACTTAAGTCAATTCGAGTTTGAAGAAAGTTAAGCCATTTTTGTCTTGAAAACGTTTACGCCTTACAAAAGTAATCGTTTAATCGTAACGGAGATAATTTAAAAGTGTTGTAATCAACACAATGGCAGCGTTAATGGCTTACACATTGCGACAGGGTCGATGGACATGCAACACTTAGTGCGGTTATTACATTTGACAAATTATATTGTATAGTTGTTATTTTCTAAGCCGTCCGTTCCGCACTAAAGAACGCCGCACTGCAGAACGGACGGCTTAGAAAATAACAACTATAATTCATAATGGACTGTAAACTGGGTAAAATAGAGCGGAGGCAGGTGCATTTGCAAGATGTTTGTCATTGAACTGTACATGTACATTTACTACAATGTGGTGCAGTGTACAGTGTATGTACCCTACGCTACACACATATCGATCCCAAGATATTTTTCGGTTTCTCTAGAATTTGAGATATCTTTATAAGTGTAGTATTTATTAATAAGGCACCCAAAGTATTGTTTCTTATAGTTTCCTTTATCTCCACTTATAATAAATCTCTAAATTAAAAAAAGAATCAGCCAGTTTGAAACTAAGCTTTGCGCGGTTCGAATGTTCTCAGCATCCCATGAACGGAAAAATATGAAACATTTTATATAGGTACATTATTATTCTAGCTGCAACTTAGGATAGTTTTTATCCGACAGCGACAGTTAATAAATTTTCCGATATATACGACTTCATTTAATTTTTCATTTATTTTTATTGAAATCAAACGCTGCTCCAACTGTCAGCTATAAGAACCGTCAAATTTTCGTCAAAATGGCGGAATTGCTTTGCCTTTCACTTATTAATAATTTAAATCCCGTCTACGATAGACCTTTACCAGACAAATGCTAAAATATAAACCATAAAAAAATATTCGATTCTGATATGAGAACTTATATGCGCAAATGTCGTTTTATGTCGTAATTTCAATAATGAAATCAACAAATTTGAACAATATAATTAACACGAATTTGTTTTTTTTGAATGACAATGGCACGCGCTCGGCGCATTCAGCCAAAGTACCTACCTGCGGCGCTACCACGAAAACCGATACTCAATGTTCATATATTTGCATCCCTGTCACTCGAGTACGGTTAGTGCGATAGAGATAGAGATACCCGAATATTTTCGAATTCCGAAGTTCGTGGTTATAGCTCAGGAATCGAAAATATGGTAAATAATCATAATGTATTTTCTCGAAAAAGAATTTAAAATAAATATAGTCAAATGGAGAAAAAAACAAAGCAAGAGGTTATATAGGTAATGATTAAGTTATAAGAGTCCAAAGTTTTAAGAGGGGGTATGTTCTGTCCCTTTTCCGCAAAACGCACCTTCATATGAAACGATTGTTTTTTACTATGACGCTCGAGTATATTGACGTCACAGTCCCTCATCGTTTTCTCACTCTAACAAGCGACATTAAAACGGATGTAGCTTCATAATTTTTTGAGATATTTGAATGGGAGTTTCATTATCTTCTATCTATTTATACATAATAAATGCCTATGTCCTGACTGACTTATTCACTCAATCACTCACTCACTCACTCATCAACGCACAGCCGAAACTACTAATCTTAGAGAGTTGATTTTTGCACAGTATGTTGCTTTTATAACGTGGGCTAGGGATAAAAAGGGATTTTTGAAAATTCTACCCCTAAGGGGGTAAAATGGGGGTGCAAAGTTTGTATGGGAGAACCTTTTTTTTTTGAGCTATAGACTTAAACTTTGTAGAAAAATTAGTTATTAGAATACAAATGAAACACTTTCAGCGTTTTGGAAAATTCCACCCCTACGGGGGTAAAATAGGGGTGCAAGGTTTGTATGGGGGAAACGTTTTTTTTTTAAATAGAGACTTAAAACTTTGTAGAAAGATCAGTCATTAGAATACAAATAAAGAACTTTCAGGGTTTTAGAAAATTCTACCCCTAAAGGGGTAAAATAGAGTGCAAAGTTTGTATGGGAAAAACTACTTTTTTTAAAATAGAGACTTAAAACTTTGTAGAGAAATTATTCATTAGAATACAAATAAAGTACCTAGATTCAGTGTTTTAAAAAAATCTACCCCTAAGGGGGTAAAATAGGGGTGCAAATTTTGTATGGGGGAAACAATATTTTTTTTAAATAGAGACTTAAAACTTTGTAGAAAGATTGGTCATCAGAATACAAATTAAGTACTTTCAGCGTTTTAGAAAATTCTACCCCTAAAAATAGGGGGCTAAAATAGGGGTGCAAAGTTTGTATGTGGGAAACTATTTTTTTTAGCTAGAGTCCTAAAACTTTGTAGAAAGATTATTTAAATACAAAGAAAGTACTTTCAGCGTTTTGGAAAATTTCACCCCTAAGGGGGTAAAATAGGGTGCAAAGTTTGTATGGGAAAAACATTTTTTTTTTAATAGAGACTTAAAATTTTGACGAAAAATTACTTATTAGAACATGAAAAATACTACATTCGGCGTTTTACAAAAATCATTCCCTAAGGGGGTTAAAAAAGGGTGCAAGGTTTGTATGGGGAACACTTTTTCTGAGCTAGACACTTAAAACTTTGTAGAATGATTACTTATAAAAATACAAAAAAAAAGACTTTCAGCGTTTTGAAAAAATCTATGCCTAAGGGAGATAAAAAGGGGTGCAAAGTTTTTATCAGGGAAAGTTTATGTTTTTGAGTTAGAGACTTGAAACTTTGTAGAAAGATTACTTATTAAAATACAAAAAAAGAACACAAATCGTTTTAGAAAATTCCACCCCTAATAGGGTTAAAACGGAGAGCAAGCTTTGCACGGGCAACACTTTTTTTTGAGTTAGACTTAAAACTTTGCAAAAAGATTACTTATTAGAATACTAAAAAAGAACTTTCAGCGTTTTAGAAAACTCCATCCCTAAGGGGATCCTTAAGATCCTTAAGAAGGGTAGCCAGTGTTGTGTGGGAAAAACTTTTTTTTTACTAGACTTAAAACTATTCAAAATGTTACTTATTAAAATTAATAATAAAGTACTTTCAGAGTTTTAGAAAATTCCACCCCTAAGGGGGTTAAGAAAGCTTTGTATGGGCAACACTTTTTTTGAGCTAGAGACTTAAAAGTTTACGAAAAAAGTTCTTTCAGCGATTAGAAAAATTCAACCTCTAAGGGGGTTTAAAAGGGAGTTCAAATTTTAAATGGCGAGCAATAAAATTTTAAAGTGTGAGTAAGAGATTTTTAACTTCGGTCTTATTCTGTACGTTAAAAGACTACAAAACTGATTTCAGAGTTTTTCCAAATTCATCCCCTAAGAGTGTTAAAATTGGTTCAAAGTTTGAGTATTTCAAGGCATTTTTAAAGTATGAGATTTTTAACTTTGGTTTTAGACTGTTTGTTCACAAACTAGAAAATGAACATTAACTTTTTTTTTAATTATCCCCTAAAAGAGGGTTCAAATTTTGTATTGAGAGAAATCATTTTCTAAGACGATAAAAAGTTCTACGCGGACGAAGTCGCGGGCAACAGCTAGTTCTTTAATATTTCGTATTACAACCAACTTGCTTAGTGCATGTAGGTACTTTTTTCAATGTGACTCTCGTTTCATTCTCTCACGAGCCTGTACCCGTACAGACGCTATCTTGACAGGCAGCTGTCAAATACCATTACAATAAGATTTAAAAGTTTAAAAAATTGCAGGTCAGTACTTTAAAGCTAGAGTCTGGCAAATACTTGTTGAACCCACTACATTCAATTACGAGGCAACACTAAACGATATACGCATACATTTTCACCAACAGTATTGCCGCGTGTTTAAATATAAGTAATCTGTATCTTTTCTACTCAACTAATACCACCAAAACTAATTTAAAAGTAGTTATCGACTCTGTGCAACTAAGTAGGATAGTTAACACACCATTTTTTTGACATGTTAGATACCCTTATCTCTGCGTGCACTAATGCTGCCTAATGCTATGCCTGAATGCACCGCTCAAGTAAGGTAATCGAATTTGTAATTTAATTTCCATTTTGCTGACCTTACCACGCTACATTAGTGCTTACTCTCCGCTGACACACTATAAAGTGATATCAAGCGACAATAGGTTTTATGTATATCTGGATAAGGTTTTAAATGATATGCATAGTTTCTGTAGTGTTCTTGGGCCTGGGTTTCTTGCGCCATAGGCATTGAGCGGATTCCCATGGTGGATCTCACGGGTAAGTGGGTTTGGGTGTTGTTGAGTTCTGCTCTCCGCAACGAACGATAACATTCATTGTAGGTTATCTTACTACTGAACCTTCTAAACAAAATGTATGATTTTCTTTACCGTAATAAAAAATACGACCAACTGTAGTTATGAGTGCATTCAACCTATTCAAAGTTACATACGTAGCGACAACAATACTTATTGCAACGATATAAAGCATTAGGCCTCTCACAGACTGGCGCGGCCTGGCCGTGGCGGTCAATAGAAAACCTGTCAGTAGCTGTCAAATTTACTATGGTCCGCCACCGCAGGCCGCGCCAGTGTGATGCAGGCATTAAGCCTCTCACAAAATGGTGCGGAGTGGCCGCGGCGGTCAATAGTAAACTTCTTATTAGCTGTCAAATTTACAATTGACCGCCACCATTCATAATCATAACCGAGGTGAACAATATAACCGTCAAATATTGTGTCAAATTGGGATGTTTACCGTAGTTAAGTCTGACTTTTATACAGTCTTGTACTTAAATGGAATCTCGCAATATTTTTGATCTGGTGTTATGTGGAAAACGCAATATTCTTGTTATTGGTAATGCTGCCGGGGAAAATCCACAAACCTGTATTTATTCCATTGTTCTTTTCGGCAAGAATAATATGTATGTTTAATGAATGAGTCAGAATACAATGTAGCATATAGTATTTTTGTTACATAGCGGCTGCAGCCTTCATGATGTCAGCTCAAACAACGAAGCTGTCCTCATTTCCATTCATCTAGTTTGTATTACTTAAGCTGAGTCACTTCGCAAACAAGAGATAGCGCACGCACTCACCGTCTCCGTTCCCAAGGCTTCATTCACCGTAAACACTGATATGGTACACCAAAATACTTATTCAATAGGTGACAAGAAGTCTAGCAAAAAGATTGCCCGACCTATAAAACTCATAATGAACAAGGTAGCATTTAGAGGACTCAGGTTTCAACGCTATACATGAATGCATCCGGGATTATAGCTAAGATGAGAGCTACGTTGAAATAAATTGATTAATTGTACAATAAACCATAAAAAAAATGGAAGCTGAATAGTGAATAGGTACTGTGGATAAATGCTTTGAGTGATTTTAATTTAAGTATTTAACGATCGCCAGTGAAGTGCCATAGAAAAGTGACATTAATGGCCCGTTTCATGAAGCTAAAAGTTACAATTCTAAATAGGCAACATAGGTCAAATAGCCAAGTTGTTAGTCAAGCGCCTCAGAATTGCCAAATTAGACTTGTCAAATAGTCCCTTGTAACTTCGGTAAACGGACCACCCACAGTTGGTGCTGGCAATACGAGTATACAAACCCAGTTACAAAGATTTTACATCCGTCCATCACCGAAAAACTATCAAGTAAACCAGTAGACTGAAAGATCATTAGGCATTTTGAAACGGGCAAAGACGCAAATTAAAATCCGGCCTGACGCCTTTGTGATGGCACTGGCTGGGTGCATGTCGAAATGTGAATTATTTTTATGCAAAATGGAAGCAATTTGAAGCTATCGAACATAGTTCTCATTGAGTGTCAGAAACCCGTGAAAATGTGACCTGACACGATTGTGATGGCGCTGGGCGCATGTCGAAACGCGGTAATTCCGGAGGAATCTGGTTGCGAGATCAAAGCGTGCTCGAAATAGCGGGGATCCCAGGCCATGCCCAGTGCGCACACGCTCCACTGGCCTTTAGGGGAAGTCAGCTTAGCGAATATTAACATACATAGTCAGTAGATATACAAGCCGAGTTATGGACCTTTGGAGAGAACTTCTAACATTACATTTTCTCACTTGATACAAAGTCTAATCCCAAATAGATTTCCCGTAGGGTTGGACGGAACTCGCGTCTGTAAAAACTAGACACTACTTCGGAATAAAGCTCCGACCCCGATTGAAATATGGGATAACTTATCCCGGATAAGGTAATGATACCGACAATTAAACTAGCTGCTGGCTCCTGGAATCATTGTCATATGCCATGACAGTGACTCTTTGTCAAATGTGAGCATATTCTTACCTCATCAGGTACTAAGGCGTGTAAATCGTGTAATAGACAGCCATGCAGCAGTCGTGTGATAAGCAATATCGCGGTGAGTTATATATACGTAAATAGGTACTTATTTTCGGTAGTCTAATTTCTTGATGTTCGAATGGGGATCGAGTGTGAAAGAAGGAAGACATCAACCGTGCTGTAAACACTTCTGTTGTTAATATCTGTCAAGTACCAACGAACATTAACTAAGGCTGCCGGTATCCTTATAGACAAAACGTGACGAATGACCGTGTGTTTATTTGTTCGTTTGTTTAT
Organism: Epinotia brunnichana; assembly: GCA_963854355.1. Taxonomy (NCBI): domain Eukaryota; kingdom Metazoa; phylum Arthropoda; class Insecta; order Lepidoptera; family Tortricidae; genus Epinotia; species Epinotia brunnichana. The sequence continues at coordinate 7,238,427 of OY977936.1, read as the reverse complement.
CCTTTCTCCACTACGCAGCGTAACAACAGCAACGTGTGAAAGCTGCGGAGAGTAAATAACCGTCAATTTCCACGGGATAAATTGAACTTTCTCGAGGGTGAAGTCAAATTTAAACCCATATCCAAACAAATAATAAATATCAGTATAACGAACATGTGAACACTGATTTTGAGTCGGGATCGGTCCATTAGGTATGTACATAATTAGTTGTGGGAGACGTAAAGTTGTCTTGAGCCACGAATTTCTCTGAGTATGAATTCTACAGTTCAAGTTATTCGTTTGGTAGCACGATCGCGTTTGTATTCAACATATAAAAAAGGTTCGTCGCGCATTTTTACATACATGGTCAATTTGGGCTGGGTCGAGCGAGCGACTGGAATATTTTGCGACGCTTTTTAATTGACTTCAAAAAAGGAGGAGGTTCTCAATTCCTAGGAATCGTTTATTTTTTATCTATATTCCCCGATTACTCGAAGACGCCTGGATCGATTTGGAAAATTAGTTTTTGTTTTAATCCTTCCCAGGTGGCTTCACGGTCACCAGGTCAGGATCTGATGGATAGGATCCTGCAGAAATCGAGGGAACCCTTCAAATAAGGCGCAGTCCAGAATTGATGTTCGTTTAAACTCTTGTTTTTAATTATAATGCCGTGGCTGTCAGATCGGCTACTAGACATACACATTAACTAGTCAATCAACATATCGATGTAACGGAGACGTAATTATCAAGGTAATATTACCATGAAACCTCGCAGTGCCCGTAACCCACCCAAGTAAGGAACGAATGCCTCACGCCGGACATAAACACATGTAGTTAGTCTGAGCAATCTTGAGTACAACTTATCACTCAAAAAAACTTATTGCACAAAAAGTGTTTTAGGTATTGAATGAAAAAAACAGGCTCTATTACATATTAGGTCTAGGTAAATATAACTACTACTTAGAAAAGTTGAAAAACTTCCGACATATTCATTTCAAAGTTCAATATGTCAATAACGGCTGAACCGATTTTGTTGAAAAGTAGCTAAGAACCATCTCGATGACGTCAGCTTTCGAATACACACACACATACAGACATACACACAGACACACAGACACGTCAAACTTATAAAACCTTATTACACCCGTGTGAAGCCGGGGCGGGCAGCTAGTATTTGATAAGAGAAGACACAGGGAAGTTAAAAAAACTGAAAAATTGTGGTACTCTGAAGAATCAGGTTTAAACGATTATTGTCAAGACTTAAGTGGCAATGGTTGTCACTGGACGTTTCATAACGAGGGAACGGGAGTGTTACCAAACCGATTCGGACATGACAAAAAATTGATGCGATAACAGTAATTTTACATCGTGCCCACAACCAGCCACCATAACTGCGAGTTGAACTGACCAAAACTATCCCAACCTCTCGCGTCTACTTTGAGCTGTTCCTTATTATGAACTTTATTCTAAAAGCAGTTAGGCTGCTTTTATGTTACAGGACTTATTGAGGTGAGAGCTTGCGTAGGTTAGCATTAGATATAGCCTTAACTGTTGCTTGTTAGAGCACCGGTCATTAGAAAGTGTAAAAGTCACGGGTCACATCGTGCTGAATTGCTTCAATTTTTTACAGTAATCAACTTGTAATAATTGCAATCCCAGTAATCACGTGTAAAGCGCTTATGGAAGCAACACTAACTTTAAAAACCTCAGTACTTACATTCGTTAGTTTGTTAGTTCAGTTTTTGATTTAGGCTACCTACTGCCCAGTGTCCAGCGAGGCAATTATGCCAGCGAGAAAATTATATAAAGCCATCACTGAAGAGGCAATTTTACATTAACGGTACGGTTTCGGACCTCGGATATGGTAGGTGTGTGAACTTGGCCGGACAGAAAATAGACATAAAAAAATAAAGCTTTATACAACAACCCAACCCATTTTTGTACAGTCGACTACAAAGATAAGTGTTTTTTAATGTTACAAATATAGTTATTACTATGGTAGTAAAGTCTATGTATACATACTTTTGTAACATCGTATGGATACATCTCTTTGTAGTCGACTGTACTACTTACATTGCCTAGTGACTGCAATACGGTCACATCTCGAAGGTAATATACCTACATTTGAAATAGGGCCGTGTTACGGTGTAATTTCGGCATCGACACATTAACTTTCAGACTCATAGCGCCATCTATTGCAGAACGGCGCAAGCGACGATTCCGACATCTGTTGACCAACGGAGGAACTGCGCCAGAGCGTTTATCATCTCGTTCAAGGCAACGATATAAGTCTTTTTTTGTGTGTTGTCAAAGCGCTAGGAATAATCCTTAACTTTTAACAAGCTATTAGAAAATATGATCATATTTGATTTTTGATAAATAATTTGTCGTCATGCATCCAAGGCATAACTACATGTCTATACCTCTATGGTATTTGAACAGAATATGGGGATTGTCTATGGTAGCTTCTTTTTTTTTTTCTCGGCTGTCAAAAGCAATGAGAAGTGCTTCTTCAAAAATGCGTTGAGCGAAAAGGTCGCAATTTTTGAGAAGTGCTCGCTTCGGCCGGGAGGCCATTTGTTTAACTTAAATGTAGCAGCATACATCCAGTGACACAGAGATGCTTTGACGCTTTGGAAATGTCGATGTAACACACTACTTCTTAAAGAAGATATCTGGGAGGCGGAAAATCACCAACGCTTAGCTTTGAACTCTTGCCAGCGACGACGTGCTGGCTGCCTTGCGGGGGCTCCACTTGCGGACAGGCAATTGAGCGGGCGCAAGAATTCGCGCGCGGTGATACGCCCCTTTTGTACTTCACATGCGGATGCCGACACGAGCAGTTTCTCATCTGGGAGCCTGGGTAGACGCAGTGGACCGCAGCGGGACGTGACGCACGTGTAGCAGGTTTCTAGAGGTGACCTCCCTCCATTTTTTTTGGTGTCATTCATGGAATCTGCCATGAGATATTAATGTTGTAATTTAATAATGCAAACGAGCCTCACACAGACCTAAGCGTAATAATAAAGCCTACTTATATATAAAGATTTAACTTTAGAGTCAAACTTCGTCCTCGGTCAGGGACCTATATTTTAATCTCATCTGAGAGAGCCACGCCGCTAACCCTACAGTAGAGTTAAGGTTTAGTAAATATTTAAAACGATTGTGAGAACTGTAATAAACTTGCTTTCTGTAATTGAATCTTTGTTCATATTTCTATGTGGCTAGCTACTAAATAGGTCTCCTGCATACAACTCTTTTGCATTTTAGAGTATAAATTGAAATGCATGGCGCCCTCTTTAGAAAGCACTAATTGCTCCTATGACCGTGAACCCAAAGCATACCCACCTCTGTGAGAAATCTATCTGACTGACTAGCGCGGTGCATAAAATCAAGTGTGGACGACTCTTCGAGTTCGTCAGGTTGCTGTTACACACATAGGTAAGTGATAGCCGTCTACGCATACCATCAAACACGGTTTATCTCGTTACATTTTGTCGGCCCAACGTGATGCTTTGGGGTTGAGGTTTCAACGGTTATCGGTGCATGGTGTTTTTTTTTGATAGTAGGAATTACCTGTATTAGATGCGGTCTGAGTGGGGTTGTGTGAGGCTTATATTTTGTTGAGTTACATAGTCTTTATCAAATATCTATATCTACTGTTCATGTGTCAAAACATTTTACTATTTGTGTCAACGGGTGTAATTTTTTTTCTCATCACTCTGTAGAGTGAAATATAAATTTTGGTGTTCCAACTGGACACAATATAAGGTACTGTTTGTAACTATTATAAATTAACTGTCAAACTTGACATTTCAATTCTCCTGAACTAAACTTGGAATATTTTTTTTACTGCTTTGTGTGAAAGCAAAACTATGCACTGCAATATACAGTTACTGGCACATAGAATACTTATATATAAATGGTTTTACCATGTTTATTTGTATTCTATGGAATGGTAAATTCATGTAACACTTCTCAAAATACTTAAGGCAATAAGCCAATCATTAAAATGCTTGATAATAAGTACTACTTATTTGTTAAATTAATTAATTAATTAAATGGCATTAGGCCATAACTTTATTACATATATATGTATATGTCATTATTTATTCTTGGAGTGGAAAGTAGTATATCTCACTCATAACTTTAAGTAGGTATGAAGGTTCAAGTAAGAATTTTACTTTTATGTTAATAATAGCTTGCTACTTCTACTCTGCTCTTTTAAAACTGAAATAGCCACAATGCAAGATGGTGGTTTTATTTTGTATGTTACTATACAATATTACTGGGTCAATATATTTATAGGATTTAAGCTTAATTAATGGTTAAAGAAATACTCTTCTTTTTATCACTTTAATACTCAAAGGAGTATTCTCTTTCTTTGTTCAGAAAAGCTGAATGTTATCTTGTGTAACTTATTATTATAATTACTCAGGGTTAGATAACATGACCAAAGACGAACTGTTTTATTTGTATTGCAAGCGAAAGGCTTAGAGGTAGATCCTATTAGCACTGTGGATGAGCTCAAACAACAATTTAAATCTGCTAACTGCGCTTTATACCATAAAAGCGAATTTCTTTTATCTCAGGCTTGTCCATTGATGACGAATTTCAGGTCTGCGAAGGAGATGTTTGTCGAAGCTGGCTCATGTCATCTTAAGGTCAACAACTGTTACTGCGGGTTGATCGCTTCTCAGCTTCGTGTTGCAGCGGTCGTTGGGTACGACTGGCTACCTTTTCAAGATGTTCACTAGTGTTTGAGGTTAGACATTATCTTTCATATAATTGTCGTAGGATTCTCTTGTTTGGGGTAACTGGCATTTAATCCGTATTTTCTTAAATATTGGGTGGGAGTCTATTTCTCCTCTGAGAGTAGTATTCTACAGTACCACATGAAGGGCATTCTATGTTATAGTTGTACAGATGGATGTTGTCTCGTTGAAGCTAGCGACATCTTTAGGATAGTACTAGATGTGAATCATTCTGTTGACGTTATGGTGGTTTCTTTTCTTTGGGGTCGCTTTAATGGAATTTAGTTCCATGGTATGTATGTTCGCATACATATAGACACAAAATAGGAAAGAGTTGGAAAACTTTTATGGAAACCTAATAACTATAAGTATCTGAACTGTATGCTATCACAATTCATTTAATCGGATTTGACTTTACAATTTCACTCAGAAGTCACAACCAGACTGACACAGTCAGACAGAATACTATTCGAATAAATCATTAGAGTTACTATGAGGTTAATGATAATGACCTTGACCTATTTGTTAGGTAGACTCATGTTTTATTTTCAAGCTTATTTTGATAACCACTGATTGGTGAAGAATTCATGTAGGTATATTAGGTAATAAACGAACCGTAAGTAGCACATTACGTCTGTCAATGTGAAACCAGACATGGATTTTTTTTACAGTTTGAGTAACCCTTATTCGTTGAGTCAGATATAGGAACGTAGTATTTCCTAGGTAAATGCCTGTAGGTAATTATTATGCACTCAAATCGAAATTCCCGGAATGTACAGTTGACCTCGATATTAGGATACACCTTCGAGTTGGCCATCGATTGTGTTAGGTAACAATATACGATAAATATCAAACACACTAGTGCATGCTTTAAGTGTGGTTTGTTAGGTAAATAAATAGGTAAGTAACGTAGCGTAGAACTAGCGCATCGTATAGATAGCTAGGTTTGTAGTTAAGTTCATAGAAGTGGGGACGCCCGCATAGCATAGCATAGCATAGCATAGCATAGCATAGGCATACGCATACGCATACGTATGGCATAAGTCGCATGATAGGAACGCGCGTGTTAGTTTAGGTAAATAACTGTCGACGTTAGGCTTAAGCTACTTGGAACTTCTGTATCCACTTGATATTATTCTACTGCTGAACGAAATAATTCGGTACTTCTCTAAAAGGACAATAAGTCTTCTTATCTCTGCTTCTGTCATATGGACATATCTAGTATAACTTTTAAGATCTACTACTTAAAGATTTCTGTGTGAAAAAGGGGTTGTTATTTTTTAGTCTGTTACGATTTCTACTTGGTGCATTAAAGTGAGTAGGTATATATCACGGGTATATGTCTTATCAACATATGCAAGCGCTGGTTTTAATCATAGACAGTACTTCCTAAAACTTTACGTTAGTGTTGCTTTGTTATGGTAATTGAAATATTTCAGAACGTCATGGGCAGCAAGCTGGAAGCTTCACGAGCAGTCAGCGGCATTTTATCGTTTTGAACTTTTCAAACTTTTGAAAGCTAGTTTTAGCTTCTAACGAGACGCTATGACACCTGTCATATCGCCACGTACATCTTTGGATTTTTTTTTTTGCTCCTGAAGGAGGAACTCTTGTGTATGTCAGGGGTCGATGACCTTTCATATGCGGCATGGTCGTACTATAGGCTGAGCTGCGTATGATGTATAGTGAAGGCAGTGCGCTTTCTTAGTGGGATGGTTGGACAAGGAGTTATGTATATCCTCTCTCTCTACAGGTTTATATTGACATAGAATTTTGAAAAAAAAAAAAAAAAAAAAAAAATTTTTTTTTGAAAAAAAAAAAAAAAATTTTTTTTATCTAACTGAAGCGGTAATGTTACGGTGTAATTTCGGCATCGACACATTAACTTTCAGACTCATAGCGCCATCTATTGCAGAACGGCGCAAGCGACGATTCCGACATCTGTTGACCAACGGAGGAACTGCGCCAGAGCGTTTATCATCTCGTTCAAGGCAACGATATAAGTCTTTTTTTGTGTGTTGTCAAAGCGCTAGGAATAATCCTTAACTTTTAACAAGCTATTAGAAAATATGATCATATTTGATTTTTGATAAATAATTTGTCGTCATGCATCCAAGGCATAACTACATGTCTATACCTCTATGGTATTTGAACAGAATATGGGGATTGTCTATGGTAGCTTCTTTTTTTTTTTCTCGGCTGTCAAAAGCAATGAGAAGTGCTTCTTCGAAAATGCGTTGAGCGAAAAGGTCGCAATTTTTGAGAAGTGCTCGCTTCGGCCGGGAGGCCATTTGTTTAACTTAAATGTAGCAGCATACATCCAGTGACACAGAGATGCTTTGACGCTTTGGAAATGTCGATGTAACACACTACTTCTTAAAGAAGATATCTGGGAGGCGGAAAATCACCAACGCTTAGCTTTGAACTCTTGCCAGCGACAACGTGCTGGCTGCCTTGCGGGGGCTCCACTTGCGGACAGGCAATTGAGCGGGCGCAAGAATTCGCGCGCGGTGATACGCCCCTTTTGTACTTCACATGCGGATGCCGACACGAGCAGTTTCTCATCTGGGAGCCTGGGTAGACGCAGTGGACCGCAGCGGGACGTGACGCACGTGTAGCAGGTTTCTAGAGGTGACCTCCCTCCATTTTTTTTGGTGTCATTCATGGAATCTGCCATGAGATATTAATGTTGTAATTTAATAATGCAAACGAGCCTCACACAGACCTAAGCGTAATAATAAAGCCTACTTATATATAAAGATTTAACTTTAGAGTCAAACTTCGTCCTCGGTCAGGGACCTATATTTTAATCTCATCTGAGAGAGCCACGCCGCTAACCCTACAGTAGAGTTAAGGTTTAGTAAATATTTAAAACGATTGTGAGAACTGTAATAAACTTGCTTTCTGTAATTGAATCTTTGTTCATATTTCTATGTGGCTAGCTACTAAATAGGTCTCCTGCATACAACTCTTTTGCATTTTAGAGTATAAATTGAAATGCATGGCGCCCTCTTTAGAAAGCACTAATTGCTCCTATGACCGTGAACCCAAAGCATACCCACCTCTGTGAGAAATCTATCTGACTGACTAGCGCGGTGCATAAAATCAAGTGTGGACGACTCTTCGAGTTCGTCAGGTTGCTGTTACACACATAGGTAAGTGATAGCCGTCTACGCATACCATCAAACACGGTTTATCTCGTTACACATTGTGTGTCAATGTGCAAAATGTAACGAGATAAACCGTGTTTGATGGTATGCGTAGACGGCTATCACTTACCTATGTGTGTAACAGCAACCTGACGAACTCGAAGAGTCGTCCACACTTGATTTTATGCACCGCGCTAGTCAGTCAGATAGATTTCTCACAGAGGTGGGTATGCTTTGGGTTCACGGTCATAGGAGCAATTAGTGCTTTCTAAAGAGGGCGCCATGCATTTCAATTTATACTCTAAAATGCAAAAGAGTTGTATGCAGGAGACCTATTTAGTAGCTAGCCACATAGAAATATGAACAAAGATTCAATTACAGAAAGCAAGTTTATTACAGTTCTCACAATCGTTTTAAATATTTACTAAACCTTAACTCTACTGTAGGGATAGAGGCGTGGCTCTCTCAGATGAGATTAAAATATAGGTCCCTGACCGAGGACGAAGTTTGACTCTAAAGTTAAATCTTTATATATAAGTAGGCTTTATTTGTTACCTAACACAATCGATGGCCAACTCGAAGGTGTATCCTAATATCGAGGTCAACTGTACATTCCGGGAATTTCGATTTGAGTGCATAATAATTACCTACAGGCATTTACCTAGGAAATACTACGTTCCTATATCTGACTCAACGAATAAGGGTTACTCAAACTGTAAAAAAAAAATCCATGTCTGGTTTCACATTGACAGACGTAATGGCTACTTACGGTTCGTTTATTACCTAATATACCTACATGAATTGTTCAAATACCATAGAGGTATAGACCTGTAGTTATGCCTTGGATGCATGATTCCTTCGCAGACCTGAGTTCTGCACTCGTCTCTCAGATGAGATTAAAATATAGGTCCCTGACCGAGGACGAAGTTTGTAACTATTATAAATTAACTGTCAAACTTGACATTTCAATTCTCCTGAACTAAACTTGGAATATTTTTTTACTGCTTTGTGTGAAAGCAAAACTATGCACTGCAATATACAGTTACTGGCACATAGAATACTTATATATAAATGGTTTTACCATGTTTATTTGTATTCTATGGAATGGTAAATTCATGTAACACTTCTCAAAATACTTAAGGCAATAAGCCAATCATTAAAATGCTTGATAATAAGTACTACTTATTTGTTAAATTAATTAATTAATTAAATGGCATTAGGCCATAACCTTATTACATATATATGTATATGTCATTATTTATTCTTGGAGTGGAAAGAAGTATATCTCACTCATAACTTTAAGTAGGTATGAAGGTTCAAGTAAGAATTTTTCTTTTATGTTAATAATAGCTTGCTACTTCTACTCTGCTCTTTTAAAACTGTAATAGCCACAATGCAAGATGGTGGTTTTATTTTGTATGTTACTATACAACATTACTGAGTCAGTATATTTATAGGATTTAAGCTTAATTAATGGTAAAAGAAATACTCTTCTTTTTATCACTGTAATACTCAAAGGAGTATTCTCTTTCTTTGTTCAGAAAAGCTGAATGTTATCTTGTGTAACTTATTATTATAATTACTCAGGGTTAGATAACATGACCAAAGACGAACTGTTTTATTTGTATTGCAAGCGAAAGGCTTAGAGGTAGATCCTATTAGCACTGTGGATGAGCTCAAACAACAATTTAAATCTGCTAACTGCGCTTTATACCATAAAAGCGAATTCTTTTATCTCAGGCTTGTCCATTGATGACGAATTTCAGGTCTGCGAAGGAGATGTTTGTCGAAGCTGGCTCATGTCATCTTAAGGTCAACAACTGTTACTGCGGGTTGATCGCTTCTCAGCTTCGTGTTGCAGCGGTCGTTGGGTATGACTGGCTACCTTTTCAAGGTGTTCACTAGTGTTTGAGGTTAGACATTTTATCTTTCATATAATTGTCGTAGGATTCTCTTGTTTGGGGTAACTGGCATTTAATCCGTATTTTCTTAAATATTGGGTGGGAGTCTATTTCTCCTCTGAGAGTAGTATTCTACAGTACCACATGAAGGGCATTCTATGTTATAGTTGTACAGATGGATGTTGTCTCGTTGAAGCTAGCGACATCTTTTGGATAGTACTAGATGTGAATCATTCTGTTGACGTTATGGTGGTTTCTTTTCTTTGGGGTCGCTTTAATGGAATTTAGTTCCATGGTATGTATGTTCGCATACATATAGACACAAAATAGGAAAGAGTTGGAAAACTTTTATGGAAACCAAATAACTATAAGTATCTGAACTGTATGCTATCACAATTCATTTAATCGGATTTGACTTTACAATTTCACTCAGAAGTCACAACCAGACTGATACAGTCAGACAGAATGCTATTCGAATAAATCATTAGAGTTACTATGAGGTTAATGATAATGACCTTGACCAATTTGTTAGGTAGACTCAGGTTTTATTTTCAAGCTTATTTTGGATAACCACTGATTGGTGAAGAATTCATGTAGGTATATTAGGTAATAAACGAACCGTAAGTAGTCATTACGTCTGTCAATGTGAAACTCTATTGCAGACAATATATGACCGTATTTCCGACACTGGCGAGTCATATATAGTTATTATGGAAATCCTGCGTATAAAAACTACAAGAATTATCATAACAGCCGTTGGACATCCTACTAGCATTAATACTAGCCGAAAGTAGCAACAAAAGGACTACACGAAACAAACGACGTACGGCATACGAAATTCAAACAAGATAATCTGAAGTGCTTGTTTTCATATGCCAACCAACCACTTTTGACCCTGCACATCTCGCGCCTCCTAAACTGGTTCTTTAGTAACAAGAGCTAATTTAAGAAGATCGCAGGTCTTCGTATGCTGGTCGTCGGTATGAGTGCTGACTCATACCTACCGACGACCAGCATACAACTGCCCACTGGGGCAAAGAACGTCGTTTGTTGACACTGACAGGCAGGACAGGCCTATTGTAGAAATTATACTGATACTACAATCGTACGATGTAGATAGGTACCTACATTGTCTGCTGCTATGATTGGCTTCTACTACCATATGATATTTGGGTATCATGCGAGTAAGTTCTTTGGGATATTCATATAAAGTGGAGTTCATCTCCAAAAATACATATGTGATTTGATCTTCACAAATACGTACCTATATAATTATGAAGCTGACTTAGTTAAATCGGTAAATCATGTAATTCATTAAATTGCGTCGAGCATTTCTAAAAAAAACGAACTATAGTATAGACATAGCTAGCGTATACCTACTACTATAAATTTGCATTCAAAATTTAATTATTTACTTGTACCTATCTCCTCACATTGTTTACGTTGATTAAAGAGCTATGCCATGACATGACCTGTGCCATGACGCCCATGACGCATTTTTGATTAAGCCTGTATAAAAGGAGTACTATACCTTACCTACCTACATAACTCAGAATGCACTAGAAACAATGGCAACGGCAATATGCACTCTACACTGCTCTCTTAAGGCACGAATTCGCGTGGATTGTCGTTTGACGTCACTTCCAGAGCTTATTATTCGTAATGCCTAGCTGGCGCATCGCTACAGTTTGTGCTACGGTGTACCTCTGTAAGTCTGACCTTCTAGTACATATGGTTCTTATGCATTTAGGGGTCATGTTATACTAGGGTAAGTTCACAATCGAGCAAAAATGTTTTGAATAGATAGGCAGGTGACAATGGTTGATAATAATAATAATGCGCGTCACAAGCTCCCAGCTATTGTCTCAGGATAATATACGTGACTTATAAACTCACTTTGTAGAAAGACCGTGTGAGCTCGGATCAATAGATATTGTGGGCCATAGTGTTTACTTTCATTGTTTGTTTAATTGGATTTTTTATCAATCCAGTGGCCCTTCAGTCCTAGCGAAAGACTATTTATTGTAAATCGGTCATTGAATATTTTTATAGACTCGGCGACGACTTAGGTTGCAATATACATTATTGTTTAAAAATATATGATTGCTTTTGTACCACTTACTAATAACAACACTATTTTGTTTTAGTCATCTTCTTCAGGCCAAGTTACGGGATTGTAAGTATTATGACCCAGCAAAAATGGCGTTTATTAATTATTAATATTGTTTGTTATTACTTCTATAGTGCGTAATTTAATTTAATTTTCACACTTACTGGGGCAATTTTAAAGTTCTTCCGGTGTTTTGGATATTTTTTTTACCTTGGAGATCTCTTGAAAGGGTAATCCTAATAATTGTTCGTGGTCGTTTCAAGGCGGATACAGTAAAAACTACTCAACACTAGTATCGAGTAACATATCGAGTTAGACCCACGAATGATACCTACCTGCTCTAACGAAAAAATGTTGACACTACTTTTATGCAAGGGATGCCTAATATATTTGATGCCAATTCAATATACCTACGTGTATTCAAATGCTCTAAATATACTTCCTAAGTTGCAGAAAATATAATGTTTTATTGCTACTTAATGATAAATCACATTTGACTAGTTTAGACTCTAATTGCACAATTAACTATTGTGCAATTAAAGTATTTGAAAATTATACTTCAAGGTCACCACTATTTCACGGTTCGAATTAAATGCTGCTTTTATAATAACCGAAAATCAATAATTTGCATACATAATAGTAATTATTATTTAATTCCTAGAACCAGGACCGACGATAATTGCGGTTGAAATTGTCCTTGTTGGGAAGGTTATGTTGCCGTTGCTAATTCTGATATTGCATTCGGACAGTTTCTACAACCTTGTCACTAACACTATTTGTAATTTTAAGCCTACATTAGTTGAATATTAAACTACAACAAATGCTAGAAATGGCGCTATAGAAGAATATAAGAATTTAATCATTTCATGATGTGCCCTTATTGGTATAATGGCATAGTTAATAGGTACCTAAAAGTTTATGTATTATTTATTTATCGTATGGCTGATTATTTATAAGTTTCTTTAAAATATGTATATGTCACCGTTAGATTGTGAAAACCGTCAGTTTATAATCTTACCCGTTATATTGTAAACTGACGGAATATTGTGAACTGCCAAAATAATTCATAAATTTACGCATTCATTTTCGTTAGTTTATAAACTAACAATGTCATATCGTCAAATTGTGAACTGAATCAAATTTGCCTGATTTGGAACGCTACCTGTGCGCTGTTTGGTTGAATGAATTATTCCACTTGTATCAGTTTCCACTTACGTCAGAACATGATAGTTTTTATTGTTATTCAGACATCTTATTCCATTTATTTTGGCGTCTAGCAGTGTCGACGGAGCCCCGCTGCGCGGGGCTCCTATTTCTGGGCGCTTTGCCCTTCGGGCAACTGAAGATACCTAACTAACCTAACCTACCTAGTCTTTGTGTACGTTCCGTAACAAGCCGATTTGATCTCAGTTCACAATTTGACGATTCGACATTGATAGTTTATAAACTAACGAAAAATAATGCGTTAAATTGTGAACGGTTTTGACAGTTCACAATTTTTCGTCAGTTTATAATATCGCGAGTTAGATTATAAACTGACGGTGTTCACAATCTAACGGTGACATATATAAACTACGTACGTATGACCATTTTAATTTAAAGGTTCTTCGCAGAATATTAGTTCCTAACCAGAAAACTAAACTAAACTAATAACTTTGTGTTTACTGATTGTTTATCGGTAATCGCTTATTAAACATTCTCGAATATCATTTAATTGTTGAATTAGCGGTTTTCAAAAACGCCGTCGAATCGAAAAGTTCCTTAAGGTGGTATGTATCACAAAGGCCATAATTACCTTTTCCTTGGGAACGAAGAATGCTGGTCGGATTACCGAGGTATTATTGCCCTTATTTTACCTAGGTACGTTCTCGTATATATGTCATGTCGGCGTAATAGAGTTTCGAAGTAAACAATATCGAGAACACGCATGTGCCCCCGAACACGTACAGAGGGCCCTTTTTACTAGATTGACAAAATATGGCTAATTCCATAAAAAAGAAAATTGACGTGTTAAATACAATGGCAAAATTTATAACATAGATATTTTTATTAGGTACCAGTGGCGGTGCGTGAACATTTTCGATGGGCAACCCGGAACATAAAAAGTTATGAACTTATGAAAGTAAAAATAAATTTTAGGCAATACGATGGGAATCGGCTTGTATGGGCGTTCCGCCACTGGGTACTTAGATTTTTCATGATAGGTTCTATCTATTTTGCAGCGATCTGAGTCTCAATGTCACTAAAACTTGTGAGTGTCATGACTAACAACAACCATACTCTTATTTATCTGATCATTCGAAAGCTTGGTACGGGGTTCAAAATACCCATGAAACTGCATTAAACATTCACCTATCTATAAGTTCCAAGCAATACTAGCATGACTTACTGACGTTTGGCAAAGGAAACATATACGCATTGAATAGTTACCATGAATCACTTGTGCAGAGGACAATGAACCGCGGCAAAAAATGGGACCTCCTCGTGACTATGGGATTCGCAAACATGTCTCAGAGCCAGTTGAAAAGCCAGCTTGTCAAGTGGGAATAAATTTGAAAATCATTTAACGCATTTCAGGTTGATGTCGAGTTAGAATCACTTAGTCTAGTTAGGTATTCCGTGTCGTTAAGATGCTAATTTACGCTACAGTTAGAAGAACTGCTACATATTTGCTTATTTTAAATACACTTCTAAGTAGTTGAAATGTCTATAAACATTATTCGAATGGAAACGTTGGGTTTTGACGAATCTGACTACACAGTACATCTGTATGTAACGTACCTACCCGGCAAGTCATAGGGATATTCCTGTTCTCGTTTCTCTGACTTTCACAATCACAATGACAGGTGGACAGAAAATACAAAAGCGGTATCCTAGTGCTTAGTGACGTCTCCATCTTCAATTAAAACAGTTAGCATGAATAATTCACTAGCAACTCAAAAACAAAGTTATAACTTCTCGAAAATCGAGGACAGTAGGGATACGGAACCGCATTGTAATACCGTCCAGGGTATACACTGATGGGAGCAAACTCGGCGGGAAGGTCGGCGCTGCATACGTCATGCTGTACCCGGATGGCAGCCAATTTACAAAACGGCTCAAACTACATGACAGTTGCACCGTCTACCAAGCTGAATGCCCTGCCCTGAATTGCTATTGAAATGGCCTGCCGGAAAATCTTACAGGAACGCTTACAAGATGTCGCTGTCTTTTCAGACTCCATGTCTGCCCTATAGGAATTAACTAATCGTAATAGCACTCAACACACTATTCACAACATCCACAGGCTTACTATTCAAATAAGATGCACAGGAACTATAGTATTTTGCTAGGTAAAAGCTCACAATCAAATTCTGGGAAACGAAATGGCGGACATGGAGGCGAAGAGGGCAGCAAATCTGCATAAAGCACCAGATTATGCATATTTTCCAATCTCATACGAAAAACTGCATAGAAGAAAGGACACTGATTTAGCTCACGAACGGAATTATATATATTCGGGAACTGGAGGACACCTTAAACAGCATTTGCCTAAAATTAGCGACATAAGAAACATCAGAGGCGCTATTCCAATCAGCTTCCAATTAACACAGGTGCTCACCGGACATGGGTACCACATACCTGCACAAGTTCAAAATCACTGCGGATGATCTGTGCCCGTGTGACACCACTACTTCACAAACAATTGACCATCTTCTTAGACAATGCCCTAAATTTAACCTGAGTAGAATAGACCACGAAATCGCGTGTAACAATATAAATATAGACTCATACGACATCAAAAGTATAATTAAAAAAGAATCTTCAATTCAATAATTCACCAAATTCATCAACAAAATCATAGACAGCCTTAAACAATTCAATAACACGTAAACTATCTTAACTATACTATTAAACGAGCAATATTTGTATATATATATATGTATGTATATATATATATATATTTGCAATCACGTTCTCGGAAACGGCTCTAACGATTTCGATGAAATTTGGAATATAGGTGGTTACGGGTGCGAGAAATCGATCTAGATAGGTTTCATGTCCGGGAAAATTCGTTTTCTCCGTATTTTCTCCATTTTCATCCGAGAGGAGCTCGGTCGCCCAGGGACTATATATATATATATTTGCAATCACGTTCTCGGAAAGGGCCCTAACGATTTCGATGAAATTTGGAATCCAGGGGTTTACGGGGGCGAGAAATCAATCTAGATAGGTCTCATGTCCGGGAAAATTCGTTTTCTCCGTATTTTCTCAATTTTCATCCGAGCAGAGCTCGGTCGCCAGGGGGGGGGGGGGGGTTTCGTAATACCAATATATTTCAAAGTTACATATATACTAGTCTCATAACATAAGTCATAATAGTTAAAAGAACCAAAGTTCGCCCGCCCGTATTTCTCGCGGGGTCTTTTGATCAAAAAACCATAGTTTATTAACAAAATAAAACTCGACTCCGTTGTTATACAAGAGTCTCTGTGGAAACTACGAGTAACAATGTAATTTGCAATTCGTTTACGCAGAATACTTTATCGGTGATGATAAGGCATTGGTATTATTTGCAACGCAGATGAAACGTAATAAGAATTTTCACTTGCATTTTATACTGTTGTTTGTTGAGTATTGATTCAAACGTTATCACCTACATAGTTATGTTTTAAACGGGACTTCTTCGAGTACCTATTTAAATATATATACTTAGGAACTTACGTGTGTTTGTCTCTTCCCGCGACCAAGGATGTTGCAACACATCCAAAATCCTTCGAGGTATTAGGTACTTGAATATAAGTATAAATATAATTATACGCAATTAAGTCCCGCTTAGAATCTATGTTGTTGGTTTAACAAATATTCAGTTACCTAATTATTGGCGGGGTAGAAAAATAAGCCTGACTAATCGTGTCAGCATTGTATTAGGAGGTTCTAGAAAACACATTGACTGATTGGTTGACAATTATTTAGTCCCAGGTTTTTTATAACTCTTAACATGTATTACCATTATATTCTGACATATGTTTTAACAATTCAATGTGAGTGATGCCAGAACTACTTATTAATTATTTCACATTTTTCCAAATTAACGCAGTGCGAACATGAAGTAAGGAAATGCAGAATTTGGGATTTCCATTGGAACAACTGCGTATGACTGTATTGAAGAGCATTCTTGACAACATTTAAAGCGTATAATACACACGTTCCCTACAAACTTGTCAAAAGTATATTAGTCAAGCTAGAGTATCGACCTATTAGACCATTTAGTGCGTCGTCACAGCCAATGGCCGTGATTCTCGCTTAACAAGCAAGCCACGTTTGGGACAGAGGATATCCTTATTATAATGTCTACAATACAGATCGAATATTACACAATAATAGCAACTATTAGCTTACAAAAGTATATATATGTACCTATTTATACATGTAAGGTGAGATTTGAGACGGTGCTCACTGCCCAGATATTTATTACCCATTTGTAGGCATTTTTGGAGTGTTCTACTGTAATTCTCCTCACATGCGTAGGTATGCGTAACATAAAATACAAACATAACACCCCATTTTAACTTCCATTTTACTACTAAGCATAACGTTTATAGGTACGTAGGTATACATAGTTTAGAGTCAATGAGTTTATGAAACGTGAGAAGAGAAGAAGTACCTAAAAGAGTTTATAAAACGCTAGTTTGATTCATGTTTGTCTAGCGTAAGTCCTCCCCTAGTACTTAAGTATTCATTTATTTACTCTAATCGTATATAACAAACCACATATTCTGTCTAAATTACCCTTTAGTGGAAAATGGCTTTCCATATAATTTACTGCAAGAGCTGCTTTTGGAGAAAAAACTCCAGAATCTTCGTTATCTCGTAAATCTATACTAATATTATAAAGAGGAAAAGTCTGTGAGATTGTATCTTTGTAAGTTTGTACCTATGTAATGGATGATCTCCGGAGCCGATTTCAAAAATTCTTTCGTCCTGCGTGTAGGTATATTTCTGGATGGTTATAGGCATCCACCTCTAATATATTATTTTACCCCGCTCGTTTGCCTGTATTATTTGCAACACGCGGGCGAAGCTGAATACAATGCTGGATGAATGTGATTTTTCAGCTCTTTTCACAGTAGGTAGACTAGGTAGTACGGGAATACAAATAGGTACCATGGACAAATAGCTGTAAGGTTGTGGTCAGTATCATCGCAGGACAATGTATGGTTAAATATCTGTATTATGATGCAGGTTAAAACAGATATTACTCAATAGGGAACATTACTGCAATGTTCTGCCGCCAGAGGCAGCACTACCACTAATAGTAAACCAGTATAGGAATATAGGGATTCACACACACATGCACAATTGATTGTCAAATGAGTGACAAGGATGAATGCATAGACAATACCGCAAGTGGAAACGAGATACAATGTCAACGCTGCTAGTGTCGCCACCTACGAAGAGTTTCGCGTAATGTTCCCTATTGATAGGGAAATCGATGAAACACAATTAAATCAAACACTACATTAACACAATCATCATCATCATCATCATCATATCAGCCGAAAGACGTCCACTGCTGGAAATAGGCCTCCCCCAAAGAGTGCAACAATGGCCGGTCCTGCGCCACCCGCATCCAGCGGACTCCCGCGACCTTTACCAGGTCATCAGTCCACCTTGCCTTCCGGTACGTGGTCGCCACTCGAGAACCTTTCCGCCCCAACGGCCATCGGTTCTACGTGTGTCATGTAAGTGGCCATTAACACAATAACAAGGTAAAAGAAAATAGGTATATTTCATAGGTACTGATATCATTTTAAAGTACGAAGGCAAACTTATCCCTTCGAGGGATCCCTTTCAACTAACCTTCGACGAATTGAGCTAAGTATAGGCGAGAAGAAAAGGCACCATGGTAGGTTTGAGTGTAATTTCCAGTGAATATAAAAAATACACATATCTTTATATTCTGTGGTCATTTTCTTAAACAAAGTACCCGATTTCGTCGCTCATATCTTGTGTACATGATTGATTGGCGGTGATAGGTATAGAATCGTCAGGGCCTGTTCCCTAATATGTATAACTACAATACAATGCACTTGCTCTGAAATTGCGCCTTTATATGGTTCAAGATAAACTGTATAAACACTAGAAGTGGTCTATGCCGGCACGGCGGCGCCGGGATGGGCCAGCCCGTGCGGGAATGGATTTCAAGCCAATATTCCCACACACGAGCGAGAATGAGATTTCATGACAATTAAAATTTCTTTTTTTTTGTATACTTTTTTATTTCTTTGAATGATGTATTGTAAAATGTTGTACTAGTATGATACATGTGCGGATAGGTACCTATTTCCCAATTCGTGTCGATCAAATACACTCCCTAACGTTCGTGTTTTTGGTCATCGCCACTCGTTGGGAATTACCTACTTTCCGCACGTGTATCATAAATAACTATTAACGTCCACCAAAAGAAATAAAAACAACATATGATCCTTACACTATACCTACAACGGTAGAAAACAGGCGTGTTATCGCTAAAGAGCGATCTCTTCCAGACCGCCTATTGGTTTACAATTTACATGAACCTTACGTTTATTCACCGATGGATAAATAGTAGGTCCTACCGCTAATATGCGATCTCTTCCAGACAGCCTTTGGTTCGGTTGTATGTTAATCAATCTTCGAATGACAGAGATAACTTAAACTTGAAATCCAAGTTTCAGATAAGAATAACCCTTTTCAGTCCGTAACCTATTCCAATAAATAAGCCCAAACTAAGCATCGAATGGTGTTGTATAACTTATAAATCACCAGTTGAATGTACCCTGAACTTAACCAGTTCAACATGACAATTAGGTACCTATCATCTGATAAAGATTGGTGCGCTATGATTTACTCACACTCATATGTAGTATTGTAGTAGGTATAGAGGTACCTACACAACATTACAATTGGGTAATCAACTTTTTCTTGTAGCTATTCTGTCCAAGAGACAACAGTGGCAGAGCTTCTTTAAAAAAATTACAAATAGGACTCCTATTATGCTAAGGAGATGCCCCACCAAGGAATATAACAAACACACGTGATTAGTGGATTTAAACACCATAAAATGATAGTTTTAAAGAGTGACCCAGGAGACAAACCGAGCAACAAAAATTAGTTGAATGGCCCAATTACATAATATTGAACTGTATCCCGCTATAATAAGGTCCAAAACTAAAAGTGATCGATCCTGCTTAAAGGTATATGAAGTATATCCCGCAAGACTTACTTAACTTGAGACTCGAGCGCGTACTAACATCATACGACCGAGGTCTCAAGTTAACTCTTGCTGGATATACATATACAGGTACAAAACAAGCCGCTGCCACTTATCACTAACGTACTGCAATTTCAAATGTTTCCTGTTGACTAGACTGCGGTTAAAACGAGGACATAGGTAGCCGCAAACGACACAGAAGAACGGCGATCTTTAATACATATTCATGTGGAAAGAGAAATTAAATAATTATGCTCTCGCCGGCTCCGGCACGTATGTTCGAGGCAGTCAGACGAGTTAAAAAACTATCGCACTAACTTAACGGAATCGCGACCCAAGCTTTCCCATAACCCCAATCAAAGAAACAAAACAACCGAACTAACTACTTAATCTACATATTATACCTCGAGTCACCATTTAATAGCGACTCCAAGAAATAAACACGCTAAAGAAAATCAATATACATACTTACATATAGGAACACAAATCCACGGTTTAAACTTAAGAGTTAATCCACACTTTCAGCACTGTTGTGTTCTTTTGCACGTTTGTTTATTAAAAAAAATGTATTCGGTTTGAAAGTTGTGAGTATAGTTAACTGTCGAGTTAACAGCGCGTGCTTTGTACTCGCGGTCCCCTCGTCGACTGCCTTAACCGCGTGAAGTTGCCGATCACCGGTCGCCTTAACCAGCAGCCATGGGAGATATAAAGGTCTTATTATAGTAGATATTTACCCCATTATAGCTCTTCCCGCGTTCATATTAAGAGCGCTATTTACGTGTTGTCAGGGAGATATGTTTAGTTTCGCTCCACATGCGATTTGTGCATGTGCATCGGTTCCTTGGAGAAAATGCGAAAGGACACGTTGTCCGTTGCGAGGTTACAACGATGACACGTCGAGGACGGAGCGGGATGACATCATACATGATCCTTACGCCCTTTTGATACATAGGTACACGCTTGTCCAAATATTTAGAGGGCCACGGGCAGTAATGACATGTTTCTTGGTATGTTGGTACTTATTCTTAACCGGTTAAACGATGTTTGTTAGTTACTTTCGGTTTCGAATAAGTAAAATGCTTTTTGAAAACAAGAAATTTTAACGTTCAATGCATTAGTGAATATATATAATATCAGATTTATTGACCAGGAGGTGTCCTGGCTGAAGCTGGTGAGCTTATCTGGCGTAGCTACTCCCCTTAAACCTTAAAGAATCAAATGGTAAGTACCGTGGACGAATTCGTAGCTGAGCCAAATATTTAATTATTTTGTGAATATGGCTGAGCTGGCTCGGCCGTCGGCTTCACGAGGTCTAGTCACGACACACATCAATTAAATAAATGTATAGGTACATTATTATGGGGCTTAGGTACTGACGGACGATTTCGGGAGTGCCATACTATATTTATAGAGTATCTAATATATCATTGATATATTTGATAATCATCATCATTTTTAGCCTGTAATCATCCACTGCTGAGCATAAGCCTCTCTTCGCGTACGCCACTTATCCCGGTCCCGTGCTAGTCTCATCCAGAAATGACCCGCGGTCTTTTTTATGTCATCAACCCATCGAGCTGGTGGACGACCGACGCTTCTTTTTCCTATAATTGGCCACCAATCCGTTAACGTTTTGGTCCACCTACCGTCACGCTGCCTGGCAATATGTCCTGCCCAACTCCATTTGAGTTTGGTTATGACTTCGCCGACTTCGGCGAAGTCATATTTGATAAACTATAGTCTTGATAAACTACATTCTACACATGCAGCCTGTGGGTGAGGTTTACACAAAGGGCCTGTAATGCCTTACGCATACAATATAATAACATCTTGAGGATGCTGTTGCGGCTGCCGAAATACTGCAGTGCATCTGGCATGTTCGCGGGAGCGCGGCTCGATGACTTTTTTGCCATTAGGAGAAAAAGAGTCGCCTCCATGCTAAGGCGAGTGCGCAGCAGCAGCAACGGTCTTCTCGGGCTGAAAGACTCGACTGCCCGATGATGAAGTTTTGGGTTGAGGTGACTATAGGGAGAGTTAAGTAGCCTTGGTGTTCTCTTCACTCTCTCAATAGCCAACTCTCGTTAGAAAACCTAAGAATTTTATGTATTTTTTAAAGCTTTTATTTTCTTACTTTATTTTATTTTTTGTTCCCAAGACTAACATAACACGTAAGATTTTACTAACAAAACTATGGATCTGTATGGTCTGAAATAAATGTTTTTTATTTATTTTATTTATAGTCAAATAGCAAAATAGCACACCAATATATTTACGTCGAACGAATTCAATAGACTGCATCAATTTTATTTATAATGGCTCAGAAAACTAAGTATAAGTAGGTACGTGTCTAAGTACGGTCAGCCTTTCAAGGGGCTTAGCACATTTGTACCGTGTTGCATTAAACGTCATGTTAAACTGCCATATGAGGTTGTCAAACGAGTGAAAACGACAAGGTACTTAGGTGTTCAGCAACTTATGAGGGCGACTGTACCTACTTACTTAAGGGTTTTAAGGGATCACATACATATATACTGGCGGCATTTCCTCATTGAAATGCAATGCTGATGCGTTGCACGAGAAAACCGCCAGCTCTTCGATTACCAGTTATGATGATACTAATGCTGAAATAACTCTCGATTCTGTAAATTCCTATAATTGAGGAGTTACAACTTATAGTTAAATTCAAAATTGATACCCAGAAGCTTAAAAACTACTAACTTGAAATAACTTACAAAGTTGAGGAAAGCCTCGTTTTCGTGTAACCGAATTGTTATGTATTGATACTCATTAGACGCATGATTTCATGTTCTTTAATTTCCTAGTGAGTAACTTTTCGCTAGGATGCACCGTATAGAACCTTCGAGTGAGAAAACAAAAAAAGGCTCAAAATTTCGAGGATTTGTGGTTGCCAAAAGTTGTCCCAAGATATCTCGTGTAACCTTTTTTGATATTTGCTCGGTTGTATTGATGTAAACAATATATAAAAAAAACTTCAACACCACCTTTTGCAACAAAGAAATACTCTACGGACTGACCTACGAACACCACACTCTATTCCGGAATAGTTCTTAACCACGTTATAATGAATTATAATGACCGGCCCTCATGAAAATAAAGTGACCACCACAATTCCCAACAAGCTAAAACATTCGCGGTCAGCCTACCCTCTCGCACGATTACATCCTCGCACAATGGGCATTCAGGCGTATCGGGCCAATAGTCCACAGCCACACCCCGGGGTGGACTTGTGAAGCCGTGCTGGCTTAATCACGCGGAATAATTTGAGCCAGCTGTTTTAATGAGCCATTTTGCCTTTGCTTCCAGCCCATTCGAGATGACAAGATGCGATGTGGTATAATGGTAGGGATGTCTCCTTATGTCAATTAAGACGAATGGAACGCGGCGGAAGCATTTTTTGAAACTGATTCTTGATCATTTTATTACAGCTAACCGTTTATTGTGTACAAGCGTGACATAGACAAATTATAATCTTCTTCAATGATTTTATAGGTACAATCAGTACCTATGTATGACACACTGATAAAACTCACTAGGTACAAACTAAATTATGATCTCTAATAAAACCTAACATGCTTTATGTCTTAGGGTATGACAAGCCCATAATAATATACTTTCCAAAACAAAGTTTTAACCGACTTCAAATCAGTAGCCAAATCGCTTCAAGTTTGCCTATAAAATTTGAAGAGTCCCCTCGAATTCCCCAGGATCCCATCATCAGAACGGGACTAATCTGGAAGTATATGGTTTCAAACAAAGAAATTTCAAATCCGTTCATAAAATACCCAGTTATCGCGTAACAAACACACATAAAAAAAACTTCTTTTTTTGAAGTCTGTTGAAAATGTTAGCTTTCGCGAATTGGTGGTTCATGTGTATGACTCGTTAATTTATTTTCGGACAACGACTGATAAAATCAATCGTTTGCTGATGGTGGTGAAAAGGTGCCTAGTTTCTATAGCTCAGTCGTTTTTGTTACTGAATAATTTGATAGTTTATTTTATTAGGCACTCAGTACGTTCTCGCTGGAGTCTACTAAACAGTAGCAATAAATTATGATGTATGTTTAGGTTACCTAAGTACAGTCAGCAGCAGAAGTAGCTACGCAAAATAACACGCTCAAAATTATCTAGACAGTCCTTATCCTCTTGACAGTAGAGTCGTGTGAAGACTATTTTGTGCACTTGACCCGCGTAGCTACTTTTGCTGCTGACTGTACCTATATTTAAGTGAACAAAATGACACTGTCGTTTGATAAATTTTAGTTGCTTTGCACATCAGAAAAATTAGATTTAATTTTTGCTGTTGATATCACGTCTCAAACTTACGACATAAGCACATGTGGTCGGTTTTCCATATTCATTTCTTTAATAATACCCATTTGCAGATTTTCACGTACTTATAAAGGTGAGTTATCAGTTAATACCCAGTAAACAAAATGATTGACGTGCGGCATACAAAACGCTGCAATAGTACCTATACCTCTGTACGGTACTACATTGTCTAGGCAGACAGCTCGACAAACAGGCTCGAAGAATCAATGTCTATTTACTTACGATAGTACCAACATGTTGTAATTATATACAGGTTGAATAGAATCAAACTAAAAACAGAGATACCTACGTTACAAAGACCTCGCTTGTACCTACAGCGAACTGACGTGATGTTGCTAATATTCCCATTCCCAGGAATATACTGCCATTGACGGAAACATTATCGACCTGTGTTGGCGCCACAGCACAATATCAATATGTGACATTTTAATGGATGCAATCGATATGAAGTTGCTATTAACCTGTCCTACCCCACGACTCGCGCACTCAAACCCCTCCGTTACTCAGAGGCACAAATTTGTGCCCAAAAATTCGAAACTCTTACTTCCCAGGTCCTGGGCAACGGCTGGACTCCGATATTCCCACGCGTAATTTGACACCGAACGAGGGAACCACTTATGACGTTTATCGTAATTTCAAACTCTTCGTAAAAAGTAAATATCTATTGAATCTGATCTATACATGTTGTTTTACGTAGATAAAGTAATAAAGTATTAGTAAATAGTAGAACACATCATTATAAATAGTAAACACAATACTTCTGAGGCAAAATATCCAAAGGCGTCTAAAAAGTAAGAGGTATCCTTTGTGCAATATTAGTAATCACGTAATCAGATGTTTGATCCCGATTACTAATAATGTGTGTAATATCAATATGAAAGTATATAAAATCAACTTTCTAATGACGTATAACACTTATAAGCTTTGCATATAAAAAACAACAGAAAATCGCTTTCGAAATTCCCTTATCGGTAAGCAGAATACATAGGCGTTGACGCTTGGAAATCCGAATTTTGAATGGTCGTAAAGCGTTTTAGTTCTATAGTGAGTGAGTGGATGTCTGGTATCAATCTTTAGGTTAGTTCATTCGCAATCTAATGAAAGTGAGCCCAATTGAAAATAAAGCGTGTGCTTTTACTAATAAAGTTACAAATTGAGTGAAGAATGTGGGCACATATTTGTGCCGTGGGAAATGACGGTGTACTAAATTGTGGGCACAAACTTGTGCCCATGGGAAACGGCGGCACGTAAAGCGCTCAAGGTCATGGGAGCTTGCAAAATTCTGTTTTGGGCACAAATTTGTGCCCATGGGATAGGACAGGTTAATTAATCTTTGACATCTGATTAGTTGCCTATGGAGTTGAAAACAACACCAAATTTTTAATGCAAGACTCAAGCGGCACCTCTTAGAGCAGTGTTTTTAAAAGTGTGGGTCGCGGCCCCCTGGGGGGCCACGGCACATATCCAGGGGGGTCGCGAGGATCAGCTTCGAAAAAGTCTCGTGACTACAAGGAATGATGTTTTTTTCAAGAAAATATAAATAATTCTTAGACGTTTGTATTTATTTAATTACGACTACCTACAGAATGTAATTTGTATTTTTTTAATTCAGTGTGAACAATGAGCTTGTTTCATTTTAACTAATTTATCAAAACGTGACAATTCATTTTCCAAATTCAATCTATTCCTCTTCTTTGTTTTGATATCGACCATTGACGAAAATGACAGCTCACACAAATAAGAAGTTGCGAATGGTATCAAAATGCTAAGGGCTTCCTTTGTTAGATCGGGATATTCAGCCATTCTCTTCACCCAAAACGCACCGATTGATACGGATACAAACTCCAATATTAGCACCCTAAGTATCAGCTGCAAGTTCTAGAAGAGCTTCTTTCACAGTGTGGTTGAGATCGGCCAGCACAGATTTAATATCCAACATTTTCCGTCAGTGTTTCATTAAAAAAATAACTCAATAATAGTTTATTTTTTATTTTGCAAACTCTCCAACATAATGGGAATATGAATTTCTACGTTCATTAAATTATCCGATGAAAATTCTTAAATAATTTAAAACATGCAAGGAAAAGATTCAAACTTCAAATTTTGCAATGTTGTCCATAATTTAGATTTCGCTATAAATCCATGAATTTCATCTTTTGCTGCAATCATGTTTTCGTTCCTTCCTTCTTAGATTAGATTCCTTCGTAGATTTTTGTTCAATCCATTCAAATGGTCGAAAATATCTGCAAGATATGCTACTTTCAACTTTCTTTGTACTGTTCGTGCTTAGAAGTAAGATGCTGCAGCAATTTGGATGGCTTCAGACATTCACGAGATAACAACAAATAACACATTGTGGTTTGTCGTCCATAACAGTAAATGATCCGTATTTTAAATAATTTTCGTCATATTTTCTATTTTTCTTCTTTTTAGGCTCACTTCCAGATGTTAATCCAGATGTTGTATGTTCTTTTTAGAAACTTATCCATTTTGTTGTGAAATAATCCCCAAAACTACATTGGCGCGGTCTGGCCGCGGCAGACAATAGAAAACTTGTCATTAGCTGTCAAATTTACTATGGTCCGCCACCGCAGGCCGCGCCAGTGTGATGCAGGCCTAAAAGAGATTTGCTTCGTTTTATATTTAAAAAGGGGTAGGTCGAGGAACAGTAAAACTACCTTCAGATACCTAAATACAGGTTGCGTTCTAAAACGCATGACTGGTTGAATAATGATAGAAGGTGCGTTCCAAAACGCATGACTGATAATAATTGTAGTTGTGTTAATAATTGGGTTTTAAGTTTAATCGTACAAATGGGGTATTTGGGGGGTCGCGAAGGAATTTTGATGGTCATGAAGGGCCGTGACACCAAAAAGTTTGAATAACACTGTCTTAGAGAAATCCTTTTATTGCATCGAAGACTACATGAATAATTCATAATATAATTCGAGACACTAGTACTAACACTCACAAACCCTATGCTGAAGAAATTCCTTTTAAAAGTGCCTACATGAACTCTGATTTGTTGCACTACACGCCATGATAATCTATATATATAAAAGAAGACTTCCTGACAGATCATCAACGCACAGCCGAAACTACTGGAACTAGAAACTTGAAATTTACACCTAAACAACCTTTTATAACGTAGGCGACGGGACGGATAAGAAGGGATTTTTGGAAATTCCACCCCTAAAGGAGTTAAATAGGGGTGCAAAGTATGTATGGAGGAAACTTTATTTTTTGAGCTGGAGTCTTCAAACTTTGTGGAAATATTACTTTATAGAATACAAATAAAATACTTTCAGCGTTTTGGAAAATTCTACCCCTAAGGGGGCTAAAAAGGGTTGCAAAATTTGTATGGGGGAAACTCTTTTTTGAGATAGAAGCTTAAAAGTTTGTAGAAAGATTACTTATTGAAATACAAAAAAACAACTTTCAGCGTTTTAGAAAATTCCACCCCTAAGGTGGTTAAAAGGGGGTGCAACATTTGTATGGAGGAAACATTTTTTTTTAGCTAGAGAATTCAAACATTGTAGAAAGCTTACTTATTGGAATAAAAATAAAGTGCTTTCGGCGTTTTGGAAAATTCTACCCCTAAAGGGGTTGAAAATCGTTGCAAAGTTTGTATAGAGGAAACTTTATTTTTTGAGCTAGAGTCTTTGAAACTTTGTGGAAAGATTACTTTTTAGAATAAAAATAAAGTATTTTCAGCGTTTTGGAAAATTCTACCCCTAAGGGGGCTAAAAAGGGTTGCAAGGTTTGTATGAGGGAAACTCTTTTTTGAGATAGAAGCTAAAAAGTTTGTAGAAAGATTACTTATTAAAATACAATAAAACCACTTTCAGCGTTTTAGAAAATTCCACCCCTAAGGGGGTTAAAAGGGGGTGCAACATTTGTATGGAGGAAACATGTTTTTTTAGCTAGAGACTTAAACCTTTGTAGAAAGCTTACTCATTAGAATAAAAATAAATAAAGAACTTTCAGTGTTTTGAAAAATTCCACCCCTAAGGGGTTAAATAAGGTTGCAAAGTTTGTATCAGCAAACGCTTTTTTGAGATAGAAGCTTAAAAGTTTGTACAAAGATTGAAATACAAAAAAACTACATTCAGCATTTTAGAAAATTCCACACCTAAGAGGGTTAAAAGGGGGTGCAACATTTGTATGGAGGAAACATGTTTTTTTAGCTAGAGACCTAAACCTTTGTAGAAAGCTTACTTATTAGAATAAAAATAAAGTACTTCCAGCGTTATGGAAAATTCCACCCCTAAGGGGGTTCAAAATCATTGCAAAGTTTGTATGAGGGAAATTCTTTTTTGAGATACAAGGTTAAACGTTTGTAGAAAGATTACTTATTGAAATACAAAAAAGAACTTTCAGTGTTTTAGAAAACTCCACCCCTAAGGGGATTAAAAGGGAGTGCAACATTTGTATGGAGGAAACATTTTTTTTTAGCTAGAGAATTCAAACATTGTAGAAAGCTTACTTATTGGAATAAAAATAAAGTACTTTCGGCGTTTTGGAAAATTCTACCCCTAAAGGGGTTGAAAATCGTTGCAAAGTTTGTATAGAGGAAACTTTATTTTTTGAGCTAGAGTCTTTGAAACTTTGTGGAAAGATTACTTTTTAGAATAAAAATAAAGTATTTTCAGCGTTTTGGAAAATTCTACCCCTAAGGGGGTTAAAAAGGGTTGCAAGGTTTGTATGAGGGAAACTCTTTTTTGAGATAGAAGCTAAAAAGTTTGTAGAAAGATTACTTATTAAAATACAATAAAACCACTTTCAGCGTTTTAGAAAATTCCACCCCTAAGGGGGTTAAAAGGGGGTGCAACATTTGTATGGAGGAAACATGTTTTTTTAGCTAGAGACTTAAACCTTTGTAGAAAGCTTACTCATTAGAATAAAAATAAAGAACTTTCAGTGTTTTGAAAAATTCCACCCCTAAGGGGTTAAATAAGGTTGCAAAGTTTGTATCAGGAAACGCTTTTTTGAGATAGAAGCTTAAAAGTTTGTACAAAGATTGAAATACAAAAAAACTACATTCAGCATTTTAGAAAATTCCACACCTAAGAGGGTTAAAAGGGGGTGCAACATTTGTATGGAGGAAACATGTTTTTTTAGCTAGAGACCTAAACCTTTGTAGAAAGCTTACTTATTAGAATAAAAATAAAGTACTTCCAGCGTTATGGAAAATTCCACCCCTAAGGGGGTTCAAAATCATTGCAAAGTTTGTATGAGGGAAATTCTTTTTTGAGATACAAGGTTAAACGTTTGTAGAAAGATTACTTATTGAAATACAAAAAAGAACTTTCAGTGTTTTAGAAAACTCCACCCCTAAGGGGATTAAAAGGGAGTGCAACATTTGTATGGAGGCAACGTTTTTTTTAGCAAGAGACTTAAAACTTTGTAAATAGCATTATTAGAATATTATTAAAGTACTTTCAGCGTTTTGAAAAATTCAATTTTAGAAAACTCCACCCTTAAGGGGGTTAAAAGGGGGTGCAACATTTGTATGGAGGAAACAAGTTTTTTTTAGCTAGAGACTTAAACCTTTGTGGAAAGCTTACTAACTAGAATAAAAATAAAGTACTTTCAGCGTTTTGGAAAATTCCACCCATAAGGGGTTAAAAATGGTTGCAAAGTTTGTATGAGGGAAATTATATATAAATAATTACTTTTGAAATAAAAAAAAGCACTTTCAGCGTTTTGAAAAAAATCCACCCCTAAGGGGGTTAAAAAAGGTTTCTAAGTTTGTACCATGGAAACTTTTTTGAGATAGAAGCTTAAAAGTTTGTAGAAAGATGACTTATTGAAATAAAAAAAAATATTTTCAGCGGTTTAGAAAATTCCGCCCGTAAGGGGGTTAAAAGGGGGTGCAACATTTGTATGGAGGTAACATGTTTTTTTAACTCTAGCTAAAGTCTCTAGACTTAAAACTTTGTAGAAAGCTTACTTATTAGCATAAAAATAAAGCACTTTTAGCGTTTTGGAAAATTCCACCCCTAAGGGTTGTTAAAATCGTTGCAAAGTTTGTATGAGGGAAATTATTTTTTGAGATACAAGGTTAAACGTATGGAGAAAGATTACCTACTTATTGAAATACAAAAAAAACCGGCCAAGTGCGAGTTGGACTCGCGCACGAAGGGTTCCGTGTCAATAAAAATATTTATTTTATTTTGTTTTTAGCATTTGTTGTTATAGCGGCAACAGTAATACATCTTCTGTGAAAATTTCAACTGGAACTATCACGGTATCAGTGAGATACAGCCTGGTGACAGACAGACGGACGGACGGACGGACGGACGGACAGTGGAGTCTTAGTAATAGGGTCCCATTTTACTCTTTGAGTACGGAACCCTAAAAAGAACTTTCAGTGTTTTGGAAAATTCCACCCCTAAGGGGGTTAAAAGGGAGTGCTACATTTGTATGGAGGCAACGTTCTTTTTTTAGCAAGAGACTTTAATAAATTCCACCCCTGAGGGGGTTACTAAGGGTTGCAAAGTTTGTATGAGGGAAACTCTTTTTTGAGATAGACGCTTAAAACTTTGTAGAAAGCTTACAAATAAAGTACTTTCAGCGTTTTGGAAAATTCCACCCCTTAAGGGGTTAAAAAGGGTGCAAGATTCGTATGGGAAACACTTTTATTGAGCTTAGATACTTGATAGTTTGTAGAAAAAATGCTTATTACAACAAAAAAAACTCTTCTTCTTAATTTTTCCTTGAAAAGCGTTAATCCCCTAAGTCAGAAAATTTTAAAGTATGAGATTTGTAACTTCGATCCTAGCCTGTTTGTTAAAAGACTACAAAACTTATTTCAGCGTTTTTAGGGTTTCGTACTCAAAGAGTAAAACGGGACCCTATTACTAAGACTCCGCTGTCCGTCCGTCCGTCCGTCTGTCTGTCACCAGGCTGTATCTCACTGATACCGTGATAGTTCCAGCTGAAATTTTCACAGATGATGTATTTCTGTTGCCGCTATAACAACAAATACTAAAAACATATAGTAAAATAGTTTTTTTATAGATAATGGTACGGAACCCTTCGTGCGTGAGTCCGACTCGCACTTGACCGTTTTTTTTTTTAAATTGAACCTCTAAAGGGGATTCCAAGTTTGTATGGCGAGCAAGTAATTTTTAATGTAAAGGATTTGTAACTCCGGTTATAGACTGTTTGCTGAAAGACTACAAAACTTATTTCAGCGTTTTTTTTTTATTTATCGCCTAAGAAGGTTAAAAGGGGGTTCGAAGTTTATGTAGAGAGCAAGACATTTTTAAAGTAAGAAATTTGTAACTACGGTTTCAGACTTATACTATGAGGGTTCAAAGAGGTTCTAAGTTTGTATAGAGAGCAAGACATTTTGAAGGTAAGAGATTTGTAACTTCGGATTTAGACTGTTTACTAAAAGAACACAAAACTAATTTCAATGTTTTTTTTTAAATTCATTCTTTAAACAAGCATTTAGACGATAACATGTTCTACGCGGACGAAGTCGCGGGCAACAGCTAGTCTATACATATAAATGCCTATGTCCTGACTGACTTATTCACTCACTCACTCATCAACGCACAGACGAAACTACAGGGGCTAGAGAGTTGATTTTTGCACAGTAGGTTGCTTTTATAACGTTAGCTAGGGTTAAGAAGGGATTTTTGAAAATTCCACCCCTAAGGGGGTAAAATAGGGGTGCAAAGTTTGTATGGAGAACCTTTTTTTTTTGAACTAGAGACTTAAAACTTTGTAGAAAGATTAGTTATTAAAATACAAATAAAGTACTTTTAGCGTTTTGGAAAATTTCACCCCTAAGGGGGTAAAATAGGGGTGCAAATTTTGTATGGGGAAAACTTTTTTTTTGAGCTAGAGACTTAAAACTTTGTAAAAATATTACTTATTAGAATACAAATAAAGTACTATCAGCGTTTTGGAAAAGTCCACCCCAAAGGGGGTAAAAAAGGGTTGCAAAGTTTGTATGAGGGAAACTCTTTTTTGAGATAGAAGTTTTAAAATTTGTAATAGATTACTTGTTAAAATAATAATAAAAGGCTTTCAACGTTTTGGAAAATTCTGCCTCAAAGGGGGTTAAAAAGGGGAGCAAATTTTGTATGGGGGAAACTTTATTTTTTTAGCAAGAGACTTATAACTTTGTAGAAATATTACTTATTAGAGTACAAACAAAGTGCTTTCAGCGTTTTGGAAAATTCCACCCCTAAGAGGGTTAAAAAGGGTTGCAAAGTTTTTATGGGGGAAACTCTTTTTTGAGATAGAAGCTTAAAAGTTTGTAGAAATATTACTTATTGAAATAAAAAAAAAGTATATTCAGCGTTTTAGTAAATTCCACCCCTAAGGGGGTTAAAAGTGGGTGAAACATTTGTATGGCGGAAACATAATAATTTTGTAGAATGCTTACTAATTAAAATTAAAATTAAATACTTTCAGCATTTTAGAAACTTCGACCCTAAGGTTAGGGGTTTATAAGGGGGTGCAACGTTCGTATGGAGAAAATATTTTTTTTAGCGAGGGACTTAAAACTTTGTTGAAAGATTACTTATTACAATACAAATAAAGTACTGCCAGCGTTTTTGAAAATTCGATCCCTAAGGGGGATAAAAAGGATTTATTAGAAATATACGTGAATTACTTTCAGTGGTTTGGAAAATTCCACCCCTAAGAGGGGGAAAAAGAGGTGCACTGTTTGTGTGGGGGAAACTTTTTTTAGGTAGAAACTTTAAACTTTGTAGAACAATTTCTTATTGAAATACAAAAAAGTACTGCCAGCGTTTTGAAAAACTCCACCCCTTAAGGGGTTAAAAAGGGGTGCAAAGTTTTTTCGAGCTAAATACTTGATAGTTTGTAAAAATATACTTATTACAATAAAAAAACTTAGTGTTCTCTTTTCAATTTTTCCCCGAAAAGCGTTAATCGAAGGGGGTTCAAAGTTTGTATGCAGAGTAAGAAAATTTTTAAGTATGAGATTTTTAACTTCGATCTGCATGTTTGTTAAAATACTACAAAACTCATTACAGCGTTTTTTGAAATTCATCCCCTAAAGGGGATTATAAGGGTGTTCAAAGTTTGTATGTAGAGCAAGACATTTTTAAAGTAAATAAGGGATTTGTAACTTCGGTTTTAGACTGTTTGCTAAAAGACTACAAAACTTATATCAGCGTTTTTTTTAATTCATCGCCTAAGAAGGTTAAAAGGGGCTTCGAAGTTTGTATAGAGAGCAAGACATTTAAAAGTAAGAAATTAAACATTTCTTACTTTTAAATGTCTTGCTCTACTACGCTACTACTACGGTTTCAGACTGTTTACTATGAGGGTTCAAATGGGGTTCTAAGTTTGTATAGAGAGCAAGACATTTTAAAAGTAAGAGATTTGTAACTTCGGTTTTAGACTGTTTACTTAAAAGACTACAAAACTAATTTCAATGTTTTTAAAAATTCATTCCATAAACAAACATTTAGACGATAACATTTTCTACGCGGACGAAGTCGCGGGCAACAGCTAGTATATAATAATGGATTAGTTCTACACATTGGTCGAGAAAACCACTTCGCTGTTTAGGTACATGGCTCTACTGCGCGTCGAGGTTCTGACCGTTAATGTTAAAACTTAAATCTGATCAGAAGTTGTAACGCACCTTTTAACACTCGCCGACGAATATGCATCAGACAAACACTTCAACACCTGTGATAAAACAAAGATTCGATACCAATAAGATAAATTATCTACAAGACCCGGACAGTAGCAGTATGGACAATCCAGAGCACACATCGCTATCGGGCATATTATAACTGAAGACACGATAAGATTACAAAATAGAACAGGTCTAGGCATCGAAGGATGTAGGATAACGAGTTTGTCTTTAGTGTTATCGGTCTGCAAGGCTAATGATTATTTGATTGATTTAATTAAATCGTTCAGTGGTGAGAGTGGTGCAACAACATGCGCGCGTTTGTGGGGAACCTGTTGCTGACTTTGGTGCTGTTAGGTAATGTATGCAAAACAAACAAAAAAAAACTGCTTGACCCCTTAAGCCTGTATCACACTGGTGCAGCCTGCGGTGGCGGACCAAAGTAAATTTGACAGCTAATGACAAGTTTTCTATTGTCCGCCGCGGCCAGGCCGCGCCAGTCTGTGAGAGGCCTTATAACCCCAAAAACTAATCCT
The DNA here is from genome assembly GCA_963854355.1 of Epinotia brunnichana. Classification (NCBI taxonomy): domain Eukaryota; kingdom Metazoa; phylum Arthropoda; class Insecta; order Lepidoptera; family Tortricidae; genus Epinotia; species Epinotia brunnichana. The sequence continues at coordinate 7,203,779 of OY977936.1, read as the reverse complement.
TAAATTAAGGCATTCGCCTTTTTGGTTTCAAGTTTGTAATTAAGCCAACAATAGCTATATAAATACTATATTTCAGCTTTCCATGTCAAACGGTTTTTGAGAAAACTGGCTGTGATAGACAGCGAGTGATTGCATAAGTACCCCGTGGAACCTATTTTCATACAGAACACTAAAAACATTCGTAATCGAATCGTAAATTCGAATTTATCAAAATACGAATTCATACTAATTTAACGACAACGACTTGTGTATAGTGCTTGATAGAGATATCGCAATATATATGTTGACATTGTTGTTCCAGCTTTAGGCGTAAGTGGATCTGACATAGAACCTCAACTTTTCGAAAAAGGAAATTTTGCTGACATTTTTGTAGTGACATTCCCAGATACAGTATCAAAATGTTACCTTGTTACTCCAGAAAACACAAATATCGATATCCTGAGTGAAACCCTTTCTGATAAGTATAAATATGTTCCCAATACATTATCCAGTTGTAGAGTAGTAATCAACGATTTGGATAAAAATGACGAGGGATTGTGGTATCTGCACGCTGTGGTACGGTCAGAAGGCGATACGGTGTACGAGGTCAAACAACAAATATACATATTGATCCAAGAAAGTGATACATCCGAAAGTTTAAGCTCTGAGGAAATTACTAAACAATCAGTAGAAGACACTATTTCAGAAGAAGTTTCTGAAGAAGAAAACAAGGCCTCAGCGGAACATCCCGCAACATCGCGGGAGACAGACTCTTTAGGTATGACTAGTAGACTTGCCCTTCTATAATAACGTAGTATACCGTAAAATGGGGTGAGTTGGGTCAAAATAGACATTCAAACCTCGTTAAAAATGTACTTTTACATGTGGCACGTTGATTTTGACATAAAGAATGTTCCGTTCCGACCGTATGAATTTTTGTTTTCTAATGATTATCTGTCGTTTAATTTCATACTTTTTAAGATAAACACAAAAATTGTGGGAAATCCCACCTCGCCCCGTAGTGGAGTTAGAGGGGATAGCAATGGGTTGAGCTGAGAAAATGTATGGGGAAAAACTTTAGATTAGCTTTCCTCGATCCGCGTTCCGTCCCACTTTAACTCCGCTTATATTTATCGCTCCTCTACCGCACGATCTGGTTCCACTCCTGGCATGTGACTTTCAGCTCTCACTTCTAGAGACTCCACTTTTTTAAATGTTATAATTTGGCTACTCCGTGTTGCCGCAAGATAAAAAAATATGTCTAAAAGTATAATAAAATTACTTTTAAGGCAACCTGTGCCAGACAATCAAAGTAGCCACTGAAAATATTCGCGTCCCATCTGCCCCCTCAATCCCCCCCATCCATACTCACCCCATTTTACGGTACTAGATGTAATACACTAATAATAAAACCGGTTAGCAATTATTTTATCTGTAAAAATATGGGATTTGGACGTAATCGTAAGGTTACGAGTAAAAAACTTACGAGTATGTATAACAATTTCAGAAGAAAGCAAGGCTTCGGCGGAACATTCGGCAATATCAGGGGAGACCGAGTCTTTAGGTATGACTAGTTGACTATCCTTTCTAACAATCTAAGTAGTCTACTAGCTATATTACACATAATGATAAAACCGGTTAGCTATTGTGTATGTGCAAAATTTTCGATTTGGTCATATAGGTGAAAAACTCAAGTACATCTATTTCAGAAAAAACTTCAGAAGAAGAAAATAAGGCTTCCGCGGAACATCCGGCAACATCATGGGAGATCGAGTCTTTAGGTTTGACTAGTTGACTAGCCCTTCCAATAATCTAGTATACTAGATGTAATACACATAATGATAAAACCAGTTAGCTATTGCCTATTGAGAATGTGCAAAAAAAATGGATTTGGACGTATAGGTGAAATACTTAAGTTTAACAATTTCAGAAAAAACTTCAGAAGAAGAAAGCAAGGCCTCGGCGGAACATCCGGCAACATCAGGGGAGACCGAGTCTTTAGGTTTGACTAGTTGGCTAGCCTTTCTAATAATCTAAGTAGTGTACTAGCTGTAATACAAGTAATGATAAAACCGGTTAGCTATTGAGAATGTGCAAAATTTAGGATTTGAACATAAAGGTGAAAAACTTAAGTACATCTATTTCAGAAAAAACTTCAGAAGAAGAAAACAAGGCTTCCGCGGAACATCCGGCTACATCAGGGGAGACCGAGTCTTTAGGTTTGACTAGTTGCCTAGCCTTTTTAATAATATTAGTAGCTTAGTACTAGCTGTTATACAAATAAATTGAAGTTATACAAAAAAATGTGCAAAATTTTGGATTTGAACATATAGGTGAAAAACTTAAGTACATCTATTTCAGAAAAAACTTCAGAAGAAGATAACAAGGCTTCCGCGGAACATCCGGCAACATCAGGGGAGACCGAGTCTTTAGGTATCTAGTTGACTAGCCTTTCTAAAAATCTAGTATACTAGATGTAATACATATAACATGTTTAAATCGGTTAGCAATTGCTTTATCTGTAAAAATATAGGATTTGGACGTATAGGTGACAATCTTACGTGCATCTATTTCAGAAACAACTTCAGAAGAAGAAAATAAGGCCTCAGCAGAACATCCGGCAACATCAGGGGAGACCGAGTCTTTAGGTTTGACTAGTTACTTAGCCTTTCTAATAAACTAAGTAGTCTAATAGCTGTAATACACATAATGATAAAGCTATTGTGTATGGGCAAAATTTTGGATTTAGACATACCTATAGGTGAAAAACTCAAGTACTTACATCTATTTCAGAAAAAACTTCAGAAGAAGAAAACAAGGCTTCCGCGGAACATCCGGCAACATCAGGGGAGACCGAGTCTTTAGGTATGATTAGTTGACTAGCCCTTCTAATAATCTAGTATATTAGATGTAATATTTACATATAACATAATGTTAAAATCGGTTAGCAATTGCTTTATGTGTAAAACATAGGATTTGGACGTATGGTTAAAAAAACTTCATTACATCTATTTCAGAAGAAGAAAACAAGAATTCGTCGGAGCATCCGGCTACATCACGGGAGGCAGAGTCTTTAGGTATGGCTATCTCTTTTAATAACTTGGTGTACTAAATGTAATTAATTTATCTGTAAAAATATAGGATTTGGACGTATAGGTTAACACCTTAAGGCCCCTATTGCATGTAGTTGTGGACTAAATTCGAACAGGCTTTTATTTTGTTTGTGTTACATTGAAATATGTAATGTCTATTCTAACATGTCACAACATACATACAAGAGGAAACTTACTTATTCAAGTTTTTCACCTGATTTGTTTTATTGAGTAGTTGATCGTTATTTAATGAGTAGCAGAGTCACCTATCACATTTTAGGCTCAGATTTATAGCAACATATTTTGTACCCGATTTTAGATCTCTCTCGAATCGGGTATGTCATAGGAAGAAGACCTGATCAATTTGAATGACGAAGCCCTTAAGTGGATTAATGCTCTGGAAATTAATTTATGATTTTGTATCTGACTTTTGACTTGCCATACGAATAAATAAATAAGTAAAGCCTGATTCATACTTATCTAATGTGTTTTGTCGTGAGCGTGACACGACAAAACGATATCGGTTTCATTTAGTGCTGTTAAGGCGCTGTCAACACCAAAAACGCGCACACTGTCTATTTGTACCGGAGTAAACGAGAGCGAGTGTTACTTGGGCAACCAGTTTTTAGAAGAAAATAATTAATAAATATTGAAATAAAAAAAGTGTGGATTATTTGTGAAATATGGCTCGTTAGCGGTTTAGGTATGAATATGTGGACTTCATGTTTTTAATTGCAGACCGTTTAAGATGATTTTAAGACCAATCTTTGCAATTATTTTCTATTGAGCCGATTTCGTCCAATTATGTTTCGAGTCCATCTACGGTCTTTAGGAAGTGAAGTATGATGAATATTAACTAATTTTTTTTTGATGTGTTAGAACAAATAGTTTTTCTTAAAATACTGCTTAATAATAATAAAATAAAATAAAATAGCCTTTTATTCTCGACCTTTACATAGTATTAAACTTAAAATGATACACTGACATCGGTGGTGTGGTCGATTTGCCTCTCGGCATAGGCCTCCCCTAATATCTTCCATTCATTTCTATCTGTTGCAGTCAGTCTCCAAGTCGGTCCTGCAACTGCCTTTATGTCATCTTCCCATCTTCGCAATGGTCTGCCTCTCTTCCTTTCCCCATCTCTTGGGTACCATTCCGTGACTAGTTTAGACCATTTCTCTCTCTTATTTCTTATCATGTGGCCTGTCCATCTCCACTTAAGGTTGTTTATAGTAATAGCATATGACACTTCTGTTAGTTTAGTTGTTTTCCTTATAGTGTTTAGTTTTACTCTGTCTTTCCTTTTAATGTTTAGTATACTTCTTTCTATGTTGTGCTGACATACTTCTAGTTTTTTCCTATCTTTCTTTGTTAGTGCCCATGTTTGGCAGCCATATGTCATGCTGGGGAGTATGCAGGTGTTAAATAGTTTGCTTTTGCATTTTAGTGCTACTGCTTAAATAATATCAATTTCAACAAATTGTCAGCCTCTTAAGGAAGGCGCTTCAGAGAGAATCACGTCAGATAAGTATGAATACGACTTAATTCAGCACTTTTTTTTACTTTCCTACTACACTCTCACAGTTAATTGTAAAATCGGGCCCAAATGTGTTAAAACGTCAGACCACTACGAAACCCACACTGACTTTACATGTTTCCGTAATATGGTAAACGCCCTATCGTTTGCAACTTTAATTTCAGTAATTGACTTGCTTGCCATCTCTGTTGGCAAGAATATAGTAGTTGTTAAAATTGACAACGTAGTATTGCTAAATGGATAGTAAACCATCAAATTATTGTGAAAAGTATAAATTACAAAATATAATTAAAATCATAAAAAGATATGGACCGTGAAAGTTTAGAAAAATATGCATTTTTTTATTGTCCTAAGTAGAGTAAATTTAAAGCTATCAATAGAATCCTTACGCTTATAGAAACAAAATTGTACGACAACTATGGACCTAAACGCAGTATTTCGCTACCAAAACCGCATATTTTATAAGTATGAATTGCAACGTGTGCAATTAGTATTGAACCATTTCGCATACCCCAGTGAGGTTTTTGGAAATTTACGCTCTATTTACTCCAAATACTGGTTCGAATGGCATCGTAAATAAATCTTAGGTCACAAGCCTATTAAGAATAAAGGGTAAATTATTGGGAAACGTCGTGCACTGAAATCTGATATCGTATAAAAACATGATAAAAAACCCTCATATATACTCTCACAACTTAATTTCCTTCCCAGAGGCTTCAAGTTCTGAAGAACAGGATATTGAAACACAATGGCTCAGCAATCTCAAATTTATAACAAGAACTGGATTCAATGTGGACATAAACTTACCACGTACCCTTAACACTGAAAAATGCACCTTGACGAAACCGGACGGCACCACCGTGGACATACACAGTGATATTCCTGGAGTGACATCACACAGCGCAAGTGACTACGTTTCCTGCAGGGTGGTAGTGGGGCCAATGGAAGCTTCTCTGCTCGGAAAATGGACTTTGTGCGGGGCCTATGAAGAAAACAACGTCAAATACAGACGGTGCCAGAACGCAGAGATCGTTTGGAGAAGTAAACTCCTTTTTTTATTTGATTGCCATTTCCAATTGTGTGAAATTACTAAAAAATCGTTCAAATTTTAGGTACTTCAAATCCTGATTCCACGTGGCAGACAACGATAAACGCCAAGTTCGATCACGTGGTACACTATGGAGGTACACTGACCCCCGCCGTGCGGGGCTCCGGCTCCGTCCTCTCTTGCCACTTGGTGACCCCTGACAAGGAGGATTTGTTCGTCACGAGAGACAGGGAGTACCCCAACGTCAGATTGGTGCAAGACACGGACTCTTCTTGCAGCATCGCTATCGGACCGATAGCGGACTCGCTTTTGGGAGACTGGGCCATCTATGGGACATTTGACTCCATGGTGTGGGGTCACAATGAAGTTCGTCAGCCTATCAATATGGAGCTATATGGCAAGTCTATTTTATAATTACGACGTTCAGAAATCAGAAATAAAAAATAAAAAACTGACGCGTTGCTGACGTTTTGCTGATACGATAACTATAACTTGCACAATCGCTGGAAAGCAAATGTGAATGTTATTAGTGCATTCGTTTACGTGTCTAGTTGATATGACTACACTAAGAGGCAATGAAAACGGGTCACTTTGTATAGGAATATCCATGGAAAGTGAACCGGTTTAATTGCCTCTGAGTGGCAAGAATGGGCTCACTACGTAACTACTTTTTCATTTCATTTCATTTATTCCTTTATAAAATGTAGTTTTACATGTCAATTTATAGATCTTAAATATGTCTTATAAGTATGTCTTAGTTTAGGTACACTGTAGCATGTAGTCAACGAATTAATTATTATTATTACATTTATTTGTCAAGTTACTAGTAAGTACACATCCTTAAAATGTCCTTAAATATTACATAACCATTGATTGGGCAGCGAGCCAGTTGAAAAGTAGTTCGGTTTTCAGCCATTATTGAGAAATTCGTCTATGGAATAGCATGCATCGGATGCTAGTTTAATTTTAAGTTTGTTCACATAACACCTCGTACTCGGCGCGCTTTTGACTTCTTGGGGCAACTTGTTGTATAATTTGGGCCCTATCGAGTTGAGACATTTTTGGGCCTTTGCAAGACGTGTGGCGGGAGCGCGCAGATCGCCGCGCCACCTGAAGTTAAAATTGTGTGAGTCACCACGCGTCGGGAACTGTTCAAGGTTACCTCTCACGTACTTGGCTACTTCTAGGACGTACAAGCTAGGAAGGGTGAGAATTTTGGTTTCCTTGAACAGTTCACGAGCAGGATGATCCCAGGAGACACCACATATGCATCGAATGGCTCGTTTTTGAAGTCTGAATGGTCTTTCACGATTAGCTGCGCTTGCCCATAAATCGATTCCATATGTTAGGAGAGAATGAAAATACCCAAAGTAGGCTTTTCTTACATTATTGTGATCTAGACTGGGACGCAGCCTAGTGAGTGCAAAACACGCGGACGACAAACGATTGCATAGTGAGTCAATATGGGGACCCCACGTTAAACCAGAATCTATGACAAGACCTAAGTATTTTACCTCGTCAACCTGAGGAACGAGTCGATCGTTCCAGTATATATTTAGATTGTGTTCTTTTTTTCCGCGGAGTGAAAAGTGCATGATATTGGTTTTTTCAATGTTTAATTTTTAAACTCATAGTCATTGGATATGAATAGAATGAAAGCAAAGTACCTACCATGGTAACCTCTAAGATAGTAACGGATCAACCAACAAAAATGCATTTGGTCTTAAAAATATAATATAAAGAGCAGTATATGTGTACGTTCTCGCTAATAGAAGACGTACAAATTAAAATTTGAGTCTCGTTGCATAAAATATATAAGTACAAGCCCCCTTGCACTTATTCTTTTGACTCAAATATTTGTTCATTCAAAAAAGTGAGCCTCATTTCATTTGCAACGGTTGACTTTTGGGATGAAGAATATCCATATTTGACGTCATGCATCAAATTTATGTTGTAATATGATTGTTATTCCATTACAGACAAAAACGACCCCTACGCTCAAGCATACAACGTTACAACTCTGAACCCTACTCAGCATTTGGTAAACCTGGGCAGCACAATTCCCGTCGAAGTGACAAGTACAGGCGCCGTTGACGAATGCGAATTCACAATGCCTTCGGGACAAAGATATCTCTCCACAGGAACTATGCCCACCGGGGTCTCGTTTGTCACCAGCAACAGGGTATCTTGCCAGATATCCATTGGTCCAATAACTGAAGATATGATCGGGGACTGGCTTCTCATTGGGAAGTTCAGTAATCGCGATGTATACACAGAAAACAGGCTCACCTTTACAATCATACAAGAAGGTATATTTTAAATCAAAATTAACTAACCTTGCTACTATCGGCGTTATCACCATGCCAACATTTGTCCGCTTCAAAGTATCTATAATTATCAATCATGTTTGAATTGCTCAATTGAAACGAATTAATAGAGTATAAAAATGCCACCTAGATTATCATGTACCTACAGTCGAGATCAAAAATTGCTCACACTCAACAATTATAAATTGTTGGTACATGTAACGTTAGTCAACTTGTAAATGTGTAAATACTGGTGATAAACATGACGTTAAGTCTATGCTATCAAGCATAATCTTTTAAAGAATAGAACCATACGGACCTAATTAGTACAGAATGCAGATGTTTCATAAAAATGGATGAGATGATGAGTTCAGGGTGCCTTTCTAAAATTTTCTAAGTTAACAAATATCTTCTGAAATGTGATCCTTTTTTGCAGATCCAAGCAACCCTATTGAGGAGGATAGAACGGTACAAAATCTAGACGAACAGTTCTTTGATACCGCTATTGGCGCAAGCCACCGTGCTGTAATAGCTTCGGATATCTTTAGCACTTTCCAAAGCTGTCATATTAGAACACCAGAAGGACTTCAGTATACGGTTATGGAGGGCTTCCATATACCTGGAGTCGAAGTGGAGACAAGGTCAAACGTGGCGTGTGGCGTCACTGTCCAGGTATCTGAAGACCTCATCGGAACTTGGACGCTTATTGCCCGAGAGATCAGAAGCTCCCAGGCTATTGAACGTCGTCTACCCTTCGTAATTTATGTAGAAGGTATCCGATAAAACTTACACTAATTTTACGTGTATCAGCTCACGTATTGGCGATAAGATATATTTCGTATCCGAGTTAGGTTATTTGCATCTTTTGGAATATGTAATGCTATGATTTGATGACGCAACACGTTCAAAATAGGTACCTATCAATTTTCCACTAGCGCGATATCTTGTCTTGGTACCTAAATCTTTATTTATGTAATCTTTCCATTATAAATAAATGAGTATGAGTATGAGTATTGTTAATTAATATAGTATCTTAATAACTTACATGCGATTACTCTAAGCTCTAGACAAATGTATGCAACATTGTACCATATCTTACTCAACGACCTGTCGCAATCACGGCACACTATCTGGTGTTTCAATCATATGTGTCATCGGCGCCATCGCCATTTGGCCATGCCATTAACATTTTGACAATTGACTTTAGAAGATCATTAAAATGAATTTAGAAATCGAACAATTAAACTTGACATAGAGCAATTGAATGTACCGATGTACACCCTGCACAATTCTTCATAATTTCAGAGACCGTTCAGGCAGTACCGGATGAAATATCCATCACAGAAGGCAACGCCATGCATGTCCGCTTGGCCAACCCAACGGATCTGCATGACACTTGCAAGCTACACAAACCTAATGACCAAGAGGCTGCGTCGGCTAATTCCGATGACAACCACAAAGAGACGTGTGGATTCGTGGTGCCTTTGGTAGACGCGACTCACAATGGCACTTGGAATATCGTATATGGGACAAAAATTATCTACAAAGCCCCTGTGCTGGTCAATGTTAATGGTAGGTCAATATTTTTAGACAGTTTTTAGACGTGATGTTCCTGTTTAAAATTATTAAAGGTGTGATACACTGTCCTAACCTCTTGGAATTGGTTATTTTTAGTTGCCCGCATCGTCCCTTACGTTCTAGGCCATTATTTCATATCAGCTTTGCCCGAAAAAACTACTCTCGGCATACTTTTTTCAGACGAGTCCCTAGTTTTTATAACAAGCATCTGAGCGATATTGATTTCCACAAATCATTGTTAAGTGTTAAATTGTTAGTAAAATGTAAGTTATTTTTAGCTCATCCGTGAGAACAATATTTACTTACTATTCACATCACCTGAAAGTATAAATCCAAAATGTCTTCATTAATCTCATATACCTACTTATTACCAACCTTTAACTTGTGCATGCATACTGCGTCGACGACCGGTATTGTATTACGTGTAGTAAAGAATTTATTAAGTTCAAATTTTTTTAATATTTTCAGCTTTGTTTCTTTATGATTATTTTGTTATGTTAACATAGTTTTTATGTATCAATGAACCTCTCTTTGTGTACCCTTTATATTTTTGTTTATGCGACTGTTTGTGTTCTAAAGAAATACAAATTTATTCATTATATAATATTATTAGCTCTGATCTTGATATGTGATTGACGCGTTATTTTTCAATAATTTACACCATGCTTGCCGTTGGTTGAATCAGACTTGAATTTGTGGAATTACATGATAAGTTACTTAAACAATCTTTGCTACTCCGCTGCTTGTAACCTTGCAATGAATTAAAATTGAAAATGCCTAGTGGAACCGTTTTGAGCACTAACTTTTACCTTAGTAGGTGTTCTAAGAGCTTCATAACGAAATATCGTATTTTTTGGCAGCTCGAGTACCATCACACGTACAACATCTCACCTGGGTAGAACATGCCTCCGTAAGCCAAACCGTAGGACCCGAAGAGGCAGTGTACTGTCGGGTTCTCAGCCCGACGCGAGAAGTGGTGTTTGATGGATTCGGGAGATGCCAGGTGACTGTGGACAGGGTGATGACAGATCAGCATGCGTTCACGTGGACCATGGAGGTGGGGCTCCCTGGACGTATTGTGACGGAACAATATCAGCTTTATGTGGAAATAATACCGGCAGGTTAGTTAATTATTCATCTCGTACTATTTTTTTTACTTCATTTGTTTGCAGCACATTTTAAATCTTTCGTACGTCTTGTTATCGCATTAGTTTTTATTCCGTGACATTAGTTAGACGTGCTTCACACGCCAACGTCTTTGTTACTAAAGATAACCTTTCATCTAAGCCTGTAAAGGCCCCTCTACACAATGGGCCATCATGCCCCATCATACAAGACGCAACTATACGTCAGAGGGAGAAAGACATACTTCCATCGCGTTCCAACGCACACCGCGTCCTATTCTGGAGCCTTGACATATACTCGTAATATACTGAATAACGTTCAGTTTGATAACTACATATCTGCAACAAAAGGTACAGCTAGATCAGTCCCCATAATGCATAGTAGAGCCACACTTTATAAATGATATGATCCACGTTGCAATGTCTTACCTTCATATTTCAGATAAAAAGCCAGAAGTATCATCGAGCGTTTTGACTGACAAACCAACAGTTGAGCTAACTTGTTCGGTGACCAGCTCGCAGCAGAAGACAGGGTGTCTGTTCCGTGGCCCCGCAGGCGAGGTGCTCGTTGCCAACCAGGGCGTCAGTGAGGAACGCTACATCTTCCACGTCAATCAGACCAGGTACAAACAGCAACATACTTAATGACCACTTGTGTACCGTATATCGTAGCAATAAAATATAGGAATGGTCAGTTAACACCGTCAATGGTACCTGTGCCTTAAGTACTTGTTTAGCAGAAACCCGGCCGAGTCGATTGGGCAAGGCACGTGACTTTCAATCTGGAGGTGGTGGGTTCAAACACCGGTTCATATTTACCACTAACTTTTTCAAAAGAACCCATGCACGAAATATCATTTGATATTTAACAGTTACAGTAGCTTTTCGGTGAGGGAAAACATCTTGAGGAAACCGGTGTAATCCCGGCACGGTCTAGTTTTCGCTCTGGGTTGGAAGATCCGATGGCAGTCACTTTTGTAAAACTACCTACGCTAAATCTGGGGATATGGTGCCAAAGCGGACCCCGGTCTCGTTTAAGGTTCAACGGGGAAAACGCAAAGAGGATGATGATGCCTTGCTTAGCAGAAACCATTAGTTACTTACTTAAAACCGGCCTCGCAATAACACGGATGTCAATCAAATAGGACCCGTAGGAATGAGAATTCTAACTTCCTAATTGAGATTACTTAATTTGGCAGGTGCTTTTGTTCTGGGTTATTCACAGATCTGTATTTTCTGCTTGTGCATTAGCGCTACCGCAGCGTTATTAGCTAGAGTACCTACACACTGTCACGACCTCAACAACTTGACAATTGTTACCTGACATACATACATACATACATAACTGAGTCGATAAGTACCTAGGGATGCTGGTCCAAGTAGCCATCTGTACGTCAAGTTGGTGAAGTAAGGACCAGCTCGTGCTTAGTAGATTGTACCTCCTTAATAGAGCCAAAGGGGCCTATATAAAAAATAACCTGGATATCTTCAATTCCAGCATCGACTCCGACAGCTACTACTACAGCTGCAGTCTCCAGATCACCGAGCCGGCGACGAGTGACCTGGGCCTGTGGCGATGCGACTTGGAGTCTCAAGAGGAGAACTATTATGGCTTCCTCACCGTGCTCTGCCCGTGGGCCATGCAGGATCCTGCCGTCGCTGCGTCGGTCGTCACTAGTACGTTAAGCTTAAAGACACGGCAAATATGTTAGCTAAAGCGGTAACTCTACTAGTGTCTCTTAAGACCTTTCTATAGGTACGTGCGCTTGCGCGTGCCCTTTTAAAACCAGTTGTATGAGGCGTACGGGTGGCACGCGGTACCACCGACTACCCCGACTTGCACTTAACTTTACTGAACCGACGTGTCTGTGTGAGTGCGTGGCATCGGACATTTGTATTCATTTGTTTTACTGCTTGTCATCTATTGTGGTTAAGACCAATTATGAATCTCCAAGTACCTTCCCAACCTGCATATGCATGCAACTACAATGATGAAAACTATATCTGTAAAAATCCAACATTTCGGGCTTACATTTATTAATTTTAATTAGGGTTCGATTGAGAAGCTAATTACACTGATTCTGGAATCTCTAACAACTACTCCAGGGTGCAGGGTGGATATAAATGTGCGAAGCTATATTTCCACATATTTGACATCTAACTGCCAAGTATGCGACGTTTCAAATATTAGAAAATACATCTTCGCACATCTAAATCGGTGAAGCAAATAACCGGCCTCGAAACTTGCACGCTTCGGCCAGAACTACTTCATAAAGGTCGATAGCGATAGTGTTGTGTGGTTGCAGAGCCCGTGTTGACTGCGGCGGCGGCGACGGTGGTGGTGGAAGAACGCGAGCCGGGAACGCTGGCGTGCTCAGCGCGCGCGCCGCTCCGCTACTGTTACTTCAGGGCGCCCAACGGCACCATCTTCAACCTCCAACCTGGTAACTTACAATCCCTCTATCATTATCAATTTTTTTTTCTGAACACCATTGTTGATAGGCTGGAATGCCCGATGGTGGAGCACTGGAACTCCTTACATGTTCTAGCTAATAATTGTATTGTCTTATTTTAATGTTGCTATTTCAACGGCGAGTTTCATAATAACATCACACGAGTGTTTTAATGCCTAATTATGTACAGTTACATACACTGCTTTATCTATCCACATATCATAAGCCTCCATGATGCATTCAGGAGCCGCATATTAAGACCGGCATGGCGGCGTTGTTTTCTGGCAGCTGTCATAGTTTTTTTTAATTTAGAGACAAACTAGAGTCAGCTCTAACTATCATAACATAACGTTCGATATCTTACTTACATGTGACATTTGTCAAATTTGTATGCAACTTGACAATTCATTTCAAACTAAACGTCATCTCGACTGATATTAGAACAGAGGTCAAATCAAATTTCTTGTTTTTTCAGAGATGTTCGAAATTTAAATGAAATAATATTATCGAAATCGATGTTATTATTTAGCAATAATAACATTTTCACAGATAAGAAATTTGTTCTAACAAAACAGTCTGTTTTTATGGTGGTCATAATGTGCGGTTCTTGAACGCATTATGGAGGGTTTATGATATTTGGATAGATAAATTAAATTAAATTATCAAACGTCTTAACACATTCACCGCCAAGAATCGGCTACGCGCTACGCTCGTAGCCGATCCCGTGGCTTGCCTGCTAAGTAGCGGAAAGCGGCTACGGTGTAGGCGCCCGCTACGGGGTTCCTGTGTACTGTTGCGTCGCGACAGAGCGATATCGGTATCTTTTTTTTTTCTTTTTTTTATGCTTCGACGGTGGCAAACAAGCTTACGGCCTGCACGATGTTAAGCAGTTACCGTAGCCTATGGACACTTGTGACTCCAGAAGAATCACAAGCGCGTTGCCGACCCTTTATTCACTTGAGGATTCGCTGTGTTGGCAGATAGAGACATGCAGGTCCCTCACTCCCAACACAGCGCATCCTAGGGAGCTCTGGCGACCGTACTCACCACCAGGAACATAACACCACATGCTTCATAGCATGCAATAATATAGCAACACTACAAATCAGTGGTGCTATTATGGCTGCGGTCTTCTGTAAGGTGGAGGTACTTCCCCAGTTGGGCTGCTCCACATACGAGCGAGATGACATTCCGCTGAGCCCTACATTTATTACGGTTAGATTCACAATTATAGGCCTACGGTTTAACTGAGACGGCGCCTGTAACTGGAGCAAGAAGGGAGACGTCAAAGGGTAGCGGACGCAGGCCCCTGTCGCCCTACCCACCCTCACCGTCTCATAAGCGGTGACCTATTGTGGTAGTGTCAAACATTGGGACATTTACCTTAGTTTCAAAATAATATTTGTACCTATTGTTATATTTTTAGTTTTGCATACACTTATATAGATAGTGGAGCTACGGTAGCCTAGTGGTTCAGGCATGCGGCTGTCAAGCGGCGGTCGTGGGTTCGAATCCCGGCTCGTACCAATAAGTTTTTCGGAACTTATGTACGGAATTACCGTTAGCTTTTCGGTGAAGGAAAACATCGTGAGGAAACCGGTCTAATTCCAATAAGGTCTAGTTTTCCCTCTGGGTTGGAAGGTCAGATGGCAGTCGCTTTCGTAAAACTAGTGCCTATGCCAAATCTTGGGATTAGGTGTCAAAGCGGACCCCAGGCTCCTTTAGGGGCACAACCGGGAATAATAACGCTAGGAGGATGATACACTTATATAGATAGTAGAGCCCATACAGTGCGCCTTCCTCGCGCCTACTCATAACGTTAGAGCTATAACATTTAAGGCTTATTGATAGCAAAAACATCACATTTTACTGTGCATGAACTTGCTTGAATCTGCTAATCGCATGTCCGCAGGCATGTCAGCCCCTGGCATGGAGTATGCAGGCGCAGGCTTGGATGCGGGCGAGTGCGGTGTCCGCATCAGTAGTCTTCTGAACAGTGACAGCGGCGAGTGGTCCTGCCATGCTGGGGTCAACGGCCCGGAGCAGTTCGGCCGCATCACGGTCCTCGTGCAAGGTACGCGTACAATTGTATAGTAGCCATGTCAGCATCAGGGGAGAGTGTGAGGTGGACTTGCATAGTCTGCTACAAAGTTATACAGCACGAATTCACCGTCAATCTCGAAATTCACGAACATTGCGGTTTCGGCGCGCGCTTGGCAACACCGACTGATACTTGTGTTCGCTCTGCCGAACGCGAATCTTAACGTTCGTTCGGGAGAGTTGGCTACGCCTGTTTGAGTGGTTGTGTGACGCTGGTATTGACGGCTAGGAGAATTTCTTCCGGTAGTTAAGACCGGCCAACGTTACCAACTGGGTTTTGTATCAGAAATGGCGAACAATTCAAGCACTTTTCTACCGCATCAACAATTATCAATGTGTAATTAGTTTAAATATTTTTCCAGAGGAGTTTCAACTATCGGCCTCCCGCGAGCGGCGCGTGATCGAGGCGCAGGTAGCCGGGTCCAGGCCGGTGGAGTACTGCCGGTTCGTGCGCTTTGATGGACTCGGTGAGTGCACTAGTGGATCCAGAGGGTGAGGTGTCGCCCTGTCCCAAAAGCATCAGTTAGATGTCGACTATATTACTAGAATTGACCATCGGCGGTGTCAAGCCCATTCCAAACGGTGTCAAGCCCCCGGTAAACCAAAATCTTGGTGAGTGCACGACTGCAATAGTTATTCCATTGTGGATAACTCTGCAGCAGCTCACTGGTCTGAAATTCGGCAATTTAGACGAGTGAGTGATGATTCCAGGCTTGGGAAAGTTTTCATGAAAAATTGCTCAATATTTTAGGAACTAATTTTATTATCAGTTTACCTTTAGATTTTACCGAATATACCTACATACAAACTTTACCTCTTTATAATATGAATTAGTAAAGAACTACGGCGGTGCATGACACAACTGTCGAATACAAGTCTTGTAAGGTAAACGTACGAGTGCTCGACGCTGTACTAGTATATGACATGGGCACTCTATGTCAAAGCAATATGGGTTAAATTCGAACTAAGAGGATTTTTCTTTATTCGAATTTAAGTGAGTAATTCGAATGTCACTTTGACATAGAGTGCCCATGCCATATACTAGTTCTGCGTCGAGCAGTCGTACGTTTACCTTAACTGTTGAGAACATTACGTAAAATGCAAGCTTAACTACATTGCGGGATTTGATAGATGAATTGAACTCAGTATGCCACAGTAACCCGCAATGTAATGATAATGAAACTTATACATGCAATTTCTTGCATGTGTAAATTTCGCTTTAGACCAATTTTAGACCAGTCTGCGGGCCTTTAAATTTATATGGCTTTACCACTTATCTATCGTTGTGGATAAGACATCCGTCACTCTTGCACTCGCACACTTGTCAGAAAGTGACGAACGTCTTATAGACAGCGATACGTGATAAAATGGTAACCATCTTAGGCATGCTGAAGTGGTTCAATGTATAATCGCCAAAAAGAAAAAGCTCGAGCTGAAATTATTTTCAGCCAATTCATACATAAGTAGGTACCTATACAATATTATTTTCTGTCGACAATCACAATATATGGCCAACATCCACAGGTTTCACATCCGACAACGCGCCGTACCCATACATCGAACAGAGCGACCTCTTAAGAGGCTACTGCAAGATCCAGATTGTGTCTCAGTCGACCTTGGACTGGCTACCTTGGACCGTGGTCACCAAGTTACAAGGCAGAGATGGCGAGATCTCCCGCGTCACGGGCCACAACTGGTCTACCCCGATGCCAGTATATTGTAAGTATACATCGATCAGAGTGGCCTCTTTAGAGGCTACTGCAAGATCCAGATAGTCTGTCAGTCGACCTTGGACTGGCAACCTTGGACTGTCGTCACTAAGCTACAAGGCAGAGATGGCGAGATCTCCCGCGTCACGGGCCGCAACTGGTCTACCCCGATGCCAGTATATTGTAAGTATACATCGATCAGAGTGGCCTCTTTAGAGGCTACTGCAAGATCCAGCTCGTGTCTCAGTCGATCTTGGACTGGCAACTTTGGACTGTCGTCACCAAGCTACAAGGCAGAGATGGCGAGATCTCCTGCGTCACGGGCTGCAACTGGTCTACCCCGATGCCAGTATATTGTAAGTATACATCGATCAGAGTGGCCTCTTTAGAGGCTACTGCAAGATCCAGCTCGTGTCTCAGTCGATCTTGGACTGGCAACCTTGGACCGTAGTCACCAAGCTAGAAGGCAGAGATGGCGAGATCTCCCACGTCACGGGCCGCAACTGGTTTACCCTGGTCTACCCCGATGCCAGTATATTGTAAGTATATCTCGACTTCGTCGTCACTCTCTTCGCAGAGTGGTCGCGATCGTCACGTCGGGCGGGGGTGGCTAGCTTCACAAGCCGTCACCATTCCTGCCGCACTGTTGCTCTTTTGGCGCATTCGTGACATTGGGTGCGTTACTTGGTCGGTCCAACGTATTGGAGACCTGTGCCCTG
Organism: Epinotia brunnichana; assembly: GCA_963854355.1. NCBI lineage: Eukaryota > Metazoa > Arthropoda > Insecta > Lepidoptera > Tortricidae > Epinotia > Epinotia brunnichana. The sequence continues at coordinate 7,186,134 of OY977936.1, read as the reverse complement.
CTAGCTTGCTTGCCTGTGCTTGCTTGTGCCCTCATTTTCTCCATGGACTACAAGTCGTTCCAAATATGTGTATTCTCGGCGGGTGATTTGTCCAAAGAAAGTGAGTTAGTGTAAGTATGTAGTAAGCTTGAAGTATTAACAATTTCCTCACCTCGGTAAACTTCAGGCCCTAACCTTACCTAACGTTGTCTACTACAACGCATGTTTAATAAAAATATAAAAATACACACTCTGAAAACTTATTCAGCCATGACACTCTTTGGGGGAGGCATATGTCCAGCAGTGGACGTATTTCGGCTGATATGATGATGATGATGATGATGATTCAGCCATCGGATTAAAAAAAAACGTTGCTTCACACTGACTTGACGCTCAATCTTAAAACAACAATACAGGGCAAGTTGACACCTAATGTGTCAACTTAGCGGGGCGACTTTTTGTAGTGATGCAAATGCGATACAAACCCGATACAGTATCGATGCAGATTATTATGAAAGGTGATATATGGCTAGTGTCGCGATACAGTGCGTTTGTATACTTGTGCAAGGTCTCAAACATTGGGACGTTTACCTCATATATTTATCATATAGCACTGAATAAATAATAGTACTACGTACAGAAGGTTCTCTGTTAACAAACCCCCTGTTAATGAATGCCGAACGAGCCTAAACATGGCCATCCCTTTCTATCGCATGCAATGCAACGCGCTGCGATAGAACGCGTGCGTGCCGTAGCAGCGCTAACGTAGCGGCTGGCACCGTATACAGATACCGTATATATTTACTTGTAACGGCGCGACAAAATCACGGAATGTGCCGCCCCTGCCTATAGTTACTCACATTTCCTCGTGTTGTTTCACTGTATGATTTGTGAACGGGTTCTCAAACTAATGAAGAGCTGTAATCTTATCATCATCATCATAGTTCAATCATTATATCCAAAAAACCGACCCTACCCGTGAATAATTAGTTCTTGGATTTTTTCTTCGTAGGTCCCTCGGGGGGGTCACTGGGAGAGTAAATTCAAAAAGTAGACCGAATCAGGCTCCTGCGTGTATTCGAAAATGGTAATTAAAAAAAAAACGGGTTTTCTTGAATAACTTGGCCATTTTTGATTGTACAGTAAAACCGTGAGGACAAAAATTTTAGAAAATTTGATTTTTTACAAGTTTGGTCTTCACTATTTTTCTTCTAAGATCGATATTTTGGAAATAAAATTTAAAAAAAGCGACAAATTCAAAATATTTTCATCATTTCGTTTATTTTCAAATTGACGGCATAAATGAAGGGGAGTAAACTTGTAGAGAATCAAATTCTGAACAATTTTGATGCCCACCTTTTTTCCCCCAAAATCCATATTTTGGAAATTAAACCTGAAAAACGCGACAAATTCAAAATATTATCATTATCTTCTATGTTCCACGTTTTAAGGCATAAATGAAGAGAACCAAACTTGCAGAGAATCAAATTCTGAACAATTTTGGTTCCAACCCTGGAGACGCACCACCACAGAGGTTCAGGCGGTTTTTTTTTATGACGTGGTTTCCCCTATTCACAAAAAAAAAATTCAAGAACTAATTATTCACGGGTCAAAATCTATAATGACTGTACTATCATTATACGTCCCATTGCTGCGCAAGTGGCCAGCCGGCACAGATCTCTCATGAAGAGCTATAATTAATAACTAGTGATTTGGCGAAACGCATTTTTCCTGAAGTTGTACGACAGAATAAATGTTTATCAATAAGGACGTGAATTGAAAAATATCGCATTCTTTGAAGCGGTGTTCTGACCAGATTACCAGACTAGGTATATGATGTTATGATTATGGTCTATGAATTAAATGCTTTCATTTTAATTTAAAATTTATTTATTCTGTAAAAAATAAAAATTAAAACAAAGTTTTTATTATTATTTGTTTCTTTATTGTTCTTTTTTAACTGAGCCTCCTCAAATAATACAGTATTAATCGACACTAACAAGTTAAATTTATGGTATTTACCTCATCTAAAATCTCGCTTAAGTAAATATGCATAAAACTTCACTAAAACGTCTCCAACACATGCAAGAAATTGCGTGCAAGTTTAACTACATTGCGGAATTTGATAGATGAATAGAACTCAGTATGCCACAGTAACCCGCAATGTAATCAAACTTGCATGCAATTTCTTGCACGTGTAAATTTCGCTTAAGTTAGGTACCTGTTTATCGAAATTTGTCAAAAAAAGCCATTCCCGAAGAGTGTTGCATCTAATTTTCTCGTGCCCGGAAGATATAAGAGCGTCTCTTTCACTGTGGCGTGGTTTACTAGCATCAAAGGCATCCCCTTAAATTCCCGTTACCATTTTTCAGATAACCCGCTATACATGTGGCTGCCATTGCTGATGATATTGACGGGCAGTCTGATGTTGGCGGCCGCGTTCGGTCCCGCCAAGAACCGCCGCTGGGCCGCCGAGCGCGCGACACACCTGCGCGCGAGCATGCGCGACAACATGCGCGCCAGCTTGCGCCGTTTCCCCAGCCTGCGCAAGAAACAGCTGACTGACACCAACCCCGCTGCGTAACGCTGCAAAATACAGGCACTTTGATGGTGTTAAAGTGTGATAGATGTAAGCGTATCATATATGATTGTACAACGGATTAGTGTCGTTTTTTTCACCCTTGTACTGCTTCCATGTCCGAACATAGATATCTAAGTAGTAGATATTACTTAACACTTTCACTGACGGGAACCCGCCTAGCGGGCATCTACGCCGTAGACGCTTTCTGCTACATGCGGATAACTACGGGATCGGCTACGGGCGTAGCGCGTCGATTGTTCGTAGCGCGTCGATTGTTCGTAGCGCGTCGATTGTTCGTAGCGCGTCGCTTGTTCGTAGCGCGTCGATACGTTAAGGCAAGCATGGCGCAGTACCGTTTATAAAACAATATCTCTTAATCTCCACTTATAATAAATCTCTAGAATCAGCCAGTTTGAAACTAAGCTTTGGGTTGTCACGAATGTTCTCAGCATCCCGTGAACGGAAAAATATTAAACATTATTTGTAGGTACCTTCATTATTATTCTAGCTGTAACTTAGGATAGTTTTTATCCGACTGCGACAATTAATTAATTTTCCGAAATATACGACTTCATTTAATTTATCATTTATTTTTATTGAGACCAAACGCTGCTCCAATCCAACTGTCAGCTATAAGAAACGTCAAAAATGGCGGAATTGCTTTGCCTTTCACTTATTAATAATTTAAATCCCGTCTACGATAGACCGTGACGTGACAAATGCTAAAATAAATGCCATAAAAAAATATTCGATTCTGATATGAGAACTTATATGCGCAAATGTCGTATTATGGCGTAATTTCAATAAATGTATCAACAAAGGAGGATGCCCAGATTCATTTGGACTCTGGCCTAAAAACCAATAATGACAAGCCATATGTCATTTGAAAGGTTTTTTCATACTCTAAAACTTTTTGTATGGCGGGAAATCTTAAATCGCTGTGTGAAACAAGTTATGGCAAAATAAAAACATCCCCTCAACAATATTTTTTTTAATGATATATACAGGGTTTAAGTTCTATACAACGGTTTTTAAACGTTTTTACATAAATACACAAAACAAAACAACTAAATATCGATTGATATACCATAAAACAATGAGTACTATTCTTTAAGCAAAAGGTTCATCAATTATGAGCTGTGTTAAGTGCCCAGCTGGAGGAATAAATAGTTCGTGTCTTCCAGCACCAAGGTACCAAACTACGGATACTATATGTGCACAACTTTCAACAGTGCGACGCCCTGTCAAACAGGTGCAGTAATATTGTGCTATTGCACGTATGTCAATGGCATTATTATTAATCAAAATATAACACAAATAAGTTCTCGCTTTGATGCTACGCTTACATGACGCGATTGAATACGACCTCTAAGCAGTGAACAATTTTGAGGTATATTATATCGTTTATCGTTTCAAGTCATTCAACTTTTTTATGCAGCGATAACTTTTTTTCACACAAAGATTTGGAATTACTTGCCATAGTATAAGTTTTAGGACTTTGAATAAGCTATCCAGTGACCTATCGCTTGTCCTTATTGGTCAATAGGCCAATTTGACCATCCTCCTTTGATCTATTAACTAGACTTTGAATTTTTAACCCCCCTCATAATCGTCGTTTACACAGAAAATAAAAATGTATATATATTTACCTTACTTAATAATAATAATAATAAAAAAAAAAAAAAAAAAAAAAAAAAAAAAAAAAAAAAAAAAAAAAAAAAAAACCGCTTTCACGACAGACGTGTCAATTTTTATCTATATTTTATAAATTCGTTTTTAATGTTTTCTGTGCCTTTGTAAGCATTTAATACATTACAATTTGTACGTAATAGTTTTCCCACAATGTACAACATATTTACAACACGGCACCGCTTTTGCTACGCAGCAGAATCAATATCAAGGGAACTGAGCTGTCAAAGGCTAAACAAATCAAAGAAAACTGAAATACGAATACAAATATGATAACGAGGACACGCTCACGAGCGGCACAACGCGCACGCCCACCACCTCTACCCGCACCGTCCAGCTCCTCGCCATCGTCGTCGGGCGATGAATTCGCCACAGCGCCCGACACCAGCGAGTCGAGCGACGAGCGCGGGCCGCCGTCCCCGCCGCCGCGACCACCTGCGCGACGAGGACGACCACCGCTGCCGGCACGCTTGGGGCCTACGGGGCACCCCGCCCCGCTTATGGCTCCCGCTGCCGGTGGTATAGTGCGCCGCATGCGATGGACTCATGACATTAATGTGAACTGCATGCGAGCGTACTTTGGGGCTACAGAGGGGGGAACCAACTTGTCCGCGTACCGTGTCCGGATGCTTCCTCTGTTTCAGGCCCTTGAACCCGCCATCAACGTGACCGCGCAACGATTATCGGATCAGGTGCGGGTCATCCAACGGCATAAGCGGTTGGATGACTCGATACTCGATAGGCTACGCTTGGAAGCACTCTCTGCCCGTGCGGCCTCCACCTCGACGCGGGACCCGCCTGCCACGGCGCCGGCTCCGGTGCTTGCACCCGACCTGGCACCGGGGGCGCCGCGGGCTGATCCCAGTGTCGACGAGGAGGACTATGCGGATCAGAGTGTAAGCAATCAGGCCCATGAGCAACTGAGGAGGGCTCTGGAGGAAGCGATTACGCAGTATCGCCCCACAAACAACTCTAGGCCACGATTACCACGCTTGCCTGTGAATAGACGCAATCTAGCGCTAATGGGAGCCCTGAACGGTCTGCTAGATCCGTATCTACGGGCTAGTGAAGACTTAGTTGATACACACTCAATCATGTACTGCGGGGCAGTCGCGGCGTGCCGTGTTGCTCGCGTCAAGTTTCCGGACGCTGACCGTGCACCTAGGACCGCCGGCGGTGTCCCTACATGGCAAGTACGGATTGAGCGGCGTATCAATACGTTTAGGACTCTCATTGCAAAGCTGATCTGCTTCAGGGGGGGCAACAACCGCCCCCGAGTCATGCGCTTTGTGAACCAGGCCTTTGCGGGAACTGATATCAGGCCCCTCGACTACATGACCTGTGTCACGGAGCGCATTGACTTTCTGAAGCAGAAAGTCTATGCATGGGCAAGCCGTATTCGCCGCTACAGAGAGCGTGTGGACCGATACTAGCAGAATCGCCTTTTCCAGAGTGACCAAAGGAAGGTATACCGAAAGTGGGAGGGAACCGATCTTCGTGTGTCCGACGCGCAGCAGCCGGATGCTACTGCCATGGTTGACTTTTGGCGTAGTATCTGGTCAGTGCCAGTCGAGCACGCCGAAGGCGAGTGGATGGGTGTTGTCGAACGTGAGTGTGAGTTCATCGAACCCATGGGGACTGTTACGATCAGCCCCGAAGACGTTAGTTGTGCCATCCGTTTGACCCCGAATTGGAAAAGTCCTGGGCCGGATGGATTCCACAACTTCTGGGTGAAATGGTTTCGATGCTCACACCTACGTTTGGCAACACAGTTCCAGCAATCCCTTGAGCTCGGTTCCCTGCCATCTTTCTTTACAACTGGTACTACCTCCCTGCTCTATAAGTCCGGTAGTACCACGGAAGCGAAAAACTACAGACCCATCACGTGCTTGCCTACGCTGTACAAGCTCCTAACATCCATTTTGAGAGCAAAAATTAACGCACACATCGTTGCGAACAACGTTTTGGCCCCTGCTCAAAATGGATGTAGGGTTGGGTCTCGTGGTACTAAAGAGCTCCTCCTCATGGACATGACCATTTGCCAACGAGTCCGGCGGAACAGAGGTACCCTCTCGGCCGCCTGGATTGACTACAAGAAGGCCTATGATTCGGTGCCTCATTCATGGCTGAGGAGGATCTTAGAGCTGTATAAAGTTGATGCAGTTCTGAGATCCTTCTTAGGCGCTTGCATGGGGCAGTGGACCACGGTTCTTCGTCAACCGGGGGGAGGAGATGGCCCCTCTGGCTCGCAGGACTATATAAGGATTGAACGTGGGATCTTCCAGGGTGATAGCCTGAGTCCTCTGTGGTTCTGCCTAGCGCTGAATCCACTCAGCACCTTGCTGAAGGATTCAGGGCTAGGTTGCCGGCTTCGGAGAGGGGGTGAGGTAATTTCTCATCTGCTCTATATGGATGACCTCAAGCTATTTGCACCGAATAGACATGACCTGTTGGAACTACTGAAAACAACAGAAGTCTTCAGTAGCGCCATCAAAATGGAATTTGGTGTCGATAAGTGTGCGGTTATGCATGTACAGTGGGGTAGAGTTGTAAATTCAACAAATTTACAACTTTCTGAGACAATGTCCCTCAAATCTATCTCCGAAGCAGAAACCTATAAGTATCTTGGTATGTCACAGTCATTGGGTATTGAGGGTGAGAGCGTAAAGCGGGCGGTGAAGGAACGCTTCTTTTGTCGTTTGACAAAAGTACTTAATAGTCTTTTGTCGGGCGGCAACAAGGTGCGCGCCTTCAACGCCTGGGTGATGCCCTTGCTCACTTACTCCTTTGGCGTACTAAGATGGACTCAGACTGAGCTGGATGCCCTGGACCGAAGAGTTCGTGTACTGCTTACTGCGCATCGCATGCTACACCCACGCTCGTCTGTTATGAGACTGTACATCTCGCGGAAGTGTGGAGGTCGCGGCTTTTTAAATGCCAAAGACCTTCACAACCGCGAGGTGTGCAGTCTCAGGGATTATTTCCTAAACAACGAGTGTGGGATGCATCGCGACGTAGTGGCAGTGGACGGAAACTTCACCCCGCTCTCCTTGGCAAACGAGAACTGGCGCAGACTTAAAGTGATGAGCGCCGAAGACCGCAGGGCGGTATGGAGGAGCAAGGAGCTTCACGGGCGGTTCTGCAAGGCCCTCACAGGGCCCGATGTGGATCTGCTCGCGTCGGTGAACTGGCTACGTTTCGGGGATCTCTTCGGGGAAACCGAAGGTTTTGTATGTGCAATTGCGGACGAGGTTATCATGACGAACAATTACCGGAGGTATATCCTGAAGGACGGTACGGTCGACATTTGTCGGGCATGCCGCCGTCCCGGGGAGTCACTCAGGCATATAATCTCCGGTTGTGGTCATCTTGCTAACGGCGAGTACTTGCACAGACATAACCTTGTAGCCAGAATTATTCACCAGCAACTTGCTCTGCTATATGGTCTTGTGGTCTCCGAAGTGCCTTACTATAAGTACACACCTGCGCCAGTTCTCGAAAATGGTTGTGCCACGCTCTATTGGGATCGATCTGTCATCACGGACAGGACTATTCTTGCCAATAGGCCTGATATCGTGCTGACAGATCGATCGAAACGCCAGGCAGTGCTCGTCGACATCACCATCCCCCATGACGAGAACCTCGTGAAGGCCGAGAAGGACAAAGCCAGTAAGTACCTAGACCTGGCTCACGAGGTAACCGCCATGTGGGATGTTGATTCGACGATCATCGTCCCGATAGTCGTTTCGGCGAATGGGTTAATAGCGAAGAGTCTCGACCGCCACCTTAAGAGACTCTCGCTAGATGGCTGGATCAAGGGTCAGATACAGAAGGCGGTACTCCTGGATACTGCGCGGATAGTCAGGAGATTCCTGTCTCTGTCGCCCTGACCACCGGTAGCTTAGGCCCCGCCTCGCTGCCGGCGGCACCCTAGGTTAGGTTTTTATAATGATTTTATGTTTTGTATGTATTGTTTTATATTTTACTTTTTATATGATTATTGTAAAAACCTAACTTAAGATGACATTTAAATAAAGGGAATAATAATAATCATAAATGATTTATTTCACAAAAACACTTGTTACATGATATTATGGGGTATATCCATCAGACTCCAAACTAGGCTTAAGCCTGTATCTTGGCAGTCTGCGAGTGCGAAAAAAACAAGATTTACAGGAGTGTTAAGGAAATGTAGTTACTTAGTTATATAGTTTAGATAATACTAGTCGAGTTGGTATATAAACTAAATTCTATTGACATGCGAGTGTGTTTGCATATATATGTGTGTGTGTGTGTGTGTGCGTGTGTTTGTGTGTGTGTGTGTGTGTGTGTGTGTGTGTGTGTGTGTGTGTGTGTGTGTGTGTGTGTGTGTGTGTGTGGGGTGGGGGTGGGTGTGTGTGTGTATGTGTGTGTGCTTGGGTGTGAGTTGATGATGGAAATTCCACAACAGCTTTATAGGGTTTAGTTTGTATGCGGTATTCTAACCAGTCTCTCGGTTTCAGCATATGACAATGTTAGTAACCATTTCTTTACGATACGTCTAGCTTCAGGAGTGGAAAGCTGTTTAATGTTCTGGTACTTGCAGATGTTATTATATACGTAGGGATGTGAAAAAGCTGGAGATTTACGAGCCGAAGCTGATATGAGCGGTGGCAGGGGCGCCTTATATATGCGTCTTCTTAAGATTTCCTCATAGAGCGCAGAATTGAGTAAACAACTGTGAGTCCGCGAGACCGCTTTCATGATATAAAGCTGGCGCACTCTAAGAAACCCACATTCTCGGTAAAGTGTATCCGTGGGATAACGAAACGGTTTCCTCAGCATCACCTTCAATACAGCTCTCTGAGCACGCTCCACCTGAAGGATGTGGCATTTGGCTGCGACTTAACGATGTAACGATGAAAATTCTTGGTAGGTACTACAAATAAAACAAGAGATGCGAACAAATAGTTTTATCCACAAAGTTCAATCTTTGTCAATGAATTTCAAGCATCGCAACCTCCCACAGCAAATTTATCAAGCACTGATGACTATCCAATTAGCATAGTAGGAGACCCGCGTGCTCAAACTAGGGTACCACTTCTCCCCGCAGCGGTAGCTGTACGAGGCCACACCTATTAACACGTTGTCAGCCGCGCGCACTATAGGGCCCCCGTAGTCACCGCCACAGAACTCGCCCGAAGCGCGCCCTGTGCACACCATTCCATCGGTCACATTTAGACCCTCGTAGCCAAGAAGGGCCCTGCAGTAGGATTGGCTGACGATGTTCTGTTGGACGTAGCGGAGGGTGTCCCAAAGGCTAACGGCCACCTGAAAATGTAGGTTAGGTCTGCTGAGGACTAAGAGTGAGAGAGGTGAAGAGTATGGTATAAATAAAGTTAATATAGACTCGGCTTTAGCCCGCAGCTGTATATATATATCAGATTTCCTAATGGATTGCTCCCTCTCAAATATAACTATGGTACCTGATTGAAAATGCTAAGTTAAGTTTGTCCTGACATCTGACTCTCTTCTACTCTTTCTTTTCACATGAATAGAGTAAATTATAGTAAATAGTTACATTTCTCATCTAGGGTGGTAAACAAAGAATGTCTCAGATCGCAGATGATATTTTGATGACCAAGCCGAAGGCAATGGCGATAAATGTGCGATCTGAGACTTTTTATTACCGCCCGTAGTGACTACAAAATGTTACGTCTCCCCTGACCAGTGTCGTGTTACAAATCGAAACTGGCAACACTAGTCAAATGCCCAGTTGGTCAAGCGGCTTGACCAACTGGGCATTTGACTAGTGTTGCCAGCTTAACTTGTAGTTTCGTAAAACGGACCACAGGAAGTGGGATTTTTAACGGGCCGTAATTGCCACTTGACGGCCAGGTGCGACGTATTACGAACGTTGTGGGAAGGGTGAGAGTAATCAGAATTTTAGAAGGGATGAAGTAGCTGACCATAAGTGATATAGCGTAAGTACTTACGCTCTGATTCTGCCCCCATCCTATCACAAACACCGCATCGCCGTCCGTGACGTTGTAGTTAGCCCCAGCGATGGCGATGGGTTGCACGGCTGCGGAGTAAGCCAGGGTTGACACTCGCAGCAGAGCGATGTCGGCGTTTAAAGTCCGGTAGTTGTAGGAAGGGTGTCGGGTGATCTGGAGCACTGTCGCTACGGAACCGCCTGCGTTGGGCTGGGCTGAGCCCACGCGGACACGGTACTGGGTTGCTGGGTTTGGTCTGTAACAACACAACATGTTGGCTTAAATAATATCGATCGCGTCTTCTTCTCTGTATCGCGAGAGAGAATAGATACGAGTATCTTTGTACCTATGCTTTTGTCCCGTCGTGACCTCATCGTGGATTTGGAAATAGTAATAATACTAGCTACCGTAGTGTCTTTCCAAGAGTTTGTAATCCCGACTACACACGGGGATCCGACACATCCCACATCCTCAATCATCATGATGATGATGTCCCCTCCGACATTATACATGGTACTTATACCTATACAAAAATACAAAACTTATACCTATCAGAAAATAATTCGTCAATTAGAGCGGACACACGGTGACTTTCTGCAGGAATAGGTACAAATGCGCGTTTCACGAACGCGCGACTGTATCGCGACACCAGGATCGATACTGTATCGATACCAAAAAGTCGCCATGTGTAACCGCTCCAAAGGAATAGGTATGTCTGCTTGATTTCCAGTCCATTTCAGTGGAGATACTTACTCCGTCTTCAAGTTATTCAGTATTCAGTAAATTATTGCTTTCATAGGTACATTAAGATGTACATCAAGTTATAATTTACACTTTAGTTGCTCACCTGCCCTGAGTGTCAAGACAGCTGGCAGCCGTCAGCACCGCGGTGGTGGTTAGCACGGACCCACCGCAGACCTGTCGGAAAGTGCCATTAGGCCCGTGCAACACGGCGGCGGTGAACGGAAACCGCTGTATCGCCGCCGAGGAGTTGGATGCCACGCGTGGTTGGATGATGGCACCTAATATGGAACAAAGTTGTACAGGCTTATTAAACAAGGTGCCATGTTAAATCTCGACAATCTGCACAACCTAGTGAATTGTTTTTATACTTTTGATAGGATTGTGTGTTGGAGAACCCGACTGTATCTACTGGCACGTTAGATGACATGTGCAAGCGAGGGCGTGAGACAAATACAAAATCGATTCGAATTCAGTACTTCACTGAATAGACTCAAAGACATAATTTACAGTGCAGGCACTATAAATATTAAATAGATGAGTTCAATTTATTTATAAAATGAAAATGCCTAATGTTTATTAAATTAATGTACGTGAACATTAATATTGTATCCGAAATGTATTCCACAATGGTTTTGAAAAATATATTATATAAATTATAAAAAGTTTGATATATAAGTACAAACCCGAGCACAACCCCACGAAAATGGTGGTAAAAATAACAGGCACAAACATTTTGCCCGACGGTCGTCACAACGAATAATGGCCACGCATTGCTCGTCTTCGACTAAGTATATGTATCGACAATTTCAATACTGAAGTACTTCACTGAGTGTTCTTTGGAACAAGTTTAATCGATTATCTAATCATTAATAGCACAGCACTTATGGGTACGTTCGTGTGAATGTCCGTCCGCAGTTTGGTAAAGGATGGGGAGTTACCTAGTTTTATCTAGTGTTATCAATATCAGCCGAAAGACGTCCACTACTGGACATAGGCCTCCCACAAAGAGTGCCAAACTTTTTTTTCCAGCGACCGGTCCTTTTTTTTTTTTTTTTAAAGGGGGGAAAATGCTTTTCGCATACCACCAGGGTGTGGGGACGGACCCTGGTGGTTATGTGGGACTCCCATGTCGGCTGATGAGGCCTATGGTTTACCCACTAAAAACCCCTCTATTTGCCGCCTCTACGCTAGAAAGCGAGGGCACGGTAACGCCCTGGGCACACTTCCGCAACCTCGCCAGCGGCTGTCCGCACTGCGGACTCAACTCCGGGGAAGCCATTTCCCCCTACCTCGGCAAAGGGGCGCACCGAGAGACGGCACGCCCGCCATTCAAGGACCTTTGTGTAGGCGACAGACGTCCCCGTGCCCGTCGCCCACAGGTACCCTTATGGGGAAAATCGGCGGTCGTAGGCCAACCGCCGTCGCCCCACGCGTTTGCGGCGCATCGGTTGGGAGGCCGGATTGTCCTCCCTCACACGCTCCGCTGCCTCCTTCTGCGTCATCACGTCCTCGCAGAAGGAAGCCGCCGCCTTCCATGATCTGTCGCTCCCCACCATGGCTTCCACCACGGCGGGCAGGGAGAGGTCATGCCCCACCACGGCCACGAGTGTGGCCCGCTGCTCTGCCCAAGCTGGGCACACCGCCAGCGTGTGCTGCGTCGTATCTTCGGCGTCGCCGCACTCATGGCATTCCGCTGTCGGTTCCCGTCCCGCCACCCTGCACAGATATCTCCCGAAACAGCCATGCCCCGAGAGAATCTGCGCAAGGTGAAATGTGAGAAACCCCCCCTTCCTTCCGACCCATCTTTCCAGGACGGGCCGGATTGCTCCGATGGTCCAGTGGCCGACCGCATCCAGCGGCCTCCCGCGTCCTTTACTAGGTCATCAGTCCACCTTGTGGGAAGGCCTACTCACGCCACGCCTTCCGGTACGTGGTCACCACTCGAGAACCTTTAAGTTTAGCGATTCGGAGGGCTATATCGGTTACCTTGGTTCTGCTGCGGATAGCCTCATTTCTGATGCGACCGTGCAGATAAACTCCCACCATAATAATAAATAAAATAAAATAAAAATTGTTTAATTCAGACCGAGATCCATAATAGTGTTAGTAACAAAATGGGGCTTACAAGACTATATTAGTATTACACGATTAAGTTTAGTTTAAATAAAATTTTAATTAAATTTACATTTAGGCACCTTTTTACCTATGGCAGAAAGGTAGGACCAAGTAGCGAATATTTTATTCCCTACTTGGCCCTACCAATGACCACTTCAACCCAATATTTGGTGAGCGGGCAGTCGAGGCGCTCTGCCAACACCCACAGCATACTGTTGCTGCTACCGCGCATCCGTTTTAGCAGTGACGCTATTCTTTTCCGCCGAATGGCAAAAAAGTCGTCCGCTTGAGCTTCGGCAAACATGCCTGATGCACTGCAGTGCATCGGCAGCTTCAACAGCACTCTGAGGATGTTATTGTACTGAACACGCAGGATGTTATAGGCCCTCTGAGTAAATCTCGCCCACAGGCTACACGTGCAAAATGTTTGACAATAAGCTTTAAAAAGGGTCAACTTAACTTGTTTGTTACAGCGTGCAAACCTGCGGGCGAGCATATTGCCTCGTACTGCCAACGCTCTCCTCTCCATACCATAGCCCTCTCCATTGCCCTTTGGGTTACTTTGAGCCTCCTTATGAGGCTCATAGTAAGCCACCACGATTTGGTGAATTTGGTGCATTTCATTATTAGTTTATGATTTTTAAAACGGGGACCAAGTGCCCGTCATATGGCGCCCATTCATTTTAATGGACAAGAACTGAGCAGGGTTTATTCTTTTAAATATCTTGGACAATTGGTCACCGATGACTTTCGAGACGATTCAGATATTGAACGCGAGCGCAGGGCTCTGGCTGTCAGGGCCAACATGATTGGGCAATTATGTTGGCCCTGACGGGCCTGGTATGTGTTGTTGTAATGAATACATTCTTCTTATTTTTTTTTATAATTAATTTATTCAAAGCTCAAAGCAATCCACAAAGTTAAATATCCACAGCGCAGGTTTCGTCAAAAATTTTCTTCTTATTAATTTGTACGACTAACACTTTATGGACTCCAAATGTCTGAACGTTACGTTGATACGTTTTTTTTATTATTATTTAAACCCATGTGTAATTTCTTTGTAATACCAAACAAATAAATGTATTTCTTTCTTCCTTAATATTATTATGTTAAAATCAACGAACAAAGTAGCGAGTCTTTCAATAGTCCGTAGTTTAGTTTTCCAATGAATTCTCAAGTATCCACCGTTATCGTTTTAGAAACACTTCAAAGTTAAGTTTAGTGGTTGTTTGATTTTCCTAATCATCCACAAATATCTAGAATACGATGTTACTCACCTGAAACGTCATCAATTTCAACTACTTACATGACTCCATTGTTATGAGTTATGAGAAATATTTGCTATTGTTTAAAGTCACTTCGGTCTTCGAAAACAGCCACTTAATGTGATTCAATTGGTTTCTAAGGCCACCTTGTCTTAAAGCATTCCTAGAACGCCTATATTATAATCATATAGCATTCTAGTAGTATCCAAACATGCAATGATAGTTAAAAATTCGACGAAAGGCATCGGCAAAAGATATAGTGCCCTTTGGTTTGTCTTGGTGGGTTTTCTAACGTTTTGAGATAATTCATCAGTAGGTGTTGTATCGATGCTTAACTGGTTTTATATAATGTTCCTACCTCTATTTCTGGGACATCGTCATGCATTTAAGAGCTTGGCTCTTGTTGGTGGAGTAATTTCCATGTAAGTAAGTAGGTACCAATCGGGTACACTAGTGCAACGTCGAGACTAGGACGTTCACGTTACATGCGGCTAGTCTACTAACATGACCGTATATCTAAGTAAGTACCTATACTTTCTGTTTCTATAATAGGCAAGATGCAATATTTTCATTTTTGCTTTCATTTGAAAGCATTGCATGTAGAATAGACCACGAGTGTATTAAAAATTTAAAATACTATAATTTAAAGCCAAAATTTTCTGTTACAAACTGACAATTTAAACTTTCGCGCCTAAACGGATCTACAGTTCCTGTGACGTCACTCGTGTTTGTCACTCGCCATAATTTACGACCATGTCGACACTAACTTTTGGACGGTTTCTAGGGTCTGCTATAATAATGCCTACTTCCATTTTTATTCAAAAATTTCCAATTTTTTTTATGAAAAAATCTTTTCCTTAGCAATTATAACCTTTAATTAGTTGTCGTAACAGGAGTGACGTCACCAGCCGCTGATCGAGTGGATAAAAACACGTTCCGTTTCACACTAGGTACTTCAAATCGTGTTTATTGTTTGAAATTAGTATAAACTAAAGTAAAAACGTTTCAGAACCAATTATTTTATGTTTATTCAAAATTTTGATCACAAAATAATGGTAAGTATTAAAGCTGCATCTTCCCTAACGTCTTAATCCATACTAATAGTATATTAATAGTATATGTAAATTCGGAAGTTCCTCTGTCTCTTTGTCTGTCTGCCTGTTATCTTTTGACACAGAAACCACTGAATCGATTAAATGAAACCGGGGTAAGACAGGATAGTTTTATCCAGGAAATTATCCCCTAAGGAAGTGAAATGGGCGACTGGAGCAAACAATATAGCGGTACGATATAAAGGAGTTAAGTATATTAATAAATTAACTCTACGAGTTCTTGGATGTGATTAAGCGGGTAGAGGCGGCTTCTCATCCTGCACGGGTTTCCTGAAGGTGTCACGGAACCCGACGGCGGTCTCGGCAGCCCAGCGCCGGTTGCGCTTGAAGGCGAACGCCAGCAGCACCGCCAGTGCCGCAGACACCATCACCAGCCACAACCACCAGGTGACGGGGTCAGCTGAAATCATGCAAAAGGTCAGTACCTGCCTTACGGACAAGACAAACTAAAACGCAATGAGAAGACTAATTTTGAAATTTTAGCGGGCAACATGCTAGTAAACTCAAATCATGCCATCCCGCTCCCGCAGTACGTGCTCTTTGTTTGTTTTGATGATGGTGTCTCACGTGTATCACGTCACGCACAAGCCGAAATTGCAAAAGGGACAGCCCTATTGGTTGACATGTTTACTAAACTGTTTTCAACAATCACCTGGTGGTGGAATCTCAATAGTGTGGTCGGTGGAGTTGGCCAGTTCGTCGTCTTGTCCCAGGACCTTGGCCACCACGGTCCAGGGGTGGTGGTCCAGCATCGTTGGCGCGGCCACGCGGATCTTGCAGTGTCCCTGGCTGAGGGAGCTACCGTCGTAGTAGCCAGCTGGCACGTTCTCTGAGGTGAACCCTGGAATTTAATGACGCAGTAAGCATTGTTAAGATCTTGCCTGCAAAGGACGATTTGGGTTCACATCTCGGTAACGGGAAAAAATTGTGATTTACCTACTTGAAAATTCCCAAGATTTGGATTAAGTAGGTATTTCTAGTTTCAGTCCAGCCAAGAGTCAGTGTCTGCAAAGGCAGTTTAAAAAAAATTACATGAAACCAACCAAAGTCCAAGTAATAAATTGGAGATGATGTGTTGATCTACGTGTATGACAACTACGTTGGCCAGTCCTCAGGTTATATCCGTCAGTAGGTAAAGATGAAAAGTCACGGATTTAGGAAACATAACAGATTGCAAAACAAAATAACAGAAGTTAACAATGTCAGTACCTAGAAACACATCGACGGGTACTATTTATGCATTGAATAAATGAAAACATCCTTTTACAGAGTAGCCACAAACATACCGTGTCCATCAATGCGTACGAATCTGCAGTAGTCAAGCGCCGGGCGTCCGTTGACTAACCCCTCCACCACCAGCTCGTTGCCTTCGATGTACTGGGTAGCGGACATCGCTTCTGCAATAAACAGCCATTTTAGATATTAATCCTTTGATACCTTCATAGCGAGCTTTAGCACATTTGAGACTGAAACGCCACGTATAAGCAGCATTTTTTCGCTTGGTAACGGAAACTACTCGCAGAGCCATGACATTGTGAACCATTGAGCGCCAATCACGACACAAATGTGTCAGAGCGCTACGAGCGCTTTTCGCTACATACGGAGTTTAATATGCTACGGACTACGGCGTAGCGCTACGAGCGTAGCGTGCCGGTGAATGAGTTAATTGTGTGTCAGCCTCAGCCTGTATAGCGGACTTAAGTTTGAACCCGTAGGTACTCGTAAGTTACGTTTGTTAAAATCTGTTTTTATGGGAAGTTTGTTTCCTCTATGGGATTACAGCTGCCGGCGCCATACTTCATCACGTTTACTAGTCAGACAAATGTAGTCGATGCAACCCGTACCTACATACATGATCGTTAATGTGGGTACAATCGCACTCATTGATTCTTGATCGCTTTGACCCGTTGGACAACTTGGTGTGGCAGTTTAAGCAAGACGTTAAAGCCACACGGTACAAAAATGAACTGCCCTTGGTGAGGTCGACCGTATCTACGAATGAGAAAGGCCGATGTCAATGGAATTCACTTTGCTTTTGAGTGAAAAGCGCTGTCTTCTCAGCTTGGTGTAACTTCGTCCTCTGGGCTCAGGAGTAGGCTACTGCTCCTAAAGTAACTATATAATAAAATCGTACCTTGTACTTGAATGGAGAACTGCACCCGTTGTTCAGGTTCGGCGCTGCTCGGGAGGCCTACGTGACAGCTCCAAGTGCCACTGTCACTAGCCGCCAGCGAAGGGAAGTGCATGCCGCATTCTCCAGCCTCCAGACCAGCTCCTACGTACTCCATAGAGGTGGAGGTCATACCTGAAATTACAGAATGAAATCCATAATTTTATTTGTCATAAATGTAACGTTTGCCAATTCATCAATTGCCCTCAGTAGTTTTTATCAGAAACTGTAAACTACCTACTTAAATATGCAGGATTGTTATAAAGCAAAGCTATTAACCTCAGCTCTATACAAAGTTTATTTATTTTAGGTATCCTGAAGATGTTAGGCTTCAGAGAAAATCACTGTTATGGCTAATGACGATTACCAATGGCAAACACTAGTTAGTTAGTGTTATGGAAAATAAAATTATGGATATTGAAGGTGTCCGGGCTGACTCAGAATATCAGGTCTGTATTTGACATGTAGGTACGAGTACTTAAGTTTATGGAATAGACCAGCGCCAAGCTTGTTTTCTTTATGAATTTATCAAAATCTTGTAGGAGATAAAATGAAAATAATGAATCTGCGAAAAAAGTGATTAATACTTTATCTTTCCCCCTTAAGCGTTCACCCTTCGAATCCAAATAGTCTATACACAAAATAAATCTTTAATTGGTCTGCGTATACTTTTCATTTCAACTCTGGTACTTAAATAACTGCGTCGTGGAAATAGGGTTTATTAGACATTAAGATTGATTCACATCTGTCTCTCATTTATTTTGCGTTTATTAGTTTACTTAGTTCTTACTATCAAGATAGTCACTTTAATTGCTTTATTTGCTACTAGCTTTTGCCCTCGACTTCGTCCGCTTAGAACTCGTTTATATCGTAGCTCGATACACACTTTCACCCTCCATTTCCCTTTTAGGGGTAGATTCCCGATATAAAAACTATTCTTTGTCCTTCCCCGAGACTCAAACTATTTTCATCATCATAATCATCATCATCATATCAGCCGAAATACGTCCACTGCTGGACATAGGCCTTCCCCTAAAGAGTTCCAAAGTGACCAATCCTACGCCACCCGCATCCAGCGGACTGCCGCGACCTTTACCAGGTCATCAGTTCACCTCTATACAAAATTTTATCGAAATGGGTTTTATAGTAGGTCCATACAAATATTCACCCCCCATTTCACCCCCTTACGATATGGTTTCCGGGATAAAAACTATCCTTTGTCCTTTTCCGGAACTCAAACTATCTGTAAACCAAATTTCATCTAAATGGGTAACTCAAATCCAAATTTATACCCCTTAGTCCTTCCCCAGGACTCCCAACTATCGCTATACCGTAAATGGGTTCCATCCAAATTTTCACCCCCATTTCACCCCCTTAGGGGATGATCTCCGGAATAAAAACTATCATATGTCTTTTCGCAGGATTGAAACTATCTCTTAACCAGATTTTATCTAAATGAGTTCCATCCAAATCCTCATCCCTCATTTCATCCTCTCAGGCGATGATTTTCGTTACAAAAACTATGCGATTTCCTTTCCCGGAACTCCAACTATCTCAATGCCGAATTTCATCTAAATGGGTTCTATCTTATTTTTCACCCCTCATTTCACCCCCTCAGGAGATGATTTTCAGGATAAAACCTATGAATTGTCCTTCCCTGGGACTCCCACTATCTCTTTACCAAATTTCACTTAAATGGATTTTATCCAAATTTTCACCCTATATTTCATCCCTTTAGGGGATGATGACTCAAGTTAAATCTTAACCAAATTTCATCTAAATGGGTTCCATCCAAATTTTCACCCCTCATTTCACCCTCTTAGATGATTTTCGGGATAAAAAACTACACATTGTCCTTCCCCGAAACCCCAACTATCTCTATACCAAATTTCATCAAAATAGGGTACAACCAAAGTTTCAACCCCTATTTTATGCATTTGGGGGATATTTTTCGGGACAAAAGCTATCCGTTGTTCTTTTCTGCGATTCAAACTATCACTATAGGTACCAAATTTCACCCTAATGGGTTCCATCCAAATTTTAACCCCCATTTCACTCCCTTAGAGGATGATTTCCGGAATAAAAGCTACCCTACGTCCTTTTTCAGGACTCAAACCATTTCTATACCAAATTCCATCAAAATGGGTTCCATCCAGATTTTCACCCCCCATTTCACCCTCTTTAGGGATGATTCCCGAGATAAAAATTATCATATGTCGTTTTTCAGCACTATATTTATACCAAAATTTAATCTAAATAGGTCACATCACATCCAAATTTTCAGCCCCTTAGGGGAGGATTTTCGGGATAAAACTATCATATGTCCTTCCCCAGGACTCCCCACTATCGCTATACCGTAAATGAGTTCCATCCAAATTTTAACTACCATTTTACCCTCTTAGGGGATGATCTCTGGAATAAAAACTATCATATATCCTTCCCCAGGACTCCCAACTATCGCTATACCGTAAATGAGTTCCATCCAATTTTTACCCCCCATTTCACCTCCTTAGAGGATGATTTTCGGGATAAAAACTATCCGTTGTCATTCTCCGGGACTCAAACTATCTCTATAGCAATATTACCAAAGTATCATTTGTACCAAATTTCATCTAAATGGGCTACATTCATTTTCACCCCCAATTCACCCCCTTAGGGAATGATTTCCGGAATAGAAACTATCATATGTCCTTTCTCAGGACTCAAACTATCTTTCAGCTAAATTTTATCAAAATGTGTCCTCAAACTCCGGTACTCAAACTGTATCTATTGTAACGTATAACGTTAAACATAAATACCTACTGTAACATCTTACCAGAAATAGGTTTTAATAAACAAGTTTTATTTCTTAATTTATCTCGTTGCGTAGCCTACTTAATTTTGCCTTAAACATAGAAAACCTCTACTCATAATACTGTCTATGCGCGGGAGTTCGGAACATTCTAGATCTGTGACGTAGGTCGACCTTCCGCTATTATGTTTTGCCCTCTGCGGCCGAGACCGCGAGCTCGAGCGCGATGGGTCGTTCACTTGCTACCCAATTGCGACGCGGGCAAGCCGCTGCGCACTTTTATTAAATAAAGACGCCGCTATTAAGCGGACGTACCTAATTTCTCAATCCGTGAAGTGAGTGTAGTTTCCCGTAATTGGGTAAGTGTTGCACAATTGCTCCTTATTTAAATGAATGTAGTTATGTAAATCGTGGTTTAGCTGGTGATTACTTCCAACGGGATTAAATTATTTTGTCTTGGACGCCGAACACGCCACGCCCGCGTGTCTCGTCCTTAAGTTATTACATTACGACGAATTTGAACATTAATTTGAACTGTATACTTTACGAATATACTACCAGCTTAATCACGTGTAGGTTTTTCCACGCTTTACTCGATTGCGTACTTGTTAATTCTAGGTTAGACTAGGTACATGCTACATCCATGTGTTACCTAAATATCTTATTTTATTCAGTGCTGTACTGTGCGATCTAGTGTACTATTAATGGTTAACAAATTTAATGTCATTGCTGTAATTTCCTATGCGGAAATTATGTATTTCCGTTATTTCACGCCATGTGTTTTTGCCTGCGTGGCATTGTTTTAAGCTTTGGTTTACATTTCTTATGCTTAATCATATTTTAAATAAGTCAGAAAAGGCTTACTATTTTAATATACCATGGAAAATGTCCACGGTATATAATTTCCGAATCATAAATGTACTGAAATCATCCGAGAATCCTATGCTAACGCACCACGCTAAACAACTGGACTCCGCTGGCCTTGCTTTTGCATTTTCCTTCTTGCTTATTAATTTTGATAAATTTATTTATTACTTAGAAATATACATAACCTCTTAATTTATTCAAATCTGTAAACTATATCCGTGCACCTTTCAATCGTTTTGGTTCGATTGGTTATCAATTAATGTAATAATTAATTGATAAATAATCTTATTTCTCTTTCGGAAATTGCTGACTCACGCTTGGCATATGATTCTCGCCGCCCTCTGCTTTGCTTATTTTGTACCTGGACTGCACCACCATCATTCTTGAATGCTCCTTTCTATATCTTGCCCCACCCCCTTGCGTGAGCACATGGTTCTGCAGTCCAGGTCGAGAATGTGGACGCCTTATTTACCTTAAACGTGGACGCGTTGCAGGAACTACGCTTACATTTGAAGCCGAGGCAGACGCTCCCCCAGGGAGTAAACAAGTTGGAGGCCCCTGGCGTGTGACGCTCTCCCGGCACTTACTACCAGCGCGTCCACCGACCACCTCGGACCACCATCGTTTCCTGCCATCCAGCTGCGTACCGCGAGGGGAGTGAGGGTACCCGGAAGGACCGACCACCCCTCAAACAGACCTGGCATCTAGCCATAGCCCGACCTAGGCGATCGAACCGCCCCTTAATCTTAACAATAAATTCTTAACTGTTCTATCATCTATAATTTTGCTCCTAGATAGGTACCCCAAGTTAGGGCTCCCTATCTACGTGACACTATACCAAATTCGATCTAAACGGAGTCCATCCAAAGTTTTACCCTCCATTTCACCCCCTTAGGGGAAGATTTCCGGAACAAAAACTATCCAGTGTCCTTTCCCAGAATTTACACACATCCCAATTTTGACCCCCCCATTTTACCCCTTAAATGGAAGATTTCCGAGATAAAACCTATCCTTTGACTTTCCCCGGAACTCAAACTAATTATATACCAAATTTCATCCAAATCGGTGCTGCGGTTTATGTAGCTCCATACAAATTACCACCCCCCATTTCACCCCTTTAGGGGTTGATTTCCGGGATAAAAACTACCCTATGTCCTTCCCCAGAACTCAAAGTATCTCTATACCAAATTTCATTTCAATCGGTTCAGCTGTTTTCACGTGATGCGCGGTCACATAAACAGACAAACAGATAAACAGACAAACAGATAAACAGATAAACAGATAAACAGACAAACAGACAAAAATTCTAAAAACTGTTGGAACGTGTTCTGTTATCGATTCTAAGTACGTAATAATGGACGAATTAGATAAGAGCTTATATTGTACAATAATTCCATGAAGTAATTTAAAACTAGGCGGTGAATGGCAGCGTGTCGTAAAACGAGTCACGCAAAAATCTCTTAAAGAGTATCGACTAAGAAAAATATACTTACCGGGTCTTACATTGAAGATGGTTCCGTTTCGTGCGCGGAAGTAGCAGTAACGGATAGCGGACTGGATAGAGCAGGACATAGTCACACCATCTCCCTCGCTCACAACCTGGTCTTTGGACTGACTGGTCAGAGTGGGAACTGTGAAAACATACTCACTACAATAAAATTAAATAAATTGACTTAACTATAGACCTGTTTTTGTTACATATCTTAGGATTACACCTGTCACCATATCTAATGGCAGTCAACATTGTACCAATGTTGCATCCCTTCACATCTGAGTGTCAAGGTGCTTTAAAAAAGAGACCAAGCCTTGGTAAACGTAATGTCTAGTGTGGGGGCTCGGAATCAGCCAAATGACGTGACGACGATAAGGGTGGGAAACGTCGGTATAACAAATGACGAGACGCCGACGAGGGTGGGAAACGTCGGTATAACAAATGACGAAACGACGCACGATGAGAGTGGGAAACGTCAGTATAACAAAAGACGAGACGACGACGAGGGTGGGAAACGTCGGCATAACAAATGACGAGACGACGACGAGGGTGGGAAACGTTGGTATAACAAAACACCGCAGTGGGCTGATGATAATGATCCATAAGACACTGACCTGAGACAACCGTCTCCGCGATTTCCGGGACTTGCATGGCCCAGGGACAAAGCACAGAGAGGTGACCGAAGTAGGTGTCCGACACGGTCTGGAGATCACAGCGCCACAGGCCCATATCCGAATTCTCGGGTCCATTGATTTGGATGCCGCAGCTTTGCAATCCAGTGGTTGAGCTGGAAATACAAAGAAATAAAAGAAATTGGTATTTATGTAAGTTTTGATGTGTTGTGTTATTCTATATATCTACAAATAAGGTAAAAGTTGTTATAAAACCACATTAAATATGTCAAGTATTGAGTCGGCGTGTGTCTATCTTTTGGACGTTTACCTTAAATATCGTGCAAATATATAAGAACGAAGAATAATGTAGGTACTCATTTTGGTACACCTTGTATATTTTACATACATGCTACTGGTAGTTACTAATTGGTTTGGTCTTTGCTTCTCTGGCTTAGCGTGGCGTATGGCTTAATTTCTTAAGACAATATCTAGTTGTTAGATTTCAAAGCGATTAACATGACTTTGACTAACGCTGTTCCACAACCTCTCATTTGGTTGCTCTCAGAGTACCTACCGAGAACGGTCGACTCATTTCAAGTCGACTCTCCATACAAACGTTGTTTGGTTCTCATTTGGAACGGCATTCTGGAATAAAATGAAACATTTTATACACAATCTGCCATATATATACTAGTTTTCGAGCTAGATATGGCGGATCCGATTGCGTATACAAAGATTCATGTTATTCTAGCATGTCGTTTTTAAATGAGAACCAAATGGAGAGACGAGTCGAGTCAACCCTTAAGGTAATTCACCTTTCAATGAAGCTGTATCGGCCCTCGGAGACGCCCTGGTGGGCCTGAAGCACCTGCCCAGAAGGGTCCCTGAACACACAGTTTATGACCGCCTCAGTGCTTGCGATGGAACAGGTCAGATTCATTAGGGGCTTCTCTTGATGCACGCTCGTTATCACTGTAGGCTTCGAGTCTGCAACTGTAATGAAATGTTAGTATGCAGCCACTAGCGGATATTGGGGGAGGCTCAAAAGAGCTGAACATGGGTCAAAATAGTCACTGTCAGAAGGCCAGTTCGAAATGAAAAAGATAATTACTTTAAAAACAAAGTTTAAACCGACTTCAATTCAGTACTTCGCCAAGCCACATAGGTTCATGAACATTTCCACATTTCCTTTCCAATTTACCACATGCACTGCTTTCAGAGAGCAACTGCGTTGATTATTACAGAAAAAGCCCAAGTCGCTATGTGTGGGCTGATAATATTTGAAGAGTTCCGTTGATTCCTAAATGATCTGAGAATTACCACTTCATGAGTTGCTACTTCAACGGAATCATGTCAGAATCTTTGACGAACTTAACATATTTGAGGAGTTCCATAAATCATCTGTGGTCTTCAGTATCAGTTCCACTTCACCAAAATTGCGATTTCCGAAGGTAAATACACAAATTATAATAGAAAATGCCGAAATCACTACATGCGTGCCTATACAATTTGAGGGCTGCCCTCAATTTCCCTGGGACCCCATCATCAGATCCTAATTTGGTGACAATGGGACCACCTCAAAAGTATAATCTTTCGAATAAAAAAAGAATTTTGGAAATCGGTCTACAATTGACGGAGAAATCGGCGAACATAAATAAAAAAAAAAAAACATACATACAGTGGAACATATAACCTCCTCCTTTTTTAAAGTCGGCTAAAAAGCCGCTTTTCTCATAGTTTTAGAGCAATGTTAGTTGTGGCTTGTGGTGATCAATTTTGTCGCTGTAATCGCTAGAAAGTAGGCCAAGGCTATGATATGAGATGATCATGTAGGAGTGTAGGTATCTTATTGCTCTAACCTGGTGAACATCTGTCGAACAGCCGACACAGCCGTCTGCTGAATAACGCTTGATCCACAAGTATTGTGTCGTATTGATCCAGCATTAACCGAAATCGACGACCTACACCTACTAACCTGTAGAGGTAACCTGGACAGTGGAAGTCTGCCGCGCAGCCAGCACATTACTCGGTTGTATGGCGCTCAGGGTCCAGACGCCACCGTGTTGTGCAGTCACCCGGTCGATGTTGAGTCTGCACTGACCGAAGCCATCGAAGGCCACTGCACCAGAGGGGCTGGTCAGCTGGCAATGGATGGCGGTGTCGGGGCCAACGTTCAAATCCGTCACTGCGCTGTTCAGAGGCCAGACCTGGTTCTGGCCGTAGGCTGAAAAGAGATATACATTAAAACACTGATACAAGCCTAGTCTCATTTTTCTTTCATTTAAAATGTAAATTTAGCTTAAGTAATGAATTTTTAAGTTAATTCATTTCAATGCCCTGTTTCCATAAATTGCATTGTGATTAAGTTTTCAGGTGATAGTTAATTATGCTGTCACTGTCAATCGCTCTCGCAGATGTCCAAGACACATGCTCAGCCTAGTTTGGAGTCTGATTGATAAAGTTATCATTATGTTTTACTTTCTGGTTAATAAATGATTTTGTAATTGTTTTTTGTAGATTGGTGTTGGACCTTTTCTATGACACTTCAACCAGAAATTGATATATAGTAGCATGATGCCTTCCTAGGTTTGCGGTTGAAGAGAGATAAGTACACTATTCAGATTATGCTTGGAAAGTTTGCCAGAGTTCCCGAGGTTGCGCTGAGTCGAGACTTAAGACACTGGCACACACACACACTATTCCAATATTTTTTATACAGATTCACGACAAGCTTTAATTTACCCATTTAACTGTTGTAACAACATATTTGTCTGGAAATTGGACACCAGTGATCAACTTACCATTGTTTAAGAATGTAGCCGCGCACAGGAGTATGAACCACCGCATTTTGCTGAAGTTTGATGACTGAAACGCTGGATTCAACGCAGACAGTTTTATACAAACAACTTTAGCTTACCAAACAATCTTAGGATGCGGCCGAGCGAGCGATATAAATATATCTAATAGCTAACATTATGTGCGTAGGCGTCTAATACAGCTTTATGAATCTTACAAGGGGACTCAGATGATGTTTTTGAAACATTTATAAGGTTTTAAATTGAATCGGTGAATACATCTGAATTATATATATGTAATGTTTGTGTGTATGTTTATTTTTTAAAACAATTAAAATTTTAAAACGGACATTAATAACAAACTAAAAACTACCTATAAATAAAAAATATCTCCCAAATCAGTGCCGATGTAACCGCTACCGAGGGTGCTGTATTTGCGGCGTTTGAGGTCTTCTGCTGTAGCATTGCCGGCATTTTGCTGGTACCTGGAAGATGGGACGGTGCGAGGGTGCCTACACATGTAGCATCCCAGACCAGGGGCCGTCCCATCCTCCAAGGCACCAGCGTCATGCCGTCGGGCCTCTTGTCGTCGTCCCTTGCCAAACCAACAGGTTCCAGGATGGCTGGAACTTTGACGCTGATAAGGGCCTTTCGGATGACATCATTTATACCGGCGTGACGGGGTATGCGCCCAGGGGGGCGATTTTTTACTTTCGAGCGCACGAAAATTAAATAAAAGTAAATACGATTTTAATGTCAAAATTGCAGGCACTAACTTTCTACCGGTAGAATTAATTACGAGTGGTCAATACCACTCGTTTTTCAATTTTCTATCGCTATTTCAAAAGAGCATTTCGTAATTTTTGTCAGTTTTCGAGTGAAAGATTCGAGCGCTCGAAAGTCAAAAATCGGTCCCCAGTGCTTCTACTGCAGGAGAGACCGTGGTGACCCAGGCTGTCCACCATCGCCCCGCATTGGCACCGATGTGGGGCGTCTGTTTTTGCCCCTATTCGCAAACTAGTCGCCAGTCTAAAAGTGGAGTTGTCTAAGAGTGTGCCTATGGACGGTGAAGGCAAAGCCTGTAGCCACAGACCCGACTCCCACTCCGCCGTGGCATGGAGACGAGCTCGATCTGCCGGACCAGTTGACGTGTTTACTAGATTGTGTGTGTTATATATATATATATATATATATGTATTAGGTATATGGTACCGCCACCATACCGTAAAATGGGGTGAGTATATATAGAGTGAGTGAGTGAATGGAGTATACAGGGTGGAAAGATAAGTCGGGCCCTGAAGGGAAACTACCTTAAATCCTTAAGCTGGTTCATTTTACTTAAAGGAGACATTCCTTTATTTTTAAAAAGAAACAAAACTGCACTCAAAGATTTTCAAAAAAGCCCTACACACGGCCGGGAATCGAACCCGGTCGAATCTGTCTAAAAATCTGAGTTCGGTTTTTTGCGTAAATTTATAGTTCTAGGTGTAAGGAACTCTGTATCTGCAATCACAGGAAAATGCTGAATTTCATAGTTTAATGTACGGAAATGGACCTCCCCATACTAACCCGCTTGGGGAGATGTGACATCTGAAACTAGACGAAATTGGTAAATTCGTAGTTTTATTTATTTATTTTCACATAAGACAGAGTACAATAACAAACTTAAACGTATTACTAAGTAACCTAAACCTATTCCTAATCCTAAAACTAAACATCAAACAACCCTCCCCGAGCCACTCCAGGTGCAAAGGTTCCCATCACACTGGCCGCATTGCCGCGCTGAACAGCTATGGCTAACCTTTGCACCAGAAATGACCCAGAGCGGGGATCAAGTCCTCTTTCATGTAAGCGACGCCCTACTTCCCTAAAAAAGATTTTGGCCTCAGCGCACCAACACCCAGTCGTCTCCACCGCAAGCGGAACAAATAAATAATTGGAAAGACACGCGTACTTGTCCCTCTTCCGCACTGCCGCCAGCTCAGCAGCGGCTCCAGGCGCCCGCATGGTGCGACTTATGTGCGAAGCAGCAAAAGTACTAACACATGTGGCGTCCCAGAGCAGACACTTGCCTTTTTGCCAGGGCACCAAAGTCAAACCGTCCGGCCTTTTACCATCAGATCGGTTAAGACCTGGAGGCTCCAGCACACACGGCACATTCGCCGACACAAGGGCTCTCCGAACAATGTCATTTAGGGCATGGTGACGTGGGAACCTTCCTGCGCACCGACAACAACTCAGTGCATGATGACCGCTACTCTCCACCATAGCGCCGCAGATGCATACATGTGGTTCACAAACATCACAGCCCAGGCGAAGAGCCACGGCCACCCGCAACGAGTCATCATCCAGAAGGGTACCCAAATGTGGAGAAGGGAGAGCGTGTAGCCACGCCCCAGACTCTGGCCTTGATACCGCCATGAGTCTTGCCTTATCCACACCCACAGCGCCCTCCACCAGACTGTCTAGCGTCCGCTTTCCCCCCACGTCATCCCACAACCGTTGGCGGTCCTGTTCCTCAGGCACAAGCGCACCCGAGTTGAGAGTCGTCCAGGCCATTAAAGCATCGGCCGCATAAGGTATGGTTGCCTTGCCACCATCTATGGATAGTATCTGAGTGACAAGGTCCAAAACCCCCTCCGCCGATGCCAAAAAAGCTGGCAGACTCACATCCCGCGCGCGTCTTACGCCCAACCCACCGTACCGAATGGGTAAAGATGCCAGGTCCCATTGGCCCGAATTGAGGGAGACATTCAACAGCAACTCCACTGACTCCTTCAACACACAGTCAAAAGAGTCAGTGTGCACCGGGTGAAGCCAAGTAGGTACCGTGCGTAAAAAATAGGTGAGCTTGGGAACAGCGAAACAGACCCGCAACAAAATAAGAGCCACGTGTGCTGACAGCAGCTTCAACCTCTCCCTAGCGGCCAGAAGAAGCTATCTCCTCACCTCGAAAGCCTCAGGAACGGCCTCAGAAAAAATGGGAGAACCCAAGAGGTTAAAAGTGTGGGTCGATAGCTCTCTGAGACCGGGAAGCACGGCACTGAACGATGGAAATGAGGAAGCGGCATTAACACCGCAGAAGAAAATCTCGCATTTACTAGAGTTGACCTCTAAGCCAAGTTCCCGGAAGCGTGGAAGGAGCGTGAGCAGATCCTGCTCCACTTCCTCTGGGGTACCCCCGAGGGTACCATCATCTAGATACCAGATGTTCAGCGGGGACTTGAGCTCAGAGATCACCTTTTGTATAGCCAGACTGAAAACAAGAGGACCAAGCGGATCCCCCTGCTGTGCGCCGACTTGGGAAAGAATAAGGGACCCGTTGTAAAACAAATTAGAAGGAGACGAGTAAACTTGAAAGAGGAAAGGGAAGAGGGAAGGCAACCTCTCTCGAACCTCGCACAACAACACATCACGCTCAACACAATTAAATGTGTTTTTAATGTCCAGCTTTACAATAACACAACCCGCATTTCCCGGGTCTCTTGAGAACGCTCGCGTTGCGTGAATAGCTGCTTCGCAACCCAACCTCGTTCCAAACCCTAGTTGATGTGGCTGCAAGTAGGCGGCCATTTCCTCTCTGACCGCGCAGCATCCGAGTTTAGCCGTCAAACGACGAAATGTGCTGCCGATAGCAATGGGTCTTAAACCTCCGTCCTTCTTCGATAACGCACACAAGGACGCTCCGTAAATGTAGGGACAAACTAAAGGATTTAACTGGCCACTTAGCAAGAAGTTGCACAACCTTGTCAGAGACTCCAACAACCGACGCCCATTTATCACCTGCGGAACCCGAAGTGAGCTCCTTTAAATGTACCGGGCGGATACCGTCCAAGCCAGCAGCAGAACTGTTATTAAAGGTGCTAAGTGCCTGCGCTACGTCCTCCAGCTTCGCCGAATAAGCTGAAAAAGACCTATCAGGTTCCGGCGGGTATACTTGTGGGCGCGAAGGCGCTGGGTGCTTTGACTGCAAAGTAGAAAGAGTCTCTGGACTCGACGGTGCCACACCATCATCAGACATAAGCAACCGCACAGTACCCCTGAGATCACCCTCAAAGACCTTGGACGCAATCGCTCTGAGAACTGAGGCCGGTCTCAAAGTCGTCGCCTCCGCCCCAAAGCCACCCGCAACCTCAGTAGTGGCCACCGCGTCGATATTCCTTTTGACCTTGGTCGTAAGATTACCCGGAGCAGATGCTTCTGGCGCCCTAAACGCGGAATAAGCAAAAGACAACAAAGAGAACCACTCGGCCACCCCGTTGGTGTCTAAACATCTATTCACAAGATCGCACATCTTGCCGGCCGCCAGATTCCGTGCTCCCTTAGGAATGTGACGTAGCACCCGAACAGACTGCTTAAGAGCAGCAAGGTCGTCAAAACCTAAAACACCAGACCGGTCGACCGTCTGCGCTGGCTGTGAAATCGGTTGCACAGGGTCCGAGTTTGACGAAATCGTACGGGGGGCACGGGCTCCATCCTTGTGCATGCGCCCTATGTGAACTTCATTATTTACACCAATCTTTTCAAAACTGTAATAAAATATCATTGCCATACTTAGGTACCCATAGTAGGTACATACCTACTGTTTGTACGAGGATATCCATTTCCGTATTTAAACTGTGAAATTCGGCATTTTCCTGTGATTGTAGATACAGGGTTATTTTGCAACAAGTGTTCCATACATCCAGAACTATTTATTTACGCAAAAAAACGAACTCGGATTTTTAGACAGATTCGACCGGGTTCGATTCCCGGCCGTGTGTGAGGCTTTTTTGAAATTTTTTGAATGCAGTTTTATTTCTTTATAAAAATAAAGGAATGGCTCCTTTAAATAAAATGAGCCAGCTTAAGGATTTAAGGTAGTTTCCCGCCAGGGCCCGACTTATCTTTCCACCCTGTATAATATAGAGGGGTCATACATAATATTGAGTGAGTGAATGGAGTCCCTTTGACATAGAGTGCCCATGCGATATAGGTACTAGTACAGCGTCGAGCACTCGGACGTTTACCTTATAAGTACCTGTTCTTATGATGAATTGAAGGTTGTTGTTGTTAAACATTTAAATATGATACTCATCTATAAAATCTTGACATGCGGTTATTTTAAACTTAATATTTGCTACTGCTTCTACACCAATAGTGGTATTTTTACGCTTCTTGTGAAAAAAATATGGTAAAATTAATTTGAAAATTGAATGATTCCATTTATCTTAAATCTGAACTTTTGATATTTCAAAATAGTCACTAATTCGTCTTAACGACTTGAAATTTTATTCAAATTGCGCACGTTGTTGCCAGAGTCCGCGCGGGCTAACATAAACGAGCAAGCAAGACAACATTTTAGGGGATCTAGTCGCCTTTATTAACCGACTTAAAAAAAGGAGTTTTTTTATTAATGTATGTTCGCCGATTTCTCCGTCAATTGTGGCCCGATTTCCAAAATTCTTTTTTTATTCTAAAGAGTATACCTAGTACCTACTCCTGTGGTGGTCCCATTGTCACCAAGTCTGATGATGGGATCCCAGGAAAATTGAGGGCAACCCTCAAAATGTATAGGCACGCGCGTAGTGCGTACTAATGTTAACTTGTGTTAATTCTGTGATCCTTGAGGAATCGACGGAACTCCTCAAATATTATCAGCCCGCAGATAACTTTTGGGTTTTCTCTATAATAATACTAATTTTTGCGGCGAAGCCCACAGCCAAGCATAATTTTTGTATTGAACTTGGCTCTCCTTTTCAACCGACGAAAAAAACGGAGGAGGTTCTCAATTCGACGCGTATATATATTTTTTTTATGTATGACCACGCATAACTTTTTTCAGAGTAGTTCGATTTTGATAATTCTTTTTTTATTGGAAAGGGTATAACCCGAAATTGGTCCCATATAAATTTGGAAAAAAAAACCAACCCTAAGGGTACGAAAATAGGGGATGATTGATTTTTCGTCGGTTAAAACTTTGTTTTCAAAGTAAATTATTTACATTTACGTTTTTGGTGGGATATCATTACTTTTTGTAAAAAAAACTAGGCAGGTATTGAGATTTACTTCTGTTCTGTGTATAATTATGTGGTGCCGCGCGCCGCCGACGACACACCGTTGGCCGGTTGTTTAGCGCGTATTACAAGTTTTTTGTATGGGGACACCACTTATTTTTTGACTTAACTTTATTTTTATTTTTCTGTTATATAGGAAATATAATAATACATATATTGGGATAGTTTCAAATATCTGCTTGTAACGGTTCCACGCTACAATATAAAATAAAATAAATTGTATGGGGACCCCCCGTATTTTTTTACTTTTTTTATTTTTAGATTTTTTCCTACGCTTACACACAATTACCGAGCTGGATTCCAAATTTCATCCTTCTAGGTCATCTGGAAGTTGGTTAGGTTTAGGTACTATATGTCTGTCACAACACAGTGCTAAAATTTACGACTTTTTGACCTTCATATCTTTATAACCGTTTGAGCTAGCTTCATGAAATTTGGGCTTCTAGATGTCCTTATGGATATAATTAAACACACGTAGTTTTATGTGTTTACGTTAAAGAGGTTTTGAGTTATAGAAGGGTCAAAAGTGGTACCAAGTGGTTCGTGTAATGGCTAGCCAGTTCTTGTGTTTGAACTTGGCTTGACACGCTGCCGCGTGTCTAGATAATCAACGTATTTGCTCTGAGTGGTAATCACGTAACGTTCCGAACGCGCGTCGGTACGATTTAACTGTCAATTTTCCATATAAAAAGTGACATTTAGATCTACCTGACGCGCGTACAATGCGTTACGTGATCGACCTGCTGGGAAGGCAGTTCATGTGGTAAATTGCAAAGGAAATGTGGAAATTTTCATGTGCCTATATTTTGTGGCTTGGTGAAGTTCTGAATTGAAGTCGGTTTAAACTTTGATTAATTAATTACTTAGTTGCTATCTTGCTATAGCTTAGAGCATTAAACCAACCGGAGACGACACGCGCACACTTTTCTATCTAAAAAAGTCTGCCGTTTTCGGCGCGGGGGACGAGGCAACGCACACAAATCATGTTAACACCAATGCATTTTTCCGATGGCGTCACTACACACGCACACGACAAAATTATCAAACACCAGCATAAACTATACTCACACAAGTATAAACACATACACAGACAACCTGTCCGTGAAAGAGATGACGTCAGCTCGAAATAAACATCGATAGTGCGAGGAACATGTCGATAATAAATAATAAACTTATCGATATTTCATGTAGGTCCGGAAACGAAAGCTCAAAAAAAGGTATAGAGGGAAATGCATGGAACACAATTTTTGACTTCGTAACTTTGTTTGGACTAGTTAGGAGGTAAACATATCAAAAGTCCTTGCCCGTAACCCTTGAGCCGGAGGGGAGGGGGGGGGGGGGGGTTTCAAAGTCCCATTATTCGGTTTTTCACCTATATCTCGGAAACTATGCGTCCTAGCGACATAACAATTCTAAACAAAAAAGCTGATTAAATTTGCCACAAGTTTTATTATATCAAGTTTTTCGATATCTTGTACAGTTTTCGAGATATAAGATATTATACCATCGAGTACTATCGAGCTGATCTGATGATGGAGATGGAAGGCGGCCATAGGATATCATATTGAAATGCCATGATCGGTACTTATTAAAAGGGATTTTTTTTATGCAAGTAACATACGATCTTTGGACAGACGGTAAAAGGATAACATGATTTTTTTTCCACATGAATAACTGGTCTGAATTTTGGTTCAGGCAGGACAGGTTTACACTGTACTGTGTCTTTTGGAGATAACATAAAACAAGAAACAAAGAATAAAAAGCAACTTTTATAAAATAACATGCAAAATGCTGGGAGCAAATAGTGCTAGTCTCGTTTAGGAGTCCACGACACATGATTTCCACAAGCTCGGATACAGACATCCTGAATCATTACATCTTTTGGGAATCTGAAAAATAAATTATAAGAATAACATACTATTATAAGTATGTTATTCTTATAATTTATTTATCGACATTTGTTTTTGTGCTGTCCCTTCACTAACTTTCCTAGTACAGTGTTGCTAGAGTAACAAATTAAAAATGCATATTTACGGAACAAGTGACGATCGTAAATTCCGTATAATTAATAAAATACAGCCTAAACATATTATATTTAAAACATTAAATAAAAATATATGGTGAAAATAAAAGAATAAATGAATTTGCAAACAGTAATCCATCATTAATAAATTAAACATCTACAATTATAAATTTCACGTTATTTATGGTTAGTACCATTTTTATTGGATAAACTGTGTTAATAATAACGAATTTAAAGTAGAACTTATAATTAAACATTTATACAGTCAACTTTAAAAAATACCCAAAAGTAGAGCTAGTACCATTAAGTGGGAACACTGTTAGATTGACAATATTTTTTAGTTTTTTGCAAATTTAATGCACTATTTGATAATATTTAAACGTAATAATACTTACAGATGAAAAGTAACGTTATCCTTTTGTACATTAGATATTTCTGATCTCTTATTACACGAGAACACGTTGCAATTCGGCATTTTTAGCTCAGGTCATTCCGCGCTCACTGTGATTCATTGAATGGCGCGGAGCGAGCGGCAACTAGTTTTATATAACCGCTATGACCGGCGGTCTCGTACCTTTGGCAGAGGGGAACGCCTGGCAATGGCTACTCCGGTTGGTTTAATGCTCTAAGTGCTATAGAGATGAGCATCTATAGTAATTAAGTAATTCATATTAAGGGTGCCAAGTAATGGCCCAGTGTCAACAGGAAGTTTGTCAATAGACGTATAATCTACGACTAACTATTGACAAACAATATAAATTACGTTTGTTTGTTTGCAAACCACCAGGAATGTCGTCGTTACAATCACATTTTTAAAAGATGAGACATTGTGTAGTCAAATCAAATCAATAAAATATGAATGAAATGCATCATCATTTCATTCATTTATTTCGTGTCGCAGTGTTTATTTTGTCAATGAACTGTATCACGCCCTGTGGAGCAGTGGAAGGTTGTCTATTATGGTATTTTTACACTCTCGCTCTTTGGCCGTGGCACGTGGAAGAAGTGTCAGAGGGTAGGTTAGACCATGGACATTAAGTTTCAGTTACTGTCTACATGTATACCTATCGGTGTGTCTGTCTGTGACATCGTAGTTCCCAAACGGATGATTCGATTAGGGTGCGGGCTTTTTAGGGTTCCGTACCCCAAAAGGAAAACACGGAACCCTTACGGATCACTTTGTTGTCCGTCTGTCTGTCTGTCTGTCTGTCCGTCCGTCCGTCCGTCCGTCCGTCTGTCCGTCCGTCCGTCTGTCCGTCCGTCCGTCCGTCCGTCCGTCCGCCCGTCCGTCCATCCGTCCGTCCGTCTGACTGTCTGTCTGTCTGTATGTCTGTCCGTCCGTCTGTCTGTGTCTCCAGTTTTTTTAATTGAAGGTTTTGTCTGTCTAGATGGTATTATCGCTATGTTTGTGTGTCGAGGGGTTTTATTATTTAATTTAAATATGTAGTCTTTATTAACCCCCGACGCAAGCGAGGGGTGTAATGTTGTAATATGGTTGTAATATAAGATGTGTGTCTGTCTTTGGCATCGCAGTTCCCAAACAACGGATGAACCGATTTGAGTCCGTTTTTTCTTAAATCGAAAGTTTTGTCTGTCGATGTAGTTTTAGCTATGTTTGTTGTGTTGGGGCGTTTTATTTTTTTTATTTATATAGTTTTAATAAAGAACCTTTACATAGGGCTAACGAATAATTATTATCTACTTATCGTTAGCCTGCTAGCAGTCACGTACCGATAATCACCGGATAGCTTTGTGAGATCTATAATTTCCGTCTTGTAATACTTATAGGTACAGTAGACGGCAAACTTCGTGAGCAAATGACCTTGCCTGCGCAAAGGCGAATTGTACGTGCGAGCTGCCCCCCCACTTCGTCCCGCATGTTCAAGTTGTTTGACGGGAACTGTACCGGTCGTTGGGGCATTCGGCAACTTGTATTCGACCAAAATTATCGTGTTCTTTGCAGCGGCCAAGGATGTTTTTTTTATAATCGTTACATTAAACGCGTTAAACAATATCGGAGCCGAGATATTTAAGTTTAGTTTATAACTTTTCAGTATGACCTGTGGAAATATAATATGGGTATTGCAAATACCTCGGCTACAATGCATTTTAGAGTATTATACGTTTTGTTACAAAATTTGTTTGTTTTGAATAGATTTATCATAATCTACCACGTTTACGAGTAGCCGTTCACCTAAAAAAATTGCAACACTTTTACCCAAACCCACAGCAGGCGCAGTTCAGCCGAGGTGTAATCACGTACCTAACCGTTCAAATTTTATATGGAAAAATGACTGTTAAATTGTCCTAACCCGCGTTCGGAACGTTACGTGATTACCCCTAAGGTAAATAGTACGGTAGGCCTTACAAGGGGCTGAATAGTTCTGTACCTGAGAGCCAGAGTGACCCAAGTCCAGTTTATACATATTGGAGAAACAAAGCAAGAAAGAAAATTTCCTTACATAAGTATTCAGATTTTTTAATATGATTCTAATTTTTGAATGATTCATTTCTCATACGTAAAATATTGTTTAAAAAGAGCTTTCAGATGCAATGTGTGCTATTCAATTTAATTCAAAGGATTATTAAATAAAGGACTTGGAACAGTATGGCTCTAAACTGTTTTGATAAAAAGTATGAAACAAACTGAAAACCAGACTATTACAAGTCCACATTAATATTGAATATTACGGTTAGAAATAAAATAATACTAGTTTATATTTAATTAAAACTACGTTAAATCTAAAAAAGGCCCTCGAGGCATTGTACCGAGGATGCTGGCGGCATTTCCTCGTTGAATTGCAATGCTGATGCGTTGCGCAAGAAAGCCGCCAGCTCTTCGGTCACCAGTTACATCAGCCAGACGTTTCGCGATTTCCGCAAATAACTTATGCGCACTGGGACCCCACGGACCGAGGGTCTCGACGCCAAAGGGTACAAAGTTGTACTCTCTGCCGAGGCCTCTATATTTATTTCATTTCAGAAGTTCGGCGTTTTTCGCCGCTGCACCCGCTTTAGAAGTAGTCCGTTGGAGGTGGGACGGTGCCAGTGTGTCTACACTCTTTTTTAGATTTAACGTAGTTTTAATTTAATTTAGTTTATGTTAATTATAATCTTGTATATATTGACAATTAATAATAAGTTTATATTTGAATGAAAGTTTATTCTGGGTACATTTTCTGCATGAGGCAGACTTTTGAAATATTCTCTATATTTTTCTGCATTGCAACGCAGTCATTAAATCTTTGTATTTTGCTTTTTAATTTGGTTTTTTGGTTCTGTGATGAGAGGTAAGGTTTCAGGCATGCTTTTCGGGTGTCTTAGGTTTCTGTTCATATCATACTCTTTACATTCATTCTGCTCTAAACCAAATGTATTCCTTCGGAATTGTGCCCAAACGATGTCTGTTATACGAATTTGGAACCCACTGGAGTGTTGTGGAGTCCTGTTTGTGGAGTCCGGTCTGTTCATGCTTGCAAGGGCATAGTAACTACCTAAATACTAGTGTTATTATTATTATTTTGACGAGAGACATCATTGTTCTTGACACGTTTTATTGTTATTGACCCTGTACATCTCTGACAATATTACATTAACGATCCTTTTTTTCTGTTTTAACGCTTAAAGACAGTATACATCTCTATAAGAACATTAGAATAATTATTTATTGTATTTGGATGCTCAGAGACATTATACATCTCTGGGGTACTAAATTAATATCATAAACTTATTGTTAATTCTGATACAGACCTTTTATCGAATGTATTTGATAATATTTTATAATTTAAGATTTTTTTAGTTTTCATTTAGTGACATTTAGTTGTTAACCATTTAGGTACTAATTGGTTAAAATCTGCAATTTTAAAATGATTATTGTGTAAGATTATTAAAATTATATTGTAGAATACCATTTGACATGTAAAAGTGCCCTTGTGGCCTATTTGCAGAATAAATAATTGATTTTTTGATTTTGAGTCCTTCTTTCTTTGACAAAATATGGAATGAGTCCCTTCATATAGAGATTTTAAATTTGTGAAATCTTCCGTCGCCATTCGCTGAACTATAAAACGGATGGTGTTGCTTAGAGTTTTAATAAAACTACACCAGTCATACTACTTCTGCCGTCTAAAAGTGGCCAGAGGTTATTTTAAAGAAAAGTATCACCGTCAAAATATGCTAGCAAAATTACATGGACTTGTAACAGTGTGGCTCGAAAATAAAAGTGGACTTGTAACAATATAACTTTTTTTATTTACGGATAGGGCGGGCTACCAATTATAAGTTTATCTGCTATATGCTAAGCTTAAAACGTGCATCAAATTTATAAGCTTAGCCAGCTTTGTCCCAAATCTGGACTTGGGTCACTCTGGCTCTCAGGTACAGATATCTAACAGTACCTAGATTTCCGGAGAACGAAGTTATCGTGAGAAAACGGGTTTAATCGAAACCATAGGTCTAGTTTTCCCTTTGGAAGGTTAGATGGCAGTCGGTTGCGTAAAATGACTAGATCATCATCACTATCATATCAGCCGAAAGACGTCCACTGCTGGGCTGTTATTCGCTACGCGTTAATTGAGCCGCATTACCCCGCCGGTCACCCGTTTCAAAACCTGATTTATTATCAGAACAATTTTTTTATGGCCCATTTAGATCACGTAAATGAGATATCTCTAAAAAACTGGCTTTAACCTGTTAAATGTACCCAATTTGGTGTTTAAAATAATAAATCAAAACCGAAATCAAGCAACCTAGGTACCAAAAGGTGTTATTTAACAAATAAAACAGTTAAAATTAAATTAAAAAAAAACATATATTTTCTAAACTATCAGGTTTTTAAACATTTAACTGCCGGGTAGAGGACTAAAAGTATATGCCAAGATTTTTTTTATTATTTTTCCTTAAACGTACATAAAATCACGCAACTTTTCATTACAGTTCCGTAACAAAATACCAAAATTTAAAAAATTCGCTCCACCCTAATATACATATATGTCATCACTGGCATAGCAACACACACTGGTCAAAGACTCTCGTCATAAGACACTGCGGAATAATTGGACGAAAAGATGTGCCTTAGCTTCCCGAACGCTGCCCAACCGAGTCGGATCCGACGATTGACCTCTCGTGAATGTTATATTATTATGTCTGACATAACGCGAACACGCTAGCTAGGCTGAAATAGCTTTTTTTTAATGGGATGAAAGTATGTTATGGATACATCCGCACCACGGGGATAGCGCGGATAAAAACCCCGCGATGGTCCTCTTCGACGCATTTAGGACGGCTCTGGGATCTCCTACGGATCGCACCAGTGCACAGTGCCGCTCTGGCGTCATGCCTCTGTGGGGTCTACCTTTTTTTTATTCAACAATTGGAGCCCCCAACTTTAACCGTGTCACCCCGAGGACCCCTTATTGTGGCCTTGTACGACAGACAAGGGATACCGTAGCCTATTCTAATGCCCGGGCTACAGGGCTCGGCTACGCGGAACTAGTGCTCAAAACGACAACACACGAATCTAGTGTTAAGAGAATAAGGATCGAGTAACTATATCATTTGAAGCGTGTAATTTTGCTTAGCTAATTATTTTGCTGAGTGTACCGCTCCAGGTAAAGCCCTAGGTACTATTTACAGAAATGTTGTAGTTACTTTGTTGTCATAACTATTTAGTGCACTGCTGCAGCTGTGCCGAACGACATTCTGAACCGTATTCAATATCTTTAGTAGAACATATAAATAAATAAATATTACGGGACAATCTTACACAAATCAACCTAGGCCCACGGTAAGCTCAGTAAGGCTTGTGTTGTGGGTACTTACTATAGGCGATGATACCTATATACATACAATACACAAATAAATGCCCTGACCGGGATTCGAACCCGGGACCTCCAGCTTCGTAGGCAGAGTCACTACCCACTGGGCTACAGAGGCCTTTAAATATTTATCCTTATTTAACGTGATACTTAACTTCTTTGTGTGACAGAGATAGCACTTAGACACATAATCAAGCCAGCTAGTAATAATTTCGATAATTATCGACCAAATAATACTATAGATTATGTCTCGGATAACGACGATAACAGTATTACTATCACTCGCCTTGTACAATTTTTTGACACCGTCGGCTGAGTAGTGAAAATGATAGTTTATGTGTTTTTAAGTTTCTTGCTAATAGGCGCTGATGCTGGAGGTAAGTTACTAAAGTTAACAAGTATGTTTATTATGTACTCTATTAGTATTAGGACATGCTTAGATATTCGAAACTAGACGGACTCCATTTGGACCGGCTTGCTGCCTATTTGATTTTTAAATGAACACCCACCTAGATGGTGCTTGAGTACCATAATTTTTAACCTTTTCCTTTTGGCAAAATCGTATACAAAATCTACCCAGTATGCCAGTTCAGTGAAATTATATCTGCTCCTCATTCCTGTAGGCGAGTTAATATACTCGGCTACCTAATCCGAGAGCTCATCGTACTGAAAGAGTTAAAGCATGCAACTAAAATCTGCTGCGGCATGCGCATGCCTAGGTATAACGGTTAGGTTTGACGTCACGTATCTGGTTAGGTACGTCTAAGTATAGGTAGACTAACACACTTACTAGCAAGGGACGAATGCTATCTGTTTGAAAAGAACTAGAGTTAACGTCGTATCTTAGCCAAAGAGAGTATTTGCTAAACACAAAGTACCTAATTAAAATTAAATTCTTGCACAATAAGGGGTAACAAATATATAATTGTGCGAATTGTAATAATATAACAATTCGCACGAAAATAAAAGGTTATACGTCTGCTATAATTGGAGTCTCCTGCTGCCTGTTTCCAGTTGACGTGGGGCCAATTATGTGCCAATTTGATGACTTGTCACAAAGGTGTAAGCCCAATAACGTACTAATATGTACTGGTTGTTAATCAATCACTGCTGATTGATTGATGTATTTGGCTGCCCTTGAGCACTGTTTTTAATACTTACCTACATGAATTATTCCAGCGGGCAGAGTCCGGCGAATAGCGGGCGGGGACACGGTGACCATCGACCAATACCCGTTCGCGACGTCACTAGTGACCAATGTTGGCGCCAGCTCGTACGTGCACTCGTGCGGCGGCGCCGTGCTTAGCGCCAACGCCATACTGTCCGCTGCCTCCTGCTTCTACACCGATGGACAGTAAGTTACCAGCAGACACTTCCCGGAGATGACTTAGCGTCGGCATCGCGTGTCTACTCGTGACCATGTTGCTGGTGACCAACGTCGGCATCTCTGGTGACCAAGATCGGGATCTTAGAGATTGCACCGGCGTCACTAGTGAACAACGTTGGCGCCGTGCTCAGCGTACTGTCCGCCGCTTCCTGCTTCTACACCGATCGACAGTAAGTTACTAGCGGGCCAAATGTGATTTCGCAGGTGACCAACGTTGTCATCGCTGGTGACCACCACTGGTATTACTTGTGTCCTATGTTGGCATCGCTGGGGACCAACGTCAGCCACACTTTCCTGCGCTTCCTGCTTCTAAACTAAAAGTGACTTAGCTTTCGTAAGAGAACTATTCCACCAACTTAGCAATTGCCACCTGATGATGCCAATGATAATTTATCAATTTTATCATACATTTCTGCATCCCGGACTCCTTCAGGGGCACAACCGGGAATAATAACGCTAGTAGGATGATGATGATCATACATTTCTGCATCCAGAATCACAGTTGGTGGACAGATTCTATCGTTACAAAGCAATATTTATCAAGACAAGATGGTGAAATAGAATCCAGGAAATAAAGTGGTAGGAAAGAAAGAAAGATAGAAAACATTTATTTGTGACAAAAGAAAATACATAAAGTAAACTGCAGACACATACGCACATATTTACACATTTGCCACGAAATGGTCACATAACTCAGCGTAAACGCTGGTCTTCCGTTGTGACCATTAGGAGAAAACACGGAACAATTGACGCCACGATCGCACACAAGGACAAAACTTACACAAAAACCGGCCCAGTGCGAGTCGGACTCGCGCACGAAGGGTTCAGTACCATTATCTATTAAAAAACTATTTTATTCCGTGTTTTTAGTATTTGTTGTTATATAGCGTAGCGGCAACAGAAATACATCATCTGTAAAAATTTCAGCTGGAACTATCACGGTATCAGACACCTGGTGACAGACAGACGGACGGACGGATGGACGGATGGACAGCGGAGTCTTAGTAATAGGGTCCCGTTTTACTCTTTGAGTACGGAACCCTAAAAATCATAAAAATAAGAATACAGAGCAACAATGCAGAACAATTAAATGAAATAAAAATAAAAACTTAAAAAGACACCTTATAAATATTAATACTTTGATCCAACACAACATGCTTGGTCGTGTGATAGGTATTTAAATTACTTAGGTTAAATACACGGTCGTACATTTTACTTCACATATCCACTACAAAACTTTGTCTTCATCTTTCAGAGCAGACCCGGCGAGTTGGTGGCGCGCCCGCGTCGGCTCCACGTACAGCAACCGTGGCGGTCTCACCTACCTCATCAGGAGCATCACGGCAAACCCCAACTTCACCCCCACCACGCGCGACCACGACGTCGCCGTGTTGAGAACCACCCTCAACATGCATTTGACCCCAGGAGTCGTGGAAGCTGCGCCCCTCGCCGGCGGTGCTTTTGGCTTCTCTGATAACCAGCAAGTGTGGGCTATTGGATGGGGAGCTTTCTCCGTAAGTCTTTGTTTACTTTCTTTGACAGTATCAGTAGTGGTCTCCACCTACGTCATTAGGAACATTACAGCCAACACCAACTTCTCCCCTATAGATGAATTATCGAGAACATGGAATTGCATTTGTAGTGGTTGTACCGTTTGCAACAAAAGGAGAATAAT
Organism: Epinotia brunnichana; assembly: GCA_963854355.1. Taxonomy (NCBI): domain Eukaryota; kingdom Metazoa; phylum Arthropoda; class Insecta; order Lepidoptera; family Tortricidae; genus Epinotia; species Epinotia brunnichana. Next base: position 7,142,988 of record OY977936.1, on the reverse strand, counting down.
TTTCTCTTAATGTTTCTTCACAATTTGACACTGACATTATTTTGGTATTCACTTCTTCAATATATAACAAACCTCTTTTTATGCTGATAGTACGAGAAATTAGAAAATTCAAATATATAATGCCTGTAAACATACAATACTACTACATATGCAATTCCATGATCTCGTTAATTTATCTATACCACCCGCGACCACCTTAAAGGAAACCTTAAGGATTTGCCACACTGGATGCGTTCTGCGGTCAGGTCACCTTTGTTTTTGTTCAAAGGTGACCTGACCCCAGACCGCAGAACGCATCCAGTGTGGCAAATCTTTAAACATGCATATTGAACATAATCCGTATTGTGACCTGTTTGCTTTCTACATATCACTCTTGCCACTTACCACTTATGAGCATACCTGTGCTAACTCGGGGCACTTTTTAGGGATTTGATATCGATAAAAAGATGTCGATATATTTATATTAACACATGTGCTCATTGAAATTTCTCGATTACTATAAAAAGTTTCGATATCATATCTGAACACATATCATATCTGTTTTATTTTGACTCAAAAGTCAATAGACATATTTTACGATAAGATAAAATGCCCCGTTGACCACTGTGGACGTTAAGAGAACGTATATTAATTTAAAGTGGATATTTTCATCTAGACGGCAATCTTTATTACCGACGAATAGGGAAAAAATATAAATTGTATACTATGAAAACTATTATAAAATAAACAAATAAATGCACGTTTTAATTTGTTTATTGTTTTTATTTTAAATCTAAGAGAAAATAAATAATATGTATTTATGTTGAATAACATTTAGATGTATTTGAATAACACCGATATATTTTTTTGTCGATAAAATATTTTGCTACGTCACTTTAGTATAGATGCCCCGAGTTAGCACAGGTATGCTCATGAGATCGCCGTGTTGAGAACCAACACTGACAAGCGTCTAGACAAGAGTAATCGAAGCTACATCCCCCGTTTTGATAGAAGTTTGTCGCAATGCAATGTGCACTAAGTATAAAATCACGGAATATGGAAGTGTAGGAAATATATTAGGTAGCCTAAATAACACAAGTAGATACTATCAGTTGGAGGTTTAATCGAAGACTGACTGATGAACATACATGCCTACCCTAATCTATAATATGCTAACTTAGATCTACCCACAATACATATATCACATCTAGTTTTTAGTTTGTTTGAATAAAATCGCCTTGCAGCCTTAAAGTGCTGATTGTGACAAAAATGTTTTTTTACCATCCAAATGGAAGTACTTTTGTCACAATCACCAGCTTAAGGCTGCAAGGAGATTTTTTTTCATACAAACTAAAAACTCGAATATCTCGGAAACCAGCGAGTTTCGACCCCTGGTTGACTGGACATAAATTGTTGCAAATTAGCTCTAGTATAACCCCTTTCAAAAAATAGGTCGAATTACCAGTCACCCTGTATACACAGTAGACTTAACGGAACTAACTGATCAATTTTCCCCAGAGCACTGACGCGGAGACGATATCCTCGGAGCTCCGACACGTGCAGATCTGGACTGTGGCGCAGCAGACCTGTGCCAACCGGTACAGCGCGCTCGGGTTCACAATCACCAGCAACATGGTGTGCGCTGGCTGGCTCGATGTCGGCATTAGGGGCCAGTGCCAAGTAAGTAACCCTGATTTAGGATGACTCACGCTAGAACGGGCCGTGTCCGGCCCGGGCCGTTTTCTCAGAAAGACGACGGCGACCAGACCTGTCAAAAAAGCGGAGGTCCGGGTCAGCGGATTTGACGAATCCGTGACCTCCGACCTCATTAAGGGAGAGGTGGCCTCCAAAAGCAGGTGCCCAGAGGCCCAAATTGAGGTTGGGAGAGTCAGATGACTGGGGAATGGGTCTGGCGCCGTGATCGTCAGGTGCCCAATCACGGCGGCCAATACCCTAGCTGAGGCGGGTCGACTGATGCTGGGGTGGTCAGCGGCGCGGGTGGAGGCGATGCAACCTCTGCCCATGCGCTGCTATCGTTGTATGGGGGCGGGCCACACCAGGGCCCTGTGCCCGTCACCGGTTGATCGCAGTACCTGCTGCTTTAGGTGCAGCACGCCGGGGCACATGGCCAAGGATTGCAGCGCTCCCATCCCGTGGTGTGCGGTATGTCACCAGGCCAAGCTGCCAGCGTCCATATTATGCGGGGACCATCGTGTGTCCCTCCTAATGTCAGAGGGAAGGAGGTCTCCGCCCGGGCAACGGAGACCTCCAGAAACATCGCGGGGGGCCAAAACATGGAACACTGATGCCAGGACAACCACTACCTCAACATATGGAAGTCCTGCAATGAAATGCTAATCACTCCGCCCGTGCCCAGGATCTACTAATCCAAAATATGGCGGAGTGGGGCATCAGTGTTGCAGTGGTGGCGGAGCCGTACCTCGTGTCACCTCAGCCCAACTGGGTTGGGGAAACTAACGGCCTGGTGGCGGTGGTGGTCCCTCCATTGGGCAGCCACCCTTTCATCACGAAAATCAGGAGCGGGCCGGGGTACGCAGCGGTGGAGTGGGGGGGAATCGTGCTGGTCGGCGTCTACTTCTCCCCTAACCGACCGCTGTTTGCTTTCGAGCAATTCTTAGAGGAGCTTGGGAGGGTTGTGGGCACAGCATGGGGTTCCCCCAGAACGGACCCAAGAGGGGAGGTGCTGGAGGACTGGGCGGCGGGCCTTGGATTGGAGTTGCTCAACCAGGGCACGGCCAATACGTGCGTGCGCCGGCAGAGGGGGTCCATCGTGGACGTAACGTTCGCGACTCCTGCCGTTGCTGCCCGCGCATCGAGAACACGTAGAGACCCTCTCCGACCATCTCTACATCAGGTTCGGATTGAGGGTCTCCGAAGCAAGGCGGGTCCAGCTGCCCAATGCTGCGGGACAGGGGAGGAGGGGTGCCTTCCCGAAATGGTCCCTAGGTAGCCTCGACAGGGATGCGGCGAAGGAGGCCGCGTTGATAGAGGCGAGGTGGGGCCGAGCACTGGACCGAGCAGCAGGAGTGGAAGAGAGGGCGCTCCAATTCCGTGAGTCGCTGGTGGCGGTATGTGACAGTAGCATGAAAAGGGCGGGGCGGCTGCCGTCGCGAAAGCAGGTTTACTGGTGGTCGGAGGAGGTCGCGGCCCTCCGATTCGCGTGCAATAGGGCACGACGAGACTACACCCACTGCCGGCGACGAAGACACACCCCGGAAGAGGAGGAGCTCCTGCACAGGGCCTTAAAGGAAGCGAAAGAGGCCCTGTGCCTGGCTATTGCCAAAGCCAAGGACACGGCACACGATGTGTTCTTGGCCACGCTGGACAGAGATCCGTGGGGGCGGCCTTACAAGGTCGTGCGCAATAAAATGCGAAATGGCCCCTCCATGGATTCCCTAGAGCCGGAGCTCCTCACACGGGTGGTGGTGGGCTTATTCCCACCCGCCCTCGACTTCGCCCCGCCGGCAATGGCGCCGCCGCAGGTGGAGGAGGTGCCAATGGAGGTGGTACCCATCTCTGAGGGTGAGTTGGCATGGGCAGTGCACCGCTTGAGGGCCTGCAAAAAGGCCCCGGGGCCGGACGGAGTGCACGGTAGGGTCCTGCCACTGGTGATGGAGCACCTAGGAAGCCGCCTCAAAGAACTTTATGACGATTGTCTGGAGACGGGGCGGTTCCCACAATGCTGGAAGGAGGGCAAACTCTGCCTCCTCCGAAAGGAGAGTCGGCCGGCAGACTCCCCATCCGGGTGGAGGCCGATCGTCCTGCTTGACGAGACCGGGAAGATGCTGGAAAGAATCCTTGCGTCCCGGATCGTCAAGCATCTGGGCAATACGGGTCCCAACATATCAGACCGCCAATTCGGGTTCCAAGCGGGGCGGTCCTGTATTGACGCGCTGAGTACCCTCAGGGCATTCAACGAGGAGGCGGAGGGGAGGGGGCAGGGAGTAGTGGCGGTATCGCTCGACATCGCCAACGCGTTTGGCTCCCTCCCGTACACAGTAATAGGGGAGGCACTCCGGTATCACGGGGTGCCTCCCTACTTGAGGCGTATAGTAGAGCACTACCTCACGCAGCGGGTAGTGCTCTACGAGGAAAGAGGAGAGTAAGGAGGGCGTGGCCTATGGCCTGCGGCGTGCCCCAGGGGTCTGTTCTTGGACCCCTTCTATGGAACCTGGGGTATGACTGGGCCATCAGGGGTGACCTCCTTCCCCGAATGGCAGTCATCTGCTACGCAGATGATACGATGGTGGCTGTTCGGGGAGCGGAGATGAGGGAGACTCTGCGGCAGGCGGAAGTGGCCGCGGAGCTAACTATCACCCGCATACGGCTGCTGGGATTGGAGGTCTCCCTCCCCAAGACAGACGCAATAATCTTCAAGGGGAGGGGGTGGCGGCCGCCTGCGGGTGCTGTTCAGGGCGGGTTCAGGTGAGGCCCCACATTAAATATCTGGGCCTCATCCTTGACAAGCGGTGGAACTTTGGGGAGCATTTCCGCCTACTTGCTTCTCGGATAGTGGCCGCGGCCTCTGCGTTGGGGCGGCTGCTGCCCACCCGAAGTATGGCCCTTTACGGGGCCCCGATTTGGGCAGACAGGCTAAGCAGGGCAAATAAGACCCTGCTGCGTAGGCCACAAAGGGTGGTGGCCATACGCATATGCAGGGCCTACGTAACGGTGGCGTGGGCGGCAGCGTGCGCCTTGGCTGGCACTCCTCCGTGGGAGCTCGACGCAGAGGTGCTAGCTGAGGCGCACAGGGAGCGGGTGCGGTGGAGAGCCACCGGGGATTATCCCGCTCCTGAGGAGGTGAGGGCGGCGCGGCGGCAGACCTAGCGTAGGCTGCGCGAACGGTGGAAAAGCGACCTAGAGGACTCCCCCTACGGAATCCGAACTGTAGGGGCACTCCTTGGGTCGCTGGACGAATGGCTGGATAGGGTCCATGGTAAGGTGGACTTCCGATTAACGCAGGTGATGACCGGACACGGATGTTTCGGTCATTACCTGCATAAAATCAAAAGGGAGGGAAGCCCCGCCTGCCATGAGTGCGGCGCTGAAGATGATACGGCCCAGCACACCTTGGAGTGGTGTACTCGCTGGACCGACGAGCGCCGCACAATGGTGATGGCCCTTGGAGTGAGTGATGTCTCGCTGCCCAGCGTCGTGGCGGCCATGTTGCGTAGCGAGAGATCTTGGGAGGCGATGGCCTCCTTCTGCGAAGTCGTCATATCGCAGAAGGAGGCCGCGGAGCGGGAGCGCGAAGACAGTGCGGATGCGCTCCCGCTCCGGCGCAGACGGAGGGGTCGAAGACGCGCGCGGTATGCAGCGGCAGGCCGCGTCCTCCCCCAGTAGGGCCAGTGGGTTGGGGACCCACATTGCACATGGCCCTACACGTCAAGCGTCCTGACCCTCCCCTCCTTTGGCGCGGGTGTCCTGGCACGAGTAGAAGCCGGGACCGCCGGGGGGTGCCGTGGTTAGAATGTTCGCGATCCCATGGCGCCCCCTTAACGGCTATGCGGGTGACGCCGGTGTGTTTTTAGTGGGTATGCTCCTCCAGTCGCCATCAGTCGGATGGCGGCGGGAGGAGAGAGTCCCACATAACCCCGAAATAGCCTTCCCCAGGCCGGGGGTATGCGTTTTCACACCGACAAAAAAAAAAAAAAAAAAAAAAAAGGTTATCTTGGTTTAAAACCGGCTTCACTAGGTGGTTCGTCATGCTCCGTCTATCTTTTTTTCTTGGTCTGAGGGTTTACGTTAGGTTAGAACGGAAAAGAAGTAGTTTAGCTAAGGTAAATTTGCACATAAAATTTATACCGCTTGATCATTATACAATATGAGAGGTATATCAAATAAGAATTATACTCTATGATGGTTATAAGAAATAAGCGTTATACCGAATGATAGTTATACTAAATAAAAATATATATTTTGATATTATACCAAACGTTTATTATATACAATGAATGATTCTACCCTGTGAAATTATATCAAAAATAGTTATATCCAATGAAATTATATAATTTGTTTTTATACCGATCATTACACACCCCACTCTTTTGTTTTACTCGTAATTGTCAAAAACATTCTCATAAGTATGTTTGTTTTTCTACTAACTGTCAATTTTCCATATAAAAATTGACATTTAGATCTACCTAACGTTCGTACAATGCGGTACGTGATCGACCTGCAGGACCAAAGAGTTTGTTTTTTATCTTTCCAGGGTGACTCGGGCAGCCCCCTGCTGGTCGACGGGTACATAGTGGGAGTGCACTCCTGGGTCGAGGGCTGTGCCCAGGGCTGGTACCCCAGTATCAACACGCGTCTACCTCTCTACCTCAACTGGGTCATCTCGGCTGCCACTGCCTAGGAATGTGACAATCCTAGTTTGATAATAAATATGTACCTAAAATAAAATTTATTTTAATTTCTTACATAACTAATAGTCGTTAGGTCCTTTCTTATATTATGATTATCCTGCATACTCATGCTGCGTAATGCCTAAAGATTTGCGTAGGCGTTATCTTATGCAGAAGCGCCTTACGCATTTTAGTTTTTGTCAGGTGTGTGTTGTGTGTCAGTTAACTGTTGGAAGTTCTAAAGCCGACCAAAGAATTCAAACTCAGCTAAGTGACTGATGATGTAGACAACAACCGAGATTAACAGCGTAATGTGCTTAGCGGATGCATACTATGATGAGCGCCGCAAACTTTCGTGAGACATGTTTAAAATAATACCAATAATTACACGCTACAGGCGACATGTTTCGAACTCTCATCTCTCCCATCCTGAAAAATAACTTCCGAAGAGTTCGAAAAGTGTCGCGTGGAGTTATTTGTTAGCGATTGTCCTTCTATTACGTATTTTACTCCGCCTTGGAAGATGATGTGTAACTACACCTCAGCTGAAACTAAGAAATGTGTTTACCGGTAAGTTGAAGGTACGGTCAGCTGCAGAGAAAAGGTAATAAATAACATAAATAGTTCTGGCTCTTGCTGCTAATTTCATACCCCAGCTTTGTGCGGACTGAAAGTATGAGGTGACGTTTCGTCCCATTTATATATCTGTGATTTTTCTTTATTTTCATATTACTTCGTTTTCAAACAAGTGTACGGCCCACCTGATAGCAAGCGTTTACCGTAGCCTATAGACGTCGGTTACTCCACTTAGTGGTATCGCATACGCGTTGCCGAGCCTATAAACACCTGTAGAATCCTGTTTGAATGAGTCCTATACTGAGTACACTGTAGCCGCTCGGTATGACTCCGATGATGACGTTTTGACACCATCTTCTACTTTTGTTTCCGCCCTCGTGAACACTGTCTATAGACGGAGAGCTGAGGGACCAAAACTGCAACAGGTTTATAAAGGCTGATATTTTAAAAATAGGTCATACATAGGTCAAATATCAATAGCCTGCCGTCAGTCAGCCAGTTTTTGGGACAGCTGGCGCGGCGGTGCTTCCGAACTTATAAACACAATTGAATTAGCATTATTACAGCAATAACAATATTAACATTAACAGTTCTAATAATTAACAGAGGAGCGACGCACATCAATCTTCTCGCAGAACTTCTGGTTCAGACATTCGTCACGCACTATATTCCATCTACTTGCAAACAAATCGCACTCGGGAGCTGAGGCAAGGAGCCCATTCAGAAGCTGCAAAGGACGAACCAGCGGGGAACTACTAAGCGCCACAGTTCGTGACGTTGGCACTACCAAATTTTTTGACGTGTTACTATTTTGAAACCAACCAAATATTTCCCTTGCAACATTTCGAACAAGAACGACGTATTTCCACGTAGCCCCGCCGGATGGCGCTATAAACCTATTTCCACGTAGCCTCGCCAGATGGCGCCACATGACACCCTAAGGGGGTAAAATTAGGGGTGAACATTTGGATGGCACCCATTTAAATACAATTTGGTATAGAGATAGTTTGTGTCCCCCTAAGGGGGTGAAATGGGGGGTGAAAATTTGGATAAGACCCGTTTAGATGAAATTTGGTATAGAGATAGTAGGAGTCCCAGGGAAAGACAATGCATAGTTTTAATCCCGAAAATCATCTCCTGAGGGGGTGAAATTAGGGGTGAAAATTTGGACGTAACCCATTTAGATGAAATTTAGTCAAAAGATAGTTTGAGTCCTGGGAAAGGACATAGGATAGTTTTTATCCCGTTAATCATCCCCTAAGGGGTGAAATTAGGGGTGAAAATTTGGATAGAACTCATTTAGATTAAATTTGGTATAGAGATAGTTTGAGCCGCGGGGAAGGACAGCAAATGGCTTTTATCCCTAAAACAATCCCCTAAGGGGATGAAATAGGGGGTGAAAATTTGGATGGACCACATTTATGGTATAGCGATAATTGGGGTCCTGGAGAAGGACATAGGTTAGTGACGTTAGTGTTATCCCGAAAATAATCCCCTAAGGGGTGAAAATTTGGATGAAACCTATTTAGATGAAAGGTATAGAGATAGTTTGAGCCCTGGGAAAGGACATAAAATAATGTTTATTCCGGTAATCATACCCAAAGGGGGTGAAATGGGGGTGAAAATTTGGATGAAACACATTTAGATGAAATTTGGTATAGAAATAGTTTGAGCCGCGGGGAAGGACAGCGGATGGCTTTTATCCCTAAAATAATCCCCTAAGGGGATGAAATAGGGGGTGAAAATTTGGATGGACCACATTAACGGTATAGCGATAGCTGGAGTCCTGGGGAAGGACATAGGTTAGTGTTATCCCGAAAATTATCCCCTAAGGGTGTAAAAATTTGGATTAAATCCATGTAGATGAAAATTAGTATAGAGATAGTAGGAGTCCCAGGGAAGGACAATGCATAGTTTAATTCCGAAAATCATCTCCTGAGGGGGTGAAATTAGGGGTAAAAATTTGGATGGAACAATGGGTTCCATCCAAATTTTGACCCTAAAATGAAATTTGGTATAGAGATAGTTAGAGTCCTGGGGACGAACAAAGGATACATTTCATTCCGAAAGTCGTCCCCTAAGGGGGTGAAATGGGGGTGAAAATTTGGATGGTATCCATTTATAAAATTAGATCCATTTAGATCTTTGGGAAAGGACATAGGAAAGTTTTTATCCCGGAAATCATCTCCTGAGGTGGTGAAATTAGGGGTGAAAGCTTGGATGGATGGAACCCATTTAGATGAACTCCTTGAAAGAGATATATTTTGTGTTTTATATCCATAGTTGGTTACACTTTGCAAACTAAATCCACCACGCACCAGCCGAAATGAAACGGTGCACCAAGAAAATTTCATTAAAACGCAAACAAAACAAAGTGACTATATACAATGAACTACCTCAACGCAATGAAGCCTGCCGCGCCGCGCGCGCATCGCAAGATGCTGTAGCCGAGGGAAGGGGCGCACCTCCGCAGGGCAGTCGGGGAGGGGAATAGTCACATCTCACTCTTATGTTTATAAATTGAGTAGAAAATCATCCCCTAAGGGGGTGAAATATCGGATGAATATTTGGATGAAACCCATTTAGATGAAATTTGGTTTAGAGATAGTTTGGGTTCCGGGAAAGGACATGGGATAGTTTTTATCCCGGAAATCATCTCTGAAGGGGGTACATGTGAGGTGAACATTTGTATGGAGCTACTATACAACACCCGCTTAGATAAAATTGTCTCGGGGAAGCACATAGGATAGTTTTTATCCCGGAAATCAATCCCTAAAGGGGAAATGGATGGTGAAAGTTTGTATCGAGCTACGATATAAACGAGTTCTACGCGGACGGAGTCGCGGGCAGAAGCTAGTTGCTAATAATACTGCTAATTTAAATTATGTTGTATATGTTGTCCTATAGTTTCACAGTTGTTTAGTAATTACTGTTATGATGTGTAGTTAAAATAAAATAAAAATAAAAATAAAATCTACATATTGACCTTTAAATCGCAAAGCGGGGACTCCATCCATATCAACCCATTCACCTAAAACGTGAAAGTGAAACCAATTTCATCAAGTTCAACAATGATTATCCTGCGCAGACGCCGCCGCCCCTGATTACCGCAGACAAGCGCGATTAGCTCTACGTGACTAGACGCAGCGTTAGATAACGTTACTTGTACCTACTTGGATGAAAAACAAAAGAAAAGCAGGTACTACTAGTTCTAGAACAATACGAAAAATCCTTGGCATAAAATCCGTTGGCCAAAGCTAGACTCAAACTAGTCAAAGTTAGTCTATAACGATACGGGACCAAATTCGAAACATCGCTTTTGTGAAAAACATATAATACTTAGATATACAAATAAGAGCGCCAAAAGGAGCCCGGGGTCTACTTTGACACCTAATCCCAAGATTTGGCATAGGCACTAGTTTTACGAAAGCGACTGCCATCTGACCTTCCAACCCAGAGGGAAACCTAGACCTTACTGGGATTAGACCGGTTTCCTCACGATGTTTTTCTTCACCGTAAATATTCCGTACATAAGTTCCGAAAAATTCATTGGCTTGTAAGCCGGGATTCGAACCCACGACCGCCGCTTGAGAGCCGCATGCCTGAACCACTAGGCTACCGTAGCTTTTTTACCTATTTACTGTTATTTTTAAAATTCAGGTTTAGGCCTAGTATATTAATGATAGATATTCTCAGTATAGTATTTTCAAAAAAATTATAATTGAGCAGCAAACCGGCATCGGATTAAACTCAAGTACCTACTCTCATTAATAGACCCCTGGATTCGTTATAGCGATTTCTTATCGGATGACTGTTGAGTTGCTCATTTGTTACAATTAAAGATCACAACTACTTACGGTAACCATCGATCACCAAGTGGTCAACGAATTTTGCGAACAAAAAATATTAATTGAGCAGCAAACCGGCATCGGATTAAACTAAAGTACCTGACCTCTCATCTTAGTAGACCCCCTGGATTCGTTGTAGCGAATTTCTGATCGGATCGCTGTTGAGATGCTTATTTGTTACAATTAAAGATCACAACTACTTAAGGTAACCATCGATCACCAAGTGGTCAACGAATTTTGCGAACAAAAAATATTAATTGTTAGGGAATTAACTCAGGAATAATCCAACAATGTGGCAGTGAAAAGGGAAGGGGACTATTTACCAGTTTGAACATTTTGAAGAATTCTCCATAACTGAGTCTTCTATTTATCATCTAACTAAGCATTACCAGCTTAGATCTATCCTGAAATAGCCAGGAGAGAAATATCAGAAATCTACTTAATCACCGAAAAACGTAAGCAAGTAAACTTAGTGCAAGGAAAATTGGAAGAAAATAGGAAATATAATGTAAACTCGATAAGCTCCCAAACTTTAACACCGAGCAATACTTACACACAATTATGACATTACTGTGAAAAGCAGCAGTAACAAAAACCTACGAATGTTTTAAATGACATTCGTTCCTAAGCCCACTCAAAGCGATCATAATACTTAGCTGATATTCTGCATAATTACAAGCATAAAGCGCTAATCGTATTTTATTTGACGACATTTGCCTCGGGTGTCGTTTTCCTCCTGGAGGAGAACATAGGATATTTTTTATGAATGCATTCCATATAAAAGTGGTTCTCTACCATGGCGATTTTATTTGAAATAAAAACCGGTTAAGTGCAAGTCAGACTCGCGCACCGAGGGTTCCGGACCACCCCGTATAATAGAAACAAGTCCAGTATAAACATAAACTGACACTCACTACATTTGTTTTACCAAGTACAATAGCACTCAACCACAGACTAACCTAAACCTCAAAATACACACCTGTTCACTTACTGATCGCCTTCTATGTAACTGTAAGGACATTGAGAGGGCTAGTTCCACTAAATACCTTGGTGTCATCTTAGACCAGCGCCTATCTTGGCATCAGCATATTGAATTTGTAAATGGTAGAATTCGAAAATTGGTATGGATCTTTAAAATTCTTCGACATATTGCAAACAAGACACTACTTAACCAACTATATGTATCGTTAGCGGAATCCATCATGACCTACTGTATCACCGTCTGGGGTGGAGCAACTAAATCCAAATTCTTGGAGGTTGAAAGAGGGCAACGGTGTCTGTTAAAGGTAATGTACTTGAGGCCATACAGATTTCCCACAAATGAACTGTATAAAATTAGTGACCAATTATCAATGCGAAAACTGTATATCCTCCATACAACATTAAAGTTACATAAAACACTAAAATTTTATCCAACGCTTCTAACTAGAAGACGTAAAAACACCGTTGCCCCACTTACAACATATAGATCTTTGTTTGCTAAAAGGCAGTATAAGACACGTGCAGCATACCTTTATCTCCACTTATAATAAATCTCTAAATTAAAAAAAGAATCAGCCAGTTTGAAACTAAGCTTTGCGCGGTTCGAATGTTCTCAGCATCCCATGAACGGAAAAATATGAAACATTTTATATAGGTACATTATTATTCTAGCTGCAACTTAGGATAGTTTTTATCCGACTGCGACAGTTAATTAATTTTCCGAAATATACGACTTCATTTAATTTTTCATTTATTTTTATTGAAATCAAACGCTGCTCCAACTGTCAGCTATAAGAACCGTCAAATTTTCGTCAAAATGGCGGAATTGCTTTGCCTTTCACTTATTAATAATTTAAATCCCGTCTACGATAGACCTTTACGAGACAAATGCTAAAATATAAACCATAAAAAAATATTCGATTCTGATATGAGAACTTATATGCGCAAATGTCGTTTTATGTCGTAATTTCAATAAATGAAATCAACAAATTTGAACAATATAATTAACACGAATTTGTTTTTTTTGAATGACAATGGCACGCGCTCGGCGCATTCAGCCAAAGTACCTGCGGCGCTACAACGAAAACCGATACTCAATGTTCATATATTTGCATCCCTGTCACTCGAGTATGGTTAGTGCGATAGAGATAGAGATACCCGAATATTTTCGAATTCCGAAGTTCGTGGTTATAGCTCAGGAATCGAAAATATGGTAAATAATCATAATGTATTTTCTCGAAAAAGAATTTAAAATAAATATAGTCAAATGGAGAAAAAAACAAAGCAAGAGGTTATATAGGTAATGATTAAGTCATAAGAGTCCAAAGTTTTAAGAGGGGGTATGTTCTGTCCCTTTTCCGCAAAACGCACCTTCATATGAAACGATTGTTTTTTACTATGACGCTCGAGTATATTGACGTCACAGTCCCTCATCGTTTTCTCACTCTAACAAGCGACATTAAAACGGATGTAGCTTCATAATTTTTTAAGATATTTGAATGGGAGTTTCATTACCTTCTATCTATTTATACATAATAAATGCCTATGTCCTGACTGACTTATTCACTCAATCTCTCACTCACTCACTCATCAACGCACAGCCGAAACTACTAATCTTAGAGAGTTGATTTTTGCACAGTATGTTGCTTTTATAACGTGGGCTAGGGATAAAAAGGGATTTTTGAAAATTCTACCCCTAAGGGGGTAAAATGGGGGTGCAAAGTTTGTATGGGAGAACCTTTTTTTTTTTGAGCTATAGACTTAAACTTTGTAGAAAAATTAGTTATTAGAATACAAATGAAACACTTTCAGCGTTTTGTAAAATTCCACCCCTACGGGGGTAAAATAGGGGTGCAAGGTTTGTATGGGGGAAACATTTTTTTTTTAAATAGAGACTTAAAACTTTGTAGAAAGATCAGTCATTAGAATACAAATAAAGAACTTTCAGGGTTTTAGAAAATTCTACCCATAAAGGGGTAAAATAGAGTGCAAAGTTTGTATGGGGAAAACTACTTTTTTTTAAATAGAGACTTAAGACTTTGTAGAGAAATTATTCATTAGAATACAAATAAAGTACCTAGATTCAGTGTTTTAAAAAAATCTACCCGTAAGGGGATAAAATAGGGGTGCAAATTTTGTTTGGGGTAAACAATATTTTTTTTAAATAGAGACTTAAAATTTTGTAGAAAGATTAGTCATCAGAATACAAATTAAGTACTTTCAGCGTTTTAGAAAATTCTACCCCTAAAATAGGGGGCTAAAATAGGGGTGCAAAGTTTGTATGTGGGAAACTATTTTTTTTAGCTAGAGTCCTAAAACTTTGTAGAAAGATTATTTAAATACAAAGAAAGTACTTTCAGCGTTTTGGAAAATTTCACCCCTAAGGGGGTAAAATAGGGTGCAAAGTTTGTATGGGAAAAACATATTTTTTTTTAATAGAGACTTATAATTTTGACGAAAAATTACTTATTAGAACATGAAAAATACTACATTCGGCGTTTTACAAAAATCATTCCCTAAGGGGGTTAAAAAAGGGTGCAAGGTTTGTATGGGGAACACTTTTTCTGAGCTAGACACTTAAAACTTTGTAGAAAGATTACTTATAAAAATACAAAAAAAAAGCCTTTCAGCGTTTTGAAAAAATCTATCCCGAAGGGGGATAAAAAGGGGTGCAAAGTTTTTATCAGGGAAAGTTTATGTTTTTGAGTTAGAGACTTGAAACTTTGTAGAAAGATTACTTATTAAAATACAAAAAAAGAACACAAATCGTTTTAGAAAATTCCACCCCTAATAGGGTTAAAAAGGAGAGCAAGCTTTGCATGGACAACACTTTTTTTTGAGTTAGACTTAAAACTTTGCAAAACGATTACTTATTAGAATACTAAAAAAGAACTTTCAGCGTTTTAGAAAACTCCATCCCTAAGGGGATCCTTAAGATCCTTAAGAAGGGTAGCCAGTGTTGTGTGGGAAAAACTTTTTTTTTTACTAGACTTAAAACTATTCAAAATGTTACTTATTGAAATTAATAATAAAGTACTTTCAGAGTTTTAGAAAATTCCACCCCTAAGGGGGTTAAGAAAGCTTTGTATGGGCTACACTTTTTTTGAGCTAGAGACTTAAAATTTTAAAGTGTGAGTAAAAGATTTTTAACTTCGGTCTTATTCTGTACGTTAAAAGACTACAAAACTGATTTCAGAGTTTTTCCAAATTCATCCCCTAAGAGTGTTAAAATTGGTTCAAAGTTTGAGTATTTCAAGGCATTTTTAAAGTATGAGATTTTTAACTTTGGTTTTAGACTGTTTGTTCACAAACTAGAAAATGAACATCAACTTTTTTTTTAATTATCCCCTAAAAGAGGGTTCAAATTTTGTATTGAGAGAAATCATTTTCTAAGACGATAAAAAGTTCTACGCGGACGAAGTCGCGGGCAACAGCTAGTAATAAAATAAATGTTAAAATTAATATCTATCAACAAAAGAAATATAATTGTAAGAGGTCTCTAACGGAATGGTTAAAGATGCTAAGTTATGAAGATACTGAACTGTTACTTAATCTTGTATTAATCTAAATTTAATTCTATAGTTAGTAAAACATAACAAAATGGAAAATGTTATCTCCACTTATAATAAATCTCTAAATTAAAAAAAGAATCAGCCAGTTTGAAACTAAGCTTTGCGCGGTTCGAATGTTCTCAGCATCCCATGAACGGAAAAATATGAAACATTTTATATAGGTACATTATTATTCTAGCTGCAACTTAGGATAGTTTTTATCCGACTGCGACAGTTAATTAATTTTCCGAAATATACGACTTCATTTAATTTTTCATTTATTTTTATTGAAATCAAACGCTGCTCCAACTGTCAGCTATAAGAACCGTCAAATTTTCGTCAAAATGGCGGAATTGCTTTGCCTTTCACTTATTAATAATTTAAATCCCGTCTACGATAGACCTTTACGAGACAAATGCTAAAATATAAACCATAAAAAAATATTCGATTCTGATATGAGAACTTATATGCGCAAATGTCGTTTTATGTCGTAATTTCAATAAATGAAATCAACAAATTTGAACAATATAATTAACACGAATTTGTTTTTTTTGAATGACAATGGCACGCGCTCGGCGCATTCAGCCATAGTACCTGCGGCGCTAACACGAAAACCGATATTCAATGTTCATATATTTGCATCCCTGTCACTCGAGTATGGTTAGTGCGATAGAGATAGAGATACCCGAATATTTTCGAATTCCGAAGTTCGTGGTTATAGCTCAGGAATCGGAAATATGGTAAATAATCATAATGTATTTTCTCGAAAAAGAATTTAAAATAAATATAGTCAAATGGAGAAAAAAAACAAAGCAAGAGGTTATATAGGTAATGATTAAGTTATAAGAGTCCAAAGTTTTAAGAGGGGGTATGTTCTGTCCCTTTTCCGCAAAACGCACCTTCATATGAAACGATTGTTTTTTACTATGACGCTCGAGTATATTGACGTCACAGTCCCTCAACGTTTTCTCACTCTAACAAGCGACATTAAAACGGATGTAGCTTCATATTTTTTTGAGATATTTGAATGGGAGTTTCATTATCTTCTATCTATTTATCTCCATCTCCACTTATAATAAATCTCTAAATTAAAAAAAGAATCAGCCAGTTTGAAACTAAGCTTTGCGCGGTTCGAATGTTCTCAGCATCCCATGAACGGAAAAATATGAAACATTTTATATAGGTACATTATTATTCTAGCTGCAACTTAGGATAGTTTTTATCCGACTGCGACAGTTAATTAA
The DNA here is from genome assembly GCA_963854355.1 of Epinotia brunnichana. Taxonomy (NCBI): domain Eukaryota; kingdom Metazoa; phylum Arthropoda; class Insecta; order Lepidoptera; family Tortricidae; genus Epinotia; species Epinotia brunnichana. Next base: position 7,126,441 of record OY977936.1, on the reverse strand, counting down.
TTTTCCGAAATATACGACTTCATTTAATTTTTCATTTATTTTTATTGAAATCAAACGCTGCTCCAACTGTCAGCTATAAGAACCGTCAAATTTTCGTCAAAATGGCGGAATTGCTTTGCCTTTCACTTATTAATAATTTAAATCCCGTCTACGATAGACCTTTACGAGACAAATGCTAAAATATAAACCATAAAAAAATATTCGATTCTGATATGAGAACTTATATGCGCAAATGTCGTTTTATGTCGTAATTTCAATAAATGAAATCAACAAATTTGAACAATATAATTAACACGAATTTGTTTTTTTTGAATGACAATGGCACGCGCTCGGCGCATTCAGCCATAGTACCTGCGGCGCTAACACGAAAACCGATATTCAATGTTCATATATTTGCATCCCTGTCACTCGAGTATGGTTAGTGCGATAGAGATAGAGATACCCGAATATTTTCGAATTCCGAAGTTCGTGGTTATAGCTCAGGAATCGGAAATATGGTAAATAATCATAATGTATTTTCTCGAAAAAGAATTTAAAATAAATATAGTCAAATGGAGAAAAAAAACAAAGCAAGAGGTTATATAGGTAATGATTAAGTTATAAGAGTCCAAAGTTTTAAGAGGGGGTATGTTCTGTCCCTTTTCCGCAAAACGCACCTTCATATGAAACGATTGTTTTTTACTATGACGCTCGAGTATATTGACGTCACAGTCCCTCAACGTTTTCTCACTCTAACAAGCGACATTAAAACGGATGTAGCTTCATAATTTTTTGAGATATTTGAATGGGAGTTTCATTATCTTCTATCTATTTATACAATTTAAATGCCTATGTCCTGACTGACTTATTCACTCAATCACTCACTCACTCACTCATCAACGCACAGCCGAAACTACTAATCTTAGAGAGTTGATTTTTGCACAGTATGTTGCTTTTATAACGTGGGCTAGGGATAAAAAGGGATTTTTGAAAATTCTACCCCTAAGGGTAAAATGGGGGTGCAAAGTTTGTATGGGAGAACCTTTTTTTTTTGAGCTTTAGACTTAAACTTTGTAGAAAAATTAGTTATTAGAATACAAATGAAACACTTTCAGCGTTTTGGAAAATTCCACCCCTACGGGGGTAAAATAGGGGTGCAAGGTTTGTATGGGGGAAACATTTTTTTTTAAATAGAGACTTAAAACTTTGTAGAAAGAGATCAGTCATTAGAATACAAATAAAGAACTTTCAGGGTTTTAGAAAATTCTACCCCTTAAGGGGTAAAATAGAGTGCAAAGTTTGTATGGGAAAAACTACTTTTTTTTAAATAGAGACTTAAAACTTTGTAGAGAAATTATTCATTAGAATACAAATAAAGTACCTAGATTCAGTGTTTTAAAAAAATCTACCCCTAAGGGGGTAAAATAGGGGTGCAAATTTTGTATGGGGGAAACAATATTTTTTTTAAATAGAGACTTAAAACTTTGTAGAAAGATCAGTCATCAGAATACAAATTAAGTACTTTCAGCGTTTTAGAAAATTCTACCCTTAAAAATAGGGGGCTAAAATAGGGGTGCAAAGTTTGTATGTGGGAAACTATTTTTTTTAGCTAGAGTCCTAAAACTTTGTATAAAGATTATTTAAATACAAAGAAAGTACTTTCAGCGTTTTGGAAAATTTCACCCCTAAGGGGGTAAAATAGGGTGCAAAGTTTGTATGGGAAAAACATTTTTTTTTTAATAGAGACTTAAAATTTTGACGAAAAATTACTAATTAGAACATGAAAAATACTACATTCGGCGTTTTACAAAAATCATTCCCTAAGGGGGTTAAAAAAGGGTGCAAGGTTTGTATGGGGAACACTTTTTCTGAGCTAGACACTTAAAACTTTGTAGAAAGATTACTTATAAAAATACAAAAAAAAAGACTTTCAGCGTTTTGAAAAAATCTATCCCTAAGGGGGATAAAAAGGGGTGCAAAGTTTTTATCAGGAAAAGTTTATGTTTTTGAGTTAGAGACTTGAAACTTTGTAGAAAGATTACTTATTAAAATACAAAAAAAGAACACAAATCGTTTTAGAAAATTCCACCCCTAATAGGGTTAAAAAAGAGAGCAAGCTTTGCATGGGCAACACTTTTTTTTGAGTTAGACTTAAAACTTTGCAAAAAGATTACTTATTAGAATACTAAAAAAGAACTTTCAGCGTTTTAGAAAACTCCATCCCTATTCAAAATGTTACTTATTAAAATTAATAATAAAGTACTTTCAGAGTTTTAGAAAATTCCACCCCTAAGGGGGTTAAGAAAGCTTTGTATGGGCAACACTTTTTTTGAGCTTGAGACTTAAAAGTTTACGAAAAAAGTTCTTTCAGCGATTAGAAAAATTCAACCTCTAAGGGGGTTTAAAAGGGGGTTCAAATTTTAAATGGCGAGCAATAAAATTTTAAAGTGTGAGTAAGAGATTTTTAACTTCGGTCTTATTCTGTACGTTAAAAGACTACAAAACTGATTTCAGAGTTTTTCCAAATTCATCCCCTAAGAGTGTTAAAATTGGTTCAAAGTTTGAGTATTTCAAGGCATTTTTAAGGTATGAGATTTTTAACTTTGGTTTTAGACTGTTTGTTCACAAACTAGAAAATGAACATCAACTTTTTTTTTAATTATCCCCTAAAAGAGGGTTCAAATTTTGTATTGAGAGAAATCATTTTCTAAAACGATAAAAAGTTCTACGCGGACGAAGTCGCGGGCAACAGCTAGTATATAATATATACCTACTTTATCAAACAACACACACGCACGCACACACTAACACACACGCACGCACACACTAACACACACACTCACACGCGCACACACAGGCGCGCACACACACACACACACACGCACACACACACACACTCAACTTTAGGGTCACGACACTATGCCTGTGATACCTAATTCGTCTTTGTTTTTATTTTATGTTATAAATATTTACCTACATATAAGAAATTAACATTAACTGCTTTTTTATGGAGGAGCGGGTCTTCCTGACACAGGTATTTTTTACCTACTAGGAAGACCCAACCTTATTTTCAATGTAACCTAGCAATCTATGAAATAAAACATTTTCATTTTCATTTTCATTTCATTCACTAAGTATGTATTCACATACCAAATTTCAAGATTGTGAGTTCACGGGAAGTACCCTGTAGGTTTTGATTCGCTTGCGAGCTTCGAAAATTTGCGGCATACTGCTGTATCTTTTGACTGCGTCGGCTTAGAAGTTTGATATTTTACAGCTCCAAGGGACAGTAGACCTGAGTAAGTATTTGATATACATTTCAGCTTGATACCTCCACTCGTTCCTGAGAAAAAGGGTCTTGACAAACGGACGGACGGACAATAAAGTGATCCTATAAGGGTTATGCCGTGCTACAAATGCTACAATCTCTTGCCGAGCTTTACTGAGTCTGCATGGAAGTCTCACGCGGATTGAGCCGTAGGCATTGCTATGTATGCCGGAAGGTATTTACGAGATAATATTATCATTCGAAAGCGATGACTTGCTGTCAGCTAGCAGCGCAGCGCTTGATTCTATATCAGGCTTTAGATATTGCTTGCATAAATATAGACATGTAGGGCGGAGTGATGTAGTTTGTGAAGTAGTTGTGCATGGTGATAACACAAAAATGAAGTGGACATTTTTGTGTCTAGTGGTGGTGTACCTTTGTAGTTATGGTGCCGGTTAGTATCGTAGTAATAATACATAGCTTATTCGTTTAAAAGGGCAATTTTTCAACAGTTTTCCGAAATCTTCAAAAATAAAGGAGGGGCTTCTCTATTCGATTTTACACTAGACATTTTTAGGGTTTCGTAGCCAAATGGCAAAAAACGGAACCCTTATAGATTCGTCATGTCCATCCGTCTGTCTGTCTGTCTGTCCGTCCGTATGTCACAGCCACTTTTTTCCGAAACTATAAGAGCTATACTGTTGAAATTTGGTAAGTAGATGTATTCTGTGAACCGCATTAAGATTTTCACACAAAAATCGAAAAAAAACATTAAGTTTCCCATACTCTGTATATTTCTATTTCTGTTTTTTCCCCAATTAAAAAAAAAGTAGCGGGGTGAAAGTGATCGATCTGACTAATTCGGAAAATGTTTTTACATATTTGGTGTTCGTTTAGTTTCCTCGTATTCGAATGGAATTGAAAAGTAGAGTGTATAACTCAAGGAGGTTGAAACCTATTTATAAAAAAAAAACTTTATTGTAACTACAATGTCCATGATAAGTGGAAGCTCTCTCAAACTAAGTTTCACTGTGTCTTGAGAGCCGCTTTCTCTGAACCTTTTGGTAAAATTCTGAACTCCATTATTTGCGGGGTCCAAATGTGATAATTATTTACTAGTGATTATTACCTATTTAAAATCTAGTGATGAAAAATACTAGATATAAATTTTAAGGATCAATCGCGATTAAGCGCATCAAGATCAGAGAACACCTTAGTATCTATACTTTTGTGCAATCGGGTTGTAAGTGTAGATTATTGATAATGATCTGGCGCACACCCGCTTGGCTACCTCGCACAGCTCTGGTGGGTATTTGCCCTAAAACTACCCAAAGTAAACTATCATTATATGTGACGGTTTTTGGGAAAACGTCCCACTTTGTCGATATGGAGTTAAGAGTAGTTCCTAATACTACAGATCATACGCTATCTTTTGGTGAAAGATTCATGTCTCTAGATGCTATAGTTATTTTTTTTTAATTCTGCAAAGTTGCAGAAGTGAAAAAGCCACAATTGAGAAAACGTTGGTTAAAGTTTGGGATGGCAGAAAACACACTTCTATTTTGAAGTTATGGAGTAGTTGGTATTAAATGAATGGGCATACTTTAGGGATTTTAAATTAGTTAAAATCATGTATGTTACCTTAGTATTTTGAATGTTATGGAGGCTTGAACATAAAAACAGGACGAAAATATGTAAATCCTGAATATGGGTATTTCTATATTCTATTATACGGCACGCAGATTTATCATTAAAGTTGTATTTATAAATGGTTTCCCATGCTAAAAAAGACAGAAATAATTCTGTGGATCCTTTTATTTAGTTATTATGTCAAAAAATTTATAACAAATGATTTGAAGAGTGCCATGCATAAAAATTAAAATACATGTGTCTCTTAATATATAACATGAGATTACTTAAAAAACATACTTATCAAGCATAGAAAGTATGTAAAATATCAAATTATAAGTACTTTTTGTGTGTATAAAGTTTAGTGATTTTATATAGGGAGCGTCCCACTTTACTAAACTTTAGTGCTTCTTCATTGAAAGTGTTTGTGTTTGGTATATTTTTCAGTTTTATGTATGAGATAATGGTTTGTTATTGTTAATCTAAGAGTCTTTGATACTAACGTCGTTTGTTTAAACTTTTTTAACGTACTTGAACGAAATATCTTTTTGACTCAAGTTTAGTGACCCACTTTGACGGTTTGGTGGATCATACGCTAAAAAATTACTACAAGTATAAAATCATAATTTATAAACATAGGTGTAATTTGCTGAACCAAAAACAATATAATTACAAACCAAAAATGGTGTACGTATTGAACCTATGAGATCCCCCATTTCACTCACTTAGGGGGTGATTTCCAGAATTAAAACTATCCTATGTCCTTTCCTAGGACTAAAAGTACTAAAACTATCTCTAAACTAAATTTTATCTAAATGAGTTCATCCAAATTTTTCCCTCCCATTCCACCCGCGTAGGGGATGATTTCCGGAATAAAAATTATCCTACTTATGTCTTTCCCCAGGACTTTAACTATCTCTATACCAAATTTCATCTAAATGGGTTCCATCCAAATTTTCACCCCTAATTTCACCCCCTCAGGTGATGATTTTCGGGATGAAAACTATGCATTGTCCTTCCATGGGACTCCAACTATCTCTGTACCAAATCTTATCTAAACGGGTTCCATCCAAAGTTTCACCCCCCATTTCACCACCTTAGAGGTGATTTCCGGAATTAAAACTATCCTATGTCCTTTTCCAGGACTTAATCTATCTCTATACCAAATTTCATGAAAATTGGTTACATCTAAATATTCACCCCCTCATTTCACCCCCTTAAGGGATGATTTCCTGAATAAAACTTATCTTATGTCCTTCCCCGGGACTCAAACTATTTATATACCAAATTTCATCCAAATCGGTGAAGCGGTTTAAGTAGCTCCATACAAAATTTCACCCCCAATTTCATCCCCTTAGGGATGGATTTTCGGGATAAAAACTACCCTATATTACAAATTACTCATAACACCATATCGGTAAAGTAGAAATTGTTCTCTAATAACAGGTACAGATATGATATCGACGATTTTTTCTGTATGCGACAAAGTGGGTCGCTGGGCACTAAACTTTGAGGCCCTAAAAAGGTGCTTAAAATGGAGATTTATGCGTCGTCATCAAAATCATAGGTTTGTTACAGTATGTTCTATCAGTTTTCATCGAAAGTTGATTTTCGGTAAGTTTTGCCATATTTCACTAAACTGCCCGTAACTCCGTAACTAGAATCGACAAAGTGGGACGTTTTACTAAAAACCGTCACATATTTTTCGCTTCAGTTTGAGACCGAATGTGACAGAAAGATAAACATGGCTAATTTCATAGCCCTCTTTTTCCATAGGGGGTTGAAAGTAAACATCAAATAATCATTAAGTTCGAGCATATTTCGGCTGATATGATGATGATGATGATAAGGAATCTGTTCCAACTGTAATCAAAAGTAGTGACGATAGTTAGTTAACTTACGATAGGTAATATTGCGATGTAAATCTTTGTATAAATTAATAGCACTCACTTATGTCAAACTTAGCGAACGTGAAACGCTTCAGGCGTTTGTCACTCACCGTACGGTACGACGCGTATGCGTAGCTCTTAAAGCCTCTGCTAGACGGTCGCCAACACGCCACTCCGACCGAGCGACCTTGGTCGGCACCGACCACTGTAGTATGAAATTTTGCTCCAAACAACTGTCTACACGGTCGGTGCGGACCAAGGTCGCTCGGTCGGAGGGGCGTGTTGGCGACTGTCTAGCAGAGGCTTTTTGCAACGGCGCTCCCACGAAAATCAATCTTGAAGTTCGTATATCTTCGTATTAAAAGTGCGATAGAGACGGAGATATTCGTACTTCGAGTTTCACTTTTCGTGCTTGTGTGCCGCTGTGTCGACGGAAAGCAGTCTCTTAACAATGAACAAAAATCTTTGCAGCCCAACAAACCTTGAGAAGCATCAGCTTCTTCACAAGCATGGGGGCAACCGTGGACATAAATATCAGCAACAGAGGCACCACAGGAACATGCCGGCTGAAGCAGCCCAACGGGGTGGAAGTGGACCTTTCGACCCTCAACCTGGTCGGCGTCACGGTCCAACCGAGCAGCAAGTTCGTTTCCTGTCGAGTTACCATTGGACCGATGACAGCCGCGCTGCTTGGCAATTGGGAGTTGATAGAGAATTCTGGAGTCACTTCTCGCATTCAGCCTGCGACTATCGCGTGGGCTGGTAAGTTCGTCTCTAATGGGACACTTAATTCTGTAAAATAAATGTGATTACACACTTTTTTCACGACTATGGCGAAGCCAAAGGGAAGTGTTATGTTTTTAGTGTTCCGTACTAAAATTGGTCCAACGGAACACTTATTTAGCAGTGAATTCGAAGAAAAAATTATATTAACGTACCTATAGCAATAGTAAAGTGTAGGTAGAATGTCAACTCCACGACGCCCTCCCTGATTGTATCTCTGGTACAGTCAAGGTCACCAACATCAATTGTATTGGGTCATGTATATACCCAAAGTTGCAAAAATATGTGTACGTAAAATACGTGTGTGTAAGTACCTTACTTCCGTAGTAATAAGGTCTGTATGTATACATATTTCTGTAAGTTTGTGGTGTATACATATTGGTGACCTAGACTGTACATTAAAATATACAAGTAAATTTGTAATAATGATCTCAAGAACATGACAAGGCCAGATGATAATGATAGATTAATCATATATTGACAAAGAAGAAATGGCTTTCAGAAACCTCAAATCCCTCAGCGACAGCGCGACAAAGAGTCCTGAGCGGAGAGCAACATTACAAGGTAGACCTTGGCGGTTTAGTCGTCGCAAACCTACGCCGAGAAAGCGGTACCTTCGAGGGTTGCTTCATCACCGCCCCAGACGGCACCACCATGCCCTTGTCGGACACCACTGACTATCCTGGCATTGTATGGACTTTGAGGCCCACTTCTATAGACATTTGCCATGTACAGCTGGGCCCTGTCGACGCGGATATGGTCGGGAGATGGGTGATGCTGGCGTGGTTAACGCACGATGGAAACAGAATCGAGGCGCAACAGCCAGTCCATGTTCACGAGGAAGGTAAGAGTGAAATAAATGGTACATTTGAGTGGATTTTATTGATAAGTATAGTCTGATTTTCGATGGAAAAATGTATTCCGCAAGCTCTCTTCTCCTTTTGAAGCAGTTTGTGGAAAAAAATTGTTTAGCCTTTTGGAGTCGTTAACTTTGTGACACAATAATTTGACTATTCAGGTTGATTTTATGTTTTAGATGGCGTCGAGCACTTGCCCGTGTTGGAATATCTTACCCACACTGGAAAAACGTACGACATCAGCTTGAACCGGACAGTAAACCTCGCCACTTGCGTTTTAATTGATCCCCACGGCACAGAATATACCCTCAGCACAGCCCCTAGCATTCCAGGAGTGACTGTCTACAACGCTGACCGATACGTCATCTGTCGGGTGTCGATAGGTCCCATGGAAGAGAGCTTGATAGGTGAATGGACGTTGGTTCAGCAAAACACAGATACTACGCAGCGTCGGCAGCATGTCGTCTTTCAGTGGGCAAGTAAGTCGAATCAAAGAGAGAACTTACAGCTACGTAAATGTAGTACTTATAGGTATTTAGTAGAGCTTTTATGAAGATTATTATTGACAATAACTTTATTGTTTATATTTTCAGATCCATCAAACCCGGGTGAAGAGTCTTGGTTTGTGCTGCACGATATTCCAAGGCAGATGTTTGCTACCACTGGATCCACTACAGAGTTAATGATCAGTAGGAACGAAGGTTTCTTTGAGTTTTGCTACGTCACAACGCCTGCTGGCGTGCATTTGCCCATGTACGGAAGGAACTATCCGAGCATTCAGCACGTATTATCCAACAGGATGTCGTCATGCATTGTTCAATTGGGACCCTTAGATGCTGAGATGTGGGGTGATTGGATCCTGCATGCAAGGCATAATGTCAATGGGAGAAACATTGAATTGGCACAAATTTTTCATGTTAGTCAAGACAGTAAGTACCTACCTGCCCAATATTATATCGAGGGTTATCTATGGTTGGCAAAACAGAAACAATAAAACCCTTTTATTTTCAGCTGGCATCAGAACATTGCCACGAGCGAGGCAATGGACACACATAGGAGCTACTGTTGATATCAATCTGAATCAAAGCGGAGTGACTTCTGTTTGTCGGCTTCAGGCACCGAATGGGATCGAATACAGTATTACCCCCGGAACGACACCTTTAACCGGTGTCAGTGTACACAGCAGCTCCAGATATGTGTCCTGTAGGGTAACCATCGGACCGATGACGGAGAATCTCTTGGGAGAGTGGATACTGGTGGAACAAACTACCGGACAGCAGCGCAGGCAACCAGTCATCATTCAATGGGCGCGTAAGTATATTTACAGACATCAGCCCCAGAGACAAAAAGCCATAGAAGACTACAGAGAACCTATAATAACTAACCCGTATTTATTATAAATATATTTTGTAGATCCGGCAAACCCAGAGAGGGAAGCGAGACAACTAATTATAGCCCCCGAGATAGTATTCCCAACAGACCTCGATAGTATAGTCGAAGTGGAGGTCAGGCGAGAAATGGGCACATTCGAAGGTTGCTTCCTGACCATTCCAGACGGAACGGTGATCCCAGTGTTGTACAATACCGAGTACCCTGGCATAAGGCTTGGCCAACCTACTAGGCTTTCGAGCTGTCCCGTCGAGATCGGTCCTGTGACAGCTGATATGGTCGGCCGGTATACGCTATCAGGACTCGGCCTCCATATTGGGGTTAGGACGGAGTCACAGCAGAGCATCAATGTTGTCGAAGATGGTAAGGATATATTTTTAAAAGCTCTATTATCAACTTAACACAAGTAATGTACATTGCTTTGGTATTTCAAAAATAGTTTACTACTAGTAACTTACCATTTATATTTTTTATAAATTGTAGATGGAATCACAAATCTACCGTTACATCACGTGCAGACGCACAGAGGAGATATGGTGGACATCAATTTAAGCCAAAGTGGTAGCATTGGCACATGCATGCTCAGAAACCCGGCGGGTCAGGTCTTTGTCCTAGACTCCACGTTCAGCGCTTCTGGAATCACAGCGCATAGTGGCAGCATATTTGTTTCTTGCAGAGTCACTATTGGACCAATGAGTGACGACCTGCTAGGCGATTGGACTCTGATGCACCAAGTCGCTGGGCAAAGGGAAAGGCGGGCTCACGCCGCTGTATTCTGGGCAAGTAAGTAGAAGTATAATAAATTACTCGCACTATACATTACCTATTTGAATCAAAATTTCAGCACCCTTAGATGCCCACTAGGCTGTTATATTTTTGACAATACCCTTTCAAAAAAATGTAAAAAATAACCACATGTTATGGATAACTTGTTTAATGATTCCAATGCTATTCACAGATCCGATGGACCCCTCATCTTCGTATCAGGTTATAACAGCACCAGAACAAAATGTTGTGGGAGCATTTGGCGAGACCATCAGCGTCACAGTACCTTGGTCTCCAGGTCTCCAAGTAGGCTGCGTTATTATAGCTCCTGACGGAACTGTAATGCCCCACGCCGAAGGCCTCAACTACCCTGGGATCGGCTGGGCCAGAGGCAACAGTGCTGCTGCTTGTACAGCTTTACTAGGCCCGCTCGATGATAGTATGATGGGCAGATGGACCTTGGCGGCAAGGTTTGACAACATCGAAACTCTCATCGAGTCACAACAGTCTATTACGTTATCACGCAATAGTAAGTCATCATGAAATTTCAGCAGTTACTGATCAGTTATATAGGAAATGTGTTTGATGCCATTTGTTTGCGTTTCAGCTGGAAACGAAATGGAATTACCAGCGCTGGAATATTTGACTAACATCGGTGCCTCAGTTGATCTTAGTTTGGATAATATACCAGATCCAGTTCAAAGCTGTGCTCTGTTGACACCTGACGGGCAATACCACGAGCTTGCCGAGGATTCCAATATACCTGGAGTGACAGTCCGCGGACCGAGCAAGTTTGTGTCGTGCAGAGTCACTATTGGGCCTATGACCGAGCAACTATTAGGCACTTGGACGCTTGTGGAAAATAAGGCGGGTGGGTCTCACAGGAGGCAAGCAGCTGTCTTCTCATGGGCAAGTAAGTGTCGTCGAGTCGAGTGGTCCTCTAGTATCCGAGTAACGTGATTGACCGTATTTGACCTGCATGCAGTTAGGCTTATTGTATAGAGTTTGTATGGAGACTGTAATTGGCTGCGGTTTGATTGTACCGGCAATTCCTACAAATAATTATATTATTCCAGATCCTTCAAATCCCGACGCAGTGCCAAGGTTGATGATTGCTGCCCAACAAGAACTAAGAGCAGATACCGGTGAAATTCGTAATGTGTTTGTATCAAGGGAAGAAGGTTTCTTTGAGGGTTGTTACGTTACCACCCCCGATGGCGCAGTTTTGCCATTGTTCCCTCATATGCACTACCCTGGCATCACACATGCCGGTCTTAACCGAATGACAGCTTGCTTCGTCGATCTTGGACCTATGGATAGGGATATGGTCGGGTCGTGGATCATAGCTGCTAGGTTCAACAATGCTGGAAGCAGAGTAGAGACACAGTTGCCAATCAACTTCCTTCTAGTCGGTGAGTCAATTGAACATGTCGACATTCAAATTAATTTTTGCAATAGGTACCTACTGTAACATGCATTATTTTATTGTCCTGTGATTTACCTACTATTATAACGGATACCGGCCGTTTGAAAGATGTACTGTGTGGCTAACATTCTATCTTCTTTTTTTCGTTACAGACGGCACGCATATTCATCCACCTATTCACGAACTGACATATTACGGCGGTTTCGTGGACTTAAACTTGAACCAAACCGGAGTGGGTGGAGGCTGTAGTTTGACGACTCCTGACGGTGAAGAGCATGTCTTAGGCACGCTTTCGAGTATACAAGGAGTTGCCATACATCTGGCGAGTAAATTCGTCGCGTGCAGAGTCGTTATAGGACCGATGACTGAAGCGCTTTTAGGCGACTGGGTTATTACGCATTTGGGTTCAGATAATACTGAGAGGCATCAACCTATGACAATCGCTTGGGAAAGTAAGTTGTGAAAAAATATATGTAGAGGAGTTTATGTATTTGATCCTTGCAATAATTACTCATCTGAATATCTGTCAATCTAGACTAGCTTCCCACAAGGTGGCTTGACCCACATTCGTAGAGGAGAAATTATGTTTTATATTATGTTTTGAGATCTGTATATGTGCGAGATAACGCCCATCACCTCATGAAATTTGATTTTATTTGCATCTAAGTGATGATTTTTCTCGATTCAGATCCATCAGAGCCGTCGGCCCAACGGCAAGTATCAACGCAAGCGCAACAGTCGTATAACGTTCGATTCGGTACTATCATATCTACTTCAATCATGCGTGAAGACGGCGTATTCGAGGGCTGCTTCCTTAGCACCCCGGACGGTACCGTCCTCCCCGTCATGGAGAACAACGCCTACCCTGGCACAATCTGGGCGGGTGCCAACAGAATCACTGCTTGTTTCGTCCAGATAGGTCCTGTTGATCCGGAGGAGGAGGGCACTTGGGTTCTCGTCGCCAAATCTAACAATTATGGAGTCCGCACAGAATTACGGATACCTCTGCAAATAACACTTATGCGTAAGTAAGATTTTATTAGGTACCGTATCACTCTGATTTTAATTTCTACTACCTAGTTGTGGTTTTAATTCTGAGGGTCTAATTTTCGTGAGATGGGATACGGCTCCATAACAAACACTATATCTACGGAATATGATTTGTGTGAAATTTTTGTCTAACGCCAGGAAGTGAAGCCTATAATGAATAATTTAAAAATGTGTTTCTAAAATATTTTAGAAGGGCAACCTCTCCTCACTGACAATCTTCCGAGGCAAGAAATGTTCACTTTCACTGGAGGATTTGTGGACATAACTCTTAACGAAACTGGAAACATCGCTGGCTCATGCAGTCTGAGGAATCCCGCCGGACAGACCTTCGTCCTCCAGAACACTGTGATGCTGCCAGGAGTACAGATGCGGGACAACAATCAATTCGTGTCGTGCAGCGTGAGAATCGGGCCGATGTCGCAAGAACTTCTCGGCACATGGACCCTCATTCAACAGGACACCGTGACAACAGAAAGAACACAGGCGGTTCAAATTTCTTGGGCCCGTAAGTAATACCTGTGTTATTTTTAGGGTTCCGGAGCCAAAATGGCAAAATCGGAACCCTTATAGTTTCGTCATGTCCGTCTGTCCGTCTGTCCGTATGTCACAGGCATTTTACTCGAAAACAATAAGGTGTATTTGAATAAAATGTGGACGATAGGTGTACTTTGTTAGCCGCTACATAATTCTGTAATGAAATGAGTAAAAACAATTTTTTTAGGGGTGCCCTCCATACATGTATCTACTTATAAGAAGGTAAAAAAAAAACTATATAAGTCGACGTGTGTGTGGCACTTTAATCGTTAGGCCTTTCAAAATAAATATAAGGTTACTCAGCAATTTTTTGATTAAAGAAATATAGTCGGAGACAATCGCCCTGAAAGTCACACAAAATGTGTGTGTCCCCTCTAATTTTCAAACGGTGCGATATTTTTTTTTATAAAATACATGCTTATTAAATTCTTTCACCGAAAATTATTTTGAACAAGATCGATTCAAAGGTTTTCGAAATATTGCTGAAAAACTGCCTTCCCTATAGAAAAGGATGTAAGTGCCATATGATTTTGTGACCATACCACCTTTTTAATAGGCTTCGTTGTACGTGGTTGGCCGGGTTTTTTAATATAATGTTGTAACGACACGTACTTGGCCGGTTTTTTTAATATAATGTTGTAAACAACTCTACTTACCTTATTACCTCCGAATATTTTGTCCAACTGTTATAAATATTTGCGGACAATCTTACACAAATCAACCTAGTCCCAAACTAAGCAAAGCTTGTACTATGGGTACTAGACGATGATATAGATACTTATATAGAGAAATAAATACTTAAATACATAGAAAACATCCATGACTCAGGAACAAATATTCGAGCTCATCACACAAATAAATGCCCTTACCGGGATTCGAACCCAGGACCTCTTGCTTCGTAGGCAGGGTCACTACCAACTAGGCTAAAGCGGTCGTCATATATATATATATATATGAATAAGTACTTACTCTTTCTTTAGTCTAGTGGGCCTAGTGGCACAAAACATCTCACTCAAGCTGAGAAGCCGTGCCAAAGCACTTCATTATTTATGGAGAAAGGCCATGCCAGGATAAGCTAAGTGAATCTGCCCCTAGCGAGTTTTGACTTGTAATTTTTTTTATTGATTTGTCTTTCTATTAGTATTGAGCATGCCAAATTTCAGCTCCGCAAACTGTATCGTTTTTTTTTTTTTTTAAAACAAAATCTGATATTTCTTCAATATTTTTTTTTTCTAGCCGGCTGATTTTGACCTGAGTCACGTATATTGTGCATGTAACAAAGACAATTATATGTACATATGATATTAATTTTAGAACATATTGTCATATAAAAACTTGAAAGAAAATTGTTGATTTAAAAAAAAAAAATTATAGTATTATCACGTCAGCAACACCTCCAGATTATATTAATACTTTCAATTTTTTTTTATAAACTCTATTTTTGTTTCAAGTTTTTGTATAGCTATATATTCTAAAATTAATATCATATAATTGTCTTTATTACATGCACAATATACGTGACTCACGTCAAAATCGGCCGGCTAGAATTTTTTTTTAAGAAAGATCAGAGTTCGTTATTTTAATATAATCATAAAGTTTGGGGAGCTGAAATCTGGCATACTCGATACTAATAGAAAGACAAATCATTAAAAAAAATTACAAGCCAAAACTCGCTGGGGGCAGATTCACATAGCTTATCCTGGCATGGCATTTGTATCCCATAAAAAACATTCCATGTAAAAAATAGGGCAACTCTCGAAACTCTTCCACAGTAAAAAGTGGTGAGATATTTCGTAGAGCCAAGTCAGGCATTCTTATTAAACTTTATCCTAAATAAAATTCTGCAACTTAGGAATCACACAACTTCGCTGCATTTACTGATTTTTGCATACCTAAAACTTTGTAAGTGTGATTGCCAAGTCACAAAATTTTATTTACCAAGCAAATAAAGATTAATAAGAATGCTTGACTTGGCTGTACGAAATATCTCACCACTTTTTACTGTGGAAGAGTTTCGAGACTTGGCCTATTTTTTACATAGAATGTTTTCTATGGGATCTCATTTCTTTTGGTAGTTATCAACTTTGTATGGAAATGTTATTTTACCAACGGCAATTAACGTTTGTATAGTTTTGCAAGACGGACGGAACCGCCAAAGTAACATTGTAATCGCATGTATTTGTATAGGATTACAAACTTACTTATGCAGTTTGTATATCTCAGAATCGTGACTGAAATAGCAATATTTTTGGTTTTTTATGAATGGATAGGCTAAAAACTAATTATGTTTAAAATTTGGAGCTTGTGGGTCTGCTAGAAGTACCTTAGAATTATGTTGATCATTATAACATTATAAGTCAATAAGTGAGTGAGTATGTCAGTGACAAAACTAAGGAACTTTGACAGACAATAGTTCTTAAACAAATTGTTCAAATTGAATGTTATTGACAATATATCTAAGCTATATTATGCCCTACATGTTACTGAAAATTCAGGGTTCTAGCTTTAGCCAGCACAAAAGGATGTTGAAAATGGCCTGAACCTGAATGGCTTCGGGGAAAGGATGGTTCGGCCGTGCCTCTTTGTTTTGCTCGACTTGGCGGGGGCACTCCCGTGCCCCCAGATTGACAGTGCTTCTACGCCTCTCAACAATATACCCATGGGACCACCGACGAAATTGCAAAAAAAATAAGAGCCAATTAACAGTTAACTGTGAGTTAAGGATGAGTTAATTGAGAGTTAATGTATAGAACAGCTGATATTTTTTTTGCATTTCGTGGTCGGTTTCTTGGGAAAAGTTGTTCAGTGTTACCCGCTTATTCGCTTTTGGTCTTCTTGCTCCACGACCCCGAAATCACCCTGTATTATTTAGTGGATGTAGGTGTAGTAGTGAGACAATAATGAAGGGTGTTAAATAAATTTTATCTATGATTTCACAGATCCAGCTAATCCTGAAGATCCTCCGACGCTAGTCAGATTGCCTGTAGAGGAAATTGTCGTGGAAGAAAACACCGTTTTCACAATAGCCGCGCCTAGAAACTTCAATGACAGCTTCTCCGAAGGCTGCTCCATCACCACTCCAGACTTCACTAATCTGCCAATCTTCATGAACAACAGATACCCTGGAATTGAGAACACGGGTGGCGATCGTCACACGATATGTTATGTGGACGTTGGTCCGATCACACCTGAAATGGCGGGTCTATGGATACTCGCGTCGATAGTCAATAGAGCTGGGGAGAGGATCATTTCGGAGACGCCAACTCATATAACCATTAGCGGTAAGCATTTTTCAGTTGGCCCTCCACTATGTAGACCATTTTTTCGTGTTTGAATGATGCGACAACGACAACGTAATGTATGATTATCCAAATTATCCGCAACAAACTTCGTCTAATATTAAATACTTACAACCAATAATCAGCAACATGCTTCGTCAAGACTCGGTTACAAAAATTAAACAAAAATATAACATGGGAAAGAAAAACAATATTACGGTATTTTATTATCCAAATTAATTTGTTTATTGGATAAGTTTCTGGCATGTTGAAGGAACTGACGCTTGACTGCTGACGACAAATGGCTTTCTCTGTCGATATCTTAGTTTCATTGTATTGACTGGACCAGCTTTTAGCACGTTAAGGAAGTGACGCTAAACTATTGACGACAAGTGACCATTTCATTTCAGACGGAGTTGTAAGGTTACCAGCGTACCAACACGTCGCTTTTGAGGGACACTTTATCGACCTTGCTTTAAACCAGACAGGAAACACTGGCAACTGTCTCCTAAGGGTCCCAGCGGGACACGAATACACTCTGGCCGCAGCAGGTGGCTTGAATGGTATCACAGTACACGAAGAAAGCAAATTCGTGTCCTGCAGGGTGGTGATAGGTCCGATTACCGAAACGTTGATCGGGGATTGGGTTTTGATTCAGCAGTTTAATGATCCACATTTGAGGGAACAGCCGGCTACGATTTCTTGGGCCAGTAAGTGTCTTGTTGACATATTCCGTATGTTTAGTAAATTTTATAAGCATGTGTACTGTTACCTTAATCACAACATCAATCGTTATTTATTCCATTCTAGCGATTAATAATTTTCATCGGGCAACTTTTAAGTCATAAATTCTCTGAATAGAAGCTCCTTAACGACCTCTGTAGCCCAGTTGGTAGTGACCCTTTGCTTACGAAGCCGAAGGTCCCGGGTTCGAATCCCGGGAAGGGCATTTTTTTGTGTAATGAGCACGAATATTTGTTCCTGAGTCGTGGTTGTTTTCTATGTATTTAAGTATTTATTTATCTATATCGTCGTCTAGTACCCATAGTAAAAGCTTTGCTAAATTTGGGACTAGGTCGATTTGTGTAAGATTGTCCTCAAATATTTATTTATTTATTTTATTTAACCAGATAAAAAGTACATATAAGTACCTACCTATATTGATTTTAAAAAGCAAAACGTTATTATAGATCCTGAAGATACGGCGTCGGAAGTATGGGACATCAAAACTGAACCTGACACAGATATTTACGGAGACTACGGTGCCACCGTCGAAATCAGTGTGCCACGGGGCGACTTGAACTATCTCTTTGAGGGCTGCTTCATCACGGCCCCTGACGGCGTCACCCTTCCCATCTTCCCAACTAACGCGTAAGTATTGCGTAGAAACATGTAACAGTAAATTTGCACCCACCTTTTTGATTTTTCAAAATACTTATTGACTGAATTTAAAATCGTATGGCAAGTTGGTAACCAGCTATCTTCCATCGTTTCAAACGAAAAAAATAATGAGTAACGAGTAACATAAAAAAGTTTATACTTATTACCTAGTGTGATTATAATAAGTATTTGAGGTGAAGTTCAGAAACACAATTCCTCTTAAACATAATTCCTCCCCCAAATATCTGGGAGTTACCTTTGATAGAAGCCTGAACTTCAAACAGCAACCTGAGAAAGTGTCTGCAAAGCTGAAAACTCGCGATAGCATCATCCAAAAACTCACCGGAACTACCTGGGGTGCCAATGTGCGTATACTCTCCGGACCTCAGCATTATCGCTGGTATATTTGACGGCTGAATACAGCTCTGCGGTCTGGCTGAACAGCGACCACACTTCCCAGGTTGACGTCCAACTCCACCACACGATGCGCCTCATCTCGGGATGCCTTAAGCCTACTCCAACTTACTGGATACCAGCCCCTATATACTGCCTCCTCATATGCGGAGAGAAAGATGCCTTGGATTCGAAATACAAAAAATCCGGGCATCTCCAACACTACCCGTCCATGAAGACCTAGCTGACTTTAAAAAGACAAGACTAAAGTCACGCCACGCTCCAGCGCTGAGATTCCATGATCCAGAACCAACTTCCAACCTACAGGAATCCTGGGCACCTGAATGGGAGTCAAGATCTCTTCCTGATGATATCTTTGATGATGGCTTTGAAGAGCCCCGACGCGTTTGGTGGATGCTGAATCGGATAAAGACGGGAGTTGGGAACTGTGCTTACTTATAGCACAAATGGAACTGGTGCGAATCAGCAGTGTGCCGGTGTGGAGCTCCCGAGCAGACTGTTCACCACACGGTATTTGACTGCCCTCTAACCAAATACCACGGGCACGGAAACCCTTAAATATTTATTTTATTCTGTTTTTGAGTATTTGTTGTTATAGCGGCAACATAAATACATCATCTGTGAAAATTTCAACCGTCTAACTATCACGGTTCATGAAAAAAAAAAAAAAATAAAATTTAAAATTTGAACTGTTTATTTCAATTGATAGACAACAAAAATTATTCAGGTACAACTTAACCCAATCTTAAATTTTAAAGATTATTAGCTAAGTTTAGTTAGTTATATATCATATCATTGACATTTTAATTAAAATTAAAATTATTGTTAGTAAGTTTTTGTTAGTTATTGTTAGTTAAGTTAAGAATTAACATTATTTTTTACACTCAGTATGGCTTTCTTAATTACATATTTGGCTTTATGCGGTTTATCCCTTATACAATCCATTACATTTTCCAATATATTTGTAGGGAAGCTGTTTAAGATAACAGGCACATAACTGGACCAGACCCTTTGTCCATAAAAGTTTTTGCTGATTAGTACCGTAAAGGTTTTATTATTTGTTAGTGTCCGGAGGTTCTGTGGTCTGCTATACCTATTCAGTCCTCCTAGGCATTGCCTATATTCTAGAATTACTGCCATTTTAACTTTATCATATACATTAAGGATTCTACAATATTTAAATAGTTTATCATAGTTGTTTTTGTGCTTATATTTTACTATAAGTGGTACAATTGTCTTTATCAGCCTTAATTGTAACTTGTATATACGCTGTAGGTATGTTTTATATGTTCTTCCATAGCTAGATATGGCATAATTTATCACTGAATCAGCCATGGCCAAGTATATTAGACGAAGTGTGCTATATGGCATTTTATTTTTAAGTATGTTTAGCTGACTGAGTATTGCTCTTAATTTTTTACATACATGGTCAATGTGTGGGCTCCAGTTAAATTTGTTATCTACTAATAAACCAAGATATGTATGCTGTTTTACTAGGTCTAGGGGCTCACAGTTGCAGCACGGAATTGAGTCATGCATGCAGGGGTGTTTGTGGGCAACTATTTTGGGCACTATATTAGTTTTATTATGTGATGAATGTATGTGCAATACTTTGGTTTTTTGGTAGTTAATGGATAGGCCCATATCATGTGACCACCTGCATAATGTATCAAATTCGCGCTGCATTTTGCGTTCAGCCACAGATATGTCACTATCAGCTGTTATTAGGCAAGTATCGTCAGCATATCGTATGAGATACAGCCTGGTGACAGATGAACAGACAGACAGACGGACGGACAGCGGAGTCCTGGCCCTGGTCCTGGGAATAGGGTCCTGTTTTACCCTTTGGGTACGGAACCCTAAAAACAGCTTCTTCTTTTTTCGAATTAAATTCCAACACATGTATAATTCTTAAGGTCTACTCCTTCAACGTAGTAAAAAACGTTAATGTTTATCCAGGTACCCAGGTATTGAGCACATGGGCGTGAACCGAGTGACGGCCTGCTTCGTCCATCTGGGGCCGATCGACAGTGCCATGGAAGGAACCTGGGTCCTGGCAGCCAGGTTCAACGACAACGGAGTCAGGCATGAGGACCGCCAGCCGTTCGTCTTGGCTATTGGACGTAAGTGCAACTAACAATCCAAATCATCATCATCATCATCATCATATCAGCCGAAAGACGTCCACTACTGGACATATGCCTTCCCCAAAGAGTGCCAAAATGACCGGTCCTGCGCCACCTGCATCCAGTGGACTCCCGCGACCTTTACGTCATCAGTCCAGCTTGTCCACAATCCAAATACAAGGTATATCCTATACCATTAAACGAGCAATATTTGTATATAGGTACGTATGTATGTATATACATTTGCAATCACGTTCTCGGAAACGGCTGTAACGATTTTGATGAAATTTGGAATATAGCTGGTTACGGGGGCGAGAAATAGATCTAGATAGGTCTCATGTCCGGGAAAATTCGTTTTCTCCGTATTTTCTCCATTTTCATCCGAGCGGAGCTCGGTCGCCCAGGGACTTCATATTATATGCCCAAGATTATGGGACGAGGGCTGTTGCCGATTTATTTATTTTCGTTTTCTTCTGAGGAAGCCTGCGCTGCGGATATTTACGCACGCGCAGTAGGCATAATACATCAAAACCATTCATATATTTACTTATATCAACAGGCCCTCCAGCCACATTCAACTCAACAGCGCTGATCGTCAGCCTGACCGTAATCTTCGGCCTCGTGTTCGTCGTGATCGGAGTCATGAGCGTCAAGAGGAGCAGGGACTGGACTACCGAGCAGTGGCACAGGTCCAGGGGTTGGAGCAATCAGCGGTGGCACCGGATGCGGTCCAGCATGCGATCTGTCTCCAGCCGGAGTCCCGTCGTAAATGACCACGAACTGGGATCTAGAAATCCATAATTTCCCTGAGCAGGGCCGTATACCGGTATTCATAATAATTTACTTTAAAAACAAAGTTTTAACCGACTTCAATTCAGTACTTCGCCAAGCCATATTTCCCCATTTTCTTTCCAATTTACAACATGAACTGCTCTCCGAGACCAAATGCGTTGATTATTACAGAAAAACCCCAAGTCGCTATATGTAGGCTGATAATATTTATTTGAGGAGTTCCGTCGATTCCTCAAGGATCTCAGAATTAAAACTTTATTAGTTGCTACTTCAACGGAATCATGTCAGAATCTTTGACGTAGGTACTTTACATATTTGAGAAGTTCCAAAAGTCATCAGTTCCACTTCACCAAAATTGCGATTTCCGAGGGTTAATACACGAGTTAAAATAGAAAATATCGGAATGAGTACACGCGTGCTTATAAAATTTGAGGGTTGGCCTCAATTTTCCTGGGATCCCATCATTAGATCCTGATTTGGTGACCATGGAACTCAAGGTACCTATACTCTATCGATTAAAAATTAATTTTGGAGAACGTTCTACAATTGACGGAGAAATCGGCGAACATACCTACATAAAAAAAACAGTGCACATAACCTCCACATACCGTGAACATATAACCTCCTCCTTTTTTGAAGTCGGTTAAAAAATAAACGAGTCTTCCCTCAATTCGCGATGTTCTTTTGGTATTTAGGTAATGCCGCTGAAGCTGAACTATTAGATGAGTCCATTAGAATACAAAAATAAGAAATACCTAATAAGCCAGATACCGAAATTGAATACCGGTATATTTGTATGAAATAAATACAGGCTGTACGAGTACACACAGTGCCCGGTCAAAGTCTTTTTGTATAATTTGTATGGGTTTCTAGTACTTAGATTGATGTTCGCAGTTATATGATTAAGGTTGGCAGACTGAAGCTACTTTAGATGAAACCTAATGTAAATAGGTGCATTAGGCTGAACCTACTAGCAATGCTTAATGTGAAATTGACTTAGGTTACAGTTGAGTAAATTTCGCTTTACTTTAGGTTAAACGTAGGTAGGTATTATTTATATCACTTATATGTAAAAAATATTTAATGTTATAGTTTTTATATTATAAATGTTATAATAATAAAACTAGTAAAATGTATGAATGATTACAATATCTTTTGTTCTAATAATAAACTGTGATATACTGACTGACTGCATATTTGATTATAGGGTCATTGCGCCGGTTATCCGACCAGCTTTAGTTAGCGACCACATGAATAGAGGTGGTCGCGAACCGGCGCAATGACCCTACACCATTATAGTATTTATGGTATGTTGTTTTTAATGACATATATGTATTGACTATCTGGAAAGGTCTCCGTTGTAGTCTCCATGTCCAGTCCATGCTCGTTGAAAACATTTCCTCTCCGAACCACAGAGAGAATTGGAAATGTTAGGCACTTACCTAGGTAGGTATGTGATTATACTATAAAATATAAATGATTGTAAAGATAGCTCTTTGTAATTAATACCCGATGTTAAATTATCTCTCGGATAAAAGGATCGTGGATACGTGTTCTCAATTATTGTAAATATAATAATTAATCCTGATTACTTTGTTATCACTTTATCATTATACCTTTGGTTTGGCACGTATCTTTTATCTTCAGAAAAGTATTGTATTTTTCTGATAAGTTGGTACTGCCCACAGGAGTAGGTATCAATTAGAAATACTTACGATGTAATCACTTACTAATGCATTGTTACTTATTACTCTACCTTAATTTGTCAACAAGTGCAATGGAATTTCCTTCAGTAGAACTAAAGGAAATTCCATCATTTCTACTTAGTCACAGGATTAACAGTAATAGTGCGTGTTGTTAGGGGATTCCGTCGAACAAATACTTCACTTTTGGATACCAGTGTCATCTTTTAATATTTTGTTAGGCATGTCTTCTGGATACCAAAACTGCCAGGAAACTATCTCTAAGGAGTCGGTCTCCCCTGTAATGACGTCATCAAAAACGCCGCTATGTACATACGTTTATATTATATGCACTGGAACACAAGTTTCATGTGCTCTGCCTACCCCTTTTAGGAACAAAGGCGTGATTGTATGTATGTATGTATATGACATCATGGTTCAGGTAAAATTCCCACTTTTCAAAAAGCCTCCGCGGCAATAAAGATTATGTCATAACTTATGAACTAGACACTTTAGAGGCTGTCTCTTTGCAGTTTTGCGGTGCACAGAACATGTTTAACGACATACTAAAATTTTGTACTGGTTTCTGGGAAATAGTAGAAGTAGTAGTAATATTCTTTATTGCACCACAACATAAGAAGAACATGATACAGGAGTAGATTACAATAGTAATTTCGATAAATATAATCTTATAGGGAAAACTTGCTTTGCGTTAATTTCAAATTAAAGGAAAAATTTAGGCTCCGAGCCGGATTCGAACCGGCCACCACAGGCATACATGGCCCATCGCTACTAACCAACTGAGCTATGCCTGTGGTCGCAGTTTCGAATCCGGCTCGGAACCTAAATGTTTCCTTTAATTAAAAATTTATGAATTTAGTTAGCAGCGTTACTGCTTAAAAAAACAAAATTAATTTTTGCTTTGTGTTGTTGGTTTTTTGATGACGCGATTATAGGAGAGACCGACTCCTTAGAGGTTGTCTCCCGGCAGTTTTGGAATCCAGGGGACATGCATAACAACATGCTCAAATATGGCGCTGATATATGAAAGTGAAGTATTTTCTCCTAACAACATGCACTATAAGTACCTACCAACACCAAGTTGCATCCGCGATCATACACATTTAAATGTTGCTTCTACTTTGTTTCTTTTGATAATTATAAGGGTGTTTAGGCCAGTCCCCTTCAATTCACTTCAATTGAGATGACATTTTGTACAGAGATACTTTGAATTGAAACTAACCTTTTCACCTCAGCAGCTCGAACAAGCATATTTTGCTGCGTGAAAACAGTGAGCAAAATACGATTTTGCTCACTCCGTGAGTCAAAGTAGCTTTTTAATTTTGATATCGAGCACTGACATTTCATAGTGTGGGGTCTATTACAAATTCATAATATTTCAACTTTAAGAGCACTGTCCCTTTCATTTTCAGTACGAAAAAAGAATACGACCGAAATAGGTCGACTCATAGTTCGATATTCGAATTTAAAAGTAGATTCCCAAAACAGCGCGAACAAAGTTACACATTCGAAAACACACTTAACATACTTATAAGATTAAATTACCAAAAAAATTTATACAAAGGAATGTTATAAATTGAAGAGAAAAAAACATGGAGCATCTCACATAAAGTAGTTGCCCAAAAAGGGAAAAAACGTGAATTTTCCTACGCTGAACAATCAATGATTCTATTTTGAACAATCTTCATTTTTAAGAATGTATAGGTACTACAGATGCAGTTTCAGAACGCACACCCAGCGCCCCGCCCCTTTAAAAAAGCCGGCGCGCTGTTAAATAAAAAAATTGTTTTCATTTTATTCGTAATATTATTCTGCGCTATTGATTATAGTTTTGAATATAAAAACGAATAGGATTAATTATTTATCTATCTAACTAAGAAATATACTTATATCTAGTGAATTCATTGAAGATGACAGTATTTAACACCAATATACCATGTAATATACTAACGATATTATGAATAAATGAATATGAATACGCTTAATTTTTGGAGCGCACGCGCGACGCGCGTAACCGTAACATAGTGTCATTTCTGCCTACGAAGCAGGAGGTCCCGGGTTCGAATCCCGGTCAGGGCATTTATTTGTGTATTTATCACGAATATTTCTTCCTGAGTTATGGATGTTATATATGTATATAAGTATCTATATGTATGTATCTATTATATACATATATCATCGCCTAGTACCCACAACACAAGCCTTACTGAGCTTACCGTGGGCCTAGGTTGATTTGTGTAAGATTGTCCCGTAATATATATATATATATATTTTTTTTATTATTTCGCCGGTTACGCTACGGTGGTCACCTTCGGTTAGCGACCACTTGAAGAACATGTTTTTTTCAATTAAAGATAACATCAAATAGGCTCTGTTGTATTGTTTGTAGTTATGGAATAGGAATTTACAAAAAAAAACGAGAAAATATGCTTCAGCAGTTCACCAAGTCAGCTAAGTGGTCGCTAACCGGCACATGAAATTAGGTGGTCGCCAACCGGCGAAATAACCCTATATTAGATTGAATAGGGTCATTTCGCCGGTTACGCGACCACCTTCGGTTAGCGACCACCTGAAGAACATGGTTTTTTCAATTGAAGATAACATCAATTCTACAGAGCCTATTGAAACAGTTAGCCGTATACATTATTGTTTGTAGTTATGGAATAGGAATTTACAAAAAAAAAGACAAAATATGCTTTCAGTTCACCAACTCAGCGAAGTGGTCGCTAACCGGCACATGAAATTAGGTGGTCGCTAACCGACGAAATGACCCTACTTCAAAAATTGCTCGAAAATATGAGTGAAATGTGGGAACATGAGTGACAGTATTTTAACAATAAAAGGTACCTACGGTTAGTTTTAAGTGTTGTGTTAGTGTCATGCGAGACTCGTATAGATTACTAAAATGTGCTTTAGACTGTCGTCGTGCCTTGTCTCGCCCGCACTCTCGCGTGCTTCTAGTAACTAACTAGCCACACTGAGGAGTTTAAATAAGCAGTAACGAACCTCGAATCTAGTTTTCTTCCTGAATATCCACGAGACGAATAGGTACGTAAAAGCCTATCGATGTATTTTTTAACGTGACTATGTTCTCACTGCTGAGGTGAAAAGTTGTATGTGTTACTCGAGAGCAAAGAATTTGCGTCTCGTGCTTTTGAGTCCCTCGCTGCGCTCAAGATTCTAACTTTGAATCACTCGCTACGCTCGTGATTCAATTTTAGAATCTTTCGCTTCCTCGGGGCTCAATATCAGCACTCGCAGCAAAAAATAACTCTCTGCTCTCTTGTTGTGCAATTGCTCTCTTGTTGCACAAATAACTATTGTCCTTCACCGGAGAAGGACAAATGTTATAGTTTTTATCCCAAAATTCATAACCTAGGGGATGAAAAGGGGGGCGCAAGTTTGTATTGAGCTACGATATATAAGGGCATGTTCAATAATTCGTGTAGGTACCCAATTAGCGTGAGTTGTTAAACAAAAATTAACTCAGGGTCACTTTTGTGACGACAATTAAGTATTCAATTTGTATAAAAAATTACTTTGTCTTATCAATTTATAAATGATATGCATATACTAAACACGTTATTTAAATGTGAAACAAGTTCATTTTCACCTCATTTGTATGCTTAACTTTCGTCACAAAACTGACACTGACTTAATTTTTATTTAACAGCTCACGCTAATTGGGTATCCACACGAATGATTGAAAATGCCCATAAACGAGTTCCGCGCGGACGAAGTCGCGGGCAAAAGCTAGTTTTGGTAATAAATGTATGGGGATGTAGGTAGCTACTACTCCAATATTACCTATGGCCATTTAATTTTCGAGAACAAGAGGAACATTGGAGCATATTACCCAGTAAAAAAGGTTTTCCTGTCAAGAGAATAGGTTCTTTAATCTTTAAGTGAGATAAGTTGGTACCTAGTACCTATACAGTGCGATCAAGTCGAATCGGCGCATCGCGATAAAGCGATAAGTACCTATGCCCGTTCCTCTATTGGTGTCGGGCGTCGGCACCTTACCTTTACTGTATCTCTCGGATCTTATAAAGCCGCTGCCGCTTTAAAACCTAAGCATGGTAAATTGTTACATTACTAAGTAGGTACCTAGGTAGGCACACTAATTATTCTCTACGACTGGAGCGATTACAATCACAAGATTCGACCAAATCAACAGCACGGCGCTGTGCCGACATCACAAAGCTATAAACATTATGATATCGCACGACATCCTGAAAGACTTCATTAACAACGTACACGTACCTATTGGCTATTACTGCTAAACCACTGAACAGCCAGAACAGCCAATGTCTGTTTACGATAAACAACTCACGAGCCACATTCATCCTACAGTACAACACACGCCGCATAACACAGACCCCAACATTTGTAACATCTTTGTGTAATCGGAGTTCAAAGTTACGCTGGCCCGCCTGCGCCATACCGGTTAGTTTTGTGAATTGTCTTGTCTTGTCTGCAAGTGCAAACCCTATCAGTCCGGCCGCGCGCGCCGCTATGCTTGCGCGTGCGTTTCTCGCCATAACCTGTGCCGCCATAACCCGCTGTGTGACTGTGACCATACATCAACACAGAAACGAGCCGGACATAGGTACGTTACTTATCAACTTATCATGTTAGAGACGGCTGAACTAAATCGATAATAGCATTGTTTTAATTGAAACTGCTCGTTCGAATTTTGTTTGTTTACGCATCGAAAAACGTGCGCGCGCGATAACATGTTTACTTAACAAAAACGATGTAGGTTACATATCCGAATATTCTATCAATGTACTTAACACATTCTGAGTTAAGATTTTAAGCAGCTATCCTGAAGTCACTAGACTGTTATGAATAATTGCCGAAATTTATGAGTTTGTGAGTCAAAAATTGTCTGGCTTCTCGGTGCCGCCGGCGCGGCGGGTGACTCAGCTCAGCTGGTCGCACGGAACGCCATCTGTTCGCTCGGGCACGGAGTTCTGATTGTTTTGGTGCGCTCCCAATCCCAATGGGCCTCTTTACCCGTGTATTTTAAATACCGGTGCGAACCGCTTAGAGCGAAAAGCGAAAATATGGGTGATTTCCGGTTGTGCACTACCTGCATTAGCTGCCTATTGGCATAAGCTGCACGCGAGGTAGTTTTAGCCTGCATCATAATTGTGTGTCTAATTCTCGCACGACCTTAATTATCGGGAATAGGATAGAGACGTTAGCACTTATATCCCGACCAAGCTAAGAACGCACCTCACTCAGTGTAACTTATTCGACGCGAGGTGCATTCTTAGGTTGGTCGAGTTGTAAATCTTTTCAATTTCTTGACAGTCCGACCAACCGCATGACTGACGAGCACATAATTAACTTCACTGAATCGTTGAATTGAACCTAAATAAGTAAACCAACTTTACCTAAAAGTGAAAAAAAAAGTGTTTAACCCCAATTTAATAGAGAATCAAAGTACATATATGCCTATGTATTCATTTTAGGACCTACCTAGGTAGGTACCTACTTTAGTTTTATGAACTTTAATGTTAGTCTGTTACGTATCTTCATCAACATTTAAACTGACAACCAATTATGATGAGTACCTACCTAAGTACCTACTTACCTAAATGAGAGACAGAAAGGGTACATGCCATGAAAGTAAAAAAGGAAGAAGGACCAAAGAACGGAGTAAAAGATACATCGGGTTGTTTCTTGAAACTTTACATTACTCTAACACCATTTTAGGTAAGTATTAAGTACTAACGTTATCTTAACTTATGGTTCCAGAAACACATTTATTAGAAGAACTACCGCCACTGTTCATCGTGTGTAAACTGACAGACATAGTAACGATCACCTCACCGACAACATACAACAACGAATCATTGTACTACTTACACAGCCCAAACAATGACGTCAGGCAACTCGACATCACTGCACCGATAAAAACTCACGACAATGCAGCAACAGACGAAGTAACAAAATATACGAGTGATAAATTCATACAAAATACGTACAATGTAAAGAATGTTAATTTTGGACAGAAGATCGACTCAAAGACGAATGACTCGTTTGGCGGAAAAGAGAGTGAGTTTGTCATTGGTCCAGTTGCAGAACAGGATCATGGTAACTGGGTGCTCAGTATTTATTACAAGAAGAATGGATCCTGGGTGGAGAAGTTCCAAGTTATTAGCATACAGATAATTGGTAAGTAAAGTAAAATCTGTAAAAGGAACCATTTTTTCTAACTCAGTATTTGATGGGGATTACGTTAAAGTAGTAATTACGTGGAAACAAACTTTTTTTTTAATCATAATTTCAATTTTGAGTTAAATTTTATCCTAAAATCCTTGTCACTCTACTACCTTATCGGTTTTAATGAGTTTGTAACCTCTTTACAAACTTCTTAGCAATTGACAATTCATGAGTAAACCCTGTCCTTGAGATCCGTCAAATTTCCCGCCATACTGATGGCACTTGACGTATTGTTGTTAAACTTTATTATACTGTAGGATGACCATGTATTCAATGGTTACTTGTTTTAACTATGTTTTCACTTTTAATTAATTAAACAGTGAAGAAATAACGCCAGACCTCGCCGAATAAGTTTAATTTTGGCTAAATTTTAATATTTTCCCACTCCTGTTCACGGATTAAAAATCATCGTGTATAGGTAACTAGTTACTAAGACGTATATAGTAGGGTCATTGCGTCGGTTACTCGAACAGCTTCAGTTAGCGACCCCCTGAAGGACAAGTAGGTTTCTTCAATGAAATATAATAACATTTCTGCAGATCCTAAATTATCTAATAGGAATCATAAAAAAAGAGAAGAGAAAATATCCTACCATCATGAAGTGGTCGCAAACCGGCACACTAAATTAAGTGGCCGCTAACGGGCGCAAAGACTCTACCTTACGGCTTGGCCACGACTTTGGTCTTAAGCGACCTGCGACCAGCGTTTTATCTGTTCATTGCGCAGTCGAGACGCGCAACGCACTGTGGTTAGTTGGGATCACACGCAATGAACAGATAAAACGCAGGTCGCAGGCTCGCAGGTCGCTTAAGACCAAATTCGTGGCCAAGGCGTTAGTCAATTTTAGACCTATAGGAATTTTGTGTCTCAATAAAAAAGAAAAACAAGTAGGTATGTCCACCTAAACGCGCAGTAACTACTTATATAGGTACCTGTTTCAGCACCCAAACGGGATTTTACTTGTTTTTCCATACAAAACGGTTAAAGTACGGTATAGGTACCATGATAAAAAGTTGTGGTTGTGACGTTATAATTATGCACCAAATTAGTATGCTGAGCGGTTTTTGCAGTCGCTAGCGAAGTTTGATTTTGACTGTTTAAATATTGTTGTGCTCTTTTTTTTTATACAACGACCGGTGGCAAACAAGCTTACGGCCTGCCTGATGTTAAGCAGGTACCGTAGCCTATGGACACTTGTGAGTCCAGAAGAATCACAAGCGCGTTGCCGACCCTTTATTCACTTGCGGATTCGCTGTGTTGGCAGATAGAGACATGCAGGCTCTTGTTGTAGTTGGTCCCATACAAACATTTTGATCCTCTAAAAACTGGATCGAATGGCATCATGAAAAAAAAAGAAAAATGGCCAATTCAATTGTTAGGTAGTTTACCTATACAGTCAAGGGTATTAATATACGTACATAAATATATGTTTTGTACACGCCTTTATGACATTGACAATAGAGTCGTGTAGGTACAGATATTTATGTTCTTATTTATTTACAGTAGGAATGTTGAATTAATGGAAAGGTTATCTTTCGCCTAAGTTATTTCTTTGCCGTGGAAGTTCAAAAGTGACGAACCTTTTCTAGGCGCGGTTGCACCTATACCTACATAGGGTCATTTCGCCGGTTAGCGACTACCTAATTTCATGTGCCGGTTAGCGACCACTTAGCTGAGTTGGTGAACTGAAAGCATATTTTCTCGTTTTTTTAGTAAATTCCTATTCCATAACCAGGGGCGGTTCACTCTGTGATTCCGTCGCGCCGCTACAAGTACATGCCAGCGGCCGCCAAATTGGCGGCCCATTAGTAGTTGCCGCGCGTTGGTACGAGACGCTCGCACGGGTCGCAGCGCGTTGCATGCGATAGAAAGGGATGGCCACATTTAGGCACGTTTGGCGTACCTAAACAGGGAATTTGTTAACAGAGAACCTTCTGTACGTAGTACTATTACTTATTCTGTGCCATAACTACAAACAATACGGCTAACTGTTTCAACAGGCTCCGTAGAATTGATGTTATCTTCAATTGAAAAAACCATGTCCTAGGTGGTCGCTAACCGAAGGTGGTCGCGTAACCGGCGAAATGACCCTACGTCCGGTGACAAGCAAAACTCACTATGTAACAAATACCTAATACTTAAATCAAAGGTAGTATCTCGATATCGACTACGTACCGAGATACGACCTTTGATTTAAGTAGGTATTTGATACGTAGTGAGTTTTGCTTGACACCCGACGATATGTAGTGTTGATAGGTAATAAGAATAGTTAAGCCCGTTACATTTTCAACAAGGCCGAAATGTACCTAATATCCTGGCAACAAATGTACCTAGTACCCGACCATAATACTATGACTAAGCAGGTAGGTATCTAGGTATTATGAGTTCTGCGCGTATCAAATAGGTCTTTACTGTGAATTTTTGCTATCATTATTAAAAAAATTAAAAAAAAACCATTTATTTCAGGTATCTAAGGCCCATAGTAACAAATACATACAAAACAATTAGGTTCCTATAAAATTAAAAACTAATTACTGAGGCGACATAACAGCTTGGCTCCGTTGTGTCGTCAAGTCCGGTGTAGAATTCGGTGGGTAATTAATGACATAATGACCTACTTAACGCGAAACGGGCATTACGTTGGTCATTCGACCATTTATACCTACTCGGTTCGTATTGTTCGTAGCAGTGAAAGTAGCCAAATTATATCGTAACACATCCTACTCTTACAGAAATAAAGACTTAGTACCAAAATAATACACACGCACGTACGCACGCACGCACGCACGCACACACGCTTTAATGTTATAATGTAATTGTAATTTTATTGTCAGTTGTTGTCATAATATTCATTTCTTATCTATTTTTATTTCTTTTTTGTTGTTAAATTATTCTACGTATAATTTAGTCACAATGACTACCCTTGCAATGGCGTCACTGAAAATCAGCGTCAATGAAGTGAACCACGGTTTGCTTCTAGACATCAAAGCTGAGGGACGACCTTTTTAGCACCTATCGCAATGTATAATTTTATTCTTAATACTTACTCTAACTTTGAGATGCTAAATAAACGTTTTTCTTTTTCTTTCTTTCTTTGTTAGTTTGGCTGCTACTAACTATATGATGCTGACTTAACATGAGCGGATAACTGCATGCACTGGGTCCCAAGTTCTCTCTACTATCTCTAGGCCGGTGGCGTATCGGCAGGTATGTCCGAAAGTGTAAGAGTAAATTGTGCCATAAAAATTCAAGCAAAAAACTACTTTATAGTCAGAGCATAAAGTCGATTTTATGTTGCGTTCGTTTGACAGAATTTACTCTTACACTTCCGAAAATCCGAATAGACTAAGTATTTACCATAACATAAGGTGTAGTTTGAGTGTGTGCACGTGAATGTATTTGGTACCGGTAAACGAATCCTCCGCTGAGAGCATTAGTTGTGGATATGGATCTTCACATATTAGCAACATTTACTTATTAGTGTGTACCTACTATTGATATTGATGTTTTTGTAGGTCGTTAGACTTGAGGGTCTTGATAGTGATAAATAACACAAAATAAAAGACCTATCTAAAAGCTAATTTAGTGGACGAATCGCAAAATCGTGCTAATAAATTCGGATCGCCGTACTAAATAAGAAGGCCGACTCCAAGTAAATGAGATCGTCCAGGAGGTACAAGAGAAGATAGTGATACCTAATGGGGAATGGATGAACATTTTTGCAGTGCTGATTATGTTTTTGGTGATAGGAATAACCTTCCTTGCACCAGAAAAAAGTTGCGAACTTTTCATCTGCGTCAATAATTTTTGAAAAATAGAAACAGTTTCCTCACTTACATTTTAGGTTTAGGAGGGCGAATAAGTCTCATATTTTTAAGATTTTTTGTTAAAAGGACCGAACAAGCAAAATGTCTTATTCGCCGTCCTAAACCCAAAACGTACTAAGTGAGGAAACTGTTTATATTTTTCAAAAATAATTGACGCAGCTGTAAAGTCCAACCCCCCTATTCTGTGACTTGTTTTAAGCTCACCTCAACGCTCACCCACAATTATACCTTGACACCGCGATGCGCAGTAATTTAGCGTAGGTAGAGGTCTAGTTTCGTAACGGGTGACCGGCGGGGTGAGCCGCATTAACGCGTAGCGAATAACAGCCCTGGTCCTAAGGAAGGTTATTCCTATCACCAAAAAAATAATCAGGCACTTCTAAAATTGTCATCCATTACCAATTAGGAGTTTTTATTTTATTTCAGAGCATGTCCCCACACGGCCGACGCCGCCAATGCCTGTTGGCTCCACATTGGAGCTGGGTTTCGCGTACCCCCTTCCGGATGTCGAGACCTGCGAGTTGGTACTACCCAACTCTGTCAACCGGCCTTTTGACAGGTACTTTAGGTAGGTATAATTGGATATAACGTACCTACGGCTCAATCATTTGCGTCAACAGCAATCTCCCTCTTAATGCATGGGCCAAAAATAGACAGCGGCGCTACCACGAATTTCGAATCTCGAACTTCGTATATCTCCGTCTCTGTCGCTCGAGTACCATAAATCATAAGTGTGATAGAGACTGAGATATACGAAGTTCGAGATTCGAAGTTCGTGGTAGCGCCGCAGGTAATTAGTTGACGCCGGAAAGTAGGTACCTACATTAAGAATGTTATTCGTGACCAACAAGTAAAGTTTAGAAGTTATTAGAATGGCGACTCGACCTTTAAAATTTTCGTAAAAATAAGTTGTTTAGTAACCATTTTATACATTATGACGTAACAATTTTACCGTCGGAAAAAATATATCATAATCTGCAAGATATGAGAAGTTCTTAACATAGTTTTCGTAGAAATCCATTTTAACAAAAGCAAGTAGAGAATAAAAATCTAAAGTGGACCCTATAATTTCACTTGTAACCATTTTACTGCTCCATTTTATATCAGAAAAAGATGAAATTTTATAATCAATCAACAATACTTACTTAAATTTCTTCTCGTTTGAAATATTCCAAAGATCATGAAATCCGCGCTTTCGAACACGCACTTCCATCTCGCTCACGCGTATGCTCAGTGAGAGGGAGAGAAGACCATGAACGTGCGGGGCCTTAAGTAAAATAACGTACCTACCGTGTGTCGTGATTGGCCCCCAATGTGTTATCTTTTGCTAACGAAAACCGAACCTTAAGCGCAAGAAAGCTCGTTGCTATATGTGGTCTAACTAAACTCAACCCAACCCGCTTACCGTTTACAGAGAGTACGAGAGGACATCACTGCACACATGTACTTACGTTCTCCGGACCCTGTCGACCCTGGACGCTGGTAACTGGACGATCATCGGCGTTGGCAACATCGTGTATGAGGGCCGAAGCCACGTGGAAATCAATACAGGGACTATTCCCGAGTCAGAGCATCTTGTGAGCTCTAGTGGACTTAGATACTTA
The DNA here is from genome assembly GCA_963854355.1 of Epinotia brunnichana. NCBI lineage: Eukaryota > Metazoa > Arthropoda > Insecta > Lepidoptera > Tortricidae > Epinotia > Epinotia brunnichana. The sequence continues at coordinate 7,091,514 of OY977936.1, read as the reverse complement.
CAATCGAATTATAATACTTTTATCCTGCCAGTTGGACTGATATTAAAGATATGTTGTTTGCAGTAAATAATGTAGTTATTTAAGTTTAACTTTTATTTTACACGTTCTGTAGTACCCCATTGCATGTCCTTAACATTTTCCTGTACCAGAAGAAAATACGTTAGGATAAAAACATCCGATTTTAGGCATAATCTTCATAAGAAATTTTGTTTTTAAGTTTTAGTTTTCGAGAACCCAATTAGGTACAAACAAATATAATAAAAAAGCGGCCAAGTGCGAGTCGGACTCGCACATGAAGGGATCCGTGAAATAAATTGCGGTTTACGATTTATGACGTATTAAAAAAAAACTACTAATTAGATCTCGTTCAAACCAATTTTCGGTGAAAGTTTACATGATAATGTATATCATATATTTTTTTTAGTTTTATCATTCTCTTATTTTAGAAGTTACAGGGTGGGGGGACACATTTTACCACTTTGGAAGTGTCTCTCGCGCAAACTATTCAGTTTAGAAAAAAATTATGTTAGAAACCTCAATATCATTTTTGAAGACCTATCCATAGATACCCCACACGTATGGGTTTGATGAAAAAAAAATTTTGAGTTTCAGTTCTGAGTATGGGGACCCCTAAAACTTAATGTTTTTTTTCGATTTTTGTGTAAAAATCTTATTGCGGTTCACAGAATACATCTACTTACCAAGTTTTAACAGTATAGCTCTTATAGTTTCGGAAAAAAGTGGCTGTGACATACGGACGGACAGACAGACAGACGGACGGACATGACGAATCTATAAGGGTTCCGTTTTTTGCCATTTGGCTACGGAACCCTAAAAATGTTGCTCATTTGGTAGTATGTATAATATTAATATACTTTTCAAAACAAAGTTTTGACCGACTTCAAATCAGTAGCCAAATTGCTTCAAGTTTGCCTATAAAATTTGAAGATAACTCTCGATTTCTCCAGGATCCCATCATCAGAACTGGATTTTGGTGACAACGGGACCAATCTGGAAGTATATGCTTACAAACACAGAATTTTTTTTTCAAATCGGTTCATATATTAGGTACTGAGTTATCGCGTAACATACACACATAAAAAAAAATATATATATACAGACGAATTGAGAACCTCCTCGTTTTTTGAAGTCGGTTAATAAGGATCGGATAACCATCTGGCAATCAGCGGCGCTACCACGAACTTCGAATCTCGAACTTCCAATATCTCCGTTTCGGTCGCTCGAGTACCATAAACCATAAGTGCGATAGAGACGGAGATATACGAAGTTCGAGATTCGAAGTTCGTGGTTATAGCTATTTTCGTTTCATTCGTTCGCAAAGTTAATTTCAATTATCAGTAATTTTCCACCCGTAACTCGCGGAAATAATATAGATTTAAATTAGGCATTCATTTTCTTTTTTATATTTTTTTGTTTGATTTATGTTGGATATTTTAGAGCAAATATAAATGAACCCAAATAAACATTAAAACATTTATTCCGACTTTTCAGGAATTAATTAAGTATTTTTTTGTTGTCTGATATTTTGTTGGAATTTGCCTCTAGGTAATTATTTAATTAATAATATATCCGTTACGCATGGGTAGGCCCCCCAGGTGGACTTATGACCTGATAAAGGTCGCGGGAGTCCGCTGGATGAGGGTGGCCCAGGAGCGGTCAATTTGGCACTCTTTGGGGGAGGCCCTATTATTTATTTTCCAGCAGTGTACGTCTTTTGGCTGATATGATGATGATGATATCCGTTACATAATCTGCTAAATTTGTAATTTTTTCCAAGGTTTTTTTTTAATACAAGTTGTCAGTTCATTACCTGGACTACTAGTTTGTGTCCAAGAGGATGGCTCGCGGTGTTCGGGCTCCAGAAGCGTTGTGGGACCGTCCGCCACAACTCGAACTGAGCCAACATGAACTTGGACCCTTGAGTACGAGACGAAGCGTCTTTATTTTTAATACAAGTTGTCAGTTCATTGCCTGGACTACTAGTTTGTGTCCAAGAGGATGGCTCGCGGTGTTCGGGCTCCAGAAGCGTTGTGGGACCGTCCGCCACAACTCGAACTGAGCCAACATGAACTTGGACCCTTGAGTACGAGACGAAGCGTCTTTATTTTTAATACAAGTTGTCAGTTCATTGCCTGGACTACTAGTTTGTGACCAAGAGGATGGCTCGCGGTGTTCGGGCTCCAGAAGCGTTGTGGGACCGTCCGCCACAACTCGAACTGAGCCAACATGAACTTGGACCCTTGAGTACGAGACGAAGCGTCTTTATTTTTAATACAAGTTGTCAGTTCATTGCCTGGACTACTAGTTTGTGTCTAAGAGGATGGCTCGCGGTGTTCGGGCTCCAGAAGCGTTGTGGGACCGTCCGCTACAACTCGAACTGAGCCAACATGAACTTGGACCCTTGAGTACGAGACGAAGCGTCTTTATTTTTAATACAAGTTGTCAGTTCATTGCCTGGACTACTAGTTTGTGTCCAAGAGGATGGCTCGCGGTGTTCGGGCTCCAGAAGCGTTGTGGGACCGTCCGCCACAACTCGAACTGAGCCAACATGAACTTGGACCCTTGAGTACGAGACGAAGCGTCTTTATTTTTAATACAAGTTGTCAGTTCATTGCCTGGACTACTAGTTTGTGTCCAAGAGGATGGCTCGCGGTGTTCGGGCTCCAGAAGCGTTGTGGGACCGTCCGCCACAACTCGAACTGAGCCAACATGAACTTGGACCCTTGAGTACGAGACGAAGCGTCTTTATTTTTAATACAAGTTGTCAGTTCATTGCCTGGACTACTAGTTTGTGACCAAGAGGATGGCTCGCGGTGTTCGGGCTCCAGAAGCGTTGTGGGACCGTCCGCCACAACTCGAACTGAGCCAACATGAACTTGGACCCTTGAGTACGAGACGAAGCGTCTTTATTTTTAATACAAGTTGTCAGTTCATTGCCTGGACTACTAGTTTGTGACCAAGAGGATGGCTCGCGGTGTTCGGGCTCCAGAAGCGTTGTGGGACCGTCCGCCACAACTCGAACTGAGCCAACATGAACTTGGACCCTTGAGTACGAGACGAAGCGTCTTTATTTTTAATACAAGTTGTCAGTTCATTGCCTGGACTACTAGTTTGTGACCAAGAGGATGGCTCGCGGTGTTCGGGCTCCAGAAGCGTTGTGGGACCGTCCGCCACAACTCGAACTGAGCCAACATGAACTTGGACCCTTGAGTACGAGACGAAGCGTCTTTATTTTTAATACAAGTTGTCAGTTCATTGCCTGGACTACTAGTTTGTGACCAAGAGGATGGCTCGCGGTGTTCGGGCTCCAGAAGCGTTGTGGGACCGTCCGCCACAACTCGAACTGAGCCAACATGAACTTGGACCCTTGAGTACGAGACGAAGCGTCTTTATTTTTAATACAAGTTGTCAGTTCATTGCCTGGACTACTAGTTTGTGACCAAGAGGATGGCTCGCGGTGTTCGGGCTCCAGAAGCGTTGTGGGACCGTCCGCCACAACTCGAACTGAGCCAACATGAACTTGGACCCTTGAGTACGAGACGAAGCGTCTTTATTTTTAATACAAGTTGTCAGTTCATTGCCTGGACTACTAGTTTGTGACCAAGAGGATGGCTCGCGGTGTTCGGGCTCCAGAAGCGTTGTGGGACCGTCCGCCACAACTCGAACTGAGCCAACATGAACTTGGACCCTTGAGTACGAGACGAAGCGTCTTTATTTTTAATACAAGTTGTCAGTTCATTGCCTGGACTACTAGTTTGTGACCAAGAGGATGGCTCGCGGTGTTCGGGCTCCAGAAGCGTTGTGGGACCGTCCGCCACAACTCGAACTGAGCCAACATGAACTTGGACCCTTGAGTACGAGACGAAGCGTCTTTATTTTTAATACAAGTTGTCAGTTCATTGCCTGGACTACTAGTTTGTGACCAAGAGGATGGCTCGCGGTGTTCGGGCTCCAGAAGCGTTGTGGGACCGTCCGCCACAACTCGAACTGAGCCAACATGAACTTGGACCCTTGAGTACGAGACGAAGCGTCTTTATTTTTAATACAAGTTGTCAGTTCATTGCCTGGACTACTAGTTTGTGACCAAGAGGATGGCTCGCGGTGTTCGGGCTCCAGAAGCGTTGTGGGACCGTCCGCCACAACTCGAACTGAGCCAACATGAACTTGGACCCTTGAGTACGAGACGAAGCGTCTTTTACCATGTCACTTTAAACTTTAGATTTACCAAGTGAACAGTGGTAAAAGTCCGAAATGAACAATGTTTTTTTTATACATTTTGTTTGGCGGTACGAATTCGCGGGCTCAGCTAGTTGGTAATAAAAAAGAATTGCGTATTTCAAATGTCACTATAATTATAATTAATTATTTACAAGCTTATAATTTAAGTCAATGTCAATGTTTGACATTCGTGTCTATTGGAGAGTAACTGAGTAACCGTTACACTGGAATACATGTCGGTCCAATCAACGCTCAATAGGATCTCTCAGTAATTCAGTCTATGCGATTGAGAGGAACAACTCGCATTATTTAGTGTACATTTACTTTAGGCTATTATCTCATATAGGTCAGGCAACGAAAATGTATAGAGGGAAATGCTTTGAATACAATTTTCGACTTCATAACTTTGTTTGGACTAGTTAGGAGATGAACATATCAAAAATGGCCGCCCGTATATGTATATATATATGTATATATGAGGCTTATGAAAACTTGACAATCATTTCATTGACTACGTCACAAGTAATAGGGGTGTAGACTCAAATTTATTATCACTCCAAAAGATAGAAGGCAAAAGAATATCACGGAAATCCCATTCGGATATCTCAAAAAATTACGAAGCTACAGATGCAGTGAATAATCATTTCCCATCGTATTTTCTCGGAAATGTTCGTATTTGTCATGCTGCATCAGTCAACCTCAGTACTTTTTGTACCGTGACCGACTGAAATAGCAAGACACGTTCGTACGTTTCCGTGAAAAAACGATGGGAAACCATTATGCACTACATCGTACAACCATTTTAATGTCAACGTCACGTCACCATCCACGAGCGTAATAGCAAAATGACAAACGCTTCATATGAAGGTGCGTTTTGCGGAATAGGGACAGAAAGTCTCTGTTATGTATGTTTCTGTATTAGTGGGTAGGTTTAAAACTTATTAACTATTGTCGAATGAGGGTGGTTAGGGTTAGATCTTGTTAAGGAAACAACGCTGTTTTATTGCTGCTCCTGGACATCCCCTGGGAACCTTTCTGGCGACATACATAATGGTCTCCTAATTTGGACACTTATAACTTTGTGATTATTTAATCCCCTGCTTTACTTTTTTCTCCATTTGACAGCACTTATAATCCTCTTTCGAGAAAAATCATCATTATTGATTATTTTATTTGGTGTCTACACCCCTATTTAGCTTTGTGGCTAGCATGGTGGACGATCAACGCCGATATTCTATCAGCGCCTTCCATAAATTAAACATTTCCTATTGCTACTGAAGCGTAGTCTAGTCCTCCCCGCTCCCGCTAGCACTTCCGCTCCCGCTGCCGCTCCCGCTCCCGCTGCGGCTGTGCGGCGCGTCGTCGGCGGGCGCGGCTTCGCTGCCCTCCGAGTCCGAGTCCTTGAGCGCCTTGGCGCGGTCGAGGCGCCGCGCGCGCCGCGTCTCCACGTCGGAGCCGTCTGACTCGCTCGAGTATATCGCCGCTCCGGCCGTGGCTATTGAACAAAAATGTATATTTAAAAAAAAATTGTGTAAATCTCTCTCAACTGGGTAATTCCCACTTGGTGCCACCAAATTGTTACCAGTGGTAACAGCTGAGATTTTTTTTCATGTTAAAAATGTTCAGCCTCTGACTATTCAGATGACAGACGCCGCTGAATTGCAAACTTAGGACGACAATGTTGAGTGAAAACTTATTTCCAGCGTGTCAAATGTTTTAATAAGTTAGCTAATAGGGGCTTGTCGGTGGCCGCGGCGCTTGGGTCGCGCCGAAGGACGCGAGCGCATACGTACCCTTCTGTCCCGGCTTGTACTTGTTCTTGATGGCCTGCAGGCTGACGCCGCCCTCGTCGTCGGAGTCGTCCCGGCGCGCGGTGGCCGCGGCGCCGGCGCGGCGCTTGGGTCGCGCCGAAGGACGCGAGCGCATACGTACCCTTCTGTCCCGGCTTGTACTTGTTCTTGATGGCCTGCAGGCTGACGCCGCCCTCGTCGTCGGAGTCGTCCCGGCGCGCGGTGGCCGCGGCGCCGGCGCGGCGCTTGGGTCGCGCCGAAGGACGCGAGCGCATACGTACCCTTCTGTCCCGGCTTGTACTTGTTCTTGATGGCCTGCAGGCTGACGCCGCCCTCGTCGTCGGAGTCGTCCCGGCGCGCGGTGGCCGCGGCGCCGGCGCGGCGCTTGGGTCGCGCCGAAGGACGCGAGCGCATACGTACCCTTCTGTCCCGGCTTGTACTTGTTCTTGATGGCCTGCAGGCTGACGCCGCCCTCGTCGTCGGAGTCGTCCCGGCGCGCGGTGGCCGCGGCGCCGGCGCGGCGCTTGGGTCGCGCCGAAGGACGCGAGCGCATACGTACCCTTCTGTCCCGGCTTGTACTTGTTCTTGATGGCCTGCAGGCTGACGCCGCCCTCGTCGTCGGAGTCGTCCCGGCGCGCGGTGGCCGCGGCGCCGGCGCGGCGCTTGGGTCGCGCCGAAGGACGCGAGCGCATACGTACCCTTCTGTCCCGGCTTGTACTTGTTCTTGATGGCCTGCAGGCTGACGCCGCCCTCGTCGTCGGAGTCGTCCCGGCGCGCGGTGGCCGCGGCGCCGGCGCGGCGCTTGGGTCGCGCCGAAGGACGCGAGCGCATACGTACCCTTCTGTCCCGGCTTGTACTTGTTCTTGATGGCCTGCAGGCTGACGCCGCCCTCGTCGTCGGAGTCGTCCCGGCGCGCGGTGGCCGCGGCGCCGGCGCGGCGCTTGGGTCGCGCCGAAGGACGCGAGCGCATACGTACCCTTCTGTCCCGGCTTGTACTTGTTCTTGATGGCCTGCAGGCTGACGCCGCCCTCGTCGTCGGAGTCGTCCCGGCGCGCGGTGGCCGCGGCGCCGGCGCGGCGCTTGGGTCGCGCCGAAGGACGCGAGCGCATCGCAGCGCGAAGCTCCATTTCCTCTTTCTGTGGGAAAAATAGTTGCCAAGATGTCAAAGATATAGTTAGAAAGACACCCAATGCACTGGGCCGCGTGCCTATTCAGCCAGGCTACAGGTACGTCAACTGGCAGGTGCTAGGAAGCGACATGAAGGCCTCAAAGCTGGCATTCTGTCGGCATCGAATCCGCGCAGACCTGCGTCATCTTCCTATATGTGAACGACTCGATCGGGTGCGGACCAAAGGATTCAGGCTTCAACAATGACTCTGACCTTGAGCTGGTATTTCCTGTCGGCGTCCGGGTCCGCGCCGACCTGCGACAGTATCTTGATGGAGCTGGTCTTGGTGGACCGGTCAGCGAGGGACAGCGTCATCTTCCTGTGAGTGAACGACTCGGTGGAGTGAGGACGGAAGGAGAGCTTTGTCCGGAACACGGCTTGGCCTTGCAGACCTGTGCCTTGCCGGACGAAGAGGTGGTTGTGATCGCCCTGGAATAAATTAATAATGTTTTAGAAACGTGGCATCTTTAGTGCTTCTTTTGTTTGCTTGGATTGGTACCTGTCATGACACATGTGTGTTTATAGCTGTCAGTGCGTAATCGAAATAACTAGTAGCGAGTTGCAAACTGTAATAAAATTGCACAGCAGGGCTAATACAGTTTTTTGTATACCACGAGGGTGGCAAACAAGCCTACGGCCTGCCCGATGGTCAGCACACGTATGTATACACGTCTATGGACGCTTGCGATTACAGAGAAGCACAAGCGCGTTGCTGACCCTTTATTGATTTGAGGATTCGGATGTGTGAGATGGTTTAAGAGTGCTGGCCTATTTATTCCAGCGCTAAAGTAGCGTCCAAAGTGCCAGCCCTGCTGTAAAGTATATCTTACGTGTAACGGCTGCTTGTACACATCGAATATCTCCGCGCCGAGATGCAGGGACATGCTGCCGTCCGACCACTTGACCATGCGCGCGTTGGACTCCTTAATGGCGTTGCCTTCCTTGTCAAAGTTGGTGCGCCAACGCATTGTGTTCTCCACTTTCAGCTTCAGTCTGCAATAGAACATCACAGATTAACAATAGATACAGTCGCCTGCGTTCGCGGTGTTCCACTTAACATCGTTTTTCCCTTGTTCCTTGCGACAAGCTAAGCTCTGCCCCTTCCCACAAATAAAACGAGTAGTTCCAACAATACGGTATTTGACAAAACCTTTTTTTTCCTCACCAATCTCGTCCTCACACGTGGCCGGGTCGTAACGCCTGGTCTCCACTGAGGAAATTGGGCAGCTACACGTACTACTCCTTACCCAGCTCCATCCAGATCTTAGGCATGTCCACGTCTAATCCTAGAGGGACCCTGTTTACCCTCACCTGTATCGACCTTCCTCATCCAGCGTCTCCTCCTCATCTATCTCGTCCTCGTAGGTCGCTGGGTCATAAGGCCTGGTCTCTACGGAGAGGAAATTGGGTAGCTTCACGAAGTGCAGTTCCTTGCCCAGCTCCGTCCAGATCTTGGGCATGTCCACGTCTATCCGAGTCTCGGGAATCTCCACTTCTTCCTCCTCATCGGGTTTGTTGCGGGGCTCCTGATGGCAATTGACATTGTTAGATGTTTATTATAATAAGTTAATAAGCAGTAACAATCAATGGGGAACTTGCATGGGACTTCAATTTCGAATAAATTGCACTTGGATATAGATAAGTAGAGATATCATACAAAAGAAAAATAAAATAAAAAAACGGTTGCATTAGTTTTATCTCAAGTTAAAATGAGTATTTTTTTTTATTACTTTTTCGATTAAATAACATAAGTAATATAACAGTTACACAGAATATTGAATTAGAAATGATATGTTGTATGACAAGTAGACTTAAACGCAAATTTTATGGAGATAATTGCAAATTGATGACTTACTACGTAATAGTAAACGCGCCGAGAATATACGGTGTGACGTCATACATAGCATAAGCCTGTTTAATATAGGGCGTTTTCGAGGGGTGCCGGCGCGTGCAGATTTCAAATGCATATAACATCAGAAAAATAAAACATAAGAAAGTTTTAATACTACAGTTGTTTTAATGCTGGATTATACTTTTGATTTTCGTAATAAAATAAAAACATGCAAGTTCCCTATTTATTTATTTTTTTCTCGTTAGTGGTCTGCCTCATTAGATTCATTTGATAAAACAGTTAAAGGGGAAAGCCTCGTCGATTATGAGATTTATGAGGACCTAATTTAGCGAAAAGGATCTATAAACCATCAATGTAAAATTTGAAATTGACTCTCTGCCTAAAACAAGTCATCATCATCATATCAGCCGAAAGACGTCCACTGCTGGACATAGCCCCCCCCCCCCCCCCCCCAAAGAGTGCCACAATGACCGGTCTTGCGCCATTCGCATCCAGCGGACTCCCGCGACCTTTACCAAGTCATTTTTTTTATTTTTTAGTTCACCATCAGTCCACCTGGTGGGGGGGGGGGGGGGGGGGGGGGGTACCCACGCTGCGCCCTCCGGTACGTGGTACTAAAACAAGTGATAACTTTCAATTGTGATTTTTTGTGCATTGGATCCTTTATCCGAATCCTAACTACGAATATGTCTGATTCTGCCGCAGAGCAAGATTATACCTTGAACTTGAAGTAAGTTACCAATAAAATATACACCTTTTAGCCTAAATCCATACAGCAGTATCTTGTTGTTGCTAGGGAAGCATCCCTAAGCGTAATCTACGTACCTTTATTCGTTTTTGACCTTGATCTTTGAGAACTGACCTTCACTCTAATAATAAATGTAGCACAACTAACCTCATCCCCACTGCCTCTACGCGCAGCGTCCCCGTCCCTCCGATCATCGTCCGACCTCGCACGACTGCCGCTGCGTGACCTTGACCTCGACCTCGACCTCGACCTGGACCTTGACCTGGACCGGCCGGACGCCTTGTCGCCCTCGTCCTCTGTGCTGATGTCGGACGCGTCACCGAACAGCGCGTCCGCGGTAACTGTAGTGGAATAGCAGTTGTTGCTGATCAGTTAGTAAATACTAAATCGGTCAGTGCCCTAGATCCAGGATATGCGAATATACCTACAAACAACCAACATACCAAAATTACAAGTAATTAAAATATGATGTTTGATGTCTCAGACGGGGAAAAAATTAAACAACTGTAATACAGACAATAAATCTTCAATAAGGTTTTTTTTTGTAATGTTTGCGTATTATTTGGTAGTGTGATATTAATATCTCGTAAAGACTGTGTACTTATCTAGGTAATGTGTTCCTACCTAATTTCTTGTATTTTTATAGTATATGTGTACCTACAGTGGTAGAGCGCCCATACAAGCCGAGGCTTGCCTAAAATTTTTCTTTTTTATATACTCTAAACTCTTTCATTACTTTTTTTTGCCCCGGATTGCCCATCGAAAATTTTCACGCGCCGCCATAAGGTGTCTTGGTTTTATCTTGGTTATAATATACTCTCTGTTTGTCTCATAAAAATAAAATGTTCAAGAAAGAGTTCATTTTGACAAATAGTATCCGGTAAACGAATGTATCATAAAATTCATAACATAATACACTATTGTCATTGACTAATATTATTTGTGATTCCCAGTTAAAGAACGAAACAATATTTTTACTTTAACTTTTTACTCACCAGTGTCAGTCTTCTCCTTGTCTTCGTTGTCTTCATCCGAGTCCACCAGTTTCTTCGCCTTCCGTTTGGGCTTGCCGCTGGTGTCGGACCCACTGTCCGACACTTTACGTTTCGGCACGGTCTTCTCTCCCTCGCTGTCGGAGTCGGATATCACGGCGCGCTTCTTCTTTTCCTTCGCTGTTGAGAGAATGTATAAATGGTTGAGGAGTTTTCACTTAAAAGTAACTATTATCCGATTTGCTAGGTCTCAGGAGGTTAGCTAGCTGTGAAATGGGCCAAAATTATTTTTAGTGCCTAAAATAGAGATGAAAATTTATAAACACTTTTACAGTAGACGGCAAACTTCGTGCGCAAATGAGGGGAAGTGGGGGGGCAGCTTGCACGTACAATTCGCCTTTGCGCAGGCAAGGTCATTTGCGCACGAAGTTTGCCGTCTACTGTACACAATTGTAGATGTATCGAAATACTTTCCTACTTTTCCTAGTAGTATTAAGTTAGTTCTCAACCGGACTTCAATGTTTATTATGAATTCCCCTACCATCCTGGGCTTTTTATTACAAACAAGTCTCATCTGGTCGTCAAATTACCACTGCATTACCAAACAATTTTTATTCTTTATTTGAGTGAAAGTCATCATTCGGGATTGCATATTTCATTGTGAATTAGAAAATAATAGTTTATTGAAGATTACCAGAATAAGTAAAAAATTATGGGTTAAAATGTACAAAGGACGTTTTTATAGGCATTCAAAAGGATTTTGGCCCGAATACATTCACTTCAACTCTCGTTACGTTACGATTCGTAATGTGTATCGCACTGCTATCACAGGACGGCCCGCGAGCTGTGTCGCGGCGACATAAACTATCCGTCTCTTTTTAAGCGTTCTAATTAGAAAGAGACCGACGAAAGTAACCATCCCACTAACGTAGTGATGGGGTCAATTGATGGTTGTTAGAAATTATGGTACTTATTTATCGAGAATATGAATGATGACCTGGATATCGAAAGGGAGAGAAGAGCCTTAGCAATCAGGGGCAACATGCTCATCCGTAGATTTGCACGGTGTACAAGGGAAGTCAAGCTGACACTCTTTAAAGCCTATTGTACGTCTTTTTACACGTGCAGTCTATGGATGAGGCATACAAAGCGAGCCTACAATGCGTTACGTGTGCAATTCAACAATATCTTCAGGATGCTGTTCAAGCTGCCTCGTCACTGCAGTGCGTCAGGCATGTTTGCCGAAGCGCACACTGATGGCTTCCATGCCATCATACGCAAGGGGGTCGCCTCGCTGCTGAGACGAGTGAGAGGAAGTGAGAACAGCATTCTGAGGATATTGGAAGGACGTTGGGATTGCCCTATGTTAGGGCACTGGGTTGGCATTGTTGGCATTGTGACGGGGAGGGTAAAATAACTCTTGAGTTTTGCCCTGAACGACACAGTGCCTCTCAGCGTACAAATTATACTTTTCTTTTCTTTTCTGTTTTGCCTACTAACATTTAGCTTTAAAATTATTTTATGTACTAACAAACTTATGGATTCTATGAGTCTGAAATAAATGATTTTTATTTTATTTATTTTATCCTCTTACTTACCAGCAGTTTCTGATGCGTTAGAACCAGATCGGGAACGACTTTTTGACTTGGATTTACTTCTGGACTTCGATCTGGACTGTCTTGATCCTGACCTGAAATGTAAAGGAATGTTTAATTACATCACAACTCATATACAACATATATATTCAGCAAAGAAGCGGGGCTATAACAAGAGTGAGAAAAGTCGCGAGAGGAAAGTATTCTATCGCGCCTTTTCACGTTCGTCACTCTTGTAGCTATGAAAACGAAGACAGAAATCAAATTACCTAGATCTGCTTTTAGCTTTAGCCTGGTCATCGTCTATCATGAGATTCGGCGAGTTCGACCTGCTGCCCTGCTCATCCGGCTTCTCCACCGGACTCTTGGACCTCGACGAGGCACTACCAGACCTAGACCTCGACTTCCTACTCTTGGGACTACCGCTCACCGACTTCGAACGTGATCGACTTTTCTCCTGCGACTTCGGACTGTGGGAGCGCGACTTCGACGAGTGGGACCGTGTTTTGGGGCTCGGGGACCTGGACTTCGGACTTTGGGATCGGGACTTGGGGCTGGCTGACTTTGACTTGGAAGTTTGCGACCTGGATTTAGGACTGCGAGCGACTGATTTCGGACTGGCTGATGCTGACTTGGGAGTTTGCGACCTGGATTTAGGACTGTGAGCGACTGATTTCGGACTGGCTGATCTCGACTTGGCGCTGCCTGAGCGAGATCTGGCGCTACCTGAGCCTGACCGAGACCTACGAGAACCGCTTCTTGACCTTGATTTAGAATCTCGTGGGCCTTTCGCGCTTCCGGAGGCGGCTGATGAAGCGGATTTGTTACTGTGAGCAGAGCCCGAGCGAGATCTGTTGGAAGCTGCGGGTGAGTTGGATTTGCTTCGGGATGCATTGGATGATTTTTTGGAGGCAGCGGAATGGTGGGATTGCGGGGAGCCACTTGCTGATTTGGCTGGGCTGCGGGAGCCAGATCTAGAAGAGAAAATATGCAAATTTTAAAAATGTTATGGAAAATTGAGGCATGTGTTTGTACTTGGAAATATAAAAGAAATAGCTAAAAGAGAGTTTGGTACTAAGATAGTAAAGTAAGTACTTAATAAGTTTCTGTCAAAAATGTCATTTTTGGTACAAGCTTTTATCGCCTAGCCTGTACTTTTCTGTATACTGTCATCAACTACTCATTGAGACGATTCTAACGAGCCCAAACTCAACGGGGTTACGTCGGTTAAGTACTGAATATTCCCATGGCCACCTTATGTCTCCATCATCAGATCAGCTCGATGGTACCATAATATTGAATTGTCACCCAAACTATACCTTTACCCAAAATTACAGCTCAATCGGTTGAAGGTATCTGCTTCAAAATTGAGTTGCAAGATTCCACCGGAACAAATTACATACTTACATACATTGCAAGTTAATAAAAAGCTTGTAATAAAAACAGTTTAGTTCATAATTTTCCGCACTATAAATTACTTTTTTTTCTTGTTTTTTATTACGTAGGCCACTATCTCATGTGATGGTAAGAGATGCTATAACTGTATGTATGTATAATATATTGTGGGGGGCCTACCCACGCCGCGCCTTCCGGTACGTGGATGCCACTCGATTGCTAAAGGTATTTGAACCAAAAAACATGTCAACTACACAAAATATTTAAAAAAATATATTAATTAATGTATTCTGTGTATTGTTAGGGTACACAGCTACAACTACAATGTGTTTACCTAGATCGGCTACCTTCCTTGCCAGATGGAGCGGGGCTAGGGCTCTTCTTGCTGCTTGCGCTGGAGCCACTGTCGGAGTCAGACCCCGAGTCTGTGTCTGTAACGGCATGTTGTTAGTCTCTAATTAGCTCTGTAGCTTTGCATAATGACACTAATGACTTACTAGTGTTTAGAAAGAAGATATTGTCAATTAATAACATTTAAGAGTCCTCAAGAAGCTCGGAACAAGTCAGCTCCCCATACAACCGTAGTTTGGCACTCATTTTAAAACAGCGTGCTGGAATAACATGAAACTATGTATACACACACGATCCACCAACTCTACTCCGGTACATTGTCAATAATTAGACCAGCGGACTGACGGCGGTTGGAACGCTCATAGAATCACCCATATCTCTTTTATAATAATAATAACTTGTGTGTAGACAGTAGTAATAGTACACATCACCACCTTAGTGCATAAATTGACTAACTATATGAACAACTGTCCAGGAAATCACTATGTGTGAAAAAAAAAACTTGAAAAAATTATATCTCATGAACCGTAAGTTTCCTGTAACTGAAATTTCGTAAATAGCTTGCTATTTATGAGTATTATCTACAAAAAAAATACGAACATCCAAAGCAGGGGTCTATAATGTACATTACTTGGAAAATCACCCAACCCATTTCTGCCTCGAAGACATTCTATGAATGCATCATGCATAATGGAGGCATAATTCGTCTATTTAATGACGAAACCGATGCAATGATATAATTATAAAGTCACGGAGTGAATGAAACCTGTTCATTTTCAATGTTTAATATTAAAACGCATACTTAATATATATTCGAAAACAATCAGAAGTACGAGGATTGATACGGCAAGTAGAATGCAAAATTAATTTTACGTAAAAGCCATAGAAACTTACCCTCCGAAACATTTTGCGCAATTGGCGCCATTGTAATTTAATAAGTGATATACTATTTTAAAAGAAAGTCACTACTACTGTATTAAAACTATTCACAATCACAAACGAAACTAATATTATTTTTGAGGTTATAACGAAACGTCAATATGACGCGTAACATAGTTTTTTTTTCCTTTTGGATAGATAGGCTATGGGGCTTTACTGCCATTGTGTAACGCACAGACTTAAGGGCTCCACACACCAGACGCGGTTGCGGCGAAAACGCGTTTCGGGCGCGGGCCCGCGCAAGTTGTAAAACAAATTGAAACTACACTTCAAATCAAACACACATCGGACGCGGTTCGGCGGGCCCGCGTTGCTATCGTAGCCATTATCTATTATGTGCCGTGGCGCTAAATTACAACTCGGGCAGCGCGGCCGCGGGTC
Organism: Epinotia brunnichana; assembly: GCA_963854355.1. Lineage (NCBI taxonomy): Eukaryota > Metazoa > Arthropoda > Insecta > Lepidoptera > Tortricidae > Epinotia > Epinotia brunnichana. The sequence goes on along the minus strand of OY977936.1, from coordinate 7,076,064 downwards.
GTGCGCGGGTATGAGACGAATAGTACGGTATTTTGAGGCTTTTAACGAATTTTCTCCATCTACTGTCCACCAGAGTGTTAAAAAAGTAAACAATACTACCGATACGTCAAAGTGAAGTCGACACTTGTAGTGTTGTAACTACCTACTTTACCAAGCTTTTATATTTATAGCTAACCCCGTTCGTTTTTCTTTATTCTTGGGTCAAATTTAGTAATTGAATTTTGACCCACTTCCCGGTTTCCGATTGAGCTGAAATTTTGCATGCATATGTATATCGCATGACAATGCAATATTATGATGACATGGAGCTGATCTGATGCCGGAGCTAGAAGGTGGCCATAGGAATTCCGCCATAAAACGACACAACCCCATCGAGATTGGGCTCGTTAGAATCGTCTCAATGAGCAGTTTGTATGCAGAAAAGTACAGTCGGCCACAAAAGCTTGTACCAAAAATGATATTTTTGACAGAAACTTGTATTGCATACGTCGGGTGACAAGCAAAAGTCACTACCAAAACTGTCACTGCTCTTCAAAACCTCGTATCTCGGTACGTAGTCGATATCGATATACGACCTTTGATTTAAGTAGGTATTTGTTACTTAGTGAGTTTTGCTTGTCACCCGACGATATGAATATTATGGATTTTAAAGTTTCTGGCAAATTATATTATGGCATATGATCTTATGGAAAATAACAATTCTGCCTTATGAATATTATGGTAAATAACAGTTATGGCACATGAAATTATGGTAAACAAAATAATGGCCTGTGAAAATCATGGAAAATTAAATTCGGGCAAACGAAGGAATACCTACCCTTTTTTATCGACGTGAATTATTTATGTAGACGAGTCGTTTGGTAATGTTGAGAGACAGAGACTGGAAATGCAGATGAGATTGAGCTGGAGATTTATTTATCCTGTAATGTGATAGGCCGGTGTACTGCCGTATGTTTGTTTTACTGCTATTGATTTTAAGTCCGAATTGATTAAAAATAGTGTTCATTTTTGTTATTGGTAACTGTAATTGGTTACTGTCTGCGGCGAACGCCACGATATTGTCAGCAAACCTAAATGGATTTAATATTCCTCCCATTAAATTTTACACCTCCAAAATCGGAATCTTCGCCATGCCTTTTTTCTTCTCCGACTTCTATGATGGTCTCCTGGTTTCTGTATAGCTCGTAGATTATCTTATGGTATCTGTAATCTACCCCAGCTTCCCCTAGGATACCCATCATCTTTTTCCAGTCAACCTTATCGAAAGCCTTTTCGAGATCTATAAAAGCTGTGTGTGTGTCGAGATTCAGATCTAGCCGTCTATTAACAATTAATTAATCTTAGTGCCAAAATAGCTTCTCTAGTCCCTTTATTCTGTGTAAATCCGTATTGATCTGGGCTTAAAAGTTTTTCAGTTATTTTTTGCATTCTGTTTTGGATTATTTTAAGTAAGTAATAAGTATTTTTGATACGTGAGAAATAAGACTCAATGTTCGATGCTGTTCACATTTAAGGGTGTTCTGTTTCTTTGGTGTCGCAACTGTTTTACTTATTAGAAAATCTATTGGTAGGTACTTGTCCAGTCGAATATAATATAAGTACCTATGCTAATTTATTAGCTCAAATATTTCTTGTATCATCGGTTCACACACTACGTATTTTATCATTTCTATACTAATTTGATCATCTCCTGCTGCTTTCCCGTTTTGGATACTTGTCAAGGTATTCTTACTCTTCTTTTAGAATAACTGGACCCAGTTCATTCTCGTCTACTATTCGTTCGTCTTCTACATCATCCTCATTCAGCCCTTTTCCTTCATAAAGCTCTTCTATGTATCGTATCCATCTCTCTAATATCTTTTTACTGAACTCTTTACCAAATAATAGCCAATCCAAAATCTTGATACAACTTTCTTACAATTTACCTATAGCCCGAGAAAAAGTTACCGACAAAAATGTTGCCTGCTGACGTCTTTTCCCCCTTAAGAATCGGGGGGAAATGACGATTCTTTTTCGTCTTTGGTAGGCTGCCGCTGGTCAACCCAACTACGGAGCCGCAGCCGACGTCCACCGGGAATTCATGATATAACTTTCTGAAGCTTCCTACAAGTTATCGCACGGGGGTAAAGTAAATTGGCCACGAAAATCTGTTGCTAGCTCGCGGGCTATACTAAAGTTTCTTAATTTAGTTGGTAACTAATCCAGCTATGGTTCGGCAAATATCATAAGTGGCTTCTCCGCCGCCAGCCGAGCCGGTGCCATTAGGCCCGGAGCATGCTCGGAGCACATTGTGAAACAAGAAACAAGGGTCGTGCTTGATCGTTGATATCTACGTGACCCGTCTATAGTGAACATAGCCGCGCACGCTTGCATCTGTTCCCACTTTGAATGGGCCGACTCAATGGCAACCTTTTTTTCACCGACCGTTTGTTAGTTGAACGATGGCAGCGGCCGGCGACGTGTGTGCCGGTCTCATGCGACACAAACTAACTTTACTCCGAGAGTTGTGCGACACGCATATCTTAGATGTGCTCGTGAAAAAAGGACTCTTCAGTTTGAGTGACCATGAGCTGATAACCGGTGCGTCGGACACCGATAAGTGTAATTATTTCGTTGAAGTTGTTAGTAAACAAAGTGGTGCAAAGTTGAATGAGTTGTGTTCGGTGCTTGAGCTGGAATGCCCAAAGTTGTCGAAGGAGCTTATGAATGACAGACAACGGTTTTTAGTTAACGGTGAGTTTTGAAAAAGTTTCTTAAAATTGATAGAAATGGTAAGCAATGAAGACAAAAAGGTTTTAATTTCAGCAAACCCTACTTAGAAATACTCTAAGTAACCGACTTATCAAATGAATTACTATAGCAACAATTTGAAATGAACACAGAAAATAAATAGATCCAGCGATCAAAGCTAATTGAGTGCTTGACCTACCGTAATCCTGAAAAGTTTGTAGGTATTTGCGTCCAATATTTTTGAAACTATGTACCTATACCTAACTACATAATTGAAATGTGGCACATATTAATGTAGGTGTAAGCTTTCTTCTCAAAATTTAAGCTGTTTCGTTTTAATATGAATAAATTCAATTGATTGGTTTTACATTAGCGGACTAGGTACTTAGTTTTTATTGGCTGCAACCCGGAAACCTACTATCATTTTAAATGAATCCAGTTTTGATGCCACTAATTGCAACGAATCACGAAACGTCTACCTACAATATGAATTTGATTGAAAAATTGCATGACCACGGTCCAAAAGAAGGGGAACTTTAGTGTTTATATATTACTTCAAACCATTATGGCGAATATTCAATAGGTTTACATTACATTCAGTTAAAATACAATACTACCTGCATTTCCACCTCAAAAAGGAAGCCTAACCAATTATCGTTTGTGTCGTTTGTGAATACAAAGAAAACGCAAAAATAAGTAGCACAGTGAATGTCGTGTGAAGGAAGAAATGCGAGCCCAGTCATTAAACTTAAGTACAAAATCCAGCATCATCACATCTAGACAAACGTGCTGTCGGCTCGTGAAACGATATATGCGGGTAGGTAGGTACGTACGGGAATTGACCCCTCTTGTCACCGTGGGAATAAATCGTTTGCCTATTTATTCAGTTGTCATTGTTTAGGACATCCTGGAAATGGATAACTATTAAAGACCGAAATAAAAAGGTGTTGCTTCTGTATTTCCAAACTTTGCTTGTACAGTCACCGGCATCAATATAATGATGAATCAGAGGCCGCAAAAATATGTGACACGCTCTTACGGCTCTAGGAATAGAGTTGTCATTAGATATTTTTGCGGCCTTTGTTCCATCATATACCTAGTTATGCCGGTGACTGTACATGGGTCAATCAACTTTTCTTGTTGTTATTCTGTCCCAGTAAGTCAAGAGACAACACTGTCAGAGTTTCTAAGAAAAAATACTATAAATTGGATTCCTATCATGCTAAGGAGGTGCCCCACCATGGTTTGTGTTTACCAAATATAACAAAAAGACGTGTTTAGTGGATTTGAACTTTGAACCCCATAAAATGATAGTTTTAAAGAGCGACCCAGGAGACGTGTCTAATCATGGCAACGACTAAAGAGCAACAAAAAAATGACGATTGACACATTATTGATGTAATTACAAATTTGGTTATCATCATCATCATCATTCAGCCGAAAGACGTCCACTGCTGGACATAGGCCTCCCCCAAAGAGTTCCAAAGTGCCCGGTCCTGTGCCACCCGCATCCAGCGGACTCCCGCGACCTTTACCAGGTCATCAGTCCTCCTTGTTGGCCTACCAACGCCGCGCCTAACGCGCCTTCCGGTAATTTGGTTATATCTACCCGTAAAACGTTACTTCTAAGAGACACAGGATCTTAATATTTTGCATACTAATAAATCCGCAATACAAAGTTTACAAAGGTCTCCGTGAATCACGCGTAAAGGTCAAAACTTAAGTAACGAATCACAGAATAAGTAATAGTACACCTGAATGTAATTATATTGGAAACCATACAAATACTTACAGTCAGGGGTAATAATTAATAAGTAATATACGTACATAAATGACATTAATATATGTACACGCCTTTATGACATTGACAATAGAGTCCTGTACAGATATTTATGTCCATATTTTTGTACGTATATTATTACCCCTGACTGTACCTAACATAACATAGTACGTCAATAAAGACGATCATTTAATCATTGACACAACGCAGTTTATATGGCGTTGTATATCTCCGGCCCAATCCGCGATATAATTGCTGCCTACCGTACTTGCCTGTCTCAGGGTTGACATTTTTAGCAAAATTTTAATTCAGTGCATAGAAATTGGCAAGGGCCGGGAAGTTGTAATTTTTACTTGTATTGTCTGGGTTCAGGGATTTTGAGGTCGGTTTTACCCACAGATGTATGAATATAAGGAGATCGGACATGGCGGCCGATTTGTATAGAGTGAGCCTGTCGCAAGTACATTAACCCACACAACGCCCAAGTAATTGACAAGACAAAGCACGCACACATCTAAAACACACACACTTGTATACCTACACGCTTATTTGACAATAAACGCGCATCATATCAGGCATTTTGGAAAAAAAACGTAATATTCTCTGCGATCAGAACGCGTGCACAGTATGGCAGTGTATGCCCATTGAGCATACAGCTGCGACACGGCCGCCGGCGGCTTGTCCTCTCTCTAGTATTCTATGCTCTGAGGTTTTACCTAAACCTTTCACGATGAAATAAAGAGCGACAGGCGTTACCTAGGTATGTGGTTGCGGGGCCAGCAGATGGGCGGCGCGGGGCGGTGATGAGCACGAGTAACCGTAGTTTACTGATAGTACCTTATCTTATCTTATCTTATCTAGGTGAGGGCCCTTTCGGATGCACTTCGACCCAGTGGGATCTTTTGTGCATTTGCTCTCTCCTTTATACCTGCTCCCAGGCTTGCTCCATCATTTCCACAAAGCGGATGATGCAGTTCGCCGGGAGCACCTTGAATTCCTTTGGTTGCGGGTAACCGTTACCAAAGTAGTTCATTCTTTGTCTGGCAAGGGCATGACATTCACACAATAAGTGTTCCATAGTCTCATCCTCCTCGCCACACATTCTACAGTCTAAACTATCAGATAGTCCCATCTTGGCCAAGAGATCCTTGACCCCGAAGTGACCAGTGAACACCCCAGATATAATTCTGAGTTGCTTCCTACTGGATTTCCAGAGTTTTCTGGTCCAGCCCGAGTCCACTCCTTCTATGAAGAGCTTAGAGTGCCTTAAGCCAGCCTCATTCCTCCACTCGTGTTGGTGTTTGGTTTTGGCGTAGGCTTTAAAGGCCGATATTATGGTCCCCTGCGAGAGTCCCACAAATGGTTCTGGACCTACAAAGTGATTTGTAGAGCCCCCTCTTGCAAGCTCATCTGCTCTTTCGTTGCCTATGAAGCCCTTGTGCCCTGGTATCCAAACTAGTTGCACCTTATTGTGCCTTCCAAGTCTGTTTAGTGCTTGGACGCCATTATAAATTAGTCCACTTTCGGCGCCGTAAGCGCTTTAAGGGCCGCTTGACTGTCACTGAGTATATAGATAGTCCGCCCTTTGGTTCGCCTGTCTATATTCTTCTGTTCACATGCAATTATGGCGTATGTCTCCGCTTGGAAGACAGTTGCCAAACTACCCATGCTTACACTACTACTATAGTCATTTGCATAAATGCCTGCTCCCGTACCGGATCCCATTTTTGATCCGTCCGTGTACCATATACTGTCTTCGATACCAGACTTTGGTGGTTCTAGACCTTCGGCCCACTCAGCCCTGGTTGGAACTTTTGTTGTGTAGTTCCTGTGGAATACATACTTGGGTAGCATTTTGTCGCTTCCCATGTTTGTTATTCTGTCTAAGAAACCATCAGTCTCCATGTTTGTGTGCTTAGTTTTCGGCTTGCTATCGCTCCACAGTCCAAGAGTTCTTAATCTGTAGAGCGATTTGCGCGCCTCTGACTTAATCACCATGTGAAGTGGCGGTAGGTCCAGTAGGACTTCTAGCGCCGCTGTAGGCGTGGTACGAAACGCCCCTGTTATAGCCATGCATGCCGTTCTCTGCACCTTTCTCAGGGCCTCTCTGCATGTGCTCATTAAAGTCCTTGGCCACCATACCAGGCTACCGTACAGTATTATGGGTCTCACCATCATGGTGTAGATCCACTTCAGTACCTTGGGGTTCAGTCCCCATGTTTTGCCATACGCTGATCTACACATTACAAATACCCTCAGGGCCTTTGTAATGGTGAGATCTGTATGCTTCTTCCAGTTCAGTTCCTTATCCAGTGTGACACCTAGATATTTCACGTCATTGGACATTTCTAGTACCCTTCCGTACAGCTTTAACTGCTGTATTCCGCGAAGGGTCCTTTTCCTAGTAAAGGGTATTACTACAGTTTTGCCTGGATTAATGGATAATTGGTGACAGTCGCACCATCTCTCCACTTCCCTCAGTGCCTTGTTCATGATTTCTGATACCGTACTTGGGAATTTCCCATTAACCAGTATCACTAAATCATCAGCATATCCTACCGTGTGGATGGGACCTTTATTGAGTTCTATCAAGAGTGAGTTCACCACCAAACTCCATAGAGTTGGTGAAAGTACCCCACCTTGTGGACATCCCTTTGTGGCCGTGGCCATTATCTCATCCCCTAAAAGAGATGACTTTATCAGTCTGCCATTTAGCATGTTGCCTATCCATTTACATATGGTCGGCTCTATACCATGTTTTGCAGCTGCTTCGCTAATAGCATTATACTGATAGTACCTACTGTCAACCAATTCGTTAGTTTAAATAAATCCCGGCCGTTGCCAAATATAACAGGTACTTAGTAACTACACCTACCTACAATATTGAGAAATCGGCATGAATAAACGTACACAAGGAATAGCGGCATTTCAATTGATAGATCAAAAGTACCTACCTAACACATTCAACAAAAAAATAAGTAGGTATCTAATCATCAACTAAAAATTAAATGCTAGAATAAGTGACTTGCTTACCTTTCCTGTTCAGTAGGTAATCTGAACAGAGACAACTCTGGAATCGATGTATTATTTAGACACCCAAACACACAGCAATAAGTTCTCAGTCGATTATCACATTTTTTTTTTCATTTATTAAGCGGTGCCGAAAAGCCGTGACGCGCGAACCTTGTGCGGTGTTAGCCCCGACTGGCGCACTGAGAAACGGGTCGAGATTTTGTTTGAGTGTGCGACAGATACTGTGGCGCACACAATACAAGCCGCGCGCGGTGCGTTTGTATGAAGATAACATACTTTGCCCTCCTTTTACTATGATACTTAGGACAAGCTATATTATGGTAGGTATCTAATAATAATAATAACACGACCGAGCGAGATGTATTCACAAATCTCAATAAGTGTGACTGAAAGGGATATATCATTCGTTGTCCTTGTCATAGTTCCAATTTTTTTTATTTGCCGCTACTGAGTTAATTTGAGATTGCGGCAAATAAATCATAAAGCCTGCATCACACTGGAGCGGCCTGCGGTGGCGGACCATAGTTAATTTGACAGTTAATGACAATGTTTTCTATTGTCCGCCGCGGCCAGGCCGCGCCAGTCTGTGAGAGGCCTTAGTCGCCCAAATTAAGTAGGACCTGGTTTTTAGGGTTCCGTATCCAAATGGCAAAAAACGGAACCCTTATAGATTCGTCATGTCTGTCCGTCTGTCTGTCTGTCCGTCCGTATGTCACAGCCACTTTTTTCCGAAACTATAAGAGCTATACTGTTGAAACTTGGTAAGTAGATGTATTCTGTAAACCGCATTAAGATTTTCACACAAAAATAGAAGAAAAAACAATAAATTTTGGGGTTCCCCATACTTAGAACTGAAACTCAAAAAAAATTTTTTCATCAAACCCATACGTGTGGGGTATATATGGATAGGTCTTCAAAAATGATATTGAGGTTTCTTACATATTTTTTTTGTAAGCTGAATAGTTTGCGCGAGAGACTTCCAAAGTGGTAAAATGTGTGTTCCCCCCCTGTAACTTCTAAAATAAGATAATGATAAAACTGAAAAAAAATATATGATGTAGGTACATTACCATGCAAACTTCCAACGAAAATTGGTTTGAACGAGATCTAGTAAGTTGTTTTTTTTAATACGTCATAAATCGTAAAAAGCAATTTATTTAACGGAACCCTTCATGTGTGAGTCCGACTCGCACTTGGCCGCTTTTTATGGTAAGCCGTCAGCCATTTTAAGACTTAAGACCTGGCCCCGTAGCATGGATGGCCTTATCACGCGACAAGTGACAGGATAAGAGCATCCGTCCCTGGCTGATGATACCGTTCGATAGAACGAGACGACGCGCTTATCCTATCACTTATCGCTTGATAACGCCATCCATGCTACGGGGCCAGTTCTTAATTTAGCTGCATAGGAGCTTTTCCGTCCCTTATTGTGGCAACGAGTACCTATAGCTCACCTGTAGAAGCGTTCATAGCCCGGCGGCGCCTGCGTATCGGAAACGATAACGCAGGTCAAGCAAAGACGACAGGGGTCAGTCTTTGGATGGGTGACCGCCTGTTTGAGTGGTTACTATAAATGAGCGCTTCCGTGCTTTGGAAGGCACGCTAAGCAGTTGATCCCGGTTGCTGTCTATGACAGTAGTCGTTAAGCCGAGTTAGAGGCCTTCGGGCGGCTTAAGAACCTCTAACAGTCGAGTTGCCCACTCACTTGACAAAGGGGGGACAACTGTCACTCGCGTCCGCAGGAGCTACCTACCACAACCCTGCACGTGTCCCCTGGGTGGTACTAAAGAGTGACAAACTCAAAAAGGCCAAAAATAAAATATGCCATACGATTCAATAAAAAAACCTGTAGAAATCTGTAGGTATGTATAATTTACCTACTTTAATCGTTGTATGGAAACTTAGAACTATAATAGATAGGTAGGTACGCTATAATAGGAACTACGGCCACACAAATCAAGCGGCAAGCGTCCTCGTGACAGAACTATATTGCTTACTGTTTATATTCATTATTCTCAGAAGTTCACGTAATACGAGTGTTCTCTTGTTTCTGCGAAAGGCTCAACTGTAGCAGATTTGCTGACACGATAACTTACCAAGATATTGTTACAACTTTGTCGGTGAAAATCATTGTAAAAATGTTCATTTTAATGTTAATAAAACTTATAACCTACAAGATTTACATACATTTTAAAATAATTTATTTTAACACACTTGTATTATTAAAATGTTCATTACATTTCACATACAGAGGTGAGGTGAGGGTCTATATGAAATAAGATGGATCTAACCACAAGGGGATCATTTTAGATGATTTGTACCTATTCTTCTTCTTCTCTTACTTAAGAGCTAGGCTCTTGTCGGTGTAGCTCAAAGTAGGCCTTTCCATTTTACCATGAGCTATTGTTTCCGTTATATTCAATTAGATAAAGGTTACAAAAGATAAATTGAAAATAAATTCTATTAATAAATTGCGCGTGTATTTTCTCAAAGAACTATTTATCTATGTATCCACATCATCACAGCATGCAAGCATAAATAATTAGGTACCGTTCGCACTGTCCCACATACAGGCAACACGGTCTCAGGCCGGCGCTGCGGCTGATCAGGCCCAATTACTCAAGCGCCGCAAATACTCTTCTCTAGTACAGAACTACGAGTTTGCGGCGCTTGCAGTTGAAACGATGGGACCCTGGTCAGCCGACATGAAGGCCTTCATGAGGACCCTGTCGTCACGGCTGGTCTACGCCTCAGGCGACCCCAGAGCTGGCGCATACCTTTCCCAAAGGATCGCTCTCGCGGTCCAAAGGGGAAATGCCGCCAGCGTCATGGGGTCCTTGCCGCAGGCAGAACTTTTGGACGGGCTATTTTTTTTGTAATTAGTTTTTAATTTTTTTTATTTCTTGTTTAGTATTAGTTGTTTTTATTTTTTATAAAATAAAGTTGGTTTCCTCTGTATAAAAAAAAAATTAGGTACCTGTTCTCTGAAAATATGCATAAGTATACTTTTAAAATTATAATATGCATAATAACAGTACTAGTCAGCAAAGAACTCATCTCATCTCAACAGCTGCCTGCAAAATTGTTTGGTTCGTAACACACGTGCCGCGCAGGTGCATTGGAGCACATGTTGTTCCTCGTTTCTTATCTCAAACAGTTTCTCCTAGGATGAAATAAGTAATAAAGGTTAACTTCAGTTACGTATGCTGTCAGACCTTTGTTCAAATAGATAACCTAAATTCCTATTTTTTATTAATGAATGGGACACCTTTTGAACTGACAATCGACTTCTGAGAGCTATTTTGAGTTGAAGGGTTTTTGTATTTCGTATTATTTAATTAATGGGGCCTAGAATTTTAATGGCATTTAATGTCTTATTGTAATCATTGAACACGACGATGAACACGTTCACCTGAAATTACTGGGCATTTAAATATAATTCAGTCATCCAAGCCTTAGAATTTCATAGTCCACTAACTATAAGACGGGTCAAAGGCCGCCCAACCCCAACTAGGGCCATTTAAGAGCCTCTTATAACGCCATTGCTCACGGGGTGTGACGGCTCGTGTGAACCCACCATGGGAACATCTTTGATAATGAACCACCACTATATCAAGCTTCTTTGTTGCGTGCTTATGTCATGTTGAACTTGGAATTTCTTATCGTTAAGATAGCTTCGAGCATTATGGCGTTTCTCGAGCCTGAAAGATAGGCGACGTATTGTATTGTTGGGAACTTGGGTTTTTGTCTGAGTCACAGGATTTTTAATGAGAGGAATGGAAGCGTTTAGGCGGTTATCACACTGCCGCCGCCATCCCTCTGCGGGTGTGCGGCGCGACGGTTTTATTGTTGTATGCAAAGTACCTAACTCAGTTTGTAAAGTAGAATTTATTTAAACTGAGCTGATCTACTTATCTTCAAAACAGTACCCCATTCAATTTTATGTGGCAGTTTTTTTCTTGTAGAAAAGGCACGCGTCCGACCACACAATCGTATTGTTTCACTTGAATGATTTGAAAATAAGTAGATTAACTCAGTTTAAATAATTTCAACTAGGTATAAACAAAATCCGCACGGTACCACCCACTGCACCGCATCTTCGTGAGGCGAAATTTGTACGCGGCTCCGCACAGCGCAGCGGGATACGGCGGCAGTGTGGTGTGATGTGATGACCGCCATTGTCGCGTGTAGTGAAAACTTTAAAGGTCGAAACGCACAGACAGCGGTGGCGGCGCGGTGCGGTGCGGTGCGGAGGCGGTACCGGTTGTAATGTTCGAGCTAATATGAAAAGGTCCGCACAGAATACCGCGCCGCGCCGCGTCCCGCCGCGGTATTCTGTGCGGACCCTTTCATATTAGCTCGAACATTACAACCGGTACCGCCTCCGCACCGCACCGCGCCGCACCGCCACCGCTTTCAGTGCGTTTCGGCCTTAAGACATGCAATTTGTACGTGGCTCCGCACAGCGCACGCAGCGGGATACGGCGGCAGTGTGGTGTGATGTGATGACCGCCTTTGTCGCGTGTAGTGAAAACTTTAAAACATGCAATTTTCATGTAGAATGAGCTTTCTATCTTTTAACATAATCCTAGGTTAAAATGCACTGCACTGTGTTTATCTAAGTGGAAAACATCAACGCTCCTAATTTAGTTGCGGTTGTAAACTGCTAGTGAAAACACTGGTGAAACCACAAATCTGAAAGGAGTTAGTGTTACTGGGGAATAATGAGAAAGTGAAATGCTTGACTGCATTACTTTGAGTGCCTAAATGTTTATAGCTGCTGTTAAAATTATAATTGCGTGAATGCTTGTATAATAGCCCCGGTCACTTAGCTATATTCCGGTTTTGTAATTTCTAACTATTTTAGGAACTTGGACTTAACACTTCATGTAATATTCACCAAGTACAAGTAGGTACAATTAGTTTCGTAGCTTATTGCCGTGTAAGGACTTTCTAACGCCTTACAAGTTTTTCTCTTTTCTTTTAATACCACCAGAAACTAACAAAACAAAACACTTGACCTAGACCTACCAGAAAGGAGTCTCCGGTTTGTGTTCACTGGCGCCACACAAGTTTAAAACTAAGGTAAAAAAATAAACTATTTTTGAACGCTACCTAACATGCTTATGCCCTCTGTGTGCGACTCTGTGAGATATTAAACAGTCTGCAATATTTTGTACACGAAGAGAAAAATCTGTTACGAATAAATAATCTGAGACTGATGCCCGAGAGCAAGCGTGTAGAGAAGTAAAGAGAAGTGAAGTAGGCGCGGGCGGAGTGTGCCGGATCAATGGTCAAAATGGTACCTTGTAAGTAGGTACCGAAAACCCCCCGCATTAAAGTTTCACGACCCAGTGCCAACTGAAAACTCACTTTCTTCGTGGATTTAAATTAGTTCTTTAGAATGGGAAGTCAGGTCAGTTTCTGGGGACCTGTTTTGAGGAATCTCGACGGGCCTGGTGTCTACTAAACCGGATCAGGGGTTCAGGACAGGGGTTAGAAATTGCGAATCTCTTTGGTGCAGATGGGGATGATGCGAGTCAGCGGAATGCCGGTGTGGCTGCCCAGATCAGACGGTGCACCATATCATCATTGAGTGTCCCATCACCAAATTTAGCGGGAATTCGACTGATTTCAAGACTCTCGACGGGTGCAGTTGCTTACTTACCTTAAATCTAATATCATAAATATTTAAGTAGAGAGATTGTATGCCATACGATAAATAAATAAGTAGGTATAGGTATATGTAGAGCTTCGTTCGGCTCTGCCGTTTTCCCACCATTTTTGTACTATTTCCTGAATATGACCTTAGTTCACCTTACGATGCCAATACGTGCTCCAATGCGCAGCCAATACGCCATTAAGCTTGTTCCGCCACAACAACGTTTGCATTATACCATAAAACACCATTTGACAAGGTGCTGATGGCATTACGTGCGCAAAGTTCAATACCCTGGTCCCGCCCGAGAAAATTAAAAATAATGTCCAATTACTTTAGTACCGATATTGGGTTGGCTCTAAACGGTTAGTGGAGCGTTTTATTTTAACAAGCTTGTGAATTGGGTGCTTTTTGTGATTAGCTTGTAATTGATTCCGTTTAAGCGAAATATTCTCATCGGATTTTTTACAATACCAAACCTGGTCTAAGTACGACAAATATATTACCACAGTGCTTGTAATACCGGTGAGTTAAAAAGAGCTTGCTATGAGTAGACCTATAGCGATGCTCTCTGATCATGATAAAGTTATAGTCTCAATCCCTTTAGGATAGCCGAATCCCGATTGAGGGCTCTTGTGTTGTATATATGTAGATGAGTCCTCTCATGACAAGACCTCTATTTCAATGTAGATACTAAAATTTAGAAATGAATTTTATAAATAAAACTTTCAAAACGGCCATCGATATCGATCTTTTTTTAAAAAATGGCTTCCATCTAATTTAAGATGATTTCGCTAATGTCAAGTTTGTTTATAAAGGGACGTTGTTCGGTAGTTTAAGTTTAATTATAAAGCGACGTTGTTCGGTAGTTTAAGTTTAATTATAAAGTGATGTTGTTCGTTGGTCGTCAATAACGCATTCAACGGCAGAAGCTCCACTCAAGAAGCAAGGCGTCCACCGCTGCCCGCATCCTCGACGAAATACCTAGTAATGTACTGAAGTTGACATGCCGGTACTCAGTGGCGCCACTATAGATGTAGTCCTGTCTATTAAAAAATCTGTCAAATTGCTCTGGAGCTGTAGACGTCTGCTGCTACGATTATGCTGCTGCTGCTATTGATATAGAATGCCATTCATTCAACTGCGCAAGATAGTGGGAATAATAACAGGACATAACACCTTGACCAGACACCTCTATAACTTAGGTATCACAGACAGCCCCATGTGCAGAGCGTGCATGGAGGCAGAAGTTTCAGCAGACTAAACATATACTACTGGACTGCAAGTAGGTAGAAGTATACATAATAAAGCACCTAGGTTCTCCAGACACACTACGGGACGCAGTCAGCAACACCAAGGCACTCACCAACTTTCTAGACGAGCTGGGGTGGTTAGAGTAGCGCCACACCGCCGTTTCACGCAAAATAGGCATAATGGATGTCGACTTGCGGAAAACGCCCAGTATAACTAACTAACTCTATTGATAGGTTTCAGGCAGGCTTAGTGGGATATACCAACTTGTATCACAGTAAATCAAATGAGATCATATAGGTACCGGCGCATAGAGGTAGAATAGAATAGAGGGACTCACCCACACATACACACATGAGTGACAAAGATGTATGCATAGACAATACCTCGAGTGGGAACGAGATACTGTGTCATATTAAATAAATAAATAAATATTTGCGGACAATCTTACACACATCAACCTAGTCCCAAACTAAGCAAAGCTTGCACTATGGGTACTAGACGACGATATATATACTTATATAAAGAAATAAATACTTAAATAGATAGAAAAACATCCATGACTCAGGAACAAATATTCGTGCTCATCACACAAATAAATGCCCTTACCGGGATTCGAACCCAGGACCTCTTGCTTCTGTCCCTCATCGCGTATACGGATTTTTTGTTTGCCACCTGCTTGTTTGCCACCACACCTGTCAAAATTTGTACTGAAACTGACACCACCATGACGTCACCGATATAACACGACTAAATTATAAATTACATTAGACGCCAAGAATGTATTAGCTTCTGATACTTCCTAATTTAGTAAGGTTAATTTACCATCGTCCCTTTTGGGTATACGCTAGGACGTCATCTATTATATCCCTCTATCTACGTACCGGTGTGGTAATTAATAACACAAATTGTAAATGAGTCCAACGAGGCGAATGATTAGGTCACGCTCGTGATTAAATTAGCGAACCGCTGTGAGCATTCCTTGTTAACTCCCAGGAATCTTCGCAGTCTTCACACCTTCCGCATCCATTTATTTATCAAATCAATCGTTACCTCCTGCTTAGCCAACACCCCGTTAGTGTTTTAAATGTTAGTATTTAAAACACTACCTCAATTTGTAATTTTTGGGCAGAAGGTTTGTCTTTTACCGATGTTTTGATTATTGACTTGACAACCTCAACAATACCTACTGTGCGAGTTTACCGCTTAGGGGGTGGTGGCAGACTTTCAATTTAATTTTCAACCAGAGAGGGATGTTAGAACTTAAAGTAAATATCTAAATAGTTCCGGTCCATAGTGACGAGGCGCCTAATATTTATATTTCGACACGGGTTGCACCGGTCATTGTGAGTTATCTGCGACCATAACCGGTGCAACCCGTGTCGAAACGTCAGAAATAAAGGGAAATAAATATCGCGTTAGACCCGGATTAAACTGTATTTAAATATGTGTACAAAGCGAGAGAGTTTAAAGTGTTATGAGGCACCTAATGTTAGGTAAAATATGCGTTTCTGATGCAGTCTTGCTCGATGCCCCGCTGTCCCGGAAATTGTTTTTTTTCAGTACAATACCATTAAAAATCATAGTATCTCCTTTTGTGTCCTAAAACGTAATATTTCACAAAATATTTTGTTCAAGGTACTTAGCTTAGACAGAGACATTTAACGTCATAAATATTTGTAAAGAAAAATGTTTTACAAAAAGTTCTGGAATTTAATTGACCATACAAATAGACCACGTTATCTACTCGTAACTAGTCGTAACTTTAATTAGACCTCTTTTCTAATTTACCGCTGTAGATCAAATAGCTGACACTTTCTTGATGTTCCAGACCGCCTGCTTTAATTTACTTTTAATTAATGTTGTGCTGTTAATTTCGAGAAGCCATCAGACTCATATTGTCTATGTGAAGTTTTCCCATGGGCTTGATCCCACGTACAGGTTATATAGGAAAAAATATAGTCTAGTTGGTAATTACTTTTTGTTTCGTTACCAGATTTCTGATTCATGGAGTTTTAAGACGGGAAGGTAATGTTCTTAGATATACTATGAGCAAGGGCGTAGTTTGAATATAAATAATTTAAATATGTAATACAGCTTTTAAGTAAAACGAAGTATTTACATTATGCATGCGCGTAATGTTCTACAGTCACCATCAAAATTAACTACGCAAATTACGCAATCGAAGACATCAAAAGTTCTTATTACCTTTTAATAAAGACTTTTGACGTCTTCGTTTGCGTAGCTAACTATAGTGCAGTGAAAATAAAATATACACACACAAATACACGTTAAATTTATTTAAATAGGACCTAAACTACTACAAGGTACATTCCACCGATTTAAAGCAAAAATCAATCCAAGCAAAAAACCAGTCTGACTTTGACCATCAAATTTTAAAAGTCCTTTTTAGGGTTCCGTAGACAAATGGCAAAAAACGGAACCCTTATAGATTCGTCATGTCTGTCTGTCTGTCCGTCCGTATGTCACAGCCACTTTTTTCCGAAACTATAAGAGCTTATACTGTTGAAACTTGGTAAGTAGATGTATTTGCTATTTTGTGAACCGCATTAAGATTTTCACACAAAAATTGAAAAAAAACAGTATGTTTTGGGGGTCCCCATACACAGAACTGAAACTCAAAAAAAATTTTTCATCAAACCCATACGTGTGGAGTATCTATGGATAGGTCTTCAAAAATGATATTGAGGTTTCTAATATATTTTTTTTCTAAACTGAATAGTTTGCGCGAGAGACACTTCCAAAGTGGTAAAATGTGTGTCCCCCCCCCCCCCCTGTAACTTCTAAAATAAGAAAATGATAAAACTAAAAAAAATATATGTTATACATTACCATGCAAACTTCCAACGAAAATTGGTTTGAACGAGATCTAGTAAGTAGTTTTTTTTAATACGTCATAAATCGTAAACCACAATTTATTTTACGGAACCCTTCATGTGCGAGTCCGACTCGCACTTGGCCGCTTTTGTTTTATCAAATAACAACCGCCAGTACCGGAGTGACACCGAAAAGGCGCAAACTCGTGGCTATGCAGCCTTTTTTGCTGCACTAGCTACCTAATTTTGATGCTGGCTGTAGGTACACAAGGAGGTTTTTTTTCTTATTTATAAATTATAAACTAGGATTACTATAAATTTTGATTTTACGAAGACTCAGACTTCATTAAATATTTTCGAAGATAATATTTGTAAGAATGAAAAAAAGACGCCCACCTACTTTTAATTGACACAATGTGGAAACAGATTCATAGATAGGTATGGTAATATAAATATACCATAACTGGCACGTTTCTTAATTCCACTTTACTCACGGACATAAACACTATAATTTTATGACACATCAGTGTAGCGGGACATATATTATATGGATTTACTGTCTCTGATCCCCGCCATGATAACGTTATCACATTTCAGACGAACATAGTTAGAGCTTTCTTGTGTATAGTCGTTTGATGTTTAGAGTTAGACTCGTAAATCTTTTAGCTTTAGATAATAAATTACAGTAAGTATAAGAGCTAATTTTTGTAGAACTAATTTTGTTTTTATAGGCCGGGTTTAGCAGAATAGAATACTCTTGGTTTTAGTTTTGTTTATGTTCATATCCAATAAACAATATAAGTAATAAAATTTCATTTAGTTTTACCTTGCGTTATGCATAACCATGGTCAAATAAAATTCTGACTAAATACCGAGTCACAATTTAAAAACTTGGCGGTACTCTACCGTGCACCTAAATCAGCTCTACGTCGTAACAAAAGCACTACATGTACTCATAGTTCTGAGTATACCCACTTTTCAAGCAAATGGGTCATTGTCAGATTTAGGTTCGCGTCTTTTCGGTGGACATTGCCAAAGTTAAGGGCTATAAAGCCTAATTTTTGGTTGAACTCTGAATCCGCATAAACGGCGTTGCCCCTTCTATAATTCTTTGTGATAAAAACATATTATATGTGAGCGTAAGCCCTTAACTATACACCGGAAAGGGGGCGTCCACAAATTATGTAACGCAAATTAGAGGGAGGGGGGGGGTCCGGTCCTGTTACGTTGTGGGAGGGGGGTGTCAAGGTTTGCGTTACGTCACGCACGATTTTTTATAATAGTATACTTAAAAAAAGTTTAGTTTTTCACATCCCTAGTTTGCGGTTTCATTTCATCATCATTTCCTCAGAGCATAGAATACTAGAGAGAGGACAAGCCGCCGGCGGCCGTGTCGCAGCTGTATGCTCAATGGGCATACACTACCATACTGTGCACGCGTGCTGATCGCAGAGAATATTACGTTTTTTCCCAAAATGCCTGATATGATGCGCGTTTATTGTCAAATAAGCGTGTAGGTATACAATAGTGTGTGTTTTAGATGTGTGCGTGCTTTGTCTTGTCAATTACTTGGGCGTTGTGTGGGTTAATGTACTTGCGACAGGCTCACTCTATACAAATCGGCCGCCATGTCCGATCTCCTTATAGTCATACATCTGTGATCATTTCATTCACTCAAAATCAACTTCTGCAAATAAAGTCTCCGTTAGGCGAGTTATCACTCGGCGTCAGGGAGAGCTATTGTGCCAGGTCGGTGGCACCTGCCGCGGTGGAGTGGGTGGCAGAAGAAGAGAGATAGCCACAGAAGATGTGATTGCCGCCGAAGCCGATACCAATTGTGAGAGCGATTCTGATTCCGATTTACCCTTAATAGAATGTATTAAGAAATGGAACCGAAACCCGTTCATAGATGATTAAATTTCTTGATTTCTTGAAACCACACTAATGTTTCATAAAAAAAATGCAGATTTATGATTAAAAAGTATCTAAAATACCACTTATCTTTCTTTTCTGAATATTACCCTGAAGACTTGTTACGTAACGGAATTGAAGGGGGGGGGGGGGTCCCAGCTAAGCGTGACGGTCCTGTTACATGAGTGGAGGGGGTGGTTAAAGATTTAAGAATTTTGCGTTACGTAATTTGTGGACGCCCCCAAAGATGATTTTTGTTTTTGTGACTGACAATGACCCAAATTATAAAATCCGTTCAAATTCCAGACATTTCGATTGACAAATTTGGCGTCCAAATGGCACAGATTTCGCTGCTAGCCTTCTATTCGCATGAACAAACAAACAGGCCTATCAACTTGACAATTGTCATCTGACAATCACAATTCGTTATACATTGCTGGGTTTAAAAGTAAAGAAGGCAGCTAGGTGCTTAATGGTCCTATAATTACTTGCCGTCCCAGAAATGTACGGCGAATAGTTATTTTACGGTGACAATTTTATTGATTGTTACAAAAAAATAATAATTGGGTAACATAATGTAATGTTACTAACATTACACGTTACAGATACACAGTAATTAATAGTTGATTTGGCACAAACTACTTCCTACTTATTCGAGTTACGACGATATGGTTTGCTTACGTGTTTTTAATAATGGATCATTATGTTGTTTTCAATTATTCGTTAAACTAGTAATCTAACATGATTGAATGCGATGACATAAGTGGTTGCATAGCGTTGTGCGTAAATTGCACATAACTTGGCGATGTTAAGTGCCAGTGGTTGGCCTCGTGTATAATCCACAAGAGTTAACTTGAGACCTCATTCGCATGACGTTAGTACGCGCTCGAGTCTTAAGTTAACTCTTGCGGGATATATGGTAGGTATAATAGATTGAAGATGCCAGGTCGTCTGATGATTAATAACAGAAGCTATAAACGCCGAACCGCACAGACAGCGGTGGCGGCGTGGTGCGGTGCAGCGCGGAGGCGGTACCGGTTGTAATGTTCAAGCTAATATGAAAGGATCCGCATAGAGCGGCGCGGTACGGCGCGGCGCGGCGCGGTATTCTCTGCGGACCCTTTCATATTAGCTCGAACATTACATCCGGTACCGCCTCCGTGCCGCACCGCACCGCCACCGCTGTCTGTGCGTTTCCAGCTTTAAGCCTGGAACACTCTGGCGCGGTCTGCGGTGTTGTCAAATTTACTATTGACCGTCACCGCACAGGCCATGGCAGTCTGTTAGAGGCATTATTTGGGTGACTCAACTATTTTTCGGTCGCTAGTTCAGCCTAGTTGGCATGGTTGCCTCTCCTGGGTTAAGCCTGTCACAGAACTGACATGTCAAGTTTACTATTGACCGCCACCGCAGACCGCAGCAATCTGTGACAGGCTTCAGGGCCTTCAGGCAAGTATCCCTCCATCCTCGATTGACCTATTTCATAGTTCAGCACTTTCGCATTAATTAATATTAATCTGAATCTGACTAGCCAAAAGTCTCAATACCAAAATAACTGAAAATTTCATTTATTCTGTGGGGTAGCGCAGCAAGAAAGAGATTCAAGGCCTCCACACACCGGTGTGTGGAGGCCTTTAAGCGAATATTATCTGCACCTTACACTTTGGTTTAATACCTAATAGAAACGTACCTATGCAATAATTATGACCGCAAATCCTGCGGCGGCCATCACGGTAATTCGAGAGTGTTTGATGTGATCCTTGTTACCACAGCTTCCGCTCACACTGGCCATTAAAGGGCCAGGGTGGAAGTGGGGTCTTACATACAGCCGGAGATTGTTTACATCTCCAAGCAGTAGGTTAATATTACTTACATATAAATATAGTATGTAATGTAGGGGACCCGGAGACCCTCAGAGATCTCTGTAAATGTGCGTATTTGTATCGCTGCAAAAAGACACCGCGTGTGTAACCGAGCTATAGTATTCTAAAATTGTAACGTGCGTTTTCGCGAAACAGGCCCCCGCGTGCACTCATTGCCGTACCTACGAATGTACAATCCGAGGACATGGTCTCTAATGATCTAAATGCAACACCTGAGAGTTCAACGAACTTTGCTCTACCAGCTAACGAGCCAGGACGTTAAACAAACAGAAACATGACCAGTACACGTTGTACTTTAAAAAGGTCGTAAAAGCCATACTTTTCCTGTCTAAATAATACTTTGTCTGTGCACTTGTGTAGGAAACGTAAGATTGTAGAGGTAGCACGTAGGTACTTAGCATGCTACCTTTCTTTGTCGTTTCGTTTACTTTTGGTAACGTGGATTTGTGTAGCACTTGAATATGTCGTAGAGTTGGTTAACTTTTAAGTTTTAACTGCGTTGTTTAAGGCGCCGTAGGTTCAGCGAAGTTAAACGAACATTGTTTTTGAAACAATATAATGCGTCAGTTTATAATAATATGGTTTCAAAAAAATACGAATATTAATCTTGAGGCTTTTCTGCAGGGAGATCAGTGATTCGAAACATGATTAAAAAGCAACTTTCGCTCTATAGAAAAAAATCACGAACATAAGGTCTAAAATACAGTTAAAACATTCGTAACAAATTATGCACAAAAGATAAACATATTAAATGTGGTTCGAAAAATTGGCAATAGGTATCATGTTTGAGGAAACTTAGTGATTACTTTTTTATTTATCTAAACGTACAAAAATTTCAAATTAAAAAACATTATATATCCGCGCTTCCGAACACGCACTTCCATCTCGCTCACGCTTATGCTCAGTGAGAGGGAGAAAAGACCATGAGCCCATGAAACTACGGCGCCTTATGATTTTACGATTTACACCTATGCGTAAATCAAACTAATTTTCATGGCTGAATGCCGAGAGGCAGTGCCACAAATAGTGGAATGAAAATTAAAAAAAAAATTACTTCCCGGCCTAGGCCCTCAATTTCGTATGAAATTCCTTTACAGTTCTCTCGTGTTGATCCGCCCGAATACGTGATACTTACTTTGAAGCCTGATATAACCCACGTAATGACGACATTTGTTGCATGTTTGAGAAAAATGGTTTAAATTAATGTAAAATGTCAATTACATGGGGGGGGGGGGGGGGGTCTGACTATTGGATTACGGTAGTCGTTTTACTAGGCATGATTAACATGATTATCATAGGGGGGTCAAACATCGACAAAAAACGATCCCAAAGTGCCGAAACAACTTACTTACTTAAACGATGTAACGTTCACAAATATTTCGAGATAGTGGGTGCAACTGCAGTTTTTGTCGGCTGGCCTCGGACGGTGATCGTGACACGAATAGAACATTCACTAATTCACGTTCGGGTTTTAAACTTTTTCGTGGTAACCCTGGCAAATTAGAGACACACGACTAATTCATACGAAAGTTAAGGGCTATTGCCTCAGGCTAACTAAGTCTGACCCCTGATTTAGCAATAGTTGGTATGCATCTCAGAGTCAAGTCCTAAGGTTACTATGCCTTGGTTGTTGGTTGGACAAGTTTATGTAACTGGCCAGCCAGACACGTTTAGCGTCACGGACGATTTATAATCCAGTAACTTTATACATCCAGCATGCTTTAAATCCGGTAGTTGTGATTTCTTGCACATAACTTGTTTATGAATAATCCAAGTGTGTGACCTCGAGCACCGAACGCAACTTTGTCAAGAATCGAAAATACCGCGAAAGTTTTTATTATAACCCTAAAGGACTACTTTTTGGTAGTACCTTTCTCAGGACGTTTTTAAAGTAGACTGAGAGAGAGAGAGAGTTGCTACACGATTTACTACGAAAAAATTATGAATTTTGAAAAGCTTTATCTCAGAAATTATTGGGTCTACAGAGACAATTCTAGTCTCATATTGTAGAAAATTTAGTCCACTTATACTTATACTTTAAAAACGTCGTATTGGAGACGATGCAAAATAAAATGATTTGAGTAGGTGAAACAGAAAACAGAATATAAACAACCGAACCATAAGAAAGACTTTACATTTACATACATACATATATAAACCTACATACACATACAATAACTAAATATCGAAGAAACAGTATCATTTACAGCCGAAAACAAACAGCACACACAAAGTAGAAATGAACAGCTACGGAAGGGATGAATACTCGTAGTACTCCTTTAGTCTAGTTTTAAAAATGGGAAGAGATTTGCAACTGTCGTGGTACCTATAAAAAAAAAGGAAAATTTTATTCGTAGAGCTGCACTTTGCAATGCCTGGTACTGGTCGACTGATTATTGGTTTACATGTACCTACTGCATAATAGGGAACATGCATCTTTTTATTTTATTACGAAAATCAAATGTATAATTTAGCACTAAAACGTTCTTATGATTTATTTTTCTGATGTTATATGCATTTGAAATTTGCACGCGCCGGCACCCCCCGAAAACGCTCTATATTAAACTGGCTTATGCTATGACGTCACAACATAACGCCAATGACGCGCGCGCTGCGCACTCTGAACCTCATAGGGACTGATCTAGATCTGTTTTTCTGTACACTGAGTGAATTTACAAGGATGGCTTTGTTTAAAATTTGTTATTGTAAATAATTAGTTATAAGGTGTTGTGCAAAATTATCGCATTGGGTATATCCTGTAATGATAATTGTATGTATAGAAATAAATAAAATAAATAAAAATAAAATATATTCTCGGCGCGTTTAGTAAGGAGTTAGTCATTAATTTGCAATTATCTCCACAACATTTGCGTTTAAGTCTATACTTGTTGTAAAAAATATCATTTTAATTCAATATTCTGTGTAACTGTTATGTTATTTTATCGAAACAATAATAATTATTTTTTCGTCATTTTAACGTGAGATAAAACTAATATAAATAGTTTTTTTTCTTTTTTCTTCTTCTGTATGATATTTCTACGTATATCCGCATCAATTGAGTGCAATTTATTCGAAATTGAAGTCCCATGCAAGTTCCCCATTGTGCACATCCTTCGGTAAATACATACCTACTCGTACTGCAGGCTGCACGCAAGCCGCAGGCGATGCAAGTGAGTAAGTACATACATTAGGTGCATTTAATGCAAATCAATCACAATACAATAACAATATTATTAATTGCTCACAACGATAATATGCATTAAAGAAGAAAAACAATTATTAAAATTAAACATAGACTACAGGCGATTTTATCGCTCAAAAACTCATGAAAAACATCCAAAATATCCAGCGTCCTGTAGAGAATGAGACCGTTATTTTTCGGTCTAACTAACATATCTATCTAAGAACCATCACGAGTTTCGACTAAAAACGAGCGTTTGGGAGATTAAATGTCACAGTCAGACATACAGATAACATGTTAACTTTTGCGTAGGGTGTTCAAAAACATGGCGCCATCGACTATCAAAATCGACTAACAGGTGTAAAGAAGCCAACAGTAGCGGCAACCACTTTACATCATTATCCACAGTCTAGCCAGCCCAACCCAGTAGCCGCGCCTAGCGCTACCATGCCCCTTTAAAAAAAACATAAAACTATAAATAGTGGAATGCCTGTCCTGTCCCTCATTTGTGGAAAAAATGGCGACGAATTGATGACATCCGCCGCCATTAACTTATATGACTAACTGCCCTTCTATATTTGACTTTGTTTGTTGTGCTAGGTCCGAGAGCTTGCGGAGACAAAGCTTTTCGTGTCAATTTTGCTTTAGTGAGAGTGTGTGTCTGAGAATATGAGATTGTAGTTTACTGTAAAAGTGCATTATTTTTGGCAAGCTTTTAGTTCGTAAGTAACGCCTCAGATATTATGGTGTGTTCCACTTGAAATGACGAAAATGCACTTGACGTGGGATTTTACAACTTCTCTTTGTTGCTAGATATGAAAGGAAAAGATGACTGAAGTACGTGTACTGGAGTTGCAACTGTGTGTTCTATTGTTTATGTGTAATTGTTTTATAATATAACCCTACTTGAAGATAACAATGAGACAATAAATAGTTCTCGGTAAGGGTTGCTTTTAAGACTTTTAAGTAATATTCATCATATGTTTTTGAACAGACTATACATCTTTATATTTGTTACCTACTACCTTTTCACCTCCCAACCGCGGGACTGATTTAGATATGATATGGACTAGTATGATGATATTTGAGTACGTTAAAGTGGCGTGGGTAGGCTTCCCACAAGGTGGACTGATGACCTGGTAAAGGTCGCGGGAGTCCGCTGGATGCGGGTGGCGCAGGACCGGCCATTGTGGCACTCTTTGGGGAAGGCCTATGTCCAGCAGTGGACGTCTTTCGGCTGATATGATGATGATGATGAATTTACTAAAGGTACCTACTGAGAATCATTTACTTAACCTGCATAAAGGGTAATCCCCAAGATTTTGAAGGAGGCTGGAAAAGGAAATGGCAACATCGGTAAGCTCTTGGTAGAGCACAAAATACAGCATACGTTTATTGAACGAACTAGGTAAGTATAATGCGGACGATCTCACTGAAAAAAGCTTGTACATGCATCTCCAGTGACCCGAAGACGAGTGAGAAACATGTTAATGAGTGACATCACGAAGCATTGTTTAACTTTAAACCTGTCTCCGGCCATATATAGATAGCGACGAACGGACAACCTGACACTTTATATAGTGTTGACTGATAGATGATGTGTTTAAAACGAAATGTCTTCGAAAATGTTCGTGCGTTTTTGACTTTTTGAATGAGCGAGCGAAGCAAAGTTCTCCGTTTCAGCTTGGGCCAAATGCTTTCGTATGTCCGGATATACGGCAGTTCCCCTCTACAGGTTGCATTTATCTACCGATTCTCGTGAAATTTTGTGAGCAGTTTCAATTATTATACAGCTTGGTTTTGTGGATTCAGTTCCTCGAGATTAAAAAATAAAAAACCAGCCAAGTGCGAGTTGGACTCGCGCACGAAGGGCTCCGTACCATTATCTATAAAAACGGCAAAAAAATCACGTTTATTGTATGGGAGCCCCCTTAAACATTGATTTTATTTTCTCTTTTAGTATTTGTTGCTATAGCGGCAACAGAAATACATCATCTGTGAAAATTTCAACTGTCTGACTATCACAGTTGATGAGATACAGCCTGGTGACAGACGGATAGACAGACAGACAGACAGACAGACAGACGGACAGCGGAGTCTTAGTAATAGGGTCCCGTTTTACCCTTTGGGTGCGGAACCCTAAAAATGGAAAAAGAGAACCACCAGTGTTTTAGTTAGGCATTCTTATCACGCCACCATTTTCCACGTAACTACGAGTAGGTACATCAACTACCACAGTAAATAAATAAATAAAATAAATAAAAAAAGATTTATCATCAGTACATCATACATTTTGTATATTGTGAAGCCGGATTCATTCAGTATGGTGAACGTATCATATTTGACATTGATTTGACACGCCGTGACAGTTTAGGACGATCTCTTACAGTTTAGGACGATCTCTTACAGATTAGGACGATCTCTTACAGATTAGGACGATCTCTTACAGATTAGGACGATCTCTTACAGATTAGGACGATCTCTTACAGATTAGGACGATCTCTTACAGATTAGGACGATCTCTTACAGATTAGGACGATCTCTTACAAGCTCTTACACGGTTCGATACGGGTTTACCCTATATGTTTGTACACACCACTGCACAGATGTAGTACACACCTATAGGTTAAACACCTCAGAGCATAGAATACTAGAGAGAGGACAAGCCGCCGGCGGCCGTGTCGCAGCTGTATGCTCAATGGGCATACACTGCCATACTGTGCACGCGTGCTGATCGCAGAGAATATTACGTTTTTTCCCAAAATGCCTGATATGATGCGCGTTTATTGTCAAATAAGCGTGTAGGTATACAAGTGTGTGTGTTTTAGATGTGTGCGTGCTTTGTCTTGTCAATTACTTGGGCGTTGTGTGGGTTAATGTACTTGCGACAGGCTCACTCTATACAAATCGGCCGGCATGTCCGATCTCCTTATATCCATACATCTGTGTTAAACACCAACAAACCTACATACTTATTATTATTATACATTGAATCAACAACACAACCAATCTAAGAACAAAGTCAAAACACGTGCACAAAGCCATGACTTTAAACAAACGGAGTGGTTCAAAGTAAAACGTAATTGACATTCAATTTAAAAACTTAAAGTATTAATAGTACGATTCAAATTAGCTTGTTTTTATTTTCAACTTGGATCATTTTAGACGGAATGTCGTAATAATAGGTAGCATGGCAAATGACTCATGGTGCGTTGATCCAACATCTACATTAGTTTTTTGTCGATATATGTATACCTTGGGGTCTATTTGACTGAGTAAAATTGGAGTCGGTTTGGACTTCGCCTCGTCCGTCTATAGGCTTGGCCATAAATTACGTTATTTTAAAATTTGGGGGTTGATGTCAAAAATCGACAAAAAAACGATATATATGGACAAACCTCTATGCTATTCACTACTTGTTTCACCTCACTCCCCGCTCTTTCCTAGTACCTATATCTTGACGCAGGGATTCGCAATAACAACAACTAATCGAAGGTCTGCCTTACACTGGTTTGGCCGAGATGAAGAGGTTTTGTTCAACTACCGCGAAACGTTAACTTCGTTCGTTCGTGTATCTCTATCGCACTTATTCGAACAACAGAGGGAGAGATATAACCCGCAAGAGTTAACTTGAGACCTCGTTCTTAACCTTAACGTTATTACGCGCTCGAGTCTCAAGTCAAGTCTTGCGGAATATACACGAACGAATAATAAATAAATAAATAAATAAAAATAAAAAGCATTTACTTCGGACAAAATAATCCATAGATGTAAGTATTACAATAAACATAACTATGTTAGTACCTAAAGTTGGCGTGTCGCGGTAGCCGCTCAGAGTCGGAGGGAGCGCGCTAAATATCAAACCGAATCCAATTTAATAGTATCGCGAAGTGAGCGAAATATACCTCGTATCAAAGCGATACCATAGCTGATGGCGTCAATCTGCATCAGATTATAGAACATGAGTGGCATTTGTAGCGGTATGGATATCGTTTTTGCTGTGAGTATTATCTTTGGTTTTAATGGACCTGCCTTTACAGCAAATAATACAACATAGGTGACTCCAGGTTCGCTTTTTGGGATTCTAGTTCACATTACTTACTGCTCATAAAGTTTCGTAAAACATATTAGTAGTACCTTGTATACTCTATCTGAAGCTGTAAGAGTCAATTCTGTCTAACGAACGCAAACAAAAAACGACTTTGTGGTCTGACTATATGAGGTAGTTTTTCTGCTGGCGTTTTTTGACAGGATTTAGGTAAGTACTCTTACTGTTTCGGACTTATGTAAGTACATTCGCCATGAGATATATCTGAACACGTCTCTATTGTCGAGGCATTAGTTAGAGACGTGTCGTGTTCAGATATTTGCGAGCACTTTGGCCGCTCCGATATATCTGATGGCGACTGTACCTGCCTAATAAAATTTAATTAAAATAAATAGCGAGAGACCCACCTCAACCAAATCCAACTTTTGACTAACTAAGTGGGTACTAACTATCAACTTGAGCAAATTAAACTATTTGCCTGAAGATTCTATGTCTGATAAATAAGCTTTATCTTTGTCTTTTAGTACTAATAGTACCAACACTGCAACATTGTTTGTTGCCTTTGGCGTCGACAGTGCCGAGACCCCTTGGTCCGCGGGACGGTACAGCATCGTACCGCGATTTATTTATCTAAACGGCTGGTCTACGTCACTTGGGACCTGGGCTGTTATTCGCTACGCGTTAATGCGGCTCACCCCGCCGGTCACCCGTTACGAAACTAGACCTCTACCTACGCTTAGTTACTACGCATCGCGGTGTCAAGGTATAATTGTGGGTGAGCGATGAGGTGAGCTTAAAACAAATTACAGAATAGGGGGGCTGGGCGGATGGGGATAGGGTTGCCATACGTCAGGATTTGTCCGGACACGTCAGGATTATTGACCTTTTGTCCTGATTGCGGCCGGACTTGGCAAATGTCAGGATTTTTAGGAATGACCTCATATCATAACAAAAAAAAAAATTCGGGATATATTTATTACAAAGTTTGCACAGTTTTAATGAATGAAAGAATACGTAAAAGTAGTAAGTAATCAACAAAAACAATAATGTTTCTTTCAAAATAATTTAAAATAGGAAAAATTACATCTAAAGAGATCTCAATATTTTTTTTTGCTCAAAACTCTAGTTACAATCTACCTACATTTGTTATTTGGTTTCAATTATTAATCAAATTGCACAATACAACAGGTATTAATCATAATATTCATAATCAACATAGTTATAGTATAAATTAAGAGGCTGACAAGACCAAATTTGTTGAAATTGATATTATTTGAGCAGTTGTATAAGAAAAACTATTTGTTCTAGCACATCAAAAAAAATATAAGTTAATATTCATCATATTTCCAAGACCGTAGACGGACTCGAAACATAATTGGATGAAATCGGCTCGATAGAAAATAATTGCAAAGATTGGTCTTAAAATCATCTTAAACGGTTCTAATGTCCTTATTTTTTTGACGTATGGGTCTGCAATTAAAAACACGAAGTCCACATATTCATACCTAAACCGTAGACGAGCCATATTTCACAAATAATCTACACTTTTTTTAATTTCAATATTTATTCATTATTTTCGTCTAAAACCTGGCCGCTCAAGTAACACTCGCTTTCGCTTACTCCGATACAAATAGACAGTGTGCGAGTTTTTGGTGTTGACAGCGCCTTAAGCGCAGCGCGCCGCCGCCGGGGCATCGCTCAAGCTACGCCAAATCTCTGTTACAAGAAATGTCAGGATTTTTAGGGTGATGTCAGGGTTTTTATCAGGACATTTAATTCTTCAATATGGCAACCCTAGATGGGGATAGGAGAGCTGGCAAGTTACTCGCTCAACTCATTAAGTAACTATTGCGATTCAGCGAGGAAATGCTTGCCACAGCCACAGGCGTGAAGTTTAGTTTTAAATCTTATAGGTAGTTTTATACTTAACTACTATCATTCGTGTTTCTTTTAATTTAGCTCTATTTTACGTAGTTTATTCGTTTTAAACTTGTAGGTAGGTAGGTAGTACATAATTATAGTAAAATTTTGAAAAAAACGTTTACCTAAGTATGTCGCTTATCCTGACATATTATCCAGCAATTAAACAAATTAAACATAGGTACATCTAAGTACTTATACCAAGATATATTTATTTAACTGAAGACTCGCTATGTTATACTTGCATTCTACAATATTAGTAATGCGGGCTTTTTATGTTTACGAGATCACCGAGTCTACTACATCTTCATCTTATTTTGGTATCTTACGGGTGGCAATCGTTCTGAGTTACATCCATCAACCGTAACACGATACTGTGTAATCAAACTAAATTAATAGGCAACCGGGGCGCACGCGCACCCCTGGTTTTATCGACGGGATTCCAATTTCAAATTTCTCTCTCTACCACTAGTGCGGTGGAGATGGAGATAGAGATATCTTCGAGCTCCACGGTTCTCTGCGACGAGAACCGTGTTTAGACGTTAGAGATCCTTATCATCGTTAATATTATATTACATACTAATATTATTAATGCGAAAGTAACTCTGTCTGTCTGTTACCATTTCACATTTTAACCGCTGATGAAAGGACGTAAGATAATTTTGATCCTGGAAATTAGTTCTGAAAGGGGTGAAAATGGGAGTGAAAGTTTCTATGGGAGTGCGATAATAGACGCTTTCTATACCTATAACTAAATAGTAAATAGCTGAATTTGCATTGTTCCAGGATACAGTGCAGCTGACAGTGCCAAAGAAAACATGGTTATGAGCCATAACTTAAACAGGTCAGTAGATACTTTTACAGTTTTCATGAATACCACTTAATTATAATATAAGTAATCTTATTATTAAATACTATAATATAGTCTGCCGTGAATAAAATCCTTTGGCTTACCAAAGGAGCAATGTTCGAGGGTTAGAGTAACTAATTCAGGAACAGCAGACGGGTCTCTATGATTGACTTCTTCTTTATGATTTTACAATTTGGTTTATTTTAACTTTAATAATTGTATGAAATTGCAAGATTTTGGTTCATGGCGACTTTATACAAGAAATGTAGGTAAATCGCGTAAGTAGCGCCTGTGCCGTAGCGCCCGTGGATACTTTAGTCGCAGGGCCGAAATTCTGAGAGCCACCGAAATTCATCTCGATTAGTCACAGGATTCGAACAGATAACTCTCTCGTCTCAAATTTAGGTTAGGTACTTACTATTACTTTAAATTTGAGGCCAAGGACCAAAACATAATGAAACTGTACCTACAGTGAATAGTCATTGTCTCTTACACGATCGTCCGGTCTGATAGCGAATGGCCAGCTTTGTGGTCGGCGGGTTTACAATGGGTGTTGCCAATCTGATAATCTGCAATTCCTGTTTGCGAATACTCTGATAATTGTATCATATTGTTTAAGTACCTAGTGAATAGCTGCCCAGTAATTGAACAGTAGCGCTATTTCAGTTAGATAATTATCTCTGATAAGCGTAACTGTTGTGTTGTAAATAGGGAATACCTACATTTATAGACTTTATAGTTCATTATCGTATACATAACTTAGTTAGCAGGAAACAAAAAGCAGACACATTTTTTATCTTTTCTAGAACATTGGCTGCAAGTGATGCCCAACTGATCTTTCGACTGCATAAATTATGAGAGTTATTTGCGTTCTATTAATTAACTTGTTCACCTGCACAACGTCCATAGTATTGTCAGTAAAACCCGCAAAACACCTTTTACTTAGAATTATTTTGTAATCCTCGGGGGTGGACTAAAAACCAGCGCCGTGACGTCATCAATTGCCACATTGTGTAGTTTTTTTTTTCATTTCAACTTGTATATTTAAAAAATATGTAAATTAATGTATAGTTATGTGTTTTATGTGTGGCAATAAAACTCTTTTCTTTCTTTCTATCAACATAAGGCTTAACTACGACTTAATTGAGATATCTCGCGACCCCGAAAATCCAACACCTTCACTACAATTTAAAACGGAACATATTCAAAAATAATAAACTAACGACACCAATGTAATGCCACCTTGCCATGCAAATGTTTCAATTAGCGATTTGATTGAAACCATAAATGTGATTAAAATAAAAGAGCTCGTGCTCGTGCGCACTGCTCCTGAAGCTCGGGTTATTCCGGTGCCCGATTCTGAAGCTGATTCTAAACATTCATATTTTAATCTAATTCCCGTATCATGCACCTAGTTAGGTATGCACATTGGATCACTCATCACCTCAGCCCTCATCGTAAAAAAATACAAGTAGATTTTGAGTAAATTACAAAAAACAAACTGAAGAATATATTTTTTCTTATGCGTTGGCTAATAAAAAAAAACCGGCCAAGTGCGAGTTGGACTCGCGCACGAAGGGTTCCGTACCATTATCTATAAAAACGGCAAAATAATCCATTTGTTGTATGGGAGACCCCTGAAAAAAATATTTTATTTTATTTTTAGCATTTGTTGTTATGGCATTTATTTGCGGCAACAGAAATACATAATCTATGAAAATTTCAACTCTCTAGCTATCACGGTTCTTGAAATACAGCCTGGTGACAGACAGACGGACGGACGGACAGCGAAGTCTTAGTAATAGGGTCCCGCTTTACTCTTTGAGTACGGAACCCTAAAAATGGTTTAATGACAGAAGAAAAGCTATTTACTTTTTTTAGTTTATAACTTTTTGTATATTCTTTGAGACAATATAAATTTTACTTTATTAAACGAACTGATTTAACTGGAGAAACGAGAAAGACACAAGGGCTTCGACTTATAAAATACTAAATCCAAGTCCTCGTTTGATGTCTCTCTTCATCTCAATTTGGAAGAATGGGATGACGGCAAGGGATAGATCTATGAAATGCTGAGGACATGTCTTCAGTTTGAAAGTCAAATAGCGCCCAAGAACACTTATCTACTTTTACGCTTGGAATGCCGTATCCAGCCTTCCAGTCTTCTCTACTGTCAAATGAAACTACTAGTAGTTTCGGCAGCCGGCGCGGCGCGGTAGCCGCTCAGATACGGTTTACCAGAGGACCCGAAATCTGAGCGGCTGCCGCTAAAAACACCAACTTCGTTCGTTCGCAGATCTCCCTATCTGTCGCTCGAGTGTGTAGGTGCGTTAGAGAAGCAGTTTTTAGATGATTACTAGGGGTAGATACACGAACGAAATTGGCATTTCGCAGTAACCGCTCAGAGGGCCACGGTCGGAATAACCCTGCCTCTCAGCTGCCTGTGCGCACGTGCGCTCTCCGAGTGCAAGGATCCCCTCGGAGCAAGAAGGACGTATGTACTATAGGAACTCAATACATATGGGCCCTTTCAGGTATCTCCGTAGATGTAAATGCGATAGATTGTGCAGCGATCTTACGAAACAAGCTGCTTAACGTTTTATTTGATAAACTTTCATTGTGTGTTCGGATAAACAGGGAGTATTGACATTGAGTATAATGTAATGAATGAATTACAAACATATCTTATTGTGCTGACGATTTTGTGAAGGTCGAGGAAGACTCTGCCCTGTCTCACAGCCACAGAATAAATAATAGTGCTACGTACAGAAGGTTCTCTGTTAAAAAATGCCATGTTTAGGTATTATGCCGAACGAGCCTAAGCGCGGCCATCCCTATCTATCGCATGCATCACGCTGCGATAGAACGCGAGCATGCCGTAACGTAGCATCGCCGGTAGGATGTACTTGTAGCGGCGCGACCAAATCACAGAGTGAGCCACCCCTGCCACAGGCACAGTGGAACGTTTCACGAACTCCGACAACAGGGCTGCCCGTTACGAAACTAGACCTCTATCTACGTATATGAGCGTTGAGGTGAGCTTAAAACAAGTTACAAGCAACAGGAGTCTACAGGCAACACAGGACAAATGGCCAGTTGTTGTTGGTATTGGTCAATCACCCCAGTGTTGATAGAAAAAAGAAAGAACCGAATTTGACGAAGGCAGATTCGATTTCTTTCAACTAAGGTTGAACCCAAGAGCAGATTTCTTTCAATTAAGGTTGATTTCCGCACATCAAGATGAACAGAATGTGACAGGGATAACATTAGACATAAGAAAGGCTACTCGAATGTGTACATGTGTTGTACAAGTTGTACTAGTAGGTATTATGTTCTGCATTGCAATTTGATTTCAATTAAGTTTCATGTGTTTGCTGACACCGCACCGTTACCAACCTAACGTTAGAACAAGCGCATGAAATATACTCAAAAGCAGAATACTATACACCTCGCACAGAAATCCTACACAAAGTCTATCCGTTTTCATCATTATTTCGTATTTTATTTGAAATCGTTTTGTAATGCGAATCTTAACTCCCAGATTGCCCGTCAGGGCTGTTATTCGCTACGCGTTAATGCAGCTCACCCCGCCTCTAGACCTCTACCTACGCTTAGTTACTACGAATCGCGGCGTCAAGATATATTTGTGGGTGAGCGTTGAGGTGAGCTTAAGGCGCTGTATGTAGCTGCGCATCGAAAAAGTGCCTTTTCCAAACCGATTATTAGTATACTTGTACTATTGCTAGAGATCCAAATTTTTGATATGTATATCTTCAGTTCATTGGCTATGTTCGTACTTCGTAAAATCACGATTGCTTACAAAAACCTCGATAGATTTTGCCTTTCAAAACAGTGCTTTTTTACCACCAAACTCGAAATATCTCAAAAGTTATTTGGAATATTACAATGAAATTTGTTGTGATAGGTAGCTTTTTGGTTGTTCTATCTACCGGCTTCTTAGAATTTCAATATGTTTGATAATTCAATACATTTGGTCATTTGTCTGAAAAACCGGGTGTCCGCGTCATGCATGCGCGGTGGCGAGTACAATTTAGTACGCCCGTGGCCACTGCCGACGACGGACCTGTGAATGTTTACCTGGCACGCAAATACGCCTTTTTGCAGCAATTATTTCGAGTTATCAAGGTAAATAAAAATATATAAAGGAATAGGAAACGCTAATACATGCTGGAGAACACATTCGAAATGATAGAATAACAAATATAAGGTATGCGATATTTACTACATTAAAGCGTTTCTACATCCGCACCTAAAACGTATTAATAGGTAGCTGGAGCATATTGACAAGATGTCAATAAAAATCTTCAGTTATCCTGAATACGTATTTAGAACTGTTAGGTAGTAAGTAGTCGGGTGTAAATCGGATTCGGACACGAGCACATGGTTGGGGGGGTAATGGTACCAATTATGGACTGTACGAATAATAGATTTATTTATTCATACAGAAATATATCAAAAGCATTTAGGGCTATTGCGCCGGATAACGACTACCTAGACTAAAGCCCTAAACGAGTTGGTGAACTGAAGTATATTTACTTGCTGTTTAGTAGATTCTATTAAAAACGAGTGCGGAAAAAGACCCTGCCACTCCACCAGCAGCAGGCCACGGCCCTTCCTCATCTTCGTCATAGACATACATGCATACATACGCTACGGCACATCTTTTCGTCCAATATTCCGCAGTGTATCAAGACGAGAGTCTTTGACCAGTGTGTGCTGCCAGTGATGACATATGGAACGGAAACGTGGTCGCTTACTATAGGCCTCATAGGAAGGCTCAAAGTCACTCAAAGGGCGATGGAAATGGCTATGCTGGGAGTTTCTCTGCGCGATCGCATCAGAAATGAGGCTATCCGCAGCAGAACCACGGTAACCGATATAGCCCTCCGAATCGCTAAACTTAAGTATCAGTGGGCGGGGTACATTGCACGTAGAACCAATGGCCGTTGGGGCGGAAAGGTTTTCGAGTGGCAACCACGTACCGGA
This sequence comes from Epinotia brunnichana, assembly GCA_963854355.1. Taxonomy (NCBI): domain Eukaryota; kingdom Metazoa; phylum Arthropoda; class Insecta; order Lepidoptera; family Tortricidae; genus Epinotia; species Epinotia brunnichana. Next base: position 7,039,974 of record OY977936.1, on the reverse strand, counting down.
AGGCGCGGCGTGGTTAGGCCCCCCACAAGGTGGACTAATGACCTGGTAAAGGTCGCGGGAGTCCGCTGGATGCGGGTGGCGCAGGACCGGCTATTGTGGCACTCTTTGGGGGAGGCCTATGTCCAGCAGTGGACGTCTTTCGGCTTATATGATGATACATACGCTCGAAAAACATAAACTTCCTTCTGAGGCAGTCGGGTACAAAGTACTACAGGGTGTTCCCCTATACAGCTGCAAAACTTTGCCAGCTGTTTGTGCACATGATACCCATCACAAAACACTAAAGTATGCCGTTTCACATCTCGCATTCACTCTGCCACCGCTGTTTCTCCAAATAACTTCCAAGAAAGCCTCCCCCGCCACGCCCCTTTAAAAATAAGCTCACTAAAGCAAATAAATGTGACGTTATCTAAGTAAACATACCTTTTGTCGGTATGGAGTTATTGATATGACTCACTCACTCACTCACTCATCAACGCACAGCCGAAACTACTAAGACTAGAGAGTTGAAATTTTCACCAGAACTACCTTTTACAACGTAGGCAACGCTAAGAAGGATTTTTGGAAATTCCACTCCTAAAGGGGGTAAATAGCATAAAGATTACTTATTAGAATACAAATTAAGTACTTTCAATTCAATTAAATTTATTTTGTTAAACATAGGTTACAACTTTTACAAGTATTGTTGATATACAAAATATAAGACTTCTGTGCATTACCCACAATGTAGGTTTACAAAATATTTCAGCCAGCTAATATATTTATAAAAATTAAAAAAAATGTCAATACTGTGATTGGTGTTAAATACTTCAAATACATGTCAAAAACTCTCAAAAAATACTATAACTAAAGAATATTATAACTAAGGAATGTCTGGAATGGAATCATGTTATGTCGTAGGGTCGTTTAAGTAATCTTTAATGGTATAATAACACTTTTCAATCAAATATTGATCTATTGATTGAAATGATTGATCCAATAATGTCATGGAAAGATCACATAGATACATTATACAGTAAGTTAGCAAGAGGGATATATGCTCTAAGACAGTTAAGACCACTTGTGTCAGAAAGTTGCTTAAAAGAGCTGTATTATGCGTACATATACTCTCAACTTTCATACGGGATAATGCTTTGGGGCAACAGTACGGATTATGAGCGCATCCTAAAGATCCAGAAACGTGCAATTAGAGTACTTCCGTATGCAAAGGACAGATACACGTGTCGCGAACATTTAAGAAAACTTAGTATCTTAACATCAGTTTCAATTTATATATTGGAAGTTTTGATGTATGTTAAACGTTATCCAAATGAATTTCAAAGGAGAGGTGAAAATAGTTCGAGATCAATGAGAAATGCGAATAACTTAAAAAGAAGCGGGTTGTGTCCGAGATACAACCGTTAATTAAGTTTAAGTGGATACTTATTTGTTGGTTGTCCCCGTAAAATATATATCTGCATTAATTCACTAAAATCTGTATAAGCACAGATAAATTGGTATATATAGCAACATTGACTGACGTAGCTCGTTTGACTCGCGAGGCATTGAAAATGGCGGTCATTTCAGCATAGTTTTCATGCCCGTCACATAAACTAAATAACATTTTGTGATTAACAACTAATAACAAATAAAAAAGGATTAAAACATGTAACAAACAATTATTTGAAATCAGATTAGGCTTCTCTACAAAAAGTTAATCCGGAAGTTACGTGATACATTTTGAACTGTACCCCTATACAAGAACGCGAGCAAAGAAGTATCCACTTCAAAACAACCTCGCCCAGACTTAGAATAGGCACAAAACTTCCGAAGTTAATAGGACAAATACTTTTTAACCGGCTACCTTCAAACCTTAAAACCATAACGAACGACAACTCTTTTCGCTTCCATGTAAAACAACTATTGCTTGAAAAAACACTGTATAGTTAACAAGAATTTCTTTAAAATTACTAAATAACAAGATCTTAAAAGCTTGACGTTAATATTTGTATAATGTTTTCTTTCTCTATTTTATGTAATAGCATTATGCTATGAGTATGAGTATTATTAAATTATTTACAAATAATAACAATTCTGTACACAACTGTACACATCTATTGTATTTTATTGTAACTGACAAGTCATAATTTTAACACATTTTTATCTGTATATTCATTGTACTGATTTCAATTGTAAAATTATGATAATAAACAAATCTGAATCTGAAGTCAATTGTCTTTTAAATTAAATATATCCAGTGTTTAATTCGGTCTGGAATTTTATTGAAAATGTTTGGTGCCATTCCCAAGATTCCGCCTCTGATTAGCGCTGTGTTCTTGCTACCCTGCAAAGTTTTCTATTTTTGTTTGTATTGTTTACGTGTCGGAAATCTGCGGCCTTCTGAAACGTTACTGAACATGCTTGGATTGGTCTTGACAAAAATACCTACTTCTAGGATATACAGTTCTTCTAGTTTGTATGGAGATCAAGACATTTTTAAAGTAAGGGATTTGTAATTTCGGTTTTTTAATTATTAATCACTTAAGAAGGTTAAAAGGGGGTTCGAATTATGTATAGAGAGCAAGACATTTTTAAAGTTAGAAATTTGTAACTTCGGTTTCAGACTATTTACTATGAGAGTTCAAAGAGGGTTCTAAGTTTGTATAGAGAGCAAGACATTTTGAAATATAGAGAGATTTGTTTCTTCGGTTTTAGACTGTTTACTTAAAGACTAGGTACAGTCAGCGTCATATAGTTAGTAGCAGCCAAAGTAGCCAAATATATCGTAACACATCCTTACACCTATAGTAACAAAGACGTGTTGCGATATATTTGGTTACCTAGGCTGCTACTAACTATCTGATGCTGACTGTACATAACTAATTTCAATGTTTTTTTTTATTAAACAAACATTTAAATTTCTTAAACAAACATTTAGACGATAACATGTTATACGTGGACGAAGTCGCGGGCAACAGCTAGTTTATATATATATATATATTTATTTAAGCTTTATTTATTCCATATTGTATGTGTTAGTACATATTTACTAAATCTAAAAGATTTATGCCATTTTTTCTTTCTTATATGGACCCCATTCGGGTAAAAGCCATATATCGCCAGATATTAGGAGAAAAGAAGGGCACTGGTCAGGGCCGAAAGGCAAATGAAGGAAAGGTAGACGACGAAGACGTTGGACCAATGACATAACTGAGGTCGCCGGACCTAGCTGGATGCAGTTGGCTAAAGACCGAAAAAAATGGCATGAGATCGAGGAGGCTTTTACCTAAATTTACATTTGCTTTAAAAAATTCAATATAAATCAAACAAAAAAAGACTTTAAAATTATATTTATATAATTACTTCCGGTTGGAAAATTTGTTGGATTCTTGTGTAAAGCATCTTAGATGAACGATTAAAAACGAAATATACAAAAAAACGCTATTATAAATTAATGATTTTCGAAACCGTATTTTGCCTGGAGTATAGAGCCAAGTATAAGTCCAATCTTGTTGGCTTGTTGAGAGTATCAAGGTCCATCGCGGTGTGGCCGCTGGTCGAGGTAGCATGGTAGGCAGCACGCGCCGCGCGAGCGCAGTGACATAACACTTTTAGGTATTTAAGAGACAAATTGAATTTGTTATTTTTATATGATGTTTGGTCAAATTACATTTTTTAATAGACATAGTCATGTACTGAAGAACTTGCTGGTCTTAAAATAACCACCCTGTATAATAAAATGCTCTTCTGACTAACAGTGGTCTAATTATCCAGTTTTTGATCAGTCAGTCATACTTATGTAACAAAGGTAATAATTATGGTAATAATACTCCTTGCATTTCATTAAATTGTCAAAACGTGTTGGCTCCGTTGGTACTTTGTAGGTACCTAGCCCCACGCATGCCTCCCAAAGGTCCGGGACATCATTGTCCCGTGAGCGGGAAAGACATACATGGTAATAATATAATTTGCCAGGAGATAAATACATGAACATAGCTATTTGTTTATTATTTTGATGGTTTCTTAAGCGGGTGTTAACCGGCGCTATAACTTTACCTAGAAGTAATCGATTTTATTTCGGTTTAAAAAACCTGTAATATATTAGTACAATCCATAATTGGTGACGTTCACCCTTAGGAAGTGAAGATGTACTATTATTTTATCAGTTCTACGTATTTGGAAAACGGAAGCACCCACATAGGAACTGGGAAAACGATAGGTGGATTGATGATGAAGAAATCTGTACTAACATATCTTTGTAAAGTAAGTGTCCATAATTGATGTCATCATACTACGATGTACTTAAGAACTGTAACCACCTATTATTCCTTATTTTCTTAAAAAAAATAGATTTTAATACATAAATAAACAATAAATATTTGGGGACAATCTTACACAAATCAACCAAGATTTGAAAAATAAAACAATTATTCAAGAAGACAAACATTTGATCGTATGATCCGCAAAAACGAGCCGAATACGGATGCCAACAGAATAAGGCCGTTAGCGGGGTGCGCGGGACGCGCGTCTCCCGCTCCGTCTGCCTCACCTCCGCAAATACCTAAACATCGTCTAATAAGAGCGCCTTAAAACAAGTTACAGAATAGGGGGGCAGGTCAGGTCGGTCGCCGAAGACCCGCCAAGCTATAGATAGACAGAAAGTGGTCCCTTTGAAGTGTTCAATTCCAAATCAAATGTAATGCAGCCGCAATGTAAACTTCCTGCAGAGGCGGATGTACTTACTTGTTGAGTTGAGAGCATCATGCTGGATCAGACTGTACCCTCACAAAATCAATATGTTTACATAAATAAAATTGTAGATTGTTAACCAAGGGCTGAAAGCGCTCGAACGAAGTGAGAGCGCCAATAGTTCGAGTCAGAAATGGATGACTTTCACCCGAGTTAAACACTCTACTTTTCATATCGAATATGAGGAAAGTAAAAAAAAACCACAGAAGGAAAATTTATCACTATGTTTATTCAAAGCATAGGTACACTTACTTGAAATCAATGGAAAAGTAGAGCAATATTTATTAGAATAAGTTCCCGCATACTGCTTATACCTAAGGCGAGGACCAATTGCAATACACTACTTTTCTACTCTACAACAACGACCCACTTTCAGAGCATGAGATTTGAAAAATAAATTAAACACATTGGAGGCGCGTTTAGGATTGGTTTTACTCTACCTACCTAGTTAGTTATATCGAATTTAAGGCCGAAACGCGCTGACAGCGGAGCGGCACGGTGCGAAGCGGAGGCGGTACCAGTTGTAATCTTCGAGCTAATACGAAAGGGTCCGCACAGAATACTAAAGAGTTTTGTTATTATTCCTAACACTCATAATATTAGTATAGAGTATAGATTGACATAATAATAATTAATCAGCATTTTATATACGTCCCACAGCTGGACACAGACCTCCTCTCTAGAGCCCAGGGCGGGTTGGGGACTTCACATACACCTTAGAATTTCTTCGCAGATGCATGCAGGTTTCCTCACGGTGTTTTTCCTTCACCGAAAAGCTAACGGTAAATATGAAATTATATTCCGTAAATAAGTTCCGAAAAAGTCATTGGTTACGAGCCGGGATTCGAACCCACGACCGCCGTTCGACAGCCGCATGCCTGAACCACTAGGTTACTGTCCTATGCCATGCAATGTAGAGTATAGATTAGTCATGGTATGGATTAGACTTTACACGCCATCCCGTAGGTAGAGGCTCTATTTAAATAGAATATCCCATCCCGGTCATAATGCACTTTAGCCACGGTCGCGACCCATCAAATTATCTGTCCATTTCGAGCATTCGATTTCCCACGGGTGTTCGAAGCGTTTCAGTGCGGTCGACTCGAAAAATATCTACACAATTGTAACCCTTATTCCATTGACTTAACCACGGAAATGTATATGTGCTTATTCAGCCATTCTTGGTCGGTATTATTGAACAATTTAATTATTAACCATTGCCGTGTACTCCTTACTGATGTGCTGTTGCCAATATAATTAAACTGACCTGAGTCCATTTCGTGACAAAGCCTAATTGTGTTATTTAAAATTTATTTCTTTTATTATCTGTGTGTTGTTTGTCACGAATAAATGTTTGAGTTGAGTCTGAATATTCCTAATTCCAGGAATATTGCCATCGGGATTATTGACGATATTGCCAGTAGAAAAAATATAAGGTAGGTGCACCAAGGATGGCCCGGTTCCTAAGATGGGTCAACCTTTAAAAACTCGCAGTTATGGTTTTCCAAACTACTTAAGATTTCGTGAGCACATGCGTTTAAGATCACAAACAAACGTGCATTTCAGTTTTTAACAAATCGCGATGCCATTTTGTAAAAAAAATACAGTTTGCTGTGTCGTGTTAAAATATTGCACGTGTTATTATTTTCCAACCTTTACACAATCATCCAAAATTTTATAAAATAACGTAAATTTAGCCAGTATTTTTAGTGAAATTAGGTGTTTAATCTGTTTAACATGCAATTATAGGTAAATACTGTTAAGTCTGCAAAAAATCAGAACTACCGGATTTGACGCAAGCCCTGGATGTATAAAGTTACTTGACTAGGTACCGTGCCACAGAATAAGTAATCGAGAAAAGGATGGTACGGCCGTTGCTTTGCTTGACTTGGCGGGGGCACTGCCTTGCCCCCAGATACCGTACTTAGAATTATACTACCTCAATCCAGTTGAAAATAAGAAAATTGTAAAGAGTTTGACCTAAAGCAAGCTTGACTGTATATATTCCCATCAAAGCCTCTAATAAAATACGAAAAGCTCTATAAACTAAGCTCAGTATTTTTGGCGAGTGCACCGCAGCGCTCCAAATCTAGGTCAGCCTAGTTAGTGCTGATAACCATCTCAATGGCTCTTTGGAGTACGAGCACCTAATTGCAGTTTTTAGATGATTAAGTACTGTAGGTAGATTCTATACATCATTTACGCATTCTAATTTGATGTAAGTATATTTAATACTTTCAAAGGAAAACTTGTCTGAAGTTGTTAGCATCGACACATACTTAATCGGGACGCAAAGTCGGTCAACACCAAAATGCGAGGTTTCCTTTGATTTTTGCATCCACCAATGGGGAATGGATGAAAATTTTAAAAATGCCTGATTCTTTTTTTGGTGATAGGAATAACTTCCCTTAGCACCAGAAAAAAGTTGCAGACTTTTCAGCTGCGTCAATTATTTTTGAAAAATATAAATAGTTTCCTTACTTACGTTTTGGGTTAAGGACGGCGAATGAGACACTTTCCTTGATCCGTCTCATATTTACTACAATTTTTTTTTATATTTGACCCTGGCAATGCCAATTATAGCTGCTGCAGCGGTCAATATCATTGCCAGTGTCAGTTTACCACGGATTTTTAACATATTTTTTTGTAATATGAGACGGATCAAGCGAAGTTTCTTATTTGCCGTCCTAAACCCAAATCGTAAGTAAGGAAAAATTATATTTTTCAAAAATAATTGATGCAGCTGAAAAGTCTGCAATTTTTTTCTGGTGCTAAGGAAGGTTATTCCTATCGCCAAAAAAAATCAGGCACTTCTAAAATTTTCATCCATTCCCCATTGTCTACTCATATACTAGTATGTCATCTAATTTTTCAGTCGAAGTGTCTCACTCAAGCCCTAACCGTCCTAAATTAATTGAACGCAAGCATAAAAAGTTCAAAAGCTGTAGGTATCCAGACTACGGAAAACTAACTGAAAGAAAACCTGTTTTTACAAGCTTTATATTAACTTGCACTGTTCGTATGTATGTAAATATTATGTAAGTATGTAAGTTGTCCGTCAAAATTTGCAATCCATTTTTCAGTCATTTCCCGTTATCCAATTGAGCTGACATTCTGCATGTATATGTATGTCGCATGACAATGCAATGGCCACCTTCCTGCTCCAGCATCAGATCAACTCCAAGTCATCATAGGAGTTGATCTGATGCTGGAGCAGGAAGGTGGCCATAGGAACTCCGCAATAAAACGACATTTGATTGGGTTCGTTATTTAGAATCGTCTCAATGAGTAGTTGATGATGGTATGCAGAAAATCACAGTCGGCAATAAAAGCTTGTACCAAAAATTAAAATTTTGGCAGAAACTTATTTTCATACTAAAGGTAGCCAATGTCACCCACAGCAATTTCAAATCGACTGATCCTCATTCCTTTCAGCTATTCCGTAGTCGGGCAAAAATATAACTGCACGAACTCTATTTTAACGTAGTTAGTAGGTTAACTAAAAACAAAAAAAATGTTTGTAGTGTAGTAATTGACCCAAATATCCATTAACGCAAACATAATGCATGAATCAATGCAGGCTGCGCTCCCAATTTAAGTCTCCACCTAAACCTAGATTAAGCCGGGGGCTGCCCCTATTCCATCTGCGACCCACCCACGATGCTCTCCTGCCTCCACCAATTTAACCTTTATTACTGGGGCTTAAAGCTCGTATTTGCTTCGGAAACAGAAATTAAAGTGCATGGAGCGTACCTGGAGTATAGCGGAGATTTGCGCAGCAGGTCAGCTTTGAGCAGGAAAATAGCTCACACGCGTGTTTCTATGCTTTATGGTGAGTCAGAATAATCAACGGACAGTTAGTACAGTGCTGATATTTGCGTAGGCCCGTATTCATAAACATTACGTTAACCTAGTTTAGCCAAAATTCCGCTAAACGTTTGTGAGAAAAGAATAAAACACGTTTTAATAGAGGATTGTTAAATTTCAAGAATAAGGACGTTGGTTTCTGTTGCCAACTTTCGTTTTTGATGTCAATTATACTGTCAGTCAGATCCAGGAGCCAGTGTGACAGGCTTCAGCGATAAAAAGCCGATATAGAATGTAGAAGCTGCACCTTGTCAGTTTTATTATTTGACACATCTTGCGACCTGTCGCGAGGATTACCCCAATATTAGGACAGCAAGGGACCTAATATTGGGAAAAGTAATGACTTAATAATTAATCCTTGAGACTTGAGCCCTTAAACAAAAACAAGGATAGCGCCAGCTCCCCGCATGCGGGCTCTAACGACTAGTGAAAAACAAGCCCTTATGTCCAGCAAAGGCACAACAGTACGCTTGAGCAACTGACCTGGGCAATACGTTTACCCTATTTAGATCAGTCGTGATCGTGAGCCTGATTAAAATTGCGTGAGAATAATCTGTGACTGCCCGTTGTATCGTTCCGAGACTTCTAACGATGTTGATGCTTCTTTTGTTTGTTTCAAAACGGCATTAATGGGTTTAAATTGAATATTTTACCTACTAGACGAAGGTTTTAATGATTGTCTAATAGGCATGATGCCTCATGTTAAAATTGATAACGTAGTGTTGCTCAATGGATAGTAAACCATCAAATAACTGTAATAAAGTATAAATTATAAAATATAATTAAAATCATAAAAAGAAAGTAATATGCAATTTTTTTTTCTACTCCTGTACCGTTATCTGTCATTTATATAGGCTGTAGCTCAAATACAATGACACCACTAATAAGTCGTCGAAAAACTCTATGCTCTATGGCCCGAAAACGCACTGTTTAGCGTACTTTTTTGGTTCATACATTTTTCATAAAAGCACTGTTAAACTTTTTTAAATCGGCCGCTATATTGCAGTGGTGCCAACTTCATAAACAAATATTTCGAAATAAAAGTTTTTATTTACGATTTAACATTTGTATATTATACATTATTTACTACAATAATAATAAATCATCATCTATTGTGTGTTAAATTACATGTATTATTAATTCTTGGAATTATTTATAAAAATAAACAGTTCGAATTCGGTCCGGGTCCGGATTAGGTTTGGTTCGGATGGCAAATGCAAACAAATTAAAAACAAAACAAACCATAAACAAGAAGTGTCACATTTCCGATTTCCCACCACAATATATACAGTTCAAAATGAAAAGATGAAAGATGATAAACTGTTAGTCCTAGAATATTAAGATTGTATTCGTGTTTGTGAAGATAAAAGTGTACGTTCCTTTTAAAATGGTCGAAGCGATTCATAACTGCACTCCTGAAGAAATTGCGTGAGGAGCAAAAGTACGAATAGAAAACTTGCTGCCCGAAAAGGCTAACTAATTTGTAGTCTGCTATTTATTTAAAATTTGAAGTAGAAAAAGTATTGTATGCAACGGTTTATAACTGGTCTAAAAACGCTCGTGGCGTCTTTAATTGCGATGCTCGCCAAGGCTCACATCGCAACTCACGCCACTCGCATTTTAAGACCCTTCTTATAAAACAGTTGCATAAAATACTATTATTGTCCAAGAGTAAAAAAGCTATATAGGTAGGCTACCAATAGAATCCTTACACTTTTATAGAAACAAAACTATATGATAACTAACTAGGGTCATTTCGCCGGTTACGCGACCACCTTCGGTTGGCGACCACTTGAAGAACATGGTTTTTTCAATTGAAGATAACATCAATTCTACAGAGCCTATTGAAACAGTCAGTCGTATGCCTTATTGTTTGTAGTTATGGAATAGGAATTTACAAAAAAAACGAGAAAATATGCTTTCAGTTCACCAAGTCAGCTAAGTGGTCGCTAACCGGCACATGAAATTAGGTGGTCGCCAACCGGCGAAATGACCCTATGTACCTAACAGCCCGGAAAAAAAAATATGAAACAGTTTAGAGTATATACTTACTACTTATAGGCTTGCCGAAAAATAATTTTATGCGAGCCGCCGGTGGGAATCGGCTTATATGGGCGCTCCGCCACTGGTACCTAAACGCAGTATGTCGCGACCGAAACAAACAGCAAGTTACTTGATTTTCCATACAACGATTAGTACAAATAGCATTTGTGACGTCGTACCCGTGTGACAATTAGTATGAAGCGTTTCGCCTGCTGCCAGCGAGGTCAATATTTGTCTAAATGTTTATGGGTATTTATGTTCTTTCATTGTAGTTGCTAATTTTACATTTTATTAATTATTTTCCAGGAATGCTAGAGGTTATGGGCACTTATAGGGGAGAAATTTGAGGTGGATTCATTTATAAGTAAAAGCTTGGTTATCTGCGGTACTTTAATACATATACAAATACCTTAAAGCACATACATAGCGACGACACGCCCAGATGAGTTGAACAATCAATAGTTCTATACTTAAGTAAAATAATGCCATATAGAAAATGAATACGTGGGTCTACTGGATTTTGTACACATGGTACTCGAATGCAGTATGCGCCTGAAGTTTTATTGCTATTCTATATAAATAACCGGGTATCTGGTCGTTACAGTTTGATTATTCGCTATTAACCGTACACTTTTCCCAAGTTCGTCTGTGAAATTAGATTACATTCGGTTTTCTGAAAACAAAGTTATTCCTCCTATTACTACCTACTTGTATTGTTGATTCAGACGAAGCTAAGCAGCCTCTCTCTAGAGAGTCTGAAAAGTATTTTTACGTGATTCTGATTACAGGGTTTTCCTACAAGATGATAAAAAAAACCTGTAAATGTTTTCATGACTTTGTCGGGCTGTTTTACTTTGAAGTGAAATTTCATCGTTATCGTATTCAGCGTTTCAGCGTTATAACAATCCGACCAAAGAAAAAGCGGTCAAGTGCGAGTCGGACTCGCACATGAAGGGTTCCGTTAAATAAATTGCAGTTTACGATTTATGACGTATTAAAAAAAAACTACTTACTAGATCTCGTTCAAACCAATTTTCGGTGAAAGTTTGCATGTACATCATATATTTTTTTGAGTTTTATCATTCTCTTATTTTAGAAGTTACAGGGGGAGGGACACACATTTTACCACTTTGGAAGTGTCTCTCGCGCAAACTATTCAGTTTAGAAAAAAATGATCTTAGAAACCTTAATATCATTTTTGAAGACCTATCCAATGATACCCCACGTATGGGATTGATGAAAAATTTTTTAGTTTCAGTTTTGTGTATGGGGACCCCTAAAACTTGATGTTTTTTTTTCCATTTTTGTGTAAAAATCTTAATGCGGTTCACAAAATACATCTAAATACCAAGTTTCAACAGTATAGCTCTTATGGTTTCGGAAAAAAATGGCTGTGACATACGGACGGACATGACGAATCTATAAGGGTTCCGTTTTTTGCCATTTGGCTACGGAACCCTAAAAAGAAAAACAGATAGTATGAATTCCCATTATCTATTGTTTCAATTACATCGTACGTAGAATGGTTATTCTACATATGATACGCCCGGTACGAGTAGGTATCGTCAGCCCAAAATACGCGTAATAAACAGTACACTTTATGAACCAGAAAACCGTTACAGTTCTAAACATCAATGGAATTATCTTTCTAATGCTAAAATAAATAGTCAATATAGTCATATCTATATAAATACATCGTTTTCTCCTAGCGTGGCTGGCAGACGGCCGAACGCCCAGTCGTCGAGGGCGGCTCGGCGCGTCGCGTCGGTCGCGGGCTGACTACGAAATTAAAAAGTAAAGCATTTGGAAATAGAACGTTCGAAATTTTAATTTGTGAATGTTCAAACGTAGACTAGTGATGCGACACGAAATATCGATTAGTGTAGTGCGAAGAATAAAGTGAAGTGCAATGTTTACAGGTGCTGAAAAGTTTTACAGTGCGATAAAATATTATCGGCGGGTTTAAATATACTCATAGCCATACTGTACATACCATGTATATGTAATGGGCTTGTGACCTTAAATTTGTTTACGATGCCATTCGAATCAGTTTTTGTAGATGAACAAATGTTTGTATGGAAGCAACTACATTTAAAGGACATTATACCCAAAAAATCGAGTTAAAGACGGACCTCGCTGACAGCAGCCGAAACGCTTCATACTGATTGGCTTTAAAGTATGACGTCACACCGTGCAATGTGTACTAACCATTGCATGGAAAATTAAGTGAATTGCTGTTTCGGTCGCGAAATACTGCGTTTAGGTCCATAGTTGTCATACAAATTTGTGTCTATAAAAGCGTAAGGATTCTATTGGTACCTTTAAATTTACTCTTGGACAATTAATAAAAAAACTTTTTTTTCTAAACTTTCAAGGTTCATATCTTTTTATGATTTGAATTATATTTTGTAATTTATACTTTATTACAACCATTTGATGGTTTACTATCCATTTTGCAACACGACGTTATCAATTTTAACACCACGCAACAAGCCTATTACTAAAATTTATATTCTTATATAATTATAAATCATAAATAAGTAAGTAGGTACCCACCAACTGTAGGTACCTAGTGATACCAGTCAACAAACATGTAGGTAGGGTCAATCATTTTCCTGAAACGAAAATTCTTTGAATCGTTAACTTATTAGAAGCACTAGTGGCTTCATGAAAAAAGATACAATTTCAGAAAAATGTAATTTTTTCGAAAAAATATTTTTTTGCGAGATAATCTATAAAACGAAGCCAACGCAGCCTTTATGCCCTTATCTCTTCCAACCGATCGTTTGCTTTTATATTAGGTACCTACCTACCTTACTTATTGTAATAATGGCAAAATTCTTAATAGAGGAATACTAACTAATAATAGGAATATGAGCCATCTCATCTCACTGATTTGAATTTAGGTCAGTATCTCCTTGATATACGATCTCTATTTAATTACATAAATGACTCATAAGATAGCACCTATCCACAACAGAATGTTCACATATGTATTTCATCGTTACACCATAAAATTATAAGTTGATATTGACGTCCAGTTAACCCTAGTGGGTACATCGACGACTTCACGGACGGTCCTGGGTTCAAATCCCAGTATGGGCAAATTATTTGGATTTTGAGAGCTTGAATGCCGAGATTGAGTTTACCCGTTTGCAAATGAATTGCAATAAATGCATTGTCTCAGAGCGCCAGTGTCTAATCACAATAAACATAGTTACGAGTACATCTATGCTATTTAGTATAAAATATAAATACTCTTGGGGATGGGGATAGGTTGCATAGTTGATTCTTTATGAATTTTATGACGGAACCAGTATTAGAAGAGGAGGAATTAAGTATTTTTTTTAATGCAGGCATGTTGATACATGACTCGATTTCCTGATACCCCGTGACACACACACACAGTTTTAAATAGTATTCAGTCTTTAGTTACTAAGTGTTCATCCGTCTTTATTGCATGTGTCCAGAAGTCCGAAGTATTAAATTAGGCCAAATTTTCGCGCTGGATGCATATACAGGACCAGAGGGGTAATCACGTAACGTTCCGAACGCGCGTCGGTACAATTTAAATGTCAATTTTCCATATAAAAAATGACATTTAGATCTACCTACCTGACGCGCGTACAATGCGTTATGTGATCGACCTGTAAGTACTGGTATGTAAAGCGTTTTTGTGACTTATGACATACCTATGTATGACCGGGACATGATTTATGTGTCTCTAACACCTACAAAAAAGATGCCTAGTTTTTGTTCCTGATTTTGACCCAAACATTGAAAGCAGCATTCAATGAAGCGTCGGAAAAACAACCAAACGTACAGGACGTTAAAGCAACATCAAAATTAAACGAAAGAAATTTGTACCAGTGTAAATAAAGAGGCGCAAATGTATAAATAAACGGAATACATTGACCCGACAGCGCCGGAATCCGCCAATAACACAACGAGGGTAATGTTTGTGCTAATTGTCTGCTCTAACCTGCAAAAATTAGATTAAGTACATATGTGTATAGATGCGTTTTATGTCAATTCACGGGAAAGGACGTTTTAAGCCTTAGTAGTTATACATTTGGAGTTTTATTTATGGTGATATAGTGGATGCATAAGATATAAATATTCTTATTAATGTAAGAATAGGCACTTAGCGGAGTTTTGGAATATCATGCAATGTACCTACGGGATGACCACCAAACCGTCTGTATACTCGTGAGCTCTGTTCGTTAAAATCTGAATGTATGGAAAGTTTGACAAGTTTCAACGGAATGACAGCTGCCTAACCTGTAACTTGCAGGTTCTGCCAGGAGACAGAGGAGACTGCAATGCACATTCTCTGCTCCTGCGGACCACTCATGCATAAAATAAGTACCTACCTAGGGCGGCACATAGTGCACCCACAAGAAGTACAACATATCACCGCCCAAAGAATCTGGAATTTCCTGGAGGCAACGGGACTTAACGGTGAACTCTAAAGAAAGGGCTGCCACAATAGATCAATTGCTGGTCGAAGCGGCACATTAAGGCCCACAAACAAAATAATAAATAAAAATAAAATGTCATCGTAAGTTGCCAACGCGCCCTAAGCCACCCTCAGACGGATGTCAATGTAGTAAAATAAAAGTGAGTAAGTGTGTGTAATGTAGTGTCTCATCTATATAATAGTACATTACTTACCTAGGGCGGTTCAACAAAGAATGTCTCAGATCGCAGGTATTTGACGCCCGAGCCGAAGGCAAGGGCGATAAATATGCGCTCTGAGGCTTTCTTTATTACCGCCCGTGGTAAGTACAAAATTTTACGTCTTTATCTGGCCAGGAAGTGGGGTTTTCCGCACGCATAGCGTGCGGTAATTCCTACTTTATGGCCAGGTGTGACGTAAATAAACTAGCGACCCGCCCCGGCTTCGCACGGGTTTATATGTATAATACATACATGTATTATACATATTAACCTTCCTCTTGAAACACTATCTATTTAAAAAAACCGCATCAAAATCTATCGATCTAAGCATACAAAGGGACAGACATGCAGACAGCGGGAAGCGACTTTGTTTTATACTAAGATGTAGGTAGTGATGTAATATTAGCTAAAATTAAACATAGAAAATAACAAAATTTCCTAAAGAAAATTGCGTTTTATGAAACGTTAGTATCAAGTTTGGAGAGAAATACAAACAAGTGACATCAGAATTTTCTATGATCAAACGACGTCAATTTCAGTGATCATTATGTATTTAAAATATATCAAATAACAAAAATCTATTGAAACATGATGTTTTCCGTGTGTGAGTTTTGTTATATAAGAATCTTTTATTTGTAGTGGTGTAAAAATACCGTATTATAGAGATAAAAACACCGAGATCGAATAAAGCACGGTAAAGATTTACCTACCATTGAAACAAGAGAACGAATTTTGAACTTCTTCCTTTTTAGGGTTCCGTACCAAAAAGGTAAAAAAGGAACCCTTATGGTGCGACTCTGTCCGTCTGTCCGTCCGTCCGTCTGTCACAACGTTAAATATCTCAGGAACTACTTAAGCTATCAATTTGAAATTTGGAACAACTGTTAAAAGGGTTAAGACACGTGTATGGAAAATGAAAAAAATAAATATATATTTTTATTTTCTGTTTAAATGGCGAATATGAGGGGGGTTAAAAATCAAATTCTAGTAAATAGATCAAATGGGGTATCATATGAAAGGGCTTGAATTGCACTTTCTAAAACCAATTTAATTTTTTTCTACAGTGGTTAAATTTTGATTTATTAAGGAAAATGTAGAAAAAAATACCATTCCCCCCCCCCCCCCCCCCTTATCTCCAAGTTTTAGAAGCGAAAATTCTGAAATAATTACATATCGACGGTGGAAAGGCAAAACCACTAAAGCGACATTTTTTGAATTTTACAGGAGAGCATTTTAAAGTTTTTTTTTGATAAAAAAAATCGTTACTTTATTTCTTGTTAACTTAGAGCGTTGACTTATATGCACGTGTTATTTCAAATTATAATAGCTATTTAATAAAAATAATGTTATTCTCCTAAACAAGGCGGCTGGTTCGAAAATAAATGTCGCTTAAGTGAAAAAGCCCCCAAAAAATTCCCGGAAGAACCATTGAAGCGACACCATCATGCGACAACAGTTATTTTCAAGATGTCCGAAGAAACACTTAAGTACCTTATCTTATGAAATATGTACCTGGAAGAAACACTTTAAGTGACATGACATCGAAAATTAACGATTTTTAAAAATACTGTATGCGACCATGGTTATGATTGAGTGTACGGTTAAGTGACACAGGTTAGATTTTACTCAAAAAGTGTATCGCATAAAGTAACATTTTATAAATTTGGCCTTTATTTTTGTATTACCTTAAGCGACATGAAAGTCATCAGATCGCCAGGAAACCCGGCTCAATCGACGCAGAAAAAAACGCTGATTTCAACGATATATATAACTCTATTTTGACCAAAATGTCGCTTCGGTGGTTTTGCCTTCGATATGATAAAGAGTAACATAAACATGAATAATACAGGAAAAATAAAACGATCTCTATCTAGATTTTTTTTTATTAATCAAAAATAATTTCTTAATTACTTAAATGTATTGTAAGTTGTTAGTACCAAAATGCAGAAGGCGCTTTGCTACGGTAACTTCTACTATGAGCTGTTTAAGATTGTTCAAGAATGAATGGTCCTGACATGACGGGTATGGTGTATGAAAGTTTGTACGGAACCCTCGGTGCGCGAGTCAGACTCGTACTTGACCGGTTTTTAAGCTGTACGTGCGGATGAGTATGCATGCAACATACAAAATTACAAACAGGATACGAATTTTACAATAATAAAAAAAATATACCGCATCTAAACTAAAAAGTTATTCTAAGCTTTTAGCCAGCGCTCTAAAGTAGGTAGGTCCAAAGTGCGAGTACAAAGTAGTACAAGCCCATAAGTACCTTCCTAAAAAGCGTCGCAAATGTATAAACACAAATAAAAATTTCGCTGTAAGTATTTGTATTTTGTACTATACAGATAAGATAAGAAATGCTGATGGATGGAAGAAGAAGTTTTGCGTAATTTTCCAGTTTGTTTTCTGATGTTCTTTATGAGATGAAAAGACAATGCGAAGTTACGACTTGTATGAATGACATCATATGTGTTTCTTGGTATAATACAAGATTGTAGGTACCCCTGTTACGGAATAATTTACTTTCAAAACAAAGTTTTAACCGACTTCAATTCAGTACTCCGCCAAGCCACATTAACATTTCCACATTTTTTTTCCAATATACCACATGAACTGATTTTCGAGAACAAAAGCGTTGATTTTAGACCAATAAACCAAATCGCTGTATGTGGGCCGATAATATTTGAGGACTTCCGTCGATTCCTCAAGGATCTCAGAATTACCTTTGGCACTTCATTGTTTGCTATTTCAACGGAATAATATCAGAATCTGTGACGTACTTATATAGTTTGAAGTACATCATTGAGAAGTTCCACAAGCCATCTGTGGTCTTCATCATCACTTCCACTTCACCAAATTTATGATTTCCGGGTGTAAATACACGAGTTATAATAGAAAATACCGAAATTACTACACGCGTGCCTAATATATTTGAGGAGTTCCCTCAATTCCTCATGGTTCCCATCATCCAACTGGGGTTTTGGAAACAATGGGACCAATCTGGAAGCATATACTTTCAGTTAAAAAAAAGAATTGTACGAATCGGTTCATAAATGACGGAGTTCTGAGGTAACAAACATTAAAAATAAAAATAATAAAAATAAAAATACATCCGAATTGAAGACCTCCTCCTTTTTTTGAAGTCGGTTAAAAATAAATGCGAAGTCAATGAGACGGACTCTGTAGGTTATAATTTAATTTATAATAACATTTGAAGAGTTCTCCGGGATCCCATCATCAGATCCTGACCTGGGGACCATGGGACGGCCTGGGCAGGATACCCTTTCAAACAAAAACAAAATTTTCCAAATCGGTCCAGCTATCTTCGGGTAATCGGGGAACATACATATAAAAATTAAAAGATTCCGACGAATCGAGAACCACCTCCTTTTATGAAGTCGGTTATAAAGGAACTTGCACTTCTTCGGCTAAGATACGTTAAAATTAGATTTGTTACAGACATTGCGCCACTGAGTAGCTGTACCATTGGGGTACAAAAGCCAAAGAACAAAAGATTAGCTGTCCATCGTCTCACAAGTGGGCCTAATGTCTTGGTAAAGATCGTTATGTACCTAGTCTTCCTATAATGAAGTCACAAGTGGTTAAAAAAATCTCATGACCTTTTCCTAGACTCAGTTCTAGCTTGAAAAGGACCAACCGACCAACACATCCTTCTAAAAATATTACATGTAAGGGGATTGCCAAGACGCCCTAGCTCATATAGCTTTCAGCGTTAAAAAGATATCAGATCGCAAGTAGCGCCAAGCTTCCTACTCCACACTGTGGAGTCTTGGCAATCACCTTACATGTTTTTAGTGGGATCTCTACGACGAAGCGCTTCGAGAAAAGGTAGTTAGTGCCCTTGCGCTTCGCTTGGCTCGTCTTGGCGGGGGCACTATCGTGCCCCTGATTTCGCTTTTGTAATTGGTTGTTACATACCTACCGTACCGTTAGAATATAAATAATTTATTGACAAACGACGCCAATTCCGTTTACACAAGACAATGGCATTGCATGTTGGAGTAAGAGAAGCACAGATGTATGAATATAAGGAGATCGGACATGGCGGCCGATTTGTATAGAGTGAGCCTGTCGCAAGTACATTAACCCACACAACGCCCAAGTAATTGACAAGACAAAGCACGCACACATCTAAAACACACACTCTTGTATACCTACACGCTTATTTGACAATAAACGCGCATCATATCAGGCATTTTGAAAAAAAACGTAATATTCTCTGCGATCAGCACGCGTGCACAGTATGGCAGTGTATGCCCATTGAGCATACAGCTGCGACACGGCCGCCGGCGGCTTGTCCTCTCTCTAGTATTCTGTGCTCTGAGAAGAGAAGGCGTACTTAAAGTTGGCAACGCGTGCGAATTGACTGAATGGAATTGGTGAAAATGAACAAAACTCTCAGTGACACGGATTACCGCAATCAGGTCAAACTCTTTTGTTTTTATGAACTGGGGGCCTATTCGAGAATTGTATTGGATTGAAATTGGGTTTGTATTTACCGCTTGGTCAATGTTTATTTTATAAGGTCAAACAGCCATCGAATAAGGGTTTGTTCCACTGTTGCTGAGCAAGTTGAATACAAATCAAATGACGAGATAGGCACAAGTAATTGCCCTGTCAAATATTATTGCGACTGGCTGTGACTGTGACCTGCAATCCTTCAGAATCGACCGAAAAGGAACTAAGTCGTCTATTGTTTTACGATTGTGATTCGTTGATCATACTAGAAATCTCAGAATGAAGCTCTTATAGGACATTCCTTTTCTTGATCGGTGGGGAGAATGAATCAATTTTAGTACAGGTCAAATACTACGGCGAGAACTCGAGATCGTTCTAATCGGATAAGCATATTTCAACTCTCTTAGTGTCCTTTAGTTTCTAGAAGGAGGGACATTTTTTCTCTGCTAATAGGACACATTGACACTGACGAATTCTCGCGCTTTCTCAAATGCCACATTTGGAAGAAATCTTCTTTCTATAGTACTGAACTCAATAATATTTGCGGACAATCTTACACAAATCGACTTATAGTCCCGAAATAAGCAAAGCTTGTATGTACTATGGGTGCTAGATGACGATATACATACTTATATAGATAAATATTAAATAAATACTTAAATACATTGAAAACATCCATGAACCATGACTCAGGAACAAATACAGGTGCTCATCACACAAATAAATGCCCTTACTGGGATTCGAACCCAGGACCTCGTAGGCAGCGTCACTCACTACCAAACCAACTAGTCGTCAAATGAACCGGAATTGTATCTCATTTTGTAGTTACATGTTAGCCTTAAAGTTCTTTCTTACAACAATCGGAGTAAACCCGTTGGGACAATAGTTATTAATTTGTTAAAGTAACAGTTGGCTGTCGGCGCAGAGCGGGCCAATAACAATAAATCTGTCAATGAAGCAGTCGAGTTGTCCTAACTGGCCAACTATAACTATCGTAGATTACAGAGTAATAAAAATAATAAAAAGAAATGTCACTCCTTTGTTGATCACTCCGTTAGTAGATCCAACGAATGTAAGTAATGTGTTTTACTATTACCTATTTTTGTTTGTGTAGGTACGGAACACAACGTAAACATTTAAAAACGGTTAGGGTGCATAACGTCCCACTCGCAGAATGTCCCTTTGTCTCTTTCGCGAAATGTCCCTTACGCTAAACGACCCTTCTGCAAAAGGTCCTGTTCGCAAAAGTCCCTTCACATAAATAAAGTCCCGGTCGCAAAACGTCCCTTCCGCAAAATGACCTGTTCGCAACACCTCCCTTTCGCAAAATGTTCGCAACACGTCCCTTTCGCAAAATGACCCGTTATTGGCCAACTCTTATCCCATGAGAAGACTCCTAGTCTCTACTTAAACAAGCTTTTTCCAGATAGGACATTTTGCGAATAGGTCATTTCACCAGACGGGACGTTTTGCGAAAGGGGCGTTATGCAGTAGGGAATGTTTGCGAAAGGGGTGGGACCTTTTGAGAAAGGGACGTTTTGCGAATGGGGTATTTTACATAAAGGACCATTTGCAGAGAAGACGTTTTGCGAATGGGACGTAATTTTGGTGGATGGACGTTATGCGAGTGGGACGTTATGCGCCCAAACCTTAAACGGTCAAATATCAGCAAGGTTGAATATCTATGTATTTTTTTACGTAGATCGCTACATCAGTGGCCTGCCAGACATCTGACTTTTGGCATGTTTCTGTATCAACATGACATTTGTTTTCATGTACCTACCAAGCAAACTAATAAAGCGTAGGCAAAATTAAATCATGTCACAAAGTTACGCAATTTCCCACAAACTTCAACCCGTTTTAACCACAAAATTAGTTGACTTTTTTCCTTTTAATTCCACGAGACAGCCCGATTCGTTTTCGGCCAGCCTTTATCTTTTTTTTTCTAATTCCGCGTGACATATTAGTTTCGGCCAACCATACGCAAGTTGTCACAAAGTCAGACAGCCGGATATAGAACTGTTGCGTAGACGTCTGCCCTAATTGACGGATTCAAGTGCAAATTACGACCGTTATGATATTTTTGGATTTGGAAATGTCATTGGCCTGGATTGAATGGGAAGTGTGTTTCTGTTTAATAGGATTGCAGATTATTTTTAGTAACGAGATGCCGGTGACCTGAGTACTTGTGCGAAACTTACGTTGGTTTAATTTAAGTTTTCTTTTCTTTTAGTTGGTATTCAACTGAACGCACGAGAGGAGTAACTAAACTTTTTAAATAAGTAACATATATAGACAAGAATGTTAAAGTGTACCTGCACTTTCCTTAACGTTGCTTTTCCTCGTTGAAGATCAATATACTAAACAGCCCAACAGCATACTGTTAGTTTAACAATATTATTGACTCAACTCATAAAGTCAACATACGTATTACTTACAGAAAGAATCCGTCCTCCTCGGTTCAATACCGTTAGTAAAGGACGGGAATAGGTAGCTGTTGGAGTCGTGGGTCATTCGGAAGTACCTATTCATAGACATTAGGAAGATTACTGTTTGTTATCTAAATTATACTGTAGTGTTAGATTTTCTCACGATTTAGTTGTCGATTTTGAGGAGTACCTAGGTATTCGTTGCGTAAAAGCGACTTCACAAAATAAAACTAAATAGGTTATTGGAACCATTTTATAGGAACCTTATTGTCAATGCGACAAGATAGGTAAATACATACTTAGTGGCCCATATTTTTTTATTATCTGTACCTACCTATTTAAGCCTACACCGCTTTTAGTTGACTGAAAATACAATAAATTCTGCAATGCCATAGTTAGTAACAATTAGTAAAGACACCGATATCAAAAGATGTCTCTCTCGGAACTTAAGGAATATGGAGTTAAATTTCTGGTCATCAACTATGTCGGAATAAACCGCTCCCAACATAGTTTTGACTTGCATCACAATTCGGAGCATCTACAGGTAACTAAAATTTGCACCAAATCTGAAATCGAAATCACTGTTTAATTCCTTAGTTAGACTATGGAGAGAATAACTGCCCGGTATGACAAAAGAACTTTTGTTCCGGCAAGGCTTTCTAACAAGGCTAACAGACTCCTCGCCTCCTCTCTCGTAAATATCCCTCGTACTTATCTTTGTCCTACTGAATTAGGAATAATTATCAGGACGAAACTTCTAACTACCCATATTGGAGTTGCATGTGACAAAACCCCAACTTCAGATAATGACCGACTTGATTCCGTCCCAGATTGTTTGAGGAAGATAACTGAACAATAAAAGTTTATCGACATCAAGATTTCAATGAATAGACGCGCTACAGTCACAGAATAACAAATCAGGGAATCAATTGTGGGGAATTGGAGATTCACTATATGCGGGTAACCTGTCAATGGAAATAAATGGCGCGGGATGAAATTGTAATTGATATTTGCTGCGCTACAAACAAATGAATGTTGTATCATTGTATGTTTTAAATTGGCGCCTTCAGAGCAAACAAATTGAATTGGGATTGTTATCATAAAATCTGCCAAGTGTCCACTTCAACTTTGTGTGACGTTGAACAGCAAAATTTGGCAGATTGTTAAGTTTTGTCGAACAGAGCCTATACCTATATCTAAATGCTTAGCTGCCCTCGGGCGCGGCTTCGCCCGCGAATTGAAAAGAACGCAGGCAAACACGCGGGATAACATATATATAGCCTATAAGGATGCAGAAAGTCCACTTTACACACAAGTAAAATAATTTTTGAAATCGGATTAGTGGTTCCGGAGATTGATACAAACATACAAACTCACAAAGCTACAATCTGACAGACTTTTCCTCGTTATAATATTAGTCTAGATGTACTACTAGTGGTGAATCCTGACCCACCGTGATGTCCGTGATACAGTGAAAACTAGTACGGGGGTCAGTAGACACTTACTTTTGGTTTTCACCATAGTAGGTACCTATATCAACTTAAAATGTGAGTAGGGTAGAGGAACCAAAAGATGAACACCACCCAATAGTTGAACGTTTTGTCGTAAAATTGAAATAAAAAAATCACGATAAATTTTACGCCTTCGGGATATTTTTTTCCTAACGCGTCATCCCTTTGCCGAGTCTGGCATTTAAACTCCCATACAGTTCCCACACACACACGGCTGTGAGCGGTTGTCGCGTCGAGGTCTCGCGCCAAAATCACCGTTTGTATGGAGATTTACTTAAGGAAAGCGCTCTTAAATTTAAGCTCTAAATTATGTATAAAATTGAATAAAACGTCTACATGGATTGTTTTGCGTGATATAGATTCTTGATTATTGGATTATCTATCACAAATTGCGTATTTATTGTTAATTTAAGAGATATTTAGCGTTCAACTAACGGTTCCAACTTTTTGTACCTGAGCCAATAGATGAACGGCGTTCATCTACTGGGCAAGGTATAGTTTTTTCAAATGCTTATATAAATTCTTATTGAAAAGGTACATAAAACTTTTATGGCTCAAATTAATCGTTTTTTAACTGTTGATTTTTGAACCAAAAGTTGAAAGTGAGTATCCATTCGCAACACGGTTATTTTGGGCTTTGTTTTACTATGAAAAGCACGATTGTTCAACAAAGAACCGCTGCCCAGAAGATGAACGAATAAAATTAGTTCGTTCAACTTTTGGCTTCGATTCCAATAAGTGAACGCTCTGTTAAATTTAGTCCGTTCATTCCTTTGCCATCGTGCCCAATACATGAACGAACAAAATTTATTCGTTCAAGTTTTAGGCAAGGGTTAGTACAATGAACATCTTAATAACAAAGATACGTAATAAATATGAAATCTGACTTATACATATAAAACCCAACAATTTATCTATTTTAATCTAATGATAAATTAATAAAAAAATGTTTTAATCATTAATATGTAAAAAATAATGTCTTATAATTGTAACCATATGAAAAGGGTACATTTGAACTGTTTTATTCTGTGTTTAGTATCAATATTGTGATTGTTAACTAGTATAAATTGCTATAACAATGATTATATAATAACTAGACCAAAAGTCAGAGGCTGCGCGGTGTTACGTTTTTCTTCGTTCAACTATTGGTGTCAAAATGTTCAACTATTGGGCACAGTGTTCAGGCAAAACGACATACTTCAGCATAAAACCATTTTTAATAAAATACTGTATTGTAATAGGATGGTTTAAAATAGTCATATCCAATCTCGACTATATACGAAATCGTATAAAAAAATTAAATGTAAACAAACTAAATCACCACTCCTCGAAAAAAAATTGTAAAGTTGGGATAGTCGCTTAAACGTTCATCTTTTGGTTCCTCTACCCTAGCAATTGTACCTTTTCCTTGCGTATAAATTTATGTTTATGTGAGCTGTAGAACTTGCGAGATGG
Source organism: Epinotia brunnichana (assembly GCA_963854355.1). Lineage (NCBI taxonomy): Eukaryota > Metazoa > Arthropoda > Insecta > Lepidoptera > Tortricidae > Epinotia > Epinotia brunnichana. Next base: position 7,014,782 of record OY977936.1, on the reverse strand, counting down.
AGTTATAAAAAAAAATTGATAAATTTTGTCTCGACAAAAAAATTATTTGTACTTATCCTATCCTATACTATTAAACGAGCAATATTTGTATATATATATATTTGCAATCACGTTCTCGGAAACGGCTCTAACGATTTCGATGAAATTTGGAATACAGGGTTTTACGGGGGCAGGAAATCGATCATGTCCGGGAAAATTTCGTTTGCCCGTCTCGTTAGATGCCATTAATTGTTATTGCTATTGTGCGGCGGCGCAACACGCGAGCTGTCAGGCGAGTTTGAAAACGCTCATACCTGTACCAAAGAACAGTAGGTATTAGTACATTACTTACCTAGGGCGGTTAAACAAAGAATGTCTCAGATCGCAGGTATTTGACGCCCGAACCGAAGGCAAGGGCGATAAATATGCGCTCTGAGGCTTTCTTTATTACCGCCCGTGGTAAGTACAAAATTTTACGTCTCTATCTGGCCAGGAAGAGGGGTTTTCCGCACGCATAGCGTGCGGTAATTCCTACTTTATGGCCAGGTATGACGTAAAATAATATTACATACCTGTACATAAACACTCTAGCTACCTCTTGCGGTGCCCGCATCGACGCAAGCACCACAGCACCTCGCACATTGACAATTTGTCAATTTTGACAGACGTCCATAAACGCCGAGCAACACCGTATGCGTGTGCAGCACGTAGACCGCTGCGTTGTAATGTATGAATCCTCATACGACATGTCACACCGGATGCGTCTGCGTATAGCGTAGACGTGCACGCACACGCATCCGGTGTGACATGTCGTATGAGGATTCATACATTACAAGTGGTAATGTATGAATCCTGCAGCACCGAGACCGCTGCGTTGTAATTTACAACGCAGCGGTCTCGGTGCTGCACACGCATAATACGTACTGCGCACGCAGACGGTGTGGCTCGGCCTATTAGGTACCTGTCAAGCAAGTGAGATGTCTGATGAGAGTGATGAGACACGACAAATATATGAAAACACATGTTCGCACATCTCTGGTGTATGTTCCCCTGAACCCGTCGTATTTTTATAGGTACGAATCTGTGCCAAACATTTGGACCTATTGTTAACCCCTGACCCCCGACCCGACGCAAAAGAGGGCTGTTATAAATATAAGTTTGACGTGTCGGTGTGTCTGTCTGTGGCATCGTAGCTCCTAAACGAGTGGACCGATTTGAATGAAGTTTTCTTCGTCCGAATGCTAACGTGATCGAGATTGTTCTTAGTTACGTTTCAACAAAATCGGTTCAGCCGATTTTAAGATATTTTACTTTGAAATCAAAATGTCGGAGGATTTTCAACTTTTCTAAGCTGTTAATTATTTCTCATTTCAAAGCCATCATTTGATAATTTCGATATTGGCATATGAGGGGTTACAAATTTTATAATGATGCTCCATTTAAGATTTTACATTTAATATGTCTCGACCGTTCGTTTCGAACAAAACTATTTTAAGAAATCCGGAAACCTGTCGAGAAATGAAACACATTATACTTAATTATAACTGTAGTGTTTGGGGTAAGAGCTAACGGAATGTACTAAAAATACTTGAATGACGATGTTGATGTCATTTAAAAAGAACACGGCGACTGAGACTTATGAACACTGTAAGGAGCTCGGGGGAAATTTATGGAAGTTGTTAATTATTTTTCGTACATAAATAGTTTTGGATACTTAATTCGTATGAACACTATGAACAGAAGGAAATTGAGCTGTCACACCAGTCTCTGCTAGACCGTACAGTGATGCTTTACTTTTGTAATTAAGCTGTTACATAGCTGTCATGTCGATGTCTTTGAGAAATTTAGGTTGGGATTAAACTTTCCATTATTCATTTGAAGCTGTATGATGTTCTTGTGAAACTATATGAAATCCATATAAAAGGCCATGGTCGTCCAGAACAGAACAGGCTTCCCGATAGTTGAGGACATGGAAGTATAAGATTCCCACTCGAAATTTCTCGCCAAAAGTACATTGGAAACAGTTATCGATGATATAAAGAAATACTTCACAACGAGACATGAGACTAGAGTTCTTATATTTGGGGAACAGGGCTGTTATTCGCTACGCGTTAATGCGGCTCACCCCGCCGGTCACCCGTTACGAAACTAGACCTCTACCTACGCTTAGTTACTACGCATCGCGGTGTCAAGGTATAATTGTGGGTGAGCGTTGAGGTGAGCTTAAAACAAGTTACAGAATAGGGGGGCAGGGGGGTTTTGGTTCGTTACTTCGCATCGTCTTGTCTCTCGCGAGCTAGCTTTCATGCACACCATGATGCCAGTCTAACATGACCGCGTTTAAGTCGGACTTAAAACATCCCCCATGATGCCATTCCTTTCGCACTAACATTTGCTAGTCTTCATCAGCCTAATATGTATACGTCCCACTGCTGGGCACAGGCCCCGTAGCATGGATGGCCTTATCACGCGATAAGTGACAAGATAAGAGCGTCGTCTCGTTCTATCGAACGGTGTCAGCCAGGGACGGATGCTCTGGTCTATCTTGTCACTTATCGCGTGATAAAGGCCATCCATGCTACGGGGCCAGGCCGCTCATGAATGAGAGAACATTAGCTTCTCTTTTTCTTATGTTCGACATAAACTCGACTCTGGCACATTATCTTACCTAGCTAGACGCAAGTTCACGTGTCAGAGGGCCTACCGGCGAAAGGCATTCGAAGTTTCCCCTCTCTGTCATACTGACGAGCTCGTACGTAATGGCGACAGAGAGGAAAAACTTCGAATGCCGTTCGCGGTGGGCCCTCAGAACAGAATACGAGTGTCCATGACAATACATGTTGGAATAACATTGCGATGCTAAGTATACCTACGTAACGCACAATGAATCTCAGGATAGACTCGTAGGTACATAGGTATGCCACTGATTTTTATTATACCTACAGGTTCATGGAACATCTTTTTGTTCCATATAAAAACGAGCCTATTCAATCCGTACAACGTAACAATTAAGCCCACGTTCGACACTTTTCTAATGACGAAACAAAAACATTGATTTATTGTACCGTCAAATTTGAAGACATTCATACTTACGCCTACGTTAACCAGTGAGCATAGATCGCCAGAAAACCACCTTGGTTCTTCTTGGCTTTGCTTTTTGTTTGGTTTGAGACGGATAGTAGAGGTCATGTTTCGTTGGTTTTGGAGGTAATACCTAGTCAAAGGACCGGAGCAAAAAACGCGTAATGAACCGTAGTCTGGCTACGGGTCGCTTGGCTTTAGATACCTCAAAATAGAAAAGGCAGTGAGATACTTGTTATTTGTTATAGGTACGTATTTTGGTAAAATTCAATTCGCTCTTACACTATCTATACCACATTATTGAAACTAAAAGATTAAAGTAGGTAATACTTTGCGACACAATTGCACAAATTGTAGGTATGTACCAACTTAACTAATTCTCCGATAGCTAATTAGTTTCCAATAACTACATATGTACATCATGAATACCTAATGACAATTCCACCCCAATATCTACATATATAATTCTTTATTTTAATGCCGTTTAATTTCATATTAAGTTTCGGTTAAACTCGGTCTTAATAGAGTTATATAACGTCCTGAACTTAAGGCGACGTGGTCTTCTCTCCCTCTCACTGAGCATAAGCGTGAGCGAGATGGAAGTGCGTGTTTAGACCAATCAAATTAGCTAAACCCGGACATAATTCGATAACTGTAATTTTCTTTTTCTATGATGTAAAGTATTGTTAGTTATAGTTAAAATAAAAAGAATTAAACATTTTAGGGTTCCGCGTCATTATAAAAAAACCAAAAATCTAAATTTTTAACCAATTCTGATTTCATAAGTGCAGCATAATATGTAACTTTGTAAAAGTGCCTCTATTATGATATAACGCTTGCATTCCAGTTAAAGAAATCAAAATTAATCTAATTAATTAACCGGGACTATCAATAATAAAGAAAGTTCAGTAAGTTACACATTTTCTGGCTTATCTTACCAGAAATTATAGATAACTGCAATTTAACAAATTATTCTGAATAGTATATTATGTGTGTTGATAAATTATTAAAAATTAAACAGATTCTCTTTGCGAATTTCTAAAATCACAAATATTGGTAGTTTTTGGAAAACCAAAATACATAACTACTTGGAAAGTGTTTGATTTATGCGGTCAACATATTATTAGTACTATAAGAAACAAACTAAACAAAAAATATCCACGATTATTAATTAATTCATATTTTTTCGTACTTAAGTTTTAATATGAACTTTATCTCTTGCAGAATAAGGCCGTCATTGCTTTGCGCCTCAACTACCGACCGTGCTGTCGCGAGTCGCAGGCATTCAAGGCCGAAACGCACTGACAGCGGTGGCGAAGCGGCGCGGGGTGGCGCGGAGGCGGTACTTGTAATGTTCGAGCTAATATGAAAGGATCCGAACGCTTTTTTCCCGGCCGGTATTCTGTGCGGACCCATTCGTATTAGATCGAACATTACAGCCGGTACCACCTCCACACTGCGCCGCGCCGCCGCTTCGCCACCGCTGTCAATGCGTTTCGGCCTTCATTTATTATGGATAGGTCAATGATTGTCAAACATTTATAAACACGAACGTGGCGTTTACCACGGTTCGGCTAGGGTGGAGATTTATTGAAATATTGTGTTCATTAGATCGATAATAACTAAGTTGTTCAGCATGAGACATAATTGTCGTGGAATGTCGATTACCTATTTATAAGCACTCAGTCTTCTGTATAGAATTATTTAAATAAAATATGTTACTTATGTGGGTGCAGAAAGGGGCATTATTGGAATGATTCTTATTCGAATAAACATTTATTCGCGAATAATTTATTCGTCTACACTTTCGAATGACGAATGATTTATTCTCATTTCATTCCAATAAATGCACGAATAATATTTAAGGATGCGGTTGCTCGTTGTAACACGTACACGAATTTAACACGATCACTACAAGTGTACCTATTTTCAAGTATTAATACCCTTTTCTACTAATTAACAATATTTTTGTGAGTTAAATGAGTCACTTCATGGGGCATTTAACAGGTTTGTTTCAATATGTCATGTGAGTGGGCTTGTCCATATATTACGTCGTCGTTTTTAGGGTTCCGTACTCAAAGAGTAAAACGGGACCCTATTACTAAGATTCCGCTGTCCGTCTGTCTGTCTGTCTGTCCGTCTGTCACCAGGCTGTATCTCACGAACCGTGATAGGTAGACAGTTGAAATTTTCACAGATGATGTATTTCTGTTGCGGCCATAACAACAAATACTAAAAAACAGATTTTTTATTTCTTTTTTTTTCTTATATAATCTTACACAAATCGATCTAGTCCCAAACTAACCAAACTACTATGGGTACTAGACGACGATAAACATACTTATATAGATAAATAAATACATAAATACATAGAAAACATCCATGACTCAGGAGCACATATTTGTGCTCATCACACAAATAAATGCCCTTACCGGGATTCGAACCCGGGACCTCCGGCTACGCAGGCAGGGTCACTACGAGGGTCAAACTGAAAGTTTCGGGAATAAAAAAAAATATGCAGTTACATTGATTGAAGTATTTTTATTGTTTTTCAAAGTATTCTCTTTTATATTTTATGCACTTTTCCATGCGTTCAAACCAGTCGTTAAAACACTTATTAAACGCTGAAAAAGAGTCGACAAAATGGCCATTTTAAAAGTCTCCACTGCTTCTGCCGGTGTCTGAAACACCGCGCCCACCACGCAACTTATCCTTGATTTTGGGGAATGTGAAAAAGTCGTTGGGACTTAGGTCAGGGCTGTATGGAGGATGGTCCAGTAGTTCGACTTTTTCACCTTCCAGGTACTCATTTGTTTTACGAGCGGTGTGAGGGCTGGCATTGTCGTGGTGAAGGATGATGCGGCGACTAGGCCTTTTTTCCTAAGTTCAGCAAAGACACTCGGCAAACCAATACTTGTATACCAATCGGCTTTGACCGTTCTACGATCTTCAAGTGGAATAGTAGCCACGTGACCCGATTTGGAGACAAACATAGCCACCATCTTCTTGGCCTTGCTGCGAGAGCGAATAACTTTTGTTGGCTTGAAGCTCGTCTTCGTTACCCCATACTCGAGATTGGTTTTTAGTTTCAGGCTCATATGCGTATATCCACGACTCGTCACCTGATACGACCCTAAAAACTGCATTTGAGCTTCCTCCGTTGAATTTATTCAATGTTTTGCGGCACCAATTGACACGAGTCGTTTTCTGCTCGTCAGACAATAAGTGCGGGATCCAACGGGAAAACAACTTTCGCACGCCTAGTTCTTCCTGTAAAATAACTTGTATCTGACTCATTCCTATCCCCAAAGACTCCTGAATTTCCCGATATGTCACATACCTGTCTTCTTTTATCAGCTGACTCACAATGTGGACGTTTTCTTGCGTAACTGCCGATTTTGGTCGACCTTCACGCGCGTCGTCCGTGAGGGATACTCGGCCACGTTGAAATTCTGAATACCACCTGTATATTGTCGTCTTTGAAGGTGTTTCATTACTAAAAGCAGCAATCATCCGGTCTCCACATTGTTTTTGTGTTCATCCACTTTGAAAGTCGTAATAAATTTTTACGGGACAATTCCATCTTCAGCGGCAACTCAACAACTCGAAAAAACAATTGAAACTGAACCATTGTTTTGTTAGGGTTCCGTACTCAAGGAGTAAAACGGGACACTATTACTAAGACTCCGCTGTCCGTCTGTCTGTCTGTCTGTCAGTCTGTCAGTCTGTCTGTCTGTCCGTCTGTCACCAGGCTGTGTCTCAACAACAGTGATAGTTTGACAGCTGAAATTTTCACAGATGATGTATTTCTGTTGCCGTTATAACAACAAATACTAAAAACCAGTTTTTTTTTCTTTTACAATCTCACACAAATCGGCTTAGTCCCAAACTAAGCAAAGCTTGTATTATGGGTACTAGACGAACGATAAACATACTTATATAGATAAATAAATACCTAAATACACAGAAAACATCCATGACTCAGGACTTGGCCGGTTGTTTTTTGTCAATTCTTGACCCCCCCTCCTATCATCATCCTGTTAATTCCTAAATGGACACTACCCGCCTCATAAAATGACTACCGTCATCCAATAGACCCCCCCCCCCCCCCCCCTGTTTTGAAATGACGTAATTTATGGACAGCCACTGTCTGTAATTGGATCAATGTTATGTTATTAGAGGCGATTACGCATGTAAGATTGTTCAACTATATACCTGTAATTGTACATTGTATGTACTTAATCATGTTATATTCTGATCTGTGTGTTTTTAGGGTTACGTGCCTCGAAATAGAAAAACGGAACCCTTATAGGATCACTTTGTTGTCCGTCCGTCCGTCTGTCAATACCCTTTTTCTCAGGAACGCTTGGAGGTATCAATCATTAAAAGTTTGAATTCCTGTGCATAGTGTGTGCATACATTATTTTAGAATTAATATTTTTTATATTAATGTTGCTGTGCCCTAACAGGGTTATGCTGGAACTGTATTTATATGTAACATCTTGTAAGACCCATACTGCAACAAATAAATGAATTAAGCTGAAATTTATATCAAATACTCAGGTTTACTGTCTTTTGGAGCTGTGAAAAAATCAAACTTCTAAGCCAACGCAATCAAAAGATACAGCCGTTTATGCCGCAAATTTCCGCAAGTTTTCGAAACCCGCAAGGGAATCAAAACCTACTTCCCGTGCACTCAGAAACTTGAAATTTGGTGCGAAGCAACGCCCTATAGCACATATAAAGGAAAAATAGCAAAAACCGTAAATTTTTAGTTACATCACTGAAAATTGTATGTCCAGTATATACTGACACGTACTAAGTATGTGAATACATACTTAGTTAGTGTCAGTTTATAGTGGACTTGGTTTTATTGTACGGGGTGGTCCGGAACCCTCGGTGCGCGAGTCTGACTCGCACTTGACCGGTTTTTTTTTTACCCGTGGTAAAGCCGAAATAGTAAAAATAAAACAGGTGAAATAATTACAATTAATATCCGTTTCAGCATGCACGGCGATGTTAATTGGTACCCTTGATGAAGCGGTAACCTTTTTCTAACAAATTTAGAAACTTGGTATCTCTGTTCTGTCTGTAGGAAATTATTACGTTCTTGAGATATATTCCATTAAAAAGCATTCCTACAATATTCGTTCAAAATATTATTCCCGAAAAGCATTACGAATGATTATGCGAATGAAGAAGTTATTCGCGAATAAATATTGGCGAATAATTATTCGAAATATTTATTCGTCATTCGCAAATAATCCTATTTATTCTTAAACGTTATTCGTATTCGAATAAATTTATCCCATCTCTGGGTGGGTGACAATAAGCATATCTTCTCTTTTTTTTGGCGTTCTGGCCTGTCGGCTCAATTTTGCCAATAAGGATATCGACTACCGTAGGCTCAAAGGGCGTAAGGGACGAAATGCCCATGCCCATATCCCGTGAACTCTCAATCTTGAAATTTGGTACGAAGTATTTATAGCACAAATAAATGAAAAATTGCGAAAACCGTAAATTTTAGTTACATCACTGAAAATTTGATGTCCAGTATAAACTGACACGCACTAAGTATGTAAATACATACTTAGTGAGTGTCAGTTTATAGTGGACCTGATTCTATTGTACGGGGTGGTCCGGAACATTTGACCGGTTTTTTTATGCTAACCACGATCATGACATCATCTCTTTCATTTACTTAACAGTTAAGAGTTTACTTATGTTTTCGATGATAAAAGCAAATCAATCGTTCCTTACGCCCTTTGGACCAGAGTTTTCAAAGGGCGTAAGGGACAAACTGTGATTTTTTCATTAGAGCTAAAAATCCTACAATTAGGATATTCCGTTATATTTGTTTTATTTGTACACGGCGCGGTTGGTGCAAAACACGTAATTGAAATAAACTCGTTAAGACGGGTTCGCCGTGCGCTCGCCCGCTGGCGCCCCACTCTCTCCCCGCCTCGCACCCACCGCATGCATCTGGCTCCACGACAAGGTCGCGAGTATTTTCAATTAAATTTTCAATTTCTTAAGCGTGAAATTAACATGCTTGATTTTGATGAAATCATGATTATCGTTCACAAAAGGCTATTAGTAAACAAAAAAATCATAGTTACTATTTATAATTACTGAGAAATACATTATTATTAAAACGTTACAAATAAATGTTTAAATATTGTCTTAAATGTCTAAAAAGACGCAATATAGCTTAAACAGATAAAAACATCATAGTTACCATTTTGGCTTGTCTAGATAATGAGATCAGAGGAAAACTGTGAAAAAAAACGTATATGCGAATTTGATTTCAGTTTAATTTTGCTATTAAGTGATCGAATTTGAATGCACCTCAAAGTTATACTAACAAGGTACTTGGTTACCTTTTTTACTTTTAGGAAAAAGTTAGGTAGTGTACGTTAACTCGTGTTTTTTTTAACTACGGTTACGATCGCGGATTTTTTACTTAATATATTTCATTAATATTTAATACTGAATAGTAAAATCCGATAAAACAATAAAAACAACGAGTTTACGAATTATGTCCAGGGTAAGCTAATTTGATTGGTCTAGTTTGGAAACGCGGATAGTCACCGGGCATGTGTTTTTATTTTATTATTTTTCTTTCTCTTTTTATATTTTGTTAGTATTTAACCCCCCGGATTCACAACACTTCAGGGGCTGCACCCCTGACTTACTCCGCATGATGATGTAATATAAAATAAGTAATAAGTGGTGAACGGTGTTGGCCACACATATTGTATTTATTTATAAGGCTAATAATTTAAGACTCCCTTGTAGTAGCTGATTGTTTACCTAAATAAAAAAATAAAAAATAAATAAGAGGCACGTTACGAGCAATGTGTTGAAATAGTACATTATGATACAAGTGAGGTATGTTGATCATTACATCAGAGGTGGAATTGTCACGCGAACCGCAGGTGAGCGTGATAATAGAGCCGAGGATGTAATTTTGGATGTAAAAACATTTGCGAGGAAAAAATCTTTTTCATAAAATGAACATGTTAAGGCTACTAAGTTGTTTCCTTTAGTTATTGATGATGATGACAACAGGTTTTTACTCACATATTTGTACATCTCCAAGAATGTACAGTTGCGTCAATTCTATTTCTCACTTTTCTATTCACTACGAGTCAACATTTTTAACAATTACCAAACACGCATCATCAATGTTTACAAATATTTGTGAAATTACCTATAATGGCGCGCAACTATTTTTTTTCGTGAAGTTCGCGCAGTGCGCCCGCAGCGAGGCTTAGATGAAATCTCTAAACAGCCAATACAAAATAAAATAAATATTTTCTTATTCAATATAAATTCATGTAAAATGTTATCAAAAGTAAATAGTTTTACTAAATGAAACGTTTCTATATCATACCCAACAAGAAATAATAAATTAATCTACAAGAAGGATTTAATTTGTTTAGTCGAGTAAGAATCCATTTGCCGAGAATTAAAAACAAACCTGTATAACCCGGTCAATTTAAGAATGCGCCGAGTCCATACATACACCTTGCTGCAAGGTGCCAACGTGTCTAAATCGGGATATAAACATAACTACACGAGTGTCGTAATGTTATTAAACACGCGTGTTTAATACCCAGGATTATGAGCCCAAAAGCGGCATAATAAGAGGCACGTTACGAGCAAATGTGTTGAAATAGTATTTTTCACAATCGTGTTATAATAGAGAGCTTTTTAGTCGAGTACCGTGTTTAGGCCACGAAGCTTCCGGAGTGGCCTAAGTAAGGTACGAGATTAAAAAGCTTGATTATAACACTATTGTGAACAATAATTTATGTACGAGTTCATTAAAATTAATTTTCTACGAGTCAACTGAACTAATTAAACAAACTCGATACTGTTGAAACGAAGTGCAGCTCATCGCTCGTACGCTTGTTGATATCTTAAAAGACATCAACGAGCGTACGACATCAAAGCTATTCTATTGGTCCAATTCATTACAGTTCAGTAAAGCAGCCACGTGATTGGTCGAATTTATTTTAGTTGTCTGGAGCGTATCGAAAAGTAGTTATTTCGATTGTTTCGACAGTAACATGGACTACAACTATGAAAAGAGTGACGTTGCAGTATTCTCTATGAAATCTTAATACACATATTTTAATCGTCGAGTACAAAAAATTTATTACGATTTTTTTGAGTGTATTTTAGACCTATGTTCGTGATTTTTTTTCTATGGAGTGAAAGTCAAAAACTCAGGATTCGAATAGCTGATTTCCCTCGAGAAAAGCCTCAAAATTGCTAATTAAAATTAGGGCAGCCGTATTATAATCCAAACAAGAGCTAGAGCTTTTTAAAAATCCGTTTTCTGAGCTCACGTCGCCTTAAAAGATAGGCAACTTAGGCACCGATAAGTTGCTTCAGGAAAACTGCTAATACTGTATTATGCACCTTCAGGTCTACAAACCTTACCTTTGCCCCCCTTTCATTTTGACGCATTAGGTACTACAATTGTGCAAGTCTCGAAAGTACTTAAAGAAATAAATTAAAATCACTTTTTCTCCCACACCAATAGTGTCACGGGTGTCACGACTAGAACACGTGATCGGAGCTTGTAAAATCGGTCGTCAGTCGTAGTGGCTGATGCGGAGTGTGACTAAGTCGGTAATCGTGGTGTAACTAATAAGACGTTTGAACGGCTCTGAACGAATTTGCTTCGAGCATAACAATAATATCAAAGCACAGTCAGTAAAATACATGAATCATGATAATGAAATACAGGGTGGAATTTCATAAACTGTACATAATAAAAGGAGAAAAATTTCAGCCAATTTCATCGGTGAAACGGTGTTTTTTTTTTTTTTCTAGTCATTAGTTTTTGTTTTACAGAATTTTGAAAATTTTTGTAAAAACTCGGGTAATACACCTAATTCAGACGGTATAACTTTTGATCCAATGGTCCTAAAATGAAAATAAAAAATGCAGAGTATTACCAAGGGACAGGTTAATAATTCTTAATAACAATAGAAAACCAACTAGAAGAGAAAATCCGCAAAAAAAAATATTGTTTTTGAAAAATGGCTACAAAAATTATGAATTTTAAAAGAAAAACACAATTTTCTAAAAAAAACGCAGATTTAGTTACCATTTTTTTTGCTTAGTATTAAACCTCACTTAATGCCGATTCTAAAACCGTTTTTAAACTGTCTCAGACTTTGAAAAATACCACGCAAATGGGTACGTAAATCAAACTTTAATTTTATTAATTTTAATCCTCTTAAAATCCTTAATGACCGTTTGTTCACAGGTAGTTGAAGGGTGTTATTGGGTTTTAGGTGGAAATAACAAATTACGTACTTAGTATTAATCCTCACTTAATGCCGATTCTAAAACCGTTTTTAAACTGTCTCAGACTTTGAAAAATACCACGCTAATGGGTACGTAAATCAAACCATAATTTTATTAATTTTAATCCTCTTAAAATCCTTAATGACCGCTTGTTCCCAGGTAGTTGAAGGGTGTTATCGGGTTTTAGGTGGAGATAACAAATTACGTACTTAGTATTAATCCTCACTTAATGCCGATTCTAAAACCGTTTTTAAACTGTCTCAGACTTTGAAAAATACCACGCTAATGGGTACGTAAATCAAACCATAATTTTATTAATTTTAATCCTCTTAAAATCCTTAATGACCGCTTGTTCCCAGGTAGTTGAAGGGTGTTTTTGGGTTGAAGGTGGAGATAACATGAGGGGTATAAAGGCATTGGGCAATAGGTCAACTATTCAGTCGCTCGCAAATCGCAATTGCTTGTCTTTGCTCGCCACTTCTTTGATTACTCCAGTACTTGTTCAGTTTGAATCATCATGCCCCGCTTACGAGAGTTTTCGCCGTTACAAATAGCCAACATGCACTATTATTATGGATTGTGCCATGGATCTGCAAGAGCTGCGTGTATCGCCTATTTGGAGCAGTATCCTAATGACGTTCCAAGACCTGCTGCTCGCCACTTTCAAGAAGTTCATCGCCGGTTGTGCAATATTGGCCTGGGATACGGTGGCCGAGATCGCCGAGAGCCAGGAAACATAATTGATGTTGCCATAGAAGAAGCAGTTCTCAGAGACTTGTACGCGGACCCAACCACGAGTCTAAGACGCTTGGCATTGAGGCACGGAATCTCAAAATTCTCTGTCTGGAAAATTTTGAAGAAGGAAGGACTGCATCCATTTCATTATCAACGGGTACAAAATTTGCAAATTGGCGATGCCCGCGTTAGGTGTGTTATGTCGACTTGGATACTTGGCAATATCAGAAGGGATCCGGAATTTACTAGAAGAATTTTATGGATGGACGAAGCAAGATTTACTCATACGGGAATAACTAACTTCAGAAATTTACACACATGGGCTCACGATAATCCAAACCTAGTAAGACCATCTAATTTTCAAGACCAATTCTCCATAAACGTTTGGGCAGCGGTACTCGACGATCAATTGATTGGACCAGTCTTCTTACCGAATACTTTGAACGCCGACAGATTTTTACTGTTACTGAGAGACGAGCTCCCAGAGCTTTTGGAAGATGTGATGTTAGATGTCAGACAACGTCTGTTTCTCCAAATGGATGGATGCCCAGCTCATTGGGCATTAAGAGTTCGACATTTTTTAAATGAGCAATATCCCAATAGGTGGATCGGCCGAGACGGCCCCGTTGGATGGCCTGCAAGATCGCCTGATATGACGCCGTTGGATTATTTTCTTTGGGGTGATATGAAGCAACGGGTATATCACAGAATCGTCAATACCGAAGCAGAATTGCACGACAGAATTTTAAATGCAGCACAAGAAATAAAAAATAATCCGGGAATGATTCGACGGGCTACGCAACAAATTCAAGCTCGGGCCACATTGTGCCTTCAAGAAAGAGGAGGTCATTTTGAACAATTAATACCATACAGGGAACGCCCTTTGCAACACTAGAATAAGTTTTTTCTTTAATAAAGGTTTATCAATCGAATTTATGACTTTTAATTAAAATACATGATTTTATTTACGCAATTTTTAGGACTACTTTTCTTCCTATTGTTTTCTCTACCTAAAACCCGATAACACCCTTCAACTACCTGGAAACAAGCGGTCATTAAGGATTTTAAGAGGATTAAAATTAATAAAATTATGGTTTGATTTACGTACCCATTAGCGTGGTATTTTTCAAAGTCTGAGACAGTTTAAAAACGGTTTTAGAATCGGCATTAAGTGAGGATTAATACTAAGTACGTAATTTGTTATCTCCACCTAAAACCCGATAACACCCTTCAACTACCTGGGAACAAGCGGTCATTAAGGATTTTAAGAGGATTAAAATTAATAAAATTATGGTTTGATTTATGTACCCATTAGCGTGGTATTTTTCAAAGTCTGAGACAGTTTAAAAACGGTTTTAGAATCGGCATTAAGTGAGGATTAATACTAAGTACATAATTTGTTATTTCCACCTAAAACCCAATAACACCCTTCAACTACCTGTGAACAAACGGTCATTAAGGATTTTAAGAGGATTAAAATTAATAAAATTATGGTTTGATTTACGTACCCATTTGCGTGGTATTTTTCAAAGTCTGAGACAGTTTAAAAACGGTTTTAGAATCGGCATTAAGTGAGGTTTAATACTAAGCAAAAAAAATGGTAACTAAATCTGCGTTTTTTTTTAGAAAATTGTGTTTTTCTTTTAAAATTCGTAATTTTTGTAGCCATTTTTCAAAAACAATATTTTTTTTTGCGGATTTTCTCTTCTAGTTGGTTTTCTATTGTTATTAAGAATTATTAACCTGTCCCTTGGTAATACTCTGCATTTTTTATTTTCATTTTAGGACCATTGGATCAAAAGTTATACCGTCTGAATTAGGTGTATTACCCGAGTTTTTACAAAAATTTTCAAAATTCTGTAAAAAAAAAACTAATGACTAGAAAAAAAAAAAAACACCGTTTCACCGATGAAATTGGCTGAAATTTTTCTTTTTTTATTATGTACAGTTTATGAAATTCCACCCTGTAGAATGATCTTGATCAGTGGTCGAATGGGGACCAGTGGATCAAAGCAGGCTGAGCTCCTATCGCATACTCCAGAAAATTACGGTTAACCCTTTTCCAAGTCGGAAATTGAAGAATGACAATCGAATGTCAGTATTATTTATGGACATTAGGATACATGTTTGACAGGCAGCATGTGGTCGATATAACGCCTCTGCCTGGAAAAGGGTGAATTTATCTCTTTCTCTGTCACTCGAATAAGACGAGTACGATAGAGACGGAAAAATTCGAAATATTTTCGCGATTATAGCTAACGCGGAAATACACTTGCAAGCTATTGGTTTAAATTGAATTGCTACAAAGGATCTGTATTATAAGATATATAATCTCTTTTTGAGTTGTATTTATTGTTTTGCTTTTTTTTATAGTTTCTGTCCTTATTTTGTTTATTTTTTATTTGTAAATTGTCCTTGTGTGCGATCGTGGCGTCATTGTTCCGTGTTTCACCGAATGGCCACAACGGAAGACCAGCGGCCAGCATTACGCTGATTTGTGTCCATTTCGTGTCAAATGTTTATGTCTGTCTGTAGGTATTGTCTAAACTTGTATGCAAGGCCTTGTTGTCACGAATACATGTTTTCTTTCTTTCTTTATTTCTTTCAAGAAAACCAGCATAGACAGCCCGATACATGGTAAGCTCGCGTTGCCGTAACTTTACTAATTCGAAGATTCGCTGTGTTGATAGCAAACAAATGCAGGTGCTTTGTTGTTCTTTAAACACCGCATCTTTAGTGACCTTTTTTGATGGTGGGAAATCATTTAATTTAAACCTTATCTTATCTACATAGATGAGGGACCTTTCGAATACACTTCGACCCAGTGGGATCTTTTGTGCATTTGCCCTCTCCTTTATGCCTGCTCCCAAGCTCGCTCCATCATTTCCACAAAACGGATGATGCAGCTCAGCGGAAGTACCTTGAATTACTTTGGTTTAATTTAATATAAAGCACTCGTCAAAATTTGGTGAAACGTGGGTCGGTTTTCCTTATATTCATCATCATCATTGTCAGCCCGTGATCGCGCACTGCTGAGCATAGGCCTCTTCCTTATATTACATACTTACATATATTTTTCCTAGAATTTTCCGGTCACTGCCTACTTAATCAAATAAGAATATCATACAAATTGGGAACAAACCACGCGTCTTGAGTCACTAATCACGACACTTGTCCTTGGTCGTGTCATCAGGCGGGTTATAAAAAACAAACACAAAAAATATTCGTAAGCTTTCGCACGGTACAGTCGTAGGGGTTATTCACAACGCTACTTAACTTACATATTATCTCTGGCCAACCAGTTGAAGTCTGATTCTCCAATTACGCCAGGACTATCCCATGCTCATTTTGGCGCGATACTACACAAACCTCACTTATCACTATATACCCTCCTACCTAAGGTTAGAAAAATCGTGCGTAAACCGTCATTGCGATTTTAAGGAGATTCATTTTGAAATGCAAAGAAAAGCTTATAGTTTGGAAAAAAATGAATCAGTAAAACTAGTACAATATTTATCTTTGATATCCTAGACTAGATAAACAATGAAACGTAGACGAACTTGTCCGTTCAAAATCTAATGGTGCATGGAATGAGCTATACAGGGTGGAATTTCATAAACTGTACATAATAAAAGGAGACAAATTTCAGCCAATTTCATCGGTGAAACGGTGTTTTTTTTTTTTTTTCTAGTCATTAGTTTTTTTTTTACAGAATTTTGAAAATTTTTGTAAAAACTCGGGTAATACACCTAATTCAGACGGTATAACTTTTGATCCAATGGTCCTAAAAAAAAAATGCAGAGTATTACCAAGGGACAGGTTAATAATTCTTAATAACAATAAAAAACCAACTAGAAGAGAAAATCCGCAAAAAAAAATATTGTTTTTGAAAAATGGCTACAAAAATTACGAATTTTAAAAGAAAAACACAATTTTCTGAAAAAAACGCAGATTTAGTTACCATTTTTTTTGCTTAGTATTAATCCTCACTTAATGCTGATTCTAAAACCGTTTTTAAACTGTCTCAGACTTTGAAAAATACCACGCTAATGGGTACGTAAATCAAACCATAATTTTATTAATTTTAATCCTCTTAAAATCCTTAATGACCGCTTGTTCCCAGGTAGTTGAAGGGTGTTTTTGGGTTGAAGGTGGAGATAACATGAGGGGTATAAAGGCATTGGGCAATAGGTCAACTATTCAGTCGCTCGCAAATCGCAATTGCTTGTCTTTGCTCGCCACTTCTTTGATTACTCCAGTACTTGTTCAGTTTGAATCATCATGCCCCGCTTACGAGAGTTTTCGCCGTTACAAATAGCCAACATGCACTATTATTATGGATTGTGCCATGGATCTGCAAGAGCTGCGTGTATCGCCTATTTGGAGCAGTATCCTAATGACGTTCCAAGACCTGCTGCTCGCCACTTTCAAGAAGTTCATCGCCGGTTGTGCAATATTGGCCTGGGATACGGTGGCCGAGATCGCCGAGAGCCAGGAAACATAATTGATGTTGCCATAGAAGAAGCAATTCTCAGAGACTTGTACGCGGACCCAACCACGAGTCTAAGACGCTTGGCATTGAGGCACGGAATCTCAAAATTCTCTGTCTGGAAAATTTTGAAGAAGGAAGGACTGCATCCATTTCATTATCAACGGGTACAAAATTTGCAAATTGGCGATGCCCGCGTTAGGTGTGTTATGTCGACTTGGATACTTGGCAATATCAGAAGGGATCCGGAATTTACTAGAAGAATTTTATGGATGGACGAAGCAAGATTTACTCATACGGGAATAACTAACTTCAGAAATTTACACACATGGGCTCACGATAATCCAAACCTAGTAAGACCATCTAATTTTCAAGACCAATTCTCCATAAACGTTTGGGCAGCGGTACTCGACGATCAATTGATTGGACCAGTCTTCTTACCGAATACTTTGAACGCCGACAGATTTTTACTGTTACTGAGAGACGAGCTCCCAGAGCTTTTGGAAGATGTGATGTTAGATGTGAGACAACGCCTGTTTCTCCAAATGGATGGATGCCCAGCTCATTGGGCATTAAGAGTTCGACATTTTTTAAATGAGCAATATCCCAATAGGTGGATCGGCCGAGCCGGCCCCGTTGGATGGCCTGCAAGATCGCCTGATATGACGCCGTTGGATTATTTTCTTTGGGGTGATATGAAGCAACGGGTATATCACAGAATCTTCAATACCGAAGCAGAATTGCACGACAGAATTTTAAATGCAGCACAAGAAATAAAAAATAATCCGGGAATGATTCGACGGGCTACGCAACAAATTCAAGCTCGGGCCACATTGTGCCTTCAAGAAAGAGGAGGTCATTTTGAACAATTAATACCATACAGGGAACGCCCTTTGCAACACTAGAATAAGTGTTTTCTTTAATAAAGGTTTATCAATCGAATTTATGACTTTTAATTAAAATACATGATTTTATTTACGCAATTTTTAGGACTACTTTTCTTCCTATTGTTTTCTCTACCTAAAACCCGATAACACCCTTCAACTACCTGGGAACAAGCGGTCATTAAGGATTTTAAGAGGATTAAAATTAATAAAATTATGGTTTGATTTACGTACCCATTAGCGTGGTATTTTTCAAAGTCTGAGACAGTTTAAAAACGGTTTTAGAATCGGCATTAAGTGAGGATTAATACTAAGTACGTAATTTGTTATTTCCACCTAAAACCCAATAACACCCTTCAACTACCTGTGAACAAACGGTCATTAAGGATTTTAAGAGGATTAAAATTAATAAAATTATGGTTTGATTTACGTACCCATTTGCGTGGTATTTTTCAAAGTCTGAGACAGTTTAAAAACGGTTTTAGAATCGGCATTAAGTGAGGTTTAATACTAAGCAAAAAAAATGGTAACTAAATCTGCGTTTTTTTTCAGAAAATTGTGTTTTTCTTTTAAAATTCGTAATTTTTGTAGCCATTTTTCAAAAACAATAATTTTTTTTGCGGATTTTCTCTTCTAGTTGGTTTTTTATTGTTATTAAGAATTATTAACCTGTCCCTTGGTAATACTCTGCATTTTTTATTTTCATTTTAGGACCATTGGATCAAAAGTTATACCGTCTGAATTAGGTGTATTACCCGAGTTTTTACAAAAATTTCAAAATTCTGTAAAAAAAAACTAATGACTAGAAAAAAAAAAAACACCGTTTCACCGATGAAATTGGCTGAAATTTTTCTCCTTTTATTATGTACAGTTTATGAAATTCCACCCTGTATAAATATGTAGGTCTAAATTAAGTATCGCGGCACGTATTTCAAGTTTGCTAAAAAGGCGAAAGAAGTAAAATCATTAAATAATTCTAACTTTAAACACCACTTTTGGAGATTTACTTAGATGGGTATACCGAGTGTTATTAATAATTACGTAAGAACGATGTTGTTTTCGACCGTCGACAACCTTCATATTTACGTCATCTCACTCCCTAATTGCAATGTTATTCTTATTGTGTTGACAGCTAACGTCAATACTAAGGGAATGGACCTTCTGTGCCTAAGTATGTAGGTACTAGTATATCGGGGTCAACGTATACTGGAGGTGTGATAAGACAAGTCGGCATACATTGTGAATGGCATAGCATCTGTCGGAGCAGGACCACATATTCCCATGTTGGATTCATATACGTGATCCGTGTTGTGAGGACATTGTTATCAAAATTAGTTTGCCAGCGTTTTGGGGACAAAATGGTTCGTTTTACTCATTTGCTTCTACGATCT
Organism: Epinotia brunnichana; assembly: GCA_963854355.1. Classification (NCBI taxonomy): domain Eukaryota; kingdom Metazoa; phylum Arthropoda; class Insecta; order Lepidoptera; family Tortricidae; genus Epinotia; species Epinotia brunnichana. The sequence continues at coordinate 6,994,896 of OY977936.1, read as the reverse complement.
GCCTAGCATATATGATTGCGTTTTTACGTCGGATATAAAGGGTTCGTCCTGCTCACAGTCACCAGGGACTTGCTAGTGAACAAGGGACGAATACCTACTTTATGTAAGGGCATATATTTATTTGTGTGATGAGCACGAATATTTTTGTTCGTGAGTCATGGATGTTTTCTATGTAACTATTTATAATCAAAATCATAATCATATTTTATTCATAATAATTCAATACTACATGTCAAAAGCTCTAATAAATCAGTTCATATGTTTTTATTACAAGCTTTTATTTAACTTGCACTGTTCGTATGTAAGTAATAAGTATGCAAGTTGTCCGTCAAAATTTGCAATCCATTTTTCAGTCACTTGCCGTTATCCAATTGAGCTGACATTTGGAATACATAATATATGCATGTTTGGTGACAATGCAATACTTTGTGAAAATACTGTGTTGCAAAATGTTTACTCTTGTTCAAAACATGAACTAAAAAGTAAAAAATAATTTATATTTTAGTGGCATTAATCACTTTGCCCGCGTTGAGTGGATGGGCGATGGACGTCATACGTGGTTGTAGTTGTAACCTGAAGTACAGTAACTTCTATATCAGACAGTGCCTCAAGCTTTTAAGTCTTTATTATAACCACGTATGACGTCCATCGGACATCCACCCAACGCGGTCAAGGGCAAAGTGATTAATGGGTCAAGGGCCAAGTGATTAATGCCACTAAAATATAAATTATTTTTTACTTTTTAGTTCACATTTTGAACAAGAGCTTGTTTTTTAGAAATATTTTTTAAGTGATATTTTTTTATTACAATAAAATAATTACAGGAAATTAACAGAGAAAAATAACAATACTTAACAGTACGTACTAGCACATTATTAAGTAGTACTTAAGTCGTACTTAAACTAACCTATCTATATATAAGTACTTATGTCTTAGATGTGTATCGTCGTCCAGTAACATACCTACATATAGTACAAGCTTTGCTTAGTTTGGGAGTAGGTCGATTTGTGTAAGCTTGTCCGCAAATATTTATCTCCACTTATAATAAATCTCTAAATTAAAAAAAGAATCAGCCAGTTTGAAACTAACACGGAATGAAACTAAGCTTTCTGTGGTACGAATGTTCTCAGCATCCCATGGACGGAAAAATATGAAACATTTTATATAGGTACATTATTATTCCAGCTGCAACTTAGGATAGTTTTTATCCGACTGCGACAGTTAATTTATTTTCCGTAATATACGACTTCATTTAATTTTTCATTTATTATTCTTAAAGTATATCGCCGCCACATCTGTCAGCTAAAAGAAACGTCAAAATCACAGTAATAAGAAATACTACGGACAAAATGGCGGAATTGCTTTGCCTTTCTTTCGCCTATTAATAATTTTAATCCCGTCTACGATATACATTGACGAGACACATAGGTACCAAAAGCAAATATAAAATTAATCGATTTTGATATGCGAACTTATATGCGCAAATGTCGAATTAAGGCGTAATTTGTACAAATGTAACAACAAATTCGAACAATATAAACTTGGGTTTTTTGAATGGCACGCGCGCGCGCTCATTGCGTATTCAGCCAACCCACGAAAACCGAAACTCGAAGTTCGTATATCTGAGGGCCTACCGCGAACGGCATTCGAAGTTTTCCCTCTCTGTCGCACTTATGTACGAACTTACAGAGAGGGGAAACTTCGAATGCCTTTCGCGGTAGGCCCTCTGCATTCCTGTCATTTGTTAGTGCGATAGAGATAGAGATACCCGAATATTTTCGAATTCCGAAGTTCGTGGTTTAAAAGAAAATACGGATGTCGGATAGATCTAAATTAATATTTTATGTGTGAATATGGTTAAAATTATTTGGAAATACTATTGTTGTTATTGTTTTAGTATATTTGACTAGCTTTAAGTTTAATATTGTACGCGTCCGAAATGGGCAAGCTGTTGGACTTTATTTTACCCAAAACAACTAAATGTACACAGTTCTGACAATAAAGAAATCTTATTTTATCTTATCTTATCGAAAATAGGGATGTAGACACTAAACAAAATAATCATAATGTTGTATTATCTCGAAAAACGCAAGAGGCTATATAGGTAATCACTAAGTTATAAGTGTATAAAGTTTTAAGAGGGGGTTTGATGCGTCTCTTTTCCGCAAAACGCACCTTTATAATGAAACGATTGTTTTTTTACTATGACGCTCGAGGATCGTGACGTCACGGTCCCTGATCGTTTTCTCACTCTAACAAGCGACATTAAAACGGTTGTAGCTTCGTAATTTTTTGAGATATTGAATGAGTTTTTCGTTTCTTCTTTCTTTTGAAGTGAGTCTACAGCTACACCTCTATTTGAAAGACAAGCGGAAAAAATCCATACTATCCATACAAATAATCCATACTTCCATACTAATATTATAAATGCGAAAGTCTGTCTGTCTGTTACCTCTTCACGCCTAAACCGCTGAACCGATTTAGATGAAATGAGCCCCGGGGAAGGACAAAGGGTAGTTTTTATATCTGAGGGGCTGAAATTGGGGGTGGAAATTTGTATGGAGCTACTTAAACCGCTGCACCGATTTAGATGAAATTTGGCATGTAAATAGTTTGAGTCCCGGGGAAGGACATATAATAGGTTTTATCCCGGAAATCATCCCCTAAGGGGGTGAAAAAAGGGGGGGGGGGGGGTGAAAATTTGGATGTAATCTATTTTGATGAAATTTGGTGTAGATATAGGTTAAGTCCTGGGAAAGGACATGGGATAGTTTTAACCCCAAAAATCATCCCCTAAGGGGATGAAATTAGGGGTGAAAATTCGGATGGAACCCATTTTAATACAATTTGGTATAGAGATAGATTGAGTCCTGTGAAAGGACATAGGATAGACATGAGACCCTTCAAAGGATATAGAATAGTTTTTGTCTCGGAAGTCATCCCTTAAGATGGTAGAAGTTTGTTTGCATTATATTTTCTAAGTATTAAGTTCTACGCGGACGAAGTCGCGGGCAACAGCTAGTTATTAATATATGTCTTTAAAATTGCCGTTAAGTTAATTGAATCAGTACTTTTAGCGTGGGATTGACGTGAGTTGCGTTTACTACAGGCGCTAGCGCCTATCGTCAAGATTTAGTATGAAAAGTCTATACACCGCCCCTGGTGGTCACTCATAGAACTAAAAATCCAAACTGTAACGTGAGGCACTTATACATTACTTAATTCGCCATCGACTTCACGTTCGTTCACGATTTTCCAATATTCAACCTTATATCACTAGCATTTATCGTTTTAATTTAAATGTTTGTCGGTTATGACATTACAGAATACGCGCATCGCGACGTCGACAGTGTCCACTGTCGATACAATATGGCGGCGCGGGGGCCATTTATTTGCATTTTTAAATACAAAATACGCGACAATCCGAATTTTGCGGATATATGTTGTCAATTCAAAACCCTTATTTTTATAAGTTCTTTAATTTGAGATAAATTTCGATCGGATCTACGGTAACTCTTGACGGAATAATACGATATCACGGGCCATTTTGCAAGTGAAATAGTAAACTACAGTCGCGACGGTATTCTTCGATTCGAAATGTCTCACACTACCGATTGGTAGTACGAATCGAACGTTAAATTACGCATCGAAAACTAAACGCAAAGTGCCTAACGTTTTGCAGTTGGTTTCGTAGTCCAACGGCAGTGTGAGTTACAAGTTTGACGGGTCGAATCGAACAATACCGTAGCGAGATCGAAATCTATTCGAAGCGCGTTTATTCGATCTCGTATTAGTTACGTAACGTTAGGTTACGATTGTATCTCACAATAAGGGTACAGGTACTTGGTAAAGTAATTGGTTTCATTTTACGATAAGTAGTCGCTTTAATTAAGTTTGTTTTGATCCTCTAGATATACAAAACGCAAGAGAATTCCACAATATTTGTGTAAAAATATAGCGGAGACCGTCTGGGAATAAGCAAATTACCTAAAAGCGCGAACACAATGGAGCGAAGTGTTAAGACGGACATAATAATGTTTATCTTGATCAATCGGGAAGAAAAGCAATCCCCTTCAGTACTTTTGAGTTAGGCGAATTCAAAGTTAGGGCTTGTGCACAAATCACGCGAGGTTAGATAGGGGAGGGGGAGGTCAGGAAAAAATCACGAAAGCTCACGTTGGGGGGGCATAAGGGGACCTCACGTGTATTTTTCTACAGTGAACGAAACTAAGAAAAAATATCTACAACACGAGTAGATACTTTTTCTCGAGTTCGTCAAACATAACTTAGTACTTCAAAATAGCAAGTCTATGTTACTAAGATAGAAAAATAAACAAGATTTACTATGTACAATACTATTTATCTTACAATTAGGTCGAATAAAAAAAAATATACGTGATGTTATGTTAGCCAATAACCTCACTAAATATCACCAAAGGGGAGGGGGGGGGGGGTCAAAAAGTAGCCGAAAAAACCTCGCGTGATCTTTGCACTAGCCCTTATTAGGGCTCATCCATTCATTACGGCACACGTATAAAGGGAAAGAGAGGGTCAACAAAGTGTGACATGTTGTGACAAGGGGGAAGGAAGAGTCCCAAATTTTGTGACGTCACATACAAAATATTTATAAAATCTATAGTAAGTTTTTTTGAACTTCAATTGTAAACAAAAATTACTCGTATTTGTTTTGGTACCTACTTTCGTTCGCTGTTCTATTTTCCTGGTTGACTTTTAACTAATCAATCTTCTCAAATAGCGAATTTATTATTAAATCTTTAAATAATGTAGCTAGTAAAGTGTTATATACTACCATTTTGTCATTGCCATTACCGGCGTGGGTTGCGATGCGAGCCTTGGCGGTCTTTCGTCTTTTCATTTTGAACTGTATTTTGGTGGGAAATTGGAAATGTGACAGCTCTTGCTTATGGTTTGTTTTGTTTTTAATTTGTTTGCACTTGCCATCCGAACCAAACCGAATCCGGGCCCGGGCCGAATTCGAACTGTTTATTTTTATAAATAATACCAAGAATTTATAAAACATGTAATTTAACACACAATAGATGATGATTTATTATAATTGTAGTAAATAATTTATAATATACAAATGTTAAAAAAAATGTTAAAAATTTTGAAATTCGAAATAAATAGGCCTTCTTTTCAAACTACTTGCCAATTGAGCGTAGGCAGTAATTAGTCAGTCAGTTAAAGTTAGTTGGTGTAAAGATTTTAAATACACGCTTGGGAAAAAAGTGTCACTTGTGCCTTAAGTTCAGTATTTAATTTCACGGTAACATAATATTGAAGAAAAGTAAACTTTTCGTACTAAGCAGTAGTAGCAGTGGGTCCAGACTCGATGGACTCAAGATGAGTAAGTTTGTTAATTACTTTTTATTGTGTTAGTTTTCTCTTTGTTGATTTTATAAAAATAAAAATTTTAATAGTATTATTAAGTTCTTTTGGAAAATGCTAAATATATGTGACGTCACACCAAGGGGACGGTGTGAGCCAAATGTGACCACATGTGACAAGGAGGGGAGGAGGGGTCAAAAAGTCATGAAATTCGTGTGACGTAATTAATGGATGAGCCCTTACTGCAAATACTTATTCGTATGTACATACATACATTGCTTCTTCGTGTATACATGTGTTATTTGTTAGTGTACAGTAAATGTAAAATGTTGTAGCTGTGTGGCAGTGGCGGCGCGTGAATATTTTCGATCGGGAACCCGGAACAAAAAAGTTATGAAAGAGTTTAGAGTACATATAACCATTGAACAAGAAATTTTAGGCAAGCCGGTTGGAATCGACGACTATGTGGTGTGGTGTAGCGGCCACTAACGTTAAGGTTAGCTGGAAGAGATAAGTTCGCCTTTGTACTTAGATTAATTACGTTTTCTTTTTTTGTAAGAACCCCAATGTATTCCGCCTGTTTTGTGTACATACAACAAAACTTAATACATGCATATGGTAATTTTCATAATGTAAGTATACACAATTTAAATTGATACAGCTCTGAATTCATATTCTAACTTATTTAATTCACTACTACCTAATTATTATATTGTAAATACCAACATTGAATATAATTTGAATTATATAAACATATAAATATTGGTAATGAAGTAATCAAATGATTTTAAAATACTGACATTTGGAACAAGTAGAATATACATATTTTAAGATGAAATGCACGGTGTATTAAGGTTTTATTTATTAGATAGTTATAGTTATATTAATGTATCCAAATCTACACTGCATGCTGAAAATACTTAGATAATTATTGATGTTCACATTATTTGTTAATTCTAAAATGAAATGTACTTAATTCTTGTTGTAAAGTTTTAGTTGGAATGTTTTTGTGGGAATAAATGGCTATAAGTAATAATAATAAAAGTATACACATACTATATAGGTAGAGATATTCTGTTGACAGGATAAATTCTAAAATTTGTCTCATTTTTAAAGTTGAGGACTTGGACTGTGTCAATTAAAGACATAAAAATATTAAAGCAGTTCATATAATTTAAGTTACTGATATGGTTATATTTTGACTCTTTGTAATATAATACTATTGAAGAAATATATAGTACCTACGCAAAAATACTATATTTGGGCGTCTTTACAAAGTGCTGCAAATTGCCAAGGTTACAATTAAATTTTACTTAATGCTCTAAATAGCAACATTGCCCAGACGAGTTTTTTTTTACAGAGTACTTTTTTGTCGTTTTTTCTAAAAAAAAACCATTTTAGTGCATATAGGTAGTGGGTAACTGTTTCTTATTGTCTTTTTCCTATTCAATGCAGTTAGACCCAAGTTTAAGATTTCGCCACTTATATTTGAAACTGGAACATTTCAACAACAATTAGCGAAAACGCCATTTCGTCACATGAATGGCCAGAACTGGACCGACCACTTAAAATATTTCAATCAGTAGGCATTTATTGGAATAGAGACTTTATCCTTCAAGTAATAACGCCTTCGGCAGCTGCATTAGAGATGCAATAACTAAACAATCGAGAGTCGAGAATCGCACGCCGAGTCAACGGTCGATGATTCACCAACCTCGGTGTATGGATGGAAGACTAAAATACATGCGCTGCTGGGAGGGTAAAATTGCGTTGTGAAGGTAAAAGTGTCGCGTTTTTACGACTTCTCAACAATAAGGAGATTATGTTCTATTATAATCTAAGCGTGATTGTGTGTTGGAATCGGGTCAATACTCGTATAAACTAAAAACAACGAATACTAAACAAGAAATTGAAAAAACCGGCCAAGTGCTAGTCGAACTCGCGCACGAAGGGTTCCGTTATATACCATTATCAATAAAAATATTTATTTTATTCGGTTTTTAGTATTTGTTGTTATAGCGGCAACAGAAATCAATTCAATTCAATCAATTTTATTTCGGACAAAGTCCATAAATTGTTAGTAACATATTACTTAATTCTAGGGTTAGTATTAATATTAATATAGGTCTAGGTGTAAAGACATAGGGGGACATGCAGCACCCAGTGCCTCAGCCACGGTGAGTCCCACCGGTAGACCAGCGTGCACAGGATGGTATTCGAGCTGGCGCGCCACCGTCTCAGTAGCGAGCAACACCGCTTCCTGATGATCGCGTGGAAGCCGTCGATCCGCCCCTCCGCGAACATGCCATCAGAGGCGCTGCAGTGTCGCGGCAGCCCGAACACCACCCTGTACGCGTTGTTATATTGTACCCGCAGAGCGCTGTATGCCCGCTGCGTATAGCTGATCCATAGGCTGCACGTGTAAAAGGACTGGGAATATGCTTTAAAAAGCGTAGCCTTTACCTTACCAGTACATCGTGCAAACCTACGAGCCAGCATGTTACAACGCACAGCCAGCGCTCTGCGTTCCCTCTCCATGTCCATATGGTCACACATGTCGTCCGTGACCCAGTGGCCCAAATATTTAAAATGCTTGACTTGAGCTAAGGTAGTACCGCAAAGAGTCGCAGGGGGGACTCTGTAGGCCTTATTACCTGCTTTAAATAGCATAACCTCGCTTTTTTTGCATTATATTTGAGCCCCTGGGCCTCCAAAATTTCAGCTGGAACTATCACGGTATCAGTGAGAAGCCTGGTGACAGACAGACGGACGGACGGACGGACTTAGTAATAGGGTCCCGTTTTACTCTTTGAGTACCGAACCCTAAAAAAATAGCCCGTTTTTAACCGACTTCAAAAAAGGAGGAGGTTCTCAATTCGTCTGTATTTTTTTTATGTGTGAACCGATTTGAAACCGTTATGAACCGATTTGAAATTTTTTTTTCTTTGTTTGAAAGCATATACTTCCAGATTGGTCCCGTTGTCACCAAAATCCAGTTATGATGATGGGATCCTGGAAAAATCGAGGGAACTCTTCAAATTTTGTAGGCAAATTGGCTACTGATTTGAAATCGGTTAAAACTTTGTTTTGAAAGTACAATTATACTCTTTGAGTACGGAACCCTAAAAATTAAAAATTAATTACAAAAAAACCGGCCAAGAGCGAGTCGGACTCGCGCACGAAGGGTTCCGTACCATTATCTATAAAAAACGATTTTATTCTGTTTTTAGTATTTGTTGTTATAGCGGCAACAGAAATACATCATCTGTGAAAATTTCAGCTGGAATGGAACTATCACGGTATCAGTGAGCCTGGTGACAGACAGACGGACGGACGGACGGACGGACAGCGGAGTCTTAGTAGTAGGGTCCCGTTTTACTCTTTGAGTACCGAACCCTAAAAAAATAGCCCGTCCAAAAGTTCTGCCTGCGGCAAGGACCTCATAACGCTGGCGGCATTTCCCCTTTGGACCGCAAGAGCGATCCTTTGGGAAAGGTATGCGCCAGCTCTGGGGTCGCCTGAGGCGTGGACTAGCCGTGACGACAGGGTCCTCATGAAGGCCTTCATGTCGGCTGACCAGGGTCCCATCGTTTCAACTGCAAGCACCGCAAACTCGTAGTCCTGTACTAGAGAAGAGTATTTGCGGCGCTTGAGTAATTGGACCTGAGTATTTTTTGAATATAAATATAAGTAGGTATAAAGTTTAGATTTAGCGTGCAATATTTATTATACATTGAACCTAAACCTTAATAAGTAGAGTGAGAACCCAATATCATATTTGACCTTTTTCTCAATAAGTATACCACCTTATATCATACGCCCCCATGGTGTCTATCAGCTCGTTTTCATCAAATCAAGCAACAATACAAAACTCTCAGCGATAAAGATACGGACCTTGTCGCGGTAACTAAAAAGGTTTACTCGTATGTAACTCACATCTCCTTGATAGGATAGTTAGTATTACAAGGTTCCAAATAATTATATCGAGTCGATTGATTGCACGGACCACACACAATGTGGAAACGTCCATTGATTAACAAATAGATCAATTTTATTATTATCTACGTCGATTATCCCTCAAGCATCATTCAGCATCATCATCGTTTACCTATCTTAAACATATTCAACTACCCTATCACCCGACTCAATGATTTTTAACTGTGAAATAATAAATATTATTATACGACCTAGTTAACCATCACGGTGGAAAAAAAATCTAACAACCATAAAAACTGATTTGCAAAACTAAAATACAAATATTTTATCCTAATTCGGTTTTAATGTGCAATTGTTAAATTTTGATGTGCATGTCAGTCTTTTTTAACCGACTTCAAAAAAAAAGGAGGAGGTTCTGAATTCGGTTGTATTTTTTTTATTTTTTTTTATGTGTGTTACCTCAGAACTCCGTCATTTATGAACCGATTCGTTACCATTCTTTTTTTAATTGAAAGTATATGCTTCCAGGTTGGTCCCATTGTTTTCAAAACTCCAGTTGAATGATGGGAACTATGAGGAATTGAGGGAACTCCTCAAATATATAAGGCACGCGTGTAGTAATTTCGGTGTTTTCTATTATAAGTAAGTCGTGTATTTACATCCGGAAATCATAAATTTGGTGAAGTGGAAGTGATGATGAAGACCACAGATGGCTTGTGGAACTTGTCAATGATGTACTTCAAACTATAAAAGTACCTACGTCACCGATTCTGATATCATTCAGTTGAAATAGCAAACAAAGAAGTGCCAAAGGTGATTCTGAGATCCTTGAGTAATTGACGGAAAGTCCTCAAATATTATCGGCCCACATACAGCGATTTGGTTTTTTTCTCTAATAATCAACGTATTTGCTCTCGGAAATCAGTTCATGTGGTAAATTGGAAAATAAATGTGGAAATGTTCATGTGGCTTGGCGGAGTACTGATTTGAAGTCGGTTAAAACTTTGTTTTGAAAAGTATATTATGATTTGACGTAGGTATTTTTAGTATGTTAGGATCCTATACCTATTTATTTCTTATCATTCCCGAGTAAATTACTTCGTAACCAACGTTTATATTGATTTGATTACTGCGGAAACAACAGCAAACACTCAATACATTCCAGTATTTGGCAGCTAGACGGCACTCTGCGCCATAATCCGCGTACAAAGCGTTACGTTACAAGTATGTGGCCCTTGGCACCGCCTACACAGTGGATGTTTTTGGACCCCACACAAGGCTCATTGTGTCTGGTCAGGACATATGCCCTTGGGCACAGTTCTCGGAAAATATAAATGTGGGCTGGTTAGTGACAATGGCACTCAATTTATAAGTATTGTCTAGATGATTCGCAGTACGATACCTTATATTAAATGAAATATTAATAGTACATTACTGCAGACGCCGGGAAAGAAGGGTTTGCCGGGTAAGTAGGTATAAACGGCCGACCGTAGGGAGGCCTGATGCACTTTTTTAACCGACTTCAAAAAAAGGAGGAGGTTCTCAATTCGGATGTATTTTTTTATATTATTTTTTTATTTTTAATGTTTGTTACCTCAGAACTCCGTCATTTATGAACCGATTCGTACAATTTTTTTTTAACTGAAAGTATATGCTTCCAGATTGGTCCCATTGTTTCCAAAACCTCAGTTGGATGATGGGAACCATGAGGAATTGAGGAAACTCCTCAAATATATTAGGCACGCGTGTAGTAATTTCGGTATTTTCTATTATAACTCGTGTATTTACACCCGGAAATCATAAATTTGGTGAAGTGGAAGTGATGATGAAGACCACAGATGGCTTGTGGAACTTGTCAATGATGTACTTCAAACTATAAAAGTACCTACGTCACCGATTCTGATATCATTCAGTTGAAATAGCAAACAAAGAAGTGCCAAAGGTGATTCTGAGATCCTTGAGTAATTGACGGAAGTCCTCAAATATTATCGGCCCACATACAGCGATTTGGTTTATTGGTCTAAAAATCAACGCTTTTGTTCTCGAAAATCAGTTCATGTGGTAAATTGGAAAAAAAATGTGGAAATGTTAATGTGGCTTGACGGAGTACTGAATTGAAGTCGGTTAAAACTTTGTTTTGAAAGTAAATTATTTGTTTTACAAACGCTTTTTTCTCAAACATGCAATGGAATATTCTCTTTACGTTCCTTATAATAGACTCGGAAGTATCCTTTTTCGGGCGCAGCATCTCAAGGCGGCCTGAAATAGGATTTCATACAACTTTTCAGGCCTAGGCCTGCAAAGTAACTTTTTAATTTTCAATTCCACTATTTGTGGCACAGCATCACGGCATTCAGCCATGAAAATTAGTTTGATTTGAGGATTTTTATTTATTTATTTCATCAGCAGGATCTTCCATATAATTAATATCTAATTTTTTCTTGCTACCTCTAGGTACAGGTAAGAAATTGAACTTGCTTAGTTTTACTAATATTTATTGATAAGTTGTTATTTTCTCGCCATTTAATAGACCTACATCCTTTATAACAATAAATAAATAAATAGACAGTCATTCAAGCTTTCGTCAGCGTCACAAAAGGAAGTAACGGACATTTACACTGTTTTAAATGCGATGTGACAACTATTCAAAATAGAAGACGTGGTCACCGACGCATACGAATAGGTCTAGGCGAATCGTTTGAGATTGGAAACGAAACTCACCTTTATAACAAGGATCATACTACCTATATTTCTTTAGACGGATTGAGGAATTCACTATTTTGTAACTCAAAATAAGTTGTTAGGGACTTAGCAGAAAGTACGCGACAGGATACATAATGAACTTGGCTAATTATAGTGCAGGCTCGAGTGGCATTTGGCATTAGAGAAATGTGACTGAATTCGTAAATTATGTAGATGTCTTTTAGCCATTATTTAAGGCTACTTTATAACGTATGGAAGTACCTACGTACCGGACCACGTACCGGAAGGCGCGGCGTGGGTAAGGCCCCCCACAAGGTGGACTGATGACCTGGTAAAGGTCGCGGGAGTCCGCTGGATGCGGGTGGCGCAGGACCGGCCATTGTGGCACTCTTTGGGGGAGGCCTATGTCCAGCAGTGGACGTCTTTCGGCTAATATGATCAAGTACCTACGTCAAGTGCTAAATTAATGTTCCGCCAAAACACAGACGTGGTAATTACTTAGGAGTGTTTACGTACAGGCCTTTCAACACTCGCCTGACAACACGCGTCTCACGCCGCCTAACGTGTCGCCTCTGTCCATACACAAAACATAAGAGGACAATGTTACCTAGCACTTGACGAACCTATTATTTCTTAAAGAAAACCGAGTTAATAGCTTGAAATGCGAATTTGTGAATTTAATTAATTTAAATTAAGTAGAGGAAGGTAGACTGATGACCTGGTAAAGGTCGCGGGAGTCCGCTGGATGCGGGTGGCGGAGGACCAGCCATTGTGGCACTCTTTGGGGGAGGCCTATATGATGATGATGAAGTAGAGGACTGTGTAATTAAATTGCTACGCCCTACCAGGGTCCATAATGAGTCCAAATGCACCGAGAAGAAATTTAGAATGAGAAATGGTAATATCTAGAAGTATTCTGCGCCGTCTGAAGAAGGAGATTGTGTTGACATGCTGACTATAGAAAAAGGGATATGTGATCGGAGATAGATGGCCACTCCACCGCCACCTCTTGACGCGCGATCCGAATCAAAACAAATCCTGGCAGAGAATAGGAAGTCGACGGGTGGCAATGGCAAGGCTTTAACCAGGATTCTGATACGAGAATAGCATGAATATTATGCAAGTCAAAAGAAACTAAGAGATCGTTAAAATTTGCTGGTATACCTATGCTAAATGCTATAAGCGTTAATGTGAACCATATTGAAAAAAATCGGAACATTAGAAACGCTACGTACACACTTGAGATAATTTGAGTTGGCCGAATTGCATAAAAGTAGTTCATTCAAAAAGTAACTCTACCGTCCAACGTAAAAGATTCCAATTCCCATGACAGTTTTGTAAAATACTCTCAACTATATAAGTAAGTATAATCATAATCACCCTTTATGCCCCTGTCAATGTAGCGCCGTATATCTCATCATTAAAAAACGTAGGTAAACAAAAAACTTCATTCATAATCACATTAGCGTCGGTCCCTTTGTGCGTCACGGGCCCACAAACCCCTCGGAATGCGCATTCCCTCACGACCTGCCGACGTTTTTTACCAAATTCGAACCCTATCCTTTAGGACTTTCTTTCGGGATCAGGTAGCGAAGGTTTTCGTTTGGAAGTAGATAGTATTAAAAGTACTAGTAAATCCTCAAATTTTACTGATTATATGCAACTGTATTAGAGTAAAGGAGTAAAGTGCTAGACAAAAACATGAATTTGGGTCGACTGATACTAAGTTTTGCTCCCCGTGTGATGACGGGTTAGAATAGTAACACGCCTTTTCTTCCTGTGGGTGACGTGATGTCGTCTAAGGGAGTCGACTAAGGGAACAGGGTTGAAGTGTGTTGTGTTGATTGTGTGTGATATCATATTTTGTCGACCTTTTATATATATAGGTAACCTAAATGTGGCACTGGAACCTATGCTATGACTACCCCTATATATATAATGACTAAACCTATGCATACCCCTTTTAGGAATGAAGGCGTGAATCTATGTATGTACGTAGTTTTTGCTGAAGCTATTCTCAAATATTATAAAATCCGATGTTTTGATCGAATATCTAAATACAGATAGGAAACTAGATGTTATTCGGTTTGTCAAGTGGGTGTGCAGTTCTTTACTGAAGAATTATAACTTGCTATAATAATTATGTTTACGTTTCTAACCCTGGATAGGTTAGAAAACACCTTTGGCAACATCGGGAACCTGTGTTGAATGTATGCACATATACATTTATACAATTTATTTGGTACTGTTAACTCCCCTAGGATTAAGCTTTCTACATGCCTAATTTCATCACAATTGGTTCAGTCCTTTAACCGCAAAAAGGTAACAGACAGGCAAAGTTACTTTCGCATGTAGTATGCAAGTATTACTTAGTATGGATGGGTTACCTAGATAGGTAATAGGTAACTACCTACATACCTGCTTTATATAAAACTTTTGACCGATAAGAATCTTTGTATATAGGTGTATATCTAATTCTTTTATCATGAAATTTTTTGCTATTAGAGCAGTACGTATACAATTTAATTAATAAATATATCGATGACTTTCGATAAAAATCAAGCAACATAAATAAAGTTTACATGGACAACAAATGTAACGAGAGTAGGTATATGTGATAGACAAATTAATAACAAAATTGCATTTAAAGCAGTAGTTATTATATTACGCATACAAGTTGTTCAATTCAAATAAGAATACTATGCTGAAAGACCCAAAGTAATACTATTAAGTCTCTGTAATATAGTGAATAGAAATACATTTATGGATCTAGCTGAGATGGTTTCAGCACAACGTTTTTTGGTCCGCGTCCAAGACAACTTGGTTTGTTCCAAGCAATATTTTATACGGAATACAAAATACTCTAAACACGTACGAAGTGTCAACGAAAACTGTTTGTGCTTCTGATTGCCATTCAAATCCGTCTGCCAACTGTAAGAAACGTAATAAAATAGTATTTTTCACAATCGTGTTATAATAGAGAGCTTTTTAGTCGAGTACCGTGTTTAGGCCACGAAGCTTGCTGAGTGGCCTAAGTAAGGTACGAGATTAAAAAGCTTGATTATAACACTATTGTGAACAATACTTTTTGTACGAGTTCATTAAAATTAATTTTCTACGAGTCAACTGAACTAATTAAACAAACTCGATACTGTTGAAACTAAGTGCAGCTCATC
The DNA here is from genome assembly GCA_963854355.1 of Epinotia brunnichana. Classification (NCBI taxonomy): domain Eukaryota; kingdom Metazoa; phylum Arthropoda; class Insecta; order Lepidoptera; family Tortricidae; genus Epinotia; species Epinotia brunnichana. The sequence goes on along the minus strand of OY977936.1, from coordinate 6,979,732 downwards.
GCTCGTACGCTTGTTGATATCTTAAAAGACATCAACGAGCGTACGACATCAAAGCGATTCTATTGGTCCAATTCATTACAGTTCAGTAAAGCAGCCACGTGATTGGTCGAATTTATTTTAGTTGTCTGGAGCGTATCGAAAAGTAGTTATTTCGATTGTTTCGACAGTAACATGGACTACAACTATGAAAAGAGTGACGTTGCAGTATTCTCTATGAAATCTTAATACACATATTTTAATCGTCGAGTACAAAAAGATACTTGTTTTGAATACATGCATTGCATCAACATAATTATTAAATTACTACCTACACATGACATGACATTTAAAAAAAATACAAACTGAAGGCATCCGTAAACTTTTTGGTATTTATATTTATCGATACTTGTATACCTGCCTAAACATTATTTCGATAGGTAACTAATTTGAGTAAGCCCCAATTTCTATAATATCTTATCTAATCTTCCTAAGAACTCCTAATTGACGGTAGACGCACCCGAATGTTTTACTCATATCTTAGACGTTTGTTTACTATCCAAATTGAGGTTAATATCATTATCATTTTATGTGCGCTTACCATCGAACGTGACAGAAATATATATAAAAACTTGAATTTAAAAGTTTTTGACTTAGATATTGTGCATTATTAACGAGTGAGTGTGGTGGTGGTGGCGAGTGGGTTATACCAATTTAAGTGACGTAACTAAAATAAAACTTAAAAACAAAGTGGCCAGTGTTTCCCGCCAAAAATCCATAGACATTTTTACCTCGTCTAAAATGCCGGCGGTCATGGAAGTTGAGCCGTTTAGCCAACCAGAGTGGAGCGACTCCACGGACTCTGAGCCGGGGCCGTTGCCTCAGCTCGGGTATTTCGTGCCAGTACGATGCAGATGCGACCGAGCGACCAGCCATGTGTGTCGGAGAAGAAGAAGGTAAATAGTTATAAGGTGTTAGGTATTCTAAGCTAAATTAGGTTATCGGAAATATGTACATTCATCAAAACTCTCAAGCCGAGATGCTCGGTAATTCGTGAGTACGGTATGGACACATTATTATAAAACGAATAGGCCAGTGCCGCTAATGAATGACCCAAGCAGCTAACTGAAAATCGGTACATTAGGTTCTCCTGTGGCCGTGCGCAGTGGTGGACTTACCATAAGGTAAGGCCCCTGTAGGACCGGGCCTATGGTAGCCAGGTATTAGGGGTTGTCAATAGTGGCGGAAAAACTAAGTACCAAAATAATGGAGCGGCCATAACTGCAAAATGCAAATCCACCTTTTCCCGTGCGTGAGAAACCTTCTGCCTTGAAAGTCAACCTTCATAAAACACAACCCAATTTTTGGTATCCGTAAACAACAGCATCTGTTGTATTTTATTTAGGTATAAAATACTAAGTGTACTCTGAACTGTACTAAGTTTCTACTAGTTACTGTGTGTAAGGTAGCCATTTATCAATAACTCACATTGCAATTGCAGACTGCATTGGTGGTCTTGATAAGAAACATAAGTACTTAAATAGCTACCTAACTACGCAGTAAGGAAGGACCCTCTGAATGGGCGATTGTCACAAGTCCTTTCGTTTTCATCAAAGACTACAATATACATACTGAGATAGACAGGCAACTCGACCAAATTGAGAAGGCATTTAATGCTTGTGTATACAGGCGCCATCTCTTCTGCGGTAGTTACAACTTTTCTTTGAATGTACAAAACATACAAAAAGTGCGCCGGTCGTAGGGATCGAACCCCGGATCATCGACTCCAAATACCACCGTCTGTACTGTACTGATGCCTTGTGACAATGCGGCGAATTTTGAAATACCTTGACAGCCTAGCCTAGCAATCGCTAGAGCTTCAGAGAGTTCGCCAGCTATCAAGAAGGTGGCACTGTTTTCAATAAGAAACTGGATTTGCATTAAGTTCTAAGTTCGCATAGCATGGTTTTCATTACTGGGCATTCCACGTACTGCGTACCTATGTTTATTTTATTCAAACTACCTCATTTTCTTGCTGTGTTCGACAATATGACACCATCATGGGTCCATTGCATAACAACTCTTGTATAAGTAAAATTCTACTACAAGCGGAAATCTCTTTCTCTCTTCTTTCGCTTGTATTGTTGTAAATTATTTTGCAGAGGGCTCCAGACCTTGTTTCATATTCTGAGATGACATCAGTCTTATTATAATGGTAGTGCACTGACGCTCTTAATGGTTTAAGTGCGATCGTCTGCAAACGCTTTTGTGATATTTCAAACAAGCAATCACCGATGCATGGTTCTCCATGGGTCCATCCCCATGAACCTTTCTTTAAATTTAAGAGTTATCCTCTTGTCGGTGGAGTATTTTCCACTTCTCTCTGTCGTACGCCACCTCCTTGACTCGCTGAATACGACACGACACCAGCTTTTTCTTTTATTTGGTCCATATAACTGCGCCGTGGTCTTCCCCTGCCTCTCCTTCCTTCTATCTTTCCTTCCATTATGGTTTTAAAGAAGTTGTCGTGCCGTATCAAATGTCCAATCATTTTCCCCCCTCTAGCGCTGATGGTGTGCCTATGATTAGTTATTACACAGGACAAGCTTGGTAAAAATAATACTACGACGGCCCACGACCGTGTGAGAAGGTGGTATACAAATGTCAATAAGTGTGACAGAAAAGCATATATCATTGTTCCACTTTTTTTTTATTTGCCGCATCTGAGTTAGTATGAGGTTGCGGCAAATAAACAATTATCCGCCCACATTAAGTAGGTTGTTTATGGTCAGCCCTCAGCCGTTTGAAGATCAGTTCTTAATATAGCTACATATGAGCGTATCCTTCCGTGGTGGCACGCGTATAGTTCCTCTGTAGAAATCAATACTCTAAGCCCACCCCTCTGTTCTACAGTGACTATTTGCTACTTAAGAGACAATGATGGCGAACTCAACACCAACACTTATTGTGTGAATGTCATGCCCTTGCCAGAGAATGAATTACTTTGGTAACGGCTATCCGCAACCAAAGGAATTCAAGGTGCTCCCGGTGAACTGCATCATCCGTTTTGTGGAAATGATGGAGCAAGTCTGGGAGCAGGCATAAAGGAGAGGGCAAATGCACAAAAGGGAACACCTGCTTTTCGCTATTTCTTTCGCATTTTTTTCTAAACTGAATAGTTTGCGCGAGAGACACTTCCAAAGTGGTAAAATGTGTGTCCCCCCCCCCCTGGCTGTAACTTCTAAAATAAGAGAATGATAAAACTAAAAAAAATATATGATGTACATTACCATGTAAACTTCCACCGAAAATTGGTTTGAACGAGATCTAAGAAGTAGTTTTTTTTTAACACGTCATAAATCGTAAACCGCAATTTATTTCACGGAACCCTTCATGTGCGAGTCCGACTCGCACTTGTCCGCTTTTTTTTTTTTTTCTTCGGCCCAGTGGGATCTTTTGTGCGGTTCACTAATGTTTCCCAACCTAACGTTAGGCAAACTGATTAATTTCGCAACTTTTCATTTCCCAAACTCTGAAACTGTAAATATTTCAGGATTTATTTCAGGGCCATCGTGTAGAACCATATAGGTTAGTACAAAAAAATCCTGAAATATTTAACAGTTTCAGAAATATTAAGAGGTTGGGAAATGAAAAGATGCGAAATGAATCAGGTTGCCAAACGTTAGGTTGGGAAACATTAGTGAACCGCACAAAAGATCCCACTGGGCCGAAGAAAAAAAAAAAAGCGGCCAAGTGCGAGTCGGACTCGCACATGAAGGGTTCCGTGAAATAAATTGCGGTTTACGATTTATGACGTATTAAAAAAAACTACTTATTAGATCTCGTTCAAACCAATTTTCGGTGGAAGTTTACATGGTAATGTACATCATATATTTTTTTTAGTTTTATCATTCTCTTATTTTAGAAGTTACAGGGGGGGGGAACACACATTTTACCACTTTGGAAGTGTCTCTCGCGCAAACTATTCAGTTTAGAAAAAAATGATGTTAGAAACCTCAATATAATTTTTGAAGACCTATCCATAGATACCACACACGTATGGGTTTGATGAAAAAAAAATTTTTGAGTCTCCGTTCTGAGTATGGGGACCCCTACAACTTAACGTTTTTTTTCGATTTTTGTGTGAAAATCTTAATGCGGTTCACAGAATACATCTACTTACCAAGTTTCAACAGTATAGCTCTTATAGTTTCGGAAAAAAGTGGCTGTGACATACGGACGGACAGACAGACGGACATGACGAATCTATAAGGGTTCCGTTTTTTGCCATTTGGCTACGGAACCCTAAAAAGAAGTGCATCCGAAAGGGCACTCAGCTAGATAAGATAAGATAAGATCAGTATCAACAGCGTTCTAAATACAAACACTTCGTCCGCAGAGAATCTCCCCGCTCCCGTCGCTCCGTGTCGCAATGCTCGTGCAACTCCCGCCGGTCTTCAATGGCGGCGTCGCCGGCGCCCGCGACGCTGCCGCCGCTCAACAACACCATGGAGATGTACGTCGAGCCTGTCGTCGAAGATGTGAGTACTTGTACTTACCTTGTAGCCACTAGGTTTTGCGTACCATTATTTAGACTTGCATTTTTCATGATATGAGTTATGACCCATGCACGTAATTAGTTTCTGTCAAAAATTTCATTTTTGGTACAAGCTTTTATTGCCGACTGTACTTTTCTGCATACCATCATCAACTACTCATTGAGACGATTCGAACGAGCCCAAACTCGATGGGGTTGTCGTTTTATTGCGGAGTTCCTAAGGCCACCTTCCAGCTCCAGCATCAGATCAGCTCCAAGTCATCATAATATTGCATTGTCATGCGATATACATACTCGCATGTATGCAAAATTTCAGCTCAATCGGATAACGGGAAGTGACTGAAAAATGGATTGCAAATTTTGACGGAAACTTACTTACGTTTACATACATACGAACAGTGCAAGTTAATATAAAGCTTGTAAAAATAGGCCAAGTTCTTATTGCCATAAAAAGTAGTGGTATCTGAAAATGTGCCAACTTTAGCACTAGATATTATTGTTGTCGTTTTTCTCAAAAACAGGGCAAGTTGCGCCAGTTCCCGTCCACTAGTGAATCTTGTGATAAACATGTTTTCAGTTAACAGTATACTACATATATGTATATCACTAGACCTATCTATGGGACATGTAGAACTCGTAGCTTATCAACCATGGAAATAACTTAATTTCCAAGACAAATAGGCGTAACTTATACCCAAATGTCGCTTTCAGGGATCGGAACCGGTTAAATGCTAAAACCTCGGTTTACTACAAATCTCGAACTATTTTATACTTCACATGTAGGACTCAGTTGTGTTTTGAGGTAACGAGTGCGTATTATTAGATTGCCCAATTAGAAATGAAATTATTATCAAAAGAACGAAAAAGAACCGTTTTCGTTCCCATACAAACAATACCGGTTTCCGATCCCTGGTCGCTTTTATCCCGGTTGACCTGTGACCGAACCGATGGTTGCGACAGATTCCATGATTAGACGTAGGCACTAGTTTTACGACTGCCACCTTTCAACCCAGAGGGAAATAGTAGATTGTTGACCGAGGGTTGAAACCCACTCATTTTCCGCCGAGATATTTTCTATTATAAATATTATAATAGTTCTAGGCTAAAATGGGTGGCTTTTCCTGAATTAAACACTTTAGTTTTAATTTCGAATACGAGGAAATGAAATGAAAGCCAAAAACTTAAACATTTTCTAAATCAGTCAGATTCTATAGAACCCATTATAAAAGCGTTTGTGTGAGGACCACTTGGGCGGGAACTGTTCACAATTTTAATGTGTGTGTGGAGTTGTGGCAGGCGCGGCTCACTCGCGATTTGTGTTTATCGCTACAAGTACATGCCGGTCGCCCCTTCGAAGGGCTCTATTCAGTAGCTGCCGCGCGTTGGGACGGGACGCTCGCACGGGTCGCAGCGCGTTTCATGCGATAGAAAGGGATGGCCACATTTAGGCACGTTTGGCGTACCTAAACAGGGAATTTGTTAACAGAGAACCTTCTGTACGTAGTAATATTACTTATTCTGTGGTTGTGGATAATTTCCATGGCCGCCCTTTTGAAGCAGTTACTCGTATATAGAGAAAAAAAAAAAAAAAAACGCTTAATAATTATTGACAACTTTCATAGATCAATTCAATTTCATGAAACCGTGGCTGTACAGGTTTCTGCCATTGCTTTCTTATTTAGGGTTCCGGAGCCAAAATGGCAAAAACGGAACCCTTATAGTTCTGTTATGTCCGTCTGTCCGTATGTCACAGGCATTTACTCGAAAACTGTAATGTGTATTTGAATAAGATTTGGAGGATAGAAGGTGTATTTTTTTAGCCGCTACATAGTTCTGTAATGAAATAAGCAAAAAAAAATATTTTTAGGGATGCTCTCCACACAGAACACACATGAAACGGAAAGTCAAAAAAATATATCATTGTAAGATTTGCAAGTCGACGTGTGCACATCAATCGTTAAACCTTTCAAAATAAGTCTAAGGTTTCTAACCATTTTTTTTTATTAAGGGAATATAGTCGGAGATAATCGCCCCGAAAGTCACAAAAATTGTGTCCGCCCCCTCTTATTATCAGTGTAATACAAAAAAAATTAAAAAATCATGAATATAGTGCTTATTAAATTATTTGGAACAAGATCGGTTCAAAGGTTTTCGAAATATTGCTGAAAAACTGCCTTCCCTATAGAAAAGGACGTAAGTGCCATAAGATTTTTGCGACGATAACTACGACCTTTTTAATAGGCACGAGACCCTTCGTTGTGCGTGGTCCGACACGCACTTGGCCGGGTTTTTTATTACTTTTCAGCCCTAGGGGCGACACGCATCACTTTCAAGCCGCTGTTTAGATAAACAATTACCTACTTTCAGAGTATGAGAAATGAAAATGATCATTCACTTCAGTCTCGTGATAATTACAGGCAACCACGCCGTAACTAGTAAGGAACATTAAAATAGAACAACACAAAACCCAACTTCGATTTCACTTAGTATATTGACGGCCTTTCATTTACGCAAGTCTCTGATTTTTGGCAAAATCTGTAGCCTCGGATTCGACAGCGCTTACTGGTTCCACGCCAAATCACTGAAAAGAGTTAAATTTCCGTATTCGGAGCTCACATCGTTAATACCAGTAGTGTTTCATAAGCGCATCATACATCGAACTGTTCGAGCTGGTACTTATCAAGGACCTTTTTCATGGATTTGGCAATTTGCTCTGGTCGGCTGTAGAAAAACCTGTGTTGGTTGCTGCCATCTTCATTGTAAATGTCGTGGTCTATGTTTCCGTTCGGCGAAATGAAAAGGATTCTATTTAGGACAAATATAAATAGTCAGTAAACAATATTTTGGCTACTGTCTTACTAAAATTCAGTGAAGAACTAAATAAGGTTCTGCAATGTGCACAACTCTACTTTCAGCGGCCAAATAACGAACTGCACCTGAACGATACCGTTGAACTTCATACTAATAATTGCGTCAGATACAGCTAAATACAATTTTTTTCGACCTAACTGTAGTTAGGTTAACTGAATATTGTAAAACTTTAAAAATAACCTACTTCAAAGCAAGACAAAAGGAAAACTCCAAACTGGCTAGACTAGAGTTTTTTATGATGAGCGGCACAGTACCGAAATGAATAACAACCCTATATCTATCCTTAAGGCTCCACCTTTCAAATTTAAGAAAAAAAAAACTTGTTTCGTAACCATTTTATAACGTAGCAATTTTCCATCGGAAAAAATATTATCATAATCTGCAAGATATGAGAAGTAATAGGTATACCTAGGTTTCGTAGAAATCCATTTTAACAAAAATTTGTGAAAAAAAATCTAAAGTGAACCCTATTATTACACCTGTACTGCTCCATTTTTTATCAGAAAAAGATGAAATTTGATAATCTTCTCCATAAAGTAATGAACAACAACTTTATTTTCTTACTTACATAAATTTCTTAAAAATTGATCTCGTTTTCTGAAATATTCCGAAAAACCATGATTTATCAGCGCTTTCGAACACGCACTTCCATCTCGCTCACGCTTATGCTCAGTGAGAGGGAGAGAAGACCATGAACGTCCGGCGCCTTAAATAGGGGCACTAGGTAAGATTCCTCTAGTGCTCCTATTTAAGGCGCCGTCCTGAAAATGAACTGTGCTGACAGCTAGGGACTCCTATTTTTGTCCTGTCAATACTCCAAATCTACCATAGGTAATACTTTGGACAAGTCGGTAAATAAATATAACCTCCCTGGAGTTACTAGCGTCGGCAGCGTCTATAGGTAGCGTCTATAGGTCGAAACGCGGCGCGGCGCGGTATTCTGTGCGGACCTTTTCATACTCGTATTAGCTCGAACATTACAACCGGTAGGCTCAGAAACAACGGCATACGGACCGGAGCCAATCTTGCTCCTGCCACAAAGCTACATATACAATCAACTGGACCAACACACTAAATATACTGGGAGGAGATACATGCAGACAAACCAAAGAGATTCTGTCGAAACGCGACTACAAACTCACAACCACACTACTAAGGACACATACTCGTAGAAACCAACTGCGCAAGATAGTGGGTATAATAACAGGACACAACACCTTGAACAGACACCCCTATAACTTAGGTATCACAGACAGCCCCATGTGCAGAGCGTGCATGGAGGCAGAAGAAACGACTAAATATATACTACTGGACTGCAAGGAGGTAGAAGTATACAGAATGAAGCACCTAGGTTCTCCAAACACACTACGGGACGCAGTCAGCAACACCAAGGCACTCACCAACTTTTTAGACGAGCTGGGCTGGGGTGGTTAGAGTAGCGCCACACCGCCGTTTCACGCAAAATAGGCACAATAGATGTCGACTTGCGGAAAACGCCCAGTATAACTAACTAACTAACTAAATAACCGGTACCGCCTCCGCACCGCACAGCGCCGCACCGGCACCGCTTTCAGTGTGTTTCGGCCCTAATATACGCTATCTATAGACGCTACCGACGCTAGTAACTCCAGGGAGGTTATATTTATTTACCGACTTGTCCAAAGTACCTATGGTAGATTTGGAGTATTGACAGGACAAAAATAGGAGTCCCTAGCTGTCAGCACAGTTCATTTTCAGGACGGTATTCCTCTAGTGCTCCTATTCGGCCTTACGCTGTTAGTCGTGGTATAAAAAAAAACTATATTTACCTGGGTATGTAAGTTCCGTCAGGGGCGTAGGCTTTGCCATCTGGCTCCTCATCATCCACCAGATTTACCATCACGAATTTTTTGCTCAGTGACTGTATTTCAGGGGAGTCTGCGAATTTCGGCTTCAGGTTTTTGCATGCTGTACACCAAGATTTGTGTATAATGACCATAACAGGCTTCTTGTGATGGGAGCCTAGTTGCATACCGGATTCGAGGGAATTCGCCCATATGTAGTTGTTGCCAAAACCATTGTCCCGACCCAGCGAAGTGCTGCAGTGAACTTTATTCGATATCAACGCGTAGAACGCTTTAACGAAACCAGTACCGGTCGGCATTTTAAGCAGTATTCTGTTCAGTTTGAAGTTTCTGGCGAGATTGGCCAGACCGGCTGGTAGGTAATGTGCAGTTATTTACATCTTATAAACTCCTATGCCCTTTTTTTCTTGCCCATGTTTGAAATAATTTTGATTGACATGTGACATTTTTGTCAGTAATCCATAGAGCTTATTATTAGTTTCTAAGAAAGCGGAGTGGTTATGGAGTTGCATGACGCGCCATCTATGGCGGTTTTGTGGAAGTTATTTGTAAGGTAGAGCGCAAACGAAGTGAATGATAGTGACGAGCTCGATTGCTCGCGTTCGGAAGCGAGATTTTGTAGTTAGGTGGCGCCACATGTCTTTGAATTAGGTTTAAAGAACCTTATTTTATCTAAGAAATTATACATTTCACTTATGAGAAACTTAATTAATTTTACAAAACGTTGATATCGGTAGGTTAAGCATATGTACCTACACAAAATAGATTACAAATTACAGTAGTAACACAATTTAACAATATTAACCTAACCTAACAAAATTTATAAAATCTATTAATATATATAAATTACTATGGCATGGGACATAAAAAAAAAATATAGGGTGAATATCTACCAGATGTGCGAAGCTGCGTTTTCATATATGACACCTCGTAAGCTTGACAGCTAGATGCCACTTGTAAAGATATACTTCTTAGTAGGTACATCTATGGTGGTGCTTTTACTTACAATGCGTATGGCTTGCAGGCGTGATGAAGCCAGATTTTCCGCTGCTTATACATAGACATAGACATATTTATTCATTAAACAATACAGGATTGTGTTTGAATTCCTTACGGCTAACATATAATATATCTTACCTATAACTAATAACTACGCTCTAATATCTAATAACTACACTCTACACTCTATCAAATATTTTTTCAACACTGTAAAAGCACCCTCTTAATAAAAATTGATTTTCATATTTCTGGTGCGCGTGAGTACACGAAACTCTTGTTCTTAATATGTTTCAAACCTTGTTTTATCTCCACTTATAATAAATCTCTAAATTAAAAAAAGAATCAGCCAGTTTGAAACTAAGCTTTGCGCGGTACGAATGTTCTCAGCATCCCATGAACGGAAAAATATGAAACATTTTATATAGGTACATTATTATTCTAGCTGCAACTTAGGATAGTTTTTATCCGACTGCGACAGTTAATTAATTTTCCGAAATATACGATTTCATTTAATTTTTCATTTATTTTTATTGAAATCAAACGCTGCTCCAACTGTCAGCTATAAGAAACGTCAAATTTTCGTCAAAATGGCGGAATTGCTTTGCCTTTCACTTATTAATAATTTAAATCCCGTCTACGATAGACCTTTACGAGACAAATGCTAAAATATAAACCATAAAAAAATATTCGATTCTGATATGAGAACTTATATGCGCAAATGTCGTTTTATGTCGTAATTTCAATAAATGAAATCAACAAATTTGAACAATATAATTAACACGAATTTGTTTTTTTTTAATGACAATGGCACGCGCTCGGCGCATTCAGCCAAAGTACCTGCGGCGCTACCACGAAAACCGATACTCAATGTTCATATATTTGCATCCCTGTCACTCGAGTATGGTTAGTGCGATAGAGATACCCGAATATTTTCGAATTCCGAAGTTCGTGGTTATAGCTCAGGAATCGAAAATATGGTAAATAATCATAATGTATTTTCTCGAAAAAGAATTTAAAATAAATATAGTCAAATGGAGAAAAAAAACAAAGCAAGAGGTTATATAGGTAATGATTAAGTTATAAGAGTTCAAAGTTTTAAGAGGGGGTATGTTCTGTCCCTTTTCCGCAAAACGCACCATCATATGAAACGATTGTTATTTACTATGACGCTCGAGTATATTGACGTCACAGTCCCTCATCGTTTTCTCACTCTAACAAGCGACATTAAAACGGATGTTGCTTCATAATTTTTTGAGATATTTGAATGGGAGTTTCATTATCTTCTATCTATTTATACATAATAAATGCCTATGTCCTGACTGACTTATTCACTCACTCACTCACTCATCAACGCACAGCCGAAACTACTAATCTTAGAGAGTTGATTTTTGCACAGTATGTTGCTTTTATAACGTGGGCTAGGGATAAAAAGGGATTTTTATAAATTCTACCCCTAAGGGGGTAAAATAGGGGTGCAAAGTTTGTATGGGAGAACCTTTTTTTTTTGAGCTATAGACTTAAACTTTGTAGAAAAATTAGTTATTAGAATACAAATGAAACACTTTCAGCGTTTTGGAAAATTCCACCCCTACGGGGGTAAAATAGGGGTGCAAGGTTTGTATGGGGGAAACATTTTTTTTTTAAATAGAGACTCAAAACTTTGTAGATTGATCAGTCATTAGAATACAAATAAAGAACTTTCAGGGTTTTAGAAAATTCTACCCCTAAAGCGGTAAAATAGAGTGCAAAGTTTGTATGGGAAAAACTACTTTTTTTTTAATAGAGACTTAAAACTTTGTAGAGAAATTATTCATTAGAATACAAATAAAGTACCTAGATTCAATGTTTTAAAAAAATCTACCCCTAAGGGGGTAAAATAGGGGTGCAAATTTTGTATGGGGGAAACAATATTTTTTTTAAATAGAGACTTAAAACTTTGTAGAAAGATTAGTCATCAGAATACAAATTAAGTACTTTCAGCGTTTTAGAAAATTCTACCCCTAAAAATAGGGGGCTAAAATAGGGGTGCAAAGTTTGTAGGTGGGAAACTATTTTTTTTAGCTAGAGTCCTAAAACTTTGTAGAAAGATTATTTAAATACAAAGAAAGTACTTTCAGCGTTTTGGAAAATTTCACCCCTAAGGGGGTAAAATAGGGTGCAAAGTTTGTATGGGAAAAACATATTTTTTTTTAATAGAGACTTAAAATTTTGTCGAAAAATTACTTATTAGAACATGAAAAATACTACATTCGGCGTTTTACAAAAATCATTCCCTAAGGGGGTTAAAAAAGGGTGCAAGGTTTGTATGGGGAACACTTTTTCTGAGCTAGACACTTAAAACTTTGTAGAAAGATTACTTATAAAAATACAAAAAAAAAGACTTTCAGCGTTTTGAAAAAATCTATCCCTAAGGGGGATAAAAAGGGGTGCAAAGTTTTTATCAGGGAAAGTTTATGTTTTTGAGTTAGCGACTTGAAACTTTGTAGAAAGATTACTTATTAAAATACAAAAAAAGAACACAAATCGTTTTAGAAAATTCCACCCCTAATAGGGTTAAAAAGGAGAGCAAGCTTTGCATGGGCAACACTTTCTTTGAGTTAGACTTAAAACTTTGCAAAAAGATTACTTATTAGAATACTAAAAAAGAACTTTCAGCGTTTTAGAAAACTCCATCCCTAAGGGGATCCTTAAGATCCTTAAGAAGGGTAGCCAGTGTTGTGTGGGAAAAACTTTATTTTTTACTAGACTTAAAACTATTCGAAATGTTACTTATTAAAATTAATAATAAAGTACTTTCAGAGTTTTAGAAAATTCCACCCGTTAAGAAAGCTTTGTATGGGCAACACTTTTTTTGAGCTAGAGACTTAAAAGTTTACGAAAAAAGTTCTTTCAGCGATTAGAAAAATTCAACCTCTAAGGGGGTTTAAAAGGGGGTTCAAATTTTAAACGGCGAGCAATAAAATTTTAAAGTGTGAGTAAGAGATTTTTAACTTCGGTCTTATTCTGTACGTTAAAAGACTACAAAACTGATTTCAGAGTTTTTCCAAATTCATCCCCTAAGAGTGTTAAAATTGGTTCAAAGTTTGAGTATTTCAAGGCATTTTTAAAGTATGAGATTTTTAACTTTGGTATTAGACTGTTTGTTCACAAACTAGAAAATGAACATCAACTTTTTTTTTATTTATCCCCTAAAAGAGGGTTCAAATTGTGTATTGAGAGAAATCATTTTCTAAGACGATAAAAAGTTCTACGCGGACGAAGTCGCGGGCAACAGCTAGTGTTTAATAAATTCAGTGAGCAGTACCTATAGGTAAGAACGTATAAACTAGGCAACGTCAGAATCCCTAAGGTCTGAAAGTATTCTCTGCAAGTAGGGTTTGCAAGATCCGCCAATATTTTGGATCCGGATATTTCGGATATTTAAATTCAACAGATCCGGATATCCGGATTTTTCGGATAATACGGATCCACAAGGGTTTTTCGGTAAAAATTAGGAACTGCAAGGCTAAACTAAGAAAAAACGGGTATACCTGAAATATTTTAAATAGGTACGCATTCCCGAGGTCATAACTTTATTTATTTTCAACTTTTTACTTACAACTACAAACTTAACTGGCAAAGTGAGAGATTCGTCACTGAAAGCTGTCACTTGAATAACTACAACCAGAGGGGTAGTTACGTAACGTTCCGAACGCGCGTTAGGACAATCCAACTGTCATTTTTAGGGTTCCGTACTCAAAGAGTAAAACGGTACCCTATTACTAAGACTCCGCTGTCCGTCTGTCCGTCTGTCTGTCACCAGGCTGTATCTCACTGATACCGTGATCGTTCCAGCTAAAATTTTCACAGATGATATATTTCTGTTGCCGCTATAACAACAAATACACATAATAAAATAGTTTTTTTTATAGATAATGGTACGGAACCCTTCGTGCGCGAGTCCGACTCGCACTTGGCCGGGTTTTTAATATAAAATTTGACATTTAGATCTACTACCTAACGTGCGTACAATGCGTTACGTGATCGACCAGCAGGTCGAGTTAACTCCGTACCTGGTGCTCGTATCGTACATATACATTTCAATGAGCTCCATGTACGGAGTTAATTCAATAGGGTTGTAACTAGGTATCAAGCCTTGGTAATCGATTAGAAGAAGAGCCAACACGGGAATCGATGAAAATTAAGGGAAAAAAGGTGTTTGTCTAGCAGGGGACATCCATGTCTTTATATGGCAAAAGCTGTGATCGGGCCGTGAATATAGCGCACCATGCTTATTGTATTACATGATCATATTATAAGTCATGAACATCATACAAAAAAAAATAATCACAACACAATTATAAAACGCCCTGTGTCAAATATACTTCTTAAATATTTTTAGGTACATTTAATTAAACTAACCCTCTTATTCATAATACTTAAAATGCCTCTGCTAAATAAAATGTGCTTTGTCCCTTTCTTAAGAACAGAAGTGTCAAAGTGACAGATAAGGACAAACGAATTTTAACGCCATTTTAGTTAAAATAGGCTTGTAGAACGTTTATGAATACGGGCGTAAGTTTTTAGTAGGTAGCTATAGTACCTATAGATAATATTGGATTTATATAATTACTAAGTGCCTCAGCCTACGGTAGATTAGTGCATTTTTAACCAACGCCAACTTTCCCGATCAAACTGCGGCAACTAGGTATGTAGGTTTAATTAGTTTTTGTGACTCATAAATTAAAAACAAAAATAATCTGGTCTGGGATGATGAAATGGCGAATAAAGACAGATTGAGTTATCTAACATTCAGTTTTCAGCGTGGACTCGCTAAAAACATCATTTTGTAGCCGTATTTTCGGTTTTCATGGTTGTATTTTAAGGATCCGTAATATCCGAAAAATCCGGATCCAAGAGTCTGTCAGATCAGGATCCAAAATTTGGCGGATATCCGGATATTTCGGATACCCGGATTGCAAACCCTATCTGCAAGACACCCATAGCGGGATTCGAAACATTATTCTTATGGCTCTTTTTTGTGCGATAAGAGCTCTGTTAATATTATATTTAAAGCTACTACCCCAAAACATAATGCTGTAACGCAGTTTGGACTCAATTAAGGCATAATAAACATGCTTAGGTGTAGGTGTGTACTCGGTGTACTATACGCGACGAATGAGAAAACAGGACCTATATTTTATAAACTTCAATCTGACTACCAATGTATTGCATTGCGTTCAAAATTATAACAATGCGTGTAAAGCGCAAGAATTAAAGAGCGGACGAACCAAGACGAGTCAAGTTCGATTTGTTCATTCGCACTTTTCTGAGTAGGTAATAGTATTATCATTATAAATTATCATTAGAACGAAGTTGTCGCAAGAAGGCCTTATTTAGTATTGCAAGCAGCTGAACTAAATACGCACAGCATTCATATATTAAGCGCGCATGTAAACTGTATAATGAAAAATGTATGGACGCAGATTTGTTTGGCAACTCATATAGTATACTTAAAAGATTAGTTTTTTCTTTAATCTAATAAGGTTAAAACGCAGTTACCTTAACCTTTTCATTAACTTTTTCTTTCTTTTTTTTCATTGTATAATGGTTGTACCTAAGTTGTAAATGTACTTAACTGTCATAAGTGTATTTGCAACACATATATGTATATATATATATATATTTATGACATTTGGTCTTATATTAAACATATTTTCCAATTTTTAATATAACTTGTAACTTTGTAAACATTTATGAAACTATAGGTCTATTATAGCATTACTCACATAGCCATAGCTAAGTTACTTATGTGTTTTTTAAGACTGTATGTTTCTCAATAAAAAAAAAAAAAAAAAAACATAATTTAAATATTTATTCATATATTAATTTTACCATAAACATTAAGGGTGCTATGTTTTTCATACATTTAAAACGTAGCTGTAAGAGTAAGGATGTGTTACGATATATTTGGCTACTTTGGCTGTTACCTACTAACTATACGATGCTGACAGTACATAAGTACAGTCGACGCCAAAAATATGTTTACACTTTTGCAACTTATTCCATTGTAATAAGGCGAAAACTGTAAACATATTTTTGGCGTCGACTGTACAAGGTCCTTTTTTTGGCCATAGTAGCGACGACGTGATGAAATAGCTACCAATGCAGTCACCTGTAGTATGTCCCCATTACGGCGACAATGACAGTTGCATCCTCCTATGCAAGCGACAAAATGCTATGACAAACTTTTTAAAATCACCCATGTGTATCGGCGTGTGGAGATGCGTGCACACATGTTTTTTCACCCATTTTCAAACACAGCAATGTCGATACGTCACGCTCCACGTAGCCTATTGGAAAAAGCAGATAAACTATGATAATTAAATGTGCAGCGCGTGATTGTGTCTCGCGGAGAGGATACCTACACATTTCAGTTCAGCTTTTAACCAGAGCGCCCGCTCGCAATCAAAGTCAGGGTCCTAATTAAAAATATTATACGATATTTATTAGAATCCTTGTCAATCTAAATTAACTACAATAGTAGCTTATTTTTGTATAGTAAAAAAATAAGTTGTACATTGTCAACGCGGGAACGCCATTTTGGATGTGCGCACGCTTTTTACTTTTTAAATCGTGGCCGTGCTTAGGTTCATGGTTAGGCAGCCAGTGTTAGTGCTATGAGGATGTACGGTCAGGGACGGAATCGCAGTGTGTACGGGACTGTCCGATCCTTGGCGCCGTCGCGGACAACTCCTGTGGCTGGACTTGAAGATGTGCTCTACACGCCACCTTACTTCTATCACATCCCTCCGCCGCCGCCGCTTAACACCTTTCCTGGAAGAAAGAGACGCAAAAGAGATAGGGTAAGTTCCAACGCCTGATAAATATTTTTACTTGCAAATACCTATTAATATTTACCAAAAAAACTACCGGGAGGGATTGCATTTCCCATGGGTACCTTGCCATCTTTAGGAGTGTCATATTATTAACGTACACGTGGATACTCATTTTGAGCCCCCTATAGGTATCCCAGAAGATAAATTGCCAAACTTAATTCCTAAGTTCTATATATTATAAAGAGGAAGTTGTAGGTTGTACGTTTATAAGTTTTTATGGTTTGAGTAATCTCCGGAACAGCTTATCCGATTTAAAAAAATATTTCATCTGCGGCGTGTAAAATGGACTTTCTGGATGGTTATAGGCTATTTTATGCTGCGGGTTTGTCACTGTTATTTTGTCATTGGGTTATCATTCTCTTATTTTAGAAGTTACAGGGGGGGGGGGGCACACATTTTACCACTTTGGAAGTGTCTCTCGCGCAAACTATTCAGTTTAGAAAAAAATGATGTTAGAAACCTCAATATCATTTTTGAAGACCTATCCATAGACACGTATGGGTTTGATGAAAAAATATTTTTGAGTTTCAGTTCTGAGTATGGGGACCCCTAAAACTTAATGTTTTTTTTTCGATTTTTGTGTAAAAATCTTAATGCGGTTAACATAATACATCTACTTACCAAGTTTCAACAGTATAGCTCTTATAGTTTCGGAAAAAAGTGGCTGTGACATACGGACGGACAGACAGACAGACAGACAGACGGACGGACATGATGAATCTATAAGGGTTCCGTTTTTTGCCATTTGGCTACGGAACCCTAATAAAGGAGGAACTTCTATGCTAAATGTAGTTTAGAACCCAACTAGTGTAGACTGTACCTTTTCTGAAAGCGAATGAATGTTAGATAATGTGTTCTCTAAATTTAAGCCTTACCTTAAATTGAAGCCTTACCTTAAATAGTTTATTTTCAATCTTTCCATTATTTCATTGCTATCGTCCTCATTTCCTAAGTAAATACGAGAGTAAATGATAGGAGGCGTAGAAAGACACAGAGAATACAGTTACATCAAATATTAACTTCGCTCTTCTGCGCATAGTTATTGTACTTTCAACCTGATATTTTCTAACCGATGTACGTGTTTTCTAAACCTAATACTTTTTCATTATTGTGTCCTTTCACTTCATTTTACCTTATTTTGTTATTTTTTGCACGTGCTGAAGTTAGTCTTGACGTAGACTTGACAAAGTTTCATGTTGATTAAAGTTTTTTTTAATTATCTGTGATTCAAAAGATAGGTTATTGCCTGGAATAGGGAACATTACGCAAAACTCTTCGTAGGTGGCGACACTAGCAGCGTTGACATTGTATCTCGTTCGCACTTGCGGTATTGTTTATGCAAGAATCCTTGTCACTCATTTGACAGTCAATTGTGCATGTGTGTGTGAATCCCTATATTTCTATACTGGTTTACTATTAGTGGTAGTGCTGCCTCTGGCGGCAGAACATTGCAGTAATGTTTCCTATTGGTTCGCGATCCGATCGTTTGACCCAATACAATCCGATATATCATTCCTTAATAATGTATCTTTCATATTAATCCTCATGACATCCTTAGCTATTTTACGGAGCCCAGAGTCCGCTATTTAGATATAAAATGAGAATTATAATTAGGTAAATCCTATTGCACATACTCAACGTCAACGGCACATGTAGTAGCTACGTGTGCGAAGATCTCAAAATTTGGAATCAGCTGAGCGTGTCTCTTCGTATGGGTAGTTGCTTCTGGTGCTTCAATAAGTTACCTAGTATTTTTGCTACAAGCTTTTGTTGCTGACTGTGGTTTCTTTACACCAGCCATCAGTTTTTACTCGAGCTTTTGTAATGAGTGTTAACACAACGGGTTTAGTTGCTATGGCCTTGTGTGAGCTCGCTGGTAGCGTAATGCTGCATTGTTATCCAACTGTTCCCTGTCCGAGTTCCCCAATGATGTGCCATCATGCACCTGCTTTTCAAGAGCCCGTGCTTCCCAATGGATTCACAGCTTCGAACTGAAAGCACACTTGGACGTGTGACATTGTCAGATGGTTTTGTACGGCGACTGTGATCGTGTTAAATGTCCCTATGACAAAGGAGGGTGGGCAAATTGGCCTATATGACCAATATCCCAAATCTATGACGTGTTAAATGTCCCTATGACAAAGGCAAATTGGCCTATATGACCAATATCCCAAATCTATGTAGTGTGAATAAAGTTATCGCCCCATAAAAGTAGTGTGAGTTGAAACGTAAACTAAATTATATAGTTTTTTTTTCGATAGGTAGGTACTAACTTTCCCGTGTCGCAGATTATGAAGGTTTTCTTTGTTTTTTACACAAAGATTTGACAATTCCCGCCATACAAAAAGTTGTAGAATATGAAAAAAATCTTTCCAATGATATATGGCTTGCTATTATGATATTATTGGTTTCTAGGCCAGAGTCCATAGAAATCTGCCCATCCTCCTTTCAGCTCAATCGGATGGCAGGAGAGGCAAGTAAGTGGCTGAAAATTGTTTAGCCAATTTTAAAGGCCAACTTACATACTTAGGTATTTTTTAAGTATTTTAACAACGTACGTACGTTCAAACAGTGCAAATTGAATAAAAGCTTGAACATTGCAAACACCACATTATGCATACCTAAAGTATGAATACTCAACCGTATAACTAAACTCGACATTGTACTCGTGTGGTGTTACAATAGAACCATCCCTTTCATCCCGAAGACGTCGTAAGAGTCTATTTTGGGACTTAGGTTAGAATTGTGTTGTGGGGCTAGCTGGTTACCTATCATTACACTACCTATAAATGAAACCTATCTTTAATAGTACATTATGATACAAGTGTGCTAAGTTGGTCATTACACTCGAGTCGGTTTTTAAGCCTGAGCCGAAGGCGAAGTCTTAATGGAGACGAGAAGTGTAATGACCAATGCTCACGTGTTTCATACGACGTTTTTCAACACATATGCGAGGAAAAAAAAAATAAAAAAAAAATGAAAATGTTAAAAGATATGTAATGAAAAGGCACTAGTGCGATAATGTTATGTAAAAGTCACGGCATGGGTAATATTCTGCATTATTTTGCTAATATTTAAAAAGATATGTAATGAAAAGGCACTAGTGCGATAATGTAATGTAAAAGGCACGGCATGGGTAATATTCTGCATTATCAGTGTAAATACGCTGTAATAAGACCTACTTTACGAGCAGGTGTGTTGAAATAGTACATTATGATACAAGTGTGCTAAGTTGGTCATTACACTCGAGTCGGTTTTTAAGCCTGAGCCGAAGGCGAAGGCTTAATGGAGACGAGAAGTGTAATGACCAATGCTCACGTGTTTCATACGACGTTTTTCAACACATTTGCGAGGAAAAAAAAAATAAAAAATGAAAATGTTAAAAGATATGTAATGAAAAGGCACTAGTGCGATAATGTAATGTAAAAGTCACGGCATGGGTAATATTCTGCATTATTTTGCTAATATTTAAAAAGATATGTAATGAAAAGGCACTAGTGCGATAATGTAATGTAAAAGGCACGGCATGGGTAATATTCTGCATTATCAGTGTAAATACGCTGTAATAAGACCTACTTTACGAGCAGGTGTGTTGAAAAAGCTTTTATTTAACTGCAATGTATGTAACTATGTGTTTGTTGGGGTGGAATCTTGAAACTCAATTTTGAAGAAGATTATCTTCCACCGATTGATCTGAAATTTCGGGTTTAAGAATAGTTTGGATGTAAATCCAATATTATTTAGGGTACCATCGAGCTGATGGTCTAATAATAATAATAAATCATTTATTCACAGGCAAAAAGTTACCCAAAATATAAATACAAGTTAGTCAAGATACTTAATTAATTAATTGAAATTAAAATTAAAATATATATATATGTAAACTAAACATCAAAAATGATCATCGTCATTTCGATTCCAATATCGGAAAATAGGGCTCTCCAGGTCGTTGTAGATGACCTTGAGGATCTCGTTCTCAGAGCGCCCCAGCCTGTCCCAGAAAGCGGCAACTCTCGCCCTCATTACGGCGAAGAAATCTGGCACCCGTGCCTCAGCGAACATGCTGGACGCGCTGCAGTAGCGTGGCAGCCGCATGAGCGTGCGAAATGCATCATTGTATTGCACCCTCATGGTGCTGTACGACTTTCGCATAAATTTGGACCAGAGTTGGCAAGTGTAGAAACACTGACAAAATGATGGAGACATAAAGGTGGCCATGGGAATTCAGGACTTAACAGACGTCACCCTGTTGAGTTTGGGCTCGCTAGCACCACAGAAAAATGCAGTTGGCCATAAAAGATTACACTCAGCGTCTAATACTTCGTAGCAACCAAAATAGTCAAATAGTTCGGTACACCATATATTTAGTATGGTGTACCGAACTATTTGGCCACTTTGACTGCTCCAGAGTAATTGACGCTAAGTGTACCAAAAATGAAATTTTTGACACAAACTTATTTACATTGTAAATAAAATGCTGCTGCTACTGCTTTCCGGAATACGGGCTAGAATTTTATTTATCTAGCTTATGTTAATGACCTACTAAATATCTAAAGCCAGCTGACCGGTATCAGTTTTACGAAACAGACACCTCTGTAGTCTTATCATAATATTCGTAATATGACTAACGTGTCAGTATTCGAACCTGCGTCAATGTGTTATTCCGTAGTATAAGTACAACGCGCGAATTCAGATAATACTGGTAAAATACGAAATGGGGGCGTATTATGAATGGTCTGTACCTAATCCGTCCAAAGTTCTAGGTGCACAAGCGTATCTGTCTATTACTTTAATTTACGTATAAGCCCCAATTCGACCAACCTTTAATTACAAGATAATTTACTTTAAAAACAATGTTTTAACCGACTCCAATTCAGTAGGTACTCCGCTTCAAGTGTGCCTTTAAAATTTTAAGAGATCTCTCGATTTCTCCATGATCCCGTCATCAGATCCTGACCTGATAACCATGGGACCACCTGGACAGGATAACATTTCAAGTAAAAAAAAAATTTTGCAAATCTATCCAAGCGTCTCCGAGTACCGAGTCGAGGAACATACCTCTACCTCTACCTACATAAAAAATTAAAGATTCCGACTAATAGGGAACATTACTGCAATGTTCTGCCGCCAGAGGCAGCACTACCACTTATAGTAAACCAGTATATGCATGCACACATGCACAATTGATTGTCAAATGAGTGACAAGGATGCTTGAATTGACAATACCGCAAGTGGGAACGAGATACAATGTCAACGCTGCTAGTGTCGCCACCTACGAAGAGTTTTGCGTAATGTTCCCTATTGAGAACCTCCTCCTTTTTTGAAGTCTGTTTAAAGCTACACTCGTATTGCCCTATAATATTATGTTTTGCCATACGATTAAATAAATAACTTCTAAGATTTTGCCTTCATCTCAGTTTAAGTTTCAGTTTGTTCAAATTGTGTCTAAAACGCTGAACGATTGTGATTAAATTTGGTAAGGAGTTAAGCTTGCAGTGGTAGAGCGCCCATACAAACCAATTCCCACCGGCTTGCCTAAAATTTCATTTTTAGACAAGCCTAGGTACTTTAAGCTGTTTCATTACTTTTTTGTTCCGGGTAAAAATATTAACGCGCCACCAATGATAGCTTGAGACCCTGGGAAGGAAATAGGATAGTTTTTACTCCGGAAATTATCTTTTAAAAGCCAGTATTTTATAAGTAAACAAACCTATAAAATACTAAAACCATGACTGTATAGGTTTTGATCAATAAATTTAATCCTATACTATTAAACGAGCAATATTTGTATATATATATATATATATATATGTATGTATGTATGTATATATATATATATATATATATATTTGCAAACATGCTCTCGGAAACGGCTCTAACGATTTCGATGAAATTTGGAATGTAGGTGGCTAAGGAGGCAAGAAATCGATCTAGATAGGTCTCATGTCCGAGAAAATTCGTTTTCTCCGTATTTTTTTTCCATTTTAATCCGAGCGGAGCTCGGTCGCCCAGGGACTAACAATAACACAAGTACCTAACGGACTAAGTTTAAATACGTGTGTAAATTAAATGATATCAACTTTAGGCCAAGAAAGTTTTACTTTATTTACATCGGACAATATCACGGGGCGCATATTTACATTAGAAGATATTTCTACAATTTATGTTGCAGTCGCATTCCTCCCATAATATCGAAGTATATTTCAATGCTTGTAAAGCCTGCTTCATGGCTATCATACAGGACGCAGTTATGCGGTGGTATATATATGAGATGAAAATATATTTTACTCCCTTTATCGCATAATTGTGTCCTGTACGATGGCCCATGATGGCCCATGCTGAAAAGCAGCCCTTAGGCATCACAATGTTTGACAATGCTTAGTTCTTGGAATAAATATACAATTGCAACGATACCGCATCCCGCCTCCACCAATGTTGTAAGTTTCTTGACGAAGAGCATCACTTTCCATAAAAGCGTTTTTCGGGCCATTTTAAAGTTGAAATTTTATGAAATGGCCTTGATAACACTTTATTATTAAGCATTTTCTTTTTTGAAGTAGTAACCATTTGAGCGCCAGTAACACCTAAAGATGCCAAGTTTTATTTTACCCACATGTGGCCACAGCGCCAACTTCAATATTGCAGTAGTATGATTTTTTTTCCACTAAAAACGTGTGTATGTGAAGTTTACAAAACGTTTCACCTTAATTTGCAATTCGTTGATTGTAATTATGCTTATGTGGCTTAATGTTACTACTAATCTAACCATTGTAGTCTTTTGAGTGTTTTTCATTATTCTACACACTAAAAACCGATTCCTGAGTTAAAGTGTATATTTTCATAGAATTGGAACTGCATTTGTTGAAGGTATAACTTCCTCTTCCCTCCTCTGAAGTGCGGAAGAGTCGATTACGTTCTGTGCGCTTCTTTCATCTATAGATTGCGTCTGAACTGGTAGAGAGTAAGTTTTTCGATGTGGTACTGCTATTCTGTGAGGCGCGGTCTTTGTGAACAAACCATATGACCATGCGATGCCAGCAGCCATAGAAACCGCCAGACAGATAAGCTTCAACTGCTCCTTCTTATCCATTTCCGTTGAATTGACTATCTATTAGTGTATTTTCTTTCCATTTGACCTCGAAACGACGAAAAATATTGTCAATAATAATTTTGTTTTATGATTTAAAAGTCCTTTTGACGGATCAAAAATGTGTCAAAGTTGTAAAGCAAATCACAGACAATCTGGGTTTGCTTTAGCTACGTCATTGTATATCTATGTTTCTTCCTCGAAAAGGCTTGACGAGGTCGTAATTAATCTGCTAGTATCTCACTTCCGATATCCCTGAAAACCGTAGAGCATTGCAAAATGCAAATTACAATGCTCTACGGTTTTTCCCCTTCGGCCGCCTACGAAAACGGGTTTTCCGCCTATCGTCAAAGGTGCGATTCGTCAAAATACGTTTCTTGTCAAAGGCTCGTTTGGTCCAACATGTGTTTGCCAAAAGTGCGATTCGTCAAAATACCCTTTCTGTTAAAGGTGACAACGCTATGTAACCAGTTATGTGTGAAATGTGTGTGAAGAATTATTTTTCTTGCTACAAAACTGAAAGTCCTTAGATTTTTCTGTGATTTTTTAATACTTTTGCTAATAGTTCTTAAACTAGCGATAGCGTATACTATTGACAATTTATTCAGCGTTCATTTGGTACCCCACATGTGGTTTAGGTGTAATTTACACTTTTCCAAGCGCGGCCGCGGCGTTTATGACGTCATTACAGGGGATGAGGGGATACAAACTCCTTAGATATTGTCTCCCGGCAGTTTTGGAATCTAGGGGACATGCCTAACAACATACTAAAATAAGGCGCTGGTATCCGAAAGTGAAGTATTTTCCCCAAATAAAATGCACTATGTGCAGCATAAAGTTGAATTTGACAACGTACACCATATCACATATTAATCATTCTTGGCGCCGAAGGCCCGACAACAAGCTACAATTCTAGACGTTATTTGCGTACAAGGGGTTAAATGTTTGTAACATAGGTACGGGTCTTGGACCCGGTGGTTCCCCTTAAACAGGTCAAAATTAAACAACGTTAGTTTTATATAAACTTTAATACAACCATAAAGTTAGTTTTTTATTGATCAAGAACAGGTCGTTGTGTTTACGGTTATTCACACGCATAATTAATTTCGAGGGCACGGAGCGGGGGGGGGATGTTCAGGTTTGCACTCCTTGGTTGGAGGTTTTGCCTTAGGAGAGAACCATCCATATGAATATAAGATTCCTGCAACCGTAGACAGTGCTATTCCTACTTGAGTAATCGCGTCTTTGCGTCTCCGAGGTAAGTAGTCATGGTGGACGGTTCTGAAGCGATCCCTGATGATGCCCTCATAGTGTTTCTTGCCGGTCAAGTGCCAGAGGCGAGTCGGCTTAAGCGTGTCTAATTTGAAGGGATGCATGATTTTGCGGTTAGGGTTACTCTAGTAGGTAAATGTTCTTTTTGCTTTGGTTCATGATTAAAATCTGCGCTTTATATGGTTCATGGTAGTGTTTGCTTGTGGTAGTGTTCGGTAAAGCGGGTGAAGAGTTTTGGACCTGAAAAATAACGGTTTATGTTATTCCTGAGTTCCTGAGTAGATACCTGAACTCATCAAAGGTGCTCAACAACGGTGGTCGCCACAGATCAAGTAACTGCGGGCTATTGAGCGGAGGATCAAGAACATCTACTTAATCGCTCTTATGCTTAGACACAGATCTGTGATAAACATGTAAACCTATTGTTTTACATACATTTCAAATAAAAGGAAAATTTTAAAAATTTAGGCGTCTCAAATTATAGTGAGTGCAATGAAAAATTAAAATGAAAATGAAAAATTAAAATGAAAATATATTTATTGTAGAATCAGTACATCAGCTTATTTAAGTAATACATCATGATATGATAGATAGAGTGCACTATTTTTAGATAAGCCTAGGAACGGTGTCCTGTGCCCTAAATTAGGTAAACCTGTCTTATAGGGAACAGGGGAGTTCTAATGCTCATTATGAGATCGCTACTACTTATTAGTGCCGATGCCGTTAAGAAGCCTGAGCAATATTAGTGCCGATGCCGTTAAGAAGCCTGAGTCTTTTAGGTAGATGTCGCCACACAGCATCTCTAAGGCGTTGTAAGAAAGAACTGTAGCGACGGGCCATGTATGCCTGTCGTCGCCGGTTCGAATCAGGCACGGAGCAATAATTTTTAAATTTTTCCTTTGATTTGTAATTTATAAATTTCGTTAGCAGCGTTACTGCTTAATACAAAATTAATTGTGTTACGTCTCAAAGTCAAAATTTGATTCTTTAGACAATTCTGATATACTCGTACACATATGAGGGGTTAAACGTGCCGTGAGGTGTTCACCTGGGCTCTGGAGCCACTCTCGTTCTCAAGGCGCATGACACCGGTCCATCTGACGTTCCCTGTGTTAAGCATATGCAATGTTTACAGTACCTACACCTACCTACAATCAATAGGGACGACTGCTAGCTATCGTTTTTCCGGCTGTGCCCTAAAAAAGTACCTATGAAGGCACCTAATCCCTCTTGGCGTAGAGACTAGTTTTTCGAAAGCGACTGTGCCATCTGACCTTCCAACCCAGAGGGAAAACTAGACCTTATTGGGATTAGAACGGTTTCCAGACGATGTTTTCCTATTGCTACTGAATAAACCTTTCGAATCCCGGGGCTCGAATCCGAGCGGATTTACAGACTGATTTTTTACAAAATTTGGTAGTATTCTCATGTGGACTAGTGGCTTCAAGGAGTTCAAGGAGATACCGGGTATAAAAGTTTAAAGAAAACTATATGTGTGATAGTGTATTCTTAGGGTGACATAACAGGGGTGATTGACAAAATTACCATCTCACCTTCAGGGTCCTGGTCGTTTACCATGGCTGTCCCACATGGTCCCAACGCATGAGGCGACTGCGGACACGGTTACTACGAAAATTAATTGGTTTCTGTTCATGACATTTTATTGTATTTTCAAAATGTTTGACGTTTTGTATTTTTATTGCGTGAGTTTTTGATGGCGATGTTATAAATACAGCGAAAAGTTTCCATGATTTTATGGTATGATCGAGTCAAATTCGAATTTAATGCTCATAATAAACTTGTTTTTTTAATAGTAGTTTATGTGACTGTACATAATGAAGGGCATTAAACACGAGTTTCATAATAACATCACACGAGTGTTTTAATTCAATTCAATTCTATTCAAAAATTTATTTCGGACATGTACATCCATATTTGTGGTTAGTAGCAATAAAACACTTATTATTAAACTAATGTTAGTGGACACAAATTACAATGATAACTAAAATATTAACTTAGTACTAAAACTTGCGCAGCCTATAGTCTGGACGTTTAGGTATTTAAAAAAATGTAAACAAAAAACACCACGTGACTTGGTCATTCAACCAATCATAGCAACTTTTTGTATCTATGGTATTATCTTATTGGCTGAAAGACCAAGTCACGTGGTGTTTTTTGTTTACATTTTTTTAAATACCTAAACGTCCAGACTATAGATTGCCCGCATCCCATTCACATGCAGTTGCATCCAGTGGTGTTGGAACGGGCAATCCAGCCTGCCGGCCACAACGCGTATAGGAGGCTGTTGGAGCTGGCGCGCACGCGTCGCATCAGGGATGCCGCACGTTTACGCAAAATGGCGTGAAAATCATCAGTCCGGGCCTCCGCAAACATACCTGATGCACTGCAGTAGCGCGGCAGCCCCATCAGCATCCTGAACGCGTTGTTGTACTGTACCCTTATTAGGGTATTAAGGGTACTAATGGAATGTCTGATGCCTAATTATGTACAGTTACATACACTACTTTATCTATCCAGATATCATAATGGCGGCGTTGTTTTCTGGCAGCTGTCATAGTATTTTTTTAATTCAGAGACAAACTAGAGTCGGCCCCAACTGTCATATCGTTCGATATCTTAACTTACGTGCGACATTTGTCAAATTTGTATGCAAATTGACAGTTAATTTCGAACTATAAACGTCATCTCGACTGATATTAGAATAGAATCAAATTTCTTTGTTTTTCAGAGATGTTCGAAATTTTAATGAAATAATATTATCGAAATCGATGTTATTATTTTGCAATAATAACATTTTCACAGATAAGAAATTTGTTCTAACAAAACAATCTATTTTTATGGTGGTCATAATGTGCGGTTCTTGAACGCATCATGGAGGGTTTATGATATTTGGATAGATAATAGTATTTTATGCAACTGTTGTATAAGAAGGGTCTTAAAAGGCGAGTGGCGGGGGTTGCGATGCGAGCCTTGGCGAGCATCGCAATTAAAGACGCCACGAGCGTTTTTAGACCAGTTATACACCGTTGCATACAATACTTTTTCTACGACAAATTTTAAATAAATAACAGACTAAAGAATAGTTAAAGTTTTCAGGCAGCAAGTTTTCTATTCGTACTTTTGCTACTCACGCTTTTTTCAGGGGTGCAGTTATTAATTTCTTCGGCCATTTTAAAAGGAACGTACACTGTTGTCTTTACAAACACGAATAAAATCTTAATAGTTTAGGACTAATAGTTTATCATCTTTCGTCTTTTCATTTTGAACTGTATTTTGGTGGGAAATCAGAAATGTGACAGCTCTTGCTTATGGTTTGTTTTGTTTTTAATTTGTTTGCACTTGCCATCCGAACCAAACCGAATCCGGACCCGGACGGAATCGAACTGTTTATTTTTATAAATAATACCAAGAATTTATAAAACATGTAATTTAACACACAATAGATGATGATTTATTATTATTGTAGTAAATAATTTATAATATACAAATTTTAAATCGTAAATAAATACTTTTATTTCGAAATATTTGTTTATGAAGTTGGCACCACTGCTATATAGCGGCCGATTTAAAAAATAGTTAAACAGTGCTTTTATGAAAAATGTATGAACCAAAAAAGTACGCTAAACAGTGCGTTTTTGGGCCATAGAGCATAGAGTTTTTCGACGACTTATTAGTGGTGTCATTGTATTTGAGCTACAGCCTATATAAATGACAGATAACGGTACAGGAGTAGAAAAAAGCTTTTATTTAACTTGCGCTGTTTGTATTGCGTGTAAGTATACTGTAACTTCCTCAAAAATTTCAAACCTTTTTTGCAGCCACCAGCCGATAACCGATTCAGCAGAACTTATGTAAATTCGGGACAACGCAATACCAATATCTACGCAATCCTCAAAAATAATATATTTTCGGTGATATTATGGCTCTACCGAGCTGATCTGATGATGGAGACAGGAATTGATATGGTCAACTGGCCATATCAATTCCTAAACTACACACGATAAACTCTTCGTATTTGTGCTCATCAGCTCAAAAGCTTGTACCAAAAATGAAATTTTGGCCTGAAACTTATTCACCAAGATGTCTCATCATTACTATCATTAGTCGAAACAGACTTATGTTCAATATTCTCGTATATTTAGGTCACGAATTGTTCACTTCATGGGAGGTATCGGTAGCTACAAATTATACTAAAGTGGCCTTTATGGCTTAAGAAATACCGCCATAAGGCATTCATTAATAAGTTATATGTCCACACCTGTCCAGTCCTTAACTCGTTAATTATGCACACTGGTATTTATAGGAATAATGGCATCTTCATAAAAAAAATGACAATTACATGAGGGCATTTGGTTCAGGTAAGAAAACTTGTCCATGTGCGCGTGTAGCTGACAGTTGTGCGTGTTTGTGTGTGTGTGTGTGTGTACACGGGCATGGCTGTGTGCGTGTATCCCTGTGCGGGAGTGTCCCATGTAGAGGTTAAAAATCTCGCGGCCTTCACCAGAGATGCATTGGGACCGGTTTGATTTATCGGCTGAATCGATCGTTTCTATGACTGTGCGTCTACTTTTCTAGTTACAAAACAATTTAACGTCCATTTTAGATAGTTATGTCCAATGATGAGCTTGAGCCTTAAGCAAATTCGAATCTACCTACTCAGAATTCAGGACCAAAATTAACTCTTAAACGTATTTTGAATACCATATCGCAATTTAGAAACGTAGCAAATTTGAGACAATTTATTTTTATTTTCGCGTAGGCGTAATAGCCGATATTAAATCATTAAGTATAGATCTCTAGATGGTCTCGATCGATATGATTCACAAAGATGACCATCTGAACCGAACCTTTTATCTCAACGTGCCAACGGTCGGGCTAGAACGTAAAAAATCGCCGGTGTCTAGGAGCCGGCCGAGCGACTATGCAGCGCTTGTTATGTTTTTTTCAACAACAACTTTCAAGCTCCGAGGCTCTCCGAGTCCGCGCCATGCCTCTTATAGTGGGAGAGCAAAACCTGTAGATACTGTTCGTCCACTTCGGTACGGGGTACCTGCGCGCCCGCCGTCCCTTTCTCGCGTACCGCGAAATATACCAAAACGAGAACGTCTGTTTCACCGCACCACACTGGTATGCAAAGATTGATAGCTTATACGACCATTCGGTTTTAAGAGCGGTCAGAAATCACGCGCGGTTAAAACTTTTCGCCGCCTGGCGTCCTTAGGACCGGCCAGACGTCGCTCCGACGGAACTGTAGCTAAAGTTTACTTTTGTTAATAATTGTGCGTTCATAATGTCATTACTTGTGTGGATTATCGATCAACGCGCGGTGGTGTAACTCGTTCGTTTAAAGTAAGTCAGTGAAGCCTTACTCTGGTGAGGCAGTGGTCTGCGCTATTCACTATTTTCTGTGCCTAGAAGTTTAAACTCGTGTGGAATTGAAAGTGTGAGCCGTGTTTCGAAGTTGGACAGAGATGTGTTTTGTTTTTGAGACTGCGAGTGTATAATGCTTGAAGAATGGATCCGATGGTAGCAGACAACGGATTAGTGGTGAATAATCTGAACCACGTCCGGACTGAGTCTCAGGTAAGCCGGCTTGTAGGTATCGATGAGGCAAAACACGTTTGCCAGTGCATATGCCTACCTATGTACATACCTGTGATAAGTACAATGACTTCTCAATCATTTGATACATTTCATGGGTTATTCGTTGAATTAGATAGGGAATGGCCAACTTTATACGACAATAATTGTTTTAAGTTTCCCGTTTATTGGGTCCATTAGACACTGCAGATATAGGTATATATCTGTCTAGATACCGAAAGTTACACAGGAAGCTCAGTTTCTGGGTATGAACAAAAACGCTCTCGTACTTAATTTGTGAAAACATGAATTGCGACCTTAATATTAAGAGGATTGTGAACCTGTAATTTTTCACACAAAAAGCGATAACGTTTTTCACCCCGTAAACATTGTTCGATTTTTATATTTTTTGGACATGTTGTAGATATAATGAAAAACTAGGTGTGTACGTTTTGATTTTTGAGAAATATTGCTTGCGCTAAAAGTTATTAGCATCTAAAAATCGATATTTTTGACTTAAAAACTTTATCTATCGTTTTATTTTTTTTTAATTAAACTTAACTGATTTAGTGAAAAAAAAAACGTACGGACATAGATTAAAGTTTACTGAATCTAATAATACCAAAATTATTTCATATCATAAAAGTTTAGGGGGGGTAAAAACGTTATTTCAACAAGGAAATGTAGGCAATTGCCTCCAGGACTTGCTACTCTCTCTATCGCACGATACGGGTGAGGCACAGAGCGGTGTGAAACAGATAGAATTTTTTAAAATACCTACACGCGCCGCCTATCGGCACTTCACAATCCTCTTAATATTTTGTAATTGAACCAGCGAGCGAAGCGAACGAAGTTCTCTTCTTCAATTCGGGTCAAAATTATTTCGTATGTCCGTTTTTCCAGCTGTTCTCCTCTACAGGTCGCATTTTTCAACCGATCCTCGTGAAATTTTGTGAGGTTCAATAAAGATATTCAGTTTCGAAATAAAAAAAATAAGCGAAAAACATACTACTCACAGAGCTACTAAGTAGTACCTTAGGTAAGTTTATTTTTATTTTATTAGCAAACTAAAAACTCGGATTACTCGGAAACCAGCGAGTTTCGACCCCTGGTTGACTGGACGTAAATTGTTGCAAATTAGCTCTAGTATAACCCCTTTCAAGGAATACGTCGAATTACCAGTCACCCTGTATATCATGGCGCCATCGACATAGTATGTAAACAATGTACATCTTGTTATCTATGTTGATAGTCGGGTAGACCTCACCCTCAGTCTAATTCATTCTAACTAATACCTAGCTATACTTATTAGCTTATTACTTATTTACTTACATATACGTACGTACCTCAGAGCATAGAATACTAGAGAGAGGACAAGCCGCCGGCGGCCGTGTCGCAGCTGTATGCTCAATGGGCATACACTGCCATACTGTGCACGCGTGCTGATCGCAGAGAATATTACGTTTTTTCCCAAAATGCCTGATATGATGCGCGTTTATTGTCAAATAAGCGTGTAGGTATACAAGTGTGTGTGTTTTAGATGCGTGCTTTGTCTTGTCAATTACTTGGGCGTTGTGTAGGTTAATGTACTTGCGACAGGCTCACTCTATACAAATCGGCCGGCATGTCCGATCTCCTTATATTCATACATCTGTGGTACGTACCGGTTGGTGAGCGCGTTTATGTCTTTTAGATTTGCCACTAAAAATAACGAAATTGGCTAAAATTCACTCATATAGTTAAGAAGGTTACGATTACGAACCTATTCTATATTTTCTACATACACCATGGTAATTCAATAAGTGTCCCGTCTGTTAGACCCATCTTAGCATGGACCACCAAAAAGTGAATTTTCAAAGTCTTACTCTATTAAAGCCACCCAGTCTATTTTTAAATATAGATATATTTTTGAATTTTCCATGAATTAACTCCGATAAACCAGAATCATCAATATCGGATTTATGTACCAGAGTATAATTAATAATTATGTAATTGGTGCTAGGTAGGTTATGTACGCATTTTCTTAAGTATAAGTAAATGCCTATAATCAAATAGTATTTACCAAGCAATTTCATTATGCTAAACAGGAATACTTAAACGTACTCTACGAAACGTGAATGCAGCTCCGATGATGAAACATCATGACTTCTGTGGTAACGAACGATGAACTGTGAAATGCCTAATTAGAGTTGAGGTCAAGACAATGCATGTTTGCGCGACATTTGCACCGCGACTTTGTTTAATTTGGTTAATTGCATAATTTCCTAATTAACTAAAATAAAACAATATTATTATGTTTTTCCCGCAATGTATGTCTTTCCCGCATAATTGTATATTTAATTATAATAAGCCGAAAAATGCTGATATAGACATTTCGTAATGTATCCCAGCATGCTATTAGGCACCAGTGGCACAACTCCGATCAACTTGATGTAGATGACGACTGCGACGAGTATTTTGGGCTGTCATTCACTGCACAGCGTAAAGCGCCTAGCGTATCAGAATTAAGACCTCTAGTTATGTGTAGTTGTTATGAATTTAGGGATCAAATTATACTAGGGATCACCCTAAACAAGAATTAATATAATTGTAATTAGATTGGCTATAGGTACAGTCACCGGAATCAATATATGATGGAACAAAGGCCGCAAAAATATTTGATGACAACTCTATTCCTAGAGTCGTTAGAGTGTGTCAGATATGTTTGCGGCCTTAGTTCCATCATATATTGATGCCGGTAACGGTGACTGTACACTATTAAATTAAATACTTAAGCTGTCACCTGTTTTCGTGCTTTCAATCTCCCTTTCTGTACACCTATAATTATTCCACCTGCCAAGAAAACAAAACACAAACGAAACCTGGTGATACTAACAAAGTGAACAAAACCCACCCGCGAAATGGCCCTAACTTTTTCGTGCCTAACCACAATAAAAGACCGCGTGACGTCACTATTGTTCCCTCCGAAAACCAGTTTCGCGCCAATTCGCAGCTGGCCAGCGGTTGCTAATAATAATCACTTTTTTGTTTTTTATTCTGCCCGAGGGCTCGGGCGTTCAGCCTCCGTGATACACCGTTAACCTTGCGTATGCCAGTTTATTACATATATTGATAAAGTTGAATTCTGGTGCAACGCATTGTATCACCAAGTTGGCTGGCAGAGCGACCGCCCCGGTGTAGCCATAAAGGTCACGAGTTCAAGTTCCGCTCGTCGCTATTTTCTTTATTTAATGATACATACACTGAAATAAATAAATAAGTATTTTATACTTATTATTGGTTACAATTAGGTCAGAATGTATGACTTAAGCCTGTGCGGTAATCTAATTATCTCTCACGGAAAACAGATAATGCACCACATTTTCCTAGACTTGATCAATTAAAACTGTTAAAAGACAGTGAAATTATTTCAGTTCTCCTCAAAAACCTTGGAGATCACTTTACAGGGCACAACTCCCAATTAGGTAGGTAGCCGTTTGAATTTGCATAACTGTTCTCGGTATTAAAATGAAATATACCGGACCGGTAAGCTACAAATGTATAAATTCAACCCAGTGCTAATAATTTTGTAACTAAGCGTTGGACAGATTTACCTACCCAGTAAATAAGGCACTGCGCAAACAAATTGTTCGAACTTACGACCAAGGTTCCCAGTTAAAAGGTCTGCCACCGTTTTACGATGTGGCTGTTGTAGCCTACAACTTGTAGGTAGGTAGGTACTGCTGATGTTTCAAGTGGGCTATGACGAAAACCTTGAGTGACATTTGGCAGAGCATAACGTTGACAGCTGTTTTTTAATGAAACGGGCTACCTACTCACGAAACTTTTGTACTGGACCGAGTTCCACTCAAGTAAAATTCGACCCCTATTTTTAAGTCATAACATAAGTATAGGTAATTTACTAATAATATTATAAATAAATAAATATAAATATTACGGGACAATCTTACACAAATCAACCTAGGCCCACGGTAAGCTCAATAACGCTTGTGTTGTGGGAATATTACATGTCATCATATATATCAATTAAATTTAATTTATATACAAGTAAAGTATCTTAGTAACAAGTACCTATATGTGTTGGGTGTGAATTTATATATTTTTTTCAATGCACTGATGTTAGTAAGTACGTAGATGATTTATTTTATTTTATTATTGCTTAGTCGTTATCTATGTTAAGCATTTTGCCTTAAGTATTCTAAGTAATAGGCTAATAGGTACCTATACGCTTCGATTGTATACCTACTTATTACCGTTGTACCAACTTAACCTACTTTGTCTGTATTTTTACCAATGACATGTGTACAATAAAGTATTTACATACAAACATATTGTATACACACGCAAGCACGATCTAATTTGGCTTAGGCTTCTTTCGATAGGCAAGCCGATGAGAATCGAGTTCTGTGGACGCATGGCCACTGGCAGCTAATCGTATTACCTTCGATCTCAGACAAGTCCGATGTCTGACTGCAGCCCCCATATTCTGTAACTTGTTTTAAGCTCACCTCAACGCTCACCCACAATTATACCTTGACACCGCGATGCGTAGTAATTAAGCGAAGGTAGAGGTCTAGTTTCGTAACGGGTGACCGGCGGGGTGAGCCGTATTAACGCGTAGCGAATAACACCCCAGGACCAGTTCTGTTTTTAATCTTTTAAATCTAATTTTAGGCATGGAATGACTCAGAAACTGCCTAATTTAGAAACCCCAACCTTAAATTTGCAAAGAAATTGCCTGGCCCATAAAAACTTTATTTAACAACATAAAGGCGAATACTAAATTGTACCTTCGGATAAGGATCTATTGTTAGGTCGTCTTAAAAAGGTATTTCAAGTATTTTCTTTGTTTTTATGGCTAGTAAATACAAGTCTTGAACTCCGAAATGAGTCATACTGGGATAACTCTGTAAATCTCGCTCAAAGACGTATATGTTGTACAATAAACGACCTTACATTTTCCACCTTAAGTTTAAATTCATAAATATGCGAGTGCGAGATACGAATTTGTGATAGTTAGGGCGGTATGCGTAGGTATATCTTGTTCCCACGTTTGCCACTGCGCAGGTCCTGTAGTTTCCGGTGATACCTGTTGCTTTTTCATACAAAAATGTATGTGAAGTATTAATACATAGTATTTTTCTCACGCCCAGCGTATATAATTATCGGCCGTTTAAGCCTGGCAGGATTCTTCCATTAAATTGCTCTACCTACTATAATGTCATTTAGTAACGTATGTTTGTATAGGCATTTCACATTTCTTCCAGTTTTTTCGTTATTCAACTACACGTTTTATTCTATGTATATTCTATAGTATAGGGTCTATACTAACAATTACCGTTTAATTTAAGCAATTAGAATGCAGTAACTACCTACAAGAGATGTTGGAAACAAATATCGACGCTTAACCTGCGTAGGTACTACTATGCAGCAAGGCCTACACATATGCGGTCTTTAGAACATTTCAGAGTCCAGCTAAGATAGTTAGTTAGTGTAACCTTATTTATCTATTAGGAGTAGGAATACATTTACGCGATAATGCGACGTTAGAACTTAATGGTCGAAGTCACCCCTGCCCCCCTATTCTGTAACTTGTTTGAAGCTCACCCACAATTATACCTTGACACCGCGATGTGTAGTAATTAAGCGTAGGTAGAGGTCTAGTTTCGTAACGGGTGACCGGCGGGGTGAGCCGCATTAACGCGTAGCGAATAACAGCCCTGATACGGAAGTCACCCGAATCGCCGGTTGTATAATAGTAGATTACTTACCTAGGGCGGTTAAACAAAGAATGTCTCAGATCGCAGGTATTTGACGCCCGAGCCGAAGGCAAGGGCGATAAATATGCGCTCTGAGGCTTTCTTTATTACCGCCCGTGGTGAGTACAAAATTTTACGTCTCTATCTGGCCAGGAAGTGGGGTTTTCCGCACGCATAGCGTGCGGTAATTCCTACTTTATGGCCAGGTATGACGTAAAACAATTTATAAGTTAAGTAAGTTTATAAAGTAAGTTATAAAACATTAAAAAAAAGGTAAGTTCTACAAACATGGAGCATATCACATCACATAAATATTTTGTTGTGAATTTGAATAGTTTTAATCCTATCGGACGCTGGATGAAGATAAATTTTTCAATTTTGGTAATTCAAATTCTTGCGTCTATTTTCTCATTAAATTGTGTAATTGAATAGATATAAGTTACAATACCTATATGAACATGTCCTAAACATTAAGCACTAAGCGGCATTAAGTCCGTCTCTTGCACTTTTTGTTTGAGCCATCATCATCATCATATCAGCCGAAAGACGTCCACTGCTGGACATAGGCCTCCCCCAAAGAGTTCCAAAGTGACCGGTCCTGCGCCACCCGCATCCAGCGGACTCCCGCGACCTTTACCAGGTCATGAGCAATACGTTTAAATAAATAAATTACAAAAATACATGATGCACATACATTAGTCTTCAAACAAGTAGCGGTACATGCGACGTCTGCTTAGATAAACGTCTGTGGTAAATAAAACTGCATAGTCCAATTTCTCAACCAGGATCTGTCGGTTCGGCCTTTCGATTGTTTTCTAAGAAATCGCTCAAAGGCGATTGAACGTGCTTAGCCTGTGGCTATGGCCTATAGCTCGGCATTGCCAATCTGTGACGTCATCGAGGAATTTATGTTCCTATGCGGTTGCAAGCGAACCTAATGATATGGCTACACGGATAGGGGCATTTTTATATTCTAACTGCTCGGGCGGCTTCGACCGCTTCTTACAAAGAAAGCAGGCAAAGCCGCGGGATAAAATACAGCCTATAACCATCCAGAAAGTCCATTCTACACGCAGGTGAAAGAATTTTTTAGATCGGATTAGCGGTTCCGGAGATTACCCATTACATGCAAACAAACTTTCAAAGCTACAATCTCACTTCTTCTTTATATTTATTTAATATGTATTAGTACCTACAGTGATT
Source organism: Epinotia brunnichana (assembly GCA_963854355.1). Classification (NCBI taxonomy): domain Eukaryota; kingdom Metazoa; phylum Arthropoda; class Insecta; order Lepidoptera; family Tortricidae; genus Epinotia; species Epinotia brunnichana. The sequence continues at coordinate 6,941,684 of OY977936.1, read as the reverse complement.
ACAGCGTGTAAAGATACGGGTGAATATTTTGATGACGATTAGTGTCGGTCCTAAACAACACATTTACATAAATTTCGTTATCTGCTTATTTTTTTTTCATAAGTACAAAGTTATTGAGCACGCAATAACAGGACGTAGTTTAACACTTTCAGTGCCAGGAACCCGCTAGGTGCTCGTAGGCTCTCTCGTCTACATATGGTTTTTCCCATGTTATCGGCTACGAGCGTTGCGCTACGAAATTGTGGGCAGTTAGTGTTTTAAATTAATTAAAATTAAAATCCATTTATTTCAAGCTACATATAGGCTCATAACAGTTTTAGGGGAAGTATCCAACCCACAAGAAACTGAAATTGAAGACGTTTATGTTTCACCCTACTACAACTACCGGTCCATCTCACTCCTGAGCCATGTCTAATATAAGCTGTTTTCGAGAGTCATTACAAATCGTCTCGTACGCAGGCTAGATGACTTCCAGCCTCCCGAACAAGCCGGTTTCCGAACAGGCTTTAGTACCGTAGACCACATCCACACGCTCCGCCAGCTTATACAGAAGACTAAGGAGTATAACCTGCCTCTCTGCTTAGCGTTTGTGGACTACGAGAAAGCCTTCGATTCGGTCGGAACCTGGGCCGTATTACAGTCTCTCCAGCGGTGCCAAGTTAACTACCGCTATATCGAAGTTCTGAAGTGTTTGTACGAGAACGCTACTATGTCAGTCCGACTCCAGGACCAGAGCTCGAAACCTATTCCGCTGCAGCGGGGAGTCAGGCAAGGAGATGTTATTTCTCCAAAACTGTTCACTGGGGGATGTTTTTAAGACTCTGGACTGGAGAAGGCTATACTTAGGCATCAACATCAACGGCCAGTACATCACTCACCTTCGGTTTGCTGACGATATAGTAGTATTGGCTGAGACCATGGAGGACTTAAGTACGATGCTCGATGACCTCAGTAAAGCTTCCGAGCGAGTTGGTCTAAAAATGAACATGGATAAGACGAAGATCATGTCGAATGCCCATGTAGTCTCCCATTACAATTGGACACTTTACGCTCGATGTTGTAGACGATTATGTATACCTAGGACAGACTGTCCAGTTAGGTGGCAACTTCCAGAAAGAGGTCAATCGTCGAATCCGACTCGGCTGGGCAGCGTTCGGGAAGCTACGGCACATCTTTTCGTCCAATATTCCGCAGTGTCTCAAGACGAGAGTCTTTGACCAATGTGTGTTGCCAGTGATGGCATAAGGCACTGAAACGTGGTCGCTTACAATGGGCCTCATAAGATGGCTCAAAGTCACCCAAAGGGCCATGGAGAGTTTATCTGCGTGATCGCATCAGAAATGAGGCAATCCGCAGTAGAACCAAGGTAACTGATATTTTATCCCTTCGAATCGTTAAACTTAAGTGGCAGTGGGCGGGGCACATTGCACGTAGAACTGATGGCCGCTAGGGCAGAAAGGTTCTCGAGTGGCGACCACGTACCGGAAGGCGCGGCGTGGGTAGGCCCCCCACAAGGTGGACTGATGACCTGGTAAAGGTCGCGGGAGTCCGCTGGATGCGGGTGGCGCAGGACCGATGATATGATGATGATGATGATGTTTCACCCAGAATTGAACCTCCGTCCGCGTGGAACTCGTTTATATCGTACTTCCTTACAAACTTTCACCACCGATTTCACCCCCTTAAGGGATGATTTCCGGGATACCATATATCTCCTTCCCCTGGATTCAAACTATCTCCATACCAAATTTCATCTCAATCGGTTCAGCGGTTTAAGCGTGAAGAGGTAACAGACAGACAGACAGTCTCACTTTCGCATTTATAATATTAGTATGGATTTACTTATTTTGCATTTAGGTCATTTTCACCAGTCTACGACCAGTTTACTTAGTTTATTGACAAGAACGTAGGGAGGTGCCTATGTGCAGATATTTTCGGCGTCATTGGGATTACACCTACGTACTCGTTATTTTAGTTTGTTTGCATTTTTATACTTATTTGATGCCCCATTTACAGTAGGTAGATATATTACGTTACGTACTATCACATCACAACGTGTTCTAAAATATTAAATCGCGATTAAACAGGAATACCTATATTCAGATTCAGACCCTTGTCTTGTATCTTGTTTGTTAGGGCCTATACTGTGCAGCTGTGGCCGCGACTGTGCCTAGGTCATCATCATCATCATCAACAGCCGAAAGACGTCCACTGCTGGACATAGGCCTGCCCCAAAGAGTGCCACAATGGCCGGTCCTGCGCCACTCGCATCCAGTGGACTCCCGCGACATTTACCAGGTCATTAGTTCTATTTAAATCCAAATTTTAACACTTTTTTGTTAGTTACCAAAGTGACATTTCTCTCACGAAAGTTTCTCAAATCAAATAATTTCCAGCACGGTGCAGTGCATTGGGTTTCTAAGTTTAGTATAGCCTAGCTAGTAGGTCGTCTGCGGTACTTCCTGTCTCAATCTGAAAATAACCAGTGCAATATTGAATTCCACGCCTTGCACAACTTGAATCATTTTGTTCACTGGTAATGAAGACATTAAATGTTACCCGTGAAATGTTGATGTTTTTGAACTAGGTTGATGATTTATTTCATTATTTGTACAACATAACTGAATTTTTATATTATATTCATATTCATATTAATTTTATTGGTAAGCGAAATAGAGTCGACTAATTATAAATGATTGCTAGTGCTATCTGTTCCATTTAAAACATCTAAACACTAGTCTTCACTTCAATTACTTATTCCAACTAATTTGTTATCATTGCCTAACTTTCAGACCTTGCGAAGCGGTAACATCACTATTATATAGATACTTACACTGCAGGTCCTTGATAATCTATACATATAATAAAGCTGAAGAGGGTCGAAAGTCTGTACATGGAAGATATTCGAAAAAAAATTGGCTAGGGATACTTTGAATCGATAACATAACACGTTCCAACAGTTTTTAGAATTTTTGTCTGTTTGTCTGTTTATCTGTTTGTCTGTTTATCTGTTTGTCTGTTTATGTGACCGCGCATCACGTGAAAACGGCTGAACCGATTAAGATGAAATTTGGCATAGAGATAGTTTGTGTCCTGGGGAAGGACTTAGGGTAGTTTTTATCCTGGAAATCAACCCCTAAGGGGATGAAATTGGGGGTGGAAATTTGTATGGAGCTACTTAAACCGCTGCACCGATTTAGATGAAATTTGGTATATGATTAGTTTGAGTCCCGGAAAAGATTAAAGCATAGGTTTCATCCCGAAAATCTTCCCTTTAGGGGGTAAAATGGGGGGGGGGGGGGGTGTGAAAAATTGGATGTAACCCATTTTGATGAAATTTGGTTAAGAGGTAGTTTAAGTTCTGGGGAAGGACATTGGATAGTTTTTATTCCGGAAATCTTTCCCTGAGGTGGTGAAATGGGGGGTGAAATTTTGGATGGACTCCGTTTAGATCAAATTTGGTATAAATATAGTTTGAGTCCCGGAGGATGACAATGGATAGTCTGAATCCCGAAAATCATCCCCCAAGGAGATGAAATAGGGATGAAAATGTGGATAAATCCCATTTAGTTCAAATTTGGTATAGAGATAGAAGGAGTCCCAGGTAAGGACAGTGCATAGTGTACATCCTAAATCATCTCCTGAGGGGGTGAAATGAGGGGTGAAAATTTGGATAGAACCGATTTAGATGAAATTTGGTATGGAGGTAGTTCGGAGTCCTGGGGAAGGACTTAACATAATTTAAGTCCAGAAATCATCTCCTAAGGGGGTGAAATGGGGTATGAAAATTTGGATGGAACCCATTTACGGTATAGCGAGTTGGAGTCTTGGGGAAGGACATAGGATAGTTTACTCCTGAAAATAATCCCATAAGGGGGTGCAATTGGGGGTGAAAATTTGTTTGTGACCCATTTTGATGAAATTTGGTTGAAAGATAGTTTGAGTCCTGGAATATGACAACGGATAGTTTTAATCCCAAAAAACATCCTCTCAGGGATAAAATAGGGGGTGAAAATTTGGATAAAACCCATTTAGATGAAATTTGGTAAATAGATAGAAGGAGTCCTAGGGAAGGACAATGCATAGTTTTTATCCCGAAAAATCATTTCCTGAGGTGGTGAAATGAGGGTTGAAGATTTGGATAGAACCCATTTAGATGAAATTTGGTATAGAGAGAGGTAGAGTCCTAGGAAAGAACATAGCATTTTTTTTATTCCGGAACACATAAAAGGAGGAAATCATCCCCTAAGGGGGTGAGAAATGGTGGATGAACATTTGGATTGAACCCATTTACGGTATAGCGATAGATAAAGAAGGACATAGGACAGTTTTATCCCGAAAATCATCCCCTAAGAGGGTGTAATTGGAGGTGGAAATTTGTTTGTGACACATTTTGATAAAATTTGGTTGAACGATAGTTTGAGTCCTGGAAAAGGACATATAATAGTTTCTATTCCAGAAATCATCCCCTAAGGGAGTCAATTGGGGGTGAAAATTTGGATGGAACCCATTTACGGTATAGCGGTAGTTGGGAGTCCTGGGGAATAGGAACATTAACATTACATAAGTAAATTGACGTTCCAAGGGTAAAGGTACCTTATGGCGGCCTTAGTTTTGAAGATGTTTTCTAAAACGGGGTAAAAATGTTTAAATTACAAGTCAGTTAATTTAATCCTACGGTTTAGTAGAAAAGGTCCTTACGGCCGTGTGATATGAAAATATGCAAAATAATACTGAAAAAAGCCTACATGCATCGATACCCTTTCCTTCATACAATCCATACTAATATTACAAATGCGAAAGTAACTCTGTCTGTCTGTTACCTTTTCATGCTTAAACCGCTGAACCGATTGAGATGAAATTTGGTATAGAGATACTTTGAATTTCGGGGCCTTCCCAAAGAGTCCTTACTAAAGATAGTTTATATCTGGAAATTCATCACCTAAGGGGGTGAAAAGGGGGAGTAAGTTACGATATAAACGAGTTCCGCGCGGACGAAGTCGCGGGCAAAAGCTAGTCATAATAATATATATAAGTTACACCTCCTTTATCTGTGCTTCCAACCAAATATAGTAAAAAACAGAAAAAAAACATAAGTTACATGCACATTCAATTTAACTTAATCATCCTAAAAAAGAAACTTTCACAGAATAAACCCTTATTTAAGTATTTATTGCTGTAAATTTAGATAACAATTAAATGTTCATTAACTAGTTTAATTAAAACTAATAAACTTAACTTTTAACTTCAAGGCTTTCCCGCCATCTGGTTAGGCAACATTTTCCCGCGTTTTCACTGACCATAAACTTACGCATCCAGCCAGTTTTGGTACATTGGCTGGCCAACTCTCACCGTGATCATAAATGGTCGTGATTGGAATCATTGGTAATGTTAGCACACGCAGTTGTACGGAATAAATTATCGCATCTTGAATTAATTAGCTCGAACTAATTGCAGTAAATAAAGGTGGTCAAGTGTAACCGTATTTACATCGTGGAAACTTCAAAAGGTAGCACAGCCATACTTAAATATCCGTTAGATTCGATTAAGGCATACACACGTAAAGACGGACTGGGAAAATTATTTCCAGAAATACCAAGTAAATTATTAGTATCGTACTAAATTGTATAGTTGGACTTTAAAATTGAATCTCAGAAATAACACAGAGCCGTAGGAAATGTAGCAGTATTCATAAATGCATGTAATTTAAGTATTACATAATGGAATGCAAGTAAAGTACCAACTTTACAAGTTTTGCGTCACCTTACTTGTTTTGTTATTGGCATCTTGGCATGCCGTATGTTTCTTGCAGCGGGTTGGACGGCTTTCTTCCTAATGGCGTTGCATAGTGTCCACTTTCAAGTGTTTGAACGTTGTGGCTGTGATTCCAAGGGAAATAGCGGCGATAAAATTATACATAGATATATCTTCCATAACTATTCATGTGGAGGTCTTTCAGCGGAAATGTTTGAAACATCGTCAGAAACATACTGAGGCAAGGTATTTATTAAGATTGGATAATTTGACATAATAGGTCGAGATTCTCGTGTTCCTCCGAAAATTTACTTTTACTTTTCTCCGAACCGGTCTTACACACCTGGCCAAATGGCCACGAAGCCGGGGACATAATGAATATTTATAAGGGTATTCATTTAACTTGCATATTAAGTATAAACTTTTAATGTAGGAAAAGGACTGAGAATATTAACAGTTTTCATTAGCGAATAAGTAATTAACGAGAACGACTGTAAAATCGTAGCGATAGGTATGTACGATAATATTTTCCAATCCTTTCCGCACATAGGTAGTTAAATATAGGTAATGAAATAGTTTTAATTCCCACTGAGGTATGTAATTCATACGTAATAAACGAGTTTACGTCTATGAATCACCGTCAACGACTTGCGGTTTTTGAACTTTAATTAACTACGGTTCTAAAGCACCTATTACAGTATGGCGTGGCGCCCCATAATGACATTAGGACTTTAATATGTATAGGTACCATCAGCCAAAAAAGCGGTCTACCACTTTTGGACCTTATTTTGTATGCATTAAAGTCGAAAAGTGGTAGACCACTTTCTTGGCTGACTGTACCTACCTTATACCTACTAGATACTAATTATACAACCTACATAGATACCGTGATATCCACGATCGCCACTAAGTCCCTGATTGTAAGTCATAAACAAAATATAGTTAGGTATAATTATCTTGCTTATAAATATTTTTTCCACCGTTCGTACCATTGGTGTATCCGTTCTCAGATAATTTTGAACGTAACCGATCCAACAGGATCAGGGTATCGTCATTAACTAGGATAATCGTGAACTTAATTCAATGCATTACGGCACACAAAATATCTCATTATTTTAATAGCTGGTTCCTGGATCTGGTTCGTCTATTAACTAATCCGGCACTCCCTCCCTCGGATTCCCATCACGCTTCTAGCCCGTGACGAAATAACAATTGTCTCATCCATCACGAATGATTTAAATCGTGCCGTAGATACCTGGCGTGGCGTATTGACACACTAGAAATTTAAACAAAGGGTTGTTTTTCATGAAACTACTGCACTCTTCTTAATAAAATTGTTTAGATTTTAAACATGATGTCCACAAACTTTTTTTTACATACATATACCGCTATCACAGTGTATGATTAATACCAAATAAATAAATATAAATATAAATAAATATAAATATCACAGCGCCTGTGTTGAAAGGAACGCAAAAGCTCTATTTGTTCCGTACGTTTAGTTAAACGTTTCTGTGGAAATCTCATGGTCGCGCTACACTTGGGGTTCGTGTTCGCGTTGCGTCGTTGCCTCTCTTTCATTTGCCGTAGGAAGAAAAAAGATGCAACACGAATATTTGGGCAAATGCCGCCAAGTGTAGCACTCCATCACATACATCTATGTTTTTCTTTGAATTTGAAGTTTCTTAGAGACAGAGAGCTAGATTTCGGTATAGATCTATATAATGTATTTGTTCGTTATGGTCGTACGACACTTGGCGGTGTTTGCCCAAATATTCGTGTTGCATCTTTTTCCTTCTTACGGCAAATGAAAGAGAGGCAACCACGCAACGCCAAGAGAAGTGCCAGCATGAAATAAAATAAATTATTGCTACAAACGAAACGTAGCAATATTTGCACTCGCGCTATCTCGAGTGGAACGGAACGCAACGTGTACGTTCGAATAGCCATCGCCGTGATTGGGCCAACGGCGCCATGCTCGCGATCGTCCATTTTGACATTTATCACGTTGTGGAACATGTAGACGAAGTTATAAATTAATTTAATAAACATGGCTATGTTAGCGGAACCTCGTCGTAAACAGAAAGTGATTAATCTGCGTGCCAAAAACAGCGATTGGAGCAAAGATGCTAATAAATTCGGACAGCGTATGTTGGAGAAAATGGGTTGGAGTTCCGGGAAGGGGTTAGGTGCGAAAGAAAATGGAATTGTTGAACATGTTGTGGCAAAGTACAAAAATGACGAGAAAGGCTTGGGCTTTGAGGATCGCAATGACCAGTGGACTAAACACGAGGATGATTTTAACGCTCTTCTCTCGAATTTATCGAATGGTAAGTTTGTTTAAGTCTTTCAGTCACTCTGTCAAAAGGCATTACTGTTACTTGATTAGGAAATATTACATGAATACCACATGTTAAACTGACAGTACTTATTGTACTATTTTAGTTCATTGTAAAAGAATATTAAATACCCTATACTTTTTTCAGGTGACCCAGATGACAAAGAGCCACAAACCCATAGTGGTGTTTCTTTAGAAGTAAAATCAAAGAAAAGCAAGGCAAGAGTTCACTTTCACAAGTTTACACGAGCTAAAGACTTATCGCGCTATAGTGAAAAAGACCTAGCCAATATTTTTGGTAAAAAGGCACTCAAACCTGAGGGGAAAAAAGAACAGCTACTGAAGGATGATTTAAAACCAACAGAACAATTTTTCACTGAAAAGGGCAGCATGGAAGACTATTTTAAAAATAAATTAAAAGCTTTAAGTACTAAAAATAAGGTGTCTTTACCTGTTAGTGAAAATAGATATGAAAATGATGCTGATTGTGCTTTCCAAGGATTCTCGGGCACCACTAATGTTAACCCCGAGTCAGAAAATACTTGTCCTGAATTTGGATTTTCATATCATAGTTCTAGTGTACAAAATACACATAAAGAAGAACCTATAACACAGAATGATGAAACACCGGAACCTGAAGAAACTTTAGAAAATGTCAAGAAAAGTAAGAAAAAAAATAAAAACAATAAAAAATATGTCTCTGATGAGGTATTGGAAACAGCCAGTACAGTGAATGAGAAAAAGAACTCCATAATCAGTGAAAGTGATATTTGTATACCTACTGACACTCCCAAGGAAGGTGTAACTAAGAAAAAGAAAAAATCCAAAAATAAGCAGTCTTTGGAGGAAAATGTAAACGAAGATGAAAATCAAGAAGAAAATTATGTCCCAAAAAAGAAGAAAAAAAAGAAAAATAAAAAATCTGATGAATAAGTACTGAAGTTTTTTGTTTCCAATTATGTTATGAATATGTAGTTATTTTTATAGGGTCCTACTAAATCATTGTAGATTTCTCAATTTTGTATTAAATTCATGTCCCACCCACGATATCTGGCAACTTGAGTCGATTAAAATATTTCCAAGAGAACGCAATTCAATTCGGATGAGAATAGCTATGGAACGGAACGTACGGCCGCCATTTTGAAACGCATGCGCGCTCTGCCCCACCCACTGCCATGATGCATAGTTTAGTGGTGTCCGTGTTACGAAGTTGATTTGAAATTTCGAACTGTTCCTATTAAAAACTGAAAATAGAGCTGCATTGGACAGTTAACACTCAGAAAATAACTATTCCAAGACTTAAAACGAAGTGACTTTGTTATAAAAGTGGTAATCAACCTATTGTCCGAATTTTATTCCTGTATCAAGCTAATTTGGCGAAATCGTCAAATAAAAGTAAATGTAATTGTTGCGGTGCATCACTATACCTGTCAGCTGTAAATGTCAAAATTGACGGCTGGCTGTTTGTTCACATGTGCACGTGTTTATTTTCAACCTCAGAATTTTACTCGATTTTCAACTATTTTCTTTCTTTTTATCTGTAAAAGAACTGAAAAGGGTCAGATAAATTACTGAGGATCCATCATTTTATTCAATAGACATGGTAATACACGAAGAAAGTGAGTCTCCAGTAGAAATAGCTGTCATAAGGAAACCTGAAATCCTGGAGCCGAAGAAGTATCTTATGATCAACAACCACATCCGAGAACTCCTCGATAACGGTGACAGCCTATCAGAATCATCCCCCGGGGACGAATTATTACAACCGTCTGAAAACGAGTCGAGAATAAACAAAAACAACTCAAAAAAATCGAAGAAAAGGAAGATTATCTCTGAAGAATTCAGCTCTAAAGTTACCCAAATCTGTGAAAGTGATTTGTTAGAGCTAAGAACTGTTTATCAAAATTGTTTGACAGTTATTAATAAAATTGAGTCAAAGTATGGACATTTACTGAACATTGATACGCCCAGTAGTTTCCGACGTGATATTTATGCTGACTATGAAAATCAGAGATATGATTCAGTTTGTAACTCTAAAAAGAAAAAAATTGTATTTGATGATGACGGACAACAACATACACAAGAAATTGAAGACCACATTTGTCTGAATATGCCTACGAAATATGCAACACCAGCATCCTGTAGCATAATGACAGATAGTGAAGATTACAGTGTGTCCTTACCAGATGACTTGCCAAGCTTAACAGAACTGCTACGGGATCCACATTTAAATCACCGAAACAAAGTAATTGATAAAATTAAGACTATTAAACAAGATCATTCCTATGAGCTCAAGTTTAACCGGCCAGCGTTGATACAGGCTATAAAACGAGATCCAGAACAAGTGTTAGGGTTTACGGGGGTCAATCTTGCTTCGCTGCCTGGTTATCATTAAATTAAGCTAAGATTGTTTTTAAAATAAATTACCCAATGATAAAATTGCATTTTTATTTTATGTAGGTACTTTAAATCCAGAGTTTAACCCTTCTTTGCATGATTTTTTATTTATTTTTGAAATAAATCACTATAATGTCAGTTGACCTCCACATTTTGGTAAAAATATAAAAAAGAATCTATGTGGTAAGTTTTACATGATATCTTTATTTTTTGATATGATGGAAATTTCCATCATTATGCAAACTGACCTTAAGCATATCACAAATACGTTCCATTTCAAGCTATACTGTTCTTGAAACATAAAAGTCTTAAAATAAATATGAATCTCCCGCAAAACTACCTTTAATTAACAGGACAATGTCACCATGCAAAGAAGGGTTAAAAGCCTTCCATATTGTTTTCTTATAAGCAGCAATGTGTGGTAGCTGAAAGATTTATTTATGTTCTTCAAATATATCCTCATGTCCTGACATAGCTTTGACATGCATTCAAATTATGGTTCCTCCTAAAGAAGAGTCCTAAGTCTAGCTGTTGTATGTTACTCACATTAAACTTTCCACTTTTCATGACTGAATCTGGTACATAAAACTGACCATATTATAATTGTTTGATTCTGGACATATTTGATGTAACATAATTATTTAAAACAGGCTATTATTGTCCCTTTTAAAGGTTCTTTTATATCAAATACTTATTCGATACCTGTCACCGGCCTGTATAGTGTATAGCATCATAATGAGATTATTTGAATACCATTCTGTTATAACCCCACAAAATAAACAATGTCACTCAAATTTGAACTTTATATCTATGTGACTGAGGATGGTTCTGTAGGCATTGAAATAGATAGTATTTCTGGCACCACAAAGTATAGAATGACCATTGTCTGGTTCAATGATACCAAATTAGACATGCGTTTGGCGAAATTTGCGTGCAATCGATTTAATACCTTATGGCTCAGTAATAAGAGAGAGAAACCCTAACCGTTTAGTTGATGAACGCGTTTTGATAAGTTGCATGTGGTCATATTGCAGACTGAATAATGATGTGGCCGCATACCTGACGGCTTTATGAAGTTACTGGAATTTGGTGTCTAGGTTCTGTTACCTACTTAATTATACAGTTTCAGGGTGCGAAACTCCTCCAGATCAGTGTTACCTGTAGAACTCGGTACACTTTACTTTAGGCCTTAACTTTTTAATTAGTCTGTAGTTTTCCCAGTCACCGATGTCAGTAGCAAAGTGGCTGAGGAGCCTTGTTACGTTACGTTTCCTAGATTCATTCAACCATCCATGAAGATAGTAGCTGCTGGACTAGCTGGAGACTCAAATCCTCTTTTACTTACTTCTTCGAGAACTGTTATCTCAAAGAGGGGTATTTTTTCTGCTTCTCTGCTAGGAAACATGGATGGTTGCCAAAATATACGTACCTAAACCAACAACCAATACACGTACCTATATACCTATAGCAACATGTATTTGTTTCGTAAGGCACTTATGTAACAACGATCTGCGCTATTCTCTTTTTAACTCAGATTTTTATTTAAAGAAAATATTTCCAAACAAAGGAACTCCATCGGCATGGTCCTTCGAACCGGATATTAAACAAAACACACGATAGATTGATGAATGTTGAAGGAAGTGATGGGTACATTACATTCCTTCTTTGTGTAATCTAAAGTTAAATGATACTAGCTTGAATTTGAGATAACTACTAAGCATTATTACGTATCTAGCTTATAGCTATAGGGATCTAAAGTAAAGAGCTTTAGCCTACCTAGGTATATGAAGTACCTAATCCAAATATTTTTTATTCACATTCCATTTTTTTTTCATTCGTTTTTATTTATTTTCTATCCCCTTGTTTCCTATACCTAACTAATAGCAATTTCAGCGTCATTTGAAACATTTGGATGCATAACGTAATTCAGGTCACCGTAATACTAAAATACTTTACGAATTTCAGAAGTTCAACTCCGTAACTACTGTTAACGCTATTGTGTCATTTGAAACCTTACGCACAAGTAGGTAGATCACCGGCTACGTCAGGTAGCTGAGGGCTTATCGAATCGATATTCAAGACTTCTCCCTTGCTTTCCCAAGATGTTTAGTCAATACGGTCCTCACGACACCTCGCTACCGCTAAGTTCTTAGTAAACAAAACACTGGTACATTTACATAGCCGTACGCTCCGTGCCGAATGCTCTTGTTTTGTCTGTTAACCCGACCATTGACAAAATATCCGAAGACCACAAGAAGTCTTAGAACGCTGTACACGTTCGACTTTGGCAATATAATGCGTTTAGTGCCTTCTGATTTCAAACAAGGCAGTTCTGTAATCTCATACGGCGTTGGCCTGCGTCATCATTAGACGCCTACGACAAAACCTTCCGCATACGATTAAAATATAAAGTTAAAAAGAAAAACAGACGATGCGTTTGAGAAGACTTTTAAAAGAAAAATAAAATACTGGCCGTTCATGAATTTCCCGGCGGTAACTTTGTGCTGTGTTAAAAAAAGTTTTATAAATATAAATTTTACGTGGTTTCGTAGCACCGACTACGAGTAACAGTTAAAAAATTCAAACAGATTGGTTATTCGATACGTAAATGTGTAACAACGAATGCGTGAAGTGATTGATATATGTAACGTGAGACGGTGATCGCATGATGAAACTGGATAACTTTGGATTTGAAAAATTACAGGTCCGTATTTTTTATTAGACTCCACTCCACTTACATACTTACCTACTCGTAGGTACTGGTCCAGGCAATGAACTGACAACTTGTATGGAAAAACTGATAATTTTGGAAATAATTTATAGTAGCTAATTGTTTCCATGTACCTATATTATCATTATTATCAAAAAAATTCAGATATCAAAAAAAATATTACTTACTTAAAACTAGCTTTTGAAGAGTCAGAAAAAAGATAAATGTTTTTATCATTATTTTGGTTCATTTACATTCGCTCTATTTCTATTCAAGATAAATCATACAAAAGAAGACAATGTATAAATCTATAAAATTACTTCCGGATCTTCCTTTTAAAATTAAATAAACAAAAATACCGCTAGGTAGGTTTTTCAAAACCGTATTTTTCCTGGAGTACGTACCTAGAGGTACCTACTTTAGTACATTATGATACAAGTGTGCTATGTTGGTCATTACACTCGAGTCGGTTTTTAAGCCTGAGCCGAAGGCGAAGGCTTAATGGAGACGAGAAGTGTAATGACCAATGCTCACGTGTTTCATACGACGTTTTTCAAAATATTTGCGAGGAAAAAAAAAAAGATGAAAATGTTAAGATATGTAATGAAAAGGCACTAGTGCGATAATGTGATGTAAAAGTCACGGCATGGGTAATATTCTGCATTATTTTGCTAATATTTAAAAAGATATGTAATGAAAAGGTACTAGTGCGATAATGTAATGTAAAAGGCACGGCATGGGTAATATTCTGCATTATCAGTGTAAATACGCTGTAATAAGACCTACTTTACGAGCAGGTGTGTTGAAAAATGTTTTATGCTTCTTCCTAGTATGTTTTAATTGGAATTACATTCCCATACTTACACCATCGATCTGTTTTGGGCTTTTAGGCCAAAAGTTGTGGGACTTGTGGGATAAGTAGGTAAAGTTGTGTTTAATTTTAAACCGTTACGGAATGCAACCAATCGAAATACAATGCAATAGGTACATTATTAAAAGTATGAGTTTAATTAAACTGCCTCTTTACTCATCTTTAATGTATAGCAACACCTTTTTCAACAGTATATAATATACCTAGAATGGTTATAAATTATAATCTTTGATTTTAGCCAATTTGAAGAGGCTGTTATCGATTCGTTAAATTTTATTGGCGTTTTACACCGTGAACTCTGATATCGTATAGTTTTTATATCCATACCGATTGTATAATGTGCCATAACGCAGAATTAATTCACAACTCGTAACTCTGATGAATTTAATGATAGAAACCGTGGATCTGGAGAAAGTGGTCTTTAACCGTTGTAAACTCGTGATGCCGAGATCATAATGCATTAATCCATAATAATGAAAATATAACGCAGCTACTCCAATTACTAAGCCAATGAATCCTTAGGGGGCTTTTCCACCGGAGGTAAACTAACTTATTAACCATACAAGTCGGTATTACTAAGTGATTTGTACCTAGTAGTAGTAAACACTTTATTGCACAAAAAAACAAGTATACATAGCAGAGAAAATAAAAACAAGATGATTAGTAGGATATTTTGATTGTTAGTATTAGTAGTAGGTGTTATTAGTAGGTATACTTACTTGGCCTCTTATGGTAACGCTGCTTAGTACTGGGTGTCTGAAGGAATACCAGCATAACAGGTGCCGGTTAATGTACGGCCATGATAATGTACAGCCATGATAATGTACAGCCCAATAATACGCGTCCATTGGACGCGTATTATCAGGCCGTACATTATTGGGCCGTGCATTATCACCCTGAGCAAATTCGGTACGGGGCAATAATTGGAAGCCAATCTTGTACGACCTGATAATGTACAGCCCAATAATTGGTGTCCATTAAAAAGTCTCCAGCGGGTCGACGCCACCCCGCTTCGCGGGGTGGCTATTTCCAGTCTGAGGGACACAAGTGAACCCTAACCTAACCGACCTAAGGCAGAGTTCGCTTTTGACAGGCAGCAAACTTGGTCCGGGGCAATAATTGGAAGCCACCTTTGTTCGAGCTGATAATGTACGGCCCGATAATACGCGTTCACTTTTTGTGGCTTCGTATTATTGGGCTGTACATTATTGGGCCGTGCATTATCACCCTGAGGAAATTCGGTACGGGGCAATAATTGGAAGCCATGCACCTTTGTCCGGGCTGATAATGTACGGCCTGATAACACGCGTCCACTAAAAGTGGATGCGTATTATCGGGCTGTACATTATTTTGCTGTACATTATTGGCTCCCCCAGCATAACACGGTCATCGGGCTGGTGCCGCCTTCGCATTTTTGAAGTTTAAAAACCGGCCAAGTGCGAGTCGGACCATTATCTTTATAAACGGCAAAAAAATCACGTTTGTTGTATGGGAGCCCCCTTAAATTTTTAATTTTTTTTTTGTATTTGTTGTTATAGCGGCAACACAAATACATCATCTGTGAAAATTTCAACTGTCTAACCATCACGGTTCATGAGATACAGCCTGCTGGTGACAAACGGACAGACAGACAGACAGACAGACGGACAGCGGAGTCTTAGTAATAGGGTCCCGTTTTACCCTTTAGGTAGGGAACCCTAAAAAGGCACGATATTCGCCTAGTTTACGTATGTTCTTACCAAAGGCCAGGTAATTCACATTTAATTTACATGGTCAAGTGGATACTAAAAGGAAAACTCCAAGTAAGTATCTAGTCATACAAAATCACTTAAACTGACTCAATAGAAACCGTCTCTAACTGGCACAATACCATAACGTACTACATATTAAGTATAATAACCACCCACTTTATGAGATTAAATCTCACAATGCGTCAAATGAACTGATGAATCTACAGAATAACAAGGCATATCCCTAGGCGCATTAGTAGGCAGGCATTTTGATTAGACACTTACTAGCTAGGAGAACGGGTGGCCTTACCTTCATTTTATGTTAGAAACTAGTATTTGTATGAATATGTAGATACGTTAAAGTGTACCCCCTTGATTACTTGTCTAGCTGTTTTGCATCGTGCCTAATCGCTTTTGTTTTGTTTTAGGAACAGTTAGAAATTTCGGTTAGTATGTTTAGAAACAAGCGAGTCATAAAAATAAGTAGGTAGACAAATAAGTAGTTACTAATTATGTCGGCTCGAGAAAAAAACAAGTGTAGGTATTATACACTACTTACATATAGACATAAAAAAATACATAAGCAAAAATATATACTACTACAAAACTACTACATATTCAATACACTATCATTGTGGATGGATTTTAGTCGAATTCTATTTGAATTTAGGTAATCGATTGTACTGAACGTAATCGATTATTTTTACAAAGACATTCCTTTCGTTGACTTAAAGGGAAATAAACTGCACGCAGACAAGATCCAGGATGACTCACTGCGATGAAAGAAACATTATACAGTTTGTGTTTATCAAACGTTACAGCTAATATGTGGGCGGACGCAATAACTAAACATATCTGATTCCTAATTATGCTGGGTGTTGTATAGGAGTGCTGAGTGGGACGGACATGATAGGTATTCCCTATCATATAAATTCGCTGAATCACGATACAACGGTATTCAAAAGAAAAGAGCCTTCCATGCTAAAGACTCATCGTCAACATCATCTTATTCTGGCCGATTTCGTCATCGGCCAGTATCAGTCCACTGCTTGAATTGCATTGAAGCGTTCATAGCCCCGCGGCGCCTGCGAATCGGAAACGATAACGCAGGTAAAGCAAAGATGGCAGCGGTCAGTCATTGGATGGGTGACCGCCTGTTTGAGTGGTTACTATAAATGAGCGCTTCCGTGCTTTGGAAGGCACGCTAAGCAGTTGATTCCGGATGCTGTCTATGACAGTAGTCGTTAAGCCGAGTTAGAGGCCTTCGGGCGGCTCAAGAACCTCTAACAGTCGAGTTGCCCACTCACTTGACAAAGGGGGGACAACCTGTCAATTGCGTCCGCAGGAGCTACCTTTTTTTACCCTGCACGTGTCCCCTGGGTGGTACTAAAAAGTGACAAACTCAAAGGCCAAATAAACCCTGCACGTGTCCCCTGGGTGGTACTAAAAAGTGACAAACTCAAAGGCCAAATAAACCCTGCACGTGTCCCCTGGGTGGTACTAAAAAGTGACAAACTCAAAGGCCAAATAAACCCTGCACGTGTCCCCTGGGTGGTACTAAAAAGTGACAAACTCAAAGGCCAAATAATGTATGCCATACGATACATACATGGTATTAACACGATAGGTACAAAATTAACACTTACTTACCTAAAAGTTGTAAAGTGACAAAATATACAAAAGAAAATAGAAGACTAGATAGGTACTTAATTTAAAATGCACTAAAAGGAAGCATGCAACTTGATACTAAAAACTTAAAAAAACGATTTATATTGGACTAAATGAAAATAACCATATGTCGTGGCAGAGAATAGGCGCTGGCTCAGCATAATGACGTGGCAAGCCACATCGCTGATATTCTGCCAGGACCTTTAAAATAATAATAAGATAAGCATTGGATATGCATAATAATATGTATAAATGCTATTAAAGTTGGTGGTCTATAACGGACTCTAAGTACCAAGTAGGTAGTACCAAGTAGTACCTATGTATAATCTAGTCATAATATATTTGGGTTATTCTCACCTGTTAACTAACACCAATTCGTTACCTGGGGGGCTAGCACAACTGACACAACAAGCGCGACGCGAGTCGAGAGAATCTACCCACCTCTTTCTAGTTTGCACAATACGAGTGAGACAGGAGTCGCTGAGTCGCGCGCGACACGACTTAGCAGCAAGTTGTGCTAGACGTACAGTGGTAACAGCTGGGAATATTTTTCCCGAGTGACACCGAGTACTTTAGTAAATAGGTAGTAAATTATGGGAATAATATTCCCAGTAGTTCCCACTGGTAAAAGATGGGAAAAAAATTCCCGGCTGTTACAACTGGTAACAATTTGGTGGTAAGAGGTGTATTCCCACCTCTTACCCAAATAAAGTTGAAGCGCGCCCAAAATTTACATCTGCTTTAACTAAGGTTGACTGGTAGAGAATGCTTTATGAGATTAAGTGGTTTGTCAGGATCGTAGCAAATGGAGATCCGTGATCTCTGCCTACCCCTCTGGGAAAGAGGCGTGATTATATGTATGTATGTATGTATGTATTAAGTCCGCCTTTTGTACTATAAGTTCTTCGTTTGTCCAATAAAGATTGAATAAGAAAAAGGTCAGACAATGCACCGTCGATGAAAATGATGGTTTGGCACTGTATCAAGGTATTTGAATAATGTTAAGGTCCAAAAGTGCTAAACATTCAATTTCCTCGACTGTACATAAGTACGCGATGTTAGCAAGCTGGTCATTTTCTTTTGTACCTAATGATTCCTCTTGATCTTAAGAAAGCAACGAGACAGGTGCATTGCATACTTATACTAAGTAGTTTGGTATATACGCGTATAAAATTTGCTCTTTAACTTCACTCATACATTTTCTAAAGGTGAAACTATGGAATGAGCAGTTGTTGCCGTTTCTGGAATTTAAAATTAGCAACACATGAAACAAGTCGTGACATGTGCGGCCGGACAAGCCGCCTTTATAATGGTGTGAATAGCGTTCATTAAATGATGCGTCAGCCACCTATCGGCTGTTCAGCCAGACCCTTTGATAGGTCAGTAACATGCCTCAGCAGGTACGTGTCACTTAGTCAAAAATAAAAAGTTAACCATCTACCTATGGGCAGGTAAATATGACAAATGAACGATGTTGCAATCCTTTAGTAATAATGAGAAATAAGTAGTTTTTTTAAACTTTAACCCATGTTAGGAGAAGTTGAAGTCAAGGCTGTCTGTGGGCGGCAACCCACATGTCGCTACAACCGGTTACTTGCCACAATATCTTTAGCCAAATATGGAATAAAATATTACTGAAGTCATCTCATATTAATTGCAACAGTGTACGCTATTTTGTAAGTTGGAATCCGTTATGCAATCTATGAAATTCGGCAATGTTGTAGCGCGGAAAAGTTATGCATTTAAATGCATTGTTTATGTGGTTAGTCTATTCGAGATTGCGTAACTTTTGGTGTTGGTTTCTTCACTGCCTATTGTTAAAGTTTCAAGTATAGTATCAGGATGGGTATTTTCATGTTTTAAGATTAGGTACTGCGTTATTGAAGTAATATACCTATTTAAAACTGTGTACCTATTTACCTACGTATTATTTCCATTATCTATAAAATTCATTGTAAAATGAATACCTACCTATAACCTTAATTTCAACATTTGATAGCTAGTGAATTATTGCCATGAATTTTAATTCAACTATTGTCGCACCTTACCTGCTGACTTGTAGGCAAACTTTGAAAGTAGATTCTCACCTATGTCTTCTTAGAGAAGGCAGTAATTAGGCTATTTAGTGCTGAAAACCTATCATAGTTAATATGTTACGACCTAAGTATCTACGGCGAAACCAGTCCAACCACTTACGCAAAGTGCGTGTTTTACACAAAATATAAATAGGCAACGAACATTCATGCTTTTCACAACATTACTGCATACTCGTAGGGCATTAAAGTCTGTGTTAAAAGGCTAATAAATTCAAGACCTAGCTTTACATGTACCGTATAGTTACTTAGTTCAAGCAAGGAGTGTCACGCCACTCCTGGATCCCCGTGAGAACCAGCCTTTAGAGTTAATCGATTTGCAATATTTGTTTATCACATTAATATTGAGTCGTGGCTTGCGTCTGTGTGTAATCGTTTAATTATATTACCTAAGTGCCTACCTACTTGCGCTTGGGCTGTTTAGAGTTTCTGGATTTCATCATAAGTAATTTATATTCCTGACACAGCAGCAACTCCTGATTACGTTCTTCTTCTTCTTCTTGGTCGTATGCCTGAGTGACGATGACTTATATGGGTAGGTACTCTCTCGAACACTGCTCTCGGGGCTGTTTGATCTTGAGCCTTTTGCACGGTTGCCTGTTAGTGTGGACCCAATCTTCTTGGACCACATCTGTCCATCGCCTGGGCGCACGACCTCTGCCTTCCATCAATACGCCCAGTAATTATGCGCCTTTCTACCGTATAGGTATCAGCGCCGCGTCTAATCGTGTGTCCGACGAATTTGAGGACTCTCTGAGTTTTACATGGTGGACAGCCTTGATGTGACCTATAGGTAGGTACTGGCACGGAAAACCCTCAATAGTTAACAATTTCTTAGGTTTCATTAGGAGGTCAAGTTATTCGAGATGGTCGATGCTTTTGACTTCTAATATAATCTAAAGCAAAGCAATGTGGTATCTCCATTGAAACCATTCGAACTTTTCCAATATTTTCCTGAACATATTATAACTAAGTATACAAATTCGTTCTGAAAATGGCTTGTAAAAATTGTTGTTGTTGTATTTAGTGGACTAAACACCACCTGAAAGAGTATTAAAAGCTCCTCTATTTGAAATGTTACCATCAATTTTTGTTGAGAAGTGAGATACTTATGTAGTTAACGGAAAACAGTGTAATTCGAATCTATTCTCCATATATTTATCCCACTTCAATCTAGCTAGTACTTACTCGTAATATGATTCTCAAGCAAATCGTCTTAAGTTTCAACATCATATCGTACGCAGTTGTGGATAATCGACTATCGAAGTTGTTGTTGTATTTAGGGGACTAAACACCACCTGAAAGAGTATTAAAAGCTCCTCTATTTGAAATGTTACCATCAATTTTTGTTGAGAAGTGAGATACTTATGTAGTTAACGGAAAACAGTGTAATTCGAATCTATTCTCCATATACTTACTCGTAATAGATTCTCAAGCAAATCGTCTTAAGTTTCAACATCATATCGTACGCAGTTGTGGATAATCGACTATCGAGTTTCAATGTTTTGCATTGTCCATCAGGAAACAAAGCTATTGTGAAACGTGCTCGTCAATTTTATCACGGTCCGAATCGATTTTGCGAGGTCGGTTTGAAATTGAATGGAGGAGAGTTTGCACGCACCTGTGTACATTGGTAGTAGTCCTGTTACATTGTCTTTTTCTTCTTGAAGTCGGCTCCTCGCTCGTGTAAGATACGTTTATGTCTTCTGCTAGAGCAGTGTTTTTCAACCTTTTTCATGGCGCGACCCCCCTAGAGTAAGAATCCAAGCAGCCGCGACCCCCAGGGGGGTCGCGACCCACAAGTTGGAACACTGTGCTAGAGGAACAGATCAAACGAGTGCAGTAAAGTAACGGTGGTGGTCGGTCCGTATGGACACCAATAAGGCGCTGCCAATGGTGGCACTTCATACATGGCACTGTCAATCGATTCAATTACTTCCATGACCTTAATAATAGGCTACTATAGACCAAAAGTTTAGTGAGAACAAATCAGAGCTATTCAATTCAATTCAAATAATTTATTTCGGAACATTGTCCATAGTTGTTAGTAAAAGCAAAAACATATGAAAAACTTAATTCTAGTGTTAGTGGGTACATGAAATATAAACATTAGGTATTAAACCAAACAATGAATATCGTTCCAGTGTTTCTGGATACGGCCTTCAAATCTGTCAACAATGGTACTCAGTAGAGTGTTTGGGCTGCCCCGAATTCTGCGCACCACGGATGCTACCCTTTTGCGCATAATAGCGGCAAACCCGTCAACATGCGCATCAGCGAACATCCCCGACGCGCTACAGAAACGAGGCAGCCCCAACAGTATCCTGAAACCATTGTTGTACTGTACTCTTAGAGCACTGATAGCCTTCTGCGTGTAGTTAACCCACAGGCTGCAGGTGTAGAAAGTCTGGCAAAAAGCTTTAAAAAGCGTTAACTTAACTTGCTCTGAACACCTTGCAAACCTGCGGGCCACCATGTTGCACCGGACTGCCAGCGCTCTCCTCTCCCTTTCTATGTCCAAGTCATCACAGAGGGACTCGGAGACCCAATGGCCAAGGTACTTAAATTTTGAAACCTGTTTTAGCGGGGTGCCATTTAATTTGACAGGTGGTATTGTGTACGTTTTCTTTCCAGACTTAAAAAGGAGCAACTCGCTTTTCGCGACGTTGTACCTTAAGCCATGGGTCTCCACGTACCTTTCACAGATACGCAGCAGTGTGTCCAACGCACTGACGGATGGGGTCAGCAATGCCCCCATAACTATAACTACGCACTTCGAAATTCGGTATCTACATCTCTATCGTACTTACAATATTCGAGTGACAATATGCAGATATACTCGTACGAACTACGAGTTTCGATTTTGATGATGATCCTTTTTTTCAGACGGCAGAACGCAACAGCGGCTGGGAGACGCATAGGGTGCGTCTGAACCGCGTTCCCGGCTACGGCTTCGGAATCGCCGTGTCTGGGGGGAGGGATAACCCCCACTTCGCGAGTGGGGACCCCTCCATAGCCGTGTCGGATGTGCTGCGCGGGGGACCGGCGGAGGAGAAACTACAGTAAGTATAACTATTGAACGCCAAGAACAGCTAAAGGTGCCGTGTGTTGTCCTGCCCGCAGCGCCAAGGACCCCATCAGTTCAGCCGTCCGCTGTCAAAGCAACCTTCATTCTTTCATATAAGGTTATTTTACTCTCGCATCGGAAATAGGTTGGCGTGTCAGTGTCACTTCAGTACGTGAATAATGTTGTTCGAAAGATCAATATCATCCTCATCGTCATATATTAAGTTTAATCATACCTAGCTTAAGTAGTCAAAGTGTAACTCCACCCAGCTGTGTATAATCGCGACTGTCGGCATAGCCAGTGTCATTAGGTATAAATTGTGTAAGAACAAGTTCGAGAAACTTTTGACAGTTCCTTATAAAGAATTGTCAGAACCTGTAACACTATCGCGTTTATCCCGCTATTAACAATGCGCTTGCTAGTAAACAGTGTGTTACCAGCACGCGCGCATTTATAAACCGGATACTAATATCTTCCATTAGCAATTGTTTGCATGTATTAGCAAATCATAATTATGTAAATTAACTGCACAATTAAATTTCCAAAATTCGAAATAAACAAACATCTACCTTGATGACGTCGTAATAAACAAGGTAGGTGGTCATTTAGATTGAAATTTACTTTGCTGTACTGTGTGTTTGTTATAAAATTTATGAGTACTTGATTGAAAAGCCCACTTGCCAGTAAAGCACTGTATACCTACTATACAGTCGGACATAATTCTACCAGCTACCGTTATTTAACAGTTACATTAATTAATCCGCATTTAATCTCCCAATGAACACATTAATTAGTGCCCTCGTGTACCTAATTGCGTGTAATACGCGATTACCAGGATTACCACGGCGACGATGGCAGTGATTACATACCAGGGCGCGTGACATTCCACACTTTATTGCAAAGTTCATTGTACCGACTGTACCGTACGCCACTAAACATATACGCATAATTATCGTACACCGTGGACCTGCTATCTGTCAAATTTGATACAATGCCTTCTTAGTGATATTCTTCATCTTAGCATTATCTCAGTTGCAGCCTATAGAAGACTTATTTATTATAATATGTGTGAAATATTGAATTTAAGAACATTATTAGGTAATAATAATCTTAACAGAATTAAATAAGAACATTATTAATATTAATCTTTTCTCAAACATGCAATGAAATGTCGTTATTACGTGGGTTATATCAGGCTTCAAAGTATCACGTTTCGGGCGGATCAACTCGAGAGAACTGTAAAGGAATTCCATACGAATTTGAAGGCCTAGGCCGGGAAGTAATTTTTTAAAAATTTTCATTTCACAATTTGTGGCACAGCATCACGGCATTCAGCCATGAAAATTAGTTTGATTTGAGGAGTTTATTTATTTATTTCATTGTATGTTTGAGAAAAGCACAATACATGCCTGGCCGTGAAAAGTCCTTGCCGGCTTCGTATCACTATCCGGCCTCCCTACGGTCGGCAGTATAAATATATACCTACTCACCCGGCAAGCCCTTCTTTCCCGGCGTCTGCAGTACTGAACTATTATATTTCTAGGGTAACAAAGTTGGTTTTGACTAGGTATTGTTTACCTAATTATCTTCTTTATATAAATTACCACTACCTACCTAGTAGATAGTTTCTTGTAAACAAATCTTAGCGCAAATTCTTATTCGAAGCGGAAATGTTTATTAAACTACCATATCCTACGTTCGTTCCTCTATCCACATGAATGAATTAAGTTGTCACTTCGACTGCTGTTAACTGCTTCACTAGTTTCAAGTAAGTATGTATGTATGAATGTTCTTCGCATGGTTGCCCATGGTCAGACTCTGACTTTCCAATACAATTGAGATTAAGCGTTTTGACTTGTTAATCCGGAATTGTTTCATCTTTTCATGTTACGGTAAACAATTCAATTGCAATAGGAATGCACGACTGTGCGTGTGTGCTAACGTGTAAAAAGTTGTATCTTTATAATCGTATACCTACATAACAACACTTAATATTATCCCAGTTGTAAATTAATAACCGGAAAAATTTGGCGCTTATGCTTAACTGAATGAACAGATTAAATAAAACTTTATGGGTTTCTTTGTTGCATATGGAACCCTAAAAATGTGCCTTTTAGTCTATTATAAAAAAATGTCCTTATCATAATAAGTTGCCATGTTATCATTTGCACTCAACTCGGGCTTAAATAAGGCTTTGTAGTGAATGAGAGGGATATCAACCTTTGAGAGTTGTTTAAGTCTGTTTTCACAAGTCACTACCGTACCCTGGCACAATCGTACCCAGTTTACCCTACATTTCTATACCAATATTATAAAGAGATAAAGTTTGTGGTTTGCATTTAGAATCCTGTTTTAATAATCTACCTGCGTTATATTTTAAGGGTAGAAGTATATATGATATATTTCACCCCGCGGCTTCGCCTACGTTCTTTGTTGGTAATAGGTATGTACGCAGGCAGGCGTGTCTGCGCGGTCATAGCAAAATGTATAACTAGCTGACCGCGAGGCCCATTTGAATATTTACATGACCGCCGAGGCATAAGTTCCATTTACCTACATCAAGTGTCATCGATGACTACCTACCACTTAACCAGTGGCGGAGCGCCCATACAAACCGATTACCACCGGCTTGTCTAAAAAATATTTTTAGGTAAGGTCTAGGTATAGTTATAAATAAATAATAAATAAATAAATAAATTAGTTCTTTATTTAGGTATTAACCCATTACAATTAGATTATAAAAATTAGAAGTCAAAGTCAAAACAAATAAAATAAATTAAAAAATTAAAATGAATTTACAATATAAATTAGTTAAATTACAAAAAGAGTGTCGTTGACACCTTACTCGTAAGGTAGCATGTCGTGCATACTACCTTAACAATACTGTTTGTCGATTCGCTCACTCTCCTGATAAAGGACCAGTGCCTCTTACGCATAATAGCGTAGAAGTCGTCCACTATGTTCACGGCGAACATACCAGACGCGCTACACCGCCACGGCAGCCGTAACATCACACGAAACGCGTTATATATTCAACTCTTTCATACTTAACTCCTTTTGTTCCGGGTTGCCCATCGAAAGTTTTCACGCGCCGCCACTGCTACTTACACTGCGAAAATGTATTCAAACACGACCCTTCCATTCCAGAGTGAACGACCGCATCGTGTCCGTGAACGGCGTCCCCCTAGACAACGTGGAGTACGGGCGCGCGGTGCAGGTGCTGCGCGACTCGGGCGCCGCCGTGTCGCTGGTGGTGCGGCGCCGTGCGCCCGCGCCGCCGCCCACTGCGCCCACCAATATCAAGCTCGCGCTTACCAGGAACGGGAAGAAGGAGGGTGAGGAACGATTACTTTATTACCTTGTTCATTTCAACAGGCGTTACAGCGGCCGCTGTCTCTCTTTTTTTTATAAGTACAACGATGGTGGCAAACAAGCTTACGGCCTGCCTAATGTTAACAAGGTACCGTAGCCTATGGACACTCCAGAAGAATCACAAGCGTGCGTTGCCGACCCTTTATTCACTTGAGGATTCGCTGTGTTGGCAAATAGAGACATGCAGATCCCTCACTCCCAACACAGCGCAGGAGCTCTGGCGACCTTACTCACCACCAGGAACAGAACACCACATGCTTCATAGCATGCAATAATATAGCAACACTACAAATCAGTGGTGCTATTATGGCTGCGGTCTTCTGTAAGGTGGAGGTACTTCCCCAGTTGGGCTGCTCCACATACGAGCGAGATGACATTCCGCTGTGCCCTACCTGTCTAAAAAGTCTCAGAGTTATCTCATCATTCCCCGTCGTTAACCTATGTCGAAACGTCAGAGACAAGGGTAAATATCGTAATTACGTCAGTGACAAGATTTTTACTGATCTGATCGGGTAATGGGAAGAAAGGTAACACAACTTATTGACACAATGCAGAGGATATTATATTCCTCTAGGTGGCAAAATAACATGAATGAACAAGGTGGAAGTTTCTGAGCTCAATCAAGTATGAACTAGATACTACATTTATAATGCCCACCAGCTTTCGACAATTAAAACTCTCACCATCTTGTACATAAACTCCGTCCTAGTTTTAGACAAAATGGTGGATTTATTTACGGACTTACACTAAAACATTTTCTCTTTCAGATTTTGGCATAGTCCTCGGATGCAAGCTCTACGTCAAAGAACTGACCCTGCGAGCGAGGGAACAGGTAAACCAAGCCGGACAGGGTCTCTGCGAAGGAGACGTGGTCACTAGAATCAATAACACCGCCATCACTGACGCCATAACCCTGAAGGAAGCGAGGAAGCTGATAGAATCCTGCAAGGACCGCCTCAATTTAGTGGTGACGAGAGAACTGATCAGAGAAGAGACGGTCACCAACGGGAATTATCAGAATAATTATAATAGTTTAGGTGAGTTTTTGGTTTTAATCTTTTATCTGCGTAAGTTTCAAATTATCAATAACTTAGATTAATGAACAAATAATGAAATCGTTGGGGTGGAAAGGTTCTCGAGTGAGGATGACGACGAGCGCTGCGCGTTGGTAGACCCCAACAATTAATGAACAAAGAATACTAAAGTAAATTCTAAATTTCAAATCCTGTCGATGTCGTCTGTGGTAAATAATAAGTCATCTATAAATTACTCAGTAACGCAAGTGTTAGTAAATCATCTACTTTCAAAATAATTACCCACATCATGATTCACGTAATGAAAAAAACAAGTAGAACTATGTTAATTACGTCAATCATACAGCTCAGATAACAAACAAGATTCATTACGCCGAATACCTTGAGAATACCAGCTGATTATACGGAGTCCTCCGATTTTACAGTAGATTCTTTATTCAACTGCCTAATTAAGTAAATATTATTGAGTTAAAGACGTCTACTGCTGAGGCCTTCTCAGAAATTAAATCTCTTGAGCATTAAGTACCTACATCAAATAATTCATGAAAGTAACTGATGCTCCACATATTTACCATGACAAATGAATACCTAGGTACATCTGTAATTTGCGATGAAAGAATTAAAAGAGGCATTACCTATTTGCTTATTTGTTTCACGTTTTGCTCCATTCGAAAGAGAGCGAGCGTTTGACAGCCAATAGGCACGCGAT
Organism: Epinotia brunnichana; assembly: GCA_963854355.1. Taxonomy (NCBI): domain Eukaryota; kingdom Metazoa; phylum Arthropoda; class Insecta; order Lepidoptera; family Tortricidae; genus Epinotia; species Epinotia brunnichana. The sequence continues at coordinate 6,913,941 of OY977936.1, read as the reverse complement.
ATTTTTTTTAAATCTTAAATAAACAGCTTATTTATACTTACTTATTATCGCTTAGTGATTATGACGCTCCATATGATCAACAACGGTACACCTTAACATCGATTAATTATACCTATCTTCACTAGCTTAAATAGCGCCCTGGCCTCGGCCGACAATGGAAAAGCCAGTGCGCTATTCCACCCCACCAACATCTAACAAGGTGCTACAGGATATCCTAGGTACGCGATGTAGACTAACTAGTCGAGGACGGCTTTGGGCGGGGAAAGTAATTTTCCCTGCCATTGGTAGCGGGAGTCCACTAGATGGTGGCGCAGCACCGGTCATCATGTCACGTCCAGCACCCCTGATCCCCATGTCTTTCGGCTGACATGATGATGATATTATCTGTCATGTATCATGTCATGAAGTCAGTAATAAACCAGTTCTAAGGCAAGCACGTTGTGTCATTTCCCCATACATACCATTGGCGATCGAGTTTGCAAGCTTACCATTTTCCCAGATGGATCGCATAACGTGTACGCGGGCGCGGAGCCGATGTCATCGGCGTACTCGAGCAGTGGCCAGAACCTGTACGTGGCGGCGCCCGTGCGAGGCGGGCCGGGGGGGGTGGGCGGGCCGGGCGGGCCGGGGCCGGTCGCGGGGGAGCGACGCGGGCCGGGACTTGAAGTCGAGCAGCCGCCCCGGCCGCCGCCACCGAGGAATGATGGTACGTTTACGGGGATACTGGGTACCCTGAAGTTCTTGGTGGAGTGGCAGCACTTTGGAAATGTGCATTCAAGTTCTTCAACCACCATACATCCTCCTGCCTTAAGTAAGTATCCATGCACATCGGGAGCTCACGAACCTAAACTCTTTGGGAGGTCAAAAAACCCAAAGATAGAGCCTTCGGGAACTCACATAATGGTAAACTCGCCTTCTCTCACAGCCTATAGATCGTCCAACTCGATTCAATTATCCTGCAGCCTCATTGTGAAACCACCATCACGTATAACGCAGAGCTAGTAATGCTAAAACAAACGTGTCCTTTATTTCAGATTATTACAGCAGCAGGCGGCAACTGTACGAAGAAGATGGGATGACTAACCAGCGAAGCAAACCACCGTAAGTGAAATACATATTATGAACATTTTCCAATTGCATCTTTATTATTTGCTTGTGTCCAAAATTGAATAAATTGTTTTCAGAAGTGTGTGGCTGACTGAAGTCAGCCTTAAATCTCACAGAATCCGACTCCTTCTCGTCTCTCACTTCCCCATATTCAACTCAACAGCTTAAATTTGGCCCATCGCCTCCATATTTTAGCCAAGTTGCTAATCATGCAAAAATGGACTATAAATTCTCTATTAACTTATTTACTACATTATTTGTATAATCCATCTTCTGACTGGAAAAGTTGTGTATTGCAGAAGCGAGCCGCGCCTCATCAGCTTCCAGAAGGAAGGCTCGGTGGGACTGCGGTTGTGCGGCGGGAACCGCTCGGGGGTGTTCGTGTCGGGCGTGCAGCCCACCAGTCCCGCGGCGCTACAGGGGTTGCAACCCGCTGATAAAATACTCAAGGTACTTCGGTCTTTCTCAGTGATCGGTGTCTCATGTTACTAGCACATTAGTTTGCCTTTAGCAAAAAGGCGTCTTCTGATGCCTTGGCGCTATGTAGAAACCGCCTACGCATGCTGGTCAGGGTGCTTACAGGGCACTGCCGCCTAAATAAGCATATGCAAACAATAGGACTGTGTGACACAAGGCAGATCAGACTCTGCTTTGAAGCAGAGGAGACGCCTACACACATCCTAACCGATTGCCCTTGCCTCATGCGCAGTTGTAACTCCTTTCTGGGCAAACATATCATGTGCCCGGAGGAGATCAAATTTCTTGAGGTCAACAAAATCCTGTAATTCTTTGAGTTTGTAGGACTTGACCAAGAAATGTAGTCACAGTGATATAAGGGCTCTGGCAGCCCGGAAGCCACTACCAGAATAATACTATTATACTGTAGGTGTAAAGTGCAAGATGAGGAAAAAAGTGCAGAGTAAAATTTATTTGGTCTTTAGACTTGTTTGTGCATAATTGTGCGGAATCTCAAGATTAACTAATTCTTACTAGGTCGATGTCGCAATCGTAGGCGCCTTGGGAGGCGCGTGATTCTGTTCTCTGAACATTACCTACTTACTTACCTCTATGACCTAATAGACGGTACTGTTCACGTTTAACGTGGAAGTCAATTATGAGAAATATGTTGAACCACGCATACATTTTTTTTAAATCTCCGACGTAAAAAGAGGGGTGTTATAAGTTTGACGTGTCTGTGTGTTTGTGTGTGTGTGTGTCTGTCTGTGGCATCGTAGCTCCTAAACGAATGGACCGATTTGAATGCGGTTTTTTAATGCGAAAGCTGACGTGATCGAGTTAAATCCTAGCTACGTTTCAATAAAATAGGTTCAGCCGTTTTTGAGATATTGAACTTTGAAATGAAAATGTCGGGGGTTTTTCAACTTTTCTAAGTTGTAGTTATCTTGATAGCATCTTGACCGATCATAAGTAATGGGGAATGGATGAAAATTTTAGAAACGCCTGATTTTTTTTTGGTGATAGGAATAACCTTCCTTAGCACCAGAAAAAAGTTGCAGACTTTTCAGATACGTCAATTATTTTTGAAAAATATAAACAGTTTCCTCACTTACGTTTTGTGGTTAGGACGGCGAATGAGACAATTTCCTTGATCCATCTCATATTACATAAAAATATCATAAAAATCCGTGGTAAACTGACCAGTGTCAATGATATTGACAGCTGCAGCAGCTATATTGGTCATTGCCAGGGTCAGATATTTAAAATATTTTTTGTAATATGAGACGGATCAAGGAAAGTGTCTCATTCGCCGTCCTCACCACAAAACGTAAGTGAGGAAACTGATTATATTTTTCAAAAAATATTGACGCAGCTGACAAGTCTGCAATTTTTTTCTGGTGCTAAGGAAGGTTATTCCTATCACCAAAAAAATAATCAGGCATTTCTAAAATTTTCATCCATTCCCCATTGTGCTACAAATCTAGAAGCCAATTAAAAGCAGGTAGATATTATGAGCGCTTAGTCAACCATTGACCGACTAAAAAACATAGTCATAAACAAAATACTTCGTTAACAATGTAGCATAATGGGGAATGGATGAAAATTTTAGAAGTGCCTGATTTTTTTTTGGTGTTAGGATTAATAATAACCTTTCTTAATACCAAAAAAAAATTACAGACTTTACAGGTGCGTCAATTATTTTTGAAAAATATAAACAGTTTCCTCACTAGCGTTTTGGGTTTAGGACGGCGAATGAGAAACTTTCATTGATTCGTCTCATATTACAAAAAAAATGTTGAATATCTGACCCTGGCAATGACAAATATAGCTGCTGCAGCTGTCAATATCATTGCCCGTGTCAGTTTACCACGGATTTTTAAGATATTTTTTGTAATATGAGACGAATCAAGGAAAATATCTCATTCGCCGTCCTAAACCCAAAACGTAAGTGAGGTACTTAACTGTTTATATTTTTCAAAAATAATTGACGCACCTGAAAAGTCTGCAATTTTTTTCTGGTGTTAAGGAAGGTTATTCCTAACACCAAAAAAAAATCAGGCACTTGTAAAATTTTCATCCATTCCCCATTCTCATCACAATGATCACTATTCCAGGTGAACGACATGGAGATGAAAGGCGTGACCCGCGAGGAAGCGGTGCTCTTCCTGCTGAGTCTTCAGGAGAGGATCGACCTCATCGTGCAACACTCGCCGAGCGAGTACAGCGCCGTGGCTGGTGGACAGATGCGTGAGTTAATAGGGCAATGAGCAGTAAGGGAAATGTATTCACCTACCACCGTAGAACCCTGTCGCAATTGACAGGCCGCCGTCACACAAACTCGAGTGATATGTCACCTTTTTGCGATAGGTTTCTACGGTGGTACGTGAATACATTTCCCTGACTGCACAGTTAAGTGCAAACATATGCATCTTATTAGACCTCTCATAAATATGTACCTTAATTCGCCGACATAAAAGTCATGGGACATATTTTTGAGTAAGTTTTATGCACCGTATTTTTCCCACTTGACTGTACACAAGTCGGTAGACGATGTATTCTATGGCGACTGTACATAGCCGATTCTAATCGGAAAATATGGGATAACGTAGGAAGATGAGATGAAACCAATTGAAGATGAGATGAAGCCCATACTCATTCATTACAAGATTTTAATTAGAAATTTTGACATTTTCAGCTGGAGACTCGTTCCACATAAAGACGCATTTCCACTACACGGAGCCGACGGACGGAGAGATGTCGTTCCGGTGCGGGGACGTGTTCCACGTCGTGGACACGCTGCACAACGGGACTGTCGGCGCCTGGCAGGTCTACAGGATAGGTAAACCAACATCAGTTCGTTTATAAAATGCTTGAGGTTAGATAGTATGCGACTGAACCAGATCCTTCGGAATCAATCAGATTCTGGGCCCCTACTGGTGGAGAAGCGTTCATGGAAAAGGATTCGGCTTGCCTATTTTAAAACATCTTAGGTATGATGTGATGATATCTCATTTTATAGTTCTAGAACGAAAAATATGCCTAGCCATGGATTACCCACAGAATATATTTCACGCCACCTTCGCTAAGTTAAGGATGACTCACGTTAGAACGGGCCGTGTCCGGCCCGGGCCGTTTTCTAAGAAAAACGACGGCGTTTTTGCGCTGCTGAGCCATGCCCAAGCCCGGCTGAGCCACGGCCGAAGCTCGGAAGCGGCTTGGTGTCGGCACAGCCCGGGCGTGGGTCGACCGGGCTTGGGTATGTCCCGGCCGCGCAAAAACGCCGTCGTTTTTCATAGAAAACGGCCCGGGCCGGACACGGCCCGATCTAGCGTGAGTGACCTTCGCTCACGAAAATTACACACGCTTTTTGTGTTGAGAAAGGATGCTTATTTGCTTGTAACCTTTCCCAAAGAGAGTCGGCAACTCGCACGCGAGTTCTTGAAATTGCAAGTGTCTAGGCTAGGCTAACCTTGCCATCACACGGGCCGTACGCTAGTTCATCACCGATGTGTCATATAATAAAAGGTACAAATAGTATCATCATCAGGTCGCAACAACCAAGAGGTCCAGAAGGGCACGATCCCCAACAAGGCGCGTGCGGAGGAGCTCGCCACGGCGCAGTTCAACGCCACCAAGAAGGACATCTCGGGCAACGACGGGAAACACAACTTCTTCAGGCGGCGACGCTCCACTCATCGGCGCAGCAAGAGTCTTGGCAAGGTCAGTTATCATCATGACCACGATAGACCATTAATCATACAGGCTTTGGCAATGACAATTACAGCGAATGAGAGATGAACCTAGGACGCCCCAGATACGAGCTCGTGATGGTGGGCGGTGAAACCGACTCCCACATATCCTGCTTAGGCGGAGGTTTCCAGATTTACTCAGATGTGGGGAGAACACGGATAAGAAATGAAGTATGAACACAGATAGGTATACGAGTCTTGTACGCCCTTTATTTACCTAAATACTTATCAATTATGTTACACGGTAAGTTATAGCAAATAGCGACTCTAGGCTCTACGGATGGCGGAATACAACGGTCTAGGAAACCAGAAATTTTCATCGTCATTGCGGGCAATAGAAGTTCATATCTACTGCTACTCTATGTTGAGTTGTTTGCCCAACAGGAGCACTGGGACGAGGTGGTCCTCTCGGACAGCATCAGCAAGTTCCCGGCGTACGAGCGCGTGGCCCTCAAGCAGCCCGGCTTCGTGCGGCCCGTCATCGTCCTCGGTGCCGTGGCCGACCTGGCGCGCGAGCGCTTGCTCAACGCCGACCCCGACAACTTCGCCTCGCCCAGTGAGTACAAGTCATAAGACCAATGTTTTCTGATAACATAAGTAAACCCTGGGCCCTGTGAATGGTGTCTTTACTGATCTGTCTAGGAGCACCGCTTTGTGCAACCCGTCGTCGTGCTCGACAATCCCGCCGTCCCGAATAAATTCCGTGATTCGATCTGTAACAGATCCATGATGACGAAAACAGCGGTTCCCCGTGAGCCTTTAGTAGTCCGACATTGTAGGTACCCAAGAATTTTGCTGCCGCGCCCGAATGAGAACAGTCACTCGTTTAATAACAGTTCCATAATAACAGCATCAGCATTTGCGCTCTTCCGAAATACGTTCGAGAATATCACGACAGATATGTTGACCAATTTTTGACATATCATTTCAACTCAAATATTGTTCTTCCAGAAATGGACAGCACCCTAGAAGACAGCAAAACCAAGTCAGCCGGTATCATCCGGCTGTCCAGCATACGCTCCATCATGGAGCGAGGCAAGCACGCGCTGTTAGACATCACGCCCAACGCCGTGGACCGGCTCAACTACGCGCAGTTCTACCCAATAGTCATATTCCTTAAGGCTGACAACAAACACATCATCAAGCAGCTGAGAGCGGGGCTGCCAAAGTAAGTTTCTGTATTGAAAGTACTGTATGTGGGACTGTCGTTGATGTCTGATGATTTGGATCTGTTTGAATTTTCCGAGGTTCTACTAGTACCTATTATTGTCTTTTAGCAGCGTATATCTTACTTACCTAGCCTCCGTCTTTTTACCAACTACACAAGGTTCTATTCTATGTGCAATTTGCTCACAAATGCCGATATACCTACTAGTTCATAGCCTAAAATCTGTATGACGAAGTTATTTGTGATTAATTGCTGTGGCAGTCTTTCCCTGCCCATGTCGACATTGGTCCCATCCGCTTTCTTCCCCCGGCTGATTACACTTTCCTTTGTTCATGTTATTTTCTCGGCTATACTAGGCACCTATTATCAAAAGCTCGCGGGGCATAAACTGTGGGAATTTGCACATATTTTCCATGATTGGTGCGACAGAGGTGTGTCCCGATAATAGTATAGGTGCATTTAGTTCACGATTGTCTTCATTATCTCCAGATCCGCTCACAAGTCATCAAAGAAACTCCTAGAACAGTCCCAACACATGGAGCGCGTGTGGGGTCACGTGTTCACGCACACCATCACACTGAGCGAAGCCAATCAGAGCACGTGGTTCAACAAGCTCACGGACCTCATACAGCGGACGCAGCAGCAGCAGCTGTGGGTGTCCGAGACCAAGGTGATTATTTTACTTGTGTTTAAAGTGGATCCGTTCTCACTCGTCTTATTTGGTAACCAAATGTGTCGTCCTCAGAGAATAGGGACGTGTCGTTGGCTCTTGTTACTACCATTATTCCGCCGCGCATCGTCGCATTTGTACAGTCGCCATCAGATATATCGGAGCGGCCAAAGTGCTCACAAATATCTGAACGCGTCTCTAACAATCCCCGACAATAGAGACGTGTTCAGAAATTTGTGAGCACTTTGGCCGCTCCGGTATATCTGACGGCGACTTTATTAGCGCGTCAATAATGGCATAAGCCCCAACGATAATAAGGTCCCTTTTCCGTGAGAATGACACTAATACTCACGGAAAAGGGATCTTATTTTCTTAGAAATTTAACTTCAAAATATTATGTCGGTACTAAATAGTTTAGTTGAAAGCAGACTTATAATGTGACCCTTTGCATTGATATGGTCAGCTTCCAACTAGTGAGAAGATCGTGCTAATATAATTTTTTTGAGGAAACACGACTGTTAAACTAAATGAGAGACGGTCCCTCTCGATTCGGTTTGAATTTAAATGAGCCATACCTAAGTGAATATTGAAGTTAAATAGAACCAAATAAGTTGAGTACTCGTCATAGAGTATGATTACTGTAGGTATATCAATTTTAACATTGAATTGGTTTCTTAGGTCTGTGTATGTATTAGTATGTAGTGTTTTAAAGTCTTTAGTTTGAGGAAGCATTTGTTTACAAAACGCAAATAAAACGTCCTTTCAGTGCTTCATTTACTTTTAAAGTGCCGCCTCTCTATTAAAGACTTTAGGATACGTATGTATTGAAATTAATTTTAATATATTTCTATGTTTACTGTTTAGTGTGGGAAAGGTGTCTTACTCGTATGTCTGTCTATTTACAACAGTATGTCGCATCATGCTTCAAGATGGTTGCTTGGTAAAGGCAAAGGTGCATTTGGTAAATGATGTGCTTCAATCTTATTTTACTATTTACTGTGACCAAATAAATTACTACAGCTAAATACCTACTATTTTTTTATTTGGTCATTTTATTATAGCTTAATTTCAAACCAATCTGCGTGAGTTCAAAGAAACTAGATTTCGATTTTTTTCTCTCAAAATAACGATTGGTTTGAAATGGCGTTAAATGTATTAACCTATTTCATTTCTTCTGTCTTTGCGGCGGTGTAGCACGTTGAAATGGTGTCGGACATATACTTCCCAATCCCACCGTCCCCTTACCCCGCCTTCTATCCTATCTCCTACCCCATTAACAACTACCCTCAGTCTCAGTCGCCCCAGACTCCTATGCACTCACCCCAAAACATGCCATCGAATATAAACGCTAAACAAACCAAACGTCACAATCAACTGTATGACGCTAACCGGAATCACGTAGTGCCTTACTATTACGCAGAAACCCTAACACCATGCATGCCTAACAACAACTACAGCTTGCCAAACACTTATTTGACTAACAAAAACAGACACACTCTAGCAAATTACCCATACGAGCGGCAGTATTATTCCGGTCGAAATATAAGCCCAAGAAATGTCATTAGTCCAGAAATGTCGCGAAACTTCGCCAAAAACTATCCACAACAGGGATTTAGACCTTATAGCGTTCTCGAAACCTCTCAGAAATCTCCAATCCCCAACGTTCAGAGACCATCATCAGTTGTCCCGATGACAGAGCAATTTAGGCCGGCTTCGGTGTTCTTCCAAAATAATGAAGTCGAAAGTAAAAATGTCCCTGAATGGAAAGCTAGGTTGCAAAAAGAACTGGAAACTCCCGTATTTGATAAGCCTTTGAGGCAAATATGTCGAATACCGAATTGTAAATGCAACACTAAACCCGCGGTAGACCCGGGCAGATTCAGCGAAGCACGGACACTTCCTACGTTCACGGAACGATCACTTCACAAAATTAAAAACTTATCTTTGCCCACGCTAAAGTTAGAAGAACACGCTACTGGCGAGAAATGTGGTCAGCCCGAAGCAGAACGGGACGTTACCAGTGTTCTTAATAAACCTATTTCAGAGCTGCATTTAGGTTATGTTTAGATTTGAAATAGCTACGATAAATAAATCCAAAGAGTTACCAAATTAGATTAAGGACAAAATGACTCAACATGTATGTTTGTTTCGCTTAGTATGTAGGTATGTATATTTTGCTGCATGTAAATAATCTGCAATATTTTACGTATGGCTTTTTATGTCTGTGTTTTAGTTACGCTTCTTGTGGATATTCTTTGTTTTGTATTCTAATTTATTCTCATTACCTATTAAATGCCAAAGATCATGTGTTATTGTTTTTGTTAAACATTGCCATTGTTTACCAGTGTTAAATACCACTTTTAATACAAATGAACATTCAAAACGACCAATCTCTGTTTTTAAAATGGTTACATTGGGTTTAATACGCCAGTTTAACTTGAATGTTAATTTGTCCAGTGTGTCCCATTAATCATTCACAGACGCTAAACCGATTAGTTTTCGTAACGTTTTTATTGCAATCATTCATTCGTCTTGTCTTGTCACCCCATTCCATACACCCACCCTACCGGACGCTGCGACCGAACAAAATGGCCGACTCACAAAATGGCGGATTCAAAAAATGGCGGAACAGAGGCCCGAGCCGTTGTCGGACGACTTCTTGTTCTCAATGTCGTCGAGCACTGAGAACAGGCTCTCGTACGCGTCGAGTCCCGAGAGCGACTTGGAAGTGAGTCCGCCGCCGGCGCCGCGGCTGGTGAAGTCGTCTTCGGACCCCTCCATAGCCACGACGCAGGACAACATGGATCGAGACGACGACTTGAACCACATGGTGGATGCTGTGCCACCGCCTTACACGGTTCGTATTGCGCATTGCTTCATGTAATATACCTGTAACATGTGTTGTGTTGTTCTGGGCTCAGACAAAATCATCACTCGACAACATACCTACACCATCAATGATTACCTAAATAAGTATGTATATTAAACCGCACCTGCCTAAAGTTTTTTAAGTGTTCTTGCCCATACCATCAATATCTTTAACAAAAATAATGACTTCCCAAATATAGATTAGATTGTGTTATATAGTGGCGGAGCGCCCATACAAGCGGCTTCCCACCGGCTTGTCTAAAATTTCTGGCTATATATTACCAAACTCGTACATCAAAAACAGCCCTTTGTTTTGCTCCGGGTTGTCCAGTGAAAATTCTCACGCGCCGCCACTGATACCTACAGACTTCATTATAAATAACGTAACGGTTTCTTTGCTGAAAGGTTAACAAAAAACATCAAATAAGTGTATTATAAACCAATCATGATGGTATCACAGATAAAAGATTTCATGCCCGTCGTCGGCAGTTCCGGCTTCCCAGGTTAACCCAGACAACTACTATTTCCCCAGGCTAGAAGCCAATCTCGACACCTACAATTAAGGTTTTAAAATTTATGTACATAGAAATGACAGATAAGTAGGTAATTAATCTTGTTAAGAAACCAACAAGATCTAACGAGGACATACAAATAAATCCACAATGTAATACTGACTTAAGACCAATTAAACCAACAGCAAGGCGGCTACGGCGACAGCAAGTACGGTTTCTCGTCGAACGGCGCCGGGACCAACGGGCTGGGCCTCCACAACGGACAGAGTATGGGGCAGGAGGCGCCCCCGTACCAGTGCAATCCTATGACGCACTCGCCGCCGCACTCCCCGCTTTATGGGACTGGTAAGTAATGTAGCGTTAGTACAAGGCATTTTTTCCTATTGTCAACTTTGGGCAAGTGTGACTGATGGGGCATCTGCGCCCCCTGACTCCTGCTAGCTCACAGACAAGATGACCTGCTGGGGCCCGGGCAATATATAGTGAATCGCCTGTCTAAAGGCGTCGAGATGCCCATTGCCCATGTCCAATGGAATAAATTGGTGCATAGTAGATACTAGTAAACATCTTCAGCGTAGTGACATAATATGTGTTATGTTGGTGAATTATCAGTTGCTATCAAATGAAATCCATATAACTAAGGGCCTACCACACTGATTGTGGATTCGCATTATGTTTTATCCGGAATCCGTTTGCAAGTAGCCACTTTAACAAGCTCATATATAAGTGGCATTCTTGGGCAAAAGAAACTGCTTTCTTGGTTCTCGTTTAGGATGTAGATGTAGTGTTTAATTGCATCGTGCCAATAACGCGTGCCACAAACAAAGTGGAAGGTACTTTTCGCCTGGGAACGACACACGTTTAAAGGGTAATTCTTAGAGCGTTTCAAACTCCCTCTAGAGAGAGTTCGTCAAACATTCTGACGGAGGGGTGGGGCTGTTATTTATTTATTATTATTATTATTTATCATCCACACTTACAACTATTTTTACAGGCATCGAACCTAAGACAACAGTGTTACTATTTTATAATATAACATTATTTTTTTACGTAGTACTCTTACAACATATTACGAGCAAAGGATGACTCACGCTAGAACGGGCCGCGTCCGGCCCGGGCCGTTTTCTACGAAAAACGACGGCGTTTTTGAGCGGCTGAGCCATAGCCAAGCCTAGCCGAGCCATGGCCGAGGCTTGGAAGCGGCCCGGTGTCGGTACGGCCCGGCCGTGTCTCGGTCGGGCTTGGGTATGGCTCGGCCGCGCAAAAACGCCGTCGTTTTTTTGGTAAACGGCCCGGGCCGGACACGGGCCGTTCTAGCGTGAGTCATCCTCAATGTTGCCTTTGTGAATTCATTCAAAAACAAATTTTACAGTACACATGGTGCTACTTTTCGTGCATATGGCGAAACTTTAAAGATCCTTATGTACTGTAAAACGTTGATTGAAACGTTTTAAGTATTAGCAAGTAGTAGTATTGCCTGTGTGTATTCCGCCTGCAAGTAGTGTGTGCACGGTCAGTTCCAGAGCTGCCGCCGCGCACGCCGGGCCGGCCCGCGGGCGGCGTGCTGCTGCCGGCGCCGCCCTCGCGTCCGCCGCTCAATAGGCATCCGCAGGTAACACACACCCGACACCAGTAGATCCTGCAGGGTGATAGGGAACTTTGCATCTTTTTATTTTATTACGAAAATCAAAAGTATTTTTTTTTTTATATTTTTTTTTTGCGGACAATCTTACACAAATCAACCTAGTCCCAAACTAAGCAAAGCTTGTACTATGGGTACCAGGCGACGATATAGATACTTATATAGAGAAATAAATACTTAAATACATAGAAAACATCCATGACTCAGGAACAAATATTCGTGCTCATCACACAAATAAATGCCCTTACCGGGATTCGAACCTAGGACCTCTTGCTTCGTAGGCAGGGTCACTACCAACTAGGCTAAAGCTATAATCCAGCATTATTATTATTATTAATTCATTTATTTTCAGATAATACAATCCATAGTTATTCATTAATTGTTAGTAACATTAAAACAACTTTAGCATTAAAACTTTCTTTTTCTCAAAAATGGCCCGCAAAGTGAACATAACTCGCTACATATTGGAAGGTAAAGTGTATAGTTGAAGGCCAGATCAAAATTAAAAAATAAAAAACATTGCAGGCCGCCTGGAATGTTACATATGAATTCCTTTATTTGTCGAGTACCAAACTTTAAAAAAAGTAGAAACTGGCATATAAAAGACGGCACAGGTCGTATTCAGCCAAATCAAGTCGTATTTTTCTGTTGCAAACGCGACATTTTTGTATGTGTCATTAAAAGATTGCGTTTTTCGGTGGAAAAATACACTTGCGATTCTGTTTAAAAAAAAATATGACGTTTAATTTTATGTCATTTGCAGTATCCTCAATCCTTGATTTAAATTTAGTCTTTTTTATTCCCCCATTTTTGAGAAAAGCACTATATTAGCCTCAGCCGGAATGGCAATTGCAGGCTTCGTATTATAATTAAACGGACTCGCAAGCTCGTCCGTTTAAACAAAATACTCAGCCTGCAATTGTCTCCTTCCCGGCCACGGCAATAATGTACTATTGATTTATTTTTCTGATGTTATACGCACGCGCCGGCACCCCCCGAAAACGCTCTATAATAAACGGGCTAATGCTATGACGTCACGACTTATATTCTCGGCGCGTTTACTATGGAGTATTTCCACAATGTTTGCGTTTAAGTCTATACTTGTTGTACAAAATATCATTTCTAATTCAATATTCTGTCTTAACTGCTATGATATTTTATCGAAAAAAGAAAATTTTTTTTTGTCCATTTTAACGTGAGATAAAATGAATACAATCGTTTTTTCTGTTGTATCATGTCTCTACGTACATCCGTATCGATTGAGTGCAATTTATTCGAAATTGAAGTCCCATGCAAGTTCCCCATTGCGTTTTTGGAACGAGCGTTAGGACATATTATGTCATATTCACTTTCTAAAAATGTCATTTAAATCTCTTTTCTTTCCAACCCACAACGACGATCTGAAATATTCCAGAACCGTATAATAAATAGCGTTTTTTTTTCTCAAACTGGCGTCGCTAGGGCGGTTGGTGGGTCCGGTCTGCCCCGTGTAGCACCATCGACGCAAAGCTCCTACATACGTTGCGCCCCGGGTGCCACCCATGCTAGCCACGCCACTTTCTCAGATCCTTGTTATATCAGATGCCTAATAAAATAGTAGTTTATGCTACTGATACATAATGAGAGGCGTTAAAATATGAGTGTGGTTTTATGAAACGAGCGTTAGCGAGTTTCATAATAGGATCACATGAGTGTTTTAAGGCCTAATTATGTACAGTTTCATACACTACTTTATCTAAACACATATCATAAGTACTCTAAGATGGGTTCAGAAGCCGTAGGAAAATGACCTGCATTGCTACGTGTGCTACCTGTAAGTTACCTTTGAAAAAAAAAAAAAAAGTGAAAAAAAAATGAAAAAAAAAGTGATTTAAAAAAAAAAATATTGAAAAAATAGTTAGAAAAAGTAAAAAAAAAGTGAAAAAAATAAAAAACACCAAAAAAAATAAAAAAAAGCGAAAAAAAAAATTAAAAAAAGGAATAAAAGTGACAAAAAGTAAAAAATAAGTGCAAAAAATAAAAAAAATAAATAAAAAAAAGTGCAAAAAAGTTAAAAAAAAGTTAATAAAGTTAAAAAGGTAAAAAAAAAGTAAAAAAAGTAAAAAAAAAGTTAATTAAGTAAAAAAGAAAAAAATATTAAAAAAGTAAAATGAAAAAACATAATAAATTGACGTTTCGTATCGATAACTGTTTTAATATCTATAGATACTAGACTAGAGACCCACTGAGTTTTGACAGCTGTTCCAAATTTAAACTCATAACGATACCGATAATCTGTACTGTAATAACATTACAGTACAGATTTTACCTACTACCACAGAAAAGAAAGTTTTCATAGTAAAATTGGTTGTAATAATGCTGGTCATTACCGACGGTTTCTGAACGCATTTTAGACCACTAATGATATGTGCGTAGATAATAGTATGTTATACAATCGTTACACAATGAGGGCTCTCAAAGTCGAGTATCGTGTTTAGCGAGGCCTAAGTAAGGTACGAGGATTTAAGAGCTATTTGTGTAACTATTGTATCCAATGCTTTTTCTACGAATCAACTGAAATCATTAAACAAACTTGGTATCTATTGAAAATCTAAGCCCTGCTGAAACGAAGCGCAGCCCACCGGCTCAGTCGTTGATGTCTTTTGTTCTATGACCAAGGCGACGTTCTATTGGTCAAATTAATTATAGTTCAGTAAAGGCGCCACGTGATTAGTTAAATTCATTTTAGTTGTCTAAACATCATCATCATCATCACATCAGCCGAAAGACGTCCACTGCTGGACACAAGCCTCCCCCAAAGAGTGCCACAATGGCCGGTCCTGCGCCACCCGCATCCAGCGGACTCCCGCGACCTTTACCAGGTCATCAGTCCACCTTGGACCTACCCACGCCGCGCCTTCCGGTACGTGGTCGCCACTAGAGAACCTTTCCGCCCCAACGGCCATCGGTTCTACGTGCAATGTGCCCACTGCCAACTTAAGTTTAGCGATTCCTAGGGCTATATCGGTTACCTTGGTAGTATATAAAAAAGTAGGTATGTGATTTTAGTTTGGTGTTAAAGTCAACGAGTATAAAAAAGTCTCTTGCACAGAACGTCCGGCCCAGTGCACAAGAGCGCCTCTTCGGCCCCCCGAAGGAGGCGAACGGTGACGACACGGCCGCGTACACCGCGCGACCCACCAGCATGATCATACAGCCCACACAGAACTCGCTGGACCGGCACAGGCTCCAAGGGAACCCGGTATGTTGACCATCCAATCCAGGGACTGCATAACCGAAAAATACCGGTATTCTATTTTAACGGTATGACGTCATATCGGTTGTCAAATAGCGGTTTCGGTAGCGGAACCTTTATATTTCGCTACCGAAATATAACGGTACCTTTATTTTTTCCGGTACCATAACCGCTATTTAAAGGTACCGATATATCGACTTTGGCCTGGTGTTATTGCCAAACCGCCGGCAAAGGCCGCTTGGTATTTTTGTCTTTAAATGTTTAGTAGCCAATGCTTCCTCTGTAGAGTGCCAGCTTGCTTACTTTTCTCGATAACCTTTATAATACCGGTTACGGTAAATAAGGTTACGGTATCGTTTTAAACTGATACCGCTAACCGTTATTTCAAAACGGTTACGGTACCGTTATGTTCGCGCGGCGCGCATAACCTTTATGACATAACGGTACCGTAATGGAATACCGGTTTCATACCGGTATAACCGTAACCGAAATCAGTCCCTGATCCAATCCTTTGCATCAACCACGATATCGCTGACATTCATGTACCTACCTAATAGGGGTGTAGACTCAAAATTTATTATTACTTCAAAAGAAAGAAGGCAAAAAAATATGCCTAATGACGAAAATCCCATTCGAATATCTCAAAAAATTACGAAGCTCCGGGATCGTGACGTCACGATCGTCTAGTAAATGACAATCGTTTCATATGAAGGTGCGTTTTGCGGAAAAGGGACCCTTCTTAAAACTTTGGACGCTTATAACTTTGTGATTATTTAACCTTTTGCGTTGCGTTTTACTCCATTTGACTACATGTTTAATCCTTTTTCGAGAAAATGCAACATTATTGATTATTTTATTTAGTGTCCACACCCCTATTGGGTAGCATTCGATGAAAAGATAGTGAGAGCTGAAACATTGTATTGAAATGTCTTTACATAAGTATAGATAGAGTCTGGCGAATGGAACTTAAACTCACTAGATTCAATCGCACGTTAGGTATCACTTAGTTGTTCTGAATGTATGATGTTTAGTGTTGCCGCGTTATTGAATCTTGTGAGTTCAACATGGGCGTGGTGGTTAAAAGCAAAGTTGCCGTTGTTGTAGTAAATAATTAAAATTGATTTGTCCACAGCAGAATTCGTACGACGGAACGTCCTACGACTACGGGGGCTCGTCTAACAACGGCTCCGCCTTGGGCTCGTGCAGACTCCCGCCCAACGCACCCGATGATCTCAAAGTCGCACCACCGCCTTCTAAGTAAGTTTCACTTATAAATTTCATATTAAATCATAGGGAACTGATTCGTATAAATTTCGTTAACTGTTTTGTAAAAGATGCTTAAGTATGTTTACAAGCTTTTGACTTGCACTGTTCGTATTCTGTCCTTCATAGTCCAGTCAATTAGGTAACTGACAACTTGTGTGGAAAAAATGACAATTTTGGAAATAATTTATATTAGCTGATTTTTTCGAAGTAATGGATATATTATCAATTAAATAGTTAAATACAACAAAATTATAGACATCAAAAAAATTATAACTTGAGTAGCTTCTGAAAAGTCAGAAAATATATTAATAAATAATTTTATCTTTATTTTGGTTGCTCTATAACCTTTGCTCTATAATATTCAAAATAAATCATACAAAAAAAGACAATGCATGCTTTATCTATATCTATATAATTACTTCTGGATGGAAAGTTTGTTGGATCCTTGAAGTATTTTTCCTGGAGTATTCAATATTTGCAAACCATTTTTCAGCCACTTACCGGTAATTCGACAAACTTTTTTAAGAAAGCTCGGTGTCAACGTAATATTACTGCACCACCGTGTGTATCCGATGATGTAGATCGGTTTGTGGCCATAGCAACTCCTAAACTACGAGATATAAACCCGTTGAGTCATACTCTCAACCTGTAGTATGACTGTGAATAATTTACTTTAAAAACAAAGTTTAAACCGACTTCAATTCAGTACTTCGCCAAGACACATTTTAATTTTTGTCAAAACTTATTATTGTTTTGTTTCAGTAAAATTGAGCCGCCGCCGCCTCCCAACCCGACCGCTATGTCATCGCAAAGTCCACAGCGAAACTCCAACTCACACGAACACAACTCGCTCGAATACAGGAATTCTGACAATTACAGGTATGTTAACTAGAGTAAGGGCGGGTTACGTCTACCATATTTGACGATTCGGTTAAAGTTAAATGTGGCGCTGACAGCTGTCATCCCTTAAAAACTGACAAACCTGGCAGTAGATTTAACGGACGTTACTTAAGGTTAGAAACAACCAGCCCTAACTAAAATCAACGAGTGTTAATTGTAACAAAACATCCCCTTCGAATTTCATTTTTTTCTTTAGCTACAACATTTTGTTCAGTGATGGATTACTGGAACTGAATTTTCCCTGGAGAGTTCTAATAGGGGTGTAGACACCAAATAAAATAACCAATAATGGTGAATTTTCTCGAAAAAGGATTAACAATACTGTCAAATGGAGCAAAAAGCAAAGCAGGGGACTAAATAATCGCAAAGTTATAAGTGTTCAAAGCTTTAAGAGGGGATATATTCCTTTTCCGCAAAACGCACCTTCATATGTAACGATTGTCATTTACTATGACGCTCGTGGATCGTGACGTCACGAATAATCACGATCCACTCGGTAGCCTTTTACCTAACCTCTAACAAACAATATTAAAACGGTTGTAGCCTTGTATTTTTTTGAGATATCTGAATGGGATCACTAGGCAATTTTTTTTTGCCTTCTTTCTTTTGGTAAGCAAGCAATAATACATTTTTAATTCTACACCTCTAAGTTTCAATCAAAGAGGAAAATTGAAAAATTATTCGTCACGAGCGGGATTTGAATCCACGACCTCTGGAATCCGTCCATTGATCTTATCCAACTGAGCTACCGTGGGTCACGCCAGTGGCAACGAATCTTTCAATCCCTTTACTCTTCTAATTGACCTTAAATAAAAAAAGGAAATTTTAAAATTTTCATCTGATCGAAACTTAGAATTTCGTAAGCGGACGTTTCTGCTTAGTATAAATCTACACCCCTAGTTTGAAGTCGATGGTATTATAGTAGTTATAACATTTGAACAAGCTCCAGTATAAAGTAACCATATTGCAGCAGGTCGACGGAGACGTTCCGCGTTGGGCAGCGGCCGACGATGAACGGTGCGCACGCGCCGCCGCACGCGCCCGCGCACGCGCGCGGACCCTCGCTGCCCAACGCGCCCACCAACGACCATGCCAAATACAGGTAATGTTACCTCCCAACCCAACTAGCACACTAGCGTTATAATAACCATATCATAAATAATATCATTCTTATATCGGTTCCATCCAAGATTATTAAATCGATTTTTGTGATACTAATAATCGATTAATTTTTCACATCCTAAGCAGATGCTACGCGTGCGTTCGTAATGGTTGTCGTCAATCTGCAAGTCTTTTGTTTGCCTACTACCACAGACCATATATCCTAAAGACCCCGCTTAGCCCAATTTTTACTTACAAACAAAGGCTGCCAAACTTGCGGAGCGCGGGGGGCGTCTAGTGCGCTGTGATTGGTGCATCGAAGGCCGCGCGTAACACGTGCCTGCGTGTAGTGATGGGGCACATGCGATACTTTCACGATAGTATCGAATTTTATAAACTATTACTAGTAATACTAATTAGAATGATTATAATTCAGCAGTCGTGTTACCACGCGTTAATATATACATTAATATATCGCGAGATAAAATTTAAAGCAAACATAAATATTTATTTTTATTTATAAGTATTTTTATATTATGAAATGACAATTGTACGCCGCAAGGCACAGCAAGAAGGACTTTAATTTTATTTCTCATAAATTATCTTTATCTGATATAATTAATGTAAAAATCACTCTCGATTCTGAGATACCTAGTTTTTAATTTTGCGTTTATTAAACAATCCGTTGTACTTACAAAGTAAGGCGTGAAACAAAAAGACGTGTTAACCTTAAAAAACTGTTTTTTGTGGTTTTTAAATTCCGGTTTCCCACTACTTAGCTAACAGAGACAGAGAAAGCGAGGCGGTGCGGAAGCGGTAGCGTTTGTCATATTCGAACTTTTATTCAAGAGACAGTACAGAGAACCTTCATACAAGTTCGATTATTACAAATGTTATACTATCCTCAAACCAAATAGACGACTGGGATTGTATTGGCTCGTATTGGCTCAGTCGTCCGTTTAGTTTGAGGATACTATAGTAGCGGGGGCGTGTCTCAAACATGGAGTGAATTCACCGTATGTGTGGCAGCGGAGGTCGCCCGACTAAGCGATGTCTATAGGTTTACTGGTCTGTGCCTACTACTCGTACTTAGAATATGTTTTTTATCGCATGCCGATTACGAACCTAGTGCGGGACCTACACAAAATTGGCAAATTAATAAAGTTCCTTAAAGTTTTTTTTGGCATTATTTGACATCATTAGACTAGAGAACTTTTTAAAGGAATTTTAAGAACTTGATCTTGTTTAGTTTTTTTTAAATTGCTGATATAATAGGGAACATTACTGCAATGTTCTGCCGCCAGAGGCAGCACTACCACTAATAGTAAACCAGTATAGGAATATAGGGATTCACACACACATAATGCACAATTGATTGTCAAATAAGTGACAAGGATGCTTGCATAGACAATACTGCAAGTGGGAACGAGATACAATGTCAACACTGCTAGTGTTGCCACCTACGAAGAGTTTTGCGTAATCTTGCCTGTTATTCCAAGACGAAAATTTTGCACCAAGAATTATTTTTTTAGGGTCAATAAAAAAAATTGACGTTGCTTGCAAATAATTTTGACTAGAAAACGTTTTTAAAGAACTTTAAGAACTTGTTCTATTTATTTTTTACTTGCTGATATAATTATTCCAAGACGAACATTTTGCACCTAGAATTTTTTTGAGGGTCAATAAAAAATGTATAAACGTTACTTGTAAATTATTTTGACTTTGATAGAGACGTACAACATCAAACATTAAAATTAAAAAAAAAGTAGGCTTTACCACTTCCTTTTTAAAGAAAAATTCAAGTTGAAACGCGTAGGCCCTTAGAATTATACATAATTTATTTAAAAAAATATTAAAAAAAGACCCGTGGTCACAAAAAAAAATGTAATGCCGGAAATGATAGCAAATGACCCAAACTACCTGCCGTTTTAATTTGGTAAACGATGAATCAAACATCCTGTATATTTAATTAAAAGCATTAACATTCGTTGATGATGTGACAGCAGCCGCACGAACTCGGCGTCGCAGGCGGACTACGGGGCGCGCGGCGCGCCGCCCTACAAGCCGGTGCCGCCGCCCAAGCCCAAGCACTACCGCCCGCCCGCCGACCCGCATCCGCAGCATGTCAGGAACGGGGTAACTATCTAGTCTATCTAGCACTGATACAATAAACGTGAGCCAATCGACCTGCACTTTATACTGTATTCCCAGTTTAATTACCATGCACTATGCATTCAAAAACTATATACACCATGATTTAATATAATAATTACATTGGAAAGCGCCAACAAGTAGGTTCCTGACAGTGAAAGTTTTAAAATTTATATTTGTAAATTAATATGCAATATTAGTAGTTGTTCATTACCAAACTTTGTTCTCACAGAACATGGAACCGGCCCCGGCCGGGACGCCCGGCGCCGGCGCGTCTCCGCGCGCGCCCGGGCCCTACCCGCACTACTCGCACCAACACTCGCTGTCGCAGCCGCACCACCGCGTGCAGCACAACAGCTACCCCCAGGTCAGGACTAGTCACAAAAGTGTGCCCCCAGTATAGTGCCCTGAGAAACTCCATAGCTCAATTTACTCTAAGATCGTCGAACGTCACTTTTTCAGGTCTTCTGAACTTGTATTCGTACATTTAAGCTTAAATATTGTTAGTGTGCTATCAATGTCCAAATGTTGCCCTCTATTAACCTAGTAGTCAAACATGAAATACTGTCAAAAGCTTTTTAAAGAATGAAGTCCCTCAAACGTTTAATCTTGTTTATATTTATAGCATCAACAGAACATGTCATACGGCGGTCAGATGCCCCCTCAGTCTCCGCCGTACTCGGGGCCGCCCTCCCACCACCGCACCATCAACCTGCCACACAACCCCCATCTCATAGGTAACCGATACTTGTTGATATTATTGCAAATATTCTTCCGTAATTAAGGCGTTTATGTCTTTATATTGTTTCCCTATTTTAGGCGGTACCACTAGAATGCTTGTAAATCAAGATATAATTTGTTTTAATTATTGATATATTATTTTTGCGATCATAATAAAATAAATGATATTCCTACTTCCAGATTTAGCAGGCAGTCGAGAGCAACGCGGATCTGCATTCGAGCTATATAGAAAGCCCCAACACATGCACAATATAAGGTAACACATCATCACACGGTATAAATATAACCTTGTCATTGCACTACCAATCAGTCCCCACTTCACAACTACATTCAAACTCTCAATGAAAAACGATTTTTTTTTGTCTCAGTACATGTTTATTAATTTGCATGTTCCAAAAGTCATATCTTCGAAAATATAGCCGTTTTCAGTCCCTGTACAATTTGCTCTAACATGCAAACACCAATCGCTTCACAAACGACTAACAATGTCTTGTCGGGCCACAGTATTAGTATCGGTTTTGTATGTGGTTATAAATATACATAATACATATTTTGTAACATATACATATCGCTATATTGGGGTAAGTCTGTAAATTGTAATAACATTGTATATTAGAGTATTTAGTGTTGTTTGTTTTGACAACTATTATTGGCAGTGCGTGTCTGCATTTTAGTGCAACTTGAAAATTCTATTCGAAAGCATATTGAATTAATTTGTCTTTCTCGTTGCTCAATGTCGTACTTCAATGTCTGTGGTTATCATTTGGCTGACTGTCTGTCCCCTGCTAAATTGAATTATTTTCCATCATCGATTATTTTCGATGTTTTTCTTTTCTTTTATCGTTCCTTCAAGTGGCATTTATTTCAATATGCTTTTCAAGGAATCTTTAAATTCACCTCTTGAAAATTGCCATTAAATTTGGACATTTCAGAAACTTTCATTGTTTTTATGACTATCCAAATCGTTACTCTCATGTCATGATCAACCTACTAAATTTATAGAAATTTCTAAAATGTCCAGATTACTTATCATAGCGTAACTAAGTGGGTGTTTGGTTGTGGGTTTCCGCAGTTCATCCGATGCCATGAACTCGAGCGTGGAGCGCGACGAATCATTCTCACCAAAAACAAAAAAGAAATTGTCCAAAAAGCCATCGTTCATTAAAAATGCCGTGCTCGATCTGTTCCGGTCAAAAACGAAAAATTCGCAAAAAGTGTCTCGGCAGAAGTCACTGTGTGAGACAGACTTGCAGCCGAGACACCAGATGCATCAAATGCCGATGCTCAGGCGAGAGAAGTCTGATCTTACCGACTTCAATACACACATGAGGAATACGCAAATCAGAAATCAACTGTTGCAGCGTAGCAACTCGTCCTCATGTGAAAAACCAGTTTTGAAACCTATTCTGAAACGAGAAAGCTCGTTTTGTGACGACAGAAATGGCGTAGTTTGCACAGTCAGAGATTATGACGCCAAACCTGTTATGAAAAGTCTTAGACGACAAAACTCGATGTGTGAGATAGAAACAGAACCGAAAGTTACCCCACTGTTACGCAGACAGAACTCCCTCATAGAATATAATAGACGAGGCATATACGGCCAGTCGTCCAGCTTTAATATGATTACCAAAATAGATCCCATCTACCAAAGACAGCAGCAAATAAAACACGAACCTTTCCACCCTTCGCAGCCACTACCTCCAGAACCAGTTTACCAAACCAAAGATCATCTCGTTTACGATCCCATTCCTAAACCAAGAAGAACGTATGCTTCTCTTTATGATACGTCAAGTGAAAACCCATATGCGAGCAGGTCTGAAGTTACTAATCAAAGTTTTGAAAGTCCATATGGAAACCAGCAGTCTATGTGCATGCCACTTATGGACCCTTACGCAACGAGAGGTGAATGCATTAGAGAGGATCCATATGCAACTAGATCTGAATACGTGAGGGAGAGTCCTTATGGCACAAGAACAGATTCTGTTCGAGAGAGTCCTTACGGAACACGGGCCGATTCAGGTAGAGAAAGTTTATATGGGACAAGGGGTGATTCAGTAAGAGAAAGCCCTTATGCTATTAGATCAGAAACCATTGGAGAAAGCCCTTATACTATCAGGGGTGAAATAATAAACGATAACTCGTATGCTACTAAGCATGACATCAATAAACAATCTGATTCTTTGTATAGTGAATCGCCTTACTCTAGCAAAGAGCACATGCTTAGACACAGAATGACCTCTGAAAGCCCATATTCTACTAAGGAAGATATGTTGCGCCAGAGATTTTCAGAATCACCTTATAATACGAAAGATGAAATGCTGAAGCAAAGAATGGATGGGTCGTTTACTGCTAAAGAACCCTTGTACGGTAGAAGGACATATGATCCTCCACCAAGCACCTCGTGGTCGGAGAATCCCTACAGCGTGCGGCCTGACAGAAGATTGCAAACACCACCTGTAAATTACCCCGAAAGGGTATCACCCATGGCTAAGTGTATGAGCGAACCACCATATTCTTCCAGAACGGAAATGATGTCGAGGATATGCCAGGCGGAGTCACCATATGCGACACGATCCGAGATCAAATCTAGCTGCTCGGAATCTAATTATTGTACTAGAAATGACATTGAAATAAAGCAAGATATTAGACCAGCTTCAGCAGAGTGTACATATGTATCAAAACAAGAAATTTTATCTCAAAAGGCCGCTATGTTAGCTAGCAAGGAATCTTCTTATGGGATACGATTAGAAGAAAAATTGGAAATGATAAAGCAAAGGAACCAAGCTAAAAAAGATTTGATTTATCAAACCAGAAAGGAAGCGAACGAAAGTGATGCGGCAAAAATGAGAGAACCTTTATATGTTTCTAAAAGAGAATTAAAGGATAGTGTTATATATGAATCCCATCAGGAAACTAAAGAAGTATTACAAGCACAGGAAGGTAGCGCTAGAAGTAGCCCGTATGAACTCAGTGATGCTAATCACTTGTCTCGCCGCGAGCCTATTTATCAAACAAAGGTAGAAGCAGAGAGCAGCACTGAGAAAGAAACATTCCAAGAAATCGATTTCTCAAAACTGAGATTAACCGAATCAAAGACCGACGCAGAAAAGGAAATATCAATGAACATAGAAACGTCTGTACTCAAAGGTGAACCTATATACGCACCTCGTTTACACGGCAAGACGGAGCATATATCGAATGCTTTAAAAGCAACGAGCGCTCCTGTGTCGTATGAATCGACAACATCTATGGAAACTCACTATGCTTCAGAATGCAGTATGAACTTTGAGAATAAGCCTCAAAGCACTCCTTATGCCTCGCAGGATATAGAAGATAGAACTCCAAAACTCAATAGAACTGTGAAATTCTGCGAACAAATTGTAGAAAAAAGTCCCGAGAGCAGCCAAGAAAATTCTGAAAATATGTCCTCAAGTCAGAACGAAACCACTGTCATTAGCAATCAGAACACGATAGTGCAGGCGTCGATGTCAGAGAGCGCCTCAGAGAGTAAAGAAGATGTAGAGCCTGACGGTCCGCATACAACTTGGGGAATATTTGACAGTGAAGGTGGCGTTTTAGAAGATAGACAGTGGGGCGTTTCCCTGATCATTCCGCCTAAAGCTATAGCTCCCGGTATCAAGCAAAAGATCTACTTTACGGTGTCAGACCCGAGGCTGAGCCAGCGCGTGGGGGGGCCACCAATCGATATGGACAACGGTAAAGCTTTTGTAATGAAGCACGCGCCTGTAGTCTAGACCGCACTTACTAATTGGGCATTAGCGGTTGCAAAAATAGAGGAGCAAGAAATTTGATTTGTGATTGTACCAATGTTTAGCTAGTTTATGTACAAAACGTTGATGTTTTATATTGCATGGACCCTGTGGCATGAGAATTGTAGATAGGCTTTTATGTATATTATAGAATAAGTATACTAATTTATTTATGTATAGAACACCTGTTTCCATTGCATATCACATAGGACTCTTCTTGTATTATATTCATACGAGCCACCATTATGTATGTACAGCACATAATATACCAAGTATTTTTAGCTAGTATACTGTTGGTGTACGGTTTTTAGTATATTCATTGTTTGGTATATATTTATTAACCAGGTGAATCATATCATATATCATTTATTTGTGCAGCTTCTACCACACAATACACTCGTACTTAGAGATTGAGGAGAGAAGACGTCGCCTATGCTACGTACAACCGACCATATGATTGTATGTTTGACCAACATTTAATATGATTACAACACTGTACAATATTACATCCTCACCGACCAACCAGTATTCATTATATTTATTTATAATTTATTCTTTTATCTTTTTTTATCATTTTCATTTCTTACATTGTTCAACTGAAGTGCGTCTTCAATTCTGCTCTTTGTTTGTCTCATTGCCCATCCTAACCTGCCTGGCTTGCTTAACATAATGCATAATACGTGTTGCGATTTGTGTTTGTGTGTTACGTCGTACATTGTTAATATCTTTGATGTTAATCTAATTATCTAATTCTATTGATAAATTGCCCACTTGCAAACTACTTATCCACTGTTTAGCATTCAAAATTTATAAACAAAATTTCGTTCGAACTTCTGGCACATCTTATTCTAATTACTATTCACTGATTCTAATTGCTTGATTAATCATTCTAAATAATCAATGCGAACCGATATTTATTAAAACATATTCTTTGAATAATAAAATAAATCCTAAATTTCATAGTTTATTAACGTTCTGAATTTGAACTATTTTTAAATCCGCTTAGCATTTCCAATTCTAGTATTTTGTCTATTTATTTTATAGTTACTTAGTAGATAACTATCGGTTCGCGAAATATCTCAAGCACCAACTTTAATTGTTGTTCCGTAACAGGTGAAGCGATGCTATCCCCACTAGTGATGTGCGGCCCGCAAGGGCTGGTGTTCCTCCGGCCGGTGACGCTGCGACTGCCGCACTGCGCCAACGCGGTCCCCTCCCTCGGCCTCACCATCAAGGCCACCGACACTGAGGCCCACCTCAGCACCGACTGGGACCAGATACACCTCCCCGCTACAACAACGCTCAACACGGTTGCTGTCAAAGTTGATCATTTTTAGTTGACATTGTGGGAATTATTCACTCGTGAAATTGACTTATTGAATACAAGACAAATTAATTATTGAGTTACGTCTTTGAACCCATATAAAATTTACAAATAAGTCAGGGGTCAAAGATAATGTTTCTTCCAAATTGTATCTAATCCCAATCCCACCTTTAGGCCATAAGCCCGTATTCTCTTATTCGCATAAGAGCGTTCTTAAAGAGCTATATTTTGTAAAAGAAATTAGGAAATCACTTATGTAATTTTAGGCTTTGAGAGCTTGGTATGACACGGTAACATTGGTGGTGCTCTAGCTATGCATAGTTCATATATAAAATATTAAATATACACTGAAGATTCACACTTAGAAGTGAATACTGTTATGGATATCCTTGCAAGATTAAATTGAACACTTCTTAGACTTATGTTAAGAATAGTTTTCCACGTTAATTATGAAAGCTTTCAAAGAGTTTGTTACAGACTAGATGTTGGTGATATTGAAATGAATGAATCGGATGGAATTGTGGACATTTATTAAAAATATGGTCATGAATTTATCAATAACGTAAGATGCCTTACCATAACTTAGAAATATTACTCTATTTGTAATAATGTTGATATTGTAATGTTATTATTTAATGTAATGCATCTGTATTTAGACATAGAAATATCGGAATCTTAGGATGTTTTATCAAAATTAAATATTTTCGTATTTTGACAGAAGTGATTGTTGTCGAAATCAAAGTAACGCCAATTTGTGTTAAATAAATATTACGGAGCATTTAAATGTCAATCACCGAAAGGAAAGTGGAATAAAGGTTTCGTCAAATTGTGTCCAATAATGCGGAACAGCAATTTTTTTTGTCCATTTTCCCTTCAGTGATATTTCTCTCGATTGCGTTACCCGCAATATACTAAAGGAAGACTATACCTTAGTTGTGGATAAAAGCGCTACTCGTAATGTTATTTCCTATTATTCGTCGCCTTAATTACCTGTATTGTATATTTTCTTGTTATTAACGATGAGTTTAACTTTGACTCCAATAAAATTTTATATCTACTGATTTATCTTTATTTTTTTTAGGTATTTACCCTTCAATAACCCCTCTGATTCATAATTTCACCTAAATCAAGATTTTACTCGTATCTAAATTAAAAATTTATAACATCCCTGACACAATTCTCTATAAAAAAACCGCACTCAAAACACAACCATAACAGTTACATCGGGGGCTAATATAATACCTAAGCTTTAATTACAAACGAAAAAAATAAGCCCCTCATTATCTCAAATTTTCTGTGTGTCCATCCATGTAGGTATATCAATGGTAAATCATGAAAAATATTTCGCTAGGTTAGTCTCTCGAAATCCGAGATGCATCGTGGGTAGACCCCCACTGGACTGATGACCTGGTAAAGGTCGCGGGGTCCGCTGCATGCGGGTGGAGCAGGACCGGTCACTTCGGCACTCTTTGAGGGAGGCCTATGTCTGCTTAATAGGATGATGACGGGGTACTCGAAATCATTTTGCATGGAAAAAAAAATTAAGAGCAAAAAATTTGAGTTCAAGCACTAAACTAAGAGCCCGATGTTCACACGACGATTAGCTGAATACGTGCCACGATGCTCATGTGTGCTACCTAATTAATGGTTATATCTAACGCGTGTGCAAATCAGACGTGTTTATATACACTTTGTTGAGCTAATCTTTGGAGTACGGAAAATGGCGTTTTTTGTATATGAAGTTTATGTAGCGAATAACTACTGGACTTAATCACTAAGACAAAAGCGCGAACATATACTTTTTTTGGTTTACACAGTGATCTATAAAGGGTACGGAGAGGGAAGCGTGCGGGGTGAAAGATTAATAGGTAGCGCAAACTATGAGTTACTTAACGCTTACTATTCCGAAGGAATGTTAAATTTGCGCCCGCCGTAGGAAGCAGTGAGCCGAAGCCGTAAGTATATCCACGAAATAAACAAAGCCAAGTGTGTTCCTTAGACGTCTAAATAACCCCTTGCTTCTTAGCTTAGTTCTGCAGATTTTTCTAAAAACAGCTTACATCTCTGGTGGAAAATCCGCCTAATGCAACGCAGTGGAATCTTAACGGCCCGAGCATAATGTCGCAAGTGTCAAGCGATGAGTGACGCGCAGTATCAATCGCAGTCACCGCTTAATGGCGCCCGCGCATCTTCGCTGTGCCGTGCACTCGCTGACACAATCAGTTCACGTCTATTGCAGTTTTAGATCTAAGTACATTTTCGTTGAATACACAAATCAGTATTACTCCAGGCAAAATACGGTTTTGAAAAACATTAATTTATAATAGCGCTTTTTTCTTTACATTATTTTAAAACATTATTCTAAGATGCTTTAATCAAGAATCCAACAAAATTTCCATCTGGAAGTATTTATATAGATTTAAATAAAGAATGAATTGTTTTTTTTAATCATTTATCTTGAATATTATAGAGCAAATGTAAATGAGCCAAAATAAAGATAAAACCATTTATTCCAATTTTTCCTAACGTTTCAGAAGCTATCTTATTGATGTCTGAAATTTTGTTGGATTTTGTCCCTAGGTAACTATTTAATTGATAATAATATCCATTACAAAGAAAAAATCAGCTATTATAAATAATTTCCAAATTTGACATTTTTTCCATACAAGTTGTCAGTTCATTGCCTATATTTCAATCTACTAACCAGTAGGCAGGATAGGTACCTGCGCTATATAATCTATAGTATAGATAAAACACAAACAATGGTAGTACAGTCAAGGGCAACAATATGTAGTAACTCAAAGTTTCATAATTATGTATACCTTATTGTTGCAGAAATAAGGTCTGTGTACATATTTTTGAGACTTTGTGGTGCTTACATATTGGTGCCCTTGGCTGTACCTAAACCTACACAATGAGGAGCGGGGTGCTTTCCCATGGATTACACGATCAAAAATTTTGTTAAATTTCTTGAGCAGTAGATTAAAGAATCTTAAAAACATTTCGTAAAGTAATAACTTTGATGTCCTTAAACTATAACATGCCCCACTTGACATTGGGAAAGTGCCTAAGCAGCAAAAAGCCACAACACGGAAAAAAAAAAAAAAACTATAACATGACACTTTTTGATTAGTAAGTAAATATGCACCGCTGCACTCGACTGTACTGATCATGATATGGGCATTACGGGCTGTTATTATTGAGGTAAAAGTTTATTCGTCCTGCATGTTGCAAGCTGTGATGATACACTTGCTTAGCTTAGTAACCATATGCAAACTATGGGTACGTAAGTATTACGATAAGTCCCTTCGGCCACTTTCGAAACAAATGCTTTGAAACAGAGGGCCTCTCAAGTAACACTCGCTCTCGTTTACTCCGATACAAATAGACACTAGACAGTGTGCGCGTTTTTGGTGTTGACAGCGCCTTAAGTATTTGAATTTAGGACTCCAGCAGGCCCCGTAGCATGGATAAGTGATAGGATAGAGCTGCCGTCCCTGGCTGACACCGTTCGATAGAATGAGACGACGCGCTTATCCTATCACTTATAGCGTGATAAGGGGGTTCTTGGCAGTAAAGTGTTAAATAATTAGTAATAATGTACCTATAGAAATTAGGTAGTTCATTATAGTGTTTGTAAATACGAAATACTCAAGTTTTTGAAGTCTAAATTGCAAGAACTCGAGCCTATTTTTTTACGGGACTATGAGCTTAAAAGACTTCAAGAGTCTTTTAAGTCGTGAGTCCAAGTCCTTTTCGAGTCTTATCGAGTCCTGTTTTCAGGGCTTTACTCAGGGTTTAAAAAAGACTCAAGCCATAGTATCTATTATAGTATTTTTTCAACTTTATATCAATATTTTCAGAATCAAAAACCTGAAAAATATACTGATTACTACTACTGAGTAAGTTGAGTAATCTCAAGTGTTCCTACAAGTCCACTGAGTTCTAACAAATCACTCGAGTCTGCATAGATGACTCGAGTTTCTATAGAATACTACAGAAGACTCAAGTCCCCCCAAGTTGAAAAGAACTTGAGCTTCGATTCAATGACTAGAGTCTAAAAAACTGAGTCCAGTCTTAGAAACGAAGACTCCAAGGACTTGAATCTTTACCAACACTAGTTAATTAACAAACTGCACGGCTATCACAGTACGGCTCGCGAGCTGTATCGCGGCGACATAGTCAATCCGTCTCCTTCTAACGGATAGTATATTTCGCCGCGACACAGCTACTTATAGCGGGCCGTACTGTGACAGTCGTGCAGTACGAGTATACATACCTACTTAAGAAAGGCTGCGTGCCTTTTATCCCAAATCGACGTCACTCTTTTTGACTTATGTTCATTGAATTATCTTTCCCGGAGCACTTCGCTGCAATCCAAGGATGTGCCAAGTCTCGCGAAAGGGTCTCTTGACTTTTACCACCTTATCTCTATTCGGGCCGTAAATCAGGTCTTGCATCGTGGAAACAATGATCACTCAAAACTTCCGTAGGTTGCTCTTCCTTACTATAAGCAAGCTTGTATAATTCATCCATTTATTTATGATATACATCCACACTTTCCAAGCTGTGTAACTTGCAAAATTAGTACCTATATAGTGAAATGTTTCTGTTGAAAACTGGCGATATAATTTGCTACGTTAGGTGCTTTTACGGTGTCACTGGTGACAATGACGGAGCCCGAAGACATAGGAACTCTACCTATAAAACATCATAGTACTCATATTATTTGGTTTTATAGAATAATCTCGAAACGCAATCCCTTTTTTCTCATGAACTTCTGAATTTTAGTCCTTGCATAATATTTCTGTTCTCTAACTTAACGAGCTCGAATATTTTACATT
This sequence comes from Epinotia brunnichana, assembly GCA_963854355.1. Lineage (NCBI taxonomy): Eukaryota > Metazoa > Arthropoda > Insecta > Lepidoptera > Tortricidae > Epinotia > Epinotia brunnichana. The sequence goes on along the minus strand of OY977936.1, from coordinate 6,882,434 downwards.
TTTAATTCTTGCGGATGTTTAATATTTCAAAAACAAACAAAACCCTTAGCATTACCGTAAATACTGAAAATTTAAGGCGTATATCAATCAATTATACTTGAAGGATCATACACTTTTTATATTAACTTAATAAAACCGGACACTGTTCAGTGTTCACTAAATAACTCACATTATTCCATGTCATCGTCCCAGTTTATATCTTATAATCAAAACGAAACTTTATACCTTTACTAAAGAGTCTACTTAAAAATAGAAAGCTAAATGTGAATTAGATAAGCTCTACAGGCATAGCGGTATAGGCCTATTAACGCTTGACAGCTTTTGATTACGGAAAGCTTTTAAATTAAGCTTCAGAATTAAGTTAGAAGCCTCAAATATCCTTACTTGTGTAATGAGAAGTAGGTAATAGTTTTATAAACCCACGCAAATGTCTTCGCAATTATGTAGGTATTGCAAAATAATCAAAGTAAGTACAGTAGACGGCAAACTTCGTGCGCAAATGAGGGGAAGTGGGGGGGCAGCTTGCACGTACAATTCGCCTTTGCGCAGGCAAGGTCATTTGCGCACGAAGTTTGCCGTCTACTGTACCTAGGTAAAAAACAAAGTTGGTTGGCTCTATTATCGGATCACCTTAATAGATCAACACGCGAGTGAGCGCCACAAAACATTTCATAGGTGCTGGACCAATGTCATGTCAATATGTCGAGTAAATTTGAGCTGAACATGATTTTTGTAAAAAACATTTTTTTACTTTGCAGTCAATAGCACTCGCTGGGTTGGCGGGTATTAACTGGTACCTAAGTCGAAATTAGTCATTTAGAGTCATCTGTCTAATAAATATATTCGTTTAAAATTCTTACTTCTATATACCTACATACAAAGAGAACTACCTAATATAAAACTATTTACAATAACATTAAGTACTTACAATTAGTACACCATTTGTTCGTTACACTATTGACAGTAATGTTTAAAAAAGGATTTTTAGTTTTGGTCCACGACGAGAGGGAGCAAAACGCTACTTTTCTGTTTAAGCTACTTTTTTAATTTATGAATTGGCATGTAGCATTTACGCAATGTGCCAATTGAACATAAATCTGAATAAAAAAACGAACATATTTTTTTTATAATTTTTTTGCTTTTTTTATTTTTTTTGTTTTTTTTTTTGCATTTTTTTCCTCATAGTCGGTGTGACAAGTTGCATGAACTCAGGAGCAAAATTATCTTCGTCTTGGTTAACACTTGAATTCCTCACTACGCTAGCAAAATTGTATATTTACGGCGAGGGGAGGCGGTGTATTGAATCCTGAACGTAGCGAGGGATCCTACAATCCTGAGCGTAGTGAGAGATTCAAGTGTTAACGCCCAAGACGAAGATAATTTTGCCCCTGAGTGACACATGCAACTTTTCACACCGACTATGAGGAAAAACAAAATTAAATTAAAATAAGGAAAAAAACAAAGTGATTTTTTTTTTATTAAATTTTAATTTAATAAAAAACAAACGTTTTTAATCGATTACGATGAAATTACAATTGATTATTTTATTAAATCTGTGCTCAGATGGCACATGGCGTATATGCTACATGCAAATTAATAAATTAGAAAAGTAGCTTGAACAGAAAAGTAACATTTTGCTCCCTCTCGTCGGGGACTAAAACTTACTTTTCTGAATGAAAGGTGTGAAAATGATATATATATATTTTAGCCGACCCATTCGTGAAATTTTACTAACTTTAAATACTTTTCATCCATTAAACCTGTTTTCGTTCAACCGCATAAGAACAGGCATTGGTAACTGCGCCCACCACTGGTATAAATGGGGCTGGTGCGACTCCTCTCGGTGTGTGTGTGTGGAAACCCCGATCAGACAGTCACATGGTTCTGGAATGCCCGACAACAAAATTTTCAGGGCGGGTGGAGGACCTCAAGAACCTTACTGAACTTGCTACAGAGTACTTGAAGAGGACTAATCTTAACCTTTGAATGAATCAATCTTATTATTATTATTTTCTTATATAGCTTTTATATGTAATCCAGTGACCAAAATGCCATACGATAAATAAAATAAATCCATTAAACACTCAGAGCATAGAATACTAGAGAGAGGACAAGCCACCGGCGGCCGTGTCGCAGCTGTATGCTCAATGGGCATACACTGCCATACTGTGCACGCGTGCTGATCGCAGAGAATATTACGTTTTTTCCCAAAATGCCTGATATGATGCGCGTTTATTGTCAAATAAGCGTGTAGGTATACAAGTGTGTGTGTTTTAGATGTGTGCGTGATTTGTCTTGTCAATTACTTGGGCGTTGTGTGGGTTAATGTACTTGCGACAGGCTCACTCTATACAAATCGGCCGCCATGTCCGATCTCCTTATATTCATACATCTGTGATTTAACAGATAGGTGAAGGTCGTGCCTATATTCATATCTCCTACTATCAATGATATCTTAATTATATACAGTAGGTCCTATGCCTCCTGTTGTGACGGAATGAATAAAAATTATTTAGATTGCTCTTAAAAGCACCTTGATGCAACTTTAAAAAATATGGCCTAGTTTGTTAATTAAAATACTAAACATACCTAATAATATTAAATAATTTTTTCATTAAGTCGTCAAAAAAGAGTAAGTACCTATATATTTTTTTTTTTTTACTTTTATTTATTCAAAACTAGCTGTTGCCCGCGACTTCGTCCGCGTAGAACTTTTTATCGTCTTAGAAAATGATTTCTCTCAATACAAAATTTGAACCCTCTTTTAGGGGATAATTAAAAAAAAAGTTGATGTTCATTTTCTAGTTTGTGAACAAACAGTCTAAAACCAAAGTTAAAAATCTCATACTTTAAAAATGCCTTGAAATACTCAAACTTTGAACCAATTTTAACACTCTTAGGGGATGAATTTGGAAAAACTCTGAAATCAGTTTTGTAGTCTTTTAACGTACAGAATAAGACCGAAGTTAAAAATCTCTTACTCACACTTTAAAATTTTATTGCTCGCCATTTAAAATTTGAACCCCCTTTTAAACCCCCTTAGAGGTTGAATTTTTCTAATCGCTGAAAGAACTTTTTTCGTAAACTTTTAAGTCTCTAGCTCAAAAAAAGTGTTGCCCATACAAAGCTTTCTTAAGGGGGTTAAGAAAGCTTTGTATGGGTGTCCCCTTAGGGGTGGAATTTTGTAAAACTCTGAAAGTACTTTATTATTAATTTTAATAAGTAACATTTTGAATAGTTTTAAGTCTAGTAAAAAAAAAAGTTTTTCCCACACAACACTGGCTATCCTTCTTAAGGATCTTAAGGATCCCCTTAGGGATGGAGTTTTCTAAAACGCTGAAAGTTCTTTTTTAGTATACTAATAAGTAATCTTTTTGCAAAGTTTTAAGTCTAACTCAAAAAAAAGTGTTGCCCATGCAAAGCTTGCTCTCCTTTTTAACCCTATTAGGGGTGGAATTTTCTAAAACGATTTGTGTTTTTTTTTTGTATTTTAATAAGTAATCTTTCTACAAAGTTTCAAGTCTCTAACTCAAAAACATAAACTTTCCCTGATAAAAACTTTGCACCCCTTTTTATCCCCCTTAGGGATAGATTTTTTCAAAACACTGAAAGTCTTTTTTTTTGTATTTTTATAAGTAATCTTTCTACAAAGTTTTAAGTGCCTAGCTCAGAAAAAGTGTTCCCCATACAAACCTTGCACCCTTTTTTAACCCCCTTAGGGAATGATTTTTGTAAAACGCCGAATGTAGTATTTTTCATGTTCTAATAAGTAATTTTTCGTCAAAATTTTAAGTCTCTATTAAAAAAAAAATGTTTTTCCCATACAAACTTTGCACCCTATTTTACCCCCTTAGGGGTGAAATTTTCCAAAACGCTGAAAGTACTTTCTTTGTATTTAAATAATCTTTCTACAAAGTTTTAGGACTCTAGCTAAAAAAAATAGTTTCCCACATACAAACTTTGCACCCCTATTTTAGCCCCCTATTTTTAGGGGTAGAATTTTCTAAAACGCTAAAAGTACTTAATTTGTATTCTGATGACTAATCTTTCTACAAAGTTTTAAGTCTCTATTTAAAAAAAAAAATGTTTCCCCCATACAAAATTTGCACCCCTATTTTACCCCCTTAGGGGTAGATTTTTTTAAAACACTGAATCTAGGTACTTTATTTGTATTCTAATGAATAATTTCTCTACAAAGTTTTAAGTCTCTATTTAAAAAAAAGTAGTTTTTCCCATACAAACTTTGCACTCTATTTTACCCCTTTAGGGGTAGAATTTTCTAAAACCCTGAAAGTTCTTTATTTGTATTCTAATGACTGATCTTTCTACAAAGTTTTAAGTCTCTATTTAAAAAAAATGTTTCCCCCATACAAACCTTGCACCCCTATTTTACCCCCGTAGGGGTGGAATTTTCCAAAACGCTGAAAGTGTTTCATTTGTATTCTAATAACTAATTTTTCTACAAAGTTTAAGTCTATAGCTCAAAAAAAAAAGGTTCTCCCATACAAATTTTGCACCCCCATTTTACCCCCTTAGGGGTAGAATTTTCAAAAATCCCTTTTTATCCCTAGCCCACGTTATAAAAGCAACATACTGTGCAAAAATCAACTCTCTAAGATTAGTAGTTTCGGCTGTGCGTTGATGAGTGAGTGAGTGATTGAGTGAATAAGTCAGTCAGGACATAGGCATTTATTATGTATAAATAGATAGAAGATAATGAAACTCTCATTCAAATATCTCAAAAAATTATGAAGCTACATCCGTTTTAATGTCGCTTGTTAGAGTGAGAAAACGATGAGGAACTGTGACGTCAATATACTCGAGCGTCATAGTAAAAAACAATCGTTTCATATGAAGGTGCGTTTTGCGGAAAAGGGACAGAACATACCCCCTCTTAAAACTTTGGACTCTTATAACTTAATCATTACCTATATAACGTCTTGCTTTGTTTTTTTCTCCATTTGACTATATTTATTTTAAATTCTTTTTCGAGAAAATACATTATGATTATTCACCATATTTTCGATTCCTGAGCTATAACCACGAACTTCGGAATTCGAAAATATTCGGGTATCTCTATCTCTATCGCACTAACCATACTCGAGTGACAGGGATGCAAATATATGAACATTGAGTATCGGTTTTCGTGGTAGCGCCGCAGGTACTTTGGCTGAATGCGCCGAGCGCGTGCCATTGTCATTCAAAAAAAACAAATTCGTGTTAATTATATTGTTCAAATTTGTTGATTTCATTTATTGAAATTACGACATAAAACGACATTTGCGCATATAAGTTCTCATATCAGAATCGAATATTTTTTTATGGTTTATATTTTAGCATTTGTCTCGTAAAGGTCTATCGTAGACGGGATTTAAATTATTAATAAGTGAAAGGCAAAGCAATTCCGCCATTTTGACGAAAATTTGACGGTTCTTATAGCTGACAGTTGGAGCAGCGTTTGATTTCAATAAAAATAAATGAAAAATTAAATGAAGTCGTATATTTCGGAAAATTAATTAACTGTCGCAGTCGGATAAAAACTATCCTAAGTTGCAGCTAGAATAATAATGTACCTATATAAAATGTTTCATATTTTTCCGTTCATGGGATGCTGAGAACATTCGAACCGCGCAAAGCTTAGTTTCAAACTGGCTGATTCTTTTTTTTAATTTAGAGATTTATTATAAGTGGAGATTATAAACTTATTCTACTACATTACTCTTTAGTTCTTACTGAAGCCTCAATTAGGCTTATTTGTAAGAAATATCTAATTAATATTAGTTTATTAGTTTGCTATCTATCACATTTATCCATACCAGTATTATTCCTCAGTGCTGGTGTTATGAGAGTCTATTATATAATGTTTTTTTAGCATTTTTTTTAATTATGTCTAACTGTCTCTAGAGTCATAATTATGTCTAACTGTCTCTAGATGTGAAGTTCAATTCGTTGCGCTTTTTACGGAAACTAACAATCAAATATAACGAGCTGTGCGCTATTTAATATTCCTAACTGTTACTATAAGGTCAACATGGGGCAGAGTTCCTTAAAAAATGCAGTGTAGGTTTACACATACTTTAAAATATGAGTTAAACGTACTATGGTTTAAATACAAGCACTGCAATACAAGAAATGCGATAAAAAAACTGTATCTAACACAGTGAGCCTAAAGACGAATATTTTATACTTATGTATCTCAAACATGTAAGCAAATGTTGTTAAAAACTCGCATGTTAAAATAACAATGTTCAATTTGGAGGGCAATCTTTAACAAATCGACCTGGTTCTCACAACATAATTTATGATCTCAGATCTAAGTAGTCCCAAACGTAGCAAAACTTAAACTTAATTGAATTTGATTGAATTGGGCGTTACTTTGCGGAATTCCAGGATAAGTTTCTTGAACAATATTCTTTTGCTATTCCACTAAGCATTCCACTAGGTGGACTGATGACCTGGTAAAGGTCGCGGGAGTCCGCTGGATGCGGGTGGCGCAGGACCGGCCATTGTGGCACTCTTTGGGGGAGGCCTATGTCCAGCAGTGGACGTCTTTCGGCTGATATGATCATGATGATGATGATTCCACTAAAGATTGTGAAGGTCTACTAGTAGTAAACCTATTGCATTTTCATATTTTTTGCATGTGGTTAAGGTGGTTCGATTGCCATACAAAGCGTTATTTGACATTCGCAGGCTAACGGCGTGATATTTTAAGAAACTTATGTAACAAACTTTCATCCATTGGCTTCCCATTTGCGCCAAATTCCCCCTTTCCTAGAATAAACTAGATTAATGTGAGAAAAATAGTTTTCCCAAAATATCACGTCCAAAACCAATTTCTCAAAATAATCAAGTTTATACAAGTTTATTCTAGGAAAGGGGGAATTTGGCGCAAATGGGAAGCCACAATTTATGAAAGTTTGTTACATAAGTTTCTTAAAATATCACGCCGTTAGCCTGCGAATGTCATATAACGTTTTGTATGGCAATCGAACCACCTTAATGTGCCCCTTCCTTCGCACGTGCAAACATGCACATAAATACAACCATCCACCACCAATGAAAAAACCTCGACACATGTTACGCCTCGACGAGGCATTATCAGGTGATGTTGCTTGCGCCTGATTTGAAACACTCCAGTATTAACTATATGACGCATTGTAGGTACACGTCACCCGAACTTAGTTACGCCTAGATTCACGCACGAAAACCCATTTAGACTGACCTATGAGCACAGCCCAGGATAGGGCCATGACTCATTCTGTCTAGACTGCTATTAATACTGTTAATATTTTAATTTCTGTGCATTACCTAATAATTAGAACGTTATGACATAGTCTTTGACGTGGATTGTTAGATTGATGAGATGACTCCCATGAGGACTGATATCTATGTAAGTATCATTTGGACGAGCGGTTTAACCTAGTGGGTGTGTGAACTTTCCTAGACAAAAGGGGTGTAGACTCAAAATGTATTATTACGAGTACTTCAGAAGAAAGAAGGCAAATAAATATGCCTGATGACGAAAATCCCATTCAAATATCTCAAAAAAATACGAAGCTACAACCATTTTAATGTTGCTTGTTAGAGAGAGACACTAGGGGATCGTGACATCACGATCCTCTAGTGTCATAGTAAATGACAATCGTTTCATATGAAGGTGCGTTTTGCGGAAAAGGGACAGAACATACCCCCTCTTAAAACTTTGGACACTTATAACTTTGTGATTATTTAACCTGTTGCGTTGTTTTTTCTCCATTTGACTACATTTTTAATACTTTTTCGAGAAAATGCAACATTATTGATTATTTTATTTAGTGTCTACACCCCTATTGTGTGATGAGCACGAATATTCCGAACTTCGTCGTCATCAGCTCAATTGGAAACACTGATTCTAGATTACTATTGCGTCTATCTATATTTATTTATACACAAGATTGAAGCTAAACAAATAAAAATTCTTGCGTTGATCTTATCCTCTCTTCTTTCCACAATTAAACAATAGATGCATATCGAGTGTAGCATCGGTTTTTTGCCTTTGGCCGCACAATCAACTCAATAGTCAATGCTAGTGTGCCGCATTGTGCCGCATAATGGGTAATGAACTTAAGTAATGTGGGATTAACGTTGCGTGCCTGTCAGTAGGTAATCATACGTAACATTGACACCTATGTTCTTTTACCCAGCTGCCAGAAGTCAAGAGAACTTGTGAAAGGTAAGAAGAAGACTAATAGAAGCAGGAGATTAGAGTAGAGATACCTACTACTTAATAAACTCATGTCCAATTGTACTTATTAATTACGTCTGCCTCTAAGAATTAATTTACGTGCACTTGTTTCGCTCTGTAATGGTTTATTTTTATTTATCGTATGGCGCTCACACACTGGTACATATGTATTCATATCGATGTCGCTGATAGAGTTCCAGTGTGCGCTGCGAGGTTCAGAAGGAACAGTGCAGCTGCCGAGTTTGTAGTTCTTTTAGCACCACCCGGAGGTCACGTGTAGGGTTTCTAGGGTTATTCCTACGGACGTAGAACAACGACCTCGATAATGGTATCCTGGATCTTTGGTAGCCGTGCGTGGAGCTGAAGTACTACTAAATAGGTCAACACGGCCTTTTCGTCAATTTAATTATATCATGCTAGGAGTAGAACACCGAATGCTCTCCTATCCGTGTCATGACACGCACGCAGAGACAGTTGGTACCCACCGAGATGTAAGGGACTGTTATGATTTGATGGGATCTAAAATTTAAGGCTATTGATAGAATAGGTGCTGGGCTATTGCATGAGACAATTGGTGGCCTGTCTATGTCTAATAAATTACTTTAGTTTATTATTAAGTTACATATTCCAGTGCTCGTCACTTGACTTCTCCAAGCCTTATTCAATGCAATAGAGATGAGCAAGAGTGCCAATTATATTCACAAAACTTGTGATCTAAAAAAGCTGCTAATGCAGTGAGACATAAGCCCGCAGACGGAGTTGCTTTAATCGTGGTTAATTAAGCAGGATCAATTGATTGGCGCCACCGCCACGTAAACCTCGACTCCGCGTAATAAATTCAGTTTAAATGTTTTAAAAGCTACAATGTTGTGAAAAAAGTAATTCAGTTTGTAAGTTATAACTCAATTAAACAGTACAAGTGTTATTTATCCAAAAAACTAACGATTTCGAACTATAAAGTGAAAAAACATTAACCCGCTAATCCTAGCCCGCCAATTTTGTGTTATCAGTTGTAACTAATTACCTATGCAGTTTTCAGTGATTTAGGATTTAAAAAGTCAAGTGCATCTATCTCAGTGACAGTTTTAAAACAGTGTTTCGTGTCGCAATTAAAATCTCGTTGCAAAAGTAACCTCATCAACAAGCGGTTAATTTTCCAAAATTCAAATCTAAGCTTCATTATTCAATTCGCTACCATATTATTATTCTTGCCCAGAGTAAACAGTGACATCTACCAAATTTCATGCAAACCTCTGTGTCTAACGAAGACGTTTCACCGTATCTATATTTGCGCCATCTGTACAATATTTTCTGAACTAGATTGACTTTTGCATATAAATCTTAACTACACCACCTAGCGGCTGTGTGTGGAACTATACCGGATTATTGATTGGAGCATATTGGATATTGCAAATTACTTCGGTGTAAGCCGCTAGAGGGCATTTTTCATAAGATGGGACGTATATGTGAAGGCTGTAAGCAACCGATACCCAACAGGCTTTATCTTAATTGTTCGAAGTGTACGAAGATGTATGACCTACAGTGTGCCAAAATATCTAAATTATGCTATAACAGCATGACAGCGACACATAAAGCAGATTGGAATTGTCAGGAATGCAAGTCTTTAGTGGGGAAAAACAATAACAACGACGACGAGGCTCCCGCGATCCCCCATGACTACGAGCGCTCTGTTGTTAGTGATACCGTCGCTGTCACCAATACGCTAATTGATCAACTAACTGAGGATGAGAATGATACCACCATAAGAATAAATAATTTGCTACCTGTGACTTCTGCAAACACCTGCGAGGTCCAATCGCCGCCGCCGTGTGCAAAAGATAGCAACTGTGCATGCTCATTTGATTTGATACTGCTGGAACTCAGATCATTACAGAAAGAAACAGCAAGCCGATTTGACGCCCAAGAATCAATCATGCACGGTATGGCAGCACAATTTCAATTCATGCACTCATCTTTAAGTGACATCTGTAATAAATACAAACATCTAGTAAAGTAAAGTAAAGTAAAGTAAAAAGTCATTTATTTAAACAGAATGAGTTTTACATAGTTACCAGAGGTCCCCACACTAGGCTACGCCTGTATCGTGGAGAACCAGTTAATTTTTAAACATCAGAAATAAGTTACCACAGAATTAATTACATTTGGAGGAGTAAGAAAAAATATTTTACATTGAAAAGTTTATACTTAGAGACTAACTTAGATATTAAAGATAGCTTCAGTGTCGGCATAATTTAACGAATGAAGAAATTTAAAAATAAGTGATTTGGCTTCATTTTTTGTGCTGCCCGTTAGGTTACAATATTTCAGTAAAGTGTTATATATTGCTACCCTTATATAATCGCCAAAACGTTTACCAAAGCTGGAAAGAACTCTAGGAACTGGTAACCTAAAGACGCGTTTTTTAAGTAGTGTGTCGTAGCAAGTCATATATTTAGAGGTTTTGTGTGTACATAATGAAATTTTAAGGATATAAAGTTGACGTACGGTTAAAACGTGTGATTCGGCATACAAGGTCGCAGTTGGATATCGAAAGGGCCTCTTTAACATGACTTTCAGCACCGAACGTTGCGCTCTTTCAATTTCCAACATGGTCGTCTTTGCTGCGCTGCCCCACGCTGTGATACAATAACTGATTACTGACTGGCACAGCGCAGTGTAGACTAGTAGTAACAAAGAGCTATCTGCAGACTGCCGAAGTTTTTTGAAAATATAAATAGATTTTCTAATTCTTGCGGAGAGTTTGTTTATGTGGTGCTTGAAATTTAGTTGTTCGTCGACAAATAGACCCAGGTACTTAATAACGTCAGTGCGCTGGATGGAATCGCAGTTACAGGAGATGGCAGGGAAGTCTTTACAAGAATGAATTTTTATAACGGGATTGAGGGACGGTTTCGATGAGGCGGTTTTGTGAAAGCAAAGAAATTTTGTTTTATTATTGTTAAGGGTCAAAAGGTTGGCACGAAACCAGTCGGAGGCAATTTTCATGCCTGTTTCTGCAGCAGCAACTGCTTTTTCCCAGCTAATGTCATTAAACAGAATTACCGTGTCGTCAGCGTAGCAAATTATTTCAGAACCTGGAATTTGCAGGAATCTGGAATCTACAGAGTGATATGAAAAAAATATTAGATACTGTTGAAATATTAAGCGCCACTAAAGACTCTCAATTACTACACCGCAACCGTATTTCAGAACGCGTGGATTTACTGGAGCCCAACAGTAAAGAGATCAGCTCCGAAATACAACAAACTAAACAAACCCTAGAAGCAACTGAAAGTATGCCCAATAATAGTCAACAAACTTCTAGTACCTTACCATACGTACAACCTAAGATATCACTGCTACCTCTAGTACTGTATTCTAAGGCCTTGGGAGGCAAAGATAAGGCTCCGATATCAGGAACACCCGGCATACAAGTGACAGAGCAGGCACTTTCACCATCAGCAAAAAAGATCAACAAGCCTATAAATCAAAGTAAGGCGGTTTCAACTGGTCACACCTCTCATCAGTCCAATGTTAGCGGTTCAAAAAAGCCAAAGAAAAGCCTATTTCGTCACTGGAGGTCACAACAGGTCAAGGTCAAACTACAACACCGTCCGCCGCCGGCTCTGTCAACACCCCTAGTACTTCATCGAGCCAGCTAGGCGCAGTGGATGCTATCTCTCTAGATAAGGAGATATGGACCGATTCGACTAAGCGCATACGTCGTTCATCAGCCAACACGGTGAGAGGTTCAGCAGCTCCAGGTACCACCTTTCTACAGGCTGCTGAAAGAATGACATACCTACATCTCTTCTATGTCAAACAGGGAACGACTGAAGATCAAGTCAAGTTGCACTTGAAAAAGATTTGTGGTAATGCAGACGTGTGCACTGTTAAATGTCTCAACGCGCGCGGAAACTATGCCTCGTTTAAACTAGGCGTGCCGCCTAAGTTGACGGACCTGGTTCAGGCAAGTGAAAACTGGGCGCTGGACATATGTATCAAACCATGGAGGGATAATTTTCGTCGCTAAAGTACATCAAACCAAATCATTTTTATATACCTCAGTATATTACCAAAATGTAAGAGGACTCAGGTCAAAAACCGATTTGTTTTACAATAATCTACTTAATTCTGATAATGACATTATTGCACTTACTGAAACCTTCTTAACTAGCTCCGTTCACGACGCTGAATTATTTCCTCCTGGTTATGTGGTGTTGCGGAAGGACCGCGCGGGGGACGCTGGGTGGGGGGGCGTACTACTTGCGGTGCGAAATAACTATTCTGCGCGCCAAATAACTGACATTGATGGTATCTCTGATGATATGGAAGTCCTAATAGTCAAATTAGAGTACAAGTGTACTAAGTTGTTATGTTGTGTTGTTTACCTTCCGCCAAATTATAAAGATGATCAGTATTTAAATGTTTTGAATTGTTTAGAAAATGCAATATGTAAATATTCAGAGTTGGATGTCTTAGTGTTAGGTGATTTTAACCTTAATTCATGTAGTGCCCACGTCCACCACCAATTGGAATGTTTCCTTGAGTTCTGCGAAATACGCCAATACAATAGCATTCGCAATAATCATGATGGATTGCTTGACTTGGTTCTGAGCGGGCTTAGCGAGCGGCGAGTGCGTGTTGAGCGCGCCGCCACGGCGCTGGTGCCGCCTGACGGCTACCACCCGCCGCTCGAGGTGGCGCTGTCGCTGCCGCGCACTCGAGCCGACGCGGTGCCCGGGTCCATGCAATCTCACAATGTCTCTCAAGTACCGGAATGGAACTTTCGCAAAGCGGACTTTAGTGCACTATATGCTAGTATGGCTAAAATGGATTGGGGGACAGTCTTAAATTCTGATAATGTTGACGTTGCGACTGAGGCATTCTACATTAAATTGAAGGAATGTATTGCTGACCATGTTCCAATCAAAAGAATTCGACAACCTGCAGTAGGGAAATACATATACCCGACTTGGTACAGTCCTGAAATTGTGCACACTATTGAGACTAAATATTTTCATTTAAAACAATATAGAAAAACGAATGCCGATTTTAATAGGGAGATGTTTAGGTATTATAGACGACAAGCTAAGTATTTGATTGATATTGCGTATAAAAATTATAAAGCAGGTATTGAGCGTGATATCACTGACGATCCTACAAAGTTTTGGAATTATGTAAAAAGTAAACGCAAGGATTTGAGACGACCTGACGACTTTACTTACCACGACAGAACTGTTACGGGACAGGACGCCGCAAATGCTTTTGCCGAGTATTTTAGCTCTGTATTCCATAGTGAGGTACCTCGCCTGGACGCCGAGGAAGCGGCGCGGGACAGCGCAGCGACGCGGGGGGATGCACACGACGCAGCGAGAGTCGCAGTAAACGCTGTCAACGCTGCTGATTTGCGGCGCGCTGCCAAGCGGCTCAAACCGCGCTCCTCGGCTGGACCTGACGGAATACCCACGTTTTTGGCCAGGGATTGTATATCTGTTTTAGAGTCTCCTCTTTTATTTATTTATAATTTATCCCTACAACACGCCGTGTATCCATCGTACTGGAAGTTATCAAGAGTAACCCCTGTACCTAAGAGCAGTGCAGGGTCCGACGTGACTGGATTTCGTCCTATTGCTGTGCTCTCTGTGTTTGGGAAATTGTTCGAATCAATCGTGGACCATCTTATCACTCAGCAGATCACAGTCAAAATGGACGATGCTCAGCATGGTTTCCGTCGAGGTCGCTCAACAACAACTAATCACATAGTCTTGGTTGATTACGTAACCGAAGCTATGGATGCCCGAATGCAGGTAGATGCTGCATACTTTGACTTTCGTAAAGCTTTCGATCTTGTAGATAACGATATCCTCCTGCGTAAATTCGCAGACATAGGATTTACGCCCCGGCTTTTACACTTCTTTGCCAGTTATCTACAGGATCGGAGACAATATGTCAAACTTGCTGGATTCGAGTCTCAACAATACTTCACTCGTTCTGGTGTAAGTCAAGGCAGCACGCTAGGACCTACACAATTTCTTGTCATGATTAATGATCTCCCGAGGGTCGTCAGCACGTCTAAGTGCCTAATGTTTGCAGACGACATAAAACTATTCCACAGTGTTAGGGATGACAATGACAGAGTACAATTACAGAACGACATAGACGCTATTTCTGAATGGAGTGAGACTAATCGGCTGGAGTTTAACGCCTCGAAATGTGTGCACATTTCCTTCGCTAGACTCCGCTCACCTATCGTTACCGAATACAGCCTTCGCGGAATGCCACTTCATCAGACCGACGAAATACGTGACTTAGGACTGACTTTGGATAATAAACTTGACTTCAGACAACATATAACGACGACCTGCAAAAAGGTATCTAAAACGCTGGGATTTATAATGAGGATGGCTTCCCAATTCTCTACCATCAAGATAGCAGTCATGCTATATAAAGCATACATTCGTAGTAGGCTCGAATTCGGTGCGGTAGTGTGGGCTCCGGACGAGTTTAAATACATCACAATGCTGGAAAGAATCCAAAAGAAATTTGCCAGGTACATATACAAGCGAAAGTACGGATACTACCCGTATATGTATCCGTCCCTTTTCGTTTCAGGAATGGTTGGGCTTCACATTCTTGAGACACGGCGCAAACTGCTGCATGTAGTGCACTATTACCAACTGCTCAACAATAAAGTTGACAATGCGTCCGTGCTGGAGCGAATGGGCTTGCATGTACCGCGTGCGAGTGGGCCGGCGGTCGGTGCGGCGGGCGGCGCGGGCGGTGCGGTGACGGCGCGGCGCCCGCGGCGTCTGTTCGCGGTGCCCGGCGTGCGCACCAGGCGCGGAGCGAACGCTCCCACTGCTAGAGCGCGAACCATCCTAAACAAGATCATGCAGGAAACCGACGACATTGATATATTTGCCGACAGTATTGGCGTATTTTGTAGAAAAGTTTTAGCCATACTTTCCTAGTTTCACGAGTCTGTACAATGCTTGCTCAGCTCAATCTTTGATTGATTAGGTAATTTAGGTATATTTAGTTTATTTTTATGATTGCTTCTTTTTGAATTGTTCCTACCTAAATTGTTGTATTTTTTATAGTGATGCTACCTCCTATGAATGTGTACCTACCTCATAAGTGTTTTGGTTATAAACTGTAAACTTGTGTGTGATTAATAAATAAATAAAAATAAATAATAATAGTGCTGGGACTAATAGAACTAATCCATTAAAGGAACTTACTCGTATTCTGTTGATGTTAGCAGTCGTGTAGAAAGAGTGATACGAGTATATAGCTAATCAAAAGTAAACATTATATTGCTACAGTTGGGCAAAAAACTTCACGTATTAAACACTAATTAGCCAAGTTACATAGAAACACATTTCTAAACGATCTTGAGGCGTGTCATGCCGAAATTACATCACGCGCCTACAAATTTGAGCTCACCTATGACACATGGACGGACAGATGTAGGAAATCTCACATTAAAGTATCATTTGCGTTTGCGCATTACAATTATACGTTGCCAACGGTAAACGCGGAAAAATCATGAGACGTTCGACGGTTAGGACCGAAGGGTTCAGTAGATCGACCTTGGGCTTTTACAGTATTTTGTTGCAATGCTTTTGCGACCTGGGTCAAAATCCGGAACAAGAAATAGGCGTGTTTCCTGTAGGTACCTAGTCAATATATTAACAGTTTTGGTAGAATTGGTAGGTAAGGTAGGTACAGTAAAAATATAACCAACATTAATACCTGCCATAACAAAGCTGGAAAAAGTATCTGACATGACCTAACATCACTAGAAATAGAGTCGTGTCAGATATTAACGCGCGTTTTGTTGTAGCAGATATATTATGACTATTGGTACAATAGATATTAGGTATGTTTCGATCATACAGTAAGTAGTAAGTAGTTTATTTATTTATTTGTATGGCATATACATATACAGAGTCGCTTCAATGTCAAAAATTACTTAAATTAGTAGTAAAAATTACTTGTGTACAAGTAGTATATATACTTTAAGTATATATACAAGTAGTAGTCGCAAAGGGCTATTAACAAGGTGCAGTCACGGACTGTAATTGTTGAGCCATGTACGTGTCAACTAATTTTGGTTATCATTGTAAGCTTTGAAGTGTCCAGTATAAAGTGAGACTTAGGTTACTTGTACTATTATCTATTCTGTGCTTAGGTACACTTAACAATTTCAGTTTGCGATGCCCATTTACTGTAGGCAAAAATGTCGGTGCGAACTCACTTATTCTAAGCGTCTCATGGTCTCATATTATACCATCGCAACGGAACCATAAAAACGTCTTCAAAATCAATCGTTGTAACAGTTTGCAACGAATTACTAACCTTAATCCGTTCACTTTAGAAACAAACTCATCATTTTCAGCATCTTATACAACTCCCTCAATTCGCGTATAGGTCAGTTACGCTCGTGAAATATGAACTTTTTGGCAATTAGGTAGGTACGCACCTATAATAAAGGTAGTTGAGATGCCGTGAGAGCGTTTTTCAATTATCATTACCATTCTAAAACTATGTATTCGTAGCTCCCGAATTCTTTAACAGACACGCAAAGTTCAAAAATATTGTTTGTTTGAGCAACCATCATTATGTGTCTGAGGTGTGTATTCTCTCATATCAACCATACACAGATTAGATATAGGTAGGTAGACTTTAATTTAGTACAATTGTATTATATTTCTCAGAGAAAAACACTCAAATACATTCAATCAAAACTCTATGGTTCGTTCTAAACTTATTAATCCTCCTGGGCGGGTTTTTAGTAAATATCCTTCCGTCTTCAGCATTTATGTGGCCGACATCAGCTCGATTTTCTGGCACCCAGACTGGCCCTTGAACAATATGATATTCTAGAACAATATAAAAAAAAAACTGGTGGAAAGGCCACAACTTCGGTTGAAGCGCGATAATAATGTGACAATGAAAGGCTGACACGCTCATTTTATTTTGACCAGGCTAACTTGCCACATAGACGAAAATTTTAGTAGTTATAACAACTTAAAACATGTGAAATTGTCCTAAGGATGAGTGTAGGTAAGTATAGCTTTTTATGACTCTCTAGCCATGGGACTATTATGGTTCTTTATCATTACATACACCTAATTATATGTTTTATCAAAGTGTTACACATAAATATAGATCTGCCGTGCCTGTAGGCGAAATTGTTACGGAGCCACATTCACATGAAGCACCTAATGCAATCACCCTGTCATGACAGGTGTACCATGACAGCAAACGGACCGAATTAAAAAGCTTCAGGTCTATTCGTGTTCTTCGCATCCGATCACGATCACGTTTAAATGTGTATCACGTGCTCGCTTCCACGCGTGCCGCGCTAACGTATCAGAAAGAGCACGCGACGCATTGAAATCAGATTGCGATGCGAAAGAGATGGATCTTGGAAATAACGCTCGACCTCTGACCCGCGGTATCACTTACGGCCATATTGCTCAAAGCGTAATTAAACGAGATGGATTTGATCCAAACAATTTTTGGCAATCTTCGGCCAGGTAGGTATTTAATTGCCAATTTTATATCGCATACACGACTTATTGCGGTTCAAGAAGTAAGTATAGAAAGCGATATTTCATTATTATCATGAATTCGGAAGAAAGGACGTCAAGCTTGGAAAAAAGTTCGATGTTTTGCTTACAACATTTTGTAACTCTGAAATAAAAATATGTCATAAGTTAGCACAATATTAAGCAAGGCTTATGGAAGCAAGGGTTCCTGCAAATATGCAGTGCTATTACATATTGTCCTTATTAAATTAGAATCTCAGTAACAAGGGTCATGAGATCATCGCGTGTGGGGCGAGACGAACCATACAAGTCTGCATAGGCTGCCATACAATACAATTTGTAATACGTAAGTGTTTGTGAAACAAGTTCATTTGATTCTGGGCTAGCTTTTATTGCTGACTCCTTTTTTTCATAGTCATCAACTAGGTACCTACTTGTAATTCGATTCTTTTAAGCCCTAACCATCGCCAATCGTCCATTCTTTATAATATGATGGCCGGTTGGCCCTTCAGCAGATGGTTGTCGTAGCCTACCTATATTTTATTATTTATTTATACTTAAACAGTAGGTACCAACAGCTGCAAAAACATGATAAAAGTCTTACAACGAATATAAAGCCAATTAAAGGAACTCACAGATAGATATATGTCATACTATACACATAAAATACAGTAATTAAACTTTGATTAATAGTAACCAGAATTACCAGGAACGATACGATGCTTCTTATTAAGTAATAGCTGCAGTTTTCCGTGAGGTGGAGGTAAAAGTAACTACAGCTACATAAGTAGGTACCTAGTGAATACCTTTTTACAGCTTAGTTTCTTTAATATGTGAATTAAAATATCTACCATATTTCAATTTGTGTCTACAACTAACTAAGTACATTTGTGTGGACTAACGGACGTTTCATTCTCATTTAATATGCCGTATTAAGCTGAAATGCATTGTTGTTACTTTAAATTAGATTAATGGCACAATCGTGAAATCATTACTATAATTTATATGCATATTGGTATGTGAAAGGACATGATAAGTAGTGTTTATGTGGTTTATAAATATTAACTTACTTAATTACCTATGATCTAAAATATTTGACGTTTTTAACGAGAGCGTCGAGCGTTGAGATCTAGTTGCGATTATTTTCACACTAAATTGTCTATTTGTTACTGATCCCTTGGAAATTATCAATTTATATGTATAGCGTTGTCTAATTTTAAGTTAGGTAGTATTTTTATTTAAGTAGAGACATTTTATTTACTTTACATACATATATTAACCAACTACTTAAAGTCTGCGTAATAAATATGATGACTTGAATGCACACATTTTTGCACCCAACTTACCTTTTCCCGCTGTGGTACCCGACTACCCGAGTGTTTCAGATGGGCATAGGGCTTTCAAATGGAGGTATGTGGGTTCGAATCCTGGCTCATTCTACCGATATGATATCAGGGTATTCGTAAAGAGAGGAGAGGTGTGCCCAGCAGCAGTAGCAGGTCGGTTAATATATACTGATGATGATAACGATGACCTTTCCCCGCCCGCGCCCACAGAGACAGGGCTCATTTGACTTTTGTCGATTGCTCGATTTCTTGATGGCAAATCGCAATCAACTCGCTCGTGTAATCCTGGTACAGGAAGGTATCACATGGCGTTATTATTGGGAACCTTAATTACTTCTAAATTGGTTATTTCGTGTCACGAATGGACTCACTATTGGAGGCCACTCCGATATGTGGCCGCAGTAACGTGTGATGCGCATGATCGTGACCTTCCGTGCACCGTTGCGGAACTCCATCAAACGGCTGCTATTACGTTAATAACTAACTTTTTGGCCAGAAATGTATGCACATACCAAGATCAAAGCATAAAGAAAATAGTTAACGCGTACGTACACCATCGGAGCAGAACGGGTATCAAACCGGGTAGGTATATCTGCAATACTGCACGGCTATCGGAGGACGGTCCGTGAGCTATGTCGCGGCGAAATAGACCAGTGTTTTTCAACCTTTTACATGGCGCGACCCCACTAGGGTAAGAAAATATTTCGTGACCCCCCCACTCTGCGCTGTTCTTAAATTATATTTTCTATTCTACAAAAATCCCTACATGTTTTACCTACTTACAAAATTCAAGCGGCCGCGACCCCCTTCAAGAAGCTTGGCGATCCCCCTGGGGGTCGCGACCCACAGGTTGAAAAACACTGACATAAGGTATATGTTACGTTATGTGGCGACATAGACTATCCGTCTCTTTCTAAGCGTTCTGATTAGAAAGAGACGGATAGTCTATGTCGCCACATAGCGTGACATAAACCACTCTACCAGGTATGCTGCCGAGTTTTAACTTTGTACTCTAAGGTTATGTTATGATGTTAGATATCATCTAGTTTTTGAAAGATTTGCCTTTTGCAGAAAATTACTAATTTATGTTCGAATGTCTGCAAAGCAACTCCTGGCTACAAAAGTCCGAGAAAATTCCTTAATTTTTAGGTTTCCGCACCCAAAGAGTAAAACGTGTCCCTCCCTATTACTAAGACTCCACTGTCCGTCCGTCTGTCACCAGGCTGTATCTCATGAACCGTGATAGTTAGACAATTGAAATTTTCACAGATGATGTATTTCTGTTGCTGCTATAACAACAAAGACTAAAAAACCGAATAAAATAAATATTTAAGGGGGTTCCCATACAACAAACGTGATTTATTTTGCCGTTTTTATAGATAATGGTACGGAACCCTTCGGGCGCGAGTCCAACTCGCACTTGGCCGGTTTTTAAGAATGGTTTGCAACTTGTACATACTAACTTCGGGACTTGTATTCTTTGATCTGTGCTTCGGGGCATATGATAGTGTTGTCTCATTGATGACATCAGTTTGAATTGAATACGCCTAGGCATAGATTTTCTCCACCTAACGGTTTGCGGACCTAGCTTTCAGCAACCTTAGCCGTTGGTTTGAAAACCAAAAATATAAAAATTGTTAAATTAATAAATTTATGTCAAAAATGTTATTTCCTTCTTCTCCTTTATTCCTCATCGTGAGATCAGCTCGATGGTACCATAATATTGGTACCGTCAACTGGGGTTACTTTGATTCGCGGGGCGACTTGGATCAAATAGGTTTTTCTCCGAAATCATTGTTTTTACTTGTGGGTGAACTGTGGCAGTGAATTATTTATTATTTATTTATGTTTAATAAGTACAGTGTTTTACATACTTAAAATTAAACATTGCCCCACAAAACTGTGGTGAAAATTTGACTGTGGGAGCGGCAGTCTGTAGGTAAGGCATTTATTAACAAAAAAATATTTAGTTATGCATTAGTAACAGTCGTAGTAGTAAATAGTATAACTGCGTTTTATATATTAGTTATCTATCTTGCTGTATACTCGATTAAATCTTCTTCATTTCAAATAGTTTTGATTTTATACTACATTCTAAATGATCAAAGTAGCCCCATTTTTTCCTAAAGTAACCCCAGTCTACCGGTACTATACTTATACCCAAAATTTCAGCTCAATCGGTTGAGGTTAACTGGTTCAAAATTCAGTTCCAAGATTTGACCCACACTAACAAACAAACGAACAGGTGAAGTTAAAAAAAAAGCGGCCAAGTGCGAGTCGGACTCGCACATGAAGGGTTCCGTAAAATAAATAACGGTTTACGATTTATGACGAATTAAAAAAAAACTACTTACTCGATTACTTATTTTAGAAGTTACAGGGGGGGGGACACATTTTACCACTTTGGAAGTGTCTCTCGCGCAAACTATTCAGTTTAGAAAAAAAACATATTAGAAACCTCAATATCATTTTTGAAGACCTATCCCACAAGTTTGGGTTTGATGAAAAATTTTTTTTTGAGTTTCAGTTCTGAGTACTGAGTATACCCCCAAAACTTAATGTGTTTTTTCTATTTTTGTCTAAAAATCTTAATGCGTTTCACAGAGTACATCTTCTTACCAAGTTTCAACAGTATAGCTCTTATAGTTTCGGAAAAAAGTGGCTGTGATATACGGCCGGACAGACAGACAGACAGACAGACATGACGAATCTATAAGGGTTCCATTTTTTTCCATTTGGCTACGGAACCCTAAAAAGCTTGTAATAAAAATGGATGACATACGACTTCTGACATCAACCAATCCTGTTGGAAGATACATGGAACCATCACTGGGGACCGATATAGCCCTCCGAATCGCTAAACTTAAGTGGCAGTGCACATTGCACGTAGACCCGATGGCCATTGGGGCGGAAAGGTTCTCGAGTGGCGACCACGTACCGGAAGGCGCGGCGTTGGTAGGCTGGCCCCACAAGGTGGACATATGACCTGGTAAAGGTCGCAGGAGTCCGCTGGATGCGGGTGGCGCAGGACCGGCCATTGTGCCACTTTTTGGGGGAGGCCTATGTCCAGCAGGGCTGTTATTCGCTACGCGTTAATGCGGCTCACCCCGCCGGTCACCCGTTACGAAACTAGACCTCTACCTACGCTAAATTACTACGCATCGCGGTGTCAAGGTATAATTGTGGGTGAGCGTTGAGGTGAGCTTAAAACAAGTTACAGAATAGGGGGGCAGTGGACGTCTTTCGGCTGATATGATGATGATGATGATGTTAAAACGAATTCAAATTTAAGCTCGTACAGGGTAAAATAAGTAACTTTTATAGGTGTGTGTTTGTTAGGTGTGTACCCAACTAGTTTTAACGATTAATAGTTTAAGCTCCCGGTTTGTGTTATTGATTATAACGGCAATTTACCAACGTGTTAAAGACGTTACAAGTTAAAATGTCGATTTCGACAAACAACCCTAGTTTATCGATGTGCCTAGTTATCGACTACGGCACATTACTTTTCTAACCGTGTATGTAACGTGTGTGTATGTAGTAGTCTAACCCCCCCTCCCCCCCCTCCCCCCTCCCTCTCATATTCGTCCATATAGAGCACGAAAGGGACAACTGCAGCTAGGGCCGATATGACCTACAAAATACTGGCGAAAACGGTGTTTCGTAGTACTCTATTTTCTTTTCCAATTTGTGACTAACTTTAGGTATCCTTTCACATATACTATAAAGAGAGCTTTGGCTATGTCTCTGGGTTTTCTGTTTTTCTTTTGTATTCTGTTAATTAGTTTACTGAGCGTTTGTTTATGACACCGAAAGGCGGCAAATTTCGTAGTTTTGAAAGGTCTCTAATTATTAAAATAAAGTAATAATTAGGTAAAACGAAACATAGGGACATGCCACAGTTATTAAGTATGTATTGTATAAATACAAAATATTTGTTATTTTGTTATTATCCAGGGAGGAAACGGGGGATTACGTTTGTATGGAGAAATGGCCACCCGCGCATCGTCTTAAGTCAGTTGAAAATTTCAACTTGAAATACAAGTTTTATTAGGATTGAAAACTTATTGGCATCTTAATGTAAAGTTTCCATTCTGGGATTATTATACCACGACTAAGCTGGACCATTACCACTACTCTTTAAAGGATGCAAAGTAATGACGAACGCCATTTTTCAAAGAAGTCGCCTGGCACAACAAATTGATCATAATTGTGTATATTTCCTATTAAACGTTACTCTTAATAATGTAATTTGAATTGCCTTAGGCCGTAACTTCGTAAACGATTGTGTAGGTACTCATTTATGTTGTCTATTAAAATGCCAACTAAAATATTGTTTTCCTTATTGCTATTTATTATTTAAATAACGTCATGATTTTTCAATCACTGTTTTTCAATCAGATCAAATATTTGCGTTACTTCAATCTAATCAAGAGGATTTTTCAATGCTGTCATATATCATAGCCCATCTAGTCTGTATTCGATTGACTTGAGCGTATGAAAAGTGTAGGGTGGTTAAACTAGACGCAATTACTTAATCAGTGACTATTTAGTTATTTATTTATTTATCGTATGGCGGTTACACACTGGTACATGTATGTATGTATTCGTATCGATGTCGCTGATAGGGTTCCAGTGTGCGCTGCGAGATTCAGAAGGAACAGTATTATGTACAATTTTATCATTGTTTGAAAACTATTACGATGGTGGCAAACCGACTTACGGTCTGCTCAACGGTAAGCGGACATCGTAGCCTATGGACTTCAAAGGATTTACATGCTCGATGTCTACCCTTTATTCTTTTAAGGATTCACATGCAGTTGCCCCTCTCTCAACACAGCCCTATGGCTATCTACCCCCACAGGAAAAACACGAAACTTAATGACGAATTCCTGATAAAGAGTTGACATAATGAAACATATATTTATATTATAATTAATTAAATATTTATCAAATTTTATTTTGTAATCACGTAATAAATAAATTAAACTATGCATATTATTATGATATTGTAAATAGGGCATTCCCATTTAATCTATTCTTTCTATTACATATATAAAATTGGACCGTTACTTATAGAGTGACAGACAACGCACAGCCTAAACCGCTAAAGATACAAGCATGAAATTTGGAACACATATTCTTCAAGTGACGTAAAGGCGCACTAAGGAAGGATTTTTTGAAATTCAACCCCTAAGGGGGTGAAATTGGGGATAAAACGTTATATGCAAATTCGTTATTTTTGAAGCTATATCTACAAAACTCGTGATTTGGCGTTTCGGTCAGAAATTAAAATAGGTTTTCTTGGAGCATTATCGGGTATTCCTGCTTTTAGGGGGTGAAATGGAGGGTGAAAGTTTCTTTATTTTTGAAGGTAGATCTATGAAATTTGAGATTTGGCTTTATGGTCACAAATAAAAACAGGTTACCATGAAGTATTTGTAAATATTCATACTTTAAATGGGTGAAATAGGGGGTGAAAGTTTATATAAAAGTTATTTATTTTTGGATTGGGAAGCTGTCTACGATTTTGATAACAAAGTTCATCTAAGTAATCTTCATTAATCAAGCATATTGAGTAAATCAACCCTTAGCTTAGCATGATAAAATCAGAGGATCCAAGAAATCATTTCGAGTTTGCTCATCAACACTAAGCTGAAGCTACTACATGTGTAAGGTAGGTTACTTATTCAAGGTAGGCAAGCAATAAGTAAGGGTTTTACAAAATTCAACCTTTAAGTGGGTTTATAAAAGGTATAGGTAAATGTTTGTATGGAAAACAAGTCAAGTGCGGACCGTAGTTCATGTGATGACGTGGAAAGGTGCATCTATGTGGCCTGGCGAATTACTACCTGAAGTCTAGAGAGCATACAATGGGGGCTTAAACTTTATAAGAAAACTTGCCTTAGTGAGAAAATTTTAACTTTGTTGAGACGGTTTGTTAAGGATGGTTCGCTGTTATTATAATTGGCTCGCAACAAAAATAAGCTTTTCGTCATATTATTAGATCAGCGTACAATATTGAATTTATTATATGTACACTAGCTGCCCGCACGGCTTCACCCGCGTATTACAAAGATCGCAGGCAAACCCGCAGGATAAAATATAGCCTATGTTATTTCAGAAAGTTCATTCTCTATAGAATGAAAAAAATAATTTAATTTGCGTACCTATGTACGCAGGTGAAATTATTTTTGAAATCGGTCCATCGGTTTCGGAGATTATCCATTATACACAAGCTTACAAACCTCACAGACTTTTTCCTATTTATAATATTAGTACCTATATATGAAATCAGGCTTTATTTGCAAAGAATGCAACTATGTAACCAATATTAGTCCGCCTTATAAATTGTAGACCAGCTAAATAATTGATACATTGAACAGCAATATTGCATAAAAAAAACATTTCTTTTTATTAGCCGTTAGTAAAAAAGATTCCGACTAAAAGTAAGCCATTAATTAGTCTGTATGTATACAGAATCCAACTACTAGAAATCATGTAGGTTAGTACTGCAACCCTCAGTGAACGGAACTGCTACAGAAAAGCAGGCTAGGTTATTAAAACTGCTGACCATTATTGAAAAGTTTTTTGATCAGAAGTTGCTTTCATCAATCAGTCAATATAATGTATTATCTAATACCGACAAATTGGGATGGAATGGAAAGTTTTGCGTCTTTTGGCATAAGATAACGGGTTGCCCATACTAACGTGAGTAGAACTACTCAACGGATTTTGATAAAAAAAATCCATTAACTAATGTAGCAAAACCTGAAAGTTAAATATAATGTTTCCATTTGCATGCATTTAAACCACTGATCCGATTTTGATACAATTTGGTATGGATTTAGTTTAGTTCTTAAGGGAAGGACATAGGATAGCTATTATCCCGGAAATAATCGCTTAAAGGGATGAAAAGGTGGGGGGATTTTGTACGGGGGAGCGATGTTTAAGCATACGCCTGAAATACTTTAATAGAATTATCCTCTAAGGTGATCCACGCGGATGAAGTCGCGGGCTAAAGTTAGTGTTCTAATAAATTGTTTTGAGTTGAGATTCTATTTAAGAGTAACGTAATATTTAAGGATTCATATTAATAATGTAAATGTGAATTTGAATTGAAATTGAGTAGGGAACTATGTAATTAAATTGCTACGCCCTACCAGGGTCCATATGAATCCAAATGTACCTTGGTATTAACGACGTACTTGTCGACGCGGCGTCGACGCAACGCACAATTTTGTATGTGAACGCTCACAAGACGCCGGTAGTGTGGGGGGGCCCTAAGACCTGTCCAAATTATTGCAATAAATGCTATGACTATTACCTAAATCTCTGTGTGACACGTTAGGCCAAAAACTGTATCTACCCAAGAATATCAGACAGGATTACTTTATAGCACCGCCCCGAGTTTATATTTATTGAAACCTCGGAAATTTTCACGATATAGGTACCTAATAGAAATAATCAACCTCGACCCTTGAAAGTGGGTGGATGCTCTTGAACCATAACACTTACATGAAGCCCTTTGTAGATGAATAGAAATAAAGTGCTTGTCCATTAACGGCTTTTGATACCGTCAATCTGATGCTTGACTTATTGACTCTTCATGCAATTTTAATGGGTGTATACCCTAATTTTGGGCCTTAAAAGTTGAAATAAAATAATCTGTAATATTCTTTAACTGGCTGAAAATTGGATATTAAAAAGGAAGTTTCATAAATTGGAAGCATTCTGTTTAACTATCCAGCTTAGTCTGATTTTTCACGTTTTTTCTGCAGCTGTCAATACATTTCATTAGTTTAGAAAATGAAAGTATTTAAGTATGTTTAATAATAGCCCCAAGAAGTAACCATTTTCCGATTTATAAAAGAATTCTGAAATAAAATTAAAAGGATTACTCAAGAGTCAAAAAACAAAAGTCATCTTTCTTGTGACTAATAGTTAAGGGCTTACGTGCACATACGAGTATATCATGATTTAATGCATAAAGTTATGTAAGAGAATACGACGTTTATGTTAATTAAATAGTCCAATCAAAAATTAGTCTTAATAGCCCTTAACTTTGGTAACATCCCCAGAAAGGACGCTAAACTATATCTCTTTATGACCCAAAATGCTTTATTTTGGAAAGGAACGAAACCTATGAATATTGAATAAGTATTGCAGGTACAGAAGAGTTCTGATTGTAGTGCTTAAGAAATGTGGGTTACCTAACCAAACGACGTGATGCGCTGCTCCGTGATCGAGTTTGTGCGCCGCCCGAACTTTCTCACAATATTAGACCGAATGGTTTCTCATATAAATTCCTCATGTAGCACGATTTAACGGGGTAATCTTAACATTTCAGTAAGCATGAGTCGACTAATATTTTATTACCCGTAAACTCACAGCCAGTAAAGAAATTGGAGGACAAAATACCTTCCTTTCTCCGGCCATCTTGTTATGGATATGATCGGTTGGGGATAACCATCATGGCCCAGCATACAGGATGCAACTATGCGTTAGACGGAGGAAGACATACTTCCATCGCATTCCAACGCATAACTGCGTCCCTGTCCCGCGCCATGATGGCCCATTGTGTACAGGAGGCTTCAAACTGATGGACTCTTCAAAATGTTAAAGCACGTTTAGTTTAAACTTAGCTAATAATCTTTCAAAGTTAATTTTGTGTTAAGTTATGAAACATATATTTGTGTAAAAACTATTGAAATAAACAGTTTTAATAAAAAATAAATTGTTTAGGAGTGTAGGCACGTTTAAATATATAATGCCGCGATCTCGGAGCCAGTGAGCAGCTGAGCGATGAGCGACAGGTCATAGATTAGGTAATCGAGTTCATCTATGCACACGCTCGTCAGCCCGCTGCGCGGTGACGTCCGAACCGGACCACGGCCTAATGCGAAACGATACGCTTGTCCATGAAGGGTGGCAAAACGGTTTCAGTAATTGTTAAATATTGAATTAATGTAGGTAATCGCTAAAGCGTGCAGCAGGCGTATCATGGTTGTTATTTTATCACGTATCGCTGTGGAAAAGTCATCGTCAAGTGCGAGAGTGACGGATCCACAACGATAAATAATATAAAAACTTAGAAAAATTTAAAAACCCCCGATATTTTTATTTCAAAGTTCAATATCTCAAAAATGGCTGAACCGATTTTTTTAAAACTTAGCTAAGAGCCATCTCGATCACATCAGCTTTAGGATAAACAAAACCGCATTCAAATCGGTCTATTCGTTTAGGAGCTACGATGCCACAGACAGACACACAGACAGATATACCCCTCTTTTTGCATCGGGCGGGGGTTAAAAAATGGCAACCATCTTAGGCCTCCTGGAGGTAAATTTTGTACAGCTTGTGACATCGCAATTCAATGTCAAATGCGATGCAAATTTATGAATCATAACCCAGACTACTATTACCAAATTAAATTAATTTAGTATAACTACATATTAAGTAATTGCAATTTTAACTCTGCTCAAGTGACTGAGATAGGCTCTATGGAGTTAAAACCATGACCTAACATAACCCTTTATTGATTATTTGATGAACGGTGACAGATTACTCAGTACCTCATAAGCCTGAGGTTTAATCTTAATAGTATGTCAAAATTTAATCCAATACTTACCTTCAATACTTGCGTGATTGACGTGCATGACAGCTTCTGCCATACGAGTCAATTGATGTTACAAAGGTATATTAGATGGTAATTTGTAAGCTCACATTGTTGTAATATGGTACAGAAAAAGATACCTTTTTGTAATCTACTATATTTGCATATATACCAATTAGAAACAGGTCATCACCATCATCATCATCATATCAGCCGAAAGACGTCCACTGCTGGACATAGGCCTCCCTCAAAGAGTTCCAAAGTGACCCTGTCCTGCGCCACCCGCATCCAGCGGACTCACGCGACCTTTACCAGGTCATCAGTCCACCTTGTGGGAGGCCTACCAACGCCGCGCCTTCCGGTACGTGGTCGCCACCCGAGAACCTTTCCGCCCCAACGGCCATCAGTTCTACGTGCAATGTGCCCCGCCCACTGCCACTTAAGTTTAGCGATTCGGGGGGCTATATCGGTAACCTTGGTTCTACTGCGGATAGCCTCATTTCTGATGCGATCACGCAGAGAAACTCCCAACATAGCCCTCTCCATTGCCCTTTGGGTGACTTTGAGCCTTCTTATGAGGCCCATTGTAAGCAACCACGTTTCAGTGCCTTATGCCATCACTGGCAACACACACTGGTCAAAGACTCGTCTTGAGACACTGCGGAATATTGGACGAAAAGATGTGCCGTAGCTTCTCGAACGCTGCCCAGCCGAGAAATAGGTCATTGGCGTCATTGCATTATAATCCTTATATTAAACATGTGAAAATTTGGACGTTTGTTACGGTATTGTACTTACAATTTAGGTAGATATGCTGTCGATAGATTGATAAAAAGATTTGTTTAAAATCTGAAATGTGCCACGAAATGATATAAATGGGTGATTCTCTGTGTCCACGGCTGTGACAGTGTGCACAAAAATGAGAATCACCCGAATAGGTTAAAACACTAATGTCGTTTTGGCATATAAATAAATAATATCAGAGAGGTAATTTATCACTGTTATGTAACCACCCCTCTGACGGAATAGCCCCACTTGACCTTACAAATCGAACCAAAGACCTCACGCATTTCAGCTACTCAATCACTAAGCCACAGCCATCTTAAAAACAGTTCGTCAATAGATAATCATCGAGGCGATTCCACTCCGCCGAGATGTCACTGATTGCCGTACACAGTCCTGTAATTCCACAGTCAGATGCCAGTTGCGGTATGCGGGCTTCGGCAGTTAAATTATCAATTAGAACTTGCGCGGAAAAGAAGCGCATTGTGTCAGCGTAGAGTCGAATGGTATCGCATCAAATCAGGACCTCTGCTTGCAACAAAAAAAAAACATTTTAGATTGCCTCGTCTCACCATTCACCAACACCAATGATGAACCGACATTTAGTACTTACCGAATCTATTATAATCGTTTTTACACTAAATTTATATACACAACACAGACATAATATAAATTATAGCGAATGAAAATAATATTATATACATTAAATGCTATGTTAAAATTCGGAACACTCTATAATCCCGTTTATTTGTTAGTTAGCTGAATAGTTGTAGTTTGTAGATAGATAATTAGATATTAATGTAAAATAGCTCTAAGGAATCTTAACTATAATTTGTATCCTCATGTTACCTAAGGAAGAGCGGTGTCTCTTTTGCTTACAGGACGGCTCCATCCCTTAAATCATAATTTATGTGTATTTTATCAAATAAAGAATCTTGTATTTGAATATATCACATCACAATCTGTTCGTCGCGCATATACTCTTTTTTAAAATGATTTGCGCCTAACTAGGCCCATAGGTATACTTATTTTACAAATACCTTAATGACATATCAATTATCAATACACAAAACTAAAATAAAACAATAACATTTTAACACGGCCATGCGCAGCGCATTTTCTGGGAGTCAAATAACTAGCCCCGAAGCTTGGAAAACTTGGAAAAGTACACCCATATCGGCCAGAACTTCTTCATAAAGGTCGATAGCGTTTCAGTTGGCACTCTCACCACAAATTAATTGAAATTCATTTTTAGTCTTCTGAGCTTGTATTACAAGACATATTTAAATCACATGTGCGCTCTTCTAAACGAAAAGGTACACGAGTCGTTGTAGTAGTCCAAAAAATATTCGATTCTAAGATGTAATCCTACTAATATAATAAATGCGAAAGTTTGGATGTTTGGATTTTTAGATGTTTGTTACTTAATGACGCTTAAAGGGCTCAAACGATTTGGATGAAATTTTGTACGAAGATAGTTTATAGCCTGGATTAAAATATAGAATAGTTTTTATCCTGGTCCACGCAGACGAAGTCGCGGGCGGAAGCTAGTCATATTATAAAGAGGAAAAGTCTATGAGTTGTAAGTCTGTATGTATGGTAATCTCTGGAACCCCTTATCCGATTTCAAAAATCCTTTCACCCGTGTATAGAATAGACTTTCTCGGTCGACATAGGCTAAGTTTTATCCCGCGGGTTAACCTGCGTTCTTTGCAATTCGCGGGCAAAGCCGCGCTGGCAGCTACTATAGGTATAAAGACAATCGACCATACAAAAGACATCAACGAAATTCATAATAGTACCTAGAAAATAATTGCAATCGCAATTGACAACATTTCAAACGTGTAATGATGCCTAATTCAAAAAGCATTTCGGTAAATATGTTAGCGGAACATGACAAAGTAGTTTTCAGATTTTATTTATCACCCGTTTTTACTTAAGAAAATCGCGAAATTGTATAAATGTGGTTTAAGCCGTGTGTGACGTCAATACTACTGTCATATGAAAGGTGTGCAAGCTGCCATACAGAGCCGTAACGTTGACGTCATAATTTAGTTACGACCTTCTGGAGTTCGCTACTTTTCAATTTGATATTTATGAATGAAAATTACAATTTAGGGAGAAATAAAAAACACGTGCCGCTTAAAAAAACATTTTTCTAGCGAAATAAATCATTAAATAGCCTACTTGAAAAAAATTAATGTTGTCAATTGAAAACGATTTGATTTCTACGACAAATCGTACGGAGAGACGTATAAATTATAGACGTCGGTGCACCTCCGTCTCTGAAACAGATAACGACATGGGATTGTCGTAAAAGGGAATGACAAATCTAACCTAGAGGGTTCTAGTAATTTCAAAAATACTGTTAAATTTTACGGTTTCATATAAAGACCTAAGAAATTAAAACTGAGAAATGAAACATTCTATATATTCTAACGTTTAGTTATATACCTAAGAGTCATGTTCTTAAATCAGTTCGCAACGCATGACTTTTCATACTCCGTCAACAATAAGATTCTACGTGTTGACGGATGCTTTAAGTACAAGTGGGTCAAAATCAGGAACATAAACCACGCATCTATCCTGTAGATTTGTAGAATATACGTTACCTTATCGGTATAAGTACATAATAAATGATGTTCCGGTATATACTACTAGTGATATTTCGCAAAGGTGCTTTACATATCTGTGTGTGGTGCAGCGCTAAAATTAGGCTTTAAAATGCCTTAAAAAATTTAATTCAATTCAATTCAAGACATATATTTCGACCAACTGGGATCATAGATAAAGTTAGTTACAGTTTCTTAGCCTAAAGTTACTAAAGTACTTACTGTACTATAACCTAATACATAAAAAATACGGACAGTACTTAGTAGGGCTTGACTGTCAGTACGTGGATAATGTGTCCACTGGAAAGACTATCATATCATAATCATAGAAAAATAATGTTTGCTTATTAATTTTAATCAAAGCCTTTTCGGAAAGAGACTCGGGCCACTTTCCATTAGTTTGGAGGTTGTAGTGCAAATTTGCGTTGGCAATTTTAAGTTATTGTTGTTGTATTTAGTTTACCGCATCACTTTATTATCACAAAGTTGAAGCAACAAAAAATTACAACCAACATACAAACTTTTTTCGCAAAAGCGTAACATAATTCCATTAATAAATATTGTTTTTTTTGTATAGTTATAGGTACAAAGCTCAAGGAACATTTCACAATTGTCCTGAAACTTTCCCCCTTTAACATCTCCCTTACAGAAAACCTCCCCGCAGCGCCTCAGTGACCCTGTCGCACCCTCTGCGTTGCCATGGCGACGCGCATATAAGCCTGCGCCGGCGCCGCTGCGCACAGTACACCACGCTAGCGCCCCGTACGCACACGGTGAGTTTCAATTTTACATTTTGTAAGTTCTGGGATCACAGTGGTAATGTGAATTTTGGTGAATTTTAGGTGTTCTTTATTTTATTATCTATTAAAATATACTTAACGATATAGTGACGGCATAGTGTAGTATATGAGAGGATTTGTTACTTCTAATAATATATCCCATTTCATTGATAATTTATTTTACAAAATCTTATAAAATGCCTAGTTTTGGGGTGAGTAGGAAAAGGTGGAATGAAATCGACATTAAAACTTCCGAAGTTGCCTCTAACTACATAGGTAATCATTGACTGAAAAACGTGCTTTTCATGATTAGAAACTTAATTAACATACATTTCTTCTCCCTTTGGGATTTCTACTAGGTATTTTAAAAATTGTTAATTAGTACACTCTCTAAACTTTAATATAAACGCACATAAAATACTGCTTCTGTCTTTAATATAATTATTATAATTAAGCACAAAATTCACATATCTTAATACGAGCACTTACTTAATTGGGTCGCACACTGAAACATATTTTAGAGCCGAGAAGAATAAATGCTGAACCTATTTGTAACTTTATAAGTATTTTTTCAATAATTTCACGGATCTTTAATAGTTATATGATATAAAATCTGCAAAATTGTTAGCTGCGCATCCCTGTATAGAAACTGCAAGAACGCACCATAATTAACTTCTTTGTTGACTGTACATTGTACAATCTGAAAGCATCTACAAAGAGAGCTATATCTCGCAAATATAATCTTCACCTAATTAAAACGCTCGTTACGTTTGCTCCACACGGTAATATATTCACCTTATTATGTCACACGCTTCCCTGGGAACTACACGGGCCGGCCAAACTTTAGACATTACACGCACCTTTTTTCATACTCGTAATATCAATTTGAAACTATTTTCTTTGTCGAATAGCTACAAGGGAATAGGTGATGAATAGATGATGCTGATCTAGTTCAGAAAAATATTTATAACAACGTGTTAAAAGTTAAATTTATGTGAGATAAACGGCCCAGTGCTCGACACTTTAGTGGGCACCTTCAATTTGAATGCATAATAATAGTCATGAAACAATAGTGTCAATTATTGGAATTAAACGGACGCTAAACTTAACTAACAACTTATGTTATATATACGAAAACTGCTTAGTCGAATATAAAAATAAGTAATACAAAAAGATGACGCCCACAGGTATATATCCCTGCCCAGCTATAGCATGATAGGTTTTATCATCAAGTTTTACGGCCTGAATGTACTGAAACGTCACGTAAAACATAACGATACATCCTATCATGCTAGTAGGCCTGGATAGCTAACGTTCGGAATCATTGTACCTAAATTAGGTTAAGCTTGAATGTTTCAGTACACTTTTCACATGTTTCAGACTTTGTATAACTACAAAATAATGAAGTTTTATGTAATTTGATATGTCTTCTATAAATATCTTTTAGCCCTGAGGGGTAATCACGTAACGTTCCGAACGCGCGTTAGTACAATTTAACTGTCAATTTTCCATATAAAAAGTGACATTTAGACCTAAATGACGCGCGTGTAATGCGTTACGTGATCGACCTGCTGAATTGTATTAACAGCTACAAAAAGTTTGCTCCAAACTACGAATTACACCTCAAAACGCAAATCCTATACGGATAGTAAGTGATCAATATTTCCATTTCATTTCCTTTCAAATAATTCGATAGGTCTCATCAGCGCAGCGGTAATGACCTAGAGGTCGATCTAACTTGGTGTTTCGCATTCCAATATGACATCAAATGTGGTACGCGCACTATTCTAACACATCGTGAAAGTCATAAGTCATTATCATAAGTAATTTTATCTCCACTAATATTATTCAGCGTAAAATTTGTGAATTTGTATGTAAGGTATTTTTTTGCTTCTAATGACCTAAGGAATGTGTGGTTAAAATCTTTCGGGTTCCTCGGGCCCACGCCACTCAAAATCTCTGTAGCAATTTAAGCAAGCACCTAGGGGTGAACTGAAAACCAGCGCTGTATGCAGCTAGTCTGTATTATTCAACCGCGATGAGTTTACACTTGGAATAGCTGCTAGTTCATATAAACTTTGACGTATTTATATGACAAAACTGTCGCCGCAGCAAACGCTGAGTTCACTCGTATTGTCGCACTGATGTAGTAGATTTGGTTTTTATTTTTCTGTTTAATATGTTTTCATGCTCTGTTCCTGTATCTGGTATGTTGTGTGGCAATAAATTACTATTCTATTATATTCTAAACATGCAATCCGAGTCTTACCGAACCGCCGGTGGTGAGTAAATAATATTGTTACAATTTGTAATGCATAAGTATTTAATATCATAGAAGATCATAAGTAGGAGCGCGCAAGGAACCACATTTTAATTGACTTACCAAATATCATAATAATACTAACATCAGATATCATACTGGAATGTGAAACGTCAAGTCACATTGACCTGCGACTATGATACCCCAGTCACGAGTCCATCTCGACCCCAGTGGATATGGAAATGTCCCGCGGTGGTAAACGCATCGTTTAAGTGACTATTTGGCCTAGATCAAGCTGTATGGAAGGTGATTAGTGTTCAATACAAGATAATATTGGTACATCAGAGTAAATTACATGTAGAATAATGTGTGTATACAATTGGTAACTTGTGCCCTTATTCATAAATGAAAGATCATCATCATCAAACCTATTTTAGCATAAATGCCGTTTAAATTGTACTTTGGCATTAGAAAAACATGTATACATATACAATAAGTACACTGATACATGTTAATAATAAAATTTTCACAAAGTTAATAACAGTCAAAAACATTAGGTACCCAATTAGACAAAAAAAAACAATACTTAGTTATAGAGCTAGATGTTA
Source organism: Epinotia brunnichana (assembly GCA_963854355.1). Taxonomy (NCBI): domain Eukaryota; kingdom Metazoa; phylum Arthropoda; class Insecta; order Lepidoptera; family Tortricidae; genus Epinotia; species Epinotia brunnichana. The sequence goes on along the minus strand of OY977936.1, from coordinate 6,846,643 downwards.
ATATAGGTATAGGTAAGCAGTTAGTTTCGGAAAATCAAGTAAAGCCAGTTAATTGAGGAGGTTTAGATATTACTTCTACCATCCAATGTCACATCTCTCAATCCTATAACTTCCGCTTATTTTGCCCCCCATAATAATGTAATTAAAATAACCTGCAGGCCACCGAGCTTTTGCGAGTGCGGGCCACTCGCAAAAGCCCCACCATGTGATCCTAGCACAAAAATCATAAAGACCTTGTGGCCCGAGCTGCTTAGCTAAAATGTATTTGCCAGAATAAAAGTTGAGTACCTATGGCTGAATTAGAAGGAGCTTTGTTGTCGTAAAAATACTTAAGCCTTTTACCACCAACATGCACTAGAAGCCAGCCATAGAAGGGAAAATAGGTAGCAGAAAAAATATAGAACGAAAAATACCCAAGCTCTCCTCTCAAAAATATATATACCTAATAACGTATTTGTATGGCTACAGTAATCGATATTACCCAAGTTACGAAAATAACTGTCGTGTTGCATTAATGCTCGTACACACTGACAGACTGCTCTGCGATTAGACGCGCACGCGCGTGTCAAAGATCAGCTACCATCATCCTGCCAACATTAAAACACGAAAGTAATACCATAACACGGACTCTATAAGACTTACTGTCTTTTTGGTTCGCAGGGCGGTGTTGCGTATCACTTCTAAATTCGGATTTATTAGTTGTTGGTTTTAATTGAATGAAAGTAATTATAATTAAGGTCGATCTAGTGTCAGATATTAGACACTGAAGAACTGAGACTGAAGAAGAGAAAATAACATAATGTTTGGTAGTTAATAGGTAGGTTACGAAATATTCAACAGAAAAGATGAGGTTGCTATTCAGCAACTGAATGAAAACCTGAAATGGAGGCGCAACATAAGTGAAAAAATACTTCATTGGTGTTTACTTTTACTATAACAAGAGCAGAGACTTGGCCAAAACTAAAGTACCTACCTAATACAACCAATTACGTGGACTTCTCTTGACTTTAATCGTATGCAAAAATTTTACGAAGCAGAAGCGTCTTGTAACTAAGTTATAATTTCCGATCAGTTGAAAGGTTCGTCACCACGAGTGGAGCCCACGATAGCTCTTTTGGTTCGAATGGTGGCGATTTTTTTTAATATTTTACTTGAATTGTATAACCAACAGGGGTTTTATTTTTGTTCTTCACTACACATTTGTTTTGTAGTTCAATATGTTTCGCCCAATTGCTAGTCGGTTCGGAGTCTCCCCTACGCCTCAGGCATATCATATAAATTATATCGTTAGGCTGATCGCAATGTATACGATACCATTAAATATGATACAGTGCTTTCAACTGTACTGAGTGACGGTATTGTATCGCAATTCAGGTATTAACATCGTATTAATTATACGCCAGAATTAGCCTCGCATGACCGCCTGGGGCGCCTGTCCATGTCGATGTCGGGACATCTGCCCGGACTTTCTCTAATCTAGTTCACATAGTTACGTATGAGAGGGACCCGGGCAGATTTTCAGAGCTAATATATACAATTATAACTACCTAAGGCTAACCGTCCAAAATAAAATGAATGAACTGTCTGTGCACAATCGCGGAGTTGCTCAAAACGCGGAGCTGCCTTTTATTGCTAAACTCTAATTAGGGTTTTAGAGGCGACATTAAAGTTTTTAAGCATTCAAAAGTAACGGCCAACGATAGCACGCAAAAATGTGACATCCAAGCCAATATTTAAAAAAATAATGCATGAGTGACTCTTGTGAGTAGTATATACATGTATACCTATCTGTTACCCTACTTTACATGCGTTATCCGCTCAATACAGAATTTCAATAATTGAATATAGGTAAGTAGGTTGATTCCCGAAACTCGAAAACGCTTCTTCATTCAATATGGATGTTAATCTCAAGAATCTTTTCCAAAGGGGTCAAAATAAAAGGTGGAATTATGTACCTAAAGCAATTAAATTTAGGAGTTCTTAAATTAAAACAGTTTCTAACCTTGCTATTTGGTTTCAGGTATAGCTTAAGCTTTGTGAAGCAGCACCAACATGATGCTACGTTTGTCAACTTTCACTGGTAAGTACCTAATGAACACTGAAGAAAACTTTACAATTACTTAGATGTCACATTAGACAGTTGTTACTAAATTTGATGAAGTAATTAAGTCATCATCATTAGCATACTTATAGGTATACATCCCACTCCTGGCCACAGGGCTCCTCCCAACACCCACGCTGAACTAAAGCGGGTTGGAGGCTGTATTTTTTTTTTATACTTATCTTCTTTGTATTATAATGTCTTACAAAGCTGACGAATTGAAATCAAGGTATAAGAATAAGATGAAAGTTCTCTGTGAGCGGCATTCAATTGTTTCACAGCTCGAGTTATTTTATTATTGGATATGTAAGTACGATAAAAGATTAGTAAGCAGTAAAATTGATTCATATAAAAAAATCATAAAATCCAGACTTTGTACTGTGCCTATTTTTCGTATTTATCCTTTTTGACGTGATAGATAACGTCTTATAAATCGGCACCGGCAAAACACCGGCAGCACGCACGAAAAAGTATGACTCATTGTCCCTTTACGCCTGAGCCGAGCGTTCAGCTTTATGAAGTTATCACGTTAAATTATCGTCCGTAAACCGACTTTATAGACAACCTATTTTTTATTTATTTTAAAGTTTAGTTTTTAAAGAGCAGATCTCAATCGGCATCTACACGTTAAAAAAAATACATATGGTAATTTATAGTCGGCAAAGAAACTGACAAAATGACAAGCTGTAACCTAAAACTTTCTGGAATAAATGTACTACTTTACTCAGTAGTCATCTAAAGTGGACCAATAAATACTATAATTGTTTGTAGGAAATAGCTCATATTAATGGCTGCCCAACGGCCTAGGCGTTTAATTTAGTAAGTTTCAGTACAAAAAAGGTTTTTTGGACGGCTTGTATCCCTTTCAGACCCGGCCAATACAATTGTGCGGGTTGATTACCTACATTTAATTGTCAAATCAAAAACATATGTCAATATACTTCATTTTACGTTAGCAGGTTCTTGTTTCTCCCGTCTGAAAGGGTTAAACCTATGTTAACATACTGCTTGTACTTGTATTGTTGTAATAGCAGTATTAATTACTAGATCGGCTTACATGTCAGCCTAAACCACAATAAAGAGCTTATGGGGCTGCGGCTATATTATGGTTTTCATGATCATGACAGCTCGTGACATGTGCCAGTTCCGTGACATAATAATGATGCCAAGAAATACCACTAGCCTACAGCCTGAATCACCCTGACGGGACCTGCGGTGGCGATCCATAGTAAACTTGACCACAGGCCACGCCAGTGTGTTGCCGACTTTGGCGGTAAATAGTAAATGACAGCTAATGACAAGTTTACTATTGACCGCCACCGCAGGCCGCGCCAGTCTGTGAGAGGCTTAATAAGTACGTCCCACTGCCGGGCAAAGGTCTCATGAGTGAGAGAGAATCGACTGTAATAGTCCGTAAGCCCACTCCCAATACGCCTACGGTCTCATGACAACATGATAAAATGCATGGCAGCAGGTCGAGAAAGTGGTGCTGAGCCAGAAAGAATAGGGAACATTACTGCAATCTTCTGCCGCCAGAGGCAGCACTACCACTAATAGTAAAACAGTATAGGAATATAGGGATTCACACACACATGCACAATTGATTGTCAAATGAGTGACAAGGGTGCTTGCATAGACAATACTGCAAGTGGGAACGAGATACAATGTCAACGCTGCTAGTGTCGCCACCTACGAAGAGTTTTGCGTAATGTTCCCTATTGATTTTGTATAATGCAGTTACGCCTGCTAACGATATTTATAAACTTCAAATTAAAGGAAAAATTGAAAAATTTAGGCTCCGAAGAATTTAGAATCCGGCTTGGAGCCTAAATTTTTAAATTTTTCCTTTAATTTGAAGTTAAGAAAGAATTGGCCGAAAGTTTGACAAATTCTTCACTTCCGGTCAAAATTGTAATGGTAGATATATTTTACGTCATGTGACAACAGTACGAGACATGTGGCATCATTTAACCCTTTAATCGATAATCGTAGAGAGAGTAAACCTAAGTCTGTCAGTCCTGAAATGGCCGGAAGTACTTGGAAGACGGTGTTAAAGGTTTTTCGACCAGAAGTGAAGAATTTTTCACACATTCGGCCAATTTTAGGTGCGATAATCTTCTGATTCTTGCTCAGCACAACTTTTTCGACGCTGCCATGCATTTTATCGTGTTGTCATGAGACGTAGGCGTATTGGCGGTGGGCTTACGGACACTGGCCTATCCTCACACTGGCCGAATGCTGGTTAATGATTTCATATAAGAAACAAGAGGGAGCGCTAACACCAAGACAATTTACTTAATTTTTATACCTGGATGACTATGAAATCATTTAGATATATTGAGTTCCAAACTGGCCCCCTTTTCACTTTCGCACGTGAACTTCGAAGGCGCGTTCGTTATTACGGTAAATTTTCGACGGACAACGCATATCTCCAGTTTTTGTAACAGAGAAGTTTTTATAAGACTTTTTTGAAAGTTAATACCTGGCTAGGCGGATTAGGAGGTTCAATAAAATTGTAACGAAGAGGTACGAATATAATTTGCATAATTAATCATGGTTGAGTCTAATTAGTGTCGACACGGATCTCTGGCTAGATTACCGTAGCCCCAGGTTAGAATGTAACTTTCGCGTCAGATATAATTGATGGTGTTGTAAAAAATCCTATGAAAGTATACTCTTTTAACAAAATTAAAAACATACTTATACGTACCCTTTCCCCACTAGATGATATTGAATCTGATACTATTACTGATGATACTAAAAACAGAATAAAATAAATATTTTTATAGATAATGGTACGGAACCCTTCGTGCGCGAGTCCGACTCGCACTTGGTCAGTTTTTTCAATTTAAGTCTGAAACACACTGTCGCGACCTGCGGTGGCAGTCAATAATCAACTTGACAGTAATTTTATTTGTGAGAGACTTTATCTGTAAATACACTAGCTGGCCGCCCGGCTCAAACTTACAACCTCACAGGTACTTCACCTTTTTATAATATTAGTAGAGATAAGTTTCTGTCAAAAAATTTCATTTTTGGTACAAGTTTTTATTGCCGACTGTACTTTCCTGCATACCATCATCAAGTACTCATTGAGACGATTCTAACGAGCCCAAACTCGATTGGGTTGTGTCATTTTATTGCGGAGTTCCTATGACCATCTTCCAGCTCCAGCATCAAATCAGCTCCAAGTCATCATAATATTGCATTGTCATGCGATATACATATGCTTGCAAAATACAGCTCAATTGGATAACGGAAAGTGACTGAAAAACGGATTGCAAATTTTGACGGACAACTTACATATTTACATACATACGAACAGTGCAAGTTAATATAAAGCTTGTAAAAAAGATTAGTAAACTTTACCTCTTTAGAATATTAGTACAGCTACATATGTGTATTCAATATATTTTATTCTAGATTGTAATCCCAGTTGTGTCACATGCACTCTACCGACGCTAAAACGCCTTTTCTTTTCTTAATTACATGTTATTATTATTAACCAGCTACTTTTGGCTAATCAAAACGCACTCCTATCTTCCAGTCCCGTTTAAGAAGCAGATTTTTGCGATAAAAAGTAAAGTTTTTCCTTCTCTTAACTTCTTCTAATCCGTGTCCCTACGCTTAAAAATTGGTTTAACCGTGAATAGGTAATTATAATATATATGACGCCTATGCCTGAATATAATGATATAGCTCATACAATCACCCTATTATATCAACGCGGCAAACGACTCATTCGTGAGAAGGAAATCAATAAAATGCAGTCTCAAAGTTTTATTGATTTCCTTGTGAAATGGCCGAGTTATGTATCAATAAGTTCTTCAGTGGGAAAGCAATACCAATTATTCGAATACGCGCGTATGTAAATACCAATCTCGTCTCTATTACCCGTAATGACACGCAGGTCAAAGGGCGACCACACAGAGATTTTACGCGCGGCATGACTGTTGGGTTTTTTATTATTTTTATCTGTCGCTTAGGTATGATAATTTACTTTAAACACAAAGTTTTAACCGACGAAAAATCAATCATCCCCTATTTTCCTACCCTTAGGGTTGGTTTTTTTTCCAAATTTATATGGGACCAACTTCGGCGTATACCCTTTCCAACTAAAAAATAATTATCAAAATCGAACTACTCTTTAAAAAGTTATGCGTGGTTATACATAAAAAAAATATATATACGCGTCGACTTGAGAACCTCCTCCGTTTTTTTCGTCGGTTGAAAATAGAACTCTGTCATTGGTGGGGGCCTGTTTTTATTGTTGATTCAAGCTTCCACTCCTGAATGATCACCAACTACAGCGAAACCAAGAGACAATGACCGCGTTTGACGGCGGTTAAGAGACAATGTGATATGCAATAAACATATATACATATATGAATATGAACCAAAAGGAAGAGCTATAATTTTGGCAGTCTATTTCTCGAAGCTTAGTTACTATAGTTATCTATGATCAGGAGAAATCGACGGAACGCGCGTGTTTTGTTTGTTTTAATATCACGTTGGTGGGCAATCAAGGCTGCGGCCGATATTTCATTTCATTTCATTTATTCAGTCACCAATTTAATTTTTTATGACTTTTAGTTACCTACATAAAAAAAAGAAAAAAAAACCATCATATCACATATCACGCAAAAAAAGGATAAAAAGTCTAACTTACAATTAGTAAGCGGTCACCGTAGAATATGGCCGCTTGCAACTGAAGACGTTGCTGCCCGTGGTCTGTGCTCGAAGATCATTAAAAAAAAAACGGGTACACAAATTGTGTCGAATCCTCCTTTTAAGTAAGGCACTTGTATTATTTTATTATTATTATGATCATTCCTGAAAAATCTTAGGACGTCGTCTCGTCGACGTCGATGATGCGAGCATTGAAATAAGAGCGCACTAAACGCTCTCAGAAAAAAAAAACTGGTAAAAGATTTCTTAGGCATCTACAGCTATCGAAAGTAGAAATATTTATACATACGAGTATATAGCTATTTATTTGTAGCTAAGTATATTTGAATGGGCGCCTGTTTAATACGTCTTACATAAGTGAGACGTCTGAAATGAAGTAGAAATTAAGTAGTTGGATAAAAACCTTTAACTAATTGACGTTTTAAGCCGTGGGTGGTGATTCGAATTCTTAGAACTGTTTACTTTCTCGAAGACATCAATTAAGAGACATGTTGGTAAACTGCTAAGCAATACTTTTTAATTAATACTACCTTTTGTTGAAAGTACGGGTGTCATAAGAGATCAAGTTGCGAAATTGTTATTCCTGTTTCGTTAAACCGATTACTATAGAAGGTATCGAAATAGTTTGGGTCCATAAGATGGACATAGGATAATTTTATTCATAATCTCTAGCGAAGATTATGCAAATAAAAATGAAATAAGTAAATATTTGCGGACAATCTTACACAAATCGACCTAGAGAGAAATTGTTCATGAGAGCGGACAAAAAGCTAGTACCTAACTATTAAAAAGAGAGTAGTAGTGTTAGTACTTAGTAGTCGTAGTAGTAGTAGAAGGATTGCTTAGTTAATTAAGCAATCCTTATGTCACGCGGAATCTCGAATGGGCTTTATTCAAGAAGTTCTTTTGACCACTCATGATATCACCAATATTTTACAAGGTGGCTATATCACCTGCTAACAATTCTGTCCACCCGAAATGCAACGAAATGGAGTAAACATGGTTTTCGTGACCTCTTGAAACATCATCAAATTCAGAGATATCTGGAACTGTAAATCAAATATATATCAAGGAAAAACTCAATAATATAAGTGAAACCATTATAAAGCTACAATCAGAAAACACAAAACTACAACAGGCACTAGATTGCGTCACAAAACAAATTGAAAATCAAATAAATATCACCACCACTCGCGACACCCATCATAACCAAAATTCTATAGTTATGTATGGGATAAATGAGTATAGAGGAGAAAATGAATATGACCTGATAGAGCGCATCAGCCATATACTCTACGAGATTCTTGGAATAGATGCAAACGGATTCATTGACAGTATAGCACGAATAGGCAGACGCGGAAACCGAAGACCTATTGAGATTGGGTTAATAAACAAGAGAATGACGAAATACATCCTCAACAACCACCATACATTCAGAAATACAGGGCTCGCAGTTACGAAGTTCATGGATCAACTGGAACTCAAAAAAAGATACACTTTAAAAGAAACTCTCAGAGATGCCCGCAGAAAAGGTCTTAATCCAATAGTTAAAAAGGACGAGGTATATGTAAATGGAAGGCAATACATATTACCACCTGTAACCCAGCCAAACCAAGAACAACCACAAATTAGAGAACCAAATTGCAACCAAAGTATTGAAACTCTAAGCGGAGTTCCAAACTCTAGCATACAGGTACCCCCACCGAACTTGATCGAAAAGTCTGGACAAACGACTATACGGGCTGATCAAAGGACTTGCAATACAGCCAGAATAGAGGAAAGCCCACACAGCGAGGCTAGTAATAATACATTTCGCTAACAACTTCTCCATCCTTTTCGAAAATATGCAAAGCCTCAAAAATAAGATCGATCAACTAGAAAGCTTTTTGGCTGAAAACACTTTTGAGGCTCTATGCTTGACTGAGACCTGGATACATAAATCGCAAGCAGATTTTCTGCATATTCCTGGATATACTCTGGCATCAGCCTTCAATCGGCAGGAACACAACGGCGGAGGAGTGTCCATCCTGCTTAAGGATGGCATTGAGTACAGAGAAAGAAAAGACATTGTAGCATTATCATTAGAATATATAATCAAATTTAGTTCCATAGAAATACCTGAATTAAATGTTATTTTAATCTGTGTTTACAGACCAAATCGAGAAATAGAAACTTTTTATAATCACTTGGAAAAAGTTTTAGATAAAATCAGATTAAAGGCACAAAATCGACATATTATAATTGGAGGAGATTTTAATATAGATATGCTGCATAAAAATAAGTTCAGCAGACGTCTCACGGACATTATGCTAGCACTAAACCTAGTCCAAATTGTAAAAGAGCCCACTCGAATAGCCGCACAGTCTCAAACATGCATAGATTTATTATTTACAAACAATAAATCTAAATTATTCGAACTTGAAGTGTCGGAGTTTGGACTGTCAGACCATAGAGGTATTGTTTATAATTTTAAAATTCAGCCAAGAATTAAAATAGTCAAAAATAGGATCTGGACAACCATGAAGAGGGTTCACAACCAATCAAACCAGTTAGCATTTAAAAAGGGTGTAAAAGGCGTAAATTGGAACAACCTCCTAGTGCATGATGATGCTAATAATAACTTCAAAGCATTCCAAAATATGTTGAAAAATATATTAAATAAAACAATTCCCCTAAAACGTATAAAAATCAAAACAACAGGGAATAAAACATGGTTGACAAAGGGCTTACGAAGATCGTGTAAAAATAAAAGGTATCTCCGGATACACACTAGCAACAATAAAATAGAAGGAAATTGCGTACTTAAAACATACTATAAATCTTACAACAGAACTTTGAAAAAATGTATAAGTTATTCTAAAAAAGATAATTATATAAAACAGATGCAAAAATCCACAAATAAAATTAAAACTATGTGGCGAGTCATTAATGAGGCAAATGGGAAGCCATCTAATAAACTCATAACAAAAAATATAAAAATTAAAAGCCCAAAACAAAATATAGCCTTAGATTTGCCAGAAGACGTCGCAAACGTCCTCAATGACTATTTTGCAAATGTCTTTGAAGAAGCAACAAATAACAAAAGTACTATCCTGTCTACCCTTCATACAACTACTACACAAGATCATTGCCCAAACGCCTACGATGTAGTGGATAGCTCAATGTTTCTATATCCTGTCAGCGAGAGAGAAATTTACAAAATAATTAAGAAATCAAAAAGTAAACGAAGTTCGGGGATCGACGAAATCCCGTCTATTTTATTAAAAACATGCGTAACGGAATTAACCCCACCAATCACTAGACTTATAAATCAATCGTTTGTTCAGGGACGATTTCCAGATGATTTAAAAATATCGCTAATTAAACCAGTGTTCAAAAAGGGTGATGACATGGACCCTTGTAATTACCGACCAATTGCTTTGCTACCGTCCATATCAAAAATATACGAAAAAGCGATGTGTGACCGGCTCTATCAATTCCTTGAAAAAAATAAAGTACTCCATACAAACCAGTACGGCTTTAGAAAAGGCCGCTCTACGACACTAGCTGTAACAAATTATATTCAGACAGTCTTAACCATTTTAAATAAGAAAAAACATGCAGTTGGGCTCCTACTAGATTTAACTAAAGCATACGATAGGGTGTGTCACAAAATCCTACTAAATAAGATGTACTACTCAGGGGTTAGGGGTATCGTACATGACTGGTTTAAGTCTTACCTACAAAACCGTACCCAACATGTTCAGATCACCTATCACAACCCAACCACAAACGAGATCGTGCAAAAATGCTCAAAAAGAAGAGATTTGAAAGGTTCGATACCTCAGGGTAGTGTTCTAGGTTGCGTGCTGTTTTTGATCTATATCAACGATCTTCCAAAAACGGTCGACATATACAACATTTTATTTGCAGATGATATTTCATTATTATTTGAAATTAATAAAGGTGAAAACCAAAATGAAATTATAAAAAGTACTCTCTGTAAAATTAATAACTGGCTAAACATACAAAATTTAGAAATAAATCTTAATAAAACTAAATTAATACAATTCTACCATACACAGAACAACCCATTAAATTTAGACATTGTTACGAATAATACCGATATAGAAGAGGTAGACCATTTTAACCTGCTAGGAATTAATTTAGACAATAATATAAATTGGAAGAAACACATAGAAATAACTAAAACAAAAATTTCTAGCTTTCTATACGCACTTTACAATCTCCGCAAAACCACAGACCTAAAAACTACACTATCGGCCTACCACGCGTTTGCACACTCGCGGCTCAGTTACGGCATCATGATTTGGGGAAACAGCACGAATTCCTACGAACTGTTTGTGATGCAGAAAAGGTGTGTACGGATCATGGTTCGCATTCAATGCCCAGAAAGCTGCAAACCTTACTTCAAAAACCTCGGAATCCTACCACTACCGTGCCAGTATATTTTGACGTTGGCCATTTACACATGGAAAAACAAGCACTTATTTGAGCAACCCCAAAGTGCCAGATATAAATATCAGCTTGTTCTCCCACCTGCTAAAATAAAAATGCTTTCCAATAGCCCACAATACACTGCAGTTAAGGTATATAATAAACTACCTAACAGCTTTAAAACATTGGACAAATATGATATTTTCTATAAGAAACTAAAGTCATTTTTACTACATAAATGCTATTATTGCTTGGATGAATTTTGGGCTGACAATCTTAGAGACATTAAATAATTTTAATCAAGGTATTTATTTATTTTAAATTTATTCATAACAAACATATTATTAATAATAGATTGTGCATTTAAAATAGAAATTAATAGAAATGTATAAGAATAATGGAATGTTATCAATATGCGCTTAAGAATAATGAACATGTATGTATATAAATTGAATTTAGTTAATTTTTAACGTTTAGCATGCTCACATAATTTATATAATGTAATTTATAGTTAGATGTATTGTAACGTTGTATTGTAGTAGATTGCTATGCCCGAAAGGGTACATGTTGAAACCAACTGTATTTTAACACCAATGTAAACACATGTTATGCAATAAATTATATGAAATGAAATGAAATGAAATATCTGGAATAGGGCATCTCCCGTCCTACCAAGTAGAATCTGACCTACAGCCCGCGGGCCACACATCACCCATCGTTACGATTACCAACACTCCAGCCTCGCCATTGTGTAACTTGTTTTAAGCTCACCTCAACGCTCAACAACAAATATATCTTGACGCCGCGATTCGTAGTAACTAAGCGCAGGTAGAGGTCTAGTTTCTTTAGGCGTTACGGGTGAGGTGAGGCGCATTAGCGCCTTCCGAATAACAGGCAAGCGCATCTCGCAATTCCGCCATCCGTATCTACTTTTCTAAACCAAATAAAGGGTGACTCACGCACGCTAGAACGAGCCGTGTCCGGCCCGGGCCGTTTTCTAAGAAAAACGACGGTGTTTTTGCGCGCCCGAGTCATACTGAAGCCCGGCTGAGCCACGGCCGGGCCGTGCCGACACCGAGCCGCTTCAGAGCCTCGGCCGTGGCTTGGGAATGGCTCGGCCGCGCAAAAACGCCGTCGTTATTCTTATCCTTCAGCATGTATTACCATTATGGAACTGATATGGAAATGTTACCTTTTTACTTAAGCAGTACTTTAACAGTAGTTATAGTAAATGCTCGAAATCTACCTCACTGCATCGCTACTGTATTTGCTTTGTGGTTAAAACTTTAGCTCCATCCATTCTAATATCATAAATGCGAAAATGACTTTGTCTGTTTGTTAACTTTTTATGCTTATATGTTGGTACCGCTGAACCGATTAAGATCAAATTTGGTGTGAAGATAGTTTGAATATACATATGCTGTACATATGCTGGTTTTAATCCAGATTTTTTTTAGTTTTAATGGAGGTATGCCATACTTAAGTAGTTCATAAAAAGCTAGCCTATTAAGAGGATTGTGAACCTGTAATTTTTCATACAAAAAGCGATAACGTTTTTCACCCCGTAAACATTCTTCGATTATTATAATTTTTGGACATGTTGTAGATATAATGAAAAACTAGGTCTGTACGTTTTGATTTTTAAGAAATATTGCTTGCGTTAAAAGTTATTAGCATCTAAAAATCGATATTTTTGACTTAAAAACTTTGTCTATCGTTTTATTTTTTTTTAATTAATCTAATCTGATTTGCTAAAAAACGTACAGACATAGATTATAGTGTACTGAATCTAATAATACCAAAATTATTTCATTTCATAAAGGTTTAGGGGGGTAAAAACGTTATCACCCGGAACAATATTTCAACAAGGAAATGTAGGCAATTGCCTCCAGGACTAGCTACTCTCTCTATCGCACGATACGGGTGAGGCACAGAGCGATGTGAAACAGATAGATTTTTTTTAAATACCTACTGGTGCCGCGTATCGGCACTTCACAATCCTCTTACTAAATTCGGACATCGCAGTACAGGCATTGTAAATAATTAACTAACTAACACAAGTTCTCAAATGACTTTTACCCATTGTTTCCTAAAAAGTCGCATCCGATCAAAAGCAATATATTAGTTTTCGAAATATTCTTGAATTCTATAGTCCGGTTTAGTATCTCTACAATTATAATGACAAGCGTTAATCGCGGTATCGTCATCATCATCATCATCATCATATCAGACGAAAGACGTACACTGTTGGACATAGGCCTCCCCCAAATACTGCCACAATTACCGGCACCGCAATACAGTGTGTAAATCGAATACGGGCGAATCTCTTAACGGTGATTAGTAATACATAAAAAATGTAATTAGATAACTTTTACTTAGAATTCCAATTAAAATTTTATCCATACAAAATAATTCGGCCCGCAATGTAATGCAAACACACTCGCGTTAAACGCTCGTTGACAGTTAGTTACTTTCAAAAGCTCATATTGCGTATGTAATGTCATACATGTATACAGTACATTGCTGCTGATAAAAAATTCAAAAATTAATTATGTGGTCACATCTAAGTGAAACTTAAAAAACATCTTAATTAATGATTACAATAATGAGTTCTATGTCTGGTTTAATTTATCGCCCGTATTATAGTTACACACTGTATAATGGCCGGCGGTCGCGGTATGAGAAAACGTTATTTCTTCGCGATTATGATTTTCCGTTACGTAAACTACTAATATTTTAGAAGACGAACTTAAAACATTATCTCGGAATGTGTGCATCTAAAGGTCTAAATCAAATAATAACTAATTTGTTCTTCGAGTAATCAACGGCTCATTGCTTCGACAATGCATCAATTAAGGTTAAGTGTTAGGGCCAGTAAGATTACGGTATAGATGTTAGGTTCCCTAACATATTCTCAGAGTTGTACTTGATTACCTAGAAAGCAATAAATCAAGTACTGTTAAAGGTCGTGCCAAATAACTGTAATATTTAGAATTAAACAATACGTAACATACCTACACCTAAATAAATATTGTATGAGAAACGATAAAGCTTGTCACATATGGTAACCCTATAATAACTGCAGTTATACATATTTTGATTCTTGCTCTCTATTATGAATGAACGTGTGGATGACACAAAATAACACAGACATTATTTTTATGAACACAACTATTAGCTACTTCAAAGTGATAAAACTTATTTGTCAATTGACAGAATGTCTATACCGTAAGCTCACCGCCGCATCAGTCTAAAAAAACCGGAGAAGTGCGAGTCCAACTCGCCCACCGAAGGTTCCATACAAAATTATAAATGTATAGTTTTCCGATTTTTCCCTGTACTTGTAGAATAAGAGGATATTACTTGCCAAATTTCATAATTCCAGGTCAACGGAAAGTACCCTATAATATAAACGGCCGTATCTTTTTTTACGTTAACTTAGAAGTTTGATTTTTTTTTACAGCTTCAAGGGACTGTAGACTTGAGTATATGGTTTTAATTTTAACTCGATACCTCCACGCGTTCCTGAGATAAAGGGTCTTGACAGGCAGCCAGACAGACAGACGGACAACAAAGAAATTCTATAAGGGTTCCGTTTTTTCCTGAGGTACGGGAACCCTTAAAAATCATTCATCTTGTAAAATTGTGCCCGAGATGGTGGGAATTTCAAGTAGGTACCTAACCTAATAGTACAGGAAAATTCATTAATGACTTTAGGTAGGTACTACCTACCTAAAGTCATCAATGAATTTTCCTTAAGTTTAATAGACTCTGCGTATGGTGCCTGTGACATTACATTGAGAAACAATGCAATAAATATATGCACACAAGTTATACTAGGCCTGAACAATACGTGCGTGTAATTTATCTTATAAGGGTAAAAGTTTAATGTTCTATTGTATAAAGTCCCATATGATTAATTGATTTGCTTCACACACTTCAAAATTCATTTAATCGAAGATTAAAAGCGCCAATGGCTAGTACCTAGGGTATTAGCACACGGTAGCTAGAATGATTAAGACAAGTTAAACCATGGCACCCTCAGAACAAAAATGTTTATAGAATTCCTTTCTACGTCTGAGATCAGATCACCTCTTGCTAGAAAATACTGATGTTATGTATGTGCACATCGTGTATGGCTGTTTTAGAGACACGCAAAACGAGCTATGACGGATTAAAAAATAATTTTTATTTGTGTTCGTGGTTTGGTCGAACACATATATCGCCCGAGTTACTATAGTATACTGTTGATTTGATAACATTATGTTTACACCATAATTCCAACAATGAAACCTATATTGCTATGAATTAAGATTTTTACGAAGCAAAACAAAATGTGTTTTTGAGCAGCGCACTTTTAAAATATCATTGCCAACCAAATCAGCAGTCAACCACTGAGCCAACATTATCCATGCACCATGAAAATGGCTGCGTCAATATCATTAACCCAGAGTGCATCGGTTGCGACCACTGCTCATCTCGTTACCTGCCTGTCTATTCAAAATACATTTATACTCCACTAAGAGTTCGTCCCCAGTATAACTTGAAACCTAAATTACTAAGGAAGACGCATTGCAAAATAATGAGATTTCTCAATACATCCAACCACACTACTTTGTCTGAGCTAGGAAATAAAAGATTTTTTTTATACACACATATGGTTGTATGTCAGAAACTAAAAGATGATTAAATAACCCAAAATCGGGTTCTAATTTTCCTTTTTTACCTCAGCCAGCTAAACCAATTATTAGAAGACTTACCCAAGAGAAAATTACCTCATATGAATAAAACAACAAATTATAGATATTTGTCGACATTGGTCCAAATAAACTACATATTCCCAAAGAGTTTTTCGTTTGCGATAGAAATGAAGACATACGTGTTTCTTACACGTGGGTTTCGTTTACAGGAATCAAGGAACGGCCTTAATGTAACCGAAGGCTATACTGGTTCGACTGTAACGATGCGTTAAATAATCGTTGTGAATACACTCAGATTATATACGAGTATCGTGCGATGGGTAATCCAAAACTGATTAATGAATATAGTTTTGCGGCCCCAATAAGTTACGCTATCCGCCATGCTTATTCACTTCCTGAAAATTATATAAGAATTTCAAATGGCTGAGAAACCAATTCACTTATGGCGCAATATTTTTTTTTGCAGGGGGTAAGATAAACGTCACATTATTAAGGCTTTTATTCCAATAATTGACTGCCTGTCTGTCATTACTATGACTTTAAATTGAAGTTGGCAACTATTGGGGCAGTGTCGTAACAACAACATTACCTTAATTATTATTGTTCGAAAAACATTTCTACGCAAGTTTCTGTAAAAATCCGTAAAAAAGTAGGGAGGGTAAGATTATATTGTCCTCATATTATAAACAACACACCGAATCCTTATAAACCATTAAAAAGTAGGGTAAAGGACACTCTTGAAGTTGTAAGGATCCATAGGCTAAAGCGACCGCTTATCATCCCGTGGTTATTTATTCACTATTGTGATGTACATTCAAGTGCAAAAATATGTATCGGCAATAGCTCATTCCCTGCTAAGCTACGCTCGTAGCGCTACGCCGTAGTCCGTAGCAGCTTAATCTCCATATGTAGCGTAAATTACTAGTAGCCCTCTGACGTTTGTGTGTCGTGATTAGCGCTAATTGAGTTAAATGACACATCGCACGTAGAACCGATGACCGGTGGGGTTGAAAGGTTCTCGAGTGGCAACCACGTACCGGCAGGCGCAGCTTGGTTGGACCCCCCATAAGGTGGAACGATGACTTGCTAAATCCTGGCGGGAGTCCGCTGGATGCGGGTGGCGCAGGACCGGTCATCGTGGCACTCTTTGGGGGAGGCCTATGTCCAGCAGTGGACGTCTTTCGGCTGATATGATGATGATGATGATGAGTTACATGATATGTAAAGAATGATTGCACCTGTTCTTATTCCTAATCATCATCCTCCTAGCGTTATTATTCCCGGTTGTGCCCCTAAAGGAGCCCGGGGTCCGCTTTGACACCTAATCCCAAGATTTGGCATAGGCACTAGTTTTACGAAAGCGACTGCCATCTGACCTTCCAACCCAGAGGGAAAACTAGACCTTATTGGGATTAGACCGGTTTCCTCACGATGTTTTCCTTCACCGAAAAGCTAACGGTAATTTCCGTACATAAGTTCCGAAAAACTCATTGGTACGAGCCGGGATTCGAACCCACGACCGTCGCTTGACAGCCGCATGCCTGAACCACTAGGCTACCGTAGCCTGTTCTTATTCCTAATCAATGATTTATAATCTCAAATGTTTCCTTCTGATTGATGATAGATTAAAGGAATGTAATCAGCGAGTGATGTAAGGTTAACCCCGTGGCTTTCCGGTCACATTAGTGGCCCTTATAGATTCCGACACTCTTAAGTTTTCCATTTTATCTGAAGAAGATTTATTGAATGCTATTTAAATTTACGGAATCATGTAGATATCTTAAGTCATATGTTATATGTATGTAATCATGCTCTCCAAAATTTTCTTCTAATACGTTACGTAAACGTAAAACTCCGAAGTCAAATGTGAAGAATGTGGCAAAAATCGAAACATTGACATACTTATATCCTCAAAAGTGTATATGTAGGTAAGTGTATTGACGCAAATTCACATGAATCAGGCGAGGAGTATCAATCATGAACTGGAGTAGGTATTGTAGTAATATGTAGTAATGATAAAATGATCCGTTTAAATTGATAGTGCACTCTAAATTGAACTCTATTTATTTTAGGATTATCTGAAAGATGTTCCCTGTTGAAAACGGTAGATACCCTAAACCAGGGGTCGGCAACATGCGGCCCGCGAGCCTCCCTGGCTGTTTTGTATGTAAAGGTCGTTGAATTCAGAATTTTGCAATTGCCTTATAAAGTCACAAATAATTAAGAAGTGCGGCTCGCGTCATTTTTGTTAGCTTCTATGTGGCCCTTGGTTGCTAAAAGGTTGCCGACCCCTGCCCTAAACAAACGCATGACTACAGACTATTGAAGTTTGTGAAGTTTCGAAGAGTACATTTTGTCTAAATAATATATGTAGGTAAACTACACTTCAAATCACTAACGTATCTGCTGTGTCTATTATAGTATAGCCACCATTACCTAAATTTACTTTTTAAGCATTCAAAATTCAAACTTTTGCCAGTAAACGGTACACGACAGTTATTTCCAAATGTCATGACGGTCCCAATATTTCGTTTTCACTTGATTGCTTTAAAGGTCATCGAACAATGTCCAGTTAATCATTAGGCCAATATCGAGTTTGTAGATAAGCATTATTAGCCTAACTACATTTTGGTTTTTGAGTCGTGAATCGATGGGAAATCAATTCCGAAATTGTAAACAAGTTTCACATTTAAATCTTGTTTGCAGGTAATTAGTAATTACCTACAATTGTTTAGATCAAGCACAATGTTCTTACTTATTTGTGAGAAAAGGTCTAAACACATTTTAGTTAACAGAGGTTTGCTGTAGGAATAAAGGCGAAAAACTAAACAAACGTTCGTTATAACTGAAATGTTTTTGGCCCTTTCTCTCTCAATATCTATTATTATTATCTCAATATCTAATTGATAGATAAATAAATATGGCTAAATAGGTTTGATAAACGTATATAAATGAGGACATTATTGTTTTTGCCGACAATTATTGGGATAAAAATGCTAAGTAGTTAAGTAGGTAGTTCGTAAGTATAACAGAGATTTAGGTTCCCGTATCTTCATTGCCAATGTTAAGGGCTGCAATTGCTGCAAAGCCTATTTTTTCTTGAACCGCATAAATAAACGGCATCCCCTCTTATATGATTTCATGCTATCAAAACATTGTTTATATGCACGGAAGCCCTTCACTACTGACCACAGGAGACACGACTTGTGTGTTACCAACTTAATTTATATTACCCAACTATATACATATTAGTCAGTTAGATATAACAACTTGATGGCGACTAGAATTAAATAACAAAGCAATGCGATGAATCGCCCAATCGCTCAAAGAAATTCCATTGTGACGAATGTAAGTTGTACCATCTCGATTAGAATTATTGTTTTATACATACTTTAAAGGAAGTAGAGCCCTTCATTTAAATTATCAACGCATTATTGTAAAAACTTACCTACTAAATGATAATGGCGGGATGTGATGATATTTAAAATATTAAGAGTCACTTCCGCCAGTGTAAGGTTATACTCGTATGACTAAGTACGTACGTACGTACGTAAGTACAGCTACGCCGACGATATGGTACTGCTGAGCCCCTCAATCGAAGCACTTAGGAGACTACTGTCTATTTGTGAAAGGTTTGCCGTGGCCCATGGACTCAAATATAATGTGAAAAAGAGCGAGGTAATGATTTTTAAATCTGGTACAAAAACTTACTCTGTTCCGCCAATTACTCTCGATGGCTCTCCTCTTAAGCAGGTTACCAGCTTTAAATATTTGGGTCACTGGGTCACGGACACCCTAAAAGACGACGAAGACCTAGAAAGGGAACGCGCTATCAGTCCGGGGTAATATGCTCTCACGGAGGTTCGCACGTTGTTCACGAGAGGTCAAAATCACCTTATTTAAGGCATATTGTCAGACGATGTACACGTGCGCCCTGTGGAGCAATTACACGAAAAGGACATTTAGCGCTCTGCGTGTCCAATATAATAACGCCTTCAGGGGACTCCTGGGGCTGCCCTGGCGCTGCAGCGCGTCGGGAATGTTTGCCGATAGCAGCACGGACGGCTTCACCGCCGTGTTGCGCAAGCGCGTGGCGTCCCTGTGGGCGCGCGTGCGGGGCAGCCCTAACACTCTCCTGAAGGTGGTCGCAGATAGGATAGATAGTCCTATGATCAGGCACTGGGCAGGCATGCATGTGAGGCCGAATAATAACTTTAATTTTATGTAATTCAATTTAATTTAAATGTAATGTAACTTAATGTATTGTTATTAAATATTATATTTTTAGTAAATTTTGTAGCTACTAACATAGTTCGTAAGTAAATGTATCACTAACCAACTATGGATGATGTCCGAAATAAACAATTTCAATTTCAATTTCAATTTCAATTTCAATAACTATTCGTAAAGGTCTTTACAGATATGAAGTACTGAAATTAATAACTCCATAATTATTTAATCAGAAAACCTACCTATTACCTATACTTAATTTTATAATTGTTTTGTATGTATGTTAGTCTTTAAGGTATTCGTTACTATGGGCCTTAAATGCCTGAAATAAATGGTTTTATTTATTATTTATTATATCTACTCAACTATTAGCTCATTGCCTTGTAGGTATAATTTTACCTCTACATTCATACCTATGCGTACCCGAAGGTTCAAAGATGAATGCATAGCAGAAAGCATAACCTAGGCCAAGCTACGGGATAAAAATATGCCTTTATCCATTGCAAAGATCCCTTTGGTGAAAGATTTTTTTCAATCGGTTGAGTAGACCCAGAGATTACCCCTACCTAATACTTACAAAGCTCACCTCCACCTCACATACTGTTCCTCCTTATTATATGTATTAGTAACTGTACCATTACTCACTTATAATTTTGTTGTTATTCCACTAAATCTTAAAGCTAAACATTTAATCACCCAATTATGTTCAATTCCGCTCAATTTACATGAAGCAGGCGTCTTCGCCCTCGTGACCAATTTGAGCACCAACAAATAGCTAACATGACGTTCTGCACTTGTGCATTGCCGAGTTTCACAATAATTTGTGCTGCAGCATAGGTCCTCGTCCATTCAGTCAATATACTCATCTAATCACATCACAATGACCAAACATACACAGTTAAAACAAGTAGTAATAAAAAAAAATATCATTTCATTTGGCACCTCAAATTTATAGTATTTTTTTTTATCTAATTAAATCGTGTCAAATGAAGCACTGATGGAGGCGATCATAGGCTAGCCTAGAGCTTCTCTCCCCCTAGCGTTATTCCCGGTTGCGCCCTAAAGGAACCCGGGGTCCGCTTTGAGACCTAATCCCAAGATTTGGCATAGGCACTAGTTTTAACGAAAGTGACTGCCATCTGAGCTTCCAACTCAAACGGAAAACTAGACCTTATTGGTATTAGACCGGTTTCCTCAACGATGTTTTCCTACACCGAAAAGCTAACGGTAAATATTCCGTACATAAGTTCCGAAAAACCCATTGGTACGAACCAGGATTCGAACCCAAGGCTTAATGCTACAGCGTCTTATTAAACACATACGTTACGTACAAACTCATCACACCTAGCTATTCCCAGCCCTATCTTGCTTCCCATTGCATAGCATTTACAAAATCTCAATTACACAACAATGACATAAACTGTAGCGGCAACTTCGCACGTTATCAAACTATCGTGGACGTCTTCGAACGAAACCTATGCACTTGCCAACTGTAGCTGCCAATTAAAACTGATCTTTATAATTTCAGTGATAAAGGTGTAGGTAATCGGGTTGGGTTGTTTACTAGCTGTAAATCTAAGCTTGTGGTTGGCATACTTCCTAGTTTCGTTGTTCTATTTCGTGACGGTTCACCACGAGACGCCTTCAGCGCGATGATTTAAAAAGGTGTATTAAGGATATGACCATTAAACTAAATCCTTTGGAGGAACTATTGCAAATAGACATATGAATTGCGATGATTAATTCGCAGTTAGTTGCTTCCAAAGGACCTAATGTGAATAATCTCTAAGCTGTACTTACCTACTTAGAGCAACAACATGTACCTACTCGTATATATTACAAAACGTAACACTATTCGTGGATAATCGTTGGCCAACTACTAAATAGAATTTGTAATCCTATCAACTATATTACAATATCATCCTTCAAAACATCTATTCGAACTATTCAAGTCATCTTATTAATTTTAATGATTTTCCTAAGCTAGACCATTAACCGGCATTTCTAGGCGTTAAGAAACTAAATAACATATCTCCTGCGCCCTGAGCTAGAATCATTAATAGTTGCCAAAGGAAAAAACACCTTTACATCAACGAGATAGGGAACCATGAACATTATTAGAGATTCACACAAGGTATAGTTTCGTCACCGATGTGATCTTAAGAAATCTGTGAAAATCACTACCTTAGCGCGTTCGTCCAATGATTTTAATATTGCAATCGTACCTTAAGATAATTGGACATCATGAGTATCGGATTTCTCTACGATCGACCCCGTGTGGTATGGGTGTTAACGGATATCTAAATTGTGGCATTAGAAGTTAGTTTGTCTTTGACCTCGACCGATGTGCGAACTGTGGTCTATAACACTTAAAAACAATGGCAAAATGGTCACGACCCTTTCACAATAGTAAGATTGTAACAATTAATAATACGCCTACGTCCGATTTTAGGCGATGTTTAATTGTTACAAATTATCCACACAATGGAACATTTTAATAACTGTTTATATGCTGTTTATCAACTTTGGAAGCTTTGATTATAGAATCAGCAGTGTTACCAACTGCGTAACGGCCCGGCCACGACATTGCGCGAATTGTGGCACGGCAAGGATTTTATCTGTTCATTGCGCGGTCGAGACGCGCAATGCACTGTGGTTAGTTGGGATCACACGCAATGAATTAGAAAAACAGCCGGGCCGTAAAGCTTCGGGAAATCGAATGGACTCTGTAACTATGGAAGGAAGGGTTTTTTCTCGCATGTCAATAGTGAAGAAAAAGCACTCACTTTTTTTCTTTGTAGCGTTCCCGCGGCCTCTGCCCTTCAGCCATTTAATAATTATATTTTGGCACAAAATATATTAGTTATACAGACCTATATATTGCAAGTTCACTGATTCAGTAGTTAATAATTGACATTGTCAAGTAGGTAAAGTGTCATAGAGTTTTGTAGATACCGTCAAAGCAGCCAGTGAGTATTCCATACCTTTAAGTTACAATTAAATATGCAACAAAAGTATCTACTTGAACCTTTTGCATTTCAATACTTTCTTATGACGTTCTTAAAAGACTTAAAATAAAATAATCAAATTTTAAGAATTCTTAAAATAATTAATGTTGCTTTAGGTGACGTTATAATACCGTAATAAGTTACGGTTTGTGATATACCAGTAATGAAGGAAGTAAAGCCTTAAATAATTATTATAATAACGCTTTTAGTGGCTTGCGGTAATGAAGATCTGTCTACGACACGCACATCAATTTTACAAATTGTTTCTCGTCAAGGCCGTCGGAATCACTCACTCATCCACATTAATATTGTGATACTTCTTACATATAATCCCAAACAGGAAATAAAACTTACAACTACTTAGACATAGAAAATTATAAAACAAAAGTTAAAGAAGAAAAATTCGGGGAGCGCTGTAAGCGGGTACTATGCCCATTAAATATATCAGAATCATCCAGAAGGGTGATTCAAATGATTCCGAATAACGAATTACGAAAAATTACCAACGTTTGTGAAAAATTGCCAATGGGCAGAAACGCTTTGTGCTTTGCGCGCTGGATGCGGGTGGCGCAGGACCGGTCATTTTGGCACTCTTTTGGGGAGGCCTATGTCCAGCAGTGGACGTCTTTCGGCGGATATGATGATGATAATGAGAAAAACTCTTGTCTAAAGCCTCTTCACGCAACCTTTTCACGCGTAAATCTAGGAACCAATTTTCCGGGAGAATACCATTTATGACATAAAAACAATTGCCTAAGCCAATGCTTGGGGTTAGATTAAGCTGACCTCCCTAGAACCAGCAGCAGCTGGGATGAAGAATATTTCTAATTAGTCCACGGTTAAACTCACGTATTAAAAAATCCTTCAAGCGACATTGCCGCGAAAACACTAATTCTGAAGAAGAACTCCCGAAGAGTTCGAAACAAGTCACCCGTAGTGACATTTAATACGAGAGCAGTATTTTAGACATGTCTCACGAAAATCTAAATACGAAGAATATTTATCTTAAGAATTAAGAACAATATCCCAGGAATCTCACCCTAAGGGGTGAAAAGGACCGTGGAAGTTTGTTTCGGACTGCGATTAACGATGCCTACACGACGGATGAATAAAGCTAAATGTAGTAGGTGATTATCGCGACATTGCACAACCGCCAATGTCAAGTTTCTCAAGCTGGGAACGCGGCAATCTACGGATCGCTCCCAGCTTCGCAAATTGCCGTCACGTGAGACTGAGGCCGACCACACGAATTGCAAATGCACTTAACATCGTTGTTTAAGTATAGCCACAACCAGGGATGTTGCGGATGCGATTTTTTAGACATCCGCGTATGCGGATGTGGATATTTCGAGCTCGCGGATGCTGATTTTGGGATCAAACACTGAAAAACACAAGTAAACAACGGCCATGTGGCCACGTAGTGCCTAATACTCAAATACGTTGCGACTGATTTATAATCGTTGCAAACTACGCATCACCCTGAGCGAATGCGGCGAATCATCAGATTACAGAAACGAAATGAAGATTCTTACTGACTAATTAATGACGAAAACACTTAACACGCGCGCGGAACGCGTTGGCCCCTTTCTTGTCACGATTTATGCTACGTCCGCATCGGCAAAAGCTCCGCATAGATTTTTGCGCATGCAGATACACATGTTGAAAATGATGCGCAACATCCGCGGTTGCAGATGCGGGTGCGAATGTCTGCAATACCCCTGGTCACAGCACAAGTGTCTTAAATGCAGGCCATTCAAGATACCTGTGACTATACTTAAATTACTTACGTACCAATCTATTTCAACCCCGAAGTGCGATTCGAAGACATGCAGGATGTCTTCGATCAAGAATGCACTCGTGTAAAAATTTGCCCACACTTAATCTGGTAGTGGATATATCGCAGTGGTGTATCCGCATGTAGATAATTTAGTAAGTCTTTACTTTTACACAAATTCATAGAATAGCACGAAGGTAAGTATGGTGATTTCAAAGCCTCCGAAACTGTAGATAATGGTTACTATAAGGGCGGGTTGCATCATAAACATTTTCCAGACTGGTTATTGTTAAATATGACGTCATCCCATAGACCCTATGACTATGACATAGAGAGCTGTCAAACTTCCCATGCAATCAGATTTTAACCAACGTAACTTACTATTGCCGATGTAGAACAATAATAATTGTAACATATGACTTTGCGCGCGCGTCAAATATTGGTCAGGCTAAATCGCAAGTTGCACCGTTTATTGTTGAGACTATTTAATGTGGACGAATTTTCTTAAAACTGTCGTTGAAATTGGAATCTTTTGCCTTGGAATATACCTACCTAGAGTTATAGAGGTGTTAATAATTAGAATGACTTAGTTAGTAAAATAGTAAAACTTATCTCCATTACCTTCGTTAAATTAAATAAAAATCTTTAAATTTCAATTGTTCTGTCTAATGCAGGAGAGTAAAACAATATTTTGAGGAAAAAAAATAAAAAATAAAAAATCTTTTTTTTTTTTAAATAAACCCACGTGGAAATAATTTTTCACAAGCTTAATAATCTACGGTTTAATTTTTTGCTCCTATTACAGGCCACACCCTGTATATTTATTTTAATTTCTTAATGTCAATAATTTTTCAATCTAGCCGCTGTATAGAGGTAATTGCGCATATTTCCAACTCCCACGATACAGGCCTAGCCTAGTGTGAGGGTTGCCGATAAATTGTACAACATTTAGCGTTTATTCTTTTTTGATCAATAAATATTTTTCTACTTTTTTACTTTACTTTTATCTCCCTGGTACAAGCAACTCAAGCGTACCTGCTAACAATTTCAGAGTAAAGTTCTTTACACCCACAGTATTAATCTGATTGTTGCCTCACTGAAAATCGTTTCATTTGCGCACACGAAACTACCTTCACCTGATTCTATCAGTTAATAGAATGATTTGCTTGATAGAGAACTTAAATAGCTACAATACAATACAAACAATACTAAATACTCTTTATTGCACACCTCATACAAACAAAGCAGTTATAGTTGTTATTTTCTAAGCCGTCCGTTCCGCACTAAAGAACGCCGCACTGCAGAACGGACGGCTTAGAAAATAACAACTATACAAAGAGAAACAATATAATACAGCTACTTTTGGCTGTCTGAAGCAAATTACTTACTCGTACTGCAAAATATTTGAGTTATTTTAATGGTGTTGAGTTACACGACGCACAATGTCACAGACGTCACAGTTCCATCTCAATATCATAGAGTCAACCTCTCGCACACTTTGATAATTAATGCAAAACCTATGCGCTATCGCAACCAAGACGATGTTGTACAATGTTACTTACATATAATTTTGATATACTGTCCATAACGCATTCCGTAATTTCAAAACAGATGGTCATAGTTACACTTTTTAGGGTTCCGTACCAAAAAGGTAAAAAAGGAATTATGGTGCGACTCTGTCCGCCTGTCCGTCTGTCCGTCTGTCCGTCCGTCCGTCTGTCACAACGTTAAATATCTCAGGAACTACTTAAGCTATCAATTTGAAATTTGTAACAACTGTAAAAAAGGATCGTAGCAAATGGAGATCTCTGCCTACCCCTCTGGGAAAGAGGCGTGATTATATGTATGTATGTATGTAAAAAAGGGTTAATACACGTGTATGGAAAATGAAAAAAATAAATATACATATTTATTTTCTGTTTAAATGACGAATATGAGGGGGTTAAAAAATCAAAGTCTAGTAAATGGATCGAGTGGGTTATTATAAGAAAGGGCTTGAGTTACACTTTCTAAAACCGTTTTTATTTAATTTCTACAGTAGTTAAATTTTGATTTATTAAGGAAAATGTAGAAAAAAATAACCATTCCCCCCCCCTTTTCTCCGAAGTTTACTAAGCGAAAATTCTGAAATAATTACATATAATTACGAGTAACATAAATAATACAGGAAAAATAAAATGATATCTCTATCTAGCTTATTTTTTTTTATTTATCAAAAATAAATTCCTTATTTAATTTGTAATTTACTTACTTTAGTATGAAATTTTATAGTTTCAAATTCCTATCAGATTATCGTTAAAGTCCCGGGTTCGAATCCCGGTCAGGGCATTTATTTGTGTATTTATCACGAATATTTGTTCCTGAGTTATGGATGTTATGTATGTATATAAGTATCTATATGTATGTATCTGTTATATATATCATCGCCTAGTACCCACAACACAAGCCTTACTGAGCTTACCGTGGGCCTAGGTTGATTTGTGTAAGATTGTCCCGTAATATTTATTTATTTATTATTTATTTAAGTCCCTTCTTTCAAATAAAAAATAAATAATCCAAATCGGTACGCGTCATAAAAAGCTATCGCTGATAAAAGTGATAAACAAACATACTAGTGTGTAAGTTGTTAGTATCAAAATGCAGAAGGCGCTTTGCAACGGTAACTTCTACTATTATGAGCTGTTTAAGATTGTTCAAGAATTAATGGGGTCCTGACATGACGGGTATGGTGTATGAAAGTTTGTACGGAACCCTCGGTGCGCGAGTCAGACTCGTACTTGACCGGTTTTTTTTAACTTATACACACCCACCCCCAACCAACGTTTGCGTCGTGGTTTAAAAATTCATTTAAAATTAAAAGTTATTATCCTCTGAGAATACTTAAAAAACTTAAAATAGTGAACTCGTACATTGAACACTCCAAGAAAATGTAAAGTTATTCCAGCTCTTTTGTAATGGAAATCCAAAAGAAGCACCCGCCAATTGCACTTCTTAATTTGGGCAGCATCAAATAGGCGCGATGCAAATCGTAAACAGCTATTTACGAAATCTGGGTCAGAGGATTGGTGGGAATCGAAAATGTTGCTGTTAATAAAAGGATTTCTTAATCATATCTAATTGTTATCATATCATATCATCACCTATTGAATTAGCATAACAAAATTTTCAAGGGCGGAATCTTAAAGTAACAACTCACACGCCGAATCTCTTGATTAGGATCCAAATCATATTCAGCCTATACATAAATCATGGTAACTTAATTTGATGAGTTGAGATGAATAAGTATTGCTAATTATGATTAATAATTCAGAGCGCGAAAGCTTCAGAACATTAACAAGATCAAACTTTATCCGACAATATGCCTTATGTAATATTGCTCTGGGCTGATAATTGAATGCAGCAAATTGGGACTTATCAGACTGGATCGTTAATACAATTAATGATGAGACGGTTCTCCGGAGCTTCGGCAATTTCCCTCGATTTGCGAAACAGTCTCACGCGATGCCATCTCAGAGGACCTATTGTCCGAACAACTTGTACCACCTAATCGACAGTCGACTCTATAACCGTGACTTTACGGTTGAATATCATAAAGCCTATACTAGAGTATCACTGCTTTGTGGTGCTAGTCCAAAGAGGACTTGTTGTAGAGGAAATTGAACTTTATCATTTGTTGTTTTGGTTGGTTTTTGTATGTTTGCGTGAGAGGTACACGTGCTTATCGAGGTCGATGGTGTAAAAATCATGCGTTTGAGAAACAATCTCGCTTGAATCGTAAGGACGAATTACCTATATTCTTGTTTCTATTCTAATCAGGAACCCAATTTCGGTCAAACTAAGTGGTTTTAATAGGACATATAATATGGTTGGTCAGGAAGAGGTTCGAAACCAATGGGTTTATTTAAGTCTAATGTATAGAACAAGCTTTCTTATAAAGATAGGATGGGCGTTACCCATACCTATAAGCGATTAAAATTAAGGGATGGGTACTCGTCGGTGGTGCTCGTTAATCCCTACGACACATGTTTAGAAATTCTGATTTCTAAGATGCCCTCTTAATAGATAGAAAACTATATTAATTTCATCCAAGGCTCATGGTGTAACTAATGCGATTGTAAAGTAAAACAATCGTGGGTTTGCAACTTTGAACTAAAAGATAAATCCAATGATAAATGTGGCATCGTTAACATTTCATTAAGACAATGCATGAAGACAGTAGCAATTAAAATGTGTCATTGCTATCATTAGATAACTTCTTTTGTACTCTTTGTAAATTTTCTACAGTTCACTTAAATTTTACTGACTAAGTAAACATCCCACAATTTTTTTAAAAACATTTTTTGACAAATAATGTCTTTGATTTCCACTATTATCCTAAGTATTAAGCCAATAGATTTAACCGATTTTATCGCGTACTTTATGTAATAAATACATCCCGATATTTTCGAGCCTTTCGCGACACTCGTGGTCTGTCCACATCATTGACCACGAGCGCTGGAAAGGGCTGCGGTCAGTCGAAGCCAAATATGTCTACACTGTTGGTCATAGTCGCCTGACAGCTAGATACCGCGAGTCGAAGCCAAATATGTCTACACTTTTGGTCATAGTCGCCTGACAGTTAGATACCGCAGTCAGTCGAAGCCAAATATGTCTACACTTTTGGTCATAGTCGCCTGACAGCTAGATACCGCCGTGGTCAGTCAAAGCCAAATATGTCTAAACTTTTGGTCATAGTCACCTGACAGTTAGATACCGCGGTCAGTCGAAGCCAAATATGTCTACACTTTTGGTCATAGTCGCCTGACAGCTAGATACCGCGGTCAGTCGAAGCCAAATATGTCTACATTTTTGGTCATAGTCGCCTGACAGCTAGATGCCGCGGTCAGTCAAAGCCAAATATGTCTACACTTTTGGTCATAGTCGCCTGACAGCTAGATACCGCGGTCAGTCGAAGCCAAATATGTCTACACTTTTGGTCATAGTCGCCTGACAGCGAGTGCGGCGTGTCCTATCTCAGGACGGCCCGCGAGTCGCGGCGACATCCGTCTCTTTCTAAGCGTTCTAATTACAAAGAGACGGATATCTCGCCGTGATATATATATATATATATACAGCACGCGGGCCGTCCTCTGATAGCCGGGCTGGGCGTTATAGCGGCCATAATGAGATTTGACCTAAAGCTCATGCGACACGGGTCATTTACTAACACTACGCCAATATACGAGCGGAAGCGATTAAACAACTATATTAGACAAATATGCAAGACGATCTTATTGTTACATTAAGCACAATAGTCATATAAAGTTAAAGTATCGGCAAAAACGTGCGATTCCGAAGTGCATTGTAATGCGAAGCGACTAATTCGTGGGAGATTATGACAATAGTTTAGTTTTAATTGTGCGCGCTGGGTACCAAACCGTTTAACTTTGATATTTTTAGATCAAGGCTTTGCTCAAAAATGTTAATGAGGGTGTATGTTAAAATACTAAATTGCGGTCTTCTTAATGAAGTTGGTGCCTGCCTACACATACACGTTTGACACTCACTCAAGGGCATTACCAACATGCAGCGAATTTCTACGACGGCAATTTCGCACGGTCTCATGAATTGTCATCAAATAGATAATTGAAAATCTTGACAAGTAAAACTCACACTTCTCTTCATTGAGATCTACCTCGGGGCAGAAGCTGCAGAGAAGCTTTTACAGATTAAGCTAGAACCTTATTTAACGTTTGATTTCACAGACTTGGATTTGACCGACTTTTGTCTCAATGTAATTAATGGAAAAGAGACATTTGATAAACCATAAATTCATAAGTATACTTAATTTATGTTAGGCCTGATAACCGTTTTTGACCTACCTAAGGTACCTGCAAACTTTAATTCAGTGATAATTAATTCTTCGGGAGTTAACAATGTAAACACAGCCGCAGTAACAATGTAAACCATCTGTAGAAACATCCAATTCAGTCTTTCATAAATAAATGTCTATAACGTATAATTTTCTAAGATTGCCATCTTATGACTTTGCACATGACCCATAGATTCTTAAATAACATTATGTATTACATTGTCTTCAGCTAGATGGAAAGATTAACTTTATCTCCCGACAAAACGTGTCTTTTTACCGGCCCATTGAACCTAGACTGTGAATTGAATGAACCTATTGTCCTTAAATCTATTTTTTCTCGTTCCAGCGTTACTGGCTGTTACATTGGCCCAGAATGGCTACGAGTACAACAAACCGAATCAACCGTTCGGGCAGGGCACGACGCCGAACCGGCCCGGCTTCCCGGGGACAGGCGGGGCCTCCGGCGGCTACCCTAGCTCTCCGACTGCGCCCTCTTCCCCCAACGGACCTCAGCGCGACGAATACCCCAGCACTGGAAGCGGTTCTACCCCAGGCTTCCCTACAGGAGCCCCGAGCTACCCTACCGGCCCCAACCAAGGATTTCCAGGCTCCGGCCAACGGCCTGGACAACCCGGGCCACAAGGTGGCACCGGATTTCAGCCCCGTCCCGATTACCCGTCTGGGCCACAGAACGGCCCGGGACAGCCCGGCTCGGGATCCTCTGGAACTGATTTCGGATCTGACACTGGCGCTTACGAGGGTGGAGACTACTCTGCTATCCCCGGCGAACCGGACAGGGACTACCCGATCCTTACCGAGATCCCTCAGACGTCCTTCAGATGCGATGCTCAAGCTTATCCGGGGTACTACGCCGATGTCGAGGCCCGCTGTCAAGTTTTCCACGTGTGCGCCAACAACAGAACGTATGATTTCCTCTGCCCGAACGGAACCATCTTCTCCCAACAAGTTTTCGTCTGCGTTTGGTGGAATCAGTTCGACTGCAACTCAGCGCCCAGCCTATACGAGTTGAACGCCAATCTTTACCAAGTATCCGCAAGTGGCTCCGGACCAGGTTCTTCACAACAAGACTATGCTCCACAAGGTCCTTCAGCTTCGTACCCTGGTAGCACTGGACCTCAAGGCCCATCATCTTCTTATCCTGGTAGCAACACCCCACAAGGTCCGTCATCTTCTTATCCTGGTAGCAACACCCCTCAAGGTCCCTCATCATCTTACCCTGGTTCCAATACACCTCAAGGTCCTTCATCTTATCCTGCTAGCAACGCTCCGCAAGGAACCCCATCCTACCCCGGCAGTACTCCTCAAAGGCCTTCCTCATCCTTTCCCGGCTCCAATGTCCCGCAAGGGCCTTCGCCGGCATACCCTGGTAGTTCTGGACCACAAGGCCCTTCCGCCGCTTATCCCGGGAGCACGGGTCCATCTTCTGGTTACCCAGGCTCTAGCAGTCCACAAGGACCCACGGCATCCTACCCAGGCTCGCAAACTCCGTCAAGTTACCCTGGCTCTTCTCCTGGAGCCTTCCAAGGTTATCCGTCAGGAACACCTACTGGCCCAAGCTTCCCCACGGGTAGTAACACCGGCAGACCACAGGGTCCGTCTAACGACAACTACCCACAACAACCTAACCGAGAGTACCTGCCACCTAGAAATTGAACCAACCCCATCTAATGATAATTCAACTATGTACCTATCTGAATAGAAAGACTTGGAGCTAGTAAGTTACTTTATTTGTAGTAGCGTTGTGAGAACTATGTAAGTAATAGTTGCCATAATGTTGTATAAAATTGCAGCCAGCCAGTATGAGTACTAACGTCGTTTGACACATACATAAATAGATATCAGTAAATGAGGACTTTTTCGACACCGAAGCTAAGAGGTATACTTAGTTGAAGAATATATTTTGCACCGATTCCTCGAATAAATTGTATGGCGAATCGGTGCAAATTATATTTCGTCAAATATAGGTAGGAAACGGGTAGTACTTACGTACTTAACTGTTATTATTCTGGTATCCATGTACAGTAAGAAGACAAACGATAAAGTTGGTGCTGCCTAATGTTGTAGCTTAAGCTTAGTTCATAAGTACCTAACATCATTAAGTTTATTTTAAAAATACCAAAATCTTTCCTGTTTAATTTGAACGGACTAAAAATTTTCGTACTTCCTTTTAACTCTTTTTAAATGTAAAATTATAGTAACAAGGTGCAACCGCTGCGTCTAAACTAAAGTTACCAAATCTAGTGTTCGTTATTATAAGATAAACATTAATTTTAATTAAAAAGCATTCGCGTAAAGTATGGACACTATTTTATCCGTGCAGTAGCCATCAGATACATCCGAGATCAGAGCGAACACAATGCTCACAAATAGTGATGTGCCGGGGAATATTCCCGTATGTGAATTTCCCGGGAATATTCCCTTGTTTCCGTCAATATTCCCCTAACAGGGGCATATTAAAATACAAATTCGGAAATTTACTTAAAATTGTAATTAAAATGAATTGTGCCCCGATAAATAGCATGCCATTCGCCAAAAACTGCATTTTGTACTAATTCTGACTTTTTGTCTCAATTACCATTTACCTACTTAATATGTGTTTACTTTCATATTTTGTATTCGTGCATATTTTTTGAGATTTTTCAATTAAGTAACTTGTATCGTTTTTGTTACTTATAGAAGTACTTTCGTAAAATTCATATTTTTCTTGCAAGGGGAATATTCCCAGTAACTATGGGAATATTCCCATTGTTCCCGGGAATATTCCCAGGAACATTGGGAATTTACTTTTGCGGATAAATTACACTGGTTAATGTCTTGGTAAAAAAATCAAGGGCCCAAGTTATCATGATAGGCCTGATAGCAAAATATAATATAAACATACACAATTTCAATATTCCCGTATATTCCCTTGTATGGGAATATCCCGGGAAACGGCACATCACCACTCACAAATACCTGAACACGACTCAATTGTCAAGGCGTTAGATTGCATTTTGATATTATTGATCACACTGAAGTGTACAGATATATTTGTTGGCAACTACACCTAAGAAGTTCCGTTGTTTAAATGTTTAATTTGCAGTATTTTTAATGAAGTATCTATGTCTTTTTACCCTAAACTATTATCTTATTTCAGTTATTTCTGTATATTAAATTATAACGTTTCTAATAAAAAACTTGGAAATGGCTGGATCCATTTCCTTTAAGCAAACTTCCAACCAACGCTACCCTATGTGGGCATATATCTATAGGAGAAATTCCATTTTAGCGTCGGCATTAGTGAAATCAGTAACTAGAGTAAGTATTAAATATGTAGTATTATGTATCGATACCATGTGTACCATTTCAGAGATAAAATAAAACATAATGTGAGCATTTAATTTTTTTCTTTCTAAAATCTTTTCTTGTCCTAACCTCACACGCCGTCGTTAATAAATAGTTAAACCGAACCATGCAGGCCTTCAATTCAGTACATCATATTCACATTCAATCGCATTTTAATGTGTTTCGTTCGCACTTTCTACATGTTAGGCACAAATGGAAGTGAATGCGCAACTAGGGCTTCCAATTCCGGGATCCCGGGATCCCGCCTTTATTAGGATCTTAATACCGGTATTTACAACTACAATCCCGGGATCCCGGTATTCTTAAAAAGTAGCAAAATATGCTTTAGCATCGTTGTGATGGATGATATTAAGCTTAATATCATCCATCAAAACGACTAACTAAAAGTCGCTTGTGCATGTGTCTAGAATATTTAGATAGGCTCTTCCCTTTTGTGTATAAGCCAGCTGCTTATACACAAAAGGTTTGCTTTCCAAAGTACGGCAGATGTAACCAGCAAGCAGAAAAACGGTCAGAAAACCATAATGTGACTATTGAGTTCAATTTTGAGCGAGTAAACTCTTTATGTTTTAGATATTTTATAATCGGAACTACATAATAAGGTGAAAAAGTCATGTAAAAGAGCCCATGAAGTAATTAAATTTAATTTTTAATTTGAATCTCGACCTTTGATTTGCAAGAAATGGTGCCAAACTGAAACCAGTGTTACTTTTTTCTACAACAAACAAGTCATCGATTAACATCGATTTCGAAAACCCTTATGACGGCACTAGTTCGTAGTTTCATCAATGAAACATAGTTATCGACACAGATCTTATATACAACTTTTGGTGAATACCAATGGTTTTTTTCATATTCTTGCAAACTCAAGTGATGCCTAACCAACAGCACAAAACATAGGATCGAGGTAGACGGGCATATCTCGACGAGTATATTTACTGGGGCCAGCTAGTCTATTTCAGCAACAGGTAAGACTAGGCAGTTGAGAGCCGAGTCGAGAACGCCTGGAAGAGTTACTGGTCCATGAAGGAGCTAATAAAGGGCAACTTTCCTGTGTCACTGAAGCGGAAACTCGTCGACATGTGTATTTTGCCTGTCCTAACCTACGATGCGCAACATGGTCGCTCAGAGAGAGTCAGAAGTCCGCAAGAGGCGCGAACAAGCACGGTATTTTAAGTGTTAAAAGGACTGATCGGTTCGGGTCCAAAACTACACTGGACTCCAAAACAAACATAACTGACGTGGGTGCAAAAACTGCCAGGCTCAAGTAGGACTGGGCCAGCCACGTCTGCCGGATGCATCCAGACAAGTGTGCTAATATAGCTACCAAGTACCTACCTACTGCAGCGAAAATTCGCTTCAGGCTTATTGCATGCGCCATCTGAATTTCTTTTTGGGAGTTAGTTCGTTCGATTGTCCACTTCATGCGTCTGTTGTATTTAGATGCATTCCCAGTTGTCTATGTGATGTCAGGTTTTTCTCGTAGATGGCGTTTTTATTTGGTTCCTCTGATATTTTTTGCCCTGAATTAAGTCTCTTTGCTTCACGATCTTTCCAGAAGCTTGTCAAATTTGGAAAACAAAGAGTGGATTTATTCCTTAGAATAATAACGCCTAGAATCGCAGTTCACGCGCAACGGTGAGGCCACCTAAACTCTGCCATAAACGGCCCAGTACGGCGATCGGTGGAACAAAATTGGTGCGTTTGTGTGCGCGTGTGAATACGAGTTGATCACAACTACATGAATCCATTTTATGCCTCACGCTTGGCGCGTCGGCCGTATGAAACTATCCTTCTATGCGTTATTATTCTAAGATGTATTCAATATTTATTCTGGTCCTGTAATCTTGGCGAAAATCATTGATTTTTCCTGATTGAGTTTTTCTTCTGTAAATTAATAGTCACAGTACTCACAGTCCTTCGACTGCGTGTTATTTGATTTTGTCTGCAAGTGTTAAATACTCGTAGTGGTTATACCCATTTTTTTATAAGTATCCATCGTCGTGCTGTGACGTACTTTTTATTGGCGCAAGTCGCATATTCATAGTGGATTCATCAGTTTGAGCTACGGCTCAGCGGTCGCTTGTGAGGTACCGTAGACTATAATTTTGGAAGGCCGGACCGAGGAGTGTTCGGGTGAGTTTTTACCCTATTAGGTTCCATTAATTTACCTGTCTTTAACCGTTGTGCGTGATTTTGATTTCCCCTATTTGTTGTTAGCCGTCGGATACGGGCGTTAATGACGCTGCCTACGCGCTTCAAGACCCTTCAACTTTACGTGGCACCCTGCTGGGAGGTGTGAGCCATATTGCGGAGTGAGAGTTGGGCAGACCATCGAGTTCCGTGGTGTCCAGGCCTGCCGCAGCCTATTCATCATTTCCTCATAGAGTCGTCGTGTTCGTCGGACCCGGATCCACGACCAACCTAAACAGTAATCGCTAGAATAGAGTAATTTGCATTTATAATAAGTTCATAGCGCGGTCTCTGTAACACGTACATTTTGGGCAACCTTGGGGGGCAACCCGCTAACGCGCTGTGCTTCCGTATCCCGCCACTGAATAATTTTCCGGACTTACCATTCCCAAAATTTAGAAAAGCATTTTTCTCGCCACCGTCCTTTTGCATTCGATATTCGCCTTAATTTTTTTTCCTCCATCATCCAGATTCATTCACCCATCGCTCATACCACACATTACTCATGAATTCATCCCTCACATCTGTTTAAGAAAATCTGTGTGCTTAATTTACGCGGTGTTCCGTGCTCGCGGTCTACGACCAAGCGTATTGGCGTGGCGGCTTGATACCCCTTACCTAACATTGCATTTAGGATATTGTTCTTGTCCAACACTTAATTTGTTACGTCACATCTAGCCGTACGACGCTGTAAATGTTTTCCTTGGTCTGTTTGGCGTCTTAAGGGTTTTATTATAGGCCACTAATTGGGGGGGAAATCCTATGTTTATCCCGTGAAAAATACTAAGTGTTAAATCTTTCTAGTCAGAGTACCCATTTAGGTTGTTTGCGTTTTATTTCTAATGATCTGTGATTATGAATTTAATAAGTTCGAGAGTGTTTGAGAAGTGAAATAAATTACAATCGTGGTGTATTTGCAAGTTTTATTTTATACTAGTTTTGCTGCACTACGTACGAGTATAACGGGCGACGCACTGGGTCCGACCTAGACAAAGACAGCGGTACGGTCTGGATGCATTCCTCACCGATTGGGCAGAAAAAGCACACACATTTGGTTAGGTTTATTTAATGATAAATTATCATTGATAATGTAAGACTTTATTTTTACTGTTATCAACTACCTACCGTATTTGCTTTTGCTAGAGTCGATCGGCGACTTACAACTATTTCAAAACATTTCAAACCACCACGCATGTTCGCTAATAAATATTCAATTTAGTTTTCAAATATTTCCCGCACCTCACGCTTCTGTGTACAATTTCGTTATATGTTAGAGGGAATTCTATCAACGCTTCAAACGAACTAAAAGAGCCGAGTCTATTTTTATAAGCGTATTGAATTGGAATTTGTTTGGTAGTTATTTGTTTAGTGCGCTCACTTCCCCACGTACGTCTACCGCAACTTGATGCCAAGTCGCGTCGTGCGCGACTCAGCGAGCCCTGTTTCACTCGTACTGTCGAATTTAATAATTTACTTTCAAAACAAAGTTTTAACCGACTTCAATTCAGTACTCCGCCAAGCCACCAGAACATTTCCACATTTTTTTTCCAATTTACCACATGAACTGATTTCCGAGTGCAAATGCGTTGATTTTTAGACCAATAAACCAAATTGCTGTATGTGGGCCGATAATATTTGAGGACTTCCGTCGATTCCTCAAGGATCTCAGAATTACCTTTGGCACTTCATTGTTTGCTATTTCATCGGAATCATATCAGAATCTGTGACGTACTTATATAGTTTGAAGTACATCATTGAGAAGTTCCACACGCCATCTGTGGTCTTCATCATCACTTCCACTTCACCAAATTTATGATTTCCGGGTGTAAATACACTAGTTATAATAGAAAATACCGAAATTACTACACGCGTGCCTAATATATTTGAGGAGTTCCCTCAATTCCTCATGGTTCCCATCATCCAATGGGACCAAAACAATGGGACCAATCTGGAAGCGTATACTTTCAATTAAAAAAAGAATTGTACGAATCGGTTCATAAATGACGGAGTTCTGAGGTAACAAACATTAACAAAAAAAATACATCCGAATTGAGAACCTCCTCCTTTTTTGAAGTCGGTTAAAAAGAGGAGGGTCGATGTTCTCGTCTCGCATTCAATCAATCAATTAACTTTTTCTGAAACCTTCCGTGACATCATTTAGAGACGTCACTTGCGTCATATAATGGTTGACCAGATTGACCATACGGATCGGTGTCACTGCATGGGACGTACATTTGAGATTGAGACCAGCGTGGTAGCAAAACTGACGCTTCATCGCGATGCGAGACGAGAACATCTACCCTCCTCTCCTCTATATCATAGACACCACTTCGAGACGTCACATATTCGTCTTAAAATGTCGGCCATGACAAGGCCGCACATGAGCTAGGTATCTCATAGATTAAATGGCACTTCTCTTTCATAGTGTTCCGATTACAATTACGGATACTCGTAGGATACGGATACTCTATACTGATACTGATGGCCGTTGGGGCGGAAAGGTTCTCGAGTGGCGGCCACGTACCGGAAGGCGCGGCGTGGGTAGAGAAGGTGGACTGATGACCTGGTAAAGGTCGCGGGAGTCCACTGGATGCGGGTGGCGCAGGACCGGTCATTTTGGCACTCTTTGGGGGAGGCATATGTCCAGCAGTGAACGTCTGTCGGCTGATATGATGATGATGATGATTATGATACTGATACTCTATCACGCGACGCGTGCGAGAAAATTCGTGCGCGGTATGTGCTAGCCGTGTCTACATTGGTCCATCCATATGCTCCAAACCCATCACTTCCGCAGTCAGAAAAATCGATTCCAAATTTAATACTTCTAGTCAAGTAGATCCCCGCCTAGTCAGTAATGTGGTTGCCGACGAAATTTAGATACCGCAAAGTTCTATTAGTTCTCAACGCTTGTGCCGCCGATATATTAGTGGCTGGACTTTTGGACCCCCACATACGTTTTCATTGATGCATCTTCATAATGACAACTTGTGCAGTTTGGGAATAATCTTAAACCTGGATACTGCACTGTAATACTGCATTTAAAACGATGGGATTAAAAAAAAACATTAAAGATACAGGAATACGACTCTCCTTTCCAGACCAGATACTTCCACGGCACCAGATATAGTACCTAATGAATGCGTTGAATATTCTCACATACTGTTATGCGTCTGCAGTAATGTACTATTTCGATTGAGTTGGGAGCTCAATAGAATAAAAGTATGTGATTATAGTTTGGTGTACGAAGTCTTAATTCAAACATTAAAGTCGACGAGTATAAAAAAAGGTTTACACAATAGAAAAGTCAGCACTTTCCACCTTGGAAACATAATTGTAACCGACTTTCTTAAGGGAAAAATATCTATTTGACGGTAGGTATTGTTAAGTACATACATTTAAAAATGATGGAACAATTTATATCAATATACCTAGAGAACAATTTAAAACAGCCTGTAATTGTTTGTTACATTCACGTAAAATGTCTATAAATCTCAAAGAAATGCAGAATACTTACTTATACTTGGCCATGGCTGATTCAGTGATAAATTATGCCATATCTAGCTATGGAAGAACATATAAAACATACCTACAGCGTATATACAAGTTACAATTAAGGCTGATAAAGACAATTGTACCACTTAAAGTAAAATATAAGCACAAAAACAACTATGATAAACTATTTAAATATTGTAGAATCCTTAATGTATATGATAAAGTTAAAATGGCAGTAATTCTAGAATATAGGCAATGCCTAGGAGGACTGAATAGGTATAGCAGACCACAGAACCTCCGGACACTAACAAATAATAAAACCTTTACGGTACCAATCAGCAAAAACTTTTATGGACAAAGGGTCTGGTCCAGTTATGTGCCTGTTATCTTAAACAGCTTCCCTACAAATATATTGGAAAATGTAATGGATTGTATAAGGGATAAACCGCATAAAGCCAAATATGTAATTAAGAAAGCCATACTGAGTGTAAAAAATAATGTTAATTCTTAACTTAACTAACAATAACTAACAAAAACTTACTAACAATAATTTTAATTTTAATTAAAATGTCAATGATATGATATATAACTAACTAAACTTAGCTAATAATCTTTAAAATTTAAGATTGGGTTAAGTTGTACCTGAATAATTTTTGTTGTCTATCAATTGAAATAAACAGTTCAAATTTTAATTTTTTTTTTTTTTTTTTAATAGGGATATAACTACATAGGTGCTCGTAAAGTTCCCTAAACAATCTACCAACCTACTCTAATTGCCCATACATGGTTACTCACATCTTAATGCCTTCTAAAAACGTATTCTTGATATTTAAGATTTTACCTGGTTTTTGGTTTTACCGGACGAAAGAGCGTCAACAGCGGATTAACTAGTTAGAGAAGGAATTGGTGTTCTTACCTACGTCGTAGTTTTCGTAACTCGGTTGAATTTATTTGCTTTCTAGAAGAACGTACTCCGTTATTCAACATGATCAAATATGTTTCTATTTTGCCATATTCCGCACAGTAAACCGGCAAATTGTTTCCTTCAATGACAATCCTTAGTAAACCTGTACGCCTCAGATCTGTGTCTTGATCTTTTTGATACGACAGCACATCGAGTATCTTTAACAATGACATATAATCCAAGGCATTGTAAGCAAGATTCAGTGAACTTAATATTAAATTACCGACAGCATACCAGCAACCATTCCTATGAACTGTATTAGAACGGCCAAAGACATAATCTTCTGCCACATTTTCGTCCAGTTCACAACTTTTAACATTTGTTTGAGACACCATTGGAGAGGGCACTATCTTTAAATTCTTGTTCTTGTCGCTTTTTCCGTTTATACTGTCTAAATCTGTGGTTGTACTTATTGGAGACTTCTGTGTTGGACTAACCACCGCTTCTTTCAAATATTCTCTCCGTATGCGAATCTTTTCTCTTATTTCATCTCTAGTCAGACGGAATTCAGATAGTGGTCCCAAAAGATGTCCAGCACCAACACTAGTAATACGATTGCCGCATAGATTCAAATGAACAATATAACGATTGGTTCTAAGTGCTTGTCCGAGTGCCCGTGCGCCTATATCAGTGATTAAATTACAAGATAAAGAGAGAACACGCAGATTTTTGGAAGCAGGGTTGCCGTATTCTAAACGTTTAGCTATTTCCTGGCATACTAGGTCATTGATTTTACACTTGCTCAAAGACAAGCACTTTAACGTAGGTTCATCTAAAAGGATATAATAATTACCTTGCAGCACAAATGTGTTATCCAGGCATATATCTGTTAAGTTCGAAAGCGGTAGAATCTTCGCAATTTGATCAATGACTCTATAGTGTAAACCTTTTCCTTTGCATGTGAATTTGTTGAGCAAGGTGTGAAACGGCAGACAGAGTGAAATGACTTCAATTAATCTACTGTTTATCGGGAAAGGACAATCCTTGATAGCAATTTCTACCACATGGCCGGCTCGGTTGTAATATATCGTCATCAGTATGTCGTTTTCTGTGGTGGCTATGGGCGCAGTTGAGGGTGCAAATGGAACTATAGGCAGAGCGGCGTATGAATCCGTCTGGTGACTTGAAACGGATACCTGTGAAGTGCGACCACTATGTGTTGTGCGGCGCCTTCGTGGGTTAATTACCTCTGAAAATAAATTTAATAAAACAATTATGCTTAGATAATCGGGGACACAAAATTTTACACACAGCGACCTAGTCCTGGACTCCAAACTAAGTCAAACTTGTACTATGGATACTAGATGATGATATACATAGTTACTTATAGGTAAATTAATATTTTAATATATAGATAAAATCAAATCCAAGACAGCACCGCTAACCGTCGGCAGGGCATTCATCTTCACACCCGAGAAATTTCCTCATTTCGAGGGAAATTAGTTCATTCCATAATCGCTGCGATTATGGAATGACCTGCCGAGGATTTCCCGAGGGACGGGCCGTAAGCTTGTTTCCCCCCGCCGTGGTGTAAAAAAAAGCAGGCCACTCAATCTCAAACTGCTGCGGTGCAGACAGTAATGGGAATCTACTGCATACCTAAGTAGCTCATAAGGAATCATGTAGCTGATAAGAAAGCTACACTGTTATGAATTTCACATTGAAATTTATGATGATGACGTATCCAGTGTGTTCAGTTTTTGTTAATCACGGCGCTACCACGAAAATCGAAACTCGATCCCTGTCACTCGAGTAGGTACCTAATGTGTGTTCGATAGAGATAGAAATACCCGAACATCGAATTTGGAAGTTCGTGGTTATAGCTGCTAAAATAATTACGCGTCAAAGTAAACTTAGTAGGTAACCTTGGTATATTTTGTTAACGACCACAGTTTGGCCCAATTCCAATTCCATAAACTTCCATGGCAAAAAGCGATCCAATTCCAATGGACTGGGAACTTCAGCTGAGGACTTGGGGGTTTTCTCGCCAGAAGTAGCGCTTCTTGGAGCGGCCGTTGTTGCCTTACGTTTCTCCATAATCTGAGAAAAACGCCGAATAGTATGAAATCACGTATGAAATAAACGTTTTAATTTTTATATTAACAAAAAAATTGGCAACTCTGATTTTAAAATCCCAAACGTTGGAAAGTAAGTGTTGCCAATTCCACATGTGTAACAGTTAAACAAGCAGGTTTTCTATCTGTTTAACTTTATTATAAGTTGTTTATTAAGCTGTGTTGGGTAGTATACTACCTACTGTCAAAAGAGATAAAACGCGATCGTACCAGCCCGTTCACACATAGTCTCCGTATTTACGGTACCCGTTTTAACGGATAAACTTATTATGGATTACTGTATACTGAATACTGTGTCATATGTGAAGTCGCTCATACAACTCCATACGCCATCAATGAAAAAAAACGTATACGATAAAATGGAACAGTAAAACGGAAACCCTGTGTGAACGGGCTGTAAGGCGGCGCCGCACCGCATACAT
This sequence comes from Epinotia brunnichana, assembly GCA_963854355.1. Classification (NCBI taxonomy): domain Eukaryota; kingdom Metazoa; phylum Arthropoda; class Insecta; order Lepidoptera; family Tortricidae; genus Epinotia; species Epinotia brunnichana. Next base: position 6,803,338 of record OY977936.1, on the reverse strand, counting down.
GTGGCCGTGGCCAATCATTTTACATGTACCTACCCTACCTACTCCTCAAGTATTTACAAACATTCATAAACCTGGATGGTAGTTTCTAATAGAATTAAAATTATATTACATAATAGTTACCTAATATTCGCTTTTCCACAGTCGTCTCTAAAATATAGCAGATTGTGTTATTTGTCTTTTAATTGTGAATGAATCAATGAGCATTCCGTATAGTTTTTGTGTTCGAAATGTAAATTTTCATAATAACATTAGAGTAGTAGATTGCGCCATCTATCAAATAACGTTGGAACTATAAAGCTACCATATATGCTACTACGAAACTGTTTCTAATCACAATGTTTTCGTGAATATTTCACTACAACAGTTTCGACTCCAATATTAACATTTAAAAAATATGAATGACATTATATTTATAATTTAAATTTCAGTGAATGTTTACAAGTTTCCAACTGGCAAGTCAGTATAGATATGGCAACACGTGTATCTATTCTGTGAAGTGCTGTCACGGGCTGATGTGTATTTTGTTGCATTATTTTTTCGACGAATCGAAGATATTAGCTGTTTTGCATATTTTTAAATGAAACTCTGCATTAAACAATTGGCCAGTGTTTGCTATAGTATTAGTGTAACTAAAAAGTGGTTTAAAGAAGCCACCTTGTAGTGGCGGGTGACATAATTTTCGTATTGCGTATCATGTAGTTATTGTGGTTTATTTTGTGGCTTGCTGCTTCTATTTTCGACTCGAGAATCGTCCCTGCTAAGGTTTGTATAATTATGTCATTTACGCTGTGCCCGCTGACCGGAGCGCAGTGTAGATAAAATCCGGGAAGACTAAAATGTATACATATGAAGTTTTAGGTAGACAACTTTATACTTGTAATGCCAAGGTCCACGAGTGGTCATGCTTACCCTTGATGTTTAAATTGAACTACATCTAAACATGAAACCAAATGAAACATAAAAAAGGCGACGAATGAAAGAAAAAATCGAAGTAATGGCCTTAATGTAAGAGTGTAGAAGGCAAATTTCTTACAATATTTTTAATAAATATGGGCAGATAACAGATTGCAGACAAGCTTTTGTGGTACTGTAGAAAATCCATATATGAAGCTATTTCACCATGGTTTTGTAGCAGCATTGTTCTTGTGTTCACACAGATGATCAGATTTCCCTAACTCTATTGTGGCAGCCAGTGAAAGTGTTGCACTGTGTAATTATAATTTATTTCGCAATTCATTAGGCTGTTGGTGATATGCTTTTCCTGTTTGGTGAGTACTGAGCAATGCAATTGAGATAAATGTTATATTACATGTTTGTTGTCTTGAAATAAACAATGAATTAATAAAGTATTTAGTAGTAAGTACCTATATTGGAATTTTAACAAGAATATTAAGACCATGAATGGTTAATTATGATTAGCTAACTTTTCCCTGCAACTTTGCTTGGTCTGTACTCTAATACCAACTTTCATCCCTAATGTCATCCCCTTTCATCCCTAATGTCATCCCCTTGAATAATGATTTCTCACATGAAAAGCGTCCTATGCTTTAAACCAGGTTATAAACTAGGTACTTGTGCCCCAAAGTTGATACAAATCCAATCTGTTTGGGCAACAAACAGCTAAACATACAAATGATCATATTTATAATATTACTAGCATATGGCGAATTTCATATAAATAAAACTTATTACAATGATAGTTACAACCTACTTAATGAATAATATTTATCATCAATACACAGTATAAAACAAAGTCGCTTCCCGCTGTCTGTGTGCTTAGATCTTTAAAACTACGCAACGGATTTTGATGCGGTTTTTTTTTACGAACTTAAACACTAGGCACTTTAATCTACTTAACTACTAGTATATACACCCTCTCCAAGGTCACAGCCCTTGGGAAGGGTGCCCATAAGGCTGCCCACATGGCCGTGACTTATTCCATGTGAACTCCTTTATATATTATACCTCAATTCAATCTTCCGCCCCCCATTTCATCCGCTTTGGGGATGATTTCCGGAATAAAAACTATCCCATGCCTTTTCCAGGGTCTCTAACTATCTCCATGCGAAATTTCACCTAAATTGGTTCAGAAGTTTAAGTGTGAAAAGGTAACAGATAGAGACCAGAGTTACTTTCGTATTCATAATATTAGTATGGATTATATTTCCAAGCTCAAGTTTAATACAAATAGGTAATGTTTACATTGCTCATATGAGTCATAGGTGAGTACTGTCAATAGATCTAAATGTAATAGAGAAATAAACATCACCTCACCATTATTTACTAACAACAAAGAACAGCTTGAATGACTATCATGGTACATTTTATATCCATTATCTCCAGTTACTCCAGGCAAAATACGGTTTTGAAAAACATTAATTTATAATAGCTTTTTTGTCTTTACATCATTTTAAAACATTATTCGAAGATGCTTTATTCAAGAATCCAACAAATTTTCCATCCCGAAGTATTTATATAGATTTAAATAAAACATGAATTGTTTTTTTTTAATTATTTATCTTGAATATTATAAAGCAAATGTAAATGAACCAAAATAAAGGTAAAACCATTTATATAGTTATTATTTTTTTGAGGTCTGAAATTTTGTTGGATTTTGTCACTAGGTAACTATTTAATTGATAATGTATCCATTACAAAGAAAAAATTAGCTATTATAAATTATTTCCAAATTTGACATTTTTTCCATACAAGTTGTCAGTTCATTGCCTGGACTAAGTGCTACTGTCTTGTTTGTTGTTGTAATAATCACTTCCTGTGAGTAGCTAGTAGAACTATGTGCAAATTGCAAGCCCAAAAAAAGGTGAAATTTGAACCCCATTAGTCCATCATTGTGTCAAGTATTGTTGGAGAAATAATATAAGCTATGGCTATGGAGGCGATCAGTTGAGAAAGAGGCTGGCTCAACTAGTCTCGGCTGGAAAGAGCTAGAAGAAGTATCGTTTAAAATGGTGAACTCTTCTGTGTCTATGTCCCTAATGAGCAGTGATCGGATCTAGGATGCAATTTCCCGGGGTTTAAGTTCGTAATATTAAGGTGGATATGACTTACAATCCCGCGACTTTTTTTGTTACCTATCTTTACAAAAAGGTAAATAACTTTTAATTTTAAGTAGTCTACAGTATAAAATTAACAGAAAAGATAATAACAACAAAAATGTTTACAGTTGTTACATGTATTTTTATTATTCTTATATGTTTACCAGGGTATACAAGTAAAAGTAATAATTGTTATTAGTTCACTATCACTATTTCGTTAATCTTATCACCAGGGCTCTAACTTTTAGTGCCGATGATGTTGCACTGCACCGCACATAGGATGCCTTCAAATTGTCTTTTTGTGAACAATTACCACTTATCAACCTATTTTTTAAAAATGAAATGGCCACTTGAAATGAGCAGTATATAATGTCTTGACTGACATTGTCATTCAATCAAGCCCGGCTTATCACATTCTCAACTTATCAACAAATAATAATAATTTCAGTTATAAATACCCATTATTAGACAATTCTAGTGTGCTTTAAGTGTGCAAATATTAAGTGACGTATTTTTTAATTTACAATAGCCCATTTCCCAAAATCCGGGGTAATCCGAGACACATCCACGATAAACATAACATTTGAGGTCATTCACCCCAAATTGCATCCTAGATCCAATCACTGCTAATGAGGGATAACAGGAATACATCATCATCACCACCCTGACTCATAGGCGGAACCTAGGGGATCACTTGCCATTAAGTGACTTTATTGCACAATTGCCACTTACAGCTTCTAAAATTCCTGCCAGATAAGGCAACCACTTCATAGTTATATTCATAAATCTCTATGGGCGTCTAAAGTTGGTCAGAGTAAAAGGATCAAGATCACAGAATCAAGCGGGGACAGACTATCCAGTGTACAATTCAATAAGCCAGTTCAGTTTTGTTTTTTTGCTTTTAAATGATTATTATGATTTATGTGCTAATGATAAATGATTATCTTCTTCAAGTATACTATAATTATATACAGTATTCTTGGCCTTTGCTATGCACATACAGCTTGGCATGTATAAATATAATAATATTGTTTTCTAGTATCCGTAACATAAGCCTTATTGAGCATACTAAGTACTGGTTTGATTAGAGTAAGTTTATTTATTTCTGTTGACCTGGTAAATGTCGCGGGCCAATGCGGGTGGCGCCAGTCATTGTGGCACTCTTTGGGGGAGGCCTATGTCCAGCATTGGACGTCTTTCGGCTGGTATGATGATGATTTATTTCTGTTATACAGGAGCCCAAATGACGTGAGCCACGATGAGCTGGCTGCGCCCCCAGTCCTTCGCGCGGCAACTCTCGCGCAGCCTCGACCCGCGGCACGACTACGAGCCGCAGGCCTGCTACAGCTCCTTCTGCAAGCACTGGCAGCAGGCGCACGAGATTATTGTCAAGTCGCAGGTGAATACGGTTCAGATTGCTTTGACGCAATGGCCTGCTAGAGCTCCTTCTGCAAGCACTGGCAGCAGGCGCACGAGATCATACTCAAGTCGCAGGTGAATACGGTTCAGATTGCTTTAACGCAATGGCCTGCTAGAGCTCCTTCTGCAAGCACTGGCAGCAGACGCACGAGATCATACTCAAGTCGCAGGTGAATACGGTTCAGATTGCTTTGACGCAATGGCCTGCTAGAGCTCCTTCTGCAAGCACTGGCAGCAGGCGCACGAGATCAGGTGAATACGGTACAGATTGCTTTGATACAATGGCCTGCTATAGCTCCTTCTGCAAGCACTGGCAGCAGGCGCACGAGATTATACTCAAGTCGTAGGTGAATACGGTTCAGATTGCTTTGACACAATGGCCTGCTAGAGCTCCTTCTGCAAGCACTGGCAGCAGGCGCACGAGATTATACTCAAGTCGTAGGTGAATACGGTTCAGATTGCTTTGACGCAACGGCCTGCTATAGCTCCTGCAAGCACTGGCAGCAGGCACACGAGATCATACTCAAGTCGCAGATGAATACGTTTCAAATTGCTTTAACACAATGGCCTGCTATAACGCCTGCACCACTGGCAGCAGGCGCACGAGATTATACTCAAGTCGCAGATGAATACCTACGTTCCAAATTGATTTAACACGGTGGTCCTCTTCATCGCAAAGGTATATACGAAATTATACTTAATTCACATGGAGACGATGTTCAAATTACTTTGTCTCCAACGATCCCATGCCGACAAATCAACTCGATCTTAAACTAATCATGTACGTAGTGGGGAAGAAAAACGAAATTTACTAGCAGTATATTTATATTTGTACTTTCCATGGGGGGTATATGCCATAATCGCCACGCTTGGCATGCGAGAGTCCGCTGGATGCGGGTGGCGCAGGACCGGTTATTTTGGCACTCTTTGGGGGAGGCCTATGTCCAGCAGTGGACGTCTTTCGGCTGATATGATGATGATGATTATATTTATATGTGTTTTGTAACAGCCACGGCAACTCCACGACGATGTGCTGGCCGTCGCCAATCACCTAGAGCAGCTGGCAACCCTGCTCGAGCTCGAGGCGCGAGCTCGGGAGGTCAACGCCATGGCAACAGCGGCGTGCCTCGAGCACCTACTCTCTGAGAACTTGCTGGACAAGCTGTTCGAGTGGGGCAACTCTACTGGCATGTGAGTAAACCTCTGACACTCTCTGATTCTTAGTTGGACAGCTTGTTAGTTGCAGTTATAGCATCTTGCACTGTAAAGGCCTCCTTACATCGAACGCGGAGCGGGCGCGGTTGAAGCGGTATTATCACACCGCAGGCGGGCGGCGTGTTGTGCGCGTGTCCAAAGCGGCAGTGACGCGGGCCCGCCGCGGAAGCAGCGCGTGTCCAGCGCGTTGGCAATGTGCGGGTTTGGACCACGTTAGATGTGTGTGAGAAGTGTAGTTTCAATACTTTCAATGCTGTACAACTTGCGCGGGCCCGCGCCCGACCCGCGCAGCGCACGGTATACATTATTATACATTATATGTATAATAATGGGACGTAGTTTAGGGAAAAGGATCCAACCCACAAGACATCACCATTTAATTTTTTTTTTTAAACAGCAGGTTCAATTCTCAAATTTTACATCCTGTGAGTTGGATCTTTTTCGCTAAACTACGTATATATATACCGTTTTTAAAACTAAACCTCACCGAGTTTGGTTTTGTGGTACGTTATTGACATTCAAAAGTGCATGTAAAATACCCAAATTTCGACTTTGGACACTCTTGCAAGAGTGGTGGTGGTTGCAACACACGAGGTACACTGCGATGTTTAGTGGGTGGTAAAATTTGCCTAGGACGGCTCTCTTAGCGAAATGCTTCAATTTCTGCTGGTTAGAGGCGTCGCGAGTACAAGAGCCATAGTGGACTCTTCTTCTTCTTAGTCGCTTCACTCTTGGCCGAGTGGTCGTGATCGTCATGTCAGTTTAGTGGCAAGCTAGTCGCCATTCGTCTCTCAAGGCCGCCTTCCTTGTGCACATGTAGGGGTGCGTCTACCGCGGCCTTGATTTGGTCAGTCCATCTCATAGGTGATCTGCCGCGCGTTCTTGTGCGCTCAATCCTGCTCTGGCCCCGTAGCATGGAGATGGCCTTATCACGCGATAAGTGACAAGATAAGAGCGTCGTTTCGTTCTATCGAACGCCGTCCGCCAGGGACGGATGCTCTATCTTGTCACTTATCGCGTGATAAGGCCATCCATGCTACGGGGCATGCACTACAAGCTGCTCGACATAGACACTGCCCCGTCTTGACACTTGACCGAAGAAAGTTAGAATGCGGGACTGGACAGTGAAGGAAAGGCGCTGCCTGATGTTCGACTCCTCCAATATGGTTTTGTTGGACCGAAATTCGGTCCACGATACTCCTAACATCCTTCTTTAGCACCATATTTCAGGCAGCATACAGAAAGATTGGAATAAAAACTGGCCAAGTGCGAGTCGGACTCGCGCACGAAGGGTTCCGTACCATTATCTATAAAAACGGCAAATAAATAACGTTTGTTGAATGGGAGCCCCCATAAATATTTATTTTATTCTGTTTTAGTATTTTTTGATATAGCGGCAACATAAATACATCATCTGTGAAAAATGTAACTGTCTAACTATCACGGTTCATGAGATACAGCCTGGTGACAGACGGACAGACAGACAGACATAGGGTAGTAACATAGTTAGTAATAGGGTCCCGTTTTACTCTTTGAGAACGGAACCCTAAAAATCAGAGCTCTGACGAGCTGGGACTTTGTGGCTTTGCGATTTCTCCAAATCTTTTGCATCATGTCCATCGCAGATCTAGTTATTGCCATACGGCAAGTGTGGTTTGGTGCAACCCACCCATAGAGTCCCCCACTAATCTTCGAATCGACTGGTAGACCATACCAAATGTATCGATCAATTGGTGTTGAAACACCCACTTACCGATACTCAGTTGTATCATTCATGTAATAGGACTTTCTGAAGAAAGAACACCTGAAACTTTAAATTCACATTAATTAGGTTTACAATACTCGTGAGAGTTGTTTTTTTTTCATGATGTATATTTATGACTAGCATCTGCCCGCGACTCTGTCCGCGTGGAACTCCTTTAATCCGTAGGTCCATACAAACTTTCACCCTCTATAAAGAAAGAAAAAAAGAAAGAATATATTTATTTGTAAAACACAGGTCACAAATAGGGTCTTATTTTAATAACAAAGTACTTATTCCGTGCTTTTGCCTATTGGGCGTACAAATTTTTACTTAAGAAGAAACACTTTTATCGTATATAATGTCTTCTTAGTTCTTATAAAGTAGTAATAACACAAAACAAATTAATGGACTACAATTTTTCTAATTAAAATGATTATCAAATTATAATAAAATAAATAATAAAAATTAACACTAATAAAATAAAATTACAACATTGGAAACACTAACAATTAAATAATCCCATTATTATTATTATTTATTTTTGTTAACATAGAATAAGGTATATTGAAATTGAATAAAAATTATAATGTATTAAATGTCATCAAAAAAATCATTTAGAGAATAAAAGCACTTATTTACTAAATACAATTTCAATTGCTTTTTAAATTGAACCATATCCTGAGCTTTTATGCAGCTATTTCGCCCCCTTAGGAGATAATTTCTGGGATAAAAACTATCCTATGTCCTTCCCCGGGACTCGACCTGTCTCTATGCCAAATCATCCAAATCTGTTCAACGGTTTAGGCGTGAAGAGTTAACAGACACACTTTTATTAGTATTGATTTAAGAGACAGTTGTTAGTTTCTGGAAACGTAATCACAATCGCCCTAGTCTATGATATTAATAAAAGTCATAGTTTGACAGGTGTCATTGTTACTCGACTAAATGTATACGCGCTTTATCACGCTATGACTCAGACAACTAACAATAATTATGTTTGTAACTCATTTACCTACTTTAGATTTATCAATGTATCCGTGAGTCCGCAATATGGCATCAATTACAATATAAATCAAAGTAAACAATCATTAATTTTTTGTTCATATTGCCCTATTAGTTTTTTAAACCTAATTAAGTTATAGTGCCCACATTTTAATATTGTAGGTACGGATTATGGACATTATTGGTATCATTTTCCTTAGTAAACGTATAATTGTTAATTTATTAAGCATGGGTAACTCAAGATGACTCTCGATACAAGCGTAGTTTGGATCAGGGGTCGGATACCGGTATTTAAATCATACAAAAATACCGGTATTAATACGTTCTATTTCGTTCTTTGGTTTATGATAGAAACGTTGTTCGGATATTTGTGAAAATTTCGGCCGCTACACTTGAACTGATAGTGACTGTACATTAAGAGCCTAAAATAATTCAAAATATTAGACTAGGTACTTCGGGGAATTTTGAAACAACCGGTTCCGATCTCTGGTTTGGATCTCATTTTAAGGCTACATAGGCTCGTGGTCTTCTCTCCCTCTCACTGACCATAAGCGTGAGCGAGATGGAAGTGCGGATATCATGTTTTTAAATTTAATTTATCTTGCGTTTAATAAATAAAAAAAGTAATAGCTGATTTCCCTCAAACATGACATTGCCAATTTTAAGAACCAATTTTAATATGTTTAGCTGTTGTGCATAATTTGTTACGATTTTTTTAAGTGTAGTTTAGACCTATGTTCGTGATTTTTTTCTATCGAGCGAAAGTCAAAAACTCAGGATTCGAATAGCTGATTATCCTCGAGAAAGGCCTCAAGATTGCTAATTAAATTTAGGGCAGCCGTATTATAATCCAAACAAGAGCTACGACTTTTTAAAAATCGTCTCTTACGTGGAACGGTGGGTCCGTTTGAAACTCTCTGTTCGGCCCTATGGTTGACTGGTAGGAATGCATTGAGGCATTAAGTCCGCCTTTTGTACTTTTTTTTGTATTGTGCAATAATGTTTAAATAAATAAATAGTCGTTAATCGCACGCGTGTGAGAATTTACTATTACAGTTTCGTTCGTACATTTCACGCAGATGATCGATTCGTACATTTCGGCTGATATGATGATTATGCCGACCAGCTCTACTGAGGAGAAAAAAAGAAAGAAAATACGTTTACTTAGCACATTGTTCAAATAAAAGAAGTAGCATTTGATCTTACGTCCAGTTAAGAATGTCAAGTTTTGTGGGAACGATAGTGTCAGTGTGTCCGGGCGGTGTCAGATGCGTTCGGGGGAAATTGCACATCGGGGGTGCGCGAGAGCCGAGTTTGGCCGAAGTCTGGCTTCACTTAGCAAAATTAGACGACAACATACTACCTATAGACGGAAGTAACACTGCCTACGAAGCTGACAGACCCTAGGTAGGTTCCAATCCCAGTTAGGGCATATATTTGTGTAAAAACCTTGAATATTTGGTCCTAAGTGACGGATGTTTTCTATGTATTCCAGCTGCCCTTGCGGCACAGCCCGAGTATCACAGAGAACCCATCGGATGAGTCATTTCGGAGATTACGAGTACCTCCTACATACAAACTTACATCCTCACAGACTTTTCTTCTTTATAATATATTTACTAGCTGACCCCGCGCACTTCGTTCCGCCGTACAAAATGCAAAAAAAATAAAATTTCCGATTTTTTTTATAGTTATTCTGCTATTCGGGGCGAAGACAAATCCAACAAATCAAAAATCATGAAAATCTGTTCAGCCGTTCTCGAGTTAGAAGCAAAGGAACTAACACAACTTTCTTTTCCTTTATAATATATAAGTTAAGTGGCAGACGGCGGGGCACGTAGAACTGATGGTCGTTGGGGCGGAAAGGTTCTCGGGTGGCGACCACGTACTGGAAGGCGCGGCGTTGGTAGGCCTCTCACAAGGTGGACTGATGACTTGGTAAAGGTCGCGGGAGTCCGCTGGACGCGGGTGGCGCAGGACCGGTCACTTTGGAACTCTTTGGGGGATGCCTATGTCCAGCAGTGGACGTCTTTCGGCTGATATGATGACGATGATGATACCGAAGAAGGAAATAATAATTAATGTGGTCACAAGACGCCACCGTCCATATCACAAATGCCACAACGACGTACTTATTACATATGTTAACATATGTACCGTGTTCCACTACCGTTTTCCTGTTCGCAACAAAACTACGGAATGGCATATTAACATAAGTACAGGTTTTCCTGATGTGTTGGAATCTGAAATGAGATCGGGTTTTGTATAGTATGGCACGCAAGTATGATATTTCGAGCTAGTATGATACATTTTTTTATTTATTTCTGGCAGATCAAGTAGCGGAAGTAGCTTTTCGATAAAAATGCTCAAATTAATTGCACTTGACTCATTTGTCAAGAAAATAAGGCGTGTGCATATTTGTTTCATTTTGCTTTTATTTTCTGTAATTTTCATCTTCATCATCATCTGATGATGAAGATGAAAATTACATCAGCCGAAAAACCACTGCTGGACGCAGGCCTCCCCCAAAGAGTGGCACAATGACCGGTTCTGCGCCACCCGCGTCCAGCGGACTCCCGCGACCTTTACCAGGTCATCAGTCCACCTTGTGAGAGGCCTACCAACGCCGCGCCTTCCAGTACGTGGTCGCCACCCGAGAACCTTTCCGCCCCAACGGCCATCAGTTCTACGTGCCCCGCCGACTGCCACTTAACTTATATATTATAAAGGAAAAGAAAGTTGTGTTAGTTTCTTTGCTTTATAACCCCTTTATTCATACAACTTAAAATGCCACTGCTAAATATAAATATTTTTTTATAAATATTTGCGGACAATCTTACACAAATCGACCTAGTCCCAAACTAAGCAAAGCTTGTACTATGGGTACTAGACGAAGATAAACATACTTATATAAATAAATAAATACATAGAAAACATCCATGACTCAGGAACAAATATTCGTGCTCATCACACAAATAAATGCCCTTACCGGGATTCGAACCCAGGACCTCTTGCTTCGTAAGCAGGGTCACTACTAACTAGGCCCTAAAGCGGTCGTCGTCAATAAAATATGTTTTGTCCCTTTCTTTCGAACACAAATGACAAAGTGACAAATAAAGACAAACGTATTTTAACAACATTTTAGGTAAGATAGGCTTGTAGAACGTCTTGAATACGGTCGTAAGAGTTTGTTTTCGAGCTGTATTCTAAAATTGAAGTAAACAAGGAGATATCATTTAAAATTATTTTCCTTAGGCTAAAATATTACAAATAAATCTACGGTTAAACTCACGTATTATGTCAATGTCACTATGAAAATGAAAAAAAAAATGAAAAATTATTTAGACGTTTTCTGAAGTACCTACTAATTTAACATGTTCTGGTGTCCCTTTTTAAGTAAAAGTAATACCTGTGCTAAGGGGCACCGCTCTTCCATATGCAGGTATCGATGCAGGTAGTTAATATTTATTAATGATTACTTAATTAATTCTATAATATGTTCTAGGAGTACACAATTTATATAAAGTTAGAAACAAGAACAATGGGGAATGGATGAAAATATTAGAATTGCCTGATTTTTATTTTGGTGTTAGGAATAACCTTCCTTAACACCAGAAAGAAATTGCAAACTTTTCAGGTGCGTCAATTAATTTTGAAAAATATAAACAGTTTCCTCACTTACGTTTTGGGTTTAGGACGGCGAATGAGACATTTTCCTTGATTCGTCTTATATTACAAAAAATATCTTAATAATCCGTGGTAAACTGACACTGGCAATGATATTGACAGCTGCAGCAGCTATATTTGTCATTGCCAGGGTCAGATATTCAAAATATTTTTTGTAATATGAGACGGATCAAAGAAAATGTCTCATTCGCCGTCCTAACCCCAAAACGTAAGTGAAGAAACTGTTTATAGTTTTCAAAAATAATTGACGCCGCTGAAAAATCTGCAACTTTTTTCTGGTGCTAAGGAAGGTTATTCCTATCACCAAAAAAAAAATCAGGCATTTTTAAAATTTTCATCCATTCCCCATTGAAGGAGTCTGTAATTGAAGGTGGGTAATATATGTATATATGTGTAGTGCAAGTGAGTGTGTGTGTGTGTGTGTATGTTTGTGTATGTGTGTGTGTGTGTGTGTGTGTGTATGTTTGTGTATGTGTGTGTGTGTGTTTGTGTTTGTGTGTGTGTGTGTGTGTGTGTATGTGTGTGATTGAGTGTGTGTGTGTGTGTGGTTTCATTATTTGATTCGCATTTATAGGTGCTTGTAAGTATTTAGTATAATGTTTTCCAGGTCGCCGTAGGTTTGCGTTTTCAGCCACACAGTCACTCTAGTTCTACACTTATGTGCTGTGGTAGGGTAGATATCAATTTCTTTATTTATTAAGTTGTAGAGTTTGCCAGATAGGGTGGCATATTGTCTCCGCGCAAAAGCAGTTTTCACTGTCGGTATTGAGATGACATATATCCTTTTCCTCCTTTTCAGCTGGTCTATTGGTACGTATTTGGTAGATTTATGTCTCCTTAAGACCGCATTCAGTGCATACAGTTTGCGCACGGACAACAGGTCACACAATACATACAAGTCAGAAGTCGGGAATCTACGTGGCTTGAAATACATAACTTTAAGAAGAGCCCGCTGAGCCCTTTCTAATTGAATGAAGTTGGTTTTTGTGGCTCCACCCCATATTGGTATGCAATATACCAATACAGACTGGGCAAGAGATGTGTAGATCTGGTTCAATAGTTTTTTTAGGAGCCACATGTCTTAAGTTTTTGGAAATCCAGGTCATCTTTCGTACTCTGGACATGACCAATTCTGTGTGTGCGTGCCAGGTGAGTCGTTGATCTACCAAAATCCCAAGATATTTCGTACAGTTAACTTTATCTATGGCTGTACATAAACAGTTGTGCTGCAGAGGGTCATGACATGTATGGATCTTAATCTTAAAGCTATTATCTGGCTGTGTAGTTATATTATTGGTAAAGCAGATGTAGTTTGTCTTACTTATATTTATGTCAATAGATTAGATTTTAACCAATGGGCAATCTTAATTAGTCCCGTTTCAGCATGTTTACGAACCTCCTCCCAAGTGTCACCAGAGAATACAACGGCTGTATCATCAGCATACGTAAATATGCTACCCCCCTCTAATTGCATGTTACATAGACTATTAATATATATGAGGAACAGGGTGGGTCCAAGGACACTCCCTTGGGGGACTCCGTAAGTAATATCTCTCAAACCACTTATGTAATCTCCTATTTTAACTATAGGCGACATGTTTCGAACTCTTCGGGAGTTCTTCTTCAGAGTGAGTGTTTTCGCGGCAATGTCGCCTAACCGTGGATTTACTTGTATAGTACGGCTCTTCTCAGGTGAATTTTTCGCTCCGAGCCCTAATCTTTCAAATTGTCTCTATTATCGCATAGCCGCTAGCTACCGAGTAAGCACGTGCCACTACAACATTCATGTTGAAAAACAAACGGTATCGTCATAGTGTTAAGGTTCAAATTTAATGTCACTGATATTCCAGATATTACGTTTTGGTAGTGTAGGACGATAGACTGCCCCGAAGCAATACGGCACTCACATTATTTTGATACTTTGTGGTGTTAAAAATTAAGATTTTTTTTGTAATTGTAAGAGAATGATTAATTTAATTTGATTTAGTGTTTTTATTTAATTTTGCTGTCTTTTTCTTGCTATCCCAACTTTTAGTGTTTTTATTTAATTTTGCTGTCTTTTTCTTGCTATCCCAACTTTTTTTTTAGACATGTCTCACCAAAGTTTAAATCCGATCTTTTTTGGCTAATATATTTTCCAAGTCTCGATTATCGAACAGTAATAAACACAATTGCAAAAACCGCGAAGTGATCTCCCTTCATTGTTTACAAACAGACCGTAGTATTTATTACTTACGATGTAATTGATATGCAACAAGCGATCGATAATTGCACGCCATCAAAGGCGCGTGCAATACATGCATGTCTACATTTGCTCTATATATAAATATGTGGTCTGCCACGGGAAAATCAACTTAAAGTCAGAAATCCGAGGGTGCATAATCCTAAAAGCATTTATCCGCTATATAATAATATTAAAACTCCACGTGAATACTTGCCTTTTTATTCAAACATGAACTCAAAATTAATGTGTTACAATACGATTAAAATCAGTTAACTATTCTGAAGTTAGCCTCGAGTCGCCTCCCGCATACCCGCCCGACCCCTCTGACACCTTTGCGGCGCTACTTGTACCTAACATCAGAATCGTTAACTGATTTTAATCGTAGTGTACATAATTACTTGAGAAGTAAGTAGACTTGAGATTTTGGGCGGTGAATTATCCATAGTATATGATTAGCCTCACGTATTCGCAATCGGGCGTTTATTATCGCCTAAGCCGTTTATTATCTGGTTGTTAAATACTCTATTTGTTGTATGAGAATTGATTGGTAACGTTGATCGGATATCCCAATTTAGTTTGGCAGTTTGTTTTAGTGTTAAATCACACCACAGTTTTATAATCCATACTACCTAACATTATATTTTCGGAAGTAACTCACTTGTCTGCCTTTCGATTTCGGTTTTTGTTACCGTCTCACGCATACAACCACTGAACCGATTGAAATGTAATTAGCTATGAAGATAGTTTTACCTAAGGCCTGAGTGACCACTCGAGTGGGGCGTGCAGAGTTCATATCTACATGTGCATTGTGCAAACGCCGCTACCGCCCCGCCGCACGCTCCGCTTCGAGTGGGCACTCTGGCTTTACTGCTGGGCCAAGACTTCGAACAGCGGCGACATCAGCAGTATTGCACCATACGTGGGAGCAAGAGTCGTGTGTGAGCCCATAGGCTTAGTCCTGTAGGAGGACATAGAATACCTTTTAAACCTTCTAGAGCCTTGATCAAAGGGTTCAATAATAAGCTGTCTAAAGAGCTGTTACAACTCCAAACGGCATAAAACCTGCGTAGTTTCGAGAATCCTGACAGGACATTGCAATTTGAACAAACACCTGTTTCAAATGGGTTGAAACAGGACGCAACCTGCAGGTTCTGTCAGGAGACAGAGGAGACTGCAATGCACATTCTCTGCTCCTGCGGACCACACATGCATAAAAGAAGTACCTACCTAGGGCGGCACATCGTGCACCCAGAAGAGGTACAACATATCACCGCCCAAAGAATCTGGGATTTCCTGGAGGCAACGGGCCTTTGCCTCCAGGAATTTGCTGGTCGAAGCAGCATATTACAGTCCACAAACCAAATAGTAATAATAATACCTTTTATCCCATAATTAATATCCGGAATCGTGGGACACAACCAGTAAATTATAAATTTTATAATACTAATAAAATCAGTATTAAATATTTCCGAAAGTACCTATAGTAATTAAGTCGATCGATTAAGAAGTTATCTATTAACGCTCTAAGCATTAGGTACTTTACGAACAAAATCCACGATATTATATTTACTGATGTTCATATAAGGTATCTTTCTGCACCGTTTAGAGCTATTCCCATTTATTAATCATTTTAAAAGTATATTTTAAATGTAAGTATGTCAATAAGCGGCGTGGGTAGGCCATTGTGGCACTCTTTGTGGGAGGCCTATGTCCAGCAGTGGACGTCTTTCGGCTGATATGATGATGATGATGATGAAGACACTGTTTCGTAACAATGGAATCACCTACTATGTCAGCTGTGTACAATCAGTTGCATAAATATAACATCTAAACAGCTGTCATTGGACTTCGATCCCTAAAAGATCTCTCTATTGCCGTGTCTTCTACATTGGTGACCTCCGACAATGGACATAAGTACATGGCATGCATAACGATAGGTAAGAACAGGGAAATGTATTAGAGTGTCCAGATAATAGAAATCTAGAACTAAGGTCTCATTAATCCTTGTCTTCCTGAAAGATGGAAACGAGATACCACGATCTATTTATTCGGCTTCTAACGACGAGCGTAAATGAGCCCTAAGTTAGTTCCGACTTCCACCTCATTAACGGGAACGAGACACGTGTCTAGATCCTAATACCTATCCTATAACGATCTGATGTTGATACATTTCATTAAAACAAGAAATGATTTATAACGAAAAAAAATGTTATTGATTAGGGTCATTATTCCCCAAATAGTTTATGATCCCGGCCGACACATAACATTTTCACTATAAGTGTGAGAAAACCTACATAATTTCTTATATTTATTTTTAACAAATGCTAATGGAAAGGATAAATGTCGCTTTTAATGGTTTATCTATCCAAATATCATAAACCCTCCATGATGTGTTCAAGAACCGCACATTATGACCACCATAAAAACAAACTGTTTTGTTAGAACAAATTTCTTATCTGTGAGAATGTTACTATTGCTAAATAATAACATCGATTTCGATGCTATTATTACATTCAAATTTCGAACACCTCTGAAAAACAAAGCCATTTGATTTGACCTCTATTCTAATATCAGTCGAGATGACGTTTAGTTCGAAATGAATTGTCAATTTGCATACACATTTGACAAATGTCGCACGTAAGTAAGATATCGAACGATATGACAGTTGGCGCTGACTCTAGTTTGTCTCTGAATTTAAAAAAAAATACTATGACAGCTGCCAGAAAACAACGCCGCGATGGCGGTCATAATATGCGGCTCCTGAATGCATCATGGAGGCTTATGATATGTAGATAGATAAAGTAGTGTATGTAACTTTACATAATTAGGCATCGCCTGCGGCTCGTTTCATAAACCCACACTCGTGTTTAATGCCCTTTATTATGTACAGTCACATAAACTACTATTTTCAAAGAATCGTATAAACACGCACACATTCAAGCAGTTAGCCAACTTTTGATTTGAAGTAAATATCAAGGCCCTACTACATTAATATTGTCGTGGCAAATATTCTTATTAATATTAGTTTATCAGCAATATGAACGACGCGTTATCTTTCATTGAAACCAATTAAATACTTCAAGTATCTTATCGCATCAATGGGGCTCATTGTAGTTCACGTCTAAGTTAATTTAATTTATTGACCATTTGTTACAAATTTATTTATACTGTGCTGACCTATAGGGTATGTGGTCGCATATCCTCTGCAAAGATACGCTGCAGTCAGCTGAGAGCTTACGAACAACGCTCCAGTTACCCAGTTTTTAGGGTTCCGTACCCAAAGGGTAAAACGGGACTCTATTATTAATAATAGGGTCCCGTTTTACCCTTTGGGTAATTTGGTTAATTAATATGAAATCGAAGGAAGGTCTCCTAAGACCATTTTCGCCTAGAAACACGGGATCTGGTAGCTGCTCTCACTGACCCAAAATCTATTTCCATTATACGTATATATTTTTTTAATATACAGGTATATATAATGTCAGAGTCTAACAAATAAACGATTTGTATTTGTCTTAACAGCAAAGATTTATAGGACTTTAATATTATATTTCCAATGACAAAAGAGTGATGTACATACAGAGTGTTGTGTCTACCCTACCTAGTAAAGGGAAACCTATGTATGAGAGGTTACAAATTCGCTTTTTTTAACCTGTTGATCCGAGTGATATTTTTTGGAAAAAATATATATGGTAGAGTATTAAATAGTTTATAAAATATCCAATATTGGAAGGTGTAGCCACGTTGCAAGTAAAAAAAAAAAAATTTTTTATATACATATTTTTTTTTCTTAGATATAAAATTGTATGGTCTTTTTTTTTTATAAAAAGTCCTCTATTATCTTCATAATATATACAAATTTCAAAAAAATCGAGCTGCTACTTTAGTAGATAATAAATAAAAACGAGTTTCCTTTTTTTTTAATTATCTCAAAAATTACGACGATTTTGGGGCTGATATTTGGTGAAATAACAACGTATATAAAGATAATTACCCGAGCAAAAGGAAAACCATTTTCTCGTCAAAGGCAGTTTCGCCATCCAAACACGGCTATACCCTTTCAAATTGATAACTCAAGTAGTTCCTGAGATATTTAACGTTGTGACAGACGGACAGAGTCGCACCATAAGGGTTCCTTTTTTACCTTTTTCGTACGGAACCCTAACAATGATGATTGTGCCCTCATAGCCGCTATTTAAAACATAATTTGATTTTGTAACCTATAATAATAAACACTTTACTTACCATATGTATTTTCCCTTTTATTTTTACTTTGACTTTGAAAACTTTGAATATTATTATAATATTCCGCTTCGCGGGGTGCCTATATCCGCTCTAAGGGACACAAGATAACCATAACCTAAACCTACCAAAAATACAATTGTTCATTTGTTTTTTACTACGCCCCCCGAGCCCCCCTTTTTCTAGCTGCCTTAACCTTATTCCGCGGGCTCTGATTTATATCTCATGTCTCTTATATCTTATAATGCTTATACTAAAAGATATTATGTATTATGATCGTTATACGTTTTGCATGTTATACCAACTGAAATTAGTAAATTTGAGTGTTATGTAAAAAAACGTTATATAAAATGAATATTATGGCAACTGACCGTTATTCCTTATAATTTTATTGATTTTGTTATTATAGCTAACGTTCATTATATCTTGTCAACGTTATTAATATGAAATTATATATTATGTTGTTATATTTCGTGAGACGCACCCGAAAACCACACACAGCTTCAAAGTAAATCTAAATGCGCATGCACGTTCAAAAATAACACAAGTCCAATTAAAACTACATCTTTATACTAGGAACTAACCATTACTTTGTCAAATACAATATGGCGATAGCCATATCTAATAATAATATATTGGTTCGCAAATGTTCCAATAATTTTTTTTTATTCTTCTGAAACTCTCAAAACACCTGTTTTAAGGCGACGTGAGCTCCGAAAACGGATTTTTAAAAAATCGTAGCTCTTGTTTGGATTGTAATACGGCTGCCCTAAATTTAATTAGCAATTTTGAGGCCTTTCTCGAGGGAAATCAGCTATTCGAATCCTGAGTTTTTGGCTTTCGCTCGATAGAAAAAAATCACGAACATAGGTCTAAAATACACTTAAAAAAATCGTTACAAATTATGCACAACAATAAACATATTACAATTGATTCTAAAATCGGCAATGTCATGTTTGAGGGAAATCAGCTATTACTTTTTTATTTATTAAAACGCACAAAGAAATAAAATTAAAAAACATGATATCCACGCTTCCAAACACGCACTTCCATCTTGCTCACGCTTATGCTCAGTGAGAGGGAGGGAAGACCACCAACTTACGTCCCCTTAGGCTTATATTCTGACAAGTGGCGTATAAGACACTAGGTATCTGTAGTATTATTGTTTTTTTTACACCGAATAACAGCTCGAATACAGCTATTATACAGCTTTTCTTTTGCTTATACAGCAGCTACTATACCGCTCAAATAACGCCAAAAGCTGTATAATTTGGGTCCTTTTTGCACTTGAATGGGCTGTATAAGCGCTTATACAGCCTTTATACAACCTTATTTAACAGCTTTTAGTATAAATATTAACCTAAATACAGCTTATATACAGCTTTTAATGCTACTTGGGCATGCACTGAAAAATATTTAGAATGTTCCTTGGAGTTTTATTAAATTTTTCTTATCATGCTACTGGGAAGTAGGAATGTACTGCGAACTGCGAAACTTCTTTTTCTCGAGTTTCCGTAAAAATACCACTTAGTGGTCTCAATAGAATCTGTATTTTGATACATAATTGTATCCATAGCAGACAGCCACACTTGGTTGTTATGTAGTGTCTAGAAAGCATACATAGTGTGTAGTAATATATACGTGGAATCGGATTATAAATATGTCACAGGAGAGAAGTCAATTGAGTAAAATTACCAAACTTGTTTTGCGAAAATACAAAAAAACCAATGCAACATTAATTTACACAATGTCTAGGCCACACATAACAAAATACTAGAGCGTTAAAATGCTTACAATATTGTGTGTTAATTCAGACACATTATTAAAATTGGCAACTGTTCAAAAACGTTATTATCTGTTACAGGTACAAAAACGCTGTGCGCTCTGAGGAACTCAAGTTGTTCGGGAATCTTATCATTCACTATAGCTCACAGGTACAGTATTAATTTTTTAACCTACTGGGTATATAAGGTAAACGGGTGGGTGCTCGACGCTGAACTAGTATATGGCATGGGCACTCTATGTCAAAGTGACATGGCTTAATTTCGAATGAAGAAAAATCCTCTTAATTCGAATTTAACCCTTATTGCTCTGACATAGAGTGCCCATGCCATATACTAGTACAGCGTCGAGCACTCGGTCGTTTACCTTAGTGACCTTGCGTACGAAGCGGGTGGTCAGCGGTTCAAATCCCAGTAAGGGCAAATATTTGTAAAGTAAAAGGGTTTCCTTACCAGGTGGTCCCACGGTCACGGTCAGGATCTGATGATGGGATCCTGGAGAAATCGAGGGAGCTCTTCCAATTTTATAGGCAAACTTGAAGCAATTTGGGTACTGATTTGAAGACGGTTATAGTAAAAAAAAGTCGGAGACAGCACGGCACCGGTGCTGCATAACATCATTTTACTACTACGCTAACGTCATGGATCGCCATAAAAGCGCGTGTATGTCTCAGTGCCCCATGGGACTCAATTAACCGCCCAGCGATCACGCCACTCAATGCTGTGGCATAGTCAATGTTAATTGTTAATTTGATCTTTGACACAGTTTTACACATCAACATGTTGTAAAATACTGTTATTTACTGGTGGCTCTGTGACATGTACACACCGCGACTCTGTCTTTAAAAAAAATGCTTTAAATTTCGAAAAACTGAATCCACAAAAATTAAATAAAGCCATCGAACGTGCGCGCAAAATTTCACGAGAATCGGCTGAGAAAAAACACGAGGTTCGCTCGCTCGTTCAACTATCAACAAAATAAGTGATCTCTTTGGATGTGCCAAATTTTGTTTCTCAAATTCATTATTTTCTGAAACCTATAATTCCTCACAGTGCAGATTAGGTTAACACATTCAGTGCCGCGAATCGCTGCGCGCTACGACGGTCCCGTGGAGTTCCTCGTATGTAGCGGAAAGCGCCTACGACGTAGGCACACGATTGACGATAGTCGTGTTCCCGGCAGGGACTGATTTCGGTTACGGTTATACCGGTATGAAACCGGTATTCCATTACGGTACCGTTATGTCGTAAAGGTTATGCGCGCCGCGCGAACATAACGGTACCGTAACCGTTTTGAAATAACGGTTAGCGGTACCAGTTGAAAACGATACCGTAACCTTTATAATACCGGTATTATAAAGGTTATCGAGAAAAGTAAGCGAGCACTCTACAGAGGAAGCATTGGCTACTAAACATTTAAAGACTAAAAGACAACGCAGCAGAGCCTTTGCCGGCGGTTTGGCAACAACTCCAGGCCAAAGTCGATATATCGGTACCTTTAAATGGCGGTTACGGTACCGGAAAAAATAAAGGTACCTTTATATTTCGGTAGCGAAATATAAAGGTTCCGCTACCGAAACCGCTATTTGACAACCGATATGACGTCATACCGTTAAAATAGAATACCGGTATTTTTCGGTTATGCAGTCCCTGGTTCCCGGCACTGAATGTGTTAAGTTAATTATGCAACAAAGTCCTATGTAAAATTGAATTGAATTGAATTACACATGTTTATTGTGTTCTCAGGTATTAGCAGCTGAGCCGTTCCTCAGGCCACTTCTCAAGCTGTTCAGCGGGTTGAGGAACGAAATAATCCCGCTAGACCAGGAAAGTAAGTACCACGGTCAAGATAGAGATACTCACACTTCTCACAGTGTAAACTTAGTTTCATATTGCAAGACGATAACGCCGTGAAATTCAACTATAAGTTTTGTTCCTTAATAAGGCAAGCCAACACCAGTCATTTCAGTACAGTCGCCATCACATACATAGGTACACTATAGGTGTCCAAAAATATCGGCACATGCACCCTAATGCCTTGAAAATAGAGGTGTGTTCCGATGTTCGTGACGTGCTTGTTTGCTCCGATGTATGTGATGGCGACTGTACATTAATACCCAAAATTTACTTTTTTACTTGTTTTTATTTAAAATATAAACGTATTTACTCTTTTATCCTTACTGAAGCCTCAATTAGTCTTATTTGCAACAATCAGTTGCGACTTAAATTATTTTTATATACTTATCTAGTATTAGTTTGATATCTATTACATTTCATATATACCAATATTAAATCGTGCCTGGAATGACTTATCTCTGAATAATACTCGCGAAGCTAAGCGCTTAGTGGCTAAATATGGTCCACTAGCTTCTGTCCGCGACTCCGTCCGCGTGGAACACGTTTATATCGTAGCTTACAAACTTTCCGCGCCTTCCGGTACGTGGTCGCCACTCGAGAACCTCTCCGCCCCAACGGCCATCGGTTCTACGTGCAATGTGGCGCCCACTGCCACTTAAGTTTAGCGATTCGTAGGGCTATATCGGTTACCTTGGTTCTGCTGCGGATAAACTGCTGACCTGGTAAAGGTCGCGGGAGTCCGCTGGATGCGGGTGGCGCAGGATAGGCCATTGTGGCACTCTTTGGGGGAGACCTATGTCCAGCAGTGGACGTCTTTCGGCCGATATGATGATGATTACAAACTTTCACCCCGCATTTCACCTCCTTAGGGGATGATTTCCGGGATAAAAACTATCGTATGTCCTTCCCTGGGATTCAAACTATCTCCATTTCATCTCAATCGGTTCAGCGGTGAGGTAACGGACGGACAGATAGACACACTTTCGCATTTATAATATTAGTATGGATTTCTGCGTAATAGTTTTCAAATTGCTCCACATCCTAATTTTATTACATCTGTTATTTGCAGCCCAATTGGTGATGGTATTGAACCACCTGTGCGTCGCGCTGATGCAGAACATCGATTTCATAGACTTGTTCTTCTTGACGAACCACACGCAAACCGAAAATAAGCCTGAGTAAGTAATCCACAATCCAGTCAGTCTCCCTGCGTCTAGAGCGGTGGCGGTAACATGAGAAATGTGAAAGTCTAAGTTGTGTCTATTTTTAACGTACAGTCAAGGAACTTAATTCCCTACCCATTTCTTTAAAATGTGGTTAGACATTCGCAATGCAATAAGGTCGAAATTTCTATTTTTAATAGTATTGAAATGTCAATACATATTATTTGTCACTTCACATTACAGTTAACCTTTTTGCGAAAAGTTCACATTAGCTTTTTTTCTACATTTGTCATGTGTCAGTGTCAATCGAGACAATTGTAAAATAAATTTCATGTTATTCATTTCAA
Source organism: Epinotia brunnichana (assembly GCA_963854355.1). Classification (NCBI taxonomy): domain Eukaryota; kingdom Metazoa; phylum Arthropoda; class Insecta; order Lepidoptera; family Tortricidae; genus Epinotia; species Epinotia brunnichana. The sequence goes on along the minus strand of OY977936.1, from coordinate 6,779,601 downwards.
AAATAAAATGCTTTCCGCTAACCGCAAACTATTAAGATCTCAAATAGTGGAGTTACACCAGGAAAGAATAGGGATTCATGAGATAACACCACAGACTACTAAGAGATACTAACGTATCAGACGCACAACTGTCATACAGCCATTTTAGCCAATAGGGTTCCACTGAAATTGACGAGACCTTTTTTTTTTTTTTAATTTTGATGCATGTTTTGGCATAAGAACTGAAACGAACAGCCAGTGTATGGCACAGTGGCACAGAGTACCTATATTTAATGTATTGTAATAGAGATCTATGTCGGCGGCCCAAATGGGTGTCGCCCTCCTGCAGGAAGGTTTGGAACTATTACGATGTGTATATATTTATGATCAGCAATGCCCCATTTATGTACAGTAGGCACAGCTCGGCCGAAAAAAACTACGGATCAGCCGTAGTTTTTTTTGCCGACTTGTACCTACCTATACGGGGCAAGTAGATATCCTGCAGGGTGCACCAGTTTTCTAAATAGACATATACATTTTCTAAGTTACAGAACAATTCTAAAAAAAACTTCAATTAAAAGGTGTGTATTTTTATTTTAAAATTATGCAATAAGGATACGAATTCACTCAAAGACTTGGCAAGCTTGCCCGCGAGTCCCGTGACAATAAATTATGTTTACAATATGTAGATATATCGCTCAAGCACTTTAATTAAATTATAAACTAAAACTATAAAAAGTAAATGACCCCCAGGTCGCCGTCGTTGGCTATGGTGCCCAGAAGGCTGGCAGTGTTACCTCTTTGGATTGCAAGGCTAATCCTTTGGCCAAAATAGCTGCCAGCCCTTTCCGGATGTTTGGATGAGCCGCTCCGAAAGTTCCTTATACAGGGCCTTCACGCCCGGTCCCCACGGCCCCAGGGTTTCCACTCCAAACAGCACTTCAGTTTAACTAAGTATAAAAGCTTAGGATTTATTCGTTCACACTATCCTAACTCGTTCACATAAGTACATACCTTAGGTAGGTAGGTACCTAAGGCGTCAATTTCCTGCATGGGAACAAATACATATAATATATGAATTATCCCTATTATGAGATCTGATATGGCAGGCTATACTTGCTTGATAAGGCCAAAGTTGCTTTTCAATACTCTATTGCACTCTAGGATCACGAGTTGGCCAAAGAATCCTGGTTTGTGTCTTTCTCTTACACCACAAATTTTATCCTACTATTTCCACCCATAATGATGAGTCTCTATCTCTGGAATATTCTAACTCAACACGTTCACGAGTAGGTACACAAAGAGATCAAATACATTAATTAAAACGAAAAAGCTGCGAAACATATCGAAATAGCAAGATAAATCCGCATTTTTCTGACTTTTCAATCAAACTTCAAACATTTGAATTCAAATTTCAACTTGACATTTACATATTTTTAATTTATTTTTTTATGTCAAAACATATTGGTTAAAACGCTCAAACAAATTCAAAAACAAGCGGCAAGAGTGACAGCTCGGACAGCTTGAAGATGGCAGTAGGTGCGGGGGTGAGGGAAGCGCGGTAAATATTTAGTCACTAGCATTAGCCAATCACGTGCAATCACGTGACCACAATACTAACGCCCGGATATTTTGTTCAAAGATTGCAGGCCGTGGATAACACGTTCAAAAGTTCAGTTCACCACAGTTCACCATGTCAACGTAGTTAATCTGTTGCCTAGTTACTAACAAAACACAATACATGCGATATGTCAATGTAACGCCGCCGTGCTCTAGCTATATCTTATAGTGACGGTTTGCTATACGATATTGAACCTTAGGTGGGTTGGAAATTAAATTCCTTGACTGTACATAGGGCGGGTGGCACCAATTCATGCTGGCACTACACTTGGGGTTGCGTGTTCGCATTCGATGCAACACGAATATTTGGGCAAATACCGCCAAGTGGAGAGCCACCATTACGATTACAGGGCCGATCAACGTTTAATATGGCGCCGGCAGCTGTCATTTTATAGAAACTTGTCAAACATTATACACCGTGCCCGTGAATAACCCGAAAGATTTAAGCTAACGATACTAGAGCCTAATTAGAGTAATAAATGTAATATGAGTTTAGGTCACAGACCACTTAACCTATAGACGCCACTTCATAAAACTTTGTCTAGTATTTCATTATGCCAAATTGGCGGGGCGCGGGGGGCGACAAGTGCACTGTGATTGGCTGGCTCAAGGGCACGGTGCCGCGCGCCATCTTGGGTAGTGATGGGACACACTCGAAAAATATACTACAGAATATAAGTGTAAATATTTTTATTTGGAACCAACGTCAACATTCAAGCGAATGTCATATTTTATTGGTTTTTAAAATGTATTAGTTTCGTGTATATGCGTCTAATAGCGCTGTGCGGTTGTGTTTTTTTGCTAAGTACGTACATTTATAATATTATATAGTAAAATATAGTATACACCGTGGCCGTGAATAACCCGAAAGATTTAAACCACGTATTTTTGACGACAGTACGAGTAAATAATGTTGTATCAACATGGGTCTAATTATGTCTCTTAATAAAACTTCTATTTCAGTACAAATTAAATCTTATTAATTGCCCGCTTCTTTGTGAACAACTCTTTAGTTGAGAAACTCAAGTTGAAGAACAGAGAGCGAGCATAACACTTCACGAATCGCTCCGAAATCATACGACGAACGGCGAATGCCGTGACTTGTGTTCCATGACAAGAAGTGTCAAGTTATGCTCAAGCCTTTAGGGTGTGTTAGACAGGAGATTTTTTAATTTTTGATTTGTTTCAAATAATTAATATCTCCTTAATTATGAGTTTTTGGACTATAATATGTTACATAACTTTATATACTCTAATTAGGCTCTAGTATCGTTAGCTTAAATCTTTCGGGTTATTCACGGCCACGGTGTATAGTATATACAGGGTGGAAGTTGACGTAAGACCTTCCCGGAAATATTGAATCGTTTAAGTGATATACAGTAGATTTGTAATGGTTAGAATCATGAATTAAGTAAAAAATTATTAAACCAAATTTACTACTTTTTCACTGTGGTGATGACCCTAGTGGCGGTGATAAAGCTAAGCTAATTACCGAGCGTTGACGTAATCGCACTGTTGTTTGAATGACGCATAAATGTCAAATAAATTAAATGCCAAAATACTAATATGACTTTATTACTTATGGCCATATCTAACACTATCTTCACATACGGTGTTCAAATGTCCCTCCACGCCTTATAATGCACGCTGCGGCCCGTGCCCGAGTATGTCGGTGCACATGTGGTAGTGTCTGCTCTTCAACATTCTTCCTACGCAGACTGACGAAGGCAGCAATCAACCTTTGTCTCATTTCGTCCGCAGTGTCGCATTCAGTTTTGTACACTATGTCTTTAACACAGCCCCACAGGAAGAAATCTAAACAAGTTAGATCCGGAGACCTGGGTGGCCAGCGGTGCGGCCCAAACCGGCCGATCCATTGGTCTCCAAACTCATTGTTCAATTTCATTCGTACTTCATGAACAGAATGAGCTGGCGCACCATCTTGTTGAAACCAAGTGAGTCGTCTTTCAGCCAGTGGTAGCTCGTCGAGATAAGTGACAAGCTCATTGTTTAAAAGATCCATGTATCCTTGTCTGTTTAGTTTAGAGTTGCAGGCAGAAACACAGGTCCTATAATAGTTTCTCCATGAATTGCCGCCCAGACGTTAACAGACCAACGATACTGGTGAGCTGTAAATCGGTAAGCGAAAGGATTTTCTTCGGCATACACATGTTCGTTTCGTCTGTTCCACATACCGTTGCGAGTAAATAAGCTTTCATCGCTCCAAATAACATGCCTGATGAAATCACGATCTTCTACTATTTTTTGTAGCAGCCACTGGCAGTATAGGCTTCGCGAATAGGGCAGCCTCTAGGCAGTAATGCTTGAACCCTCTGTATTTTGTAAGGGTGAAGGCCAGCACGTTTTAGAACTTTTAGTACTGTGGTATGACTTATTCCAAAATGTCGACCCGCTCGTCTCGAACTAGCTCTTGGACTACGTTCAATATACCGCAGCACTCTTTCTTCAAGTCTAGCCCCAATTTGAACAACAGGTCCTCCACGTTGGTCATTCTGAGCTGTTCGTGGTACAATGGGCTGATTATTGGCGACACGATCATAAGCACGTAAAATCGCCCTTCGTCCAGTTGGATGGTGGTGGATATGTTTCTCGATATCGTCTTAAAGTTTCAGCCACATTAAAGTTACATGTCGCGTATAATAATAGCAAATTTAAATAACCACGAGCATCTAACAAAGGCATTTTTATTTTTATGACACTGTCTATCAAATACCTATTTTGACTTCTTCTTAACAATGACTCATCTTCTTGGTTTCTAACCACGCAAAGAGGTTCGTTAGTTATCAACAATGTTTTGATTCTAAATATTTAGGTAATGTTTCGCATGTACGTTTTTAATCAAACAAAAAACAAAGACAACCATGAAAAATATGCCTGCTCAACCAGGTCACAGTTTAAATTTACTCGAGTATGGTTTTGTGAAACGAGCTAAAACCTTTTTATTAGTCCCTGTCCTTTGTTTTATTAGTACGAGGAAAGGAAAGAGGTTACGTTATGATCTATGATCTTTCTTTGAGTGAGTACTTTTGAGTGGTTGTCAATGTCAGCATTTGAACTATTTGTTTTGGTTAGTTTTATTCATTCAAGGAATTAAATTTATTTACCTTATCCAACAATCAAACAAGTGGAGCCACAATGAGAGTCGCCTCCGCAAATTCTGCAATATTTCTTACCGCGTTGCAAGAACTAAGAATAGATAAACGGCAACAAATTAACATAACATCCTTTCGTGTAAGATTGTTTACGTGTAAGTTCATTGACCTAGTCACCTGGTTAGGGTTGGCACGAGTAGTTTTTTGAGTAAATGTTTAAAAGGCTATAAGTTGAAAACGGCTACACATATTTACATAGTTTGTATGGAGGAAATATAGTGCTAAGGCTAAACTTCCTCCCATTTCCACAAAAGGCCCTCGTCGACTTCCACCCTGTATATTATAGTATAGTATAGTTTGGAATGGAATAAGTCATAAGTCATTTATTTATATTAGTATAAATATTACATGTCATCGTTTGTTTAATAATTGTCATCGTAAATAGTATGGAATAGTATGGAATTAGTATAAAATATGGATGGATAAAATGGATGGTTCAAAATTGGCTTTTGTCTACAGCCGTGACTTTTCTATTTTCTTTTACACATCTTCAATGCATAAACAAAAATAAATTCCACTAACTATTAGAGTTTTGTAAAACAATATATATACTTACTAAATAAGTTTTTATCAAAACATTTTTTTGGTACAAGCTTTTATTGCCGACTGAACTTTTCTGTATCCCGTCATCAACTACTCATTAAGACGATTCTAACGAGCCCAAACTCAACGGGGTTACGTCGGTTAAGTACTGAATTCCCATGGCCACCTTCTGTCTCCATCATCAGATCAGCTCGATGGTACAATAATAATGAATTGTCATCCAAACTATACTTATACCCAAAATTTGAGCTCAATCGGTCACTGGAAAGTGGGTCAAATTTAACTTGCAAGGTTGAATGTGAAAGTAAATAAAAGTTTGTAAAACAAAATAAAAGATTATTTACAAATACAATACACCTCTCATAAATAAATACAGTATTAGTAGTATTTACTTCAATAATACAAGTTTGTTGTATTACACCACAGTTCATATTGTTTTCCGGATATCGGTGACGTAAGTTATTGACCAGTCACATCACTAATTAAGACACTGCAATGGTGCGACAAAGACGGAATGCCAAGAAAATGTAAGCGAAAAAAAAAGACAGCCGTTGAAAGACATCAACGCTAAGCAACCTTTACTTTATAAATTTAAATGCTAGGTTATGATTGTTTTTGCGTTGTAAAAAGTAAAAAATTGCTTACCTGTGAAATAAAATCCCATCCTTTTGAAGACTTGATGTCTTGCTACAATTTCCACACAGTTTAACCATACAATAAGGCATATTTTGTACACTTTATAGCCAAGAAAGCAGTCGAATATTACATGTTACTTCGTGAACGGTCGACCGCGTACTAAAATAATGTTTGGGGGCGTGGCAGCTGCTTGGTGTTTTTTGAGCTTAAGCTTGGCTCACGCGGGCGCCTTGGTAAGCGGCGTCTATAGGTTAAGTGGTCTGTAGTTTAGGTCAATTTAGCAAAAAAAAAAAAAAAATTGTTTTGATTTTTCGATGTTTTGAATGTATTTTTGTACATGAAAAGTAAATATTATTGGTAAACTTGTCACTTAAAATGGATTTTTACTTCTTTTTTCGTAAAACCTAGTTTTTAAAAAGTGTTACTTGTCACTTTTAGACATCTATCAATAAGGGTATTTAGACTACATCCCATAGTGGCAACATCGCCATCAAAAATGCGTCTTGCACTATGTAATGGTAAAAACTTGTTTTTTTTTTAATTGGTATTAACTCTGAAACTAGGCGAATTACAAAAAAGTTTATACGACATTTTTAACCTCAAATATGGTCAGGAATATGCTGTTAAATTCTCTCGCAATACTCACGGGCACGGTGTATACATTCAGATTTTAACGACAACGGCTTACTATTACAGACTGTTTGGTGCAACGACCCTTACTCATTCAAGCGATAATGTTTCTCAACTTCGATCTTCGTACCTTCGTAGTATAGTCAAGGTCACCAGTATGTATACACCACAAACTTACAGAAATATGTATACAGACCAGGGACTGATTTCGGTTACGGTTATACCGGTATGAATCCGGTATTCCATAACGGTACCGTTATATCATAAAGGTTATGCGCGCCGCGCGAACATAATGGTACCGTAACCGTTTTGAAATAACGGTTAGCGGTATCAGTTTTAAACGATACCGTAACCTTTATAATACCGGTATTATAAAGGTTATCGAGAAAAGTAAGCAAGCTGGCACTCTACAGAGGAAGCATTGGCTACTAAACATTTAAAGACAAAAATACAAAGCGGCAGAGCCTTTGCCGGCGGTTTGGCAATAACACCAGGCCAAAGTCGATATATCGGTACCTTTAAATAGCGGTTACGGTACCGGAAAAAATAAAGGTACCGTTATATTTCGATAGCGAAACATAAAGGTTCCGCTACCGAAACCGCTATTTGACAACCGATATGACGTCATACCGTTAAAATAGAATACCGGTATTTTTCGGTTATGCAGTCCCTGATACAGACCTTATTACTACCGAAGTAAGGTTGTTGTATACATATTTTTGCAACTTTGGGTATATATTAGTGACCTTGACTGTACCGCCCAAGGCCTGACGCACTTGGAGTTTACGCGCGAAATGACACGAACTTTGGCAATCTCTTTCAACGTAGCCGCAACTGCAACTTCTAGACATGTTTAACCTTAAAATAGCCCTAGAGAGTTGTAGGTCTTGTAGACATATTTTGACTTACTCAAGAAAACTCAAAAAAAACCCTGGAAAGGAAAATACTTGCCGCAACCGTGTCGTAAAGAAAACAAATGACTGGCCTGGCTTTCCCTATCGGCTTTTGTCGTTGAACCGTCGCTAGTTTCCGATTACACATTCGGGCTTCACAGAATTTGGTCGGATGTTCCCGATAAATGTAGATTGTTCTATTTTTAACGGGGTTACGGGGTTGTAAGCAACTGCAAATGGTTGTGTCTAAAAGTTTATTTCGATACTATACATTTTATTACTATTAATGTACCTACAGTCTGGGGTATTAATATACGTACATAAATAAGAACATATTAATAAATATATACATAACTGTCTGTTCAGGACTCTTTTGTCAATGTCGTAAAGGTGTGTAATAGTAGATTGTACAACAAGTGCATAAAACGCACCATTTTACTCGAGACGTTTATCCATCCGAGCGAGCTTGCGAGCGAGGATAGATATAAAGTCGAGTGTAAAATGGGTTTTATGGACGAGTTGTACACTCTACTTTTCACTTCGATTGCGAGGAAATGAAACAGCAACACGTAAATATGAAGTTTTATTGTGTACTTTGGCTGTTGGTATCTTTGCCTTGGTCTTAGAATACGAACGAAACGAAATAAAATAAAGAGGTTGTTGTATGAAGTTAAAGATGTTCGTGTGGCTGTTGCAGCGATTGCCTTGGTCTTCGACGAAGATTTTACTTTATGCTCTAGAGCATAAAAAGCGACTTTATGTCGCCTACGCACGACATAAAGACGAACTTTTAGAGCATGAGAAGTGAAAAGATTATTATGTCCTTATTTATGTACGTATATTAATACCTACCCCTAACAACCTGGCAACCGTACCGTCTTTTCAATTCAATTCAAATCGTTTATTTCAGACTTAGTCCATATACAATTAATTGTTACATTATTCATTTAAAATACGAAATACAAATAATCATCCTAAATCTAAGGTTCAATAAAGGGACATACAAAACAAAGACACTACACTACATACAGTAAATTGGTTTGCCTGTCAGTAGATGAATCATGTGGCAATGATTCAGGTACTGACAGTCAAACCGAGCTGTAAATGCCCTCAGGATGCCGTTGGGGCTGGCTCGCACCCTGCGCGTCAGGGCTGTGCATCGCTTTTCGAAGATCTCACGGTTCTAATACCATGATTCGCCATACAATAAATAAATAAATATCCCTGACTGTATAAATATTAGCCTAAGTTCTTAGCACAAATGACCGTATTTATCAGCTGGCATGGTTCGCCGTCTCTCACATTCAATGAAATGAAAAAAGATGGGATTTTGTATTGTCACTATAGAAATGGTCACGTGGCCAGTTGTTCTAATTCTCACAACAAGAACGTGCTTTTGATAGCCGTTACCCATTTCAATAACCGGCACAATTTAACAGCTGTCTCCGCACTGATAGCCTACTTACGTTATAATCCCTACTACTATGAAAATAAGGCGCATAATGCTTCGTATTTTATTGATAACCTCTAAGGCACGCGTTGTAGGTCAGTGATAATGTCAGTTTAATCTGTACGTGTTGTTTCATGCATAACAATGACGTATTGAGCTGGGTGATGCGATATTGTTTGTTGTTTCCCTGCTAATTATATTATTGCAACACATGTGTATAATATAATTGGAATAATGGATGTATCCATTGTGATAGTTCATATGGTGACATCAATGTAGTTAACTTATGCAAAAACTAGTGAGCTAATCTTGGGGTTAGGTTGCCGAGCCTCCGCGCTCCTTCAGAATGCAATCCGGATAATGTTAAGATGAAACCAAACTATTAGCACAGCATAAGTAATAGTACTCTAGGTACAGAAGGTCCTCTGTTAACAAATTCCCTGTTTAGGTACGCCAAACGTGCCTAAATGTGGCCATCCCTTTCTATCGCATGCAACGCGCTCTTTCGGAGGTGGAGCCTTAGAGCTAGTGTTGCCGCCAGCTTGACCTATTAAATTAATACGGATGTATAATAGCGTATTTTACTTACGATATTACGATTGTTGATTTACATACTAAGGATCACCCAAATACAAAAAGCGGCCAAGTGCGAGTCGGACTCGCACATGAAGGGTTCCGTGAAATAAATTGCGGGTTACGATTTTTGACGTATTAAAAAAAACTACTTATTTGATCTCGTTCAAACCAATTTTCGGTGGAAGTTTAATGTACATCATATATTTTTTTTAGTTTTATCATTCTCTTATTTTAGAAGTTACAGGGGGGGGGGGACACACTTTACCACTTTGGAAGTGTCTCTCGCGTAAACTATTCAGTTTAAAAAAAATGATGTTAGAAACCTCAATATCATTTTTGAAGACCTATACATGGATGACGACGATGAAAAAAATTTTTTTGAATTTTAGTTCTGTAGCCCTAGTATAAGTTTTATCGTTACAATACGTTTTCGAACGCGTTAGCGTTTAGTTTCAATTTGTATGACAACGCGTAGTTCCTAATAGTTACCACCAGAGGCGCTGTTCGCGTTGCCATACATATTGAAACTAAACGCAAACGCGTTCGAAAACGTATTGTATTGTTAAAACTTATACTAGAGCCTCTGAGTATGGGGACCCCTAAAACTTAATGTTTTTTTTTCGATTTTTGTGTGAAAATCTTAATGCGGTTCACAGAATACATCTACTTACCAAGTTTCAACAGTATAGCTCTTATAGTTTCGGAAAAAAGTGGCTGTGACATACGGACGGACTGACAGACAGACAGACAGACGGACGGACATGACGAATCTATAAGGGTTCAGTTTTTTGCCATTTGGATACGGAACTCTAAAAAGCTGTGTAATTTGCCTTTCGGTTATGACATCAAAACTGTCGGTTTCTGCAAAATGTAATAAGACGAAGACACACATCTGGGGTACTTACTTACATTACATACTATACACGGTGTAACATGAGGAATCCGAATAATTTTAACAGCGTATTCCTGACCATATTTGAAGTTAAAAATGTCGTATAATGTTTCCTGGACTCAGCTTGGTTTTTGAGATGTTTGCGTTTTTGTTTAAAAAAGGTGTACTGAAATCTCCAGTATTTATTTATTATGTACAAAAACATAAAAAAAATAAAAATCATATTTAGACCTTGGTTCATACAACATTTTTTGCTTCTTACGACCTCAAGAATACGCTGTTAAAATTATTCGGTTTCCTCATGTTATACCGTGTTTATTATACAGAGTGTTTTTTTTAAATGGGACAGTATGGGGAAATCCGAATCTAAAGGAGATAGAGGAAAAGTGTCCAAGGAGACATTAGGTGTTTTTTTATGTAAACAAATTTGGCTCATTAAAATTTTTGGTCAAGCGTGAGTTGTTCTTAAAAAATTATAAAGTTGGTCAATTTTTTTTTGACGCGGGTCGGCTCTCTTTCATGTAAGGATTATTTCATTGTATGGAAAGAAAAAAATCTGAACAGCAGAAGTTGGTCAAATTTAATAAAAACTAATCTTCATACAATTGCAGTATTCGCCTTTTAATATTGTTACAAGTGCCTAGGCGTGTAAAAAAATATTTAAAATTATTCCATTTTTAAATTTCGATAATCGATAAGAGCTCCAGATGATTCAAGAGAAGAACATTTAATCAATTAAAATAAACAGTTCAAATTAAAAAAAAAATTTTTTTTTTAATCTTCTTGAACATCATGGCACGCGATAGTCTTGAAATTATAAAAAAAAGAATTCAAATTTGGAAAGTAAGTTATTTCTGCAGCAAAGAATTCAAATTTGGAACGTAAGTTATTTCTGCAGCTGTGATTTTGTTTCCAATCAGTTCATGCTTGTAATTTCATTCATCATGGCGTTAACTAATTCACATAAAGTTGATTTGATTGAGGCGTATTTTCTTAATTATCGCAGTAGAGATAATGCACTTAAGTCACGTTTCTTTCCATACAATGAAATAATCCTTACATGAAACAGAGCCGACCCGCTTCAAAAAAAAATTGACCAACTTTATAATTTTTTAAGAACAACTCACGCTTGACCATAAATTTTAATGAGCCAAATTTGTTTACATAAAAAAACACCTAATGTCTCCTTGGACACTTTTCCTCTATCTCCTTTAGATTCGGATTTCCCCATACTGTCCCATTTAAAAATAATTTAAAGAAATATTGTTTTCGAAAATTCAATATCTATACAACGTTGGCTAGAAAGCGTAATTTTTTTACGCTTTTTAGCTAACTACGGCGACGCAAAGGATTCTTATAACCCGCTGCGATACAGTATGTTTTAGCTTTTTTGGTTTAGGCATATTTTCAAGGCGAATGATGTAGATGCAAAGCGCGAACGCGTGCGTCCCGTAACAGCGCGTGGCAACCACTGATAGACCGCCAGCTGGCGGCCGGCCGCATGTACTTGTAGCGGCGCGACGAAATCACAAAGTGAACCGCCCCTGCTATTAGGACTAAATATTCTCAAAGTTTAATTGCAGAAAATAGTGTACAATAAGGTAACGAATACAAATTTCGATCAACTATTTTGCCACGTGCAGCATGCAAATAGTATAATTTACTAATTAGGTATTTAACACATTAAAATAATTAAGAGTTCATTTATTGATTTATTGAATTACAAGTGAATTTTATATGTTATCCTTCATAGCCTAAAATATTTTTTCAAGTAAACAATTATATCATTTTTGGGACAAACAAATTATATGGCAAACTTGTAATGTCACTAGGAATGAGACTATAGATTCTAACAGACATACAGTTATAAATTATGCTGCATAGCTCAGTAGTTGTTTTAGGGCAAAATGATGTCACATGTCTCGTACGTCACATGACGTAAATATACCTTTACAATTTTGACCGGGAGTCAAGGATTTTTCAAACTTTCCGCCAATTTTAGGCGCGATAATCTTCTGATTCTTAATCAGCAACTTTCAACGACCTGCTGCCATGCATTTTATCGTGTTGTCATGAGACGTACTGGGAGTGGGCTTACTAACTATAAAGAAGGTAGCGCAATAGCAAAGGAATATATAGCTCTAGAAACTTTCGCGTGATAATTTTACTGCAAATTAATCAACTTATAACAAATATCCTTGTTACAGATTCATAATAGCCCGCCTCCTCTTAAAGTTCGTCCACCGCGAGGGCGGCAAGGGTTCCGCCGCGCGCGACGCATTACTTCTGTGCGCCAACATGTCCGCGCGCTGTCCGCAGCTCGCGCGCTGCATGCTAGAGGGAGACACCTGTCCTGTGCTCGCTACAGGTCAGTGCACTTTATATGTATGCCAATAGAGCATCATTTACAACGGTAACGTGCGCAGGCAGACACAACTACGTGCTACACATCTTATCGTATCACAAGAACAGGAAAATCTGAAGGCTTCGCCACACACTGTTTACTTTCAACCGTTAGGTGTGCCTGTAGTGAGACGTTTTTAAGTGAGTTGTCCAGACGGGCATAAACATCTTATCTTTAGTACAGTGACATTGTGCCCCTTGCCATTTAAAATCTCCATCCTCAAACAATCCATCGAGATGCGTGAAAGAGGCTAGCAAAGCTATTGGTGGATTTTTCTGGCACTAGCATGCAAGCCCATTGCATAAGTCACACCAGCTGGCTGTGTTTAAGTTCTGGTGTCCAAATTGATAATGATGAATGATTATGTATTATCTGTATATTACTTAATTAATTTAATATGATTGTCGACAGGTCTAAGCGGTCTATACTCTCTGCTGCCTCGCACACTAGCCGACAATGTCTACCGGCTGACGGCCGACGACGTGAACCAGGGCCACAAGCTCACACTCTTCACCGACTCGCTCGAGTTCTGCAACGCTGTGGCACAGGTACACTATACATAGTTGACGGGGTGTGTACTAGCCGACAATGTCTACCGGCTGACGGCCGACGACGTGAACCAGGGCCACAAGCTCACACTCTTCACCGACTCGCTCGAGTTCTGCAACGCTGTGGCACAGGTACACTATACATAGTTGACGGGGTGTGTACTAGCCGACAATGTCTACCGGCTGACGGCCGACGACGTGAACCAGGGCCACAAGCTCACACTCTTCACCGACTCGCTCGAGTTCTGCAACGCTGTGGCACAGGTACACTATACATAGTTGACGGGGTGTGTACTAGCCGGCCATATACATATAACCAATATATACTGTGGGCTGGAATATCCCGATAGACTTTAATAGTATATTAGAGTGAGACAGTTAACTATACATCGCTATGTGAAAGACAAGGAAAGGAGATTAAGAAATAAATGAGATTACCAAGATGTCCGTTGTTTGATTGAACGCCTTTACATAAGTATGTAATTTGGTCGGGTGGAATCTTGCAACTCAATTTTGAAGATATCTTCAACCGATTGAGCTGTAATTTTGGGTAAAGGTATAGTGTGGGTGACAATTCAATATTATGGTACCATCGAGCTGATCTGATGATGGAGACGGAAGGTGGCCATGGGAATTCAGTACTTAACCGACGTAGCCCCGTCGAGTTTGGGCTCGTTAGAATCGTCACTATGAGTAGTTGATAACGGTATACAGAAAAGTACAGTCGGCGATAAAAGCTTGTACCAAAAATTACATTTTTGACAGAAACTTATTAATTCCTTGCTTTGTGGGCCATCGTCGAAGCATTATGCTTAATAATAATATGCATTTCTAATATTATTAAAAATGCATATTGTAATATTTTCACTAAGAACCTATGTGAGGTTGTCTCTTTACTAACGGGACAGGATAACAACGAGAAAGATAACAACAAAAAAGCCAAATTATTTAATGCATAAAAGGGCACATGTCAATATACACAGAAAGTTGCAATAGAATAAAACCTACCTTCTAGTATTTATTTATCCCGTCGAATTATTTACCAAATACCAAAACTATTTAGAACAATGTGTCGATGCAACTTATGTGGAAGGCTGTATCCGATGCACAACGCATGCAGCCCACCGTATACCTAATCGCATGATCGGGAACCAATCAGCGACGATATCGCAGCATCTACGGGCTTCCTGAGTGGCCGATGATTTTGCCACGGAGGAAGGGAGGAACCACTCCGGGCATTCGCCATTCGCCTCATCATTCATGCACGCACACGTGCTTTTTACCTAATTTTCTATATTCGTTTATGTAAACGTGTACCTAATGTACTGTTATACTTGATTAAAAGTATTTTATGAAAATCCCGTCTACTACATTATTGCTGCTGATCCTACTCCAAAGAAGAGCTACCTGCCGAACCTCAGCCACATCCACGCGCCGACATAAATGGACCTTCGACCTCGGATATCAACCAGTGCACGTGGCTACAAAGGATACGTGGCGAGAGTAACGCAATCGGCAAGATAGCCATCGGCAGCAACACAGTGTTTTCGGTGAGGCGAACCAACCATGAATAGCGACCCTGTCTCATTTCAGTTGTGATACGTATTCATATTTTTAATTCCAGTGACTGTGTCATCTTTGTGGTCTGCCTACATTCGCATATCCGCCAGCCCGGCAGCTGAATCGTTTGCAGCCGTGGCAAGTAGCGAGAGAAATACCGGATAAATTGTAAGTACCTGCTTCTTACGTTCCTATAAAATGGCTACTCCGGAAGAAAAGGCTCAGCAGGAAATAAAAGATTTAGTAAAAAAAAGGGGTTCAGTTAAAGGTAGACTCACTAAATTCATAACTTACATTGAATCGTTCGACAAAGTTTTATCCAGTATGCAAAAGGCCGAAGTAAGTAAGCAAATCTTAGTAATTTCCAATTGTTTGAAAGAGCATTCGAATGTCTACTTATAAAACTGACAAATGAGAATAAAAAAATAGTCCTAGTTGGGGATTACAATGTCAACTACTTACTTGAATCCACGCAGAGACGCATTCTACATGACTTGGTCAGATCATATAGCTTCACACAAATTATCACCTTTCCGACCCGTCAAGTGGGATCATCTAGCACTTGTTTAGATCACGTCTACATTAACAACACACTCAACACACACGAAGTCACTACTCATTCAGTTTACAGTCAATTATCTGATCACTATGCACAAAAAATATTGATCACGACGCACTTGATAAAATCACCTATAACATATTCACGAACATTTTCAAAACAAAATATTGACAATTTTAAACTAATTCTTTATTCGATCGACTGGCCTTGCCTATATAATAAATCTAATTACAATCCATTAAATCATCTGACATCCATAATTCACATTCTAAATAACGCATCTGACACTTGCTTTCCGTTAAAAATAACTTCTAACAGTAAAAAAACATCTTGCCCGTGGATAAGTAATGAAATCATTATGCAGAAACAATTTCTAACCTCACTAATTGATCTGTCCGTGAAATTCCCGACAAACAGACAATTGATTATGCAAATCATTTCACTATCCTTAAAACTGGAAGAATCGTTATCTAACGCTGAACGAAAGTATTACTGTAATATCTTGTATCTCAGCAACAATCTACAAAAAACAATGTGGCAAATTGTCAACGATTACACTGGACGTAAAACTGCTATGAATCATTGCAGCCTAACTAGTCTAAAAGATAACAGCGGACTGCATTATGCATCTCTAAACCGGCTGGCGAATGATGTAAACAATTTTTTCCTCTCCGCCGCCGCGACGACGCAGGCCCCTACCGCCGACCCAATAATAGCTAATGAGCTACTAACTCACTCGATAAACCCCAGTCATGTGTCTATATTTCTAAATAAATTTACAGAATCAGAAATATTCAAAATTATTACACAAGACATAGTTTGCAAAAATACATGTGATATTTACAATACTTCCACAAAATTATTGAAAGTCGCACTACCTATGTTATTATCCCAACTAGTACAAATTTTTAATTATTTACTAAAAGTTGGTTTGTATCCACCTATTCTTAAAAATATAAAGGTGGTACCTATATACAAAGGTAAAGGACCCAAGGATCAGCTTTCTAGCTACAGGCCTATCAGTATAATCCCGGCTATTGCAAAGGTGTTTGAAAATGGGCTATCAAGGAGACTATCACTGTTCTTAGAAAACTCTGCACTCTTAAGTGATAAACAGTACGCTTATAGAAAACATAGATCCTGCGTTAAAGTCGTTCGCGAAGTCGTCCAAAAAATCATGGCGGCCAAAGAGCGCGCGACACAAGTTGCCATACTGCTATGCGATATGACGCGAGCATTCGACCTATGCGATCATAATGTTCTAGCGCAGAAACTTGAACATACTGGCATACGCGGCCCAGCGTTAAAATTAATGCTAGAATTTTTGGCCGGTCGTCAACAAGCCGTGACACTGAGCAACGGCAAAGTGCAATCCAACTACGGCGGCGTCGACATAGGCGTACCGCAAGGTTCTTCACTCGCTAATCTGTGCTTCCTTATCCAGGTCAATGACCTGCCTACAGCCGTAGATGGAGATATGTATATATTTGCTGATGACGCGTGTGATATAATAACAGCTGATACCGCCCAACAGTTGGAAGTCTCTTTGAAATCCGACATTTACAAACTACTGAATTGGTTCCGCGCAAATGGCCTAGTTTTAAACTTGTCAAAGACTCAGATTCTGCACATTAATCTAGGCGGACGACCTCCAGATCCACTAAATATAAGCATCCTCGGTAATTTGTTGCCACAATTAAGACATACCAAGTTCCTCGGTATAACATTAGACTCTGGACTCAGATGGGATGCACACATAGACAGTTTATGTGGTAGGCTGTCTAGCGCATGCTTCGCTCTAAGCAGATTGGCACACGTTTTACCCAAAAAACAACTCAGATCATGCTACTATTCACTATTCCACTCAGTTATGAACTATGGTCTCGAATTGTGGGGTACGGCCGCAGAGTGGCAACGTGTATTCATACTACAAAAGCGTGCCGTACGTATCATCTCATTTGTCCCTCCACGCACTTCAGCTCAAAATCTCTTTAGAGAAAACAATATACTCACCCTGCCCTCGCAGTACATATATGACGTCGCTAAATTCGTCAAAGAAAACATTGACACGTTTCCCCGCAGAAAGATAACTCGCACAAGACAGGGGTCCCAGAACCAGCTCCTCACACAAACCACTCGACTGACCAAGTCAAGTAAAATCATCTCTCACGTGGGGCCAAAAGTATTTAACAAACTACCAGTAAATGTAAAATGCGCGGGTAGTAACTCAACTTTTTTAAGAAAATTAAAATCGTGGCTTCTCACGCACTCTTTTTATGACATTAAAGATTTTTATGAGTTACCAGAATAAGAATGTTATATGTTAACACACTTAGTATATAAATTTAATTTAAACTAATACAATGACATGTAATATTAATAATATTATAAATAAAAGACTTATGACTTATGACTTATGACTTAAGGCTCCGTAGTCAAGGCGCCAAGAACTTGTTTACAGAATTTAGCAAAATTCAATCACGAATTGAAGAAATTTTACCCGAAACCCAGTTAGATTCTCAGCTCGACGAACGTGATGAGTTTGAAGCCGATTTTTACGGTGTAATGGCCGTAGCTGAATCCATGTTCAAAGACGAGGTCAAAATTGATTGCCAAAATTCGGTAGGTACGTTACATTCGGTGAAATTGCCCACTATTTCCTTACCTAGCTTTGACGGGTCACATGAGCACTGGATTGTTTTTCGAGACACATTCTTATCGTTAGTACACAACTCGCAAGAAATTTCAGACATACAGAAATTTCACTACCTTAAATCGTCGCTTACGGGAAGCGCAGAACTAGTGATTGACTCGCTTGAATTTTCAACGGATAACTACAAGATTGGGTGGGAGCTATTACTCAATAGATACAACAACAGCAGGTTGCTTGTTCATAACCACGTAAAAGCCCTATTTTGTATACAGACGTTGCAAAAGGAATCACCCGCGTTGCTTAGGAAACTCATAGATAATGTGTTAGAAAACATACGCGCACTAAAAGCACTAAAGGAGCCTGTACACTCGTGGGATACCTTGCTTATCTATATGATTGTTTCCAAGCTTGATTCGACCACTGAGCGAGAGTGGGAGCAGCATAAAGGGTCTTTAATGTCCAATTCAAACGAGTCAAAATTAACTATCGACGATTTACTAACCTTCTTAAGAGGCAGGGCAGACATGCTTGAAACTTTAATTGTCACACACAGTAAATTCAATTCGCAAGACACTAAAAAATACACGCATAATAACTTCACTCCAAAGGTGCACTGTAATTTTATGACCGAGAAGCCGCAAGTTAAAGTACCTTTCAAAAAACAATTTAAGTTGTGCCAAATGTGCAGTGCAAAGCATCCTTTATATTCATGTCAAGCGTTTTTGGATTTAAATATGCACGATAGAATAAGATTTGTCCGTGACAAATCTCTTTGTGAAAACTGCTTACGCGTCGGCCATACAGCGGATTTGTGTAGGTATGGGCCTTGTAGGAAATGTGATAAAAAACACAACTCGATTATTCACCGCGATGAAGTTAGTATTTTGGTAACAAACAATTATCCCGGCACACCGAAGGCCAGCCAAACTAAGACTAATGAGCCTCATACCAATCACACCTCCACTGCCGCATCAGGTAGTTATTCTATAACTACACATGCGCATATAGACCAGAGCCAGGTATCCGATGCAGAAACAGATGTTCATTGCGCGCAGGCATCATTCATGCAACCGGTTTTGTTGTCAACTGCGCTCGTAGAAATAGTCGATGATTTAGGTCAAGGTCACAGGGCACGCGCGATCCTTGATTGTGGAAGCGAGCGATGCATTATCTCACAATCATTATGTGACAAGTTAAATACGCAATTCGTACAGTCCACTCAAAAAATAAAGGGTGTAGGGGGTTCGGTATCACAATGTACGCGAACATGTGATGTCGAACTTAGATCTTTAACTAGCACTTATAATACGCGAATTAGGTGTTTAGTATTACCGCATATAACATCCTCATTACCCACGATTGCCATGCGCAGCGAAGAATTTGTTATACCGAACGAAATTATTCTCGCGGATCCCGATTTTTATGAAAGTCAACCGATAGACCTGCTGATAGGGGCAGATATATTTTGGGGTTTGCTTAAAGACGGCATGATTCGTTTAAGTAACGGGCCCGTCTTACAGAATTCGCATGTAGGTATATTTTGGGGTTTGCTTAAAGACGGCATGATTCGTTTAAGTAACGGGCCCGTCTTACAGAATTCGCATGTAGGTAGGATAATTTCCGGTCCAATTCATAATAAAACGAATACGAGCGCTAATGTTAAATGTAACTTCATGCAAACTATGGACATTCAGGTTTCTATAGACGAACAGTTACGCAAGTTTTGGGAGCTCGAAGACGGCGCAATTAGTCAACGCGTTAATGAATCGCGCAGCGAGGATGAACGGATTTGTGAGGATATGTTTATACAAACCACTAAACGTCTCGATGATGGTAGGTTCTGTGTATGCATCCCTTTCAAACAGTCACCAGAGAATTTAGGCGAAACACGTAAACAAGCTGAACAACGATTTTATTCAGTTGAAAAAGCTAGAGCGTTATCCTAATTACAAAAAAATGTACAGCGACTTTATCAAAGAATATTGCGACTTAGGTCATATGGAGCGTGTCGATTCGTACGGAACCCCCCACTACCTACTTTGTCACCACGGAATTTATCGCGAAAATGCTATTACAAGTAGGTTAAGAATTGTTTTCGATGGGAGCGTACTTTCTACGTCAGGACATTCGCTTAACAGTTTGCAATTTGTAGGGCCGCCAATACAGGGCGATTTGCTATCGATATTAATGCGCTTTAGGGAGAATAAATATGTGGCCTGTGCAGATATAGAAAAAATGTATCGTCAGGTTTTGGTCGATGAGAAACAGCGGGACTTGCAGTTAATCCTTTGGCGAGAAAATCGTTCTGATCCCTTACAAGTGTACAGACTGCGAACAGTCTCATATGGCACTAGTTCAGCTGCATTCTTAAGTTGCAGGTGTCTGAAGCAGTTAGCACAAGAATGTGATGACCCTGAAATAGCTAATATCATTAGGAACGATTTTTACGTCGATGATCTTATTTGTGGCAACCTTAGCAAAGATAAATTAAAACTAATTTGTTCCGAAGTTAACAAGGTCTTGCAGTCGGGTTGCTTTCCATTGCGGAAATGGATTTTTAATTTCGAATTTCCCGAAGTCGCGGAGTTAGTAGACTCGTCCAAAGAATTGTCGTTAGGCGATAACGTCCTAAACAAAACGTTAGGGTTGGGATGGTACAACCGTTCTGATGAATTATTTTATCACACAAAAATTGAATTGAGCAACAAGCCGATAACAAAACGCATTATATTATCGGTTTCTTCGCAAATTTATGACCCTCTAGGGTTGCTCAGCCCAACTATTATGACCGCGAAAGTACTGTTACAAAAATTATGGCTTTTAAAGATGGACTGGGATGAACGTGTTCCAAATGACATTGCGCGAGTCTGGACACGGTTTGTCACCGATCTACCTAAATTGGAAACAATTCGCATCCCTCGTTTTGTGCTGAGTGACAACCCTAATCGTTTAGAGTTACATATTTTTTGTGACAGCTCGCTCACGGCGTACGGAGTGTGCGCATATATTCGCTCGATTGATAACGATAACAATGTCACAGTTAGGCTGTTATGCTCAAAAGGAAAGGTCGCGCCCATTAAACCTGTTAGTATTCCAAAATTAGAATTATGTAGTTCTTTGGTAGCAGCGCGACTGTACGCAAAAATAGTTAGTTCACTTCGAAGTCGCATTAACAAAGTTGTATTTTGGACGGACTCGATGATCGTGCTGGGCTGGTTACGCATGCCGCCTAATTTACTTAAAACATTTGTCCAAAATAGAACGGCCGAAATACATGAACTAACAAATAATCAGCCTTGGCGTCATGTGCGCAGTGAAGACAACCCTGCTGACCTTATTTCACGATCGCGGCCGTTAGATTCACTGTGGTCTTCTCCATTATGGGGACAAGGCCCACAATTTCTTCAAGATGTTAATTTCGAAATTGAATGCGAATCGTTAAATAATAATTATAAAAACGATATCGAATTGCCCGAGGTAAAGGGACACATTACAAATACATGTGTAACAAGTCAAGACAGCGAAGGGTGGTTTCCGTTTCAACGATTTTCTCAATATAATCGTTTACAGCGCGCCGCAGCGTATATGTTACGATTTATTTATAATGCGCGCAATAAAATTAACAAAAAAACAGGGTCATTAAGCATCGACGAGATAAATGAATCTGTTTTGTTGCTAGCCAGGCTCTCGCAGCATGAGTCATACCGCGATGTGCATAATTGTTTATCAAATAAACAGGTATTAAATAATAGACATGGCGCAAGCCTAACTAAACTGAATTTGTTCCTTGATGAAACTAAAGTACTCAGGGTAGGAGGCCGTTTAGCATATTCAAGCCAGTTTAGTTTCGAGAAAAAACACCCTATTTTGATTTCGTGTAAACATCATTTAGCTGTATTATTGTTTCGTTTTGAACATAAAAGGTTGTTGCACGCGGCACCTCAGCTGTTGTTGTTTAATATAAAGGAGGCTTGGTGGCCAGTAGGAGCTAGAAACTTAGCGCGAAAGATTATCCATGATTGTGTCACTTGCAAGCGCATGCAAGGTCAGACCTTGACCCCTATCATGGGTAACCTCCCGCGCGAGCGTCTGGAACCAGGATATCCTTATATTTACTGTGGCGTCGACTACGGTGGTCCAGTGCTTATTTTGAATCGTAAAGGCAGGGGTGCTCAAATGATAAAATCATATATTTGTTTATTTATATGTTTTGTAACGCGTGCAATCCATTTGGAACTCGTCAGCGACCTTTCAGCCGACGGTTACCTATTAGCATTAAAACGTTTTATATCACGTAGGGGTAAACCGTTGGAAATTGTATCCGACAATGGAAGAAACTTTGTCGGACTTAAGAACGATTTTGAAAAATTTCTGTCAAGTATATCTGGGGATATACAAGAGTACGCAATATCTCAAAAAATTAAATTTCGAATGAATCCGCCATATGCAAGCCATTTTGGCGGGACGTACGAAGCAGGTATAAAAAGCTGTAAATACCATTTGCGACGCGTTGTAGGCAACGCACATTTGACATTTGAAGAGTTGAGCACAGTTCTCACTCAAATTGAAGCTGTGCTCAACTCCAGACCGCTCACTCCAATGTCATCTGACCCTAATGATTTTTTACCGCTAAGTCCTGCGCATTTCTTGATTGGTCGTCCACTAACTGCGCCTGTGTGTGCTAGCCTGAACAACGTTCCTGAGCATCGATTAACGCGTTACCAAAGAGTTGAACAGATCCGCCAACACTTTTGGACTCGATGGTCGAGAGAGTACGTGTCAGAGCTACAGGCGCGATCAAAATGGAGGTTCCAGTCCGAGGATCTTAAGGAAAATACGCTGGTTGTTATCAAAGAAGACAACTCACCCCCACTCAAATGGAGTCTAGGCCGTATTATCAAGACGTATCCAGGCAAGGATGGTGTCTCGAGGGTCGCGGATATTCGAACTGCAACGGGCTCCATGAAGCGCGCATTTTCAAAAATATGCCCGCTTCTCCATTCAGACCAGTAGCCACGCCGTCACCTAGAACTTACCTATGGAATCCAGAACTAGACTTACCTATTGTAAACCAGGAGTTTCCAAGGCCGGGAGCATGTCGATGCAACTTATGTGGAAGGCTGTATCCGATGCACAACGCATGCAGCCCACCGTATACCTAATCGCATGATCGGGAACCAATCAGCGACGATATCGCAGCATCTACGGGCTTCCTGAGTGGCCGATGATTTTGCCACGGAGGAAGGGAGGAACCACTCCGGGCATTCGCCATTCGCCTCATCATTCATGCACGCACACGTGCTTTTTACCTAATTTTCTATATTCGTTTATGTAAACGTGTACCTAATGTACTGTTATACTTGATTAAAAGTATTTTATGAAAATCCCGTCTACTACATTATTGCTGCTGATCCTACTCCAAAGAAGAGCTACCTGCCGAACCTCAGCCACATCCACGCGCCGACACAATGTATTCCTTTGCTATTCCGCCTAAGAAAATATTGTTCTAAAAACATATCATGGAATTCCGCTAAGTATATGATATTCGATTCGGCGACCTTTGTAGCCTAGTTGGTAGTGACCCTGCCTACGAAGTCGGAGGTCGCAGATTCGAGTCACGGTAAGGGCATTTATTTGTGTGATGAGCGTGAATATTTGTTCCTGAGTTATGGATGTTTTCTATGTATTTAAGTATTTATTTGTCTATATAAGTATGTATATCGACGTCTAGTACAAGCTTTGCTTAGTTTGGTACTATGTCGATTTGTGTAAGATCGTCCCAAAAGAAATGTTATGCATGCATGAAAATGCACCTGTATACTGGCCTGCAAAAGAAGGTATAACAGTTTTAGTTATCGTCAGGTATATGAGTGTTATACCTTCTTTTGCAGGCCAGTGTAGTTACACAGAAAAGTAGCAATAGAATAAAACGATCTACCTTTTTACTAGTAATATTTATTTATCCCGTTGGCTTATTTACCATATACCAAAAGGATATATCAAACCATGGAATTCCGCAGAGTAACCTGATATAAAGATTTCTTGACCATAGCTTTTGTGTGCAGGTCGCCCATCCGTCCATCAAGAAGCAGCTCCTAGACCTGCTGTACCAAGGGTTCCTGGTGCCCGTGATGGGACCCGCCTTGCTGCAGGTGAGCTGGATACTGAGGGGTTTGGGTTGATTGATGCATCGCTTGAGGAGATGTTGGGAAAAGTGGAGAGAAGACAGTTGTTCATGTACCCAAAATAATATCAAAAGGGTAGTTGCGTCATGTTAAAATTGATAACGCAGTGTTGCTAGATGGATAAACCATCAAATTGTTATCAATACATAGTAATAAAACAAAGTCGCTTCCCGCTGTCTGTCTGTCTGTCCCTATGTATGTGTAGATCTTTAAAACTACGCAACGGATTTTCATGCGGTTTTTTTTAATAGATAGAGTGATTCAAGAGGAAGGTTTATATGTATATTACAAACCATACATGCATGTATTATACACATAAACCCGTGCGAAGCAGTAAAGCGCTAGTAAAATATAATTAAAATGTTAAAAAGATATGGACCTTGAAAGTTTAGAAAAATATGCACATTTTTTTATTGTCCAAGAGTACATTTTAAACTACCAATAGAATCCTTACGCTCTTATAGAAACCTAATTGTATGACAACTATGGACCTAAACACAGTATTTCGCGACCGAAACAGTAATTTACTTGATTTCCCATACAACGATTAGTACAAATTGCAAATTGTGCATACATACTTTTAAATCAATTAGTATGAAGCATTCCGGCTGCCGCCAGCGAGGTCCGTCTTTAACTACATGTTTTGGGTATTTATGTTCTTTAATTGTAGTTGCTCCCATACAAACATTTGTTCGTCTCCAAAAACTGGTTCGAATGACATCGTAATAGTACATTACTTACCTAGGGCGGTTAAACAAAGAATGTCTCAGATCGCAGGTATTTGACGCCCGAGCCGAAGGCAAGGGCGATAAATATGCGCTCTGAGGCTTTCTTTATTACCGCCCGTGGTGAGTACAAAATTTTACGTCTCTATCTGGCCAGGAAGTGGGGTTTTCCGCACGCATAGCATGCGGTAATTCCTACTTTATGGCCAGGTATGACGTAAAAAAAATTAGAACACAAGCCAAACCATGAAGATTAGATTGCACATTATCATCCTTCATATCGTTGTATCGTAAAGGGGCTCAGGGTCCGTTTTGGCACCTAATCCCAAGCTTTAGCGTAGGCGCTAGTTTTACGAAAACGACTGCCATCTGACCTTTCAACCAGGGACTGATTTCGGTTAGGGTTATACCGGTATGAAACCGGTATTCCATTACGGTACCGTTATGTCGTAAAGGTTATGCGCGCCGCGCGAACATAACGGTACCGTAACCGTTTTGAAATAACGGTATTAGTTTTAAATGATACCGAAACCTTTATAATACCGGTATTATAAAGGTACCTATTCGAAAAAAGTAAGTGAGCCGGCACTCTACAGAGGAAGCATTGGCTACATTTAAAGACAAAACGGCAGGGCCGCTGCCGGCGGCTTGGCAACAACGCCAGGCCAAAGTCGATATATCGGTTATAGTTGTTATTTTCTAAGCCGTCCGTTCTGCAGTGCGGCGTTCTTTAGTGCGGAACGGACGGCTTAGAAAATAACAACTATACCTTTAAAAAGCGGTTAAGGTACCGGAAAAAATAAAGGTACCTTTATGTATCGATAGCGAAATATAAAGGTTCCGCTACCGAAACCGCTATTTGACAACCGATATGACGTCACACCGTTAAAATAGAATACCGATATTTTTCGGTTATGCAGTCCCTGCTTTCAACCCAGAGAGAAAAGTAGAACTTGTTGGGATTAGTTGCACCAATTTCATTACGACGCGACGTTTTCGTTCACCGAGATAGGCGAACAGTCTTGAAAGCTAAATGAACAGCCGTCTTCTTTTCCATTCATTTTTACATCATGTGTTTTTAAAACCGACTTCAGGAAAAGAGAACAACATATGTCTTGGAGGATATATACGTTTTAGAAGTGATCCGTGGTGAATCAAAACTTCTCCTTTATTGAAGTCTGTTTGGTTACTAAAAGTGTTAAACTTGTCTCAATTGGGAATATTATATTTGTCATTACTTATTTATGTGTACCAATTTTATTGATGTGTTCTGGGATTGATAAATAAATATGTTAAGTACGTATATAATTTATGGATATGATTAACAATTAAAGCACAGAATTATCCGCACATATTGTAACAATATCAGAGTTGATACTAACGATCGAGTCTTTCTTTCAGTCGGACCAGGTGATATTCCTTACGGATATGTGGCATTACTGAACAGTGTTGCCATTGGTTTGATCATTAAGGCCCTCCTCCCACGGGGCACATTTGCAATCAAGTTTGATACACATTTGGCTATCTCAGGCCCTAGAGCGGTCGCCCTATAGACCACCAAGTCTTAGTCGTAAACATTTAACGGCCTCCGTAGCCCAGTTGGTAGTGACTCTGCCTACGAAGCTGGAGGTCGCGGGTTCGAATCCCGGTCAGGGCATTTATTTGTGTGTTTATCACGAATATTTTGTTCCTGAGTTATGGATGTTATATATGTATATAAGTATCTATATATATTTATCTATTATATATATCGTCGCCTAGTACCCACAACACAAGCCTCATTGAGCTTACCGTGGGCCTAGGTTGATTTGTGTAAAATTGTCCCGTAATATTTATTTATTTACACTGCACAAACCCCAGCAGATAAGTTACAGTATCTAAACACGACTTTGTGCCTTTACAATGTAATCGTGTCTGTAAATGATTGACTCGGGTTCTGCTCTGATCTAAATGTATTAAACGGTAAAATAAACTACTTTCAAAACAGAGTCGCTTGTAGATCAGCCTCTTGGGACAGGAGCCTACGTTGTGCACATTTTTTTAAACATTACCTTTCACGGGTACAAACGCCAAGACAGTTAACTGACCATTATGTATTTATATTGAACCTTATTACAATGCACATAAAGTGCGCGGATGGTCAGTTAACTGTGTTGCCGATGGTACATAACATAACGCTAATTTAAATTAACCTTATATCTGACATTTTAACACGGGTTGCAGCAGCCGGGATCTCAAATTACAACCCGCGTCGAAACGTAATGAATAAATGTAAATAAATGTGGCGTTAGACCCGTGAAAAGTATTATTTAAAAACGTGTACTTACAAAACGCAAGAGTTTTAAGTGTTATAGTCTAAGTTGTGTTTTGTCAAACAATTGTTGGAATATCAATCTTCAACTGTGTTTTTGGGTATTTGTCATAATATATCTTAGCTCTATTGCGTGTTTACTTCATACATTATTTCATTCCATCGATTAGTTACGACCGTTCCATGACATCAAAGACCTATCTCATGACAAATATTATTTTGGTAATCTGTGATGTTTTCTAATATTATCAGTTAATATTACTTGGTCTAGACCCCATACTAAGATATATTATGACATTGTATGACCTTTGGCGGTGGTACCACGAGTGGGCTTACATTACTCGCACGGGAGTGGAGCACGGTTTGGTCGCCGGTTCACGGCGGTTGAGTGACGGTACGCTAAACCTTATGCTTTAAGTGGTAAGGCTCGTATTCGCTTGCTTTTGTGTGTTTAAGTATTGTGTCTCAATATGCTTCCTTTTTTCGACCTTCGATTTTGGGAATTGATGTTTCTTAATATTCTTACATACATACGCCCTGTCAAGAGTGTTCTAGTTTATGTGCGCAAACACATTTTGCTTCCAACAGTCGGCGAGTCTGATTATTTTATTCCTACTCTTAAAATTGATAAATAAATTCTATAACGCTCAACAAGTTAATCAAGACGAAGTAAGTTTAGTCTCTAATAAATATATTTGAATTAGGCTTATCCTCTAGCCGCCCAAAGGTCTATTAAAAGGCCTCCTCCCCTTTCATGGAATTTATACCATTTTAAATTGGAACAGAACAAACTCTACTCCGGTGTTTAGTGAATTATACTTTTGATTAAAATTTAATTGCCAGTATTTCTTGTAGGCCGCTAGAGGATAGTATTTGCGACAACAGAGCAGAGTAAATTTATATCTATACTTACCACATTTAACTGCCATCCAATCAAAAGCATATTCAATAACTAAAATGTACCAACACTCAACCGCTCAACACGAGTATCCGAAGCCCTACTAACGCGCACCACGATCGTAGACGAAACCCGGGCCGTTGCAGAGTGGCGCGCCCGAGCAGGCGGCGGCGATGGCGTACCTCGAGCTGGTGCTCAGGTGCTCCACGCAGCGCGGCTTGCTCAGGGCGGTGCTGCACTTCCTGTTCACGTACGAGTACGATGGCGTGAGACTGATCGATGTGATGCTCAGAAGATTGGACGGGAATACTCAGGTTAGTTGACCCAATGCTCAGGCGACGCAGCGCGGCTTGCTCAGGGCGGTGCTGCACTTCCTGTTCACGTACGAGTACGATGGCGTGAGACTGATCGATGTGATGCTCAGAAGATTGGACGGGAATACTCAGGTTAGTTGACCCAATGCTCAGGCGACGCAGCGCGGCTTGCTCAGGGCGGTGCTGTACTTCCTG
Source organism: Epinotia brunnichana (assembly GCA_963854355.1). NCBI lineage: Eukaryota > Metazoa > Arthropoda > Insecta > Lepidoptera > Tortricidae > Epinotia > Epinotia brunnichana. Next base: position 6,750,857 of record OY977936.1, on the reverse strand, counting down.
TTCACGTACGAGTACGACGTTGGGAGACTGATCGATGTGATGCTCAGAAGATTGGACGGGAATACTCAGGTTAGTTGACCCAATGCTCAGGCAACGCAGCGACGCTTGCTCAGGGCGGTGCTGCACTTCCTGTTCACGTACGAGTACGATGGAGTGTGACTGATCGATGTGACGCTCAGCTCAGGAGATTGGACGGGAATACTCAGGTCAGTTAGATTAACTTGTGTGCCGATGCTCAACACAATGGAGGATGTTAAGAAACATTCCGCCCAAAAAGAACTATACTTCAGAGCTTCTTTTATGTTATCTTAAGTGTAAATGCTTACTGAAAGCTTATACACAAAATTCTCCATATTCTATTTATATGTAACGTTGATAATGGTGCGTTACTTTAGATACTATATATACTTTTATTGTGATGTTAACTTCTATTAGATTGCTGTCTGTGAGAACCCATAATTGGCCTCATATTTCTATATCTGTTGTTAACCTGTTTTGTGAGCTGTTGGTTTTCCAATAAAGAAATAAATATGTAAACGCTGGTATTAACCACAAACATCATTTCAGCTCTCCCTAGTCTCCCTGACACTAATGGAGACCCTAATCGACCTGAACTGCGAGGACGTCATGATAGAACTAGTCTACAAGCATCTCCTGAGAGGCCACCACCTTCTGACCCACCGGCACACACCACCAGACCCTGACTCCTACCGGGAGGCCGCCGTCTCCTTCCTCAGCCTCAGCCCTCAGTGCTGCTTCAGACCCTTGACCAAGACGAGGGCTTGGGTGGACGAGCTGGCCGTGAGTGGGCGGAGGGTGCTGGACTTGAAGAGGGACGAGGAGAGGGTTAACGGGCTACAGGAGGGCATAGCTATGAGCAGCCTGGTGCAGGAAGTCAGGTGTAATTATGGGGTGAGTTTTGATGTTTTAAGAGTGTTTTTTTGTTGGAGAAACTTTTATTTTAGGCATATTTAGAAATTTAGTCTGTAAGACAGTTATGGATTTAATTTATTACTAGCTATTACACTAGCAAATATGTTATTACTATGAGATGTGGACTACCTCAGGATAGCGCCCCAGTTAATTAAGTATGGGGTCGATGACTACTTGGAAGAATACTCGTCCTTCAGCGATTGGATTTTTAATATCTACACTTTTCTTAACATAGATTTTATCTCAAATATAATATAATACAACGTCTGCAACCAAGGATTGTTGCGAAATGACCATACAACTTGTTCAATTTAGATATTTAAATATAGAAGCTGTTATTTTTGTATGGCCAGCCCGCTAAAACACCAAACCTCTACATTACCTACCTTCTTAAAGATTAATGCGTGAATTCAAAGTCTAATTTTATTAATGAAGTACACATCGGACTTCAAAACAACAATTTTATTGAAAGTTTTCATTGAAATGCTTACATTGAAGTCCAAATTTTCATTGAAGTCCAAATTTACTCTAAACATGTGCGGAAATGTTCCTTCAATCGTTAAGTTTAAACCCGCTACAAAGTAGGTTGCAATCAAAGAATCTTCAAACAATAGGGAACATTACGCACAACTCCGCTTAGGGGGCGACACTAGCAGAGTTGGCATTGTATCTCGTTCCCACTTCAATGCAATGCCTCCTTGTCACTCATTTGACAATCAATAGTGCATGTGTGTCCCAATCTTTCCCTACTGGTTTACGGTTGGTGGTAGTGCTGCCCTCTGGCGGCAGAACATTGCAGTAATGTTCCCTATTTAATTGGATTAAAATAAAACTCCATTCCAGAACCCAAACGACACTCTATTCGGCAACTACCACGCATACCTATGCGACGCTCGCTTCGAGATCGTCTCCCGCTCGCTCGCCTGCGCGCACTGGAGCGCCAAGTACGACACTATCGCGCCCAAGCGGGAACCCAACAACAACACGAAAGAGACCAGAGACGACCCCCTCCCCACGAAGGAGCAGGACAGCCTCATTTCCAACTGCACCTCCGGCTACGACACTTTGAAAACCAGCGACACCTCGGACAAAGAACCGCACAGCTTGACTTCTCTAACAGATGAGCAGCAAGATCAGAGTGGTGATGGGAAAGACGGAGACAGCTTGATGTCGACGGGCAGTGATAGCGATAAGGTCGAGGAGTTTGTTGAGGAGTCGTTTCGGATGTGTTTCTTGAAGGTGGAGCGCGATTATGAAGACGCGCCGGTTATTAAGAACTGGGTGGCCGGCGGCCGGGTCAGTACGGCCTCGCTTATCGGTCAGTATTCTTGATTTTTGTACCTTACCGTTCTTTTTTCTGATTTCGCTATAGCTCCGTATAGGTCAGGCAAAGAATGCTCAAAAAAAGCTAAAGAGGGAAAATGCATGGAACACAATTTTTGACTTCGTTACTTTGTTTGGACTAGTTAGGAGACGAACATATCAAAAGTCCTGGCCTGTAGCCCTTGAGCCGGGAGGAAGGGCGGGGTTTGAAGGTCCCATTTTTCAGTTTTTGCTTATATCTCAGAAACTATGCGTCCTATCGACATGACTGCTAATACAAAATTAAAGCTGATTAAATTTGCTGCAAGTTTTATTCCATTGAGTTTTTCGATATCTTGTATAGTTTTCGAGATATCTGCTCTGAAAAGTGTGTTATGTATGAAGTCAAAAATTGTGTTCCAAGCATTTCCCTCTATACCTTTTCGTTGCCTGACCTATGCTATGTCGTTTTGTATGAAAACGTTAGTTTCACTTAGTTCCGGTAGAAAAGCATTCTTCATAAATGACTGACTACATTACGGTTAAAGCTAGAGTGTGTCTATTTAGAAGCGGAAAGTGTGTAAAAGAGTTCATAAAACTTTAGTAAAATCATGTTAGTAAAGGATAAAAAATCAGTATTCTTTGTTTGAACTCTGCTTTGCAACGCAAACTTATCAGCGCCGGAACGACATTGCGTCTTAGTGAATGGCAATTGGTTATTTGCCTAATTTACAAGGGGTCGATGCCGCGCTAGTGTCGATTCCGTTAATGTCACTGTCCACGATGCTACATTTGTCCGCGGTTCATACCGCGGTACATCAAAAACGATTCTGTGGTGGGTCACTGATTGCGTCGTGGACTATGCCCTTTACGTGCATGAGACCACTCACGATGACGTTCCGAGAGTGGTTTGATAAATATGTGTTAAAAAAGTGTGTGTTCAGTAACTGTTGGATGTTCGTCAGGCCCTCTCCTAGCCAGCCTGCTGAAGAAGACCGCCGCGCTATTAGAATCGGACGTGCTGAGCAACTGCCTGGTGACCGCGCTCGTCAGCAAGCTGTGCTGCGCGCCCGGCGCGCTGCTGCCCGGCCTGCTGCTGCCGCAGCAACACACGCAGCCCAACGTGCCTTCACTATACCAGGTAATAACTTAATAACAAGACCGCCGCGCTATTAGAATCGGACGTGCTGAGCAACTGCCTGGTGACCGCGCTCGTCAGCAAGCTGTGCTGCGCGCCCGGCGCGCTGCTGCCCGGCCTGCTGCTGCCGCAGCAACACACGCAGCCCAACGTGCCTTCACTATACCAGGTAATAACTTAATAACAAGACCGCCGCGCTATTAGAATCGGACGTGCTGAGCAACTGCCTGGTGACCGCGCTCGTCAGCAAGCTGTGCTGCGCGCCCGGCGCGCTGCTGCCCGGCCTGCTGCTGCCGCAGCAACACACGCAGCCCAACGTGCCTTCACTATACCAGGTAATAACTTAATAACAAGACCGCCGCGCTATTAGAATCGGACGTGCTGAGCAACTGCCTGGTGACCGCGCTCGTCAGCAAGCTGTGCTGCGCGCCCGGCGCGCTGCTGCCCGGCCTGCTGCTGCCGCAGCAACACACGCAGCCCAACGTGCCTTCACTATACCAGGTAATAACTTAATAACAAGACCGCCGCGCTATTAGAATCGGACGTGCTGAGCAACTGCCTGGTGACCGCGCTCGTCAGCAAGCTGTGCTGCGCGCCCGGCGCGCTGCTGCCCGGCCTGCTGCTGCCGCAGCAACACACGCAGCCCAACGTGCCTTCACTATACCAGGTAATAACTTAATAACAAGACCGCCGCGCTATTAGAATCGGACGTGCTGAGCAACTGCCTGGTGACCGCGCTCGTCAGCAAGCTGTGCTGCGCGCCCGGCGCGCTGCTGCCCGGCCTGCTGCTGCCGCAGCAACACACGCAGCCCAACGTGCCTTCACTATACCAGGTAATAACTTAATAACAAGACCGCCGCGCTATTAGAATCGGACGTGCTGAGCAACTGCCTGGTGACCGCGCTCGTCAGCAAGCTGTGCTGCGCGCCCGGCGCGCTGCTGCCCGGCCTGCTGCTGCCGCAGCAACACACGCAGCCCAACGTGCCTTCACTATACCAGGTAACCTCCTACCTGGAGGTACCTCTTCTACTCTACAGCCTAGTTTCACCACTGCAGGACAAGCTCGTCGACAGCCAAAGATTTTACTACCGATCATAATCCTCCTTCAAGTTACGTCTTCCATTATCCAACCACTGCGAACAGCCCTCTTGGTGTCATCAGTCCAGCGAGTCGCTGAATGACGCAGGCCACGATATGCCTACTAGTTCTACGGCCGACGAGACCGATCCATTGCCACTATAGCAGGCTACTTTCGTTTTTATTCCTATGCTGTTTTCTGTGAACTTTACTGCTTACGATTACATATTTAGCAAATAGAGTTGTGGACTCTAATTTTATTATTACTGCAAAAAATTATGAAAATGCTATCAAAATATCTCAAAAATTACGAAGATAACGATTTAGAGGGGTGTGTAATGATCGGTATAAAAACAAATAATATAATTTCATTGGGTATAACCATTTTTGATATAATTTCAAAGGGTAGAATCATTCATAGTATATAATAAACGTTTGGTATAATATCAAAATATATATTTTTATTTAGTATAACTATCATTCGGTATAACGCTTATTTCCTATAACCATCATAGAGTATAATTCTTATTTGATATACATCTCATATTGTATAATGATCAAGCGGTATAATTTTTATGTGCAAATTGCGTTTTACGTTAGCTAACCTACTATTTTTCCGTTCTAACCTAACGTAAACCTAACCCAACCGCCAGCGTGTCGACGTCACCCCGCTTCGCGGGGTGCCTATTTCCGCTCTAAGGGACACAAGTGAACCCTAACCTAACCCACCAATAGTTCAATTATTGCGAGTGTTGGTTTTTTTTACTGCGGGGGGCTTCGCCCCCCCCGTCCCCCCTTTTTCTGGCTACCCTGGCTTGATTATATCAACTGTACATTAGACGGAATGAGCATTATATCCAATGTTCAATATAGCAAATATGCATTATACTTAATGTGTGTTATACTAAATATTATTATATCAAATGATCGTTATATAAAATGATAATTATACCATATGAATATATATTAAGTGTTGTTATACAACTCGAGAATTATATCAGATGAGCGTTATTGCGAGTAATATTATATCAAAAATATTTATAGCCATCGTTACGCACCCGATTTAGAGAGAAAACGCCTGAGACCTGTGACGTCACAGTTCTCGAGCGTCATACTAAATAACAATCGTTTCATATGAAGGTACGCTTTGCGGGAAAAGGGACAGAGTATACCCCCTCTTATAACTTTGTGATTATTATTATTTATTGTCTACTATATTGTGATTATATTTATTTATACCTTTTTCGGGAAGATTGAAAATTATTGTATATTTTATTTGTTGTCACCGTCCCTATTAATTGAAACCATTTTTTGTTAAATAACGATCTGATCCTATCGACTGCGCCAGTGCGGTAATTAAGCTTTGAATTGTAACTTGACAGATACTTAGCAAGCTCCGAGACGAGCTGGACGAGTTGACCCTGGGGCTGGACAACACGGCGGAGCTGGTGGACAAGGCGCGCGTGTTCCTCGTGCAGCGAGAGCTGGCGCTGGTCAAGAGGGCGCCCAGCACAGAGGAAGGTCAGTGTACAGAACACAGTATTGGCTACTTTCCTAAAAAAATATATTTAGTCCGTCAGTAAGATTGTCAAATAAGTTTCTGTCAAAAATTTCATTTTTGGTACAAGCTTTTATTGCCGACTGCACTTTTCTGCATACCATCATCAACTACTCATTGAGACGATTCCAAACTCGATGGGGTTGTGTCGTTTTATTACGGAGTTCCTATGGCCACCTTCCAGCTCCAGCATCAGATCAGCTCCATGTCATCATAATATTGCATTGTCATGCGATATACATGTGCATGCTAAATTTCAGATCAATCGGTTGACATGAAGAGGGTGAAATTTCAATTACTAAATTTGACCCAAGAATAAAACAAACGGGGCGAGCTAAATAAAAGGTTGTAAAAATATTGAAGTTCCGCGTGACGTCACAGTATGGTACACTTTTTACCATACTGTGACGTCACGCGGAACTTCAACGGGCTATATCTTCATCATTTTTTGTTTGTATGACAAAATAAAAAATACGTGTTCAATATTTTTACAACCTTTTATTTAGCTCGCCCCGTTTGTTTTATTCTTGGGTCAAATTTAGTAATTGAAATTTCACCCTCTTCATGTCAACCGATTGATCTGAAATTTAGCATGCACATGTATATCGCATGACAATGCAATATTATGATGACATGGAGCTGATATGATGCTGGAGCAGGAAGGTGCCCGTTAAAGTTCCGCGCGACGTCACAGTATGGTACACTTTTTTGCATAATGTATAAGCAATATTTTTTGATAATCTAACTGACGGACTAAATAAAATTATATTTTTTTTACCCAGGAAAGTACCCATTTGCGGCGGGATATTTAGAGAGACACACAAAATTCCCCAATAGTATCACCGGGCGCTCGCGCATCACTTCCACAGCTCTAGTGTATACTCACCCTTATATTCCTCTTCGTCGATCTTCTATGATGACGTCAACTCTAGCACGTGTGCGTCAGGATGGCGGGTGGACCTCGGGAATTTTAATGAAATGTTGAAAGACAGATATTTGATACCTTCTGTGTACCTATAATAAACTTCTGCGTCCCTCTCCTGAAAACGAGCTATCTTCAAAATTAGGCCCACCCGCCATCCTGACCTCAGAATGGCGGGTGGACCTATGAAATATGTACAAACCGTACATTTTATTTCACGATTTGTGTATAATAATTTAGTACCTTATGCTTCATAAAGTTAAAATCGCATAGGCATATACCTACCTATTTTACATATACCAAAGTTCTAAGAATGTTATAACATTTAGTCGCGCCATGATTCGTTCGTGCGACAACTACATGAGTACATACTTGCAAGGAATTCAAGTAAGGTAAAAATCATATTAATTTCAACGTAAATTATATTGTAATTATATTTATCAGCATTGAATAAGCATTTTCAATATGGATATAAGTAATAATATTATGTTGGTTATTTCTTTGTATTTATTAAAATACTGGTGACAGTGGCCGGGCGGCCAACTACGTACTAAGTAATACAAGGATGGCGGGTGGACCTGTTTTGAAGATAGTTCTTATTCAGGAGAGGTACACAGTCTTTTTAAAGGTTCACAGAGGTACACAGAAGGTACCAAATTATTATATACAAATAGTGAAATAAACTGTACGTTTTGTACGTATTTCGAAGGTCCACCCGCCATTCTGACGTCAGGATGGCGGGTGGACCTAATTTTGAAGAAAGCTTGTTTTCAGGAGAGGTACACAGAATTTTACTAAAGGTACACAAATGTACCAAATATCTGTTAACATTTCATTGAAATTCCCGAGGTCCACCCGCCATCCTGACGCTCACCCTAGTACTTATTAATTTCGCTATTGTAAGCTCTCATACAGCTGGCTAAGCCAAACTTGCCCTTGCATGGGTGACGGTAGAGTTGGCCAGTCGTGTTATACGTGTACACGTGGGATACTTTAGGCGTCTCTTTCCGTACAGTACAACAGGTTCACCTACCAACCCAATATCTTATAGGAAAAATGCGCAGATCATGCCCGTCTGTTGCATAATTCGTACGCTTTTATACACGCTGGTGCAATAATCCAATCCAATATCAAGTATATTTATTTGGCCAAGTAACAAAAAACGCCAGCAAATGTTTGTATTGTCGGATCAGGAAGTCAAAACCGATGAATCCAATGACTGGAAACCTTCCTCCGCAGCGGCTTGCCCACCATCGCCGCCCATTTAATTTCACTGGACTTGATTATTTTGGCCCGATTAACTCCACAATCGGACGCAAACAGGAAAAACGATACGTAGCCCTATTTACCTGCTTGACTTCCAGAGCCGTCCATTTGGAACTTGTGCACTCCCTGACGGCTGATTCAGCGATAATGAGTTTACGTCGATTTATTGCAAGGAGAGGTGCTCCCGAAACAATATTCTCTGACAACGGAACTTGTTTTGTTGGTGGTGACCGAATATTACGGGAGTTTTATCAGACAGATGTCAACGATTTTGCTGCCAGCCGAGGAATCAATTGGAGCTTTATTCCTCCCGCTGCTCCTTTCTTTGGTGGATGCTGGGAACGGCTAGTTCGCACCGTCAAAGTTGCACTGAACGCCACCCTACGCGAAAGGGCACCTAACGCAGAAGTACTCGTGACCCTCCTGATGGAAGCTGAGGCCATTGTCAACTCCCGGCCCCTAAGTCACGTTTCTGTGAGTCAAGATGACCAGGAGACGCTGACACCTTTCCACTTTCTAATTGGCACATCCTCGAATCAAGTCCTACCTGCAACCCTTGACGACCGAGACCTTCTTCGTAGAGCAGACTGGAGGAAGGCCTTGAGGTTAGCCGACCATTTTTGGAACCGTTGGGTGAAAGAGATTCTACCTACAATGCAACCACGACAGACAGGCGAAAACAGGGAACGCGACTTAAACATCGGTGACCTGGTACTCATCGTGGACGAAAATCTTCCAAGAGGAACTTGGCCAAGAGGCCGCATCACTGCAACCTTCCCTGGCCGAGATGGCGTAGTCAGGGTGGTGGACGTAGCCACACAGGGAGGCCTTCTTCGTCGGCCCTCCAAAAAGTTGGTCAGGCTAGACGCGTAGGGCTCCTTATTGGCTGGCCCGGCTAGCTTCGTGTGCTTTCGCACACTAGGGGGTGGGATGTTGCGGATGCAACCTATTTTGTACCTTTTTTTGTCTATTATTTTTATACTTTTGGAATGTTTTATTTTGTTTTATCAGTTGTCAATATATTGCTGTCGAAAACAGATTGAGTCGGCTTGGTTTTAATATATTTCCTATAAATAATCACTCCAGCTATACAGTCCATATAAAGGATACATCTAGCAAGTCATGATGCATAATACTTTTCTCTTAATTTAATAATGCACTTATAAAATAGGATAACAATAATGAAAAGTTAGCAAGTCAAATGTATAGTTGAATTACCTACGTACTTAATTTAAAAAAAAATCTTGTTATTCTCTCCAGCTGGGTGGGAGTGAGATCAGTCTTCTTGAACTAACCTAAGAATTCATAGAAGAAATGTTATTGGCCTTTGCCAAATATTTTCACTTGATATCATATTTATATCATAATCATATTTATATCAAACTTGATTATTTTCTTAACAGCAAGTGTAATGATATTTGTTAATTCAGGGCCCAACAATGTGACCAGCAGTCCGCGCGCCGACGAGCACTTGCGACGCGGCGAGAACAAGCGGCGGAGCCTCAGCTCCAGCCTGTCGAACATGTTCGGTCGGCGGCTGTCGGGACACTCGGGTCAGTCTCAACTCAGCCCACAAATATTTCAAGTGGGGGGCCAAAGTGGCGGCGCGTGATAATTTTCAATAGACAAACCGGAGCAAAACAAAGGGCTGTTTTTTGATGATTTACGAGTTTGGTAATACATAGCAAGAAATTTTAGGGAAGCCGGTAGGAATCGGTTTGTATGGGCGCTCCGCCACTGGGGGCCATATTACAGAATTTAATTGAAACTACAAAATTCGTCCGACAGAATTGACAATTGACATGTGAACTATAATGCAGATGCTTTAATGCAGGGCCCTCATGACAAAGCTCAAATCATATATTTCAAACGAATGCCATATGCATATGATAAACATTTTCACTCTTAAGTTCTTGTACAATTGTATTTCCCATTAAGAGAAAGTGAGACTACCGATTGGCAGCGTAACCTGGATGTCTAAGAATAAGAATATTGATTTGCAAAAATGTAGTGGAGTAATTTTTTGGGAGATATGTTCGTCATCATCATCATATCAGCCGAAAGACGTCCACCGCTGGACATAGGCCGGTCCTGCGCCACCCGCATCCAGCGGACTTCCGCGACCTTTACACCACCGAATCAGTCCACCTTGTGGGGGGCCTACCCGCACCGCGCCTTCCGGTACGTGGTCGCCACTCGAGAGATATGTTCGTACATTTCGCTAATGGAAACTTATACTACAATTTATACTTAAGCTCAATGAAAATGGATATAGTTTACATGGAAGTTTTAAATTAAGTATACCCGTTTTCATTTGTCGTATGTCGGTCTAGACTCCTTTCTCTGTTATTAATGTGTTAGCAACACGGCCTTCCTAGCGGAAGGGAGTCGCCAATACACCGAAAAAACTTGCACACCTTCATACATGTTTGTGTACGAAGCATGCTCACTTGGGCGTGTACTTTGACAAAGGGGAAATGGTGCGCATGCCTACTCCCTTCCGTGTTGCTCGAAGGTTTTAAGCTAACCAATATCTGTCCCCAGTGTCCCCATCGCAGCCGCCCAGCATCCAGCACCCCCCGGCCAAGCGGGCCGTGTTCACGCAAGAAGCGTACTGGAACCAGTCCATCGCGCTCCGCTCCATCCTCAACGCCGTGCTGCTAGACGAGTGGCTCAAGGAGCTGGCGGCGCTGTGCGAGGAACACGCGCTGAGGGTCGCCAAGGTCAACTATGAGGACGACATATACTTGAGAACGGTCGGGTTATGACTGTTGGCCAAACGGGGGAAGACGCGTGATACTTCCGTTTGATAGATTGTTAAACCCCTTTAGGGTGGGTATCGGCCAGAAGTGTGCTAAGCTGCCTTCTTCAGCTAGGTGTCAGTTGTATAGGGACACGCCACTCCCTCAGCCATGAGGTCTCCGTCCTTGTATAAGAGCTGAGAGAACTAGTTGCTTTATGCGGGGAAGACTCGCGGCGGCTACGAAGACGACATTCTGATTATGGCCGTTACCTAAACGGGGGATGGGAATGCGTGATAAGTAGGCAGAAAACTAACCCTATTACTGGATGATGAGGTAGCTTTCTGTTCTAGAGGAGTAGTTGAAGAAACTGTGTTATGTTAGGAACATGCCGTAAGCTTCGCCGCGATAGAGTGAAGAAGCGTGATTATTATGTATGACGAAAAGAGCAATGAAAAGTATTAGATGACGATAGTTCACATTTTTACCATCGCTGGGCGACGGCTCACTTCAAGAATTTATAAAAGAGAGAGACTACATATCAGCAAAGTTTATTCTCAACTTACGTTTGCTAAATGTGCCTTCTGTCGAGATTATAAATACCATAAATGTCTGTAAATACACATGACGCTGACGTCATCGTGCTACCACATTCACTCGTAAAACAACCTTACTTCACCAGAAATAAAGTTGCATTTTCGAGCTCGCCCTGAAACGCCCTACGCTAGAGATATGAAGCGATCAAATGTGCACTGAGAGGCTCTAGTATAAGTTTTATCCATACAATTCGTTATCGAACGCGTTTGCGTTTAGTCTCAACTTGTATGGCAACGCGAACAGCGCCTCTGGTGGTAACTATTAGGAACCACGCGTTGCCATACAAATTGAAACTAAACGCAAACGCGTTCGAAAACGTGTATGTATCGATAAAACTTATACTAGAGCTACAGATGTTGGATAAACTTTCTCATGGAAACAATGTACCTTAGTCTCTGGGGATTCATTTGAATTACATAGCCATAGATATATGCTTTGTGTGATGAAGGGATTTTCGAATTTATAGCTGTGCATGCTCAAATGGAAATTATGAATTAGGGGTAAATTAAAATTGGCAGAAAAAAATATGAGTTGTTGCGTCACAGTCTGATTTTGTAAATAGTTAGACTTACTATCCAGTCATGTTACAAACCGTATCTGTGGTTATATGCCTTTATCTACACGGTACATAAATATTAGGAAAATACTAGAATGTAAATGTATGTACATTCATTTAAAATTGGATCGAAATCGCTTTAAATTTTGTATGTTTAATTTAGTAACGATCAAACATTTTATTTTTTAACATTCAGTGATATTGGTTACTGTGTTTTTAATTAAATAATAATATTAATACGTAATAATCACATTTAATTATAAGAGCCTACTTTTATCGAGTAGTAAATGCCATGAAAGTAATTTTGAACTGTGATTTTGTGATGTTCAAAACTGGATAATTTATTGTACATATAATCAGTATTTCATAAATAACTTTAAAGCAGTAGCAGTGTGTGTTTTAACACTTAACAATTATTAATAATAAGATTAAATGTTTCTTAAAACCTTTACATAGTAATATGTCCAATGTCCATGCTTTCTATTGTATTTACTCGTTTTGAAACTTTCATATTTTGACCTTCTTAGTTTTATATTATTATGTTTTATTATTACTTGCAATTGATTAGTTATTTTCGTGAAACGAACATTTTTATTGTGTGTTTTATATTGTTTCTTATAATTTTTATAGTTTGACAGTATTTGTTGCGCAAAGTTAAATATGAAAACAGGACTTTTTGGGGCTCTAGTCCTTGCCTTACATCACGTCCTACCCCGTCCAACGGATACCAAGATCTTTCTAAAGTTATATAAGTGCAATCTATATTTCAAATAAGTATATTATATAACAATGTGTGAGTGTAAATGGTCAGTTTATTTTTATAAAAGTAAGTAGTTCGTGAACACAATTTTTCTACCTGTATAATTTTAACACAAAAATCTTGCTTTTTATCAATTGTTCATTGTATTTGTTACTTTAAGACTCCTCTACACAATGGGGCATAGTGGCCGCGGAACAGGACGCAGTTATGCGGTGGAATGAGATGGAAATATGTCTTTCTCCCTCTCATAGTTGCGTCCTGTAGGATAGGTCATGATGACCGATTGTGAAGGCCTTTAAATCTTTATAGTACAGTCACCGGCATCAATATATCGTCGGGTGACAAGCAAAACTCACTAAGTAACAAATACCTACTTAAATCAAAGGTTGTATCTCGATATCAACTACGTACCGAGATACGAGGTTTTGAAGAGCAGTGACAGTTTTCGATCGATCAAAGGCCGCAAAAAATATCTGACACGCTCTAACGGCTCTAGGAATAGAGTTCTCATCAGATATTTTTGCGCCCATTGTTCCATCATATATTGATGCCGGTGATTGTACAACCAGCATCACAGATAGTGTAGTAATTTGTCACATCACACTCTTATTTTATAAACTGAAGTCCTCTTTAAAACGCTTACAAAACCGATTTTTCTCAGATCATAAGCACATACGCAATTTACGCGCTGATAGAAAATTTGGGGACATTATCGCAGTCTAAAATCCCAACAACGCTTATATTAGCAGTAAATACTTAGCACTCACCTTATACCTTATTGGCTCACAAAAAAAATCCAATAAAATTTAATGTGAAATTTTCTTGTCTTATGATCATGTTATGCTGATTAACTGTGTACCGGTAACGGTTCCTGCTCTGAAGTAGTTACGCTTGCCAATCTGTAACCGTTAACAATACTACCCTGTATATGTACAAGAACCATTTTAATAATTGAATGAGAATACCATAGCCCTGGACGAAACGGATGTCAATAAAATGAATAGAAAAACAGTTTGTTTCATTTCTAGTGCCGTATAAACACTACTATAATTAATTCACCGCGGTAGTGTTAGCATAGTATACCAAACGTATCTGTAATCACAATCAGAGACCATTACTCATCCCTGTATTTGGGGGGTGATAGTGGTCGCTAATGATAGAAACAGGTTGAAGTCGCATCCATACGGTCCTGCAAGCAATACATAGTTGTAACCAAGGCCGTACATCGCCCTATAGGAGACGCAACACTTACGAATTTGTCGGGCGGCCAAGGTAGGTCACAGAAAATCAAGTTGGAGTGACCTTGATATTGAGTTGACCTGGCTGCCGTGCTTCCGAAACGTATCCACACTGGCCGAATCACGCGTCGTCCGGTCCGGCTGATATCGGCCCTTGTAGCGTCTCTCAATCTACTTGGTTGCAGTACGATTACATCCAACCACGCAGTACCTTCTGGATGCGCTTTTAGACTCAAAGCTACGCATGTGCGTTAAAAAATTAAAGTACAATACGGACCATTTTTGACAGTATTGTCATGTTGATAACTGTCAGTTGTCAAATAGAATCGCTCATCAATTCGCGGAAATCCCTCGTTCGTTGCGTCACGCGAAATGTGAAAACAAAATAATTATTCAAATGCTAAAGCGTATAAAACTCAGTGACACAACGCAATAGTCCAACACAAAATATGTCTTCTTTCGTGAACCACAGAAACGAGGCGTCGGTGAGCGTTGACGAGACGACCTCGAAAGAAACTGTAACTTACTACAGAATTACTGTTAGAGTTGGCCATGTGCATTGGAACGTGTTGCATCGCTACAATGACTTTGTGGAAATCCACGACATGCTCGTCTCGAACCACGGAGTCGCCAAGGAACTGTTACCTCCAAAGAAAGTCATACGAAACAAAACACCGAAGTTCGTAGAACAAAGACGGGAAGCTCTGGACGTGTATTTGAAGAATGTTTTCAACTATTTAAAGTTGTCGATGCCGCCTGAATTCGCCCACTTTTTAGACATGCACTTGTATGATATATTTTTCCTGTTGCAAGACTTGGCGAAGACATTGTTTTTGGAAGGAGACAAGTTGTTGGAGAAAGAGAAGTCACATAAATTTAGTCCAATGGAGGTTTGTTTAATTAAAAGTAAAAGGCTAATTACTTTCTCACCTTAAACGTTACATGTAATGTATAGGAGATGAGTGATGCTACATGCTGAAGTTTTTATCAGCCAACTACACCACAGGCACAATGAATAGTCATTAATCTTTCAGTTGAGAAGCCTATTGTTTTAAACATATAGAATGAAGCACAAATAAGTGAGTTATTACTCACTTACATTATTCTACATGTTATTAATTTTTTTTTCTGAGATTTTATATTATTTATAATTATAATAATAGACTAATAAATTCTATTTAACTATTGTTTGTAAGATATATTCAACTTGAATTTTAGAAATCTGCAAATAGAATAGGATCGCGGAGATGCAATTAGTATGCAAAATATATAGATAGGATGCATAACAAACAAAGTCGCTCACCTCACTCACCTTCATACTTATCAATAATATTTCCAAGTTTAATAGTATTGTATCACATTTCATTTGTAATGTTTGAAAGATAGCATTTGAAGCTATTTTATCCTGCTTCATTTATGTTTCAATTCATACTTAAGAGTCCGCAGTAAGCTTGATTCTCCATACAAACATAGTTACACTCTCATTTAAAAACGACTAGCTAGTTTGCTCTGAAACTTTGGACTTAGAATAAGTTAAGTACCAGCATCCAGGTTTGTAATTAGTTTATGTAGCTTCAGGTATATTAGCCATTTATTTCCTTAAATAAGTATAATTACAAGTTGTATATTTATTTATTCCCACAACACAAGCCTTACTGAGCTTACCGTGGGCCTAGGTTGATTTGTGTAAGATTGTCCCATAATATTTATTTATTTATTTATACGAGGGTCAAACTGAAAGTTCTTAGAAAATCAAAAACTGAGCAATCAAGCAACTTATTACTTTTATTATATCTTTTCAAAATAGCCTCCCTTCACATCAATACATCGCTGCATTCGATAGAACCACTGAGAAAAGCACTTTGCCCACTCGTCCTTAGGGGTCTCTTCGACGGCCTTTTGAAACGCAGCCACTGCTTCGTCGGCGTCCATAAAACGTTTTCCTCGAAGTTTTTCTTTATCCACGTTTGCCGTCGCCAAATAGTCGATCGTTTGCTTGGCGGTGTGCGATGAGGCGTTGTCGTGGTGAAGCAGGATCCTACTGCGAGGCCGTTTTTCTCGAACTTTTTCCAAGACAAGTGGTAAACAATTGTTAGTGTACCACTTCGCAGTAACTGTTTTTTGATCCTCTAAAATAATTGTTGCGTAATGACCAGTCCTTCCGAAGAACGAGGCCACCATCTTTTTTCCCACACTTCGACCTCTCTTCACTTTAGTAGGCAACTCCTCGGAAGGAAACACCCACTCAGCAGACTGTCTTTTAGTTTCAGGATCATAACAGTAAATCCAGCTTTCGTCACCCGTAACTACGTCGAACACAGCATTTGAGTTACCTCCATTGAATCTTTGACCCATTTCACGGCACCAATCAACACGACGGACTTTTTGGGCTTCTGTCAAATTATGAGGTATCCACCGGGCACAAAGCTTCCTCACCGCTAAATGTTCATGGAGGATTTTGTGGACTTGACTCATACCAATGGCTAAGCTTGTACGAATCTGCTGATAGGTTACTCTTTTGTCAGTCTCTATCATACGCCGCACAACACTGATGTTATCTTCAGTAGTCGCCGTAGAAGGCCGGCCCTCACGCAGATCATCAGTGAGATCAGTGCGGCCACGTTTAAATTCATTAAACCAGTTGTAAATAGTAGCACGAGATGGGGCTTCATCGTGAAAGGCCA
Organism: Epinotia brunnichana; assembly: GCA_963854355.1. Lineage (NCBI taxonomy): Eukaryota > Metazoa > Arthropoda > Insecta > Lepidoptera > Tortricidae > Epinotia > Epinotia brunnichana. The sequence goes on along the minus strand of OY977936.1, from coordinate 6,734,085 downwards.
ATCGAAGTCTATCATAACTTTCTTGTTGACTTAAATTACATCGAAAGTCGTAAAAAATCATTGCTCGAAAATTTTCTCGCGTTAAATTCATGCTCACGTAGTACACACAATTTTCAATTTGCCGCCAAATCGTAAAACAAATGACAATCGAGTGGAATTCGTACACAAAAATATTAAGAAAGAGTTCCATTTTCAAATTTTGAACTTATTTTTTTATTATATTTATTACAAGTGGCCAGTTCTAAAGACTTTCAGTGTCGCCCTCGTAAGTTTTGTACTAGAAATTTATTTGAGGACCTACTCTATGGGTAAAGGCCTCCTCTGTTCTACTCCACATTTTCCTGTTTTGGGCTTTTGATACCCAGTTTTCATCAGCTACCTTTTTTATTTCATCTAGCCATCTCTCAGGATGTCTGCCTCTTTTCCTTTTTCCGAGAGGGCCATTCCAATATGTTACTCTTTTTTTCCATCTATCCTTATGCATCCGTGCAACATGGCCTGACCATTTCCATTTGATTTTTTGCAGTGAGTTAGAGCATCTATTACTTTTGTTTGTATCCTAATGCTTAAGTTTGTTTGTTTGTCAATGTGTTTTAAGTTAAGAATGCTTCGCTCCATTGCTATCTGGCATGTTTGGATTTTTGTTTCTGTTTTTCTGTTGTATATCCATGTTTGGCTTGCGTATGATAGGCAGGGCAGTAGGCTGGAAGCTTCAGATACCATAGAAAAAAAAATACAGCAAATTTAAGTTTTTCATATAAAACTTGTTTTTGCTGCTTTTCGTTTGTTTTATAAACTGGAGCCCTATAAATTAATTACAGACCTAGATATACCTCATATATATGCAAAGTTTTGTTACAATCCAACTCGTAGTTTTAAAATGAGAACAAAACTCCGTTTGTATGGGAAGGTGAAATTCGGCCGAGCTTACTGCGGAGTCTTAAGCCAGTATGCTCGACTCTCCATACAAACATAGGTTTTTTTCTCATTTTAAAACCACATGCTAGAATAATATGAAACCTTTGATACACAATGGGATCCGCCATAACTAGATCTGAAACTATTTTCTGTTGTTATAAAACTTATAAATATTAATTTACTTTAAAAACAAAGTTTTCAATTCAGTACTCCGCCAACAATTTACCACATGAACTGATTTCCGAGAGCAAATACGTTGATTGTTAGAGAAACTAACCAAATCGCTGTATGTGGGCCGATAATATTTGAGGATTTCCGTTAATTCCTCAAGGATCTCAGAATCACCTTTGGCACTTCTTTGTTTGCTATTTCAACGGAATGATATCAGAATCGGTGACGTACTTTTATAGTTTTAAGTACATCATTGACAAGTTCCACAAGCCATCTGTGGTCTTCATCATCACTTCCACTTCACCAAATTTATGATTTCCGATGTAAATACACGAGTTATAATAGAAAACACCGAAATTACTACACGCGTGCCTTATATATTTGAGGAGTTCCCTCAATTCCTCATAGTTCCCATCATTCAACTGGAGTTTTGAAAACAATGGGACCAACCTGGAAGCATATACTTTCAATTAAAAAAGAATGGTACTTACGAATCGGTTCATAAATGACGGAGTTCTGAGGTACACATATAAAAAAAAAAAAATCCTCCTTTTTATGTTTTTTTTAAAAAATAGAGTGAGTAGAATCTTTTTATACATATATATGACTTATATGGTATTCTTTTAATTCTCCTTACAGTTGCATGCAATAAGTGAGCGTTTAAAAATGGCCTGCCCACCGACAGAAAAACTGGACCAAATGTACGACTTCAGCCACATTCTGGACTACTGCTCCCAACTCCGGGCCCTGAACATCGAAGGCAGCTACGAGAAGCTCGGCACCAGTAACATAGTCCCGAATGACCTGCACTTTGACCTGATACCATTCAAGTCACTACAGGAGCTGACCATACTTGGTGTTCCTATGGGCTGTATTCAGAGTGTTGGTAAGTTTAAAAGCTATCAATATGAATCAAATACTTTTGCCCTGTATATACTCAAAGGCGTATTAAAAGGTGTCCTTCTCTGAGATTTATACCGTTTTAAATTGGAACAGAGCTGCATGTATTTTGTTTCATTGAATTTTTAAACAAAACAGACTTCTATATTTCCTATTATAGTTCTTATCTTCTTAGTCAATCCCTCATGAGTGAGGATCGTGACTGCATGCTGTTGCCCTTCATGCAGTTTGGTTCCTCGTCAAGTGGACTGCATGGAAAAAACTGCCTTTTACAGCCCTGCATCAGTCTAGCGCACTGGAATCCTTCCTCTAGCGCGTTTGCCTTTAGTACTAGCGGTACACCGCGAAATTCAGTAAAATGCTGCAAATGGTCTTAAAAGCATGAAAATCAAAATAATTGATCTTCAGTCCATATAAATCAAACTAGCAGCGTTGACATTGTAACTCGTTCCCACTTGCGGTATTGTCTATGCAAGCATCCTTGTCACTCATTTGACAATGAATTGTGCATGTGTGTATGAATCCCTATATTTCTATACTGATTTACTATTAGTGGTAGTGCTGCCTCTGGCGGCAGAACATTGCAGTAATGTTCCCTATTGACCCGTATAACGCACCAAAAAAATAAAGGAGCGGAATTATGACGTCATTTTTTTAGGGTTCCGTACCTCGAAAGGAAAAAACAACCCTTAAGGCAGTGTTTTTCAACCTGTGGGTCGCGACCCCCAGGAGGGTCGCGGCTACTGGGATTCTTACTATAGGGGGGTTGCGTCATGAAAAAGATTGAAAAACACTGCCTTATAGGATCACTTTGTTGTCCGTCCATCCGTCTGTCAATACCCTTTTTCTCAGGAACGCGTTGAGGTATCAAGCTGAAATTTATATCAAATACTCAGGTCTACTGTCCCTTGGAGCTGTGAAAAAATCAAACGTCTAAGCCTACGCAATCAAAAGATACAGCCGTTTAAGCCGCAAATATTCGAAACTCGCAAGGGAATCAAAACCTACAGGATACTTCCCGTGAACTCAGAATCTTGAAATTGTGTACGAAGCAACGTCTTATAACACAGATAAAGGAAAAATTGCGAAAATTGTAAAATTTTAGTTACATCAAAGAAAATTTAATGTCCAGTATAAACTGACACGCACTAAGTATGTGAATACATACTTAGTGAGTGTCAGTTTATAGTGGACTTGTTTCTATTGTACGGGGTGGTCTGGAACCATCGGTGCGCAAGTCTGACTCGTACTTGACTGGTTTTTTTTTTGAACCCTATCATGTTTGATATCAAATGAAAGGGCTTTCTGAGCCGGTTCTAAAAATACGAGTATATTACATTAGTACATTTCAGTCACATTTTTTCATTAAAATAAAAAACATTTTCATAACATACCAAGTTTGGCTTCCTCCAAATACGATACGGTTGAATATTTTTTTGTAAAACATACAGTCAAAGAATTTAATTTCCTACCCATTTAGGACTATTTCAAAGTGACACTGTAAATAAAATCATAAGAAGTCTCTTACGTTTTGATTGATTACGTCACTTTGACAAAGTCCAAAGTGGGTAGGAAATTAAATTCTTTGACCGTACCTCATGAACGCATGATATGTCCAAAGAAACAAAGAGTCCTTTCCTGGCAAATGCCTCCCAAAATGTCTCCCATGGTGATTCAATTATTATAGTTTATTAAATTTAATTGCCAATGCAACGTATGGTGAATGTCAACTGTAACGTTCTCAGGTACCCTCCGGGACACCCTGGTCCGCTTGTCAGTGCTGGTGGCGAGTGTGGTGTCCATGAATGAGTTTCTGCTTGTGGACATACTTCATAAGGACCCCTCCAGCATAGCCGACACTGTGGTAAGCCTTTTATTGTAATATATATATCATATACATTACATATAGCCCAATCCGATGGACCGACCAAATCTGCACCAACCTCAATACTAAGCTCCACGAGGCTGCGTGTTTCCGAAAACAGACAGACTTGACGAAACATCATTAAAGACAGGTCAAGTTCAAGACTTTCAGCATTGAGGATAACGATGCATGGAGGGGGCAACATATTTATTTATTTATCGTATGACGGTTACACACTGGTACATATATGTATTCGTATCAATGTCGCTGATAGAGTTCCAGTGTGCGCTGCGAGGTTCAGAAGGAACAGTGCAGCTGCCGAGTTTGTTGTTCTTTTAGCACCACCCGGAGGTCACGTGTAGGGTTTCTAGGATTACTCCTACGGACGTAGAATAACAACGACCTCCCAAATACATATATTGACGTGTCACATCAGACCGACACGCCACGGGTAGTGCTGATCTGTCCCCCGCCACACTTAATTAATCTAGAGTGTGTATGAAGAACCCGCTGCTGCAAATATCATACGTTTTCAGGCATTTTTGTTGAAACTTTGTGGGATTATTAGGGAGACTAGTCCCGGTTCCTCTGCTTTCCTTATTTCTATAGTTTAGTACTCGTAAAGCTAGCTATGTGAAGCAGCATTTTAGCCTATACTTCTTACTAACTGTACTCTGGGTCTATAGAATAATGATGCTTGATACGGACGTCCTGCGACCTTGCGCTCTCGCTGCTGCTCACTAGTAATCTGTGGGAAGATATATAGTCAATCAATTACGTAATTTAAATAAATAAATATTAGGTGACTATCTTACACGATTCGAACTAGCCTCACGGCGATATATTTAATCATCGAGCAACACGGTCTACCTAGCGGAAGGGAGTCTTACAGGGAAATATTACAGTTAAATAATTCTGTCATTTCTTGCGGGGCCGGGGTTTTTAATAGATTTAATTACTTAAAAATACATAGAAAACATCTAAGACTTTTTTTTTCTCTTTATTGTTTTAGGAACATTTAATCACTTAAGGTTACGTCAGTTCCATTGTACCTTAGCCTAAATTACTAAAGCTATGTATATCTACCTACGTATTAGTATTATATTGCATAAGGTATTCTAGCACAAATAAATATATCAATTTGGCTTCTTCTGAGGTCGGGGCCGCTAGTATACACTGAAATGCACCTACATCTAACTTATTAAGATTGAGTGATGTGATCAATACTTGCCTATGGCTTTCATTCCGGGCACACTCCGTCAATATGTGTTGAACATCTTCTAACATGTTACAAAATCCAAGACTTAAAAACAAATATTCATGCTCATCAGTTGGGGCGGAAAGGTTCTCGAGTGGCGACCACGTACCGGAAGGCGCGGCGTGGGTAATAGGCCCTCCACAAGGTGGACTGATGACCTGGGGGGCAATCACGTAACGCACCGAACGCGCGTCGGTACAATTTAACTGTCAATTTTCCATATAAAAAGTGACATTTAGACCTACCAGACGTTCGTACAATGCGTTACGTATCGATCGACCTACTGGTAAAGGTCGTGGGAGTCCGATGGATGCGGGTGGCGCAGGACCGCCCATTGTGGCACTCTTTGGGGGAGGCCTATGTCCAGCAGTGGACGTCTTTCGGCTGCTCATCAGTCATCACACAAATATTTGCCCTCACCCAAGGAAGGTAAAATATATTTAGTTTACCTTCCAGTAAGCTGAACCATATTGCAAACATATTATTAATAAAGCATAATATTGGGGACAATCTTACACAAATCGACCTAGTCCCAAACTAAGCAAAGCTTGTAATATGGGTACTAGACGAAGATAAACATACTTATATAGATAAATAAATACTTAAATACATAGAAAACATCCATGACTCAGGAACAAATATTCGTGCTCATCACACAAATAAATGCCCTTACCGGCATTCGAACCCAGGACCTCTTGCTTCGTAGGCAGGGTCACTACCAACTAGGCTAAAGCGGTCGTCAACGACCGTCGTCGTCGTCGTCGTCGGCGGTATATGATGTAACAAAGGCCGCAAAAATATCTGATCAGATCACAACTCTATTCCTAGAGCCGTAAGAGCGTGTCAGATATTTTTGCGGCCTTTGATTCATCATATATTGATGCCGGTGGCTGTACAATGTTAAATCAACCTACAGGTAAATTATTTTAGACCGCTTTTAATACAAATATGGAACAGGTAATACATGTTCATTTATTTTATGATTAAAGTTGTTTTGCCAAGAAATGTGCTACAGTCGAGTTCGAAAATATGTGCACGGAAAAAGTGATCAAAAATATGTGAACCCGACTTTATTGTGAAGGGCGTAAGGTTGCTCAGATATTTTCGAACCTTTGGGAACGTACGTATATTTATGAACTCGACTGTACCAAATAATATACTTTCTGCGGCAGGGATTCAAGTTTCCGGTTTCAGCAATAAAGTTTTTATTACTAGATGTAACTTTGTACGCAATTGTTAAAGGTAGAAAACCAAATAAAACAGTTCGTCAACTGAGTTCAGTTAATATTTTTTTTCCTATTATACGAAACATTGGCTATGATTATACGGATCATACGTATCTCAAGACACCTTTTAGATAAGTCATACATAAGCAAAAAGTTTAAGCTTGCATAATTAATAGTACAGCAAAACCCAAGTAATAAGGCGCGCGGATTAAGCAATAATAGCCTTTCGGTCAACGAATTAAGTGCTTTGACGCGCGCCATATTAGGGCATTTTTTATTTTTCTTGTACCTTGATGTTTTTGGCGTGTCCAGTGCCTTTGACACTCTACAAATACGAAATACGTTGAAAAATTGTACTTGTAGCGATTTTAAAACGTCAATAATATATCTAAATCGTATAAAATCCCAAAAAACCTATCATTTAGCATTAAATTTACCACATTTTCTTGGTTTTTCTGGCTGCCGACCCTCGATTTTTGCCTGTCCACCTGCGGAAAGCTAACTTCAAGTATCGATTCGAAGTATTAGGACCTGTATATTGTGCCTGGAAATACTTGTTTCTGATAGTGGAAAACATGAATTTTCTTAAATCAACCTTATATTTATCTCGCTAAAGTATTTTTTACATAATAAACTAAAATTAATCTTGTCCAGTGATTTTGGAAAAGTGGACATGTCCACATTCCGTTACGATGATTTTGTGGGAACGAGGTATTTTTATTACCAAATCAGGTGTTTATTTTCATCTAGCATCACATACCGTTACGTAACATCATTCGTTTTGTTTAAAAACTGTCAGTAGTGGCTAGAAATCGCGCGCGAACGGTGCGTCGAGCGGTGGACCCAAAAACTAGTGTCCTGGTTCCGTTACGAGATTACGAAGGTTCCTATAATTTTTCTGCTAATGCGACTCAATTATCTTAATCTGTCATTATCATTAACCATGATTTCAGTAAAATACTTTTACAATTGTTAAAAACAGTATATTAAACACGTGTTTTAATCTGCGAAGTATTCGTTCGTTATGTCCATTCCATTACTATTTGTATGGTAAAGTAGCCCTCTTAAGTAATGGAATGACGCCTATTCAAATAAAATGGTACACTTTAAAAACAAATGCCCATTGGGTCTTGCTGTAACTGCAGATTAAACGCAGTAATGACATAAGCAGGCATTGAATGATAGTGTGGCACGCTTCCGTGAGTCCGTTCATCAAGGTCGGTAAATAGGTCATACGGGTACTACGCAGATTGCGTTATCGGAGTGTGGTCAATGGCACGTATTATATATATATCACGTATATCACAATATTAGTATCGCAAATATTGACGTTATTGAAGCAAAATGTCCATAAAATGTTGAATATCGCCCTTTTAGCTTTTAAGGTTGTGCCCTAAAGGAACATGGGGTCCGCTTTGCCACCTAATCCCAAGATTTAGCGTAGGCACTCGTTTTACGAAAGCGAATGTATATCGTGATAATAATATTGTCATAAAGATATTGCAATAATACTGACTGTGTAGTCGGTGCCAATTGTCATTGCAGTGCACACGGTAACCGGTAAGTTGATTGAATAATGCGATTAACGGATTACTTGTAGGGATTAAGGAGTTACTCTTTTATACGTATGACTATCGTTGCTACGTTCTTGCGAACATTTACTATTTAAGGTGGTTCGATTGCCATACAAAACGTTATTTGACATTCGCAGGCTAACGGCGTAGTATTTTAAGAAACTTATGTAACAAACTTTCATAGATTGTCTTCCCATTTGCGCCAAATTCCCCCTTTCCTAGAATAAACTTGTATAAACTAGATTAATTTGAGAAATTGGTTTGGTACGTGATATTTTGGGAAAACTACTTTTCCCAAATTAATCTAGTTTATACAAGTTTATTTTAGGTAAGGGGGAATTTGGCGCAAATGGGAAGCCAATTGATGAAAGTTTGTTACATAAGTTTCTTAAAATATCACGCCGTTAGCCTGCGAATGTCAAATAACGCTTTGTATGGCAATCGAACCACCTTAAACAAATGTAAAAGTTCCGACACAGACAGCATTCTGAGTCTTATTGCTAAACTTGAAACGAAAACTTTATAAGACACAAAATCGTGAGAATGTATGAAAAGTTACTTACTGGTTTTGTGCCTGCCTTCATAATAATACTAAGGAAGCGTGGAAGAGATCCCTTAAAGGCATTTGTACAAATGTTAAAAAAAAAACTCCTGCTATGTTGTACTTGTTTTTTTTTGTGCAATAAAGTGTTTAATTAATACTACTACTACAATTACTTAGTAAAGATCATAAATTACAAATTAATATACTGACAGATTTTATAGACTTATGGATATACTAGCTTTTGCCCGCGACTTCGTCCGCGCGGAACTCGTTTATAATTTTCTCCCCCCTTTCCACCCCCTTAGGTGATGAATTTCCAGATAAAAACTATCTTTAGTAAGGATTCTTTGGGAAGGCCCCGGAATTCAAAGTATCTCTAGACTACACCAAATTTCATCTCAATCGGTTCAGCGGTTTAAGCATGAAAAGGTAACAGACAGACAGAGTTACTTTCGCATTTGTAATATTAGTATGGATTGTATGAAGGAAAGGGTCATTATGGCTAAGTTGCATGATTTTATAGATTAGCTTACTCTGAACGCCTTTTTTTACAAAATAGACTCCGCCGCAAACTTGGTTTCTATGACCCGCCTCACCATAATAGATGCAGATGTAGGGTTTTTCAGTATTATTTTGCATATTTTCATATCACACGGCCGTAAGGAACTTTTCTACTAAACCGTAGGACTAAATTAACTGACTTGTGTAATTTAAATATTTTATATTAAAAATAAAGACACGTCAACAAAATGTTACATCTAATAGTTTTCAAAATAGCCATAATAAAACGTCTTTTTTACCCCGTTTTAGAAAACATCTTCGAAACTACCGCCATAAGGTACCTTTACCCTTGGAACGTCACATGCATATATTTACCTATGTAATGTTCCTATTCCCCAGAACTCCCAACTACCGCTATACCGTAAATGGGTTCCATCCAATTTTTCACCCCCTATTTCACCTCCTTGGGGAATGCTCCAGGACTCAAACTATCTCTATACCAAATTTCATCTAAATGGGCTACATCCAAATTTTCACCCTCATTTCACCCCCTTAGGGGATGATTTCCGGAATAGAAACTATCATATGTCCTTTTCCAGGACTCAAACTATCTTTCAACCAAATTTTATCAAAATGTGTCACAAACAAATTTCCACCCCCAATTACACCCCCTTAGGGGATGATTTTCGGGATAAAACTATCCTATGTCCTTCCTTAACCATCGCTATACCGTAAATGGGTTCAATCCAAATTTTCATCCACCATTTCTCACCCCCTTATGTGTTCCCCTTATTTCCTCCTTTCATGTGTTCCGGAATAAAAATTATTATATGTTCTTTCCTTGCACTGAGACCTCTCTATACCAAATCTCATCTAAATGGGTTGTATCGAAATCTTCAACCCTCATTTCACCATCTCAGGAAATGATTTTTCGGGATTAAAACTATGCATTGCCCTTCCCTCGGACTCCTTCTATCTCTTTACCAAATTTCATCTATATGGGTTTGATCCAAATTTTCACTCCCTATTTCATCCCTGAGGGGATGATTTTCGGGATTAAAACTATCCGTTGTCATACTCCGGGACTCAAACTATCGTTAAACCAAATTTCATCAAAATGGGTCACAAACAAATGTTCACCCCCAATCACACCCCCTTAGGGGATAACTTTCGGGAGTAAACTATCCTATGTCCTTCCCCAAGACTCCAACTCGCTATACCGTAAATGGGTTCCATCCAAATTTTCATACCCCATTTCACCCCCTTAGGAGATGATTTCTGGACTAAAAATTATGTTAAGTCCTTAAGTCCTAAACTCTTAACTATCTCCATACCAAATTTCATTTAAATCGGTTCTATCCAAATTTTCACCCCTCATTTCACCCCATCAGGAGATGATTTTTCAGGATGAAAACTATGCATTATCCTTCCCTAAGACTCCTCGTATCTCTATACCAAATTTTAACTAAATGGGATTTATCCACATTTTCATCCCTATTTCATCCCCTTGGGGGATGATTTTCGGGATTCAAACTATCCATTGTCATTCTCCGGGACTCAAACTATATCTATACCAAATTTGGTCTAAACGGAGTCCATCCAAAATTTCACCCCCCATTTCACCCCCTTAGGAGTAGATTTCCAGAATAAAAACTACCCAATATCCTTCCCCAGAAATTAAACTACCTCTAAACCAAATTTTATCAAAATGGATTACATCCAAATTTTCACCCCTCCATTTTACCCCCCAAAGGGAAGATTTTCGGGTTAAATACTATCCTATGACCTTTTTCGGGACTCAAACTAATTTTATGTCAAATTTCATCCAAATCGGTGCAGCGGTTTAAGTAGCTCCATACAAATTTCCACCCCCCATTTTATCCCCTTAAGGGTTGATTTTTAGGATAAAAACTACCCTAAGTCCTTCCCCAGGACTCAAACTATCTCTATACCAAATTTCATCTTAATCGGTTCAGCCGTTTTCACGTGATGCGCGGTCAAATAAACAGACAAACAGATAAACAGATAAACAGACAAACAGACAAAAATTCTAAAAACTGTTGGAACGTGTTCTGTTATCGATTTTAAGTATCCCTAGCCAATTTTTTTTCGAATATCTTCCATGTACAGACTTTCGACCCTCTTCAGCTTTATTATATGTATAGATATAATTTCAATTTTCCCTTTACAGAAATGGAAAAAACTGTCAATAGTGAATTTTGCGAGCAACAACATAAAGGACATGGACTGGGCGATCAAGCTCGTGCCAAAGCTGCAGCACCTGAGCTTGTCTTCGAACAAGCTCGGCGAGCTGTGCGACGTCTCCTGTCTGCACGAGCTCAGGGTCCTCAACTTATCCATGAACAACTTCCAAATTTGCGAGAGCTGGCACTCAAAAATAGGTAACATAGTCAAAATGAACCTTTCACAAAACAAGGTAGAGTCCCTCCAAGGATTCTCCAGACTGTACTCCCTAGAAAGTCTAGATTTAAGCTGCAACTGTGTCACTGATGTTGAAGAGGTCCAGCATATTTCCAAGCTTCCGTGTCTAGAGTATCTCTGGCTCACCGCTAACCCTGTGGCGTCTACCGTGGATTATAGAGTTAAGGTTTTGGAGCAGTTCAATACGAGGATGGAGGAGATTTGCTTGGACAATGAGAAGGCTTCTGGTAAAGAGCTGGATACAGCCAGGGTGCTGCAAGCTTTGAGGGTGGTGAAGGAGGGAAAGACTCCTAGCTTCTTGCAGAACAACAACACTACGCACTGTTTTAATAGGAGTTGACGATGATGATTTTAAGTAGACTAATTGTTTTAGTTTGTAAAGAAATCTTGGTGGAAAATAGGTAGCTACTATAGCTTCAATATATCGCCCGGGGTCCGCTTTGACACCTAATCCCAAGATTTGGCATAGGCACTAGTTTTTACGAAAGCGACTGCCATCTGACCTTCCAACCAAGAGGGAAAACTAGACGTTATTGGGAATTAGACCGGTTTCCTCACGGTGTTTTCCTTCACCGAAAAGCTAACGGTAAATATTCCGTACATAAGTTCCGAAAAACTCATTGGTACGAGCCGGGATTCGAACCCACGACCGCCGCTTGCATGCCTGAACCACTAGGCTACCATTCAATGTGTGGGATTTTTTTTTATGAAACAGTTTCTGTTGAAATTGACATTTAATCATTATTTGACTTTCGTCTTTAATGATATGACCTTTAATCCGACATTCTTCGAATTAAAGTTTTAAAACTGGACGAACATATAAAAAAAATTTTTTCGAACTTTATAAATAACCTCTACGACTTGATGTATTTTGGACTGTGTTATTCCTATTTTATATTTTACGTCACTCTTACCCTGACGCTAAACCGGTGTAAATATTGTAATCTCGTTGTAATGTGCGTGATAATAAATAAGCATATAACTATACAATCAAGAGCAATGAAAACGGTCCAGGTTTGGAAATTCGGTACTAAGAGCACCCGTTTTCAATGTTTATAACTATAATTTATGTATTCTTAGGGACTGCTATAAATATTATAGCAAGTAAGTATAACAGCAATAGACTCATATGAGGCCTTGTTGGAGTAGTTTTCGTGACAGTTTAAGGCCCCAGCGCACGTTGGGTTTCCAGATCAGATTGTATGACGGTTTTGGATCAGAACCGATACTATAAAACGCTTCGTTCGTTCGTTCGTCTATCTCTATCTCTGTCGCACTTGTAAATTCAAGCGACAGAGAGGGAGATACTGCGAGTTTCGACTTTTGATTTTCGTGGTAGTGCCGCAGGCAGTTTGAGCGTTGTCAACGGTTTTCAAATCACAGCGCTCAAATGCGGCAATGGGGCTATTCCCAGCTGTTACCACTAATGTTAGTTACTATCAACATTTTAATGATCAGCTGGCAATGGTCCAGAAATGGCATTTGTTACCAGTGAAGTGGTAACAACTTTGGTCCATATATTACGTAATATTTTTTGTCGATTCTTGCCCCCCCCCCCCCCCTTGCCCTTTTTAGAATAATAATAAGACTACTTTCAAAAAAAGGTAATGCTTAAATGTTTGTCGAATGAAAGTGAAAGCGACCACTAAGAACATAACTTTAGTACCGCTTTTAAAGTGGATTGTGTGAAAATGTAGAATCATTTGATATACGTATTTGAATGTCGCTATATAATGTAAGCGTAGCCTTAACTTGTAAAGGGTCAATGTTGCCTTATCAGACCAATTTGATCCAAATAATGTCTTATCCTATCCTATTACACTGACTGAAATAATTCGTCGAATGACGCTAAAAAATAAATAAATAAATAAATATTAATTGGTTTTGTGTAAAAAGCAACAAAATAACTACCCGGCCACAATATCTGTGCACCTCGCCGCGTGACGTCACATGGGCGTTCTGGGTACGGTGTGGAGCGCATATTGCAAGCACGGAAGGGTAAAAGGGGAAGCGGGAGGTACAACAGTATGTTATGTAGGAATTTTTTGCTTCATCATCATCATATCAGCCGAAAGACGTCCACTGCTGGACATAGGCCTCACCCAAAGAGTGCCAAAATGACCGGGCCTGCGCCACCCGCATCCACATTTTTTGCTTGTATATTAGTTAGGTATTGATCTAAGCAAACATTTTATTTTTGTTAAAGTGCACTCATAAGCGAATTCCATTTATATTGCGAGGCTGCGGGCTCCCGAGGTAAGGGCCCCCCACACTACCGGCGTCTTGTGAGCGTTCTTATACAAAACTGTGCGTTGCGTCGACGCGGCGTGTGTGGGGGGGGGGGGCCCTAAGTACGGTGAGCGTCACAAGGGGCTGAACACCTTTGTACTGTGTCGCATTGAACGTCATGTTAAACTGCCAAATGAAGTTGTCAAACGAGTGAAAACGACAAGGTACTTAGGTGTTCAGCAACTTCTGACTGTACGCGGAGTTCGAACAAACCCTGCAAGTTAATGAAAGTCGCATCGCGAGTTTTTGTATTGTGTAATGGGGAATGGATGAAAATTTTAGAAACGCCTGATTTTTTTTGGTGATTGGAATAACCTTCCTTAGCACCAGAAAAAAGTAGCAGACTTTTCAGATGCGTCAATTATTTTTGAAAAATATAAACAGTTTCCTCACTTACGTTTTGTGGTTAGGACGACGAATGAGACAATTTCCTTGATCCGTCTCATATTACATAAAAATATCATAAAAATATCATAAAAATCCGTGGTAAACTGACACTGGCAATGATATTGACAGCTGCAGCAGCTATATTGGTCATTGCCAGGGTCAGATATTTAAAATATTTTTTGTAATATGAGACGGATCAAGGAAAGTGTCTCATTCGCCGTCCTAACCACAAAACGTAAATGAGGAAACGATTTATTTTTTTCAAAAATAATTGACGCAGCTGACAAGTCTGCAACTTTTTTCTGGTGCTAAGGAAGGTTATTCCTATCACCAAAAAAATAATCAGGCATTTCTAAAATTTTCATCCATTCCCCATTAGGGCCGTAGGGTCTCACGACGAACGCACTGCAACCCTCCTCTCCTTGCCACTTGCTCTGGGGGTTGATGAGGTTTTCTCAAAAAAATGCCACTATTAATCGTGGATTTTTCCAGGAGTTTTATGTCTCCACTCAGAATTAGGAGCTCTTTCGATTCTGGTAGGACAATAAAATGTCCCAATGGTATTTTTCCTATTATGTTACCATTTACCATATACTTTGTACACAATAGGAAAGGTCAAAAATATATGAAAACATTGGGACCCTATTTTTACTTTTAGGATGGAAAGAGATAGCGATTCTGAGTAGAAATAACATAAAAGTTGCAGAAAATCTCGGAAAAAATGTCGTTGCATTTTTTTTAGAAACGGTCTGATAGCTAAAGGCTGCACCCCGCCACTAAGGCCACTTTGGTGAGTATGACCCCTTCCCCAAGACTAGCTCCCCTAACACGGCATGTTTATCCCCCGACGCAGAAAGAGGGGAGTTATACGTATAAGTTTGATTTGTGATTTGAGTTTGTCTATATGTGGTATCGTAGCACCTAAACCGAATGCACCGGTTTTAATACGGTTTTTTTGTCCGAAAGCTGACGTGATCGAAATAGTTCTTAGCTATGTTTCAACAAAATCGATTCAGCCGTTTTTGAGATATTGAACTTTTAAATGAAAATGTCGGGGGTTTGAAGAAGTTTGAGTGAAGCTGGTAAAAATTTATTGATGAGGATAAAATTATATCGGCACTTTGCTGTTTTTGCCTAATAATTTTGAACGTTGTTGTTGTTGACGTGAAACTGACTAAGTATGTAATAGATCTAAGTATGTAAATGCTTAATAAGCGTGCTTTTGTATCTATATATTAAAAAAAACTAATTATAATTTTGTGGTAGTCATTTGTAACTTGATCGTGAAAAAGGTAAGAAGAGAATAAAGCCGCATTTTCATTCGTCGATACTACTTCCTCATGCGAATGCTGTCGTTTTTACCTTAAAGCAGAAAATAAGTACCTACCGCACGAATAGCCTTGTAGTTTTATAGTATTAATAAATGTGAATAAGCCTTTATGTTGTCTTTAAAGAAAGTGGGCTTGAAAGACGAATGACCATTAATTGATTTAAGAATAAGAAGTATTGATTTGTAAGTATTATACCTACTTGTGATTAATATGGTAATTATATAATGGAAAGATATATTTTGTAAAGAATTGTTTAATTTATTATTAAAATTTGTTTTAACGTTGTTGTGAAGTTTTATTTCAACCACTTAAGACGACATGATGGATGTACAAAAATATTTGGACTCAAACTTACAAGTCAGATTAGACCTAACAGACAGGATTCCATTTTATTGGCATAATTTTATGACAGGTAGGGAGTTCTTATATCGATAAATTCAAGTATCGATGCTTGTTCTTTGGTTTTGTTTGTAAAAATGTTTTAATTTAGTGTAGAAATGAAACAAAAAATAACGTAATACTTACTCTTCTTTTTTTCGATCAGTATCTCCGTTTTGGCTGATAAATCTATTTCAGGTGGCTAAATGATATCTGTGGAGGCAATAACTAATGCTATGTGTGAACTTCATACCTACTCGTCTTCAGAACAATACTTACAAAAAACACACAATGATCAGTAGTATATGAAAAAAATATCGATAATTGAGTTTATCGATATAGGAACTCCCTACCTGTCATAAAATTATGCCTTCTGGAATCCTATGGCTGCAGATGACAATGCAATATTATGGTGCAATAAAGCTGGTCTGGTATGATGGAGATAGTAGGCGGCCTTATAAACTCACAGACTACCTACCTAAGAACTCATGATAATAAATTACTTTTCTCAAACATGCAATGAAATATTCTCTTTACGTTCCTTATAATAGACTCGGAAGTATCCTTTTTCGGGCGCAGCATCTCGAGGCAGCCTGAAATGGGATTTTATACAACTTTTCAGGCCTAGGCCTGCAAAGTAACTTTTAAATTTTCATTCCACTATTTGTGCATCATCACGGCATTCAGCCATTATAATTAGACATGCCTCGGCGTGAAAACGATTTGTTGTATCTCTATACCTACTTGGCCGGAAATTCGTGTTTTCCCGGCCTCTGATGTAATGTACTATTCCACAAATAAATTACTGTTTTGTTAGTAATTTATTTTTCACTTCTCATGCTCGCAAAGTTCGCCTTTGTGCTGGAATGTTGGTATCACGGAATAAAGAATCCATTGGAAGTGGTGAGTGGGCGTTCCCGTGTCGCCGAACATGAGCGTAAATTCGCATACTTCTTGCACAGATTATTGTCAGTCACCTGGCAACCGCACACGGCGTATGACATGAGTAAATATTTGTTTATTGTAGGAAAATGCCGTATTGCTCTGTTAGAAGCTGCTCAAATAGCAGCACATTAAAAAACTTGTCTCATGGAGATATTTCCTATCATCGGTAAGTATTGTTTTAGAATTCGTACATAAAAATATTAAATTTTCAATTTCACAGACACAATTTGCATCTGTTGTCAAGGAAATATCAATTCTATTTCTCTAACAATGAAGTTCATAATCCTGTGCATAATTTCGCTACTCGGAACGAGGAATGCACGTCAAATGTCCAGAAGGTTCGCTACTCAAATGCTGTGGCTAAGGTCTATAACTATTATCGATAATACGATAACTCAAAATGAAAAGGATTAAATTTATTATTTATGTATATAATATCTGACTATTATGTCATATAAAATAAAATAACTATTATAATCTTATAGTTTTCCTAAATAAACAAATGCAAAGGAAAAAAGGACTGATGCCACGGGGAGAAAGGATTGGTTTCCGCAACGATTGAACACCATCTGTTCGGAACATTTTGTTGAAACAGATTTTTGGGTTTCGCCAAAAGGAAAACGCTTCATTCATGAAGCTTCAATTCCCACTTAAGTGGCAGTAGGCGGGGCACATTGCACGTAGAACCGATGGCCGTTGGGGTGAAAAGGTTCTTGAGTGGAAGCCGCGGCGTGGGTAGGCCCCCCACGAGATGGACTGATGACCTGGTAAAGGTCGCGGGAGTCCGCTGGATGCGGGTGGCGCAAGACCGGTCATTTTGGCACTCTTTGGGGGAGGCCTATGTCCAGCAGTGGACGTCTTTCGGCTGATATGATGATGAACTATAAATGTCACCTACTAACTAACTATATTATTAACAAGATTTTATTGGAAACAATTTGTAACTAAGTCATTAGTAACCTAAGTCTAATTAGCTTTAATATTTAATGTATAAATATCATAAAAATATCGATATACAAAATTATACCCACATCCCTATTCCGTTATGGCAAAATAGTCGTGTCATCATACGCATTTCGCAGTACATGCGACTTTTTGGTTTCAAGCGTATAGTTTTGAAAACACTGCCATCTGGCGTCGAGTAGCCGAACCACCACGTCTCTTGCAAGTCTTGCAACGCAGGTGGTAACGGAAGTAAGAAATATTTACTTGACACTCTAAATTAGACCGTAAATTTATACTAGTTAAAGTACCTTTTGCATATAAAATTTGCTACCCTTTACAACTTATTGCCACAGTACATTTTAACAAATCAAAAGCGTATTGCAATTGTGTGTTCGTGTTTTATTGAAGTGCGGTTGTATGCGTGCGGCGACACTGGTTCTCTAGGAAAGTCAGTTGAATGCCACTTCCAATGGATTCTTTATTCCGTGGTTGGTATGCTGCACAAAATGTCACTTTTATGCTCTACAGCACGGCTATCACAAGACGGCCGCGACATACTCTCGAGCTCTCTCGCACTATGCGTCTCTTTCTGAGTGGTCTAATAAAAGAGAGACGCATAGTGCGAGAGAGCTCGAGAGTATGTCGCGGCTGTCTTGTGATAGCCGTGCTGCACAAAGTAAAATTGATTTAAAGACTAAGATAATCGGGTCTAACAGCCACACACAATAAAACATCGTAGAATAAACTTGTCATTTTATTTGCTTTAATAAAACGTGAAATTTTAATTGTCACGAAATCACATTCCCGCATAGTGGGCGATATTGATATTGTATTGATATTGTACTGAAATCCATCCCGCACGGGCTTGCTTTAATAAGTTTCACATCCGTGTTTTCCATTACTAAATTAATAAAAACATAAAATAGGAGTCAATTATTATTTTTAAACGTAGGTATTGAACCATTAAATGGCTTGGCAGTATGAAGTTCCTAAGTATATATTATCACGTCTCGAAAATTAAACATAAAAATTTAAAAAAGTTAACTCGGCCATAAATTAGCCATTTAACCCCTCGACTAAACTATCCACCCTCGCCGGTGGCTCGGGTGGATACAAACGTTTCAGGTTAAATGGCTCGGTTTATGCGCTTGTTGTACAATCTACTGTGTATAAATACCCGTCCTGTTGTCGACTGTGCAAAAAAGTACAGTGAGCAATAAAAGCTTACTTATCAAAAATTACATTTCCACCACAAAGCGTGAAGAAAAAGTTGTCAAATTACATGTTGTATTTTTAAACCATAAAACCCGCCGCAAAAAGAGTGGTGTTACAAGTTTGACGTGTCTGTGTCTCTGGCATCGTAGCTCCTGAACGAATGGACCGATTTGAATGCAGTTTTTTTATCCGAAAGCTGATGTGATCGAGATGGTTCTTAGCTACGTTTCAACAAAATCGGTTCAGCCGTTTTTGAGATATTGAACTTTGAAATGAGAATGTCGGGGGTTTTAAACTTTTCTAAGTTGTAGTTTTACGTATGCTGTACTGGCAACACCAGTTTGACAGTTGCCTTGCAAACACAGAGAATATTAAATGTCTTTGGCTTGAGTGTACAAAATTATATGTTGATGCTTCCGTACAAATTTACAAGTTTCCTACATATCGAGAGAGGGAAGGGAACATTCTAACATTAATGTTCAATTTTTTAAAGTGGGGTTTGAATGTTTCATTACTTATAATATTTGTGAGAATCTTAATGCAACGCTTCTGTAATACGAATAAATCTGGTAGGTGTAGGTACACGGCTATCAAGACTGTCCGCGAAATCTCTTTATTTTTCTCGCACTATACCTACCTCTCTTTCTAAGTTTTCTAATAAGAAAGAGACGAATAGTGCGAGAAAAAACGAGAGAAAGAGAAACCGCGCTCCGTCTTGTGATAGCCGTGCATGTACTATATACCATCTATATACATACATACAAGCAAACCAAAAGCAAACACGCACACTGTTATAATAATAAAACATTTGCGATAACGTTTTCCGTGTAATGAGCCGTTTAATTTCCTCATTAGGTTAAAGCGCTGTCTATTCCTAAGTATTCAGTTGTGTTTAACCAACATGACAGTTTGTTGTGTTTTTCTGTTCTTAGCAGTGGTAGTATTTTCCGAAGCTATTGTACCGGGGCCTAAGTATTCCCCCACAAAAGGAGAAATATGGCCTAAGCCCCAATATGAGAAGAAGGGAAAGACGATTTATTTGGTAGATAAAGAAAAATTGGATTTTAAGGTAAGATTCATTCAGTAGGTACTACCTAGTGCCTATTTATTTACATCTAGACCTATGTACTTATAGATATCCTGATTCGAATAGTCACAACGTCCGGTTAGTAATTGCTGATAGGTAATACCCCCCATTTTAAAGATTTGTGTCTACTGTGTACCTACTTTTGTTGTGTCTATCGATTTTTTATGTCGTTGGGTCACCACGCACCGTCACGCTTGGAAATGGTTATTATTTCTTGTAGCCTAGGTAAGTATAAGAACATTTTCGGTGTAGTAGGTACCTACCTAGTCAATGTTGGAATATGAACCTATAAAAACGTATTCCTTAAAATTGGAGCAATTAATACCTACTAAGTACTTAGGTACTTATGAAAAAAATGCTCATCAATCATCATATTCATCATAAAAATTCCTTCCTATTCTACGCGTCATATAGTAGTTTACTTATGCAATCTTTATATAATGGATGCATTTTAAGTCGAGTACCACTGCTGAGTGGCCTAATTAAGGTACGAGACTTAAAAAGCTAATTATATAACTATTGTATACAATACTTTTTCTACGAGTCAACGGAAATAATAATTTATTAAACAAACTTGGTATCTATTGAAAATCGCCCTGCTGAAATGAAGCGCAGCAGCGTAGTAATTTTGCGCGTTGATGTCTTCACAGTTATCTTATACAGCTCCTGGATTCATAAGATGACTGCTGGCGGTTATCTTATGAAACTATACGAGCTCCGTGACGAGCTCGTATAGAGCTCCAGGATTAAAAAGTATGTGATCTTAGTTTCGTGTACGAAATCTTAATTCAAAGATCAAAGTCGACGAGTAGAAAAAAGTCGTTTTAAAACACATTCGACGTCGCGTCGGATGTTCATAGTGTGATTCTGTGGTCATAGAAAACAATACAATTTGATTGGACTCAACACACGTCGCGTTTCAACGGGTCGCGTGGCCACGTGGCGTATTAATAATGGGTTTCCGCCTTTAAATTAAAGTCGTGCGGCGCTACCACGTACTTCGAATCTCGAACTTCGTATACCTACTTATCTCCGACTCTGTCGCTCGAGTACCATAAACCATAAGTGCGATAGAGACGGAGATATACGAAGTTCGTGTTTATAGCTGTGATTTAGTGTTAGATATATTTATTTATTTATTTGTCTCAGGCAACAAGGCCCATGTTTACAAATACCTTACAGACTAACATACGTATTAATATATGTACAAAACAAAAAATTATAAGTAACAACATTTCAGTTATAAATAGTATTAATAGGTATTCATTAAAATATAATCCATAAAAATATGGCGCATACGGAATTCGTATGATAACCACCACACTCATATTAAATGACTGCACATAAGTATAGGTACCTATAAATGTTTGAACGAAAAGACAATAAACATTGGGTAAACATACAAAATTAGGTATGAACGTCGTCCTGTGTTGTGGAGGGTTATTACCATTCCCAGAATTTTTATTTCCTGTAGGTTAGTAGGTAATTTTTTATTCCTAGCTGTTACCTCTGAAGTAAATTGGTGGTAAATATACTGGGTTCTTTCCCCAATTAAAGACTGTATCGAAAAGTATAAGGACAAGTGAAATATGTAATGACTTTTTAAATATTTATTATTTTACATAGCTAGCTACGTATGTTCTTGGCTTATGTTTGAAATACATTTTAAAACGTTTTACTGTTAACTAATGTACCTAGTAGGTACATTAGTTAGCCTTAGTTAGCATTAGCCCGAAAGCAAACATAATAGGTAGGTAGTACCTACCTATTATGTTTGCTTTCGGGCGACTTTTCGCACTTGACTTCGGACATTCTCATCAGAACGGACAACGATTACGGTGCCCGTTTCGATGCTTTTAGCCAGTCTTTTTTAAATATGTCTACGGAATCCGCTGCCGAGAAGCGTTTCCAAAGTGTACTCTTCATGATTTCCCAATGTTCCTCGATGTGACGTACCTCAGAGTAATTTAACGGAGTGATATTCTTATCAACACATTGCACGCCGTGGGCTTCTATCCACTCTCTGGTGCGGGCAGCATAGTGGAACCTAGCCAAATCGGGCCAAAATAAAGTAGAGCCCCTGTGGCGTCGAATCAGCGGCAAAACCTTTTTTTGCAAACACTCCTTGATGTAAAGATCGGTAGTTATCGTGGAAGTAGTGATGAACGCCGTCGATTTCATGCGGCATTCGCATATGGCCTGCCACACTATTGCTTTAGACCCAATTTTTTCGGCATAAATTGACGTTTAGTTCTCATTCAGGTGTTCTCCTTTGCGAACAGCATAGTACTGGGGACCGGGTAGAACAGAATAAGTAATCCAGTTTGACGTAGGTTTCGTCGTCTTGAATTATGCAATGTTCATTATTGGTTAAAACCGTGTCGTTTAACTTTCGAAGACGAAGTTTAACATTTGCAGCCTGTGTTGGAGTTCGTTTAGGCTT
Organism: Epinotia brunnichana; assembly: GCA_963854355.1. Classification (NCBI taxonomy): domain Eukaryota; kingdom Metazoa; phylum Arthropoda; class Insecta; order Lepidoptera; family Tortricidae; genus Epinotia; species Epinotia brunnichana. The sequence goes on along the minus strand of OY977936.1, from coordinate 6,711,667 downwards.
CTTATGCTTTCGATAAGTTACCAAGTATCTCATTTGTACAAACTATATATTAAAATTATAGAAAGTCGCATTTCGGGCCAACTTGATCTCTACCAGCCACCCGAACAAGCAGGATTCCGCCCTGGCCTGTCCACCACCGACTGAACCAAGTGATTGAAAAATGTCAGGAACATAATATCCCCATTTACCTAGCCTTTGTCGATTACTCGAATGCTTTCGACAGTATATCGCACCAGTCCATCTTTGCAGCTCTACAACAGCATGAAATAGCACCAAACTACATTCAACTCATAAAAACTATTTACAAAAACAGTACAGCCGCCATAAAACTTCAATCTTCTGGTCAGTCTTTCGAAGTACAAAGAGGAGTCAAACAAGGAGATCCGCTCTCGCCGAAGCTATTCACTAGCGCTTTAGAATACGTGTTCCACAAACTTACGCCACGTTGGGAAGAGAAGGGGTTAGTCGTCGGGGAAAGAAGGTTGACCAATCTTCGTTTCGCCGACGACATCGTCTTGTTTTCTTCAACCGCTTCCGAGCTTTGTCATATGCTTGACGATCTCAGCACCGCAAGCCTCGAGGTTGGCCTAAAGATGAACATGTCAAAGACCAAAGTCATGACCAATAGCACAGAACGTAGGGTAAAGATAAACGGAGAACATATAGCATATGTCCATGAGTATCTTTATTTGGGCCAATTAGTCTCTTTCCAGGCGCGACAAGAGAAAGAGGTCGATTGACGGACCGAAAACGCCTGGAGGAGCTATTGGTCCATGAAACACCTAATGAAGGGTGACCTACCTCTGTCACTTAAACGTAGGCTCATGGACATGTGCATACTTCCAGTTCTCACCTACGGTGCACAGACTTGGTCTTTGACGGAAGCGCAGAAGTCCAACTCGGGGTTTGCCAGCGAGCTATGGAGCGCAGCATATTAGGTGTAAAGCTAATGGACCACATCCGGAACACCACGCTGCGCTCCAAAACCCAAATTGAAGATGTAGCTCGGAAGGCAGCCAAGTGTTATGTATAATGCACGGTATCTATACAATACATCAGTCTATACCCGATCGTCTTGTTTCATTGACGCGCCTACCCTCCTAACACTGGCGAACGAGAATAAAAATACTTATTACATTTGATCGACGCGTGCGTGATTAAACCTAAAAAAATGCCGTTTGGACGTATTGAGTGTTTTAATATCACTAGTGATAATTGGGACGCGTATGTGAGACGTGTTGAACAATATATAAAAGTAAATTCTATAGACAATAGCTTAAAAGTAGCTACGTTAGTGACTGTTATCGGCCCGGAATGTTACGAGTTAATGTGCGACCTGTGTTCTCCGGCTAATCCGGAAACGAGAACATTCGAGGAGCTTGTGAGACTGGTCAAGGAACATCTCGAACCTCAGAGGTCCGAGATAGCGGAGAGGCACGTGTTTCGACAGCGAATACAGCGACAAGGAGAAAGTGTTCGAGATTACCTCCAAGCACTTAAACATTTAGCAAAAACGTGCAATTTTAACGCGTGTCTCGAGATAAATCTTCGTGACCAGTTCGTGTCGGGGCTGTTCAATGAAGACATGAGATCCAGGATATTTGCTGAGCAAAATATAGACTACAAGCGCGCTGTGGAACTGGCGCTGGCGCTGGAGGCGGCGGAGCGACACGCGGCGACCGCGTGCGCGCCGCGGGCCGCGGGCGCAGCGCGGACGGCCACACAGTCCGCTCTAGGGGACGACGGCTTGCATCGGTTCGGCTCGGGCATGGGCGCCGGCACTGCCGCCGCGCGCGCCGATTCTCGGCAGCGCGCATGCGGGCGCTGCGGCAAGGCGGGGCATGCTGATGGCAGGTGTCGGTTCAAGAATTATACGTGTGACAATTGCGGACAAAAAGGGCACTTAAAGGTAATGTGTAAAGTAAAAAGTGCAGTTAGTAGTACAACTGGAAAGAAGATGTCGAGAGGTCAGTTATATTTCAATAATCCCGATGATAGCGATGCCAGTGACGACTGTCCGTTTTATAATTTAGTAGTTAGCAGTGAGGGTGACGGCCCCTACCATGCATCTTTGAAGGTTGAAAATGTAACCTGTAATTTTGAGGTTGACACAGGAAGCAAAATTTCAGCTATATCAAAGTATTTTTATGACCAACATTTTCATAAATTGCCTATTCAAAGTAAGCAGCTTACACTTAGATCGTATACTGGTGACGTCATCCAAACATTAGGCTACATAAGCGTCAGCGTTGCTTGTGGCAACAGATCGGAAATACTAAATTTGTATGTTATTGAAAACGGGGGACCGCCATTGATGGGTCGAACATGGATTAAAAAGTTGAATATGTCAGTCAATTGTCATAATATTGTCGAAGACGATTCAATGGCGAGATCCTTAAAAAATGAGTTCCCGGAGGTTTTTGCAGGTGGGTTGGGCACATTTAAATCGGAACTGTGTTTGCACTTAAAAGATAAGACGCCGGTGTTTGTGAAGGCGCGCTCGCTACCGCTCGCGCTGCGCGAGCCCGTGGAGCGCGAGCTCGACCGGCTGCAGCGGGAGGGGGTCATCTATAAAGTGGAACGGTCCGACTACGGCACGCCTATCGTGCCGGTGGTCAAACCAAATGGATCTATCAGATTGTGCGGTGATTACAAAATCACTATAAATCCATTGTTAAAAGATTACCACTACCCGATGCCGCGGATCGAGGACCTGTTCACGGCACTAGGTGGCGGCGAGCAGTTCACCAAATTAGACTTGTCCAATGCCTTCCAACAATGTTTATTAGATAAACAATCACAGCCGATGACAGCAGTGACCACACATATAGGTACTTTCGTGTATAATCGAGTCCCGTATGGAATAAAATGTATTCCAGAAAATTTCCAGAAAATAATGGAAGAGACTTTGAGTGGGCTGCCGTCAACGGCTGTGTTTGCCGACGATATTTGTGTCACTGGCAAGGACCAACCAACCCATCTGGCAAATTTAAGGGCGGTGCTACAACGGCTGAAAAATAACGGGTTAAGAATCAATTTTAGTAAATGTGAGTTCTTTCAAAATAGCGTCACATATCTTGGATATAAAATAGATAAATTCGGTTTGCACACAGACGAAAGAAAAATTGATGCCATAGTAGCAGCGCCCGCCCCTACTAACGTAACACAATTGAGAAGTTTTATTGGACTTATAAATTTCTACGCAAAATTTTGCGTAAATATGAGTGATACCTTGAAACCGCTGTACAATCTATTAAAGAAAAATACTAAATGGGAATGGAGTAACGACTGCGAAAGGGCATTCCGCGAAATAAAAAAGGTTTTAGGCAGCGCTCCTGTTTTAGCTCACTACGATCCGTCGCGCCCTCTGATCTTGTCAGTGGACAGCAGCAGCTACGGACTGGGCGCGGCGCTCACTCAGCGTGGCGCCGACGGCTGCGAGCGCCCCGTGTGCTGCGCCTCGCGCACGCTCAACGCCGCCGAACTCAACTATTCACAGTTGGATAAGGAGGCGTTGGCTATCGTGTTTGGAGTGACCAGACATCACCATTATTTGTATGGTAAGAATTTTGTATTGCGCAGCGACCATCACCCTTTGAGTTATATATTTGGCAAACATAAAGGTATACCGGTGACGGCCGCTAGCCGTTTGCAACGTTACGCTGTCAAATTAGCCGCTTACGATTTCGAAATACAGTTTGTAAGGTCTACTCAAAATTGTTTCGCGGATGCACTTTCTCGGCTTCCTCTAGGATCGACGGAAGAAATATTTAGAGTGAACTGTCGGGAAGAGTTTAGTTACCTTCATTTTATAGAGGACAACTTTCCACTCAGTTTCAAGGACGTGAAAACTGAGACGTCGAAAGACCCTTTATTGTCTAGAATGTATGGATACGTCATGTTTGGTTGGCCCTCCAATGCTTGTGAAGAAATTGAGAAACAATATTTCAACCGGAAAGAAAGCTTGCACATCGAGCAAGGGTGCCTGGTATGGGGATACCGTATTGTAATTCCTAAACCCTTACGAGAGAGGGTTTTAAAGGAGATTCACGAGGGGCACCCGGGTATCGTGAAAATGAAGCAAATTTCCCGCAACTACGTATGGTGGGAGAATTTGGACACAGATATTGAGCGCGTGGCGCATGAGTGTCTGGCGTGCCGCTCGCAGCGGCCCGTCGCGCCAGTGGCACCGCTGCACTCATGGTCGTGGCCGCCTCAGGTCTGGTCCCGCCTGCATGTCGATTTTTTAGGTCCCTTTTGCAATGACTACTATTTAGTGGTCATAGATGCGCACTCCAAGTGGATTGAAGCCGAGAAGGTAAAAACCACTTCAGCGCAAGTGGTTATTGGTAATTTGCGACAAATGTTTGCGCGTTTTGGTTTGCCTCAGAGAATAGTTAGCGACAATGGGCCTCCGTTTTCGTCATCTGAATTTGCTTCATATTTGATTCGGAATGGTATTAAGCACACCTTGATAGCACCGTACCACCCGGCTAGCAATGGGGCCGCAGAAAATGCTGTGCGCTCAATTAAACGTGTCCTCAAAAAGGCACAAGTCGAAAACGAAGACCCAAATACGGCACTCAGCAGGTTTCTCTTCACCTACAGAAATACAGAGCAAGCTACAACCGGTCGGGAACCAGCAGTCATGATGATGAGCCGACGGCTGCGCGGGCGGCTGGATTTGTTGCGTCCGGACGCCACGGACGCAGTGCGCGACGCGCAGCTCTCTCACGAGCAGCGCCGCGCGGGCGCCCTGCGCCAAGCGCATCCAGGGGATGAAATTTTATTTAGAGATTATTCTAAGACGGGGCGTAAATGGCAGGAAGGCGTCGTAATAAAAAGGTCAAGTCCCGTATCATACTAGGTCAAAGCGAGTGATGGGCGCACTCATAAACGTCATGTTGACCAGATTTTAACGAATAAAGCAAACGTTCGTAGTCAAACGAAATCGCGTCATTCGCTTAGCCAGGTGTTTAATGACTCATCGGAGTCTCCACAGCCGTCGCGGTCGTCACCCGTAAACAAGGCAGACGATACAGACATTGACGAGTTTTATGACAGCATGGCGGGTCACGCGGCGGGGCCCGCGACGCCAGGACCTTCCCCTGGCTCGCCTAGACAAACGTCACCAGCGCCGGATCCTAGTCCTCGTTTACGCAGGAAAGAGGCTTTAAAATGCCTAGAAAGGTTACGTAACGCTTAGCCCAGCAGTCTTTACTCTCATTATTTTTATGCACATCGTAGTTATTAGATAAGATACTTACTTACAATCGAGGTGGTTGTATAAAGTTTGCTACATAAATACCTACCTACATAGTAAAAAAATAAAAAAATAAAGAAACCTTAAAGGATCATAAGTAAGTACTTATATTGTAAACACATTTAGTTAAGAAAAGTCTAACTAGTATCAACCTAGTATATTGTTATAAATAGTTCGAAAATATAGTATGTCACAAATATACATTTTCTAATTTAAACTTTACATCGTGCACATGGGGTCTTAATTGTAATAAATGGACTCGGTCACCCGATTTTGTTGTATTTAACTCATTAGAGTAATTTCTTTTCATTACTCAATAAGTATCATATGAAACGCAACCTTACACTATTTGTTCTAAGGTGGATATTCGTTTTACCTACATGTAAATGTGTTCCGGTTCATGACTCAATACAACAGTTGTTGACCCAATGACACTGAATTATATAAAGAAACAACTATTTTAGGTATAGGTTTAAGTCTTAAATGCTCGTAAAATTGATGCTTAAAATGTAAATTTCATGCCAGTAGCCAACTGTGTAGATATGCAGATAAGTTAGTGTTAATTTTAGTTAAAAATTAAGGGGGAAAAGTGTTATGTATAATGCACGGTATCTATACAATACATCAGTCTATACCCGATCGTCTTGTTTCATTGACGCGCCTACCCTCCTAACACCAAGTTAAAGTGGGACTGGGCTGGTCACGTCTACCGCATGCCGAATGAGCTGTGGGCCAAAGGGACCACGGAGTGGAAGCCCCAACACTCAAAACGGAGATGCGGTAGACCTCGTCGGCGATGGCGGGATAACTTGGTCTCCTTTTTAAAAGACTGGCCAGTTATTGCTCAAGACCGCGATGAATGGAAGGGGAGAGGGGAGGCCTTTGCTCAGCAGTGGGACATAATAATTAAGTTCAATACCATAGCATCTATGAAACAAAGCGACGTTCATATTTTTAAAACAAATAAAATAAAACAAGAATGGCGGCCAGCTAAAGTTGTCCTTAATACTTTTCGATACAGTCTGTAGGTAGGTTATTTACTACTGGTAATCGGTGGCTAAAAATATCAGCTGTTACCAGCGGTAACAAATTGGTGGTAATAAATGGGCAGAACCCGTTGTGGAGATAACAAGAAAAAGGAAGGAAGCGCGTGCGGGAGCAATGCTTGTACGGCGTAAACACGATCAAGTTAGCTAGGTTGGAGGTTGGAGCATGTCTCTTCTTACACGACTCGTATAGGAGACGCTACACGAGCGAAATCGGAAGGCATGCATGCATTCCTGCAGCGTAATTCAGCACGTGTTGATACGTGTCGGAAGCACGGCTTTCAACCAAATCAAGATCACTCCATACTAGATTTTCTGTGACCTTGCTTGGCCGTCCGACAACATCGGCCCGTGGGGCGTCTCCTTATAATACATGTGGCATGTGGCCCCTTTTAAGCCTGCATCACCATGGCGCGGCGTGCGGTGGCGGGCCATTGTAAATTTGACAGCTTTCTAGCAGCTTTCAGCATGACCAGTTTTCTATTGTCCGCCGTGGCCAGGCCGCACCAGTCTGTGAGAGGCCTTACGAAGCCACAAGTTACAATTTTACGAGTCTAAACATGCAACACGCTTGACCAATAACGACTGGCCATTTGAACTGTGTTGCCCGTCATCAAACAAGAAACTCATGGACCTATAATACTCAGGAGAAGCTAAGGTATATACGTGTTGCCACAATGAGGGACGGAAAGGCTCCTATAATAATTATAGGTATGCAGCTTAATTAAAAACTGGCTGATGGCTTACCACATACAACCTACTTAATTTGGGCGGGTAATGGTTTATGTTAGTGTTGTTAGTTGTGGCAAACAACTTCATACTAAATCAGTTGTGACAAATAAAAAAAATTGAACAACAATGACAAGGACAACGATTGATATTTCCGTTTCTGTCACACTTATCGAGATTTGTATGCTACTATCTCGCTCGGACGTGGTATTATTATTACCATAGCATGTTCTGTGTATCTATAAGAGTCCATGGGGAAACTGGACGCTGGGATGACCTGAATAAAAATACCATTAAAAGTATTTCTTGTTTACAGGTAACAGGAAAAACATGTCAAATCCTAACGGATGCTATCGACAGAGCCCAAAAGTTGCTTCACAAACTATCTCGAATCGCGAGGCGTTACCACAACAGAAACAGTTCGCACCTGAACCTGGGAACATTAAGTACGGTCAATGTGGAGCTGACTCAACCGTGCGAGACTTATCCTCACCATGGGATGGATGAAAGTTGTAAGTTGATAGTACATTTCATGTTCAATGTTTTTGAGCACAACTACTTAGGTACTTAAAAACTTACAAATACTTCACTTTCGGATACCGGCGCCATATTATATCGGATATAAGCGCGGCTGTGGCGTTTTTGATGACGTCATTACAGTGGAGATCGACTCCTTAGATATTGTCTCCCGGCAGTTTTGGAATCCAGGGGACATGCCTAACAACATACTAAAATATGGGACCGGTATCCGTAAGTGAAGTATTTTCCCCTAACAACATACACTATCGATCACCTTTTAAGGGTTTAGGCGCATTACGGTCCCCCTCGCAAAACGTCCCTCTACCAAAATTAAGTCCCATTTGCAAAATGTCCCTTTCTCAAAAAGTCCCATCCCTTTAGCAAAATATCACTTCTGTTAAGCCCCTTTCACTGAACGTCCCTTCCGCATAATAATGACCCATTCGCAAAACGTCCCGTCTGCGAAACGCCCCATTCGCAAAATGTCCCCGTCTACAAAATTATCTACAGAATGACAATAGGCATGATGCCTCATGTTAAAATTGATAACGACGATTGATTGATAGTAAACCAAATAGTAAACTAAACGGATAGTAAACCATCAAATAGGCTTGTTGCGTGGTGTTAAAATTGATAACGTCGTGTTGCTAAATGGATAGTAAACCATCAAATAATGGTAATAAAGTATAAATTACAAAATAGAATTCAAGTCATAAAAAGATATGAACCTTGAAAGTTTAGAAAAAAAGTTTTTTTATTTATTGTCCAAGAGTAAATTTAAAGGTACCAATAGAATCCTTAAGTTTTATAGAAACAAATGTGTATAACAACTATGGACCTAAACGCAGTATTTCGCGACCGAAACAGCAATTTACTTTATTTGCCATGCAACGGTTAGTACAAATAATTGCACGGTGTGACGTCAAAATCAAAAAATCTAAATCAATTATTTATTCTGCAAATAGGCCACAAGGGCACTTTTACATGTCAAATGGTATTCTACAATATAATATTAATAATCTTACACAATAATCATTTTAAAATTTCCGGTTTTTACCAATTAGTACCTAAATGGTTAACAAACTAAATGTCACTAAATTAAAACTAAAAAAATCCAAAATTGTAAAATATTATCAAATAGGTACATTCGATATAAGGTCTGTATCAGAATTAACAATAAGTTTATGATATTAATTTAGTACCCCAGAGATGTATAATGTCTCTGAGCTTCAAAATACAATTAATAATTATTCTAATGTTCTTATAGAGATGTATACTGTATCTAAGCGTTGAAACAGAAAAAAAGGATCATTAATGTAATATTGTCAGAGATGTACAGGGTCAATAACAATAAAACGTGTCAAGAACAGAATGATGTCTCTCGTCAAAATAATGATAATAACACTAGTATTTAGGTAGTTACTATGCCCTTGCAAGCATGAACAGACCGGACTCCACAAACAGCACCCGATCACGAGTATGACGCATATCTCAGCCATCGCCTCCCTCAACCATATGTTAGGGAAGGTGGCGACCCGATCAACGACGCCACCGTAAGCAAAGCCCTTTAAGCGAGCATGACATATTCAAGCCACACTGGACATTGACTAGACATTGGACGTCATACTTTAAAGCCAATCAGTATGAAGCGTTTCGGCTGCTGTCAGCGAGGTCCGTCTTTAACTCGATTTTTTGGGTATTAATGTCCTTTAAATGTAGTTGCTTCCATACAAACATTTGTTCATCTAAAAAAACTGGTTCGAATGGCATCGTAAACAAAAAGGTCACAAGCCCATTGTATGACATACCTATATGTACATTTTGCGAGTGGGTCTGTATGCGCCCTTAACCCTTTTAAGTACCGACCTATATTTTTCTGGGCTACCGAACGTAGCAAATCGAGATCCGTGATCTCCGCCTACCCCTCTGGGAAAGAGGCGTGATTATATGTATGTATGTACCGAACGCCGCCGAAAATACTGAGACAACTGATAATTTCAGACAACCTCACGGTATCTGCAACGGCAAGTGTGACCAGCGCTTCGATATGGGGCGTTCTGCACGGGATCGAGAGCCTTCTGCATCTGGTCTACCAGTCCGATGATTATAAGGTAATCTCGCCTCACCATTCATCAACACACAAATAATTATATTGAGACACACTTAGCAGAACAGACCGCGAATTGAACGCTGTGTCTTCGGTATACTATATATACTAAGCTACATAATATAAAACGCGTAATTATTTTATGTGTTTTGATCTTAATTTCAATGGTACCATAAATATGTATATGTCACCGTTAGATTGTGAAAACCGTCAGTTTATAATCTAACCCGTTATATTGTAAACTGACGGAATATTGTGAACTGCTAAAATAATTCATAATTTTACGCATTCATTTTCGTTAGTTTATAAACTAACAATGTCATATCGTCAAATTGTAAACTGAATCAAATTTGCCTGATTTAGAACGCAACATGTGCGCTGTTTGGTTCAGCGAATTATTCCACTTGCATTAGTTTCCACTTACGTCAGAACATGATTGTTTTTTTTGTTATTCAGACATTTTCTTCCATTTATTTCGGCACCCAGCAGTGTCGACGGAGCCCCGCTGTGCGGGGCTCCTATTTCTGGGCGCTTTGCCCTTCGGGCAACTGAAGATACCTAACTAACCTAACCTACCTAGTCTTTGTGTACGTTCCGTAGCAAGCCGATTTGATCTCAGTTCACAATTTGACGATTCGACATTGAAAGTTTATAAACTAACGAAAAATATTGCGTTAAATTGTGAACGGTTCTGGCAGTTCACTATATTCCGTCAGTTTACAATATAACGGGTAAGATTATAAACTGACGGTGTTCACAATCTAACGGTGACATATACATTTACGAATGTATGTCGGTGGAATATAAAGTTGAAAATTGGATACATATATTTGGAGCTGACCGTACATACATTGTGTTGTTTCTATGTTAAAATTATAACGGAACCTAATTTATTTGCACCGAATAGCAACAATAACCTGACGATGAATATGCAACAGAACGCAGTCAAACACTTTAACGTACATTCTAAAATACCTGTCCAATTTTATGCGACAATAATCTTTATTTTACGTCACTTTCAATGTCATTTCATTAGGCTAGGTTTGTAGAATATTTTGTATAAAATGTAATATACCTATTACGGTTTCTGTAAATCAAAAACATTAGACGAGCAATGCGCTACGTACCATAATCCTAGTCTCCCTTCTGTATGTATTTTTCTATAAGCCCGATGAGATAAAGTGCAACCTTGCACACTTGATCCAAGAACACATTTCCAGAATCTCCTAATAGGAAGTAGTGAGATCCGCGACTACCCGCGGCACCCGCACCGCGGGCTGCTGCTGGACACCTCGCGCCACTACCTGTCCGTGAGCAAGCTGCTCGCGACCCTGGACGCCATGGCGATGAACAAGCTCAACGTGTTCCACTGGCACATCGTGGACGACCACTCGTTCCCGTATCAGAGCGAGAAGTTCCCGGAGTTGAGGTGAATATTAGGAACAACGGGTCCCGCATCGCGGGCTACAGCTGGACACCTCGCGCCACTACCTGTCCGTGAGCAAGCTGCTCGCGACCCTGGACGCCATGGCGATGAACAAGCTCAACGTGTTCCACTGGCACATCGTGGACGACCACTCGTTCCCGTATCAGAGCGAGAAGTTCCCGGAGTTGAGGTGAATATTAGGAACAACGGGTCCCGCATCGCGGGCTACGAGTACTTATTACCTACTGACCACCGCGCGTCATTACTTAAACGTGAGTAAACTGAACATACCTGTGTGGAAAGTTCCCAGTCATATGTTTTCAAGCTTTAAGATGGCACGACATATATTTAGGTACATACTTAAAGCGCTGTCAACACCAAAAACTCGCACACTGTCTATTTGTATCGGAGTAAACGAGAGCGAGTGTTACTTGAGCGGCCAGGTTTTAGACGAAAATAATGAATAAAAAATTAAATAAAAAAGAGTGTGGATTATTTGTGAAGTATGGCTCGTCAGCGGTTTAGGTATGAATTGAATATGTGCACTTCATGTTTTAAATTGCAGACCCATACGTCAAAAAAATAAGGACATAGAACCGTTTAAGATGATTTGAAGACCAATCTTTTCAATTATTTGCTATCGAGCCGATTTCATCCAATTATGTTTCGAGTCCGTCTAATAATAATAATAGCCTTTATTCATGCATATGGAGTACAATCATTCAAATCATTAAACAAAGTAATTTTTATATACACACATATGGCGTAGGGATGTGACGGCCCCATCGCCCACCAGATTTCTGGTGCAATCAGTCAACGTAAGGCAGCTTGTGGCGGGCTGTTAGGGAGTAGCGACCCTACGTACCTGAGTGCTCCTGGGGGTGTCCTGTGGTCAGGCTGAGCCGATCGGGTGGTTGGTTGGACAGGCCCCCCACCTCTGGCTTGCCTTAACTGGCTGTTCAGAGTGGAGTCGCAAGAGCTGTTGCTCGAGGGTAGATGTGGACACCTAAGTGGCGAGTTGGCTATATGTTTAAAGTCCAGTGCCACCTCTCTACCCCCCCAGCCTCTCTGACTGGTGTTGCCCTTAGGCCATTTTTTAATGTCGCTATTAATAGGGGCCCATCTAGTAGTTGGCGAGTCACCGTCTGCCAGAGATAAAGTCACCGTCTGCCAGAGATAAAAAATGAGACAGTTTATTAGGCAGGCGTCCGATGTTTCACCCAATAGCCCAGCCACTAGTCCATCATTTTCACCCAATAACCAAATTTTCTTTAGATTCCATCAACAGCAATATTCCCTATACACCCCAGCGGGTGCTGTCTCTGTGTGCGTCCCATGACACGGGCAGGGACAGCATCCGCTCGGTGTACTCCTTGCATTTCATTAAATTGTCAAAAGGGCCTCTACGTGTTGGCTCAGTTGGTACTTTGTAGGTACCTAGCCCCACGCACGCCTCCCAAAGGTCCGGGACATCATTGTCCCGTGAGCGGGAAAGATAATAATAATAATAGCCTTTATTCATGCATATAGAGTACAATCATTCAAATCATTAAACAAAGTAATTTTTATAAACACACATTTACACAATAATTTAGCACATTTATTTTTATCTAATGTTTTTACTTCTTTTATTATTTTTGCGTAATTACTTAGTACGTGTGCATGGCGCTTTGCGCGCAAAAGGCCTCCCCCAACCTTTCCCATAATTTTCTATCTTGAGCTGATCTCCACCAATATTTGTCAAAACTCTTCAAATCGTCTCTCCATCTAAGTTTAGGTCTTCCTTTTCCTCTGATCTTATCTCTTGGCTGCCACCCTGTGACTATTTTTGCCCACCTGTCACTTGACATTCTGCACACGTGTCCTGCCCATGCCCATTTCGCTTTTTTAACTGTATTTATAACGTCTTCCACGCCTGTTTTATTTCTAATACTGGTGTTGGATCTAATAAACGATTATGATTATGATTATGATTATGATTATGATTGGTTACTCTATCTTTTCGTGTAATTTTCAGCATTGATCTTTCCATTGCCCTTTGAGATACCGTGAGCTTATGAATCTGTTTCTTAGTTATAGGCTCCATGTTTGTGCGCCGTATGTTAATGATGGTAAAATGGCAGTGTTAAAGGTAGTTTTTTTATTTTAAGGGAAAGATCGCTCTTCAATATTCGAGTCCGTCTACGGTCTTGGAAATATGATAAAATTTAACTTATTTTTTTTGATGTGCTAGAACAAATAGTTTTTCGTAAACAACTGCTTAAATATTATCAATTTCAACAAATTTGGACTTGTCAGCCTCTTTGTAAATATCATGCATTGAATAACATTTTTGTTTTAGCGAAAAAGGAGCTTATCATCATTCCATGGTGTACACGAAAGCAACCATCAAGAAGATAGTGGAATACGCGAGGGACCGCGGAATTCGTGTGATACCCGAGATCGACGTCCCAGGTACCTACCTGTGTTGACTACCCGACTTTTTACTAATTGCTCTAATATTTTACTTCAGACTAGTAAAAATGACAACAAATTGATTTCTCCTCTTCGTTGTAAGTACGTACGGTACACCGTACCATTACTTTACCAATAACCTTAATAATAATATAATATTGTTATTACGTAGTATTTTATTTGATTCATCCATCGCACATGTAAGCTGACAGTATTGCTCAAAAACACCCATAGTACAGTAGAACAATATTTATGAAAAACTAGATAAGTATGAGTAGATACATATAGAATAATAATCAGATATTAATTGTATCTGGACGCTCAGATACCTCTGGGATATAAAATGATATCACAAATGTTTGATTTTGATTGAAAATTGTTGGGGCGGAAAGACTCTCGAGTGGCGACCACGTACTGGAAGGCGCGGCGTGGGTGGTAAAGGTCGCGGGAGCCCGCTGGTTGCGGGCGGCGCAGGACCGGTCATTTGGCAATCTTTGGGGGAGGTCTATGTCCAGCAGTGGACGTCTTTCGGCGGATATGATGATGATGACGATTTTTCAGGTCACGTCCGCTCCTGGGGCGAAGCGTACCCCCACCTCCTAACGAAGTGCTATACGGACGAGAAGGTGACGTCACTGGGTCCCCTCGACCCGACCAACGAGCACACGTACAAGTTCCTCGGCCAGCTGCTGCAGGAGGTGGGGGAGTGGTTCCCGGACAAGTCCCTGCATCTGGGGGGCGATGAGGTCGACTCTAGGTGCTGGTGAGTACGGTGACGTCACTAGGACCCGTCGAACCGAAAAACGAGCACACGTACAAGTTCCTCGGCCAGTTGCTGCAGGAGGTGGAGGAGTGGTTCCTGGACAAGTCCCTGCATCTGGGGGGCGATGAGGTCGACTCTAGGTGCTGGTGAGTACGGTGACGTCACTAGGACCCGTCGAACCGAAAAACGAGCACACGTACAAGTTCCTCGGCCAGCTGCTGCAGGAGGTGGGGGAGTGGTTCCCGGACAAGTCCCTGCATCTGGGGGGCGATGAGGTCGACTCTAGGTGCTGGTGATTACGGTGACGTCACTAGGACCCGTCGAACCGAAAAACGAGCACACGTACAAGTTCCTCGGCCAGCTGCTGCAGGAGGTGGGGGAGTGGTTCCTGGACAAGTCCCTGCGTCTGGGGGGCGATGAGGTCGACTCTAGGTGCTGGTGAGTACGGTGACGTCACTAGGACCCGTCGAACCGAAAAACGAGCACACGTACAAGTTCCTCGGCCAGCTGCTGCAGGAGGTGGGGGAGTGGTTCCTGGACAATTCCCTGCATCTGGGGGGCGATGAGGTCGACTCTAGGTGCTGGTGAGTACGGTGACGTCACTAGGACCCGTCGAACCGAAAAACGAGCACACGTACAAGTTCCTCGGCCAGTTGCTGCAGGAGGTGGAGGAGTGGTTCCTGGACAAGTCCCTGCATCTGGGGGGCGATGAGGTCGACTCTAGGTGCTGGTGAGTACGGTGACGTCACTAGGACCCGTCGAACCGAAAAACGAGCACACGTACAAGTTCCTCGGCCAGCTGCTGCAGGAGGTGGGGGAGTGGTTCCCGGACAAGTCCCTGCATCTGGGGGGCGATGAGGTCGACTCTAGGTGCTGGTGATTACGGTGACGTCACTAGGACCCGTCGAACCGAAAAACGAGCACACGTACAAGTTCCTCGGCCAGCTGCTGCAGGAGGTGGGGGAGTGGTTCCTGGACAAGTCCCTGCGTCTGGGGGGCGATGAGGTCGACTCTAGGTGCTGGTGAGTACGGTGACGTCACTAGGACCCGTCGAACCGAAAAACGAGCACACGTACAAGTTCCTCGGCCAGCTGCTGCAGGAGGTGGGGGAGTGGTTCCTGGACAATTCCCTGCATCTGGGGGGCGATGAGGTCGACTCTAGGTGCTGGTGAGTACGGTGACGTCACTAGGACCCGTCGAACCGAAAAACGAGCACACGTACAAGTTCCTCGGCCAGCTGCTGCAGGAGGTGGGGGAGTGGTTCCCGGACAAGTCCCTGCATCTGGGGGGCGATGAGGTCGACTCTAGGTGCTGATGAGTACGGTGACGTCACTAGGACCCGTCGAACCGAAAAACGAGCACACGTACAAGTTCCTCGGCCAGCTGCTGCAGGAGGTGGGGGAGTGGTTCCTGGACAAGTCCCTGCATCTGGGGGGCGATGAGGTCGACTCTAGGTGCTGGTGAGTACGGTGACGTCACTAGGACCCGTCGAACCGAAAAACGAGCACACGTACAAGTTCCTCGGCCAGCTGCTGCAGGAGGTGGGGGAGTGGTTCCTGGACAAGTCCCTGCATCTGGGGGGCGATGAGGTCGACTCTAGGTGCTGGTGAGTACGGTGACGTCACTAGGACCTGTCGAACCGAAAAACGAGCACACGTACAAGTTCCTCGGCCAGCTGCTGCAGGAGGTGGGGGAGTGGTTCCTGGACAAGTCCCTGCATCTGGGGGGCGATGAGGTCGACTCTAGGTGCTGGTGAGTACGGAGACGTCACTATTAGGACCCGTCGAACCGAAAAACGAGCACACGTACAAGTTCCTCGGCCAGCTGCTGCAGGAGGTGGGGGAGTGGTTCCCGGACAAGTCCCTGCATCTGGGGGGCGATGAGGTCGACTCTAGGTGCTGGTGAGTACGGTGACGTCACTAGGACCCGTCGAACCTAAAAACGAGCACACGTACAAGTTCCTCGGCCAGCTGCTGCAGGAGGTGGGGGAGTGGTTCCTGGACAAGTCCCTGCATCTGGGGGGCGATGAGGTCGACTCTAGGTGCTGGTGAGTACGGTGACGTCACTAGGACCCGTCGAACCGAAAAACGAGCACACGTACAAGTTCCTCGGCCAGCTGCTGCAGGAGGTGGGGGAGTGGTTCCTGGACAAGTCCCTGCATCTGGGGGGCGATGAGGTCGACTCTAGGTGCTGGTGAGTACGGTGACGTCACTAGGACCCGTCGAACCGAAAAACGAGCACACGTACAAGTTCCTCGGCCAGCTGCTGCAGGAGGTGGGGGAGTGGTTCCCGGACAAGTCCCTGCATCTGGGGGGCGATGAGGTCGACTCTAGGTGCTGGTGAGTACGGTGACGTCACTAGGACCCGTCGAACCGAAAAACGAGCACACGTACAAGTTCCTCGGCCAGCTGCTGCAGGAGGTGGGGGAGTGGTTCCTGGACAAGTCCCTGCATCTGGGTGGCGATGAGGTCGACTCTAGGTGCTGGTGAGTACGGTGACGTCACTAGGACCCGTCGAACCGAAAAACGAGCACACGTACAAGTTCCTCGGCCAGCTGCTGCAGCCGGACAAGTTCCTGCATCTGGGGGGCGATGAAGGTCGACTCTAGGTGCTACGAACTTCAATATTCGACTTTCGTGGTAGCGGTAGACCAATTTCTGTACCGCGTGTTTCTATTTACGTACGATGTTTTTTACAAGCTTTTATTTTAACTTGACCTGTTCGTTCGTTTGTTAGTGTGGGATAAATCCTGGAACTGAATTTTGCCAGTTAACCTCAACCGATTCAGCTGAAATTTTGGGTATAAGGCCATCGTTCGGTCTTTGGGTCACAATTCAATATTATGGTACCATCGAGCTGATCTGATGATGGAGACAAGAGTGGCCATAGGAATTCAGTACTTAACCGACGTAACCCCGTTGAGTTTGGGCTCGTTAGAATGGTCTCAATAGTAGTTGATGACGGTATACAGAAAAGTACAGTTAGCAATAAAAACTTGTACCAAAAATTAAATTTTTGACAGAAACTTATTTACGCATACGATCAATGTGTGATCTGTTCAGGATTTCAAACCCGTCACTTCTGGACTACATGTTGCATCACAATATGACGTCATGGACCAAGCTGCACAGTTTGTTCATGGAGCGGGCCATACCGCTCGTCGGACGCAGGAAGATCATCATTTGGGAGGCAAGTAATCCTTAGTACATTGTAATAAGGGCAAGATTGGTTTGTCGATAGTTGAGTTATGTTTCAACTGATCACATATCATTGCATTGCCACCGAAGCTGATTTGGATATCGACCGAATCCCAACTCATCTAAAAAAGCTAAACTTGTATCTCAGTCGTACCCAAAAACAACATAAATCTAAATACTTAAAGTGTATTTTAATTTAAAATAACGTGACAATGATAATAACAAGTAAATTTAATTAATCATATTTTCATATCATAAGCGTACTTATTAATGTATAATTTACTTAATCTTATAATAATAATCGAATGTTTATCATAATTTTAATTGATTGAATTGTATTGTTGAATTGCACAGAACATAATTAATGCTAAATGTACCTAATTCCACTTCTTACTCAATAATTATGATGTGTTCACCTGTAATTGGGGTACCTACATAAGTGTCCAACTAGAAAATATACCTACCTATTATATTGTAATTTTGTCTTATGTACTATGTTGGTGTCCAGGCCCCGTAGCATGGTTGGCCTTTATCACGCGATAAGTGACAAAATTTATTTATTTATTTATTTAAATATAAAATTTAACAGCATTACAGCATATGCCAAGGCGCTGGTAAACTTAAACTATTTAGCATACATAATTAATTACACAATAAGAAACAATGAATAGTACCTACCTAACAAACAATATTTAAAAATGAATCTCACAGAATCTTTTAAAAATAGGGAGTAGTTTACTCCACTTGTAGGCAAACAAATCGCAATCCGGTGCATACAGAACTACTTTGTTAAGTAGCGCCTGCGCGCTGACTACTGGTGAGTGTTCGTGCGCCGCCGTGCGAGCCGCCTCTTCCGCCAGGAGGCGGTGGCTGCGGCCACGGAGGTACTTGTCAGGAACGAACAGAGAGCATATTCTTGTGATCAAATCGGAGCAATCTGACTCGCCTCTCAAAATACGACAAGCAGTGGTCAGAAGTTTGATATTGCGCCTGACCTCTAGGGAGTTGAAACCTAACATTCCGAGTAAGTACTTGGTAGGATACAGAAAGGGGTAGATAGAGCATCCGTCACTGGCTGACACCGTTCGATAGAACGAGACGACGCTCTTATCTTGTCACTTATCGCGTGATAAGGCCAACCATGCTACGGGTACTGTATTATAAAATAAAATAAAGATTTTGTCGAACGGGTGAAAGCGACAGGGTATCAAGATGTCCAGTTACGTTTACTACTACTCAAGAAACATTGTATATATAATCAATCCCACTTTCATTTCAGGAGGTGTTTGATGAAAAAATACCCTTGTCCAACGATACGGTGGTACAAATCTGGTTGGGTGCATGGCAACCCAAAATTAATGAGGTGGGTAGGAACGATGCTAACTAGAAACGTAAGGATGGCGTCTGTCTGTGTATCTGTACACTTAAATACCTACTTGATGAACACATTTTGTGACTATGCATAAGAAGCATTATGGAAACAGCAAGTCCTTAGGTTATTAGGTTTGGAAACCATGTCATTGCACCTCCTCTAGAAATAAAACCGTTTTCTCCGTCATTATACTGAGATTCGCCACGCATTCCCGAAGTCTTTGCTGCTGGTAGACTTGCAACATTGAACATAGCTTTACGATAAATGTTTCCTAAATACTATTCATTGGTTAGGACAGACATTGGGTAAGTAATAGAGAAGCTAAATACATAAAGGTACGCATAATATCCCTTCATCTTTAAGGTAAATAGCGCTAGCATGCGAAAAAGAGATAAGATTTAAGCTGCACTTGACAGAAATGGTTGACTATTGGCCTTAATCATAAACATTCATCGAACCAATTTTAGCTAAAATGCCGTTCAAATTCGTTTGTCTTTATCCGCCATTTTGACATTTGTATTTGGGAGAAAGTTATAAAATAGTATTTTTCACAATCGTGTTATAATAGAGAGCTTTTTAGTCGAGTACCGTGTTTAGGCCACGAAGCTTGCTGAGTGGCCTAAGTAAGGTACGAGATTAAAAAGCTTGATTATAACACTATTGTGAACAATACTTTTTGTACGAGTTCATTAAAATTAATTTTCTACGAGTCAACTGAACTAATTAAACAAACTCGATACTGTTGAAACGAAGTGCAGCTCATCGCTCGTACGCTTGTTGATATCTTAAAAGACATCAACGAGCGTACGACATCAAAGCGATTCTATTGGTCCAATTCATTACAGTTCAGTAAAGCAGCCACGTGATTGGTCGAATTTATTTTAGTTGTCTGGAGCGTATCGAAAAGTAGTTATTTCGATTGTTTCGACAGTAACATGGACTACAACTATGAAAAGAGTGACGTTGCAGTATTCTCTATGAAATCTTAATACACATATTTTAATCGTCGAGTACAAAAACATTTTAGTTAACAGAGGTTTGTTAATAAGGAGGTATATCAAAAAACTAGCTTCTGCCCGTGACTCCGTCCGCGTGGAACTCTTATGTATCGTAGCTCCATACAAACTTTCACCCCCCAATGGATGTACTTGCCGACACATCGGAAATTCAACAACTTTAATAAATTCTGGAAAGCGTCCAACAAACTTAATTTAAAGCCTGACTTGCCCGCGAGCGTGGCCGGCGTGAGCGATCCTAAGGACATTGCTACGATGTTTCGGGAGCATTCTGCAGTGGCATCGCCCTTGGCTCCGTCACAGTCGGTGAACTATGCTGAGACTAATAGTCATAACAGAACGTCAGTTAGATTCACTGCTAAACAAATAGAGGCAGTTATTAGAAGTATGACTACAGGCAAATCCCCTGGTTGTGACAGTCTTAGCGTGGAACATTTGAAATATGCAGGATTTCATTTGCCGAGAGTTTTGTCTATGTTCTACTCGCTTTGTCTAAGCCATGTGTACCTACCTAATGCATTGATGAATACCATTGTATTTAGTGCCTATAGTAAAAAACAAGACTGGAGATATCGCTGACAAAACGAACTATAGACCAATCTCTTTGGCAAATGTTCTGGCTAAGGTGCTGGATAGCATGCTTAATGCTCAACTGGATGAGTACTTACACTTTCAAGACGGGAGCATGCTGTTCGTTACTACACTGAGCGCAGCACCACCGTGTACGCATGTTTCCTAGACCTCTCTAAAGCATTCGACGATATGCGAATTGTATGCATCCAGACATGGGTTATGCTACAATGTTAAGAAAAGTGAATATTTGATCTTTAAGGCCCTCGGTAAACTTCCTGAAAAGATACCGGATAATGTGCCAGCTGTTATCCTTAATGGCTTACCGCTGCGAAGTGTATATACAGTTTTAAGTATCTAGGGCATTACCTTACCCACGACCTTAAGGATCAAATGGACATTGAAAGAGAACGCAGGGCACTGGCGGTGAGAAGTAACATGTTGGCCCGCAGGTTTGCTCGTTGTTCCGCCCAAGTAAAAATCACCCTTTTCAAGGCGTACTGTCAGAGTTTTTACACGAGTAGCCTGTGGCTTAACTGTACTCAACAATCACTTAGAGCCCTCAAAGTCCAATATAACAATGGATTTAGGGCGCTGTTGAGGTTGTCCCGCTTCTGTAGCGCATCACTAATGTTTGCCGAAGCTCGCACGGATGGGTTTGACGCCATTGTACGGAAGAGAGCCGCTTCACTGGTGCGTAGGATGCGGAGCAGCACCAATAAAATTTTAGAAATGTTTGCTGCAAAACCTGATTCCCCCTACCTTCGTGTCAACAATTTGATGATTGCCAATCGAAAACTGATTGGCAATCATTAAGATGTTGACGCAGGGATTGTGTAGGTACGTGAAATACTGTACTTACCACATACAGTATAAGTTAAATTTAATTAGTAGTTTTAGTAATTAGTTTAGTTTAGTTAATAATTATATTCTAACAATAGTGTCGTAAGATTCTAATTACTAACCAATGGATCATCAGTTATCTGAATAAATAAATATTTATTATTATTATTATTTATTATTATTTTACCCCCTTAGGGGATGATTTCCGGGATTAAATCTATCCTATGTCCTTCCCCAGGACTCTAAATAACTATTGATATACCAATGTTTGTCTAATCATTCTAATAATTTCCCCCTTACACACTTTGCACCCCTATTTAACCCGCTTATGGTTGGGTTTTTCCAAAACCTTAAAATTATTTTTCTTGTATAAGGAGTCCATACACAAAATTGCAGGTATCTCACTTCAAATTTTACTCCATTCCCATACAAACTTTCAACCCCCTTTTTACCCCCTTGAGTTGAGGGTGGAATTTTCAAAAATCTCTTTTAGTGGGTACTTCATCATCATCATCATCATCATATCAGCGGAAAGACGTCCACTGCTGGACATAGGCCTGCCCCAAAGAGTGCCACAATGGCCAGTCCTGCGCCACCCGCATCCAGCGGACTCCCGCGAGTTTTACCAGGTCATCAGTCCACCTTATGGGGGGCCATACCCACGCCGCGCCTTCTGGTACGTGGTTGCCACTCGAGAACCTTTCCGCCCAAACGGCCATCGTTTCTACGTGCAATGTGCCCCGACCTACTGGTCGACCACGTAACGCATTGTACGCGCGTCAGGTAGAATTAAATGTCACCTTTTTCTATGGAAAAATTACAGTAAAATTGTCCTAACGCGCGTTCGGAACGTTACGTGTTTACCCCCCTGACCGCAGACCGCAGAACAAATCCGGTGTGGCAAATCCCTCAACGGTTTGGGCTGGACGTTGATTTAAATGAGTCAGTCAGTCAGGATCTTTGCGTTTATATAATATATATCTAGATAATGACTTTGTGTTCAGGTTTTGGAAGCGGGCAAGCTAGCCCTCTTCTCCTCGGAGTGGTACCTCTCGATGCTCGACGGCGGCGGCGACTGGGAGAAGTTCTACACAGTCGACCCTCGCTCGAACATCTCCGACAGGTCCCTGCTGCACAGGATGGTGGGGGGAGAGGCCTGCATGTGGGGGGAGTACGTGGACAACACTAACATCCTGCAAAGGTAAGTGTCAAGAAATATATATAGTCCTCCTTGTCGTGTCCGACGACGGCGACCCTTACAGTTTTCTCTGATGAGCACGAATATGGCTCGCGAAGCCGAACTTAGTTTTATGTTCGGTCACATTGTGTGCAATATAGCTGGCCCTGGTCATTGTAAGTGGAACACCTTCTTTTCGCAACTAACGTTTTGCAAACTGATTCATTTCGCTACTTTTCATTTCCCATACTCTGAAACTGTAAATATTTCAGGATTTATTTCATGGCCATCCCTATAGGTTAGGTTAGGTTAGTTTATAAAAATCCTGAAATATACAGCTTCAGAAATATTAAGAGATTGGGAAATGAAAAGATGCGAAATGAATCAGGTTGCAACGGGCAATCTTAAAAAAAATACCTATATGTAGGTCCCGGGTTCGAATCCCGGTCAGGGCATTTATTTGTGTGTTTATCACGAATATTTGTTCCTGAGTTATGGATGTCATATATGTATATAAGTATCTATATGTATGTATCTATTATATTTATCATCGCCTAGTACCCACAACACAAGCCTTATTGAGCTTACCGTGGGCCTAGGTTGATTTGTGTAAGATTGTCCCGTAATATTTATTTATTTATTTATTTATTTTATCTATTGGTATGCGCGGGCTGGGTTTCCGCAACTCGATGTTATAATTGCGCCTATTTTGCGTAAGGGTTATTGGCACTACTGTTTATCGTACCAATACCAACCCAGTTCCACCAGGAAGCCCAGCAGTCCCTTTACTTTGACCTATTCCCACACTACGCAAAGCTTGTGTGTGTTGTTAATACCGGAATTCAAACCAAGTATCTCTAGCTTCGTAAGCTAGGGTACCAACTAGGTTAAAGTGGTCGTCAAATGTGATACAAGTTCTGGTTCAAGTGGGGGTCCTCACCGTCTCAGTTAAGCGACCTATGTCCATGAACTTCTGCTACTATTTATCGACAAAATTGAATCCTGACCGAGCATGGAACCTTGTTACAATTAACTGACGTATTAACGTCATATGATCGTGCGTATCTTCGTTAATTGTGACAAGGTTCTATGGTGGGTGGGTCATGACATGATTCAGTTGGTTCGATTGTACCTATTGAACGTCAATTCTACAATTTCCATAACAGAGGCACTAATATAAGTTTAATCGATTCAGTACAATACGTTTTGGAACGCGCTTGCGTTTAGCTTCAATTTGTATGGCAACGCGAACGTTTCTAGTAGATACCGCCAGAGGCGCTGTTCGCGTTGCCATACAAATTGAAACTAAACACAAACGCGTACCATAACGTATTGTATCGATAAAACTTATACTGAAGCTACTGAACACTGCTGCATCCCGTTAGAACACGGCACTAACCTCGGCAATGTTTTTAGGGTTCCGTACTCAAAGGGTAAAACCTATTACTAAGACTCCGCTGTCGGTCCGACTGTCACCAGGATGTATCTCATGAACCGTGATAGTTTAAACAGTTAAAATTTTCACAGATGATGTATTTTCTGTTGCCGCTATAACAACAAATCCTACTAAAAAACAAAATAAAGTAAATATGTAAGGGATACATAGTTTTTATAGATACTTAAAGCCCGGTTCACATTTGTCTGTCGTGTTGTGTTGTGACGCATCGGAACGGGAACCGGTTTCATACATTTAATATGGTCGCGTGCACATTTCGACGGGCGACCGCTTTAGCCTAGTTGGTAGTGACCCTGCCTACGAAGCAAGAGGTCCTGGGTTCGAATCCCGGTAAGGGCATTTATGTGTGTGATGAGCACGAATATTTGTTCCTGAGTCATGGATGTTTTCTATGTATGTATTTATTTTTCTATACACCGTGTATTTTTTGATTTCCGTTAATTTCGACACGATGTTCGGTTCATTAACAGAAGCTACCTGGTATATTGCTTTTTGTTAAATTCGAAAAAATATTTTCATACAAACTAAATCAATATTACAGTGTGGGAGGGCTCTAACACTTAATCTCAATTAACACAAAGTTAATTTTCACCTACGACAGCACTTGTCAACACGTAAATAAAATAAAGGATCATTCACACTGATTCGGTCATTAAATTGATTTATTGAATATCTGAAAAATAGTAAGAGTTAAGACACTAGTTTCTTAAAGAAATTAGTTCCATTTAACCTGAGGATTCTTCCCTTAAAGTTAACGGAAATCAAAAAAAAACACGGTGTATAAGTATCTATATCGTCGGCTAGTACAGTCGCCATCACATACATAGGTACACTATAGGTGTTCAAAATGCACCCTAATGCTTTGAAAATAGAGGTGTGTTCCGATGTTTGTGACGTGCTTGTTTGCTCCGATGTATGTGATGGCGACTGTACCCATAGTACACGCTTTGCTTAGTTTGGGACTAGGTTGATTTGTGTTCTTTCTTACACACATTTTGTCCGAAAAAAATATTTATTAAAATATTTATTTCTGTGATGCCCACGGCCACGAACGCGCACGAATGCGTGTCCGGCTCGCACTGGGCCGGTTTAAAAGTATCCCCTATTCTATTTCCAGGGTATGGCCACGAGCCTGCGGCATCGCCGAGCGTCTCTGGTCCGAGGCGTCTCGCGACGAACAACCAGAGAGCAATGCCCATGTCGGAGAGCATCAAGTAGGGGAGACCATGAACCATGTCCGTAGCCGCATCGAGGAGCAGGCGTGCCGCATGCAGCGCCGCGGGGTGCCCGCGCAGCCGCCCAACGGGCCCGGGTTCTGTGTCGTCTGAAGACTTAAAGACTTACTTTTATCGATGAACACGCGCCCCACTCTCCTGATAGGATATTTGACAACAGTCAAAATTAATTAAACAATTTTTACCAACAGATAAACATTACGAAAATACTCGGAAAGCATCAATCTTTCACTTATGTTTGCTACACTAACAATAAGGACGTTGTTTAATTGTGACGTCACGTCGATAGTAGTCCCTACATATCCCATACTAACGGAGCGTTTTTGACGTTTCATAAAAAGAAGCTGATTTGACTTTTTGCAAATACCGTATTGCGTAGACGCATTAGCAGCCGCGTCCACTGCGCCAATGTTGTCGATGTTTTTAAACAAACGTTTTTGGTAAAGGAATATTGTTAGAAAATATATGTATGAAGTTTAAAAACCACAAAAACATGGCGCGGCGGAAGTTAGTTTGTGTTAAGACCTTAGCGTCTTGAGAACCCCCTCCTTTTTTTAAAGTCGGTTAATAATACTTCTTTACCTGAAAAACACTTAAATTGTCCCTAGAGTCCAAAAGTAGGTATAGGTATATGAAAAAATATTTTTTTCAGTAAAATAATGAGTAAACTACACAGAAGTTTGTTTACATTCTCACCCAATATCGCCGATGAGACGAATTACTATTTCGAATGACGATTCTAGTCATATACTTGCCTCTTCTGTTAAAATGGTATATGCCAATTCAGATTGACCGAGATGAGCTTACTAAGGTTTATTTATGCCATTGTTTTTTGCGTATTTCGGTAAGTAACGCGAACACAGGAGTCGGGCGCGTCTTCATAGATTGAACTAAGTATATATAATATTAGTTTACGAATCGACATTTTGTAAGCATTCCCATGACAATAAACTAATGTTAATAGTCTGTATGATGTATCATTTTATAGTGCAACAATCCGATTCGCGTCCTATCCCAATCCTAATCTCACAACATTATGGCATCACCAAGCTGACCTGATGAATCTGCTGTGGTCACCTTCTGTCTCCAGAGGCCCTAGCACACTAGGTTTTATCGCCACGTTTTACGTCGAAAATGTACTGAAATGTCACGTGAAACGTGACTTAAAACCTAGCGTGCTAGGGCCTCTATGGTGATATGTAGTACACAATTATCGATATCGATAAAATAATGTTTCTACCACTGGCTAGATTACGATAGTGTTTTGTATTGCCGTGAAAAATCCTGGCTCTGGTGATCAGTGAAGTTTTGGGAACACCAATGCCGTGATGCAATATGTAATTATAGACTGGCAAAGCGCAAGGTAAACTCGTCTAAGTAGTAGATCGTCAGCCACATGTCTTAGATTTTTGAAAATGTATATTATACATTTTAGCAGTCTTGCTTATTTACTGTATCAAAAAATATACGCTTTGAAATTTAAGAACGAACCAATTGTTTCTCCAAGATATTTTATAGTATCGACTTTACTAATAGGAGCACATGAGGAACAACTTGTCATTGAGAAAGCACAGTTATGCACAGTAAGGGTCAACGTGTTTGGTGGTTGACCAGGGACCCTGATGGAGTGAGATAAATATTTCGTTTTATCCACATTTAACGTCAGTAAGTTCTCAGTTAGCCATAGAGTTATCATATTGAGTTCATTTTGTGCTGAAACAAAAACATCTTCCCAAGAGTTTCCAGTAAATGTAACAGCTGTGTCGTCGGCATATGATATAATTTTGCCGTTTTGTATCGTTAGTTGACAAAGATCGTTAATGTATACCAGAAAAAGCGTTGAACCTAGAATGCTGCCTTTAGGTACGCCATAATCCAAGGAGACACATTGACGTCTATTACGTAAATAGTCTTTGAAAATAACATAAGCACGGTCTCGTACGCCAATTATTTCAAGTTTCTTCAGCAGGAGAGGAATGGAGACCGTGTCAAAAGCCTTGGCAAGGTCCAGGAACACTGAAAGACATTTCTTACCATTGTCAAGGTTCTTTGCTACAAATTTAGTAAGTTCCAGGACTGCATCCTCAGTCGATTTACCTGTTCTGAAGCCATATTGATTGGGAGCCAGAATTTTATATTGTTCCAAATAGGACCTCAATCTATTGTTTAAGAGGATTGTAAATAGTGGAGACAGTGATGAAGTTTACTCAATTTTTTTTTAGTTTAGTTTAGTTTATTTCATTGTACAATTTTCACAGAACATTTTTCTTTCATTATTACTTCGTACAGCGATCGTCGAGATATGCAATAATAAAACATTGAAAATATACGATATATAATAATATATACCTACAATTAAAATGAAATGAATATAAAATTAAATGTCAAGTCAGGTTATTCCTGTGTATACAATACAAATACAATGTCAAGAGAAATACAACGATGTCAATAATTTACAAGATTAAATAAAAATAAAAATAGGGTACAGAGAGTACCTATCAAATAACATAATAAAAATATAAAACAATGTCAAAATCAATTATGAGAAATAAAGCACTAGGAAATAATAAAAAATATGACGGTTCTAGATACCTAATACTAACAAACAAATAAGATAAAATTATAGTCTATATCTTAATTGTATGAATTCTTTTACGGAGTAGAATGGCTTCTTCAATAAATGGTTTCTAAGTTTGCGTTTGAATGTTTCGTCGCAGCTCTCAGTATTTATGTCATCGGGCAGGTGCTCATAGTACGTTGGTCCAATGACACGCGGATTTCTTTCGTGCAGAACTGTGCGACGCGGCACCGCCCGAAGGCTTCCCGTGCTGCGGAGGCACTTGCCAAGAACTCCCACTCGCTCAAACTCGGCTAGATGTCTCCGCGTGAACATAATGATCTCGTAGAGGTAGTGGGAGTAGTGGGTCATAATCCTGTGTTCCACAAACAACTCTTTGCACGACTGTCGCTGATTCAAGCCAAGCATAGCACGCAGTGCTCGTTTTTGCATAATCATGACTCTGCCAGCGTCAGTCGAGTTCTCCCACAGGATTACGCCGTACGTCATAAGCGAATGGAAGTGGGCAAAGTATTCCTACACCTTACAGGACCAGAAAGAGCCGAAGTACTGCCAATTCTCCATGCCTTGACAGGATGCGACACAGGGTCATCTTTTAATGGGAGAGGTAAAAAGAGTGCCTTTGACGCCTGGAATGCCTAACCCTGAAGCAACTTGCGGATTCAAGGCATTGTTGGACGGAAAATTGCGACACTTTTATTCAGAAATTTATTATTAAAAAGAGGAACCTTGGCATATTATGCAGATTGTAGCATTAGTAATTTTTTTTTCGTCATGTATATATGTGGTTGGGACAAGGTGATTCGGAATATCTCACTGCGTTTAAAGTATCGCAATGCTTGATATTTTTTTTTGGCATTGAAATAATTATTCGCGGACAATTAGGACTGTCAGGTATAACATCTTCACTGGAGTCATCGTCATAACTTATAGCATCAATTAACTCTCTCACCTTTTCCGGGACACGGGCTTTCCACATTTTCGTCTATATTTTTATCAGGCACTGGTAAAGAGTTTTTTAACGCTAAACCCACCAATTTACGCCCACGCTCCATTATTTATATTCTGTTGTCACACTAATCCATTTAAATTTACATGAAAAACGTACGTTCATATATGTATGACATAAAACTTCCTTGCCGTCCAGCAAACTAAGAAACAATGAAACGGTAACTGTAAAAATATTATGTTAAACGACCAAACTCGCCAGTTAGGACTAAAAAACCTAATATTGTTGAAAGCGACCAACTGCCTGGTCGCTTTAAGCAGATCAAAAAGTGCGTTAGCTGTTACCGCTGTTTATTGTCAAATGCGACTAACTAACCAAATGTAGGTTGGCTGTTTTCTGCAGATTGAAAACATGGTCTTTAAACGGGCGAAATGAACTATGTTGGGTACTTTGGCTGGTTACTACATTATAAAACGCTTCTTTTGTCATTGGTCGTTTTATACATAAATACTGTAATTCAGTGGAATAACGTGCTAAAAATTGACGGTTTTAGCAGATTAAAGTTTAAAAAATCTAGTTGTTGATGGTATTGTTAACTCATTTTTCAAAAAAATGGCATTGGTCTCATTCTGCATAACTATGGTCAATTGTGCATGTGTGTGTGAATCCCTATATTCCTATACTGTTTTACTATTAGTGGTAGTGCTGCCTCTGGCGGCAGAACATTGCAGTAATGTTCCCTATTGGTTATTAATATCGGAAAAAATAACAAATACGATGTAGACGTGTATACTCTTATGAGGTCCAAGTGGAAGAGGGGAGTTGTTGGATGATTGCAAAAAAGCCAGCAATAAGAACTTGTACCAAGAATTACGTTTTAGTTCTAAAAATATATATAATGATACTAAACACAGGAATTGTACAATAAAACAAGAATTCGTCAACATTACTTTATTAATATGACTCGCACAAAATTATGCCATAATTACAATAATAATAAAATTCTAAAACAATGCATGTGATGCCACGTAATCAATCTTAACGAGTGTTAAACTAATATACAGGGTGACTGGTAATTCGACCTATTCCTTGAAAGGGGTTATACAAGGGCTAATTTGCAACAATGTATGTCCAGTCAACCAGGGGTCGAAACTCGCTGGTTTACGAGATATTCGAGTTTTTAGTTTGTATGAAACAAATTCTCCTTGCAGCCTTAAGCTGGTGATTGTGACAAAAGTACTTCCATTTGGATGGTAAAAAAAATTTTTGTCACAATCAGCACTGTCACAATCAGGCTGCAAGGCGATTTTTTTTCAAACAAACTAAAAACTCGAAATATTAAAAAAAATCGTGTTTTGACCCCTGGTTGACTGGACATAAATTGTTGCAAATTAGCTCTAGTATAACCCCTTTCAAGGAATAGGTCGAATTACCAGTCATCCTGTATGTAATACAATTTATTCCTAAACTCATTCCTCTTAAATAGGACATTATCAAAAATATCAACATTCATTCATAATACCGGAGGCAGTCTTACATTTTCAATGCACACTCTTATTGCTTTAGTCTTAAAGTAAACTTAGAGAAATCTAACGGGTGTCAAAAACCATGTCTTCGCTACGCCCGATGTGCAAGATTATTGTGAAAATTTGAACCAAACAGTTTAATATTATAGTTTTATATTCGTTCTCTTTGTATAATATTTATATAATAATAATATAACAAAAAATATTTTTTGTCTTTGTATAATAATATAACAAAAAAAACTGTTTAAAAAATAGGGTCAAATTTCTTTTGTTCGAAAATTCAAGTGAAACAAAAGAAATGTAACTTTTTTAAATTGTGATGTGTCAATTTCATTAACATGGAATCTCAATTCCATTGGACATAATATCAAAACAATGGGCCCTAGCAGTATTTTATAACTAGGGAAATAATAAGACAGCTAAAAATAGGAAACGAGAAATGAAGCCATATTAACAAAAAGCTACAACATTCAGTAGCAAAACAGTTACGCGGAGATACTGCTCAAGAATATCAGTATAAAGCCATGCCGATAAAGAATAGAATCTAAAAAGTGCCACTCTGGCGTCGCATTTGGAATAGTTTTAAGATATATTATGTTTAGCGTAGGTATTTGTTTTGTGTTGCCTTCCAGGAGGTAACTCATGTAAAGGTTCCGACGGAAGACCAGCGCTGGCCTTCTAGGTTAGCACCATGCTGAGTTTTGTGTTTTGTTTTTTACACCCAAGGTTTTGTCCACGAATAAATGTTTTCTTTTTTCTTTCTTTCTTTCTAAAATGGCGTAGCGGCAATAACTATCAATGACATTGTGTGAATATAGTAGCCCTATAGTGTGAGCGCGCGAGAGTGGACGAGTATATTATAATCTTTATTGGCGTGGCTGATACACGTTTTTGTTAGATTAAGAGGAGATATTGTATTGAGAAGAGACCATGTTCAAATAATTCTGAACACACCGTCCGCATAGTTACTTTTGCCGCTGTATCTGCCTTTATAATAATGGACCTCTACCAGAGGGTTATGTTTGAGACACCCGTGCATTCTCGCTAACGTAAATCGAAGCCTCGGTACAAAGTAAATGAGGGGCTCCTTTGCTGTACCCTCGTGTCATCATTTCAAGCTACCTGACAATTACAATTTCACCCGTCGTACATTTCCGGGTACCCATCAACACAGAAATGTACAGATGTAGTACCATAATTGTTTTCCATCGTATTTTCACTGAAACGTACGACCGTGTCTTGCTATTTCAGTCGGTCACAGTACAAAAAGTATTAAGGTTGACTGAGGTAGCATGACAAACACAAACGTTTCCGAGAAAATACGTTGGAAAATAATTATAATAATAATAATAATAAGCCCTGTGGGCAGCTTGTGGCGAGCTGTTGGGGAGTAACGACCCCACGGACCCGAGTGCTCCCGAGAGTCGGTCAGGGCCTCCGTCTCCGGCGTGTCTTCGTCGGTCGGAGTGGAACCCCAAGGGGGCCCGCAGGACTCTCAGCTCTGGCTTGCCTTCATTGGCCGTCCAGAGAGGAGTCGTCAGAGCTATATGCTCCAGGGGTGGAAGTGTTAAAGGGCATAACGCCGCGAGTAACTTCGGAGAAAGCGCAGCACCACCTCTCGACACCCCTGAGCCGCTCACCCGGTGTTGCCCCTGGCCGTCTTTACGACGGCATTTTTAGGGGCCCATCTAATGAGCGGCTAGTCACCGCCTGCCTCGATAACCTTGTGGATAACATTGTTATGGCAGGTGTCCGGACCACTTTGTAATAACCCAATTTTATTGTCCACCCAAATGTCATCACCATAGACCCAATTCTCTTTTCCATTTTCCTACAATAGCTCCAACGCCTGCTGGGACCAGTTCACGGGTATCTACCGATGTACCCGTGAATGGGTTCTAGCAGGTGTACTACATGACATTAAATTTCGTCTCCAAAGGGCCTCTACGTGTTGGATCTATATCCCCACGCACGCCTTCCAAATGACCGGGGTTCGCCCCGTGAATTTAAATCGGAGATACATAATAATAATAATAATTTATTGATAAAACATAATGTACATCAAATTATGCACTACATCTGTACGGAAAAAATTACACTTTCAGGTGACACCTGTCATGTTGGCGAAATTGGGACCCGTAGCTCTAGTATAAGTTTTATCGATAAATAGACGTTTTCGAACGCGTTTGCGTTTAGTTTCAATTTGTATGGCAACGCGTAGTTCCTAATAGTTAACACCAGAGGCGCTGTTCGCGTTGCCATACAAATTGAAACTAAACGCAAACGCGTTCGAAAACATATTGTGTGGATAAAACTTATACTAGAGCCTCTGATGAGTGATGACTGTGTTACTGCACTCTCTCCATTACAAAAATTAATTAAAATTAATTAATTAAAAAACCGATGGCAAATTAGGCTTTTCTGTCTTCTTTCATCATAATGATATACAGATGTTTTATATCACGAAAGGGGGTTGATAAGCGGTCAGTTTCTAGCGCTGCAGAGCTTACGCACACAACCACAGTCAACCAACTTTCGTATAATCAAACCACGAAGTGTGGGACCCGAATAACTGAGAAAACTACATAACTGGGAACATATTCGTGACCCCACGCATCAAGGTTTACTATTAAGGCCCTATTCACAGAGTTACAAGCTAAAAAAATAAGTCTAAAATGGCAACACTGGTTAATAAGGTCCCTCGTCTT
This sequence comes from Epinotia brunnichana, assembly GCA_963854355.1. Lineage (NCBI taxonomy): Eukaryota > Metazoa > Arthropoda > Insecta > Lepidoptera > Tortricidae > Epinotia > Epinotia brunnichana. The sequence continues at coordinate 6,678,733 of OY977936.1, read as the reverse complement.
TGGTCAAGCCTCTCAGTGTTGCAAGAGGCAACAAGATGACTTCACGAATCTACAAGTCACAGTTTTACAACTCTAAACGCTTGATTAATTACGATTGTCCTAAAGGGCAAAAGACCAGTTATATAGTTGAGATTTTCTGAACTGGACTGATCTCTTTATCTTCAGAACAATAGCATTCAATACGACTGTGTGGTCGGACGCGTGCCATTTTTTGCAAGAAAAAGGTTTGCGCCACATAAAATGTTCATTATATAATGAACTCTATCGTCTTATTCAATAGATTCAAAATGAAAAGATAAATAACCCGATCCCAGCGAGCCAGGTATAAGGCGCTGTGTGTGGTATTTTATCTCGTAGCTAATTTGGAATTCTATTGTAAAAGAAGATTATTCAATGAACATTTTACGTGGCGATAACATGTTTTTTTGCAAAATTTGGCACGCGTTCGCAAACAATGTCTATTCATAACCTCAGAACAATGAGCATTTATGAGCTCAGTTCAAATCGTTTTAACTATAACCAGCAGTAAGTAAGGTAAGAGTCAAGACCAGTGTTCCCGTTTTAGACATGTTTATTTATTCATTTATCTTATGGCGGTTATACACTGGTACATAAATGTATTCGTATCGATGTCGCTGATAAGAGTTCCAGACATGTAAAATTGTAACAGGGAGCTTCGTGAAATACGATGCGGCCCCTGTTGAAAGGTGTCACATGGATACCTAGCTATTAAGAACTTTATAATATTGATGTGCCCTAACGGGGTTTATGCTGGAACATTGTTAACATTCAACATTGTGGTTTGTCAGGATCGTAGCAAATGGAGATCCGTGATCTCTACCTACCCCTCTGGGAAAGAGGCGTGATTATATGTATGTATGTATGTAATTATTTATAAAATCTTGTAAATACCCATAAATGCAATAAATACATAAATAATATAAATGTTTAGATTTGTATAACTGTACTGGCCTCTGCCATGTTTAGCTTAAATAAACGCCCAACTTGCCATCGTAGCACTGAATAATCCCATCACTGCGATAACACAAAAATATTACGCTACCACGTTTTCGTGATCCGTTCCTCTCACACTACGAGTAAGAAATGGCAAACGTAAACGATACCGGTAACGACTTGAAATGCATATGAAATACTTACATTTTATTTTAAACATTTTAAATTACTCTTTGTAATGTTTGAATGTAAATTATTCTCTCTAGGATGCGCTGCGTTGGGAGTGAGAGACCTGCATGTCTCTATCTGACAACACAGCGAATCCTCAAGTGAATAAAGGGTCGGCAACGCGCTTGTGATTCTTCTGGAGTCACAAGTGTCCATAGGCGACGGTGCCTGCTTAACATCAGACAGGCCGTAAGCTTGTTTGCCACCGTCGTAGTATTAAAAAAAAAAGTTAACCCTTACAGTGTAAGACATAAAGTCGGCAATACAAAGTCTAACTTTCATTACAATTCTAAGGTATTTTTTCTTATTTCCTATATATTTGCCGTTAAATGTCATATACCTAGATAGATATCTGAAGTACTGAGAAAACAATTTTTAATTTCAAACTGAATGCCTTATTTTACCGACAAACGTTTGCATTCGCATTGTTTCGTTGAATTTTCATTTCATCGATTTTTTTCTCAGTAACAACTCGTCCTATACCGCGGCCGTATATATACGGCCAAAATTATTTAAAGGAATTTAAACCATTTTGGGTTGGAATAGAGTTGCATTTGTTTTGTTTTGGCCTTTTTTGAAACAAACGAAGTTCAACTCTACTTTTTACGTTAGATGATTCAAATTTCAATGTCAGTTTGTGTTGTATGGTGGGCGACCCCAGGTTAACTTTTCAGGTCTAGTTTTGCCCACCTACCTTTCACAATTACCTTTAGGTAATTGTTTAAGGTGGTTAGGTTTGTTTTATAACAATCATAAAAAGTTGACTGTTTAAATGAAAATTCGGCTAAACATTCCTTCGATGAAATGTTTGTAGGTAAAACCATATTTAAAACTCATAAGAACTCTCCGAAACAATTGACAAACTCTTAAAAACGAAAATGTTGACGAATATCAAGCTGTCTATTGTCTTTTGACTATTCATTGGGTCTAACTCTAACACAACAGACGCCGCGACGCGAGAGGCGAGAAAATCTACACTCCTCTTTCTAATTCTCTCAGTGCGAGTGAGACATGAATAGCTGTAACGCGCGCGTCGCGACAGAGATAGCAGATTGTACTTATATTAGCCTCCCAGGACGGCGCCGAGATAGACTATCAGTCTCTTTCTAATTAGAACGATAAGAAAGAGACGGATAATCTATGTCGCAGCGACATTGCTCGCGCGCCCACTTGTTATATAACAGTGCTGATGTTATTCCCATGTTGAGGCGAGAAGCGGGTTTATTCATACGATCAGTGGCGCTACCACGAACTTCGAATCTCGAACTTCGTGTATCTCCGTTTCGGTCGCCGAGTACCATAAGCCATAAGTGCGATAGAGACGGAGATATACGAAGTTCGAGATTCGAAGTTCGTGGTAGCGCCGCAGTTATAAATTCGCTAGTAAAGCACTCCTTAGAAGTACATTTACGAAGGGCGGCTGAAAAGTTCGCGGCCTTAGAAAAAAAGTGAAAGAAGAAAAAAAGTGAAGTTTTAAAGTAAATGTTTTTATTTTTCAACATAGTTTTTTTTTTTCTTTTTTTCTAGCTTAGGCCGCGAACTTTTCAGCCACCCCTCGTAGTACGTTGTAAATGTAAGTTTAATCCGTTTCAACATTGATTCGTCGACGATTAATAACAATAAATAGGTTAACAAAACCTTTTCACTGAATATGTCTTTTTGGATCAGATATTATAGATGCATTATTTTTTACTGGAATACCTCACTTTAAACATTAATGTCATTATTAAAACACATCATTATTCAAATTTATTAAACCCGTTTTACTTAAAAGTAAAATTCGTTCGTCCTTCTCTGCCTTGACAGAAAAAGACGAAACACATTTTACTAAACAGAGGTATGTCAAGTCAATTTGAATAAGGAGGCTAATCTTTCACCACGCGGTGAAAACTATTAAATCGGACTTTATATTGTACCAGCCCTACTAAAAAAAGATTCGTTAAACTTAATATACAAAACCTAAGAACCCTTTCAAATCGAGCTACAGATGTCTAACGTGACCGGAGTAATAATATAACCATCATAAAAAAAAACAACTGGCACCTGCATTCTAAATTGGATTCTAAGCTGATAACCGTAAGGTTGAAAAAGGCTCACGCGAGCACGGGGGAGGGCAGGATGAAGTGGAACGCGTCATCCGTGTGCTGGTGGAGGGGAGCGCGGGCGCGGACGCCGCTCGCCGTCGGCCGACGAGAGGGGTCCTCGCTCAGCATCAGCTTTAGGACTTCCACCTGGAGTAAATAAATAAACAAAACTAAATATATGCTAAACAACGCTGTAAGTATAGTCAAGTGTATGAAATATGTGTGCATACCAAAGACTACAATATACCTACATACTGAGATAGACAGGCAACTGGACCAAATTGAGAAGGCATTTAATGCTTGCGTACAGCTCTCTCTCTTCTGCCGATGTTTAAAGCTTTTCTTTGAATGTTTAAACATACAAAAAGTGCGTCGGTCGCAGGGTTTGAACCCCGGCTCATCGACTCCAAATGCCGCCGTCTGTAGGCTACTGATGTTATATGAGTATGACAATACGGCGAATTTTGAAATACCTTGCCTTTTTTTTTTTTTACCCCTCCCGTCGTAAGCGTGCAGGGCGACACCACACGCTTCCCGACCCAACCAAAGGACCTCTACGCCGGGAGAGGAGGGTGATAGACCTCGGATTCACCCTCTCAGGTCCCCTTGTAACTTTTTAAAGAGGTTTTCTCCCTCGCAGCCCAGCTCGGCCCCGGCCTGACGGTCACAGCCCCCGCAGCCCCGCACCTAACATGAATCCTCTGATAGCAGAGGATTTGTCAGGGTTACGGGTCAGTCCCAAAATGATGATGTCACTTGTGATCATCAACACTGTATATTGGATTAAACACAGAGACATTGCACAAAAATGAACGCTACTGGCCAGAGGTCATTATTTCAGGAAAAATCTCAATAGTGCCATGCAGGATTCAATTTGAAGGTAACAGCGACATCTATCGGCCAACTCGACAATCTTTGGTAAATTGTCACGGCTGAACACATACATACATACTTAAGTATATCTATCTATACATATAATAAAGCTGAAGAGGGTCGAAAGTCTGTACATGGAAGATATTCGACAAAAAATTGGCTAGGAATACTTAAAATATATAACAGAACACGTTCCAACAGTTTTTAGAATTTTTGTCTGTTTATCTGTTTGTCTGTTTATGTGACCGCGCATCACGTGAACACGGCTGAACCGATTTAGATTAAATTTAGTATGGAGATAGTTTGAGTCCTGGGGAAGGACATAGGGTAGTTTTTGTGGTAGGGGTGGTAGTTTGTATGGAGCTACTTAAACCGCTGCATCGATTTGGATGAAATTTGGTATATAAATAGTTTGAGTCCCGTAGAAGGTCAAAGGATACGTTTTATCCCGGAAATCTTCCCCTTAGGGGGTAAAACGGGGGGGGGTGAAAATTTTAATGTAACCCATTTTGATAAAATTTGGTTTAGAGGTAGTTTAGGTTCTGGGAAAGGACATTGGATAGTTTTTATCCCGGAATCTTCCCCTAAGGGGCTGTAATGGGGGGTGAAATTTTGGATGGACTCCGTTTAGATCAAATTTGGTATAGAGATAGTTTGAGTCCCGGAGAATGACAACAGATACTTTGAATCCCGAAAATCATCCTCTAAGGGGATGAAACAGGGATGAAAATGTGGATAAATCACATTTAGTTAAAATTTGGTCAAGAGATAGACGGAGTCCCAGGGAAGGACAATGCATAGTTTTATCCTGAAAAATCATCTCCTGAGGGGGTGAAATACGGGGTGATAATTTGGATAGAACCCATTTAGACGAAATTTGGTATGGATATAATTAGTCCTGGGGAAGGGCCTAAAATAATTTTTAGTCCAGCAATCATCTCCTAAAGGGGCGAAATGGGGGATGAAAATTTGGATGGAACCCATTTACGGTATAGCGATTTGGAGTCCTGGGGAAGCACATAGGATAGTTTTATCCCGAAAATCATCACCTAAGGGGGTGTAATTGGAAGTGGAAATTTGTTTGTGACCCATTTTGATAAAATTTGGTTGAAAGATAGTTTGAGTCCTGGAAAAGGACATAAATGATAGTTTTTATTCCGGAAATCATCCTCTAAGGGGGTGAAATGGGGTGAAAATTTGGATGTAGCCCATTTAGATGAAATTTGGCATAGAGATAGTTAGAGTCGCGGAGACGGACAACGGATAGCTTTTACCCCGAAAATAATCCTCTAAGGGGATAAAATAGGGGGAGAATATTTGGATAGAACCCATTAAGATGAAATTTTGTATAGAGATAGTTAATGTCCTGGATAAGGACATAAGATCATTTTTGTTCCAGAAATCATCCCCTAATGGGGTGAAATTGTGGGTTATAATTTGGATGTAACCCATTCAGATGAAATTTGGTATAAAGATAGTTTGAGTCCCGGAGAATGATAGCGGATAGTTTTTATCTCGAAAATCATCGTCTAAGGAGGTGAAATGGGGGGTGAAAAATTGGATGGAACCCATTTACGGTATAGCGATAGTTGGGAGTCCTGGGGAAGGACATATGATAGTTTTTATTCCGGAGATCATTCCCTTAGGGGGTGACATGGGGGTGAAAATTTGGATCGAACTCATTTACGGTATAGCGATAGTTGGGTGTCCTGGGGAAGGACAGAATAGTTTTATCCCGAAAATCCTCCCCTAAGGGGGTGACAATTTGGATGTGATGTGACATATTTAGATGAAATTTGGTTAATTCAATTCAATTCAAATTATAGATTTCAGACTATGTCTATATCATGTTAGTAACAATAATAACTTATAAAACTTAAGTTAACAGTTAAGAGATAGTTTGAGTGCTGGGAAAGGACATTTGATAATTTTTGTTTTGGAAATCATCCCTCAATGGGGTGAAATGGGAGGGGGAGGGGGGGGGGGGGTGAAAATTTGGATGGAACCTATTTCGATGGAATTTGGTATAGAGATGGTTTGAGTCCTGGGAAAGGACATAGGGTAATTTTTATCCCGGAAATCATCCCCTAAGGGGGTAAAATCGGGGTTAAAATTTGGATGGAACCCATTAGGATGAAATTTGGTACCTATAGTGATAGTTTGAGTTGCGGAGAAGAACAACAAATAGCTTTTGTCCCGAAAAAAATCCCCCAAGGCCATAAAATAGGGGGTGAAAATTTGGATGTACCCTATTTAGATGAAATTTGGTATAGAGATAGTTGGGGTTCCGGAAAAGGACCATGCATAGTTTATATCCTGAAAATCATCTAAGAGGGTGAAATGAGGGGTGAAAATTTGGATGGAACCCATTTAGATGAAATTTGATTTAGAGTTAGTTTGAGTCCCGGAGAATGACAACGGACATTTTTAATCCCGATAATCATCTCCTAAAACGATGAAATAGAGGGTGAAAATTTGGATAAAATCCATGTAACTGAAATTTGGTATAGAGATAGTGGGAGTCCCAGGGAAGGATATTGTATAGTTTTTTATCCTGAAAAATCATCTCCTGAGGGGGTGGAATGAGGGGTGAAAATTAGAATAGAACCCATTCAGATGAAATTCGGTATAGAGGCAATAATCATCGCCTGAAAGGATGAGATGAGGGGTGAAGATTTGGATGGAACTCATTTAGTTGAAATCTGGTAAAGAGATAGTTTGAGTCCTGGGAAAGGACATATGATAGTTTTATTCCAGAGATCCTTCCCTAAGGGGTGAAAATGTGGATGTTAGTGACCCATTTAGATGAAATTTGGTTTACAGATAGTTTGAGTTCCAGGATAGGACATAGGATAGTTTTTATCCCGGAAATCATCTCCTAAGGGGGTAGAATGGGGGGTGAATATTTGTATGGAGCTACTATACAACCCATTTAGATAAAATTTGGTATAGAGGTAGTTAGTAGGCGCGCCGTTGGTAGGCCCCCCAGGTAGACCCCACAAGGTCAAGGTGGTCACTTTTGAACTCTTTGGGGGAGGCCTATGTCAGCAGTGGACGTCTTCCGGCTGATATGATGATGATGATGATAATGATAAAGATAGTTTGAGCCTCGGGGAAGGACTTATGATAGTTTTTATATCGGAAATCTACCCTTAAAAGGAAAATGGAGGGTGAAAGTTTGTATCGAGCTACGATATAAACGAGTTCTACGCGGACGAAGTCGCGGGCAAAAGCTAGTAAGTAAATAAATACTTAAATTACATGTTACTTACAGTTTGAAATGAAATTGTCGTGGGTTTTTCAACTTTTCTAAGTTGTAGTTATGACCAATGTCTTGTGCACAATAAAGTATTAACATACATAAAAATAAATGCCCTTACCAGGATTCAAAACCGAAGATGCTTAATAGGTTAGCCTAGTGGATAATCGGTAATGACCAAATAGGCTAGCTAAAGTGATCGTCAAGAGGTCAAGGTATCTTGTTTCTCGCTTCTTTCTGCTCGACACCCGCTCGGCCTCCGTCTCGAAAGGCTGGAGCAGCTCGAACAGGATCACGCCGAGGGAGTAGAGCTACCTAGTGGTAGTACTCACAGTGTACTCACCTCACTAGGACACTCGGCTGCGAAGCCGGCGGGATACCGCGCGGCGCGCAGAGCGGTCAGAGTCGACACCCGCTCGGCCTCCGTCTCGAATGGCTGGAGCAGCTCGAACATGATCACGCCGAGAGAGTAGAGCTACCTAGTGGTAGTACTCACAGTGTACTCACCTCACTAGGACACTCGGCTGCGAAGCCGGCGGGATACCGCGCGGCGCGCAGAGCGGTCAGAGTCGACACCCGCTCGGCCTCCGTCTCGAATGGCTGGAGCAGCTCGAACAGGATCACGCCGAGGGAGTAGAGCTACCTAGTGGTAGTACTCACAGTGTACTCACCTCACTAGGACACTCGGCTACGAAGCCGGCGGGATACCGCGCGGCGCGCAGAGCGGTCAGAGTCGACACCCGCTCGGCCTCCGTCTCGAATGGCTGGAGCAGCTCGAACAGGATCACGCCGAGGGAGTAGAGCTACCTAGTGGTAGTACTCACAGTGTACTCACCTCACTAGGACACTCGGCTGCGAAGCCGGCGGGATACCGCGCGGCGCGCAGAGCGGTCAGAGTCGACACCCGCTCGGCCTCCGTCTCGAATGGCTGGAGCAGCTCGAACAGGATCACGCCGAGGGAGTAGAGCTACCTAGTGGTAGTACTCACAGTGTACTCACCTCACTAGGGCACTCGGCTGCGAAGCCGGCGGGATACCGCGCGGCGCGCAGAGCGGTCAGAGTCGACACCCGCTCGGCCTCCGTCTCGAATGGCTGGAGCAGCTCGAACAGGATCACGCCGAGGGAGTAGAGCTACCTAGTGGTAGTACTCACAGTGTACTCACCTCACTAGGACACTCGGCTGCGAAGCCGGCGGGATACCGCGCGGCGCGCAGAGCGGTCAGAGTCGACACCCGCTCGGCCTCCGTCTCGAATGGCTGGAGCAGCTCGAACAGGATCACGCCGAGGGAGTAGAGCTACCTAGTGGTAGTACTCACAGTGTACTCACCTCACTAGGACACTCGGCTGCGAAGCCGGCGGGATACCGCGCGGCGCGCAGAGCGGTCAGAGTCGACACCCGCTCGGCCTCCGTCTCGAATGGCTGGAGCAGCTCGAACAGGATCACGCCGAGGGAGTAGAGCTACCTAGTGGTAGTACTCACAGTGTACTCACCTCACTAGGACACTCGGCTGCGAAGCCGGCGGGATACCGCGCGGCGCGCAGAGCGGTCAGAGTCGACACCCGCTCGGCCTCCGTCTCGAATGGCTGGAGCAGCTCGAACAGGATCACGCCGAGGGAGTAGAGCTACCTAGTGGTAGTACTCACAGTGTACTCACCTCACTAGGGCACTCGGCTGCGAAGCCGGCGGGATACCGCGCGGCGCGCAGAGCGGTCAGAGTCGACACCCGCTCGGCCTCCGTCTCGAATGGCTGGAGCAGCTCGAACAGGATCACGCCGAGAGAGTAGAGCTACCTAGTGGTAGTACTCACAGTGTACTCACCTCACTAGGACACTCGGCTGCGAAGCCGGCGGGATACCGCGCGGCGCGCAGAGCGGTCAGAGTCGACACCCGCTCGGCCTCCGTCTCGAATGGCTGGAGCAGCTCGAACATGATCACGCCGAGAGAGTAGAGCTACCTAGTGGTAGTACTCACAGTGTACTCACCTCACTAGGACACTCGGCTGCGAAGCCGGCGGGATACCGCGCGGCGCGCAGAGCGGTCAGAGTCGACACCCGCTCGGCCTCCGTCTCGAATGGCTGGAGCAGCTCGAACAGGATCACGCCGAGGGAGTAGAGCTACCTAGTGGTAGTACTCACAGTGTACTCACCTCACTAGGACACTCGGCTACGAAGCCGGCGGGATACCGCGCGGCGCGCAGAGCGGTCAGAGTCGACACCCGCTCGGCCTCCGTCTCGAATGGCTGGAGCAGCTCGAACAGGATCACGCCGAGGGAGTAGAGCTACCTAGTGGTAGTACTCACAGTGTACTCACCTCACTAGGACACTCGGCTGCGAAGCCGGCGGGATACCGCGCGGCGCGCAGAGCGGTCAGAGTCGACACCCGCTCGGCCTCCGTCTCGAATGGCTGGAGCAGCTCGAACAGGATCACGCCGAGGGAGTAGAGCTACCTAGTCGTAGTACTCACAGTGTACTCACCTCACTAGGACATTCGGCTGCGAAGCCGGCGGGATACCGCGCGGCGCGCAGAGCGGTCAGAGTCGACACCCGCTCGGCCTCCGTCTCGAATGGCTGGAGCAGCTCGAACAGGATCACGCCGAGGGAGTAAATGTCCACTTTGTAGCTGTACCGCCGGCCCGCTAGCTGCTCCGGTGACATGTATAGATGGGTGCCTGGAAGTAATAGTACATTGTTTAACAAGGGGCGTATGAGGAATATTGCAAACGAGAGTCTATCAGAAGCCCGACGCCGTAAGGCCGAGGACTTTTGATGACTCGGGTTTGCAATATTCTTACGCCCGTGTTATACACGATGTTTTTCATCACATTTGCGAGGAAATAAATAACTACAAAAGACAGAAAAATCTAGGTATATGTTTTATACAAGCGCACCAATCAAATGTTGACGAAATCGACAACTTCACTTCCAGATAAGAAGAAGAAGAAGATTTTTTTATTAATTCACACATAGGTTAACAGTATTACACCAAATCACTTATGTGGTAACTACAAAATACATAACATAACAAAAGATATTTATACACACTTTATGCGAAATTTAAAACATACGGTAACGATATAAAACAATAAACAAAAACTAAAATAAACTCATAAACAACTTCAACAAGAAACATGTCCCAGTTTAAATCTAAACTCTGTTATGCGATAAGAATGTTAATACTTTTCTACAGAACACACCAATACTGTCAGCAAATATGTCTATACCGTCGGCTTCCTGTATTATATGATTTAGAGCTGTGCGCGCTCTGGCAGTAGGAGCGTTCGCACCGCGCCTCGTGCGCTCGCCGGCTACAGCTCGCAGCCGCCGCGGGCGCCGCGCCGCCACCGCGCCGCCCGCGCCGCCCTCCGCGCCAACCGCCGGCCCACTCGCTCGCGGCACCTGCAGGCCCATGCGTTCCAACACGGACGCGTTGTCTACTCTATTATTTAGCAGCTGGTAATAGTGTACTATATGTATAAATTTTCTCCGAGTCTCAAGCGTGTTAAGGCCAGTCATTCCCGAAACAAACATGGATGGGTACATGAACGGATAGTATCCGTATCGTCGCTTGTAGATATGCCTGGCGAATTTCTCTTGGATTTTCTCCAACATTGTGCTGTATTTGATCTCATGCGGATCCCACACTACTGCACCGAATTCAAGTCTACTGCGGATATACGCATTGTATAGCATGATTGCGACTTTGGAGGTTGAAAATTGGGAAGCTATCCTCATTATGAATCCCAGCGTTTTAGATACCTTTTTGCAGGTCTTCGTAATATGTTGTCTAAAGTCGAGTTGGGTGTCCAGAGTAACTCCTAAGTCTCTTATTTCGTCGGTCCGTTGAAGTGGGTTGCCGCGAAGGTTGTACTCAGTAGCGATTGGTGAGCGGAGTCTAGCGAAAGTAATATATTCACATTTCGAGGCGTTAAAGTCCAGTCTATTGTTATCACCCCATTCAGCAATAGCGTCTATGTCATTCTGTAGACGTACTCGGTCATTGTCGTCCCTAACACGGTGGAAAAGTTTTATATCATCTGCGAACATTAGACATTTAGCCGTGCTGACGGCGCTCGGCAGATCATTAATCATGATTAAAAACTGGGTAGGCCCTAGCGTGCTGCCTTGACTTACACCAGAACGAGTGTAGTATGTTTGAGACTCGAATCCAGTAAGTTTGACATATTGTTTCCGATCTTGTAGATAACTGGCAAAGAATTTTAAGAGCCTAGGTATAAATCCTATATCTGCGAATTTGCGCAGGAGGATATCGTTATCTACAAGATCGAAAGCTTTGCGAAAGTCAAAGTAAGCTGCATCTACCTGCACTCGAGCATCTAAACTAAAGCTTCGGCTATGTAATCGACCAAGACTACGTGATTCGTCGTTGTTGACCGACCTCGACGAAAACCATGCTGAGAGTCATCCATTTTATCTGTGATCTGCTGAGTGATAAGATGGTCCACTATGGATTCGAATAATTTGCCGAACACCGACAGTACTGCAATAGGCCTATACCCTGTCACGTCGGATCCTTCGCTACTCTTTGGTACAGGGGTTACTCTGGATAACTTCCAGCACGATGGATATAATGGCACATTGCAGGGAAAGATTTTATATATAAAGAAGTGGTGGTTCTAAGACAGATATACAATCCCTTGCCAAAAATGGAGGTATACCATCCGGTCCAGCCGAAGAGCGCGGCTTGAGTCGCTTGGCGGCACGCCGCAGATCTGTGACGCTGACGGCGTCCACGGCGACCCGTGCCGAGTCAGGCACGCCTCCACTCCTCGCTGCGCTGTTCCGTGCTGCTTCTTCAGCGTCTAGATCCCCCACTATGGAACACAGAGCTAAAATAATCTGCAAAAGCATTCGCGGCATCTTGTCCCGTAACTGTTCTATCCAAGTAAGTGTAGTCGTCGTGTCGTTTCAAGTCTTTGCGTTTGCTTTTTACGTATTTCCAGAACGTTGTCGGATCGTCGGTTATGTCACGTTCAATGTTTTCCTTGTACCTTTTATACTCGATATCGATTAAAAACTTAGCATGGCCTCTATAGTATTTAAACATTTCTCTATTAAATTCGGAACCTGTTTCCTTATGCTTTTTAAAATGGAAATATTTAGTTTGTAGAGTGTGTACAATTTCGGGAGTGTACCAAGTCGGGTAGACGTATTTTCCTATAACAGGTGGTCGGCTGCTTTTACTCGGGACATGCTTAGATATACATTCATTTAACTTAAGATATAATGCCTCCGTCGCATCGTTGACACATCTAGAACTTAACACGGATCCCCAGTCAATTTCAGCCATATTAGCATAAAGTGCACTAAAGTCCGCCTTACGAAAGTTCCATTGTACTCGTAGTGATCGAGATATATTATTAGAAGGCTGTGCGTGAAAATGTACGGTATCGGCTCGCGCACGCGGCAGTGACAGCGTCACCTCGAGCGGCGGGTGGTAACCGTCGGGCGGTACCAGCGCGGTGGCAGCGCGCGACACACGCACTCGCTGCTCGCTCAGATCGCTAAGAACCAAGTCTAGTAACCCATCTTGATGGTTGTGAATGCTGTTGTATTGGTGTATTTGGCAGAACTGAAGAAAACATTCGAATTGCTGGCGGACGTGTACACTACATGAATTAAGGTTAAAGTCGCCTAACACTAACACATCCAACTCTGAATATTTGCATATTGCATTTTCTAGACAGTTTAAAACATTTTCACTTCTCATGCTCTAAAAGTTCGTCTTTATGTCGTGCGTAGGCGACATAAAGTCGCTTTTTATGCTCTAGAGCATAAAGTAAAATCTTCGTCGAAGACCAAGGCAATCGCTGCAACAGCCACACGAACATCTTTAACTTCATACAACAACCTCTTTATTTTATTTCGTTTCGTTCGTATTCTAAGACCAAGGCAAAGATACCAACAGCCAAAGTACACAATAAAACTTCATGAAATAAACTTATAATTTGTATTTCGTCTCATTTATTATTTTTTATATTTGTTTATTTTTCAATTTAGTAGATCAGTATAGTATTTAAGCCATAACAACAACAATTAAATTAGCATTTACTATATTTACGTGTTGCTGTTTCATTTCCTCGCAATCGAAGTGAAAAGTAGAGTGTACAACTCGTCCATAAAACCCATTTTACACTCGACTTTATATCTATCCTCGCTCGCAAGCTCGCTCGGATGGATAAACGTCTCGAGTAAAATGGTGCGTTTTATGCACTTGTTGTACAATCTACTATTAAATACTGATCATCTTTATAATTCGGCGGAAGGTAAACAACACAACATAACAACTGCGTACACTTGTACTCTAATTTGACTATTAGGACTTCCATATCATCAGAAATACCATCAATGTCAGTTATTAGGCGCGCAGAATAGTTATTTCGCACCGCAAGTAGTACGCCCCCCCACCCAGCGTCCCCCGCGCGGTCCTTCCGCAACACCACATAACCAGGAGGAAATAATTCTGCGTCGTGGACGGAGCTATTTAAAAAAGTTTCAGTAAGTGCAATAATGTCATTATCGGAAATAAGTAGGTTATTATAGAACAAATCGGTTTTGGACCTGAGTCCTCTTACATTTTGATAAAATACTGAGGTATATAAAAATGACTTATTTTTATTCTTTTGTACTTTAGCGACGAAAATTATCCCTCCATGGTTTGATACAAATGTCCAGTGCCCAGTTTTCACTGGCCTGAATCAAGTCCGTCAACTTAGGCGGCACGCCTAGCTTAAACGAGGCATAATTTCCGCGCGCATTGAGACCTTTGACAGTGCACACGTCTTCATTACCACAAATGTTTTTTAAGTGCAGCCTTACTTGATCATCAGTCGTTCCCTGTTTGACATAGAAAAGATGTAGGTATGTCATTTTTTCAGAAGCCTGCAAAAAGGTGGTACCTGGAGCTGCTGAACCTCTCACTGTGCTGGCTGATGAAAGACGCGTGCGCTTAGATTTCGGATCAGTGCGAGTGGAGGGCGTAGCTTCAATATTTCAACCAATCACAGAGCCAGAATTCTTGTCATACGCGGCCGTCCCAATTTGCTTAACCAATCAGATCACACACAAGCTCATTACTCCCTTGGGACCATTATTTCCCGCGGGAACAATTTGGGCCATTGTCCTTCTGTATACAGGCATGGAATAACACCATTTATGAGCAAGTGTGATGAAAATACAATTATTTACCTCTTTCTCTTAGGGCGGGTGGCACGTTAGTACGATAACAGTAGTCCTAGCGGTACACCCCGAAATTCAGTAAAATTCTGCAAATTGTTTTAAAAGCATGAACATCGGAACGATTGGTCTTTTGTCCAAATTAATAAATATGACCCATAGCACCAAAAAATAAAAATCATCTTTATAGTATGGCAAAAAAAAACTTTTTTTTTGTTCTGGACCTATCCTTTTTTTGTGCTACGGGTCAAATTGATTCATATGATCTAAAGATCAATCGTTCCAATTTTCATGCTTTTAACACTATTTGCAGCTTTTTTTGGCGTACTGTCACATTTTGTAATAACGAAAAATTAAAAAAAAAAATACAAAATTTACCCAAGTATTTTTGAAATTGCTTTTTGGGGTTAGATATGAGGATATTAGGTATCATTTGAGATATTTAACAAAAAAATATTAAACCGTATCGTGTTTGGAGGATAAGCGGTTCCGCAGCTAGCAACAATCTCAGACAGTTATTTCCTCTTTGTAAATTAAATATTAAATTAAGTGTTAAATATTTATGACTCCCTAGTGAGTTTTTAATGAATTCCAGCGCCAAAAGGTGACTTGGCCTGTGTTTTAATTTAATACGCGCTATCGTTTTAACTTCGTGTTCCAGATTATAATATAGGTGAGCCGCTTTTTAACTCAGTCCTCGCCCGCGCGCCGCGCACGCGACCACTGCGGCGCTACCACGAACTTCGAATGTCGAACTTCGTATATCTCCGTCTCGATCGCACTTATGGTTTATGGTACTTGAGCGACAGAGACGGAGATATACGAAGTTCGAGATTCGAAGTTCGTGGTAGTGCCGCTGAATCAACTTATAGATTGATTTATTTCACGATAACAATTCCAATTATTTATTGCATAAATGTAAAATTTACAATAATTTCTACCATGATCGTCAATATAATTGAAATGTAAAATAAAATATTACACAATTACAGTGGTGACACAATAGGGATGATGACCAAGGGTTTTTTACGGTGCCATTCGAACTGCAATGAAAGAACATAAATACCCAAAAAATTGAGACAGAGGTTGACCTCGCTGGCGGCAACCCAAAACGCTTCATACTAATTGACACATAGGTATGACGTCACCATTAGTATTTGGTGTACAGTCAGCATCAAAAGTAGCTACGTAATCGAAGACGTCAAAAGTTCTTATTCCCTTTCAATAATGATTTCTGACGTCTTCGTTTGCATAGCTACTTTTGATGCTGACTGTACTAATCGTTGTATGGAAAATCAAGTAAATTGCTGTTTCGGTCGCGAAATACTGCGTTTAGGTACTTAGTTGTCATACAATTTGGTTTTTATAACAGCGTAAGTATTGTATTGGTAGCTTTAAATTTACTCTTGGACAATTAAAAAAAATGCATATATTGTCTAATCTTTTTCCAATTTTTATCATATTTTATAATTTATACTTTATTACAATAACTTGGACTGATGACCTGGTAAAGGTCGCGGGAGTCCGATGGATGCGGGTGGCGCAGGACCGGCCATTGTGGCACTCTTTGGGGGAGGCATATGTCCAGCAGTGGACGTCTTTCGGCTGATATGATGATGATGATGATGATGATGACAATAATTTGATGGTTTACTATCCATTTAGCAACACTATGTTATCAATTTTAACATGAGGCATCACGCCCATTACGAAACGTAAAGTAACATATTCGATTAGTTACGGGATCTCCCCCTAGATGTCTCTGCGTGTAGTTTAGAACGCACTATCGTTTGGTCGTCCTGATTTATGTAAGTGCATTTTCGATACAAGCAGGGTTTGAAGAACGTAGCTGGACCGATAGTTTGTATTTTTTGTAGTCGTTCTTATTAATTCCAGTAAGAACGAATGTAATTATAAGGTTCTAGTTGCCCGCGCATTGCTAAGAACGCAGGCAAACCCGCGCGATAAAATATAGCCTATCCTCGTAAGGCCCAAAGCTATATTTAGGACACAGGGCTATTTTAAATTGGTATGTTTTGATAATGATTTTTATTTTAATTTAATATAAAAAAGTGACTGAAATGTCAAAATGTGATTATATTTTTGGAACCGGGTCAGAAAGCCCTTTATTATTTGATACCTAACCACAAACAATAAAATCAGAGAAAAAATAAAGTATTTCCATACAAAAAAAAGATGACGGCATAACTCCTCTCCTTTTTTTACACGACTGCCCAACGAAAAGGATGTTTTCAGGTTTAATGTGTGTATGTCTTATTCTTTAATCCACCAGAACTAGTCAACGCCTTAACCGATTTAGATGAGTGGGGTATCGTTAGAATCCTTACGTCAACCCGGGTGACATAGGATATATGACGTCACAACAAAAACAATATGGCGGATTATATGATCAATAATGTGTGAACTGAAGAAAAATTTTTTTTCCTATCCCATCAAGTGGAGTATCAAAATGAGGAGTTTGAAAAGGTGATTTCAAAAATATATACAACTTATGTATTTTATAACCTAAATAAACTTTTTTTCATTTATCATTTTCATTTTCATTAAATGAGACTTTTCAAAATAGAATCGCGAATTGCAAAGAATATAACCATTCGGGGCTATTGAATTATATATCAAAAGAAAGGATTTTGAAAGCTTATCATTAATATAATACATCTTATATGTTTAAGTACACCTCCGGAGAGAAAATCCAAAATGTTCTACATCGCGCTATTGAAATTTTCTCTCCTTGAAAGCTAGTCCTGTCAATTTGGTCTGGATCGACATTTGACTGACATTCAAATATAGACTCTTTGAGTAATGATAACAAAGATAATACAAAAGTGACTCAGCGTTTATGACCTTATTAACTGCAAATCATTGCTTTTTCTGCGCATACTAAGAGGACTACCATGGTACGTTATAGCTAATTGTAATTACGTATTTTTTTAGGAAAATGGGTCACGCAAAACAAAAACAGGAGCGTAAATTAACTGACATACTTAAATACAAGTGCACAGCGCACTCTCGTGAAAGAAAATTAAAAGATATCAGAGGGAGAATAAATAAAAAACCGGTCAAGTGCGAGTCAGACTCGCGCACCGAGGGTTCCGGACCACCCCGAACAATAGAAATAAGTCCACTATAAACTGACACTCACTAAGTATGTATTCACATACTTAGTGAGTGTCAGTTTAATACTGGACGTTACATTTTTAGTGATGTAACTAAAAATGTACGGTTTTGCAAGTTTTCCTTTATCTGTGCTATAAGACGTTGCTTCGTACCAAATTTCAAGATTCTGAGTTCACGGGAAGTACCCTGTAGGTTTTGATTCCCTTGCGAGTTTCGAAAATTTGCGGCTTAAATGGCTGTATCTTTTGATTGCGTTGGCTTAGAAATTAGATTTTTCACAGCTCCAAGGGACAGTAGACTTGACTCATCCTCCTAGCGTTAATTCCCGGTTGTGCCCCTAAAGGAGCACGGGGTCCGCTTTGGCACCCTTTCGAGGTGCGGAACCCTAAAAACATTCGAAGATGTCTGCCTTAGAAGTGTTAGTTTGTACAAAGTGGTCGTATATTTTGACTTCAAGACACTGGCATTTCTGAAAACTTGTAAATTTTACAAGCATCATATCTGAAAAACTATTAGAGATTCGGAGCTGTGGTTTGAGTTCAATCGTTTTAATATACTTTCAAAATGATAATATCAACTAAATGTCAAATTGCACGTAGAACCGATGGCCGTTGGGGCGGAAAGGTTCTCGAGTGGAAGGGTCTTTCAGCTGATATGATGATGATATAAAACATCCATGACTCATTAACAAATATTCGTGGTCATCACTAGGCTTAGGAATTTTGGTAGCGTGCCGTGGTTCTAGAATCTATGGAGTCGCCATATGTTAAAATTCTAATTTTCGGAGTTAAAGTCAAAGTACCTAGGTATATGTATATTACATATGTAATATATAAATACAAAAACACGCTACTGTTATTAAACAAAACAAACGAAGACAAATACTTTTTGCCTATAACAGAAATTATATATTTATGTAAAATGTCTTCATGAATGGGGAACTTGCATGGAACTTCAATTTCGAATAAATTGCACTCAATCGATGCGGATATACGTAGAAATATCATACAAAAAAAATTAAATATAAAAACAATTTTATTAGATTTTCGTACTTTGACTGACTCGGAAAATTAGAATTTTAACATATGGCGACTCCATAGATTCCAGAACCACGGCACGCTACCAAAATTCCTAAGCCTATGCCCTTACCGGGATTCGAACCCAGCTTCGTAGGACAGTCACTACCAACTATAGTCTGGACGTTTAGGTATTTAAAAAAATGTAAACAAAAAACACCACGTGACTTGGTCATTCAACCAATCATAGCAACTTTTTGTATTTATGGTATTATCTTATTGGCTGAAAGACCAAGTCACGTGGTGTTTTTTGTTTACATTTTTTTAAATACCTAAACGTCCAGAGTATAGGCAAAGTGGTCTTAGTAGTATAAAATTCACTAGTACCGAAACGCTTTCTGTGCCTGCATGTGAATAAGCTGCAATCATCTACTGCTAGTTAAGTCTTTTTCTGTTTGACTTTTGTTTTATGTTCTCATTTCGTTCCACTTTTCGTGCTTGTTGTTAATAATTACTATTCAAGTAATCATTTATGAATCCCACAGTGCCTTAGAAATATTGTACTGTAATGATGTGTTTATTGTCGAAAATAAATAAATAAATAAGTATTATAATTTGTTTCATGCCGCTTCGACCAGTAAGTGATCTATTGTGGCAGCCTTTTCTATAGAGTTCACCGCTAAGACCCGATGCCTCCAGGAAAATCCAGATTCTTTGGGCGGTGATATACTACCTCTTCTGGGTGCAGGATGTGCCGCCCTAGGGAGGTACTTCTTTTATGCATGAGTGGTCCGCAGGAGCAGAGAATGTGCATTGCTGTCTCTTCTGTCTCGTGGCAGAACCTGCAGGTTGTGTCCTGCTTCATACCCATTTGAAACAGTTGTTTGTTCAATTTGCAATGTCCTGTTAGGATTCTTGACACATAAACATACCTGTGCTAACTCGGGGCACGTTTTAGGGGTTTGATATCGATAAAAAAGATATCGATTTATATTAATGCCTGTGCTCATTGAAAATTCTCGAATATTATAAAAAGGTTCGATATCATATGTGAACACATATCATATCTGTTTTATTTTGACTCAAAAGTCATTATGAATATTTTAAAAATATCGTTGACCACTGTGGACGTTGATAGAACGTTTAGTAATTTAAAGTGGATATTTTCATCTAGACGGCGATCTTTAATACCGACAAATATGAAAAAAATATTAATTGCATACCATGAAAACTATTTTAAAATCAAATAAAAAATACACGTTTTAATTTTTATATTGTTTTTATTTTAAAATGAAGAAAAAATAAATAATAATAATTTATGTTGAATAACAGTTAGATGTTGACAGTAACATTGATATATTTTTTTGTCGATAAAATATTTTGCTACGTCAATTTCGTATAGGTGCCCCGAATTAGCACAGGTATGCACATTAATAAGTAACTTACCAACTTTATACGTATGTCTATCATACGCGTCCATTTCCTCAGGTGCTGAGCCGTCTTGGGAACTGTCTCCCATGGTGGTGACGAGCCCAAAGTCCCCAACTTTGACTCGGCCGTCCGGCGCGAACAGTATGTTGCTGGGCTTCAGGTCGCGGTGGATGAGGCCCGCTAGGTGCACGTATTCCACCGCTGACACTATTTGGCTGAACAGGGTTTTTATCTGTAATACAAAATTGGGTTAGTCAACATAATCGTAGTAAACAAGTAACCTTAAAATCACTATTTTATTCAATAAACCAAAACAATTAATCTCTATAGTGGATCGCTAAATATTCGTTTAAATTCATTATAAAATGCTAATGTTTAGTAAAATACTGTAAGTAATTCAATGCATAACATCAGATGATAACATCTCCTGGAAATAATTGTTTTATATAGCAACGGCGTAACGAAGCTACGGTAGCCAAGTGGTTCAGGCATGCGGCTGTCAAGCGGCGGTCGTGGGTTCGAATCCCGGCTTGTATCAATGAGTTTTTCGGAACTTATGTACGGAATATTTACCGTTAGCTTTTCGGTGAAGGAAAACATCCTAATCCCAATAAGGTCTAGTTTTCCCTCTGGGTTGGAAGGTCAGATGGCAGTCGCTTTCGTTAAACTAGTGCCTATGCCAAATTTTGGGATTAGGTGTCGGACCCCGGGCTCCTTTAAGGCACAAGGAGCATGCTTTAAGGCACAAGGAGCATGCTTTAAGGCACAAGGAGCATGCTTTAAGGCACAAGGAGCATGCTTTAAGGCACAAGGAGCATGCTTTAAGGCACAAGGAGCATGATCATGATGCACGTCTTGAACGTTGTCGGCATCTCACGCACCACGACGTCGAGAGACAGGTGCGGCACTAGCATTGAGTATAGCTTACTTTTTCGGCCCTGTACTACCGTCCTACTCTGCTCTAAATAAGGGCTTGACAAATACAGTTAAATGACGTTTGTTACGCCGTGCGGCGATTACGAGTTTCACAGCATGCCGTTCGGTATTTTCACTCCCTCATGATGCAGTGACTTTGGCACTCTTTGGGGGAGGCCTATGTCCAGCAGTAGACGTCTTTCGGCTGATATGATGATGACGATGCAGTGAGCGCCGCGGCACTAGTGTCTACAGTCCCCCGCGGCTATGAAGTCAATCCTGACACATTGAGTCACATTGCGCAACAATTAAGTTTCTGAATAATGACAATGTCAACCATAGGAAAAATTACATATTCAACCCTAGAGGCATGTCTCAGGATTGACTTCATAGCCGCGGGGGACTATAGTCTAGACTAACTTACTTTGTCTGCCCTGGATGTCTTCGTCCTGTTGTGCCTCAGCCAGTCGTGCAGGCTGTCCCGCATGCACAGCTGCATCTGTATGTAGAGGTACATCTTGGACGGTGTTGGCGTCTCGCTCTCTCGCACCACCATGTCGAGCGACCAGTGCCGGGTATGGCCCTTCTGTAACCAAATAAAAATAAGTTCCTGTCAAAAAAATCATTTTTGGTACAAGCTTTTATTGCCAACTGTACTTTTCTGTATACCGTCATCAACTACTCGTTGAGACGATTCCAACGAGCCCAAACTCAACGTGGTTACGGTTAAGTCCTGAATTCCCATGGCCACCTTCTGTCTCCATCATCAGGTCAGCTCGATGGTACCATAATATTGAACTGTCATTCATCCAAACTATATTTTTACCCAAAATTTCAGCTCAATCAGATAACGGCAAGTGACTAAAAATGGATCGCATGAAGGACAACTTACTTACGTACTATAACATACGAACAGTGCAAGTTAAATAAAAGCTTGTAATAAGTAACCGTGGGAACAGAAACTATCTTCTTTCTCTTGAACAGAACTATAATGTCATTACAGTCATTTTATTGTAACACTTTATCCGGTATGTAGGAAAACGCCTAAGGTTATAATTTTCACGAGAAATTTGAGATACCATCGGCATATTCCTGGTGTAGACAATTTAGCAGTGTAATAATGATATTTCTCAACTCTCCGATCAATAGATTTTTATTATGTCGTATCGTATGGCTATATTTTCATCAAAAATAACGTAGGTAGGTACATTAACTAAGTTTGATAGCCAATCCCTAGCATTCGCTGTAAGAGAGATCGATAGCTAATCAAAGTGGAATTTATATTTGAGATTATTTAAGTTGGCCGAATTGCATCAAAGAAGTCCATTCAAAAAGCAACTCTACCGTCCAAGGTCAAAGATTCAAATTACAATGAATTTTATAAAAAAAGTTGGTTATATAAAATAATCTCAACTATACCTGTAGGTCGCGAGAATCTGTTGTATGCGGGAGGCGTAGCACTGGTCATTGTGGCACTCTTTGGGGGAGGCATATGTCAATGTCCTGCCGTGGACGTCTTTCGGCTGATATAATGCTGTAATTGAACACAACATATTCTCACCTTCTTTTTCTTCCCTGTACTACTCTTCGTATAGCTGTCGCACTCCTTAACTCTCTCCAATCTCTTGTCTACGGAGCTCTCCCGCTTTGCCTCGGAAGCCTGGCGGCTCTCGTTCTCATTCGCGAACACTATGAACGAGTCCTCGTTAGATTCCGGAGGAGCGTGGGGCAGAGTCGGCGTCTGGCCCGTGTGGTTATCGTCGAAAACTATGCTGAACGAGTCGTTACAGCTTAAAGATCTGAAAGTGAACGACATATTTTTAGTTTGCATAATGTTGTTTTCATAAATCACAGAATAGATTGATCAATTTCTGAGCACTACAACAAACGTTCCTACCAGGCAATCAAATTTCAACAAGGATTACAGTCAAATAACAACGTTTGTTACGCCAACCGGTCATTACGAATTTTTCGCATGCCGTTCGGTTTGACGCCCCTGCGTTATTATTTCTCAATAAATTAATAAATAAAAATGTACAGCAAATTGGGTTCCTATCATAGTATTATTTTTAGACCTAATAAATTCATTGTATTTACCTGTTTCTCTTAGCAGAGAGTTGCTTCTCAAAGTCAAGTGCGTCCACACAGTCGTCTATAGCCTTGTGAAGATTAAGTCTGACGCTGTCCTCTCGGGGTTTGGCCGGCGTGGGCGACTCTACTGTGTAGTCCTCAGACATGTCTACAGACACGTTCAGGTCACTGATGGCGAGATAAACAGTTACTCTATTTAGTTTAAAGTATGATTTAATTACGATTTTATATAAATTTATGTTTGTATGTATTGCTTTACACTCGGCGTCAAAAGTATCTTTCCTAAAATTCGTTTCAAGCGATTATTACTCCTAAGATACTTACTGTACCCTGTCGATATTAGTATAATTTGAAAGCTAAAGCCTAGCGGGTTTTATTATCATTCAAATGATACTAATATCGACAGGGTACAGTAAGTATCTTAAGAGTAATAATCGCTTGAAACGAATTTTAGGAAAGGTGCGATACTTTTGAGTGTATTGTACAATTTGTATATTATTAGTATAGATAAACAAAAAGAAGTACAGAAGCGAGCTTATCCCATTAAGGGATCTCACCTAACTAACCATTGACCAAATGAAAACATATAAAAAAAATGTTCCATTCCATATGATAATGATAATGAATTGGTACCGAACCTGGGGGTAAATAAATCAGTTTCGCTAATAGGTCCAGAGGGATAACGATATTAAAAAGGTTAGGACCCACTGTGGTAATGCCTCGTAACGTAATTGTCCTGGGAGAAAAGTGAACAGTAACATTTAATTTGAGGGTAGACTTAGAATTTATGTTCCACACCGTTTCCAGATAGCGTCCCTCGTCTCCTGCCAGTTGGGCGGCGGTTCCTCCACCCAGGAGTTGAAGTAGCGCACGATGTTCTCGTGGTCCAGCTTGGCCAGCGCGCGGACCTCGCGGAGCACGCGCTCCCGCTTCGACTCTCTGGAGCAGACATATCAATTAAAGTACCTATGGCTACACGGAACCTCAACACTTAAACACGGTCTGCCGAATCACTATAAAGACTGTATCGAAAATTTTGGAAACAAGTTTGTAAGGGTCAAAAAAAGGGGTTGCAATATATTGGTTTTTAGGGTTCCGTACCCAAAAGAGTAAAACGGGACCCTATTACTAAGACTCCGCTGTCCGTCTGTCCGTCTGTATGTCTGTCTGTCACCAGGCTGTATCTCACTGATACCGTGATAGTTACAGTTGAAATTTTCACAGATGCTGTATTTAAAAACAAAATAAAATAAATATTTTTATTGATAATGGTACGGAACCCTTCGTGCGCGAGTCCGACTCGCACTTGGCCGATTTTTTTTTTCATATGTCAATGTAAGAATTGGAATTTAATATAAAAAATAACACAGTTCTTCTAATATCCAAGATGAAGAGTTTATCAGATAAAAAACCAACTTTCAATTGTGACCAAATACTGCAAGGGATCGCGTATGTCTATGAGAAAGATAGCTGCAGAGGAACCAGTTAGCCTGAAAGCGGTTTATAATACCATCAAACGGTTCAGCATGAATCATAGTCTAAAGGATTTGCCTGGTCGTGGCAGAAAACGCGGCCCTTCACATCCTAATTTGGACAAGAAGACATGCGAACAGTTTTCCCGGAAAAAAGGTATTCATTCGGGATTGTGCGAAAAAATGCCAAACTACTATAGGAATGGTCCAGCGTGCCAAGGAGCGGAACTTGTTGGTAACATATAAAAAGCAAAAACAACCGAAACGCAGCAAAACCCAAGAGTCTTCCGTTAAAACTAGGGCTCGGAAGTTGTACGACCAAATTTTGAGTAAAAATTACCAATGTATCATCATGCACGATGAAACGTATGTGAAGCTTGACTACAAAACCTTGCCCGGGCCCCAGTTTTATACTGTAGAGAGAGGAGCAAAGGCCCCTAAAGAAGACAGAGCAATTTTTTGACAAAAGTTTGGCCAAAAAGTGATGGTTTGTCAAGGTATTTATCAATGCGGCATGGAAATGTCTCTGCCCTTCTTCGTAAAGAGCAATTTAAATTCCGATATTTACAAGAAGGAATGCCTTCAAAAGCGAGTGCTGCTACTCATTCGCAAGCACAATGGCTGTAACAATAGTTCGAGGGTGAAATAGGTAATTTCACCCGAGTTAAGCAATTTACTTTTCATTTCGCCTGTGAGGAAAGTAAAATACTACACGTACATTTTATAAAACAGGTATATTAAGAGTCATCATCATCATCATATCAGCCGAAAGACGTCCACTGCTGGACATAGGCCTCCCCCAAAGAGTGCCACAATGGCCGGTCCTGCGCCACCCGCATCCAGCGGACTCCCGCGACCTTTACCAGGTCATCAGGCCTACCCACGCCGCGCCTTCCGGTACGTGATCGCCACTCGAGAACCTTTCCGCCCCAACGGCCATCGGTTCTACGTGCAATGTGCCCCGCCTACTGCCACTTAAGTTTAGCAAATCGGCAATATTAAGAGTAATCAGTTATAATACACATACTGCCAACTTAAGAAAAGTTTAAAAAACATATCTGATCTAAGTACAAGATTGACTTGCGAGCTTACCTCCTGGGCAGAGTGATCCGCTTGACCGCGTACGAGCAGTGGTCGATGTTGTTCCTCGCCTCGAACACGACCCCGAAGCCGCCCTGCCCCAGACAGCGCAGCGGCGTGAAGTCGTTCTCGTAGCGGCCGCAGTACTCCGCGCCGGTCGACGGCGGCCGGTCGTAGTGACGCTCCACTACTATCACTTCCTACAATAGTTGGAAATTGTATCAAAATCAAATATTTTTACGCAGATATTACGGCTGTGCGTTTTGCGAAATCATACCATCAGGACGTCTATTGATTTATGTCATATTTTCATATCAAATAAACTGTTAATAAAGCAGCAATAGTCGATTGCTAACCAAGGGTTGAAAGTGACCCACACCAACCAAATCATTTCTGGCGCTCGAACGAAGTGAGAGCGCCAATAGTTCGAGGGTGAAATGGGTAATTTCACCCGAGTTAAACACTCTACTTTTCATTTCGACTGTGAGGAAAGTAAAATAGTACTCGTACATTTTATAATAATGTTCATTTATTATATTTTATGCTACACACGCACGTCATAATCATATTTTATCCATTACTTAATAATTCGTCGGGTGACAAGCAAAACTCACTACCAAAACTGTCACTGCTCTTCAAAACCTCGTATCTCGGTACGTAGTCGATATCGAGATACGACCTTTGATTTAAGTAGGTATTTGTTACTTAGTGAGTTTTGCTTGTCACATGACGATATAAAGTACTTGCACGTTTTACAAAAATAGTCTTTTTAATATATTTTTTTTAGAGTCCGTAATTAAATGTTTGCATGTTGGCCATTTATGGGCATTGTCTCTCTAAAAACCGATCGTTCTCTAGAACTATGTTGAATTACTTGTAACTAGCCCTAGCACAGGCCTCGGTCTTTTTGGGCTGTTACCGCACACTGTCTTTAAACACTTGTCTACTATTATTTAGACTTATGAATAGTGATACTTGATGTAATTTTTTTGTTAAAAAATAAACTTATAACACAGGTATATTAAGAGTAATCAGTAGAGTACACATACTGCCAACTTAAGAAAAGTTTAAAAAACGTATTTGATCTAAGTTGTAATTTTTTTTGTATTTATATAATGTTATAAATAAAAGTTCAGAATTATATCTATAATATGAAATAACTTAATTATTAAATTTTACATATACCTAAAAAAACCGACCAAGTGCGAGTCGGACTCGCGCACGAAGGGTTCCGTACCATTATCTATAAAAAACTATTTTATTCTGTGTTTTTAGTATTTGTTGTTATTGCGGCAACAGAAATACATCATCTGTGAAAATTTCAGCTGGAACTATCACGGTATCAGTGAGATACAGCCTGGTGACAGACAGATGGACGGACGGACGGACGGACAACGGAGTCTTAGTAATAGGGTCCCGTTTTACTCTTTGAGTACGGAACTCTAATAATAAGGTCCCGTTTTACTCTTTGAGTACGGAACCCTAATAAAAAGGTAAATAAAATAATTAAAACTACTTATATCCAACCTCCAACCTATTCGCACTGGCCACTTGCCACGGCCTACTAGATTGTAATCGAGTAGGCCGCGACGCAACTAATCTAGAGGGCCATGCCGAAACGTTAAAAAAGAAAGTGTCATTTGCAGGAATGATTTTGAATGTTGATTTTCTGTAATTAAGAAATAAAATTACCAACTGTAAAAGGATTTTATCAACATCGTTGTAATAAACCTGTCATTTAATGTATAGCTGAGTTTAGATATATGTAAAGCTTTTATTTTAATAATATGACGTAGCTCAATTATCTTCGACTCCGTGGCCGACCGTAACAATAAAAAAAAAAACTTTCCACCCTAGGGTAGAAAAATCTATTTTCCATTTTTTTTGTTACATGCCCATGAAAAGTCAGCTTTCAGAACAGGAGAGATGACATAGTAGATTGTTAACCGAGGGTTGAAAGTGACCCAATTCAACCGAGAGATTTCTGGCGCTCGAACGAAGTGAGAGCGCCAATAGTTCGAGGGTGAAATGGGTAATTTCACCCGAGTTAAATACTCTACTCTTCATTTCGACTATGAGGAAAGTAAAATACTACACGTACATTTTATAAAACAGGTATATTAAGAGTAATCAGTTATAATACACATACTGCCAACTTTAGAAAAGTTTAAAAACGTATCTGGTCTTTAATGTTATTTTTTGTATTTGTATAATTCTATAAATAAATGAACAGTATTAAATGTAAAATATGAAATAAATTAATAATTCCATTTTATATATATACCTAAATAAAATAATTAAAACCATATCCAACCTCCAACCTCTTTGCACTGGCCACTTGCCACGGCCTAATAGATTATATTTGATTAGGCCGCGACGCAACTAACCTAGAGGGCCATGCCGAAACATGAAAAAAGAAAGTGTCATGCATGGCATTATGGCGTGCAGCCGAAATTTACAGAAATAATTTTAAATGTTGATTTTCTGTAATTAGGAAAAAAAATACCAACTGTAAAATTATTTTACGTCATACCTGGCCACAAAGTAGGAATTACCGCACGCTATGCGTGCGGAAAACCCCACTTCCTGGCCAGATAGAGACGTAAAATTGTGTACTTACCACGGGCGGTAATAAAGAAAGCCTCAGAGCGCATATTTATCGCCCTTGCCTTCGGCTCGGGCGTCAAATACCTGCGATCTGAGACATTCTTTGTATAACCGCCCTAGGTAAGTAATGTACTATTATCAACATCGTCGTAATGAACCCGTCACTTAATGTATAGCTGAGTTTAGATATTACATATATTTCAAGACAAGCAAGAGCAACAAGCTTTTATTTTCGTAACATAAAGTAACTCAATTATCCTCAAAACCGTGGCTGACCGTAACAATAAAAAAAAAATACTTTCCACCCTAGGGTAGAAAACGCTATTTTCCACCCGGCTATATGCCCATGAAAATTCAACTTTCAGAACAGGAGAGATGAAAAACCATTTGCTAATGAGGTTTGTAAAGAAGGAACATTAAATGACGTCACAATTTCCAGTGATCAAGCTGTGTCACGTGAAAAGGTTTTTACTATTTAACAGTCGTTGAAACTGCTGAAATAAGTTCACTTGTTTTGTAAATCTATTTTTATACTAGTCAACTTTAATGTTTGAATTAAGCCTGCATCACACTGGCGCGGCCTACGGTGGCGGTCCATAGTAAATTTGTCAGCTATTGACCAATCAAGTGGTGCCTTAACTGAACTATAATGAATTTGACCAATAGAACGTAACCTTGGCTACAAAATAAAATACATCAACGAACGTTGCGTCCGGGTGGGCTGCACCTCGTTTCAGCAGGACTCGCAGGACGAGCGTCGTTGTATAATAAAAAAATATCTTAGATTTTTAATAAATAGATACCAAGTTTGTTTAATTATTTCAGTTGACTCGTATAAAAATTGTATACAATAGTTACACAATTAGCACTTACATTCTCGTACCTTTCTTAGTAAACACGTTACTCGACTTTAAGAGGCCTCGTTGTGTAACGATTCTATTTCATGATTGTCAAGCAATTTGTATTTGAGGTACAGTCGCCATCACATACATAGGTACAGTCGACTACAAATACATGTGTCCATACATACACCCACAAACACTTATACATAGACTTTACTGCCATAGTAATAAGGTGTACATACATCATTTTGTAACATTAAAAAACATACATCTCTTTGTAGTCGACTATACACTATTGGTGTTCAAAAATATCGGCACATGCACCCTAATGCCTTGAAAATAGAGGTGTGTTCCGATGTTTGTGAGCTGCTTATTTGCTCCGATGTATGTGATGGCGACTGTACACAAACAATTTTACCATATTATACAATCGAGGACTTTTGAAGATCAAGCGTGATTA
The DNA here is from genome assembly GCA_963854355.1 of Epinotia brunnichana. Lineage (NCBI taxonomy): Eukaryota > Metazoa > Arthropoda > Insecta > Lepidoptera > Tortricidae > Epinotia > Epinotia brunnichana. The sequence continues at coordinate 6,649,089 of OY977936.1, read as the reverse complement.
TTTCGTTAATGTGGAATTTAAGTTGATACGTATCAATTTCCCTTATTTTAAAGAGACTTTTGAGCTTGTATCAGATATTATTAGATTCCATTTGTACCACATTCTGTAGACCTGGATATGTGAAGGAATGAATGGCTCACCTGACTGACTGGCATGGGCGTGGGCGGCCTGAACTTGGGCGCGAAGAACCGCGGCCAGATCATCAGGTTCATCAGCAATGCGGAGCTGATAGCTATCAGCAGTACCTTAGACATACAAACAACTTTGTTTATGTACAGTCGATCTCAAACATATGTATGTATACACTTTTGGACCTTATTGTAATAAGGCGAAAAATGTATATGTCACCGTTAGATTGTGAACACCGTCAGTTTATAATCTTACTTGCGATATTATAAACTTTCGAAAAATTGTGATCAGTCAAAACCGCTCACAATTTAACGCAATATATTTCGTTAGTTGGTTAGGTATCTTCAGTTGCCCGAAGGGCAAAGCGCCCAGAAAAAGGGGCCCCGCGCAGCGGGGCTCCGTCGACACTGCTGGATGCCGAAATGAATGGAATAAAATGTCTGAATAACAAAAAAAAAACAATCATGTTCTGACACAAGTGGAAACTGATGCAACTGGAATAATTCGCTCCTCCAAACAGTGCACAGGTTGCGTTCCGAATCAGACAAATTTGATTTAGTTCACAATTTGACGATATGACATTGTTAGTTTATAAACTAACGAAAATGAATGCGTAAAATTATGAATTATTTTGGCAGTTCACAATATTCCGTCAGTTTACAATATAACGGGTACGATTATAAACTGACGGTTTTCACAATCTGACGGTGACATATACATCTTTTTGAAGTCGACTGTACAATAATGGTAATTATCGTAATTAAATTAATTACACGGTGAATACTGTGAATATACAAATATCGACAGAAATAAGTAAGTGAAAGATAAATTCACAGATTATTTGACTGTTATGATGGTCAATCTCCAAAATTAACATTAACGCTAGTAGCGCCACTAAACGGGAAACATTTTAGACCTGCACCGCCTGGTCACAGGTCTCTTGCAGGTACAGGAAGAACTCTTGGGTCACACACACAGCAAGAAATAAATACCTCCTTCCACCAGAACCACAGGGACGAGACGTGGACGTGTATGTGGTGGTGGTCGACATTGTCGCTCGGGGTGGGGGGCAGCGGGACGAACTCTTCTGTGGCCTGCACCGTCTGGTCACAGGTCTCTTGCAGGTACAGGAAGAACTCTTGGGTCACACACACAGCAAGAAATAAATACCTCCTTCTACCAGAACCACAGGGACGAGACGTGGACGTGTATGTGGTGGTGGTCGACATTGTCGCTCGGGGTGGGGGGCAGCGGGACGAACTGTTCTGTGGCCTGCACCGTCTGGTCACAGGTCTCTTGCAGGTATAGGAAGATCTCTTGGGTCACACACACAGCAAGAAATACATACCTCCTTCCACCAGAACCACAGGGACGAGACGTGGACGTGTATGTGGTGGTGGTCGACATTGTCGCTCGGGGTGGGGGGCAGCGGGACGAACTGTTCTGTGGCCTGCACCGTCTGGTCACAGGTCTCTTGCAGGTATAGGAAGAACTCTTGGGTCACACACACAGCAAGAAATACATACCTCCTTCCACCAGAACCACAGGGACGAGACGTGGACGTGTATGTGGTGGTGGTCGACATTGTCGCTCGGGGTGGGGGGCAGCGGGACGAACTGTTCTGTGGCCTGCACCGTCTGGTCACAGGTCTCTTGCAGGTATAGGAAGAACTCTTGGGTCACACACACAGCAAGAAATACATACCTCCTTCCACCAGAACCACAGGGACGAGACGTGGACGTGTATGTGGTGGTGGTCGACATTGTCGCTCGGGGTGGGGGGCAGCGGGACGAACTGTTCTGTGGCCTGCACCGTCTGGTCACAGGTCTCTTGCAGGTATAGGAAGAACTCTTGGGTCACACACACAGCAAGAAATACATACCTCCTTCCACCAGAACCACAGGGACGAGACGTGGACGTGTATGTGGTGGTGGTCGACATTGTCGCTCGGGGTGGGGGGCGGCGGGACGAACTCTTCTGTGACCTGCACCGCCTGGTCACAGGTCTCTTGCAGGTACAGGAAGAACCCGTGGTTCGCTGAAAAAGGTGGCTGTTAGATCCGTTTTCCGGTTGTACCCTAAGGTCCGCTTTGGAACCTAATCGATTTGGCGTGGGCACTAGTTTTAAGAAAGCGACTGCCATCTGACCTTCCAACTCCCTCTGGGTTAAAAACTAGACCTTATTGAGTTTTACTTCACCGAAAAGCTACTGTTAAATATGAAATGGTAGCCGGGGGTATTCATTTATCTTTCACTTGATATTTGTGTTCTTACGAAAGGGATACATAAAACACATTTTAGTTAACAGTCGCTTGTGCAGTTTTATGAACAAGGGGGTCAGTACAGATACAGATATTATGTGTTCCGTTCGACGTCCAGTGTTCGTTGAACTTGAGAGGGCGCCACTGCGCACGTGCGAACGTAGCAGTTTGCGTCAAACAAGTCACTCCACGCCATCGCAGTGACGTCAAATCCGCTTTCGCTTCTGTCAAGACTCCGAGCCAGCGCCCGCGCGCCCGCCGCCATCTTGGCTTGCTCACTGTTGCCGTGTTGCGTCGTCTGCCGTACAGATCGGACGTATCGTAGCTATTTTGTAAATGATGCAATGAGGAATCTTAAACCTCGATTTTAAAATCAGATAGTATTAATTTTGCCTAGAGGGAGTCCTAAAAAGAATAAAAGTTAAGGAAAGCGAATCGCGAGTGATGTTTTTTTCTATTGGACTACCCTCTTTTGTATTTTTTTTTTTTTACTTCATTGTTCGCGAGTGTGTCGGAATCGCATTATGAACAACGAGGGTCGCTCCGCGTCGAAGGAGAAGAAACGCGCTTCGCGATCATGCGGAGAATGGATGGCGTCGGGGGCCGGAAGCGGCCGCGAGTCTCGCCTTCGTGGGCGCGTGCGCTGATCGAGCACATTGTCGGGCCCGGAATGGAGGTTTGAATATATTTCGAACCGATCGGTGAGTCAGTTACATAACAATATCCTTGGTGCCCCGCGTGCCGCCGCCGGCGCGGCGGGGCAGGCCGCCGGTATGAACAAGGGGGGTAAGTAAAGAGCAACTCACTGGTCTGCGCGGCCCCGTACAGGGTGATAAGCGACAGCGTGTTAGGCGGCGGCTCCTGCAGCGACAGCGCCGTGTCAGCGGCCAGCAGCGGACGGCTCTGCTTCAGCTTCCAGGGCAGCGGCGCAGCGGCCACGGACGTCTCTAGCTTCTGCGCGTATAGCAGGCTCTCTTGGATGTATAGCTGCGGACAAATAATACTACTAGTGACTCATGCATGAGCGTGATTAAAAAAAATCTTTTCAAAATTTGAAAAAGTGAATTTACAAAAAAAAAACAATATAGTTAACGAACCTGCTCACAAAATTTCACGAGAATCGGTTGAGAAATGCGATCTGTACAGGGGACAGACACCGGACACTGGACCGGCACACGGTTTTCGGCCCAAGCTGAAGCATAGAACTTCTTCGTAATTTTTTGAGATATCTGAATGGGATTTTCGTCACTAGGCATATTTTTTGCCTTCTATCTTTTAGAGTCATAATAAATTTTAAGTCTACACCTCAATCAGTTTTGTATAGAGTGTACCTGTGTGCGGTGCACGCCGATATAGAGCGAGGGCGGCGCGGGGTCCTCCGCGAGCGCGCGCGTGCACTCCCACAGCACGTCGATGGTCTTTAAAGCACCCGCTTGCAGGCGCCACATGCCCGCTACTGGTGCTTCCAGCTGCAAGACAACACATCATTATACTATAAATAACTAAATATTAGGAGACAATCTTACACGGACATACCTAGAAAGCTCAATAAGGATTGTGTTATGGGTACTAGACGACGATATATTTAATACACCGACACAGCGCCCGCGCCCGCGCCCGCTGGCCCGAGGCACTCCGGGCTGGCGGAGAGAGCTAGCTGGTGCTCTGCCACGCTGAAGTATAACACACCTGCTGCTGCCATAGCGGCTCATCGTCGCCGGCGCGGGCCACGGCCACCGTGCCCTCGGGCAGCGCCACGCGCACCGACACAGCGCCCGCGCCCGCGCCCGCTGGCCCGAGGCACTCCGGGCTGGCGGAGAGAGCTAGCTGGTGCTCTGCCACGCTGAAGTATAACACACCTGCTGCTGCCATAGCGGCTCATCGTCGCCGGCGCGGGCCACGGCCACCGTGCCCTCGGGCAGCGCCACGCGCACCGACACAGCGCCCGCGCCCGCGCCCGCTGGCCCGAGGCACTCCGGGCTGGCGGAGAGAGCTAGCTGGTGCTCTGCCACGCTGAAGTATAACACACCTGCTGCTGCCATAGCGGCTCATCGTCGCCGGCGCGGGCCACGGCCACCGTGCCCTCGGGCAGCGCCACGCGCACCGACACAGCGCCCGCGCCCGCGCCCGCTGGCCCGAGGCACTCCGGGCTGGCGGAGAGAGCTAGCTGGTGCTCTGCCACGCTGAAGTATAACACACCTGCTGCTGCCATAGCGGCTCATCGTCGCCGGCGCGGGCCACGGCCACCGTGCCCTCGGGCAGCGCCACGCGCACCGACACAGCGCCCGCGCCCGCGCCCGCTGGCCCGAGGCACTCCGGGCTGGCGGAGAGAGCTAGCTGGTGCTCTGCAACGCTGAAGTTCCATCTGTTAAAAAAGTATAATAGATATTAACAAGGCCACGGATCGCTCCAATGTACGTAAGAGATATACACAACCCTTAAACACCATTTTACTAGAGCAAACTTTGTTAAGTCATGGGTACCGACATTAAAAATGGCACGCAATCACCATATCATTAAAATAAATGCTAACACAGGGGACCCGCAATTGTCAGAGCGGCCGTGTCTGACTTTGATCGCGTAAGACTCACTTCTCCTGTCCGGAGCGCGGGTCAAGCGCGCGCACGGTGTTGGCGTGCCTGCGCAACACTAGCACGTGCCTCCCGGCGCCGGTCGCCTGCTGCTCGCTGTTGTAGCCGTGCCTACTGTGACCGAGAGACTCACTTCTCCTGTCCGGAGCGCGGGTCGAGCGCGCGCACGGTGTTGGCGTGCCTGCGCAACACTAGCACGTGCCTCCCGGCGCCGGTCGCCTGCTGCTCGCTGTTGTAGCCGTGCCTACTGTGACCGAGAGACTCACTTCTCCTGTCCGGAGCGCGGGTCGAGCGCGCGCACGGTGTTGGCGTGCCTGCGCAACACTAGCACGTGCCTCCCGGCGCCGGTCGCCTGCTGCTCGCTGTTGTAGCCGTGCCTACTGTGACCGAGAGACTCACTTCTCCTGTCCGGAGCGCGGGTCGAGCGCGCGCACGGTGTTGGCGTGCCTGCGCAACACTAGCACGTGCCTCCCGGCGCCGGTCGCCTGCTGCTCGCTGTTGTAGCCGTGCCTACTGTGACCGAGAGACTCACTTCTCCTGTCCGGAGCGCGGGTCGAGCGCGCGCACGGTGTTGGCGTGCCTGCGCAACACTAGCACGTGCCTCCCGGCGCCGGTCGCCTGCTGCTCGCTGTTGTAGCCGTGCCTACTGTGACCGAGAGACTCACTTCTCCTGTCCGGAGCGCGGGTCGAGCGCGCGCACGGTGTTGGCGTGCCTGCGCAACACTAGCACGTGCCTCCCGGCGCCGGTCGCCTGCTGCTCGCTGTTGTAGCCGTGCCTACTGTGACCGAGAGACTCACTTCTCCTGTCCGGAGCGCGGGTCGAGCGCGCGCACGGTGTTGGCGTGCCTGCGCAACACTAGCACGTGCCTCCCGGCGCCGGTCGCCTGCTGCTCGCTGTTGTAGCCGTGCCTACTGTGACCGAGAGACTCACTTCTCCTGTCCGGAGCGCGGGTCGAGCGCGCGCACGGTGTTGGCGTGCCTGCGCAACACTAGCACGTGCCTCCCGGCGCCGGTCGCCTGCTGCTCGCTGTTGCAGCCGTTAGATCCGCACTCGTACAGCACGCGGCCTGTGGCCGTGTCTATGCCTTGCCAGAGGGTCTCTTTTGCGCCTAGATGCGAAAAAAAATTGTGTATATCAATGAAAAATCACACGTTGTTTACGCAAACTGTTTCGAGAAAAGTCTTAGTAGCTTCGTTATCGTTTCGCGCGTTCTTGCTGTAATCAATGATAGTTTATAGTTTAGTAGGTGGTAATTGGTAGTGACCCTGCCTACGAAGCTGGAGGTCCCGGGTTCAAATCCCGGTAAGGGCATTTATTTGTGTGATGAGCACGAATATATGTTCCTGTGTCATAGATGTTTTCTATGTATTTAAGTATTTATTTATCTATATAAGTATGTATATCGTCGTCTAGTACCCATAAACAAGCTTTGGTTGGTTTTGGACTAGTTCGGTTTGTGTAAGATTGTCCTCTAATATTTATTTAATTAAATAATGTTATATTTGTAATACTAACGAAAATACGAATTAACTAATCATATTATGAAACATTACCTACTTATATATGCTGCAAGTACCTACTTTAAATCGGTTTTGATTTCGGCCGCGGCGTATCAATATTTTGGACGTAAGTAGCTGTCCACGAAAATCCTGAATATGTCCGAGTATGTATGATCAACGTGCGTGCTCATGTGCTGTGTGTGTGGATTATTCCAATGTCTTTTGCAAGACAATGATTAAGTCATTGTGTAGTAAATGTAGTAATTGACCTACTTTTAGATTTTGGTCCAATAGTTTTAGTAATCCCTAAGACCCATCCACTACCATATTCTATAACAAAGTTGTTTTTTTCCTCCTACCTACCTATGAAATTAACAAACAAACACTAGTATGTTTGTTTAAATCAGTCTTTACCGCGAGTCTAACGTTTCGTTCATCTATGAGTCATTCTATACCTATACCTACCCATACTTTGCTTACCCTCTACTATTAGTCACTGCGCGACTGAAAACTCGTTTACGCCAGATTGTTGTATGCTTTTAGCAGAAATAACTACCTTAATGCGTAGCAATACCACGCATTTTCCAATAACACTCTCTAGCTTACTTTAGATTTTTTTATTATTTATGTAACTGTGCTTGTATAACAGTTGTATCGGAATATCTAAATACCTATTTAATAATCTGTTCAGAAACCTTAGTAAATCAATTTTCCAGCATTTCATTGGAATCGGATAATCTTCATTAAGAGCAAGCTCGGCCGAATTTCACCTTCTCATACAAACGGAGTTTCGTTCTCATTTTAAAACTACGTGTTGCATTGTAACGAAACTTTGCATAGTATATACAATGACATGAGGTATATCTAGGTCTGCAATTAGTTTATATGAATCTAGTTTTTTAATTATAAAACAAACGAAATACAGCAAAAACAAGTTTATACAGGTATTTTTTACTATGGTAGGGTCGTTTCGCCGGTTAGCGACCACTTAGCCGAGTTGCTCACTTTAGATTAGTAAATGTATACCTATTCAATGTACACACATAATAGATGGTATTAGAATAGGTTCTGAGTATAGTCAAGTTTTGAAACCTACAATCAAATATAGCACTTTCATCCATAGATTAGGAAAAAATATGGAAAAGGTTTCAAAATAGCGAATTCGCTGGATAGCGACCGCTTTAGTCGGTTTGCGACCACCTGTTAGCTAGTTGGCGACCACTCTTGCAAATAGTGTTTAAGTAGTTAATAAAACGATTTATCATCATCATCATCATATCAGTCGAAAGACGTCCACTGCTAAACATAGGCCTCCCCCAAAGAGTGCCACAATGACCGGTTTTGCGCCACCCGCATCCACCCGATTCCTGCGATATTTACTAGGTCATCAGTCCACCTTGTGGGGGTCTATCCACTCTGCGCCTCCCGGTACGTGGTCGCCATTCGAGAACCTTTCCGCCCCAACGGCCATCGGTTCTCCGTGCAATATGCCCCGCCCACTGCCACTTAACTTTAGCGATTCGGATGGCTATATCGGTTACCTACCTTGGTTATGTTGCGGATAGCCTCATTTCTGATGCGATCACGCATATAAACTCCCAGCATAGCCCTCTCCATTGCCCTTTGGGTGACTTTGAGCCTTCTTATGAGGCCCATAGTAAGCGACCACGTTTCAGTGCCATACTTCATTACTGGCAACACACACTGGTCAAAGACTCTCGCCTTGAGACACTGCGGAATATTGGACGAAAAGCCATAGCGTAGCTTCCCGAACGCTACCCAGACGAGTCGGATTCGACGATTGACCTCTTTCTCAAAGTTTGACCTACCTAACTGCCCTTATACCACTACAAATAGGAGTGTAGACTAACCATTTATTATTACTCCAAAAAAAAGAAGGCAAAATAATAAGCCTAAGTGACGAAAATCCCATTCATATATCTCCAAAAATACGAAGCTACAACCGTTTTAATATTGCTTGTTAGAGAGAGAAAACGCTAGTGGATCGTGACGTCACAATCCCCGAGCGGCATAGTAAATGACAATCGTTTCATATGAAGGTGCGTTTTGCGGAAAAGGGATAGAATATACCTACCCCCTCTTAAAACTTTGGATACTATAACTTTGTAATTACTTAATCCCCTGCTCTTTTTTTTCTCCATTTGACATTACATTTAATCCTTTTTCGAGAAAATTCATCATTGTAGGTCATTTGATTTTGTGTTACTCTTCTAAATCTACTTTACATTGCTGTGTCAATAAAGAATAGAATCGAAAAAAGCGCGCCATCTGGGTCACACCATAGTGCTATTACAGTCACACATGTCATTCATAGTAGGTATCTAAATGCCACCTTTTTACAAGCTTTTATTTAACTTTTAGATTATATTCTACTTACACTAGCGTCTGCCCACGACTCCGTCCGCGTGGAAATCGTTTATATCGTAGCTCCATACAAACTTTCACCCCCTTAGGGGATTATTTCGGGGATAAAAACTATCCTAGGTATAGGTCTCTTCCCGGGACACAAACTATCTCCATACCAAATTTCATCAAAGTCGGTCCATCGGTTTAATTGTGAAGATATAACAGACAGACAGACATACACACTTTCGAATTTATAATATAAGCATCTCATATAAATATTATTAATATAATATATAATTATATATTATTATTTTATTATATAAACTATAGACATAGCATGGATTGGCGCGGCTTAAATACCGACTCAATTGGCTAGCCAAGCTTAATATCGCGGGTGCCGCATAAGAATCCATAAGGAAAGAAAAAGAAAACGATGTGGTCGCTATCCGACTTCTTTGGTAATTATGTATTTGGTTACGCGACCACCCCATTTTATTTAAATCTATTTTTAAATATGCCGAATTTCAACGAAATTATTACAACAGCTAAATCATTTAAACGATCAATTAACCAATTTCAGCATAATAATAAAATTTAGTGACGTAACTAAAGTTTTCGCGCCAACTGTCGCGTTATTTTTTTGACAGATTCACTGCACGTCAACACTCCACGGAAGCAATGTGTGAATTGAGGTTATTTTTTCTTGCTTTGGATTGAGCTTTCGGTTTTAAATTGTATATATTCTTATTCTGATACTATTCAAGAATAGTTAATAAGTTATTCTTTTTCTGTTGGGTTTGTAGAAATGTTAATATCTTTAATTGAAGCAGCCTAGTCCGTCAAGTGGTCGCTAACCGAAGGTGGTCGCGTTACCGGCGAAACGACCCTATCTGGTGCTACATAAACTAATTACAGACCTGGATATACCTTAACTTATTCTAAGTACAAAGTTTCAGAGCAAACTAGCTAGTCGTTTTAAAATGAGACCGTAACTACGTTTGTATGGAGCACCGAGCTAGCCGGGGACTCTTAACCTTGAACACTTTATCACGCCAATTTAATATAACATGTACATATAGTTAACTTGCGTAATAGGGCCATAACGTGTAGATTCAAAGGGATTCATTTGCACGTGATCTTACATAATATAAATTTACGCAAACCAAGAGGTGAATCTTCAGAATTACTCAACCGATTTCAAAAATTCTTTCACCTATGTATACAATGGTCTTTCGGGATGGACATAGGCTAAACTAAAGGCTATATTTAATCCCTCAGCTCCGACGCGGGCTACAAAGAACGCAGGGGGCAGCTAGTGTATCATTTATTTACTTATTTATTCAAACAATTATTACACAGTATTACAGTTACAGAACGAATGCACTGTAAATATTAGAATTAACATTACCAGCATACTTAATATATTACCGAAGACTGGCGGTCATCCATCGCCTCGCTGAACCTCAAGCATTCACGACAGACTTTTACCCAGCTACTAGCGAAAACATCCCAGTTAGATGCAGATGCGAGAAGTACATTGAGGCAGTGCAGAGCTCGAATAAGCGGCGACTTACTATGAGCCACAGTTCGCGCCTCCGGAAGAGCAAGCAGTGGTCGGTTTCGCGGACGTATTAGATGTATCCGAGCCTCACTATCCGCTCCAACAGTTCAGGGCAGTCAGAATCACGACGTAAAATTTTACAACCACCCGTTAGTAGTACGTAGTTACGCCTCGCTATCGTAAATTATTTATTCATAATATTATCTGGGGGCACGGTAGTGCCCCCGCCAAGTCGAGCAAAACAAAGAGGCACGGCCATTTTCAACATCCTGTAATTTCGTGCTGGCTTATGCCAGAACCCTGAAATTTCGGTAACGTATAGGGCATAATATGGCTTACATAAATTCTCAATAACATTCAATTTGAACTTTTAGTTTAAGAACTATTGCCCGTCAAAGTTCCTTAGTTTTGTCACTGACATACTCACTGACTCACTTATGATCATCGTAATTCTAAAATACTTCTAGCAGACCCACAAGCTCCAAATTTTGAACATAATTAGTTTTTAGCCTATTCATTTATATAAAACCTAAAAATGTTGCAGTTTTCGTCACAATTGTGAGATATAAAAACTGCATAAGTAAGATTGTAATCCTATACAAATACATGCGATTACAAAGTTACTTTTGCAGTTGCTTCCCGCGAAACTATACAAACATTATTTGCGGTTGGTAAAATAACATTTCCATGCAAATTTGATAACACAATAACCTTCAAAAAGAAATGAGATCCCATGAAAACATTCCATGTAAAAAATAGGCCAAGTCTCGGAACTCTTCCACAGTAAAAAGTGGTGAGATATTTCGTAGAGCCAAGTCAGGCATTCTTATTACTCCTTATTTGCTTGCTAAATAAAATTTTGTTACTTGGCAATCACACTTACATAGTTTTAGGTATGCAAAAATTTGTAAATGCAGTTGTGTGATTCCCAAGTTGCAGAATTTTATTTAGCAAGCAAATAAAGATTAATAATAATACCTGACTTGGCTCTACAAAATATCTCACCACTTTTTACTGTGGAAGAGTTCCGAGACTTGGCATATCTTTTACATGGAATGTTTTTTTATGGGATAAATATTACAAGTCATCGTTTATTTAGATTAAATTAAATTTTTAAACTAGGTGTGTTACCATATATTCATATTTTGATAGATGTAAAATACATTGCTCAGTGTCATTGTTTATCTAGGTGAATTCAACCTACGCGACCAGTCCACACTCACTTGATAAACAATTAAAACTCATGTGCGGATTTCTTATCGCCAGGACTTGGATAACAAATTACACTGCTTGTGCTTGTTTTTGTATCTAAAGATATGGATGTATAACTAACTTCTGCCCGCGACTCGGTCCGCGTGGAACACGTTTATATTCGTAGCTCCATACCAATTTTCACCCCCATTTCACCGCCTTATGACTAACAACTAACAACTAACAGAAAACTATCCTATGTATGTCCTTCCCTGGAATTAAAACTATCTCCATACCAAACTATGTCTCAATCGGTTCAGCGGTTTAACCTTGGAAAGACACAGACAGACAGACAGTTACTTTCGCATTTATAACATTAGTATGGATATATATCAATACAAGGAGATACGATCAAGAATTCAAAGATAGATAAGTAGTCATATAGTAAAGACATCTTTAATGAATAAATAAAGTCATATTTCGTACTGTTTGTGTAAAGGAATCTATTGTATGTATATCGTGAAACTGACAACTGTATAGATTTTCTAAGTTTTATGGCAAAGAACATGGCATGCCTGTTCGAAGGGGGTAAGACCAGGGATACCAATATATCGCTATTTCTCCCCTTTAGGTATGAATTCCCGGATGAAATGTAACCTGTTTTAATCCAGGCTAAATATAAACCTTGTTCCAAATCTCATCCAAATTCATTCAGCCCGTTTGCGTTGAGTAACAAACATCGAAAGTTTTACATTTACAATACGGGCTTCCCCGCGTATTGCAAAGAACGCAGAACGGGATAAAATATAGCCTATAGAAACTGCAGAAAAAAAAAATGTGAAAGAATTTTTGAAATTGGAAGTGGTTCGAGATTACCCAAAACACACTAACTTACAAAGCTACTATCTCACAGAGACGTTTTCTTTATAATTTATAATAGTAGTATAGAATAGCGGGGATCGCGTTTAAATATCGTATCTCCATAGAAACTTGCACCCCGTATTTCAGCGACTTAGGGGATGATATCCAGGATAAAAACTATCTTATATCCTTCCCCTGCATTTGGAACTATCTCCATACCAAATTTCATCTCAATCGGTTCAGCAGTTTAAGCGTGAAAAGGTAGCAGACAGAGTTACTTTCGCATTTATAATATTAGTATGGTATCACTACATATTATAAAACAAAGTTGCTTTCCGCTGTCTGTCTGTCTGTCCCTAATCCCTATGTAAGCTTAGATCTTTAAAACTACGCAACGGATTTAGATGCGGCTTTTTAACGGGACCCTATAACTAAGACTCCGCTGTCCGTCCGTCCGTCCGTCTGTCGTCGCACTCTTTGGGGGCCTATGTCCAGCAGTGGACGTCTTTCGGCTGATATGATGATGATGATGATATACATATAAACCCGTGCGAAGCCGGGGCGGGTCACTAGTATATTATAATTAGGTTTGGTATGTTGACAACTTACAGTACTGTACAAGTGTACAAGATGCTGGTTCCTTATCATCAACACAGTCCAACCTCTGCTGCATCAAAATAAGCAACAAATCTAATCTCAGAAGTATCAGCATAACCTAGCAAAATTACAATCAAATTAAATCAAGGTAATAGATTTACTTACCAGCTATGACTAGGTCATCCGAGTACTTAAAGGAGGATGATAACAGCTGGTCCGCGTCAAAAGGCAAGGGCTCAATGTTGTCTCCACTGAGGCTGTACAAGGTACCTCGGAGGGATGGCACCAGGCGCACCCATTTTCCTCCTGCGGTGAGCTAAAAAGGTGTATTCATTTGTTTAGATGAGTAACACATGCTTTTGGCTTTGTCCTTTTTGCATTCCTTAAACCTTTGCATCTTAATTTACTTTTAATTCTTAAAAATTAGAACAAATTTAATAAAATAAATGCAAGTTTCAAAAACTTTCATTCATATCATATCATTGGGACATTTTGTTTTTGTTTATGTATGTTGTTTGTTTAGGGCAAACCTACCCTATTTGACGAACAACATCCCCGGAGTCCAGTCAAGTTGAAATTTGGTGCACTTGTGTAAGTCAGGTGACAATGCAATATTATGGTACCATTAACCCATGAAACGTGCGTCTTCTGCTTTTCTATTGAGCACGCTTCACGGGTTAAGCTGGTCTGATATTAATGGACACAGAAGGTGGCCATGGTAACTCCTAAACTACAGAAGATAAACATGTCCTGTTTGGTTCATTAGAATCCACTTAATAAGTAGTTGATGACTAGTAGTATAATGCACAAAATAGTTTCTTATAAAAGTTTGTACCAAAAAAGCTTTTTTTTACAGATGCCTATGATTATTTATATTTAGCATAGTGTCCAAGGATAAAATAACATGGCAATTGGCATACAAACATTTCGGACATTTCCTCAACAATATTTTAACTGTTCCATGGTAAAGTTAAATATGTCTTACTTCAACATGATGTAGATTAGAGGACAGTAGAGGCTGAGTCTCAATTTCCCATGCCTTGGCTCCGTCAACTGTTGAGAATGCTGTCAGTTTGCCGTCCAGGGTGCTCACTATCATCAAACTGAAATAATTACCATGATTAGTTAATTTTAATAACCTTATAGGGATAACATGTTGTTGGTATTGTCCCTAAGCTCCCATTTTTTGAATAAATTATTTTTCAAAATACCTATAAACAAAATCAAATCAGGACATGTGAACTGAAAATCTGACTTGTAAATGGATTCAATTCATAAAGTCGGACCAGAAATTAAGAAGCGTTTAAAAATATCGATGACTGTATATTATTATAATGGTGAAAGAAATGCAAATAATACTGTGTATTCCAGACAAAATGTTGCAGAACTTAATAATTATATGAGAACATAAAATATAGATGAGTTTACAATCTTAAGAAATAATAAATACAAAATTATTATTTTAATATCAAAATAAACGTTAGTGAATGCTTTACCAAAGTTTGTTTACAAAATTTGTACATCTATTTCTGCTCTAATTTACATAAAACTACAGGTCTGAACAAGTCTGGTAGCCAGTAAATAGATGCCACTTACTCGTTTTTATCTGTATTTACATTGTGAGGGTTACAAAAAGGTAATTCCTGTATAGTGTCTTCGGCTCTGATTGAACTTACAAAGCATGTAAGAACGAATGCGGCTTTCAAAGCTATAACCTTCCAATACCAATCCGACATTTTACCTCTGTAAAACTATTTTCGGACATCTCAAACTAGAAAGCTAGTTATTCTTTATTATTACGAAACTTTAAATAATATTGCAGCCCTCGCTTCCACTCAAGTCAAGGATCTCGCCAAAAACTGTCCTTTTCGGTTTCACACTGGAAGAAAACACTCCAAAATGTATTCTATTTTGAATGAAATCATCCAATAACGAACTCGTTTACTTAGTCGTGATTGGTAGAAATTAAGTGTGACAGCTCAACGGATGTTGAAAAACACGCAAAAGCAAGTCCGAGCACGTCCACGTAATTGACGTAAACTGTCATAGAAGTAGGTGAAGACGAGGCAAATAGCGCAAAAAGTCTTTAAATTTACAGTGAAACTGTAATCAAAATGATACTCTATGTCTATCGAGGAAGGTTTTTATTCGAATGCATACAAATTGGTGAATACTGAACAATTATTTATATTAGACACAGGAACTAAACAAAACAAGTTCAAATCGTTCAGGAACAGTATCATGAAAATTGATAATAAAAACTTCTATGATTAGATTTTAAGTAATTCCTGAATCGGACACATTAATGCTTATTTTATTTAAAGTTAGTGCCGCTGGTGGTACAAGTCATAAATTACAATGAAGTAATTTTCTGTGAAAGTTTTTAAATACTTATTTGAATTCCAGAAATAACATTATTTTATTTATGACCAGAGGGAATATTTCAGAACGTAAATATTTTGACATAGAAGTTGTCGTACGTTTTCCACGCTCGACTATTTTTGTGAAGATTTGTAATCATTATTGTTTTGGGAGCCACGAGGACCGGTGCCTTGAGCAAAACAGCTAGCCTGTGTTAATTTACAACTACCTACATAAAAAGTAACGGACTTTTCAGTTGAATCTCGAAGTTTCTTCAGCATATCAAGATGACTCTGGGGCCGTACAACAGACACCAATCCGATAGAAAGAAGTAAGTTTTCTCCAGAATTATTAATGATTTAGTGTACTTTAATGGTATTTTTCGGGCATTAACATAGTTTTCAATTGCAGGCAAGCAGCGTTGGCCGCGGCATTTCCGCAAGGCATCAAATGCCAGAAGTGCCTCGAGTTCGGCCACTGGAGCTACGAGTGCAAAGGAAAACGCAAGATTCTCGTACGCCCGTCGCGTACCCAGATCCTGAAGAAGAACTTGAAGGCGAAGGAGTCAAAGGGAGAAGCACAGTGCAGGCAAGTGACCATTTGTTGGTAATATTTTTTTCAGGTCTTCTACCTCTCTTCTATTCTTCTATTTATAGGCAGTGCTTAGGTGGCGCATGTAATAAAAGTGTTATTTTTTAAGCTGTTAATTTTAAATCTAGTGTGTTTGAAACTACCCTCTACATATTTTTCATAATTACCACAGCAGTTTGGAATTGAAAGTGGTACTACATTTATTCTTTCATTTATAGACAACTATAACCTATATATAGACAACTATGCTTCTGCCTGCGACTCCATCCATGTGGAACTCGTTTGTATGTTCCACATGATGGAGTCGCGGGCAGAATCATTCACCTACACCTATTCTCTACAAACATTCACCCTGCATTTGACCCTCTTAGTGGATGATTTCTGGGATAGAAACTTTCCTTTGTCCTTCCCCGGAATCTTAACTATCTCCATACCAAATTTCATCTCAGACTCACTTTCGCAATTTATAATATTAGTATGGATGCTTAGCTGGCTAACATGTACAATCATGGAGTAGGACTGATAGTTTCTTTTTCAAAAGCTGTTAATTTTGAATTTAAATCTAGACGCCACAGAAATTTGACAATTACAATGGCAGTTTTTATTTGAATTTGGTCCTTTTGTTCTTCTATTGGCTTCTATTTTGGCGAATTTTTATATTTATAGGCAATGCTTAGGTGGCTATCATGTACAATTAAAGAGTAATAAGACCGCTGGTATATTTTTTAAAAGCTCTTAATTTTGAATATAGTTCTAGACTGTATTTAAAACTACCCTCCACAGATTTATGACACTGCAGTTTTACAGTTTTTATTTGAATTAAGTCCTTCCTTTCATCTTTCTACAACAGTAAATTTATTGTTGAATTCTTCTTTTAATGGCAATGCTTAGTTAGCTAACTTAGTCCCTCAGCCATGAGAATACAACCAAGAAGAAGTTAGCTAACATGTACAATAACAGCGTATAATATTATCAACCTGTGATTAGAATAGTCTTGGCATGGACAGTTTTGTCATATACATTACGTCAGTTTATATGAACTGACAGCTATTCCAAGTGTAAACTCATCACAGTTGAATAATAACAGTGCTCCTTTCTATATAAAAAGCAGTTAATTTTAAAATTAAAAGTACCCTCACAGGTGTTTGACAATTTCAACAATATTTTTTATTTGAATTTGGTCCTACATATCAACTTTCTACAACAGTAGTAATTATTGACGAATTTATAAAAAGTCAATAGGAATTATTGCTGATTATCATATTTTGTTTACACCACAGCGGAGGCAGTTGCAAAATCCCAAACAAGAAAAAGAAGCATGATGACTCCAGCTGCTCGGACAACAGCTCCTCAGACAACTCAGACTCCTCCGGCTCAAGCTCCAGTTCTTCAGACAGCGACAGCAGCAGCGACTCAGAGAGTGACAGTGGCGACAGCAGCAACTCTGGCTCAGGGAGTGATCAAGACTAAATAAGCATGTGTATTTTGTAGGATCTTCTCACAGTAAAATTACGGATGTAGACAGGGTTTTGTTCAGCGAAGCAGATTGGCGCATTTTCATGCTTATTCTGCTAGGGACTGCTCCCCACACTGCCTACTGTCTGATACTGTTCCAATAGTTAATTTTATTATGGCATTTTTCTGGTTTAAATCACAGCCAAATTCTAGCAGAAGGAATTAGGTAGTACAATGCCACCCTGGCCTTCTATTGTAAAGTGATTTGCAAGGTTACATGAAGCATTACCAACTGGAATACTACTGTGAGAAGAGGCTAAGGAACAGTAAACAATGCTGGTCATTTTATTAAAACAGATTATTTTTTTGCATATTTAATTGATAACTTTGTGTGATTTTTTTATTTTATTTAATTATTTACAATGCTAGGCTCTGAATGTGTAGTCTCTTACTTGTGATGTCTGTTACCTAATTGCTAATAAACAATGAAATTGTGACTTCAGTGATTTAGTTTGTGTATTAATGAAATTGTTGAAACATTGTAATTTGTTTATTGGTGATGAGGGTAATTTTATAAAAAGGATTTTAAATTATTAGAGTAAGATTAGAAGAGATGCTAAGCTTACAGATCACTGAAATTGCATGGGTAATTTTAATAGTTTTAATCCAGTCTAAGGCCAAACAGTAGTAAACTATAAAGACAATTGAATAGTGCAACAAGTCTATGATATTTAAAATTACCCACGTAAATTATTAGATAGATTTAAAGCTGTTAATCTTGGTGTCCGAAGATCTAAAACGGTATAGTATAAAATATGATAGAATGAAATATTAATCTTATTTTCTGTGTAATTCTGTACCTATCGAGTTAGTTAAGGTTTTACAATATTACTCATGACATGTAATGTTAGTGTTCTATATTGTTTCCGTGCTTTGTACTATACTTGCAGTGAATATGACTTAAGATAGCAGTAGTTCCACCGGAGGAGTAGATATGTGATTAGAATATTTGTATGTATGCCTATTTTATAAGACTTGTATGATCAAATAAATGTCTTCGAGTTATCATTATCAATTTATTTTAATTTGTTTCTATAGTCATCTCATGAATTTTTATAAAAAAGGAAATTAAATAATTGATGGACAGTATTATATGGTTTTATTTCTGCTTAACTGCCTGGACATCCATAAATCAACCTAGGTCTTAATTGTTGGTCACCATTTTTTACCCCCGACGCAAAAAGAGGGGTGTTATAACTTTACGTGTCTGTGTGTCTGTCTGTGGCATCGTAGCTCCTAAACGAATGGACCGATTTATGCGGTTTTTTTTGTCCGAAAGCTGACGTGATCGATGTGGTTCTTAGCTACATTTCATCAAAATCGGTTCAGCCGTTTTTGAGATATTGAACTTTGAAATGAAAACGTTGGGGGTTTTTCAACTTTTGTAGTTATTTATGTACTTGTGGGTGATCTAAATGTACCTCTACAGTATAATTCAGTCGGTATTGAACGATGTGTCTAGATAATGAATTAATAGTATCTTTATTATTAGCTGCCCGCGTATCGCAAAAAACACATGCAAACCCGCGGGATAAAATATAGATTGTAACCATCCAGAAAGTCCATTCTACACACAGGTGAAAGGATTTATTAAAAAACCGGATAAGCGGTTCCGGAGATTACCCATCACTTACAATTTCACAGACTTTTCCACTTTATAATATTAGTATAGATTACAAAAGAACGGTCACGGTTCGAGTAGAGGTAACAGGATCAAGTCATTAGACTTTACTGAATATTGAACTTGTTCTTCCCTGTAATTTCCGTTAACTTTTCTACATATTACGGTTAACCATCAGTTAACTTTTCTTCTAGATGTTGAGGATGCTACTGTAATAGTGGTGGAGTGGTTGGTGTCTGTTGTACACTTTAAATATTAGAATATATATCTATACACAATAAGAAGACTTATCTTTACAATTTCCCTGCTTCCTTTCTGATGATAGGGAGCAAATAAAATACGTCTTGAGTAGACAAAAGGTTTATTAAACAAAATGGTCAAAAAGTAAAAGAACAGTTTCGTTTTGTACTACAAAGTAAGGCACTTACAACTATCTTATTTTAAAGCAATACATAAACATAAGGTGGGTAGTTTTACTGATTATGTCCTGAGACTAGTGTACTAGTGTCAATTTATATGGCAACGCGAACAGCGCCTCCGGTGGTAACTATTAGGTACTACGCGTTGCCATACAAATTGAAACTAAACGCAAACGCGTTCGAAAACGTATTTGTACTGTATCGATAAAACTTATACTAGAGCTACTGCATAAGTAAACGTTAAATGAAGTAGTATACATGATCAATTGATCACTTACAGTAATGATTTAAGAAATAATGTGATGAATTCAAATCTTATAGTATTCTGTGATTCTTTCTACATTTTGATGATCTAATTCTAACAAGACATTACTTAAATTACTGGCATTTTAAGTTGTTTAAATAAAACAAGTATTCGAACATTGAACCAGCTGAAACACTATAGTTTGGTGCTAACCAGTGTGATTAAATGCTATGTAACTTATGACGCATTTCTATATGTATTTCAAGAAAATAAATGTATTCCAAGTAAATTATTTATTTTTACTGGTAGCCAAACTCAATACCATAAAAGGCAATATGTTAGGTTAGGGCAGTCATCATTTATATCATTTATAACAATGCCAAAAAGTAGATAAGCAAACACAAATGCTTATGATGCTCCACTCGAATATTTCGGTGATAGAATTGGTGATTTTAGATAAGTGGTCTCTTTTGTTTGAAGGAAATAGTTTACTTCCACTGGTGGAGCTCAAACAAGACGCTTAGAAAACATTTTGCCTTAGCAGTCGCTTCTGCTAGCGTATGCACAATCACCTTCCTCCTCTGATCATAACTGTAACTATTCATCTTGAATATACGGCTATTGTAGAACGGCTTAAGGTCTGTAATGTTGATCTGACTGGCCCATTCAAGGAGGTCCTCGTATATTGGGCATTGGCCATTGTCTTTGATTATTTGAAGGGTTTGACTGGTATTCAAGACACAACACTAAGAAATCACTACGCGTCAGCGGATGCACAATCACTTTCCTCCTCTGATCATAACTGTAACTATTCATCTTGAATATACGGCTATCATTGAACGGCTTAAGGTCTGTAATGTTGATCTGCCTGGCCCGTTCAAGGAGATCCTCGTATATTGGGCATTGGCTGTTGTCTTTGATTATTTGAAGGGTTTCACTGGTTTTCAAGACACAACACTTAGAAAACACTACGCGTCAGCGGGCGCTTCAGGCAGCGCATGCACAATCACTTTCCTCCTCTGATCATAACTGAAGCTGTTCATCTTGAATATACGGCTATCGTAGAACGGCTTCAGGTCTGTGATGTTGATCTGCCTGGCCCGCTCCAGCAGGTCGCGCTCGGATATCTCGACGGTGGCCTGCGAGTGGTTGTGCAGGCCGCGCATGTACGCGAGCTGGTCCATGGTGAGCTGCCGGAGGATGTAGTAGAGAAGCTCGCTGTGGTCCTTCTTGTAGGACAGGTACTTTTGGAATGTCTGGAACAAGTGGTGATGGTTACATTTATATATAGTCCTCCTCATCGATTTCGATGACGGCGACCCTAGCAGTTACGGATTTGCCCTATTGTGAGCTCTGATGTGGCTAGATAGGCCAAACTTACTCATAAAAACTCTATTGCATGAGGGACAGTAGAGTTGGCCAGTTGTGTTATAGGTGTACACATATGAAGGTTTAGGCCTCTCTTTTCGCAATTGGCGATTTGTGTCTAAGGTTGTTAAGCGGTTAAATTAAGTAATTTGTAAGTAACTCCGTCAAATTGCATAAACATGTGGTAAAAGTAATTCTGTATCAAGAAAGTAAGACAATTGGCACTAAGGATAATTTGTTAGACTGGGTGATGACTGGTCTTAGGGCATGCAGACACAGATAGCATAGTAGTCTATTGTAATTATTTTGTATGTGTTGGAAACTCGGTGCGGCCACCAAGACATCAAGAAATGGTGTTTGAATAACATTTTTTAAATAATATAATGGCGGAAAACAACCTTACGGCCGACTGATGGTAAGCCAACATCATCATCATGACCATCCTTTGGACGCTTGCAGTTTTAGAGTAACGTGCGTTACCGACCGTTTATTGATTTCAGTATTCGCTATGTCGAGAGCAGGAGAGGTCTCTTTCTCAAAACACGCAAGAACACGAGACCGAATAGTGCACAAGTGCACTTACAGAGCAAATAGTGGTAAATATGATCTAGAAGACATTCCGCTGTGCCCTACGTCTCCAAGGGCCCCTATATCTCTATCTTTTAGCAATGCATGAAGAGAGAGAGAAAGATACGCGTACGTGGACGCAGATTATTGGGTCATACATAATATTATGGACCTCTTTTTAGCCACTATAGACAATTTAGTACCTGTCTCATGGCGCGCATGACGCTGTACTTCTGCGTGTCGACGAAGCTCTCGAGCATGGTGCGGATGGCCATGTTGACGTCCTCCTCGTTGACCTGCGCGCGCAGGTGCATGCGCGCGTGCGCCTCGCTCATGCGGATCACTGGAACAAACAATTCAAACGTTATGCCAATACTAAAACCTCGCGACGGTTCAACCTCGCATAGCAGGCCGCAACGCACGCAAGGCGGCGTCCGGCTACACATCCGCCGCACGCACACACCGGAGCCGACCGACCATGCAAGGGGCGTCCGGCTACACAACCGCCGCACGCACACACCGGAGCCGACCGACCATGCAAGGGGCGTCCGGCTACACAACCGCCGCACGCACACACCGGAGCCGACCGACCATGCAAGGGGCGTCCGGCTACACAACCGCCGCACGCACACACCGGAGCCGACCGACCATGCAAGGGGCGTCCGGCTACACAACCGCCGCACGCACACACCGGAGCCGACCGACCATGCAAGGGGCGTCCGGCTACACAACCGCCGCACGCACACACAGGAGCCGACCGACCATGCAAGGGGCGTCCGGCTACACAACCGCCGCACGCACACACCGGAGCCGACCGACCATGCAAGGGGCGTCCGGCTACACAACCGCCGCACGCACACACCGGAGCCGACCGACCATGCAAGGGGCGTCCGGCTACACAACCGCCGCACGCACACACCGGAGCTGACCGACCATGCAAGGGGCGTCCGGCTACGGCTACACAACCGCCGCACGCACACACCGGAGCCAACCGACCATGCAAGGGGCGTCCGGCTACACAACCGCCGCACGCACACACCGGAGCCGACCGACCATGCAAGGGGCGTCCGGCTACACAACCGCCGCACGCACACACCGGAGCCGACCGACCATGCAAGGGGCGTCCGGCTACACAACCGCCGCACGCACACACCGGAGCCGACCGACCATGCAAGGGGCGTCCGGCTACACAACCGCCGCACGCACACACCGGAGCCGACCGACCATGCAAGGGGCGTCCGGCTACACAACCGCCGCACGCACACACCGGAGCCGACCGACCATGCAAGGGGCGTCCGGCTACACAACCGCCGCACGCACACACCGGAGCCGACCGACCATGCAAGGGGCGTCCGGCTACACGACCGCCGCACGCACACACCGGAGCCGACCGACCATGCAAGGGGCGTCCGGCTACACGACCGCCGCACGCACACACCGGAGCCGACCGACCATGCAAGGGGCGTCCGGCTACACGACCGCCGCACGCACACACCGGAGCCGACCGACCATGCAAGGGGCGTCCGGCTACACGACCGCCGCACGCACACACCGGAGCCGACCGACCATGCAAGGGGCGTCCGGCTACACAACCGCCGCACGCACACACCGGAGCCGACCGACCATGCAAGGGGCGTCCGGCTACACAACCGCCGCACGCACACACCGGAGCCGACCGACCATGCAAGGGGCGTCCGGCTACACGACCGCCGCACGCACACACCGGAGCCGACCGACCATGCAAGGGGCGTCCGGCTACACGACCGCCGCACGCACACACCGGAGCCGACCGACCATGCAAGGGGCGTCCGGCTACACAACCGCCGCACGCACACACCGGAGCCGACCGACCATGCAAGGGGCGTCCGGCTACACGACCGCCGCACGCACACACCGGAGCCGACCGACCATGCAAGGGGCGTCCGGCTACACGACCGCCGCACGCACACACCGGAGCCGACCGACCATGCAAGGGGCGTCCGGCTACACAACCGCCGCACGCACACACCGGAGCCGACCGACCATGCAAGGGGCGTCCGGCTACACGACCGCCGCACGCACACACCGGAGCCGACCGACCATGCAAGGGGCGTCCGGCTACACAACCGCCGCACGCACACACCGGAGCCGACCGACCATGCAAGGGGCGTCCGGCTACACGACCGCCGCACGCACACACCGGAGCCGACCGACCAAGCAAGGGGCGTCCGGCTACACAACCGCCGCACGCACACACCGGAGCCGACCGACCATGCAAGGGGCGTCCGGCTACACGACCGCCGCACGCACACACCGGAGCCGACCGACCATGCAAGGGGCGTCCGGCTACACGACCGCCGCACGCACACACCGGAGCCGACCGACCATGCAAGGGGCGTCCGGCTACACGACCGCCGCACGCACACACCGGAGCCGACCGACCATGCAAGGGGCGTCCGGCTACACGACCGCCGCACGCACACACCGGAGCCGACCGACCATATAAGAGAGCCCGCGCAGCAAGCCGACAATGAGATTACCATAGACAAACGTAGTTTCGTGCCAAATTGACAGTGGGATAGGGCCTCTGGTTAACATAAAAACTTGTAACTCACCGGATTCAATGTGCCTCACAGTGATGGGCAAGCTGCCCGTGGCGAGAGATTCTTGACGCAGCTGACTGTACATCTTCGCCACCTTGTCTTGGTCCATGTTCTGCAAGAAAAACAGGTTCACTTTGAATTCACGAGTTTCACGACTATACCATGCCAATAAACACTTACGTGTTCCACAACAAAAAAAAAAAAATTATATTTTTTGTGCGATTTCAAAAATAAAAAACCGGCCAAGTGCGAGTCGGACTCGCGCACGAAGGGTTCCGTACCATTATCTATAAAAAAAACTATTATATTCTGTGTTTTTAGTATTTGTTGTTATTGCGGCAACAGAAATAGATCATCTGAGAAAATTTCAGCTGGAACTATCACGGTATCAGTGTGATACAGCCTGGTGACAGACAGACGGACGGACGGACGGGCGGACAGCGGAGTCTTAGTAATAGAGTCCCGTTTTACTCTTTGAGTACGGAACCCTAAAAAGTAAGCTAAGTTCCCTCAAACAAAATATTGCCGATTTTTAGAACCAATTTAATATGTTTAGCTTTTGTGCATAATTTGTTAAGACTGTTTTACTCGTAAGTGTATTTTAGACCTATTTTCGTGATTTTTTCCATCGAGCGAAAGTCAAAATCTCAGGATTCGAAACAGGTAAACGTCCGAGTTCTCGACGCTGTACTAGTATAATGGCATGGGCACTCTATGTCAAAGTGACATGGCTCAAATTCGAATGAAGCAAAATCCACTTAGTTCGAATTTAACCCATATTGCTTTGACATAAAGTGCCCCTGCCATATACTAGTACAGCGTTGAGCACACGGACGTTTACCTTAGCTATAGTCCCTCGAGTAAGGCTTCAAGATTGCTAATTAACGGCAGCCGTATTATGATCCAAACAAGCGCTAGTACTTTTTAAACATCCGTTTTATGAGCCTACGTCGCCTTAAGTGGTTGTTGGACTCAAATCCTCAACGTACCGAGGTCACTCTGCGGCGCCCAGGAGGATCCAGCGTTAGTCAGAGTTAAGCTGGCTGGCTGGTTAAGGGATAGATCCCTAGCTGGCATTTATGTCACGCACTATAGACCGACCTACTGTTCAGGACTATGTGCGGAAAAACATAACCATAGGTGGTCGTTGTCATTTCGAACCTTGGCATTTTTGATCAAATGTTTTCGCCATAGCAGTTGTTCCTCATATATATTTGGTCAAATTATCCAATTTATTGAATCAAATGCACATAGGCCAAAGATCTTGGAAAGGTAGAATACCACCCTTAGATGCTTTCCTTGTGAATTTGAGCAATATCATAAACCCCACTGTAATCTAATTTAATATAACTATATTTTCGCAAACATACAATGAAATGTCGTCATTACGTTGGTTATATCAGGCTTCAAAGTATCACGTATCGGGCGGGTCAACTCGAGAGAACTGTAAAGGAATTTCATACGAAATTGAAGGCCTAGGCCTGGAAGACATTTTTTATTATTTTCATTTCACTATTTGTAGCACAGCATCCACGGCATTCAGCCATAAAAATTAGTTTGATTTGAGGAATTTTATTTACCCCTGAAAAGGGCTTGCTGGGTGAGTAAGTATAGTGATACGAAGCCGGCAAGTTCTTTCCGGCGTCTGCAGTAATGTACTACTACTGCAGACTGCTGAATGAAAATTGAAAAAAATACTTCCCGGCCTAGGCTTCAATTTCGTATGAAATTCCTTTACAGTTCTCTCGAGTTGATCCGCCCGAAACGTGATACTTTGAAGCCTGATAAGCCGTAATGACGACATTTCATTGCATGTTTGAGAAATGTACTATTAATCTAACTGCTGCGGTACCTGTAGTTTGGGTCTGACGTTCTCCCTCGCATACACGATGTACTTCTTGAGCAGGTCCTGCGACAGCACGAACTCGGGGTCAACGACCTCGCTGTCCTCTATAGCGGCGCCGCGCTGCGTCGGGTGGTGACGTATGTGGGACGCAACTACGAACCTATCGACATACAACTGTGTTAGCGATAGGAACAACACTTCATATCGTGAATAGCTGGAGATGCAATGATAGAATAAAATAACATACACATACATAGTGGAAAATTATATCTGCCTATCACCGCATATTGTCTATTCGCGTTGCGTAGTCGTCGATGCCGCATACTCAACATACTAGCAACATACAACGAAGCTTAAATCAGATTAGACAGGTCTATAGCGGAAGAAAACAAGCACAAAAAATTTAAAAAACTATATCCCGACTATGGACAAGTAACTATAAATAATATTTTTATATATACTCGAAATTCAAGTTCTCGCAGAACATTTGGTAGGATAGTACTCACTTGGCGAGATGCGCGTCCCGCATGGGCTCGGGCTCGTCGCGCACGACGCACAGCACGTCGAAGCGCGACAGGATCGGCTCCGACAGGTTCACGTTCTCGCAGAACATTTGGTAGGATAGTACTCACTTGGCGAGATGCGCGTCCCGCATGGGCTCGGGCTCGTCGCGCACGACGCACAGCACGTCGAAGCGCGACAGGATCGGCTCCGACAGGTTCACGTTCTCGCAGAACATTTGGTAGGATAGTACTCACTTGGCGAGATGCGCGTCCCGCATGGGCTCGGGCTCGTCGCGCACGACGCACAGCACGTCGAAGCGCGACAGGATCGGCTCCGACAGGTTCACGTTCTCGCAGAACATTTGGTAGGATAGTACTCACTTGGCGAGATGCGCGTCCCGCATGGGCTCGGGCTCGTCGCGCACGACGCACAGCACGTCGAAGCGCGACAGGATCGGCTCCGACAGGTTCACGTTCTCGCAGAACATTTGGTAGGATAGTACTCACTTGGCGAGATGCGCGTCCCGCATGGGCTCGGGCTCGTCGCGCACGACGCACAGCACGTCGAAGCGCGACAGGATCGGCTCCGACAGGTTCACGTTCTCGCAGAACATTTGGTAGGATAGTACTCACTTGGCGAGATGCGCGTCCCGCATGGGCTCGGGCTCGTCGCGCACGACGCACAGCACGTCGAAGCGCGACAGGATCGGCTCCGACAGGTTCACGTTCTCGCAGAACATTTGGTAGGATAGTACTCACTTGGCGAGATGCGCGTCCCGCATGGGCTCGGGCTCGTCGCGCACGACGCACAGCACGTCGAAGCGCGACAGGATCGGCTCCGACAGGTTCACGTTCTCGCAGAACATTTGGTAGGATAGTACTCACTTGGCGAGATGCGCGTCCCGCATGGGCTCGGGCTCGTCGCGCACGACGCACAGCACGTCGAAGCGCGACAGGATCGGCTCCGACAGGTTCACGTTCTCGCAGAACGTTAGCGACGCGTCGTAGCGCCCGCCTATTGGGTTGGACGCCGCTATTATTGAACATCTGGAAAAAAGTAACGATAATTAATATATGATGGATGTCTCATCCAGGGTCCGGAACCGGTTTCCCTTATTGGGGTTTGTTATAGGGTTAGTTTAGAAGTTGTTCTTAAAACCCTTACCATGTGATGAACCCTGCGACGGTCCAACCTCTCATAACGCGCCCGGCTACACGACCGCCACACCAGTGCCGGCTGAGAGCAAGAGGAGCGTCCGGCTGCACCGCGCCGCGCGCGCACGCTGGAGTCAGCCGACCGCATATAAGAGAGCACGCGCGGCGCCGCGGTCAGTCAGTCTTTGCCGCCGCTCCGAGACGGTCGCAAGGGTTGACTGCACAGGTAGGGTTCCCGAGGGAAAGGTCCTCGCTTGCGCCGACATGTTTTCCACGCGGACGGCTATCACCCGGGACTCTTCCCGAAGCCCCCCGGGGGTACGCATCGATTCGCGACCGGGATACCGCAGCAACCCCCATTTTAGACTCCGTGCTAGATTAGTTTCTGTTTATAAATAAAGGGCATCACAGTCCCATCTACCTACTACTGAGTCAATCTGTGTTTGTTATTTATTTACCCTAGTGGAAATCCCTTCTAGCCCTGAGTATTTATATGGCTCGCTCTCAGCGACAATCATTACAACCCTATTTCTCACCTGGCGTGGAGGGAGGTGACGATGCCAGCCTTGGATATGGAGATGGCCTCGTGGATAACGGTGCGGTCCTGGTCGTTCATCTTGTCAATGATATCTCACCTGGCGTGGAGGGAGGTGACGATGCCAGCCTTGGAGATGGAGATGGACTGCAGGTGCGGTCCTGGTCGTTCATCTTGTCAATGATATCTCACCTGGCGTGGAGGGAGGTGACGATGCCAGCCTTGGAGATGGAGATGGACTGCAGGTGCGGTCCTGGTCGTTCATCTTGTCAATGATATCTCACCTGGCGTGGAGGGAGGTGACGATGCCAGCCTTGGAGATGGAGATGGACTGCAGGTGCGGTCCTGGTCGTTCATCTTGTCAATGATATCTCACCTGGCGTGGAGGGAGGTGACGATGCCAGCCTTGGAGATGGAGATGGACTGCAGGTGCGGTCCTGGTCGTTCATCTTGTCAATGATATCTCACCTGGCGTGGAGGGAGGTGACGATGCCAGCCTTGGAGATGGAGATGGACTGCAGGTGCGGTCCTGGTCGTTCATCTTGTCAATGATATCTCACCTGGCGTGGAGGGAGGTGACGATGCCAGCCTTGGAGATAGAGATGGACTGCAGGTGCGGTCCTGGTCGTTCATCTTGTCAATGATATCTCACCTGGCGTGGAAGGAGGTGACGATGCCAGCCTTGGAGATGGAGATGGACTGCTGCTCCATGGCCTCGTGGATGGAAGTGCGGTCCTGGTCGTTCATCTTGTTGATATATCACCTGGCGTGGAGGGAGGTGACGATGCCAGCCTTGGAGATGGAGATGGACTGCTGCTCCATGGCCTCGTGGATGGAGGTGCGGTCCTGGTCGTTCATCTTGTTGATATATCACCTGGCGTGGAGGGAGGTGACGATGCCAGCCTTGGAGATGGAGATGGACTGCAGGTGCGGTCCTGGTCGTTCATCTTGTCAATGATATCTCACCTGGCGTGGAAGGAGGTGACGATGCCAGCCTTGGAGATGGAGATGGACTGCTGCTCCATGGCCTCGTGGATGGAGGTGCGGTCCTGGTCGTTCATCTTGTTGATATATCACCTGGCGTGGAGGGAGGTGACCATGCCAGCCTTGGAGATGGAGATGGCCTCGTGGATAACGGTGCGGTCCTGGTCGTTCATCTTATCAATGATATCTCACCTGGCGTGGAGGGAGGTGACGATGCCAGCCTTGGAGATGGAGATGGACTGCTGCTCCATGGCCTCGTGGATGGAGGTACGGTCCTGGTCGTTCATCTTGTTGATATATCACCTGGCGTGGAGGGAGGTGACGATGCCAGCCTTGGAGATGGAGATGGACTGCTGCTCCATGGCCTCGTGGATGGAGGTGCGGTCCTGGTCGTTCATCTTGTCAATGATATCTCACCTGGCGTGGAGGGAGGTGACGATGCCAGCCTTGGAGATGGAGATGGACTGCTGCTCCATGGCCTCGTGGATGGAGGTGCGGTCCTGGTCGTTCATCTTGTTGATATATCACCTGGCGTGGAGGGAGGTGACGATGCCAGCCTTGGAGATGGAGATGGACTGCAGGTGCGGTCCTGGTCGTTCATCTTGTCAATGATATCTCACCTGGCGTGGAGGGAGGTGACGATGCCAGCCTTGGAGATGGAGATGGACTGCTGCTCCATGGCCTCGTGGATGGAGGTGCGGTCCTGGTCGTTCATCTTGTTGATATATCACCTGGCGTGGAGGGAGGTGACGATGCCAGCCTTGGAGATGGAGATGGACTGCAGGTGCGGTCCTGGTCGTTCATCTTGTCAATGATATCTCACCTGGCGTGGAAGGAGGTGACGATGCCAGCCTTGGAGATGGAGATGGACTGCTGCTCCATGGCCTCGTGGATGGAGGTGCGGTCCTGGTCGTTCATCTTGTTGATATATCACCTGGCGTGGAGGGAGGTGACGATGCCAGCCTTGGAGATGGAGATGGACTGCTGCTCCATGGCCTCGTGGATGGAGGTGCGGTCCTGGTCGTTCATCTTGTTGATATATCACCTGGCGTGGAATGAGGTGACGATGCCAGCCTTGGAGATGGAGATGGACTGCTGCTCCATGGCCTCATGGATGGAGGTGCGGTCCTGGTCGTTCATCTTGTTGATATATCACCTGGCGTGGAGGGAGGTGACGATGCCAGCCTTGGAGATGGAGATGGACTGCTGCTCCATGGCCTCGTGGATGGAGGTGCGGTCCTGGTCGTTCATCTTGTCGAACTCGTCGATGAGACACACGCCGCGGTCCGCTAGTACTAGGGCGCCCGCTTCCAGCGTCCACTCTCTGAAGAACATCAGATGAGGTTCAGTTTAGGGTTCAAAGCCGGTACGAAAGGACAGTAATGTCTCGTTCAGGATTCACCCATGTGGCACCAATAATAGGGTTGTTGCGTGATGTTAAAATTGATAACGTAGTGTTGCTAAATGGGTAGTAAATCATCAAATTATTGTAATAAAGTATAGATTAGAAAATATAATTCAAATCAAAAAAAGATATAGAGCTTGAAAGTTTAGAAAAATATGTTCTTTTTTATTGTCCGAGAGTTAATTTAAAGCTACCAATAGAATCCATACGCTTGAAAAGGTAACGGACAGACACACTTTCGCATTTATAATATGGATTAGTAAGGATGAAAACTATGTATGGCTGTCTCACTCCAACTGCATCTCGGTCGGTTGTTGAGATAAATTGCAACGTGTGTTGCCTTTACAACTTACTTTGATGTTGGGTTCCTCCTCACATAAGCTGTGAGACCGACTGCACTAGCGCCTTGGCCGGTGGTGAACACCGCTCTAGGAGCAATCTAAAAACAAAATAAACCTTCATCATCATCATACGCAAAGTTAAGTCCACTCTAAGGAAATGGTTTGCTGAACTCTCGTATAGTGATACGGAAGAGATTTTACGTCCCTGCATCTAAGGTTGCTTTTTCCAATAGGTATTTAACGATTCAACATACACTCGTAACAAACACTTAACACACGTAAACACTCCCTCTCACGCACACTTACAGACGCGCACACACTCACACACTCTCATACACAAACTCTCTTTGTACTACTAATACAGCATAATTTTTGTTTTTATTAATGATGAATTTGTGTTCCCATTGATAAGTTAGCAGCGCTCATATTGTAATGTTTAATTTTCACTTTGTTACTTTCATGTCGTGCTTCTTGAGACATGTGTCTGAAGAGATTTGTTAACCGACTCAGTGGGTCCCAAGATACAGGCTCAGCCTAGTTTGGAACCCCAAGGATAATGTCTGTGTAATCTGTAATCATGTGCTTGTCCAATAATAAATTATTCTTATTCTTATCATATCAGCTGAAAGACGTCCACTGCTGGACATAGGCCTCCCCCAAAGAGTGCCACAATGGCCGGTCCTGCGCCACCCGCATCCAGCGGACTTCCGCGACCTTTACCAGGTCATCAGTCCACCGTGTGGGGGGCCTACCCACGCCGCGCCTTCCGGTACGTGGTCGCCACTCGAGAACCTTTCCGCCCCAACGGCCATCGGTTCTACGTGCAATGTGCCCCGCCCACTGCCACTTAAGTTTAGCGATTCGGAGGGCTATATCGGTTACCTTGGTTCTGCTGCGGATAGCCTCATTTCTCAAATAAACCTTGAGACATTACAATAAAGTTGAATATCATTTGAAAATATGTTGGCAGTCACGGTTCAATAAAATGTATCTATACTAATAGTCTAAAGAGTAAAAGTCTGTGAGATTGTACCTTTGTGGCCCATAGGTGTCCGTCTCCTACTCCTTCCGCGTGAACTCTGTAGCTCCATACAAACTTTCATCCCCTTAGGGAGTGATTTCCGGGATAAAAACTATCCTACGCCCTTCCCGGGGACTCAAACTATCTCTGTATCACATTTCAACTAAATCGGTTCAGCGGTTTAAGCGTGAAGAGATGACAGACAGACACACTTTGGCATTTATAATATTAAAGTATGGATCACTGGAACTTCTTATCAGTTTTCAATTTTTTTTCATGTGTGTATAGAATCAAATGGACTTGCTGGATTGCCTTTTTTATCCCGCGGGTTAGTCTGCGATCTCTTCAATACGCGAGCAGGTTGTTTTGCATAAAAATACTAAATTACCTTTTCTACGTATTTGAGGAACTGAGATTTGGCTGTGCCTGGATCTCCGCAGATCAGAACATTGATATCTCCTCTTATTTTGTGCTTCTCACCTGTTGAAAAACGATGAATATTTACTTTATTACACCACCAATATCTACTATTCATATTTAAGAAATTATACCGAGAAAGCTGCGATTTTTACTAGGAAAAGTGCTCTCCGATGCCGAGAATCGTTGTCAGTCGTATTAAGGCTATTCTACAATTTTTTTGATTATATTTTTAAATGTTCGTAAAGATTCAATAGTCAATTGGTATTTTTATTTCCTCAAAATAATATCGCTTTATCCAAATAATGGTTAAAATGTGAACGTTATATATTCTCACCAAAAAGGCAGCCGCCATTATCGTGACGTCATAACTAGAAATACACATAGTAACGTCAAATGTGCGCGTCCATATCTACGCCTTCTGATTTTTGCATTTGCTATTCTGACATCAGACATCACAGAAGACAAAATGACGTTTTCGGCAGGGACTGATTTCGGTTACGGTTATACCGGTATGAAACCGGTATTCCATTACGGTACCGTTATGTCGTAAAGGTTATGCGCGCCGCGCGAACATAACGGTACCGTAACCGTTTTGAAATAACGGTTAGCGGTACCAGTTTTAAACGATACCGTAACCTTTATAATACCGGTATTATAAAGGTTATCGAGAAAAGTAAGCGAGCTGGCACTCTACAGAGGAAGCATTGGCTACTAAACATTTAAAGATTAAAAGACAAAGCAGCAGAGCCTTTGCCGGCGGTTTGGCAACAACTCCAGGCCAAAGTCGATATATCGGTACCTTTAAATAGCGGTTACGGTATCGGAAAAAATAAAGGTACCTTTATATTTCGGTAGCGAAATATAAAGGTTCCGCTACCGAAACCGCTATTTGACAACCGATATGACGTCATACCGTTAAAATAGAATACCGGTATTTTTCGGTTATGCAGTCCCTGGTTTTCGGTCAGATAATAAAACTAAGATTTTAATTTTCAAATTAAAAATACATCTTATTTGGTAAAAACCACATAAACAAAATACTTTGATAATTTAATGTTGATAGATGAAAATACTCTATTATACACACCTGGATTCTTCGACTCTCCTCCAAACAGCGCCAGCGCTAACCCTCTCTTGATATAATCGTGTCCGTATATACTGGGCGCCATACTTTGTACAATGCGTTCTCCGATGCGAGGGTCCTTGGATAACTTCACGATGTTGGCAATGTCTTCGTCGGTGAGAGACTCTACGATGTGCTTGCAGTCCTTCACCACTATGTAGTTGGCTATGATCACTGTTGCGAACACTGGGAAACCCTGGGGATGAGGTTAGAATAGTCAAATAAATACTGATAGATGAAAGCTATGTAGAAAAAAAAAGGTGATTTGAACCTCTTTGGCTAGAATTTGATAATACGTAATAACAAAATGTTTTGTTTATAGTAAAACATCAAGCTAAACATTGGTGAAAACCGCATCAAAATCAGCCCAATCATTACCTACTTTGGCGGGGACGCGCAGATGTGACTGGCTATGCGTTTTCTTCTCAGTTGTAAAAAGGAGTGTTGTTAAAGTTAGTTTTATTGAATTACTTCGACACTACAAGTCTAAGAGTAAGTTGGTTCAACAAAGCAAGAGACACAACCCATATCTAGACAATATATACAGCACCTGTTCAGTATTCAGCGAGCCATCATAGTTGTTAGTGTATATCCCAGTCAGGTCCACCTCGTCTCCGGGCTTGCAGCGGTCGCACAGGTCAGCGAGCAAGATACAGTCTTTGGAACGAGGGATGCGGCCCGCGGGTATACGCCCAGGGGATTCCTGGATGGTCACCTTCTGGTAGTTTCTGTATATCGTCTGTTCCATGTTGACCTGGGGAGGAGATATTAGTTATTATTATCATATTTATTTAACCCAGAGTCGACTTTTGGACAAAAGCCAAGACCCGAGGAGATCATTCCATAACGTCTGATCACACACACCACAGAATTAAAATTTTGCTTCGCTGTCACGGTCGCCACTTTTAAGACACGTTTGTTGATACGAAACATATCGAGCGATATTCGACCGTAATGACACAATAGGGATGATGACACTAAATAAAATAATCAATAATGTTGAATTTTCTCTAAAAGGGATTAAAAATATAGTCAGATGGAAAAAAAAACCGACCAAGTGCGAGTCGGACTCGCGCACGAAGGATTCCGTATCATTATCAATAAAAATATTTATTTTATTTTGTTTTTAGTATTTGTTGTTATAGCGGCAACAAAAATACATCATCTGTGAAAATTTCAAATCACGGTATCAGTGATATACAGCCTGGTGACAGACAGACGGACAGACGGATGGACGGACGGACAGCGGAGTCTTAGTAATAGGGTCCCGTTTTACTCTTTGAGTACGGAACCCTAAAAAGTAAGAAAGTAACACAAGACAATAAATAATCACAAGGTTTAAGAGGGATTGACGTTTACTATGACCTGTGACGCCCCGGGTCTCAAACGTTTTCTCTCTCTATCAAGCAATATTAAAACGGTTGTATCTTCGTAATTTTTTGAGATAGGGAAAATCGTTAGTAGCTAGCCACCGTTAAATAACTGGCCACAACTAAAAATGGACTCTATTCAGCGTGCGCATTAGCTGGTTCAGGTGGAGTTTGCGGAATGTACGGAGTTCCTCTGTGAGTAAGGAGTTACCATGAAGGGCCCAGTGCTCTGGCACTCCGGGCAGGAGCCGGGCTTCACTTCAGAGTTCTGCGACTGCACGAACGGCCCCAGCACGTACCCGCAGCGGTTACAGTCGTACTTGACGACGGACAGCTGCGGCAGCACGCCGGTCGTGGCCGTGATCACGCCCACCGTGCGCACTAGCTGGTTCAGGTGCAGCTTGCGGAATGTACGGAGTTCCTCTGTAAGCAAGGAGTTACCATGAAGGGCCCAGTGCTCTGGCACTCCGGGCAGGAGCCGGGCTTCACTTCAGAGTTCTGCGACTGCACGAACGGCCCCAGCACGTACCCGCAGCGGTTACAGTCGTACTTGACGACGGACAGCTGCGGCAGCACGCCGGTCGTGGCCGTGATCACGCCCACCGTGCGCACTAGCTGGTTCAGGTGCAGCTTGCGGAATGTACGGAGTTCCTCTGTAAGTAAGGAGTTACCATGAAGGGCCCAGTGCTCTGGCACTCCGGGCAGGAGCCGGGCTTCACTTCAGAGTTCTGCGACTGCACGAACGGCCCCAGCACGTACCCGCAGCGGTTACAGTCGTACTTGACGACGGACAGCTGCGGCAGCACGCCGGTCGTGGCCGTGATCACGCCCACCGTGCGCACTAGCTGGTTCAGGTGCAGCTTGCGGAATGTACGGAGTTCCTCTGTAAGTAAGGAGTTACCATGAAGGGCCCAGTGCTCTGGCACTCCGGGCAGGAGCCGGGCTTCACTTCAGAGTTCTGCGACTGCACGAACGGCCCCAGCACGTACCCGCAGCGGTTACAGTCGTACTTGACGACGGACAGCTGCGGCAGCACGCCGGTCGTGGCCGTGATCACGCCCACCGTGCGCACTAGCTGGTTCAGGTGCAGCTTGCGGAATGTACGGAGTTCCTCTGTAAGTAAGGAGTTACCATGAACGAGACATTTAAGGTCGAAACGCACAGACAGCGGTGGCGGCGCGGTGCGGTGCGTCGCGGAGGCGGTACCGGTTGTAATGTTCAAGCTAATATGAAAAGGTCCGCACAGAATACCGCGCCGCGCCGCGTTCCGCCGCGGTATTCTGTGCGGACCCTTTCATTTCGGATCGAACATTACAACCGGTACCGCCACCGCTTTTAGTGCGTTTCGGCCTTTAAGGTTAATGCGTTAAGACTCTTGCTATTTTTACGCTTTTACGAAGATAATGATTTGACTTAACAAACTTTCAAGAAAAACATACCAATGAGAGGCAAATCCGATATCCGCACGTGTATCTCCGTGGTGACGCGCTCGTAACTCGGGAACATCTGCAGCACCACGTCCTTTGCCACTTCGTCAAAGATCTGGAGCAATTTAATTCAAATCTTTATTTTGATAGTAAGATTGACGGGATGGACAAGTGGATTAGAAAATATTTAATTTTCAATGAAACCATATAATAGCAATAACATAACACGTATGCGGGCACGGATGCTATAGCATTCGCGTCATCTTTTGTTTCGTTTTGGCTTTGACATGCAATGTGAATGTCACCTACTGTCCAGACTCACGTGTACTTACGACTCCGTATACGTAGTACGTAGGAGACGAGAAAAATCAACCCTCCAAGATTATAATTAGCACAGAGCGAAAGAGACAAAGATGTGCCGTGATCGCCCCCACGCCACGGTTACGTTAGGCCGCGAGCATATGCGCAACATACGCCTGTCAATTAACGTGACCTCACATGTACACGTACTGGCCCTTGCTGTTCGTGAATGTTAAATACCTGCAGCATCTGGAAGGGCGCCTCCGGCAGGAAGTAGGCCAGCACCTGCTCGCGGCGCGCGAGCACGTCGAACTCCACGTGGAAGGAGGCCTGGTTGTGCTCGCACATGCGCCGCACGCGCTCCTTGTACACGTACTGGCCCTTGCTGTTCGTGAATGTGCGCAGGAAGTTCTTGAATCTGTAAAGATACACATGCTATGATAACTGTGTCATGTCAACTCAGCAAGTGAGGCTCGGCTGTTTTGCTGTCACTTCTTGCTTCTTGTATCATTTGCGACAATTTATGTTTCAAGGAGGTGAGGATTGCATGTGGCATGTGGACTCTACATGTGATCAGTTGACTTATGATTGTTTGCAAAATCCCTAACCTCGTCGCCTGCGGCCGTCTGATCAAAACATAATGCCATGGCTTTTTAAGTTTTTACCTTTCCTTTGGTAGAACTGCAGTGTTTATTTACGCTACGTCGTCAATGCAAGTTACTACTGAAATGAGATCGACACTTTAGTGTAAAGATAGGGAAAAGGTAACAGATGAAACCAGAGGCATTCGGCATTCATAGCCCTAAAGTTAAAAACACATTTGTGTCAACTTAAAATGGCACTTATCCATATGCCTCAAATCCTATGGCCTGTTTCACAAGAACGATTTAATAAGTTCCCTCACCTGTTAGCGATCTCAGTCCGGGGCCCCAGCATGGACACCCACTCCTTGGTTGTGTAACCCTTCGTGTCCTCCAGGTTCTCGATACTCTCGATGCCCTCCTCGACCTGTTCCTCAGCACCTGTTGCAGCCTTTTCGGCCGCACGGCGACGTTTGGCACGCGGCGCGTCTCCACTCTCCTCGTCAGATTCATCTGGATATTATTAAATAGTCATCAGTTCCAATCCTGAGGGTAAAATTTGGGGGTGAGAGAGTTGGTACCTAAGCAGTAATTTAAATGAAATAAGGTAAAAACACACACATTGCACGTAGAACTGATGGCCGTTGGGGCGGTAAGGTTCTCGAGTGGCGACCACGTTCCGGAAGGCGCGGCGTTGGTAGTCCTCCCACAAGGTGGACTGATGACCTGGTAAAGGTCGCGGGAGTCCGCTGGATGCGGGTGGCGCAGGACTGGTCACTTTGGAGCTCTTTGGGGGAGGCCTATGTCCAGCAGTGGACGTCTTTCGGCTGATATGATGATGATGAAGGTGTTTTTTACATATTGAAAAGGTCAAGTCATTGCATTAGGTGAATGGACTGTGTGTGTAGGTATATACTTATGTGAGAAACAGAATTTCAAGGAAGGAAGGAAAAGACTTGGTGTCCCATGCCCATGGGTTCCACATGATGATAATTAGAATCTATTTAATCCCAATAATAGAAAGACCTCATGCAGGTCTTTCTTTTGTCTTGGCTTGTACAAAAAGCTTGGGGTTGTTGTTTGTTTGTTTTGTTTCAGGTTGTTGTGTTGTTTTTGTTCTTTTGTTACAAGAATCATGGGTCATAAGTCATAACTCATAACAGTCAACCAAGGAACATTATATTGTTTTGGATTATATTTTGTTAACAGTATTACTCGTACATACATACCATATTCAAAATCCAGTTAGACCTTAGAAAAATTTGAGAAGTTAGTATTGTATAAATTAAATAGAGAGAAGATTTGGGTTATATTCTAAAATTTATAAACAATAAAGTAAACTTACTAAATAAATACTAATAATATAAATTCATGACTTTGTAAGTTTTTATGTACAGTCGCCATCATATACATCGGTACACTATAGGTGTTCAAAAATATCGGCACATGCACCCTAATGCCTTGAAAATAGAGGTGTGTTCCGATGTTTGTGACGTGCTTGTTTGCTCCGATGTATGTGATGGTGACTGTACTGGTAATCTCTGGAGCAACTAATCAGATTTTTAAAAACTTTACACCAGCTATAGAATGGAACTTTAGGATGCACATAGACTATAAATTATATCCTGTTGTTCCACGGACAGAGCTGCATGGACACCTAGTGACAGTGATAGTTAAAATTTAAAACAGGACCTCACCATAAATCAATCCACGGTCGTCCCTCCTCCTTCCCTCTTCCCTGTCTCTCCGTCTGAGCTCCTGCTCAGCTGCTCTCCGGTCGTCAATGGACATGGGGTCGTAGTTATCATCATCCAGGTCTGCATTATCGTAACGATCCAGCCCTGGCATGGGGCGGTAGTCTCTGGAGTAAAGGTATAATTCTATGATAAGTTTCTAGAACAATCTATTCCTTAAACTTGTGCTAAAGACATATATTATTCTAGATAAAGGTAAACATTATAAAATAGTAATTTTTGATATTATAATATGAAATGGAGTTTAATTAATTCTTTGAGCACATAAAAGCAACAGGCAGTGTTCTGTGCTCACAACATACAGTCTGAAGTATGATGTGCCCTTCATCACCATTAGTCATACAGTATAATGTGTCAAGGGAACTGCAAAGATTGTTGATGAAGAAACTTGGGACCAATAGGTAGGTACCAACTTGCAGCCATTAGGTGCGTCCACACCAAACGCACGCTCACCCGAGGCGTGCGCGCTAAGTGTGGATGGTGATTGGCGCACCCGAGCCGAGCCGGTGTGGACGTTGTTTTGTGTTGTACTTATTTATTTATTTATCGTTTGAATAACGTGAAAATTATTTTCACGGTGTGCGTTCACACTGAACGCACGCTCACCCGAGCGGCTCGCCCGAGCCCTCCGCACGGTCGCCTGAGCGGCTCGGGTGAGCGTGCATAGGGCTCGGGCGAGCCGCTCGGGTGAGCGTGCGTTTGGTGTGGACGCACCTATTGTTGAAATTGTGTTTGAAAATAATATTACAGGCATTTTACCAAGTTTTTAGATCATAATGGCATTATTTTTTTTAAATCACTGCATTATGATAGTTACTCAGGAATTTACTTTTCAACTGTCTACACTAGGTCTACTATTACCACTACATCATCATCATTCATTTCACAAAAAGAAGAACAGAAATCATGAAACTCACGCCTCCATGTTGTCATTGAACAATTCCTCTCCATCTTCCTCTTCCTCCTCGAGCGGGTTGTCTCCAAGTATGGCGCCCTCATCTTCAAACTGTTCATAGTCACGCGCCGGCGATGTCATGCGAGACCGGGCTCCATCCCGGTCTGACGGCGTGTCTGGGGCCGGGGAACTCTTCACAAACATATACAATCGCCATCAAACACCGGCCAACCAAGCCTTTGTCTCATGACAACATTGACAACCCATGAAATTACTACACATTTTACAGGAGATTTAGAGCAAAATAATGAGAAATAAACGACTTACCATGGTTACTTAAGAGTAATGGCTAGCCAACCAAACGTTTAACAAAAAAAACTTAACACAAATTTAACGCAATTATTAAAAAATAACAGTTAACACGATGCGATTCAACAACAAACAGGTTAAAACATAAATGTCAAAATGCGCGCGAATATAACTTGTGTTAAATAATTTTCGTTGAGAAAACCGATTTTAAGAGTAGCTCGAATAGCTTGATACGTTCATAAAAATCACAATTATTTTTTGAGTCTAAAAATTATTTTTAAAACTATTTATTTATCAAATTATCAATAAATTGCTGAAAGTAACACATTGTGTTTTAATAGCATATTGAAATTTATAATGAGATTTGAGTAAACACGATTGAACCCTAACCTGAAAATTTGGCATGTTATTCCATAATCTTTCAAAATCAAGTCACTTTATATGTCGTAATAATAGTAGTATAATCAGTGAATTCCTATATTAATAATATGAATCTTATTTAGTTTTCACCTGGCACCTTCATGCTTTAAGAGGAGAAACTAGGAAGTCGATTACTCAGCAATAAATATGGCGAAATACATAGCTCAAATTATAGTACTCGGCGCCCAAGTTGTTGGTCGGGCTTTTGCTAGAGCATTGAAACAAGAAATAGCAGCGTCTCAAGAAGCTGCCAAGAGAGCTGGTGGCGGCGAAGCAGGCGCCCGAAGAGCCGCAGCCAACGCGTCTACCGGACTGACAATAGAAGAAGCTATGCAAATTTTAAACTTAGATAAACTAGATCCAGAAAAAGTGAAAAATAATTATGAACATTTGTTTATGATGAATGATAAAGCAAAAGGGGGTTCTTTCTACTTACAATCAAAAATTGTGAGAGCTAAGGAGAGGATAGATACAGAATTTAAACAAAAGCAGCCCGACCCGGAACAAAGTAAACCCAAAGACACATCCAAGGATTTATAGTGTAGTTGCCTATATACGCATATAGTAGTTTAGAACAATTTTTGTTTTGTAAAATATTTTATTGCATATAAATGGATACCACAATAGTGACTAGAACTAGAGTACATCAGTCTTCATTACAATGCTGATTATGTTATAAGTTATACAAAATTCATGTTCATTCACATAAGGCTCACAAACAACTATAGCATTATAGAAATCAATAAATTTTCCTAAGCATATGATTAAAATGTTTCACTTGCTTTATTTACCTAGTACTTAAAACTAAAGGATATGTAAAATATTACCTAAACATTTTCATGGATAATACATTTCTTAATGCAATTTGTATAAGTAAATATTAATAAAATGTGACTAGAAAACATATATAAAGATAAATGGAAGATAATGAGTAACGGAAGATCCTATAACTCCTTATAAAAAAGAAATAGTAAATAATTTGAACATAAACCACCAAATAAAGTATTTGTAAATATTGCTTAAAACTAGAATACATCAGTCAACTTACATACTATGAGATACTAGTTATGGCGGTTAGATCTGTGGGCAACTTAATGTTGCATAAACTTCAAATTCTATGGGTCACAATAAAACCACTTAGCTTAAATACAAGTTCAATAACCTGAAAACTAGCTTTTGCATTCAGCCTATTTGCTTTCAACTTTGACTATTTGGTTTTCACAAGCTTAAAGTATACCTTAAGCCATTTTGTGTCAAGTAAGTTGAAACATATTTGTATCGACAAACAAGTCAAGTATGGGTGTCCCAAGAACAATCAGCATTATGGACTTCTTAAGCTGCCGGCTTGTAGGCTTATTTACACTACCAGCAGTTCCAGCCAATGTATGAATTATGAACTCGACACTGCACAAAATAAGTTTGTGCTCAATGATTGAACAGGGCTTTTTATTTATGGTTTAACATCCATAAGTATAACAACCTCATAAGGGCTGCATTCTGACATACCCAGAGAATTACA
Organism: Epinotia brunnichana; assembly: GCA_963854355.1. NCBI lineage: Eukaryota > Metazoa > Arthropoda > Insecta > Lepidoptera > Tortricidae > Epinotia > Epinotia brunnichana. Next base: position 6,606,856 of record OY977936.1, on the reverse strand, counting down.
GAGCCAGCCATAAAATCCTTTCTCAAAATCACAGACATCCTTCCACCAGTTTGCCCCGCTAAACGTCAGCTGCACTATGCCCGCATACAAGCCTAGGCCTGCAGTAAAAATCACTATCAAAAATGGATAAGACAATATCACTATCGGAGCCAACATTGCCTTCTTAACCCAATTCAGATCTTCAGTCACATGAGTAAAGATATTGTACCAAGTCATTGTGCCCATGTAGAATGAATACAATGCTGATACGCATGCCACAAACGGTATACATACAAGACTGAAGAGAAAAATGTGCGGACCGTTGTAAACAGAGCACTTGGATATGTCCATCTTGTTGTATTCCTCTGCGACAATAGCAGCTTCGATGATTTCAAGTTCTTCTCTTGAAATATTGAGTTTCACATCAACATTTTGACCTTTCTTCTTTCCTCTCTTTATTGTGCCCGTCATAGTTAAGTAGGATTCTTTGGAATAGTCCATCAGCGAGCAATCTGGGGTAGATCCTTCAGACTCAATCCGCAAAGCTGTGATTTCTGTGTCAGTATTCACAGTTTCAATGATTTCTTGGACAATGTTGACTCGTTTTTTCCTTTTGGCACTGTTTTTGAGACTGTCTGTCAAAGGGCCCATTTCAAAGCTATTTTCTGACTGAGTTTGAGACATGCTGTTTGGCGTAGCCGAGGAGCTTTCATTGTGTTCATTCAGAAACTTGCAGCTTTTCTGCATCTCATCATTCACCTCTCTGAGATCATCGTGACTTGAACATGCATCTGAAGAATTCTCGTAAATTGGAGACAAGTCTATAATGTCTCTGCCATTCATCATTGAGAGAGCTTGGTAACCATTTTTTTGTGAACTCTGTGACTTCTGTGGTTCTGCATCCATGTTAGAATCATTGATATCTTCATCGTTGACATCAGTAATGATTGGCAGATTGATCTTCATGTTGGACTTGAGTCCCTCCATCGTGGAGTGTATGATTCCATTGACAACATGTTCTGTGACTGGTGAGAGGCCATTCATGTATTTGGTTGGCAAGTCAGTCTCGGCTCCCTGTAAAAAAACCATTAAACAAATAACATTAATTAACCTCTCACAACTTTACTTTTTATGTGTAGATAGGACTGGTTATGTTTTGCTTCCATCGCGATTTCGCACACATAAAAGTAGTGAAACTTGCTATAAAAATGAATAAGTACATATTTAATTTTGATGGTATGACGTTAGCTCTTATAAGTTATACTAAAATAAATCGTTGCTAATATGATTCTAATTGATTCCCAACTCGAAGTCACTAGTAACTATCCTTTTTTATTTGTTACAATTGTAATAATAATATAAGCTTACTGTTATGCAAATAAGACTAACCTGAACCGTAATTATGTGGTCTACATGACCGGCTATCGAATTTTGCTTTTTGCCATTACGCTTCTTCGGCAATATAAATATGGGTTGCTCCACTTTTGCCATTTTTATTTTCTACTTTTTAGTATACTCCACTATTGTCGTTGCGAGTCTTGATCCAGAAATATTTAATTTTAACAAATAACAAGTACGAGCTTTGCAAGAAAAAGATCACACAAACAAACAACACTCACTACCAGTGTACTACCACACTCTCAGTATATAACGTAGTGTTTATATTCTCTTTGCTCAGTACTAAGTTGGTTCTAAGTACTATACTTAAATTATATATATACTACAGTGGTGAAAATCGCAAAGTACTTTGATGTGAAAATTACCATCAAAACTTGAAGAAAAGGCGAAAATATTGAACTCAACTTGGCTTGGGTTAGTTGAGCTACGCTCGTTGCCGCAATGTTGAGAATGTTGAGATGTAACCAAGCTCTATCTACTTATCTCAATAAAAAAATGGACAGCAAAACAAAAGGCTTATAGTAGGATGATATAACATTTACTTTAATAATTAAATAAATAAGTTTATATTTCATTATTAATCTCGAATTTATTAAGATGTATCGAACAAAATCGTTTTTTCCAGTGCCTTGAACAAACAAAGTTTGTTTTGACTTTTCTTTTGACATATGTTTGGCATCTACGAAAAGTAAATTTCTGAATGCCGGAATTACCACGGAAATTGTTACAAATTCGACAACTCGGATGCCTGTTTACATATTTTTTTAACAGAAACTAATATTGAAACACAATGCTCAAGGTAGGTAAATAAAACGGTCCCTATCGATTTAATATTACACATAATATATCGAGAAACTAATTTCATAACCTCACTTTGAAATATTTCAGGGTATGGTCAGTTTAGTTACCGGTGGGGCTTCAGGTCTAGGTAAAGCCACGGTGGAGAGATTCATAAACCATGGTGGACGAGTGGTGATTCTCGATATTCAAGCCTCGAGGGTAGAGGAAGTGGCTAAAAAGTTTGGCAGTGAAGTTATTGCATCCCCAGGATGTGTAAGTATTTTATTATTTACCAGCTGCCCGCGCGGCTTCGCTTGCTTTTTGCTAAGAACGCAGGCAAACCCGCGGGATACAATATAGCCTGTTACCATCCAGAAAGTCCATTCCTCATGCAGGTGAAAGAATTTTTGAAATTGGATAAGGGAATCCCGAGATTATTTACATATTACATACAAACTTGCAATGCTACAATCTCAGACTTTTCCTCTTTATAATATTAACCGATTAGTTGCGTCTTCCATTTTCGAAAACCTTGGCTGTGGCGGCAAACAATTATTTCATGACACGACAGGCGTGCCTTACGCCATAGAATATGATGGCACGCCTATCATGCCATCAGCCATGTGTAAAAATTGTTTTGACTGATTTAGACTTGATTGAGTTCAGTTGACATCATACCAAGGAAGTGAACTGATTAAAACATTGTTTTTAATTTTTAGTAGTGGTTAAACTACCTGTTTTACTTGAAATGGATGGTAAGTGACTTTAAAAATTCAGATGTTACAAACATTTTGTACTAAGTATTATGGTTCCCGCCAGTAACTGATGTGGTGCGGATGGCATGACAGGTGTGTCATCAATGTTTTTAACGTGTGGAGTAGACAGGAGAGTAGTGTCATTTTAAAATTGATTAAAACTTCTTCAAATTAAGTTTCAGAAGGGTTCACCCAGAACAAAATTATTATTGTTTGTCACGTAAAACAAGCTTCTGAGCCTGCGTTTCTGGACATTGTTTGAATTTTTCAAAATCAGTTGATCCTTTTCTTTTTTTTTTCAGTAACTTTGTGACATTTGACTTAGGTCGTAACATACTGCCCAGTTATAAAACATTTAGTTTTTTATAACTTATTTTTATGGTCAACACTTATTATTAAAAAAAAAAACTAAATAATACCGAATGAATGAGACGAAATATTAAAACATTCTTGCAAAGAACAGGAAAAGTCAATTCGTGGATGAGCGAAAAATATGACAAATCCACGAATTGTTATTCCCGCCGAGGCATATACAGTATGTAACAGAACGAAAGGCAAAGAAAGAGACTCATTCATGTTTAGACCATAAATATGAGTATGGTGCCTGGCTTATAGAAATTTAGCATCTTTTTATTGTAGTGAAAAAATAAACAAAAATGACCATTATTTTATAACCTGTATTATTTATTTACAATCTTATCAATGACAACTATTAAAATGCGTCCTGCACGTCTCGTACTAGAACCCCGTTGGTTGTGAAAATGGTTCAATACCTGCTCTTCCTCTCTCACGTGAAATAGTTGAGGCCCTCCTCGTTTAATCGGCACCGCCGGGTTGTTATTTCGTAGACGGATCAACGCATTGACGATCACACGGGCGTTGTTGGGTTGCCTTAGTGCGGGAAACCTCTCCGCGCACAGACGAAGAGCGGCATTCCCATTACTACTACACTCTCCGTAAACAAGGATCATATCCACAAGTTCCTCCGCAGAAAAGTTTTAAGGCATTATCAGTATTTTTACGTTAAGTTTCTGTCTCGATTATAATACAACAAAAGTTTAAATTTAAAGAAAAAAGTCCAACTTAGTGATTTATCCTGACCTCTTTCATAATAACAATAACAAGGTGGCCAATCTAAAATGTCAAAGTGAACTACAATGTTATGCGAAATTCCTGTAGTAAATAATGTAATAATAACATATCCAAATTTATTAGCAATTTCCGGGATCCTATCATAAAGATATCAACATCCAAAAATAACGATTTTTGCGATATCTCGCTCCGTTAACGTTGTTTTTTTCATGGGTTTTTACGAGTCCGATTTAAACCTGGTAACGTGTTTCTTTTTTACTGCTATTTCTGCAACTGTTATAACTGCAACTTTTGGACTATTTTAGGAAATATGACGGTATTTCATCGACCCGAAACTTTTGCTCTTGAGTGTACTTAGGTGTCAGAAAAAAGATTTTCAAAATTTTATTTCTCAAAAACTACACATATTAGAAACGCAGGAGTTTTAGTCTCGCTTTTGTAATGATCTAAACTACAGTAATTCGTAATAAAATAGGGATGTCACTTTTTTAGCTTCTATAAAACACTGTGTGCACAGTGTTCAATATGACTCAAAATTTTTCTCTATGCTGTTTATCGCATAAATCGATCAAGGAATGCGTTTTAAATGCAAGACTAGAACACCCACAAGTCTATTTCAAATACTTTATTTTACAAAAAAATTTTAATATTTCGTGACCTTGACTTCAAAAATTATTAAATAAATTATGTAAGCGTATCTGATCAAGATATTTCTTTGTGATCAATACAGTTTGATAAGATTTTTTGGCGCATATTTCATAATTCTAATTTCTGAAATTTCACACCTGGTTACCGAGCTATTAATGTTTTTTCAGATTTTGGTTTTTATTTTTTTCCTCCAAAAAACTCAAAAGTGCGACTTGTGACCAGCACCGAAAGATTGCTATTAACTAGGTCTATCACTGATAAAAAAATCAAGTTCCACTATCGCGGCGTTTGTGGGTTAAGTGTAAAGGTCAAATTATACTTTTTAGGGTTGTAAGGTCTAATAGTTTACTAGACCTTACATGTACGTACGTTGTTGTTTGTTAATCGGGACGATGTCTTAAAGTGAAAGACGTCACCGTCCTCGGTGAGTATCTTTATTGAACTAAATAATAAAATGTATTACAAAGGTAAACGGCGTAATGATGCGCGCTCGGGTGCATCGTAAGCTTAATAATAAAATGTCGAGTGTGCTCGTACATGCTGCCAAATTTAAGAAATAAGATAAGAAAATAAAACTATTAGCGTAGTTGCCTTGTCAGCGTGAGTTGCGGCATGTACAATCACCTCACTGACGGTGCCAGAGGCGCGCGGCTGCCGAAGGTGTCGAAATGACGCGTCGCCGTGGTCATTATTCGGTTTCTGCTCTTTGGCGATGTCTCGCGCTGTTGTGGTCTGCATTCTGCGTCTCATGTAGATGCCTTATGCATTAGAGTTGAAGATTCTTGTATGTAGAGATTGTCTTCGCTTATTGTCTTCTTACTGTGAAAGTTGTTGTGAGATTGGATGACAACGTTATCTCCTCTTATCATGCAACCCGTATCAAGCGTGTTTATTCCTGTTTCGCATAGTACAAGTGGCGTCACACCGGCTGGACAAAATATGCGCATAGCGCATTCCTGGCAGCACGCAGACAGCCAGGCGCCGGGCCTGTGTAACCGGATCCAGTTGTCGGCGCACTCTGTTGATATAGTCTTGCAAGCCGATATGTTGTTATTGTTAATTAATTGCGCTTCACATATATTAATGTTTGATTTTGTGTCGTAAATAGGTAGGGCCATGCTGCATATTATAAGATGTTCTTTGAATTGCAGGCACGATGTAATGTCTTGATGTGTTAAGGGTATTACCGCACCCTTTTTTAGGTTAACTGCTATGGATTCTGCTGTCTTCATGATTCTCTGTGTGGTTCGTGACAGTATTTGCGGGATCGGTGTTTTTCTATAATTCGATTGAGATCGTATTGCTCTGTGTTTAGTAACGGTAATTTAAACTCGACAATAATAAAGTTGTTCGTTATATGCACATGTAGGTACGCGCGACAGTTTGTACACGTCGCAGGTGATGTTTCGTGTTCGCACATGGCAGAGATAGGTCCCCCGGAAGCTGCCCGGAGATGATGTTTAGCTGATCTTCGAATTGGTCGGTCTTCAGTATATGTATGTTGACACGCCCGTCCTAGTCTAGTTTTCCTTATCTGTGGTATCTACAGGCAATGGTGACAGTTTAGTGATGGGTCGTTTAATAATACTTGTTTTTGTTTTCAGTGTTACAACCCTTACGTGACCATCCTTTCCGGGATGCGTTTCTATGACCTTTCCCAATAGCCATCTTGCCGGAGGGATGTTGTCTTCTTTCACCAACACCATGTCGCCGACTTTCAGGTTTCGTTTGACGCTGTTCCATTTGCTGCGAGTTTGCAGAGTATGTAGGTATTCAGTCGACCATCGTTTCCAAAAGTCCTTGTGCAACTTTTCTGTTAGTTGCCAGCGTGTTCGAATGTTGCGCGTTTCTTTTTCTGGAGACCGCGGACCTGCCAGTAGTGGCCCGCCGACCAGAAAATGTCCAGGACTAAGATATTCCAGGTCGTCTACGTCGTCTGTTAGCGGCGTCAGAGGCCGGGAGTTCAGACAACCTTCTATCTGAGCTAGGAGAGTGGAGAACTCTTCAAACGTCAACTTCTGTTCTCCGAGAACACGTCGCAGGTGATGTTTCGTGCTCTTCACAGCAGCTTCCCACTCCCCATTGGCTGTAGGCCACGCCGGCGCACTGAAGTGCCATTCAATGTTGGAGTTGGCCAAGTGCGCCAACAGCTCAGTGTTTACGTAACGTTCAAGAGCTTCCTTTCTTTCTCGCGCCAGCACCTTAGCTGAACCTGTGAAGTTCGTACCGTTGTCACTGTAGAGATGCTGGGGTGCACCTCGGCGAGCAATCAGTGTATGCAGTGCCGCTAAGAATGTTTCGGAGCTCAAATCTGAGACGAGCTCAAGGTGTATAGCCTTAGTTGATAGGCAAACAAAAACCGCTATGTAGCCCTTGGTTGTTTTAATGCCTCTTCCTTTGTTGGCCTTGACCTCGACATAGCCAGTGAAGTCAACGCCCGTGTGCGTAAACGGTCGAGATGGTGTTACTCGGGGCGCCGGAAGATCTGCCATCACTTGATTGTTGGTTGTTGGTTTGAATCGGTGACACCTGATGCAACTACGAAGCCGATCCTTCACTGTTCTAACACCTCGTAGTATCCAGAAGTTGTTTCGCAGATGCGCCAGAGTGAGTCTCGGGCCTCCATGAAGTGTTGTTGTATGGGCTTGTTGTATGAGTAACTCCGTCAGCCTGTCGTCGTGCGGAATGATAGCTGGGTGTTTTTGGGCGTAGGTGATACTTGCATGTTCTAGTCGACCACCGACACGCAGCACGTTATCGTCGTCCAAAATCGGATTTAGTTTTAAAAGTCGACTTTTGTTAGATATTGCTTTATGTTTCTTTAATTGCGCAATTTCCTCGCTAAAATGTTTGTTTTGCACCGAGCGTATTATTGCAGTCAGCGCATTCCTTAATTCCGACGTTGCTAAGTGCGGCGACTTCAGTTTATTATTTCCACTTGCGTTGTTAGCAAAACGCGACACCCAGCCGAGCGTTCGAACGACACGTGTCATAGAGCTGTTATTGTTCAGAAGGGTCTCTATAACCGGCGATGTCGATTGTAGAGAGCATGTTTGTTTCGTATGTTTTCGCTCTTCTGTGGGTTCTTCATATACTGGTTTCGCCGTCCGTTTTGTTATGTCGTTGGCTAGCGATGATGGGCCTTCAAACCATAAGTGGTGTGTTAAAAGTTGCGATGGTAGTATGCCTCGACTAGCGCAATCCGCGGGGTTGTGTTCCGAGCGTACATGTCTCCAACACTTGGCGGGCATCACCTCGGTAACCTGAGTGACTATGTTGGCGACGAATGTCTTCCATCGTGTTATGTCACCTTGTAGCCATCCCAATGCCACAGTTGAATCGGTCCATCCATACACTTGTACTTTCTGATTGTTTAGCGAATCTAAAGTTTTTCGCATTAACTTTGCAAGTAAGACCATTCCAGAAAGTTCAAGTCTCGGTAGAGTGACGTGTCTGGTTAAAGGCGCCAACTTAGTCTTTGCGGCTATTTGTTTAATTGTTGTTCGGCCATGTTCATTGGTACTTTTGCCGTAAATAACGCAGCCATACCCCTTTTCACACGCATCGCAGTATCCATGTAATTGTTGTACATCTCCGACCCATCTTGAAATTGTTATGTTGTTAAGCATTGGCAGCTCGGCTCTAAATGTTCGCCATTCATCTTGGATTTGAAGCGGAAGGACCTCGTCCCAAGACAGAGGCTGTTTCCATACTTGTTGAAAAATGATCTTGCCCTTCATTGTAACTGGAGAGAGCCATCCAAGTGGGTCATATAGTTTTGATAAATCGGATAGCAATGAGCGCTTGGTGATGACGTCATTTATGTGCGGACTTAAGTCAGCGATGTTGAACGTAAATTGATCTGTGCACGGATTCCATAGCACTCCGAGTGTTTTATTGTTATTTACGTTTTTGAAGTCGATCAAGTTTTGGCTGATTTGATCTTCCGTTAAATCTTCAAGCAGGCGGGGGTTGTTACTAGCCCATTTGCGTAGGTTAAAACCCCCTGCTAGTAGTAGTTTGATGAGTTGTTCTTGCGATGTTTTGGCTTCGTCAAGGTTATTGTTTCCGCCCAGGAGATCGTCGACATAAAGTTGTTGGTCTAAAATAGTAGCTGCGAGGGGATACTTTGGCCCATCGTCTGCGATCAGCTGTTTGATGGTCCGCATTGCCAAGTAGGCCGCGGCCTTGTTTCCGTATGTCACAGTGCAAAGCTGAAACTCCTGGATTGGTTCAGATGGAGAGTTTCGCCAAACAATTTTTTGTAAATGTTGATCTTCTTCTTTTATAAGAATCTGTCTGTAGAACTTCTCGATGTCCGCTGTGTATACGTGGCGATATGACCTCCAACGGAGAATTATAGCTTGAAGGTCTTGTTGTAAGTTCGGGCCGCTCTCCATAAGTTGGTTAAGACTTCTTCCTGACCTTGTGGGGCTGCTAGCGTTAAAAACTGTGAGTAGGCGTGTTGTGGTGGAGTCAGGTTTCATTACTTGATGGTGAGGGAGAAAGCAGCTGGGTTCTCGCTGTACGGTACACAATTTCATGTGTCCTAGCTCTATGTATTCATTCATAAAGCTTTTGTAGCTGTTGGATAGCTCTTTGTTTTTCGCTAGACGTTTCTCTAGTTGAAGTAACTGTGCTATTGCCTGTGGCTTCGAAGCTCCGAGTTGTTCTTCGAAGTTGGGTTGCATTGGAATTTTCACCTCGTAACGCCCAGTTTCCAATCTTGTTGTTGTTGTATTGTATAATTGAAGAAGAAATGAAGTGAATAGGGTCCCCTTCATGGGCTCCCAAATATGAATGAAATAAGGAGGTGGTAAATACTATCCCGTCATGGGTTACCAACAAAATGATGCTCCAAAATATGAATGATAAGGTGGGGTTGTAGAGGGGGTGCTGTCCTAGCCTGAAGTGCTCCCCTCTTGGTGCCACTAATATTGAACACGATGAAGATGAATACTTGACCATGTAAGGCTCCGTCCTGGACACCTTACCTCAGCTGCCGCCGTCGAGAGCTCCGCCGTGGATCCGCTCCCACCGTCAGCTTCCTCCCCAGCCGTCCTGGATGGGGTTTATGAAGGTTTGGGCCACCACCTCGTGAGCACGGTGCTTCCCATCACCGCGTCACTCGGAATGAAGTTTTGAAGAAATGAAACTATTTGACCATTTACACTTGATGTATTATTGCACACACTTGATTACATGAAAATACACTGACTTGACCCTAGTCTGGGCCTTCAGCCCTGAAAAGGCTTTCCTAACCTTAAACCATGCGGCTACATGTCGGTCCCGATTTGCAATGAACGAGTCATCTTGAAACTCTAAAGATACAGTTCTCTCTGCCGAGCGGGGCGGTGCTAGTGTCGCCCTCTAGTATTGAATGAGACGTACTAGAATCGACCTTTGACAGCAGAGTGATCCTGATCTATGACTATTCAATAACCAATCCCAGATTTCACCAAAACCTGTCCGATTTGCTTGAACAATAATGTTTCACAATATTGTTCAGTTGGGGTCATTTTGCTAGTTTGTTCGGTTATCTCCTCGATTTCCCAGAACTGAGCGATGTCTTCAAGGTTGTTAAGCACCGCGTGGCAGTTGAATGTTTTTACGTTTCCCAAGAGCACCCATCCGAGTTTTGTTTGTTGAGCAATCGGAGCATAAGCAGGGCCTCTGAGAATGCCATCCATTATTATATCTGCATACACTCCAGCATCCAGTAAGGCGTCGATAGGCCTAGAAATGTTGTAGTCCGGATCCGCTAGATTGATGTTGCCGAGATGTGACCAATGTTGTTTCTCGAATGAGTAGTTTGGTAAATTGTTAATCATGTTGGTAATAACTAGTGCATCTGTAGAGAACTCATGATCCCCATACAGTGACTGGCAGATCAATTGTACAGTTCCGTTGCTTTCTTTGGCGGACTGTCCAATACCTGAGACCGTGGCGTTCTGTTTGTATCTCTTGAGCCCAAGTCGTTGAGCTGCAGTTTCAGTGATCAAGTTTATCTGGGATCCCTGATCCAGAAGACAACGAAGCTGCATGAGGGTACCGTCAGCAGCCTTGACCTTAATTTGGACAGTAGCTAGCAGTATCTCGTTAAAGTTTCCTGATACGTGATTGTTGGACTTCCGTTGTTTATCCGAAGTTTCAGGTTGTTCTTCGATCGCCGACATTGAAGAAGCCGGCGGCGCGCAGGCGGTGTCACGTAACAGGTCATGTAGCGACGTGTGATGTGCCGAATTGCACACCTTGCAGCGTCTGATCGACGTACATTGTTTTCCGTTGTGCGAGAATAAGCAATTTCCGCAAATGTTCAATTGCGACATCGTTGCCATTTTAGCACTTGGCGTCATGTTCTGAAATGTTTTGCAATAGAGTAGAATATGATTTGTTTTGCATATCGGGCAATTACGTTCTGTGTTGGCATGATACGATTTCGCAACAAATCGCTTGAACTTGCCGCTGTTGTGTCCATCGTTTTGTGGCGTAGGAGGAAAGTCGCGGGCATGTCCAGGACTCGTTCTATGTTGGTTTGTAGTTGTTTGTTTCCGCTTGACCACCGGTTCTAATGCTGTGAATTTTCCCTCCAAAAATTCAATGAATTCGTCGAAATGTGGCAATTCACGCGGGTTCTTTCTTGCTTCCATGTAGGATGCGTAGGTGTCAGAATCCAATTTGTTGGTCAAAATGTGCACCAAAATCGGGTCCCAGGATGAAGTATCGACACCCAGGTTGCGGATGGCGTGTACGACCTCTAGGCTGGTATCGTGAAGTCGCTTAATTTCAAAGGCATTTTGTTGTTGTATCGGAGGTTGGTTAAGGAATAGTTGCATTTGCTTGGTGAAGAGTAGCTGCAGGTTGTTGTATCTGTGGTTGAGCAGCTCCCAGCAAGCGTCGTAGTTTTCAGCCGAAACTGATAAATGTTGGATAATGCGCTCCGCCTCGCCGCGAAGCTTGCCTTTCAGATGTTGCATTTTCTGTGCCTTGCTTATCATGTTGTTGTTATGAATTGCCTCAGAAAATAAATCGATGAATGTTGGCCACTGGGTATAGTTGCCAGAGAATGTTGGAATTTCTACCTTGGGCACCGCTTGGAGTTGATGAGCCGTGGAGTTTAGCTTTTGGTGGAGTTGCTTCTTAGTAGACTCGTAGATGGATTCGTGATGAGTGTACTCCTGTTCGTAATCTACGTCTGCACCAATAAACATGTTGTCCAGTTTCCAGTGAACTTCGTCGATCGCCTTCCACCTCGTCTGTAGCATTTGTAGTTTGTCCTCAATTTCCCATCTTTCCGAGATCTGGTTGAAGTCGATATTCCTGACCATACGAGTGAAGGCTCTAAAGTTAGTTGTTTGTTGGCTGAATAACTCATCTGCCTGCGATGGAATACCCTTATCCTCCATTGTTGCAACTACACAGGTCTGTAGTTTGTTTTTGAACGTGTTGTACAAACTCTTGACGTTGTCCACCAGCTTGGCGTAGTTTTTGTTCAAAAGAGTCTTGTCCTCTGAAAGCCTGAGCTCTTCATGGTTCGTGGTAAATTCTTCCCAGAGAGCTTCCAGCGTTGATATTCGTTTCTCAATGGAGTCAGCGGTTTTGCGTCCAGCAGAATCCTTCTGGAAGTTGGTCTTCATCTTATCGATGGTTTCGATGATTATGTACTGTCTCTTCAAAGTTTCCATGTTGATGTTGTTGTTACGTTAGAATGAAATGTTGATGTCCGGTTCAATCCCGTGCGACCATGCCCTTGTTTCTTCTTGCTCAATTAGACTGGTGGAACCCGCTTGTGGGAAGCCAGTCGAACTGAACCACTATGTTGAGACACAATCACACTGAGAGAATCCGGTTCGAAGGACCAAAAATGTAAGGTCTAATAGTTTACTAGACCTTACATGTACGTACGTTGTTGTTTGTTAATCGGGACGATGTCTTAAAGTGAAAGACGTGACCGTCCTCGGTGAGTATCTTTATTGAACTAAATAATAAAATGTATTACAAAGGTAAACGGCGTAATGATGCGCGCTCGGGTGCATCGTAAGCTTAATAATAAAATGTCGAGTGTGCTCGTACAAGGGTTGTCACTAAAAGCTCAAACAAAGTGGGATTATTAAGAACTCGGATGAAATTTTGTACTTAATTATATATTTTCATATCCAATGAACAATATACGATACTTTGTAAGTCATTAAATTCAGAAAATCGGGGCCCAACTAACGGAAAGTCATGTTAAACTATAACGTATAGTCGTAGTAGTATAGTAGTAATTAAAGTATAGTCCTTAAATAACTGTTACAGAAAGTTGTTAGTGTTTCGTACTGTAGGCATGTGGTAGTGCGGTCATAGTTGAAATTGCAGTAATCTGATATGTGGATTGGTTTTGATTAGTTTGTTTACGTTAATAAACTGACGTCTTACTGTTTTTACAGGATGTTACAAGAATCTTTAACCGACTGCACATAAGAGGACCTAAAGTCATGTTGAAATTGAGCAAATTAAAAAAAGCAACTGAAAGTTAATACAAAGTATGCTATTACAACATACTCCACTTTACCACCAACCAGGTATTAGCTTTGCCTTTCGTTCTGTTACATACTGTATAGTGCTATTCCCCAAACTGCGAGGAAAGAAAGTAAAAAAAATAAATGTTATGTTAGCATTGAACATCATGAATTAGATTGCCGTCGTCTTAATTTTAGGGCCCAATCTGTCCTGTACCCCCCCCCCCTCTCCCCCCCCTCTCCCCCCCCCTCTCGACTCCAATTTTAGGGCCCAATCTGTCCTGTACCCCCCCCCCCCCCCCCCCCCCCCTCTCGACTCCAATTTTAGGGCCCAATCTGTCGTGTACCCTGCCTCTCCCCGCCCCTCTCTCGACTCCCTAAGTGCCCTAACTGCTATTACACCTCTCTATCTGACAGATTGGGCCCTAGAAATTGCAATGTCTAATACCGGTTTAAAAAGTACGACTCGATTTTGGTCTAAAACTATTTAAGACACTTTTAAATACGCGGTTTTACACTTCTGTTAACATTATATATGTGGAATCTGTCATACGCTATGGCTTGATAATATGGGGAAACAGCACTGACACAAATCGCGTGTTCGTTGCACAAAAAAAATGCATCAGAGCAATGCATGGTATGCGACCAGATGAATCGTGCAGACCAATTTTTAAAGAGCGTAATATATTACCACTTCCTGCCTTGTATATTTTATGAGATATGCATGTTTGTTCATAAAAATAAAAGTATTTTTAAAAAAGCATGTGATAGTCATCCACGAACATGTCGAAATCCGGATAGACTTCTACCTGACGAGCACCCTACTTTGTCAAAGTACAGGAAAAGTTGTATAATATTTTCGATTAAGATCTATAATAAAATACCAATAGAGATTAAGAAATTAAATATTAGATTATTCAAACAATAATTGCACCAATGGCTAAATAATAATATTTTTTATTCTTTAAATGATTTTTTTTCTTCTTTGACATGAAATAATGATTTTATAGTTCTGTAAATATTTTAATGTGTAAACTTGTATATTTTGCATACCAGTCATGGTTAAGCATGGAAACCTACCTGTAATTTTGTTTGTAACACCTGTTTGGTAATGTTTAACGCAAATAAATATTCTTATTCTTATTAGTGTGTATTACTTATGTATTATTCTTGCAAAAAAAAAAAGTTTTGGTTTTGGCCTTTAAAAAATTCAAAATTTTTGTGTCTACTTATGGTCCGGTACGTAAACAAAATGCACCTTCGATAATTCACAAGAGCGCGATTTTTTGTTAATATTTAGAATATAATGAGTACTACTAGTAGTAAAAAGATAAAGTGAATTCTAACGTGGATTTAGGTATGACACAGCGTTTTCTTAATGACCCTTGTAAATCCAGGGAAAGATTATACAAGTGGTATTTTTCTTCAATAGAGTGTCGCATTTAACTGTTACAACCTTCCCTATATTTTACTAAAACTTTCGTCAATGGATAACGTCAGTATAATCCAAAACTATTAAAAAAACAATATTTCCTCTAAAAGATTATTCAAGTGAGTTTTGGTAACTGAATTGTGTTAAAAACTATCAAAGATAACGACAGTTTGAATTAATAATATATTCATCAATAGGTTAAATTTATATGTAAATTTTAATTTTGTAAGCCTTCCTATTGTTTTAAAATAAATCTCATAATTTTCAAGTCGGCGCATATAATCCAGCTTTATTATAGCAATGTATTGATGAAAAATCTAAGTGATTCAGCAATAGCTCCATATTTTATTCTCTTATCAATTATTTTTTAAATTTGAACGCACGGCGATTTGCGCGGGAGTCTGGCGAGAACGTCATGACCAATCACAGCACGCCGTTGCTTGTTGCCTACGCGGTAGCCTCCCCTCTGTGCCGGCATTGACTTGACAGTTTGTTTGCATTTGCAAATTATTGACTTGGAAGTTAACTTAACATATCAAACTTCACTCAAGAGCAAAAGAACGGGACTCAATGTATGGAAATTTAATACAAAATGTAAGTAGGTATCCGTTTTTTTTTTGCTTTTGAGTGCAGCTGCCCTTGCGGCTCCGCCCGCGTATCACAAAGTACGTACCTACGCAAGAAACATAATTAAGGTCAGTGTCGGCAAGTCCGTCTATAAGGCAAGCCCGTCTACATGCCATAACTCTTGTATTGTATACGCACGCCACCTATAACTCGGTCAGTGAAGCGGTGTTTCGTCCTATTAGTTCTTTTCTCTAACATAGATGTCGCTATGACGAATACAATGGTCGTGTTTCGAACTGCTTAAGTGAGTGCAACGTGGTCCAGAAAATAAATCGTAAAAAATATTAAAAATTGCAGTATCTGTTATTCAGGTGAGTAATTTTGCAGTTTAATAACCGCTTTTCCTGTCTAACGCTTTTAATCTAGCTAAAACGCTATATTTTTGTAGTTTTTGGTTTCGAAATGCCAAACCTTAAAATTGGTCTAGTTGGAAAGTCCGCCTGAAACGTTCAAGGGAGGCCCGTCATGTGCCGGTCTTGCCTTAAACCAGATCTAGCTAACCTTTTGCGTTGAAATAATCTCATTTCAAATATCTTCTCGTTAAGTTATATACTTACACGTAAAACTTTTTTTAAATTACTTAAAACATATTCAGTATTGTTTTTTGTGTACTACGCTATTTACGTACAGTACCGGCCAATAATATATAACCTTTGTGTTATTGCGTATGAATGAATATGTATAGAGTAACCAATAGAGGTTAGATTGTAGATTGCATATTTAACTAGTATCTTGATACAAATATGTGATGAATTAATAGGGTAAATCGTCAATAACTGGCCACCCCCCCAATAACCGGCCATTTCGCAAAAATACACACAGTTTGTTGCTATTTCTGCAATTAAATTAAAATAAACTACTAGAGCGACTTCAATTATTTTGTAAAAGGGGCCTGCACACAAAATTGGTGGCTAGTAAGTGAATGACATTTTCTTAAGTGGTCAGTTATTGGCGATTTACTCTACTATTAATAACAGCAGGAGACAGCATATTACCAGTGCTACCTAACTGCGTCGTGGGAACTCAGAATTATACCTAAACTTTGCACACCGGTACCGGTACACCCGCCAGTGGGCTGGCGCACGCGCTCACGGCCGGACGCTGCTTACGCGTACGATAAAAGTTATTACCAATTCTTTAAAAATTAGTTCGTTGCGAATAAATTCAGCGCACTGCAGTCTTGTGGGGGTGTATGAACAATAAAAAAAATTGACATTTATCATTTTTTGCATTACCGACAGACGATGAAACGGATGAAAAGTTAGTAACTTACCTACTTTATATACATAAGTACCTACTAATTATTTCCATGACAGGTACAAACTAGTGAGTTTGAACAAAGGCGCAATGTTTTTTTACGGAACATCTAATACCTATTTCAAATACTTACGTAATACATTTTTAAGGCCTGCTTTAGTTTTGGTAATTTGGTATACCTACCTACCTACCCCGAGGCGTAGCCGTAAGTTTAGGTACTCTGCCACTGCCATTATGTCCAAATTAATTATTTAGTTGTTTGTATTGATTTCATGTTTATATTTATCCCTGTCTAGCAGCAATTAGTATAATATTTTACTTAGTAAGATTTGCGGGGTGCATGCATTGCACGGCTTAAGAAAGGGCGTTAACATCGTCGTTGCTATAGGGACTTTATTTAACCTTTTGGAAGGGCTTGGAATGCACTCGCGAGGATGAAACGTAGGTACTTAATCAAAATATTTTAAAACAACTTATGCCTAGTGACTAATTCCAAGTTTGCAATGCTACTTTTAAACTTTCATACATACAATATGACGTTATTTATATACTAACTTACGTTATAGATAACGAAGGTAGGTACTCGTAGGTACCTACCTACCAAACTTTATTTCGTACTGTCGTCGGGATACACCTACTTTAATGAAGTTACCTGCACAACAAGTTTCTTTTTGTTATATGTGGTAGCTGGTAGATTTGACTTTACCAACATTTTGACTGTAGTAACCATATACAGGATGAGAGATAATTGACGTTAAAATTTATTTAACATGCTGCGTTGATATGTCTGTACACTCGGCGTCAAAAGTATCGCACCTTTTCTAAAATTCGTTTCAAGATTTCGTTTCGTTCATTTACTCCTAATAAGATATTTAATATCGTTTATGTCCCTGTCCCTGTCGATATTAGTATCGTTTGAAAGGTAATATAATAAAGGTAGGAAAGGTGCGATCCTTTTGACGTCGAGTATATGAAGGTATGTATGTATGAATGTAAGTAACTATGCAGTTCAGATACTGGCAGAATCTCGGGAAAAACTTATGTCTTTTGAAAATAAAAATTGAAAAACGATAGCAATTCAATTAGGTAACCTAATCACCCTAATCAGTGAAGTGCATGGAATGTGTGGGTGTTTTTATTTCACTCAACTATTAATTATAAAATCATTTCTAAGTGGTGTCAACCCGAGCGTCTATTGGCCGGCAAGTGCGGGCAACGACCGGCGTGTTCAAGGTCGCTCCATTGTTAAATTTAGTAGGCATGGAAAGCGGTAGGTATGCGCTTTTTAGGGTTCCGTACTCAAAGAGTAAAACGGGACCCTATTACTAAGACTTCGCTGTCCGTCCGTCCGTCCGTCAGTCCGTCTGTCTGTCACCAGGCTGTATCTAAAGAACCGTGATAGCTAGAGAGTTGAAATTTTCGCAGATTATGTATTTCTGTTGCCGCTATAACAACAAGTACTAAAAACAAATTAAAATATTTTTTATGGGGGGCTCCCATACAACAAACGTGATTTTTTTGCCGTTTTTATAGATAATGGTACGGAACCCTTCGTGCGCGAGTCCAACTTGCACTTGGCCGGTTTTTTATTCAAAGTCGAGCATCTGTTCGTTAGAATATATAATCTGTGATATTACTAAAAAAGCTTTAAACAACCATATGTAATTTTATTAAAAACTAGTTTCTGCCCGCGACTCCGTCCACGTAGACCTCGTTTATATCTTAAATCGATACAAACTTTCACCCTCAATTTCCCCTTTAGGTGTTGATTTACCACATTTTATCTGAATGGATGCAGCCATGCAGCGGTTGTATAGTAGCTCCATACAAATGTTCACCCTCTATTTCACCCCCTTAGGTGATGATTTCCGGGATAAAAACGGTAACTATCTCTAAACCATATTTCATCTAAAATATTCACCCCCATTTCACTCCCTTATGGGATGATTTTCGGGACATAATCTATCTCTATACCAAATTTCATCTAAATGGGTTCCATCTAAATTTTCACCCCCTATTTTACCCCTGGGGGATGATTTCCGGGATTAAATCTATATGTCCTTTCCCGGGACTTATTCTCGGGACTCAAACTGTCTCTATACCAAATTTCATCTTAATCGGTGCAGAGCGGTTCTAGTAACTCCATACAAATGTTCACCCCCAATTCCCCCCTTTAAGGCTTATTTATGGGATACAAACTATTCTATGTCCTTCTCCGGGTCTCAAACTATTGATGTACCAAATTGCATCTAAATGGGTTTCATCAAAATCTTCACCCCCCATTTCATCCCCTCAGGCGATAATTTTCGGGATAAATTTATGCATTTTCCTAAATGTCATCTAAATCGGTTCAGCGGTTTAGGCGTGAAGAGGTAACAGACAGACAGACACTCTTTCGCATTTATAATATTAGTATGGAAGTATGGATTTGCGTTTATTATATTGTTTTATTTAAACTTTTAAGAAAAGGTTTACAATCTCTTCTTCCACGGATATGCCGATGTTGCCTTTAAAACAGAAATATACACTTGGGAGCAAAGAAATCGAGCCACCTTACATTTTTTACCAATTTCCATTTTACGGAAAAAACTGGCGAAGGAAATGTGGAAAATGTGGTATTGGTTTATTTTCTATCGAATGACTATAGTTTCAGTTGAAAAACGGGTGATATTCCATACATTTAGGGCGGAAAACAAAACTCGTGTCAAAATGGCATTGTAACAACGCAATGAAAATTCGAGTGTACGGAAAAATTACATGGAAATTTAAACAAAAAGAAAATCTTTCAGTATCATGTATCGCTTGATCTAGCTCTACGACATTCGTTCATGCGATTACGCATGGATCGAACCAATTTGCTGACGAACTCTTGAGGGATGTCCGCCCAAACCTCTTCGACGGTGGTTTTCAGCTCTCGGAGAGTTTCAGGAACTGGATTTCTTTCTCGAGCTCGCCTTTTCAGTTCGTCCCAGAGGTGTTCTATTGGATTGAGGCCAGGACTTTTGGCAGGCCAATCCATGACGGGAATATTGACGCTCCTAAGGTAATCCTTGGTGATGCTGGCGGTGTGCGGCCTGCCATTATCCTGCATAAATAAAAAAATATCACCGATAAAATCCTCAAAAGAGATCACATGTTCGGCTAAGACCTCCTCTATGTAGCGATGAGCAATTTATCATCCTGCGTTACGCCTATCATGCCATACGACGAAAACAATATCGGTCTTCGCTTCCAATGAAATACCGACCCAGACCATGACAGATCCACCGCCATACGCGACTCTTTTTTCGATGCAACACTACGAAAATCGCTCTCCTGGTCTTCGGTAGACCCTTTCTCTTCCATTATTGCCGAAAAGGTCGATCCTGCACTCATCAGAAAACATCACGGTCTTCCATTGCTCAAGGGTTAAATTGTAATGGTCCTGAGCGAAAACACGTCGTGCTGTGCGATGAGCTGCGGTCAATTTGGGCCCATTGGCTGCTCGATGTGGTGTCAGTTCTTGTTCCTTGAGACGTCTTCTCACGGTCCATCGACTTATGGACACATTCCGGACCTCCTGCAGCTTCTACTGTAGCTTAACAGCATTGATTCGGCGTGCCCGTACAGAAGCTGAGACGATGAAGCGGTCGTCTGTTTCTGAGGTAGACCGTACCCTGCATGTGCTGGGTCTTCTCGTAAATGCAACAGTCTCCCGGTCCCTCTGAAACACTCGTTGGACTGCTGATCGGCTTAAATTCAGTTACTTAGGGCCACTTGACGCTGACCAAGTCCGGTTTGGAGCAGAGCTACCGGCTTGGGCGGCTTCAGCAGGGGTAGTATCCATTTTTCATGATTTTTCTGGCTAATTTAATTGAGTGCAATGTCACAGGTAGAGATGCAATTCACAATTGATGGGCAATTACTGATATTTTTTTCATTTTATACCTTCGCAAATGGCACAAACCACACGTGCATTAATTGGCTCATTAGTAATGGGGCAACATTATCACCCATAATTTCGTAATGACCCTATTCATAATAATAAAATTAGCATTATTTAATAGCTGAATAAATTACCTTTCAAACGATATCCTAATTTGTTTTTTTTCATGGGCAGATTTTGGATAAAACGAACAAACATGAAAATTGCACGGGTGGCTCGATTTATTTGCTCCCAAGTGTATGTATACATTTAAATTGCAACTCTATCTCCCTGAACTCGAAAAATAATTTGAAAGGCATAAAATTACGATTCCAACAATGTGATCTACATACCTATTGACCTTCAAATAGCGCGGCAAGGAGTACTAGACGGCCTTACCTTATATATCACGGGAAGACCGTCTACTCGCGGAGTTTTAAAAAAACATAATTTTTTACATAAGTTTTAGTTATTTAGTCAATTTGTTAAAGCGACATTGTAAAATATAATATGTAACATCCTATAAGTCAGCAAATAATAACATTGTATAATCCGATCAAACATAACTTTAAATAAAGTATGCCGCCGGACTTGCCCACATTGACCTTATATCCATAAGTTCCATCCGCGCCACCACTGCGACTATACAATTATAATGTTGAAGGTTTTTTTGAAGTCGAACGAGTAGTTTTGGATATTGCCCCGTACACTCAAACTCAAAAACTTTACTAATTTACTTACCTACTCTTTTCGATAATTAGTACAGAAGTAATGGGTTTATAAACTGGGTGGGCTAATAACACTAAGTATAGGTATAACTTTCTTTACCAGGGGCCCATTTCTCAAAAAGTATTAGCCTAATAATACTTACTAGTGTTTTGTCTCATTTTTTGGTTTTATTTACGAGACAAAACACTAATATTATTAGACTAGTACGCTTTGAGAAATGGGCCCTATTCTTTATTTGCTATTATTGGTAAAATAAAATAGATATTTATGTCATTGCAACCAAAACACCCAAGTAACTAAATATATAAAGTTAAATCTAGTACTTAATGTTTGTGCCTACACGTTTGTACTCGGCTGCTGCCAGCACGCTGCACACTAATCGCGCGAAATATTATGATGAGACTGAAAACCTTTTACGACTGGGATATTTTGGCTCGTACAACTAATCAGTTTTAACATAAGTTCCTACCCTAAGGAGTCGTCCAAATGCACACACACACACACACACACACACACACACACACACACACACACACACGCACACGCACACGCACACGCACACGCACACGCACACGCACACGCACACGCACACGCACACGCACACGCACTCGCACTCGCACTCGCACTCGCACTCGCACACACACCAACACAAAAATAAATAAAAATTGTTTGAGTTAATACAGACCTAACATATGTATTCTTTAAATATAATGTAAGTAACAGTAACCTAACCTAACAATAGCCTAACTTAACAGTAATCCAAATATTATTACTTTTTTACTTTTTAATATATTTTATTAGTACTTAACAACTTTCTGTTCATGTTTACGGGCAACCACTGGGGGCTGCAACACAGTGTAAACTAACGCAGTCTCCAAGGCTCCAGTTGTAACAAACTTATGTTTTTGAACAATAAAGATTTATTATTATTATTATTATTTGTATGTCTGTGCCATATCACGGGACCATGGGGTCCCGGACTTTTGGAAGGCATGCGTGGGGCCAAAGCCAACAGCGCAGAGGCCCTTTAAGATAAAAATAATCTAAAGCGAGGTATGCACATGGCGGATACCATCTCCGAGCGCACAACAAGATACAACCGGTGATAATCCCCGCCAGGTGCAAAGACTATTGCAGTGCAGCACTGTGACTGCGATGGAAATTAAGGTCATGGGCTATTGAGTTGAGTGTTGGATGGACTGGATAATGGGTTATGGAAGGAGACTAGCGGACACCTGCCGTGACAATCAGTCTCAAAATTGTATAAGGCAGGCGGTGACTCGCCAACTCGCTAAGTGGGCCCCACAAAACAGTCGCACGCACAGTGCGACAATGGAGCAACACGTCTGAGCGGCTGTGAGGTTGTCGAGAGGTGAGTCTGCGGTGCGCCAGATCCCGGTGTTCCGTTCAAGGGCCGCCGGCGTTATGACATTTTACACTTCCAACCTGGAGCATAGGTTCCACTCTTGCGACTCCACTCTGGCCGGCCGGTTAAGGCAAGCGCAGAGGCGAGGGCCAGATCAAATGGGCCCTCTGGAGATTAGGGGTCCGCGGTGTCGCCACTCACCGTCAGCTCGCCACAAACTGCCCCCGCGGGTTTATTATTATTATTTTGGGACATAACTGATAAGCTAATAAAATTTTGAGCTATTGATGAATCCGTTAGAATTTGTGTTCATAGATTCGTCTATAGAACTGAAATGAATTACGCCGACTTGAGAATTATGAGATTTATTTTATGGGAAGGAGAATGGTTTCAAGATATCATTCCTAATAAATAAAAACACTATTGATAAATCTGTTAGAAATTAATGCTGCCATTTCTTTTGATAGTTTTGAATACACTTTAGTAGCCACTAGTCACTTAAATATTCTTTAAGGAGATTTATAATTTTTTAAATCGTATCCGGTTTTGCTGACGTAATCTATTAACAAAACTATTAGAAAACGATTGGTAACATTTAGAATAATTAAATGCGTTGCATTATTGGAGAAAACAATGACTTGTATAATCTTTTCAAAATTGTACACGTGTTCCTAACAAAAAAAAATATTATTCGTTAATCTACGTTAGAAAATGTTAAAAAATATTTTTCGCTGTTAGTATTTAATGTACTCTCGCTGATAACAAAAAAAAACTGACTTGTGAATTATGTTAGTTTGACGACCAATTAAAGTGTTCGCGTACCGGACTATATTCGGAGCGATAACAAACAAATCATCATATTAGCCGAAAGACGTCCAAACGAATCATCATAAAAATCAGTCCAACCATTCTTGACTTTTATTTTAGGGTAAGTGTAAAAGTGGGCTTGTATGATGTTTCAGATCACATCAGAGGATGATGTGAAGAGAGCTCTCCAGCTGGCTAAGGAGAAGTTTGGGCGGTTAGACACACTGGTCAACTGCGCGGGGCATGTCGCCACACACCAGATATACAACTTCAATAAAGACAGACCTTGTGATTTGGAGGGTTTTCAGAAATGTGTTAATGTAAGTTTAATTACTTCTTTTTAACTGCAAAGTCAGGGGTAAATATTGTATATAAATGAAGTTTGTGGTATTTCCAGATAAGCTTGAATCCTTAAGACTTGAGGGGGCCAAAAGTTACTCACAAAAGGCTTTTATGAAAATTCTAATCTTGATTAGTGACCTTTTTTATTTTTTATTTATAGCCTCTTCAGAAATTTACAATAAAATACTTAATACTACAGCAAACTTTTACAAGGTCAGCCGTAACAAAGAAACAATATAAAAATTATCAACGGAGCAGTTTTTGAACCTGCATCTATTTCGCCTTTTACGGTAACAAAGTTGTTTAGCCACTTAACTTTAACATATGAAAATCATGATTTGTAATAAAATAGAATAGAATAAATTTATTTATCTCAGACATTTTCCTTGTAAAGTAAAGTATAATCTTAACCTAGGTAGGTATGTTAGTAATAGCCTCTAAGGATACAATCTATATTTTCTTCGATCTAAATTTTGCGACCGCCTTGATTTGACCGTTTTGCTTTGTAATAATGAAACTTTAAGATTTGGTTCAGTATGAGCCTAATAACCCATGCCATGAAGAAATATTAAGCAAAGTGAGCTTCTAGATGTTGTTGAAAATGTATTTATTACTTAATTGCAGGTAAACACAGTAGGTACATTCAACGTAACCCGCCTTGCCGTAGGCCTGATGGGCCAAAATAAACCTAATGAGCAAGGGCAGAGGGGCGTCGTGGTGAACACAGCTTCTACAATAGCGTACGAAGGGGACATAGGACAGGCGGCTATAGCAGCGTCCACCGCCGGCATCGTGGGCATGACGCTGCCTCTGGCCAGGGACCTGGCGCCTCGAGGGATCAGGGTGGTCACTATCGCTGCTGGTGAGTTCTATGATGACTGATGGCATACGGCTTCCATATAGCATCATCATCATCATCATCATCATATCAGCCGAAAGACGACCACTGAATATGCATACCTTAATTAACCTTATAATTGCCTTATTACAATATTGGCAATGTCACAAGCCATCAAAACACACAGTCGAATACTGATCTGAACATTGAAAACAACTGCGGATGGTTGACTGTACCATAGTGCCACAATGGCCGGTTCTGCGCCACCCGCATCCAGCGGACTCCCGCGACCTTTACCAGGTCATCAGTCCACCTCGCGGGGGGCCTACCCACGCCGCGCCTACCGGTACGTGGTCGCCACTCGAGAACCTTTCCGCCGTGCAATGTGCCCCGCCCACTGCCACTTAAGTTTAGCGATCCGGAGGGCTATATCGGTTACCTTGGTTCTACTGCGGATAGCCTCATTTCTGATGCGATCGCGCAGATAAACTCCCAGCATAGCCCTCTCCATTGCCCTTTGAGTGACTTTGAGCCTTCTTATGAGGCCCATAGTAAGCGACCACGTTTCCTTGCCATATGTCATCACTGGCAACGCACACTGGTCAAGGACTCTCGTCTTGAGACACTGCGGAATATTAATAATCCATATAGCATACGAGGACGGGATATGTAAAAATCAACTGCCCAATTTCTTGGTCTTCTAAATGAAATTTCATACTTATACTTCATACTATAATTAAAGGTCTGCAAAGTGCAAACTGACCTTTTGTTTCAATGTCAATTTGTGACAGAATATGATGGCGTTCAGTTCAGCCATATAAAAAGAAACCATTAATATTTCATTTCATTGCATGTTTGAGAAAATCACTATAAACCCACCACTCTCGCACCATCCTACGGCGTAGTGCCAAGGGATCTCGGCGTGACAAGGGATTGCCAGCTTCGTATTAATATCCGGGCTCGCTACAGTCGCTACGCTACGTCATGTCAGATTTTATCAAAAATCTGACATGACTGTCCGCATTGTGCTATGGACATTACGACTCAAAGTTTCTCTTTTCTTCACAGGCATTTTCGACACGCCCCTCGTCTCGTATTTACCAGAAAAGATGGTAGACTTCCTCAAACGCATGACGCCGTTCCCCTCCAGACTTGGCAAGCCTGAAGAGTTCGCGCACCTCGTCTCCAGTATAGTTGAGAACCCGATGCTGAACGGAGAGGTCATACGGTTAGACGGGGCGCAGAGGTGGTTCCCCTTGTAACGTAGTTTAGGCCAAAGATAGGGTTAAGTTTGTAGAATAAATGTTGTAGTTAATCAATTAAATCCTTGTGTTTTTGGATGGCCTTCCATTCCTGACTTATAATAGGTACCTACATTACATCCCGCAAGAGTTAACTTGAGACTCGAGCGCGTACTAACGTTGTCGCGACATCTGGCAGTTGATATCGCGAAGACTTTAACTCGTCGTCGGAACGTGTAGTGACGCCTTAAGAGATTATTTGCACTGGCAAGGTTATGATATAGTTGTGACTGTGGGTAGACTAAAGTGGGAGTTTTGGAGCATTTAATCGTTTGTTCCGTTGAAGAAGCCTCATTTTATCATGGAGCGGCGGCGAGTGTCGAAGTAGTCTGCGGGGTTCTCGCCAAGGAGCCGGGGGCTACGCAGCTGGTCTCTGAAGAGTCTTAGTTTCTTAGTACTATATTTGTTCTATGAAGATTTATTTATTCTGCTATAATTGTGTTTTACAATCTACATATTCTAGATGTTTTATACTAGAACTATTTCCTAAATCCTGAGTTACTTAAGGTGGTTCGATTGCCATACAAAACGTTATTTGACATTCCCAGGCCAACGGCGTGATATTTTAAGAAACTTATGTAACAAACTTTCATAAATTGGCTTTCCATTGGCGCCAAATTCCCCCTTTCCTAGAATAAACTTGTATAAACTAGATTAATTTGAGAAATTGGTTTGGGACGTGATATTTTGGGAAAACTATTTTTCTGAAATTAATCTAGTTTATACAAGTTTATTCTAGGAAAGGGGGAATTTGGCGCAAATGGGAAGCCAATTGATGAAAGTTTGTTACATAAGTTTCTTAAAATATCACGCCGTTAGCCTGCGAATGTCAAATAACGCTTTGTATGGCAATCGAACCACCTTAATGACAATTAACCATCGCGATAACATGCTACGAGTAGTCTGAGAACATAGTTACTTCTGAGAGATAGTAGGCCCTAGTCATGATAACAGTATATAGGGGAGGTACCTCCATAGTTTCTCGGTCGAAGGGCGAGAACTAGATACAGTAATATAGTGTACACACCTTATGTGGCTAACCCTAGTGAAGGAACGACGATTAGTATATTTAGGAGAAGAAGTGGTACAACTCCAGTTGTTCAGTAGGTAGAACTTATATGTGCTAAGTTTCTAAGGCCTACGTGACAGGTGTGTCATGGTTATCTTTATAACCACAGATGGTACATGCGAGCGTCACCGTTCGTGTGCCGCGAGCGTCATCGTGTAGAAAAGCGAAGCAGATACCCATGGACTGCGTGGTATGATTAAGGTAGGATTCAAATTAATCTGTGCGCAGTCTAACTGTATTTGTACCAGTTACATTCATATATAAAGAGAGGGCGTTCGCGACAAACGTCATACGATACGAACGAGGTCTCAAGTTAACCTAGATACTACAGATGCGCCGAATACAGGGCTATAACTACGAAACTCGAAGTTCGGGTATCTCCATCTCTATCGCACTTACTATAGGTACTCGAGTGATAGGGATGCATGTATACGAACTTCGAGTTTCGATTTTCGTGGTAGCGCCGCAGATTTCACC
This sequence comes from Epinotia brunnichana, assembly GCA_963854355.1. NCBI lineage: Eukaryota > Metazoa > Arthropoda > Insecta > Lepidoptera > Tortricidae > Epinotia > Epinotia brunnichana. Next base: position 6,579,554 of record OY977936.1, on the reverse strand, counting down.
GGCGAACGACATACGAAGATTCTGCCAAATGTTCTTATAAGCCGTTCGCAGCAGAAATCTGCAATAAAGATTAAAATGTTATATTAATTACAAGATTCACATCCTTTATTCCAACTTCTCTCGCCCACACCCCTAGCATAAAATGATCACGCGATTCGTTACAAACTCGCTGCGACTAAATAAAAAAAAAAAAAAAAGCTTTGTGAAAAAACAAGCCCAGTTGCGCAAGGAAGGTTGCGGTAGCCGCGTATCCATTTGAGCAGCCTAAAGATGTCACTTGATATCGACCAAAGTTGAAAATTAAAAAATTATTCGCAACGAGCGGGATTTGAAACCCGCAACCTCTGGAATCCGTCCATCGCTCTAAACCAACTGAGCTACCGTGGGTCCGCCAGTAGCGAGGAATCTTTCAATCCCTTCACTCGTCTAATTACACCTTATTAGGGTGGCTCGTATAGCGACATCTACCGTGAAGTTGTTACAGCTTCTGATACGGCACCAACGTCTCAAGTTACAACTTACATTGATAGTAGTACATTGAAAGTCGTTCATAAAAAAATAAAATTTTCCACTTTGATCGAAATTTAGAATTTCGTTCGTGAAGGTTTCTGCTTAGTAAACATTCAATTCCACTTGATGTCGCTGCCTGCCTCGATATTCCTTCGTTTGCCCGAATTTCATTTGCCATCAAATTCACAGGCCACAATTTTGTTTACCATAATTTCGTGTGCCATAACTATTATTTACTATAATAATCATTTGCCAGAAACTTTATAATCCATAATATTCATATGCAATAAAATCACTGCGATTGTTTGTGTCATGAATCAATAAAACAAAAATAGGGGTCTCAATATTCTGACTAATAACGTGATTGTAATGCATATATATATAGTGTATCAATCTTTTGACTTGCAAACGGATTTGGATTTGGGTTAAAATCCTGGCTATAGGTGATTATTATTTAATTTATCATATTGTCACCGCCTTCGGTCCAACTCAAATCTAAGGCAGGTCGGTGTAGGTACGACGACGAGCGAAGCGAGGAGGAGTGTTAGGTAGAACTGCGACCTTACAGCGCGCAAGCCGAGCAAGCGAAGCGAAATGTAGATTTTAATGTCAAAAATGGATATTATGGAAAATGAAACGTTAAGGAATATGAAATTCGGGCAAATAAAGTTTATGGCATATGAATGATTCGGGCATACAACATTATGGAAAATAATAATATGTCAAATGAATATTATCTCCACTTATAATAAATCTCTAAATTAAAAAAAGAATCAGCCAGTTTGAAACTAAGCTTTGCGCGGTTCGAATGTTCTCAGCATCCCATGAACGGAAAAATATGAAACATTTTATATAGGTACATTATTATTCTAGCTGCAACTTAGGATAGTTTTTATCCGACTGCGACAGTTAATTAATTTTCCGAAATATACGACTTCATTTAATTTTTCATTTATTTTTATTGAAATCAAACGCTGCTCCAACTGTCAGCTATAAGAACCGTCAAATTTTCGTCAAAATGGCGGTATTGTTTTGCCTTTCACTTATTAATAATTTAAATCCCGTCTACGATAGACCTTTACGAGACAAATGCTAAAATATTTATATTTAAATTTTATTTATTTATTACAATAAAAAAATATTCGATTCTGATATGAGAAATTATATGCGCAAATGTCGTTTTATGTCGTAATTTCAATAAATGAAATCAACAAATTTGAACAATATAATTAACACGAATTTGTTTTTTTTGAATGACAATGGCACGCGCTCGGCGCATTCAGCCAAAGTACCTGCGGCGCTACCACGAAAACCGATACTCAATGTTCATATATTTGCATCCCTGTCACTCGAGTATGGTTAGTGCGATAGAGATAGAGATACCCGAATATTTTCGAATTCCGAAGTTCGTGGTTATAGCTCAGGAATCGAAAATATGGTAAATAATCATAATGTATTTTCTCGAAAAAGAATTTAAAATAAATATAGTCAAATGGAGAAAAAAACAAAGCATTTAGGTAATGATACTAATGATTAAGTTATAAGAGTCCAAAGTTTTAAGAGGGGGTATGTTCTGTCCCTTTTCCGCAAAACGCACCTTCATATGAAACGATTGTTTTTTACTATGACGCTCGAGTATATTGACGTCACAGTCCCTCATCGTTTTCTCACTCTAACAAGCGACATTAAAACGGATGTAGCTTCATAATTTTTTGAGATATTTGAATGGGAGTTTCATTATCTTCTATCTATTTATCTATACATATAATAAAGCTGAAGAGGGTCGAAAGTCATGGAAGTAATTCGAAAAAAAATTGGCTAGGGATACTTAAAATCGATAACAGAACACGTTCCAACAGTTTTTAGAATTTTTGTCTGTTTGTCTGTTTATCTGTTTGTCTGTTTGTCTGTTTGTCTGTTTGTCTGTTTGTCTGTTTATCTGTTTTTCTGTTTATCTGTTTGTCTGTTTATGTGACCGCGCATCACGTGAAAACGGCTTAACTGATTTAGATGAAATTTGGTATATAGATAGTTTGAGTCCTGGGGAAGGACATAGGGTAGTTTTTATCCCGGAAATAAATCCCTAAGGGGATGAAATGGGGGGTGGAAGTTTGTATGGAGCTACTTAAACCGCTGCACCGATTTGGATGAAATTTGGTATATAAATAGTTCGAGTCCCGGGGAAGGTCAAAGGATAGGTTTTATCCCGGAAATCTTCCCCTTAGGGGGTAAAACGTGGGGGTGAACATTTGGATGTAACCCATTTTGATACAATTTGGTTTAGAGTTAGTTTAAGTTCTGGGAAAGGACATTGGATAGTTTTTATCCCGGAAATCTGCCCATAAGGGGGTGTAGTGGGGGGTGAAATTTTGGATGGACTCCGATTAGATCAAATTTGGTATAGAGATAGTTTGAGTCCCGGAGAATGACAACGGATACTTTGAATCCCGAACATCATCCCCTGAGGGGATGAAATAGGGGTGAAAATGTGGATAAATCCCATTCAGTTAAAATTTGGTAAAGTGATAGAAGGAGTCCCAGGGAAGGACAATGCATAGTTTTTATCCAGAAAAATCATCTCCTGAGGGGGTGAAATGAGGAGTGAAAATTTGGATAGAACCCATTTAGATGAAATTTGGTATGGAGATAGTTAGTCCTGGGGAAGGACCTAAAATAATTTTTAGTCCAGAAATCATCTCCTAAGGGGGTGAAATGGGGGATGAAAAGGATGGAACCCATTTACGGTATAGCGAGTTGGAGTTCTGGGGAAGCACATAGGATAGTTTTATCCCGAAAATCACCCCCCCCCCCCCCCTTAAGGGATGAAAATTTGGATGTGATGTGACCTTTTTAGATGAAATTTGGTTAATTTAATTTAATGCAAATTATTTATTTCAGACTTAGTCCATATCATGTTAGTAACAATAAAAACTTATAAAACTTAAATTAACAGTTAAGAGATAGTTTGAGTGCTGGGAATTGGGGGGTGAAAATTTGGATGGAAACCATTTCGATGGAATTTGGTATAGAGATGGTTTGAGTCCTGGGCAAGGACAAAGCGTAGTTTTTATTCCGGAAATCATCCTCTAAGGGAGTGAAATGGTGGTTTAAATTTGGATTAGGATGAAATTTGGTGCCTATAGAGATAGTTTTACTCGCGTAGCAGAACAACGAATAGCTTTTGTCCCGAAAAAAATCCTCCAAGGGCATAAAATAGGGGGTGAAAATTTGGATGTACCCTATTTGGATGAAATTTGGTATAGAGATAGTTTGGGGTTCCGAAAAAGGATAATGCATAGTTTATGGAACTTATTTAGTTGAAATCTGGTTAAGAGATAATTTGAGTCCTGGGAAAGGCCATCTGATAGTTTTATTCCGGATATCATTCCCTAAGGGGGTGAAATGGGGGTGAACATTTAGTATAGCGATAGTTGGGAGTCCTGGGGAAGGACAAAGGATAGTTTTATTCCGAAAATCCTCCCCTAAGGGGTGAAAATTTGGATGTGAGTGACCCATTTAGAATAAATTTGGTTAACAGATAGTTTGAGTTCCGGAAAAGGACATAGGATAGTTTTTATCCCGGAAATGATCTCTTAAGGGGGTGAAATGGGGGTTGAATATTTGTATGAAGCTACTATACAACCCATTTAGATAAAACTTTGTATAGAGGTAGTTAGTAGGCGCGGCGTTGGTAGGCACAAGGTAGACTGATGACCTGGTAAAGGTCGCAAGAATCCGCTGGATGCGGGTGGCGCAGGATTGGTCACTTTGGAACTCTTTGGGGGAGGCCTATGTCCAGCAGTGGACGTCTTTCGGCTGATATGATGATAAATGATAATAATGATAAAGATAGTTTGAGTCTCGGGTAAGGACATAGGATAGTTTGTATATCGGAAATCTACCCCTAAAAGGGAAATGGAGGGTGAAAGTTTGTATCGAGCTACGATATAAACGAGTTCTACGCGGACGAAGTCGCGGGCAAAAGCTAGTTTAAAATGAAACGTTAAGGGATATGAAATTCGGTCAAATGAAATATAGGGAAATGAAATTCGGGGAAACGCTAGCGAACCGCCTGCCTCACCTTACCAACCATGTGTGCGGCTGTGTTACGTGTGACCTCCGATCACGTGTTGTAATTACGAATCAAGATATACAAGGGATGAGCGGTGAGGCGAGGTGAAACAAGTTGTAAATAATTGTTGTACTTCCCACGGTAATCAAAAATAATAACAGCGATTACGAGTACTTATATAGGTTTTTTTTTTATTATCTCTGTTATTCAGATAACAGTCCCCGCGAAGGAGATGGGCGGGGCGACTGAATCCGCGGTTACTTTATGGTACTTAAATGATTTTGAATGGAACTAGTGAGTATGTGTATGGTTGTAATGGATGATGGGTGAAACGGAGAGTGAACTATGTGCCATTGAATTTTTTCAGGTTAACTATGGAGGAAGCGAGTTTGCAAAAATATAGGTAGCGATATCTCAAAAATAGTAGATAATCTCGACGCTACGGTTCATCATATCCTACCCACGCCGCGCCTTCCGGTACGTGGTCGCCACTCGAGAACCTTTCCGCCCCAACGGCCATCGGTTCTACGTGCAATGTGTGACGCTACGGTTAACTGAGTCCTATTCCTTATTCGTCGATGGTTGCTAATAAACATACCTAATTCCAGCTTGATGTAAGCGGCTGCTTACATGTAAGTACAGACTACAGCCTATCCCTGCGGGTCGTTTATCTCTACCTCATTTTGAGACATCATGTATGTACCTACAAAATACATTTATTTGAAAAATGAGTGAGACCTACTTACTAATTGTAAGTAACTTGAAGCTTCGTGAAACGACCTACAGGAGTTGCAATAAGCGTCCATAGGTTACGGTAATAGACACCATCAGAAGAAAAAGAAGAGAAGTAGGTAAGGTTGTTGGCCACCGTCGTGAAAAAATGGATATTATTATGTAGGTAACCTACCTACATATTACCTACAATACAAACCTGCAATTACGCCAATGACATCCACTTAAGCACATAAGTGTTTACTTATGCAAGGTCAGCATATTTCTACGTTAATGTTAGTACGTATAAGTAATACTTAGTTGATATGGTTGCCTAACTAAAGCAGTAAAACAAAACCGTAACTACAAACACTGATGTGCCGACGGAAAGTTTCCTATATTGCGAAATATTTCTGCAATTTAACATAGGAAAATTCCGGAAATTTTCCTCATTTTTGTATGGGAATTGAAACTTTCCATTTCCAACATGGAAATTTACGTACTGAGAAGCATAATAACTGTAACTCTTATACATAGTGTAAAGACTGTATCGTTTGTTATAAATACAAGAAAAAATTCCACAACTTTTTAAAATTATTTATTGACATACTAAAATCAATCAACTATGTACAAAATAATATGGACAACTCGAATAGTACCATAAAAAGCCCAAATTATTCATTTCTGGCCAGTTTTCTAATTTTTTGTCTCATGGTGCCCATTAATGACTGGACAGCGACTTTGTCAAAAGTTCGAGCCACCTTATTCCAATCTGACCGAAACTGTTGCTCTGTATCGGCACTACGGGCTGTTTTACGTAGTTTACCTTTCATTATAGCCCAATACCTAGTGTTCAATCGGGCGAAGCTCTGGACAATTCGGTGGATTTAACTCTTTGGCCACTAAATTTACATTAAGTATTGTCTTTATACCATTTTACTACCTTAGCCGCGTAATGGCAATACACTAAGTCAGGCCAAAATACAGTTTTGGAGTTGTGCTTTTTGATCATCGGCAATACTCGTTTCTGAAGGCACTCTTTCATATAAATATCGGCATTCATCGACGAGGTAGTGAAAAAAGTAGTTGACTTCATTCCGCATTCACAAATGGCCTGCCACACCATGACTTTCTTGCCGAACTTCTCAATGCAAATGGATTTTTCAGCCTCTGTGATTTCTGTTCCCTCACGAATAGTGTAATACTGGGGGCCTGGCAAAGACTTGTAGTCCAGTTTTACATACGTTTCGTCGTCCATTATTACACAGCTGTGTTTTTTTGATAAAATCGAGTCATATAATTTTCGGACTCGTGTCTTAACAGATGCTTTTTGTTATTGACTTCTTTTCGGCTGTTTCTGTTTTTTTAATGTCTTTAAATTATTCCTTTTCTTTGCACGTTTGTACCATCCCGATACTCGTACCAACTTTTTTCGCGACATCTCGGACAGATAGCTCTCTATTAGATACGAATAATTTTAGGGTCGTTTCGCCGGTTAGCGACCACTTAGCCGAGTTGCTCACTTTAGATTAGTAAATGTATACCTATTCAATGTACACACATAATATATGGTATTCGTATAGGTTCTGAGTATAGTCAAGTTTTGAAACCTACAATAAAATATAGCACTTTCATCCATATATTAGGAAAAAATATGGAAAAGGTTTCAAAATAGCGAATTCGGTGGATAGCGACCGCTTTAGTCGGATTGCGACCCCCTGTTAGCTAGTTGGCGACCACTCTTGCAAATAGTGTTTAAGTAGTTAATAAAACGATTTATCATCATCATCATTATATCAGTCGAAAGACGTCCACTGCTAGACATAGGCCTCCCCCAAAGAGTGCCACAATGACCGGTTTTGCGCCACCCGCATCCAGCCGATTCCTGCGATATTTACTAGGTCATCAGTCCACCTTGTGGGGGTCTATCCACTCTGCGCCTCCCGGTACGTGGTCGCCATTCGAGAACCTTTCCGCCCCAACGGCCATCGGTTATCCGTGCAATATGCCCCGCCCACTGCCACTTAACTTTAGCGATTCGGATGGCTATATCGGTTACCTACCTTGGTTATGTTGCGGATAGCCTCATTTCTGATGCGATCACGCATATAAACTCCCAGCATAGCCCTCTCCGTTGGCCTTCAGGGATGAACGTAACAATTTTAATTTTTTTCGTCATATCTTCGAGACCATATGAAATATCAAAATTCTAACTATCACACATGATAGATTGGACTATCGACAAACTTTTGACACTTGCTTAAATGCGACTGATACTACAGATTTTGAAAAAACTGTTCAAACAAAAAAAGTGGAATCTGGTACAACCATCCCTACCCCTAGGGTTGGTTGTAACAGTGCGAAGGGATGATTGTAACATTGTAAATAAAAACAAAATTACTTTCATAATCAACATGTTTATTTATAATCAGCCTTTTAAGTTTTACATTATTATCACAATTATCAAAAAAAAAAATAAACATTTCTAAGAAACTTAATAATCTTCTTAAATAATCAACCTTATTTAAAAATGAGATCTTAGTCCGATAAACAATTATGGCACACATAACTTCTTTCATTATTGGTGCAGTGTACATGAGCCCAAAGCTGACACTCTAGGCATTGCACCCATTTTTCATTTGACCTGCTGTTCGAAAAAGATTCCACGCATACTAAACAGAAGCAATCTTCGCTGTCTGAATCATCACCACCCTTAGTTACATTAGCATTTTTTTTCTTCTTTTGTGTTTTGTTTCCTCTTTTTTTAATAATTTTCTTAACAGCTGGCGCCTTTGACTTTCTTGTTTCTTTATCAGTCTGCAAAATGGGTTTCTTAACTGCTTTGGATCTAATCTTTCTTTCTTCTTGTTCCTGAATTTCAAGCTTGTTGGGAGTATCAGTCATTATTGCTGTTTTTCTGCCTTTTCTTCCCTTTCCATTATTCTTCCTCGGTCCTGCCTTTGGTAAGGGCTTTACTTCATAGGGACTAAATGATGTGACGTCCTGTACAGCTGAAGAAGTAGATGGGATGTGTAAGTTATCAGACGATGTCGATGCCATAGCCACATCTGCTTCCGAAACATTTGTTAGCGGCGAGGCCATTATTGGTGGCAAAGTTAATTCAGGAGGGGTTCTTGGTAGGAATGGTGAAGTTGGCGTAGCCGGTGAAACTCCCAATGGTGGTGTCACTAATGGTGTTGGTAAGTTCAACTCACGCTGCAGGGGCAGCAAATCATCAGCCAGAATTGTTTGCTCGCGTAATGATGATGAAGAGGGCATTGCTTCTATCTGACGACTTGTTGACGGAGTCAGGTCTGAGTTCCCACAAGGGCCTGCGATATTTTCTAATGGTCGATCAGTGACGGAACTGGGCAAGAAGTCGATGTCGGTAAATACTTGTGTATTGACGGGCCATATCCCTGTGCAAGCAAAACCAGCTTGTATATTTCGCGGTGTTACAGCAATCGGAAAAGAGTCTCGGACGATACTGGGTATATCGTAAATCGTCATAACTTTCCCAGGGTTTGATCTCATCCAGTTGTCACAGCATGCATTCACGGCTTTTTTCAGGGGTCCAAATACACTACGATCAAGCGGCTGCATCTTGTGTGTACAGTGTGGTGGAAAAGTCAAAAGGACTATGCCAGAGTCTCTGCATAAGTCAATATTCTTCAGTGCTATATGGGAGCTGTGGTTGTCCAAAAGAAGAATGCATTTATTTTCTTTACATGGTCTTGCGTGAGTCTTAAAATGATTCAAAAATATGTTGAAATCATCTTCTTGCATCCATCCACTTCCATTTGCACTTCCAACCGACCCTTGGGGTGCATCACGAATGAAATGATCTTTAAATCTTTTTCTAGGGAATATGAACATCGGAGGAATACTATTTCCAATGGCGTTAACCGCTGTAGCTACTGTGACCAGCACGCCACGTTCTGCAGATGTGACTGAACTTACTTGTTTGGTGCCTCTTCCTGCTAAAACTCTGTTTGGCTTTTGTACAGTGGTTATGCCTGTTTCATCCATATTCCATATAGATGATGCATTATAATCCTCTCGTCCTAGAATTTCAGTATAATGCTGAAAAAATAAATCAACATTGCTTTGATTGAAACTGGTCGCTCGGGCAATGCTTGTTGCTTGCGGAGCTCTTATTGATAATCTCGGATTACGACGCATAAACAATCTCATCCAATCATCACCAGCACACTCATTGGAACTCCACGAGCTGGGAATGTCTTTATTATATTTAATTGCTAATTGAAACGCCAGTTTTCGTACTTCTTTGGTTGTTAATCCGTAATTAATTTGGGAACAATGGAGTAAATAATCGGCCAGTATTTTTTCTTCCTCGTCATTAAAAACTCGTCTTTTCGATACGTAGCCTACATTTGGAAGACTCTTTGAACCTTCTTCAAGCATTTTCTTCTTCTTTTGCACATATCTATATAAAGTAACGTGGCACAGCTGATATGAATTCGCAGCGTCTCGAAATGGTACGTTTCTGAGAAGTACTTCATCTGCTGCCAAATCCATTATTTCTGCAGAAACTAAACCTCTACTGGTGGTTCGTTTGTGTATATTAGGCATTCTGAAATAATAAAAATTAATCTGTAGTACTTTTAAATGTAAAAAAATACATTAAAATACAGTTTAAGATATCAAGATGATAATCGGGATGAAAGTAACAAGTTGTTACTTTCATCCCTACCTTAAATTTTTCCCGAATTGGACAAACACGAGCTTATTACCTAGAAAACCGTTAAAAAGATAGAGTTTCGAACGACAAAATAGGAAGATAAACAGTTTTGCGACATTACTGGCATTTAACACTCAAGGTTACACTAACCATAGTAAAAACAAATGCAATTGAAACAAAAGGTTAAAACTTACTTTCGAGGTATTTTTGCGGCATCGACTCGCTACGCCCACAACCTGACAGCACAGCGCCGTGAGCGCAACTGAGGTAAGAGGGGGGTTTAAAATGACGTATGTAGGTGATCCAACCATCAGTGCAGCCAACATAATTCGTTCAGAAAGTCATTTGTTACGTTCATCCCGTGTTACTTTCATCCCTGGTCTCCCCTAAATGTATACCTATTCAATGTACACACATAATATATGGTATTCGTATAGGTTCTGAGTATAGTCAAGTTTTGAAACCTACAATAAAATATAGCACTTTCATCCATATATTAGGAAAAAATATGGAAAAGGTTTCAAAATAGCGAATTCGGTGGATAGCGACCGCTTTAGTCGGATTGCGACCCCCTGTTAGCTAGTTGGCGACCACTCTTGCAAATAGTGTTTAAGTAGTTAATAAAACGATTTATCATCATCATCATTATATCAGTCGAAAGACGTCCACTGCTAGACATAGGCCTCCCCCAAAGAGTGCCACAATGACCGGTTTTGCGCCACCCGCATCCAGCCGATTCCTGCGATATTTACTAGGTCATCAGTCCACCTTGTGGGGGTCTATCCACTCTGCGCCTCCCGGTACGTGGTCGCCATTCGAGAACCTTTCCGCCCCAACGGCCATCGGTTATCCGTGCAATATGCCCCGCCCACTGCCACTTAACTTTAGCGATTCGGATGGCTATATCGGTTACCTACCTTGGTTATGTTGCGGATAGCCTCATTTCTGATGCGATCACGCATATAAACTCCCAGCATAGCCCTCTCCGTTGGCCTTTGGGTGACTTTGAGCCTTCTTATGAGGCCCATAGTAAGCGACCACGTTTCAGTGCCATACGTCATCACTGGCAACACACACTGGTCAAAGACTCTCGCCTTGAGACACTGCGGAATATTGGACGAAAAGCCATAGCGTAGCTTCCCGAACGCTACCCAGACGAGTCGGATTCGACGATTGGCCTCTTTCTCAAAGTTTGACCTACCTAACTGCCCTTATACCACTACAAATAGGAGTGTAGACTAACCATTTTTTATTACTCCAAAAAAAAGAAGGCAAAATAATAAGCCTAAGTGACGAAAATCCCATTCATATATCTCCAAAAATACGAAGCTACAACCGTTTTAATATTGCTTGTTAGAGAGAGAAAACGCTAGTGGATCGTGACGTCACAATCCCCGAGCGGCATAGTAAATGACAATCGTTTCATATGAAGGTGCGTTTTGCGGAAAAGGGATAGAATATACCTACCCCCTCTTAAAACTATGGATACTATAACTTTGTAATTACTTAATCCCCTGCTCTTTTTTTTCTCCATTTGACATTACCTACATTTAATCCTTTTTCGAGAAAATTCATCATTATAGGTCATTTTATTTAGTGTTACTCTTCTAAATCTACTTTACATTGCTGTGTCAATGAAGAATAGAATCGAAAAAAGCGCGCCATCTGGCTCACACCTTAGTGCTATTATATATATTGCTATTACACTCACACATGTCATTCATAGTAGGTATCTAAATGCCACCTTTTTAATAGCTTTTATTTAACTTTTAGATTATATTCTACTTACACTAGCGTCTGCCCACGACTCCGTCCGCGTGGAAATCGTTTATATCGTAGCTCCATACAAACTTTCACCCCCTTAGGGGATTATTTCGGGGATAAAAACCATCCTAGGTAGGTCTCTTCCCGGGACTCAAACTATCTCCATACCAAATTTCATCAAAGTCGGTCCATCGGTTTAAGCGTGAAGAGATAACAGACAGACATACATACACACTTTCGAATTTATAATATAAGCATCTCATATAAATTATGTATTATTAATATAATATATAATTATATATTATTATTTAATTATATATACTATGGACATAGCATGGATTGGCGCGGCTTAAATACCGACTCAATTGGCTAGCCAAGCTAAATATCGCGGGTGCCGCATAAGAATGCATAAGGAAAGAAAAAGAAAACGATGTGGTCGCTATCCGACTTCTTTGGTAATTATGTATTTGGGTACGCGACCACCCCATTTTATTTAAATCTATTTTTAAATATGCCGAATTTCAACGAAATTATTACAACAGCTAAATCATTTAAACGATCAATTAACCAATTTCAGCATAATAATAAAATTAAGTGACGTAACTAAAGTGTTCGCGCCAACTGTCGCGTTATTTTTTTCACAGATTCACTGCACGTCAACACTCCACGGAAGCAATGTGTGAATTGAGGTTATTTTTTCTTGCTTTGGATTGAGCTTTCGGTTTTAAATTGTATATATTCTTATTCTGATACTATTCAAGAATAGTTAATAAGTTATTCTTTTTCTGTTGGGTTTGTAGAAATGTTAATATCTTTAATTGAAGCAGCCTAGTCCGTCAAGTGGTCGCTAACCGAAGGTGGTCGCGTTACCGGCGAAACGACTACTATCTTTTGGTCCAGTTTTGGATTGGACGGACCTGGTTTTTGGCCTGGCCGTTGTTGGTTCTCGAAGGTATAATCCTCCCCGTACTTACGGATAGCAGTTTGGACGGCTCCAACACTAACACCTTCCATTTGTGCGAGTTTTCGGTACGTAATACCTTTAACCGAACACCATTTGTCCACAATAGATTTTCGCTTTTGCGGTGTAAGACCCCTCATTTTTTTATTGGAACAAGTTGAGCAAAAAAATAATAAAGATATCGGTTCTATGATAAATGTCAATCAATTTTCTTGTATCAGAATATTTTTAAATTAATAGACAACTTAGAGGGAAGATGATAGGGCACCTCTTACGACATGACCAAAAACTACAATATACATACTGAGATAGACAGGCAACTCGACCAAATTGAGAAGGCATTTAATGCTTGCGTACAGCAGGCGCCATCTCTTCTGCGATATTAAAACTTTTCTGTTAAAACATACAAAAAGTGCGTCGGCCGCAGGGTTTGAACTTCGGCTCATCGACTCCAAATACCGCCGTCTTAACCCCTATGCTATGGATGTATAATGTCAACACGGCGAATTTCGAAATACCTTGACAGCCTAAGCCTAGCAATCGCTGCAGCTTCAAAGAGTTCGCAAGCTATCAAGAAGGTGGCACTATTTTCAATAAGACACTGGATTTGCATTAAGTTCTAAGTTCGCATAGCATGGACATGACAACTTCGTACTTAACATAATTGAAGGAAAGATAGAGGGGAGGCGAGGAAGAGGAAGACCTAGAATAGACTACATGGAGCAACTCAAAAAGAGAGTTGATGTTGGGTCATATCGTGAGGTCAAAGAGATTGCGTGGGATCGGAGTAGATGGAGGGCCTACTTTGAGCTACACCGACAAGAGCCTAGCTCTTAAGTAAGAGAAGAAGACAACTTATTCCTGCCAGAGCTAACTTGTATTTATAACAAACGATACAGTCTTTATGAGAGTTACATTTTTATGCTTCTCAGTATACCGTTATATGGGGTAACTTGGAATACGCCGGTACTTGAGACACCGGATTTCACCAGGAACTAGTGTGTGCTTGTATGTCGGAATAGCCTCTATCTATATCTAGCTCAACATACAAGCTAGAAAGCTAGAATATTCCAACATACAAACACACACTAGTTCCTGGTAAAATCCGGTGTCTCAAGTAACCCGGCGTGTTCCAAGCTACCCCATTTGACGGTACCTAAATTTCCTTAATTCCTTGAGAAACTGTCTAGAAATTTCCGAGAAGTTTTCCAACTTTTTGGAAACATTCCGCAATTTGCGCATCACTACCTACAAACGTTCGATTTGACTGGATGAGACGCACTCACACATACACGCGGCAGTCAATGAAATATATGTGCCGCCACAGAATAAGTAATAGTATGGTGCCGCGTAGAACTGATTTTCAATGGAACGCAAATCTATAAGAGACTAGTTGAGATACTGCTTTAGCTAATATATTAACTGTGTCTGTGTCTGTCTACCTACCCTACCTACCTACTTATTAATAACCTGCAAGTCATGTTAAGACGAGCGTGATTAATGAACTAACATCAAAATTAGTCTATTTTTCCCCATCCCAGTGCTGGTGTTTTTGTTTAAAATTTGAGTGTGTGCCAGTCGTCTGACATCTCCGTGTGAAGCTTGTCGTGCGTGTTAAACTTGAAGCAGTAAGTGCATTAATATTTACCTATTTCATAAAGCAAAACTTGTTTACCTAAGTTAAGCACAAACCGGAGAATCAGGCCCCGTAGCATGGATGGCGTTATCACGCGATAAGTGATAGGATAAGCGCGTCGTCTCGTTCTATCGAACGGTGTCAGCCAGGGACGGATGCTCTATCCTGTCACTTGTCGCGTGATAATGCCATCCATGCTACGGGGCCTGTACAACTCACATGCCTACCTATAGTACCTATAGGTAAGTACCTCCCATAATTGAGTTTGTCATAACCATAACAGTGAATCCTGTATACCTGCTTACTGGGTGACTTTAGTGGCATGAACAGGAATAAGAAAAAGTGAAGAATATCTACCTACCTACTTAACTTACTGAACAACTTTTGCCATGGGACCAGCCACGAAATCGGGAAACAAAACTGTGAGTTAAATGATGTGTTACCTGAATAAATATCATTCTATTCTAGTTAATGTAAGGAAAACCTGATTTAGATATTTTATTGCGAATTTGCGCAAAAGGATAAAGAAAGGCCTTCGAAATGTGGTGTTGGCGGAGGATGGAAAGAATAAGCTGGACAGAAAGGAAGACAAACGAAGAGGTTTTGACGATAGTATTTAGGAGAGAGCCGATACTTGTTAAAACGATTAAAAATAAAAGCGGCCAAGTGCGAGTCGGACTCTCACATGAAGGGTTCCGTTAAATAAATTGCAGTTTACGAAAAAAAAACTACTTACCAGATCTCGTTCAAACCAATTTTTGGTGGAAGTTTGCATGGTAATGTACATCATATATTTACCACTTTGGACACACATTTTACCACTTTGGAAGTGTCTCTCGCGCAAACTATTCAGTTTAGAAAAAAATGATCTTAGAAACCTTAATATAATTTTTGAAGACCTATCCATAGATACCCCACACGTATGGGATTGATGAAAAAAAATTTTTTGAGTTTCAGTTCTGAGTATGGGGACCCCTAAAACTTAATGTTTTTTTTTCGATTTTTGTGTGAAAATCTTAATGCGGTTTACAGAATACTTCTACTTACCAAGTTTCAACAGTATAGCTCTTATAGTTTCGGAAAAAAGTGGCTGTGACATACGGACGGACAGACAGACAGACGGACGGACATGACGAATCTATAAGGGTTCCGTTTTTTGCCATTTGGCTACGGAACCCTAAAAAGAAGAGGCAAAATTATCGGACACTTAATACGGCACGACAGCTTCTTTTTAAATATCTTGGAGGACAAGATCGAAGGAAAGAGAGACAGAGGAAGGCCCAGTCATAGGTACTTACACCAGCCAAATTAAAGAGAAAGTTGCTGTCGATTGTCGAGTCGTACAGTCGCGGAATGAAAAGGTTGACCAGTTTTCAAATAAATTCATTTAGGTACGCGTTGCATTGCAAGCACATGTTACCTTTTTAAACTGAGTTACAGACGAGAGCGTTGTATCGAAAATTATGTTCAACTGTTTGACAACACAGTTCACATTTACTTAGACGAATGTTCGTTGACTATTAATAGTTGAACTAAAACCTTTTTATTAGTGGTCTTGCCGTTGTGTCAAGTTTGATAAATATAACGATTAAATCCTCTTCGCTTATAATGATTAAAACTATAAAATTTAATGTGAATAACAGTTCCTCTCAATGCCATCATTGCTATTTCCTATAGGTATTCATTTTGTTTTTAATTTTAACTGGCCTTTTCAAAATGCAAAGAGGTCAATTCTCATAGTGGACGTATCTGTAGGCCTTGTAGTGGAATGACACCTTTGAGTAGATGACATGGAGAAACATGGAGAGGCCCTATTCTACTATAGATACATTTATGTTATGCAAATATACATGAAATCTACATAGAAGGTCAAAAACACAACTTATCTCTTTCTTTCCAAGTTTCGATAGCGTATGGTGAAAGAGATAGCATGATATTACGTTGCTCTTACTTCCGATACTAGCAACAGACATTACAGCCGCGTGCCATGCGCCATTTTATGCGCCAAATGTCTTTGTAGTACATGCGCTGTCAAGTGGTAAACAACTCAGAGTTAAAATCGTAATTTTCCGTATTAAAATAGTTTTTTCACTTCTCATGCTCTAAAAGTTCGTCTTTATGTCGTGCGTAGGCGACATAAAGTCGCTTTTTATGCTCTAGAGCATAAAGTAAAATCTTCGTCGAAGACCAAGGCAATCGCTGCAACAGCCACACGAACATCTTTAACTTCATACAACAACCTCTTTATTTTATTTCGTTTCGTTCGTATTCTAAGACCAAGGCAAAGATACCAACAGCCAAAGTACACAATAAAACTTCATGAAATAAACTTATAATTTGTATTTCGTCTCATTTATTATTTTTTATATTTGTTTATTTTTCAATTTAGTAGATCAGTATAGTATTTAAATATTTCTCATTGCTCTAATGTAACTTTCAATTTTAATTAAATTAGCATTTACTATATTTACGTGTTGCTGTTTCATTTCCTCGCAATCGAAGTGAAAAGTAGAGTGTACAACTCGTCCATAAAACCCATTTTACACTCGACTTTATATCTATCCTCGCTCGCAAGCTCGCTCGGATGGATAAACGTCTCGAGTAAAATGGTGCGTTTTATGCACTTGTTGTACAATCTACTATTTTGGACTTAGTTTTGTGTAGTGAACACATATAGATGTGAACGCAAAATGCCTGCGTGCTCAATAAAGCAATGTGGTGCACGGAAATCAAGTAGGTAATAAACCGAATTTGACCATTCATAGGTTAGTAGCCGTTTTTCTTTGTTAACTGCCAGTATATCGCACTATCCGCCAAATGATAGTCAGTTTTGAAATGGATTTATCGTTCCCAACAAGAAAATACTCGTTTCGCTATATTTACAGCAGTATTATTAGCATTTAAATCATACATCTTATTTTGACTAGTGCTGCGCTCTGATATCGACAACTTGCTATTAAATTAAAGACTATGTGAGTAATTTTATGATGTTATTTCAGATCAATCCGTTGACAGGAAGAGGGTGAAATTTCAATTAATAAATTTGACCCAAGAAACAAGAATAAATAATAAAAACAAACGTGGTGAGCTAAATAAAAGCTTGTAAAAATAACATTGTTTTATTCACTTCTGCACCATTCATATAGTAATCATAGTATACACAGTGGGCTGGGCCTGAATAACCCGACAGATTTTAATTGTATTTCTGACCATATTGGAAGGGTCCACGAAAATAACATGTCTACTCAATTTTTTTTTTCAAAATGAGTTTCTAATGTCAAAATGCTGAGCTTGTTATGAAAACTTGACATTAAAACCTGAATTTGAAAAAAAAGTGACTACACCTGTTCTTACCGTGTCATTCACACTATAGGCAGCTGCGACCTTATCGGTTGTACCAATAAAATGCAATATTGGTAAAACACTTCACAAATAATACAGGGTGGAATTTCATAAACTGTACAAAATAAAAGGAGAAAAATTTCAGCCAATTTCATCGGTGAAACGGTGTTTTTTTTTTTTTTCTAGTCATCAGTTTTTTTTTTACAGAATTTTGAAAATTTTTGTAAAAACTCGGGTAATACACCTAATTCAGACGGTATAACTTTTGATCCAATGGTCCTAAAATGAAAATAAAAAATGCAGAGTATTACCAAGGGACAGGTTAATAATTCTTAATAACAATAAAAAAACAACTAGAAGAGAAAATCCGCAAAAAAAATTATTGTTTTTGAAAAATGGCTACAAAAATTACGAATTTTAAAAGAAAAACACAATTTTCTGAAAAAAACGCAGATTTAGTTACCATTTTTTTTGCTTAGTATTAAACCTCACTTAATGCCGATTCTAAAACCGTTTTTAAACTGCCTCAGACTTTGAAAAATACCACGCTAATGGGTACGTAAATCAAACCATAATTTTATTAATTTTAATCCTCTTAAAATCCTTAATGACCGCTTGTTCCCAGGTAGTTGAAGGGTGTTTTTGGGTTGAAGGTGGAGATAACATGAGGGGTATAAAGGCATTGGGCAATAGGTCAACTATTCAGTCGCTCGCAAATCGCAATTGCTTGTCTTTGCTCGCCACTTCTTTGATTACTCCAGTACTTGTTCAGTTTGAATCATCATGCCCCGCTTACGAGAGTTTTCGCCGTTACAAATAGCCAACATGCACTATTATTATGGGTTGTGCCATGGATCTGCAAGAGCTGCGTGTATCGCCTATTTGGAGCAGTATCCTAATGACGTTCCAAGACCTGCTGCTCGCCACTTTCAAGAAGTTCATCGCCGGTTGTGCAATATTGGCCTGGGATACGGTGGCCGAGATCGCCGAGAGCCAGGAAACATAATTGATGTTGCCATAGAAGAAGCAGTTCTCAGAGACTTGTACGCGGACCCAACCACGAGTCTAAGACGCTTGGCATTGAGGCACGGAATCTCAAAATTCTCTGTCTGGAAAATTTTGAAGAAGGAAGGACTGCATCCATTTGCCAGCTTGAATTTGTTGCGTAGCCCGTCGAATCATTCCCGGATTATTTTTTATTTCTTGTGCTGCATTTAAAATTCTGTCGTGCAATTCTGCTTCGGTATTGACGATTCTGTGATATACCCGTTGCTTCATATCACCCCAAAGAAAATAATCCAACGGCGTCATATCAGGCGATCTTGCAGGCCATCCAACGGGGCCGTCTCGGCCGATCCACCTATTGGGATATTGCTCATTTAAAAAATGTCGAACTCTTAATGCCCAATGAGCTGGGCATCCATCCATTTGGAGAAACAGGCGTTGTCTCACATCTAACATCACATCTTCCAAAAGCTCTGGGAGCTCGTCTCTCAGTAACAGTAAAAATCTGTCGGCGTTCAAAGTATTCGGTAAGAAGACTGGTCCAATCAATTGATCGTCGAGTACCGCTGCCCAAACGTTTATGGAGAATTGGTCTTGAAAATTAGATGGTCTTACTAGGTTTGGATTATCGTGAGCCCATGTGTGTAAATTTCTGAAGTTAGTTATTCCCGTATGAGTAAATCTTGCTTCGTCCATCCATAAAATTCTTCTAGTAAATTCCGGATCCCTTCTGATATTGCCAAGTATCCAAGTCGACATAACACACCTAACGCGGGCATCGCCAATTTGCAAATTTTGTACCCGTTGATAATGAAATGGATGCAGTCCTTCCTTCTTCAAAATTTTCCAGACAGAGAATTTTGAGATTCCGTGCCTCAATGCCAAGCGTCTTAGACTCGTGGTTGGGTCCGCGTACAAGTCTCTGAGAACTGCTTCTTCTATGGCAACATCAATTATGTTTCCTGGCTCTCGGCGATCTCGGCCACCGTATCCCAGGCCAATATTGCACAACCGGCGATGAACTTCTTGAAAGTGGCGAGCAGCAGGTCTTGGAACGTCATTAGGATACTGCTCCAAATAGGCGATACACGCAGCTCTTGCAGATCCATGGCACAATCCATAATAATAGTGCATGTTGGCTATTTGTAACGGCGAAAACTCTCGTAAGCGGGGCATGATGATTCAAACTGAAAAAGTACTGGAGTAATCAAAGAAGTGGCGAGCAAAGACAAGCAATTGCGATTTGCGAGCGACTGAATAGTTGACCTATTGCCCAATGCCTTTATACCCCTCATGTTATCTCCACCTTCAACCCAAAAACACCCTTCAACTACCTGGGAACAAGCGGTCATTAAGGATTTTAAGAGGATTAAAATTAATAAAATTATGGTTTGATTTACGTACCCATTAGCGTGGTATTTTTCAAAGTCTGAGACAGTTTAAAAACGGTTTTAGAATCGGCATTAAGTGAGGTTTAATACTAAGCAAAAAAAATGGTAACTAAATCTGCGTTTTTTTCAGAAAATTGTGTTTTTCTTTTAAAATTCGTAATTTTTGTAGCCATTTTTCAAAAACAATAATTTTTTTGTACTCGACGATTAAAATATGTGTATTAAGATTTCATAGAGAATACTGCAACGTCACTCTTTTCATAGTTGTAGTCCATGTTACTGTCGAAACAATCGAAATAACTACTTTTCGATACGCTCCAGACAACTAAAATAAATTCGACCAATCACGTGGCTGCTTTACTGAACTGTAATGAATTGGACCAATAGAATCGCTTTGATGTCGTACGCTCGTTGATGTCTTTTAAGATATCAACAAGCGTACGAGCGATGAGCTGCACTTAGTTTCAACAGTATCGAGTTTGTTTAATTAGTTCAGTTGACTCGTAGATAATTAATTTTAATGAACTCGTACAAAAAGTATTGTTCACAATAGTGTTATAATCAAGCTTTTTAATCTCGTACCTTACTTAGGCCACTCAGCAAGCTTCGTGGCCTAAACACGGTACTCGACTAAAAAGCTCTCTATTATAACACGATTGTGAAAAATACTATTTTTGCGGATTTTCTCTTCTAGTTGGTTTTCTATTGTTATTAAGAATTATTAACCTGTCCCTTGGTAATACTCTGCATTTTTTATTTTCATTTTAGGACCATTGGATCAAAAGTTATACCGTCTGAATTAGGTGTATTACCCGAGTTTTTACAAAAATTTTCAAAATTCTGTAAAAAAAAACTAATGACTAGAAAAAAAAAAAAAACACCGTTTCACCGATGAAATTGGCTGAAATTTTTCTCCTTTTATTTTGTACAGTTTATGAAATTCCACCCTGTATAGTTACGGTAATAGAGTAGTGTACTTGGATATTATTACTCGTCTCGGTCAGTTTCAATTACAGAGAAAACTCAAATATTGATGTCGATATTTTTCAAAGTCCAAGTTGATATCGATAATTGTCTCTAATCGATGACAACCCTACAGCCACGAATTGACAGGCCGCCATATTATGCGCCAAGATTAGGTATACACGCTCATTTCGTAGGTATTTCGTGTCCATATAGTTTAATTAGTCTGAGAATGACACATATACTTACTTTACTCTTTGAATGACACATTCATGATGACGGAATGGGTCATACTCGATCGGTAAAGCTGATACCTTATACAGTAGACGGCAAACTTCGTGCGCAAATGACCTTGCCTGCGCAAAGGCGAATTGTACGTGCAAGCTGCCCTCCCACTTCCCCTCATTTGCGCACGAAGTTTGCCGTCTACTGTACTGAGCAAGCAAAAACGGATCTAGGTGGTCAACCTTTTCATTCCGCGACCTAGTGTAGGTACCTACAAAGACGTGAAGAGGCTGGCAGCGGACAAAAATCAGTGGCGGTCACTCCACCGCCATGAGCCTAGCTAGCTCTTAAATAGTGATGATTGCGATTTACTTAGTGGGTGGTGTCATGGAAAAAATATGCAATACCTATTTTGCATTTTCTTTTCTTTTCATGCATGACCCCGAAATCACCCGTAGTTGATAAAAAATGCGTAATTAAATAGTGATGATTGCGATTTACTTAGTGGGTGGTGTCATATGGAAAAAATATTCAATACCTAGGTATTTTGCATTTTCTTTTCTTTTCATGCATGACCCCGAAATCACCCGTAGTTGATAAAAAATGCGTAATTAAATAGTGATGAT
Organism: Epinotia brunnichana; assembly: GCA_963854355.1. Classification (NCBI taxonomy): domain Eukaryota; kingdom Metazoa; phylum Arthropoda; class Insecta; order Lepidoptera; family Tortricidae; genus Epinotia; species Epinotia brunnichana. The sequence goes on along the minus strand of OY977936.1, from coordinate 6,557,646 downwards.
TGCGATTTACTTAGTGGGTGGTGTCATGGAAAAAATATTAAATACCTAGGTATTTTGCATTTTCTTTTCTTTTCATGCATGACCCGGAAATCACCCGTAGTTGATAAAAATGCGTAATTAAATAGTGATGATTGCGATTTACTTAGTGGGTGGTGTCATGGAAAAAATATTCAATACCTATTTTGCATTTTCTTTTCTTTTCATGCATGACCCTGAAATCACCCGTAGTTGATAAAAATGCGTAATCAAATAGTGATGCTTGCGATTTACTTAGTGGGTGGTGTCATGGAAAAAATATTCAATACCTACCTATTTTGCATTTTCTTAATTTTTTTTCATTCCTCATCATGGCGTCATGCATGACACCGCAATAACCCGTATAGTTGATAAAAATGCGTAATCGCTAAGTCACTTTTTATTACGCTCGCCTAACAAACCAAGCAAAGTTTTCCATAAACCCCTTATTCATAAAACGTAGGGGAAGGTGAGGCATAATGATCCCCTTAAGGGAAAAACTTAACTGTGGCTAAAGTTGAAAGCAAAGTCGCAAGATTTCTATTGTTAGAGGTAGTGAATTTACTTAACTTTGTAGCTGCATACTTATTTTTTATTATATGTATGTAGTTTTTTTGTACAAGAGGTTTTTGTAAAAGTTTAGTAAAGGATCATTTTATACACACCTATGTATAAAATGATCCCTGGGGTAGGGGTAAAATAATCCCAGGGTACATTCTAGACTCCATGTCCTTAATGTAATCTACAAGTTCCTGTTCTAGTTCTAGGTTAAACACTGTTTGTTTACTACCTAACTTTTTAGCGGAGCCTACAGTTATTTTGTTTATTTTACCTTAAACTCTCTACTTGCGGTTTTGTAAGGCATACTATCTCTGACGGCATCTAATGCCTTTTGCATTTGTTCTTGAGGCCAATTTTGGCGATTAGTTTTGCGTATATAAATTCTGGGCATGATCTAAACAACAAATACTAATGGGGTAAAATGATTCCAGGGATCATTTTAAGCACATAGAAAGGGATCATTTCGCACCAAACACCAAATTCCAAGATATCGATCAAAACATCACCTTCAAATACCGCGTGTGGAGATCGAACATAGGTTAAATATTAGCTAACTGCTATTAATACCCGTAAATAAAACAACATTTCAATAAACATGAACATGTAAAAAGTAATGAAAGTTCAAAAACAAACTTACCTTAGATCAGAGCTACACGTTTTGATAATTTTTTAATAAAATCACGCCAAGCGCTCGCACCGCCATGAAACTCGGAGAGGCAACTGGCAGGGGTGCGGGACACATGTTTTATGCGCATTTGGATAGATGGCACTAGTTGTCTCGGATTTACGGCGGGGGATCATTTGACCTTCAGGGATCATATTACCTCACCTCCCCCTAATTACGTTCAATTTTAACTAAAATACCTAGGTTAACTAAGCGTTCGAAGACAAATGCTTCTGATAAGATAGAATCCTAGATTAGAAGTACATTTGATTACAAATAGGTAGGTACGTGAAAATAATGACGATAGCAATTAAGATAAAGACCAAAAGTAACTATTATCTCACAATAATTTAAAGTAGGTAGTTAGGTACAGTCGCCATCACATACATAGGTACACTTTAGGTGTTCAAAAATATCGGCACATGCACCCTAATGCCTTGAAAATAGAGGTGTGTTCCGATGTTTGTGACGTGCTTGTTTGCTCCGACGTATGTGATGGCGACTGTACCTAAGCATTTGGATTTAATATGGAACATTACGCAAAACTCTTCGTAGGTGGCGACACTAGCAGCGTTGACATTGTATCTCGTTCCCACTTGCGGTATTGTCTATGCAAGCATCCTTGTCACTCATTTGACAATCAATTGTGCATGTGTGTGTGAATTCCTATATTCCTATACTGTTTTACTATTAGTGGTAGTGCTGCCTCTGGCGGCAGAACATTGCAGTAATGTTTCCTATTTAAACTCACTGAAAACTCAAAACATTTATTCGTGACAAACGCACCGATAACAAAAGAAATACATACAGAAACACATAAGATAAACGATGGACCCTGTTCAGCATGTTGCTAGCTCATTTCATTTATTTATTCAGAAACAAAAGGTACATATAGGTACGTACCTAATAATAACTTATTACAAGCTTAAAGTTATTTTAATTTGGTCACTCACTTTGGTGTACATAAATAGCATTAATTTTTCATTTCTAAATTCGCCCTTCTGTACCACAAATATCAGGCCCTAGCCATGAAGCATCTCCCAAATTGAGTAAACGTTTATGATTTGATCATTACATTACTAACTTTTCAACACACCTGCTCGTAAAGTAGGTCTTATTACAGCGTATTTACACTGATAATGCAGAATATTACCCATGCCGTGCCTTTTATACATTATCGCACTAGTGCCTTTTCATTACATATATTTTTAAACTAGCTTTTGCCCGCGACTTCGTCCGCGCGGAACTCGTTTATATCGTAACTTTCTCCCCCCTTTTCACCCCCTTAGGTGATAAATTTCCAGATAAAAACTATCTTTAGTAAGGACTCTTTGGGAAGGCCCCGGAATTCAAAGTATCTCTATACCAAATTTCATCTCATACGGTTCAGCAGTTTAAGCATGAAAAGGTAACAGACAGACAGAGTTACTTTCGCATTTGTAATATTAGTATGGATTGTATGAAGGATAGGGTATAGATGCATGTAGGCTTTTTTCAGTATTATTTTGCATATTTTCATATCACACGGCCGTAATTCAAACATTTTATATTAAAAATAAAAATACTTCAACAAAATGTTACATCTAATAGTTTTCAAAATAGCCATAATAAAACGTCCTTTTTACCCCGTTTTAGAAAACATCTAAGGCCGCCATAAGGTACCTTTACCCTTGGAACGTCACATACATATATTTACTTATGTAATGTTCCTATTCCCCAGGACTCCCAACTACCGCTATACCGTAAATGGGTTCCATCCAAATTTTCACCCCCTATTTCACCTCCTTAGAGGATGATTTTCGGGATAAAAACTATCCGTTTTCATTCTCCAGGACTCAAACTATCTCTTAACCGAATTTCATCTAAATGGGCTAAATCCAAATTTTCACCCCCATTTCACCCTCTTAGGGGATGATTTCTGGAATAGAAACTATTATATGTCCGTTTCCAGGACTCAAACTATCTTTCAACCAAATTTTATCAAAACGTGTCAAACAAATTTCCACCCCCAATTACATACCCCTTAGGGGATGATTTTCGGGATAAAACTATCCTATGTCCTTCCTTAACTATCGCTATACCGTAAATGGGTTCAATCCAAATGTTCATCCACCATTTCTCACCCCCTTAGGGGATGATTTCCTCCTTTTAAGTGTTCCGGAATAAAAATTATTCTATGTTCTTTCCTAGGACTCTACCTCTCTCTATACCAAATTTCATCTTAATGGGTTCTATCCAAATTTTCACCCCCAATTTTATCCCTGAGGGGATGATTTTCGGGATTAAAACTATCCGTTGTCATACTCCGGGACTCAAACTATCTTTCAACCAAATTTCATCAAAATGGGTCACAAACAAATTTTCACCCTCAATTACAACCCCTTATGGGATGATTTTCAGGAGTAAACTATCCTATGTCCTTCCCCAAGACTCCAACTCGCTATACCGTAAATGGGTTCCATCCAAATTTTCATACCCTATTTCACCCCCTTAGGAGATGATTTCTGGACTAAAAATGATATTAAGTCCTTCCCCAGGACTCTGAACTATCTCCATACCAAATTTCATCTAAATCGGTTCTATCCAAATTTTCACCCCTCATTTCATCCCCTCAAGAGATAATTTAGGATAAAAACTATGTATTGTCCTTCCCTGGGACTCCTTCTATCTCTATACCAAATTTTAACTAAATGGGATTTATTCACATTTTCATCCCTATTTCATCCCCTTGGGGGATGATTTTCGGGATTCAAACTATCCATTGTCATTCTCCGGGACTCAAACTATATCTATACCAATTTTGATTTAAACGGAGTCCATCCAAAATTTCACCCCCCAATTCACCCCCTAAGGGAAAGATTTCCGGAATAAAAACTATCCAATGTCCTTCCCCAGAACTTATACTACCTCTAAACCAAATTTTATCAAAATGGGATACATCCAATTTTTCACCCCCCCCCCCCCCCCCTATTATACCCCCTAAAGGGAAGATTTTCGGGATAAAACCTATTCTTTGACCTTTCCTGTGACTTAAACTAATTATATACCAAATTTCATCCAAATCGGTGCAGCGGTTTAAGTAGCTCCATACAAATTTCCACCCCCCATTTCATCCCCTTAGGGGTTGATTTTCAGGATAAAGACTACCCTAAGTCCTTCCCCAGGACTCAAACTATCTCTATACCAAATTTCATCTTAATCGGTTTAGCCGTTTTCACGTGATGCGCGGTCACATAAACAGACAAACAGATAAACAGATAAACAGACAAACAGACAAACAGACAAAAATTCTAAAAACTGTTGGAACGTGTTCTGTTATCGATTCTAAGTATCCCTAGCCAATTTTTTTTCGAATATCTTCCATGTACAGACTTTCGACCCTCTTCAGCTTTATTATATGTATAGATAGATAGATAGATATTAGCAAAATAATGCAGAATATTACCCATGCCGTGACTTTTACATTACATTATCGCACTAGTGCCTTTACATTACATATCTTTTAACATTTTCATTTTTTTTTTTTTCTCGCAAATGTGTTGAAAAACGTCGTATGAAACACATGAGCATTGGTCATTACACTTCTCGTTTCCATTAAGCCTTCGCCTTCGGCTCAGGCTTAAAAACCGCCTCGAGTGTAATGACCAACATAGCACACTTGTATCATGATGTACATGATGCACAATGTGATCTTTATTACTGTACTATAATCTTCGTGTCGCCGACGACATCGTCTTGTTTTCTTCAACCGCTTCCGAGCTTTGTCATATGCTTGACGATCTCAGCACCGCAAGCCTCGAGGTTGGCCTAAAGATGAACATGTCAAAGACCAAAGTCATGACCAATAGCACAGAACGTAGGGTAAAGATAAACGGAGAACATAAAGCATATGTCAATGAGTATCTTTTTTGGGCCAATTAGTCTCTTTCCAGGCGCCACAAGAGAAAGAGGTCGATAGACGGACCGAAAACGCCTGGAGGAGCTATTGGTCCATGAAACACCTAATGAAGGGCGACCTACCTATGTCACTTAAACGTAGGCTCATGGACATGTGCATACTTCCAGTTCTCACCTACGGTGCACAGACTTGGTCTTTGACGGAAGCGCAGAAGTCCAAACTCGGGGTTTGCCAGCGAGCTATGGAGCGCAGCATATTAGGTGTAAAGCTAATGGACCACATCCGGAACACCACGCTGCGCTCCAAGACCCAAATAGAAGATGTAGCTCGGAAGGCAGCCAAGTTAAAGTGGGACTGGGCTGGTCACGTCTACCACATGCCAAATGAGCTGTGGGCCAAAGGGACCAAGGATTGGAAGCCCCAACACTCAAAGTGTTCATTAATTAGAATTAAAACTTATCTCCACTTATAATAAATCTCTAAATTAAAAAAAGAATCAGCCAGTTTGAAACTAAGCTTTGCGCGGTTCGAATGTTCTCAGCATCCCATGAACGGAAAAATATGAAACATTTTATATAGGTACATTATTATTCTAGCTGCAACTTAGGATAGTTTTTATCCGACTGCGACAGTTAATTAATTTTCCGAAATATACGACTTCATTTAATTTTTCATTTATTTTTATTGAAATCAAACGCTGCTCCAACTGTCAGCTATAAGAACCGTCAAATTTTCGTCAAAATGGCGGAATTGCTTTGCCTTTCACTTATTAATAATTTAAATCCCGTCTACGATAGACCTTTACGAGACAAATGCTAAAATATAAACCATAAAAAAATATTCGATTCTGATATGAGAACTTATATGCGCAAATGTCGTTTTATGTCGTAATTTCAAAAAATGAAATCAACAAATTTGAACAATATAATTAACACGAATTTGTTTTTTTTGAATGACAATGGCACGCGCTCGGCGCATTCAGCCAAAGTACCTGCGGCGCTACCACGAAAACCGATACTCAATGTTCATATATTTGCATCCCTGTCACTCGAGTATGGTTAGTGCGATAGAGATAGAGATACCCGAATATTTTCGAATTCCGAAGTTCGTGGTTATAGCTCAAGAATCGAAAATATGGTAAATAATCATAATGTATTTTCTCGAAAAAGAATTTAAAATAAATATAGTCAAATGGAGAAAAAAACAAAGCAAGAGGTTATATAGGTAATGATTAAGTTATAAGAGTCCAAAGTTTTAAGAGGGGGTATGTTCTGTCCCTTTTCCGCAAAACGCACCTTCATATGAAACGATTGTTTTTTTACTATGACGCTCGAGTATATTGACGTCACAGTCCCTCATCGTTTTCTCACTCTAACAAGCGACATTAAAACGGATGTAGCTTCATAATTTTTTGAGATATTTGAATGGGAGTTTCATTATCTTCTATCTATTTATACATAATAAATGCCTATGTCCTGACTGACTTATTCACTCAATCACTCACTCACTCACTCATCAACGCACAGCCGAAACTACTAATCTTAGAGAGTTGATTTTTGCACAGTATGTTGCTTTTATAACGTGGGCTAGGGATAAAAAGGGATTTTTGAAAATTCTACCCCTAAGGGGGTAAAATGGGGGTGCAAAGTTTGTATGGGAGAACCTTTTTTTTTTGAGCTATAGACTTAAACTTTGTAGATAAATTAGTTATTAGAATACAAATGAAACACTTTCAGCGTTTTGGAAAATTTCACCCCTACGTAAAATAGGGGTGCAAGGTTTGTATGGGGGAAACATTTTTTTTTTAAATAGAGACTTAAAACTTTGTAGAAAGATCAGTCATTAGAATACAAATAAAGAACTTTCAGGGTTTTAGAAAATTCTACCCATAAAGGGGTAAAATAGAGTTGCAAGTTTGTATGGGAAAAACTACTTTTTTTTAAATAGAGACTTAAAACTTTGTAGAGAAATTATTCATTAGAATACAAATAAAGTACCTAGATTCAGTGTTTTAAAAAAATCTACCCCTAAGGGGGTAAAATAGGGGTGCAAATTTTGTATGGGGGAAACAATATTTTTTTTAATAGAGACTTAAAACTTTGTAGAAAGATTAGTCATCAGAATACAAATTAAGTACTTTCAGCGTTTTAGAAAATTCTACCCCTAAAAATAGGGGGCTAAAATAGGGGTGCAAAGTTTGTATGTGGGAAACTATTTTTTTTAGCTAGAGTCCTAAAACTTTGTAGAAAGATTATTTAAATACAAAGAAAGTACTTTCAGCGTTTTGGAAAATTTCACCCCTAAGGGGGTAAAATAGGGTGCAAAGTTTGTATGGGAAAAACATATTTTTTTTAAATAGAGGCTTAAAATTTTGACGAAAAATTACTTATTAGAACATGAAAAATACTACATTCGGCGTTTTACAAAAATCATTCCCTAAGGGGGTTAAAAAAGGGTGCAAGGTTTGTATGGGGAACACTTTTTCTGAGCTAGACACTTAAAACTTTGTAGAAAGATTACTTATAAAAATACAAAAAAAAAGATTTTCAGCGTTTTGAAAAAATCTATCCCTAAGGGGGATAAAAAGGGGTGCAAAGTTTTTATCAGGGAAAGTTTATGTTTTTGAGTTAGAGACTTGAAACTTTGTAGAAAGATTACTTATTAAAATACAAAAAAAGAACACAAATCGTTTTAGAAAATTCCACCCCTAATAGGGTTAAAAAGGAGAGCAAGCTTTGCATGGGCAACACTTTTTTTGAGTTAGACTTAAAACTTTGCAAAAAGATTACTTATTAGAATACTAAAAAAGAACTTTCAGCGTTTTAGAAAACTCCATCCCTAAGGGGATCCTTAAGATCCTTAAGAAGGGTAGCCAGTGTTGTGTGGGAAAAACTTTTTTTTTTACTAGACTTAAAACTATTTAAAATGTTACTTATTAAAATTAATAATAAAGTACTTTCAGAGTTTTAGAAAATTCCACCCCTAAGGGGGTTAAGAAAGCTTTGTATGGGCAACACTTTTTTTGAGCTAGAGACTTAAAAGTTTACGAAAAAAGTACTTTCAGCGATTAGAAAAATTCAACCTCTAAGGGGGTTTAAAAGGGGGTTCAAATTTTAAATGGCGAGCAATAAAATTTTAAAGTGTGAGTAAGAGATTTTTAACTTCGGTCTTATTCTGTACGTTAAAAGACTACAAAACTGATTTCAGAGTTTTTCCAAATTCATCCCCTAAGAGTGTTAAAATTGGTTCAAAGTTTGAGTATTTCAAGGCATTTTTAAAGTATGAGATTTTTAACTTTGGTTTTAGACTGTTTGTTCACAAACTAGAAAATGAACATCAACTTTTTTTTAAATTATCCCCTAAAAGAGGGTTCAAATTTTGTATTGAGAGAAATCATTTTCTAAGACGATAAAAAGTTCTACGCGGACGAAGTCGCGGGCAACAGCTAGTTATATATAAGGGTCTGACTGAAAATCAGCGTTGCAGTGTAGGTACTCAGTAGGTACTCACTGCAACAGTATGCGGAGTCTAGCCCCTTTTTGGCATCACAAAATGTAAATGCCTCGTACGATATTGTTTGAGTGTGTTTGTCTATTCCTAAGTCTAATTTGTACACTGTTCCTTTTGTATAAAATGTGATGTTGAATAAAGTTTTTCTATGTCTATGTCTATGTCAAAACGGAGACGCGGTAGACCTCGTTGGCGATGGCGGGATAACTTGGACTCCTTTTTAAAAGACTTGTTATTGTTATTGCTCAAGACCGCGATGAATGGAAGGGCAGGGGGGAGGCCTTTGCTCAGCAGTGGGACATAGCGGGCTCGATATAATATTATATAATAATATAATATTTAAAATCAAAAAGTGTAAGCGAAAAATTTTATCAGGCGGCCTGATGTTATTTATCCCTAAATCTTATCAAAAAAAATATGTTATTTTTTTACTGAATTACGAGTAGAACAATATAAGAGGGTGCCTCATTGATATTTAAAATTTTCGGTTTTCAAGAATCACCCTAGTCTCCATGCCTAAATTAAACAAGTCAAGGCGTGAGCGTGACTACTACTACTTTCAACTGCCTTTCGGCTGCTGCCCTATAATTTTCCGCCTGGCTCTTGCAGGTAACATGAGGGTGCTAGCACTGCTAGCGACAATGATGGTCCTAGCGGCGTGCGACGCGTATCGGGTGCTGCTGGTGTTCCCGCTCCCGAGCCGCAGCCACGTCAACCTGGGTGACGGCTACGTCAGGCACCTGCTGGCGGCTGGCCACCAGGTGAGCTGTAGTATAGGTAACATGAGGGTGTAGCACTGACGCTCCTAGCGGCGTGCGACGCGTATCGGGTGCTGCTGGTGTTCTCGCTCCCGAGCCGCAGCCACGTCAACCTGGGCGACGGCTACGTCAGCACCTGCTGGCGGCTGGCCACCAGGTGAGCTGTAGTATAGGTTACATGAGGGTGTAGCACTGACGCTCCTAGCGGCGTGCGACGCGTATCGGGTGCTGCTGGTGTTCCCGCTCCCGAGCCGCAGCCACGTCAACCTGGGCGACGGCTACGTCAGGCACCTGCTGGCGGCTGGCCAACAGGTGAGCTATAGTATAGGTAACATGAGGGTGTAGCACTGACGCTCCTAGCGGCGTGCGACGCGTATCGGGTGCTGCTGGTGTTCTCGCTCCCGAGCCGCAGCCACGTCAACCTGGGCGACGGCTACGTCAGGCACCTGCTGGCGGCTGGCCACCAGGCCGCTCTCGAGCCGCAGCCACGTCAACCTAGGCGACGGCTACGTCAGGCACCTGCTGGCGGCTGGCCACCAGGCCGCTCCCGAGCCGCAGCCACGTGAACAAAATCATAGGTGGCGGACTGGCGGTACAAGTGATAAGGAGGTAATAATAAAAATCGAAAAGCAGTACATAAAAAAGTAAATAAAAAAGTTCCCTAAAATTAACAATTCCACAGAAGATCTTTTAAATCGAATAAATATTTAATATTTTTCTAGGGTTCCGTACCCAAAGGGCAAAACGGGACCCTATTATGTACTGAGACTCCTCTGTACGTCCGTCTGTCACCAGGCTGTATCTCATGAACCGTGATAGTTGGACAGTTAAAATTTTCACAGATGATGTATTTCTGTTGCCGTTATGAACAAGATACACACTAAAAACAGAATAAAATAAATAATTAAGGGGCTCCCATACAACAAACGTGATTTTTTTGCCGTTTTTATAGATAATGGTACGGAGCCCTTCGTGGGCGAATCCGACTCGCACTTGGCCGGGTTTTTAAATGAAATATTTTTTTTTTTATGTTCTTTGCTTATCGGAAATCAGTCCGAAGACTATAAGTCGATGTGTGGATTAGTACAATCTGGCGTGTCGAGTGTGCTCTCCAGCGAGAGCATCTCCTCGTTTTTGAAGTCTGAGGCTACTCTCTATTTTGTAGCTCCAGGATGTTGTATCGTTTCAGTCGTCTTATGTGGTTCTGGACGGTCAGCTGTTGTGCCAGTTTATTGGGATGGTTGATTAGACGCTGCTTGTATTTTAAGGAAATGTCTCGGAGTTCTTCCTTCACTGTGCCTATTGATAGGTGTTCATGCAGTTCACTGTTAGTAATATACCATGGTACGTTCGCTATTGATCTCAGGATCTTATTCTGTAATCTTTGTATGATGTTAATGTTTGAATAGCGCTGCCCCACAATTGCACGCCATACCTACATCCATATCGGTTTTAGTACAACTATAAAGGACTTCTGATGGACTGTATAGCTGGAGTGATTATTTATAGGAAATATATTAAAACCAAGCCGACTCAATCTGTTTTCGACAGCAATATATTGACAACTGATAAAACAAAATAAAACATTCCAAAAGTATAAAAATAATAGACAAAAAAAGGTACAAAATAGGTTGCATCCGCAACATCCCACCCCCTAGTGTGCGAAAGCACACGAAGCTAGCCGGGCCAGCCAATAAGGAGCCCTACGCGTCTAGCCTGACCAACTTTTTGGAGGGCCGACGAAGAAGGCCTCCCTGTGTGGCTACGTCCACCACCCTGACTACGCCATCTCGGCCAGGGAAGGTTGCAGTGATGCGGCCTCTTGGCCAAGTTCCTCTTGGAAGATTTTCGTCCACGATGAGTACCAGGTCACCGATGTTTAAGTCGCGTTCCCTGTTTTCGCCTGTCTGTCGTGGTTGCATTGTAGGTAGAATCTCTTTCACCCAACGGTTCCAAAAATGGTCGGCTAACCTCAAGGCCTTCCTCCAGTCTGCTCTACGAAGAAGGTCTCGGTCGTCAAGGGTTGCAGGTAGGACTTGATTCGAGGATGTGCCAATTAGAAAGTGGAAAGGTGTCAGCGTCTCCTGGTCATCTTGACTCACAGAAACGTGACTTAGGGGCCGGGAGTTGACAATGGCCTCAGCTTCCATCAGGAGGGTCACGAGTACTTCTGCGTTAGGTGCCCTTTCGCGTAGGGTGGCGTTCAGTGCAACTTTGACGGTGCGAACTAGCCGTTCCCAGCATCCACCAAAGAAAGGAGCAGCGGGAGGAATAAAGCTCCAATTGATTCCTCGGCTGGCAGCAAAATCGTTGACATCTGTCTGATAAAACTCCCGTAATATTCGGTCACCACCAACAAAACAAGTTCCGTTGTCAGAGAATATTGTTTCGGGAGCACCTCTCCTTGCAATAAATCGACGTAAACTCATTATCGCTGAATCAGCCGTCAGGGAGTGCACAAGTTCCAAATGGACGGCTCTGGAAGTCAAGCAGGTAAATAGGGCTACGTATCGTTTTTCCTGTTTGCGTCCGATTGTGGAGTTAATCGGGCCAAAATAATCAAGTCCAGTGAAATTAAATGGGCGGCGATGGTGGGCAAGCCGCTGCGGAGGAAGGTTTCCAGTCATTGGATTCATCGGTTTTGACTTCCTGATCCGACAATACAAACATTTGCTGGCGACGCTTCGTATGGTGCTGCGCAAGGGAAGAAGCCAGTATCTCTGTCTCAGCTCATTGACGACCATCTCATTATTCGCATGTCCAGCCTTGCGATGGTAAAAGAGAACCAAAAGGCGCACGACTGGGTGATGACCATCTAACAGTATGGGCGATTTGACTTCGGTACCGACGTCTTCTACAGCCTCAATTCTGCCGACCAAACGTAGCAAATTGTCCGTTCCCATCTTGGGTGATAACTTTGCTAAGCGACTGCTCTTGGGCAATAACTCTCCTCGTTCAATCCGCAGAATTTCTTCTCCAAATGTCTCGGACTGTACTTTCTGCAGGACGTGCCTTTCTGCGGCTTGCATCAATTCCGCTGTCAGGGGTAATAGAGCGGTGGACGTAGGCGCGTTTGTACGTTGACGAACCCTAAAATCGGTGCTAGGATCAGTGTGATCAATGTGTCTAACGCGGTCCAAAAGTGAGCGAAATTTAGAAGCCGCCTGCAAAACGCGAGCAGTGGCGCGCAGTAAGCGCAACCAGTCACTAAAACGACTGAAATCCGCGGTGATAACCAGATGCCCAACCACAAGTGTAGGAGTATGCTTAAACTCTTCATGAACTGGAGGCTGGCCAGCTGGTTCCACAGGCCAATTTTCCGGAGAAGCCAGAAGAAATGAGGGGCCGGTGAACCATCGGTGGTTAGGGTTGATATGGAGAGGTTTGATTCGCGTGGCATCGTCCGCGACGTTCAAGTCAGTTGGGACCCATCTCCAGTCTTGAACGCATGAATTTTCAGTTATTTCGCCGATCCGATGGGCCACAAAGGGCTTGAACGTTCGTGCGTCACTTCTTAGCCAGCTAAGGACAGTTCTCGAATCTGTCCAAAAAAACGTCCGAATAGGCTTTTTCTTGTGAAATTCCTTGATGGTCATAGCAAGGCGTGAAGCTATTAAAGCACCCTGCAATTCTAGGCGTGGAATTGAAGTGGGCTTCAATGGCGATACTCTTGCTTTACTGGATATGAGAGCAAGCTTGACTGTACCGTCTGCGTACAAAAAAACGCCAATAAGCGACAGTCGCATAGGCAAGCTCGCTCGCATCCGCAAAAACGTGTAGCTCCCTGTGCTGAGGCTCGCCGTTTACCTTAGCGTACCAACGTGGAACTCTAATATTAGATATATCTGACAGTTCTTTAAACCATTCGTTCCACCTTAATACCTGTGAAGGTGGAAAAACCGTGTCCCAGTCAATGTTGGATCTCCATGCCTCCTGAAGGAGTATACGGCCCTTGACCACTATAGGGCCAAGCAATCCTAGTGGGTCGTACACTTTCATGAGGTGGGACAAAACTTTACGCTTAGTAAAAACACCATGTAACTTGAGCCCTTCTAAACCAGTCCTAAAACCAATGGTATCCGATATAGGATCCCAAGAGACACCTAAGGCTCTGACGTTAGTTGATTCACTACCAAGAGACACTTCAGTAGGCTGTGCAGCGTGCAATTCAGTTGGAACAAGACGCAACGCTTCCTGGCTGTTAGAAATCCAACTACACATTTCAAAACAGGCGTTACGGTGGATAGTCACCACATCGGATGCCAGCTGCGCAGCTTCAGTTACCTCATCAAGACTGTCCAAAAAATCATCCATATAGGAACTGTGAATGCTTGCATTGGCTGCGTTGGGATACAAATCCTGATGTGACATTGCATTTTTATTTTTGATATACAGCGCAGTAAATGGACTGGATGACGCCCCGAAAACAACAGCTGTCATTCGATACTCTTTTATGGGAGTTGTGTTCTTTGACCTAACGTCGCGCCATAAAAAACGTAATGCGTCCCTATCTTGATCACGGATCCGTATTTGGGGAAACATCTCCTTAATATCCGCTGTCATTGCGACAGCGCCCTCTCTAAAACGCCAAAGTATGCCTAATAAGTTTTCTAAGAGATCTGGTCCTTGAAGAAGCAACGAATTTAAGGAAACGCCTTGATTCATTGCGGCTGCATCATGGACGACACGGAGTTTACGCTTTTGTGGGTGATACACCCCAAAATGAGGCAAATACCACCTTATTTCGGTATTGGTTTCACTTTGAGTTGTATCAGAAGATTCAGAAGTCGTTTTTAAGTTTATTTTATCCATGTCTGTGGTTGACATGTAGTCATGACATTTTGGTTGCACTTTATTCGGACTGACTGTACCATATTGAATGTAACCTGACGAAGTGTTATTTTTATTTGGACATTCCACTAAATTGTGTTTACTGTTGATAACATTGGTACCGTTCCTATTACTGACAGAATGACCATAATAAGTGACAGGATCACATTCTTCAGCATAACCTTTGGCAATCATATTGTCAATAAACCTTTTGTACGCTTCAGCAAAATCGGACTCTCGAAACATACGTCTTTCTAAACTTAAGAAGCGAGATAGGGCTTGCGGATAACTGTCGGGAACGCACTGAATATTATCCCGCCATGGAAGTCCTACCTCATACCTACCAGTTGGCAAACGTGTGGTAGTATTGTGTAAGATCTCAACAGCTCGAGCATCCAGTTTACTATGAAGTTTCTCATGTTTGGTAATACCCAGTGAGTCCAATTTGTACTGCTCCTTTATTAGCAGTTCTAAACGTTCATGTTCAGTAAGCTCAATACGGTCTAGGTGACAGTGGTTGACAAACTCAACCGGTTTCGTTTTACTAGAAGCCACTCCATACAATGTCCAACCAAGCCAGGTGTGACAAGCTACCGGCTCATTACGACTACCAGCGCGGATATCACGAGATATTGACAGATGCCAGTGCTCGGCACCAATCAGCACGGTTGGCATAGCGTCAGTGTACGTCAAATAATCGGTTAAATCACTCAAATAATCGTAAGACTGTGCGGTGTGTTTGGACAATGTTTGCGTGCTCAAGCTGAGTAAGGGCATGGCCCTGGCACGATTGACTAAAAACCTGTCAGATTCGTGTTTACCCTGTATGTAAAAGTCCACATAAGAAATCTTAGTAGTTTTGTGTAAGCCACCTACAGCATTGACAGTAATAACCTCCTCTGGCCCTGACACCCCGATACGGGCAGCCACTTTAGAATCAATTAACGACGCTGTACTGCCATCGTCTAGGAGTGCGAAGGTTTCGTAACTGCCAGCTGGTCCAGACACAATAACTGGTACCACTTTTAATAATGCGCTGTGTGGTTGTGTTTTGGTTGTCGTTCCAACATGTTGACTTAAAATACCTGTATTAGAAACCATGACGTTTTCTTTTGACAACTCCTGTGTAGTCTTGGAACAGCACGGCGTGTGTTTGGCATCCCTTTCAGACAAATTCGCATACCCAATATTATTGAACGCAGTACACTCAGTTTTGTTTAGCGGTGCCGTACACCCCGTATTGTTCATATTGTTTAGTTCTGTTTCACACTCATGGTTGAGCGCAGCTGTACACACTGTATTATGGAACGCCTGTGTATGGTGTGTTTGCGGTGATGTAAATGTATCCTGCCTGCCGTGTAAAAGTGGATGGTGTCGGAAAGTACAACCGTCGACACCACAAGGGTTCACTTTACATAACTTCCACTGATGTGATTTACTCTTTAGACATTTGTAGCATATTTTGTGTTCACGCAACCAACACCACCTGTTTTCAACTGATAACCTTGTGAATTCGGAACAGTTTTTTATATCATGGCACTTTTTACAATAAATGCATTCGGTTTTGTCACCTGTTTTAATATTGTCATGTGTCACAGCGTGAATATTTTCACGTTTGAATTGTTTATTGACAGGCACAATGATGTTTTGTTGTGTAGCAATAAAACCTATTTCAGGAGATAATGCGAATTTAATATAACGCTCGTGTTCACGAGTTAGAAAATCAGATAAAAGTTCTAACTTTGACATGAGAGGGTTTGACATTTCTGACGCATAGTCAGACCACCTCATCTTCATTAAAGGGTTAAATTTGCCCAAAATACTATGAAATAGCTCAGGTGAATGTAAATATTCTCGTAGACCGAGTAATTTCATAGTAGAAAGGCTGTTTCGTACCTTGTTGGCAAAAATACCAATCTCCTTAAGCTCGGCGCCAAGCCGCGGCAGCGTTTTCAACACTTGTACCTCACCAAAGACGACCATTTCCGGGCACGCAAATGTTCGCTCGAGTGCGTGCATGATCTCCTCGGGGGCAGCTGCCGTGTGGAGCAGCGAAGCGACCGCCTCACGCGCGGGTCCGCGAAGCGCGTTCTGTAAACGCGCAACGTTCTCTGCGGGGGAATGAGAAGACTCAGTACTACTAAATTGACGTTTAAATTGTAGCCATTGGGAACCATTCCCGAAGAATGTAGGGAGTTCTATGTTGGCTCTACGACCTGAAGCCAAAGCTTTTGCTGCAGCTGCAGTGTCAGCAATCGCTTTGAGTATAATTCCATCGTTTCCTGTATTGCGATGCAATTCGACAGTTGGCTCATTCGTCATGCGTAGGCAGCTACCCTGGTTTATATCGCGAACCCAAGATGCCGTCCGGGAATGAACATTACTGGCCGACTTTGCGGAACGTTCTTCGGCTTCTTGAGCGGCCAGAGCAGCTTCCATTTCTAATTGTTCTACTTGTTTTACCTGCTCAAGTAGTTTTCTTTGTCGAGCAATCTCAATTTCTTGCTCACGAATCATCAATTCTTGCTCTCGCTCCATACTTCTGCGGGCCAACTCGGCCTCCGCAGAAAGCCTCCGTGCTTTTATAGTAGCTGATGACCGCGAAGACCCTGATACGTGCGACCTGCAACTAGGAGAAACGTCAAAATGTTCGGCTGCAACAGCGGAGCCGCAGCCGCCGGTGGTGGTAGTTGCGGGACACGCGCGAACAATATCGAGAGCTGCGGGTGTTTCTGTGGCATCAGTCTTCGTGAGGCCCTGACTTTTGGACCGACCGACCCCACCCACAGCGGGTGCACCTGGTTCTGAACGTGTCGCCTTACGACTTTTAGCCGGCGTTGCCAGCTGCTTGGTTCTACTTCGCATATTCATTATAAGACGGGAGAAGGATCAAATATAAAGGACTTCTGATGGACTGTATAGCTGGAGTGATTATTTATAGGAAATATATTAAAACCAAGCCGACTCAATCTGTTTTCGACAGCAATATATTGACAACTGATAAAACAAAATAAAACATTCCAAAAGTATAAAAATAATAGACAAAAAAAGGTACAAAATAGGTTGCATCCGCAACAACAACCTTATAGATTAGTAGTTTGTTGTCCATTGACAATCTAGCATTTCTTCCCAACATCCAGTATAGGTTTTTGTGTTTGAATCCGATTTCGTCCCTTTTGTTCTTTATATGGTTTTTCCAGGTCATGCGTCGATTGAGGTGCATTCCCAAGTATCTTACGCAGTTACTGTGTGGTAGTGTGTTATCTCCGAGTTTAACCGACGGGCAGTTTCCCTGGCGAAGGGTAAACGTTACTTGGGTGGATTTTGCGGCACTAGCTTTAATTTTCCATTTTTCAAGCCAGTTGTGAACCTCCTGCAGGCCAATTTGTAGTGCGTCAGATGCTTTTTTGGGGTCGTTATGTCTTGCCAGTACTGCAGTATCGTCGGCAAAGGTCGCGGTAGTGACGCCTGGAGGGCACGGTAAGTCTGCTGTATATATAGTGTAAAGAGCAGGTCCCAAAACTGAAATGAAATAATATGTCATTGAATTATTTCTGTTTACTCACTTAAATATTACAGTTTTTACAGCCCTATGCATCTGTGAAGATATCTTTTGTTAGTAAGACATAAAAGGCATTGTATTTAGGTTGAAATTCGCTCAATTGTATTTATCAATCTTACTATTACATTTATCACCTTTAAATACTGTTTATTCCGGGTCTAACGCGATATTTATTTACCTTTAATTCTGACGTTTCGACACGGGTTGCATTGCACCGGTCATGGTCGCAGATAACCCGGAAAATACAGTATTTAAATATGTGTACAAAGCGCGAGAGTTTAAAGTGTTAGGTATATGTATCACCTTTTAAAATAAAAATGTTAATTTTACAAGTTAATGCTCTTTACTCCGCCTTGACTTTGCCTTGACTTTGGTCTTAAGAGGCTGACAAGAGCAAGACCAAATTTGTTGAAATTGATATTATTTAAGCAGTTGTATAAGAAAAACTAATTGTTCTAGCACATCATAAAAATATAAGTTAATATTCATCATATTTCCAAGACCGTAGATGGACTCGAAAAATAATTGAACGAAATCGGCTCGATAGAAAATAATTGCAAAGATTATGGTCTTAAAATCATCTTAAACGGTTCTATGTCCTTATTTTTTTGACGTATGGGTGTGCAATTAAAAACATGAAGTCCACATATTCATACCTAAACCGTTGACGAGCCATATTTCACAAATAATCCACACTTTTTTTTTATTTCAATATTTATTCATTATTTTCGTCTAAAACCTGGCCGCTCAAGTAACACTCGCTCTCGTTTACTCCGATAAAAATAGACAGTGTGCGCGTTTTTGGTGTTGACAGCTCCTTAAGCGACCTGCGACCAGCGTTTTATCTGTTCATTGCGCGGTCGAGACGCGCAACGCACTGTGGTTAGTTGGGATCACGCGCAATGAACAGATAAAACGCTGGTCGCAGGTCGCTTAAGACCAAAGTCGTGGCCAGGGGGTAAAGCTGCCGGACGGATTATAATAGCAAGGGAGCGAGAAATAAAGACGCGCATCCTATTGTAAATGTTCACGGGTTGAACATAAACTGTATATTTTCAGGTAACTTACATAACTCCAGCCCCTATGAAAAGTCCACCTAAGAGTTTGCGGCAAATCGACGTATCAACAAATTTCGCTCTTTTTCCAGCAAGTAAGTTTTTAAATGACAGAACACCTTTGTAGTTTCTGGGATCGTCCTAATACAACGCGACTACGCTATTATCGCAGGTTCGCGCGAACGCGCGATCAAACATATTGGACGCGAAGAGGTGTAGGTACTAATACTACTTACTAATTGACAGTCGCGCGATCATTTAGGACACCTATTCAAGTCCAATATGTTTGATCGCGCGTTGCGATTATCGCGTAGTCGCGTTGTATTAGGACGATCCTTCCAGCTGAATTGACTGCACCTAATATTATTACTATAAATCATTTATTTCAGATATAAATCCATACAATTTGATAGGGAAAATGGGGTAATGGGAGTCAGTGGATAATGGTGGTCACTCTACTAGTAGGGTCATTTCGCCGGTTGGCGACCACCTAATTTCATGTGCCGGTTAGCGACCACTTAGCTGACTTGGTGAACTGAAAGAATATTTTCTCGTTTTTTTTGTGAATTCCTATTCCATAACTACAAACAATAAGGCATACGGCTGACTGTTTCAATAGGCTCTGTAGAGTTGATGTTATCTTCAATTGAAAAAACCATGTTCTTCAAGTGGTCGCTAACCGAAGGTGGTCGCGTAACCGGCGAAATGACCCTACCTACCAAAACTACAACCACTAGAGACGCGAAATGGCCTCCCTACCCTACCCCGCTGTGCGCCCTTCACAATCGTTGCCAGCCGCCCGCGCTACGTTTTCCATTCTCCTTCTCTACTTAAAATCTCAGCAAAAGTAGGGACTGGGTTTCCATACTCACTTCACTATTGTTTACATTCATTAAATTTTTTTCGTTCTCTACAAGCCGCAAACATATATGGCTTGAATTATATTACCTAACGTTTTTTTGTAGTCCCTGGGCGACCGAGCTCTGCTCGGGTGAAAATGGAGAAAATACGGATATAACGAATTTTCCCGGACATGAGACCTATCTAAATCGATTTCTCGCCCCCGTAAACCCCTGTATTCCAAACTCATCGAAATCGTTAGAGCCGTTTCCGAGAACGTGATTGCAAATATATATACTTAATATACAAATATTGCTCGAATAGGAATTTGCTAAGAAAAGGGTTAACCCAACTTCTTTCCAGACGACTTCCTAGACCTAGACAAGCTGATGAAGAAAGAGATCCCCAGCATGGACACAGAGGCGGTGCTGCAGCTAATGTTCACCATCACCAACGGCACCCTGTTCAAGGACGACGTTCGCCGGTTGCTCCAAGACCCGAAGGAAGAGTTTGACGTCGTCATAGCCGAGTGGATGTTCAGCGAGGTGTACAGTGGGTAAGCAATTTTCTTCTTACAAGATGCTTGCTACGCTTTTAGGCATATATTAAAAGCGAAAACATATCGAAATATCAGGAAACGCTTAATTAAGACCTACATCTGGAGCATAGCGTTGTACGGAAGCGAGACGTGGACTCTGACCCAGCGTGATAGAGAGAGACTGAACGCATTCGAAATGTGGGCATGGAGAAGGATGGAAGGTATTAGTTGGACAGAAAGAAGAATAGAAATTTGATAGGAGAATGGAGATGTCTACTAAAACTATTGAAAACAGAAGGGGAGATATGTTGGGGCACCTGATATGACATGACAATTCCATAAAGACGAATTGAAGGAAATATAGAAGTAGGAGAGGCAGGGGAAGACCAAGACGTGCGTTTATGGATCAAGCTAAAGAGAAAGTTAATGTAAGGTCGTATCAAGAGCTCAAAACAGTGGCAGAGAGAAGAACAGAAAGGCGATTACTCCACCGACAAGAGCCCAGCTCTTAAGTTTATGATGACGAAGCATTTAATATTAGGCACTCGTATGTCAATCATAGTATGTACTATGTAGGTAAGTTGTACTCATTTTTCAGTCACCTATCGGAATCCGATTGAACTGAAACTTGGCACACTTAATGTAAATTTGGTGACACACAACATTGTGGCACCACCAAGCTGATCGGTTATGGAGACAGAAGGTAGCCATGTTATAGCAACTCCTAAACTACACTAAGCTAAACCCGTGTTAAGGCTCATTGGTAACCTCTCAACGAGTAGTCGATAAATGTGCAAAAAAGTACAGTCAGCAGAAAAAGCTTGTACAGTCGCCATCACATACATCGGATCAAACAAGCAGCTCACAAACAGCGGAACACACCTCTATTTTTAAGGCATTTGGGTGCATGTGCCGATATTTTTGAACCCCTATAGTGTACCTATGTATGTGATGGCGACTGTACCAATATGTTTCCTTCCAGGCTTGCAGCGGTCTTTGGTTGTCCTCTAATCTGGTCGTCTTCTATGGAGCCCCATGCCTTAGTGCTGTCACTCGTTGGAGAGGATCCCAACCCTGCATACGTCACTGACTACAGCTCAACCAGAACTGTGCCTTTCAATTTCCAAGACCGCGTGGGAGGCCTTTGGACCTTTTTGTCTACTAAATATCATAAATGGTGAGTGTAAATTGTGCACGGTGCAACAAGGTCGGTAAGTATTTTTACGAACGTAAGGCAAACATAACCCCGATAAAGATCCGTTAGACAAGGCTCCAAAATTGTTTAACATACTACCTGAGGATTGGCAAAATGCAACATTAAACAATTTCAAACGAAAGCTTTTTAACTTTTTATCTGACAAGTATTATTATAGTGTTAATGATAATAGCTTGCCTAAATAAATAAATAATTACTGCCACTATATATGACATCGACATCTTAACATCGACAACTGTATATTATCTTTACCTGTGATGACGAAATAAACGTATTTAAAGTCAAAAAAACGTCCTGACTTACTAAAATCTAACATTTGGTCTATCTGTATAAAATCGGGGTCCGGGTCTATAAGTACTATTAGCCTAAGAACGAGACTAGTCGATTATAAAGACTGCTAATTTTGATACAGTGTCGCATTTTTTTAAAAGAATGAGCCTAGAGTAGCTTTGTCTCACTACTTATTTATTTATAGAGATGACTCAGTACTAATAATTTCGGATGGCAAAAAGACCTCTCCTTAGATAATAGCGGCGGCATCTATGAACTTAATGAAAAAGCCCTTAATGGATGGCTCCAATAAGCAGTAAATAATGTTCAAGGTCAGCTATACTCAACTTGCGGCCCGCCAAGTTTTGCGAGTGGCCCCCTCCGCCACCCACCATGTGATCCTAGTATAAAAACCCCATAAATGTATTTGTGGCCCGGGGCTCATTAGCTAAAATGTCTGCGGCCCTTGTAGAAAAAAGGTAGAGTATATACCTACTAGAACAGACGTTCTAGGTTATCATCACAACAAGAGGCCTTGCTATACGAGAAGGCGTATCTTCAGCAGCTCTCCTACCAAGTACCTACATACAACGCGTCGCTAATTCTAGGCAACATTATGTTCTAGGTTATCATCACAACAAGAGGCCTTGCTATACGAGAAGGCGTCTCTTCAGCAGCCACGATCAGGGGTCGTCAACGGCTCTCCTACCAAGTACCTACATACAACGCGTCGCTAATTCTAGGCAACATTATGTTCTAGGTTATCATCGCAACAAGAGGCCTTGCTATACGAGAAGGCGTCTCTTCAGCAGCCACGATCAGGGGTCGTCAACGGTTCTCCTACCAATTACCTACATACAACGCGTCGCTAATTATAGGCAACATTATGTTCTAGGTTATCATCACAACAAGAGGCCTCGCTATACGAGAAGGCGTTTTCTTCAGCAGCCGCGGTCAAGGGTCGTGAACTGCCCTCCTACTACGAGGCCAAATACAACGCGTCGCTGATGCTGGGCAACTCGCACGTGTCTGCTGGGAGTGCGGTCAGTCTGCCACCGAGCTATGTGCCCATCGCCGGGTACCACATCGAGGAGACTGTCAAACCTTTACCAAAGGTTAGTTGGCAGAGGTAGAGCACAGACGATAACACCACTATACTTGTATATTGCGATCTGTTAGAATGATCTTTTGACAGTTATGAATTGACCCTTATATATATGAAGCCAAGTGTGTTGCCAGTGATGACATATGGCACGGAAAAGTGGTCGCTTACTATGGGCCTCATAAGAAGGCTCAAAGTCACTCAAAGGGCAATGGAGAAGACTATTCTGGGAGATTCTCTGCGCGATCGCATCAGAAATGAGGCTATCCGCAGCAAAACCAAGGTAACCGATATAGCCCTCCGAATTGCTAAACTTAAGCGGCAGTGGGCGGGGCATATTGCACGTAGTACCGATGGCCGTTGGGGTGGAAAGGTTCTCGAGTGGCGACCACGTACCGGAAGGCACGGCGTGGGTAGGCCCCTCGCAAGGTGGACTGATGACCTGGGTAAAGGTTGCGGGAGTCCACTGGATGCGGGTGGCGCAGGACCGGCCATTGTGGCACTCTTTGGGGGAGGCCTATGTCCAGCAGTGGACGTCTTTCGGCTGATATGATGATGATGATGATGATGATATATGAAGCTAAGACCTATCGTTTAACGGTAGCCTTAGCTTAATACATAGAAGGGTCAATTCATAACTGTCAAAAGATCATTCTTACAGATCGCAGACTATACTTATACTGCTCTGTCTCTACGTATGTGGTGCTGTGTTCCTGTTGGCGAGTAAGCTCACCAGAGCTCCCGAGGGTGCACTGGGTTGGAAGCAAGGTCCGGTAAACCCCTTTTCAGCCTTAAGCCTTTCGATTTGGTAACCTAACCTATAAGTTAGGTTACCAAATAAAAGCCCTATCCTCTACGTTTTTTTTTTTTTAATACAACGACGGTGGCAAACAAGCTTAGTTTGCCACCGTCGTTGTTGTATAAGTCGTCGTCGTTGTTAAGCGTTTTACTCTTTGAGTACGGATCCCTAAAAACCGTAGACAATTAATCTGTGATGCCAGTGGTGTCTGGTGCCTGTATGCAAGCCACAGCGAATGCGACTTCTTTGATTCAGGTTGCAGTATACCTACCTAGAGCCAACACCACTTGACAACCTTTAATTTGTCTATTTAATAGTTAAAGTCTGACTTTTTCATAAATTTCTAATATTGAAGTACAAAATGGGTAGGCCCCCCACACATTGGAACTCTTTGGGGGAGGCCTATGTCCAGCAGTGGACGTCTTTCGGCTGATATGATGATGATGATGAACTAGAAAATTCCAGGATCTCCAAACTATAATGGACAACGCTAAACACGGCGTGATCTACTTCAGCATGGGCTCCGTACTGAGCAGCAAAACCATGTCGGCGGAACTAAAGTTGGGCCTCCTGAACATGTTCGGGCAGATGAAGCAAACGGTCATATGGAAACTAGAGGAGGCTCCGGAGAAACTGCCGAAGAACGTCCATTTAATCGGCTTTGCTCCACAGCAGAGTATTCTAAGTAAGGTTACGACATTTTTTACAAGCTTTTTTGCAAGCTTTTATTTAGCTCACCCCGTTTGTTTTATTTTTCTTTATTCTTTATTCAAATATTATTGGGTCTTTATTTTATTGGGTCAAATTTAGTAATTGAAATTTGACCTACTTTCCGTTTTCCGATTGAGCTGAGATTTTGCATGCATATGTATATCGCATGACAATGCAATATTATTATGACATGGAGCTGATCTGATGCTAGAGCTGGAAGGTGGCCATAGGAACTCCGCAATAAAACGACAGAACCCCATCGAGTTTGGGCTCTTTTGAATAGTCTCAATGAGTAGTTGATGATTGTATGCAGAAATGTACCAAAAATGAAACTTTTGACCGAAACTTGTTTTACGGATATCGATGGTAATACAATCTCTTGCGTGTCCGATACATCAATCTACGTCATATCTGATTAAAAGTGGCAATTGCTAAGATTATAATAAATACATCTTACAAAAAGTGCATGCCGGCCGCCCGGATCGAACTCATCAGCTTCATTGATTCTATAATAAGCCAGACCAACGAGCCACAGAATTTTCAAATACATTGATGGTGTGTTACCTCCAGCACCCTATTAGCCTTCAATCAGTGTGGAGAGAGTTTTGTCGCTGGTCTTTTTCCGCCATTTTGGCGCCCATTGACATCTGGCGCCTAGAGCGGCCGCTCCCTCCCTTGGGCCGACCCTGGTTGTCTCCATGGTAACGAAACGCGAAACTGTAATACCTGTATTATTATTTTGTTTGTGGGCCTTAATATGCCGCTTCGACCAGCAAGTGATCTATTGTGTCAGCCCTTGTTTTAGAGTTCACCGTTAAGTCCCGTTGCCTCCAAGAAAATCCAGATTCTTTGGGCGGTGATATGTTGTACTTCTTGTGGGTGCATTATGTGCCGCCCTAGGTAGGTACTTCTTTTATGCATGAGTGGTCCGCAGGAGCAGAGAATGTGCATTGCAGTCTCCTCTGTCTCCTGGCAGAACCTGCAAGTTGTGTCCTGCTTCATACCCATTTGAAACAGGTGTTTGTTCAATTTGCAATGTCCTGTCAGGATTCTTGTCACTGCGCAGGTTTTGTGCCTTTTGAATTGTAATAACTCTTTAGACAGCTTACTAATACCTGTAACTGTAAAAATATCTAGAATACCGAGTGAAAGCATCATTAAGTTCATACTGACGATATTTTGCAGACCACCCGAACTGCGCCCTCTTCATCACCCACGGCGGCCTGCTGTCCAACACCGAAGCCCTCCATTTCGGCGTGCCCATCATCGGGATCCCGGTCTTCGCAGACCAGTTCCTCAATATCGACAGGGCAGTGCAGAAGGGCTACGCGAAGAGAGTGGACTTGGACCACAACATTCCGAACACATTGAAACTGGCTATTGAAGATATCCTTGGAAACCCACGGTGAGTAGGTCTACTCCTGAGGATACAGTGTGTTGGAATGGGGGTGAGGGACCTGCATTTGTATGTATGTATAAATTCAATAAAAAGAAATATAAGTAGGTAGGTACCTATTATAAACTAGCTTTTGCCCGCGACTTCGTCTGCGCGGAACTCGTTTATATCGTAACTTTCTCCACCCTTTTCACCCCCTTAGGTGATGAATTTCCAGATAAAAACTATCTTTAGTAAGGACTCTTTGGGAAGGCCCCGGAATTCAAAGTATTTCTATACCAAATTTCATCTCAATCGGTTCAGCGGTTTAAGCATGAAAAGGTAACAGACAGACAGAGTTACTTTCGCATTTGTAATATTACTATGGATTGTATGAAGGAAAGGGTATAGATGCATGTAGGCTTTTTTTCAGTATTATTTTGCATATTTTCATATCACACGGCCGTAAGGACCTTTTCTACTAAACCGTTGGATTAAATTAACTGACTTGTAATTTAAACATTTTATATTAAAAATAAAAATACTTCAACAAAATGTTACATCTAATAGTTTTCAAAATAGCCATAACAAAACGTCTTTTTTACCCCGTTTTAGAAAACATCTTCAAAACTAAGGTCGCCATAAGGTACCTTTACCCTTGGAACGTCACATACATATATTTACTTATGTAATGTTCATATTCCCCAGGACTCCCCATTACCGCTATACCGTAAATGGGTTCAATCCAAATTTTCACCCCCTATTTCACCTCCTTAGAGAATGATTTTCGGGATAAAAACTATCCGTTGTCATTCTCCAGGACTCAAACTATCTCTATACCGAATTTCATCTAAATGGGCTACATCCAAATTTTCACCCCCATTTCACCCTCTTAGGGGATGATTTCTGGAATAGAAACTATTATATGTCCTTTTCTAGGACTCAAACTATCTTTCAACCAAATTTTATCAAAGTGTGTCACAAACAAATTTCCACCCCCAATTACACCCCCTTAGGGGATGATTTTCGGGATAAAAACTATCCTATGTCCTTCCTTAACTATCGTTATACCGTAAGTGGGTTCAATCCAAATGTTCATCCACCATTTCTCACCCCCTTAGGGGATGATTTCCTCCTTTTATGTGTTCCGGAATAAAAAATATTCTATGTTCTTTCCTAGGACTCTACCTCTCTCTATACCAAATTTCATCTAAATGGGTTCTATTCAAATCTTCAACCCTCATTTCACCACCTCAGGAAATGATTTTTCTGTTTTATCCAAATTTTCACCTCCTATTTTATCCTTGAGGGGATGACTTTCGGGATTAAAACAATCCGTTGTCATACTCCGGGACTCAAACTATCTTTATACCAAATTTCATCAAAATGGGTCACAACCAAATTTTCACCCCCAATTACACCCCCTTATGGGATGATTTTCAGGCGTAAACTATCCTATGTCCTTCCCTAAGACTCCAACTCGCTATACCGTAAATGGGTTCCATCCAAATTTTCATACCCCATTTCACCCCCTTAGGAGATGATTTCTGGACTAAAAATGATATTAAGTCCTTCCCCAGGACTCTGAACTATTTCCATACCAAATTTCATCTAAATCGGTTCTATCCAAATTTTCACCCCTCATTTCACCCCCTCAGGAGGATTTAGGATAAAAACTATGCATTGTCCTTCCCTGGGACTCCTTTTATCTCTATACCAAATTTAAACTAAATGGGATTTATCCACATTGACATCCCTATTTCATACCCTTGGGGGATGATTTTCGGGATTCAAACTATCCATTGTCATTCTCCGGGACTCAAACTATATCTATACCAAATTTGATCTAAACGGAGTCATACAAAATTTCACCCCCCATTCCACCCCCTCAGGGAAAGATTTCCGGAATAAAAACTATCCAATGTCCTTCTTCAGAACTTAAACTACCTCTAAACCAAATTTCATCAAAATGGGTTACATCCAATTTTTCACCCCCACATTTTACCCCCTAAAGGGAAGATTTTCGGGATGAAACCTATCCTTTAACCTTCTCCGGGACTCAAACTAATCATATACCAAATTTTATCCAAATCGGTGCAGCGGTTTAAGTAGCTCCATACAAATTTCCACCCCCCATTTCATCCCCTTAGGGGTTGATTTCCAGGATAAAAACTACCCTAAGTCCTTCCCCAAGACTCAAACTATCTCTATACCAAATTTCATTATAATCGGTTCAGCCGTTTTCACGTGATGCGCGGTCACATAAACAGACAAACAGATAAACAGATAAACAGATAAACAGACAAACAGACAAACAGATAAACAGACAAACAGACAAAAATTCTAAAAACTGTTGGAACGTGTTCTGTTATCGATTCTAAGTATCCCTAGCCAATTTTTTTTCGAATATCTTCCATGTACAGACTTTCGATCCTCTTCAGCTTTATTATATGTATATAGATGCGAAATTATAACTCTGTCTGTCCATCTGTTACCTTTTTGCAAACATTTCGTTACAACTCGACAAAGTCGCGATCGCCGGCGAGCGGCCACGATTCAACCCACACTACGATGTTTACCTGTGTGCGTGCGGTTCGGTAGAGTAGGGTAGTGGGTAAAAACTCACGGGTAAACACCGGGTATTATAAAGTACTGATAATATAATCTACCCGTATTTACCCGTTTCTTCCCAAAAAGGTGGGTATAAACTCTTTGTAAAGCGTTTTTTGCAAAAAAGTTATATAGGAATTATAGGAATGTGTGAAACGTTGTAGTTGATGATGGTATGCAGAAAAGTACAGTCGGCAATAAAAGCTTGTACCAAAAATTAAATTTTTGACAAAACTTGTTCTTTGTCAGGTATCGTGAAGTAATGAAGGAGCTTTCCTTCGTGTACCACCACCGACCGGTGCCGCCGGGCGCGGCGCTGGCGCACTGGGTGGAGCACGTGGTGCGCACGCGCGGCGCTCCGCATCTCCGCTCCCCGGCGCTCATGCTGCCCTGGTACCGGAAGATGTATCTCGACCTGTTCGGACTGATTTCGGTAGGGGTTTTATTAAGTTTCCTTGTTCTGCAACGAGTTTTGTCCAAAAGGATTGATGACAATAAAAAGAATAGGTAATGTTTTTATGTTGTTTTTTTGAAGACCTTTATTTAGCCTATTGTGTAGTGACCTGCCTACGAAAGTGAAGGAAATTCAAATTCTGGTAAGGGCAAATATCTGTGTGATGAACATGAAAATCTGTTACGAAGCCATGGACGTTTTCTACGTATAAATTATAAACTTCTTAAATATAAGGTATAGCCAAGCAAATAAAATAACAGAAATATGCATAAAATGACAGTACCTACCATTCAGGTTAACGTAATATTTTAGGGGGGGGGGGGGGGGGGGGGGGGGGGGGTTGAACTTGCACAGAAAACACACTTTTTTTTTTAACTACGGTGGCAAACAAGCTTACGGCCTGCCTGGTGTTAAGCTGGTACCGTCGCCTATGGACACCGTTTGCGTTGCCGACCCTTTATTCACTTGAGGATTCGCTGTGTTGGCAGATAGTGACATGCAGGTCCCTCACTCCCAACACAGCGCACCCTAGGGAGCTCTGGCGACCTTACTCACCACCAGGAACACAACACCACATGCTTCATAGCATGCAGTAATATAGCAACACTACAAAGGGCTTGTGCACCAATCACGCGAGGTTTTTTTGGCTACTTTTTGACCCCCCCTCCCCCTTGGTGATATTTGGTGAGGTTCTTGGCTACCCCCCTCCCTCCCCCCACATAACCTCACGTACATTTTTTTCATTCGACCTAATTGTAAGATAAATACTAGTAGTATTGTACATAGTAAATCTTGTTTATTTTTCTATCTTAGTAAGATAGACTCGCTATTTTGAAGTGCTAAGTAAAGATTTATGTTTAACGAACCCGAGAAAAAGTATCTACTCGTTTGGTAGATATTTTTTCTTAGTTTCGTTCACTGTAGAAAAATACACGTGAGGTCTCCTTATACCCCCCTCCCCCAACGTGATTTTTCGTGATTTTTTCGTGACCCCCCCCCCCCTCTATCTAACCTCGCGTGATTTGTGCACGAGCCCAAAGCAGTGGTGCTATTATGGCTGCGGTCTTCTGTAAGGTCGAGGTACTTCCCCAGTTGGGCTGCTCCACATACGAGCGAGATGACATTCCACTGTGCCCTACCTGTCTTAAAAAAAAGGAATATTCTGAAAACTGCATTTGTCTCCAACTGTTATTTTTTGATATGAAATATAAGTGTAGCTGGAATATTAGGTTTTAAACATAAAATCCTTCATAACTATCTGAAATTCGGTATACTGACGCTGTATTCGATAATTAATAACAAACTCGCATATAAGGTACCGAATCGTTGTATTCAGCGAGAGGCGCGTCCTCACCGGCTGTTTGTGACAGGCCGCTGCCGCACCAACGCCGGTGAGCGCGCTCCTCTGCGCAGGCTCGTTCACAAGTAGGTACAATGTACATTTTAATCACATAGATATATTTGGCTTTAGTATTAGTTCATACAAAAAACAAATAACAGATGTACTCAAAAACAATACAAACTAACTGAAACACTTTGATGTTGTTTAAGCACTTAGTTTAACCATATTAACTTACATACTCAATTATCGTTCTTAATGTCACCGGGCATGTGTTTTTATTTTATTATTTTTCTTTCTCTTTTTATATTTTGTTAGTATTTAACCCCCCGGATTCACAACACTTCAGGGGCTGCACTCCTGACTTACTCCGCATGATGATGTAATATAAAATAAGTAATAAGTGGTGAACGGTGTTGGCCACACATATTGTATTTATTTATCTGTAGAATGTGTGGCGAGGAGGATGAGACTATGGAACACTTATTGTGTGAATGTCATGCCCTTGCCAGACAAAGAATGAACTACTTTGGTAACGGTTACCCGCAACCAAAGGAATTCAAGATGCTCCCGGTGAACTGCATCATCCGCTTTGTGGAAATGATGGAGCAAGCCTGGGAGCAGGTATAAAGGAGAGGGCAAATGCACAAAAGATCCCACTGGGTCGAAGTGCATCCGAAAGGGCCCTCACCTAGATAAGATAGATAAGATATAAGATAAGCTGTGGAAGTTCACCAAAGGACAAAAAGAGGCTAAAGCCTTGATCAAAGGGTTCAATAATATATAAGCTGTCTAAAGAGCTATTACAACTCAAAAGGCACAAAACCTGCGCAGTGACGAGAATCCTGACAGGACCTTCCAAATTGAACAAACACCTGTTTCAAATGGGTATGAAACATGAAGCAACTTGAAGGTACTATTTTTAGAATCGGCTCAGAAAGCCCATTCATTTGATACCACACACGTAAGGTTTCAGAACAAGAAAATTTTTTTTCGTCTTTTTTTAAGAAAGCAAGTTTCTTTTTAAGCAGAGGAGTGAGGAGTTTTGACTAGTTCTTAATTATCGAATGCAGCGTCAGTATACCAAATTTCAGCTAGTTATGAAGGATTGTTTGCATTTGGTCAATTTTATCTAATATCTAATATTTTATCCTGTATAGTAGTATAGTAGGTACCTACGTCATAAACGGCGGATTTTTTGATTGCGTTAACTTAGAAGTTTTATTTTCTTACAGCCGCTTGATATAAATTCAACTTATTAATGCCCTCACGTTTTCGAGAAAAAGGGTCTTGACATACTGCAGACAAGGAAGTGATACAAGGATTCTCCATTTACCTTTTCTGGTACATACGGAACCCTAAAAATGCCGATAAGGACGCCCTATCCCTATGCATTCGTGTCTTGTTTCAAGAGCGTAACGTGAAGGCAATATGTGGTGAGAAGACTGAGAAGATAAGTGCAGTCGATCTCCGGTCGGCGCTCGGTCGTGTCTTGCCGCGCTCGCGCACATAGAATCTGCCTATCAATCGCCGAAGCGACGCACGCGCTTCGCCCGACGCGCGCTGTTACAAAATGATTACAATACTCCTTTTAGCTATCCTAGTGACAATTCTGACAAGTTACATAGTTCAAACAATAACTAAACCGAAGAAATACCCACCAGGTAATTTGTTTAAGTCTCTACCTATTTTGAAACTAGTTCTGAAAAATTATTAAAAAAAACTCTTTCATTTAAAATTTATAATTTTCGTTAGCAGACGCTACGAGTAAAAATAAATTTAGTTGTACACGGTGCCAGTCGAGAGGCTTTATAACAGTGGAGTCCTGAGGCCTTAAAGAGTAAAAAATGTCATATACAGTAAGCTGAGTTCTGCTCACTTTTTCTTTATTTACTTACATACATCACAAATTTTGCTAACCAGTTATGTATGAAAATAAATAATAAATTTCTGTCAAAAATTAAATTATTGGTATACCTACAAGCTTTTATTGCCGACTTTACTTAGTTTACTTTTCTGTATAGGTAGGTACCGTCATCAAATACTCATTGAGACGATTCTAAAGAGCCCAAACTCAACGGGGTTACGTCGGTTAAATACTGAATTCCCATGGTCATCTTCTGTCTCCATCATCAGATCAGCTCGATGGTACCATAATATTGAACTGTCATCCAAAGTATACTAATACCCAAAATTTCAGCTCAATCGGATAACGGTAAGTGACTGAAAAATGTATTGCAAATTTTGACGGACTACTTACTTAAGTACATACCTACTTATATACTTACATGCATACGAACAGGTAAAGTATATAAAGCTTGTTAAAAAGCGAGCCGAGCTCAGCTTAGGTTGTACTTTATATGTCATTTATAGGGTTCCGTACCCAAAGGGTAAAACGGGACCTTTTATTACTAAGACTCCGCTGTCCGTCCGTCTGTCTGTCTGTCCGTCTGTCACCAAGCTGTATCTCATAAACCGTGATAGTTAGACAGTTGAAATTTTCACAGATGATGTATTTCTGTTGCCGCTATAACAACAAATACCTACTAAATAACGACAACATAGAAAAGTTGAAAAACCCCCGACATTTTCATTTCACAGTTCAGTATCTCAAAAATGGCTGAATCGATTTTGTTGAAACGTAGCTAAGAACCATCTCGATCACGTCAGCTTTCGGATAAAAAACCGCATTAAAGTTCGTTTAATTCGTTTAGTAGCTACGATGCCACAGACAGCCACACAGGGCTCGTGCACAAATCACGCGAGGTTATATGGGGGGTCACGAAAAATACACGAAAGATCACGTTGGGGGAGGGGGGGTATAAGGAGACCTCATTTTTATTTTTCTACAGTGAATGAAACTAAGAAAAAATATCTACCAAACGAGCAGATACTTTTTCTCGGGTTCGTTTAACATAAATCTTTACTTAGCACTGCAAAATAGCGAGTATATGTTACTAAGATAGAAAATAAACAAGATTTACTATGTACAATACTACAAGGCCAGATGCAGAAGAGTTCGTCCAGTAATTAACAACTATTACATTTATTCTTATATTTATGACTTGCTTAGATCAAACGACTAAGTACTAGGAACAATATTGGCCCTTTTTTCGCCTGTTGAATTCGTTACTGAAATAGTTTGTAAAAAATAACGCTAAATATCTTCTGCTCATAAAGTGGTATCCTCACATTTTAATTGTGTTAATGTGGAATATTTTCATAAATAATGGAACTATGATACAACTAGTATTAAATGGTATTGCATTTTTATCGATAACATAATTTCCTTACAAATGGGAGAACCTACAAAACTGCTCTGACTAGACGAAAACATATGCATCAGGGCTAGTATTTATCTTACAATAAGGTCGAATGAAAAAAATATACGTGAGGTTAATATGGGGGGGGGGGGGGGGGGGGGGGGGTTAGCCAAGAACCTCACCAAATATCATCAAGGGGGAGGGGGGGGGTCAAAAAGTAGTTGAAAAAACCTCGCGTGATTTGTGCACAAGCCCACACACAGACACAGAGCGAGACACACAGATACACAGATACACAGACACACAGACACGTCAAACTTTATAAGCCACCCCTCTTTTTCCGTCGGGGGTTAAAAACAGAATAAAATAAATATATAAAGGAGCTCCCATACAACAAAAGTTTTTTTTTTTGCCGTTATTATAGATAATGGTACGGAACCCTTCGTGCACGAGTCCGACTTGCACTTGGCCGGTATTTTACTCCTTAAGGCCTCAGGAATACACATAAAATTATTGGGCGCGGGGCACGGTGTATAAGTTTAGTAAGATTTCTCAATGTAGGTAATTTGAGTTGGTGACGTTTAAGGAATCTTCGAGGAACATGTGGTCTCCCTAAGGCGACTGGGAACTCCCTAAGGGAAATGATAAAAAAATAGTAATCGGTGCGAAATTAACAAAACATAAATGTTGATGATTCTTCGGGTCTTCTTCAATAATATGACAAGGTTTTAAACTTCAATTGGCTTTAATTAACCATATAAAAAATTACAAAAAAGTACGATGTGCGCTTGAGCGCGGTTGGATAGCGTCTGTCCTTTGCGGGCGCGGGGTGCGATCCCATTAGACACGGTATCGACACCGTGTCGCGGCGCTGTGTCGCGGGGTGTCTCGCGGTGTCTCCAACATGCTCCCGCGCCTTGAAAGCTCCTGCTTTCAAGAGGTTTGTTGATGAGCATCTTCATCTTCATCCAGCAGGGGGCAGATGCAAGAGATGCCACGTCGTACGATGCCCTTATTGGTTCTAACGTCGACTACGCGGCAGAGCCCGTCAGAGCCCTTGTGTAGCTGTACGATGCGTCCTAGCGGCCATGTCAATGGCGGGCCGTGGGCTTGCTTGACGAGGACGAGCTGTCCCGGCTGCAGGCTAGGCTGTTGTACGCGCCACTTGGCACGCTGCTGTAGCAGAGCCACATACTCGCGGCTCCACCTGGCCCAAAAGTGTTGTCGCACTTGCTCAATCTTTGCATATCTGTGCAATTGGTTCGGGTTTGCTTCCTCTAAATTCGGCGCTGGCAGCGAGGTCAATGGTCGTCCGATGAGGAAGTGCCCTGGGGACAACGGGGAAAGGTCGTGAGGATCGGATGATAGAGGACAGATAGGGCGCGAATTGAGAATAGCCTCAACTTGCGCGAATATCGTTATAAATTCTTCATACGTAAAATGCATATTTCCAATTATCCTTTTAATATGATATTTCGCGGACTTCACCGCGGCTTCTATTAAACCAGAAAAGTTAGGTGAATACGCGGGTGCGAATCTGAACTGTATATGTTCATTAGCAAACTCCTCTGACACAGAATCACAAGCGTTATAAAGAAACTGACCTATTTCTTTACTCGCACCAACGAAATTTCGGCCGTTATCGGAAAAAATCTCGCGTGGCCGCCCTCTTCTAGCAATGAATCGCCTAAGAGCTAAAATAAAACTTTGAGTACTAAGGTCGCTTGCGATTTCGAGATGTACGGCTTTAGTTTTTAAACAACACATGATACACATATAGCACTTAATTAGTCGTGCTCCCCGTCCCTTTTTATTTAGTATTAGGAACGGACCAGCATAATCTAAAGCCGTGACCTCAAATATGTACCCTGGCGTTACGCGCTGGGATGGCAAATATCCCATAATCTGGGACGCAACTGCTCCGCGCACGCGTTTACAAGTTGTACACGATTGATATACTTTTCGCGCTAATACTCTTCCTCCGATAATCCAATACAGTTCGCGTACGCTTGAGTGCAGCAGTTGAGGCCCCGTGTGCTTTAATTGTTTATGAAAATGTTCATAAATTAGTGTGCTTAAATAATGTTTGTTATCTAAGATAATGGGATGTTTTTTCTCGTAAGCATAATCCGAGTTACTCAATCTACCACCCACGCGCATAACGCTGTCGTTGTCAATAAATGGATTTAAAGACAATAACTTGGATTTTTTATTTATTGGAACATCATTTTTTAACCTGTTAACCTCGTCAGAGAATGAATTTCTTTGAGCCATTTTTACAAGCTCAATTTCAGCCGCTTGCAATTCTTGTACATTTAATGGACCTTGAAATTCATTCTTTGTCAATTTACAATTATTTATAAATCTTAAAATGTATGCGACTGTCCTTCTCAACCGATTAAAACTAGAGAAATTTTCCATGTTTATGAAATCCGTTGATGGATTCAAGGTAACGTTCATAACTTTAACAGTAGACTTAATTTCGGGTATATCTGAAATTAACTCAACTGATTCATTGTGAGAAGACCACTCGGTCTCGCCGCGCTGCAGGAAACTCGGCCCTCCGAACCACATCCCGTCCGGCGTCAGCTGATCGGGCAACACTCCGCGTGATCCTAAGTCAGCGGGATTCTGCGCAGATGGGATGTAATTCCATTCAGCGCCGCGAGACAATTCAGTAATCTCAGATACTCGATGTAACACAAATGTTTTTAATTGCATCTTATTAGAATTATATATATTCAACCAAGCTAGGACTATTTTTGAATCGGTCCAAAAATACACCTTATCGACATTCTGGCGTAATGAGTTTTTTATTTTGTCGTATAATCGACTTGCTACCAATCCGCCTAATAATTCTGCCCGCGGAATCGTCACCGCTGGCTTTAAAGGCATGACCTTGGCCTTCGCACAGAGCAGACGAACCGTTATGATTCCCTTATCGCTTACTGAGCGAATATATGCGCACGCAGCATATGCTAATATCGACGCATCAGAAAAAAAATGAAGTTCTATTCTTTCGGCGTTTGATTGCAATACGTAACGATCAATTTGGAACGTACATAAAGTACCTAGTCCACGCACGATTTTATGCCATGTTTGTTTTATATCGGAGGGTACCTCATCATTCCAGTCTAACTTCAAAACCCACAGCCGCTGTAGTAATATTTTAAACGTGATTGTACACACACATAAGAGACCCAGCGGGTCAAAAATGCTTGCTATGGTGGATAAAATCGTTCGCTTTGTACATTTTTCATCATAATTACCCACATCATTGAAATCTTTAGCACAACTAATTGATAGTTTGTCCGACGCCGGGTTCCACTTAATTCCGAGCGTTGAACACTCGCTATTAAAGTCGACATTCGTTTGTTCGTTGAAGTTATCATTGTCATTAAAGAGGTAAGTACAGTTCGATTTTATTTTACGCAATTTCATTTGTGCGTTTGCTAAGGTTTGTGACACAGAATTTAGAATGTAGGTCAAATGATCAGGATTATCCGTACCCGTTACCAAGTCATCGACGTACATATCTTTTTCAATTATGGTTTTTATTACTGAGTCATCACAAGTCTTAGCAATCTCATGTAAACATCTTATACTTAAGAACGGGGAACTGGACATTCCATACACGACAGTATCAAGACGCATATACCTAATGGGTTCCGTACTATTTTCGCGCCACAAAATTACTTGTAGGTATCTATCTTTTTCGTTTACAAGAATTTGGCGATACATTTTTTCAACATCTCCTATCAACACATATTTATGCTGACGGAAACGAGTGAGAATTGAAAAAATGTCGTCCTGAATTACAGGTCCAACCATCAATAAATTGTTCAAAGAAAGACCAGACGACGTTTTACAGCTCGCGTCAAATACCGCACGACAGCGCGTCGTGGTACTTTTTTCGCGCAAAATTGGGAAATGAGGTAAGTAGTTAGCTACGTCTGGTTTTTCTATTTCCGTTAAGTGCCCCAGCTCTTGATACTCGCGAATGAAATCACAATATTGTTGTTTTACGTGAGGTTCCCTTTCGAAGCGGTTTTCTAAGTAACTTAATCGTCGTTTTGCTATATAAAATGAATCGCCTAATTTTTCGGGTGACTCTTTCAAAGGCAAACTCACGCAAAACCTACCGTCAGGCAATTGATGTGTATTTTCGACAAAATGAGCTTCGCATGCTTCTTCTTCGGCTGTCCATTTCTCCTTCTGTGGCAGCTCTTCCAGCTCCCAGAACTTTCTAAGTTGAACGCTGATTTCGTGGCTAAAGTTACATTGTATTTTGTTGTTTTGCGATCTATTATAATTGTCATAGGCACAAGCGGTTGGACCTACAACAAGCCATCCGAAATGCGAGTTCTGTAAAACTGGTTTATTTACTCCTAACTTGATTTGACCTTGTAGGATGAAATCCCAAAAAACATCAGCCCCTAGTAACAATTCTACTTGAGAGGGACTATTAAATGTCCCGTCAGCTAATTTAATATTTTTAGGTATTTCAAATGATGAAATATCGACCTCGTTAGCCGGGAGGTTATTTGCAATTTGATCGATTACGAAACAATGCACGGATCTTTTTATAGACCCATCCCTGGCTTGCAAGTTTATCTTGCACCGTCGTATAGCTGTAAATGATATATTATTGATGCCTGTGACATCAGTGGGCTTGGTTTCAACAATGGGAATATTTAATCTTTCTTGTAACGATTTCGTTATGAATGAAGATTCGCTCGCGCAATCGAGCAATGAACGTACGCGATGGCACTGGTCTACCGCTTTGTTTACGACATCTACTATGGCTGTCGATAGCAATACTTGCGTTGCTATTACACAGGAAGACAATGAAACCGGGCAAGCATTTTTACTATGGCTATCACTTTGCGGCGAGTTATTCGCCTGCGACGTAGTAGGTACCTGGCTATTATTAGGCACGTACGGTCGATGTAATAATGAGTTATGTTTATATCCACATATTTTGCATGGATTTGCTCGGCACTGATATGCGCGATGACCACCTCGAAAACACACTGCACATACTTTTAATTTATATATCTCATTACTTCGCATTTCAGGAGTCATTTCGAGAAATTTACTGCAAGTGTAAACACGGTGGTCACCCTTGCATATCAAGCAGCATACCTGAGGTAAGTTGGTCGTCGTTGGTTTAGAAACAGCGGCTACAAATGTTTTTTGTGCTTTATCTAATCTTTTTTGGTATATTTTTTCAGGTTTATCAACGTGACTGCCACCACTTCTAGCCAACGACTCCAGCACATCGGCTCTGCAACGAAGAAACTCTGTAAAATCAGAGAGCTTCGGCGAGTCTTCGAAACTGATTCTCTTTTCCTCCCATATTCTTAATGTGATCGGATCAAGCTTGGAGGAACAAAGGAAAACAACTAGAGTGTCCCAGCAGTCCACTTTCTCGCCGAGGGTCTCCAGTGCTCGTAAATTTCTTGCTACGTCATCAATTAAGTTCCTCAAAGCTTTATCCGACTCTTTTGTCAAAGCCTCCATATGGAATAAGGACTGTAAATGGTTGTGAATCAACTGTCGCTTATTATCATATCTATCACATATTAGTTTCCAAGCTACGGCATAGTTGGAGGCAGATATTTCTAATGATTTTATTACAAGTGCGGCGCTGCCCTCAAGAGAGGTGCGTAGGTAATGAAACTTGTTTATCTCATTCAGTGAACTGTTATTATGCACGATAGAAGTATATGTATCCCTAAATTCAAGCCATTTGCTATAGTTACCATCATACGAGGGCAACTGTATTTGAGGCAATCTAACATTTATCTGTTGGCTTGATTGGCTACAAACACTCTTATCGTCAGCATCACCAAATATTTGTTTATTTTTTTTCGATAAATTCTTGTGCGCAATTAATCAGCTGAATGAATTCGTTTTCAATCTGTATGTTTTCTGTCAGCTGGTCACTTTCAGTTAATAACTCAATTTGGTCCCGCACTGCATCAAATTCAGTAAACACGATTTCAAATCTGCCCAACCTTATGTTTAACTCATTAATTTTGCTCAGCGTGATATCTTTCTGGTTTACATATTCCGCATACTTATTTCTAAAAACAGTTACTTTCCCTTTAATTACACTACGCTTTTTTAATAACTCTTTTAACTCTGTGTCAGACATCGTAATTAATGAACGAGTAGTAATAAATGTTATAAATACCGTTTAATTCGGCAAAACTTGTAAGTAGTTCAGATTCAAACCCACGTCTTCATAGGCTTAATGATGTGCTAACACGCCGATCGAGTGGCCGATGCGCGTGATCTTTTGTTCTCCGCGGGTGGCAACAGCCCTCCGGCCGCTCGACTTGTTTACGCAAATCTGGAATAATCGGCGAGTGCAATAAATACCTATGCACCAATGCTGCAGTTTTATATTTCTGATTGCTAGCTGGCTATAAATGAGATCAAGGGGAATCAATTCTGATATTATATCTAGGGATATTTTCGATTAACTAAATTAGGTATGTTACTTATTTCGCAATTAAATTCAATATATGAGAACGCTATCTATATCCATTAGACTTAGACTTTATTTACCTAGTTGGACACATTAAAATGCAATGCTAAGCTACTAGTGCCAACTGCCACGTGCACGTGCCGTGCCATATGCAAAAACCACAACGGTACTCGTTTAGTTGAGACTTTCTCTGGAAAGGAAGTTGGAACACTAGGAATTAATGGAATGAAAAGGAATGGCACTCCCCTGATATTTGTAGAACTGCAGTCAGGAGTCCAGTTCTTCGCGCCGTCCTCTCTTTGCTTTGTACTGAAGGAGCATCCAAAGAATCGGAAGATTGCAGGGCCTTTCTGTCCTGTCACACGGTCGCCATAAATGTTGATGATTCTTCGGGTCTTCTTCAATAATATGACAAGGTTTTAAACTTCAATTGGCTTTAATTAACCATATAAAAAATTACAAAAAAGTACGATGTGCGCTTGAGCGCGGTTGGATAGCGTCTGTCCTTTGCGGGCGCGGGGTGCGATCCCATTAGACACGGTATCGACACCGTGTCGCGGCGCTGTGTCGCGGGGTGTCTCGCGGTGTCTCCAACAATATCATTTCTAGGTTATTTATTATTGTATATCAATAAATTTTATATTTGACCTAATGACCGAATATTTTTATAATAACTTTAATTGCGCTAAAGTTATTATTTGTTGAGTTACACGCGTATT
Source organism: Epinotia brunnichana (assembly GCA_963854355.1). Classification (NCBI taxonomy): domain Eukaryota; kingdom Metazoa; phylum Arthropoda; class Insecta; order Lepidoptera; family Tortricidae; genus Epinotia; species Epinotia brunnichana. The sequence continues at coordinate 6,517,061 of OY977936.1, read as the reverse complement.
TATCAGTACTTATGCAAACTTGCACGGTAAAGAAAATTTTTTTTTTTTAAAGTAATGATTGTACGTCATAGGGTTCCGTGAAACAATTATAGTACGTTTAATATGCTTTCAAATGACACATCACACGAACCAATCAGTAAAATAGAACCCGAGATTCGAACAAAAATCGATGATCCGTCCCCCTCTCCCTTAACTAAAACCGGTAGATTCGTACTCTGGAAATAACAAGGAACACATCCATACTATTTTTAGGTATACAGGGTGGAAAGATAAGTCGGGCCCTGGAGGGAAATTACCTTAAATCCTTAAGCTGGCTCATTTTACTTAAAGGAGACATTCCTTTATTTTTAAAAATAAACAATACTGCATTCAAAGATTTTCAAAAAAGCCTCACGCACGGCCAGGAATCGAACCCGGTCAAATCTGTCTAAAAATCTGAGTTCGTTTTTTTCTTCTCTCTTCTTTATCCTCGCCTTATCCTCGCATTAAGCTTTTACTACCGACTGTATTGTTCTGCATACAATCATCAAGTACTCATTGAGACGATTCTAACGAGCCCAAACTCGATGGGGTTGTGTCGTTTTATTGCGGAGTTCCTATGGCCACCTTCCAGCTCCAGCATCAGATCAGCTCCAAGTCATCATAATATTGCATTGTCATGCGATATACATATGCTTGCAAAATTTCAGCTCAATTGGATAACGGGATGTGACTGAAAAATGGATTGCAAATTTTGACGAACAACTTACATACTTACATGCTTTCATACTTACATATTTACATACATACGAACAGTGCAAGTTAATATAAAGCTTGTAAAAAATACGAAGCTTCAACCGGTTTAATGTTGATTGTTCTCGAAGAAGAAAATGCTCGGAGATCGTGACGTCATCACGATCCTTTTACCGCACAACCTCTTGTATATAAACTGATATTATGATAAGATAACTAGATAACCAATAAAAACAAAAGAGCGTTGTGTACTGACAGGGCAAATGACGGTAAGCCCGAGGTATTTGACCTAGAGATTGTGTCGCCGTAGACAGCATAATAAGGTTGTCCGCTTGTCCCAAAAGTCACTGACATTTAATATTTTTAAGAAAAGATTAATATTGTTGAAATGTCTGTGAGTTTTGTTTGAATTATAAAGTAGAGGCATGGAGGTTATTGATGGAACATAATATCGCTCGAATGGGCGCCTCGGCCTGTCTTGCACACGCGAGCCCTTATCATGAAATTTTCGATGAATTCTGGCATAATTGTGGCTCAATTGCTGCAATGGCCAGTTGGATTTCCTGTTTGAGCTCCGGAATCGATTGGGGTTTATTGGCAGACCTTCCCTTTGAGGAAAAAGTCCAACGGCGTCAAATCGCAAGATCTCGGTGGCCTTAATTCACATCACCACGGCGTGAGATAATCTTCCTTTCGAGAGAATTTTAACAATTTGAACGCGTTGCTTGACCGTGAATTTCTTCATGCTTGCTGTTGAGAGTGTTGAGTGTTGACATCTGTCAAAGATTTATTACTCTACGCTTGTCACAACAAAAGTAGTGCCCGATTCAAAATGTCAGTGACTTTTGGGACATCCGTTATCTACTTAGTATGGCCATAATTATACATACGTCATGTATAGTCGAGACAGCGTGTATTGGCTTTGTGTTGTTTTTTTAATGTAAAAATTATATGCTTTATAATAAATAGGTACCTATTCATCCATATCTGATTCCAAGTATTCGATATTTAAATATTCTTCAATTTGTGACTCCGTAGACTCTGATGTGTCGCTTTCAAGACCGCCGACCTCAATTAATAGGGGAGTAGACCAAATAAAATAACCAATAATGATGAATTTGCTCGAAAAAGGATTAAAAATATTGTCAAATGGAGAAAAAGGTAAAGCAGGGGATTAAATACTTAATCACAAAGTTAGAAGTGTTCAAAGTTTTAAGAGGGGATATATTCTGTCCCTTTTTACCCTGAGAACTTTACGGTTTCGCTATATGAAAACACAACAATATATCGATATCAGCCATATTTTTACACCAAAAAATAGGTTGGGTAATTTGACTTCATTAAGAATCCATCTAAATTTAATACCGATACGGTAGAAAATAATGAAAAGTAATCTTCATAAATTCCGTAAAAATCAGTCGAAAATGGTATAAACTTTCTTTACTTTATAATTGACTACGTCTATATACGTTCTTTGGGATACGCACATAATCCACTTATTTTTGTTAATGAATAAACTTTTCTATAGGCCAGATGAAATTCAATATTATCTCAAGGTCGTAAATATTTAAAAAAAATGCTGTTATTTCCCGATGCATATATTTTTGGATTCAGGTAGTAAGTCTCCAAATTTGTGTACTCAAACATGTTTTCATTATAAAAATACAGATAGCATTTTTGCTTGCGGGTTAATTTTTCTTCCTAACTTCCGGTCCATAGAATTATTCATTTCAATAGTAAAAGTTGTTTAAAATAACATATAAAAGCCGTATACAAATAATTAGCCTAATATTGAATTATTTCCAAAAAACCGTAATTTTCTCAGGGTATTTCCGCAAAACGCACCTTCATATGAAACGATTGTCATTTACTATGACGCTCGTGGATCGTGACGTCACGATCCCCTAGCGTTTTCTCTCCCTAACAAGTAATATTAAAACGGTTGTACTTAGCTCCGTAATTTTTTGAGATATCCGAATGTGATTTTCTGTACTTTTATGTACCTTAATACTAAATAAATTTTGAGTCTACACCCCTATTATAAAACATTCGGTCTGGGATTCGACTTAAGGATGACTCACGCTAGAACGGGCCGTGTCCGGCCCGGGCCGTTTTCTAAGAAAAACGACGGCGTTTTTGCCCCTTAGAGTGGTAAGTAAGTTTAAATAACTATGCTCACCGAGGATATGAAGGATGACATGGATCTTGAGAGGGAGAGGAGGGCAATGGCGGTAAGGGGCAATATGCTTGCCCGCAGATTTGCACGTTGTAACAAGCATGTTAAGTTGACGCTTTTTAAAGCTTACTGTCAGACGTTTTACACGTGCAGTCTGTGGGTTAGTTTTACGCAGAGAGCCTTTTCCGCTCTTCGGGTGCAGTATAACAACATACTCAGAATGCTTTTGAGGCTGCCAAGGCATTGCAGCGCCTCGGGTATGTTCGCCGAGGCGCGCACCGACGATTTCTATGCCATCAGGCGAAAACGAGTAGCGTCGCTACTGAGACGGCTGAGAGGCAGCAGCAATAGTCTTCTGAGGGTGTTGGCGGAGCGCATCGACTGTCCACTCTCAAGATACTGGGTTCAGGTGGCTATCGGGAGGGCCAAATAAGCCTGAACCAGTTATTCCTCACTACATAGTATAACACAAAGTCGCTTCCCGCTGTCTGTCTGTTCCTACGTATGCTTAGATCTTTAAAACTACGCAACGGATTTTGATGCGGGTTTTAATGGATAGAGTGATTCAAGAGGAAGGTTTATTTGTATAATACATGCATATAAACCCGTGCAAAGCCGGGACGTTAAGTCATTTGTCATTTAAGTATCATTAATTTATTGTCATTATTGTCACTAACGTAGTTCATAAGTCTCCACTGTTACTAACATCATATGGATCGACTAAAGATCTGAAATAAAGATATTTTATTTTATTTTTTGCGCGGTCGAGCCATACCCAAGCCCGGCCGAGTCACGGCTCGGTGTGTCGGCACGGCCCGGCTGTGGGTCAGCCGGGCTTGGGTATAGCTCGGTCGCACAAAAACGCCGTCGTTTTTCTTAGAAAACGGCCCGGGCCGGACACGGCCCGTTCTAGCGTGAGTCATCCTTGAAGGACCTTTTTTTCTATATTCGTCTTCAATTTTTATTTCATGTTCGCAGCAGTTACCTACTCCAATTTTCTTAAGTGACTTCCTATATTAAATTTAAACCTAGGTTAAATTACACGAACATACTTAATATACTTATTCTAAACTACATTCAAATAAGCTTTATACTTGAAACAACAAGCTTGAGCTTCAGCTTTGAGAAGAAGATTAGGAGTTACCAATTTACAAAATGAGTTCCAAAATAGTTAAAATGTCTTTACACGATCAACAACTTATTACATTAAATATTTTAACTATTTTCCTTCCAAAAACGTAAGCAATTCATTAGTAAAATACTGAAACCTAACATTTACTAAAAAAGAAAGAAACGCGACTGTCATTAGCGCCAATTAAAAAACCAGCCAAGTGCGAGTCGGACTCGCGCACGAAGGGTTCCGTACTTCCGTACCATTATCTATAAAAAGCCCCCTGTAGCCTAGTTGGTAGTGACCCTGCCTACGAAGCCGGAGGTCCCGGGTTCGAATCCCGGTAAGGGCATTTATTTGTGTGATGAGCACAAATATTTGGTCGTGTCGTGAGTCATGGATGTTTTCTGTGTATTTAAGTATTTATTTATCTATATAGGTATGTTTATCGCCGTCTAATACCCATAGTACAAGCTTTGCTTAGTTTGGGACTAGGTCGATTTGTGTAAGATTGTAAAAAAAAATGTATTCTGTTTTCATTTATTTCATTTATTCACAATAATACAATGCAAGCTTACAGTTTACACCAAATCGCTTACACGCTAACATAAACAAAAAAGATAAACATGCACAAGTAAAAATGTCAAGAATCATAATTATAATGTCATTCCATTAATTAAGTGCCAATTCAAAAATATCCTAGCAATGTGGCACACGTATGTCAAACGATCAGCGAACATGTCAGCGTCTTCGTGCTGAGTGAGCATTCGATGCAGCCATATCAAAGCACCGTGCGGTAGGCGCGTGGCTCGCGTAGCTCGTGCGAGCGGACGGCCGCTGCAGCAGGCGTGGCCGGCGGCGCGGCGCCACCGCATCACCCCGTCCGCGTCACTGGGTATCCGCGTCGGAACTATCAACCCGATCTGAGCCAACACCTCTGCACTATCCACTCGGTGATGGACAACTGATAGATAGTGGACTAGCAGCAATAACCTTCTTCTCAGTGCCAGCGTATCTAGTCCGACCATGCCCGAGACAAAGATGGAGGGATAGAGGTACGGGTAGTAACCGTAAGCTTTTTTATACAGCCAGCGAGCAAATTTGCGCTGTAACTTCTCAATCATGAGAGAATATTTGCTCGCGTACGGATCCCAAACAACAGCACCATATTCCAACTTGCTCCTTACAAATGCGCCAAAGAGAATCTTAGCCACTCCGAAATGAAATTGTTTTGCAATCCTCATCACAAATCCCAAGGTCCTGCTAGCCTGCTTACAAATGGGTCATTGTCAGATTTAGGTTCGCGTCTCTTCGGTGGACATTGCCAAAGTTAAGGGCTATAAAGCCTAATTTTTGGTTGTACTCTGAATCCGCATAAACGGCGTTGCCCCTTCTATAATTCTATTTGATAAAAACATGTTATATGTAAACGTAAGCCCTTAACTATTGACCACCGGAAAGATGATTTTTGTTTTTGTGACTGACAATGACCCAAATACTAGTTACGTGCTTATGGAAGTCAAACTTATCATCTAATAGCAAACCTAGGTCACGAATTTCACTAACTCTTTCCAGAGTATCGTCAGCTAAATGGTACTTAGTTTGGAGTGGGGAGCGCTTGCGTGAAAAAGTGATCACCTTACATTTATTGACGTTAAAAGGCAGCCCATTTAAAATACTCCACTCAGCTGCCGCGTCAATGTCAGCCTGTAACGCTGCACTGTCGGCCGTACTACCGATGCCTCGGAACAGCTTCAGATCATCCGCAAAAAGCAAACTCTCGGCGGTGCGAGTCACATCAGGCAAGTCGTTAATCATCAGGAGAAACAGCGTAGGCCCTAGAGTACTGCCCTGACTCACTCCTGATAGCGTAGAGTAATGGTTTGACTCATAACCACCCACTCTGACATACTGCTGGCGGTCAGACATGTAACTAGCGAAAAAATTTAGAAGTTTTGGCGTGAAGCCCGCTAATGCTAGTTTTTCCAGCAAGATGTCGTTGTCGACCAGGTCAAATGCTTTCCTGAAGTCGAAATATGCAGCATCGACCTGGCGGCCTGCATCCATCTCCTTACATACGTAGTCAGCGAGGGCAACGAGGTTTGTAGTGGTTGATCGGGATTTTCGAAAGCCGTGCTGACTGGGGTGCAACCGGTCAGCTACCTGCAGACTGATGCAGCGGTTAACGATCATTTGAAAGACTTTTCCAAACACAGGAAGAACTGCAATCGGCCTAAAAGAAGTGATATCAGTATCAGGCCTGCCCTTAGGAACCGGCGTCACTCTCGATGCTTTTCTCTCTCGATGTTGTTTAGTATTTGTTGTTATAGCGGCAACAGAAATACATCATCTGTGAAAATTTCAACTGTCTAACTATCACGGTTGTTGAGATACAGCCTGGTGACAGACGGACAGACAGACAGACAGACAGACAGACAGACGGACAGCGGAGTCTTAGTAATAGGGTCCCGTTTTACTCTTTGAGTACGGAACCCTAAAAAGACCCAATATAAAAGTTAATAATTTATTTTAAAAACAAAGTTTAATTTAAACCGACTTCAATTCAGTACTTCGCCAAACCACATAGGGGCTCCAACGTCCAACGATAGAAAGCACGTCATTGCAGAGTAGCTGAGTGCCACTAAAATAAATTATCGGTAACGTGGTTTGGATCAAAAAGAAACTTGTCAGGCTATACAGTAAGTATGTGAATTCCATTTTCTAATTCTTTCTTTCTTTTTTTCTTTAGTTAAAAACTAAACGGTTTTTTTTTCATACAAATTAATTCGGCACGCAATGACAGTAACAATTGGTGACAAAGCTAACAACTGACAGTAACAATTGGTGACAAAGCTAACAACTGACAGTAACAATTGGTGACAAAGCTAACAACTGACAGTAACATTTGAAACTATTCTAGCTCTGCCTCTCAGAAACCTGAAATAAATGTGAAACAGTACATTGCTTCTCGAGAACATTAAAAAATATATAACTATCCATTAGAATAGGTCATTGTTATATTTTATCAATAAAACGGTTCACAGCACTTAAGTTACTTAAAAATTATGTTCTAATGGATGTCACGCGCTCTAATTATACTGAATTTCAAACGGATCGCAAAAATCGATTATTATTTTGGAAGCATCTGGGCTTCATGTACACTGAAAAAAATGTTAGGTTGGATTTACCAGATTCCGTGTAAATGTTACCAAAGTTAGCGGTTGATTTCGGTCCTATCACGAATTTTGGTTGATTTTATCAAACTAAATAAGTTGGTGTTGTACCAAATTTATTTGGTAGATTACACCTATATTTTGTAGTAAATAGTAAAATTGTTTACCAAAGTACTTTAGTAACATTTCTCATCAAAGTACTTTAGTATTTTTTTTACCAAAGTACTTTAGTAACGTTTCTCACCAAAGAACTTTAGTACATTTTTAAACAAAGTACTTTAGTAACCTTCTTATCAAAGTAGTTAAGTATATTTTTTTTCAATGTAGTTTGGTGTAATCTACCAAACGGATATTTTTCATTTTACCAAACATACTCGTCTTTTTTTACCAAATACCTTTGGCATGTTCTACTGTTACTATTTTTTGGTACAAATTACCGAAGTTAGTCAGTAGAAAATGCAAAAGTAATTTGGTAAAATCTACAACACAATTTGGTAGATATAGCACTTTCTATTGGTACAATGTATTAAATCATTTTGATTGAAAGAGCTGAACTTAACTTGTAAGTATAATGTAATTTATTTGGTGAACTCTAACAAACAAAGTTAAGTAGTATTTACTAATCACGTTCGGTGTATTTTGTCAGCTTTAGTTTGGTAATATTTACCAGATTTATATTTTAGTTACTACTAAAGGTGTTTGATATATCTACCAGATATGTAACGCAGTTTTCATCAAAGTTAGTCTAGTATCATCTATCAGATTGGATCGTGCTTTATATCAAAGATAATATTGTATTATCTACTATAAGTGGATCGCAGATTTTATCAAATATAATTAAGTATTATCGATCATGTGTTTCGTATTTTTTCCTAAAATTGGTTTGGTAATATCTAACAGATTTGTACTGTAGTTTTTACCAAATGTTTACTAGTAATATCTACCAAGATTTTATCAGTGCTTGTTCTGCTAATTGTACCGGTCTTATTTTAGTAAAAAGTACCAAATAAGTAGTGTACAGTTTAATGGTGTTAGTTTGGTTAATTTATCAAACTAACATTAGTAAAATGTACACATCTGTTTAGGTAGATATCACCAAACACATTTTTGATTTCCAGAGTATAAATAGGGTGTGGTATCATTGAAAATTAGAAACTTGCAATATTGCTGACATGGTATGAGAGTAAAATTATAGCAGTTTAGATTTTCAAACTACGTAGTTTTCTATGTAGATTGAAGATTATTCGTAGCCACACCCTAAAAATATTGTAGATGAAAAAAGCTAAAGACAAACACTTCAAAAATATGCAGGCTTATTGGTAACCAACGTATTTCTTTTTAGGGAGATATAGTAAAGCTCATTTGCAATTAAAAAGGTCATGAAGGCTATCCGAAAATCAGCAGTTCCTAGAGAGTGAACATTTACAAATAGCCTTTTTTTAAATAGATATCACTGTTAAAAGGAATAACGTCGATTTACCAGTAACCTTATTTAATATTATAAGGGCTATATACGGTGGTTTAAAGAAAAATTGTCCGAATTTTGATACATGTAATAAAATTTATTTTGCGAATCGATACAATAAACTGTAGATCACTTATTTTAAAATTATGTCAGTGACTCAGTAGGGTACAAAACCTTTCTTATAATAAAAGTCAAAAGGCTGCCAGGTTGCGGCCCACATTCTTTCTCTGCGGCTGACCGTACGTGAATCAAATTCCTTGGCTGTACATATCTTAATTTTAAGTTTACGAGATAGATACCAGAGGTTCACGGTATACGTAGTAAGTGTGAATCTTATAGGCTGAGTTACAAGTCATGATAAAATTTGCTGAGTAGTCGTATAGACTGGGCTCTCAGTGGAGTATCGTTTGCAAAAATAGCGCACCGTATTCTGACGTCTTTGTGTAGATTCCAGAATCAACAGAATTCGCTGCTCCAATATTATAAGGTTCCATGTTGCAATTTTATCAACTTGAAATTTGAAGTTTATAATATTGGGGCAGCGAGATGTTGCCAACCATATTCTGCATCAAGGCAGTGAAAAGTTTTGAAGCATACGTCCAGCGCTTTCAGGAACGAGTCGATATTATAAAGGATGTCGTCATAAGCAACATAAAAGTTCTTTAGGGCATCGATGGTCAGTCCGACAGCAATGATGATGGGTTGGCACCGCAGTCCCTTAGCCATTTGGGCTTTTATCCAATAGTCCAGCTGGGTGAGGACTTCGCTTTCGTTCTGGAAATTAAAATATATTGTTTACTTTTAACCGTATCCATACTAATCCTACTAATATTATAAATGCGAAAGTTTGGATGTATGGATGAATGTACGTTTCAATTAATCTCAAAAACTACTGGACGATTTTTTAAGAAACTTTCCAGTTATGTACCTTACGAGTATATATGAGAATATGACAGGCTATCATTTATTTCAAATTTCGTACCTTTTAGTATAAAAAATGCGAAAGTGTGTCTGTCTGTATATCTGTATGTCTGTTACCTCTTCACGCTTAACCCGCTGAGCTGAAGGAAATGAAATTTAGTAGGTATCGAGATAATTGGAGTCCCGAGGAAGGAGATAGAAAGAAAGAAAGAAACATTTATTCGAGACAAACAACACACAGCGTTTGTCACGAAACGGTTCTATCTCAGCATAATGCTTCCGATAGAACTGATAGCTCCATACAATTGTTTACCACCTACTTCACCGACTTAAACTATTCGATGTCCTTCCCCGGGACTCAAACTATCTAAATACCAAATTTCATCTAAATCGGTTCAGCGGTTTAAGCGTTAAGAGGCAACAAACATACTGACACACTTTCGCATTTAAATGTAGTATGGGTAATAAATGTAAAACAGACAGGAATACTTACATGAATAATGTTTTGGAGTTTGTTCAACCCCCGCTTGAATAATAGTATTTCCTTTAAACTGGGAATCAGCTCCTTCAGTTCATTTCTTGAATGGAGTCGAGCAAATTTAACGAAATCTGATTTTCTAAAAAATAAGACATATATGTCATTAAACTCATTATTTAATGTTCAGTTAGTTACATACAGACAAAATACAAACGCAACGATGGCCAACCAAACCGATTTGGTAATATTTACTGGAATTCGTTTTGTAAATTAATCAAAGTAATTAGGTAGGTAATACGTAACCAATATTTCTAGGTCAATATCTAATCCTGAGTTAAGCTGCCTATTCATATTAAACTATAATCACAAAATTATTATATTTAATCATTAATAATAAGGAGGTATGGGTGGAGAATCCATATACGGTGTCAACTATAGGTTACCCTGTGTTTCAGACAAAAAAGAACTAACAATGGAATAAGTACGTTATTCACATACAATATCATTCTTATTCACAATTAATTAGTAAGGTATCAGTGTTGCCAATTTAGCACTTTTAGTGTAATATCGTTCTAATGCTTACCTTCAAAACTTGTTATGGTAGATTGAGATAATCCCCATTCCTTCAAATATTCAGTCACCCCCACACTTAAGTCATCGTCGAGATCACTACCCATAGTTGGTTACACTTTGCAAACTAAATCCACCACGCACCAGCCGAAATGAAATGGCGCACCAAGAAAATTTCATTAAAAAGCAAACAAAACAAAGTGACTATATACAATGAACTACCTCAACGCAATGAAGCCTGCCGCGCCGCGCGCGCATCGCAAGATGCTGTAGCCGGGGGAAGGGGCGCACCTCCGCAGGGCAGTCGGGGAGGGGAATAGTCACATCTCACTATTATGTTTATAAATTGAGTAGGATGGAACTATGCATGCAGCGGTATTGTTTTGTAAAATGTACCAGACTTTTACCTAGTTAAAATTACCAAACTCTTTGGTAATTTTAACAAGGTATAGGTCTGGTAGTGACTGCAGCGCTTTCTCAAAAGGTACGAGTAGATAGTTACCTATGTACCTACTAAACGCCAAATGTTTCGTGTTAATGTTGTTGGAAAAAATAGACTAGGTAAGTACTTAATACTATTTTGTGTGGCGTAAAAGGTTGCAAAATAACAAAGCAATAGAATCTCATTCCTACGACCAACAAGTAAAGACAAAATGATTTATTACTTATAACTAGCGACGCGCCCCGGCTTCGCACGGATTTATACGTATAATACATGCATGAATTATACATATAAACCTTGCTCTTGAATCAGTATCTATTGAAAAAAACGTAAGCGACTTTGTTGTATACTATGTAATGATTAGGTATTTAGGTAATTTACCAATTGTATATTTTAAGACGTCAATTAATCAATGATAAAGTTAAAGGTACATCCAGCACCAAAAGTAGCTACGCGGGTCAAAGTGCTCAAAATGACGTACACATGGCTCTAATGTCAAGAGGATACGGACTTTCTAGATAATTTCGAGCGTGTTATTTTGTGTTGCTACTTCTGCTGCTGACTGTACCTACATGGGTACACCATGTAGTATCTACTTACTAGTTTTGTCAGCGGCTTGGCCCGCGTGACAAACGTAAGTATTTTGCTTATTTATGAAGACGTTCAAACAAACACCAAGGAAGGACCAACCAATTAACACACTTTCACATTCACACAATAAGGAAGGATATTACTTACTCGTATTAAGGAAAAGCCACGAAAACATTAACGTCGTTAAAGCCTAATTACTACATAAAAAATCATTAAGTAAGTACCTACGCAACTTTACTTTTTTTGTCTGGGAATAAGTATAGCAATCTGTGGTATGGCTCTGCAAATTATTAATTTGGGTATAGTCTAGCTAGGTAGGTACCTACATACAACGTGAAAAGCGGCCTAGATTATTATTTAATTTTATTTAATACACAGAGTATATAAACATAATAACTAACATGGTCTCGCAAAACTGTCGGAACAGTTTGTCTGTGCGATTATAAACATCATAATAAGTACAGAGTTAATAATTAATTAATTACTAATTTGTAAATAGGTTTAGGTTAAATACATGTTACATACAATTTCATACAGTTACCTATGCCTTATGGGTTATGATACTTAAGTAATGTCGTTTTAATAATGATTGAAGCAAAACTAAGTCGTACGTAATTCTAATAATTGTGCTTACTACATTAACTATTAACTATTATATATATTTACGTATTTACACAATATACCTAATAGGTACCTACTTATCTCATTTAGCTTAGTGTAGTCTGAGGAGCTACCGCGAAACCAAAACAAACTAAGTTCGTTTATCTCTCTCTTTGTTGCTCTAACTAGCAAGTGCATTAGTTATTATTATTATTTATTCAGAAAACCAACAGCGATACAAAGTACGTAACTTATACTATAATACACAGTAGTATGGCCAATTACAGGTTTACCTAGATAACTTGATATGTAAACAATTGAACGGACTATCACAACATTTGTGAAATAGAGATGATTTTTTTTAAATTAAGTTTGAGTAAATGTTTTTTTTTGTTTTGAAGATGAAAGCATAACCAAGCATGTCAATCTATATAGGTTACCGCAAATGAGAATATATTGCTATAGTTTATCCTAATGACAATACTATTGTATAAATCCCATATTTAGAGTGAATCAAATAGATTTAGTAACTTAAGTATAATACTACAACATTTTTAAACATGATAAGAGGTGAGTTACCTATTTCTAATACTATTTATGCTGCTTATTCTTAACACTATTAATTACTTGCATTTTAAAAGATGCCTTTGAATATCTAAAGATATCAACGCTACTGAAATCCGCATTATATTTGTGTTAAGTATATTGTTCCGTGATATTTATTTTGTAAAACCTTGTTAAACTGGAATAATAAACCTTGTAACAATGTTACTAGAACTTAAACTGAAACATATACCTACAACCATGGGCTTTGCCTTCTTCGTACTCATCGCGGTAATTAAAAATGATACGACTTTTCTTAATAAGTAACTATGTCGCCTGAAAGTACGGGGTAGTTGGCGGGGTTGGTAGTTCTGATTTTTGCAGACTTGTTTATGAAGTTGGCGCAATGAATAATACAAGTTTGTGATCTCGAGCGTCGAACGTCACTTTACCAAAAATCGAAAATACCGCGTAATCCCTAAATGACTCGTTTTTAGGGTTCCGTACTCTAAGAGTAAAACGGGGCCCTATTACTAAGACTCCGCTGTCCGTCTGTCTTTAATATTAATATTATTACTAATAATTGTTTTCGCTATAACAACAAATACTAAAAACAGAATAAAATAAATATGTTTACAGATAATGGTACGGAACCCTTCGTGCGCGAGTCCGACTTGCACTTGGCCAGTTTTTTGATAGAACCTAACCAAATTGTAAAGACGTGTTTGGTAAAATGTTCATTTTTTTTCGTTAATTTACACCAGGAACTCTGGGTAGGGACTATATTTTGACCTCAACCTTTTCATTTTTGTAAGTTCAACCACAGGGCCATGTTATATTAATCATATGTTTATCATAAAATCAACCGAACCAAATTCTTGACATTTGTTTGGTAAAAATGTACAATATCCTTTGTTAATTTACACCATGAACTCTGGTAGGGACTATATTTTGACCTTAACCATTTTAGTTTTGTAATTTCAACCGCGAGGTCTTGTTATAGTTATCATATTTTAATTATAAAATAAACCAAATCAAATTGTTGAGATTTGTTTGGTAAAATGTACAATATACTTTGTTAATTAACAGCATGAACTCTGGTAGGAACTATATTTCGAGGGTTGACCTTTTTAGTTTTGTAAGTTTAATTTTAGTTTTGTAAGTTCAACTGCGAAATCTTGTTATATTTATCATATTTACAATATAAAATTAACCAAACTGAATTGTAGAAGTTTGTTTGGTAAAATGTACAATATTCTTGTTAATTAACAGCTTGAACTCTGGTAGGGACTATATTTTGAGGTCAACCTTTTTAGTTTTGTAAGTTTAACCGCGAGGTCTTGTTATAGTTAACATACTTTTATGATAAAATCAACCAAACCAAATTGTAGAGATTTGTTTGGTAAAACTTACAATATTCTTTATTAATATACACCACGAACTCTGGTAGGGACTATATTTTGGCCTCAACCTTTTTTAGTTTTGTAAGTTCAACCGCGATGTCTTGTTATATTTATTATATTTTATTTATAAAATCTACCAAACCGACTTGTAGAGATTTGTTTGGTAATACTTACAATATTCTTTATTAATATACACCATGAACTCTGGTACGGACTATATTTTTGCCTCTACCTTTTTTAGTTTTGTAGGTTCAACCGCGATGTCTTGTTACATTTATCATATTTTTATTTATAAAATCTACCAAACCGATTTGTAGGGATTTGTTTGGTAAAATGTACAATATTCTTTGTTAATTAACACAATGAACTCTGGTAGTGGTTATATTTTGACCTCAACCTTTTTTAGTTTTGTAAGTTCAACCGCGACGTCTTGTTATATTTATCATATTTGATTTATAAAATCTACCAAACCGATTTGTAGCGATTTGTTTGGTAAAATGTACAATATTCTTTGTTAATATACACCATGAACTCTGGTAAGGACTATATTTTGACGTCAACCTTTTTAGTTCTGTAAGTTCAACCGCGAGGCCTTGTTATATTTATTATATTTTTATGATATAATCAACCAAACCAAATTGTTGAGATTTGTTTTGTAAAATGTAAAATACTCTTTGTTGATTTACACCAGAAGTCTGGTAGCGACTTCAACCTTTTTAGTTTTGTAAGTCCAATAGCGAGGTTTTGTTATATTTATCTTAGTTTCCATGTAATTCAGCCAACCTTAGCTAATTTGGTAAATCCAACAAACCATTTTTTTTCAGTGTAGGTACTTACCAGTGGCGGAGCGCCCATACAAACCGATTCCCACGGGCTTGCCTATCATAAAAGTGCAAGCAATTTATAGACTCTAAACTCTTACATCTTTTTGTGTTCCGGGTTGCCCATCATCACGCGCCGCCACTGGTACTTACTAATATTTATCGGGAAGCCCTAACCTCTAACGGGAACGATCTAGACTCTAGAGCTTCTCACGACGTGCTCAAAAGTGGCTCGCTTTATCAAGTCTTGATAAAGTTTTTCGTAGGTTATTTTACGTCTGTTTGTTGTATATGATTAATCTCATATTATTGTTCCAGGTCCAAAATGGCTACCATTTGTTGGATGCACCTACTTAGTACAAAAAATGTGTAGACTTCACGGGTCGCAATGGAAAGCACTCTCACATTTAGCTAAAGAATATTCTACGCAGCTGCTCGGCCTGAAATTAGGCAATGAATTAGTTGTGGCCGTGTACGGACTCAGGAATGTACGTCAAGTACTTATGGAACCGGCATTCGATGGCAGACCAAACAATTTCTTTATGAGATTACGATGCTTCGGAAAAAGAATAGGTAACTATGTATTTCATACACTTTAAACATTGAAACTCATAACTAGTATTATATGTATATATCATCGCCTAGTACCCACAACACAAGCCATACTGAGCTTACCGTGGGCCTAGGTTAATTTGTGTAAGATTGTCCCGTAATATTTATTATTTATTATTATTTTATTAGTTAGTCGCTTTTGTAATTGTAACTACGGTCGTGTTTTTATGGACGGGCGCATTAAAACACTAAAACATATTCGGTCTTAATATTTTCAGGCATAACATCTACAGACGGTCCATTATGGAGAGAACTCAGGAAGTTAACCGTCAAGCATCTCAAAAATGTCGGATTTGGCAAATCAGCCATGGAACAAGACATTCAAAAAGAAACTGGAAAATTAGTTGATTACATACATAATAATAGTACAAAACCAATAAGCCCTAAGAGTATTTTTGCTACAGCCGTTATGAATGTTCTTTGGAAGTACGTGGCAGGTAAGACATGACTTCATTAATGCTGATGTACCTAGGTATGTCACTGGCAGAATATTTTTAACTGATTTTGACTCCCCAAGACGCAGACCAATGAATTGTCCATTTGCAGGAGAATCTATAGAAGAGCATCGTCTAAAGCTCCTGATTGAGCTGTTTAGAGCCCGATCTAATGCGTTCTCTATGGCAGGAGGGTTGCTGAATCAATTCCCTTGGTGCAGATTTTTATTACCTGAAGCCAGTGGCTATTCTCTTATTAACAGAATCAATGTGCAAATTTCGGGTATTATTGAGGTAAGAGAACACATCTGGGGGCACGGCAGTGCCTCCGCCAAGTCGAGCAAAACAAAGAGTCCATCCATTTCTCGAAGCCATTCAGGCCATTTTCAACATCCTGTAATTTCGTGCTGGCTAAAACCAGAACCCTGAATTTTCAGTTACATAATATAGGTGATACAGGGCATAATATGGCTTACATAATTTCTCAATAAAATTCAATGTTGAACTTTTAGTTTAAGAACTAAGCCCCGTCAAAGTTCCTTAGTTTTGTCAGTGACATATTCACTGACTCACTTATTCACTTACGATCATCGTAATTCTAAGGTACTTCTAGCAGACCCACAAGCTCCAAATTTTGAACATAAGTAGTTTTTAGCCTATCCATTCATAAAAAACCTAAAAATATTGCAGTTACTGTTACGATTCAGAGATATACAAACTGCATAAGTTAGTTTAATACTATACAAATACATTAAATTACAATGTTACTTTTGCAGTTGCTTCCCACAAAACTAATGTCATGCTCCCTGGCAACCCCACTTTTGATTTCGGGATTTCTGAGTATGTGAAAAAATTGTACCAAAATTGTACCGAATTAGGACTTACTTGAAAAAATTGTACTTCAATAGCTTCGAGAGTACAATTATTTTAAATTGGGGTTGCTGCATGGGGAGCATCTCTCCGGCAACCCCAATCTTAATAAGTTTCTGTCAAAAATGACATTTTTGGTAAAAGCTTTTACTGCCGACTGTACTGTTCTGCATACCATCATCAAGTACTCATTGAGGTGATTCTAACGAGCCCAAACTCGATGGGGTTGGTCGTTTTATTGCGGAGTTCCTATGACCACCTTCCAGATCAGCTCCTATTCATCATAATATTGTATCGTCATGCATATGCTTCCAAAATTTCAGCTCAATTGGATAACGGGAAGTGACTGAAAAATGGATTGCAAATTTTGACGGACAACTTACATACTTACATATTTACATATGTACATACGAACAGTGGATGTTAATATAAAGCTTGTAAAAAGAAGGCATTTCGCGTAGAATCTAAGTTTTTTGGGTAAAATAAGGCCCAAAAAAAAGTGTACTCTCTTTTTTCCCGTCGAACGAGATAGCTAGGCTGGTTAAATTACCAAACTTGCGCCAGAAAGTGAACGCCTGCGTGACATAGCAATACGGAAAACACATGTACTCCATATTTTGCTAATATTTTTCATCAGGCGCAAAAAAATGTTAAATAATAAGTAAAACTGCGAGTACCTGGCCATAGCTGACTCATTCAACGGTAAACACCAATTAGTACAATATTTCCAGCCTAATGCATGCTACTGGTGGCGGTCATATGCTACGCGTAAAGTTTTTGTTGGTTAGGCCGAGTTCCTCCGGCCCGGCAAACTAAGATAAACTATTCGGCATCGACGGCACTTTCAGAAAGCTGGCTATCGATTGAGGCATTTGCCCAAACGTTACAGCAGTCTATTGCTGTGCAGTGCAATGATTTTTTGCGCCTGATAAAAAATATTTGCAAAATATGGAGTACATATGTTTTCCGTATTGCCGTGTCACGCAGGCGTTCGCTTTCTGGCGCAAATTTGGTGATTTAACTAGCCTAGCTATCTCGTTCAACGGTAAACATGAGAGTACAATTTTTTTTGGGCCTTATTTTACCCAAATAATACGTTCTACGTGAAATTCCTTCTTTTTAAGATTGGGGTTACTGGAGAGATGCTCCCCAGCAACCCCAATTCAAAATAATTGTAGTCTCGAAACTATTGAGGTACAATTTTTTTTAAGTAAGTACAAAATCGGTAAAATTTTGGTACAATTTTTTCACATACTCAGAAATTCCGAAATCGAAAGTGGGGTTGCCGGGGAGCATGACATCAAAACTATACAAACGTTATTTGCGGTTGGTAAATAGTTATTTGTTATACAAGGGTGCAAAGTTGTATTTTAACCGCGAGTGTGGAATTGAAACACGAGCTAGCGAATGGATTCTAGGGTTGAACCACGAGTTAGCGAATGGATTCTATGGCTGAACCACGAGCGAAGCGAGTGGTTCAAAAATAGAATCCTGAGCGAAGCGAGTGGTTCAAAAATAGAATCCTGAGCGTAGCGAGTGTTGCAACACACGAGACGTCAAAATAACTTGCACCCGTGTGTAACACAAATCTTTTCACCTCACTAAAGCGAGGAAAAAAAACAAAAAAGTAAAGTAAGGAAAATTTTGAAAAAAATATTAAAAAGGGGGAAAAGACATTAAAAATGAGAAAAAAAATTAAAAAACGTAAAAAGAAACAAAATATTACAAAATTAAAAAAAAACATTTAATGAAGAGGAAAAGAGAAAAAACATTGAGAAACCAAAAAAATAACATACTTTTAAAAAAGGCAAAAATAATTTCAAAAAATATTAAAAAAGACTAATAAAAGAAAAATGAAGCAATAAAATAGAGACAAAAACGTATAAAAAAGAAAAAAGTTACAAAAAACATAACATTAAGAAAAAACACGTAAAAAAAGGCAAGAAGACAAAAGAAACATGTAAAAAGAGAGCAGTGGAAAAAAATAAAATAAAAAATATGGTAAAAGAAAAAAAACTTGAAAAAACACAAATCAAATGAAAAAAACATTAAAATATGGCAAAAACATCAAACAAATATAAGAGGATTTCAAAAAACCTTGAAATAGTAAAAAATAAACATTAAAAAAAAGGAAAAAACGTATAAAAAAAAGAAAAAAACCCAAAAAACAAAAAAAGAAAAAAAAACATTCAAAAAGAAACAAAACATTTATAAAAAGGAGAAAAAAGCAAAAAACATTGAAAAAAGAAAAACAGCAATCAAATAGAGACAAAAACATAATAAAAGAAAAAAGTTACAAAAAACATTAAAATAAGATAAAAAACGTAAAAAAAAGATAAAAAAAGACAAAAAACAAAAAAAAACATTTAAAAAGAGAAAAAAGTGGAAAAACCACAAAAATAAATCAAAAAGAAACAAAACATTTAAAAAAAAAATATTTTTTTTAAATGTTGAAAAAATAAAAAAAACTTTGAATAAACACATTTAAATCAATAAAATATAAAAAAAAAACATTAAAATGTAGACGAAAACATCAAAAAAATAAATAGAATTTCAAAAAACATTAAAAAAAGAAGAAAAGATTAAAAAAAAAAGAAAAAAACGTATAAAAAAGACCAAAAAAACATTAAAAAGAGAAAAAAAATACAGAAAAACATTCAAAAAGAAACAAAACATTTAAAAAGAGAAACAACATTTTTAAAAAGGAGAAAAAGAAAAAAGATTAAAAAAAAAGAAAAAACATTTAAAAAATAAAAAAAGAATTAAAAACATTCTAAAAAAGAATAAAACATTCAAAAAAAGGTACCTAAATAAAATAAATCTGATGGGCGAAAAATGTCCTGTCTGGACTATTATGTTTAAAAAAGTAACTAATAACGCGTTCGGATTTCAAATATTCTTTGCACTCTTGTGGATAAAATGCAGTTTTGCTATCTGTTTTTAAAGAATAAAAATGGGCTTTCCGAGCTAGTGAGGTGAAAATAACATTTCCATACAAAGTTGATAACACAATAACCTACAAAAAGAAATGAGATCCCATAAAAACATTCCATGTAAAAAATATGCCAAGTCTCAAGGAACTCTTCCACAGTAAAAAGTGGTGAGATAAATTCCACAGTAAATCTTTATTTGCTTGCTTAATAAAATTTTGTGACTTGGCAATCACACTTACATGGGCATTTTTTATTTTTCTTGTATGTTTTTGGCTTGTCCAGTTCCTTTGACACCCTACAAATACGAAACACGTTGAAAAATTGTACTTGTAGCTATTTTAAAACGTCAATTATATATCTAAAATGTAAATAAACCCAAAAAACCTATCATTCATATCGCGCATCGAGTTCTTTACAAATGTTCATACAGGATACCCCTCTCGACCCCATTAATTCTCGACATAGAGGTATATTTTAACCATATCGATGCCCTAGTTTGCAAATGTTACAACTTTGACCTATTACTATGTATGGACTGCCAACCTAGAACATTTTCCTTGACTTGTTTCTGAACTTGTTTTCACCTCACCTTACACTCGTCTTGTCACCCCTAGTTTATCTTGACGCCGCGATTCGTAGTAGTTAACTAACCGGTCGTCAAACATGAAACTTTGTATATCTACCTACACTATGGGACCATAATATCTAGGTCAGAAACTAAGTTTCTGTTGTATTGAAATCATATCCTTGGTTTTCAGGAAGCTATACAAAAGCATAAAAAGAATGCTGCTGGTGGTGATGATTTAATTTATTCGTTTCTAAACCAAATAAAGCACAAAAAAGACACATTTACGGGTAAGTTCGGTTTCATCCCTATTTTTAATATTTGAGGTTTAAGACACCCAAATCACTTAGAAATTACCTATGCGTATGTATGGTGAACGAAATCATAACAGACAATAAGTTTAAATTTTTAAACTTGGCGGTCGTTGTTGTTCTAGACGGAGAGCTGAGGGACCAAAACTGCAACAGTTTTATAAAGGCTGATATTTTAATATTAGGTCATAAATAGCTTGAATATCAATAGCCTGCCGTCAGTCAGCCAGTTTTTGGGACAACTGGAGTGGGGGTGGTTCCGAACTTGTTAAAAAAACACCTACGTCGCAACTGTTTTGTAAAATCTGAAAATTTGTATGTGGAATAGTAAGACAACTAACAAACTATGCGGCCATAGTCAGTCTGCAGAATATTGGAACAGTACGCGTCAGCAGCCCGATAAACCCGTCAAAAAATTTTGTTGGTGAAAGTGTTTTATAAAATCTAAATAAATTCGTGCAAGTAGTTCATAGTACCTAAAACCAGACTGACATAGTCAGCCCAAAGTTTTATGGAACATACGCCGTCAGCAGTCAAGTCAGAGAGAGAGAGAGAGAGAGAGAGAGTCTGGCTTGCTAAGAAGGGTAGGGCGTCAGTCAGGATCTTCAGAGTTGCGCTTATGTCCATTGTCGGAGGTCACCAATGTAGAAGATACGGCAATAGAGAGATCTCTCAGGGACCGAAGTCCAATGAGAGTTGTTTGGATGTTCTATTTATGCTAAATGAGAGTTGTTTGGATGTTCTATTTATATCTCTTGTGAATATTTTATAAATTGTTGACGTGTAAATTTATCTATTTTACCAATAAATAACTGAACTGAACTGAACTGAACTGAACTGATTTAAGAAACTTCAATAGCGCGATGCAGATCTCGTCAGATTTGACAGGAGTGACGCCACAAGTGAATATGTCGATAGTGGCGGCCTGGCGGGCGGGATTTCTCTTGGATATACAAGTTATACAACCCGTTCGTAAAAACGCTCTATCTCACTCAAAAGCTCAGGTTTGGAAGAAACGACTCTCCCATCTTCAGTTTTTAACTTTGCGAGCTGGCTCTGCCCAATAGACAGATCTCGTGAGAACACTTTCGAGCCCTTATTTCGCTCGATATCGCGGGTAAGGGACTTGGAGATCCGTTTATTGAGTTGCCGGTATAAAGTCGCATTTGCTGAAGTCTGTAAAGTCATTTCACTCCTTTCCTTCATGAGCTTCTGAGTGGAGCTAGAGAGCCTTTTAGTTCTGTTGGCCCTCTGGGCCTTGAAGAACTTACATCCAGTGGCACGGACAGCTTCCACAAACCCGTCGTTGAGATAGAGCGTTTTTACGGACAGCTATACACGTCAACTCGCAAACCCGAAGTTTGTCTGGCGAAAGACCCTAGAGTGAGACTAACCCGACTATACCGATGACATCCCAGACATCAGCCTACGAGAGAGCTACGAGATTAGAATGGCTCTGAAACAGCTTAAGAACGGCAAGGCACTCTGTGAAGACGGAATTACAGCCGAACTCCTGAAGGCGGGTGGAAAACCGATCCTTGCGGCCCTTCAGAAGTTGTTCGACGACGTCCTACTGGAAGGGTTGGCAAAATTGAGCCAGTTGGCCAGAACGCCAAAAAAAAAAAGAGAAGTACTGGAAGGGAGAACGCCAAAGTGGAAGAGAGGTGAGGTGGTGCTGTTCCTCAAAAAGGGTGACAAAACCCAGCTGAAGAACTAGGTACCGACCCATCTCACTTCGGAGCCATGTCTATAAGTTGTTTTCAAGAGTCATTACGAATCGTCTCGCACGCAACAGGCTTGATGACTTCCCTTCTGAACAAGCCGGTTTCCGAAGAGGCTTTAGTACCGTAGACCACATCCACACGCTTCGTCAGGTTATACAGAAGACTGAGGAGTATAACTTGCCTAGCAGAGGCTTAGCGTTCGTGGACTAGAAGAAAGCCTTCGATTAGTTCGAAACCTTGTTGTATTACAGGCTCTCCAGCGGTGCCAAGTAGACTGCCGCTATATCGAAGTACTGAAGTGTTTGTACGAGAACGCCACTATGTCAGTCCGACTCCAGGATCGGAGCTCGAAACCTAATCCGCTGCAGCGGGGTGTCAGGCAAGGGGATGTTATTTCCCCAAAACTGTTCACCGCTGCTCTGGAGAATGTTTTCAAGACTCTGGACTGGAGAAGGCTAGGCGTCATCATCAACGGCGAGTACATCACTCACCTTCGCTTTGCTGATGATAAAGTAGTCTTGGCTAAGACCATGGAGGACTTGAGTCCTATGCTTGATGACCTCAGTAAACAACCGAGCGAGATGGCCTAAACATGAATAAGACGAAGATCATGTCAAATGTCCATGTAGTACCAACTCCCATTTCAATCGGACACTTTACGCTCGAAGTTGTAGACGATTTTATATACCTAGGACAGACTGTCCAGCTAGGTAGGTCCAACTTCGAGAAAGAGGTCAATCGTCGAATCCGACTCGGCTGTGCAGCGTTCGGGTGATGACTGATGACGTATGGCACCGAAATGTGGTCGCTTACTATAGGCCTCATATGAAGGCTCAAAGTCACCCAAAGGGCAATGGAGAGGGCTATGCTGGGAGTTTATCTGCGTGATCGCATCAGAAATGAGGCAACCCGCAGCAGAACCAAGGTAACAGATTAGTTTTTTTTCAGAAATGTCATCTTTTATTGATACCTACCTCATGCCTGGGAAAACTTTGAACGGTCATTATTATCTCACTCTGTATAAGTAGATATTGGCGAATAAAATAGAGAATCTCGTTGCTATCTTGATGAGCAACACATACCTACCTACATTTATTTTTTAGGTATTATGTATGTAAGTGGTGACATGGCTTAAATTCGAATTGAGACAAATACTCCTAGTTCGAATTCAATTCATATTGATTTGACATAAAGTGCCCATGTCATACACTAGTGCTACGTCGAGGATTAAAAGGTTTACCTTACCACATTATTTAAAGCATTTTTTTATTTCAGAGGAACAGTTGAAAGTGGTATGCCTGGATTTGTTCATCGCCGGATCACAAACTACAAGTAACTTGCTGGAATTCATTATTCTGTCAGTTTTAAGAAACCAACATATACAGGATAAGATTTATGAAGAGATAGATCGAGTTATAGGCAGCAACGTGCCCTGTTGGACTGACAGCCACAAGTAATTCAAATTCTCTTTGTAAAATCTATTAATTCGCACAATCAAAACTCGAAAAAGCTGATTCGACGAACTTCGAAACATATATTATCAAATAATTTACATAAAAAACAAAGTTTTAACCGACTGACAATTCAGTACTTCGTTAAGCCACATACATGAACATTTCCACATTTTTTTTCCGAGAGCAAATGCGTTGATAATTACAGAAAAAACCCAACTCGCTATCGCTACATGTGGGCCGATAATATTTGAGGAGTTCCGTCGATTCCTCAAGGATCTCAAATTCACCTTTAGCACTTCATTAGTTACCTACTACTTCAACGGAATCATATATTTTTAAGCATGTAATGTTTACTGCTACCAGAAAAGTAGGTTGGGTTAGGTTACAACTGGGACTCGTACAGAACCGGATGCAGGTTAGGTTAGAACTGCCATCCTCGCAGAACCGGGCTGCTACCACAAAAGTAGGTTAGATTTGGATAGAGCTGCGACCACAACATAATCAATGATCATCATCATGAGTACAAATTTAATTTCAGGGATGATATTCTCACGACTAGGGTTTGCAATTAGATTAATCCGAATATTCAATTATCCGAATATCCGCCGAAAATAATATTCAAAATTATCCGAATACTAAACCGCGAATTATCCGAATAAACGGATATTTTGAAAACACTAATAAGATCATTTATAAGCAGGAAAAATTAAAAAAAAATACGAGAAAAAAAAACACTAATGACTAATGACGTTTTATGTCCATCTGTGTTGCCCAAATAAGGTGTTTAGACAAATGTTCCATATTAAGTATTATATTTTATTAAATAAGTACCTGAATACCAAATTACATAATATATTGATTAAATCTAGCAGACACGAATTGTTACTAATGTAACTATTATTAGGTATTTAAATGAGCAACGAAAACGCTTTAATTAATATAATATTGAAATTTATTTAAAACCAGAAATGAATCTAGTTTTACACTCGTTTTATAAAAGTTGATTTTTTGTTTAAACTCGTTACTCAATCTCATTTATTTTTAATTAAGTTAAATTAAGACACTAAGATGCATAGGTACTTTTTTATTTTATTTGACAGCGATAAGAAAAAAACTATAGGACAAATCTTATATACTCTGTAAATATTGATATGTGATGTGATGTGATTTATGAGATTAATAACGAATATAACGATCTCAGATTATACAAGAATGTTAAAAAATCCAACATTGATTTACAATTGTTATTCTTAAAGTTGATTAGTTTTATCTCGTGATTTATTATTATGTAATTATATTAAGCCGAACAGGAAACAAACAGTGGATGAGATTAGCACAGGATCGGGGAGAGTGGCGTAATAAAGAAGAGGCCTATACTCAACAGTGGGTGGATACGGGCTGAATAGATAGATAGATAGATAGATATTAAGCTAAGTATCCTAGTTTCCAATTAATAAAACATTTTCTCAGTGTTCATTTTTATTATAAAAATTACAAATTACGTGGTGCGATAATGACAACTCATATAATGATTATAAAAGCATGTTGTATTTTTAATTTTCAGGTGTTTTGTTACTTGACTTGTTGATTTTATGCATTAGACACCTTTAAATACGCTAATTTTGTTTTATTTTATAAAATACCAAAATTATCCGAAATTATTCAAATATCCGAATATTCGGATAATAAATATTGAAGTATTCAATTATCCGAATAATAAAAAACTGGGCGGATATTGCAAACCCTACTCACGACGCACGTTCTTATTATTATGAACAAAGTTGGTAGGTGGTTGGTGGTTGGTTGGTACGTTCAAGGTTGGTTGGTGGTACAAATAATGGAAAATAAAGTTTTGATCCCAAAGCCGCAATATTAGGTACAAGAAAAAAACGATTGAAAAATTGTATGTGAGCCAGTATGGACCCAGGTATCTACATCATAATTCATAATGAATTCGACAAACAAACCACAACAACTGAGTAGATTTTAATTAACTGATAATTATTTTACTAGTATAATATAGGTATGTATAATCCTTCACCTGGAAAGCTCTCGAACTAAATTTTAAAGGGACCAT
Organism: Epinotia brunnichana; assembly: GCA_963854355.1. Classification (NCBI taxonomy): domain Eukaryota; kingdom Metazoa; phylum Arthropoda; class Insecta; order Lepidoptera; family Tortricidae; genus Epinotia; species Epinotia brunnichana. The sequence continues at coordinate 6,491,055 of OY977936.1, read as the reverse complement.
AATATTACATACTCACATAGTTAGTATCATTATTTATGTGATTTCATCAGGAAAGTCCATTGTGCAATAAACTTTCAATAATTTCAGGCTTGTATACACATCGGCTTTTCTGCTGGAAGTCCAAAGATATCACGTTGTAGCGCCGTTGCTCGGTCCTAGAAGGGTCCTAAGCGACACTATCGTAGATGGCTACATGATACCGAAGGAAACGACAGTATTGATATCAGTTGGCGAACTCAATTTCGATCCAGAGATTTTCGACAACCCTCATGCATTTAAACCCGAGAGATTTATCGACGAGAACGGCGCATTAAAAAATGCTGAGCACGTCTACACCTTCGGCTTAGGTACTACGTCACAGTATGGTCCTATCCACAGTCCACAGTAACTCTCAGATTCTCGATTTTATTATCTTATTACCTAGGTAATAGCCTAGGCCAGCGATTGAAAACAGTTTATTCCTTTTAAAATCCCCTGTCTTTCTAAATTAACTTGGTTAGCTATTTGCAAAGTCTTCGAAGGTCGAATACTTACTCGCAGAAGTTTTTGCTTTTTCCTATAATTAAGTACAAATTATTGTTCAGGTCAGAGGAGGTGCATCGGCGACACTCTGGCTCGCTCGTTCGTCTTCCTGACGTTCGTGGGAATTCTCCAGAAGTTCAAGATCCAGTGCGTCAACGGAGTCCTGCCCAGCGACGAGCCAGTCATAGGCTTATTAGCTTCTCCGAGACCTTACTGCGCTATGTTTGTGCCACGGCAATAATAACGGGCTCTATTAATAAAGGATGACTCACGCTAAAACGTCCGTGTCCGGCCTGGCCCGTTTTCTAAGAAAAGCGGCCAAGTGCGAGTCCAAGTGCGAGTCGGACTCGCACATGAAGGGTTCCGTAAAGTAAATTGCGGTTTACGAGTTATTTCGTATAAAAAAAAACTACTTACTAGATCTCGTTCAAACCAATTTTCGGTGGAAGTTTGCATGGTAATGTACATCATATATTTTTTTTAGTTTTATCATTCTCTTATTTTAGAAGTTACAGTGTCCCCCCCGACACACATTTTACCACTTTGGAAGTGTCTCTCGCGCAAACTATTCAGTTTATAAAAAAATGATATTAGAAACCTCTATATCATTTTTGAAGACCTATCCATAGATAACCCACACGTATAGGTTTGATGAAAAAAAAAATTTTGAGTTTCAGCTCTGAGTATGGGGACCCCCAAAACTTACTGTTTTTTTCGATTTTTGTGTTAATGCGGTTCACAGAATACCAAGTTTTAACAGTATAGCTCTTATAGTTTCGGAAAAAAGTGGCTGTGACATACGGACGGACAGACAGACAGACATGACGAATCTATAAGCCCCAAAAATAATGGCCCAAGAGTGCGCGTAGGTGTAAGGCGATGATTCTGGTGCCAATGCATCAGACCACGGCGTTTCGAGGTAGTTTTAGGTTCGCGGCGTCCAAGTGTTGGAATGATCTCCCTCCACCTATTCAAGGAGCGTCTAGCAGGTATACCTTTAAGCGTCAGCTTAAGGGCTATTTGTTGACGCTCCAGAAATCCTAAACCCAATCCTAACCCATCCAGCACTTTCCTATCCCAACCGTGTCGCGTTTTGTGCTTTGTGTTTTTCTTTCTATCCCATTTGGCTACTGGTACATATTTTACAAATTTATTACATTTATTATTTATTATGTGTATACAATAATTATGTGTTTATCAATGGTCTTATGTTGTGTTGCGTTCCGTGGGTCACGTACGGTGCTGTCTGAAAATCAGCGCTGTAGGTGTCTGTCTGACACCTCGGCATAATGCTGAGACAGCGACCTATTCACTGCCGCGAAGACACACACAATATGTGTTAAATTGCCTACTCCCTTTGTCTCTGTGTGTCTTTTGTGTAGTAAATAAATGTCTTCTTTCTTTCTTTCTTTCTATAAGGGTTCCGTTTTTTGCCATTTGGCTACGGAACCCTAAAAACGACGGTGTTTTTTGCGCGGCCGAGCCATACTCAAGCCCGGCCGAGCCACGGCAAGTGGCTTAGTACCGGCACGGGCCGCCCGTGTCTCGGCCGGGCTTGAATGTACGCCTAGTGCCTGCTATAAGGCCACAACTCAAAATTAAAACACATTTGAGATGTGTCCGTATTGCACTGTGCAATAGAGCCACATCTCAAATGCGTTTTAATTTTGAGATGTGGCCGTCTTGCAGGCACTAGGCGATGACTCGGCCGCGCAAAAACGCCGTCGTTTTTCTTAGAAAACGGGCCGGGCCGGACACGGCCCGTTCCAGCGTGAGTCATCCTAAAGGCCTCCACACACCGGTCGCGGGCGGTGTGTGGAGGCCTTTAACCCGAAAATTATATTATAATAGACAGCTGTAATGTCACAGGTTTTGTCTTGTGTCCTCTTTAATAAAACAACTTTTCCGAATCAGTTTTACTTTCATTTGAACCCGCAACCAAGATTTATTGTATTTTATAATTTAACTATTGTAAGCGATAGTCAAAAGTCAAAACAGTTTGGCCGGAATTTCAAAGTATCATTGCAATATATTTATGTCAATATTGTTGCGATACTCAATAGGAATTAATATCTGCAGCTGGATAAACACAAAATGTTGCAAATACTTCTTAAATTATCATAATTCATACCTGTTTTCTACACGACTGCTTAATAAAAGGAGTGTAATGTTTTCGGTTTTCATGTATGTAGTTATTTATGTATGTTTGAATGTGAGTTTCTTTATTGCACCCGCCGCGTATTGCCGAGTAGGATGAGTGCACCAGTGAATTAACGCTTAAGGATATTTTTGACTTCAAAAATTGTTTTATGTAAGATAGATACCTGTACTGCATATCGGCCATGACTGTTTGTACAGCTCAAACAGGTATTCTAGTTTGCTTAAATTACTTTGTTTTTGCTATAATTTTACATAATTTTAAGTTATATGACCTTTTAGGTAGAAAAATGGAAAATCACCAGTGAATGAACAGGATTTTCTAGTAAATGAACAACAAAAAAAAAACCAGTGAATGAACTACTGTTATAGTTATGGTTTGTTGGTTTAAATTGCTGTTTAGCGATGTTGTTTGGAGTATCTCGATATACCAACACACGGAATATATTTTAATGGTTTACTTTTTCTAAAACAATTAAAAAACTTTAACAAATGTTCGTTCATTTACTGGTTCCAAAAAACCAATAAATGAACTAGGTAATTGTCGGTCCATGTTCATTTACTGGAAATCTATACACCAGTGAATGAACTAACTTTATGTTCGAAAATGAGGTTTGTTCGAACACTGGGCCAACGATGGACAAACCATTGGTGGTTATGTTAATAAAAACTAAATCTTATTACATTCACTAGAACATAAGATATTGCGAAAACATTAAAACAGGCGTTGCCAGTGAATGAACACTGCAGTTCATTCACTGGATTTAGGCAGTTTTTAATTCTAGTTATGAACACCTACTAAAAAACGAGAATCTAAACTTAAATAACTTAAAACGATGTTTTAATAGGACAATTTCGCTCTTATGATTTCTATAAACCACATCCGATAAGTCTCAAGTTTATAAAACTAGTACAATGACACATCAAATAAAAGGTGACATTCTTGTCCCCTTATTACCGGCTCATACAAAAAATCCACGCCCTTAGCCTGTCAACTTTAAGCTTCGCTCATTTAGTAACTGTTGCAACTGAGTTGATATAAATATTATAAATCCCTTACAGTGAATGCTGCTAATCGAGAAAAAAAATCCGGTATGCTAGAAATATGCATATCTCCTAATTTAAGCAAATAAGCAGGTTTTCGTTCATTAACTGGTGCACTTACCTTACCCAGGCGGAGCCGCTTGATAAAATATAACCTATGTTCAACCAGAAAAACCACTCTAAAATAGGTGAAAAATATAACCTTTGTCCAACCAGAAAAACCACTTTAAAATAGGTGAAAAAATATAACCTATGTCCAACCAGAAAAATCACTCTAAAAACTGGTGATAAAATATAACCTATGTCCAAACAGGAAAACCATACAAAAAACTGATGAAAAAATATCAAGTCCAGCCAGAAAAACCACTAAAAACTGGTAAAAAATATAGCCTATGTCCAGCCAGAAAAACCACTCTAAAAATTGGTGATAAAATATAACCTATGTAGGTATGTCCAAACAGAAAAACCACTGTTAAAACCATTGACTTACTATTACTACGTATAGACTGGCAACCCAGAACATTTTTCTTGACGTTTTCCAATCAGGCCGCCATCTTAAAAATCAAAGAGTATGTGAACGTGCAGTAGATGCGTCATTTTTCTGAGTTTAGATTTAGATAAAGCCACAGCGTGATTTAATACATTCATATAAAAAAAAACTACTTATTTATTTAAAAACGAATCACATCATCGACATTTGATATTTGTAATTTTTTTATACTGGATATCTGTATACTTCCCGAGGATGCACTGTGTTGTTTGTGTTGAAGCAATTGGAAATTAAAATGGATGGCGGCTAATTTTTATTATTCTTATTATTGCCAATGGGTTCATATTCGGAGACCATACTCGCTTTGCGGACATTATTTATATAAGAGAATTGGCCTAGGATTTAAAATGAGTTGAACTTAAAATCTAAATAGCAACTGAACGCTGTCAATTCATAAAAACGATTAAATAAATAAAAACAAATGGTTGTTGCTAATTTGGAGCTTAAATGCTGATAATTAAAGGTTCAAATAGTCAGTTTATTAAGTTTAATGTTCCATTAGCACGGCTTATACTTAGCTAATAGGGAGAAAATACTATTAGGATTTTGTCACTTCTACAGATTTTAATCTTTGAAATAATGGCCGACAGTATTGCGCGCATCTTATAAATTACAACAAAATTTAATAAATGAATATGAAAAATATCCTTGAATGTACCGATGAAAAGTGATTACCGTATTTTTACTATTGTTGTGGTGTTGTTGGTGCAATAGCGCAATGCACAAGAAGGCATTTTTAAAAGTTTTAAGTCAATCTGCTCCCGAAACGACCGCCATCAGTGCTCGCCACAGACTAAACCAACATACGCTCATGAGCGTATGTTGACATGCGCAAACTTATGCTAGGTGATGTCTACTCTAGTAATATAACTCAATGGTTAAAACTGGTGCAAGAATTTTTGAAATCGGATGAGTATTAAGAACAATACTGTTCGGTGCGTAGCAACGAAGACTTTGAGTTGTTTACATAGACTGCTGTCATGTGTGAAAAAAAATTAGTGTCAGATACAAATACGTGATAATGTTTTTGTTATGGACTTATAAATATATTGTGTGTGTTTATTAGTGTTTAGTGTTGTTTTTCGGACTCCTACTCCGCCACAGCTTGCTACTCATAAGTGGTTATGGGCCCAGTACCCGGAAGATAAAATAAAACGATTAAAATGGAGTTGACGAAAATAGCAATTACTAAACTTGATGAGCACAATTGGGTGTCTTGGAGGTATCGTATGCAGGCCCTGCTTCGCGGGCATGGACTCATGGACATTGTCGAAGGTGTAACACAAAGGCCTATTAGACCCTTGGCAGGTATCGGCAATGGTGATGACGCGAATGCTGCTGCAACTGCCGCTGCTCTGGCAGCATACAACACGACCCTACAAGAATTTATAAGGTTAGAGAGCACAGCTCTGCTCTTGATAACGAACAACATAACAGATGAGACACTAGGCAAAGTAATAAGATTGTCCACCGCAAAGGAAGTTTGGCAAGAACTCCACAGGCTCTACGAGGGTCCTAACGAGAACCGGCTCTATGACCTGTGTTTGGAATTCTTCAAACTTAAACGAGATCCAGCAGATGACATGCCTACTCATGTTTCAAAACTGAAAAATCTGTGGCATAACTTAAAGGAGGAACTACTTAGGGAACAGCAGGCTGAGCTACCTGAAATCCTTTTAATCTGCAAGATCTTAGACACGCTCCCAGAAAACTTTTTTTCGTTTAAGTCAAGCTGGCTGCTAATGGAAAAGAAAGACAGAACGGTAGACAATATTACGGGACAGCTATGTGCACATGAAAAGGCACTTCTTTCAAAGGATGCTGGCGAAGGGTCAAGCGGTACTGCATTGGCTGTTAGAACCAGCGCAAAGTATGCCAAAGGAAATGACCAGAAGACGAAGAATAATCTAAGATGCTTCGTCTGCAAGGAAATTGGTCATCTGAAGAGGGATTGCCCAAAGAAGGACAATCAGAAGAAGCAGTCTCATGGCACCAACATGATGCTTCAAATGGTGAACACCATGGATTCTAGTGACAAAGATGGTTGGTATATTGATAATGGAGCCACACACCATGTCACTATGCGCGGTGACCTGTACCAAGACTTTGAGCACTTTGGAGAAACTCACACGGTAACAACGGCTGATGGAAACGTCGTTGGAGCAATCGGGAAGGGCACGGTTCACGTCAGGGCTATAGTTAACCAGCAGACGGAGGACCTGTACTTGAAAGACGTGTGGTATGTTCCTAAAATCAGTAAAAATCTTTTTTCGGTCCTGAGCACGCAAGATAGAAATCCAAACAGCTTGTTTGAGTCAAAGGTAACTCGATGCTCTATGACGGTCAACGGAAATGTGGTCCTTACAGGCAAAAGGCAGAGGTACGGTGGTTTGTACAAACTGGACTGTAAACCCGTAAAGCCAGCTGTATGTATTAACCTTGTTGAAGATAGAGACATGTTACAGTTATACCACGAGCGTATGGGGCATCAAAACAAGAACCACGTCAAGACGCTTATTGAGAATGAATTAGGAGTCAAGACGACGAAGAGTGGAGAGGTATGCGAAGGTTGCATTTTTGGCAAAGCGCATAGACAACCATTTGGCACTCGCGAAAAAGCTACGATGCCAGGAGAACGGATGCACTCCGATGTATGTGGTCCGTTTAACAGAAGTAACGCTGGATACAGATATTTTGTATTATTCAAGGACGAGTACACACGATATCGGTACGTATACTTCTTGAAGAACAAATCGGATGTTTATGAAAAGCTCAAGGAGATGTTGTCTGAAGCTAGGAATGCTGGACATACGATCAAGGAGCTGCTCAGTGACAATGGTGGTGAATACGTTGACAAAAGAGTAAAATATTTGCTGAAAGCAAATGGAGTGAAGCAAAGGCTGATTATGCCATATACTCCTGAACAGAATGGTTGCTCAGAGAGAGAAAATCGGACTATCGTGGAGTCTGCTCGAGCCATGATGCACGCGCACGACGAAATCCCTCAGGTGCTATGGGCTGAGCTGGTGAACACTGCTGTTTATATCTTGAACAGGACAGGCCCGACTAAGGAAGCATATAAGTCACCTTATGAGCTCTGGCTCGGCAAAAAACCTCAAATCAAGCATTTAAGGATTATCGGGTCAACTTGTTACGCACACGTTCCTAAACAGAAAAGGAAGAAGATGCAAAAGAAGGCGAAGAAGTGCATTCTGATAGGCTACGACAATGACGACGGGTATAGACTCTGGAATAGAGAAACGAACTCCTTAGGAAGATCACGAGATGTCACATTCGCTGAAAGACCAATCCAGTCAAGAATAGACATTGAAGATTCGGCAGAACGAGAAGAAGTGGCTGAGATCGAAGTTCCTCTACACTCTAGGAAAGAAAATGAGGAGACACCTATCTCTTTCGACATAAATCGCAGCGAGAGCACTGACGACAATACGAACTTGCAGCGCAGCGAGATTGGTTTTAGAGGAGACCAAGGCGTTGAAGATTCTGATGTACCTATTCTTAGCAGTGATGAATTCGGAGATGCATTACCAGAGTTACCGGAGAGAGTTCAACCACAATCTATTGAATTAGAGGAGAATGAGAACGAAGAGATACTTTATGGTATTCCAGTCGAAGAGATACATGAGGAGAATGAGAACGAAGAGATACACTATGGTATTCCGGTCCCGGAAAAAATGGTACTCAGGAGTCGTTCATCTCTTCGTCCTCCTGTGAAATTCAAAGATTATATAATGAACGCTGAGATGGGGTGCCCTGAATATCACGAGCCGACTTCACTTAAGGACGTGATGTTAAATCCAGAGAAGGAACGTTGGCAAGGCGCCATGGATATGGAAATAAAATCCCTAAAAGAAAACCGAACTTGGGAACTCAAAAACTTACCGAAGGGAAGAAAGGCCATACCGTGTAAGTGGGTTTTCCGCATTAAGCTAAATCCAGATGGCTCTGTGGAAAAGTACAAGGCGAGACTTGTCGTTAAGGGATTCCATCAAAAAAGGGGCATAGATTACGAGCAAACCTTTAGTCATGTAACAAGGATGACGACGGTTCGCTCTGTCATAAGCGTAGCCGCAAGTGAGGGTATGGCAATGCTTCAATTTGATGTTGCGACTGCCTTCTTGTACGGCTCCCTGGATGATGAAATTTACATGAAGCAGCCAGAAGGCTATGACGATGGCTCTGGTCGAGTTTGCCTTTTACGGAAAAGCCTATACGGTTTGAAACAAGCTCCACGCTGTTGGAACCGATGTATCTTGGATTTCTTCAAAGAAATTGGCTTCAAGATAAGTGAAGCGGATCCATGCCTTTTAACCCGTAATAAGGGCTGTGAAAAATTAATAGTGGCTCTATATGTGGATGATGGCTTGGTCGCTGGCTCGAACCAAGAATTAGTAAATGAGTTTATTGGAGAGCTTACCAGTCGGTTCAAGATAACGACAAAACCTGCTTCTTATTTCTTAGGAATTGAAATCGAAAGCAGAGAAGAAGGCACAAAAATATTTCAAGCTTCATACGTGCAGAAAATATTGAGGAGATTTGGAATGGATACATGTAAGCCAGTCTCTACACCTATAGCCAAAGATGGTATGTTGCATGACAAAATAGATAGGAGTTACATGCAAACTAACTATAGACCTATTGTTGGAGCTTTGGCATATTTGATGGTATGCACCAGACCTGATATCGCATATGCTGTGAGCGTAGTATCACGAAGCCTTGAAAATCCCAGTGAAGAAGACTGCATCAAGTTGAAGCGGATTCTGCGGTATCTGCAATATACGCCAGACTTGGGCATTCTGTACCAGAGACATTACAAGGACAGCATTTTGGAATGCTATAGTGATGCTGATCATGCAGGAGACACTACTACTGGAAGATCCACAAGTGGAGTGCTTTGTATGTATGCGGGAGGAGCGATCTCTTGGCTTAGCCAAAGACAGACAAGTGTAGCCATTTCAACTACTGAAGCGGAAATAGTGGCTGCAAGCGAAGCCGCAAGAGAAACAATCTGGCTCTCACGTCTTCTTAGTGATCTGACTGTGCTCAAGGACGTCCCCTACCTAAGAGTGGACAATGAAGCTGCCATAAGGTTAGCTGAAAATCCGGAATTTCATCGTCGGACCAAGCACATTCGTGTTAGAAACTTCTTTATAAGAGAATTGGTCACGAGTGGAGAACTTGCTATTGCCAAGGTGTCCAGTGAAGAGCAACTGGCAGATGCCTTTACGAAACCACTTGCGAGACCAAGGTTGAGAAAAATAAGTCAACTCATAGGTCTTTGTTGAGAGGAGATATTAAGAACAATACTGTTCGGTGCGTAGCAACGAAGACTTTGAGTTGTTTACATAGACTGCTGTCATGTGTGAAAAAAAATTAGTGTCAGATACAAATACGTGATAATGTTTTTGTTATGGACTTATAAATATATTGTGTGTGTTTATTAGTGTTTAGTGTTGTTTTTCGGACTCCTACTCCGCCACAGCTTGCTACTCATAAGTATGAGAAGTTCCTGCTATTACCCCCTACCACAGCCCCCTACATACAAACTTACAGACCTCTTCTTTATAATAATACTAGCTGCCCGCGCGTTTCGCGCATTGCAAGTAACGCAGGCAAACCCGCAGTATAAAATATAGCCTACTAGCTTCTGCCCGCGACTTTGTCTGCGAAGAACTCGTTTACATCGTAGCTCCATACAAGTTTTCACCCCCCATTTCATCCCCTTATATCCTTCCCCGGGATTCTAACTATTTATTTCATCATCAATATTAAGAGGGCCTGGTCCTCTGTCGTTGCAGCATTCTCCATTCGAGTCTATCTTGGGCTCTCGTCTTTACTTCTTGGTATGTGTGGCTACAGCACCATTCCTTCATCTGTGTCATGTATGGTCTTTACTTCTTGGTATGTGTGGCTACAGCACCATTCCTTCATCTGTGTCATGTATGGTATTCAGGGCCTTCCTCTCCCTCTCGTTCCATCTGTTTTGCCTTCCAGGATAATAACGTTCAACTCTTCATGTCTCAGTATGTGGCTGATGCATTTAGCTGTGCGTTTTTCTATAGCGGATATTATTTATCTGTCTTCTTTCTTTTGCCTTTTCCAATACTTTTTCATTGGGGCCTTTCTGTCCAGCTGATCTTAAGCATCCTGCGCCAAATTTCAAAGGCTATTTATTTATTTAAGATTTATTGAACAAAAGAACAACTTAACTTTAGGGGATAATTTCCGGGATAAAAACTATCCTTTGTCCTTTCCCGGGACTCAAACTATCTCTATACCAAATTTCATCTAAATCATTCACCACCCATTTTTTGCCCCTTATTAGGGGATGATTTCTGGGATGAAAACTATCCCAGGCCATGTCCTTCCCGGGACTCAAACTATCTCTATACCAAATTGCATCTAAATCGGTTCAACGGTTTAGGCGTGAAGAGGTAACAGACAGACACACTTTCGCATTTATAATATAACTAGCTGTTGCCCGCGACTTCGTCCGCGTATAACATGTTATCGTCTAAAAGTTTGTTTAAGGAATAAATAAAAAAAAAACATTGAAATTAGTTTTGTGCCTTGTATTGTAAACAGTCTAAAACCGAAGTTACAATAGTACATTATGATACAAGTGTGCTAAGTTGGTCATTACACTCGAGTCGGTTTTTAAGCCTGAGCCGAAGGCGAAGGCTTAATGGAGACGAGAAGTGTAATGACCAATGCTCACATGTTTCATACGACGTTTTTCAACACATTTGCGAGGAAAAAAAAAAAAAAAAAAATGAAAATGTTAAAAGATATGTAATGAAAAGGCACTAGTGCGATAATGTAATGTAAAAGTCACGGCATGGGTAATATTCTGCATTATTTTGCTAATATTTAAAAAGATATGTAATGAAAAGGCACTAGTGCGATAATGTAATGTAAAAGGCACGGCATGGGTAACATTCTGCATTGTCAGTGTAAATACGCTGTAATAAGACCTACTTTACGAGCAGGTGTGTTGAAAAATGTCTTACTTTCAAAATGTCTTGCTCCTATACACACTTAGAACCCCCTTTGAACCCTCATAGTCTTGCTCTATATTATACAAACTTCGAACCCCGTTTAACCTTCTTAGGCCATGAATTAAGAGTGCTCTTCAAAAAAGCGCTCGCTCAGAATTCGATATTTTGACACGCGTAGTGCGTTTGTGTGTGTAAATACTACTACCACCCACACAAACGTACCTAACCCCCACATGCACAGCGAGATCGCACCAGCCGCGGGTGCCGTCCCTTTCTAGCTATATGTAAGTGCGATCGGGATAGAACTAACCGCGGAGCTTGCCGATGCAAATAGCTGTATAGCGCACCGTTGGAATTCACTCCGTGACCGATATTGATACTTGCACTAAAAAGTGGTAAGTATTACTTCGCTAACATGATGTTCTAGAACATCATGTTAGCGAAGTTAGATAACTTGAATAAAGTAAGTATTTGATTTTTGAGCACAAGTTTTCTATTTGTATTAAAATACTATGATATGACAAAGTATATTTAGTTTCGTTTTTTTAGTATAAAATAAACTAACGAGTTTTAAAGTTGTCAGTAATAAGAATAATAATTTGTTTTACGGATATTAATAGTTTGCATATTATCTGAGTCTTATTTATATATAGTAATGTAATGAAATTATACCAGTAGACCCACTACTAGGAAATTACTGGGTACTTACGTATTCATTTCTTGAAGAATTTTTTTTTGTTATATACAGTAAAAAAAACGGCCCTTTATAGAAATTGCTATGTCCGTTTCTTACCAAAGGAACTGAAAATTATAAATTATACAAACACAGCTTTTTATCTAGAATACAATTAATTAATGCGTGATTTTATTCAAAAGCCTAAAACCTCAGATGATAAAAAGGAATAGATATGAAACGGGGGCTTGGCGCGTGTCGGTGCGACATGGCCAAATGGGCATGTCACTGCCCACCGTATGTTAGTCGCAATTTGCCGTGAATCTGAAATGTTTTTCCACGTTTACTCAAAATGCCGAATTTTAGCGTGGTTACATGCAAATATAGGAATGAAACTAAAACCTACATGAATGGTGGAGTCACGCACCACATGTGAGTATTAGTATTTTCACTTAAGTCAGTAAAAACTAATATTTTAATAAATAAACGCAACGCCGCATCATTTCTCGGGATCGAACTAACATATCGAACGAAAAAGCATATTTTTGTTCTATGCGTTGTACATTGAACGTTCAATACAGTAAACCACGGCGCAATGTATTAAACCACTATGAATATGGACGATGCTTGAATTTTTTAGTGGTACGGCCGCTGCTTGGCGTCGCAAACTAGAGCGGTGCCAAAGTGCAGTTACAATTTACGCGTAATCGATAAAATAGAAGGACGATATCATACTAGTTATTTTATTTCGACTACTTTCGCTGTTTTATTTTATTTAATTACTTGTTTTGGTTGGGTGCCTATCTTAAAGGTAACTAATAACATACTAATAAGATTAAAAGGCACAAAATGTTTACGGTACCTACTAATAAGATTTTCACTAAGTTGCAGTATGAACGGTAAATAGACATATTAAAATTGTATAAACAAGTATATAATTTAGTTGCAAATGGCTTCAGAACAACTTAAAATGTGATATTATTACCAATAATTTATTTTAAATGAGTATTTTTTACTTTCATTTGAAATGTGATAATTGAAGAAGAAATCTCGGTTTCTTATAACAGTTTTCCAAAGAATCCGAGTAGGTACTAAAAAAATGGATAGATGCTACTGGCAGAGGTCCTAACTGGTTTCCTGTACAGAGAAGAGTTAATGTGTTCGTAACTTTTTCAAGAAAAATGTTTCCAACCACTTAATAAGAGCCGTACACTTTTCGAATATTTGACACCTCGCTTGCTTGAAACCTTGGTGTAAAATGTATGGTAACACATCTTCGCACATCTTTGGTGGATACTCGCCCTTAGCCTTAAATCTCGTAATATGAGTAATGGACATATTATTTCGCGCCAAAATGCGAGTCGGATCGGCCTGGTACCTACAGGTCAAAAATATCGATGTGACCAGAGTTTTAAATGTATGTGAACACGAACTTATAAAAAGCCTTTTATGTTACTCTGTAGGTATTCGCCAATATTTTTTACTTTTGCGATTTATGGTAAGTTAACAACCCGTGTTATTTAAACTTGTAGCTAAAAGTTTAAATACCACCACATAAACTTACCATGTTGTTGAAGTTGTTACCCATCAATATCATAACATAATATTAATTTTAATATCAATGTCGATAAAACATAATTTTAACGTTTGTCGCCCCCCTAGTGTAGTGCGTTTAAGCCAATCACAGCCCTTGTTTGCATGTTGCCGTAGACTTACTGGCAACGCCCGAGTCTTTGTTTTTACACAGTTCAATGTGTGTGCCTGTGGGCGCTGCGGTGGGAGAAAACTGGGGACATCGGTTTTGGTTGAAATTAAGCAGTACGGCACTTCTCCCTTTTTTTATGTTCTGAGCCTAAAACCTATGTCACTTATTAGGATTCCGTAGTCAAAGAGTAAAACGGGACCCTATTACTAAGACTCCGCTGTCCGTCTGTCTGTCTGAATGCCTGTCTGTCCTTCTGTCACCAGGCTGTATCTCATGAACCGTGATAGATAGAGATTTTCACAGATGATGTATTTCTGTTGTCGCTATTTATAACAAAAAATACTAAAAAACAGAATACATCTTTTTATTTTTATTTTAGTTTTTATTTGTTTCTTTTTCTTTTACAATCTTACACAAATCGACCTTGCCCCAAACTAAGCAAAGCTTGTACTATGGGTACTAGACGACGATAAACATACTTATATAGATAAATAAATAATTAAATACATAGAAAACATCCATGACTCAGGAACAAATATTTGTGGTCATCACACAAATAAATGCCCTTACCGGGATTCGAACCCGGGACCCCCAGCTTCGTAGGCAGAGTCACTACCAAATTACTAACTAGGCTACAGGGGGCTCCTATACAACAAACGTGATTTTAGATATATATATTTTGCCGTTTTTAGATATAGATAATGGTACGGAACCCTTCGTGCGCGAGTCCGACTCGCACTTGGCCGGTTTTTTTAACATCTATTTCGAAATAAAGAGTGATACTCGGAAATGTTGAAGGGAAGGTCAATCGTCGAATCCGACTCGGCTGGGCAGCATTCGGGAAGCTACGGCACATCTTTTCGTCCAATATTCCGCAGTGTCTCAAGACGAGAGTCTTTGACCAGTGTGTGTTGCCAGTGATGACATATGGCACGGAAACGTGGTCGCTTACTATAGGCCTCATAAGAAGGCTCAAAGTCACTCAAAGGGCAATGGAGAGGGCTATGCTGGGAGTTTCTCTGCGCGATCGCATCAGAAATGAGGCTATCCGCAGCAGAACCAAGGTAACCGATATATCCCTCCGAATTGCTAAACTTAAGTGGCAGTGGGCGGGGCACATTGCACGTAGAACCGATGGCCGTTGGGGCGGAAAGGTTCTGGAGTGGCAACCACGTACCGGAAGGCGCAGCGTGGGTAGGCCCCCCGCAAGGTGGACTGATGACCTGGTAAAGGTCGCGGGAGTCCGCTGGATGCGGGTGGCGCAGGAACGGCCATTGTGGCACTCTTTGGGGGAGGCCTATGTCCAGCAGTGGACGTCTTTCGGCTGATATGATGATGATGATGATGATGACCCGGAAATGTAATAAAACCACGTAAAAATCTCCCTTTCCAGTGTAAACCCCCGGTGTGTGTTATTATTATATATAAACGAAAATAATAACTAAATGCAAGGTAGGATCGTGCTGTACTTAACAAACGCCATATGAGCTTGTTTTTTAAAAAGTTTTTTATTCTTCTTGTTATTTTCAATAACCCTGCATATTATGTCGCTGGTTCGTGGGTACTTGTACAGACAATTCACACAAACCCAAACAAGATAGGTCTATCTATTTTAGTTTAGGAGTTCCCATGACCACCTTCCATCATCAGATCCTGGAAATCATCCATCACCAAAGTGTTTACCAAGACAAAACTGATGAGCCCAAACTAGATGGGTTTATCTAGTTTAGTTTAGGAGTTCCATGACCACCTTCCACCACGCTCCATCATCAGACTCTGGAAATCATCCAGCATCAAAGTCTTGCCGTGCCATGACCAAATAAATGAGCCCAAATTCGATGGCTTTATCTTGTTGAGTTTAGGAGTTGCTATGGCCACCTTCCGACTCCATCATCAGACCAGCTCTATGATATACGCAATTGTACCTAATTTGAAGATTTCGCCCAAACTAACATACATACATACATACTAACTAATCATAATGGCCGTTGGGGCGGGGAGGTTCTCGAGAGGCGACTACGTACCGGAAACTGCAGCGGACCCTCCACAAGGTGGACTGATAGTAACAAGTAAATAAATTAAATCTATCAAGTATCACGATCACTCGTACAATAATAATTGACTATAGAACGCGTAGTTTACACAAAAGGATCCAACCCACAATACATCACCATTGAAATGTATGACTTTTGTTCTAGGTAGAAGGTTCAATTTTAAATGTTACGTATCCTGTGGATTTGAGCCTTTTCGCTACACTACGTCATACTGGCAGCTATGCAATTCATAACTTGTCTCGATTAGCCTCACGAATGTATCCCCAGTATAGTTTGACCCCGAGGTTGGTAACAACTATGCCTAGTCGGAGATCAAAATAATATTATTTTATCTGAAGAGTGGCCGGTTAGCTTCGTGAATAGCCACAAATAAACACACTACACGTCTGTCTCGGAGGGCTATTCAGCCGGTACTGAGATATATTCCCGCGCGACGGTAAATTTATACTAGTTTTGAATAATTATTTATAAATATAAATTTTGACTAAAGTTATATTTTTTGGACTGGATCTTGTTGGTATAAGCATGAACTTTAATGTTGTGTAAGATTCAATACACAAATAATTCAACAATAATGAGAAAATCCTTGAGTTTTCAGTAAGATTTTGTTGACAAATATGGTGTAATTGAGAACAGTTTACATATATATACGTGCAGAATAAGGAAAATTCGAGGCGGCTAGGCGCAATGGCAACATATTACGCTAGTGAAAATAGAATAAAACAAGTAGGTTCTCATATAACATCATGGAGTATTAGGGGCTCAAACTTATGACTCTGCGCTCTCTTCAGAAAACTACTGTCGGTAATCGGGTATTTTCGGTTAAAGTATTCAGTTCTTCGTAAATTGGAGGCGGCTAGGACCAATATGAGGAGTTTACCTATGCAAATAAGTAATCAGGATCTAGAAAAAGCTCTCCGTTTCTTAGAATTACAACGTCAAAAATCCGTCATTCTCGCTTATTCCTGACCAAAAAACGAGCGCCCTCTTAAAAATACGTTGAAATAAGTTTTGTAGTATTTTAGCATGTTTGTTTTGTCTAAAACCGAATTTACAAATCCCTTACTTTAAAAAGGCCTTGCTCTCCATACAAACTTTGAATGCCCTAATAATCCCCTTTGGGGGAAGAATTTCAAAAAAACGCTGAAATAATTTTGGTAGTCTTATCAGGCTAAGATCAAAGTTACAAATCTCATATCTATAATTTTTTTATTATGTAATCTTTCTAAAAATTTTGAGATTCTGGCTTCAAAATTCCCCTTTACCAACATTGCACCCGTTTTTCACCCCCTTAGGGGTGGAATTTTCCAAAACACTAAAAATACTTTATTTGTATCGTAATAAGTATTCTTTCTAAAAACGTTTAAGCTTCTATCTCAAAAAGGAGTTTCCCTCATACAAACCTTGCAACCCTTTTTAACCCCTTTAAGGGTGAAATTTTTCAAAACGCTGAAAGTACTTTATTTGTATTCTAATAAGTAATCTTTATACAAAGTTTTAAGTCTCTAGCTCAAAAAATAAAGTTTCCCCCATACAAACTTTGCACCCCTATTTAACCCCTTTAGGGGTATGATTTCCAAAAATCCCTTCTTATCCGTTGCCTACGTTGTAAAAGGTAGTTCTGGTGCAAATTTCAACTCTCTAGGCCCAGTAGTTTCGGCTGTGAGTTGATGAGATGATGAGTGAGTGAGTGAGTCAGTCAGGCAGGACATAGGCATTTATATTTTTGTTCCCATAAATATGAAATACTTTTCGCTGTCAATCCGTACAGTTTTTTTTTCCTGTAGGTATATATTTCTTCAAATGACTCATCTTTAATACCTACATATATTGGGTACTGATGGTCTAGCTACTTGGAGAGAAATAAGAGTGGACTGTATAATAAGAATACTGTATAATAACTAGACCGATCGTTACAAAGGTGGAATTGTGTGATGCGCGAACGCGTACAAAATATATCGCGAGCGAAGCGGACGCGAGTCGCGATCCGTCGTATATCGCGGTGGATGAGTGAGTGTTCCTCGCGGGTGCGGGCGGGGCGCGGGAGCGGCGCACCGACAGCAATCCGATCATCTTGCGCTTTCAGCGCTTAGGGTTTTGTGCTTACTGCGCCACCATATACTCCCGGCGTTGAAGACCTTGTGTCTTCAAAACTGTGTACAGGAAGAGGGCATATTGTGTTGAAGGCTCGACGTATGATCCCCTTCTTAGTTTTTATGTCGGCCACTCTGGCGATTCCATCTCTGCCAGGTACTACGTTTACGATGCGGCCCATCGACCACATGAGAGGAGGGAGGTTATTCTCCTTGATTATAACCATAGTTCCGACTTCAAGTTTTCCTCGTGAACTGCACCATTTTGTTCTCTTTTGGAGTCCGAAGATGTATTCTTTAGAGAAGCGATTCCAAAAGTGCATTTTCAGAACTTCTATGCGGTGGAACCTTTGAAGACAGGAGATTCTTTGGTCTGAGACTTGACGATGCGGCACCGACGTTAGAGATCTCCCAATTAGGAAGTGTGCAGGAGTAAGGGCAGTAAGGTCCGACGGATCGTCGGATAGAGGGGTAAGAGGCCGTGAATTTAAAATCGCTTCAATCTGAGTTAGACATGTAGCCATCTCTTCAAAAGTAAGGTGTGTAAGACCCAACACTCGACGTAAGTGGTGCTTTACAGATTTAACAGAAGACTCCCATAAGCCGCCAAAGTGAGGTGTATACGCGGGAATAAATGAAAAGTTAATACCTTCAGCTGCCTTGTCTTTAGCAGCATCTTGTTTCAGAACGCTAGCGAGCTCGTTGGCGGCACCGACGAAACTAGTACCATTGTCCGAGAAAATGGTTCTCGGTTTCCCCCGGCGAGCTATAAACCGATCAAGAGCTGCAATAAAAGCTTCCTTCGTAAGGTCCGAGACAAGCTCCAGATGAAGTGCCCGCGTTGCCAAACAAACAAAAATGCAAATGTAAGCTTTTAGGAGCCTACAGCCCCTACCCTTGCGGTCGGCTATCAAAATTGGTCCTGCATAATCTGTGCCTGTCTCAAGGAATGGGTATTCAAGATGTAGGCGCTCTTTCGGTAAGTTACCCATTTTAGGTTGCACCGTTTCTGCCTTAAGCCTAGTACAACGGATGCATTTTCGAACCGTATGTTTCGCTAAGTTTCGGCCCCCAAGTGGCCAGTAATTTTGACGTATGATTGACATAAGTAACTGAGGACCCGCATGGAGGGCACGTAGATGTAGCATTTTAATGAAAAGCCTGATTATTGGTTGCTTACAACAGATAATTATAGGGTGCTTAACACCATAATCGTAAAATGAATTAGAAAGTCGTCCACCAACCCTAATAAGACCAGAATCGTAAAACGGACACAAAGAGGTGAGACGACTTTGTTTTGGCAATTCTTTGCCTACCTTCAGCAATTCGTACTCTTCAGGAAAGGCGTTTTGTTGCGACGTAAGAAAAAGCAGAGTTGACGCCGAAGACAATTCGGAAGAGGTAAGGAAACCATCTATTTTATTATTGGCGTTTTTACAGTTGTAACTAAACCTTTTCACGTATGCTATTAACCGTTGTATTTTGGAATAATCTGAACAATTATCAATCAAGGTTTGGATAGCATTGACGTCGTCTGAGTATGGGGAGTTTGGGCAAGTAACTAAAGCCTTATTTGCCACCGTATCTGGTAATGAGGCCTCCTTTTCAGAATTAGGTGCAATTGGCCAATATGAAGGGTCTGACGCTAAAAACGATGGCCCTGACCACCACAAGGAGGAAGTTTGTATAAGATCCGCGTCTAACCCACGAGACACCAGATCAGCTGGGTTTTCCTTGGAAGGGATGTAACGCCAAGATTCCTGTGGAAAGCTTTCCTGAATCTCGGAGACGCGGTTTTTGACGAACGGCCGTAGAAGAGCCGGAGAAGATTTGAGCCACCCAATAACAATCATGGAGTCGCACCGAAACACACAACTTTCTAGGTTCAAAGTGAGTGACTCACGGATTTTTCGATTATTCAGTGATAATAATCATATGTAGAGTCGACGTGTAAGAGTCGACGTGTAAGAGTCAACGTGTAAGAGTCGAGGTGTAAGAGTCGACGTGTAAGAGTTGCGGTGTAAGAGTCGACGTGTAAGAGTCGACGTGTAAGAGTCGACGTGTAAGAGTCGACGTGTAAGAGTCGAGGTGTAAGAGTCAACGTGTAAGAGTCGACGTGTAAGAGTCGACGAGTAAGAGTCGACGTGTAAGAGTCGACGTGTAAGAGTCGACGTGTAAGAGTCGACGTGTAAGAGTCAACGTGTGAGAGTCGACGTGTAAGAGTCGACGTGTAAGAGTCGACGTGTAAGAGTCAACGTGTGAGAGTCGACGTGTAAGAGTCGACGTGTAACATGTGTTCTCATCTACAGTTAAATTATGTTTCGAGGGTATTGTGTCTAGCTCTCAAAATGGTGTAGGATCTATGCCAGTTTCCTGGTCATTCAAGAAGAAACAAACAGGTTTGTTAAGACTTGGCTGGTATAAAATACCTGACAACAACCAGCCAAGCTTTGTTTCAAAAAGGGTTGGATTTTGCTTGCCTAAGTCTATCCGCTTTGAACCTATGACACTCCAAAAGACTTGAGCACCGACTAGGATGTCAATTGAAGACGGAGCATAGTATGACGGATCAGCTAAGCAGATGCCTGAAGGTATAGGTATGTCATGAATGTTTATAAATTTGTTGGGTATGGTTGATGTGATTTGGGGCAATATGAAACAATCAATATCGGTTTTAAAGGTACCATCGAAAGACTCCATATGAAGAGAGCAAGACTGCGTACTTTTGGACTCTTGATTGTTTATGCCACTAAACTTTGAAGTCACAGAACGTGTTGGTAATGTTAACTTACCACGCATGTCCTGCGTTATAAAATTGGCTGTGCTCCCATTGTCGAGCAATATTCTAGCAGTGTGAACTTGTCCCTTGCTGTCACTGACTTTCACCAGAGCTGTAGAAAGTAATATATGTGGCGACAATTCATCTGCATTTCTTTGGTTATTTACTGACAATGCCACATGCTCTGGAGGTGTATTCGTGTCGTTATGTGTGTGTAATAAAGTATTGTGCCTGACTTTGCAGTACTTGCAGTGACTGAGTCTGCACTTTGACTCATGATGTCCGGGACGCAAGCAATTGAGGCACACTTTAAATTCCTTGGCCTTACTCCAACGCTGCTCAATCGGCAAGGCTCTGAAGACCTCACAGTAGAATATATAATGCACTTTTTTACACATTGGACAGGGTTTAATGTAAGATTTGTCAGTATTATGATCGCCTGAAGACACTACGAAACTTTTTGACTTCGTGGCTGACGACTCTGCCTTAAACTTGTTATTTTTCGATTCTTCAATCGTTTCAAGGAGATTACATCTGTTACTCAAGAATGTAAGATATTGATCGAGCGATGGTGGTTCTGACAAGGAGTTCCTATGCTCTTCCCACTGTCTGATGGTAATGTTGTCTAATTTGGAGGACGTAATGTGAATTACTAACGTATCCCAGTGATCAACTGGCTGATCAAGAGTAGCTAGTGCTCTAAGATTTTTATTTGCACTGTCTACAATTTGCCGAAGACCATGGCTAGATTCCCTGTGAATAGGTTCTATGTTGAAGAGAGCTTGAACATGGTTATTTACAAGCAGCTGTTTGTTATCGAACCTATCACAGAGCAACTTCCATGCAGAATTATAATTTTCTCCTCTAAAATCTAAGCTTCGGATTACTAAGGCCGCACTTCCATGAAGAGAAGCACGAAGGTAGTGAAACTTGTTGATGTCGTCTATGCTCTTTTCTGAGTGGATTAATGACACATAAATATCTTTAAACTCTAACCAGTTTTGATAGCTGCCGCTAAAGTGTGGTAAGTTTATCTTTGGCAACCTTACGTTACTTTGTCTATGTGATATAGCCGTTTGGCACTCATCGGAGCCTACCTCGGACTTGGCGCCGGCGTTCTCCTTTGCACGCTGACTACGATGGCGTTCTAGCAATTCGCGAGCGGTCGCGAGCTCCTTGTAATACGCTCCTTCAAACAGCTCCCGATCCGAATATAGCTCACTCGGGTCCTCCACCAGCTGCTCCAACTCGCTCTGGAACGTGTCGTAGGAATCGTATACAATATCTAGTTTATTAATGCGTAAGCTCAGTTCGACCAATTGTAAGTCGCTCAACTGACCACAAGACTTAACCGTAGACAAGTAAGCTGTGAATTGAGTAAGTTTAGCTTTAGTCGTGCCACGTTTTTTAATTAATTCTTTGGCACGTGCTTCGGTAGCCATCATACGACAATATAAAAAAATAAGCTTTATGAAACGAAGCGCTTAGATTATCTGACTGTGCAAAAAAAAATAGCAATGCGATTTTTCAACTTTGCTATAAGCTATTTTGTAGGGGCTTTAACCAATCTGTCCCGATGATAGTATGAACTTTGCTATGAATCTTTTTGTAGGCGACTTTATTAAGTGTTATTGACTAAGAATATTTTGCTATTCAAAAATAAAAGTTATAATAATGCATTTGTCGACTCACCCACATTAAACAATATAAAAATAAATGTTATGTTAACCAAACCTAACAATGAAATGACTTGTAATAATGATGTTTATTACGATTAAAGTTTGGAATGAGGCTTTTAAGCGTCACAGCAAAATGTTTTTAGCATGAACTAAGATTGAAACGATTTTAAATCCTTTGTTTTGAAGACTGATATCATGTACCAAAATTAAGTTAAATAAGAAAAGAATGCACGTTAAAATAAGAGGCTAATTGGGGAGATCTCACCGTTATGCTATCCGTAATATTATGACCGGTAGGTAGCGAGGTCTCATTCCGATGAATTTCTGTCGGATTCTTGATAAGCCGAACTCCGTGCACTAATACCTAATGTTTGGTATCGATAAGTTCACCTTCCACTGTCTTTTTGTTTCTGTTCGTTGATACTGCTGTTCTGTAGGATCCGATGAAATTGTGATGCTTTTGACGAAGATCTTAGATATGGCAGCAGCCTCGAAGAAAACTGAAGATAGGCAGGTGAAGATGGTTTTGATGCGATGCGTTGCGACTTTCACTGCTTGACACTGGTGGACCCGTCGTGATGAGGTGCAGTCCCAGCTGGCTGCGATACGTAGTACTTTTTTTAATTCGCGCTTGTAACGATCCGCGTTCATAAACTACGGCGTTTAAGGACCATATGATGGTCTAGCTACTTGGAGAGAAATAAGAGTGGACTGTATAATAAGAATACTGTATAATAACTAGACCGATCGTTACAAAGGTGGAATTGTGTGATGCGCGAACGCGTACAAAATATATCGCGAGCGAAGCGGACGCGAGTCGCGATCCGTCGTATATCGCGGTGGATGAGTGAGTGTTCCTCGCGGGTGCGGGCGGGGCGCGGGAGCGGCGCACCGACAGCAATCCGATCATCTTGCGCTTTCAGCGCTTAGGGTTTTGTGCTTACTGCGCCACCAGGTACCTACTCTTTCCGCTTGTCTTCCAAACAGGGGAGTAGACTCAAAATTTATTATTACTTCAAAAGAAAGAAGAAACGAAAAACCCGTTCAAATAATCTCAAAAAATTACGAAGCTACAACCGTTTTAATATCGCTTGTTATACCTACCTAGTAGTGAGAAAACGATCGGGACCGTAACGTCATAGTAAATAAAAACCGGCCAAGTGCGAGTCGGACTCGCGCACGAAGGGTTCCGTACCATTATCTATAAAAAACAATTTTATTCTGTGTTTTTAGTATTTGTTGTTATAGCGGCACCAGAAATACATCATCTGTGAAAATTTCAGCTGGAACTATCACGGTATCATTGAGATACAGCCTGGTGACAGACAGACGGACGGACGGACGGACAGCGGAGTCTTAGTAATAGGGTCCCGTTTTACTCTTTGAGTACGGAACCCTAAAAACAATCGTTTCATATCGTCTTCTAATAAATAAAAATAAAATAAAAAATATGAAGGTGCGTTTTGCGGAAAAGGGGCAGAACATACCCCTTCTTAAAACTTTGGACACTTATAACTTAGTGATTACTTAAATAACCTCTTGCGTTGTTTTTTTTCTCCATTTGACTTCATTTTAAGTCCTTTTTCGAGAAAATACAACATTGAGATTTATTTTCGATCCATCCGACATCCGTATTTTCTTTTAAACCACGAACTTCAGAATTCGAAAATATTCGGGTATCTCTATCTCTATCGCACTAACATTACCAACTCGAGTGAGAGGAATGCAGATATACGAAATTCGAGTTTTGGTTTTCGTGGTTTGGCTGAATGCGCAAAGAGGCGCGCGTGCCATTAAAAAAAAACATTTGTGTTACTTATATTGTTCGAATTTATTGATACATTTATTGAAATGACGCCTTAATACGACATTTGCGCATATGAGTTCTCATATCAGAGTCGATTAATTTCTTATGCTTTAACTCTTGGTATGTGTTTGTTATGGCGAACGTCTCCGGTAATTCGAATTCAA
Source organism: Epinotia brunnichana (assembly GCA_963854355.1). Taxonomy (NCBI): domain Eukaryota; kingdom Metazoa; phylum Arthropoda; class Insecta; order Lepidoptera; family Tortricidae; genus Epinotia; species Epinotia brunnichana. The sequence continues at coordinate 6,466,809 of OY977936.1, read as the reverse complement.
CCATAACATAACGGTAGGAAACAATAAACTGGAGTCGGTCGACCAATATGTATATCTTGGACATATCTCTATCCTTTGACAAAGAGCATCAACATAAGGAGATCTCTAGGAGAATACAGCTGGGTTGGGCAGCATTTAATAAACTGGACGACATCCTCAAGTCTACCGATGTTCCACAATGCCTGAAGACTCGCCTCTTTAACCAATGTGTCCTGCCCACCATGACGTACGGTGCTGAGACATGGACGCTAACAAATGAGGCTGTGCACAAAATACGAGTAGCACAGAGAGCCATGGAGCGCGCCATGCTCGGCATTAAACTACAAGACCGAGTGAGGAATGTTGAGATCCGACGTCGCACTAAGGTGCGCGACAATGGAGATACCATTACCAAACTCAAGTGGGGCTGGGCGGGACACCTTGCCAGGCAGAATGATGGTAGGTGGACCAAAAAGGTGTCAGATTGGCGGCCACTTCTAGGTAAAAGGAGCGTCGGCCGTCCACCAGCTCGATGGGTGGACGATATTAGGAAGATCGCGGGTCACTTCTGGATAAGATTAGCCCAGGATAGGGACGGCGGTGGCGTACTCGAAGATAGGCCTATGCTCAGCAGTGGGCGATTACGGGCTGACAATGATGATGATGTGTTTCGTGACGGTCTATCGGAGACGGGATTTAAAATCTTAATAGGTGAAATTAAGGAGAAGCAATTCCGCCATTTTGACGTTTCATAAAGCTGACAGATGTGGCGGCGATATACTTTAAGAATAATAAATGAAAAATTAAATGAAGTCGTATATTTCGGAAAATTTATTAACTGTCGCAGTCGGACAAAAACTATCCTAAGTTACAGCTAGAATAATAATGTACCTATGTAAAATGTTTTATATTTTTCCGTTCATGGGATGCTGAGAACATTCGAAACAACACAAAGCTTAGTTACAAACTGGCTGATTCTTTTTTTAATTTAGAGATTTATTATAAGTGGAGACTAGCGACCCGCCCCGGCTTCGCACGGATTTATATGTATGCAAATAATAATAACATGCATGTATTATACATGTTGGGGTCCCTAGGTGGTGACAAATTAAATGCAAAAGTCCGAACACTTCTTTATTTCACTGTTAGACTGACTCCATAAAAGTTCACATTTTAAATCACAATAGATTATATTAGCGTAGAAACAATGTAACAGTAATGAGCAGGCGGGGCCGCGGTATAGACTTGTATCAATACGTGTTAATGTCGACGCGCTCTTTAGGTGAATGGCGGGTCCCCGCTCGGTGTTCCTATAACGTACACAAAATTGCTGATCTAAACATTGCATATGTCGCTACATCACTTCCCTTCTTTCTTTTTTTGAAAAGAAAAGAAAAGAAACGATGTCAGTTGAAAAAGTTTAAATCCAATTACAGTAGTACACAGAAATAACTTATTTGCTACCAGATATACAACACTCCTTATCGTTCCACACTTACTATGAACGCTGAGTCCGCGTCCTTGCTACTACGGTAAACATCCTCAACTGTAACATTATACTTTGTTATCGTAATACATTTGTTATGACGAAACTATGCCGTTGTTTTATTTAACACTTTACACTAAGTTGAACTACTCTGCAAAACCTTACACTGAATACATAACACTTGATACCTTATTGATAAGTTTGTTGCTGTGGGTTCTGCTGTGGGGTCACAGGACCACCGTGGATTCTGATAGCCGTGGGTGGCAAATTTCCCACTGTCTTTTGCACCCATGCCTTTGCACATTGCTTGCATCTTGATCTCACGAAGTAACAAATAAGTATGCACAAAAATACACCCAATATGATCAATCCAATACCAACATAGTTCAGTTTCGCCTCTACTTGGGTTGATAAATTTTCGAATTTTGCTATATCAATTGCGTTGTGAGAGTTATCTTACTCCTGTTTTCCTTGTGACAACCCCATATTCTAGATGAAATTACTTTGACAATAATAACTGGCGTATTACGCGCTACGTCTCACTACGTCGAGAAAATAATGAATACCAAACTTATCTTCCTAGCAGCAATATATAAGTAACAATATATGATAAAGTGCTAATTTTCTTTGTCGAAAACATTCGTATATACGTGCCCATTTTAACCTAAAAAATAAACCCTTATGCTTAACATAAGAAAAAAATTACACAGTAGTGTAAATTACAGTACGACGACAGGGTACAATCAATTTCCTCTTAAAAAATAATACTTAACTATTTGCGGAGCATCATGTTTCAGAGTCCGACTTTGTGCTGATTAAATTACTCTTATTTTACGTATGATAGTTGTCATATACCTTGTACCATGACATACCAAATGTTGCTTACTTTAGGGTATAAACCAAGGTCTAGCTCTATCCCAGAGATACTAAGTTAAAACAAATGTAGCTGACCCGGATGTCGTATTCCTTATGGGTTCCTCATATAAAAGTTAAAATACCTCTCATCCGCAGCGCAGGCGTCCCTTCCAACGGAGAGTTAATCTACTGTTTGTTACTACCATGATTGTGGTACGAGTTATTTGTCGAATAAGAATCGGCCTAGTTACGACTTACGACTCGCCCGCTGCGCGTGGTACGAAGGATGGGCGGTTGCGTTCGGGGCACTGATGGCGTTAGATGCTCATCTGTGTTTTTTTCTGCAACATTATCCTTAGCTTGGCGTCCGGAGTTGTCAATATCCAGCTGTTCATTCAATAAAAATGCTGGTTTAAGCCTGTCAATACTAATCTCTACCTGCCGGTTAGGAAATTGTATCTTAAACGTCTTTGAATTCCTACTCAATACTAGATACGGTCCGTCATAGTTAGGAGTAAGTGGCTTTTTGACCATGTCATTTCTGACAAAAACATGCGAACTTGATCCTAACTCTTTATGTACAAATATTATCTGTTCCGTTCGATATCCGGGATCCATAACTTGAGAGAGGGCGCCACTGCGCACGTTCGAACGTAGCCGTTTGCGTCAAACTGTCACTCCACGTCATCGCTGTGACGTCACAACCGCCTTCGCCAACCTGTCAACTCTAGAACCAGCGCCCGTGCGCCCGCCGCCATATTGGCTTTCTCATTGTTGCGTCGTCTGCCGTACAGATCGGACGTACCGTAGCTATTTTTGCAACAAGGAATCTTAAATCTCGATTCTTAACATCGGATAGTTTTATTTTGTCTAGAGGGAGTCCTAAATAGTATAAAAGTTATGGAAAGCGAATCGCGAGTGATATCTTTTCTATCGGACTACCCTCTTTTGTAAATTTTTTACTTCGTTGTTCGCGAGTGCTTTGGAATCGCATTTTGAGCAACGAGAGTCGCTCCACGTCGAAGGAGAATGAACGCGCTTCGCGATCATGCGGAGGATGGATGGCATCGGAGCCCGAAAGCGGCCGCGAGTCTCGCCTTAGTGGGCGCGTGCGCTCGTCGATCACATTGTCGGGCCCGGAATGGAGGTTTGAATATCTTTCGAATCGATCGGTGAGTCAGTTACATAACAATATCCTAGGTGCCCCGCGTGCCGCCGTCGGCGCGGCGGGGCAGATCGCCGGCCCCCGCACGCCACGTGCTGGCCCCCGCGCGCCACGTGCAGGCCACCTCGCGCGCTATGGGGCTCCCGCGCGCCACGTGCCGGCCCCCACGTGCGCTATGGGGCTCCCGCGCGCCACGTGCTGCCCCCCGCGCGCCACGTGCAGGCCACCGCGCGCGCTATGGGGCTCCCGCGCGCCACGTGCCGGCCCCCACGTGCGCTATGGGGCTCCCGCGCGCCACGTGCTGCCCCCCGCGCGCCACGTGCAGGCCACCGCGCGCGCTATGGGGCTCCCGCGCGCCACGTGCCGGCCCCCACGTGCGCTATGGGGCTTCCGCGCGCCACGTGCTGCCCCCCGCGCGCCACGTGGCGGCACCCCCGCCGCGACGGCGCTTGCTTCTGTGGTGGAGCCAATCGTTATGCTGAAATAGTGGTATCCGGCACGATGCCGCCACCGGCAACGACCTTCTTACCCTGGTGCCGTCCGCCTCAATGGCGCCACCCCTTATCTGGTGCCGTCCGCCTCAATGGCGCCACCTCCTACCATAGGCCGTCCGCCACGATGGCGACGCCGATCGCGATGGCGCTGCCCGCCGCTGGCTCTGTCGCCACGGTGGTGCCGTCCGCCACGGCGGTGCCGTCCGCCACGGAGGCGTTGCCCGCCATGCTGGTTCTGCCTGCCACGGCGGTGTTGTCTGCCACGGTGGTGCAGCCCGCCACAGCAATGCTGTCCACTACGCCGGACGCTCGCCACAACGATGCAGTGCGCCACGCTGGCGCAGCCCGCCACGGCGGTGCTGTCCACTACGCCGGACGCTCGCCACAACGATGCAGTACGCCACGCTGGCGCTATCTACCACGGCGGTGCTGTCCGCCACGCTGGCGCTGCCCCCACGGCGATGCTGTACACCACGCTGGCGCTACCCGCCACCTCGGTGCTGTAGGCCACGCTAGCGCTGCCGGCCACAAAGATGCCGTACGCCACGCTGAAGCTGTCCGCCACGGTGGCGTTGCCCGTTATATGGGCGTTGTCCGCCTCGCTGGTGCTCTCTACCACGGCGGTGCTGTACGCCACGCTGAAGCTGTCCCCCACGCTTGCGCTGTCTGCCACTGCTGGCGCTGCCCGCCACTGCTGGCGCTGCCCGCCACTGCTGGCGCTGCCCGCCAATGCTGGCGCTGCCCGCCACTGCTGGCGCTGCCCGCCACTGCTGGCGCTGCCCGCCTCTGCTGGCGCTGCCCGCCACTGCTGGCGCTGTCCGGCATGCTGGCGCTGCCCGCCACTGCTGGCGCTGCCCGCCACTGCTGGCGCTGCCCGCCACTGCTGGCGCTGTCCGGCATGCTGGCGCTGCCCGCCACTGCTGGCGCTGCCCGCCACGGCTGGCGCTGCCCGCCACTGCTGGCGCTGCCCGCCACTGCTGGCGCTGCCTGCCACTGCTGGCGCTGCCCGCCACTGCCGGCGCTGCCCGCCACTGCTGGCGCTGCCCACCACTGCTGGCGCTGCCCGCCACTGCTGGCGCTGTCCGGCATGCTGGCTCTGCCCGCCACTGCTGGCGCTGCCCGCCACGGCTGGCGCTGCCCGCCACTGCTGGCGCTGCCCGCCACTGCTGGCGCTGCCTGCCACTGCCCGCCACTGCCGGCGCTGCCCGCCACTGCCGGCGCTGCCCGCCACTGATGGCGCTGCCCGCCACTGCTGGCGCTGCCCGATATGCTGGCGCTGTCCGCCATGGCGGTGCTATCCGCCACGGTAACACTGTCGGCCACGCTGGCGCTGTTCGCCAATGCCGCGCTGTCTGCCACGCTACTCTGGCGCTGCCCGCCACGATGGTAACGCCCGCCGTCCGGAGTCCGCTACATCGATACAGGAGAACTACTTACGTCTCTGGGCTTCACAGAGGTAATCAACGAGGAGCTGCGTGACTTCCCCGGCGTTCTTGCGCGAGCGAGCGACCCAGTAGCTGCAGAGTGTCGGGGTACAACCTAACACTCAGAATGAAGCCCTAAAATCTCAATTATATCCAATTGGTCCAGTACGCCGCAGGCTCTAATCTACTTGGTAATCAATCAAATTACAAGGTCCCGCAGTTTGTCTCGGAAAAACGTACCGTGCGGTCGGAGGACTCGATATGAGATTCGTTAAAAAGTAAGATGGGGTCTCCGACCTCTGAATATATATTTCTCAACCCTGTCAAACAATCCTGGAACAGGTGGAGAATGGACGGCATCGGCAAGGTAGGCAAACAGATTTCACATCGTCTCTTAGCTCGCTCTCGCTGTCCCGCTCAGGTTCTGCTCTATAAAGACAAACCTTTCGCAGAGGCCTAATAAACAAAAATTGGGACAAAACCACTTGCCGCTCCGAAGCGAGCCCGAGATTCCGCGCTCAAGGAGAAGGGATCGGAAATAAATACCTCAATTCGGATAAGCCACTATAGTGTTGTGATTTTTGTACTTAAAATTCTTATTTGTAAACATTATGGCAACATTACAATACTTGAAGCATTGATTTTGAACGGTACTTCGCCACAATCACGACTAAGTTATAAATAATAAAAGGGTAGTTGAAAAAAAAGGTGAGGTGATGGTGGGGAAGTGCGGTTGAAAGAAAACGTTGGGCGTTAGATCATTCTTTGTTACCCGTGCGAGGATAAGGTTGTGTGAATTTAGTGGTCAAGACCCAGTAATTATAGCTCTAGTTCAATTGTGTTGTTGGTTAATTTTGTGATTTCTCATAGTGTTGACGAAGTACAATAAATATTTATTTGGATCGAGGAATTTTATTACAATTCAGAAGTGGGCGTGAGTTTGCGCGCCATGCCAGACGAAAACAGTAAGTAATTTTTGAATATCCTTTTTATTAGACATGAAAATAGACTATTGATCGCAAGTGTACGCTTACAAAACGAAATAGCGTTGCATTCGTTTAGAGTTTTAGAGCATTTGTCTGATTAACGAATTATAAAACTGCTTGCATGTTGTAACGGTATAATGTGCAGTTTTATGTTGAGCTAACAGCCATGTAGGTGTGCTGTCTAGCATAGGGGCAGCCATGTAGGTGTGCTGCTTATAGGGAGCTAACAGCCATGTAGGTGTGCTGTCTAGCATAGGTGCAGCCATGTAGGTGTGCTGCTTATAGGGAGCTAACAGCCATGTAGGTGTGCTGTCTAGCATAGGTGCAGCCATGTAGGTGTGCTGCTTATAGGGAGCTAACAGCCATGTAGGTGTGCTGTCTAGCATAGGTGCAGCCATGTAGGTGTGCTGCTTATAGGGAGCTAACAGCCATGTAGGTGTGCTGTCTAGCATAGGTGCAGCCATGTAGGTGTGCTGCTTATAGGGAGCTAACAGCCATGTAGGTGTGCTGTCTAGCATAGGTGCAGCCATGTAGGTGTGCTGCTTATAGGGAGCTTACAGCCATGTAGGTGTGCTGTATAGCATAGGTGCAGCCATGTAGGTGTGCTGCTTATAGGGAGCTAACAGCCATGTAGGTGTGCTGTCTAGCATAGGTGCAGCCATGTAGGTGTGCTGCTTATAGTGAGCTAACAGCCATGTAGGTGTGCTGTCTAGCATAGGTGCAGCCATGTAGGTGTGCTGCTTATAGTGAGCTAACAGCCATGTAGGTGTGCTGTCTAGCATAGGTGCAGCCATGTAGGTGTGCTGCTTATAGTGAGCTAACAGACATGTAGGTGTGCTGTTTAGCATAGACGCCGCCATGTAGGTGCGCAAAGTCAAAGTCATGAAAGTCAAAGTCATCAAAGTCAAAGTCATCAAAGTCATAGTCATCAAAGTCAAAGTCATCAAAGTCAAAGTCATTAAAGTCAGTCATCAAAGTCAAAGTCATCAAAGTCAAAGTCATCAAAGTCAAAGTCGTCAAAGTCATCAAAGTCAATGTCAAAGTCATCAAAGTCAACGTCAAAGTCATCAAAGTCAAAGTCATCAGTCAAAGCCAAAGTCATCAAAGTCAAAGTCATCAAAGTCAATGTCAAAGTCATCAAAGTCAATGTCAAAGTCATCAAAGTCAAAGTCATCAGTCAAAGCCAAAGTCGTCAAAGTCAAAGTCATCAAAGTCAAATTCATCGGTCAAAGTCATCAAAGACAAAGTCAAATTCATCAAAGTCATCAAAGTCAAAGTCATCAAAGTCAAAGTCATCAAAGTCAAATTCATCAAAGTCAAAGTCAGTCATCAAAGTCAAAGTCATCAAAGTCAAATTCATCAGTCAAAGTCAAAGTCATCAAAGTCAAAGTCATCAGTCAAATTCATCAGTCAAAATCATCAAAGTCAAAGTCAAATTCATCAAAGTTACCAGTCATCAAAGTCATCAAAGACAAAGTCATTAAAGTCAAAGTCAACAAGGTCGTCAAAGTAGTCAAAGTCAGTCAAAGGGCGCAGTTCTAAAGGAAGAACATAAAATGCGCTTAACATTTACAGATGATGAGGCAAGTTACACACCGAAACGTCCCAGGCGGAGACGCAGGCGATCCTCGTCATCAGTGGAAGCTGACGAGACTCCTGCACAAAGAAGCCGAACGGGATTAACCGCCGATGAATTGTTGAAGATCGTGACTGCACTGCAAGGTGTACCAAGTAAGAATACTTCCTCTACTAACGTAGTTCCGGAATTCGACCCTAACAACAGAGCACAGGATGTTGAACGTTGGTTAAGGAAGGTGAACGAGTGCGCAGAAATCTATTCCTGGAATGAGAAACAGACGATTCACTATGCGTTACAGAAGTTACGCGGGTTGGCCAAAAGTTGGTACGAGTCGCTTCCGTCGCTCAGTTACTCTTGGGAGGTTTGGCAGAGTAAATTAATGAAAGCTTTCCCAAATGATGTAAATTATGGTAAAATATTGGATGAAATGCTGAGCCGAAAATCTCGCACAGACGAAACTCTTAGAGACTATTTTTACGAAAAATTGTCGTTGTTGAGTAGATGCGAGATTTTCGGTCGAAAGGCAGTAGACTGTATAATATATGGGATTACGGATAGTTCAGTTAGAAACGGTGCCCAAGCTCTCAAATGTAAGGAACCGGAGGACTTGTTAAATTACCTAGCTTCGCAACAGCCCTCACAATCTAGAGACGCATCACGAGGCCCATCGGTATCAAGCTCGTTAAAGAGGCGTGACTTTCGTAGTAATGTTTCGGGCAGAAGTTTCATAAGTAGCAGGGGAGCTGATTCCACCTGTTTTAATTGCAACGAGCGCGGACATATTTTTCTAAATTGTACCAAGCCCATTGTCAAGTGCGGGAAATGCTACAGAGTAGGACATAATATTGAGAACTGCGCTAGGAGACCATTACAAATACAAGCGCGCGGAACCACCGGCCCAAACGATCAGTCTGCTGAAAAGAAGGTGCTCAAAGTAGTAGTAGATAGCGGCAATTTGCTGACAGGGAAGGATGGTCCAAGACCGACCTTCGAGACAAAAACATCTGAGGGTCACCTTGGACACGACACCCCGCTTTGCAACGGCGTGACCATTGACGTAAATGATAAGTTCAATAAAATCGTTTGCGTCAATGGAAAGACGTTAAATGCCTACATTGATTTCGGGAGTGACTGCAGCCTAATTCGGTATTCGGATGCAGTCGCGCTGGGGTTAATTGAAACCGGAAGCACGTCATTGCCTACAATAAGAGGCTTCGGAAATTCTACAGTCATTCCGAAATTCAAAGCTGCTGTGCAGGTTATAATTGACGAAATTGATACGGAACTGGACGTTTTGGCCGTTGATGACGCGTATTTGCAAGTTCCCTTATTGATAGGACAAAATTTTACTGAAATGTCATCTGTAACCGTATTGAAAGACAATGAGAAATTGTTCTTTTATCATACTCCCACCGATGTTTCCGAGAAACAAAGCCAGACCCTTGGTCTTTATGTCTTTAGAGATGTTACAATTACTAAAGGAGGTTTAGTGGAAGTTTGCACAAAGGAGACTTACACTGGTAGTATTTACTCGGACGGAGGTACCAGGATGAATCCCAATCAGGAGTATCACCTACATCAGGGTTGTTACGAAGTAAATGAGAATAGGGCGGTAGTATTTATTACGTCTCAGACTGGGGTGCCCCTTAAATTTAAGGCAGGGATGTTGTTAGCTAGGGTCAACCTAATAGGAGGAGTCAAGACTTTGCTTGTACAAACTGAGCCAGACGAAAAGGAAATGACGCCAATTGACAAAACGGAAGTTAGAGTAGATGACAAAGCCGATGAGAAAACCCGAGAAAGACTTCACCAGCTCCTCCAAAAGTATAGAAAGTGTTTTGCTAAAAACCTTAAGGAGTTAGGATGTGCTAAAGATGCCGTCATGAATTTGGACCTGCATGATGATTAGACCTTATCGATTGTCGTATCAGGAACGTCAAAAGGTAAGGGATATTGTTGACGAGTTGGTCACAAATGATATTGCACAGGAGTCGAACTCTAACTATGCGAGTCCCATATTGCTAGTAAAGAAAAAAAATGGAGAGTCTCGACTCTGTGTGGACTACAGAGCCCTCAATAATAAAACGATAAAAGACAAATATCCCCTACCTTTAATTGATGATCAGCTGTCCAATTTGAGCGGGAATAGGTATTTTATAACTCTGGATCTAGCCTCCGGCTACTACCAGATTCCGATGGGAGAAGGCAGTCGACACTGGACCGCGTTTGTCACCCCTGACGGGCATTATGAGTTTAAGCGAATGCCTTTTGGGTTGGCAAACGCGCCAGCCGTATTTCAAAAGATGATGAATGGGTTATTGGGTACGCGTAGGTTTAAGAGTGCCCTAGCGTATATGGATGACCTTCTCATTCCATCGTCATCAATTGATGAGGGGTTTGAAAGATTAGAGGACGTCTTGAAACTCATTCAGGAAGCTGGTTTAACCCTTAATTTGTCGAAATGCAGTTTTTTCGACTCGAGCATTCAGTATTTGGGGTACGAGATATCCGCCGATGGCATTAAACCAAGCGAGAGGAAGATATTAGCGGTGCGAGATTTTCCCGTACCTCGAAATGTCCATGAAGTTCGACAGTTCCTGGGCTTGGCGAGCTATTTTCGTCGATTTGTAAAAGGGTTTGGCGAAACTGCTAGACCTCTAACTACGCTTCTCTGGAAAAATGTACAGTGGCAGTGGAGCACTGACGAGGTCAAGTCATTTGAGACGTTGAAAGAATGTCTTATTAAACGTCCTCTGCTGGCATTGTACAATCCTGAGTTAGAGACTGAGGTGCACACTGATGCAAGTTCCTTGGGACTAGGTGGCATTCTCATGCAGTGGCAGAAGGTTCCCAGGGTGTTGAAACCTGTTGCATACTTTAGCCGGCAGACCACGCCCGAGGAACGTCATTTCCACTCATATGAATTAGAGACTTTGGCAGTGGTCTGCTCGCTGAAAAAGTTTCGACCCTATCTCCTGGGACTTGACTTTACTGTATACACGGACTGTAATGCGCTACGAACCACCCTTACAAAGCGTGATCTGATCCCAAGGATTGCGCGCTGGTGGTTAACGATAAGTGAATACACCTTTAATATTGAATACCGACCGGGTTGCCGGATGAGTCACGTGGACGCCCTGAGCCGCAATCCACCAAAGGTTAGTGATTCACTACTGTCAGCCAACGTCTTACACATAAACGCTGATAATTGGATTCTTACATTGCAAATGGTCGACCCTAAACTCGAAAGAATGTTTAAGGTCTTAAAACCAGGCTTAGATCGGGAGGCTTCTGACATTAAGAATAACTTTGTTGTTAAGAATCATGCACTACACAGGAAAGTGGAAGACGGGTTGCGGCTGGTAGTACCCAAAGATGCTAGATGGCAGATCTGTAGAGCAAACCACGATGATGTGGGTCACTTCGGATTTGCAAAAACGTTGGAACGCATACAAAATCGCTATTAGTTCCCCAAACTAAGACGTTTTGTTAAGAAATACGTGGCGGCTTGTATCGATTGCGCGTATAACAAAGATAATGCAGCGCGAACGAGTACTGGCTTCCTACATCCAATAGAAAAGGGGGCACATCCGTTCGACACATTGCACTTGGACCATTTGGGACCATTTGTTAAAAGTAAAGCTGGCAACAGCTACGTTCTAACTATAGTGGACGGTTTTACAAAGTACGTTTTTGCTAGACCAGTCAAAGATACGAAAACAAAGAACGTAGTTAAAGTTCTCGATAATTTATTTTACGACTTTATGATACCACGCAGAATTATATCGGACCGCGGAACTGCATTCACATCGGGTCAATTTAAAGACTTTTGTTCGAGCAAAGGTATTAAACATGTGCTTAATGCAGTTGCCTGTCCTAGGGCAAATGGGCAGGCTGAGAGATATAATCAGACTATTCTCACTGCCCTAGCTACACAGAATTTTGAAAATGATGAACGCCACTGGGACAGGCGGCTGGGTCAAGTACAATGGGGTGTTAATAATACCGTTAATGCTACGACAAAGAAAAGTGCGTCTGAATTACTCTTTGGGATTAAATCGAACTGTCCCATCGATAACAAGTTATCGACAGACCATGACGAGGAGAGGGATACTGACGGTACGACGTTGACTTCAGTTGTCAGTGAGATAGGAGGCGAAGAAATACTTCTTCACCGTCCCTCTTTGGTTACAGAAGTTTTGAGTGAGGGTCAGGGGATCACCTCGCATTCACTGACTGACGATGCGCCTTCCGCGGTAGGGACTGGTAGGCGGGTCGATGAAATTAGGAAAGAGGCGTCAGCGAATATCAAGCATAGTCAGGACAGACAGAAGGAATTATATGATAGGAATAAAGTTTCAGCGGTCGCATATTCGGTCGGTGATCTAGTAAAACTTACAAAGACTAGCTTTTATAATAACGGAAAGAGTAAAAAACTGTTACCTAAGTTCATCGGTCCATATAAAGTTACTCGTTGTTTAGGTAACGATCGTTATAGGGTTACGAATGTACCTGGGTTTAACGCTAAGAAATATGATAGTGTGATAGCGTCTGATAGGATGCGTCCTTGGATCAGTGTACATGCACTGCAGGTAAACAGGTCATCTGGTTCCGAGTCATTGGACTCCGATTCAAACTCCGAATGAAATAAATAAACGAAATGGGATGCAAGTACCTAATCTACTATTGATTAATAAAATTAAGTATAACCCTACTAAGAATACGATTAATATGTTAGTGTCATTAAATAAAAATAGTTAACAATGTTTAAGGTGTTATAGTAAATAGTAGATTAAATATGTCAATGATTGTTTTTGTATCAAGGGTTAACTGACGAGTGTTGTGATTTGCACGTGCTCCGGAGATAGCACGCAGTCGGATGACCGAGTGTTGTGATTTTTGTACTTAAAATTCTTATTTGTAAACATTATGGCAACATTACAATACTTGAAGCATTGATTTTGAACGGTACTTCGCCACAATCACGACTAAGTTATAAATAATAAAAGGGTAGTTGAAAAAAAAGGTGAGGTGATGGTGGGGAAGTGCGGTTGAAAGAAAACGTTGGGCGTTAGATCATTCTTTGTTACCCGTGCGAGGATAAGGTTGTGTGAATTTAGTGGTCAAGACCCAGTAATTATAGCTCTAGTTCAATTGTGTTGTTGGTTAATTTTGTGATTACTCATAGTGTTGACGAAGTACAATAAATATTTATTTGGATCGAGGAATTTTATTACAATAGATAATAACTTCCGTGAATGTCTTTCCAGTTTAGCATAGACTTGAAGGCACCGAAAATCGTCTTAGATTCCAGATCAGTAACGATTTTATTTTGTTCAAAAACCCTATTGATCGTGTTATGCTATCTATCTTGCACAAGTTTGTACACTGCCATATCCCTATACAGTCGTGACACATAAAATCTCTTCAAATAAGCTTTTTGTGCATGTACTTATAAATTATTCGTAACTATTTCAAAGAAATTACAGCCATTTGCTTTTCTTGTTGTCCCAGAGCCTTCTGGTGACAGTCTATATGAATGACGTCCTTGATATGATACAAACCTAAAAATCATGGTCCATGTCTTTGAGTAGACATTGCCTAAATTAAGGGCCATAAAGTTCAAGTGCTTGGTAGGATTCCTACTCCGCCGTATAAACGCCTCCTGTTTTTATAATAGTATGCCATAAAAACTTTGTATACTAGCTAGCAAGCCCTTAACTAGTAGCCACGGGAAAAAAACGACTCCTTTGTTTTTTGGCCCCAAGCAAACCGACCTGTCGTACCCGTCGGAAAAGGTAAACACCATACGGCGCGATATATGCCTGTCTCGTGTTAGACGGTCTCATACTGGAAGGGATCGTCTCAATTTTACAATCTTTACGACCCACGGAGGAAGGTTGCATTGCCACACTCTCTGACTATACCTGCAAGACTCCGAGGAGCGCAATGCACCCTCCCAACCAACCTCGTCTCCCTTCTACTGTACAAGATACCGTAGTTGACCAGCATAACAGACCCGCATTTAACCGTAAGTGAGAAAGACTAACTATGTTGTTGTGTTACAAACTGACAACCGGTGGGTGGTGGCATGGATGCCTTTCCCTGCTGCAGACTGCTGGCAGGAAAGAACTATCTACGGGAAACACTGGTCCCATACTACTTGCCAGGTCAGTAGTGCCCAGAAACCACCGGCAAGAAATGTTCGTCCGCTGGGGTGTCTCGCCCATCGACCCACACACACACACACTTTGTGGCGATACTTCTCGATCGACTCGCAAGTCTCGAGCGCCTACTGTCACGACGTCACCAACAGATATCGGTGTTACGGAATGACCTACACCCACCTTCCAGACTCCTGCTCCGCGCTCCACATCACGCTCCACGCTGGGCCTCTTCAGCATGATGACGCGCAAGTGGGGCAGTCTCTTCTGTTGGGCAGACCTGAAGAGGCAAGCCGTAGCGGAGCCGATGAAGGTTCACAATGTGCAGGCGTTCCTGAGTGACACGGCCACTATCCGCCCGCCGGGTGGGACGTGACGACACCAGGCTGGTCGGAACAGAGAAGACTCCTCCGAGCGTCACACGCCAGCTCACTTATTACCGCACGCATACACGCCTGTATGACTAAATGGCCGTCATGGCGTGCCAGGTACAAGATCGACAGCCAGGTACCTCGTCCCATGCGCACTTTTTCTGTCGAATGTGTTCGCGTACTGCATTCAGTACAAATTATTATTTCTGTTCAGTCAAATTGACAAATCTTGCTCTATACCCGAAGTCTGGTCCTAAATAAGATAATTTTATCAACAGACTTATTGAAAGCTCTAGACAAAAATCATTAACCCAGTGTTCTGGATATATATATACTTATAACGATTTCGGAAGGTGTAAAACTTCAATAATCTGCACTAATTTAGTCGAATCAACTATTGTACCGTCCAAGCCAAGCTTATTGGAGACGGGATTTAAAGTACATATACATATACTTTCTCTTCTCTTGGTCTTCAGACAGAATCGGGCCTTCAAGTAACGTCTGACTAACTTTTCGACCCGTGGTATCGTCGTTAAAACTGGATGGAAAACTATCCAATTAACGATATTTATTACAAAAGCTATTTGGCACCTAAAATCTACTCTTAGACGTTTATCTCGAATCTATTTAATGTCTAATGTTTAGTGCCCGTTAGAAATCTAACGCTAATCCAATAGTTCTCTTTTGTAGGAAAATTGTTTTTCTACCTACGCGTTGGCGCCCGCTGACCCGCCACCAGGAGATAATAAACAGATCTCAAGTTATGGATCCCGGATATCGAACGGAACAGATAATATGAAATTTTACCTTCCAATAAAATTATTATTATCTTTCCTGAGATATCCGGGATCCAATTAATGGCTTCCTGGGGGCTACCAACGGCATTTCCTCCGCAACAATGAGAAAGCCAATATGGCGGCGGGCGCACGGGCGCTGGTTCTAGAGTTGACAGGTTGGCGAAGGCGGTTGTGACGTCACAGCGATGACGTGGAGTGACAGTTTGACGCAAACGGCTACGTTCGAACGTGCGCCGTGGCGCCCTCTCTCAAGTTATGGATCCCGGATATCTCAGGAAAGATAATAATAATTTTATTGGAAGGTAAAATTTCATATTTTTCGCGACCCGCTATCCGCTCGTGACATAGGGCGGAGGCTATCTACTACCGATCTGAGGCGTTCTACATATGAAAATGGATCATTCAAATCTGTCCGTGATTGCACGTAAAAATCACCCGGCAATCTTATAATGTGACCATATAACATTTCCGCTGTACTTACTTAGGTATCTGTACGGAGTCGGAGTCCTAGTAGTACCGTCGAAATCTCGTCTGCCCATGATGCGTTATCTGCTAAACGGGCTTTGAGAGCGTTCTTAATTACCAGATGGATCCTTTCTATACAGCCATTCGCCTGGGCGTGGTAGGGGGTAAGTGCGTATCCTGTGTACCCCTAAAAATTTCATTAACTTGTTAAATAGATTACTCTCGAACTGCCGACCCTGGTCTGTCGTAATAATACTCGGACAACCAAATCTGCATATCCAGTTTTATTACCTTAGCTACAGTCTCGGCGGTGATGTCTTTGGTTGGTATTGCCTCCAGCCACCTGGTCCGTCTAACTAACTAACTAGACTAAGTAACTAGATACCTATAACCTTGAGGTGACGTGGGCAGAGGCCCTACTACGTCTACATGCACGTGTTTAAACCTTTCGCCATCCTGGAAACGCCCTAATTCCGAATGCGTAATATGTCTATTTATTTTTGCCTTTTGACATTGAATGCATGTTTTTGCCCATAACCCCACATCCTTATTCATTTTCGGCCAGAAATACCTTTGAGCTACCATCCTACGAGACGTTCTGATACCAGGATGGCTAATTGAATGAACCGTTTCAAACGCGATTTTTCTAAATTTTTCTGGTAAATAAGGTCGGATGTTATCGTTTGTAATTTCGCAATATATTTTTCTTTGTGAACCCGGCATACCTAGCAATTTAATTTTCGCTTCGCTCGTAGCAAAGATAATTATAAGACTAGGAAGATTGCTAACTCTGTGGAAACGTCGCCGTAGTTCATAAAATAATCCGAGATGGCGCTACTAGACTCTCAATGAAAAAAGTAGCGTAGAATTCGTCAAAATATTGCATTTTAGTGTCCTAAATCATCACATTAACAAATTTTAAGGCATACAATACACCATTGTCACAAAATAACACGCAAATAGCAAAATAATACAAAGCAATTTTTAATCGGTGACTAGATCCATCGATCGCACGTTTTTCTAAGCTGAATGGCTACGCGCGGGTATGGCATTCCGCTAGATGGCGCATATTTAAGAATCGTGCATAACTAAATAAACTTAAAACAATCAGAGATTTTGATTTAAAATCAGTAATTTAAAGCAAATTCAAATTTACTTTAGCACTATTTCAATTTTATTATTCGATTGAAATCTAAAACGAACCCTATCCAATAGTTTTTGCTCTAAACAAACATGGTTACTCCGACTAGAGTTTAGTATTTTTTCTAATGAATTCAGTCGTATACAAAAATACCATTTCGTCCAAAAAGCGTACCCCTTGCTGAAACATATAATCAGAATCAGAAAAAGTATTAATTACAAGAAAAAATAAAATAATATAAAATAAACTTACAAACTAACAAACAGTACCTAAGTAAAAAACTGAATTTGTGACAATAGGCCCCAGTCTCAGCATGTGCTGGGCTAGGCTAGGCTGCGGCGCTACCACGAACTTCGAATCTCGAACTTCGTATATCTCCGTCTCTGTCGCTCGAGTACCATAAACCATAAGTGCGATAGAGACGGGGATATAAGTTCGAGATTCAAAGTTCGTGGTAGCGCCGCTGGTCACCAGAGATCGGTCGATCGCAGGCTGACAGCCTGACAAATATAACGGCGCACAAAGTACAACATTTACAAATACCTACTTACAACAAACTTGCTGTTGACACTTTCAGTATTCATATTTGCATATTTTAATCTAGCATCGGTAAGATTTCGATTTCAAATGATTTTAAACTAACCCGCGAACTTATTCTAAACTACTAAATTCTAAAACTACAAATATCGACAAACAAAATATTGTTAACATGTATGAGATTTGAACTTCGTCCCTTCTGCACGTAAGTCTGGCAGATAGCTTTTGAGCTATGTAAACAGTTAGCGATATGCTCTAAAATGTTACTTGCTTGACGCGACAATTACCTACCAGCCTACCACACAATAAATTTGCAACCTTACTTCCAAAACGTAAGGTCTATTTTTGCTCATAACCCGTAGTACAATCTATAAACATACATAGACACACCACAGCTACACAGCCCCGCTATTCTGTAACTTGTTTTAAGCTCACCTCAACGCTCGCCCACAAACATACCTTGACACCGCGATGCGTAGTAATTAAGCGTAGGTAGAGGTCTAGTTTCGTAACGGGTGACCGGCGGGGTGAGCCGCATTAACGCGTAGCGAATAACAGCCCTGCAAACCTTTGGAAGTTGGAATGGAACGGTATTATAATTATAACCAATTGTCCCGTTCGAACTCGTTTAAATACCTAAATCCCATAAAAACCACACGGGAATCACACAGCTTTACTGCATTTACTATTTTTTGCATACCTTAAACTATGTAAGTGTGATTGCCAAGTCACAAAATTTTATTTAGTAAGCAAATGAAGATTAATAAGAATGCCTAACTTGGCTCTATGAAATATCTCACCACTTTTTATTGTGGAAGAGTTCCGAGACTTGGCCTATTTTTTACATGGAAGGTTTTTATGGGATCTCATTTCTTTCTGTGGGTTATTCTGTTATCAACTTTGTATGGAAATGTCACGATTTTGAGATATACAAACTGCATAAGTAAGTTTGTAATTCTTTACAAATTTATGCGATTACAAAGTTACTTTTGCAGTTGTTTCCCGCAAAACTATACAAACGTTATTTGTGGTTGGTAAAATAACATTTCCATACAAAGTTGATAACACAATAACCTACATTGACAAGAGTTGAAATCTTACGACGCCGTCGCGAAAGATATAATTGTTTTAAAGAATCTCACTCAAGGATTGTGTTCAAAATTGATATGGGAGGATCTAATAGGTCACAAAAACAAATCAGAGGTCAGAATGGGAAAAGTTGCCGTTCCGACATCTTGAAATTATTTAAAGTATTTATTTATTGGCCGGTCCTGCGCCACCTGCATCCAGCGGACTCCCACGACCAGGCCCCCTAGCATGGATGGCGTTATCACGCGATAAGTGATAGGATAAGCGCGTCGTCTCGTTCTATCGAACGGTGTCAGCCAGGGACGGATGCTCTATCCTGTCACTTATCGCGTGATAAGGCCATCCATGCTACGGGGCCAGGTCATCATTCCACCATGTGGGGGGCCTACCCACGCCGCGCCTTCCGGTACGTGGTCACAACTCGAGAACCTTTCCGCCCCAACGGCCATCGGTTCTACGTGCACTCTTTTGGGGAGACCTATGTTCAGCAGTGGACATCTTTCGGCTGATATGATGATGATGAATTTATTATTTATTGCGCCGATTAAGTTTAAATTTGATAAAAAATTATAAAAAAATCGCGATAAAAAACAATATAATTAACAAACCTGTGAGCAGCACGGCTATCACAGGACGGCCCGCGAGCTCTGTGTCGCGGCGAGATACACTATCCGTCTCTTTCTAACTAGGAGTAGCCCGCGAGCCTGTTTTTTAGGGTTCCGTACTCAAAGAGTAAAACGGGACCCTATTACTAAGACTCCGCTGTCCGTCCGTCCGTCCGTCTGTCTGTCACCAGGCTGTATCTCACTGATACCTTGATAGTTCCAATTGAAATTTTCACAGATGATGTATTTCTGTTGCCGCTATAACAACAAATACTAAAAAGAAAATAAAATAAATATTTTTATTGATAATGGTACGGAACCCTTCGTGCGCGAGTCCAACTCGCACTTGGCTGGTTTTTTATTATTATTATTATTATTTTGTTTCTTTAAATTTCTCAGTATTTACCTAAATACTGGTGTGATGGGAAGCACGGGCCGAAGCCAAGTGCATCTCATATACCTATTACGTTTTAATTAAGACGGAAGATTTTGATGATGATGATTTGAGAGAAGATCTTGATGACGATGATCTGAGAGAACATCTTGATGATGATGATCGGAGAGATGTTCTTGGTTATGGTTTGACTCGGGTGGAAGATGAGTAACTGATGGGTGTGCATGGATTTGTACGTTAGTGAGTGAGTCATTCTGTAGGAATTTTCTGACTATTCTTATTATTGCCATTTATTCCCACAAAAACATTCGAACAAGAATTAAGTAGGTACATTTCGTTACATTAAAAACAAGCTAAATACTTAAATTAGTTTTGGGAAACCCAAGATTGGGCAAAGTCCTCCTCCATGCACGACCACGATTTTCTATCTTGCGCGAGTCTAGTCCTTTTTTTAACACTTTCTTAATTTAGAAAAAGTGACTATAAAAAGAAATATTAAGTATAACAAATTTTCACGAGAATCGGTTGAGCCGGACAGCGGAACACCGGACATCGTGACAGACACCGGACGTACTATTACTTATTCTGTGACCGGACATACGAATGATTTTCGACACAAGCTGAGCGAGCTGAAGCATAGAACTTCGTTCGCTTCGCTCGCTCGTTCGATAATCAAATCACAGAAATCTAATATGGCATTCAACATGGTGGGCAAGTAAGGTCAAGGCCAAAGCACACTATAGTTATTTGTTATACAAGGGTGCAAAGTTGTATTTTAACCGCGAGTGTGGAATTGAAACACGAGCTAGCGAATGGATTCTATGGTTTAAAAATAGAATCCTGAGCGTAGCGAGTGTTGCAACACACGAGACGTCAAAATAACTTGCACCCGTGTGTAACACACATCTTTTCACCTCACTAAAGCGAGGAAAAAAACAAAAAAGTAAAATAAGTTTTTTTTTTAATATTAAAAAGGGGGAAAAAAAAAAAACAAAAAAAAAACAAAATATTACAAAATTAAAAAAACATTTAATAAAGAGGGAAAGAGAAAAAACATTGAGAAACAAAAAAAAAAACATTAAAATAAAGAAAAACTTAAAAAAGGCAAAAATAATTTCAAAAAACATTAAAAAAGACTGATTAAAGAAAAGCGAAGCAATAAAATAGAGACAAAAACATACAAAAAACATAATATTATGAAAAAAAACGTAAAAAAAGAAAAAAAAGAAAAACTAAAATAAATAAATAAATATTATGGGACAATCTTACACAAATCAACCTAGGCCCACGGTAAGCTCAGTAAGGCTTGTGTTGTGGGTACTAGGCGATGATATATATAATAGATAAATACATATAGATACTTATATACATATATAACATCCATAACTCAGGAACAAATATTCGTGATAAACACACAAATAAATGCCCTGACCGGGATTCGAACCCGGGACCTCCAGCTTCGTAGGCAGAGTCACTACCCACTGGGCTACGGAGGCCGTTAAAAAAAAACATGTCCTAAGAAAAAAGTTACAAAAAACATTATATTAAGAAAAAAAAGGTAAAAAACGACAAAAAAGGACAAAAAAACAAAAAAAAACATGTTAAAAGAGAACAGCGGAAAAAAAATAAAAAAATGGAAAATGAAAAAAAACTTGGAAAAACACGGCAAAAACATCAAAAAAATATGGCTAAAACATCAAAAAAATAAAAGAGGATTTCAAACAACCTTAAAATAATAAAAAATAAACATTAAAAAAAGGAAAAAACGCATACCTACAAAAGAGAAAAAAGACCAAAAAAACATAAAAAAGAAAAAAAAACAAAAACATTCAAAAAGAAACAAAACATTTATGAAAAGGAGAAAAAAGCAATAAACATTAAAAAAAGAAAAACAAAGCAATAAAATAGAGACAAAAACATAATAAAAGAAAAAAGTTACAAAAAACATTAAAATAAGAGATAAAACGTAAAAAAAAATTAAAAAGGACAAAAAACTCAAAAAAAAAACATTTAAAAAGAGGAAAAAGTGGAAAAACCACAAAAATAAATCAAAAAGAAACAAAACATAAAAAAATAATATTTAGTGGAAAAAAAACCTTGAATAAACACATCAATAAAATATAAAAAAAACATTAAAATGTAGACGAAAACATTGAAAAAATAAATAGAATTTCAAAAAACATTAAAAAAAGATAAAAAAAAAGATAAAAACGTATAAAAAAGACCAAAAAAACATTAAAAATAAAAAAAAATACAGAAAAACATTCAAAAAGAAACAAATCATTTAAAAAGAGAAACAACATTTATAAAAAGGAGAAAAAGAAAAAACATTTAAAAAACAAAAAAACATTTAAAAAACAAAAAAAGAATTAAAAACATTAAAAAAAAGAATAAAACATTCAAAAAAGGTACCTAAATAAAATCAAAAATCTGATGGGCGAAAAATGTCCTGTCTGGACTGACCTTTACATGTTATTATGTTTAAAAAAGTAACTAATAACACGTTCGGATTTCAAATATTCTTTGCACTCTTGTGGATAAAATGCAGTTTTGCTATCTGTTTTTAAAGAATAAAAATGGGCTTTCCGATCTAGTGAGGTGAAAACTATATTTATTTAGATGTACATACACGAAATAGTCAAAAACATTTGAGAAAAATTGTTAGGGAAAAAGTGGATTTCGGGATGATAATATTATAATGCTATAAACACGAACTTAGAATCTCGAACTTCGTATATCTCCGTCTCTATCGCACTTAAGGTTTATAGTACTCGAGCGACAGAGACGGAGATATACGACATTCGAGATTCGGACTTCGTGGTAGCGCCGCTGTGATAATTACGTTAAGTCGACGCGATTTCGGGACTAGGTTTACTATAAATTATTTTTCACACAGACTACTCAACGAAAAAAATCTGAATCTTTAATTACGGGCGTTTGCTTAAAATCAAAAATTATTATAAAATTAAAACTATTGTACTCTGCTTGATTCTAGTATACTTATCTAGCGGGACTAGCACAACTGGGCGTTTTTCAAAAAAAGTGTTCAAAACTTTTTTTTTCAGAATTTGTTTTTTTGTTTATATTATTACTCAGAATCGTTATTACTATCGATCCTCATACAAGAAAAAAAGTGTCCCAGATTTTTTGTAAGGTTTTTCTTCCCGTGCGTACGACCATGTAAATAAAAAAAGACTGCATTCAAAAATGGGACGTCTGGAATGGAATATTTAAGACACTTTTTTTCTTGTATGAGGATCGATAGTATCAAAGATTCCGAGTAAGATAAACCAAAAAAATGCGTATTCTGAAAAAAAAATTTGTCCACTTTTTTGAAAAACGCTCAACTGACGCCGCGACGTGTCTCGTGGCAAGAAAAAATACAAAAACAGGTTACAGGAGTTGGGACGCGAACCGACGTACTCAGACTTGTGAGTCAAACACCCGAACCACTCGACCAAAATCAAATGGCCGCACGGCCCAAAATTTTGTATCTTATGTTAGAGGTGACTAGTTAGCAGCCAGCTTCACCGCTTACATTGAAAATAACGCCATCTAAAATAATAAGGGGAACTACGAGGTACCGGCGACGATAATAAGATTAACGTGTGACTAGTAGCATTGTATGGAGTGAGCAATCTTCCTTGTCTTAATTATCTTTGCTCGTAGTAAGTAAACATGCTAACTGCGCGTCATTTTCTTGCTCTTGCGCAACCTTGTCAAAATCAATGACCGTTGGGCAATGTATCGATTCTACACGTGACAACGCATCCGCGACCTCATTTGCAGTACCCTTATTGTGAGATACAATCGTAACCTAACGTTACGTAACTAATACGAGATCGAATAAACGCGCTTCGAATAGATTTCGATCTCGCTACGGTATTCTTCGATTCGACCCGTCAAACTTGTAACTCACACTGCCGCTGGACTACGAAACCAACTGCAAAACGTTAGGCACTTTGCGTTTAGTTTTCGATGCGTAATTTAACGTTCGATTCGTACTACCAATCGGTAGTGTGAGACATTTCGAATCGAAGAATACCGTCGCGACTGTAGTTTACTATTTCACTTGCAAAATGGCCCGTGATATCGTATTATTCCGTCAAGAGTTACCGTAGATCCGATCGAAATTTATCTCAAATTAAAGAACTTATAAAAATAAGGGTTTTGAATTGACAACATATATCCGCAAAACTCGGATTGTCGCGTATTTTGTATTTAAAAATGCAAATAAATGGCCCCCGCGCCGCCATAACAACACTGTCGACGTCGCGATGCGCGTATTCTGTAATGTCATAACCGACAAACATTTAAATTAAAACGATAAATGCTAGTGATATAAGGTTGAATATTGGAAAATCGTGAACGAACGTGAAGTCGATCGCAAATTAAGTAATATATAAGTGCCTCACGTTACAGTTTGGATTTTTAGTTCTATGAGTGACCACCAGGGGCGGTGTATAAACTTTTCATACTAAATCTTGACGATAGGCGGTAGCGTCGATAGTAGACGCGACTCACTTCAATCCCACGATAAGGGTGCTGTTCCGCTAATGTGCTCTATCTCACTCGTGAACTCGCTCACGTACATTAGCTGTCTTGCTCTTCTAGGTGTTTCCTTTACTGAATCTACTTTGGACAATGCTTTTGTAAGGGGCTTATGATCTGTGTATACTATTAATCTCCTCCCCTCTACCATGTTTCTAAAATGGACTATAGACATATATATTGCTGTTAATTCTCTGTCGTGTGTGTGCTATATTTCCTTTGAGCCTCCGAAAAGGCTTTAGAAAAGTATCCCAAAGGTCTCCATGTGGTACCTACCTTCTGCTGCAACACTCCTCCCGCGGACGTTCCTGACGCATCCGTCATGAGTGCCAGTGGGACGTCCGGCAATGGAAATGACAGAGTAACGGCGCTTTTAAGGCTTTCCCTACTCTGTTCGAACGCTTGCTCTGCTTCACTGTCCCACTCAATCCTCGACTGGTCTCTTTTTTTTGAACCATGCAAATACTTACTCAGATGATGCTGTATGTCCGCTGCTTTACCTAAATGAGCTCTATAGAAATTGACCATGCTCAAAAATCGTCTGAGCTGTTCTACCGTTTGAGGCTTAGGATAATCTGCAATGGCCTTTGTTTTGTCCCCCCGCGGCGTTAAACCTTCCGCTGATACGGTATAGCCTAAAAAATCTACTTGCTCCTGGCCTAATTGACACTTGCTCAATTTAATGGTCAAACCTATCTCATCGAATTTTCTGAAAACCTTGTCTAAATGCTCTTTATGCACTTCCCCGTTCTCTGAGGCTACAATAATATCGTCAATATAACAGAATAACGAAGATTTCTCACCTGTCTCGCTAGTGATGTTCTCCAGGTCTTGCAGCTGGACGTTCATGAACCTCTGGAACGTCTGCGCAGCTCCTCGTAAGCCAAACGGAATCCTAGTGAACTCCCATAGACCAAAAGGCGTGATCACGGCTGTCTTCTCCACGTCCTCAGGTGCAACTTCTATAGCGTGATTGATATACGCACGCGGTTGATATCTAAAGTGGAAAAAATCTTTTTACCTGATAATCCGTATGTAAAATCTTGTAGCCTCGGAATTGGATACCTGTCCGGCTTCGTCACTGCGTTGAGCCTCCTGTAGTCCCCGCACGGCCGCATCTGACCGTCTTTCTTTGGAACTATGTGAAGTGGACTGGCCCACGGACTCTTGTTGGGTCTGCAAAAACCTAAAGATTGGCATTTCGCGGAACTCTTGCTTTGCCAGCTCGTACCTATCTCGCGGTAATGGCCTAGCACGCGCATATACCGGAGGACCCGAGGTTTCTATGTAATGCTTGACGCTATGCTTGGCAGGTTCTTTGAATGACGCGGGCTTCGTAATATCCGGATATTGTACAAGGATGTCACGATATCGGTTATCGCTCCTAATACATTTAATATTTACTTGTTCACAATATACTATGGACCCTATAGACTGTAAATTTGTCACATGATCAATTAATTTCCTATTGTCTAGATCTACTACTAACTTGTGTGCCTTTAAAAAGTCCGCACCAATTATCGATTGGGTTACATCACACACTATAAAGGTCCAGCGAAACGCTCTACGTAACCCCAAATTGAGTTCTATCGACACGGTCCCAAAGGTCTTTATCTCCGTGTTATTAGCGGCGTAAAGTTTATAATCACTACACTCGCGACGTTCACTCGCACTAAACCGATTTTTCGGCACAATACTCACGTCTGCTCCCGTGTCCACGAGAAAGTACAAACCGCTATTAAAGTCAGTTACACACAGGCGGTTATTTTTCGTCGGAGGTGCACTTGTCCCAGCCGCTTCTAGGTGCACCACACTTAGTTTCCCTGATAGGGTTGCCACTGCGTCGGCGGTGCTGCTCCGTCTGCCGACATCGGTTGCTGCTGCCAGTTACAGGGCTGCCTGCATTTTGTAGCCCTTTCCCGAAACTTATAATGATAGTGGCACAACCAGTTGCTGCGCGGCCTTGATGCCCTGGAACGCGACCGGCTCCTGCTTCTATTTCTGTCATATCGCATTCCTTCGCTCGCACGGGATTTTAGTTCACAGATCTCTCCTCGCAAGTGCTTGACCTCCGGCACCATGTTTCGGAACTCCTGTATCATGTCTGCGCCTAGCGTGGATGTTGACGGCGTCGATACTGCTGGGAGCCTCCACGGCCGCTACCGCCCCCGTGCTCATTGACTCCATTATTTTGTCCGCAATCGCCACTAAGTCGCTTAACTTGGTGTCCTCGCTCGTAGTCGACAAGATCACTTTAATGGCTGTCGGAAGTCCCTGTACCCACAGTTTCCTTAATGTGGATTCTGACACTCCTGCGTTTCTCGCAGCTTCCGCCATTCTTCTATATAACTGAGATGGACGTCGGTCTCCCAGCTCCATTTCTCGCACCAATCTATTAAATTGGGAGTCCTCGCTCTCCTGGTACGTGCTTATTAATCTGTATTTCAGCGCGGCGTACCGCGGCCCAGTACCGTCCTCCAAAAGATCGGCTACGGCGCTTAGCTCCTCTCTATTTAGCTTTGTAATTACCAGGTCAAATTTTGCTTCTGATGACAGCTTCTGCGGAGCCATGATCGACTCGAACTGTCGAAACCAAAGCTTCGGCATGTCTTTCCAAAATGGTGCGATCCGCGATGCTACCGTCACCGCTGCCATATCAGCTCCAGCCCCCTGCATCGTCGCGGGTGCTACGCGTGCTGTCTCGTTACTCGCTCCTGCCTGCGGAGGTTGCACTGCCGCTGGCGCACTCGGAACCAACGCCGTTCCTACACCCGGTACACCGAACTATTGACCGGTGCCTAAGCCGTTTGTCATCTCCCGAACTAGAGGTGTCTTGAGCCACACGCGATAACTTGCGATTCACTGCCTACGACCCGCCTGGTCTGTTTCAAATCAATCACGTCGGGGTCACCACTTGTTGAGGTTCCTAGGTGGTGACAAATTAAATGCAAAAGTCCGAACACTTCTTTATTTCACTGTTAGACTGACTCCATAAAAGTTCACATTTTAAATCACAATATATTAGCGTAGAAACAATGTAACACCTAATGACCAGGCGGGGCCGCGGTATAGACTTGTATCAATACGTGTTAATGTCGACGCGCTCTTTAGGTGAATGGCGGGTACCCGCTCGGTGTTCCTAATCACCTAACGTACACAAAATTGCTGATCTAAACATTGCATATGTCGCTACATACATATACACCTTCCTCTTGAATCACTACTTATATCTATTTAAAAAAACCCGCATCAAAATCCGTTGTGTAGTTTTAAAGATCTAAGCATACATAGGGACAGACAGACAGCGGGAAGCGACTTTGTTTTATACTATGTAGTGATGATAAAATATGGAAGTATGGAAGTTATTTAAAATATTACGGACCCTCAAATTTAAGTTGAATTATTTGATAATTTTACTTTTGACTGTTCAAGAGGTGGTAGTAGGTAGGTACCTACATTCAAATTTAGTTTAATTGTAAAGTACCTACTGACATCTAAACTTTTTTTTATGTATATGTATGGAAGTATGGATGTATATTAGTATGGAGTTGGATACGGATTTAAACTAGAAAGGACGATTTATCTACACGCAGGTGAAGGATCTTTTTAAATCGGCTAAGCAGTTCCGGACATTGCCCATTGCATACAAACTCTTTATAATATTAGTATACCGATAGAAGTACGGTACGTAGGTAATTATGTATTATCTTATTTATTGCTAGCTAATATGTGATTCAATAAATCTGAGGCTAATCCAGCCGATCAATTTTGATTATTTTGCGTATCGGTACTTATAATTATATTCACTCCAATAACCTAGATAATATCGAGTGGCGAATACAGATAAAAATGGACAAGGGTCCTAATTAAAATAATGCCACTTTAACCCTCTATAAAAGCATGGGAGTTGATTTAGAACTATCATTCAGTTGCCATTTGTTAATCGCATCGAAAAAAAAATAACGAAATTATAAAATGAAAATATTTTTGGTGATCTGCCTTCTTTCTACAGTTTACGCGAGATCGTTACTGAGCAACCAGCTAGCCAGTAAAATCCACCATAAATGTAAGTAACTAAAATTTTACTACTGACCATTAAATACACAAATAAACATAGATCTATCTAGGTATCTAGATAAATTTATTTATAATAAAAATATAAATAAATTTATTATTTAATTATATTAATAAAAATATACATATTATACAAAGAGAACGAATATAAAGCTAACGAAGCTAAGAACAATAATATAATAGAAACTAAATAAATATATATAAATAAATACTACTTTTTAGTATGTTGGTACATACCTACACCCTAATATTATAATTTACTTTAAAAACAAAGTTTTTAAGGCCTCCACACACCGGTCGCGTGCGCGGGCCCGCGCAAGTTGTAAAACATTGAAACTACACTTCAAACACTCACCAAACGCGGGCCCGCGGCGTGCCCGCGGCGGGCCCGCGAGCTCGCGTTCGATGTGTGTTTGAAGTTTATTTTCAATGTTTTACAACTTTGGCGGGCGCACGCGACCGGTGTGTGGAGGCCTTTAACCGACTTCAATTCAGCACTCCGCCAAGCAATATGAACATTTCCACATTTATTTTCCTATTTAGCAAATACGTTGATTATTAGAGAAAATAACCAAATCGCTGTATGTGGGCCGATAATATTTGAGGACTTCCGTCAATTCCTCAAGGATCTCAGAATCACCTTTGGCACTGCTTTTTTAAGGCCGTGTCGGACAGCAGGGAACGTCAAGACCAGCGCTGGCTCATGAGCCAGCATTATGCTGAGGCGAGACCATTTCGTGACAAACTGCTTAGTATATTATAGTTAATACAGTATTTTAAGTTTCTTGTCACGAATAAATTATTTCATTTCATTTTATTCATTTCATTATACGGAGCTGCACTCCAGCAAATCACGCATTTAAATACCTGGGACACTGGGTGACCGAAGACCTGTCTGGTGGCGTGGATAAGAGGAGATCAGATACAGATGATGCTGGCCCGCAGGTTTGCACGTTGTACGAAGCAAGTTAAAAGCACTTTTCAAAGCTTCTACACGTGCACCCTGTGGGTCAGGTATTCCATTAGTAGGTACCCTTAATTAAGTAGGTACAGCAACACGTTTAGGATGCTGATGGGACTGCCGCGCTACTGCAGTGCATCAGGTATGATTGCCATTATCAGCGCAAAATGGCAAACATACCTGATGCTCCTACGCGTTGTAGCCGGCAGGCTGGATTGCCCGTTCCAATTCCAACAGCACTGGATGCAACTCCATGTGAATGGGAAGCGGGTAATCTAGGCTGCGCATTTTTAGTCCTAAGTTAGTATTCAGTTATAATTGTAATTGGTGTCCACTAACATTAGTTTATTAAGTGTTTTTATTGTTACTAATCAAAACGACCGAAATAAATATTTTGAATTTGAATAAACATGTGCCGTTGATTCCTTTTAAGACTCGGGGTATGAGGTTATGTAGGTATAAAAGTATGGGTACCTACCTACCTGTGTGTAATATGTTTCCTTTATGTATTCAGATGGGTACGGCCTGAAGCGTTGTGTGAACATGTGGGACGAAGGATGTATCAACGGACAACTTGGTGGGTCAGGTAGGATCAACAAAGTTCCCCTCTTCGTGTTGAGATGATATGGCCATTATTACGTACCTAATACTGCTGGCCCCGTAGCATGGATGGCCTTATATCACGCGATAAGTGACAAGATAACAGCGTCGTCTGGTTCTATCGAACGGTGTCAGCCAGGGACGGATGCTCTATCATGTCACTTATCGCGTTCGCGGCCATCCATGCTACGGGACCTGGAATACGGAAATGTTGACGGGAATTATGGTGATACGTTAAATATCCTATTAATATTATAAATGCGAAAGTTTGGATGTTTACTCAAACACGCTTAAACGGCTACCGATTGAGATGAAATTTTGCACGATACGATTATAGGCTGGATTAAAATATAGGATAGTTTTTATTCCGGGTTCACACAGGCGAAGTCGCGGGCGGAATCTGGTAATTAATAATTAGATTACCAACCACCCTAATGCGTAGTTAGAAGAGTGAAGGGATTGGTTCAGTCAGCGCGAAACACGGAATGCAGAGGTTGCGGGTTCAGATCTTGCTTAAGGCGAGTAGTTTTTACGGTTTTCACTTTGATCGGAAGATAATAAATAGAAATGTGCCAATACCTTCTAAGCTCAGATGGTGGCGACCGTTTTTTACAAGCTTTTATTTAACTTACCAGAAGATAAAGTAGGTAAATGGCAGAGGACAGAAACGGCTGGCGATCTCTCCACCGACAAAACTGCTACTCTTACGTTAAAGAAGATTTAACTTGCAATTCGTAACTACGTATGGTTGTTCGGGTGGAATCTTTCAACTCAATTTTGTACCAGTTAACCTTAGCCGATTTAGCTGAAATTTTGGGTTTAAGTATAGTTTGGATCACAATTCAATATTATGGTACTTACTATCGAGCGGATTTGATGATGGAGACCGAAGGTGGACATGGGAATTCAGTACTTAACCGATTGATTAGTTGATGACGGTTTACAGAAAAGTACAGTCGGCAATAAAAGCTTGTACCAAAAATGTTTTTTTGACAGAAAACTAGGAGAGCTAATTGATCTGTTAATTTATAGGCAGCGACGATTATTACCTCGGCGGAAGCTTCAACCCCGGCAAGCGGTGCGTGAACATGTGGGACGATGGCTGCACCAACGGTCAGCTTGGCGGCGCAGGTACGGCTAAAAAGGCTGGTTTAAATGCTCATCAGGCGGCAGGATAGGACGCAGTTACGCGTTGGAATGCGATAGAAGTATTTTCTTGTATGTTATCCCACTAACGCATAGTTGCACCTAGATGGCCCATTGTTGTTGGAGCCTTTGGGCATATACCACTGGCACTGACGAAGAAGTCGAGAAGACTGCTAACCTTTAACGTTAAAAGTAATAAACCTGCTATAATAAGCTTCGGTACATACTTTTTAATTTCGTATGGCACTCGTTTTACACATTGGCGCCATCTATAAGAGCGTTATTATAGAATCATAGATGGCGTTGTTGCGATAAGCAGAGGTCTAAGAGTCTAAAGCTGGAAACGCACTGACAGCGGTGGCGCACACTGGGCTGAAAATCGGCTTTCATAGACATAGAAATCGAAGTTAACATTTTAAAGATTTTTTGCTTGAAATGGCTATAACTTGCCATTATTATGCTAAATTATGATCCTGGCGTGATTTGGCACGAAAACTTATGAGTTATAATTTTTTTCTGTAACAAATGTATGGAGATGGAACGAAAAAACTGGATATCTTGGGAACCGCAAAAAAAACACAAATATCCTTACAGCTGGTTATATTACTAATTATTCCTGATTTTTTGACATACTACATATTTCAGTAGTAAGTGCGGTTTTTTTTTTAAAAATCGACGAAATTTTTCATACAATCGTCTTTAATATATATAGAAATCGAAGTTAACATTTTAAAGATTTTTTGCTTGAAATGGCTATAACTTGCCATTATTATGCTAAATTATGATCCTGGCGTGATTTGGCACGAAAACCTATGAGCTATAATTTTTTTCTGTAACAAATGTATGGAGATGGAACGAAAAAACTGGATATCTTGGGAACCACAAAAAAAACACAAATATCCTTACAGCTGGTTATACTACTAATTATTCCTGATTTTTAGACATACTACATATTTCAGTGGTAGCTACGGTTTTTTTTTATCGAATAAAATTAAAAGTTAAAAAATATTGTAAGGTTATGCTATTATTTTTATACTTTAATTGTATTTATTATTTGTTTTTAAATTGTTATGGTTGTTTTTTTTATGTAATAAAATTAACTTAAAAAAAACACTGAAAATTTGATATACAATGCCCCATCCTTTATTGAAAAGGTGAAGTATACATATTTCTGTCTTTTATTTTTAAAGTAAGACGACGGAGTTTAAAAAAAATAATTTAAAAACTCCGTCGTTTTTTTTTAAATCCGTACCTACCACTGAAATATGTAGTACGTCGAAAAATCATGAATAATTAGAAGTATAACCAGCTGTAAGGATATTTGTGTTTTTTTTACGGTTCCCAAGATATCCAGTTTTTTCGTTACAGCTCCATACATTTTTTTCGGGAAAAAATTATAACTCCTATGTTTTCGTGCCAAATCACGCCAGAATCATAATTTAGCATAATAATGGCAAGTTATAGCCATTTCAAGCAAAAATCTTTAAAATGTTAACTTCGATTCCTATGTCTATTAAAGCCGATTGTATGAAAAATTTCGTCGATTTAAAAAATAAAAACCGCATCTACCACTGAAATATGTCGTATGTCAAAAAATCAGGGATAATTATTAGTATAACCATCTGTAAGGATATTTGTGTTTTTTTTGCGGTTCCCGAGATATCCAGTTTTTTCGTTCCACCTCCATACATTTTTTACGGAAAAAAATTATAACTCATAAGTTATCATGCCAAATCACGCCAGGATCATAATTTAGCATCATAATGGCAAGTTATAGCCATTTCAAGCAAAAAATCTTTAAAATGTTAACTTCGATTCCTATGTCTATGAAAGCCGATTTTCAGCCCAGTGTGTGGCGGCGCGGTGCGGTGCGGCGCGGAGGCGGTACCGGTTGTAATGTTCGAGCTAATATAAAAGGATCCGCATAGAGCGGCGCGGCGCGGCGCGGTATCACCGCTGTCTGTGCGTTTCGGCCTTTAGAGCCATACGAAACGAATGGTATATAGATACCTCTCAACTCAACATAATGTCATGCATGAAAATCATCATTGCTCTGGTTTTCATTCAGCGCGATATACTCGTCGTAGTGCGGCCAGCATGATGGCCAGCAATCAGGAAAACCCCTTTTCAGGCTTACGACGCCTATCGATTTGGTAACCTTATGACAAGGTAACCTTACTGATCGGGTAACCCTAATTTTTATGGTAATAAACTTTCTTATGATTTATTTTTCTGATGTTATATGCATTTGAAATCTGCACGCGCCGGCACCCCCTGAAAACGCTCTATACTGGCTTATGCTATGACGTCACAACATATTATTATATTCTCGGCGCATTTAGTATGGAGTAAGTCATTAATTTGCAATTATCTCCACAACATTTGCGTTTAAGTCTATACTTGTTATACAAAATATCATTTCTAATTCAATATTCTGTGTAACTGTTGTTATTTTATCAAAAACATAATTATTATTTTTTCGTCATTCTAACATGAGATAAAACCAATACAATCGTTTTTTTTTTCTGAATGATATTTATATGTATATCCGCATCAATTGAGTGCAATTTATTCGAAATTGAAGTCCGGTGCACGTTCCCCATTCCAGGCAGCGACGATTACTACCTGGGAGGAAGCTTCAACCCCGGCAAGCGGTGCGTGAACATGTGGGACGATGGCTGCACCAACGGTCAGCTCGGCGGGTCAGGTTAGCATAAGGCCGTGTTTATGGACGCGCGTCGAGGATGAAGTGTGTGTGAAAACTCGTGCGCTTGCGCATGAACACGCCTAAACGAGTTATTTTTAATAAATTAAAAACAAAAAAAAACCTTGTGCTACGCTAGATGTCCGAGTGCGGCGGACGCCGGACGCCATGAGCGGTACGAAGTTATAAGATAGCGATAGAATTTTGCAGGACGCCATGCTAGCAGCTATCCACACGGGCCGAAATCACACGTCGCCATTACCTATACATATTTGTTAGAGATACGAATATTCGGCCGAATGTTCAGTTCAGCTTTTGCCGAACCGAATATTTGGCCGAATTATTTGGTTCAACGTTATGCCTTCATCAGCCGTTCCGAAACAGACTCGTGTATAGTGGTAAATAGTATTTTTCACAATCGTGTTATAATAGAGAGCTTTTTAGTCGAGTACCGTGTTTAGGCCACGAAGCTTGCTGAGTGGCCTAAGTAAGGTACGAGATTAAAACGCTTGATTATAACACTATTGTGAACAATACTTTTTGTACGAGTTCATTAAAATTAATTTTCTACGAGTCAACTGAACTAATTAAACAAACTTGATACTGTTGAAACGAAGTGCAGCTCATCGCTCGTACGCTTGTTGATATCTTAAAAGACATCAACGAGCGTACGACATCAAAGCGATTCTATTGGTCCAATTCATTACAGTTCAGTAAAGCAGCCACGTGAATGGTCGAATTTATTTTAGTTGTCTGGAGCGTATCGAAAAGTAGTTATTTCGATTGTTTCGACAGTAACATGGACTACAACTATGAAAAGAGTGACGTTGCAGTATTCTCTATGAAATCTTAATACACATATTTTAATCGTCGAGTACAAAAAATGTTATTGATTTTTAAACTAAAACCTACAGTAAAGTTATTTTATTTAATAGTAACAATAAGAATCCGTTTTAGAATAACAATTACACATGGCAATGACTATTTTACATTATTGCAAATTGCAGACATGTTTGTCCTCTAAAATTATTCGGCGTTTGAGTATTATTTAATAAGGAACATTGAAAAATATGCCGAATACCGAAGTAATTATCGAATATTCGGCGCATCTCCAATATTTGTGATTGCGCGTATGCGCCATGTGCGTCGCCCATCTCCATGCTTGTATATACATAAATAAAAGGAGAGAGAAAGCTGGACAAACTATATTTACAAAATCAAAAATAAAAAGTTAGAAAGAGAACCGATTTAAAATAAACTGCAGCTCAAATGAATCTACAAAACTACTGGATGAAAGGACACCCTCGAAACTTGACACACGAGAGTATCACCCTCGAAGCTCCAACGACCCTCATATAAAGCTTAAATTGGGCCCATAACCTAATAAAACAAATATTCTATGAACCACTATTTTTCAAGTCTGCGTAACAGATTTCAAACGCTAGTGCAACAGTTATAGGCTGGGTTTGGTAGTCGGTATTTTTAGGGTTCCGTATCTCAAAAGGAAAAAACGGAACCCTTATAGGATCACTTTGTTGTCCGTCTGTATGTCTGTCAAGATCCTTTATCTCGGGAACGGGTGGAGGAGTTGAAATTAAAACCATATACTCAGGTCTACACCTACAGTCCGTTGAAGCTGTGAAAAAAACAGAATTGTAAGTTAACGTAAAAAAAAGATACTGCCGTTTATGCCGCAAAGAACGTAGGTATATTTCGACACTCAAGGGAATCAAAATGTATCGGGTACTTTCCGTTGACCTTGAACTATGACATTCGGCGAGTAATATCGTCATAAACTACCTCTACAGTACAGGGAAAATCTGAAAACTATAAATTTGTAATTTTATTCGGAACCCTCGGTGGGAGAGCACTTGCCCAGTTTTTAACGATATTATAACTTATACTTATGTTTACAGGTGGTGACGATTATTACTTGAACGGGGGCTTCACTCCTGGCCGCATGTAATTCGACACTCATCCATGTTCATCACAAGTTCCCAACGCTGCCTTCCATTAGCTTCATGTTATTCTGTATTTTTTGTTGCCT
This sequence comes from Epinotia brunnichana, assembly GCA_963854355.1. Classification (NCBI taxonomy): domain Eukaryota; kingdom Metazoa; phylum Arthropoda; class Insecta; order Lepidoptera; family Tortricidae; genus Epinotia; species Epinotia brunnichana. The sequence goes on along the minus strand of OY977936.1, from coordinate 6,431,195 downwards.
TTAAATTCATTAACAATGGTTTTATCAAATAAAAAACAAGATTGAAAACTTTCTGAATTATTATTTCTCCCCTATTTCTACTTTAACCGGTTAAATCGGGTATAAGTTGAAAATTCCTGTGCACAACAATAAAATCTGCTATGAAGGACCATAATAGTTCGTTTTTATCCCTAGATAATGTAAGGCGTACCTAGATAATCATCTATTTCTAACAAGAATATAGTTTATAATAATACTTAAATAAGTACACGGTTAAATTCACGTATTAAATGTCACTATTGGCTACATGTTTCGAACTCTTCGGGAGTCCTTCAAAGTTCAAAATGAGTGTTTTCGCGGCAGTGTCGCTTGTATCACTTCAACATCTCACCCGTAGTGACAGGTTCTCCCTTGTTAGACCTAACAACTTTAGCCCTAATGTTTCATTAGACCTTACGCCTTGGCCACGACTTTGGTCTAGCGTCTGTGGTTAGTTGGGATCACGCGCAATGAACAGATAAAACGCTGGTCCCAGGTCGCTTAAGACCAAAGTCGTGGCCAAGGGGTAATGGTTCACTAGACCTAATGCATTTTTTTCTTAAATGGTAAACTTTATAGGATATTGCAAAACAAACTTAACCTAACCCTAATGACTTCTATTTGATGATATTCAAAGAAAACCCGAAAAGTTCACTGTTAGGTCTAATGAAGCATTAGGGCTAAGGTTGTTAGGTCTAACAAGGGAGACCCGTACTTAGTAGCATTATGTGAATCAGTGTAATTATTAGTATTATTGTAAACAAGTCTCACGAAAGCACAGAATAAGTAATAGTACTACGTACAGAAGGTTCTCTGTTAACCAATTCCCTGTTTAGGTACGCCAAACGTGCCTAAATATGGCCATCCCTTCCTATCGCATGCAACGCGCTGCGACCCGTGCGTGCGTCCCGTACCAGCGCGCCTGTTGTCTCCCGATCCCGCGAATTCACGGCATCCTCCCTTCAATGTAATTTATATTATTTTAAATTAGAACAGAGTTGCATTTGTTTTGCATCATTCGATTTAAGAAACAGAACAAAGTCTACTCTAGTTTTTATTTTGATTTGATTCAAATTTCACTGCCTATTTCCCTGGTATGGGGGGATACCTCAGGATGCCAGCGCGCGGCAACTACTAATGGACCGCCAACCAGGCCGGCCGGCATGTAGGTACTTGTAGCGGCGGCGCGACGAAATCACAGAGTGAACCGCCCCTGACGAAAGTTTAAATTCCAGTAAGTAGGTACTTAATATGCAGTTTGTGCAACGAATGCTTTAGGGCCCGGCCACATGTCCACGGCGACGACGCCGTGCCGTGCACGTGCGGCCGAACTTACATCATCGGCAAGAAACGGTTAAATGCACGGTGTATGATGCCGGCCATCAACCCTTACAGCCGGTGGGGCGGCAGCCGTCACATGTTCAAGCCGCGGCGAGTGCATAATCGTTAACGGCAATCCAACGGAGCGTGAATTTAAAGGACACAATACACACTGTGCCGATAAGGCACATTCTAAATTAGCGATTAGATATTGTATAATACGTGCCGTAGATTAAGTACGTGCGAGATGTGCGAATGATGATACATGTAGCTAACCGTATATATACCGTGTGAGTTAATGAATAAACTACTATTGTGTTGACAGTACTTCAGAGTCTCTCTCTGAGTGTGGACTGCCATAAATCCCCCTGGGGTGAAGTCCACACTCACCCTGCTGTCTACTCCCCCATCAACATATTAATTATTGCCAGGCAGTGGACACTATCCTCAACCACCAACCACCGTCTGGCAAACACACAGTACCTACACAATTACAAACATTTTGATACTACGTTAAATGCGAAAAAGGAGTCCGCGACTCCACGTACAGTCGCCATCACATACATCGGTACACTATAGGTGTTCAAAAATATCGGCACATGCACCCTAATGCCTTGAAAATAGAGGTGTGTTCCGATGTTTACGGATTCGTGCTTGTTTGCTCCGATGTATGTGATGGCGACTGTACCACAATGTCGACCCACAGAGGATGACTCGACGCTGATGTTGTGTTGGTAATTGAAGCTACTTTTCCATACGTTAGGTACTATCGACGATATGAAAACGACCAAGCGGTTACGAAGTGACGATGTCACTTGTATGGAAACGTAGTTTAAAAGGTCTGGTGGAAAAGCAGTCTGAACTCGTTTACTGCTAACCGTAGTCCGTAACAGAGCTATAACCACGAACTTCGTATATCTCCGTCTCTATCGCACTTATGGTTTATGGTACTCGAGCGACAGAGACGGAGATATACGAAGTTCGAGTTTCGAAGTTCGTGGTAGCGCCGCTGCTTAATCCCATACGTAGCGAAAATCGTGATCATGCATCATCGCTTGCTTATAGCGCTGAATGAGTTCCTATTATCTACTGTTCAGAGGGCAGTTAGGTACCACTCGGTCCTTAAAAATAGAGAGGTGTTCAAATGCGCTTTACCACTTGTGGTCTCGTAAATGGGCAATTTTAGAAACTCGTGTACCCAATTAGCGTGAGTTGTTAAATAAAAATTAACTCCGTTTCCGTTTTGTGACAATAGTTAAGTATTCAGTTTGTATAAAAATTATTTTTTTCTTTTCAATTTATAAATGAAATGCGTATCATTTATAAATTGAAAAGAAAAAGTTAAGTTTCACATTTAAATAACGTGTAGGTACTTATATGCGATACACGTTATTTAAATATGAAACAAGTTCAATTTCACATAATTTGTATGCTTAATTTTCGTCACAAAACTGACATTGAGTTAATTTTAATTTAATAACTGACGCTAATTGGGTACACGATTTTTTTTTAATGCCTAAATGGTAGTTTTCCTTTTCCGCAGCAACTGAACATAAGGACATAATCCTATAAGGATTTCTAAAATAAAAATATACAAATGCTAATCAGTATTTATTAGTTACACATACTTTCGTGCCTTCAGCACATCTTTTACATAAACAACATAGAAAAATATGTATTTATAATTTTCATTATAATCTTGTAGCATATTTTGCAATTTGATTGCTACAATAATCGCTAATTCTATAATGTAATAATTATATCTAAAATATGTTTTAGAAATAATGCTTATTTTTGATTGGTCGTTATTTTACCAGGTTAATTTATTTGGCAAGTATTAAAAAGGCCATATTAGGTCAAAAAATAAAAGAGAGATATAAGTATGTATATATGCAGGCAAACAGTTTAAACAGTTTTGCAGGGACATGTTTTAGAATAAGTTTTTATATATTTGGTTAATAAGTAAATAAATAAGTAAGTAGTGCTATTTTGTACGTAGGCACCTACAAACTAAAAGATGATCAATAATTATTGATTTAGTTCTAAGTTTGTTTTGTGATTTAGTTTAGAGTAAGTATTTCGAATATGACTTTAACATTATTTATATCTCTCTTTTAAGTTTCACCTTTCAGTGTACAGAGTGTAGAAAAAACAGTAGTCATGGAAATATGTTTTGTCATCACCAATCTCCAAAAAAATGCTCCATTGTTTGGCATAAATAAATCGGATTAGGCTTTCTTCCGTAGCGAAGTTTAACAGTTAATTGAGAAGTTGGAAGATAGTAATTAAAGAAGGTGATATATTCATAAGTCTCGTGCGAGAACGAGACGTTGAGTATTTATGGCGTCTCGCCATCAAACGTAACAGTTTGGCGAGAATATAAATGTTTATTAAGATGTAATTTGAATATATAAATAAATAAAAGAAAAAATAAAAATAAACATTAAGACGCATGAAGCGAAGAGTACACTGGTATAAAAACATACTGGTTAGATCACAATTTTAGTCTACCGACAGCAAGATGTACGGACCACAATCACATACTGTACTGGCGAGTACCATCCTTCTCTTCAACTTTGCACGAAAAGTAGCTACGCAAACGAACACGTCAAAAGTCTTTATTATAATTTACTTTAAACCGACGAAAAATCAATCATCCCCTATTTTCCTACCCTTAAAGTTGGTATTTTTTTTCCAAATTTATATGGGACCAACTTTGGGGTATATCCTTTCCAATAAAAAAAGAATTATCAAAATCGAACCACTCTGTAAAAAGTTATGCGTGGTCATATATAAAAAATATATATATACGCGTCGACTTGAGAACCTCCTCCGTTTTTTTCGTCGGTTGAAAAGGGAATAAGAACTTTTGACGTCTTCGATTGCGTAGTTACTTTTGATGCTGACTGTTCATAGTAAATATTTGCATCTGTAAAATGATTGCCATCTCAAGACTCCAGATCTTGTGAGATATATGCAAGTAACAAATAGCTATACAAAAATATACATACATACTGATTGTTAAGTCCGTGATATGATAGATGATTTATCAGTTTTACTTTATCACATGTTTAAGGCAATTTAAGTTATACGCTCTCCTATTCTCCGTAAGCGGTGGGCTTTAACATTGCACGTGTTTAAATAATAATAGTCTGAAAAAGCGTATTATTTATAAGTAGTCGTAATACATGATTTTATCGACGATTTTCAAGAATCACATGGAATTACAACAATGATATGTAATCATAATATTGATTGAATAATTACATTATTACATAGACTTATATAATTGTGACAATCAGGTGTAATAAGATAGTACACATATATTCCATTATCTAATCGAATTTATTGTCCTTATGAATCAATTCAAATATTGCTATCACAGTCCCTTCCGTCAATATCATATTTTAGACTGATAAAATGCTAATCCTTTGTACATAACGTCTTCAGTCTCCCTTATCTTGATAAACCTAGGTGTAAGTGTGCTAAAAAGTACAGTCAACATCATAGACACATGTATTACACAAAAGTGACAATAGTACATTTCGATGCTAGTGCGGAAAGTATGTCATTAGTACACGAGTGCCAAGATATCTTGCCACGAGCCGTAGGCGAGTGGTAAGACTCGGGAAGAGTGAAGAATGACATTTCCGCACCTGTATCGAACGACGTTTTTTAATACAGTTGTGAAAAAATAAGAAAAACAACAAGTAAAAACTGTATCTAAAAAAAAAGTTTTTTTGAACAACTTTATTATTTTTCAACTGTATTACAATGATGTTACAGAAATAATAATATAAAAGTTTCAAACTCCTTACTTGTTTTTTTCTTATTTTTCGCAACTGTATTAAAAAACGTTGTTCGATACACGTGGAAAAGTAAAAAGCACTAGTGCGCAAAATACAACTTTGCGCACGATTTGCAGCTACAAAAAGTACCACTTTTTGAGCAACTGTATTAAAAAAGATATTTCTTTACATCCTTGATTTCATATTGACTGTACATACATTACAATTGCAGCTTCTGTAAGGAACAGATTCCCATAAATATATAATATAATAGAATTGGTCATTCGGCACAAACGGAAAATCGTCAACACGAAATGACCATTTTGAAATTGGACCAAAAGTAATACCATCAAAAGTGAATTTGATGAAAATGTAATTGTGTTATACCCTTTTATGACATTTAAACACGTGCAAAGTAAATTTTGTCTAATTTAAATAAATATCAAAATTTTATATTAAATTCGAGTATTTTGTACCAAATTCATATGATTGGTCATAATTCCATATGGACGTATTTCGTTCGACCTATATCAAGTATATCAAGTATGTCAATTTTACTTTTAGGACGTAGAAAATTACATTTTGGCATTATTCAGGCTGGACAATTTTCCATGTCGAGGATTTTCAAATTGACATTATTCAGCCTTGACCAATAATTTCGAGTTGTCAATTTTCCATTTGTGCTCAATAAATAAATGACAGTAAATCATTCAAAGGTCCCAGGCAGTTCTAATACAATTTAATGGACAGGTTCAAAAAGTCTGGTGTCACTGTCACACCAGAAAAATATAAGCAGCTATTTACAGAGATCGAAGTCATTTACCTATCAGCACAGCTTAACGTTTTCTGAGTACATACTAAGAAACTAAAATTAACTCCCACTGAGTGAACACATTCCATTCTAAAATTATTTCATTTAAATTCAATAGATTTTAAAGTAATTATATGACAAGATAGTTTAACCTATTACTAAAATTAATAACTAAAATAAATAATGCACACGCAGTATCACTATCAGAAGAGATAGTTTAACCAATTGCCATAGAAAACTTAATTCAGCATAGTTTGTTAAGCCTAAGCCAAGATGATGTTTACTCAGAAAGTATATTTGGGTGAATGTTTTAGCATCTGAGCCACCTAAACAATTATCTTCCATAACTCGCACAACGATTTTAGAAGAAAGAGTGACTTTTGTTGTATAGGTTTAACTTGCTCATAACTTTCAACATGTGCAAAATATGTATTGTAATATGATTGACATCTCTTCCTTCAAAATTATATGTAAGACAATGAAGAGTGCAAAGGCCCAAATATTTACCAATTAGTGTGTGGGTATGTCTTACTTGTCCCTTAGTTTGTTCTTCATTATCAGTTACCATACCACAACATTTGTATGTTATGTTGATAAAATGTATAAGTTCTTACAGCCAAATAAACAGTCTATTTGAACATAGTCCAGGTGACAAACCACTATTTTCATACAAATCGGGGGACATTTTACGTCTGCTGGACAACCGGTGAAATTGAGGGCAAATGAATTTTTTTTAATACACATGTAGTTTTAGTCTATTCCGTAGAGTAAATTCTGTCAAACGAACGCAACCAAAAATCGACTTTATGCTTTGACTATAAAGTAGTTTTTTGATTGCGTTTTTATGGCATGATTTACTCTTACACTTTCGGATGTACTATACACACTATAATTAATTGAGTAAGGAGGTGGCCACAATTAACAACAGCAGGCATCGTATTTTTTTTAAATCTCCTTTTAAACAACAAAAAATAGACATGGGGAGGACACTAAAAAGTTGATTAACCTACATATGAGATATGAGCAATCATTGCAAGTTTCACAATGAGATAAAAAGTGTAATAAAATTTCAGCTTTACTGAGGCTGGCTGAAGATAAACAACATGTTACTTTATCCCTGCCAATGTTCCTGTGCATACTGCGGTAACTCCATAGGCAACTTATTGTACCCAGAATGCATGGGTGCAGGCTGAGCCTTCGGGGGCCCTGCTTGCCGAAACTTGGTAGAGTATTTATAAAAGTCAGACATTTCAAAAGGCTTTGTCTCCTCCCTGTACGGTATGCACTTACCCTGTTCAATAACTGTTAAGTTCTTTGGCGATTCCACATTTGAACTAGTTGGTGATAAGATGGAGGGGCTGCGGGACTGGTTAGGGCTCTGCATGGCAGAATGGCGACCTGTGGAGATCATTATCTCATAAGTTTGGGAGTTACCTATGCTTGATGTCCGTTTGAGGCTGGAGCTCTTCTTAAGTAATGGTGCCTCGGCTTTTGTTGGAGAATCCAATGAAGTTTCATACCATTGCTTCTCTCTTACTTTAGAATCTTGAGACAGTGGAGAGAATTTATTCATACTGACAGAATCAAAGTTTCCTTGAGAGTATCCTGATAACTGACTGACTGGGCTCATTGCTTCTGGATAGCCCCGTCTTTCATGCATATATTCATCTGTAGATACTTGCAAAGGCAGATGCATTGGTCTAGCATTCCGCTCACGCAAAGGCAGTGTGTTTGGTACGGCAGGCCTCTCTGTCGGCATATGTATTCTGTCAGTAGGCTGCTCTTGAATTTCAGGCTGAGATCGGTGCTGGTACATTGGCAAGGGAGGTCTGTGGGCATCCATAATGTTCTCTAAGTGCTGGTTGTAATCACTGTGTGATGTTAAATGGTAGGTTTGTGTCCGCTGCAAAGTATTCCTCCGAGAACCCTCTGGTCTTCGTTTAGATTGAACTTGCATTTGGTGGTGATGAGACAGAGGACCCAAATGTTGACTCTGGGCCTTCAGGTGGGATGCATACTGATATAAGAGAGCATTGTTTCTCATACCATTCTGTGGTGGCAAAGGCTGAGGGGCTGCTGTGGCATGAGTATAGTGGGTAGTAATATCAGGGTGGCTTGAGCTAAAGTGTGTTTCTCTTAGGCGGGTTGCATTGTGAGCATCGGGAGCATTGTTATAATAAATCTTGTTCATATACTCAGTTGTCATTGTGTGATGTCTATACACAGGAGGTTGATTTATATCATTGTGCATGTTTTCAGTCATTGGATCATGCCGCCCTGCTAATGCAGGATATGTGTGAGAGGTGTGCATAGAGAATGTTTCTGGATTTCTTTCCTGAGGCGGGGATGGAAAGAAATTAGAACAGCTAGTCTCCGGACGACGTATATGTCTCGGATGTGCGCTTTTCGTCGACATACCAGATATCGAAGGCGTAGAAAGTCTGTGAGTGAGGTTTTTGCGCAGATTCTGGTCAGACTCGTGCAAGCGCTCGCCTGGAGCCGCTCTGAGACGTCGGGAAGTGTTATCGGAGCCGTCTTGGACGTCATTGCCGTCAGTTGACCTATCAGTACTACGTACGCTGTTCAGTCTTTCTCTAGGTACTTCTGGGCTTAAAGGCGCCTCGGGCGGCATGATCCCCGTCAATTGAACTTCTTGAACACATAGTTTATACAATTCTTCGTTCTTTGTGGCTAAAAGCTGCTCCAATTCTTTCTTTCTCGCTTGCAGTTTCAACAACTTGTCCTGCTTATCTGAGTGTAAGTCGCTACCCATCGTGCTTGTACCCATATTCAAAACGTAAATTCACAAACACCAAACATTAGTGGAGGTATATTTCAACTCAGAAATAAATTAAAAGCGCTGTTAAAGTAAAATAAACAAAGAAAAACGTAAATTCTAACGCAATGACACAACACGCGTAGCCATGTTGACCCACAGATTAAAAAAAAATAATACGAATTCCAACTTGAATTTTTGATATAGGTCAATACAGAGATTCATCACATTGGTAAAATAGGATTTATTGCTATATCTATGTGCTAGATTTATATATATAATCTATCTGCCTAAGAACAAAATTTAATAATAATGCAAAAATATTATTTTATCGAAAACATTTATGGTGTAAGAAATATTTTCATGCTTTTGCCAAATCTAAACGCTTGACAGCTTGACAGTGACAGCGGCCAGGAAACGTCATCCTTATCAATTCCAAGGTTTCTCCACGGCCGATTGGAGTGATCATGTAAATTCCTTCCCAGTACAAAATAGAACGTAATTTCCCGACCCCGTTCCCTCCACACACTCCCAACTCTGCCAGAAATTAATATATAGCACATAAATATTGTTTAAAATGTCCAAGCTCTACAAAACTATTATCACTGCATGCGACAGACATGTTCCGAACAAGATGCTTCCGATGTGGAACCACGAAGCTGGTGAGTTTTTTAACATAATTTTGACGTGAAAATTTGCATGTATCATAGAGATACTGTATTCTTATATTGAGTTCTGCGTTCTAGGACCAAAAACAGTGTTCTTCTGGGCCCCTTTCTTCAAATGGGTAAGTGATGCGGATATATTCAAGGTTGATCTATTATTATTTCGTAACCTTGTACAGGGGCAGATAACCTATAGCCACCATAACTAGCCATGTAGGTTTGTTTGAATGGCGTAATTGGCATACACAATAATGCCATATTCTATGAGATCATGAGCTTGGTGATCATACACAGTGAGAAGCTGTATCCAGATATTATTATTATTAATATTATCTCTATTAATTCCTGAGTATATTTACTCTAAATAAGCTTATTACGTAACTTCTCTTATTTGTCATTCATAAATCATTGAAAACTTTTGCTGAGTCAATGTGTGAATAATTTCTTGTTTGTTTTCTTTTATCCTGTTACATATTTCTATCATCATTCATTTTGCTTTATGCTATTAATATAATGTCAACTGTTTATTTAAAGTCTGCAATATATTTAGTATATTATAGCATTTTGTGGATGAGTGATTTAAAGTTAAATGCATGTTCAAATATATCATTTAATATTATTATTTAACAAACACAAAAATGTAACAAAAACCATGGGTTCACTAAGCATACTACATTAAGAATTTTATATAAAACATCAAGATATTGGTAATAATTTGTTTGATTGTCTGTTTTCACCAATCAACCCATACTAACTTACACAATGAAATGATTACACTCACACTATAAACATATATTCCAGCCTAATTAGTATGCAAGTATTAACTCAGTACCTATGAGTGAAAATTTTGTACCTGTGTGTGGCATCATAGGTCCGAAATAATGAACTGCTTTGAGAAGATGAAGTCTTGTCTGTTAAGATGTTGATAGCCATGTTTGTTGGTGGGGGGTGTTTCAAATTATTAACTAATTTGTGTAGTTACCCTTACATATGTCAAAACTATACATGTATATGTTTGTCAGTCTTATTGTTCCAAATGTATTTTGTATATTGGTTCCTTATGTCTAAATGTTTACCAATCACAACATTATGTTAAATACTAATGATACTAATGAAACGAAACTCATATACAAGTCATAACTAACATACCATTCCTACTCAATGAGATCTTCACTCAGTGATAAAACTTTCAAAGTAATCAGATCTAATGTCCAGTTTACAAATAAAACTATTATGTTCTACTGGTATTGGTAACAGGTATATTGTAGAATATAACACTAACAGTGTCTTCCTGGTTACCAGCATTAAGCATTGTCGGGTCAAAATCATAGTGAGTATAGTAGCGTATAGTGGGGCCATAATAGTACATTACTTACCTAGGGCGGTTAAACAAAGAATGTCTCAGATCGCAGGTATTTGACGCCCGAGCCGAAGGCAAGGACAATAAATATGCGCTCTGAGGCTTTCTTTATTACCGCCCGTGGTGAGTACAACATTTTACGTCTCTATCTCGCCAGGAAGTGGGGTTTTCCGCACGCATAGCGAGCGGTAATTCCTACTTTATGGCCAGGTATGACGTAAATTATTATTATTATTTATGGGAGTGATTATGTTGGCCCTACATTGTAAAGCTATGTAGTACAAACGTAACAATTACTCTTGTGAATGAGATTTCTCTAAAATTTAATTAATAAGTCCTGGTCATTCTGACCCCCCTTCTTTAACAAACACACAAGTCAGTCACTTTTATCACCAATTATTGATGACATCCACTTTTCTGAAAATGGGTCCAAATTTTAATAAATAACTAAAATAAACTAAATGGGCATTTTTTTTGTACCTTGATGTTTTTGGCTTGTCCAGTGCCTTTGACACACTACAAATACGAAACACGTTGAAAAATTGTACTTGTAGCGATTTTAAAACGTCAATAATATATCTAAATCGTATAAAAACCCAAAAAACCCATCATATAGCATTAAATTTACCACACTTTCTTGGTTTTTCTGGCTGCCGACGTGGAAAGCCAACTTCAAGTATCGATTCGAAGTATTAGGACTTGTATATTGTGCCTGGAAATACTTGTTTCTGATAGTGGAAAACATGAATTTTCTTAAATCAACCTTATATAAGGTTTATCTCCCTCAAGTATTTTTTACATAATAAACTAAAATTAATCTTGTCCAGTGATTTTGGAAAAGTGGACATGTCCACATTGCGTTACGATGATTTTGTGGGAACGAGGTATTTTTATTACCAAATTAGACCTAATTATGTTTATATTGTGTTTAATTTGATCTAGTATCACATATCGTTACGTAACATCATTCGTTTTGTTTACAAACTGTCACTAGTGGCTAGAAATCGCGGGCGAACGGTGCGCCGAGTGGTGGTCCCAAAAAATAGAGTCCGGGTTCCGTTACGAGATTACGAAGGTTCCTATTATTTTTCTGCTAATGCGACTCAATTATCTTAATCTGTCATTATCATTAACCATGATTTCAGTAAAATACTATTACAATTGTTAAAAACAGTATATTAAACACGTGTTTTAATCTGCGAAGTATGCGTTCCGTTACGTCCATTCCGTTACTATTTGTATGGTAAAGTAGCCCTCTTAAGTAATGGAATGACCTCTAATCAAATAAAGTGGTACACTTTGAAAAAAAAATGCCTAAATAACTAAATAGTCAATCACTCAAGGAAATTCATTAGACTAACCTAACTCAAATGTATGCCTGGGGAATTCAAAGATCACATTATTTTTTCACTGTCGGAAGAACTCATTCCACTGTCTTGTCTCATACCTAATCATCCTTACAGGGTTTGGTGCTAGCTGGATTGGGTGACCTCTCTCGGCCTGTGGAGACCTTATCCATCCCTCAGTCGGTGTCCCTCGCGGCCACCGGCCTCATCTGGTCGCGGTACTCACTCGTCATCATACCTAAGAACTATAGCTTGTTCTCTGTCAATGTGTTTGTGGCCTGCACTAGTCTGTACCAACTCAGTAGGGCTGTCAGACACGCGCAGGAGCAGAAAAAGTTAAAGGAAAACTAATCTGATTAGCCGCGAATAGTCTCCCCTAAATGACAATGTAGTAACTCCAACATTTCATTAAAACATTCAACAATTTAAATAAAATAATAATTAATAAAGTTTGAAAATACTAGTAATCAGTCTCGGTTTTTAAACTGTACTGGGAACGGGAATACAAAATTATCAGTTATATTTTATTTTTGTAAACATTGCGGCGACACAGTCGGCCATTCACGGGTCTTAAGGGGTAGGTTGCACCATTCAGTCCTCACTGTGAAATCGTGTTTTGGTATAGTTCAATTTTTTTCAACCGAGCTTATGAATGGCCATTGTTTGTGGTCGGCGCGTGCCATATTTTGCCAAGAAAGGTTACGGTCACATACAATGTTCATTGAATAATGAACTATATCGTCCTAGCCAAAGATTCAAAATATACTAACAAAGAATGAAGTAAACATTTCTCTGTTTATACCTGGCACTCGTGTGGGCATCTCGTACTTCATTTGAAATCTATTGAACATTTTACGCGGCGGTAACCTTGTTTTGCAAAATTTTGCACGCGCTGCCAACAAACAATGGCCATGTCATGAGCTCAGTTCAATAAAATTTGACTATAGTATATCGTTGCTCAAACGTTGGTATCAGATAAATTGGTCACCAAAAACCAATTAGGCAAGACATTCGTTTGATATTGACTGATAAACTGTAACTCATCATGAATTACCTACATGGTAGTCATGATTGTTAATCTTAGCTACTGTACAGTTTCACACGTAGAAAATCAAACTACCGAATATACGCTTTATCCATTACTAGTCTTGCAAGAGAACAAAATTCGTCTGTTCTAATTTACCTACGTAAAACATTTAAGTAGGTAATTAAAATTACTATTTCCAGTATTGAATGGTGCTTCTTTAGTTAGTTAATAAAACAAGTCTCAGTCGGTTATCATTAAGCTATTTATTTATTTTTCTTAAGAATTTACACGCTCAAGTCCTTTTTATTGAGGCGTTATTAGTATTAGCTGAAACAAGTGGTCTACAAAATTGAGTGAAATTTGGTGACCTTATTATAGGTACTTAGGTGATTTTGCCTAGAAATATACCTGATGCATTGTTTAAAAACTTGTTATTAATAAAAATATAATTTAGAAGAACAGGGTTTCACTAAAAACCTACAAAAATAGTAATTATTTGTTGAAGAAATACATAAAATAACGAATACCTATTATTTGGATATAAAACGAATGGCTAGCTGCCCAGTTCGGGCAGCTAGCCATTCGTTTTATATCCAAACTTTATGTAACTGTCCAATATTGTCCTAATTCTCTAATTAACAATAATCTCTTCTGGTGAAAAAAGTTGACCCTCCTAATTATATTTGTTTCTGTTTCATAATCATGTCTACTTTTCTAGGTATAAATACCGGTTTTATTGTTATTGTTTACATTCTTTTTGACTTAGAATCTAAAGTCAAAATTAAATTGTACCTATAATTATATCCATGGTGTTATTTTTACCTGTGATAAAGGTATGTATGCTGTGTTGTACAGTCGCCGGCATAAATATATGATGGAACAAAGGCCGCAAAAATATTCTGATGACAACTCTATTCCTAGAGCCGTAAGAGCGTGTCAGATATTTTTGCGGCCTTTGATTCATCATATATTGATGCCGGTGACTGTACATTCTATATACAATGTTGAAATACATATCATTACTTGTGTAATATGTGAATCATTAAATAAGAGTTTTGTAAAACGTGTATTTTTGTAACGTCTTTACTGGACAATATAATGTTTTGTTAGTACTATTCTTCTTTTTGTTTCACCAACTGTTTTTCATTATCATAACTAACCTTGCTTATCAGTGCTTCCAGTCTTAGTGCCGTCTCGTCTAGAAATGTTCGTGGTAGGTTACAGTACCTATGTTTGTCTAAGCTAACAAACTGGTACAGCTTCGACGTCAATGACATGTTTGCACCTTATTACAAAGCAATAAAATAAACAAATATTAGGGGTCAATCTTACACAAATCGAACTAGCCCTAAGGCTAATTTAAAATTTAATTTAATTTGTAAGCTCAATAAGGCTTGTATGATCGGATTTCCCGGTGCAACACGGAGTGAATGACCCCAAACATTATGTTAATAGGGATATGCTCCGGGATTCCGGGACGTACATTAGTGTTTGGAAGACAATGGTTCTTATTATAATATTACATGAAATAAAGTTAAAGAATAAGAATCAATAAATAAGAATTTTTCCTAGTGCTATTTTCTGGGATGAAAGAGGTCATGATCACTCCCTTTCTAACTTACTAGGCTTACAGCGTGTCATACCCCGCCTCATTGTACGATTCCGAATTCAAAAACCTAGTATGGCTTTTTTGTCCACGCCGAAACCTAGCAAGTCTCAGACATTTAATAGATTTTGAAATGGCTTAGGTGAGTGTCTATGTTTTAAACTGGTAAATTTAATGGCACTAGGATTCGATGTATTAAAATCTCGGTAATTACGTCGATTTTTGAGCGTGTTACTTTGTAAAATGGTGAGAACTTACTAGGTAGGCAAGAATATGTTATAAATCTATTTTCAAAAAAAACGTCCTTTACTACGTTTTGTTATGGGGCAGCCGTAGCAGCCTACCTACAAATATCATAATTCTCACTAGCATTTTTCGTAAACAAGATGCCGGGATTTTGCTCATGTCCATATTAATATTTCTACTCGATATCCCGCTGTGTTGCACCGTAAAATCCGATCACTAAGTTATAGGTACAGTCGCCATCACATACATAGGTACACTATAGGTGTTCAAAAATATCGGCACATGCACCCTAATGCCTTGAAAATAGAGGTGTGTTCCGATGTTTGTGACGTGCTTGTTTGCTCCGATGTATGTGATGGCGACTGTACTAGACGACGATATATTTAATCCCACCAAAAACATTAACGACATCTATTTATTGAAACTGTTGGCATTGGAAGTCTTTATAATTTACTAGTACAGTCAGCATCATATAGTTGGTAGCAGCCAAAGGAGCCAAATATATCGAAACACATCCTTACTCTTGCAGTAATAAAGACGTGTAGGTACTGAAAAATTTAGCTGACCTATGTGTTTACTATCGGACATCTCAGGCAAGCTGGAAAACAGCTGCTAGGTAAATGTAAGATTAACATTGTAAGAAGTATATTCAATCTGAAGTTTGTAAATTTGGCAAAATCAGACACTACCTTTATATGAACAGCAAGCAGGGAAGGGTCTTGCTGAATTTACGAAGTCGTAATGTCAACTACTTCGTACACTTTAACCTTTTCGACGCCGAAGACGGATATATCCGCACCACAGCGGCGCTACCACGAACTTCGAATCTCGAACTTCTTATATCTCCGTTTCGGTCGCTCGACTACCATAAACCATAAGTGCGATAGAGACGGAGATATACGAAGTTCGTGGTTATAGCGCTGCGGGCCTACCGCGAAAGGCATTCGAAGTTTCCCTTCTCTGTCATACTTACGAGTTCGTACGTCAGTGCGACAGAGAGGGAAAACTTCGAATGCCGTTCGCGGTAGGCCCTCTGATTCGACGCCAATGACGGATTAATCCGTCAAGGAGTACAGCTACCTACATGCATTGACATAAGGTTTAACTCCACACTAAATGCCATGTTGACGAGGCGTGTGGTTGACAACTTTTCTCTGACAGAGCGTTGAAAAGGTTATTTTAACCTTTTCAACGCTCTGTCAGAGAAAAGTTGTCAATTACTATAGGTACTATACTCGTATTTTACGAGTATATTCTTTAGTTTTAGTAATACGACCAAAAAGTATAGTTAAACATATCTAGATATAACCAGGCATGAAGTACAGAACCAAGTAATGAAGAACCCCGAACCCCAGTAAGTATCTAAGCAACATTTACTAAGCATGCCTGCATGTAGCTATTAAAATCGTGCATGACGCTTCAAGGGTTAACATCATGCACCGAGGTAGGTATATGGTTTAAGTACTTATATTTTATTTATGTTTATATATCACCATAAAACACCTACATGAATTGGCGATAATAACACCAAATCAAATTGGTTTATTTTTATAGAGTGGAAAGTTGTCAGTAAGAGCAAAAAGTAATTTTAACGGCCTCCGTAGCCCAGTGGGTAGCGACTCTGCCTACGAAGTTGGAGGTCCCGGGTTCGAATCCCGGTCAGGGCATTTATTTGTGTATTTATCACGAATATTTGTTCCTGAGTTATATGGATGTATCTATTATATATATATCATCGCCTAGTACCCACAACACAAGCCTTACTGAGCTTACCGTGGGCCTAGGTTGATTTGTGTAAGATTGTCCCGTAATATTTATTTATTTATTGTATTAATTTACCACCCCATGAAATAATTCCACCTGCAGGCTAATCGCGTAAATATTCCAACGCGGGCAAGTTCCATTAAAAAAATTCTGCCCTTTAGCACGGCTATCACAAGACTCGATTTTTCTCGCACTATATCCGTCTCTCTTATTAGAACTCTTAGAAAGAGACGTATAGTGCGAGAAAAATCGGAAGGGCTCGCGCGAGTCGCGCGCCGTATTGTGATCTCTTTATAATTAGGAAGAGACGGATAGTGAATCTCGCCGCGACACTGCTCGCGGGCCGTCGAGGGCCTACCGCGAACGGCATTCGAAGTTTTCCCTCTCTGTCGCACTTACGTACGAACTCGTAAGTATGACAGAGAGGGGAAACTTCGAATGCCTTTCGCGGTAGGCCCTCTGTGATAGTGTAGTAGTAAGATCGTGCTGGGTAGTTGGGTACCTACGTTCCGTGGAACTTGAACTTTGTTCAGCAGGAGGAGGCATTTTGAGGCAAAAGGCATCCACATCTAATATGAGCCTCTCAGCTTGTATCCTTTAGCTCAGTTAAATACTAGACATTTTTAATTTTTAACCGACTTCAAAAAAGGAGGAAATTATTTATGTTCCACATTCAGTGGAAACTGGCTTTAGAGTTTCAGCATTCAGCTGAAACTCTAAAGCCAGCCTCACACAGAACGGAATTCGTCACTGAATCACTCACGAGCAAATAAAACGATACACTTTGTGCAGAATTGCTACCAGAGCTGCCGGTGTAGTGCGCCATCACATACATAGGTACACTATAGGTGTTTAAAAATATCTATATATATCATCCCGGCATTCCCGATACAATGATAGTACAGTCGCCATCACATACATCGGTGCAAACAAGCACGTCACGAACATCGGAACACACCTCTATTTTCAAGGCATTAGGGTGCATTTGCCGATATTTTTGAACACCTATAGTGTACCTAATATGTATGTGATGGCGACTGTACCTACCTATAGAACGGTATTTTCAGTAGTTGCTGAGCTTCTTGTAGTTTAACGTAGTTTTTGTGGTGTTGGTAAATAATTGTAGTGCTCATAGTAGTTAGTAGTCCTGACTAGATGAACATAGTGAACGAAGCATATAATCCGCGAAACGTAACTAGTTATGTAGAACTGAGTTATAACAACGAAATTTGAAGTTCGGGTTTCTCCATCTCTATCGCACTTTGAATTACCTACTCGAGTGACAGGGATACATATGTATACGAACTTCGAGTTTCGATTTTCGTGGTAGCGCCGCTGCACGGTTAGCACAAGATGGCGCGCGAGCTGTCTCGCGGCGAGATAGACTATGCTTCTCTTTCGAAGTCTTCTAAATCTTCTAATTAGAAATCTCACTGCGAGACAGCTCGCTATTACTTATTCTGTGCTCGCGCGCCGTCTTGTCCTAAGTCCTAACCGTGCTGCGCCAGTTGTCGAATTTCAAATTCGTTCGTGTATCTCCCTCTCGCTCGAATCAGCAAGTGAAACAGAGAGGGAGATAATACGAACATACTTTATTTTCGTTTCGCGGTAGCTAGGTAGGTAGGTGAGGTGAGGCCGTAGATAGAGGATATATAGATGGCGTCCTAGCGTATATTCAAAAGGGACGATGGTAAATTAACCTTACTAAATTAAGAAGTATCAGAAGCTAATACACTCTTGACGTCTAACGTCATTTATAACTTAGTCGTATTATATCGGTGACGTCATGGTGATGGTGTCAGTTTCATTACAAATTTTGACAGGTGTGGTGGTAAACAAAAAATCCGTATACGCGATGAGGGACAGAAAATATGACACTGTATCTCGTTCCCACTTGCGGTATTGCCTATGCATACATCTTTGTCACTCATGTGTGTATGTGTGGGTGACTATTCTACCTCTATGGGTGAGGTACTCGTACTCGTTGGTGTCTTCCTCCGCGCCTCGAAGAGGCGCGGGGGGAGCCGTTTTAAGCATCAGCTTTTTTCGGCGGCAAGTCTCCGGTCGTTACGACGACCGTGGTATTGGGGTAGCGATTTTTACGCTATTGGCGGCTTTTCCCCCTGTTTTCGGGCTATTTTTTGGTTATACTTCCTTTGTTGGGGTCTTCTGGGGTACAGGAACAATCTGTCAGGATCGTCTGCTGTGCAGGGACATCTGACAGGGTCGTCTGTGGTGCAGGAACTTCTAACTAAGGCTTGGTTTTTGATTTTCGATTTTCCACCAGGGTCGTCTGCTGCGCAGGAACATCTGGGTCTTGGCTTGGCGGTTGATATTTTAATTTTTGGCGAGATCTCTTGGGAGACCTTTTTTGTCCGGTGGTCTTGAGTGATATGGCGCCAGTTCACGTAGGTGTTGGTGGTGTGAGTGGTCAGCTTTGTCGAAAAGCTTCCTGGCCAGCCTGCCGATGTGCTCCTTTAAGCTCTCCATCTTCAGGTCCCTCGTCAGGATGCTGTTTTTAATATATAATGGAGCTCTTGCAGCTTGCCTCAGGGCCAGATTTTGTTGAACTTGGAGTCTGGTTTTTTGTGTTTCACTCAACAGCGCGTACCATGCCGGTGCTGCGTAGGCGAGTCTCGGCCTGATGTAGATTTTATATATGCTGACTCTCTTGCACAGCGGTATGGATTTTTCCCTCATGACGGGTTTCAATATTGCTCTCGCCGCTTTTGCCTGGTTTATGGCTATGGGTGAGGTAAAGCGTGCGGGGAACCCGCTAATCTATACCATGTGTTAACGTCACCTCACCATTCACCCACAAATATATCTTGACGCTGCGATTCGTAAGTACTTAGTAGGTAACTAAGCGCACGGCTATCACAAGACGGCGAGCGAGCTCTCGATTTTTCTCGCACTATACGTCTCTTTCTAAGTGGTCTAATAAGAGAGAGACAGATAGTGCGAGAGAGCTCGACAGTATGTCGCGGCCGTCTTGTTATAGCCGTGCCGTGCTAGTGGACTATTATTCGGAACGCGCTAATGCGCCTCACCTCACCCGTCACGCCTAACGAACCTAGATCTCTACCTACGCTTCATTACTACGAATCGCGGAGTCACAATAGCTAGACCAAGAAGCTTAGTTTTAGCATTTGTATTGTTCAGTGGATGATTTAGTTGTCGCGTTTAGTAGATTAGATACTAATATTAGTTTAGTGATGTAGATTAGAGATTACAACGGTAAGTGTGATTTTCAGGTTGATGTTCATAATATGTGCCCTTAGAATAATTACGCATAGAAGGATAGTTTCATACGGCCTACGCGCCAAGCGTGAGGCATAAAATGGATTCATGTAGTTGTGATCAACTCGTATTCACACGCGCCAATACGCACACAAACGCACCAATTTTGTTCCACCGATCGGCGTACTGGGCCATTTATGGCCTAGTTTTAGTGGCCTCACCGTTGCGCGTGAACTGCGTTTCTATGCGTTATTATTCTAAGTATGTGCCATTCTCAGGGAATAAATATCCCATTTATTGTCGTTGGCGCTTATGCCATTATTAACGTTGCGCTGAACAATTGCGATGATTCACGGCATAAGAATGGCAAAAACGTTAACGACAATAAGGCCCCATATCCCTGAGGATGACACACATACCTATTCAAAACCACGTTCATCAATAAACCAGACAATGGGGGATTTGCCTTGCAAAAGGTGGAGAGGAAAATATTTTGATTTATGTTGGTTAAGTTTCCTCAGGCCATGTTGCGTTTGCCACCATCCTCATTGGGGCACTTTTTTGGTGTTTTTGAAACAGCACTTTAATCTTTGCTTCAATGAGTTCTATGACAAAAGTCTATACCCCAAGTTAACAGATTATTTACATTTTTGTCCTAACCTACATCATTCATCTGAAAGTCTTACAGAAAAAAATTGTGAGGGGCGGAAAAGGTAGTATTTTTCCAAACTCTCTCAAACTAGAGATTTACGCGATTTGTTATACCCATAAATATTTTTGATGAAGTACCTATCATATTTAAAAACCGTATCTGAAAGGCCATTTCGTGAAGTTCACCTCCAGTTTTTGCAATGCAATTTATGGAGGCCATTCCCCACAAACTGGATTACATCGCGAGTCGCGACTAAACCGATTGACCGTGCACGCACATTTTTTCGCCGTAGACATGCCTTCACGTGCATCGGTCTTCATAGCGGCTACCGCGAAACGAAAACCAAGTTCGTTCATCAGTTCGAAATAGCAAGTGCGACGGAGACACACGAACTTCGGTTCGTGTCCGTTTCGCGGTAGCCGTGCGGCGCTACCAGCACGAACTTCGAATCTCGAACTTCGTATATCTCTGTCTCTGTCGCTCGAGTACCAATAAACCATAAGTGCGATAGAGACGGCGATATACGAAGTTCGTGGTTATAGCTCTGAGCGCCTACCGCGAACGGCATTCGAAGTTTTCCCTCTCTGTCGCACTTAAGTACGAACTCGTAAGTATGACAGAGAGGGGAAACTTCGAATGCCTTTCGCGGTAGGCCCTCTGTTTAGTCTCGTGTACAGACAGCATCAAAAGTCAAATAAAACCGTAACTACAAACCCGTGTCTCATCGTCAGTGATCATCTAGTAGTCTATTAACGTTAATTTGTCAGCACGGCTATCACAAGACGGCGCGCGAGCTCTCTCGACTTTTCTCGCACTGTACGTCTCTTTATAAGGCGTGAACCACACAGAGACGGCATAAGGCGAAGACGCGGCGCAGGCACGATGCCGCTTTAAAACTTTTATATACAAAATGTACTAAGGAGACGTATTTTGAATTACACACAGGCGGCGCGTTAAATTTACCAATGGACCTTATTTCGTTGCATTAAAGGTCTGCTCGCGCGCCGTCTTGTGATAGCTGTAACTTAACTTGTTGCAACCCGTCCTAAAGCGTTCTATACACCTAGCAATTTGTCACAGCAACCGCCTTCAAAGTGAATGAAATGAACGTTTGCTGTGTCATTCCTTCATATAGCTCCGTTTGGTTGCCGTGACAAATTGCTAGGTGTAAAATGCCCTTAAGTCCGTCCTTAAGGCGGAGTTGAACGGAGCGGACAGACATCGACAAATCGCCACATTTCTATTGAAGCGAAACAATTAGATCTAGTGATCCGATTTTTGATCCGGTTAGCTCCGTCTCAGAAAACATACAATTCCTCTCACCTACTTACAAATTCCAGGGTCTAGTAATGACGTCGCTCGATGAATTCCGCCGGCCGATCGAGACTGTGTCGCCATCCACGGCTGCGTCACTCTCGGTCACGGGGCTCATCTGGACCCGATACTGCTTCGTCATCAAGCCAGTCGCGCACTCGCTTGGGGTGTGCAACTTCCTGCTGGGAATAGCCAATGGGGCGATGTGCTTGAGGGCCCTTAAGTACCAATACGAGACAAGTAAAGCGCAGGAGGGCGCGGTCCCAAGTCTATAGTCCGACAATATAAGGCTATGGGGCTAACGTTCGGTTTTCGACTTACAACCCTCTAAAGAGCGATAATTATTGTTCTGTAAACGCCTACGAGCGCTATAAGTCTAAAACCGAATCCGGAAACCGTACGCGGAAGCCGAACATTTGCGCCCAGCCTAACCCCCTGGCCACGACTTTGGTCTTAAGCGACCTGCGACCAGCGTTTTATCTGTTCATTGCGCGTGATCCCAACTAACCACAGTGCGTTTGCGTTGCGCGTCTTGACCGGTTGCGCGTTTTTGTACAAAATTGACTCACGGTTTGTAAAATATATTGCTATACGAGTTACCTACGTCACAATACAGAATAAATGACAGGATTTTTATAGATTTGGTTCTGATACACGTGCCGCCCAATGTGGAACAGAATGTACACTCGATTTCAGCGGAATTTAGACCTTACATTGTACTTATAATAAAGTACCTAGAGTATTTCTTTTGTTTGATTCAATACTAGAACAAAATAAATTCAACTTTTTTTTCAAATCAAAATGATTTATTCGTTGGACAAATTTTGGTATGGTGGGCGGCACGAGGCTATACCTATTTACTTACTTAAGATTCGTAATTATAGATACTTACATGATGACACCACGGTTTATTCAGTTATCTTTACAGATAAAATGTCTAAAGATAATAGTCCCATCAAAGATCCCACAGTCAAACTGTGTAAACCGTTTTGTGGGACAGACGTTATTTGTAAAATTATACCCCTTTTATGATAATAATAAATAAATAATAATAAACCATAAAAAAAACGTAAATAAAAGATAAGTCCACCGTATCAGAAACATTATCTGCCTCATTTACTGTGTAAAGATCAAATCTCCGCGAACATAATAAATAGGTATACTCCTATTTTAGTACTAATACTAACACACAAGCATTTGGTGAGTAAGCACTATACCGATTAATAAGTACTTTTATACCAACGTTTTAGAATATTTTACTCCACTACACGTATCGAATTTATTGTATCGAATTTAGTACCTAGTTACTTAATATTTGTTTGTATTTTAAATTATTTTAAATGAATTTGTATTTACCTGAGTCTTGAGTACTTTGAATATGTTCATTTATCTAAATTCTTGCCTTTAACTTAACTATTGTAAAAAGATGACACAGCTATATGTACCTACTTATTTGGTACTTTTAATCACAATTTTTATGTTTATAACCAGGTATTACAACCAGTGATTCCAATTATTATATCCAGTATTTTTTAAGAACCTTGTCACAATCGCATTCAGTATTTGTTATCCAAACATTTAAAGGAGCTAGCATAGGGGTGTAGACACCAAATTAAATAACCAATATGATGAATTTTCTAGAATAAGGATTAAAAATATTGTCAAATGGAGAAAAAAGTAAAGCAGGGGATGAAATAATCACAAAGGTGTTCAAAGTTTTAAGAGGAGGTATATTCTGTCCCTTTTCCGCAAATCGCATCTTCACATGAAATGATTGTCATTTACTATGACGCTAGTGGATCGTGACGTCACGACTCCCTAGCGTTTTCTCTCTCTAATAAGTAATATTAAAACGGTTGTAGTTTCGTGATTTTTTGAGATATCTGATTGAGATTTTCGTCTTTAGGCATTTTGCCTTCTTTATTTTGGAGTAATAATACATTTTGAGTCTACACCCCTATTTAATTGGAACAGGGAAGGTAAACCACAAACTAACAAATAAATAAAGTACTTATGTATGAGCCATGTATGAACAGTCAACTAAAAAAAGATTTATCCAATACTTCACCTTATTGGCATGTTGTTTAGCCATTAGGTGCAAATATGCATCTGTTTGTAGTCTGTACCGGTTTTAGAATTAAGAAAAAATGCATTTCCATGCTTCATAGTTCCCAAAGGTGAATCTTTTATTGTTTCTAATTCCCCGCACTGATCCATTTGAATTGCTCATCATGTATACAGAGAAAGCTCATGATAGGCGTCTCAATTTGACCAATGATGAATGAAAATGGAATGAGGCGTTTATTAAGAGAACTGTTATTTGAGTTTTTTGACCACATCAATTCATGGCACAATTTACGTAAACGTCCGAGTGCTCGACGCTGTACTAGTGTATGTCATGGGCACTTTATGTCAAAGCAATAATGGTTAAATTCAAACTAAGAGGATTTCTTCATTCGAATTTGAGCCATGTCACTTTGACATAGAGTGCCCCTGCCATATACTAGTACAGCGTCGAGAACACGGACGTTTACCTTGTATGCAGTATTCTCACAAACACTATAGCAGGCACAAGCAAGTATTTGTTCCACCTAACCTTCAATCACACATCACACCTACTTAAAATCACATCTACAGCATAAATAAGAGTGTATATAACTACAGCCACCACATCCACCACCATACCATCTACATCTTACAGTCACATCTACTTAAAATACAATTTTTAAGGCAATTGCCATTTATAAACGAATTTATCTTCACTAGTTTTATCGTAATCTACATAATATATATTTATATCCTTATTATAACTGCACTTATGAATGTTGATTTATTTGTTACCATGTTACTTAAAATACAATTTTTAAGGCAATTGCCATTTATAAACGAATTTATCTTCACTAGTTTTATCGTAATCTACATATATTTATATCCTTATAACTCCACTTATGAATGTTGATTTATTTGTTACCATGTTATTTTAAATAGTCATATTGTTTTTAGTAAATGTTGTATTGCATTCGGTCGTTGTTATTTTCACCTACAAGCAATTTACTTATCACTCAGGGAAAGAAAGTACGAAAAATATTAAAACAGTGTCATACTTATTACTCACTTTTATTCTTCACTTAAATTATGCAATAACTTAAAGTAATCAAGTACAATGTAATATACTCCTTTATGGGTATAAATGACACGCGCTGGCCAGTATAATAATTCAGATTCAGAAAGTTATTCATAAAATGTTATATTTTTATTTACATGTCTTACTCTCCAGTTACACGACTTTCCTGTTTATAAGAGTTTCCTTATCCAAAAATTCCAGAAGTTTAAAATAAAATAAAATAAAAATCATTTATTTCAGACTACTGTTGGTCCATAGGTATTTTGTTAGTAACAATAATCAGCTTAAGCTATGTTAGTGTGGAATTGAATTAAGTAGGTACATATAAGATTTTATTAAATTAAATTAAAAGTTTAATCGACACAATACGTTTTCGAACGCGTTTGCGTTTGGTTTCAATTTGTATGGCAACGCGAACAGCGCCTCTGGTGGTAACTATTAGGAACTACGCGTTGCCATACAAGTTGAAACTAAACGCAAACGCGTTTGAAAACTTATATAAATAAATATTAAGGGAACATCACAAATCGAACTAGCTCTATAGTACGCTCAATAAGGCTTGTATTTAGGTACTAGACGACGATATAATAAATCTTAGAAAACATCCAAGACTCAGAAAGAAATATTCATATGCTCATCACACAAATACTTGCCCTTGCCGGGATTCGAACTCAGGACCTTCAGCTTCGTAGGCAGCGTCACTACCCACTAAGGGGTCGGGGCAAACTTTCTAACCAAAGAGCCAATTTCAGTTTAAAAAAATGTAAGAACCGTAAAGAGCCATTATTTCGCCATGTTCGACCTCACATTTCCTTGAACCTTTGTTTACGAGGGGTACTCGAAGAGCCGCAAATGGCCCTCCAAAGAGCCGCATGCGGCTCGCGAGCCGCGGTTTGCCGACCCCTCATCATCATATCAGCCGAAAGACGTCCACTGCTGGACATAGGCCACCCCCGAAGAGTGCCACAATGGCCGGACTTGCGCCACCCGCATCCAGCGGACTCCCGCGACCTGTACCAGGTCATCAGTCTACCTTGCGGGGGGCCTACCCATGCCGCGCCTTCCGGTACGTGGTCGCCACTCGAGAACCTTTTCGCCCGAACGGCCATCGGTTCTACGTGCAACCCCTACACTAGAGCTACCGTCTGGGCTGGTGGCCTCACTCCTCAGCCAGAGCCAGCAGCCGGTCCAAGCCGACCGGCTCGAAGGTCCGGCCGCCGTCCCTGGAGTACATGATGACATTCCGTATGACGTAGCACTGCATGTCGCTGCCGATCTTGTACAGCGGCCGGCCTTCGCGCGTCTTGCCCGGCAGGGGCACGAACGTAATACCTGTAGCAAAACACATATCAATAGCAGAAATCAATATTTCTATATTATTTTTAGGGTTCCGTACCCAAAGAGTATACTGGGACCCTATTAATAAGACTCCGTTGTCCGGCCGTCTGTATGTCTGTCCGTGTGTAACCAGGCTGTATCTAATGAACCGTGATAGTTAGACAGTTGAAATTTTCACAGATGATGTATTTCTGTTGCCAATATAACAATAAATACTAAAAAACAGAATAAAATAAATATTTAAGAGGGTTCGCATACAACAAACGTGATTAGGTTCAGTCGCCATCACATACATCGGAGTAAACAAACACGTCACAAACATCGGAACACACCTCTATTTTCAAGGCATTAGGGTGCATGTGCCGATATTTTTGAACACCTATAGTGTACCTATGTATGTGATGGCGACTGTACTACAGTCCTATGTGATGTTGTGCTTACCTCTCTCTGTACACCGCGACTCAAGCAATTCTGAGAAGCTCTTCTGCTGCGTGGTAGAAGCGAGCACATCCGCGATCTTAGAGGATTCCTTCTCAGCGGTGAGCGCGGTGAAGCGGGGCGGCGGCGGGGGCTCCACAGAGTCGATGTCGGCGCTGCGGTTCATCATGTCCAGGGCTTTGCGGAAGGCGTCGCGGGGCCCGGGCTCCTTTAGCACCTCTTCTGGGAATATTTTCTGTGGGGGGACAGGGAAGCTAGTGTTGTGGGTATTTATAAGTAAGATTACACTTTACATTTAAGCACTTGTTTCGGCTAAACTGAAATAAGAAACTAAAAATTATTTCATCTTTGGCGCTTATCCAGTAACAAAAAAGTCCAAAATGGCGGCTACATTTTCCAACTTTGATAACGGATTCGTATACATTGTACAGTGTGAGATAGGCTCAGGTAAATCATTATCAGAAAGTAGCGGTCACTTGAAATATTTTGAAATAATGAAATATTTATTATTAACATATACAGACAGACATTCACAAACATAATTGTGGTCCCACACTAGGCTAGGCCTGTCCCGTGGAGACCAAGACAAATACTGATTAACTGTCCATGCGACTTAGCATGAAAACAAGACAAAGTAAAAAGAGAAAAGAGAAAAAAAAAATACAATTAGAAACTAACAATTAATTAATTATATTAGGGTGCTTGTCTGCGGTGATGTATGTGTATGTGTAGTGTGTAGTGTATGTATGTAATGTATGTGAGTGTATGTTATGATATTACATTAATGATTGTTTCCGATTGCTCGTAGTTCCAAGGTAACAATAGAGATTGGATTTTAATTTTTGCCTCTAGGACACTGCTTCTTCTTAGGTCAATACGTTTAGCAAATGTGTTATAGATGTGCGGAAGTAGAAATGTATGAAAACGCAAAGCAAATTTAGTTTTAAGTAAAGGAGTAGGCACTTTGAAGATTCTTTTCTTTATCATATCATTATATGACGGTAAATTTAAGGTAGACTTATGCACGTTTATGGAAGCCCGTAGCAGGAACAACCTTCGTACACTGAGGACCTGTGCCTCTCTGTACAAGTCCACCGTGGGGTAACGGCGAGGTTTACCCAAAGAAACTTTTAAAACTGCTCTTTGAGCTCTTTCCAGAATTAAAAGAGTGGTCTTTGCAATTCCTCCCCAGGCTAGAATGGCATAGTGCAAAATAAACAGTCTTTAGAAGTTGTCCGTTAGTAGCTTCTCTCAGTAGCTTCATAGTATAATAGTACATTACTTACCTAGGGCGGTTAAACAAAGAATGTCTCAGATCGCAGGTATTTGACGCCCGAGCCGAAGGCAAGGGCGATAAATATGCGCTCTGAGGCTTTCTTTATTACCGCCCGTGGTGAGTACAACATTTTACGTCTCTATCTGGCCAGGAAGTGGGGTTTTCCGCACGCATAGCGTGCGGTAATTCCTACTTTATGGCCAGGTATGACGTAAATTAGCTTACGAACCCTAGCTGCAGAAAGACAAATGTGCTTTTTGAAATTTAAATTCTGGTCTAACACCACACCCAAATACTTGAGGGAGTCCGATTTTTGGATGCTTTTACATTTGCAGTTCTGGTCAATTGAAACACAGCTCTCTGTGTGAATTTTGAAGCTAGCAATAGAGGATGGGGGACTAGATAATGCGGTTTTATGGAAGCATAGAAATTGTGTTTTTTCTGCATTTAATGTGAGAAGATTTTGGTTTAACCAGGCTGATATATGTCTAAGTCCTGATATTGCTGTATCTTGGACATTTTGCCATGAATGACCGCTGAAAACAATAGCAGTGTCGTCCGCATAGCACAAAAAATCACTATTCGGAATTTTCAGGGACATTATGTCATTTAAATATGCCAGAAAAAGAGTAGGGCCCAAAATGATTAATTCATCCTTAAATAATTAATTCATCTTTGGGGGCTACACGGAAATCAATCGACCCAGTAAGTAGTAATAGTTCAAAACGGCGGCTACTTATACCAACTGATTGTCTTCATATTCGGAGATCATGGCTTCAGAAGCATTAAGTGTACTGGCAAAAAAATGCAACTTTGCGGATTTGTATAAGTTTTTAGAACAATATATATTCCTTTGCTATTCCGCTAAAGAATAGTTGTCCATTGTCTGACCTTGAACATGGTGTAGCTGTTGAGTACGCTAGCATGCGGCGGCGCGGTGTTGAGCCACGCGGCCAGCGCGGCCAGCCAGCGCGGCAGCAGCGCGCGCGCCGCCACCGCGCCCAGCGTGGGCGCGCCCAGCAGCTCCAGCCAGTCCACGCACCACAGCCACGCCGCTGTGGACACACAATTATATTACTTTCACCTCTCATAAAGTTAGCAGGCGGTGAAACCGCCCGCACATTAAGCCACTAAACGCTAGCGAGCTCGAGCTACTGCCAGAGCTGGTATGAGCTGATGCTATACAAAAAATACGATAGAACTAGTAAGCAGCCGCCAGGCCGCCAGCAGCGGCCGCGCCGAGCCGTCCGCCGGGTGCCACGCGGCTCTAGTCCCGAACACAACTTACTGTTCTCCCTGCCGACGAGGTGCACGGGCGCGGTCTGCAGACAGTGCTCCAGCTTGGGCACGATGTGCTGGTGCAGCATGGCGGTGAGCGCGGCGCCCCAGGCGGTCCGCCAGGCCGCCAGCAGCGGCCGCGCCGAGCCGTCCGCCGGGTGCCACGCGGCTCTAGTCCCGAACACAACTTACTGTTCTCCCTGCCGACGAGGTGCACGGGCGCGGTCTGCAGACAGTGCTCCAGCTTGGGCACGATGTGCTGGTGCAGCATGGCGGTGAGCGCGGCGCCCCAGGCGGTCCGCCAGGCCGCCAGCAGCGGCCGCGCCGAGCCGTCCGCCGGGTGCCACGCGGCTCTAGTCCCGAACACAACTTACTGTTCTCCCTGCCGACGAGGTGCACGGGCGCGGTCTGCAGACAGTGCTCCAGCTTGGGCACGATGTGCTGGTGCAGCATGGCGGTGAGCGCGGCGCCCCAGGCGGTCCGCCAGGCCGCCAGCAGCGGCCGCGCCGAGCCGTCCGCCGGGTGCCACGCGGCTCTAGTCCCGAACACAACTTACTGTTCTCCCTGCCGACGAGGTGCACGGGCGCGGTCTGCAGACAGTGCTCCAGCTTGGGCACGATGTGCTGGTGCAGCATGGCGGTGAGCGCGGCGCCCCAGGCGGTCCGCCAGGCCGCCAGCAGCGGCCGCGCCGAGCCGTCCGCCGGGTGCCACGCGGCTCTAGTCCCGAACACAACTTACTGTTCTCCCTGCCGACGAGGTGCACGGGCGCGGTCTGCAGACAGTGCTCCAGCTTGGGCACGATGTGCTGGTGCAGCATGGCGGTGAGCGCGGCGCCCCAGGCGGTCCGCCAGGCCGCCAGCAGCGGCCGCGCCGAGCCGTCCGCCGGGTGCCACGCGGCTCTAGTCCCGAACACAACTTACTGTTCTCCCTGCCGACGAGGTGCACGGGCGCGGTCTGCAGACAGTGCTCCAGCTTGGGCACGATGTGCTGGTGCAGCATGGCGGTGAGCGCGGCGCCCCAGGCGGTCCGCCAGGCCGCCAGCAGCGGCCGCGCCGAGCCGTCCGCCGGGTGCCACGCGGCTCTAGTCCCGAACACAACTTACTGTTCTCCCTGCCGACGAGGTGCACGGGCGCGGTCTGCAGACAGTGCTCCAGCTTGGGCACGATGTGCTGGTGCAGCATGGCGGTGAGCGCGGCGCCCCAGGCGGTCCGCCAGGCCGCCAGCAGCGGCCGCGCCGAGCCGTCCGCCGGGTGCCACGCGGCTCTAGTCCCGAACACAACTTACTGTTCTCCCTGCCGACGAGGTGCACGGGCGCGGTCTGCAGACAGTGCTCCAGCTTGGGCACGATGTGCTGGTGCAGCATGGCGGTGAGCGCGGCGCCCCAGGCGGTCCGCCAGGCCGCCAGCAGCGGCCGCGCCGAGCCGTCCGCCGGGTGCCACGCGGCTCTAGTCCCGAACACAACTTACTGTTCTCCCTGCCGACGAGGTGCACGGGCGCGGTCTGCAGACAGTGCTCCAGCTTGGGCACGATGTGCTGGTGCAGCATGGCGGTGAGCGCGGCGCCCCAGGCGGTCCGCCAGGCCGCCAGCAGCGGCCGCGCCGAGCCGTCCGCCGGGTGCCACGCGGCTCTAGTCCCGAACACAACTTACTGTTCTCCCTGCCGACGAGGTGCACGGGCGCGGTCTGCAGACAGTGCTCCAGCTTGGGCACGATGTGCTGGTGCAGCATGGCGGTGAGCGCGGCGCCCCAGGCGGTCCGCCAGGCCGCCAGCAGCGGCCGCGCCGAGCCGTCCGCCGGGTGCCACGCGGCTCTAGTCCCGAACACAACTTACTGTTCTCCCTGCCGACGAGGTGCACGGGCGCGGTCTGCAGACAGTGCTCCAGCTTGGGCACGATGTGCTGGTGCAGCATGGCGGTGAGCGCGGCGCCCCAGGCGGTCCGCCAGGCCGCCAGCAGCGGCCGCGCCGAGCCGTCCGCCGGGTGCCACGCGGCTCTAGTCCCGAACACAACTTACTGTTCTCCCTGCCGACGAGGTGCACGGGCGCGGTCTGCAGACAGTGCTCCAGCTTGGGCACGATGTGCTGGTGCAGCATGGCGGTGAGCGCGGCGCCCCAGGCGGTCCGCCAGGCCGCCAGCAGCGGCCGCGCCGAGCCGTCCGCCGGGTGCCACGCGGCTCTAGTCCCGAACACAACTTACTGTTCTCCCTGCCGACGAGGTGCACGGGCGCGGTCTGCAGACAGTGCTCCAGCTTGGGCACGATGTGCTGGTGCAGCATGGCGGTGAGCGCGGCGCCCCAGGCGGTCCGCCAGGCCGCCAGCAGCGGCCGCGCCGAGCCGTCCGCCGGGTGCCACGCGGCTCTAGTCCCGAACACAACTTACTGTTCTCCCTGCCGACGAGGTGCACGGGCGCGGTCTGCAGACAGTGCTCCAGCTTGGGCACGATGTGCTGGTGCAGCATGGCGGTGAGCGCGGCGCCCCAGGCGGTCCGCCAGGCCGCCAGCAGCGGCCGCGCCGAGCCGTCCGCCGGGTGCCACGCGGCTCTAGTCCCGAACACAACTTACTGTTCTCCCTGCCGACGAGGTGCACGGGCGCGGTCTGCAGACAGTGCTCCAGCTTGGGCACGATGTGCTGGTGCAGCATGGCGGTGAGCGCGGCGCCCCAGGCGGTCCGCCAGGCCGCCAGCAGCGGCCGCGCCGAGCCGTCCGCCGGGTGCCACGCGGCTCTAGTCCCGAACACAACTTACTGTTCTCCCTGCCGACGAGGTGCACGGGCGCGGTCTGCAGACAGTGCTCCAGCTTGGGCACGATGTGCTGGTGCAGCATGGCGGTGAGCGCGGCGCCCCAGGCGGTCCGCCAGGCCGCCAGCAGCGGCCGCGCCGAGCCGTCCGCCGGGTGCCACGCGGCTCTAGTCCCGAACACAACTTACTGTTCTCCCTGCCGACGAGGTGCACGGGCGCGGTCTGCAGACAGTGCTCCAGCTTGGGCACGATGTGCTGGTGCAGCATGGCGGTGAGCGCGGCGCCCCAGGCGGTCCGCCAGGCCGCCAGCAGCGGCCGCGCCGAGCCGTCCGCCGGGTGCCACGCGGCTCTAGTCCCGAACACAACTTACTGTTCTCCCTGCCGACGAGGTGCACGGGCGCGGTCTGCAGACAGTGCTCCAGCTTGGGCACGATGTGCTGGTGCAGCATGGCGGTGAGCGCGGCGCCCCAGGCGGTCCGCCAGGCCGCCAGCAGCGGCCGCGCCGAGCCGTCCGCCGGGTGCCACGCGGCTCTAGTCCCGAACACAACTTACTGTTCTCCCTGCCGACGAGGTGCACGGGCGCGGTCTGCAGACAGTGCTCCAGCTTGGGCACGATGTGCTGGTGCAGCATGGCGGTGAGCGCGGCGCCCCAGGCGGTCCGCCAGGCCGCCAGCAGCGGCCGCGCCGAGCCGTCCGCCGGGTGCCACGCGGCTCTAGTCCCGAACACAACTTACTGTTCTCCCTGCCGACGAGGTGCACGGGCGCGGTCTGCAGACAGTGCTCCAGCTTGGGCACGATGTGCTGGTGCAGCATGGCGGTGAGCGCGGCGCCCCAGGCGGTCCGCCAGGCCGCCAGCAGCGGCCGCGCCGAGCCGTCCGCCGGGTGCCACGCGGCTCTAGTCCCGAACACAACTTACTGTTCTCCCTGCCGACGAGGTGCACGGGCGCGGTCTGCAGACAGTGCTCCAGCTTGGGCACGATGTGCTGGTGCAGCATGGCGGTGAGCGCGGCGCCCCAGGCGGTCCGCCAGGCCGCCAGCAGCGGCCGCGCCGAGCCGTCCGCCGGGTGCCACGCGGCTCTAGTCCCGAACACAACTTACTGTTCTCCCTGCCGACGAGGTGCACGGGCGCGGTCTGCAGACAGTGCTCCAGCTTGGGCACGATGTGCTGGTGCAGCATGGCGGTGAGCGCGGCGCCCCAGGCGGTCCGCCAGGCCGCCAGCAGCGGCCGCGCCGAGCCGTCCGCCGGGTGCCACGCGGCTCTAGTCCCGAACACAACTTACTGTTCTCCCTGCCGACGAGGTGCACGGGCGCGGTCTGCAGACAGTGCTCCAGCTTGGGCACGATGTGCTGGTGCAGCATGGCGGTGAGCGCGGCGCCCCAGGCGGTCCGCCAGGCCGCCAGCAGCGGCCGCGCCGAGCCGTCCGCCGGGTGCCACGCGGCTCTAGTCCCGAACACAACTTACTGTTCTCCCTGCCGACGAGGTGCACGGGCGCGGTCTGCAGACAGTGCTCCAGCTTGGGCACGATGTGCTGGTGCAGCATGGCGGTGAGCGCGGCGCCCCAGGCGGTCCGCCAGGCCGCCAGCAGCGGCCGCGCCGAGCCGTCCGCCGGGTGCCACGCGGCTCTAGTCCCGAACACAACTTACTGTTCTCCCTGCCGACGAGGTGCACGGGCGCGGTCTGCAGACAGTGCTCCAGCTTGGGCACGATGTGCTGGTGCAGCATGGCGGTGAGCGCGGCGCCCCAGGCGGTCCGCCAGGCCGCCAGCAGCGGCCGCGCCGAGCCGTCCGCCGGGTGCCACGCGGCTCTAGTCCCGAACACAACTTACTGTTCTCCCTGCCGACGAGGTGCACGGGCGCGGTCTGCAGACAGTGCTCCAGCTTGGGCACGATGTGCTGGTGCAGCATGGCGGTGAGCGCGGCGCCCCAGGCGGTCCGCCAGGCCGCCAGCAGCGGCCGCGCCGAGCCGTCCGCCGGGTGCCACGCGGCTCTAGTCCCGAACACAACTTACTGTTCTCCCTGCCGACGAGGTGCACGGGCGCGGTCTGCAGACAGTGCTCCAGCTTGGGCACGATGTGCTGGTGCAGCATGGCGGTGAGCGCGGCGCCCCAGGCGGTCCGCCAGGCCGCCAGCAGCGGCCGCGCCGAGCCGTCCGCCGGGTGCCACGCGGCTCTAGTCCCGAACACAACTTACTGTTCTCCCTGCCGACGAGGTGCACGGGCGCGGTCTGCAGACAGTGCTCCAGCTTGGGCACGATGTGCTGGTGCAGCATGGCGGTGAGCGCGGCGCCCCAGGCGGTCCGCCAGGCCGCCAGCAGCGGCCGCGCCGAGCCGTCCGCCGGGTGCCACGCGGCTCTAGTCCCGAACACAACTTACTGTTCTCCCTGCCGACGAGGTGCACGGGCGCGGTCTGCAGACAGTGCTCCAGCTTGGGCACGATGTGCTGGTGCAGCATGGCGGTGAGCGCGGCGCCCCAGGCGGTCCGCCAGGCCGCCAGCAGCGGCCGCGCCGAGCCGTCCGCCGGGTGCCACGCGGCTCTAGTCCCGAACACAACTTACTGTTCTCCCTGCCGACGAGGTGCACGGGCGCGGTCTGCAGACAGTGCTCCAGCTTGGGCACGATGTGCTGGTGCAGCATGGCGGTGAGCGCGGCGCCCCAGGCGGTCCGCCAGGCCGCCAGCAGCGGCCGCGCCGAGCCGTCCGCCGGGTGCCACGCGGCTCTAGTCCCGAACACAACTTACTGTTCTCCCTGCCGACGAGGTGCACGGGCGCGGTCTGCAGACAGTGCTCCAGCTTGGGCACGATGTGCTGGTGCAGCATGGCGGTGAGCGCGGCGCCCCAGGCGGTCCGCCAGGCCGCCAGCAGCGGCCGCGCCGAGCCGTCCGCCGGGTGCCACGCGGCTCTAGTCCCGAACACAACTTACTGTTCTCCCTGCCGACGAGGTGCACGGGCGCGGTCTGCAGACAGTGCTCCAGCTTGGGCACGATGTGCTGGTGCAGCATGGCGGTGAGCGCGGCGCCCCAGGCGGTCCGCCAGGCCGCCAGCAGCGGCCGCGCCGAGCCGTCCGCCGGGTGCCACGCGGCTCTAGTCCCGAACACAACTTACTGTTCTCCCTGCCGACGAGGTGCACGGGCGCGGTCTGCAGACAGTGCTCCAGCTTGGGCACGATGTGCTGGTGCAGCATGGCGGTGAGCGCGGCGCCCCAGGCGGTCCGCCAGGCCGCCAGCAGCGGCCGCGCCGAGCCGTCCGCCGGGTGCCACGCGGCTCTAGTCCCGAACACAACTTACTGTTCTCCCTGCCGACGAGGTGCACGGGCGCGGTCTGCAGACAGTGCTCCAGCTTGGGCACGATGTGCTGGTGCAGCATGGCGGTGAGCGCGGCGCCCCAGGCGGTCCGCCAGGCCGCCAGCAGCGGCCGCGCCGAGCCGTCCGCCGGGTGCCACGCGGCTCTAGTCCCGAACACAACTTACTGTTCTCCCTGCCGACGAGGTGCACGGGCGCGGTCTGCAGACAGTGCTCCAGCTTGGGCACGATGTGCTGGTGCAGCATGGCGGTGAGCGCGGCGCCCCAGGCGGTCCGCCAGGCCGCCAGCAGCGGCCGCGCCGAGCCGTCCGCGGGGTGCCAGGCCGCCAGCGCCGCCGCTAGCCGGGAGCGGATGAGCGGGTACACCGCCGTTGATAGTGCTGAGCCTGTCGACAACAAACAGTGTTAGGGGCTCCAGTATTCGTAACAGAAGTCCTGGTCACGGCACACACATGTAACGACCAGTAAAACTACCCTAGCGGTTGATTGCGTGACGTTACATAGTTGAGTTCTTTGATCACGGCACCAAACGTAACAATTCTTTTATAACAATTTACGACTAATAATACAAGCGATTTTTTTCTAATGAAAGGACTTGAAAAGAGGTTACCGCTTGTAATTCAATGAAAAAAAATAGACGGAATCACGAATCTACCTTAAATATTTCAGTCATATTCTCATAGAAAGTATATTTATTTATTTCTGGATGTTTTATCCTGCAAATAAATGTAAAACAAACATCGGCAAAAACTTAATCACAAATCGAATAGTTAATGCATGGAACAAATTACCCTCAGAAGTAGTGAACTCGAAAAGTGTTAATCAGTTTAAAATCAGACTTGACAAACTATCTATAGCAGTGAGAACCTGTGCTAAGTGAACTATGATTTAGACGTATCAGCGTCAGCTGCCTGTCTAAAAATAAAATAATAATAATAAGGCCGCAGGGCAGCTTGTGGCGAGCTGTTGGGGAGTAACGACCCCACGGACCCGAGTGCTCCCGAGAGTCGGTCAGGGCCTCCGTCTCCGGCGTGTCTTCGTCGGTCGGAGTGGAACCCCAAGGGGGCCCGCAGGACTCTCAGCTCTGGATTGCCTTCATTGGCCGTCCAGAGAGGAGTCGTCAGAGCTATATGCTCCAGGGGTGGAAGTGTTAAAGGGCATAACGCCGCGAGTAACTTCGGAGAAAGCGCAGCACCACCTCTCGACACCCCTGAGCCGCTCACGCCGGTGTTGCTCCTGGCCGTGTTTTCGACGGCACTTTCAGGGGCCCATCTTATAAGTGAGTGGCTAGTCACCGCCTGCCTCGATAACCTTGTAAATTACAATGTTATGGCAGGTGTCAAACTTAGATATAAGTACTTACACAAAAATGAGCATGTCACCGCGTGACGAGATAGATAGTTCTATACATATATTATAACTAAGAACATCCAATTGTACTCTGTCTTATGTGAATAAAGATAAATGAAATGAAAATGTCCGGACCACTTTGTAACCCAATTTTATTGTCCACCCAAATGTCATCACCATAGACCCAATTCTCTTTTCCATTTTCCTACAATAGCTCCAACGCCTGCTGGGACCAGTTCACGGGTATCTACCGATGTGAAATAAAATACCTACCCGTGAATGGGTTCTAGCAGGTGTACTACATGACATTAAACTTCGTCTCCAAAGGGCCTCTACGTGTTGGATCTATATCCCCACGCACGCCTTCCAAATGACCGGGGTTCGCCCCGTGAATTTAAATCGGAGATACATAATAATAATAAATTTTCCTTCGTTCCTTGCACTAGGAGGGCGAAGCCACGCGGGCAGCTAGTGTACACATAAAACATTATTTACCAGCTAATGGATGCCACGGCAGTACCCAGTGGTGTAGTGGTTGCGTGTCATGCGTGGGGTCCCAGCCGCGCACGGCCTCCAGCAGTTTCGGCGCCACGATGTTGGCCGCCACGGACGCCGACAGCCACGGCGGGCACGCCGATGCCCATTCCGTCAGGGAAGCCAGCATGGCGTCGGGGGCGCGAGGGTTCCATACACTGAAAAATGTACATTATTTATAGAACGAAGGTGGCAAACAAGCTTACGGCCTGCCTGATGTTAATAACAAAGACAAATCTGTATTTGTTTACTGTAGAGGTTAGTCTAGTAGAGTAAGGCTAGTCTAGTAACACTCACGCGGCGGCAGCCTTGAGCGCGGGCGCGTAATGCTGCCACAGCAGGCTGTTGTAGGCCTCCTCGCTGAGCAGCGCGCGCCACTTCTGGAACACCGGCACGGGCTCCGCGGGCGCCTGCAGGGTCCCAGGCTAGTCTAGTAACACTCACGCGGCGGCAGCCTTGAGCGCGGGCGCGTAATGCTGCCACAGCAGGCTGTTGTAGGCCTCCTCGCTGAGCAGCGCGCGCCACTTCTGGAACACCGGCACGGGCTCCGCGGGCGCCTGCAGGGTCCCAGGCTAGTCTAGTAACACTCACGCGGCGGCAGCCTTGAGCGCGGGCGCGTAATGCTGCCACAGCAGGCTGTTGTAGGCCTCCTCGCTGAGCAGCGCGCGCCACTTCTGGAACACCGGCACGGGCTCCGCGGGCGCCTGCAGGGTCCCAGGCTAGTCTAGTAACACTCACGCGGCGGCAGCCTTGAGCGCGGGCGCGTAATGCTGCCACAGCAGGCTGTTGTAGGCCTCCTCGCTGAGCAGCGCGCGCCACTTCTGGAACACCGGCACGGGCTCCGCGGGCGCCTGCAGGGTCCCAGGCTAGTCTAGTAACACTCACGCGGCGGCAGCCTTGAGCGCGGGCGCGTAATGCTGCCACAGCAGGCTGTTGTAGGCCTCCTCGCTGAGCAGCGCGCGCCACTTCTGGAACACCGGCACGGGCTCCGCGGGCGCCTGCAGGGTCCCAGGCTAGTCTAGTAACACTCACGCGGCGGCAGCCTTGAGCGCGGGCGCGTAATGCTGCCACAGCAGGCTGTTGTAGGCCTCCTCGCTGAGCAGCGCGCGCCACTTCTGGAACACCGGCACGGGCTCCGCGGGCGCCTGCAGGGTCCCAGGCTAGTCTAGTAACACTCACGCGGCGGCAGCCTTGAGCGCGGGCGCGTAATGCTGCCACAGCAGGCTGTTGTAGGCCTCCTCGCTGAGCAGCGCGCGCCACTTCTGGAACACCGGCACGGGCTCCGCGGGCGCCTGCAGGGTCCCAGGCTAGTCTAGTAACACTCACGCGGCGGCAGCCTTGAGCGCGGGCGCGTAATGCTGCCACAGCAGGCTGTTGTAGGCCTCCTCGCTGAGCAGCGCGCGCCACTTCTGGAACACCGGCACGGGCTCCGCGGGCGCCTGCAGGGTCCCAGGCTAGTCTAGTAACACTCACGCGGCGGCAGCCTTGAGCGCGGGCGCGTAATGCTGCCACAGCAGGCTGTTGTAGGCCTCCTCGCTGAGCAGCGCGCGCCACTTCTGGAACACCGGCACGGGCTCCGCGGGCGCCTGCAGGGGGTCCCACTTGGCCATGAGCGCGCTGAACAGAGGGCTGACGATGTTGCCCGCGATGGCGCCGATGCCGAACATCTCGTATTCGAGCGGGTAGGATTCCTGGGTAACAATATTAAACTTAATACAATTGAAAGTTTTATTCTTGGGTAAGTTATCTTCAATACAACTTTGTTAGCAGATCGCAGCCTTAAGAATTCGGATCTCTCCCGCAGCCTCGCCACGCTCTCCTATGTATTATGTAGGGGCAGTTTATCAGAGTAGCTACTCACGTGAATCCAGCTGCGCTTTCTCCTCGTCGTTTCTTGTCTGGATTTCAGGATTATAGCCACCTTCACACATAGGCACTGGTTTTATGGATGTCCAGGTTGATTGTCAAGCAAGATGCAACAGTCTATGTTGGTAAAAAGTAATTTCAATTCACTTATGAGAGTTCAAGAGTTTTGATCTCCCCTGCTTGAAAATGATCTCACCTTCAGATCCGAGACGACCTCGTACGCGGTCTCGAGCGAGAGGTCCGACTCGCTGAGCCGCGCCACTCTCTCGCGGATGTCGCGCACTTTGTCTACGATCTCGTCCTGCTCCGCGAGTTTCTCGTCGCACTCCTTCAGGTCTCGCTCGAGAACTACTATCTCGTCCTCGGCTTGTTGGAGCTCGCGGGCGTTTTGGATTATATCCTGCAAAAAAATAATACATCAACCTCCTACATAAGGATAAGGGAGTGGCGCCATTGAGGTGGAAGGCACCGGATAAGGAAGTGGCGCCATTGAGGCGGACGGCACCGGAGAAGGAAGTGGCGCCATTGAGGTGGACGGCACCGGATAAGGGGGTGGCGCCATTGAGGTGGCAGGCACCGGATAAGGGAGTGGCGCCATTGAGGCGGACGGCACCGGAGAAGGGAGTGGCGCCATTGAGGTGGACGGCACCGGATAAGGGGGTGGCGCCATTGAGGTGGAAGGCACCGGATAAGGGAGTGGCGCCATTGAGGCGGACGGCACCGGAGAAGGGAGTGGCGCCATTGAGGTGGACGGCACCGGATAAGGGGGTGGCGCCATTGAGGTGGAAGGCACCGGATAAGGGAGTGGCGCCATTGAGGCGGACGGCACCGGAGAAGGGAGTGGCGCCATTGAGGTGGACGGCACCGGATAAGGGGGTGGCGCCATTGAGGTGGAAGGCACCGGATAAGGGAGTGGCGCCATTGAGGCGGACGGCACCGGAGAAGGGAGTGGCGCCATTGAGGTGGACGGCACCGGATAAGGGGGTGGCGCCATTGAGGTGGAAGGCACCGGATAAGGGAGTGGCGCCATTGAGGCGGACGGCACCGGAGAAGGGAGTGGCGCCATTGAGGTGGACGGCACCGGATAAGGGGGTGGCGCCATTGAGGTGGACGGCACCGGAGAAGGGAGTGGCGCCATTGAGGCGGACGGTGTTTTCACTCCGAACAAAATACCGATTGTATGAAGAAAGTAGTACTTAGACGCGATACCGCTAGATGGCACTAATTTAAGTGTGTTCCACACCTCCCGATTCTATCGAATGGAAAGTGTGGAGCCCACTTTACTTTATTTTTTTTCCCGCTGGTATTATTAATTGATGCTGCTAGCTGGCAACACTGATATTTACATTTCATTCTATGCATAAACTTTATTCCCAACTATAACATTTTATGCGCTTATGAAATACAAATAAAATAAAATATAATGAGAATTGGGTTATTCTATGATAATAAATATTAAAGGTCTTATCAAAACACTTTACTCATGCAAATTTTATAAAACGGAACGTAATACTTGTTTATGTTTTAACTGTCAATTGCTGGCACTGTCATTCATTGTATTCTCTCTCCCGCGTGGTTGTTACGGTAAAGTATAATATGTTTTGATTATTTGTTACGACTTGGCTACTTTTGGACTCTTATATTCTCACATTTTACATGACGACTGCTATCCTTGGACTGCGGATTGACTGTTGCTATAGCCCACTTAGTCTTCGTTACTATTTGGATACCGGCGACAATGGTTAAAATAAAGTGTTACATACCAAATTGCCGTAAAACGCGTAAGTACTTATTTATTTTATCATCTGCTTAATGAAAAAGAGTGCTCAGCGCAATTAGGTCCCAATTTCTCCATAACGTGATCATGGCCGTTCTATCTAAACCCTGATTATTGTTAACAATAACATTACTTTATCAATCTTACTACATCTTATTCTGTCTTTTGTTGCAGATTATATAAATATGTAACCATGTCTTGAGAACAGCAGATACGGGAACGGGAATATGCCAAGAAACTTTCGTACTTACTTACGCAAAATTCTTGTATATTTTGTGTTGTTCTGATTTGTTACTTTAATACAAGTGTTTCTTTCTTTCTCAGTGTTTCTTTTTATTCAGAATGCAAAAAAATGAAAAATAAATATAAGTGAGAACAGAACCCGTGCGCCTATATGTACCTACTTACTGTGCTCTACGTATGGTTTATGTTACATACATTTTTAGTTCCAAACGACGTCGCTAGGCGCGCTGCAGTTGCAATCCTTGACTGACAAGTCTATTACAGGTTATTCAATATAGTCTATTTGTACGGCAGACGACGCAACAGGGAGCAAGCCAAGATGGCGGCGGGCGCGCGGGCGCTGACAGGAGGGGAGGCGGATGTGCGATGGCGCTGAGCGACAGGTTTGACACAAACGGCTACGTTCGATAGTGCGCAGTGGCGCCCTCTCAAATCAACGGATATTGTTCGTCGAACGGAACACATAATAGACAAATTGACCTGTTACAGTACGCACTGACCTGCTCGCAGCA
Organism: Epinotia brunnichana; assembly: GCA_963854355.1. Lineage (NCBI taxonomy): Eukaryota > Metazoa > Arthropoda > Insecta > Lepidoptera > Tortricidae > Epinotia > Epinotia brunnichana. Next base: position 6,389,495 of record OY977936.1, on the reverse strand, counting down.
GTCGACCATGACCTCCAAGTTGTGCACTAGCTGCGGCGCCGAGAAGTTGGTGCACTTCCGTCGCGGCTCGTGCTCGAAGCGCGGCGCTACCGCGCGAAGCGCGTGGTACCCGCTTAGCACTCGCTTCTCTTTTCCCGTCATGTCGATCACTGGCACGCGAGACAGCTCGCTACTGTAACACACAAATGTAAAGTTACAATCGACAGTTACATCGAAAAAATAAAGGACCATATCCCACGAAATTTTACAATTTACATGTGACCAATCCATATATACATATATTATACTGCAAGGTACTTGCACATATATGGGTGCTATCTGCGGTATTTTGTCTTGTAGGATACACTAGTAGTTTCGTAAGATTGGGTCCAGATAGAGGGCTGATAAAAATGAAAATCAAATCATAGATCCTAACTAGGTTAGTTTTGTCGAAGGAGAGGAGGTTTATGTTTTTCGAGCGTATGTAAGTATGTCTTATTCTTTGACACGCCCTGCAGCCTAAACGTTTTGACGGATTTCGACATATGAGGTGTCATTAGATGCCTCATAATCGTGGGAGTGACATAGGCTATAATATTTGCAAAAAAGCAGTTGGGTTTTCGATTTTTTTTGATTTCACTTGTTAAATTAAACCTGTTCCAATGCTGGGCAAAATAAATCCTCTCTTGTTCCACTTATTCCTGGCTGATGGCTTTGGTTTGCATAACATTCTCAGAGAACTCGTGTAATTTCGTGTTCCTTTCAATGTCTCTCATAATTATAAAAAGTCGCATATTTTAACCCTATTTTTAGTTTATTATTTATTAACAACAAAAAATTACATTAATAGTTGTAGAAAATTACATTGCTCCACAAAACTAAATTATTCAGTTTTAACTGAGGAGTCAAAATTACAGTCTCATTTCTGTTAGGATAACATTGAAGTGTCTTAAATATTGAGGTATATCACATGAATGCCCTATAAAAACGTGAAAGGAGATATCTACAGGGCATCCATGAGGTATTTTTTTAATTGATACTTAAATCTAGCTTTTTTAGGTTCATGACAGGGTTGGTCATAGTTCTGTGGAAAGATTGTCATGTACCTATTATCATTCTCTCGCAAGTATTGGATAACTATAGGTGCCAATAAGTAATTGTCAAACCGGCTATTTTGTTTTCACACAAACTCCCACCTTATCTTGTATACGTTTAAAGTCCAATCTGGCATGAATACCTGCTGATAGTGTGCATGGTAGGTTTACCCTCTTGTATGACGTCGGCCGCGTCGCGGTAGAAGTAGCGGCCCTTGTGAGACTTCTTCCAGTGGTAAGCCTTCTCCGGGGCCTTCTCGTCTTCCTTCTCTTTCAGACGAAGCGCCTCTTCCCTCTTAGCTTTTAGCTGCGATACAAGTTATACACATATTGTTGTAATAATCAAGTAAACATTGTAAAATGTCACAAATAGTGACACCAGTAGCAAGATGGTGATTATGTCCAACATAACCTCTACCCCGCCCAAAGGCCATTTAATAGTACATTACATCAGAGGCCGCGAAAACCCGGCCTCGTATCTCTATCCTATCGGAAATCCGTTTTCACGCCGAGGCATGTATAGTGCTTTTCTCAAACAAGTAAAGAAAAAAATAAAAAAAATAAAATCAGCTGTTCGTAAAACCTGCCGCCATCTTTGACGCTGTCTGTATGGTATGAGGTTGGACGTTGAAACAAAAGAACGTTACTTTGCAGGCCTAGGCCTAAAAAGTTGTATGAAATCCCATTTCAGGCCGCCTCAAGATGCTGCGCCCGAAAAAGGATACTTCCGAGTCTAGAACGAACGGAAGGAACGTAAAGAGAATATTTCATTGCATGTTTGAGAAATAGTAGATTCAAAGTCAAAGTCTTTTGTCTGGATTATGTGGAAACTATTTAAGAATCATCATCATTTTCAGCCTGTAATCGCCCACTGCTGAGCATAAGCCTCTCTTCGCGTACGCCACTTATCCCGGTCCCGTGCTAGTCTCATCCAGAAATGACCCGCGGTCTTTTTTATGTCATCAACCCATCGAGCTGGTGGACGACCAACGCTTCTTTTTCCTGCAATTGGCCACCAATCCGTTAACGTTTTGGTCCACCTACCGTCACGCTGCCTGGCAATATGTCCTGCCCAACTCCATTTGAGTTTGGTTATGACTTCGCCGACGTCACGCACCTTAGTGCGACGTCGGATCTCAATATTCCTCACTCGGTCTTGTAGCTTAATGCCGAGAATCATTTAAGAATCACCCATGTGCAAAGAATATAAAACATAGGATTAGAGAGATTAGATTATTCAGCTTCTTCAAAGGAAAATCATCAAATTAGGTTTCATAAAACCGTATAGAGTCCAAGTGTACTCACAGCTGCTTTCTCCGGACCATAGGCACCAATAGCGCCTCTTCCTTTCCTCACCGTCGCTTCCACGGGCGCCGCTATACCCTGCAGGTCCTTGCCCAGACCTCGCCCGGGTTGGTAACCCATCTGGAAATAGGATCATATGTTCAAATGTTTAGGTATGAAACAAAGTGTACAATATGTATAAATCTAGCTGCCTATACGGCTCCACTCACGTATTTAAAAAAAAGCAGGTGGACCCGCAGGTCATCCCGAAGGCCTATTCAAAATACTGGTGAGAGATTATTTTTATTACTTTTCCGGCGTAATTGATATGTTTACTCATGTTGAATTACAACTTGTTTAACGGCCTCCCTAGCCCAGTTGGTAGTGACTCTGCCTACGAAACGGGAGGTCCCGGGTTCGAATCCCGGTCAGGGCATTTATTTGTGAGTTTATCACGAATATTTGTTCCTGAGTTATGGATGTTATATATGTATATAAGTATCCATATCTATTATATATATCGTCGCCTAGTACCCACAACACAAGCCTTACTGAGCTTACCGTGGGCCTAAGTTGATTTGTGTAAGATTGTCCCGTAATATTTATTTATGTAATATTTATTTAACTTTCTACTAGTAACGGTTACAGAGCTAAGCCATTCCTTGTCGACTACGGAACCAAACGTTTTTTAATAACACTTAGATCCATACTATTCATATGTAGGATACTTAAAATATTATTATGACAAATAATATTAGGATATAAAACAGTAGGACAATCAAATTTCGTCAATAATGTATCATAGGCGATTTATAAATAGGGCTAACAACCGTTATGGCAGACAGCGGTATGGAATATAAAAATGGGACGAAAAACGTCATCGATTCCAATATAGATCCTTGTCGAATCAATATCCCACATGGCAGTTACTTCGTGAGCCAGGTCTGGAACTGTTTTTATTTTATTTTTTTTATTTAGTTAAACAAACAGCCACTACAAGGGGTACTTATGCATACTTATATGACTAATGATTACAATATGTGTGACCCACACATATTAGAAAACATGTGTTTGCCATTCAGGGTCATTCATAGCACGATAGCACCTTTAGTCTTAAGGACTGCCTGTGTCACTTGTGTACTTACTTGTACACTTGTGTACTTGCTGGCTTTGTCCTTCGACAAGGAATGGCTTATTATTATTAACATACCTGCAAGAGCAGCTTGGCCCCGATCCCCTTGGTGTGCTTCTCCCACGTGCCCATGCTGCCGCCGAGGTTGGCGGAGCGCATGCCCTGGCCCTGCCGCCGGATGCCCGCGGTCTCCGACTCGTCCGGCACGACTGTCGGCTCCTCGTCCGAGCTGTCTACTATCTGTGGCCGGGATGATTTTTCTGCTGATTCTAGCTCTGTAACGGAAAACAAATGCAAGATTAATAATTCTGTGACCGACCTGACACACTCGATTTAGGGCACAAATACGAGGGTCAAACTGAAAGTTCTTAGAAAATCAAAAACTGAGCAATCAAGCAACTTATTACTTTTATTATATCTTTTCAAAATAGCCTCCCTTCACATCAATACATCGCTGCATTCGATAGAACCACTGAGAAAAGCACTTTGCCCACTCGTCCTTAGGGGTCTCTTCGACGGCCTTTTGAAACGCAGCCACTGCTTCGTCGGCGTCCATAAAACGTTTTCCTCGAAGTTTTTCTTTAATTTTTGGGAATAAATAAAAATGACCTTGTGCAAGGTCGGGGCTATAAGGTGGGTGACCCAGTAATTCCACGTTTGCCGTCGCCAAATAGTCGATCGTTTGCTTGGCGGTGTGCGATGAGGCGTTGTCGTGGTGAAGCAGGATCCTACTGCGAGGCCGTTTTTCTCGAACTTTTTCCAAGACAAGTGGTAAACAATTGTTAGTGTACCACTTCGCAGTAACTGTTTTTTGATCCTCTAAAATAATTGTTGCGTAATGACCAGTCCTTCCGAAGAACGAGGCCACCATCTTTTTTCCCACACTTCGACCTCTCTTCACTTTAGTAGGCAACTCCTCGGAAGGAAACACCCACTCAGCAGACTGTCTTTTAGTTTCAGGATCATAACAGTAAATCCAGCTTTCGTCACCCGTAACTACGTCGAACACAGCATTTGAGTCACCTCCGTTGAATCTTTGACCCATTTCACGGCACCAATCAACACGACGGACTTTTTGGGCTTCTGTCAAATTATGAGGTATCCACCGGGCACAAAGCTTCCTCACCGCTAAATGTTCATGGAGGATTTTGTGGACTTGACTCATACCAATGGCTAAGCTTGTACGAATCTGCTGATAGGTTACTCTTTTGTCAGTCTCTATCATACGCCGCACAACACTGATGTTATCTTCAGTAGTCGCCGTAGAAGGCCGGCCCTCACGCAGATCATCAGTGAGATCAGTGCGGCCACGTTTAAATTCATTAAACCAGTTGTAAATAGTAGCACGAGATGGGGCTTCATCGTGAAAGGCCAATCGAAGTCTATCATAACTTTCTTGTTGACTTAAATTACATCGAAAGTCGTAAAAAATCATTGCTCGAAAATTTTCTCGCGTTAAATTCATGCTCACGTAGTACACACAATTTTCAATTTGCCGCCAAATCGTAAAACAAATGACAATCGAGTGGAATTCGTACACAAAAATATTAAGAAAGAGTTCCATTTTCAAATTTTGAACTTATTTTTTTATTATATTTATTACAAGTGGCCAGTTCTAAAGACTTTCAGTGTCGCCCTCGTATCTTGCAGCAGAATTCAGTGAAATAATTCACCTTTAACTTGGTAAGTAGGAGATTTTATCTTGCGAGCCTACCGTACGCTCTAGTGCCTATCCAGGACTGCATCAGCATCAATTTGGTTATAATTATAAACTAATCATTGTATTTACAAAATTTTAGACAAAATTACAAAAAAGAAAATTTTAGCTCAGCTTCAATTTCATCATCAGTTGTCTCAACTGCCTGCCTAAGGGCTTGTGCACAAATCACGCGAGGTTTTTTCGGCTACTTTTGACCCCCCCCTTGGTGATATTTGGTGAGGTTCTTGGCTACCCCTCCCCCCCCACATAACCTCACGTATATTTTTTTCATTCGACCAAATTGTAAGATAAATAGTATTGTACATAGTAAATCTTGTTTATTTTCTATCTTAGTAAAAAAGACTCGCTATTTTGAAGTGCTAAGTAAAGATTTATGTTTAACGTCCCCGAGAAAAAGTATTTACTCGTGTGGTAGATATTTTTTCTTAGTTTCGATCACTGTAAAAAAAATACACGTGAGGTCTCCTTATATCCCCCCCTCCCCGAACGTGATCTGTCGTGATTTTTTCGTTTTACTTTCGAAATAAGGTCTGTATCAGAATTAACAATAAGTTTATGATATTCATTTAGTACCCCAGATATGTAAAAGGTCTGAGCGTCCAAATAAAATTAATAATTATTCTAATGTTCTTAGAGATGTATACTGTCTCTAAGGGTTAAAACAGTTAATGTAATATTGTCAGAGATGTACAGAGTCAATAACAATAAAACGTGTCAAGAACAGAATGATCTCTCTCCTCAAAATAATGATAATAACACTAGTATTTAGGTAGTTACTATGCCCTTGCAAGCATGAACAGACGGACTCTACAAACAGCACCTGAACACGAGTATGAAGCATATCTCAGCCATTGCCTCACTCAATGCTCCCTGATAATAACAATGTTCATCTGCTTGTGCAAGCAAGGCACATATATGAGACAGTGATTTACCTTGCTTGGGTTCCTTCTTCTTCCCCGCCTGCTGCACGCCACCCGCCACAAAGCCGATGGGTGCCGCATAATCCTTCTGCTTACGACTCCTCTGTCGCACATTGTCTTCATTGTCATCTTCATCACTGTCTTTTGCCCAGACACCTGAAAATATTGACTTTATTAGGCTTTACGAGTATAAATTGAACAGTACATCCTCATTAAGAGAGATAGATATACTTGATGAAAGCTGAATAAAAGATGTTAAGTCTCCATGCACATACATGATTAGAGCAAGTACATACATGGGTAAGTATTTAAAATTAAAATGATATAGGCTTGAGGTGGTCAGGAACTAATAATATGAACTCTAAAAATGTTAACCAGTTTAAAAACGGACTTGAGGACTATCTAAAGAAGTGAAGTGTGAATTATGATTTAGACATATCAGCGCCAGCTGCCTGTCTAAAATAGGATATGAATTATGAATGAATGTCCTTCACAGAATGAAAGGAACTAGGTAGATTGTTTTGGTACACTATAAATCAGTAATTGGTCCTTTAGTTTAATAGGATTCAAGAAGTGAGTGGGACCGAGTACGTGATTGATAACATCAGAGCTACAAACACGAAGGGGTGTGGAGTGTGGTGCGAACGAGTAAAGTAACACTGTATTAAAGTGGAAGATTCCATGTAAGAACCTAAACAATTCAACTAGTTCCTAAGACCAATTTTCCGAAATCAAAGCGCTCCTTCCACAGAGAAATATATCTCTTGTTAGAGAATAAGAAATAGATTTCATATCATTGTGAAATAAGAAAGTATTTAACCATATATTTGCTGTTCTTTCTTGGCTCTTCCTCTCCTATCTATGTTGAATTCGTTGTCCAAATCATAATCTGTGATCTCGAAGCGTATCACCTCGTCATCTGACATATTTATAAGCTAACTTAGAAGCGACTTTCTTATAGTAATCCGAAGAGTGGAATCGAAAGGTTCCAAGATCTATTGATATTATTTGAGGCCGAACACTGGGACGTAAACTGTTACACACACTGTTGTACACGTGATTTTGTTATGCAGTGCTGTTGAAAATTACTTAATTTATTAGAAAATCATAGCGACATTAATTTATTTCAACAAAATAAGCCCGCGTCTGCTCAACTCCACTTCATTTCAGGCATCAGGCAGGCATTCAACATATTTGACAACTGACAACTGGCAGTGTCAAAAAGTAGCATAGACAGTTTGTTTGAGTCCTAGTTATAATCGCCATACATAACATCTATTACTTTACAAGTTGTGGAAATAACAAATTAATCTTTTTGTTATTTCAACAACATTGAACATAATATGGGAAAACGGTTTGATTTTTCATAGCTGGCTAAGGTTGCTGTATCGATATCGGCACGTGTGGATATCTGTCGGAAACACGGCTTCCAACCAAATCAAGGTCACTCCATACTTATATGACCATGCTTGGCAGTCCTGCCTATTTCGCTCGTGTAGCGTCTCCTAATCACAACAACGCATAGAGGTAGCAATAGCAACAACGTGATATCGATGAAAATGACATTGACGTTTTGCTTGAAATCTATCTTGTCGATACATTTATTTGTTCCAATTTTGCTCACATTACAATTTTCAGGGGTTTTCAGTGTTTACAATGAGCATTAAATGGAAAACAACATAAATAGGGTGTTTAAGTGATAAGTGAAGTGCAGTTGGGTTCAGTGTGCAATGTTGTAACTGTAACTTATAATAATTCTTTAGTAAGATGTTAAGCAGATTTTCCGATGTCCTGCAAACAGCAGCGGACGTCGTAAGTATTAAAATCGGCATTAGAATTCACTCGATGACCAAAGCCATTTGCTTTTACAATTCTAAGGCATGCACTTTAGAGCTTTGTTAACTTATTTAAAACATAATTTGCATAATAAGTAGCTGTAATTCGTCTCAGTACATAGTTTTTACTGACCCATTTTCTATCATTATTAAAAACGTTAAGAAATCTTTATTGGTTAAAATTAAAATAAGTACCTACCTATTTATTTTTTCTCCCTAGTTGGCGCCACCTGCCACCCGCCTGGAGGACTTTGAGTACCACTGGAAGATGATCATAAACTTCTACCAGAACTATGATGATGGCACTAAAGTGCACATAGAAGACACCAGGATTCCGCACCACCTACATCAAATGTTGCAGGTTTGTTTTTTATTATTTGTCATGATCCAAGGTCATGATGCACCACTTAGGGATCAGATAATCTTTTTCAGTAATCCAGTGAACAGACTGCAGTGTTAGCTGTAGCCTATATGTTGCTCAATATATATGTATGCAAAAGATCAGACATTGAAAAGGACTAAGATCTATAAACCCAGTTGGAATAACTACAACTTAGAAAAAATTAAAAAACCCCTGACAAAAACGGCTGAACCATCTCGATCATGTCAGCTTTCGGATAAAAAAAACCGCATTCAAATCGGCCCATTCGTTTAGCAGCTACGATGCCACAGACATACTCACACAGAGACAGACAAACACACAGACAGAAAGGTTGACACCTTATAACACCCCTCTTTTTCGGGGGTTAATAAAATGGCCCACAGCATTGCCATAAATCTGAAAACAGTCCAATCTAAATGTGACCTCATATTGCACATAGCAGACATGTCCAGACTCACTGTGCCTGTGTGTTTATTTATTTATTATATAGAAACATACAGTCTTTTATAATTTTTCATAACATATATACCTACAATTTTTTCTATGTTGTTGACTTATTTCCTAAATTAAAGTACCTATTTAATTTAATAACATGCTTCATGTAGTATTTAGAACCCTCTCCCACTGCTGATAGATAGATTTATTTATTTCACAACATAAAATTGCAATTGCACTCTTTATGTGAGATCATTCTGTATGAGCCCAGCTAATAAGCAATGTTTGCACATGTCTGGGCATTTCTCAAATAATGTGATTAACTTGTCACAACCATGTGCAAAAGTTAACGCTACTATCACTTAATTGTTATTTTTTTATATACGGACCAACAGATTGATAAGGACAGCAATATTTTACTGTTGGGAAATTCTGAACTTTTGCACATGGTCGTGACAAGTGACGTTAACTATTTGAGAATGACCCGTCTACTCAATAATTGATCTATGATTTACCTACCCATGTAACCTTAAAATCACGGGTTACTATCAAATTTACCATAGATTTATGAATATAAGGAGATCGGACATGCCGGCCGATTTGTATTGAGTACGCCTGTCGCAAGTACATTAACCCACACAAAGTCCAAGTAATTGACAAGACAAAGCACGCACACATCTAAAACACACACGCTTGTATACCTACGCTCTACGCTCTTATGGGACAATACACTCGCATCATATCAGGCATTTTGGGAAGAAACGTAATATTCTCTGCGGTCAGCACGCGTGCACAGTATGGCAGAGTATGCCCATTGAGCTAACAACTGCGACGCGGCCGCCGGCGGCTTGTCCTCTCTCTAGTATTCTATGCTCTGAGAAATTTACCGTATCGCCAAAGGACCATTTCAGCTAGATGACATAAAAGTAAAATACAAAGTCAGCAGAGAGTCAATTTATCTGGACGACATGAAAGTAGGATACTAAGTCAGCAGGGAGGCAATTTAAGACATTCTAAGATACAAACGTTTCGCTACCGGGCCATTTAGCGTTTATGTCTATTAAGTAATAAGGACATTCTAAGGTTTTGCTGCTAGAGTATTTTAAATCGTAACGTTCTAAGATCCAGACGTTTTGCTAAAGAGGCGTTTAGCGTTCATGTCTGTATAGTAACAAAGACATTACACAATCCAGACGTTTGAGCTATATTGTCGTTTCGCAATAATGTAAATTTGATAGTAACCCAAAATCACTTCAGTTACAAATTAAGGTTGATGTTGCATGTGTATCTTGATACTCTAGAATGAAACAATGAAGCAGACAAGATAGAGAATGTTATGAAAATAATATATTGTGCTGCATTGAAAGTGAAAGATGTCAGATGATGATGAGAACGCTCACAAGTTCTGCAGACTGCATGTCTGTATTGTAGAATGTCATTGTTTTAGAATCTAATAATTATTGATTCATGACTATTTTATTAAGATTATGAATATTATCATGTTTTTTTTTTCTCTTTATTTAAGGAGCTTGTCACACAGGTGAACATGTCGCTCCGTTATAGTCATCATAACATATTATTCTAATGACGAGTAATTCTATTACTAACACACTTTCGAGCTAACTGCAATAGTGCTGTGGCCGCGTCTGACAAAGGGGTGGCCAGGGCAACATTGCAGGTCCCGACATCATAACTGGTGTTAAAAGGCAGACTTCTCCTGAGAGCTTCGTTTCGGACACATTCCATCATAACATGGTATACATCTTCTGGTACTTCACATTCATCACAATTTGGAGATGCCACTTTTCCCATCAAATATCCAAACTTGTTTAATGGTATATGTCCGGATCACAATCTCATCATCAATAGGCACCAAGTCGCGTCTACTTAACGAACACTCTATTATCCATGAAGTTATCTGAGGATGAGGTTGGATCGTCTTATACCAAATGCCTTTTTCTTTTAATCTCTTATCAAAGTATTCTTTCCACAAAGAATATGTTTGCCGACATTATCATGTTTACTCAAGCATTCATTGTAAATGGAAACTCATCAATAACTTTCTTATAAGATTTTATTAAAAATAATCAGATAGGTATAGGTACCAATTCCTTTTCACGAAATTACGAAAAAACAGCTGGAAAAAAACACACAAAACACGGATGGACTCTGAGGGCATTCCATAAGTGAGCCGCTTTTTTTTCCCATTTTGGAAACAACTCTAAAGGCCGAAACGCATTGACAGCGGTGGCGGAGCGGCGCGGAGGCGGTACCGGCTGTAATGTTCGAGCTAATACCTATTCTGTGCGGACCCTTTCGTATCAGTTCGAACATTACAACCGCATCCTCTGTAAACGATTTGAATATTTTATATTATTACTAGCTTTTACAGTCGGTTTGTAAATAACCTCACCATTCTTGTTTTACAAACGTTGATAATGTTGCACACAGCATATTAAATGTGACATTTATTCTTGACATTCAATTCTAAGCTTAATATGTATGACAATAAGATTGGTTCATACATAACAGGTTTGTTTGATTGGTAAGTATTCAACGTTGATTTGACCATAATCGTACATATACAAGGCTTGATTACATGTATGCATACCATGCATACTTATGTAGCCAATTAATCCAGCATGGTTATGCCTTATCAATGAGAGTGAGATAAGCAACTGTTATGTGACATACATAACTAATACTATTTCACTAGTTTCATGCATCCTACTAATATTACAAATTGCGAGGATATTTACGAGAATGTTGGCATGTCGTTATTCTGTGATAAAAAGCTATGACACTGATTGCAATGTTTTTCAGTACCAGCTTATTAATCGGAAGAATATACATGCTATAATAATTACGCATACAAAGTGGCGGGGAGAATAAAGTCAATATTAAGCTTTACACGGTTTAAAAGCTTTCTTTGGTAAATAGTAAGAATAATTTATGTGACCTGTTTAATGTTTTTTTTAATTATTTTTTGCAAAAAAAATTTTGTTGTTATAAAAATGAAAAGAAAGTGGTGAAGCAAAAAGTTAAATTAAATCTGTATTCACAGCTCATAGTAGACGAAGAAAAAGAACAACAAGGCGGCACAGTAGGCCCATGCTTGGAAGCCATAGTGCAGCGCTCCATATGTCTGCTGGACGCACTGGCGTTGTTGGCAGCGGCGGACCGGCCGCCCGGCGCGCGCGCGTTGGCGCTCGGCGCCGCGTCCGCGCTGCTGCGCCGCACACGACAGCCCTGCGTCAACAGTGTACACGTGTATCGCCCGCTACAGGTATATCATTGTTAAACTACATAGAGCAACAAGGCGGTACAGTAGGCCCATGCTTGGAAGCCATAGTGCAGCGCTCCATATGTCTGCTGGACGCACTGGCGTTGTTGGCGGCGGCGGACCGGCCGCCCGGCGCGCGCGCGTTGGCGCTCGGCGCCGCGTCCGCGCTGCTGCGCCGCACACGACAGCCCTGCGTCAACAGTGTACACGTGTATCGCCCGCTACAGGTATATCATTGTTAAACTACATAGAGCAACAAGGCGGCACAGTAGGCCCGTCCCTGGAAGCCAAAGTGCAGCGCTCTGTCTGCGCGACGCACTAGCGTCGTTGGCGGCGGCGCCTGTCAAAATACATAGTATCCCATAGTTGGACATATTATTTCCGTTATTCGCATCTTGCTAAGGACAAGTACTTGGATCAATCAACAATTTCTAATTGTCATTCTGAGGGAGAGCTTCTTAAAAAAAATGTTTCAACATGGACTTCTAACATGCTTAAAAGTTGGTCCATAAAAAAAGGATTGAATGTTACAAGAAACCCATAAAATCGCAGTTTTCAATAGTTGGAGAGAGGAGATGTTGCCATGAAAATGAGTAACAGAAAAAAATGGTTAACCCAATTGCACAGACCTTGTAGCCAAAATTCCTTATCAGTAGCTTATCCTTCAAAACGGTTTTCTGGTAATCATAATTCTTATATTTATACGGCAATGCTCAATTGAAAAGTCGTCCTCATTGTTTTCGGTTAAATTTAATACATATGAACTTCATATTTCCTTTTTAGCGCATGCTAATACAATGCAACGAGAGCCCCGCTTCCCCGACTGAGAAAGAAGAGGTCGAATTACTCTTAACACTTTGCGGCCTCGTCCGCAAGGAGCCCGGCCTAGCCAATATATTTACAACTCCCTTCGTAGAAGACAAATCCAGTCTTCTAAGCATACCTGAGGATATACAGAAGTTGATACCAATTAGAAGTAAAATTCATACGCCAAAGAAGAATCCTTTGTTCGAAGTGGAGTTGCCCCCGAATCCACTAAGGAATGTGTCTATTGTAAGGGCTAGAGGGGACTGCAATAGCAGCTGCTCGGCGGACGACAATGCGTCGTGCAGGAGCCACAAGACGGTGTATGACGACAACGACAAGTTCCTGCTGATTGATCTGTTGCTGTCGTATTTGAATAGTGCTGTGAGTATGCTTGGGTATACATTAACTATACTAATAAATTGGCATTCAGCTCTGTGCCAAGCTGATTTTTAAAGCGTTTAAAAGTTTTGGCAAAGCAAAACAAATCAAGAAGTGTCGTGGGACACTATTGGAACTAAATTGATTTCTTTGTTATTTCACATCAACACTCACTGAAGAGCATAGCGGTATAGGCTATTTGTAAGTGTGACTTTTTCAACAAAGCCCTCATTCCTTTGCGAAATGCTTGGAATTAATTGTGACATGTGAATTTGAATTTTAACGGTTTTTTTGTAGCTAACCGACGACGATTATAATAACAACAAAATATTTACCATAGATTTTTTAACCAGGACAACCAAGTGGTCCTCAGAGCGTGCGAGGGCATCATGATAGTGTCGTCCCTCCCCGACGACGACATCGCGCACCTCGTGACGACGTGCAGCCCCGCCTGCGAGCTCATCGTCGACAAGCTCGCCGACAAGTACAAGGCGATACCGGCCGACGTCGACCCGAGCGATGTCGACCACTTGAACATTACCTGGGCGTACGTATAGCGTTATACTGTCGTGAGGCATCATGATAGTGTCGTCCCTCCCCGACGACGACATCGCGCACCTCGTGACGACGTGCAGCCCCGCCTGCGAGCTCATCGTCGACAAGCTCGCCGACAAGTACAAGGCGATACCGGCCGACGTCGACCCGAGCGATGTCGACCACTTGAACATTACCTGGGCGTACGTATAGCGTTATACTGTCGTGAGGCATCATGATAGTGTCGTCCCTCCCCGACGACGACATCGCGCACCTCGTGACGACGTGCAGCCCCGCCTGCGAGCTCATCGTCGACAAGCTCGCCGACAAGTACAAGGCGATACCGGCCGACGTCGACCCGAGCGATGTCGACCACTTGAACATTACCTGGGCGTACGTATAGCGTTATACTGTCGTGAGGCATCATGATAGTGTCGTCCCTCCCCGACGACGACATCGCGCACCTCGTGACGACGTGCAGCCCCGCCTGCGAGCTCATCGTCGACAAGCTCGCCGACAAGTACAAGGCGATACCGGCCGACGTCGACCCGAGCGATGTCGACCACTTGAACATTACCTGGGCGTACGTATAGCGTTATACTGTCGTGAGGCATCATGATAGTGTCGTCCCTCCCCGACGACGACATCGCGCACCTCGTGACGACGTGCAGCCCCGCCTGCGAGCTCATCGTCGACAAGCTCGCCGACAAGTACAAGGCGATACCGGCCGACGTCGACCCGAGCGATGTCGACCACTTGAACATTACCTGGGCGTACGTATAGCGTTATACTGTCGTGAGGCATCATGATAGTGTCGTCCCTCCCCGACGACGACATCGCGCACCTCGTGACGACGTGCAGCCCCGCCTGCGAGCTCATCGTCGACAAGCTCGCCGACAAGTACAAGGCGATACCGGCCGACGTCGACCCGAGCGATGTCGACCACTTGAACATTACCTGGGCGTACGTATAGCGTTATACTGTCGTGAGGCATCATGATAGTGTCGTCCCTCCCCGACGACGACATCGCGCACCTCGTGACGACGTGCAGCCCCGCCTGCGAGCTCATCGTCGACAAGCTCGCCGACAAGTACAAGGCGATACCGGCCGACGTCGACCCGAGCGATGTCGACCACTTGAACATTACCTGGGCGTACGTATAGCGTTATACTGTCGTGAGGCATCATGATAGTGTCGTCCCTCCCCGACGACGACATCGCGCACCTCGTGACGACGTGCAGCCCCGCCTGCGAGCTCATCGTCGACAAGCTCGCCGACAAGTACAAGGCGATACCGGCCGACGTCGACCCGAGCGATGTCGACCACTTGAACATTACCTGGGCGTACGTATAGCGTTATACTGTCGTGAGGCATCATGATAGTGTCGTCCCTCCCCGACGACGACATCGCGCACCTCGTGACGACGTGCAGCCCCGCCTGCGAGCTCATCGTCGACAAGCTCGCCGACAAGTACAAGGCGATACCGGCCGACGTCGACCCGAGCGATGTCGACCACTTGAACATTACCTGGGCGTACGTATAGCGTTATACTGTCGTGAGGCATCATGATAGTGTCGTCCCTCCCCGACGACGACATCGCGCACCTCGTGACGACGTGCAGCCCCGCCTGCGAGCTCATCGTCGACAAGCTCGCCGACAAGTACAAGGCGATACCGGCCGACGTCGACCCGAGCGATGTCGACCACTTGAACATTACCTGGGCGTACGTATAGCGTTATACTGTCGTGAGGCATCATGATAGTGTCGTCCCTCCCCGACGACGACATCGCGCACCTCGTGACGACGTGCAGCCCCGCCTGCGAGCTCATCGTCGACAAGCTCGCCGACAAGTACAAGGCGATACCGGCCGACGTCGACCCGAGCGATGTCGACCACTTGAACATTACCTGGGCGTACGTATAGCGTTATACTGTCGTGAGGCATCATGATAGTGTCGTCCCTCCCCGACGACGACATCGCGCACCTCGTGACGACGTGCAGCCCCGCCTGCGAGCTCATCGTCGACAAGCTCGCCGACAAGTACAAGGCGATACCGGCCGACGTCGACCCGAGCGATGTCGACCACTTGAACATTACCTGGGCGTACGTATAGCGTTATACTGTCGTGAGGCATCATGATAGTGTCGTCCCTCCCCGACGACGACATCGCGCACCTCGTGACGACGTGCAGCCCCGCCTGCGAGCTCATCGTCGACAAGCTCGCCGACAAGTACAAGGCGATACCGGCCGACGTCGACCCGAGCGATGTCGACCACTTGAACATTACCTGGGCGTACGTATAGCGTTATACTGTCGTGAGTCATCATGATAGTGTCGTCCCTCCCCGACGACGACATCGCGCACCTCGTGACGACGTGCAGCCCCGCCTGCGAGCTCATCGTCGACAAGCTCGCCGACAAGTACAAGGCGATACCGGCCGACGTCGACCCGAGCGATGTCGACCACTTGAACATTACCTGGGCGTACGTATAGCGTTATACTGTCGTGAGGCATCATGATAGTGTCGTCCCTCCCCGACGACGACATCGCGCACCTCGTGACGACGTGCAGCCCCGCCTGCGAGCTCATCGTCGACAAGCTCGCCGACAAGTACAAGGCGATACCGGCCGACGTCGACCCGAGCGATGTCGACCACTTGAACATTACCTGGGCGTACGTATAGCGTTATACTGTCGTGAGGCATCATGATAGTGTCGTCCCTCCCCGACGACGACATCGCGCACCTCGTGACGACGTGCAGCCCCGCCTGCGAGCTCATCGTCGACAAGCTCGCCGACAAGTACAAGGCGATACCGGCCGACGTCGACCCGAGCGATGTCGACCACTTGAACATTACCTGGGCGTACGTATAGCGTTATACTGTCGTGAGGCATCATGATAGTGTCGTCCCTCCCCGACGACGACATCGCGCACCTCGTGACGACGTGCAGCCCCGCCTGCGAGCTCATCGTCGACAAGCTCGCCGACAAGTACAAGGCGATACCGGCCGACGTCGACCCGAGCGATGTCGACCACTTGAACATTACCTGGGCGTACGTATAGCGTTATACTGTCGTGAGGCATCATGATAGTGTCGTCCCTCCCCGACGACGACATCGCGCACCTCGTGACGACGTGCAGCCCCGCCTGCGAGCTCATCGTCGACAAGCTCGCCGACAAGTACAAGGCGATACCGGCCGACGTCGACCCGAGCGATGTCGACCACTTGAACATTACCTGGGCGTACGTATAGCGTTATACTGTCGTGAGGCATCATGATAGTGTCGTCCCTCCCCGACGACGACATCGCGCACCTCGTGACGACGTGCAGCCCGGCCTGCGAGCTCATCGTCGACAAGCTCGCCGACAAGTACAAGGCGATACCGGCCGACGTCGACCCGAGCGATGTCGACCACTTGAACATTACCTGGGCGTACGTATAGCGTTATACTGTCGTGAGTCATCATGATAGTGTCGTCCCTCCCCGACGACGACATCGCGCACCTCGTGACGACGTGCAGCCCCGCCTGCGAGCTCATCGTCGACAAGCTCGCCGACAAGTACAAGGCGATACCGGCCGACGTCGACCCGAGCGATGTCGACCACTTGAACATTACCTGGGCGTACGTATAGCGTTATACTGTCGTGAGTCATCATGATAGTGTCGTCCCTCCCCGACGACGACATCGCGCACCTCGTGACGACGTGCAGCCCCGCCTGCGAGCTCATCGTCGACAAGCTCGCCGACAAGTACAAGGCGATACCGGCCGACGTCGACCCGAGCGATGTCGACCACTTGAACATTACCTGGGCGTACGTATAGCGTTATACTGTCGTGAGGCATCATGATAGTGTCGTCCCTCCCCGACGACGACACATGTGTAGTCATTCCCTGATGACCATAGACATAGCTTTTAGTACTTATGGCCGGTTTGGACGCGTCTTTGACAAGTTAAGTTTGACGTTCCGGTAGTTCGGGTCACTGTCGCCAGACAGCGCTGTTGGATAGGTCGCGTTCAGCTTAAGCCATGCGTACTACAAACACCGTGACACTCTCTACTTTAGGTCTCGCCGGAAGATCAGCGCCGCTTCTTGAGGACCTTCTCTTGAAATTTGTGTGAATTTTGTTTTACTTTATTTTATCTTAGTTTTTGTATCGTGGTTTTGTAATTTATATTTTTTAACTACATTTTCTTTTCTTTTTATTATGTTACGAATAAATGTTTTTTTCTTTGTTTCTTTCTTGGCTTTTGAATGTGACCAAACAGTATTAGATATTACCTTATATTCAAGGGATAGCACTACCACACAATTTCGAATTTTAGCCTCAGATTAAGACCTCATTCCAGTTAGTATAGGTCAAATCCGGCCTTAATGTAGTAATTGTGTTTCAGATACGTGGCGCATGACTTCGGCGACAAGGACTACAACAAATTTCACGGCTACAGAGAACTCACGAGCTTCTTCTCTTGGCTAGACTACTGTGATACTTTGATGAAGGTAAGTTAAACCAATTTTTAAGGTTTAGTTTAGGTTTAAAGCTACAATTTTATGTTATTTATACTTAAAATAATTTTGGGGCCTAATCGCTGTAGTCCTCACATGTATAGTATTTTACAAATCTGACTTGTGCGAATACATAGATCCTCTGATATCGTTCTTGGAGGCAATCTGCCCATAAACCAAAAAGTTCGAAATGGCGGCCACTTCCAATCTGGATATCAAGTCGAGAGTCGCATTCAGAGATCGATTTCGACATTTAAGTGCAATTTAATACCGGTCGTCTTTCATGGTCGAGAGGGAATAGCATGGGATGTTTACCTTCAATTATTTCATACATGCATATGCTAGATATCGGGACGACTGACTTGAAGAGAGTTTAATGCTCAGCAGTGGGCGATTACAGACTGATGATGATAATGAAATTCCCTGCTATAATTCCGTACTTATCTACTAACTATCTCCCCAGGAATGCCACCCGACGATATCCACGCACCTGTCGCGCACGTTCCGGCAGAACTTTCTAGAAGGAGCCGCCGAGGCGGGGCTGTCGGACGCGCCCAGGGCTCTGCGGGTCACCGCCGTGCTCAGCAAGTGCCTGAAGCTCGTCGACTCCACCGACCTGGCGTTAGGTAACTAACTATTCAATCTAATCAAGTCAATAAATAGTAAAAGGTTTTCAAAATGGTCTTAAACCATTTTGAAACCCTTTTTGTTGACTTGGTTGTCTTGTGCAGCCAGCTTCTTAAAGTTTTCGTCGCTAAGTGCTAATCCGAACAGTTGCTCAATGATCTTAATTTATTCCTTGGAGTTTCGTACGAACAGACGTGTGATCCCATCATTTTGCTAGGTCAACAATCAATAAAACATAATCTGTATGATTTTGATATTCAGTTTCATTGACGAGGTCAATATAGTATAAAGGACGTTGGCCCTATAAATGTCCCTGCAGAGTTCTCCAACTGGCTGGTGGGCGACGGTGAGCTGTGCGAGTGGCCGCTGCTGCACGCGCTCATCACCAACTGTCTCGCGGGGAGCCACGACCTCACGCTGGAGACCTTGAGGTTCTTTGAGGTGAGTTACTAACATCTTACCTATAAATGTCCCTGCAGAGTTCTCCAACTGGCTGGTGGGCGACGGTGAGCTGTGCGAGTGGCCGCTGCTGCACGCGCTCATCACCAACTGTCTCGCGGGGAGCCACGACCTCACGCTGGAGACCTTGAGGTTCTTTGAGGTGAGTTACTAACATCTTACCTATAAATGTCCCTGCAGAGTTCTCCAACTGGCTGGTGGGCGACGGTGAGCTGTGCGAGTGGCCGCTGCTGCACGCGCTCATCACCAACTGTCTCGCGGGGAGCCACGACCTCACGCTGGAGACCTTGAGGTTCTTTGAGGTGAGTTACTAACATCTTACCTATAAATGTCCCTGCAGAGTTCTCCAACTGGCTGGTGGGCGACGGTGAGCTGTGCGAGTGGCCGCTGCTGCACGCGCTCATCACCAACTGTCTCGCGGGGAGCCACGACCTCACGCTGGAGACCTTGAGGTTCTTTGAGGTGAGTTACTAACATCTTACCTATAAATGTCCCTGCAGAGTTCTCCAACTGGCTGGTGGGCGACGGTGAGCTGTGCG
The DNA here is from genome assembly GCA_963854355.1 of Epinotia brunnichana. Lineage (NCBI taxonomy): Eukaryota > Metazoa > Arthropoda > Insecta > Lepidoptera > Tortricidae > Epinotia > Epinotia brunnichana. Next base: position 6,369,581 of record OY977936.1, on the reverse strand, counting down.
AGTGGCCGCTGCTGCACGCGCTCATCACCAACTGTCTCGCGGGGAGCCACGACCTCACGCTGGAGACCTTGAGGTTCTTTGAGGTGAGTTACTAACATCTTACCTATAAATGTCCCTGCAGAGTTCTCCAACTGGCTGGTGGGCGACGGTGAGCTGTGCGAGTGGCCGCTGCTGCACGCGCTCATCACCAACTGTCTCGCGGGGAGCCACGACCTCACGCTGGAGACCTTGAGGTTCTTTGAGGTGAGTTACTAACATCTTACCTATAAATGTCCCTGCAGAGTTCTCCAACTGGCTGGTGGGCGACGGTGAGCTGTGCGAGTGGCCGCTGCTGCACGCGCTCATCACCAACTGTCTCGCGGGGAGCCACGACCTCACGCTGGAGACCTTGAGGTTCTTTGAGGTGAGTTACTAACATCTTACCTATAAATGTCCCTGCAGAGTTCTCCAACTGGCTGGTGGGCGACGGTGAGCTGTGCGAGTGGCCGCTGCTGCACGCGCTCATCACCAACTGTCTCGCGGGGAGCCACGACCTCACGCTGGAGACCTTGAGGTTCTTTGAGGTGAGTTACTAACATCTTACCTATAAATGTCCCTGCAGAGTTCTCCAACTGGCTGGTGGGCGACGGTGAGCTGTGCGAGTGGCCGCTGCTGCACGCGCTCATCACCAACTGTCTCGCGGGGAGCCACGACCTCACGCTGGAGACCTTGAGGTTCTTTGAGGTGAGTTACTAACATCTTACCTATAAATGTCCCTGCAGAGTTCTCCAACTGGCTGGTGGGCGACGGTGAGCTGTGCGAGTGGCCGCTGCTGCACGCGCTCATCACCAACTGTCTCGCGGGGAGCCACGACCTCACGCTGGAGACCTTGAGGTTCTTTGAGGTGAGTTACTAACATCTTACCTATAAATGTCCCTGCAGAGTTCTCCAACTGGCTGGTGGGCGACGGTGAGCTGTGCGAGTGGCCGCTGCTGCACGCGCTCATCACCAACTGTCTCGCGGGGAGCCACGACCTCACGCTGGAGACCTTGAGGTTCTTTGAGGTGAGTTACTAACATCTTACCTATAAATGTCCCTGCAGAGTTCTCCAACTGGCTGGTGGGCGACGGTGAGCTGTGCGAGTGGCCGCTGCTGCACGCGCTCATCACCAACTGTCTCGCGGGGAGCCACGACCTCACGCTGGAGACCTTGAGGTTCTTTGAGGTGAGTTACTAACATCTTACCTATAAATGTCCCTGCAGAGTTCTCCAACTGGCTGGTGGGCGACGGTGAGCTGTGCGAGTGGCCGCTGCTGCACGCGCTCATCACCAACTGTCTCGCGGGGAGCCACGACCTCACGCTGGAGACCTTGAGGTTCTTTGAGGTGAGTTACTAACATCTTACCTATAAATGTCCCTGCAGAGTTCTCCAACTGGCTGGTGGGCGACGGTGAGCTGTGCGAGTGGCCGCTGCTGCACGCGCTCATCACCAACTGTCTCGCGGGGAGCCACGACCTCACGCTGGAGACCTTGAGGTTCTTTGAGGTGAGTTACTAACATCTTACCTATAAATGTCCCTGCAGAGTTCTCCAACTGGCTGGTGGGCGACGGTGAGCTGTGCGAGTGGCCGCTGCTGCACGCGCTCATCACCAACTGTCTCGCGGGGAGCCACGACCTCACGCTGGAGACCTTGAGGTTCTTTGAGGTGAGTTACTAACATCTTACCTATAAATGTCCCTGCAGAGTTCTCCAACTGGCTGGTGGGCGACGGTGAGCTGTGCGAGTGGCCGCTGCTGCACGCGCTCATCACCAACTGTCTCGCGGGGAGCCACGACCTCACGCTGGAGACCTTGAGGTTCTTTGAGGTGAGTTACTAACATCTTACCTATAAATGTCCCTGCAGAGTTCTCCAACTGGCTGGTGGGCGACGGTGAGCTGTGCGAGTGGCCGCTGCTGCACGCGCTCATCACCAACTGTCTCGCGGGGAGCCACGACCTCACGCTGGAGACCTTGAGGTTCTTTGAGGTGAGTTACTAACATCTTACCTATAAATGTCCCTGCAGAGTTCTCCAACTGGCTGGTGGGCGACGGTGAGCTGTGCGAGTGGCCGCTGCTGCACGCGCTCATCACCAACTGTCTCGCGGGGAGCCACGACCTCACGCTGGAGACCTTGAGGTTCTTTGAGGTGAGTTACTAACATCTTACCTATAAATGTCCCTGCAGAGTTCTCCAACTGGCTGGTGGGCGACGGTGAGCTGTGCGAGTGGCCGCTGCTGCACGCGCTCATCACCAACTGTCTCGCGGGGAGCCACGACCTCACGCTGGAGACCTTGAGGTTCTTTGAGGTGAGTTACTAACATCTTACCTATAAATGTCCCTGCAGAGTTCTCCAACTGGCTGGTGGGCGACGGTGAGCTGTGCGAGTGGCCGCTGCTGCACGCGCTCATCACCAACTGTCTCGCGGGGAGCCACGACCTCACGCTGGAGACCTTGAGGTTCTTTGAGGTGAGTTACTAACATCTTACCTATAAATGTCCCTGCAGAGTTCTCCAACTGGCTGGTGGGCGACGGTGAGCTGTGCGAGTGGCCGCTGCTGCACGCGCTCATCACCAACTGTCTCGCGGGGAGCCACGACCTCACGCTGGAGACCTTGAGGTTCTTTGAGGTGAGTTACTAACATCTTACCTATAAATGTCCCTGCAGAGTTCTCCAACTGGCTGGTGGGCGACGGTGAGCTGTGCGAGTGGCCGCTGCTGCACACGCTCATCACCAACTGTCTCGCGGGGAGCCACGACCTCACGCTGGAGACCTTGAGGTTCTTTGAGGTGAGTTACTAACATCTTACCTATAAATGTCCCTGCAGAGTTCTCCAACTGGCTGGTGGGCGACGGTGAGCTGTGCGAGTGGCCGCTGCTGCACGCGCTCATCACCAACTGTCTCGCGGGGAGCCACGACCTCACGCTGGAGACCTTGAGGTTCTTTGAGGTGAGTTACTAACATCTTACCTATAAATGTCCCTGCAGAGTTCTCCAACTGGCTGGTGGGCGACGGTGAGCTGTGCGAGTGGCCGCTGCTGCACGCGCTCATCACCAACTGTCTCGCGGGGAGCCACGACCTCACGCTGGAGACCTTGAGGTTCTTTGAGGTGAGTTACTAACATCTTACCTATAAATGTCCCTGCAGAGTTCTCCAACTGGCTGGTGGGCGACGGTGAGCTGTGCGAGTGGCCGCTGCTGCACGCGCTCATCACCAACTGTCTCGCGGGGAGCCACGACCTCACGCTGGAGACCTTGAGGTTCTTTGAGGTGAGTTACTAACATCTTACCTATAAATGTCCCTGCAGAGTTCTCCAACTGGCTGGTGGGCGACGGTGAGCTGTGCGAGTGGCCGCTGCTGCACGCGCTCATCACCAACTGTCTCGCGGGGAGCCACGACCTCACGCTGGAGACCTTGAGGTTCTTTGAGGTGAGTTACTAACATCTTACCTATAAATGTCCCTGCAGAGTTCTCCAACTGGCTGGTGGGCGACGGTGAGCTGTGCGAGTGGCCGCTGCTGCACGCGCTCATCACCAACTGTCTCGCGGGGAGCCACGACCTCACGCTGGAGACCTTGAGGTTCTTTGAGGTGAGTTACTAACATCTTACCTATAAATGTCCCTGCAGAGTTCTCCAACTGGCTGGTGGGCGACGGTGAGCTGTGCGAGTGGCCGCTGCTGCACGCGCTCATCACCAACTGTCTCGCGGGGAGCCACGACCTCACGCTGGAGACCTTGAGGTTCTTTGAGGTGAGTTACTAACATCTTACCTATAAATGTCCCTGCAGAGTTCTCCAACTGGCTGGTGGGCGACGGTGAGCTGTGCGAGTGGCCGCTGCTGCACGCGCTCATCACCAACTGTCTCGCGGGGAGCCACGACCTCACGCTGGAGACCTTGAGGTTCTTTGAGGTGAGTTACTAACATCTTACCTATAAATGTCCCTGCAGAGTTCTCCAACTGGCTGGTGGGCGACGGTGAGCTGTGCGAGTGGCCGCTGCTGCACGCGCTCATCACCAACTGTCTCGCGGGGAGCCACGACCTCACGCTGGAGACCTTGAGGTTCTTTGAGGTGAGTTACTAACATCTTACCTATAAATGTCCCTGCAGAGTTCTCCAACTGGCTGGTGGGCGACGGTGAGCTGTGCGAGTGGCCGCTGCTGCACGCGCTCATCACCAACTGTCTCGCGGGGAGCCACGACCTCACGCTGGAGACCTTGAGGTTCTTTGAGGTGAGTTACTAACATCTTACCTATAAATGTCCCTGCAGAGTTCTCCAACTGGCTGGTGGGCGACGGTGAGCTGTGCGAGTGGCCGCTGCTGCACGCGCTCATCACCAACTGTCTCGCGGGGAGCCACGACCTCACGCTGGAGACCTTGAGGTTCTTTGAGGTGAGTTACTAACATCTTACCTATAAATGTCCCTGCAGAGTTCTCCAACTGGCTGGTGGGCGACGGTGAGCTGTGCGAGTGGCCGCTGCTGCACGCGCTCATCACCAACTGTCTCGCGGGGAGCCACGACCTCACGCTGGAGACCTTGAGGTTCTTTGAGGTGAGTTACTAACATCTTACCTATAAATGTCCCTGCAGAGTTCTCCAACTGGCTGGTGGGCGACGGTGAGCTGTGCGAGTGGCCGCTGCTGCACGCGCTCATCACCAACTGTCTCGCGGGGAGCCACGACCTCACGCTGGAGACCTTGAGGTTCTTTGAGGTGAGTTACTAACATCTTACCTATAAATGTCCCTGCAGAGTTCTCCAACTGGCTGGTGGGCGACGGTGAGCTGTGCGAGTGGCCGCTGCTGCACGCGCTCATCACCAACTGTCTCGCGGGGAGCCACGACCTCACGCTGGAGACCTTGAGGTTCTTTGAGGTGAGTTACTAACATCTTACCTATAAATGTCCCTGCAGAGTTCTCCAACTGGCTGGTGGGCGACGGTGAGCTGTGCGAGTGGCCGCTGCTGCACGCGCTCATCACCAACTGTCTCGCGGGGAGCCACGACCTCACGCTGGAGACCTTGAGGTTCTTTGAGGTGAGTTACTAACATCTTACCTATAAATGTCCCTGCAGAGTTCTCCAACTGGCTGGTGGGCGACGGTGAGCTGTGCGAGTGGCCGCTGCTGCACGCGCTCATCACCAACTGTCTCGCGGGGAGCCACGACCTCACGCTGGAGACCTTGAGGTTCTTTGAGGTGAGTTACTAACATCTTACCTATAAATGTCCCTGCAGAGTTCTCCAACTGGCTGGTGGGCGACGGTGAGCTGTGCGAGTGGCCGCTGCTGCACGCGCTCATCACCAACTGTCTCGCGGGGAGCCACGACCTCACGCTGGAGACCTTGAGGTTCTTTGAGGTGAGTTACTAACATCTTACCTATAAATGTCCCTGCAGAGTTCTCCAACTGGCTGGTGGGCGACGGTGAGCTGTGCGAGTGGCCGCTGCTGCACGCGCTCATCACCAACTGTCTCGCGGGGAGCCACGACCTCACGCTGGAGACCTTGAGGTTCTTTGAGGTGAGTTACTAACATCTTACCTATAAATGTCCCTGCAGAGTTCTCCAACTGGCTGGTGGGCGACGGTGAGCTGTGCGAGTGGCCGCTGCTGCACGCGCTCATCACCAACTGTCTCGCGGGGAGCCACGACCTCACGCTGGAGACCTTGAGGTTCTTTGAGGTGAGTTACTAACATCTTACCTATAAATGTCCCTGCAGAGTTCTCCAACTGGCTGGTGGGCGACGGTGAGCTGTGCGAGTGGCCGCTGCTGCACGCGCTCATCACCAACTGTCTCGCGGGGAGCCACGACCTCACGCTGGAGACCTTGAGGTTCTTTGAGGTGAGTTACTAACATCTTACCTATAAATGTCCCTGCAGAGTTCTCCAACTGGCTGGTGGGCGACGGTGAGCTGTGCGAGTGGCCGCTGCTGCACGCGCTCATCACCAACTGTCTCGCGGGGAGCCACGACCTCACGCTGGAGACCTTGAGGTTCTTTGAGGTGAGTTACTAACATCTTACCTATAAATGTCCCTGCAGAGTTCTCCAACTGGCTGGTGGGCGACGGTGAGCTGTGCGAGTGGCCGCTGCTGCACGCGCTCATCACCAACTGTCTCGCGGGGAGCCACGACCTCACGCTGGAGACCTTGAGGTTCTTTGAGGTGAGTTACTAACATCTTACCTATAAATGTCCCTGCAGAGTTCTCCAACTGGCTGGTGGGCGACGGTGAGCTGTGCGAGTGGCCGCTGCTGCACGCGCTCATCACCAACTGTCTCGCGGGGAGCCACGACCTCACGCTGGAGACCTTGAGGTTCTTTGAGGTGAGTTACTAACATCTTACCTATAAATGTCCCTGCAGAGTTCTCCAACTGGCTGGTGGGCGACGGTGAGCTGTGCGAGTGGCCGCTGCTGCACGCGCTCATCACCAACTGTCTCGCGGGGAGCCACGACCTCACGCTGGAGACCTTGAGGTTCTTTGAGGTGAGTTACTAACATCTTACCTATAAATGTCCCTGCAGAGTTCTCCAACTGGCTGGTGGGCGACGGTGAGCTGTGCGAGTGGCCGCTGCTGCACGCGCTCATCACCAACTGTCTCGCGGGGAGCCACGACCTCACGCTGGAGACCTTGAGGTTCTTTGAGGTGAGTTACTAACATCTTACCTATAAATGTCCCTGCAGAGTTCTCCAACTGGCTGGTGGGCGACGGTGAGCTGTGCGAGTGGCCGCTGCTGCACGCGCTCATCACCAACTGTCTCGCGGGGAGCCACGACCTCACGCTGGAGACCTTGAGGTTCTTTGAGGTGAGTTACTAACATCTTACCTATAAATGTCCCTGCAGAGTTCTCCAACTGGCTGGTGGGCGACGGTGAGCTGTGCGAGTGGCCGCTGCTGCACGCGCTCATCACCAACTGTCTCGCGGGGAGCCACGACCTCACGCTGGAGACCTTGAGGTTCTTTGAGGTGAGTTACTAACATCTTACCTATAAATGTCCCTGCAGAGTTCTCCAACTGGCTGGTGGGCGACGGTGAGCTGTGCGAGTGGCCGCTGCTGCACGCGCTCATCACCAACTGTCTCGCGGGGAGCCACGACCTCACGCTGGAGACCTTGAGGTTCTTTGAGGTGAGTTACTAACATCTTACCTATAAATGTCCCTGCAGAGTTCTCCAACTGGCTGGTGGGCGACGGTGAGCTGTGCGAGTGGCCGCTGCTGCACGCGCTCATCACCAACTGTCTCGCGGGGAGCCACGACCTCACGCTGGAGACCTTGAGGTTCTTTGAGGTGAGTTACTAACATCTTACCTATAAATGTCCCTGCAGAGTTCTCCAACTGGCTGGTGGGCGACGGTGAGCTGTGCGAGTGGCCGCTGCTGCACGCGCTCATCACCAACTGTCTCGCGGGGAGCCACGACCTCACGCTGGAGACCTTGAGGTTCTTTGAGGTGAGTTACTAACATCTTACCTATAAATGTCCCTGCAGAGTTCTCCAACTGGCTGGTGGGCGACGGTGAGCTGTGCGAGTGGCCGCTGCTGCACGCGCTCATCACCAACTGTCTCGCGGGGAGCCACGACCTCACGCTGGAGACCTTGAGGTTCTTTGAGGTGAGTTACTAACATCTTACCTATAAATGTCCCTGCAGAGTTCTCCAACTGGCTGGTGGGCGACGGTGAGCTGTGCGAGTGGCCGCTGCTGCACGCGCTCATCACCAACTGTCTCGCGGGGAGCCACGACCTCACGCTGGAGACCTTGAGGTTCTTTGAGGTGAGTTACTAACATCTTACCTATAAATGTCCCTGCAGAGTTCTCCAACTGGCTGGTGGGCGACGGTGAGCTGTGCGAGTGGCCGCTGCTGCACGCGCTCATCACCAACTGTCTCGCGGGGAGCCACGACCTCACGCTGGAGACCTTGAGGTTCTTTGAGGTGAGTTACTAACATCTTACCTATAAATGTCCCTGCAGAGTTCTCCAACTGGCTGGTGGGCGACGGTGAGCTGTGCGAGTGGCCGCTGCTGCACGCGCTCATCACCAACTGTCTCGCGGGGAGCCACGACCTCACGCTGGAGACCTTGAGGTTCTTTGAGGTGAGTTACTAACATCTTACCTATAAATGTCCCTGCAGAGTTCTCCAACTGGCTGGTGGGCGACGGTGAGCTGTGCGAGTGGCCGCTGCTGCACGCGCTCATCACCAACTGTCTCGCGGGGAGCCACGACCTCACGCTGGAGACCTTGAGGTTCTTTGAGGTGAGTTACTAACATCTTACCTATAAATGTCCCTGCAGAGTTCTCCAACTGGCTGGTGGGCGACGGTGAGCTGTGCGAGTGGCCGCTGCTGCACGCGCTCATCACCAACTGTCTCGCGGGGAGCCACGACCTCACGCTGGAGACCTTGAGGTTCTTTGAGGTGAGTTACTAACATCTTACCTATAAATGTCCCTGCAGAGTTCTCCAACTGGCTGGTGGGCGACGGTGAGCTGTGCGAGTGGCCGCTGCTGCACGCGCTCATCACCAACTGTCTCGCGGGGAGCCACGACCTCACGCTGGAGACCTTGAGGTTCTTTGAGGTGAGTTACTAACATCTTACCTATAAATGTCCCTGCAGAGTTCTCCAACTGGCTGGTGGGCGACGGTGAGCTGTGCGAGTGGCCGCTGCTGCACGCGCTCATCACCAACTGTCTCGCGGGGAGCCACGACCTCACGCTGGAGACCTTGAGGTTCTTTGAGGTGAGTTACTAACATCTTACCTATAAATGTCCCTGCAGAGTTCTCCAACTGGCTGGTGGCACACCACTGGTGTTCAGCAAACGTTGTTGTTGAACACGTTGAAATTTTGATTTGTGTCGATGTGTTTTGATTTGACAATCGTTAATTTTGACTATCGCAAACAAAAAGCGTCGAATCCCTTACAAATTCATCTCATAGGAACCCAAAACAAATGCATCTCGATTCCGATAATAATCATTTAGATTATCTCCGAATGAACTATCCATATGGCGTTACGTCAACTTGCATTCCAACCCTGAGAATTGTTCCACAGACAATAGTAGAGAAGGGCACAGAGCACAGCATCCACCGACTAGTGCTGTCCCGCGTGTGCTCGCGCGGGTACGTGGCGCCGCCGCCGCGCGACGACGACGAGCGGGACAGACTCAACGACGTGTCACTGTGGCAGGAGCGGGAGAGGAATAGGTGAGCCAATTAATGTTCAACGAGGAAACAGCATTATTAAATAACATGTACTTAACAGTAAAGTCATTCTAATATCATAATAGTGTTCTTGATTTTTAGATGGCAAAGACATTAGAAAAATGTTTTTTAACAATTGACCTCTAAAGCGTTTGACTAGGTTGACAATAACATAAGTAAGTTCTTCATAATCCCTAATAAAAAAATATTTCCGGAAAACTAAACTTCTTATATAACGTCCAGGGAAGCGATGAAGCAGCTGCAGCACGAGGATCACGTAAACGAGCAGATCAGTGATATCCTGTCGCACGAGGGGCTTCACACCGCGCCCAGTGACGACCAGAACATACACCGGATCATCAACAGGTATGTACGCACGAGGGGCTTCACACCGCGCCCAGTGACGACCAGAACATACACCGGATCATCAACAGGTATGTACGCACGAGGGGCTTCACACCGCGCCCAGTGACGACCAGAACATACACCGGATCATCAACAGGTATGTACGCACGAGGGGCTTCACACCGCGCCCAGTGACGACCAGAACATACACCGGATCATCAACAGGTATGTACGCACGAGGGGCTTCACACCGCGCCCAGTGACGACCAGAACATACACCGGATCATCAACAGGTATGTACGCACGAGGGGCTTCACACCGCGCCCAGTGACGACCAGAACATACACCGGATCATCAACAGGTATGTACGCACGAGGGGCTTCACACCGCGCCCAGTGACGACCAGAACATACACCGGATCATCAACAGGTATGTACGCACGAGGGGCTTCACACCGCGCCCAGTGACGACCAGAACATACACCGGATCATCAACAGGTATGTACGCACGAGGGACTTCACACCGCGCCCAGTGACGACCAGAACATACACCGGATCATCAACAGGTATGTACGCACGAGGGGCTTCACACCGCGCCCAGTGACGACCAGAACATACACCGGATCATCAACAGGTATGTACGCACGAGGGACTTCACACCGCGCCCAGTGACGACCAGAACATACACCGGATCATCAACAGGTATGTACGCACGAGGGGCTTCACACCGCGCCCAGTGACGACCAGAACATACACCGGATCATCAACAGGTATGTACGCACGAGGGACTTCACACCGCGCCCAGTGACGACCAGAACATACACCGGATCATCAACAGGTATGTACGCACGAGGGGCTTCACACCGCGCCCAGTGACGACCAGAACATACACCAGATCATCAACAGGTATGTACGCACGAGGGACTTCACACCGCGCCCAGTGACGACCAGAACATACACCAGATCATCAACAGGTATGTACGCACGAGGGGCTTCACACCGCGCCCAGTGACGACCAGAACATACACCAGATCATCAACAGGTATGTACGCACGAGGGGCTTCACACCGCGCCCAGTGACGACCAGAACATACACCGGATCATCAACAGGTATGTACGCACGAGGGGCTTCACACCGCGCCCAGTGACGACCAGAACATACACCGGATACATTTCCATGAAACAAAACGTATTGGGTCTGAAGGAGTTTTATTTACGTCACACCTGGCCATAATTGGTAATTATCGTGCGCTGGGATATCCCACTTCCTTATTTAAATCTTCCCACTTCGCCCCATTGTATTGGAGAGCCTTAGTAGTGTTGACAAAATAAAAAAGTAAAGTTTCTCACATTTTTACTAATTTCCATATAATCGGATCTCTGACACATTAACGGCCAGGGGACCGATTTTTGACTTTCGAGCGCTCGAAAATTAAATAAAAGTAGATACGATTGTAGTGTCAAAATTGCAGGCACTTACTTTCTACCGATATAATTAAATACGAGTGGAGAAATACCACTCGTTTTTCAATTTTCTATTGCTATTTCAAAATAAAATTCCATCATTTATGACCGTTTTCGAGTGAAAGAGTTGAGCGCTCGAAAGTCAAAAATCGGTCCCCATTGCTTCCGCGCTATAACGAGCTTCGCCACGACTTTCAATGGCAGGGGTGCACACCCCACACGTGTGAGCGAGAGATACGAACGCAGCATCTCGCTCCCACCGATGCTGCACCGCCGCCGCAGTAAGGGTGCCTTTCCACCAGAGATGTGCTATACCATGCTAAGCTATGCTTTCATACATTTGACACGTAGCTCCAGTTACAGCTACGTTTCAAATGTATGAAAACACGGCATGCCATGCTGGCACAGCACATCCCTGGTGGAAATGCACCCTTAGTCGTGGCCGAGTCCTTACTGAACTAACGCTTGCTTTTTAGGCGGCTCGAACTACTCAAAGCGCAAGTAGAGGAGGCGATGGCGAGCGAAAACATTCCCATACCCAGCACCACGCCCAACTCATAACTTTAACTATACTACTATAGTATGGCTACCTATCGTGTCATTAGCAGAGAAGCTGAAAACATGCACTCGTCAAGAAAGACAGATGGGTCTATGGACTTCTCTCCACGGATAGTTGGCCAGAACCCATTCCTTCCAGGGCACTATGTCCAAAGGTCAAAAAGTCCTTGGGGTCAATAGGTCCAAGTGTCAAAATGTCCAAAGAGTCAATATGTCCAAGGAGTCAACATGTCTAAAGGGGGTCAAAACGTCCACGGAGTCAATATGTCCAAGGAGTCAAAATGGCCAAAGAGTCAATATGTCCAAGTGTAATTTACTAACATAGTTGTTTTAAGTTTAAATTGTAGCTTGAAATATGTAAACGATAATTTAATTTAAATACATCCAAGTGTCAAAATATGCGTTGGACGAAATGGGGATTTAAAAACCAATTGGACGAACTGCGTATTGGATGAACGGCTAATCAATCCTTCGTCCACAATCCCATTTCGTCGACATTCGCATGTCGAATTGGGAATATGGACAAGATGGAAATGGGGAACGAGATAGGAGTGTGGCCAAATTGGGAATGTGGACCAAGTGAACCTTTAAGTTTGAATCGTTTACGATTGGATCTGTGGACATATTGACTGCTTGGACATATTGACTCCTTGGACGTTTTGACCCTTGTACATGTTGACTCCTTGTACATATTGACTCTTTGGACATTTTGACCATTGGACCTATTGACTCCTTGGACTTTTTAATCCTTGGACATAGTGCCCTGGAAGGAACCCGTTTTATAAAGCTGCAAGTTACAATTTTAAAGCGGCAGCGCTGATTAAAAATCCCACACGACATTGGTCAAAGCTTTATAAAATGGGCACCAGATTCATATTATAAAGCAAAAAAAAATTTTCATGTGAAATCCGTCAACGCTAATTAGCCAATATTATTTGTTCCGTTCGATATCCGGGATCCATAACTTGAGAGGGCGCCACTGCGCACGTTCGAACGTAGCCGTTTGCGTCAAACTGTCACTCCACGTCATCGCTGTGACGTCACATCCGCCTTCGCCAACCTGTCAACTCTAGAACCAGCGCCCGTGCGCCCGCCGCCATATTGGCTTTCTCATTGTTGCGTCGTCTGCCGTACAGATCGGACGTACCGTAGCTATTTTTGCAACAAGGAATCTTAAATCTCGATTCTTAACATCAGATAGTTTTATTTTGTCTAGAGGGAGTCCTAAATAGTATAAAAGTTATGGAAAGCGAATCGCGAGTGATATCTTTTCTATCGGACTACCCTCTTTTGTAAATTTTTTACTTCGTTGTTCGCGAGTGCTTTGGAATCGCATTTTGAGCAACGAGAGTCGCTCCACGTCGAAGGAGAATGAACGCGCTTCGCGATCATGCGGAGGATGGATGGCATCGGAGCCCGAAAGCGGCCGCGAGTCTCGCCTTCGTGGGCGCGTGCGCTCGTCGAGCACATTGTCGGGCCCGGAATGGAGGTTTGAATATCTTTCGAATCGATCGGTGAGTCAGTTACATAACAATATCCTAGGTGCCCCGCGCGCCACGTGCTGGCCCCCGCGCGCGCTATGGGGCTCCCGCGCGCCACGTGCAGGCCCCCGCGCGCCACGTGCAGGCCCCCGCGCGCGCTATGGGGCTCCCGCGCGCCACGTGCTGCCCCCCGCGCGCCACGTGGCGGCGCCCCCGCCGCGACGGCGCTTGCTTCTGTGGTGGAGCCAGTCGTTATGCTGTAATAGTGCTATCCGGCACGATGCCGCCACCGGCAACTACCTTCTTACCCTGGTGCCGTCCGCCTCAATGGCGCCACCCCTTATCTGGTGCCGTCCGCCTCAATGGCGCCACCTCCTACCATGGGCCGTCCGCCACGATGGCGACGCCGATCGCGATGGCGCTGCCCGCCGCTGGCTCTGTCGCCACGGTGGTGCCGTCCGCCACGGCGGTGCCGTCCGCCACGGAGGCGTTGCCCGCCATGCTGGTGCTGCCTGCCACGGCGGTGCTGTCTGCCACGGTGGTGCAGCCCGCCACGGCGGTGCTGTCCACTACGCCGGACGCTCGCCACAACGATGCAGTACGCCACGCTGGCGCTATCTACCACGGCGGTGCTGTCTGCCACGCTGGCGCAGCCCGCCACGGCGATGCTGTCCACTACGCCGGACGCTCGCCACAACGATGCAGTACGCCACGCTAGCGCTATCTACCACGGCGATGCTGTCTGCCACGCTGGCGCAGCCCGCCACGGCGATGCTGTCCACTACGCCGGACGCTCGCCACAACGATGCAGTACGCCACGCTAGCGCTATCTACCACGGCGATGCTGTCTGCCACGCTGGCGCAGCCCGCCACGGCGATGCTGTCCACTACGCCGGACGCTCGCCACAACGATGCAGTACGCCACGCTGGCGCTATCTACCACGGCGGCGCTGTCCGCCACGCTGGTGCTGCCCCCACGGCGATGCTGTACACCACGCTGGCGCTACCCGCCACCTCGGTGCTGTAGGCCACGCTAGCGCTGCCGGCCACAAAGATGCCGTACGCCACGCTGAAGCTGTCCGCCACGGTGGCGTTGCCCGTTATATGGGCGCTGTCCGCCTCGCTGGTGCTCTCTACCACGGTGGTGCTGTACGCCACGCTGAAGCTGTCCCCCACGCTTGCGCTGTCCGCCACTGCTGGCGCTGCCCGCCACTGCTGGCGCTGCCCGCCACTGCTGGCGCTGCCTGCCACTGCTGGCGCTGTCCGGCATGCTGGCGCTGCCGGCCGCTGCTGGCGCTGCCCGCCACTGCTGGCGCTGTCCGGCATGCTGGCGCTGCCCGCCACTGCCGGCGCTGCCCGCCACTGCCGGCGCTGCCCGCCACTGCCGGCGCTGCCCGGCATGCTGGCGCCGTCCGGCATGCTGGCGCTGCCGCTGCCCGCCACTGCTGGCGCTGCCCGCCACTGCTGGCGCTGCCCGCCACTGCTGGCGCTGCCCGCCACTGCTGGCGCTGCCCGCCACTGCTGGCGCTGCCTGATATGCTGGCGCTGTCCGCCATGGCGGTGCTATCTGCCACGGTAACACTGTCGGCCACGCTGGCGCTGTTCGCCAATGCCGCGCTGTCTGCCACGCTACTCTGGCGCTGCCCGCCACGATGGTAACGCCCGCCGTCCGGAGTCCGCTACATCGATACAGGAGAACTACTTACGTCTCTGGGCTTCACAGAGGTAATCAACGAGGAGCTGCGTGACTTCCCCGGCGTTCTTGCGCGAGCGAGCGACCCAGTAGCTGCAGAGTGTCGGGGTACAACCTAACACTCAGAATGAAGCCCTAAAATCTCAATTATATCCAATTGGTCCAGTACGCCGCAGGCTCTAATCTACTTGGTAATCAATCAAATTACAAGGTCCCGCAGTTTGTCTCGGAAAAACGTACCGTGCGGTCGGAGGACTCGATATGAGATTCGTTAAAAAGTAAGATCCTCTGAATATATATTTCTCAACCCCGTCAAACAATCCTGGAACAGGTGGAGAATGGACGGCATCGGCAAGGTAGGCAAACAGATTTCACATCGTCTCTTAGCTCGCTCTCGCTGTCCCGCTCAGGTTCTGCTCTATAAAGACAAACCTTTCGCAGAGGCCTAATAAACAAAAATTGGGACAAAACCACTTGCCGCTCCGAAGCGAGCCCGAGATTCCGCGCTCAAGGAGAAGGGATCAAAAATAAATACCTCAATTCGGATAAGCCACTATAGATAATGACTACCGAAACAGTTTAGCATAGACTTGAAGGCACCGAAAATCGTCTTAGATTCCAGATCAGTAACGATTTTATTTTGTTCAAAAACCCTATTGATCGTGTTATGCTATCTATGGACTTCTCTAATGCACAAGTTTGTACACTGCCATATCCCTATACAGCCGTGACACATAAAATCTCTTCAAATAAGCTTTTAGAGCATGTACTTATAAATTATTCGTGACTATTTCAAAGAAATTACAGCCATTTGCTTTTCTTGTTGTCCCAGAGCCTTCTGGTGACTGTCTATATGAATGACGTCCTTGATATGATACAAACTTATCGAACTGATTACTAATAAAACATCATGGTCCATGTCTTTGAGTAGACATTGCCTAAATTAAGGGCCATAAAGTTCAAGTGCTTGGTAGGATTCCTACTCCGCCGTATAAACGCCTCCTGTTTTTATAATAGTATGCCATAAAAACTTTGTATACTAGCTAGCAAGCCCTTAACTAGTAGCCACGGGAAGAACGACTCCTTTGTTTTTTGGCCCCAAGCAAACCGACCTGTCATACCCGTCGGAAAAGGTAAACACCATACGGCGCGATATATACCTGTCTCGTGTTAGACGGTCTCATACTGGAAGGGATCGTCTCAATTTTGCAATCTTTACGACCCACGGAGGAAGGTTGCATTGCCACACTCTCTGACTATACCTGCAAGACTACGAGGAGCGCAATGCACCCCCCTCGTCTCCCTTCTACTGTACAAGATACCGTAGTTGACCAGCATAACAGACCCGCATTTAACCGTAAGTGAGAAAGACTAACTATATTGTTGTGTTACAAACTGACAACCGGTGGGTGGTGGCATGGATGCCTTTCCCTGCTGCAGACTGCTGGCAGGAAAGAACCATCTACGGGAAACACTGGTCCCATACTACTTGCCAGGTCAGTAGCGCCCAGAAACCACCGGCAAGAAATGTTCGTCCGCTGGGGTGTCTCGCCCTTCGACCCACACACACACACTTTGTGGCGATACTTCTCGATCGACTCGCAAGTCTCGAGCGCCTACTGTCACGACGTCACCAACAGATATCGGTGTTACGGAATGACCTACACCCACCTTCCAGACTCCTGCTCCGCGCTCCACATCACGCTCCACGCTATGCCTCTTCAGCATGATGACGCGCAAGTGGGGCAGTCTCTTCTGTTGGGCAGACCTGAAGAGGCAAGCCGTAGCGGATCCGATGAAGGTTCACAATGTGCAGGCGTTCCTGAGTGACACGGCCACTATCCGCCCGCCGGGTGGGACGTGACGACATCAGGCTGGTCGGAACAGAGAAGACTCCTCCGAGCGTCACACGCCAGCTCACTTATTACCGCACGCATACACGCCTGTATGCCTAAATGGCCGTCATGGTGTGCCAGGTACAAGATCAACAGCCAGATGCGCACTTTTTCTGTCGAATGTGTTCGCGTACTGCATTCAGTACAAATTATTATTTCTGTTCATAAATCTGCAATGACCGCTATCAGCTACTTTTTGGGTCACTATGATACCTTCGGATACATTCAAGAATACCTTCAATGTGTTTGTGCATACCACTGCCTCTCAAACTACTGAATAGGTTTGGAATGCGAGGAATTTAGATAATTCCTAAACACAACAATCATACTTCAATAACTTATGTTGCGTATCAAGAAGATCGGCTGCACTTTTACTGAATTATTTTTCAGGCCTAGTCAAATTGACAGATCTTGCTCTATATCCGAAATAAGATAATTTTATCAACAGACTTATTGAAAGCTCTGGACAAAAATTATTAACCCAGTGTTCTGGATATATACTTATAACGATTTCGAAAGGTGTAAAACTTCAATAATCTGCTCTAATTTAGTCGAATCAACTAGTGTACCGTCCAAGCCAAGCTTATCGGAGACGGGATTTAAAGTACATATACATATACTTTCTCTTCTCTTGGTTTTATGCTGCGTCTTCAGACAGAATCGGGTCTTCAAGTAACGTCTGACTAACTTTTCGACCCGCGGTATCGTCGTTAAAACTGGATGGAAAACTATCCAATTAACGATATTTATTACAAAACCTATTTGGCACCTAAAATCTACTCTTAGACGTTTATCTCGAATCTATTTAATGTCTAATGTTTAGTGCCCGTTAGAAATCTAACGCTAATCCAATAGTTCTCTTTTGTAGGAAAATTGTTTTTCTACCTACGCGTTGGCGCCCGCTGACCCGCCACCAGGAGATAATAAACAGATCTCAAGTTATGGATCCCGGATATCGAACGGAACAAATAATATGAAATTTTACCTTCCAATAAAATTGTTATTATTTTTCCTGAGATATCCGGGATCCAATTAATGGCTTCCTGGGGGCTACCAACGGCATTTCCTCCGCAACAATGAGAAAGCCAATATGGCGGCGGGCGCACGGGCGCTGGTTCTAGAGTTGACAGGTTGGCGAAGGCGGATGTGACGTCACAGCGATGACGTGGAGTGACAGTTTGACGCAAACGGCTACGTTCGAACGTGCGCAGTGGCGCCCTCTCAAGTTATGGATCCCGGATATCTCAGGAAAAATAATAACAATTTTATTGGAAGGTAAAATTTCATATTAAATCATATGCCAGTACTTCAACGTGATGTAAAAAGCTTTATTATATGGGTCTTTGCTAATCGATATATGGTATGGACGAATATTTTATCAACGTATACGGTGATAATTTTTTTTATAATTATTTTTGTAAATAGTTTTATGGTACTTTTGTATATAAGAATATTGTAAATAAGGGTTTTAAAGAAGGTTCCTTTATTTTAAGTTTAAATCGTCGCGTACACAACCCCTTGGGCCTAGAGGGCCTAATGATATTTTTTGATTTGATTTAATGAAACGAAATTTGCGGTGATACACATAGCATGACGAAATTAGCCATAAACTTATTCGGCACTCTAAAAACAGCCCTGATAAAGAATGGAGTCGAGATGATATACTGGGGTATTTTGGGGGAATGACAAAAAGTGAAGAACTCACTACACTGTACTATAAATCCGTTGAGAAAGCCCGCAGCAAATGTTATGTTAATAATTATTTAATGACCATAGCTAGATTTGTTTAAACTTTCACGATTTTACACTATAATTTATTTTGATTCAATTCAATTCAATAGGAAATACATTACTGCAATGTTCTGCCGCCAGAGTGCATCTCTAGCACAAACCGTAAACCAGTAGAGGAAGATACACACACAACACACAGACACAGTGACAAGGATGCATGCATATTAGACAATACCACCGGCAATAAGTGGGAACGAGATACAATGCCAACTCTGCTAGTGTCGCCCCCTACGCGAAGTTTTGCGTAATGTTCCCTATTCAATAATTTATTAAGAAAATATAAAATTGACATGTCAATTGCTTATACTATACGGGTGACATTTTATTCACCGTTCCAAATTTGTGTATGCGATGTGCTCATTGGCATGAACTTTTTGTATGGGAGCAACCCTGAAATCGCATTAAAAAAATCTAGCTGTTTCATACTAAAGTTCAAAATGTATGAATCAGCTGGTTTTTTTTTGTTGTTCCCATACAAAAAGTTGTTCATGTGAACAACACACATCACATACATCGGAACAAACAAGCAGCTCACAAACATCGGAACACACCTCTATTTTCAGGGCATAAGGGCATGCATGTGCCGATATTTTTGAACACCTATAGTGTACCGATTTATGTGATGGCGACTGTACATCGCGTAGGTACACAAATTTTGAACGGTGAATAAAATGTCACCCTGTATAGGTACTGAACTTATGATAGACATGTATTTAGATTTGAGACTATTGGGTGGATATGGGCTGAATATGGTAGATGCATTACCGGAATGAAGGCTTGGGGGTTGTGTACTTGATCGATAACCTGCAGTGTGCCTTTAGTTTTGAATTTATTTGGCTCAATTTCTCTCACGAATGCCATTACGTATACATTATATAAGTGAGATTATACAGAGATACATTATTTTATTTCGATTCTTAAGTTATATTATATATATAGTTTATTTTATTTGAAACAGATCTGTGATTGAATGATTTTAAAAAGTAATCTCTATAGAGGTTTTTTTTTATATTTTGATTTTAACAAAGCATTTTGTATATTTCGGCCTCACGCCAGTCACCCTGACATACGCTTAAACTAATTTGATACTGAAAACGATAGGTTTTACTCATAACAGGTATCTGTAGTAATGTTCAACACTCGCTGCGCGGAGCAATACTACGTGAGAACAGGACGCCGGCTGTTGCGCTCTTCCTCTCTCGCTCGCTTACGGATAGGTTGGATAGAGAGCTCAACAAGTGGCGTCCCGTTCGCACATATTATTTCTTCACGAGCAGCGAGTCTTTAAAACTTATATATTAATATACATATATGAACTTATACATTCATCATCGTCATTTTATAAAATTTGATAACGAAATAACAGAGTAAACATTCGTTCTAGATATAAACAATTGTAAATAAAATCGGCATCAAATATATTGTAGCGAAGAATTTGTTCATTGTCAACAATATCATAACATTAATATTATTTTTGTTATGATACATAAATGTACATATATTAGCTACAGAATACGAACGCGTAAGTCATGATTATTAATATCACAGTACTGTCTGCACTGCTCAAAAGCGTCTAGTACGTTTTAGATTTTAGAGTATTGCTGCAATTGAGGTTTGTTTTTATTCTGGAGGTTCAAACTTTAATAGGGGTGTAGACACCAAATAAAATTACCAATAATGATGAATTTTCTCGAAAAAGGATTAAAAGTATTGTCAAACGGAGAAAAAGGTAAAGCAGGGGATTAAATAATCACAAAGTTATAAGCGTCCAAAGTTTTAAGATTCCGTTTATATGAAACGATTGTCATTCATTATGACGCTCATGGATCGTGACGTCACGATCCCCTAGCGTTTTCTCTCTCTAACAAGCAATATTAAAACGGTTGTAGCTTCGTATTATTTTGAGATATCTGAATGGGATTTTCGTCACTAGGCATATTTTTTTGCCTTCTTTCTTTTAGAGTAATAAAAAATTTGGAGTCTACACCCCTATTACTTCGGTATTGCCATTATCGCCATGGTTGTATGGGCTGGTATTACAGCGTATAGGTGCGTCCACACTAGACGCATGCTTAGCCGAGCGGCTCCCCGAGCCACCCACATGCTCGCCCGCATGCTCGGTCGAATTTGCGCCGAGCGACGTCCACACTGAGCGCGCACGCTAGAGCGAGCCGCGCTCGGCTGAGCATGCTTCCAGTGTGGACAGACCTAATGAAAAAAAAGCTAAAAATTTACTTGATCCATAGACACTTTTGGACAGTGTATATCTACCCTTAGCACGGTACATACGGCGCGCGGGCTGGGTTTTCGCCACTCGACGTCATAATTGCGCCTATTTTGCGTACTTACGGCGCATATTACAAGATTAACTTTAAATAACACATATCACTAACTTTACTTCAATACATTTGATGCCGCCATAAAGCCAAAGGGTGACCGTAAAATCTCCCGTCGATCTGTGATTACTTTAAGCCATATTGTTATTGTTTGATTAAAGCGTTGTTCCTTGATTGGTTGTTTTATTGTCCCCTTTATTCCAGCTTCCTGTTGCTGCTGCCGCGCGCCATCCTCTCGGACCCGGTGGGCGCCGACTATGACCACTACATACATGATGCCCACAGGCATTATCAGGTAAATAATAATATGGTGTCCCCTTATTTCACCGACAAACGCTTCACCGAATGCATTGATTCGCCGAATTTTCATTTCATCGAATTTTTGTTACTCGGAAACCGTTAACTTTTTAGGTACATACCTAAAAGTTTATTCTGTAGGACCCATTAGGTTAGTTATATTACAATCCTGAAAAGTTTACTTATTCTGAAAAAAATGGGTTTCGATGAAATGAAAATTCTCCGAAACATACATTCGATGGAACGTTTTACCCTGAGAACTTTACGGTTTCGCTCTATGAAAACACAACAATATATCGATATCAGCCATATTTTTACACCATAAAATAGGTTAGGTAATTTGACTAAATATTCATTAATAATCCACCTAAATTTAATACCGCAACCGTTAAAAATAATGAAAAGTAATCTTTATAAATTCCGTAAAAATCAGGCGAAAATGGTATAAACTTTCTTTACTTTATAATTGACTACGTCTATATACGTTCTTTGGGATACGCGCATAATCCACTTATTTTTGTTAATGAATAAACCTTTCTATGGGCCAGATGAAATTCAATATTATCTTAAGGTCGTAAATATTTAATTAAAATGCTGTTGTTTCCTGATGCATATATTTTTAGATTCAGGTAGTAAGTCTCCAAATTTGTGTACTCAAACATGTTTTCATTGTAAAAATACTGATAGCATTTTTGCTTGCGGGTTAATTTTTTTTCCTAACTTTCGGTCCATAGAATTATTGACTTCAATAGTAAAAGTTTTTTAAATAACATATAAAGGCCGTATACTAATAATTAGCCTGATATTGAATTATTTCCAAAAAAACCGTAATTTTCTCAGGGTATTTGTCGGTAAAACAAGGTACAACCAGTAAATATACTGTGCGTAGGCATTAACTAAGCGCTTCTCAAAAAAAAACTACTCAATTTAGCTGAACAGGGTCCTTTCCGTCCCTTACGGTGGCACGTGTAGCGTCTCTATCCCTTTTAGACCCTTCCAACGTAAAATGAAGTATATTGACATATGTTATTGATTTGACAATTAAATGTAATCAACCCGCACGATCGTAATATTAGCCGGGTCCAAAAGGGATATAGGAATCCTTATTAAGTTACGTGGACAACGCATCTATACTCATCCTATAGCATTCATTTACAGTGCATCACATTATGCGCACATCTTGTTACTTAATTGCGCGCATCTTGTTACTTAATTGCGCACATTGTGTTACTTAATTATTGTAAGTTACACTTTCGCGCGTGATATTAGCGGCAACGCGCAAAGCGCTGCGCTGGCAGGCTCGCCATATGAGGACGGGTGTTGGAAGATGTATTGAAACAACCAGATACTAAATACGACGGCCATTTATTCATAATACACATGTGTTATATAGACTTGAAAGTATGAGTAAGTATCTTACACTACCATCATCCTCCTAGCGTTATTCCCGGTTGTGCCCCTAAAGGATCCCGGGGTCCGCTTTGACACCTAATCCCAAGATTTGGCATAGGCACTAGTTTCTACGAAAGCGACTGCCATCTGACCTGTCAACCCAGAGGGAAAATTTGACCTTATTGGGATTAGACCGGATTCCTCACGATGTTTTCCTTCACCGAAAAGCTAACGGTAAATATTCCGTACATAAGTTCCGAACAATTCATTGGTACGAGCCGGTATTCGAACCCACGACCGCCGCTTGACAGCCGCATGCCTGAACCACTAGGGTACCGTAGCTTCAAGTATCTTTCACTACAACATTAAAAAAAACTGACAACCAATTTCAGTTCTGGCTGGACATAACCTCCACGTTTAACTGGCCGACGGAGACCTACGTGGACACCACAGCCTCGTCCACCCACAGCTACGACAGTCGCCCCGAGGCGGACTTACACCTCGACGAGATCTTCCACAAGGACCCCACCTGCCACAACTGCGAAACCAAAAATACGCAAAACACAGAGAGCTTCACGCAAAGACTTATTCTACGAAGCCAAGATCTAAATCTAAATGACGAGGAAGATTTTGACGAGGGACCGTTTTTTAAGATGCTGTTTAAACTGCTGTCGAATATGCATAATCAGCCGTACCAATTGAATTTGCACCTTACATCTATAATATCTAAGTTGGCTTTGCTGCCGCATCCCAACTTGCACGAGTTCTTGCTGAACCCGATGCTGCCGACGTCCAAGAAGACGTTGACTTTGTTCAAGACGCTGCAGGAGTTGGCGAAGCGGTTGACGATGGAGATACCGAGACTGAGGAATTATAAGACGGTGATAGAGAATACGAGGCAGCATTTGATGTGTGAAGATCCGAGTTTTGACGAAAGGTAAGAACAAAACAGTTATTAATAATAATAACTCAAATTAACATAGGACATGTTTACATTTACCGTACCGGAAGGCGCGGCATTGGTAGGCCTCCCAAAAGGTGGACTGATGACCTGGTAAAGGTCGCGGGAGTCCGCTGGATGCGGGTGGCGCAGGACCGGTCACTTTGGAACTCTTTGGGGGAAGCCTATGTCCAGCGGTGGACGTCTTTCGGCTGATGATGATGATGATGTTTACATTTTAGCATTAATCAGACTGGTACATTTTCCACGTTGAGGTATTTCAAATGTACTCTGTAGTCACTCGCTATATTTGACGCATAATTTCGAGTTGTCGATTTTCTACTGATGCTGAATCTGAAAATCTGCTGAAAATCCTGATTTTATGTTAATGAGCAGACCTACAAATCGTTTTTTGGAGATTCCGTGATATTTTTTTCATGTCTGTCTGAATATTGGTACTTATCCGTAACATGACAAAACAAATAGACCTAGACTATTTTTAAATTTCTATTTGATGTTTTAATACTGCTACAAGCATTGGCTAACCCTAATATACACGATTTCTCTTTCAGCTGCGACCACAACCAGCTGGTGGAAAGCCTCATAGTTCTGGAAGAATTCTGCAAGGAGCTAGCAGCTATAGCGTTCGTCAAGTACCAACACGCTCACTTGAACAGATAAAACCGAGTATATACCTTCATATAGTCAGTGAGCCAAGGGTTGAATCCACTGGTAGGATACCTTGGAGAGAGGGGAACTTATCCTTAGATTATACCTTTAAATTATATAGCCAGGGCCCAGGATAGTCTTATGACTGGTTTTAGAGACGCATGCACTGGCACCGGCGTTTAGAAAACTGTTTATTTAGTCAATATTTCGACTGGGGCATGCGAAAGATTCTGTCGCACGCATGACACATGTCGAATAGGGGACACTAAATAAAATAATCAATAATGTTGCATTTTCTCGAAAAACGGTTAAAAATGTAGTTAACTGGAGAAAAAAACAACGCAAGTGGTTAAATTATTACAAAGTTATAAGAGTCCAAAGTTTTAAGAGGGGTATGTTCTGTCCCTTATCCGCAAAACGCACCTTCATATGAAACGATTCTCATTTACTAGACGATCGTGACGTCACGATCCCGGAGCGTTTTCTCTCTCTAACAAGCAACATTAAAACGGTTGTAGCTTCGTAATTTTTTGAGATATTCGAATGGGATTTTCGTCATTAGGCATATTTTTTTGCCTTCTTTCTTTTGAAGTAATAATACATTTTGAGTTTACACCCCTATTAAGAACAAGGCTGGTCGTTTTACTCCATAAGGCATATCGGCTAACTTAACATAAAGGGAGACTAGTTTATTGGCCTGTCCTATATAATATTCTGGAAAGTAACTAGTGTTTGGATGATATAATGAAACCCGCGTAAGCGTATGACAGAACCTACGGTATTTTAACCGCAGATAGTTCGTTTGCTTTCGTTACGTTTCACCTACTGCATACTCGTCAGAACCTAGCGACTGCGCCAACTCGAATAGACATGCCCTTACAGTGACTGAGGATTTGTTGAGTAATTATAATTATATGGACACAAATATTATGGAACGTTCGTAGTTTCATGTTATATGCCTAAATAATAGAATAGAGGACTTTGAGTTTGACTTCGTCTTGTTGGTAATAATAAAATCGTTTCTTTTCCATTATTCGCTAATAAAAACCAGTTCGAAGGACCATATGTGCAAACAACCTGGTGAAATATGTCATCTATAATTTAATGAGTTAAAATATTTGCCTTTGTTACTGTATTATTTATTGTGTTAAATCAAGTCAGTTAGTCGTATTAACGTTAAGTTTGGCTTTTATTACGCTTATGCATAATTATATTTAATTTAAACGATGCAATATATTCATTAGTTCACTAGTTTTAGTAGTTTTCAAATTCTTTCACTACCAATGTATGTTCAGTTTGGTAACAGTTTGTCTTGCGGATACTTTTTTTAGTTTTTTTACATTATTATAAGGTTTTTCCGCCAATTTTAAGGGACTGTTTAAAGGCCGTTCATACTAATTATGCATTGAAATAATTTGGTAACACCGTCGTATGACATAATACTCGTAATGTATAGAGGTAGAGGTACTCAATTTATTTGTTACTAACGGAGCGTGTAGGACTTTATAACACGTACTGATGGAGCAGGGTTTTTATTTTTTTCATACTTGTTTAGTGAGAAAAAATTAAGATTAAAATTACCAGTATTTTTCTAAAATTAACGTAATATTAACTATTTGTAGCACCTTCGGTTTCTAGTAAAATTAATTAGTGTATACCAGTAAAGAACGTCATGAAATAAATTAGGAACACCTCCAATATCTTGAATGAAACAATATCTTGAAATGAGATGCTTCCCTCGAACCGAGAAAAAAATCTTGGCACCTGATAATTTTGCTTTGTTCGAGATAATCTACCATATTTCTAATTAATTTCTTGGCATAATTTATCTAGAATATTTACCTCGAATCAAGTAGACATGTATAGACTTCTGTTTTCTTTCCAAACTTATTGGTTCCCCAAATGTGTTATTTGCCAAAGTCCTTAGGGGGGTGGTATTGCATTTGTCCAAGATCTTTGTCCAATGTGCATTGCGTCTCACATTTTTTAAGCAAAATTTGAGATGCAAATACACGTTTGACAAATATCTTGGCCAAGTGGAATGCCTTGGATCACACGTACCGAGCAAACGGGCGAGACAGTGGTCTCGGCCGAGTACTCGGTGCGTATAAACAATCACTCGCCATGTTATACGCACCGAGTACTCGGCCGAGAACACTGTCTCGCCCGTTTGCTCGATACGTGTGATGAAGGCATATCTAACACCATAATAACTAACGGACCTATATGTATCAAACGCAAATCATGTACTTTTCTGGTCATAATGTAATTATGTACTACTTATTAAAATATAATGAAACGGGTCACTCGCGTCTTAGTCATAAATGCAATAAACGCGCATCGCGAGCGCTCATGTCTGAGAACCTCGTATCGGCTCGAAACATGTCGAGCGATATTCGAACTTAAATACATGAGTGACTCGTTTCATTATTTTAATTTGTCTGAAACTCACGGGAGTTTCCTAATTAAGTACTTTAATATTATTTATCTACACCCATATAAATATATCATAAATCCTCTAGAATGTGTTCGGAACCATATACAGGGCGTCCCACGCCAATGCCACATGGAGGGAAAGTACCTTTAATATTGTAGATGGAACATTCTACTGAAAGAAGACATTATTTCAATTTAAAAAACAATTTAAACTGCATTCATAAATTTTGAAATAATTACATGGTTGAATCGGGAATCGAACCCGCTACACGAGAAAAAAAGTTAGCCTGTAGCTTTATCATACTGATCGAAAAGCTTCATCATAAGAATTATTTTTTGCTAAATAACATAGTGTCAGAAACAAAAGGAAGACCATGAATTTTAACATTTGATGTGAAATTTTGTTCAGAAAAATGAAAAGTTCGATTCCCGATTCAACCATGTATATTTTTTTAAATCTATGAATGCAGTTTAAATTATCTTTTAAATTAAAATAATGTCTTCTTTTAGTAAAATCTTCCATCTACAATATTTAAGGTACTTTTCCTCCATGTGGCATAGGCGTGGGACGCTCTGTATAATGACCACCATTATTGCAACCAGTAACGTAACATCAGTGTTTTATCTGTACCAGTGTTATTATAATATATGAAAAATCATAATAACATCAATAATCGATGTTATTATGGAAATCAGGTCCGGTGTTGGGGTGGTGCTGGTCCGGTGTGACCAGTCGGTCATGATTTGAAATCTAGTCGGCCATGGCGGTGCAATGGCGATTATTCTAATGGTTCCCGAACGCATCAATGAGGATTTATGACATGTGGGTAGATAAAGTAGTGTATGTAACTGTACATAATTAGGCATTAAAACACTCGTGTGATCCGAATCTATTATGAAACTCGCTGACGCTCGCTCGTTTCATAAACCCACACTCGTATTTAATGCCCTTCATTATTTACAGTCACATAAACTACTAATTACGTCATACCTGGTCATAAAGTAGGAATTACCGCACGCTATGCGTGCGGAAAACCCCACTTCCTGGCCAGATAGAGACGTAAAATGTTGTACTTACCACGGGCGCTAATAAAGAAAGCCTCAGAGCGCATATTTCTCGCCCTTGCCTTCGGCTCGGGCGTCAAATACCTGCGATCTGAGACATTCTTTGTTTAACCGCCCTAGGTAAGTAATGTACTATTATAACATTCCGCATTTACTCGAACCATCGGTATATGGTTTAGGCACACTGCGGCCAACATTTACGCGGTAATTATCGATGCACAACATTGTTACCTGTTTCGCCTGTTGAATGAACGCATTGAAAAACATTTCTGGAGTTTTATTATTTTTCTTTACTATTCGAACCAATCCTATTTTGAACACCTGGCTTAGGATTATATTGAATCCAATCCAATTACAAAACGACACCTACTATTCTTTTCAAATCCATCCAATAGGGAACATTACGCAAAGCTCTTCGTAGGTGGCGACACTAGCAGCGTTGACATTATATCTCGTTCCCACTTGCGGTATTGTCTATGCAAGCATCCTTGTCACTCATTTGACAAACAATTGTGCATGTGTGTGTGAATCCCTATATTCCTATACTGGTTTACTATTAGTGGTAGTGCTGCGTCTGGCGGCAGAACATTGCAGTAATGTTCCCTATTTTCAAAAAAGACGCGATAGGATTCTTTTCTATCCAATCCAATATTGAAAAAGATACGTGTCTGGGGGCACGGGAGTGCCCCAGCCAAGTAGAGCAATAAAATTATTTGTCTAATCATGTAGAACATCAATCCAATCCAATTTTGAAAATGAGATGTGAGAATAGAATGAGGTGATAACTTTTGTATTGTAATGCGCTACTCACAATGTTATTAAAGTGCTTACATTTTGTTATTAAAATATGGAATAAACGTCAGCCTAAACAACTGTAGGGACCACATCAAATAAAACAATGATAAAATGCAATGGTGATTATATTTTTTCTCCAAAATTAAATAATGCTTATAAACATGAAATAACCATGGAACAAAAACTTTAAAACTATGTACAGGTGATATTTCTATACAAGCTTGTATGGGAAGTTAACAATTTACTTAGTTTGCGACAAGGACCAGCCTCTGTCGCCACGGATTTTACGTCGTCTATCAATATTTTCTAAACCTTACTTGTGTATCCAGTCAGCTGGTAAAAGTACGTCACTCACCCACGGTTTTATAAAGATCAGTTAGACCTAGTCGTTAAGTAATGTCAAAAAATTATCGAGTCACTAAAATTTTATCTGACATTTGGTCTAACGAACGCATCTTTAAAACCGGCGCCACGGCGCTTAAAAGTATCTTAACACATGCTATTACTGTGACAATATAATCTTAATCAGTGTCAAGATATTTTTGAGTGGGTTAGCAGTGTAGATACATTTGCAGCTGACTACAATCGCCATCAAACAGGCAGGGCTGTCTCTAATCACAGTAGTTTAAATATTTTTCATAGTATTCATATTTTGTTCAGTGCCAGACTACTTGCATCTTATTACGTTCACATTAAGGTTCAAGTTCTCAGGACCTAAACAAAATAGACAATTAAGACTAAGACCCATGCTTGTTCATTAACCCTTTGAATGCCATGATTCACGTACTAAAGTGTCACTGACACGCCAACCTTCTTTCCATAAGACAGTGACTATGAACCTTATATGAAAGACTAAAGGTTACTTTGACAGCGGACGTCATAACCGCTGTAGGGGTTCATGACGTGGTTGGCACGACGACACACGACCACTTTATAGGTTCATGGCGTTGAAAGGGTTAAGGGGTTGTGCCTGATATTTCTGGGGACTTCCTCCGTCACTTTCTAATTGGAACGGTTAGAAAGAAACGGATAGTCTATCTCGCCGCGACCCGTCCTTTGATGTCAGTGCATATATCTTAGATGGCGACTGCACACACGATATTATGAGTAAAATACATTTTCTTCCCAGAACATAGCTAAAGGTAATGTGTATTGCCATTTAGTTTACCATTGAGGAGCAGATTTGTAGTATAATCTAGTTAGTATTGTTTTCGCTTGATCCGAAAGTGCCAGATTTGAACAATAATTTTGTTTCAGAAGTATCCACTACATACAAGTTAGTTTAGTGAGTGGTCAAGCGAGAGTATGAGTATTACATAGTTCAGCCTAAGTCATGATCGCATTTAATGTCGTTCATAAAACATTAATCTCTCTCGAACTTACATACTTGCTAGTAAGTAACGAATGCTTTAGAGCCTGTCCAGATGGCGAGTTTCCTTACTCGCGTGTATCGAGCGTGACTCGACGGGGATATGCCAGAAGTTCCATATTTTCCAGTTCCATATGGATCAACCAGTACATTCATACAAGGGCATTTTCAATCATTCGTGTACCCAATTAGCGTGAGCTGTGAAATAGAAATTAAGTCAGTGTCAGTTTTGTGACGAAAGTTATGCATACAAATGATATGAAAATGAACTTGTTTCACATTTAAATAACGTGTATATGCATATCACTTATAAATTGACAAGAAAAAGTTAATTTTTATACAAATTAAATATTTAATTGTCGTCACAAAACTGACACAGTTAATTTTTGTATAACAACTCACGCTAATTGGGTACACGAATTATTGAAAATGCCCACAAAGGTTGTACTTAGCAATGAATATCCCGGTAGATCCATATGGAACTAGAAAATATGGAACTTCTGGGATATCCCCGACTCGACACGGTCATTTTACGCGCGAGTTGAGATACTCGGGCGTCATTGCTGCGGTTCAAAATGGAGCGTGATAACTTCGATACGGAATTTAATAACTAGCTAAGTCCCAATGCGGCATCTGGACCGGCTCTTATGTCCGACTTATATCGCTACGCTGGAATATAATATAATAAGAGGAACGTTTATATTCAAATGTGACAGGTTCTGACAATACGTTTGTTAAAATAGTCAACCGGCAAACTAAACAACACCATACGTTACCGCAAACACGCATCTCAACACCGGCTACACATAACATATTTATTATATCTATAATCGGTTTCCATCCAACTAATCGATTATTTTATAAATTGTTTATATGAACAGAACGCGCGCACAACACCAAGAGCCTACGAACACAGAGTCTTCAAGTGTTTTTGTGTTATAGACTCTACGGTTTTATAAATAAGATTAAATTTGGAATAGCTGCCAGAATATAAACCTGTAGTTTTGAACCACTAATAAATCTCAGTTTATGACATATTTGACACTTAAACAGTCTTGGAACACACTGGCACGGCTTGCGGTGGCGGTCAATAGTAAATTTGACAATACCTGTCAAGTTTACTACTGACCGCCACCGCAAGCCGCGCCAGTGTAATTCAAGCCTTAAGGCTCCAGGTATTGTGTGCTCGCCATACTAACATTTACTAGCTAGGCTTAAAAGTTGATCTCAACGTCTTTCCCTTGTACAAAACGTCTACTGGATCCGAGGAAGCTTAACCATTACAACGCCATCATCATCATATCAGCCGAAAGACTTCCACTGCTGGACATAGGCCTCCCCCAAAGAGTGCCAAAGTGACCGGTCCTGCGCCACCCGCATCCTGTGGACTCCCGCGACCTTTACCAGGTCATCAGTCTACCTTATGGGGCGCCTAACCACGCCACGCTTTCCGGTACGTGGTCGCCACTCGAGAACCTTTCCGCCCCAACGGCCATCGGTTCTACGTGCAATGTTACAACGCCAACGGCAATTAAACTGGTTTTAGTTCATCATGGCC
Organism: Epinotia brunnichana; assembly: GCA_963854355.1. Taxonomy (NCBI): domain Eukaryota; kingdom Metazoa; phylum Arthropoda; class Insecta; order Lepidoptera; family Tortricidae; genus Epinotia; species Epinotia brunnichana. Next base: position 6,338,313 of record OY977936.1, on the reverse strand, counting down.
ACAACTAGATATAGGCCCGAAATGGCGACCCTGGCCTGCGGTAGTAAAATATCAATGAAAGTATATTTTGACTCCCTTTGATCGAATCCTGTGTTGCCATACTATGTATAGATAGCATTCTAAAAGTCAAAAATCCTATTTTGTTTCCATAGTACTGTTAAACGTTCAACTGTCCAAGCTTATAAAAGTTGTACTATAATTTGTAACAAATTAGGATTGAATGCGAGAGGCACTTAATCTCTTTACCAAGTAAATAGAAGAGTGTAATCGGAATGATTTTTCTACAATTGTCTAGAGAACTAATAGCAAAAATATGTGAGCACTGACATTCAATATAACTCTATGGTAAAAACCCAATGAATTAGTTTCGTTGCACGACCCGTTTTCCATACTTCGTTAAAAACAGTTTAATTATTATATTCTCGTCAAATTAAATACAACGATTAACAGTTTTCGGGTTTGTATAAGTAATAATGCTACACAAACAGCAATGCTAAGTAATTCCAGTGCTCACACAGTTCTGCCAAATTACAACGTTGTAACAAAAAAATAGAGTCATATATTGAATAACACATTTTGTACTATGAGCTACTTCCGAGGATAAATAAATAGGCAAGCCATAGACATACGTTAACATATCCTTATGCTAAACCTAAATCTCGACACGCTATGGTATAATACGAGCAAATTTTTCAAATAACTATAATTTATAACCCTCTAAGCTTTTACTGCCGACTGTACTTTTCTGCATACCATCATCAACTATCCATTGAGACGATTCTAACGAGCCCAAACTCGATGGGGTTGTGTCGTTTTATTGTGGAGTTCCTATGGCCACCTTCCTGCTCCAGCATCAGATCAGCTCCAAGTCATCCTAATATTGCATTGTCATGCGATATACATATGCTTGAAAATTTTGACGGACAACTTACATATTTACATACATACGAACAGTGCAAGTTAATATAAAGCTTGTAAAAAAGAGCATTACACAATTAACGTCAGGTCGATCACGTAACGTATTGCACCGTACTACACTACCGGTCAAAAGTTTAAGTTCAATCTTTGTTTTAGGTACAAATTAGTACTTTTGGACAATAATTTTTTTGCAATTCGGAAGCCGAAATTTGTTTCCAACTGATCCGTTATTGTTTACAGAGATGTGTTTGATTAGTCAGACACAATTTACGTAGATTTCTAAACAACGCATTCCCTAAAATCGTATAGGAATGACGGCAAAGGCTGGGCCATATATGGCCTTGCCACTTAAAACGTACAATGATCAGATACAATGTTGGTTTTTAGGGAATCAGTTGTTTAGAAATCTACGTAAATTGTGTCTGACTAATCAAACACATCTCTGTAAACAATAACAAATCAGTTGAAAACAATTTTCGACATCTGAACTGCAAAACATTATCGCACAAAAGTACAAATTTGTACCAAAAACAAAGGGTGAACTTAAACTTTTGACCGGCACTGTACGTTAGGTAGATTAAATGTCAATTTCTATACGGAAAAATTAGTTGCATTGTCCTAACGCACGTTCTTAACGTTACGTGATTACCCCTCTGGTGGCACCTAAAAAGAGCGCCGGATGCCATAAAAATATATAGGGAAATGCTTGGAACACAATTTTTGACTTCGTAACTTTGTTTGGACTAGTTAGGAAGTAAACATATCAAAAACCCTTGCCAATAGCCTTTGAGCCGGGAGGGAGGGGAGCGGTTTAAAGGTCCCATTTTTCGATATTTTCGCTTATATCTCGGAAACTATGCGTCCTAGCGACATCTCGCCAATAAACACTATGTTTGGCGAACTTATAAGTAATAAAAATTTTAACTTATTATTTTTGGAAAAATAAATAATAAAAAAAAACAAGTAGTTACAAAATGAAAGCTGATTAAATTTGCTACAAATTTTATTCGATCAAGTTTTTCGATATCTTGTATAGTTTTCGAGATATAAGCGAAAAACCGAAAAATGGGACCTTCAAACCCCCCCCCCAAAGTCCAAACAGAGTTACGAAGTCAAAAATTGTGATCCAAGCATTTTCCTCTATACCTTTTAAAAACCCCTACGGAAAAAGAGGGGTGTTTATAAGTTTGACGTGTCTGTGTGTCTGTCTGTGTGTGTGTGTGTCTATCTGTGGCATCGTAGCTCCTAAACAAATGGGCCTATTTGAATGCGGTTCAGCCGTTTTTGAGATATTGAACTTTGAAATGAAAATGTCGGGGATTTGTCAACTTTTCTGTTATTTTGAGCATTCCTTGCCTGACCTCAACCCTGATCTTGTAAATATGCAAACCATGTTTCCGCCAGTTACCCCGATTGAGTTGAAATTTGGCTTACTTATGCAGGTATGTTCGGTGAGAACTCTATATAACCATCGAGCTGATCTGATGATGTCTACACAGAAGGTATAAAAAAAAGAAAAAGTCCTAAACTACACAAAATAAACGCGTCGTATTGAACCTTACAATGAATAGTTGATGACTCCAAAAAAAGAACCGTCAACAAAAAAAAAACAAAAAAGAACATGTTTTTTTTATTCATCTTATACACGCGATTCAACAAGTTAGATGACATCCTCAAATCCGTTGACAAAGAGGTATAGTAAAATGTAATTCTGCATAGGTATTTATAATATTGAATCCTTCCAAAATCCAAAAAAGAACCGTCAACAAAAAAAAATACAAAAATGAACATGTTTTTTTTATTCATCTTATACACGCGTTGTTTAAGAGGTATAGTAAAATGTAATTCTGCATAGGTATTCATAATATTTGTTGACGCACGTTGTAACGAAGTGTAAATGTACCACTAGCTCGTATTGCACCATACTATGTTAATTAAATATACATTTTACAAATTCATTTAAAATTTTGCAGCATGGCATGAGATTTGATTACATAATTTCGGCTAGTGTTCTAATAGTCAATTTACATGTTCCTTATAGTATGCGGGTAATCTAAGTTGATATCTGACGCCGAATTAATACTTATCTGTCGTGTCACACGTCAAAAGATATCTATTTAGTACGGTATTTTATGTATGTTAACTATTTAGTACGCTAAAACTAGACGGTTTCTTTTGTGTCGAGAGTTAGAGCTAGTGTTGTGGATACCGCTCATTTCGAGGCTTATAGATTCGAGCCTTAAAGACTCTCCAGGCTTAAAGGCTCGATGCTGTTTAAGAACCGTGTTGGTTTATTTTACGCATATGAATGCAAAATATTGACTTTTCGTCACTTGAGTCTAATAAGCCTCGGGAGTCTTTAGGGTTCGAGTCTTTAAGCCTCAAAATAAGCGTTATCCACAACACTAATTAGAGCGCATCAAGCATGAGGTCAGATAAGTACGAATCGGGCTTTAATAAGATGTCACTTGCGTGCAAGATTAAAATTTCACAAATCCACTGCCTTCTATTTTACTCTATTTATCTTTCTTTATATTGATTTGATTTGGAGATAAAAATGTTCATCGTTTAAGACACTTAACAAAGTTTTTCAGGAAAGTTAATTACAATTTACTTGAAATATGTTTGGATGAAAAGCGATCCGGAACATTGAGTTTGAGAAAGTTATCTCGCGTCCGTTTTGGGTTAATAATAATTATGTTTTATAATACGAAAGTTGAATATAAAAAATATGTCAGAAAAACATTCGACTAGTTTTGGCCTGAGCGTGACCCCTACCTTAGTACAGTCGCGTCAATGATTTTATTCTGTGCTTTAACCTGGGAATAACGCATATCATTATGTTACAGTAAGGAATATACACTTTTTATGACGTCGACTATACACCCGATTAACATAAACGTTTTAACTTAGTACTGCTGATTAAAATTAATGACCTTCAAATCTCGCGCATTTTGTACTTTTTGTGATGAAATTTAGATACACGATAATTATACAGAAAATTTACAATTGCCAGCTACTTGGTCCATGTTTCAAAATGATTGTGTCATTCAGTCAATTCCGTCCTCTAAATGTTTATCAAAATAAAGTTTAATTTATGAAAAAAATAGGTAAAAAAATATAACATAATGTTTTAACTAATACACAAGTAAAAAAACATAACCCTCTCTCCTTCGGCAGTCGGGTAATAAATTAAAATGGACGTAACTGCTTGAACAAAACAACAACGTGAAATATTTTTAACCACTCCTTTTAAAGGCAAGGAATACAGATAGACACAAGCACTGGTTTAATCAAAAAACGAGGTTGTTATAAAAAAAGTAGATATTCGTTTCATAATGACTTTGTAGAAAGTTGTACACTCCAATATCTAGACTGCGTCGAGTAAAATAATTGTAATAAGTAGTGTTCGAACCTATCAATCTCAGAATATCGTTTCTCTGAATGTACTTACATAACTTTTGCCAACAATAGGGAACTTACATCTTTTTATTTTATCACGAAAATCAAAGTATGATCCAGAGGAACATCAACTGTATCATTAACACTTTATTATGATTTCTTTTTCTGATGTTATATGCATTTGAAATCTGCACGCGTCGGCACCCGCCGAAAACGCTCTATATTAAACGAGCTATGACGTCACAACTTATATTCTCCACAAAATTATCTCCGCATGCGTTCAAGTCTAGACTTGTCATACAAAATATAATTTTTAATTATTTAATTAAAAATTAAAATGACGAAAAAAAATCTATTAATAATAGATTTTTTTACGTCATTTTAACGTGAGATAAAACTAATACAATCTTTTATTTTATTTCTTTTGTATGATATTGAGGCATATCCGCATCGATTGAGTGCAATTTATTCGAAACTGAAGTCACATGCAAGTTCCCGATTCATTTGTTCAAAAACCATTATTTATTATACATTTACTATATTGGATTTCAAAATATATTGCAATAAGATTGTCTCATAACACAAAAGGGAAACAATAGTTCAGTCTTACGATAGTAACCGTAACATGCCAATACAGGTTGTATATTTGAAGAAGATATAAAATTAAAGCATTTAATTAAACTACATAAATCCAGCAGTACTTAATAATTAATATGCGCTAATTTACATTAATCCATACATAAATATACATACAATTGGTTTTACTATTAGCTTCATCGCGTACTATCACCGCACCGTTTTAGTTAAGTCTGAAACAGAAAAAAAGTTTTTTTAATAAGAGACAAGAGGGGACAGTATCTCTAACGCGTAGTTCCTAATAGTTGCCACCAGAGGCGCTATTCGCGTTGCCATACAAATTGACACTAAACGACAACGCGTTCGAAAACGTAATGTATTGATAAAACTTGAGCCTGTGAGACGAGTCAACTGGAGCTTCGATACGTGTTAATCGCCCGAATTACCTAATAAACTCGAGATATCAAATTGAAAAAATCTGGAACACGGCAGTGCCCCCGCCAAGTCGAGCAAAACAAAGAGGCACGGCCGTACAGTTCCCGGCAAACAACTTGAACATGCGGGACGAAGTGGGGGGGGGGGGGGGGGGGGGGGGGGGGGGGGGCAGCTCGCACGTACAATTCGCCTTTGCGCAGGCAAGGTCATTTGCGCACGAAGTTTGCCGTCTACTGTACCATCCTTTTCTCGAAGCCATTCAGGCCATTTTCAACATCCTGTAATTTTGTGCTGGCTTAAGCTAGAACCCTGAATTTTCAGGAACATGTATGGCATAATATGGCTAACATATAATATCAATAACATTCAATTTGAACTTTTAGTTTAAGAACTATTGTCCGTCAAAGTTCGTTAGTTTTGTCACTGACATACCTACTCACTTATATACTGATAATGATCACGCTAATTCTAAGGTACTTCTAGCAGACCCACAAGCTCCAAATTTCAAACGTAAAATTTAGTTTTTAGTCTAATAATTCATAAAAAACCAAAAAATATTGCAATTTCAGTCACGTTTCAGATATACAAACTGCATAAGTAAGTTTGTAATCCTATACAAATACATGCGATTACAAAGTTACTTTTGCAGTTCCTTCCTGCAAAACTACAAACGTTATTTGCGGTTGGTAAAATAACATTCCCATACAAAGTACAAAAATAAATGAGATCCCATAAAAACATTCCCATAAAAAAATGGGCCAAGTCTCGAAACTCTTTCACAGCTTCTTTTGCAGAATTTTATTTAGCAAGCAAATAAAGATTAATAAGAATGCCTGAATTGGCTCTACGACATATCTCACCACTTTTTACTGTGAAAGAGTTTCGAGACTTTTCCTATTTTTGACATGTAATGTTTTTTATGGGATTATTTTTACTCGTAACATCGTTAATAATGGATACTTAAAAAGGGGGCCGTCGGAGAGTTGAAGGTGGCCTTTTGCAAGAGGCAAACTGACGTTAAACACGTTTTTATTTTATTCTGAGTAATGTTGGTACTGACCGCTACCACCAGGAGAAGAAGGGCGACTTGTGCTGGAAGCGCTGCTGGAACGAGTCGAAGAAACGCGACGACGTCGAACCGCTCTTGGACCTGCACATACAAAATATCTCCTGTATAAAAAATGCTGTGAATATTGGCACTTTATAGCTGCCAAGTAAGCCAAGCGTAAAAAGGGGCGTATTATCTCGTAGTTAATTTCGGCTAGGGCGATAGAGTTGATAATAACATGAGCAAACATAGAGGTTGTACAGATGTAGTGCATAATGGTTTCCCATCGTTTTTTCACGGAAACATACGAACGTGTCTTGCTATTTCAGTCGGTCACGGTACAAAAAGTACTGAGGTTGACTGATGTAGCAAGACAAATACTAACATTTCCGAGAAAATACGATGGGAAATGATTATTCACTACATCTGTATCTTTTTCAATAGATAGACCTTAGGTTTGCAGTTTCAAATACAAATAATGACGTTTACCTCTCGACGATGACGCGTCAGGTTGAGCACCCGATTTTTGACTTTCGAGCGCTCGAAAATTAAATAAAAGTAAATACGATTTCAGTGTCAAAATTGCAGGCACTAACTTTCTACCGATAGACTTGAATACGAGTGGTCAATACCACTCGCTTTTCAATTTTATATCGCTATTTCAAAAGAGCATTTCGTAATTTTGGACAGTTTTCGAGTGAAAGTCCCCTGGCCGCGCATCACCGACATCTGCCGCTCGAACAGCCCCTTGTACCCTCTGTCTCGCTGTGACAACACTTACCTCTCGACGATGACCGCTGGCATCTGCACGAGCTGCACGGGGCTCTTGTTGTTCTTGAGCGCCTGCGTCAGGTTGAGCACCTGGCCGCGCATTACCGACATCTGCCGCTCGAACAGCCCCTTGTACCCTCTGTCTCGCTGTGACAACACTTACCTCTCGACGATGACCGCTGGCATATGCACGAGCTGCACGGGGCTCTTGTTGTCCTTGAGCGCCTGCGTCAGGTTGAGCACCTGGCCGCGCATTACCGACATCTGCCGCTCGAACAGCCCCTTGTACCCTCTGTCTCGCTGTGACAACACTTACGTCTCGACGATGACCGCTGGCATCTGCACGAGCTGCACGGGGCTCTTGTTGTCCTTGAGCGCCTGCGTCAGGTTGAGCACCTGGCCGCGCATCACCGACATCTGCCGCTCGAACAGCCCCTTGTACCCTCTGTCTCGCTGTGACAACACTTACCTCTCGACGATGACCGCTGGCATCTGCACGAGCTGCACGGGGCTCTTGTTGTCCTTGAGCGCCTGCGTCAGGTTGAGCACCTGGCCGCGCATCACCGACATCTGCCGCTCGAACAGCCCCTTGTACCCTCTGTCTCGCTGTGACAACACTTACCTCTCGACGATGACCGCTGGCATCTGCACGAGCTGCACGGGGCTCTTGTTGTCCTTGAGCGCCTGCGTCAGGTTGAGCACCTGGCCGCGCATCACCGACATCTGCCGCTCGAACAGCCCCTTGTACCCTCTGTCTCGCTGTGACAACACTTACCTCTCGACGATGACCGCTGGCATCTGCACGAGCTGCACGGGGCTCTTGTTGTTCTTGAGCGCCTGCGTCAGGTTGAGCACCTGGCCGCGCATTACCGACATCTGCCGCTCGAACAGCCCCTTGTACCCTTTGTCTCGCTGTGACAACACTTACCTCTCGACGATGACCGCTGGCATCTGCACGAGCTGCACGGGGCTCTTGTTGTCCTTGAGCGCCTGCGTCAGGTTGAGCACCTGGCCGCGCATTACCGACATCTGCCGCTCGAACAGCCCCTTGTACCCTTTGTCTCGCTGTGACAACACTTACCTCTCGACGATGACCGCTGGCATCTGCACGAGCTGCACGGGGCTCTTGTTGTTCTTGAGCGCCTGCGTCAGGTTGAGCACCTGGCCGCGCATTACCGACATCTGCCGCTCGAACAGCCCCTTGTACCCTCTGTCTCGCTGTGACAACACTTACCTCTCGACGATGACCGCTGGCATCTGCACGAGCTGCACGGGGCTCTTGTTGTTCTTGAGCGCCTGCGTCAGGTTGAGCACCTGGCCGCGCATTACCGACATCTGCCGCTCGAACAGCCCCTTGTACCCTCTGTCTAGCTGTGACAACACTTACCTCTCGACGATGACCGCTGGCATCTGCACGAGCTGCACGGGGCTCTTGTTGTTCTTGAGCGCCTGCGTCAGGTTGAGCACCTGGCCGCGCATTACCGACATCTGCCGCTCGAACAGCCCCTTGTACCCTCTGTCTCGCTGTGACAACACTTACCTCTCGACGATGACCGCTGGCATCTGCACGAGCTGCACGGGGCTCTTGTTGTTCTTGAGCGCCTGCGTCAGGTTGAGCACCTGGCCGCGCATTACCGACATCTGCCGCTCGAACAGCCCCTTGTACCCTCTGTCTCGCTGTGACAACACTTACCTCTCGACGATGACCGCTGGCATCTGCACGAGCTGCACGGGGCTCTTGTTGTCCTTGAGCGCCTGCGTCAGGTTGAGCACCTGGCCGCGCATTACTGACATCTGCCGCTCGAACAGCCCCTTGTACCCTCTGTCTCGCTGTGACAACACTTACCTCTCGACGATGACCGCTGGCATCTGCACGAGCTGCACGGGGCTCTTGTTGTTCTTGAGCGCCTGCGTCAGGTTGAGCACCTGGCCGCGCATTACCGACATCTGCCGCTCGAACAGCCCCTTGTACCCTCTGTCTCGCTGTGACAACACTTACCTCTCGACGATGACCGCTGGCATCTGCACGAGCTGCACGGGGCTCTTGTTGTTCTTGAGCGCCTGCGTCAGGTTGAGCACCTGGCCGCGCATTACCGACATCTGCCGCTCGAACAGCCCCTTGTACCCTTTGTCTCGCTGTGACAACACTTACCTCTCGACGATGACCGCTGGCATCTGCACGGGGCTCTTGTTGTCCTTGAGCGCCTGCGTCAGGTTGAGCACCTGGCCGCGCATTACCGACATCTGCCGCTCGAACAGCCCCTTGTACCCTCTGTCTCGCTGTGACAACACTTACCTCTCGACGATGACCGCTGGCATCTGCACGAGCTGCACGGGGCTCTTGTTGTTCTTGAGCGCCTGCGTCAGGTTGAGCACCTGGCCGCGCATTACCGACATCTGCCGCTCGAACAGCCCCTTGTACCCTCTGTCTCGCTGTGACAACACTTACCTCTCGACGATGACCGCTGGCATCTGCACGAGCTGCACGGGGCTCTTGTTGTTCTTGAGCGCCTGCGTCAGGTTGAGCACCTGGCCGCGCATTACCGACATCTGCCGCTCGAACAGCCCCTTGTACCCTCTGTCTCGCTGTGACAACACTTACCTCTCGACGATGACCGCTGGCATCTGCACGAGCTGCACGGGGCTCTTGTTGTCCTTGAGCGCCTGCGTCAGGTTGAGCACCTGGCCGCGCATTACCGACATCTGCCGCTCGAACAGCCCCTTGTCGAACCCTTTGTCTTGCTGCGAACAACACTACTGGTTAACTCCTTCAATCACAGCCGCTTAAATCATTAGGCACCTACAGCAAAAAAATAAAGTAAAAATGGTGGTACAGTCGACGGTGAACGAATACGTTCATAAATATCTATACACGCCTTTATGACATTGACAATAAAGTCCTGTACCGCAGTCTAACTACATACAATCTGCAAGCTCGGGGCTACGCGGGCCAACGATGGGGGGTACGCGGGGAAGCGGGAGACGAGGAAATTTAGCGCAAACTCATTACATCGATTTTGAACGAAATCTGGCCGTAATTAAAGAATTTCAAGATGGCGGCAACTTTTTACAATCCGAACTCGGATTCATATTAAGAGGCCCCTCGGACGGACCCTCAGATATCGATTTTGAACAATATTGGACCGTATTTAAAGAATTTCAAGATGGCGGCCCAATTTTTAAAACACAAGCTCGGATTCGTGTTAAGAGGCCTCTAGGACCCTCAGATATCAATTTTTAACGAAATCGAGCCGTATTTAAAGAATTTCAAGGTGGCGGCAACTGTTTTACAATCCAAGCTCGGATTCTCATTAAGAGGCCCTCGGGCCCTCAGATATAGAATTTGAACGAAATCGGGCCGTATTTAAAGAATTTCAAGATGGCGGCCCTTTTTAAAAAAATCCAAGATCGGATTCGTATTAACAAGCCACTCGGACCATCAGACATCGAATTATAACGAAAAAGATATTAATTATATAGCCACCATTTCTAAAGTTATTTCCATTTAAAGATCTGAGTGAGCGAAAGAGTAATTATTAAATAACTACCTACTCTCCCTTCTCGTCTCTACCTACTAATGAAATGCTTGAAAATGAAACAAGTAATTATAAGAAAATTAATATCTCACTGTTTGATGACAAATAAATTTTCTTATAATTACTTGTTTTATTATATTTTGACAACCCTAACTCTTGAGCGGTTACGCTAAGCGGCTGCGTAAATTCTAAAGACGAATGAAGGGCGCCTACTGGTTATTATTATCACTTATCAGGGAGCGAAACTTTGGTGCCGATGACAGACGTATGACGTCAAGCTACTTACAGAGTGTTTCTATTAGGGCTTGCGATCTTGTCCGGGTGTCGTGTAATCGTGTCGGGTGCCCGTGTTCGTGTTACACGAACGCGGTTTTAAGCGACCGGTCCGAACGGATCCGTGTAATGATAATTATTACTAGATGATAATTATTAATTTTAAATTCAAATATCTAAGGTAGAAGTACTAGTGCTCGACGCGGTACTAGTACTCGTCATCCATACTTTAAATTGCGATAAATAATATAAGATTACCGTTACTTTCATCGCAACTAGATTTAGTTAATAGATGAGAATTGTTTGTAGCTTTCGCATTTCACTCGCCAAATTTAAAACTGAGAACATATTTTCAATTTATGAATAATATTTGTGATGACGTATTTTATTGTACAGGCGAGGCGCGCACCTTCAAACGTTATCGTTTTTTGTCTTCGAGCAACACGGAAGGGAGTACGCATTCGCACCATTTTCCCTCAGGTCAAAGTACAAGCCCAAGGCCCACTTGAAAATGTCGTCCACTGAGCCAAATTGATTGGCTCAGTGGACGTGGCGCAAGCAATATCTCCTGCCAGCATCTCCTGATGATGCCTCGTAGAGAGGCGAAACACGTGTCGAGGTTTTTTCATTATTGGTGGTGGTTTGCTGTAATTATTTGCATGTTTTTACGCAAATAGTTGCATTTGATCTCCGCTGATCGACCAGCACGTTTTTAGCGGAATAGCAAAGGAATATTGTTCTTTTAATATATTAGTAAAATCAAAACGTGGGCGACTTACCTTGAATAATAAATTTAATTCATCACATAATTCCTGAACGAAGTTCATGTCTGATAACAACGGAAGGACTAGTTCTCTGAAACAATAAAACAATAATTAAGTTCTGTCTGAAAAGAATACTAATATAGGTTAAATACAAGCAGTCTAAAGTGTAGCGAAGGCCCGCGCTTTTCGGGCCGTTATCGTGCTTTTGTGGTTACAAATCACAGTACAGGAGGAGGTTCTTTGTTGGGGAGAGGTAGCGAAATTTGTATTTTAAGCATTATATTGACTTCCTTGACTTATATTCACGTTTTATCAGGTTAGACAAAGGTTTACGCATTCCTAACAATATTGAAAATGATAAAAATATCTGCGATATGAGGCGGAGGATTGAGTAAGAATTGACACTCCCAAATGTTGGTTGGGGTCCAAGTGAGGGTGCGGGCGCATGCGTGGTCGCCCGGCGGCGTCCGGCGTGGCGCCGCGCCCCGGCCGCAGCCACACACGGCAGTCTCGTGTCTTGTTGCTCACGGGGCCTCGCCCGGCGGCGTCCGGCGTGGCGCCGCGCCCCGGCCGCAGCCACACACGGCAGTCTCGTGTCTTGTTGCTCACGGGGCCTCGCCCGGCGGCGTCCGGCGTGGCGCCGCGCCCCGGCCGCAGCCACACACGGCAGTCTCGTGTCTTGTTGCTCACGGGGCCTCGCCCGGCGGCGTCCGGCGTGGCGCCGCGCCCCGGCCGCAGCCACACACGGCAGTCTCGTGTCTTGTTGCTCACGGGGCCTCGCCCGGCGGCGTCCGGCGTGGCGCCGCGCCCCGGCCGCAGCCACACACGGCAGTCTCGTGTCTTGTTGCTCACGGGGCCTCGCCCGGCGGCGTCCGGCGTGGCGCCGCGCCCCGGCCGCAGCCACACACGGCAGTCTCGTGTCTTGTTGCTCACGGGGCCTCGCCCGGCGGCGTCCGGCGTGGCGCCGCGCCCCGGCCGCAGCCACACACGGCAGTCTCGTGTCTTGTTGCTCACGGGGCCTCGCCCGGCGGCGTCCGGCGTGGCGCCGCGCCCCGGCCGCAGCCACACACGGCAGTCTCGTGTCTTGTTGCTCACGGGGCCTCGCCCGGCGGCGTCCGGCGTGGCGCCGCGCCCCGGCCGCAGCCACACACGGCAGTCTCGTGTCTTGTTGCTCACGGGGCCTCGCCCGGCGGCGTCCGGCGTGGCGCCGCGCCCCGGCCGCAGCCACACACGGCAGTCTCGTGTCTTGTTGCTCACGGGGCCTCGCCCGGCGGCGTCCGGCGTGGCGCCGCGCCCCGGCCGCAGCCACACACGGCAGTCTCGTGTCTTGTTGCTCACGGGGCCTCGCCCGGCGGCGTCCGGCGTGGCGCCGCGCCCCGGCCGCAGCCACACACGGCAGTCTCGTGTCTTGTTGCTCACGGGGCCTCGCCCGGCGGCGTCCGGCGTGGCGCCGCGCCCCGGCCGCAGCCACACACGGCAGTCTCGTGTCTTGTTGCTCACGGGGCCTCGCCCGGCGGCGTCCGGCGTGGCGCCGCGCCCCGGCCGCAGCCACACACGGCAGTCTCGTGTCTTGTTGCTCACGGGGCCTCGCCCGGCGGCGTCCGGCGTGGCGCCGCGCCCCGGCCGCAGCCACACACGGCAGTCTCGTGTGTTGTTGCTCACGGGGCCTCGCCCGGCGGCGTCCGGCGTGGCGCCGCGCCCCGGCCGCAGCCACACACGGCAGTCTCGTGTCTTGTTGCTCACGGGGCCTCGCCCGGCGGCGTCCGGCGTGGCGCCGCGCCCCGGCCGCAGCCACACACGGCAGTCTCGTGTCTTGTTGCTCACGGGGCCTCGCCCGGCGGCGTCCGGCGTGGCGCCGCGCCCCGGCCGCAGCCACACACGGCAGTCTCGTGTCTTGTTGCTCACGTGAGCTTGACGACACGTTTACAAGTGTTCGCGTGGGGCAGAGGCGGCACTTAATCCGCCTCTGCGCGGGGCCAAACGCTTGAAGCCTTAAGCGTCACTAAGATTATCTGACCAGACTGTTGAACATGAATATACTAACTTGGTCTCCTGCGTGAAGGGCAGCTTGGCCTGCGGCAGCCACGCCCAGTGGTAGGGGTAGGCGCGCCACGAGTCGGGGTGCTTGAAGGGGAATATACTAACTTGGTCTCCTGCGTGAAGGGCAGCTTGGCCTGCGGCAGCCACGCCCAGTGGTAGGGGTAGGCGCGCCACGAGTCGGGGTGCTTGAAGGGGAATATACTAACTTGGTCTCCTGCGTGAAGGGCAGCTTGGCCTGCGGCAGCCACGCCCAGTGGTAGGGGTAGGCGCGCCACGAGTCGGGGTGCTTGAAGGGGAATATACTAACTTGGTCTCCTGCGTGAAGGGCAGCTTGGCCTGCGGCAGCCACGCCCAGTGGTAGGGGTAGGCGCGCCACGAGTCGGGGTGCTTGAAGGGGAATATACTAACTTGGTCTCCTGCGTGAAGGGCAGCTTGGCCTGCGGCAGCCACGCCCAGTGGTAGGGGTAGGCGCGCCACGAGTCGGGGTGCTTGAAGGGGAATATACTAACTTGGTCTCCTGCGTGAAGGGCAGCTTGGCCTGCGGCAGCCACGCCCAGTGGTAGGGGTAGGCGCGCCACGAGTCGGGGTGCTTGAAGGGGAATATACTAACTTGGTCTCCTGCGTGAAGGGCAGCTTGGCCTGCGGCAGCCACGCCCAGTGGTAGGGGTAGGCGCGCCACGAGTCGGGGTGCTTGAAGGGGAATATACTAACTTGGTCTCCTGCGTGAAGGGCAGCTTGGCCTGCGGCAGCCACGCCCAGTGGTAGGGGTAGGCGCGCCACGAGTCGGGGTGCTTGAAGGGGAATATACTAACTTGGTCTCCTGCGTGAAGGGCAGCTTGGCCTGCGGCAGCCACGCCCAGTGGTAGGGGTAGGCGCGCCACGAGTCGGGGTGCTTGAAGGGGAATATACTAACTTGGTCTCCTGCGTGAAGGGCAGCTTGGCCTGCGGCAGCCACGCCCAGTGGTAGGGGTAGGCGCGCCACGAGTCGGGGTGCTTGAAGGGGAATATACTAACTTGGTCTCCTGCGTGAAGGGCAGCTTGGCCTGCGGCAGCCACGCCCAGTGGTAGGGGTAGGCGCGCCACGAGTCGGGGTGCTTGAAGGGGAATATACTAACTTGGTCTCCTGCGTGAAGGGCAGCTTGGCCTGCGGCAGCCACGCCCAGTGGTAGGGGTAGGCGCGCCACGAGTCGGGGTGCTTGAAGGGGAATATACTAACTTGGTCTCCTGCGTGAAGGGCAGCTTGGCCTGCGGCAGCCACGCCCAGTGGTAGGGGTAGGCGCGCCACGAGTCGGGGTGCTTGAAGGGGAATATACTAACTTGGTCTCCTGCGTGAAGGGCAGCTTGGCCTGCGGCAGCCACGCCCAGTGGTAGGGGTAGGCGCGCCACGAGTCGGGGTGCTTGAAGGGGAATATACTAACTTGGTCTCCTGCGTGAAGGGCAGCTTGGCCTGCGGCAGCCACGCCCAGTGGTAGGGGTAGGCGCGCCACGAGTCGGGGTGCTTGAAGGGGAATATACTAACTTGGTCTCCTGCGTGAAGGGCAGCTTGGCCTGCGGCAGCCACGCCCAGTGGTAGGGGTAGGCGCGCCACGAGTCGGGGTGCTTGAAGGGGAATATACTAACTTGGTCTCCTGCGTGAAGGGCAGCTTGGCCTGCGGCAGCCACGCCCAGTGGTAGGGGTAGGCGCGCCACGAGTCGGGGTGCTTGAAGGGGAATATACTAACTTGGTCTCCTGCGTGAAGGGCAGCTTGGCCTGCGGCAGCCACGCCCAGTGGTAGGGGTAGGCGCGCCACGAGTCGGGGTGCTTGAAGGGGAATATACTAACTTGGTCTCCTGCGTGAAGGGCAGCTTGGCCTGCGGCAGCCACGCCCAGTGGTAGGGGTAGGCGCGCCACGAGTCGGGGTGCTTGAAGGGGAATATACTAACTTGGTCTCCTGCGTGAAGGGCAGCTTGGCCTGCGGCAGCCACGCCCAGTGGTAGGGGTAGGCGCGCCACGAGTCGGGGTGCTTGAAGGGGAATATACTAACTTGGTCTCCTGCGTGAAGGGCAGCTTGGCCTGCGGCAGCCACGCCCAGTGGTAGGGGTAGGCGCGCCACGAGTCGGGGTGCTTGAAGGGGAATATACTAACTTGGTCTCCTGCGTGAAGGGCAGCTTGGCCTGCGGCAGCCACGCCCAGTGGTAGGGGTAGGCGCGCCACGAGTCGGGGTGCTTGAAGGGGAATATACTAACTTGGTCTCCTGCGTGAAGGGCAGCTTGGCCTGCGGCAGCCACGCCCAGTGGTAGGGGTAGGCGCGCCACGAGTCGGGGTGCTTGAAGGGGAATATACTAACTTGGTCTCCTGCGTGAAGGGCAGCTTGGCCTGCGGCAGCCACGCCCAGTGGTAGGGGTAGGCGCGCCACGAGTCGGGGTGCTTGAAGGGGAATATACTAACTTGGTCTCCTGCGTGAAGGGCAGCTTGGCCTGCGGCAGCCACGCCCAGTGGTAGGGGTAGGCGCGCCACGAGTCGGGGTGCTTGAAGGGGAATATACTAACTTGGTCTCCTGCGTGAAGGGCAGCTTGGCCTGCGGCAGCCACGCCCAGTGGTAGGGGTAGGCGCGCCACGAGTCGGGGTGCTTGAAGGGGAATATACTAACTTGGTCTCCTGCGTGAAGGGCAGCTTGGCCTGCGGCAGCCACGCCCAGTGGTAGGGGTAGGCGCGCCACGAGTCGGGGTGCTTGAAGGGGAATATACTAACTTGGTCTCCTGCGTGAAGGGCAGCTTGGCCTGCGGCAGCCACGCCCAGTGGTAGGGGTAGGCGCGCCACGAGTCGGGGTGCTTGAAGGGGAATATACTAACTTGGTCTCCTGCGTGAAGGGCAGCTTGGCCTGCGGCAGCCACGCCCAGTGGTAGGGGTAGGCGCGCCACGAGTCGGGGTGCTTGAAGGGGAATATACTAACTTGGTCTCCTGCGTGAAGGGCAGCTTGGCCTGCGGCAGCCACGCCCAGTGGTAGGGGTAGGCGCGCCACGAGTCGGGGTGCTTGAAGGGGAATATACTAACTTGGTCTCCTGCGTGAAGGGCAGCTTGGCCTGCGGCAGCCACGCCCAGTGGTAGGGGTAGGCGCGCCACGAGTCGGGGTGCTTGAAGGGGAATATACTAACTTGGTCTCCTGCGTGAAGGGCAGCTTGGCCTGCGGCAGCCACGCCCAGTGGTAGGGGTAGGCGCGCCACGAGTCGGGGTGCTTGAAGGGGAATATACTAACTTGGTCTCCTGCGTGAAGGGCAGCTTGGCCTGCGGCAGCCACGCCCAGTGGTAGGGGTAGGCGCGCCACGAGTCGGGGTGCTTGAAGGGGAATATACTAACTTGGTCTCCTGCGTGAAGGGCAGCTTGGCCTGCGGCAGCCACGCCCAGTGGTAGGGGTAGGCGCGCCACGAGTCGGGGTGCTTGAAGGGGAATATACTAACTTGGTCTCCTGCGTGAAGGGCAGCTTGGCCTGCGGCAGCCACGCCCAGTGGTAGGGGTAGGCGCGCCACGAGTCGGGGTGCTTGAAGGGGAATATACTAACTTGGTCTCCTGCGTGAAGGGCAGCTTGGCCTGCGGCAGCCACGCCCAGTGGTAGGGGTAGGCGCGCCACGAGTCGGGGTGCTTGAAGGGGAATATACTAACTTGGTCTCCTGCGTGAAGGGCAGCTTGGCCTGCGGCAGCCACGCCCAGTGGTAGGGGTAGGCGCGCCACGAGTCGGGGTGCTTGAAGGGGAATATACTAACTTGGTCTCCTGCGTGAAGGGCAGCTTGGCCTGCGGCAGCCACGCCCAGTGGTAGGGGTAGGCGCGCCACGAGTCGGGGTGCTTGAAGGGGAATATACTAACTTGGTCTCCTGCGTGAAGGGCAGCTTGGCCTGCGGCAGCCACGCCCAGTGGTAGGGGTAGGCGCGCCACGAGTCGGGGTGCTTGAAGGGGAATATACTAACTTGGTCTCCTGCGTGAAGGGCAGCTTGGCCTGCGGCAGCCACGCCCAGTGGTAGGGGTAGGCGCGCCACGAGTCGGGGTGCTTGAAGGGGAATATACTAACTTGGTCTCCTGCGTGAAGGGCAGCTTGGCCTGCGGCAGCCACGCCCAGTGGTAGGGGTAGGCGCGCCACGAGTCGGGGTGCTTGAAGGGGAATATACTAACTTGGTCTCCTGCGTGAAGGGCAGCTTGGCCTGCGGCAGCCACGCCCAGTGGTAGGGGTAGGCGCGCCACGAGTCGGGGTGCTTGAAGGGGAATATACTAACTTGGTCTCCTGCGTGAAGGGCAGCTTGGCCTGCGGCAGCCACGCCCAGTGGTAGGGGTAGGCGCGCCACGAGTCGGGGTGCTTGAAGGGGAATATACTAACTTGGTCTCCTGCGTGAAGGGCAGCTTGGCCTGCGGCAGCCACGCCCAGTGGTAGGGGTAGGCGCGCCACGAGTCGGGGTGCTTGAAGGGGAATATACTAACTTGGTCTCCTGCGTGAAGGGCAGCTTGGCCTGCGGCAGCCACGCCCAGTGGTAGGGGTAGGCGCGCCACGAGTCGGGGTGCTTGAAGGGGAATATACTAACTTGGTCTCCTGCGTGAAGGGCAGCTTGGCCTGCGGCAGCCACGCCCAGTGGTAGGGGTAGGCGCGCCACGAGTCGGGGTGCTTGAAGGGGAATATACTAACTTGGTCTCCTGCGTGAAGGGCAGCTTGGCCTGCGGCAGCCACGCCCAGTGGTAGGGGTAGGCGCGCCACGAGTCGGGGTGCTTGAAGGGGAATATACTAACTTGGTCTCCTGCGTGAAGGGCAGCTTGGCCTGCGGCAGCCACGCCCAGTGGTAGGGGTAGGCGCGCCACGAGTCGGGGTGCTTGAAGGGGAATATACTAACTTGGTCTCCTGCGTGAAGGGCAGCTTGGCCTGCGGCAGCCACGCCCAGTGGTAGGGGTAGGCGCGCCACGAGTCGGGGTGCTTGAAGGGGAATATACTAACTTGGTCTCCTGCGTGAAGGGCAGCTTGGCCTGCGGCAGCCACGCCCAGTGGTAGGGGTAGGCGCGCCACGAGTCGGGGTGCTTGAAGGGGAATATACTAACTTGGTCTCCTGCGTGAAGGGCAGCTTGGCCTGCGGCAGCCACGCCCAGTGGTAGGGGTAGGCGCGCCACGAGTCGGGGTGCTTGAAGGGGAATATACTAACTTGGTCTCCTGCGTGAAGGGCAGCTTGGCCTGCGGCAGCCACGCCCAGTGGTAGGGGTAGGCGCGCCACGAGTCGGGGTGCTTGAAGGGGAATATACTAACTTGGTCTCCTGCGTGAAGGGCAGCTTGGCCTGCGGCAGCCACGCCCAGTGGTAGGGGTAGGCGCGCCACGAGTCGGGGTGCTTGAAGGGGAATATACTAACTTGGTCTCCTGCGTGAAGGGCAGCTTGGCCTGCGGCAGCCACGCCCAGTGGTAGGGGTAGGCGCGCCACGAGTCGGGGTGCTTGAAGGGGAATATACTAACTTGGTCTCCTGCGTGAAGGGCAGCTTGGCCTGCGGCAGCCACGCCCAGTGGTAGGGGTAGGCGCGCCACGAGTCGGGGTGCTTGAAGGGGAATATACTAACTTGGTCTCCTGCGTGAAGGGCAGCTTGGCCTGCGGCAGCCACGCCCAGTGGTAGGGGTAGGCGCGCCACGAGTCGGGGTGCTTGAAGGGGAATATACTAACTTGGTCTCCTGCGTGAAGGGCAGCTTGGCCTGCGGCAGCCACGCCCAGTGGTAGGGGTAGGCGCGCCACGAGTCGGGGTGCTTGAAGGGGAATATACTAACTTGGTCTCCTGCGTGAAGGGCAGCTTGGCCTGCGGCAGCCACGCCCAGTGGTAGGGGTAGGCGCGCCACGAGTCGGGGTGCTTGAAGGGGAATATACTAACTTGGTCTCCTGCGTGAAGGGCAGCTTGGCCTGCGGCAGCCACGCCCAGTGGTAGGGGTAGGCGCGCCACGAGTCGGGGTGCTTGAAGGGGAATATACTAACTTGGTCTCCTGCGTGAAGGGCAGCTTGGCCTGCGGCAGCCACGCCCAGTGGTAGGGGTAGGCGCGCCACGAGTCGGGGTGCTTGAAGGGGAATATACTAACTTGGTCTCCTGCGTGAAGGGCAGCTTGGCCTGCGGCAGCCACGCCCAGTGGTAGGGGTAGGCGCGCCACGAGTCGGGGTGCTTGAAGGGGAATATACTAACTTGGTCTCCTGCGTGAAGGGCAGCTTGGCCTGCGGCAGCCACGCCCAGTGGTAGGGGTAGGCGCGCCACGAGTCGGGGTGCTTGAAGGGGAATATACTAACTTGGTCTCCTGCGTGAAGGGCAGCTTGGCCTGCGGCAGCCACGCCCAGTGGTAGGGGTAGGCGCGCCACGAGTCGGGGTGCTTGAAGGGGAATATACTAACTTGGTCTCCTGCGTGAAGGGCAGCTTGGCCTGCGGCAGCCACGCCCAGTGGTAGGGGTAGGCGCGCCACGAGTCGGGGTGCTTGAAGGGGAATATACTAACTTGGTCTCCTGCGTGAAGGGCAGCTTGGCCTGCGGCAGCCACGCCCAGTGGTAGGGGTAGGCGCGCCACGAGTCGGGGTGCTTGAAGGGGAATATACTAACTTGGTCTCCTGCGTGAAGGGCAGCTTGGCCTGCGGCAGCCACGCCCAGTGGTAGGGGTAGGCGCGCCACGAGTCGGGGTGCTTGAAGGGGAATATACTAACTTGGTCTCCTGCGTGAAGGGCAGCTTGGCCTGCGGCAGCCACGCCCAGTGGTAGGGGTAGGCGCGCCACGAGTCGGGGTGCTTGAAGGGGAATATACTAACTTGGTCTCCTGCGTGAAGGGCAGCTTGGCCTGCGGCAGCCACGCCCAGTGGTAGGGGTAGGCGCGCCACGAGTCGGGGTGCTTGAAGGGGAATATACTAACTTGGTCTCCTGCGTGAAGGGCAGCTTGGCCTGCGGCAGCCACGCCCAGTGGTAGGGGTAGGCGCGCCACGAGTCGGGGTGCTTGAAGGGGAATATACTAACTTGGTCTCCTGCGTGAAGGGCAGCTTGGCCTGCGGCAGCCACGCCCAGTGGTAGGGGTAGGCGCGCCACGAGTCGGGGTGCTTGAAGGGGAATATACTAACTTGGTCTCCTGCGTGAAGGGCAGCTTGGCCTGCGGCAGCCACGCCCAGTGGTAGGGGTAGGCGCGCCACGAGTCGGGGTGCTTGAAGGGGAATATACTAACTTGGTCTCCTGCGTGAAGGGCAGCTTGGCCTGCGGCAGCCACGCCCAGTGGTAGGGGTAGGCGCGCCACGAGTCGGGGTGCTTGAAGGGGAATATACTAACTTGGTCTCCTGCGTGAAGGGCAGCTTGGCCTGCGGCAGCCACGCCCAGTGGTAGGGGTAGGCGCGCCACGAGTCGGGGTGCTTGAAGGGGAATATACTAACTTGGTCTCCTGCGTGAAGGGCAGCTTGGCCTGCGGCAGCCACGCCCAGTGGTAGGGGTAGGCGCGCCACGAGTCGGGGTGCTTGAAGGGGAATATACTAACTTGGTCTCCTGCGTGAAGGGCAGCTTGGCCTGCGGCAGCCACGCCCAGTGGTAGGGGTAGGCGCGCCACGAGTCGGGGTGCTTGAAGGGGAATATACTAACTTGGTCTCCTGCGTGAAGGGCAGCTTGGCCTGCGGCAGCCACGCCCAGTGGTAGGGGTAGGCGCGCCACGAGTCGGGGTGCTTGAAGGGGAATATACTAACTTGGTCTCCTGCGTGAAGGGCAGCTTGGCCTGCGGCAGCCACGCCCAGTGGTAGGGGTAGGCGCGCCACGAGTCGGGGTGCTTGAAGGGGAATATACTAACTTGGTCTCCTGCGTGAAGGGCAGCTTGGCCTGCGGCAGCCACGCCCAGTGGTAGGGGTAGGCGCGCCACGAGTCGGGGTGCTTGAAGGGGAATATACTAACTTGGTCTCCTGCGTGAAGGGCAGCTTGGCCTGCGGCAGCCACGCCCAGTGGTAGGGGTAGGCGCGCCACGAGTCGGGGTGCTTGAAGGGGAATATACTAACTTGGTCTCCTGCGTGAAGGGCAGCTTGGCCTGCGGCAGCCACGCCCAGTGGTAGGGGTAGGCGCGCCACGAGTCGGGGTGCTTGAAGGGGAATATACTAACTTGGTCTCCTGCGTGAAGGGCAGCTTGGCCTGCGGCAGCCACGCCCAGTGGTAGGGGTAGGCGCGCCACGAGTCGGGGTGCTTGAAGGGGAATATACTAACTTGGTCTCCTGCGTGAAGGGCAGCTTGGCCTGCGGCAGCCACGCCCAGTGGTAGGGGTAGGCGCGCCACGAGTCGGGGTGCTTGAAGGGGAATATACTAACTTGGTCTCCTGCGTGAAGGGCAGCTTGGCCTGCGGCAGCCACGCCCAGTGGTAGGGGTAGGCGCGCCACGAGTCGGGGTGCTTGAAGGGGAATATACTAACTTGGTCTCCTGCGTGAAGGGCAGCTTGGCCTGCGGCAGCCACGCCCAGTGGTAGGGGTAGGCGCGCCACGAGTCGGGGTGCTTGAAGGGGAATATACTAACTTGGTCTCCTGCGTGAAGGGCAGCTTGGCCTGCGGCAGCCACGCCCAGTGGTAGGGGTAGGCGCGCCACGAGTCGGGGTGCTTGAAGGGGAATATACTAACTTGGTCTCCTGCGTGAAGGGCAGCTTGGCCTGCGGCAGCCACGCCCAGTGGTAGGGGTAGGCGCGCCACGAGTCGGGGTGCTTGAAGGGGAATATACTAACTTGGTCTCCTGCGTGAAGGGCAGCTTGGCCTGCGGCAGCCACGCCCAGTGGTAGGGGTAGGCGCGCCACGAGTCGGGGTGCTTGAAGGGGAATATACTAACTTGGTCTCCTGCGTGAAGGGCAGCTTGGCCTGCGGCAGCCACGCCCAGTGGTAGGGGTAGGCGCGCCACGAGTCGGGGTGCTTGAAGGGGAATATACTAACTTGGTCTCCTGCGTGAAGGGCAGCTTGGCCTGCGGCAGCCACGCCCAGTGGTAGGGGTAGGCGCGCCACGAGTCGGGGTGCTTGAAGGGGAATATACTAACTTGGTCTCCTGCGTGAAGGGCAGCTTGGCCTGCGGCAGCCACGCCCAGTGGTAGGGGTAGGCGCGCCACGAGTCGGGGTGCTTGAAGGGGAATATACTAACTTGGTCTCCTGCGTGAAGGGCAGCTTGGCCTGCGGCAGCCACGCCCAGTGGTAGGGGTAGGCGCGCCACGAGTCGGGGTGCTTGAAGGGGAATATACTAACTTGGTCTCCTGCGTGAAGGGCAGCTTGGCCTGCGGCAGCCACGCCCAGTGGTAGGGGTAGGCGCGCCACGAGTCGGGGTGCTTGAAGGGGAATATACTAACTTGGTCTCCTGCGTGAAGGGCAGCTTGGCCTGCGGCAGCCACGCCCAGTGGTAGGGGTAGGCGCGCCACGAGTCGGGGTGCTTGAAGGGGAATATACTAACTTGGTCTCCTGCGTGAAGGGCAGCTTGGCCTGCGGCAGCCACGCCCAGTGGTAGGGGTAGGCGCGCCACGAGTCGGGGTGCTTGAAGGGGAATATACTAACTTGGTCTCCTGCGTGAAGGGCAGCTTGGCCTGCGGCAGCCACGCCCAGTGGTAGGGGTAGGCGCGCCACGAGTCGGGGTGCTTGAAGGGGAATATACTAACTTGGTCTCCTGCGTGAAGGGCAGCTTGGCCTGCGGCAGCCACGCCCAGTGGTAGGGGTAGGCGCGCCACGAGTCGGGGTGCTTGAAGGGGAATATACTAACTTGGTCTCCTGCGTGAAGGGCAGCTTGGCCTGCGGCAGCCACGCCCAGTGGTAGGGGTAGGCGCGCCACGAGTCGGGGTGCTTGAAGGGGAATATACTAACTTGGTCTCCTGCGTGAAGGGCAGCTTGGCCTGCGGCAGCCACGCCCAGTGGTAGGGGTAGGCGCGCCACGAGTCGGGGTGCTTGAAGGGGAATATACTAACTTGGTCTCCTGCGTGAAGGGCAGCTTGGCCTGCGGCAGCCACGCCCAGTGGTAGGGGTAGGCGCGCCACGAGTCGGGGTGCTTGAAGGGGAATATACTAACTTGGTCTCCTGCGTGAAGGGCAGCTTGGCCTGCGGCAGCCACGCCCAGTGGTAGGGGTAGGCGCGCCACGAGTCGGGGTGCTTGAAGGGGAATATACTAACTTGGTCTCCTGCGTGAAGGGCAGCTTGGCCTGCGGCAGCCACGCCCAGTGGTAGGGGTAGGCGCGCCACGAGTCGGGGTGCTTGAAGGGGAATATACTAACTTGGTCTCCTGCGTGAAGGGCAGCTTGGCCTGCGGCAGCCACGCCCAGTGGTAGGGGTAGGCGCGCCACGAGTCGGGGTGCTTGAAGGGGAATATACTAACTTGGTCTCCTGCGTGAAGGGCAGCTTGGCCTGCGGCAGCCACGCCCAGTGGTAGGGGTAGGCGCGCCACGAGTCGGGGTGCTTGAAGGGGAATATACTAACTTGGTCTCCTGCGTGAAGGGCAGCTTGGCCTGCGGCAGCCACGCCCAGTGGTAGGGGTAGGCGCGCCACGAGTCGGGGTGCTTGAAGGGGAATATACTAACTTGGTCTCCTGCGTGAAGGGCAGCTTGGCCTGCGGCAGCCACGCCCAGTGGTAGGGGTAGGCGCGCCACGAGTCGGGGTGCTTGAAGGGGAATATACTAACTTGGTCTCCTGCGTGAAGGGCAGCTTGGCCTGCGGCAGCCACGCCCAGTGGTAGGGGTAGGCGCGCCACGAGTCGGGGTGCTTGAAGGGGAATATACTAACTTGGTCTCCTGCGTGAAGGGCAGCTTGGCCTGCGGCAGCCACGCCCAGTGGTAGGGGTAGGCGCGCCACGAGTCGGGGTGCTTGAAGGGGAATATACTAACTTGGTCTCCTGCGTGAAGGGCAGCTTGGCCTGCGGCAGCCACGCCCAGTGGTAGGGGTAGGCGCGCCACGAGTCGGGGTGCTTGAAGGGGAATATACTAACTTGGTCTCCTGCGTGAAGGGCAGCTTGGCCTGCGGCAGCCACGCCCAGTGGTAGGGGTAGGCGCGCCACGAGTCGGGGTGCTTGAAGGGGAATATACTAACTTGGTCTCCTGCGTGAAGGGCAGCTTGGCCTGCGGCAGCCACGCCCAGTGGTAGGGGTAGGCGCGCCACGAGTCGGGGTGCTTGAAGGGGAATATACTAACTTGGTCTCCTGCGTGAAGGGCAGCTTGGCCTGCGGCAGCCACGCCCAGTGGTAGGGGTAGGCGCGCCACGAGTCGGGGTGCTTGAAGGGGAATATACTAACTTGGTCTCCTGCGTGAAGGGCAGCTTGGCCTGCGGCAGCCACGCCCAGTGGTAGGGGTAGGCGCGCCACGAGTCGGGGTGCTTGAAGGGGAATATACTAACTTGGTCTCCTGCGTGAAGGGCAGCTTGGCCTGCGGCAGCCACGCCCAGTGGTAGGGGTAGGCGCGCCACGAGTCGGGGTGCTTGAAGGGGAATATACTAACTTGGTCTCCTGCGTGAAGGGCAGCTTGGCCTGCGGCAGCCACGCCCAGTGGTAGGGGTAGGCGCGCCACGAGTCGGGGTGCTTGAAGGGGAATATACTAACTTGGTCTCCTGCGTGAAGGGCAGCTTGGCCTGCGGCAGCCACGCCCAGTGGTAGGGGTAGGCGCGCCACGAGTCGGGGTGCTTGAAGGGGAATATACTAACTTGGTCTCCTGCGTGAAGGGCAGCTTGGCCTGCGGCAGCCACGCCCAGTGGTAGGGGTAGGCGCGCCACGAGTCGGGGTGCTTGAAGGGGAATATACTAACTTGGTCTCCTGCGTGAAGGGCAGCTTGGCCTGCGGCAGCCACGCCCAGTGGTAGGGGTAGGCGCGCCACGAGTCGGGGTGCTTGAAGGGGAATATACTAACTTGGTCTCCTGCGTGAAGGGCAGCTTGGCCTGCGGCAGCCACGCCCAGTGGTAGGGGTAGGCGCGCCACGAGTCGGGGTGCTTGAAGGGGAACGCGAGCCCGTTGTCTATCGCCGCTATCGTCACTTCCGGGGACTGCCACTCCTGTCACGCCAACAAACAATTTTGATATTAACACAATGAACACTCAAAATGCAATCGGTATAGATCGGACACTCACAGGCTTCGCGTGGTTTGAACACTTGAAGAATCAAGTTTCCTACTCACTTAGGAAGGCCTAATCCTAAAATAAAACGGCTTTCAGGATGCAACTGGGATTTTTTGTACCTCAACGGTGGCAAACAATCATATTACCTCTCTGATGGTAAGCGAATACTAGCCTAAGCATTTGCAACTCGCTTGCTCGCATCCCACGTGCTCCCTCGTTCCTAGCGCGATCGGTTGTATCGACACCTCGAAGGCGGGTGAGAGAGCTGGACTCCATTCTCTTTGGTCCTCCAGCCACCCCCTGAATCCGCTAGTGGTAAGAGCCTCGGTTTGCTGAAGCGGCAGCGGAACGATCCTGTTTAGAATATAGTTGAAGAGTGATCCCCGATGTAAGACTCACGCTGGGGTCGGTCATGTCGAGCGTCCCCCCGCGCGGCGCGGCGAGCGGCGCGTCGTACTTGATGAGCCAGTTGTCGTTGCCGCGGTCCGTGTTCCGGATTATGTAGTCCAGCACCACCAGCCGCTCGAACTGCAGCTGGAATCTGGAAGTATATATAAACGTGTTGGTTATTCAAATATACTGAACGTGGTCACTCACGTCGTTCATCAAATGACGGTCGGTTAGCCTAGTGGGTAGTGGGATCGAATCCCGGTAAGGGAAAATCGGTCTAAAAATTGATGTACTAACTTTCTCATGATATGCGGCGGCGGGGGCTCCTGGTCGAAGCGCCGCAGCCAGTAGTCGGCGTCCTTGTAGCCCTCCACGAACAGCTGGAACGAGCCCGCCTGTAACACACAAGTGTTGTTCAATATTTGTTCAACACTAGCTTCCGCCTGCGACTTCTGCGTGGACCCGGGATAAAAACTTTTCAATATTTTAATCCAGGCTATTAACTATCTTCGTGCAAAATTTTATCCAAATCGGTTGAGCCGTTTAAGCGTGCTTAAGTAACAAACATCCAAACTTTCGCATTTTTTAAATTATTAAGAATAGTTTATTATAGTTTTTAGTTTGCTATGGAGATACTTAGTTTGAATCCCGGAAATCATCCCCTAGGCCCCCTTCAAATGGGGGTGAAACTTTGTACGGAGCTACGATATAAACGATTTCCACGTGGACGGAGTTGCGGGCAGAAGCTGGTTGAACGATATATCCGAAACCCTCAAGCCCCTGGGGCCCGCTTACCTTCGGCGGGAGCCCCATCCTGTTGAAGCGCAGGTTCGGGAACTGCTCAGTAATGGCCCGCTTCAGCCGCGACCGCTCCCGGTCTATCCGCAGGTAGTTAAACGTCTCCGACACCAATTTCACCAGCTGCGAAACAACACAACATATATTAAACCCAAAATAGTGTAGCTTTCCGGGGAATGTACTATGTGCCTAATTAACACATTAACGGTAACTTAACGTTACGCCCTGCAACATCTGACGCACGTATTGAGTAATATCGCAAGTAAGCAATAAGTATCTATAAGTAGGTACTATAAGCTAATGTATACCATGTTCTTTATACTTGATCCACCGACAATAAAACATCTTTGGTGAAACTATGTCTGGTTTTACTTAGAACCTAAAATAGGGGTGTAGACTCAAAATGTATTATTACTTCAAAAGAAAGAAGGCAAAACAATATGCCTAATGACGAAAATCCCATTCGAATATCTCAAAAAAATACGAAGCTACAACCGTTTTAATGTTGCTTGTTAGAGAGAGACAGCGCTCCGGGATCGTGACGTCACGATCGTCTAGCGTCATAGTAAATGGCAATCGTTTCATATGAAGGTGCGTTTTGCGGAAAAGGGACAGAAATTACCCCCTCTTAAAACTTGGACGCTCATAACTTTGTGATTATTTAACCTCTTGCGTTGCTTTTTTTTCCATTTGACTACATTTTTAATCCTTTTTCGAGAAAATGCAACATTATTGATTATTTTATTTAGTGTCTACACCCCTATTCATGCCTCTACTATCTCAACATATCTCATGGCGATCCTGCCAGAGGACCAAGGAAAATGAAGCATACTGTGAAGCGAAATATTTAAGAAGATATGTAGTCCAAAGTTGGCCAACTTTGGCACCGTCTGCCAAGTACTCACTGCCATTTCAGGACTGACAGACTTAGGTTTACTCTCTCTACGATTAAACGGCTAAATGATGCCACATGTCTCGTACTGTTGTCACATGACGTAAATATACCTAACCTTAAAAAAATTACCGGTAGTGAAGGATTTTTCAAACTTTCGGCCAATTTTAGGTGCGATAATCTTTTGATTCTTGCTCAGCACAAATTTCTCGACCTGCTGCCATGCATTTTATCGTGTTTGTCATGAGACGTAGGTGTATTGGGAGTGGGCTTACGGACTATTGTATGCTGATTTCAAAATTAGCTAATCAAAAAATAACCTTGAATTTTTAAATTATAGGCTCAAACAGGGATTGTAACCGGTTTTTTGCAAAAACCTCGAAATAACCACATTATTTGGAACAATTTTATACTTCATATGTAGTACTCAGTTGTGTTTTGAGGTAATAGGCAGTACCTTATTGCAGTATGTGTATTATTGCCCAATTAGAAAATGAAATACTTAACAAAGAACGAAAAAATAGCGGTTACGTTCCCATACAAAAACAACCGATTACAATCCCTGGGCTCAAATGCTTAGGTTTCGCGCGCACTTGAGCCTTTAGTTGAACACAGTTTAAGCGTATTGCTTACGGACTTTACCATACGATGGGTTTTATTAAGTACTAGCGACCCGCTCCTGCTTCGCACGGGTTTATGTGTATAATACATGCATGTATGGTTTGTATTATACATATAAACCTTCCTCTTGAATCACTCTATCTATTTAAAAAAACCGCATCGAAATCCGTTGCGTAGTTTTAAAGATCTACGTATACATAGGGACAGACAGACAGACAGACAGACAGCGGGAAGCAACTTTGTTTTATACAATGTATTGAAGTAGAACAAGAATATATCATCCACATACAATGTAAAAATTATAAAATCAGTTTTAGACCTTAAATAGTACCCACAAGTTTCACTCTTGCTCTGAACAATACCAATGTTACATAAGACATTATGGATTCGTAAGTTCCACTAGACTGTTTTAAGCCATAAATGGCCCGAGTGCCTGCTTATTAGATGTTTCTTTAGATCACATGATGTAGTAGTCTTGTACTCGCATATGTTGCACTCAAATGGTTTCGCTCCAGTGTGCATTCTCAGGTGTCTTTGTAAATCACCGCTCTCGGCAAACGCAGCACTACACTGGGTACATTTAAACGGCTTTTCTCCAGCGTCTCCTCAGGTGCTTTTGTAAATGACTGCTCACGGTAAACGCAGAGCTCCACTGGGTACATTTGAATGGCCGCTCTCCAGTGTGTGTTCTCAGGTGTTTTTGTAAAGTACCGCTCCAGGCAAACGCAGAACTTGGACTCACACGGGAGAGCGGCCATTCAAATGTACCCAGTGTTACATTTGAATGGCCGCTCTCCCGTGTGAGCCCTTAAATTTTGCTGTAAAGTTCCTTTGTAACAAGTCATATACCCACATTCCGAGCAAGTGAGATATATGACTTGACGACGAGACTCGTCATGCCGGCTCTTCGAATGCTGCACTAGAAGCAGTTTAGTCTCAAATGTACAACTGCATTTCTTGCACGTGATGAAATCCTTGCTCGCTTTTAGATTTTTATTCTTCTTCTCTTTCATAAGCTTTCGATATCAAGCCAGACATATCTACAAATATGTGTTTCTCTAATAGGCCAGTCCGTAGAGTATATCTTTGTTGCAAATTGTGTTGTAGAAGATCGTTTTTTTATATTGTTTACATGGATACAACCGAGCAAATATCAAAAATGGTTACACGAGATATTTTGGGACAACTTTTGGCAGCCACGAATCCTCGAAATTTTGGGACTTTTTTTTGTTTCTCACTCGTAGCTTCTATACGGTGCATCCTAGCAAAAAGCTATTCACTAGGAAGTTAAAGAACATAACATTATGCGTCTATTGAGTACCAATCCATAACAATTCGGTTCAGCGACATAGTAGAAAACCATGGTCGAAAACGAGGCTTTCCTCAACTTTTTATTTCAAGATAGTGGTTTTTAAGCTTCTGCGTTTACAATTTTGAATTGAACTATAGGCTTTAGCTCCTCAATTGTAGGAATTTACAGAATCGAGAGTTACTTCAGCATTAGTATTATCATAACATCGTGTAACCATTTTTGATATTTGATCGGTTGTATCGATGTCAACAATATAAAAAAAAAAAATCTTCTACACCACCACCTGCAACATTCCGCGGGGTGCTTTGAACCTTTACGGACTGGCCTATAAGTCTGACTTGATATCGAAAGCTTTGCTACACAGGCTGCATTTGAAATAAGACGCATTCGAGTCCGTTTTGGCAGTGAATATATCGACGGCGGGTTCTTCAGGAGGTATGTCCGTGTTCATTGGTGACTCTACTTGAGAAGTAGATGGCTCTTGAAGCTTCTCGAGAGGAGTCCAGCGCGAGTTCAAGAGAAGAAAGAAAATGCTGAAAAACTTCTTTCTTCTCTTGAACCCGCGCTGGACGTTTCTTCGTTTTCGGTGGTTCATTTTTATAAGCTAGTCGAGCTTGGCCTGAAATGTAAATCAAAGAAATGAAAATGATTTATTTTATAAAAAACGCGTACAAAATGACAACAAGGTTGGGTCTTGGGTAGGTAAAAAATACCTGTGTCAGGAAGACCCGCTCCTCCATAATAAAAAAGAAAACAGTTAAAATAAAATCAGAAACATGGACGAATTAGGTTTCACAGGCATAGTGCCGTGAATCTGAAATTGAGTGTGTGCGTGTAATAAATATATGTGTGTGTGTGTGTGTGTGTGTGTGTGTGTGTGTGTGTGTGTGTGTGTGTGTGTGTGTGTGTGTGTGTGTATATATATGTATGTGAGCGCGTGTGTGTGTGTGTTTGTATGTGTGTTATCTGATATTAATACAATTTATAATTTATTCCTCACTGTTCGAGTTACTATTGCTAGTAAGGTACTTTTCCACCCGCGAGGAGAGGTGAATATTGAATTGAATTACTTGTAAACGACGATAAAATGTGATAAAACGTACTTGGGATTTATTCAGCATTCATGAGCGATAATGGCAACATATTCTCAAGGCGCAGGGGTAGGCAAGGGGCAGGGGCAGGGGCAGGGGGGGTATTGTATTCAATACTGCTGGACTGGGGGGGATTAAAAGGTTTCTTCAGCTTGTAAAATATAAATGTATCCTAGACTGATACTCATAATATAGAGTAATTGTCTGCTAAACAACAGCATAAGCATAGGACATACTAGGTGCATTGGGATAATATCCTAAAACATTATTATCGTTATAAATCGGATCGTATTCGTATCTTTTACAGGGTAATAAATAACAGGGTGTATGGAAGATCGTCTGCCAAAAGACTAGAGTGGATACATTAAAAAAAAAGATAGATAAGCAAAGTTGTAAATTATTGGCAAATGCCGAAATAAAATAAAAAGATAATAAATAAAAAAACCTGGGGCAGGACGAGTGTTAATTGCCCCAAAATGTGTTGCAAGTGACCCTACCTGTATACCCACCCTAGTCAGAGCATCTTCCATACATCCTGTATATTTTTATGGACTCACCAGAAGCCCTTTCAAGGAAGCTACATACAAGTTACAATTTTACAAGTCTAAACAAACACAGGTCAAATGGCCAGTCATTCATTATTGTTCAATCGCCTCATTGTTGCCAGTTTGTACTTGTAAAATTGGGTACTTTCCTGGGTCAAAAATATATAATTCTATTTAGCCCGTCAGTTAGATATTGGATTGACAAAATAAAAATTACGTGTCCAATTTTTTTTTTTATAAAGACAAAAATTGTTTTTAGGAAAGTAGCCAATTAACGTATTAAGTAACTAGTAGCTTCATGAAAGTACAGTAGTCTTCCACAGTTGTTTTGGTTCGAATCACGTTTAAAACCTTTTTAGAATTGCAATAAAATGATCATTATGTAAATGGGTTATTTATGACTATGAATCAATTGAGCATTCGTTTATCTTAATGGCAACGACTGTTTACAAACTCCGGTAATTCAGAAGCATAAAGTATTTATATTTCTTAAAAATACTGACATTTAAGTCACGAAATAAGCTTGTACAAAAAGCATTTACGCAAAGTGGAATATTGAACGAGCGACGGCGAGGTAGGTACTCGTATTAGTAAAATTTATATTTTGAACAATAAAGTGGCGCCCATAGTAAATAGTTTGGCGCGCTCGTTTGTATCTTGCAACTCCAACTGTGGTCATCGGCCAGCAAATCCAATATACTGTATATCCAGAGAACTCAAAACAACACCTTAAGGGTTCTGTCATCAGCGCCCTGGTACGCTCGCAACTCAGAAATCCACGAGTATCTGGAAATCCCAACCATACTCGAAGAGGCAAAACGCTACCCAGCTACAAGGACCGACTAGCAACTCATTCATTCCCTATATCACAGTTGATTCTATTAAAAATAACTTGTTCTTCTTATTGTAAATATTTATTTATTTATATTGTTTCATTTTACATCTCGCATCCACTAACGCTTCAATCCAGTCTGTCACTTTTTTTCTTAAAAACCGCCAACTGTCTTGCGCGTGAACCATAATGCCACTCACGTCGCTGTCTTGTCCGACCTTATTCTTGATGTATCGGCGTTTATTAACATCGTTGATTATAAAATAGCTAACATTCGGCCATTCTGACTCGTGTCTGCCCTCAGACCACGATACAGGAATTCAAATAAAGGTGCTTTCTGGTTTTTTTTTTTTGTTCCTTTTACATTCGTGCGTGTGCAAATTCATACAAGACCTTGCTGAGATCCAGACCTTCACTTTAAAGACTGCTCGTATTGCCCCGTAGATACCCGATGCTTCAAATGTTTGTGTACTGTTGGGTAACCACTTCAAAGCAACTGTGTTAGGTTTCTGACAAAAAAAATATTCCCTGGCACAGGCTCTTATAGCTGACTGTACTTTTTCACACAATATTTACTGATTAGGTACACCAGATTGTGATATTGCTGAGTTCCTATTCCTTACTTGATTGAACTTCAAATCTCATTTGCAAGATCTATTCAAAAGGACTCAACTTTCAAGTCTGTATTCCTGTAGTGCTTCGGCCATCCCTCAATCATAGAATGACCCTATTCTATCAGTTTATTTTATCATTATTATTGCTATTATTATTAATGCTTTATTTCCACATTAGTGGTCCCCAAGGGTAAAAGCCTCCTCTATTTTTTTCCACTTTTCCTTGTCTGTTGCTGTTTCAGTCCAGATTTTTTTCTGCCGTTTTTATGATGTCGTCAACCAATCTTTTTCTTTGTCTTCCTACATTTCTTTTTCTAGCTGTACCTCGCCATTTCGTTGTTTGGAGGGTCCATCTTTTATCTTTATATCTAGCTATATGGCCTGCCCATCTCCACTTCTGTGTTAAACTATATTGAAGAGCATCTGATATCTTAGTTTTCTTACGTAGATCTGTGTTTCTCGTTTTCTGTATTCTTCTTAGCTTTATTTTACTCCTTTCCATTGCATGCTGGCAGGATAAAATTTTGTTCTTTATTTTTCCAGTATAGACCCATGTTTGGCTAGCATATGTCAAGCTTGGAAGGATGCAGGAATCCATTACTATCTTTTTCTAGTTAAGGTTGTAGTTTCCTTTAAGGATTTCTTTCTGAGCCCAGTATTTCTTCCATGTTGTGTTTATTCTCCTATCATTTTCATTACTATTTGCCTCGAAAGACACAAATTTCCCTAAACATACATTATCATCCACATATTCTATGGGGTTTTCCTCTATTTTAATTACTTTCCTGTTGTAGTTTGACATTAATTTTGTTTTAGATGCATTCATATGTAAGTCGATTTTCTTGCTTTCAGAGTTTAGTTCTTGTAGCATTTTTATTTTATCATTACTAATTCTTATCCTTCGGAATGTCAAGCCAAATCAGTCAAATCTTCAGCCGTATTGGAACACGCTCACTTCAATATCTACTGCAGGCATCTAATTCTACTGTCATCGGTAGCACATTTACTCCAACACCCAGCTAGTCAGCCATCTATCTGCTGTCATCGATAGCACGCTCACTTCGACACCCAGCTAGTCAATCATCTATATGCTGTCATCGGTAGCACGCTCTCTCCGACACCCCGTCAGTTACATCTATCTGCTGTCATCGGTAGTACGCTCACTCCGACACCCAGTCAGTTAATCATCTATCTGCTGTCATCGGTAGCACGCTCACTCCGACACCCAGTCAGTTAATCACCTATCTGCTGTCATCGGTAGCACGCTCACTCCGACACCCAGTCAGTTAATCACCTATCTGCTATCATCGGTAGCACGCTCACTCCGACACCCAGTCAGTTACATCTATCTGCTGTCATCGGTAGCACGCTCACTCCGACACCCAGTCAGTTACATCTATCTGCTGTCATCGGTAGCACGCTCACTCCGACACCCAGTCAGTTACATCTATCTGCTGTCATCGGTAGCACGCTCACTCCGACACCCAGTCAGTTACATCTATCTGCTGTCATCGGTAGCACGCTCACTCCGACACCCAGTCAGTCACATCTGCTGTCATCGGTAGCACGCTAACTCCGACACCCAGTCAGTTACATCTATCTGCTGTCATCGGTAGCACGCTCACTCCGACACCCAGTCAGTTACATCTATCTGCTGTCATCGGTAGCACGCTCACTCCGACACCCAGTCAGTCACATCTGCTGTCATCGGTAGCACGCTCACTCCGACACCCAGTCAGTTACATCGATCTGCTGTCATCGGTAGCACTCTCACTCCGACACCCAGTCAGTTAATCACCTATCTGCTGTCATCGGTAGCACGCTCACTCCGACACCCAGCGAGTCAGTCATCTATCTGCTGTCATCGGTAGCACGCTCACTCCGACACCCAGCGAGTCAGTCATCTATCTGCTGTCATCGGTAGCACGCTCACTCCGACACCCAGCGAGTCAGTCATCTATCTGCTGTCATCGGTAGCACGCTCACTCCGACACCCAGCGAGTCAGTCATCTATCTGCTGTCATCGGTAGCACGCTCACTCCGACACCCAGCGAGTCAGTCATCTATCTGCTGTCATCGGTAGCACGCTCACTCCGACACCCAGCAAATCGCTTGTATCTTCAGCAGCGTCGGAGCACGCTCACTCCAACACCTGCTGCACTGCACCCTAAAAATAAACACATTCTCCAAACAGAATCATTTTCAACATTAAATAATATAAATTAGATGTCTCAAAGGTTAGATTGCACCTGCTGCACTCATTTGCTGCGATCGGTACTAGATTTAATCCAAGACCCAGGCTAGTCATTCATCTGCTGTCATCGGTAGCACGCTCGCTCCGACACCCAGCAAGTCGCTTAAGTATATCTTCAGCCAGCCGTGTCGGAGCACGCTCACTCCAACACCTGCTGCACTGCACCTTAAAATAAACAAATACTCCAAGCAGAATCATTGTCGACATTAGGTCTATTAAATACAAATCTTAAGACCTAGATCTATTTTTCGCCTATAAACTTGAATATCATTAATAGCATGGGCATTGCCAAAGTTGACTTCTACAACTTGGTACGACAGTCAAACAAATATGTACAGATATTTATCAAATACAAGACGATATATGAGAGAAGTAATAGTTTATTAATAACAATATAAAATATAGTATAATGAAAACAGCTTAATCTACTAGGTATATTTAAATACATATTTTTTTTTTTTTTTTTTTTTTTTTTTTTTTTTTTTTTTATTGGTTAATCGGCGATCAGTCGCGAGACTATAAGCTGATTTGTTGACAACAAGTGATTTAGTGACTTGTAGGCGTAGTGGCCAGTGCCTCTACTGTCCTTTCACAAAACATTCTTTCTCTTTAGTCGCATCTGAGTAAGAACAGGCTGTAGGAGTTGCGTTGCCAGGGGATTAGGGTGCATAGTCAGGCGTTCTGCATATTTTTTTCTATGCCTTTCTATTTCTTCTTGGATTGTCGGTACTTCGAGGTGTTTATGTATATCTTCGTTCCTGGAGAACCACGGAGCGTTCGCTATAGTGCGCAGAATACCATTTTGTACGCGTTGTAAGCATATAATGTTTGATTTGCTGGCTGTGCTCCAGAGCGGGATACCATAGGTCCAAATAGGTTTTAGTACAGAGTTGTAAATTAGCAATTTGTTGTCAACGGAGAGAGCCGAGTTTCTTCCCAGAAGCCAATATAGGCTCCTGCACTTTAGGTTTATCTCGTCTCTTTTCTTTTTTATATGGAGTTTCCAAGTAAGCCTTCGATCCAGGTGAAACCCGAGGTATTTTACACAGTTGGTGTCTGGGAGAATAGTAGAACCGAGTCTCACGGGTGGACTATCCTTTTTTCTCAGAGTAAATGTGATGTGATTAGATTTTTGTGCACTTGGCCGTATGCGCCACTTTTCCAACCAGGTGTGTGTCTTGTCCAATACATTTTGAAGTTTATTGCTGGCTTCTTCAGGAATTTCATCACTGGCTAGATATGCTACATCATCAGCGTATGTGGCGACAGTCACATCTTCAGTGGTAGGCAGGTCCGATGTGAAAATATTATATAGGACGGGGCCAAGCACAGAGCCCTGTGGTACCCCGGCTTCTATTTTGTGTAGGTTGGACCTTGCATTCCCATGTTTTACTTGGAAAAGTCTGTCAGATATGTAGGATTTGATCAGGACGTACATAGTGTGTGGGAGATGTAGTTTCACTTTACACAGTAGGCCTTTGTGCCATACTCTGTCAAAAGCTTGTTGTACGTCCAGGAAAGCCGCTGAACAGTAAAGTTTCCTTTCAAAGCAGCGTCTGATTTCTTTATATACGCGGTGCATCTGCTCAATTGTTGAGTGCGATTTCCGAAACCCAAATTGGTGCTTAGGTATGACTTCATGGTCGTCCAGGTGAGCTGTTACACGTGCCACAAAAATTTTTTCCCATAATTTTGAAAGAACTGGAGTGAGACTGATTGGACGGTAAGAAGGTGCTTCGTGAGGAGGTTTCCCGACTTTGTGGATCATGATTATTTGTGATATTTTCCAGAGCTTAGGGATGTGCGATGTCCTCAAGATAGCATTGAAAAGAGAAGTGAGAAAAGTAATGCACTTCTTCGGTAGCTTCTTCAAAACTTTTGGAGTGATCAGATCAAAGCCTGGGGCTTTATTAGGGTCAAGGGTCCGTATTTCTCTTGCTATTTCTTTTGGTGACGCCGGTGTGATAGGTGGGCACATCTGGAAATCCTGCAAGAGAATTTCGTTCACATCTGATTCGTCGGCGCCCCCCTTATTTGGCTTAAAAACTTTTGCTAGATGATCTGCAAATACCTCAGCTTTTTCAGCATCTGTTCTTGCCCAAGAGGTAGGTGATCTAAGAGGTGGGAAAGACTGTTGTGGTTTTCCGGTAATTTTCGTTGCCTTCCACAGTGACATTTCACCTTTTCCCTGAGGAGTCATTTTTTCTAGGGTGTTACGAACTCTCTCATTTTCCGCTGCCTCTAATAGTGCCTTCAGTTGTTTTGCAGCTCGATTGAATGCAGTTTTATCCTTGGAACGATGAGATTGATGCCAACTTTTGCGTAGGCGTCTTTTTTCTTGCATTTAAATACATATATACATAAATATTATTTGTGCTAGTCTGTGCTCGTAACTTTTGCAACATCCTTGTATATCCTCTTTTAATATTGGCATTACCAGATACTATATTACAAATGATTATTTTGGCACCAACTGTATCTATCAATGGATTTGAGGAATAGTAATTAATTAGAAGATTATTTTTCTACCTGACGATTCGAAAGTGCTTGTTTACTCATGATCTTCTGTGTTTATTTTATTTCATATGAAGCATGGGGCATTTTTTTTAATTATTTTTAGAGCATTGTTCTGCAATCATTGCAGAATTTCAATATATATACATATTTTTATTTTGGGCAAACTGAGCCCATAGTTATGGCCCGTAACTGCTGCAAGTCCATAGTAAAGTACGTATATCGGATTGACATTCGTAAATAAGTATTTTATTTTCACTTCAACTGTCTTCCTACAAGACTCTATGGTTAGCTTGATATTTAGGTCTTGTTTCGTTCATTCGGCTGAAACACATACTCCGGCAATGCTGAAAGAAGTTTTTGCTTTTTCCTTGGAGCTCCTCCCGGTCGCCTCGTTTTGTTTTAAGCATACCTTCATGATTAGGCCCATTTCAATCTTCTTTGACAGTTTCCATAGTGAGTAGTCTCCTTTTTGTCTACCTACAGTAAGAGATTCTAGTCTATCTGGACGTATTTAATTTCAAACAGCAAATTGTATGTGATTTGCGATGCACCAATAGGGAATGATGGCTATTAGATATTTTACTTTTCTTTTCAACTTTAGTAGGTATTTCTTAGCAAGTCTTAATTCAAAAGTTCTGTTTGCATAATTTAATATAGGTATTAGTTCATCATATTAGATTATCTTTTCTTATCAATGTTGCTGTGATTCTAAGATCCCTTGTAAGTACTAGGTATGATATCTAAAATATGTTCGATACTTTCGTTTTACAAGTGATCAACGTTAAATATCGCGCTGACGGACGTAAATTCCATCCCTGTGTAGAGGCGATACACACAAACCCACACGGAACGAGATATGCCAAATGTTGAATCTCCTGTTCTTCATCATATAGGGTCGTTTCGCCGGTAACGCGACCACCTTCGGTTAGCGACCACTTGACGGACTAGGCTGCTTCAATTAAAGATATTAACATTTCTACAAACCCAACAGAAAAATAATTAGTTATTAACTATTCTTGAATAGTGTCAGAATAAGAATAAATACACTTTAAAAGCCAAAGCTTAATCTAAAGCAAGATAAAATAACCTCAATTCACACATTGCTTACGAAAAGTGTTGACGTGCAGTGAATCTGTAAAAAAAATAACGCGACAGGTGGCGCGAAAACTTTAGTTACGTCACTTAATTTTATTATTATGCTGAAATTAGTTAATTGGTCGTTTAAATGATTTAGCTATTGTAATAATTTCGTTGAGATTCGGCATATTTAAAAATAGATTTAAATAAAATGGGGTGGTCGCGTACCCAAATACATAATTACCAAAGAAGTCGGATAGCGACCACATCGTTTTCTTTTTCTTTCCTTATGGATTCTTATGCGGCGGCACCCGCGATATTTAGCTTGGCTAGCAAATTGAGTCGGTATTTAAGCCGCGCCAATCCATGCTATGTCCATAGTATATATATATCATATAATAATAATATATAATTATATATTATATTATATAATAATAAATAATTTATATGAGATTATTATATGATAAATTCGAAAGTGTGTATGTCTGTCTGTCTGTTATCTCTTCACGCTTAAACCGATGGACCGATTTTGATGAAATTTGGTATGGAGATAGTTTGAGTCCCGGGAAGAGACATACCTAGGATAGTTTTTATCCCCGAAATAATCCCCTAAGGGGGTGAAAATTGTATAAAGCTACGATATAAACGATTTCCACGCGGACGGAGTCGTGGGCAGACGCTAGTGTAAGTAGAATATAATCTATTACTATAAAGTTAAATAAAAGCTTGTAAAAAGGTGGCATTTAGATACCTACTATGAATGATATGTGTGACTGTAATAGCAATATATATAAAAGCACTATGGTGTGAGCGAGATGGCGCGCTTTTTTCGATTCTATTCTTCATTGACACAGCAATGTAAAGTAGATTTAGAAGAGTAACAATTAAGGGGTGTAGACACTAAATAAAATGACCTATAATGATGAATTTTCTCGAAAAAGGATTAAATGTAACGTCAATTGGAGAAAAAAAAGAGCAGGGGATT
Organism: Epinotia brunnichana; assembly: GCA_963854355.1. Classification (NCBI taxonomy): domain Eukaryota; kingdom Metazoa; phylum Arthropoda; class Insecta; order Lepidoptera; family Tortricidae; genus Epinotia; species Epinotia brunnichana. The sequence goes on along the minus strand of OY977936.1, from coordinate 6,298,594 downwards.
AAGTAATCACAAAATTATAGTATCCAAAGTTTTTAGAGGGGGTGTATTCTATCCCTTTTCCGCAAAACGCACCTTCATATGAAATGATTGTCATTTGCTATGATGCTCGGGGATTGTGACGTCACGATCCACTAGCGTTTTCTCTCTCTAACAAGCAATATTAAAACGGTTGTAGCTTCGTAATTTTTGGAGATATATGAATGGGATTTTCGTCACTTAGGCTTATCATTTTGCCTTCTTTTTTTGGATTAATAATAAATGGTTAGTCTACACTCCTATTTGTAGTGGTATAAGGGCAGTTAGGTAGCTCAAACTTTGAGAGAAAGAGGACAATCGTCGAATCCGACTCGTCTGGGTAGCGTTCGGGAAGCTACGCTATGGCACATCTTTTCGTCCAATATTCCGCAGTGTCTCAAGGCGAGTCTTTGACCAGTGTGTGTTGCCAGTGATGACGTATGGCACTGGAACGTGTTCGCTTACTATGGGCCTCATAAAAAGGCTAAAAGTCACATAAAGGGCAATGGAGAGGGCTATGCTGGGAGTTTTTATGCGTGATCGCATCAGAAATGAGGCTATCCGCAACATAACCAAGGTAGGTAACCGATATAGCCATCCCAATCGCTAAAGTTAAGTGGCGGTGGGCGGGGCATATTGCACGTAGAATCGATAGCCGTTGGGGCGGAAAGGTTCTCGAATGGCGACCACGTACCGGGAGGCGCAGAGTGGATATACCCCCACAAGGTGGACTGATGACCTAGTAAAGATCGCAGGAATCCGCTGGATGCGGGTGGCGCAAAACCGGTCATTGTGGCACTCTTTGGGGGAGGCCTATGTCTAGCAGTGGACGTCTTTCGACTGATATGATGTTGATGATGATAAATCGTTTTATTAACTACTTAAACACTATTTGCAAGAGTGGTCGCTAACTAGCTAACAGGTGGTCGCAAACCGACTAAAGCGGTCGCTATCTAGCGAAATCGCTATTTTGTAACCTTTTCTATATTTTTTCCTAATCTATGGATGAAAGTGATATATTTTATTGTAGGTTTCAAAACTTGACTATACTCAGAGCCTTTACGAATACCATCTATTATGTGTGTAAATTGAATAGGTATACATTTACTAATCTAAAGTGAGCAACTCGGCTAAGTGGTCGCTAACCGGCGAAACGACCCTACTTATAGCCCTGTTTTTTTTGTTAGAAATCCAAAAGCTGACATTATGCACATAATACGACTAAAGTATCTATATAGATAGGACATAAGATGACAAGGATGTAATCTCTTTAGTCTTTTGTTACCTACTTCTTAATTTAGTTAGGTAGGATAATTTACCTTCATCCCTGTTGGGGACTCGCTAGGTCCCACTAGGACTCGATCTATGGAATTCGTATCCTTATGGTAGGTACCTTATATGTTATAACGATTATTTTGTGGTCTGAACACGTCTAAGACCATTCGTCAAAATGTTTCAGTTTTATATTCTTTCGCAAAACTGGATCTTCTCATTGATTTATATAAATAAGCAAAAGAAATAAAGTGAAAATCAAAGAAACGTTATTTCAGCATGAATATGGTAAGTATCGGAACGCAAAACGGTCAACTCATATGTCATTCTATGGGCACTTTATTTCATGTCAAAATACTCAAAATTGTCAAACGCCAATCTTCGGAATTGTTTCCATCGTTGAGGTTGATTTTGATTATTATCTATGTGTATTATAAGCTGGACTAAGACCTAAATGGCCTGGATACTGATTTCCTGGACGAGAAACGGGCTCTGCTGCAGACTTGACAGTTACGGTTCTGTTTACCTTGAACAAACGACGCGTTTCAAAAGGCAAGCAATACTTACCGCAATGAATGCACCAAACGTTAACGAAGAGATTAAGAACTGACGTCGGTAATTCATTTTTGTATTGACTGGACTTCAAGTGTCTTCAACGGGAAGAAACAATACAATTGAACCTTTTGTGCCGCAACTTCTCTTATGAGTAGGCATTTTGCTGTGTAACAAGTGTATAATCATAATAATACTATACTCTTAAGTTACAAATAAAAACATGATGAAGAATCAATGTGGAAGTCAAAGTTATATAAACATTGAAGGAAGTGTTATTTGGAACCTGTTTAACCTTAAAAGTTTTGACTGTTGGTAAACAATAAACACGTTTTAATGATCTGATTACAAAAAAATACTGAATGATGACTCGTTTTTTTTTTCTTTATCACCTCTCTAAACTTGAAGCTGTAGTGAACAAAAGATTCTCCCTGTCAGTCTTCATAATATTGATTCAATACAAGATTGAATTTTCACTGGCCTCCGGAAAAGTGTTTTTCATTGTAAAAGTACAATTAAACATCATTGAGTACAGCAAAATCTGAGCTATCCTTACCATTGGCCACAATGCATCACCAGTGAGCCACCCACGATTAAATCATACATATTTTAGTCTCTATACATAGTTTTTCAGTAGGGCATGACGGGCAGGCTCAACGTGTCTTCATAATTTCACCAAACGACCCATATCTCTTTCAAATATATGCTATCCTTCTGTCAATTTCTTTTTGTATCTTATCCTGTCAATATTACTTAACTGTCCTCGATAGACAATGAATTCAAATCCAATATTTTCATTTCCAGGTTTCCGTATTTAAAATGTCCAAGTTTATTCATTATTTTCCATCTCTAGACATGTTAATCCATTCATTTTTTTTCTTTTAACGCCTCCCTTGTTTGCCTATAGTATATTCTCTGTAGTGGTATAAGGTTTTACAAAACCTTCTCCTCTCATATCACATCATATTAAGTAGGTACTGAAATTTCTTTGCACAGTTAATAACTTCTTCTGTAAGCCATAAATACAAGTTTTCAATTTCAGGGAAGTTTTATAATTTGTTTACAAAGTTACTCAGTACATTGTGTTGTCACCTATTTTCTTATCATGTGCAAACACTTTTTGTATGGTGTATCTTTTAAGTTTGTTACAAAATCTGTCATATTGTCTCCTGGCTAATGGGACAGAATAACGACAAGAAATAGTTGATTGACCCGCATAAGCCAACTCTCAGCCGAAACAAAAGGACATGTACCTTCTCAGCTTATTTACTACTGACACAGTTCTGGCTGACTGAACAACCAATTTTTGTGTCCACTTCTCAGTTAATAAAATTAACATGAATGTTTTTAAATAATACTACAGTAAGTATTAAAATATCCAATGAATCAAACAAAACTACAATGTTAATAGTCTTCAAATCCTTATCATTTCACTTGGTTACTTTGTGAACATTTATTGTTTATGGGATGTTGTTGTACCTGCTTACTATATTCTGAATACCATACAATTAGGTAGGTAGGTACACATATGTTTAACAAACTTTTATCATGTACCTAAGTAATGTTAATGTCTCAAACAACAAGTGGCTACCAATGTTAATAAAGTTGTACTTATTTAACTAAATCTGTATTTATTTCACTCTTAATTTGTCTTTAATGAATTACTTAAAATTGTCAATAGGATAATAATATATTTGCATTTACATTAACCTATGGTTTGACATGCTACATTAGTTATTACTAATGTTTTCATCTTTTGCCATTTCTATTGACCGCGAAAATACACACTTACTTTTAATTTTCTCTTTCATATCAAGTTATCTAAGGTATAATTGGCTAAACTACTGTGTATTATTGCATTATAGTTGGGTACAGTCATGCTCTGTATTGCTGTTGATTTTCTGAATAAATATATTATGTCTACATTGATTGAACTTTTCAAATTCATATTATAAATACAATACAACTCTTATCTTACATACATAAACTTTCAAATACTAATTGCGTCATATATAATTTATTCACTTCTAGATTTATAATAGGTATGTACTTGTAATAAAATCATATTCATTTTTCCTTGTCAATTCGTATCTGAAAACTGGAGTCTCTTCTTATTTTGTCGCCATATTCTATGCAGCGAACTGTTTACAGAAAATCAAACATCATTGTTACTTCTATATCTCGATTAGAAACCCTCACCTGTTTTATCGATTGACACTGGCGTTTCTTCTGGTTGTTACCACTTCTGATCTATTAAAAATAACTTGTTCTTCTTATTGTAAATATTTATTTATTTATATTGTTTCATTTTACATCTCGCATCCACTAACGCTTCAATCCAGTCTGTCACTTTTTTTCTTAAAAACCGCCAACTGTCTTGCGCGTGAACCATAATGCCACTCACGTCGCTGTCTTGTCCGACCTTATTCTTGATGTATCGGCGTTTATTAACATCGTTGATTATAAAATAGCTAACAATTCTAAAGCCAAACCCAATGAAGAGACTCAAGGGAGCCAATGTGCTGTCTGACTTTTTTTTTATACAACGACGGTGGCAAACAAGCTTACGCAACATTACTTAACAACAGGCAGTTAAGCAGGTACCGTCGCTTATGGACACTTGTGACTCCAGGACATCTTAAGCGCGTTGCCGACCCTTTATTCACTTGTGGATTCGCTGTGTTGGCAGACTAGGGGAAGCTACGAGACTACTCGTGGGGAAATGGTCTTACTGTGCCAATCGCTATTTTGTAGTAATTTGTATCAAAAATCATACCACCATGTGCCTAAGCAAGATCAAAATTGAGCCATAAAGGGAATGGTGTATCTCGACAATTTCGATATGCTGCGTGTCGATGTGCCGACTCGCACTTAGCCGCTTTTTTTTATACATAGATGTTACAAAAATAAAAATGTATCTCATGGACCCTGGTAGCGTATAGCAATTGTTCTTAAAAAACTAACCTCTCTCAACATATCTGCTCATAGTTGTTGCAACTGATCGCAGATTAACAGAATATTAAAAAAATATATATTGCATATAAATAGTATGGCGTAAAGCTACGGTAGCCTAGTGGTTCAGGCATGCGGCTGTCAAGCGGCGGTCGTGGGTTCGAATCCCGGCTCGTACCAATGAGTTTTTCGCAACTTATGTACGGAATATTTACCGTTAGCTTTTCGGTGAAGGAAAACATCGTGAGGAAACCGGTCTAATCCCAATAAGGTCTAGTTTTCCCTCTGGGTTGGAAGGTCAGATGGCAGTCGCTTTCGTAAAAACTAGTGCCTATGCCAAATCTTGGGATTAGGTGTCAAAGCGGACCCCGAACTCCTTTAGGGCACAACCGGGAATAACGCTAGGAGGATGATGATGATAAATAGTATGGCGTAGTACTTTATAGTAAAAAAAAGTAAAGATATGACGGTTTGACCGTCCCGTACTGTAGCATTGATTGCTATCAGCCACGTTAACCGATAAGAGATATAAACAATGCACGTATCGATCTGTTGATTTGATAGGATATAACACGACATGACGCAACATATGCGTCATAGACTCGCATTTAAATTCACTTATCAGTTCCACGGATATAACTATTTAACGATCACACTAATCGATTTTTAATCTTATAATATATAAAAAGATAATTAGATAAAAAAGCGGCCAAGTGCGAGTCAGACTCGCACATGAAGGGTTCCGTTAAATAAATTGCGGTTTACGATTTATGACGTATTAAAAAAAAACTACTTACTAGATATCGTTCAAACCAATTTTCGGTGGAAGTTTGCATGGTAATGTACATCATATATTTTTTTTAGTTTTATCATTCTCTTAATTTAGAAGTTACAGGGGGGGGGGGGGGCACATTTTACCACTTTGGACGTGTCTCTCGCGCAAACTATTCAGTTTCGAAAAAAAATATGTTAGAAACCTCAATGTAATTTTTAGAGACCTATCTATAGATACCTCACACGTATGGGTTTGATGAAATTTTTTTTTTTGATTTTCAGTTCTAAGTATGGGGAACCCCAAAAATTTATTGTTTTTTTTTCTATTTTTGTGTGAAAATCTTAATGCGGTTTACAGAATACATCTACTTACCAAGTTTCAACAGTATAGCTCTTATAGTTTCGGAAAAAAGTGGCTGTGACATACGGACGGACAGACAGACAGACATGACGAATCTATAAGGGTTCCGTTTTTTGCCATTTGGCTACGGAACCCTAAAAATGACACAACGCTTGCGCTGGATGATCATCCTGTTTTATATCTACTGTGAAAGTATAATCAGATATTATTGAGCATCCTTGCATGTTACGAGCTATTACAGTCGAGTTCGTAAATATAATGTACGTTCCCAAAGCTCCAAAATAATCTGAGCAACCTTATGCTCTTAACAATAAAGTCGAGTTTACAAATGTTTGGTCACTTAGTCCGTGCACATATTTTCAAATTGTTAAATCCACATTTTAAAGCAAACATGGCTGACCTATAATCAACTAGAAAGCCTGAGCTTACATGAAGGGAACTCACTCAATAATAAACCGCACGCGGTCTACGACACAGCACTGCAAGTACCAGCTAGATCACTTCACAAATAGGCCGAGAGCTAGAGTTCCCTTTTGAAACTTAAAATGCTACCAACCAAGGAGCTACCGCAACTGATCGCGCGACTAAAGGGTAAGGCCGTCAAAATTAAGGTTTTTTTTTGCACCGACATCTGCTTCTGCTACATTTTGTATTGACACAAAATTATCACAAAAGTACCAAACACAAAACAAAACGTAACACGTGGAAGATATCTCTCTTTAGCGATAAGACCGTCTGCTATTTTACCTAAACTGTCTGCCTGTATCTATGTGTTTTCTTTTGTAACAGCTTTATCTGTGTGAAGTGTGCAATAAAGAGTATTTGTATTGTATTGTATGTAACACAAAAGCAGACTTTGGTTCAAAAAAAAACATCAATTTTGACGGCATATTTATTGTAATTTTTTTACAATCGCGAAGTTTTACGTCTTCCTTGCTGTTTGTTTACATCGGTGACATTCGATGACTTCTAACGTATGTAGTCAAAGAGTAGGTACTCCTTGCCAGTAAAATAAATGAGTTCCATTAAAATCCGCAACGTGGCTAGGGTTATAATTATAAGTAAAAATTAGTACTACAATACACCTGTTAATTGAATAATATTGAACCAGTGTTATAATTTATAATATTAACGGTTAATCATTTTTAACACGCAAAACGCAAATAAGCGATTATCGCTCGATCATCGAATCCAGACCATAACTAATGCGATAACTTAACACGCCGACAGCCTTAAAAGTATATGGAACGCTCAAAATATGTCATACTAAGTGAGACCGCTGCACGCTGTAACTAGGCGTAAGGTATGCAATTGTAACATAATCAGGTCAAATTGAGATTCCGTATCAGAGTTGCGTGCGCGGTATTGAATTGTCGCGGCGTAAGTGATATATATAACAATAACTACGCAAATAAGGCTACTTGTAACGTCTTTAGGTTTAATGTGGTCGGAAGCCGTGCAGGAGGATTAAAGATTAAAGATGACGTCAGCATCACGAACGATCAAAGCTTACCTGTGGTGGCTATCATACTCATTTGACCGTTTCAGTCCCGGCTAAGGCGTCCTTCGTGTGTTTAGATATCTAGATCCCAAAAAAAAAATAAAAAATGATGCTCGTTCAATAGTATAGGACTAGGTTGATTTGTGTAAGATTGTCCCGTAATATTTATTTATTTTATTTATTTATTTATTTATTCTTTATGATCATATTCCTTCTATCCGATCTCTTATGCAAACTTAGATATATTAGATTCATCTAGTTGTGTCACACACTTTGGTAATGTCACATTTCGAGGCCGATCTTGGAGTCGAGGCTCGCCCCCGCCTTCATTAAGTACCCCTGATTGAAGGTGAGACAACATTTCCCGATAATAGTACATTACTGCAGACGCCGGCTTCGTATCACTATCACCCGGCAAGCTCTTTTCACGGCCAGGCATGTTTAGTGCTTTTCTCAAACATGCAATGAAATAAATAAATAAAAACTCCTCAAATCAAACTAGTTTTCATGGGTGAATGTCGTGATGCGTGAAATAGTGGAACGAAAATTTAAAAAAAAATTACTTCCCGGCCTAGAACTTCAATTTTGTATGAAATTCCTTTACAGTCCTCTCGAGTTGATCCGCCCGAAACGTGATACTTTGAAGCCTGATATAACCCACGTACAGTATGCGGCACAAAAGTATGCGCGTCTGATGTTAGCTACTAGTAGCGCCGCAAAGGTGTCAGAGGGGTCGGGCGGGTATGCGGGAAGCGACTCGAGGCTAACTTCAGACACGCAAACTTTTGTGCCGCGTACTGTAATGACGACATTTCATTGCATGTTTGAGAAAAAGCCTTTACTCAGCTCTCTGTAACGCACTCACCCTGGTCTTTGGCACGATCTTGAGTCCGATCTTAGCGTCGACGAGGTTTGCCTCCGCCTCCGAGAGGTACCCCTGGTTGGGGATGAGGCAAGAGCGGCCGAAGCAGCACAGTTTGTCCATCCATTTCATCCACTTGGGATGAGGTACAGTCGCCATCACATACATCGGTACACTATAGGCGTTCAAAAATATCGGCACATGCACCCTAATGCCTTGAAAATAGAGGTGTGTTCCGATGTTTGTGACGTGCTTGTTTGCTCCGATGTATGTGATGGCGACTGATAGACCCCTGATAGAGAATATGAGACAAGATTCCCCGATAAAACCCCTTGAAGATACAGCTCTCTGTAATACACTTACCCTGGTCTTTGGCACGATCTTGAGTCCGATCTTAGCGTCGACGAGGCTCGCCCCCGCCTCCGAGAGGTACCCCTGGTTGGGGATGAGGCAAGAGCGGCCGAAGCAGCACGGGCAGCAAAGCTTGTGCATCCATTTCGTCCACTTGGGGTTCAGCCGGCCGTACGGCTCTTCGTCCTTCGGTTTGAATACGCCTATTATTTTCTGTAAAAGGGGACAAATGGGTTATAATTAACAACTAAGAAAAGTTGAAAGAACCCCAACATGTTAATTTCAAAGTTAACCGGCTGAACTGATCTTGTTGAAACGTATCTAAGAACCATCTCGATGACGTCAGCTTTCGGAGAAAAAAATTACGCATTAAAATTGATACATTCGTTTAGAAATTACGATGCCACAGACAGACACCGCCGCTGCCGCTGGATGCGGGTGGCGCAGGAACGGCCATTGTGGCACTCTTTGGGGGAGGTCTATGGATATGATGATGATGAGACAGACACGTCAAACTTATAACATCCCTCTTTTTGCGTCGGGGGTTAACTATGAATAATATTTTAATATATTTGAACTCGAAATGTGTTCCTCTTTCATTTGATACCCAACAACAACAACACTTATTATTTGTATGTGACAGCCATCATTATATGTTTTTATTTTTCATAAAAAAGGTAGCCTATGTCACCCGGAGCATAATTTCGAATCGATTGACTCCCCATTTATCAAAATCGGTTCAGTATTTTAAACGCTACAGTGGAACATACACAAATACAAACATAGACTGCTAAAAACATATCCCTTCCTTCCGACTCTGCCGTAGTCGGGCAAAAAGGGAAGCCGCTTTTTTTTTATTTAATCGTATAATTTCCTTCATAGAAAAGCTACTGTTAAATATCATTTGATATTCTTCGTTGTCTTTTCGGTGAAGGAAAACATCGTGAGGAACCCGTTCTAGTTCCAACATGGACTAGTTTTCTCTCTGGGTTGGATCCGGATCCGACTTCTATGGAAATATCCGGATCCGCGAACCCAGATCCGGATATTTCCATAGAAGTCGGATCCGGATTGCAAACCCCAGTCAGATGACAGTCGCTTTAGTATCACTAGTGCCTACGTCGTACGCCTTTTTTGAAACCGATTTGGCATAGGCACTAGTTTCACGAAAGCGTCTGCCATCTGACCTTCCAACCCAGAGGGAAAACTAGATCTTATTGGGATTAGACCGGTTTCCTCACGATGTTTTCCTTCACCGAAAAGCTAACGGTAAATATTCCGTACATAAGTTCCGAAAAACTCATTGGTACGAGCCGGGATTCGAACCCACGACCGCCGCTTGACAGCCGCATGCCTGAACCACTAGGCTACCGTAGCTTTTACCATCATATTCACACATAATAAAATTATAGATGCGATACAGTTTCAATAAACATCAGACACAATAAATAATATTAATAAGACTTGAAGATATAAATTAAAAATTAAATCATTTAGCCAACATACAGATTGGGAACAAGACGAACAATTGCGTAATAAAAGCGCGCGGATGACGCATTTCGTTATGAATTATCAAAAGAGGTCACGACAACGACACCTCTGTCCTAACACGACTAAGACTACACTTACTGTACTGTACGTAGGGGTCACAAAACCGGTTTCACCGAAACCGAAAAAACCGGAAAAAACGGGTTTTTCGTCGATTGAGAAAACCGGCTTTCAAATTTGAAAAAACCGGTTTTTCGAGTTTTTCGGTTTTACACTTAAATACTTGATAGTTGTAAGTATTACTTTGATTATCAGTTTATTACTACTTATAACTTCTTCTTCTATTTGTAATTTCTACTTTTTAGTTTAGCAGTAAATATAGAATAGAACATATAATTTAATTAATAAAAATTAGCTAATTGCCCGCCCTACCCTACGTATAGTTTGTTTTTCAATACAACATCTCTTGTCTTCCTGTTGAAATGAAACAAAATAACGAAAAGTTTGCATTGACTTTTGACGAGTGGACTTCTTCTCGCAGTCACCGTTTTAATAAGTATTTACTTTCGTAAAAGGAATATACGATGTTTTGTGTTTTCTGTTATAATGATAACTATTTGTAGTTAATTTTGCGTTCCAGAAGTGCATGGAGGTTATTATTTTAGTAATTTTGTTTTTAATTTTTGTTCTTAATAATTATAAGATATAAAAAAGTTTTATATCCATTGTTAAATGACTGAATATTAAAGTTTAAATTCATAAAATGCAGTTTTTTTTACTTTTTATATGTAAAACCGAAAAATCACCGAAAAACCGGAAAACCCGGTTTTGTAATGTACAAAAACCGAAAAACCGGTTTCCAAAAATACTAGCGGTTTTGTGACCCCTAACTGTACGGTAGGTACAGCATCTCAATATAATATATGACGATATTAGTAATCAATTATCAGCGTTGCCTCTCTTATCTTAAATGTACAAAAAAATGACGCAGTGTGGTGTTTTGTAGAAACAAGCTGATTCCTGTCTCAACTCTAGCACAACTTGCTTCCAATCCACGTCGTGTCGCGCGCGATTCAGCGATCCCTGTCTCACTCTCATAGTTCAAATTCGAAAGAGAAACCAATAGATTTTTCGGTCTCACTGTATCAGGTTTGTGCTAGAACGCATGCTGTTTTCAGATGCAATTCGGATTCTTATGTTTTCTCGCTATACTTAAAAAGAAGGCAAAAGAAGCATGTATGGAAAAATAGGGGCAAAGAGATATTCTATTATTAAACAGATATGTTTGTTTCCGACGCACCAAATAAGGAAACTAATCTCAAAGTTACCTTATCCCCGCGTAGGATTATTTCTGTACGCTCTCATTCAATGCAAAATCTGGTACAAACCAGATCTACAAATGGAGAAAAAAAAGCAAATTTAACAGATTATTTCATCATTAAGTAAATATTAGGGGACAGGACGATCGTGCACAAATTGAACTAGCCCCATAGTATAAGGCATTGATCTAACACACACACACACACGTGTGTGTATATATATATATATATATTTTGTAGCGAATTATATCTAAGAGATTGTAGCTTATCATATTAACAACAACAGCTTTAAGCAATATAGTGTCCCATATTTACTTCAAACATCACTGTCTTCGAGATATTTGGCATCGAAGTTGAACAATTTTAGATCAAAAAACAGGTTTTCTGGCCATAACTCTTGTGTTAATTAGTTTAAAATCAAAACCCTCCACACGTTTTTAGAGACGTCAGAGACGAACCTAAATATGTAGATTTCGTATATGTTAGATCTTTCACAGCAATCTTATTACAAAAAAGGTGTTTTTTTAAACAATGTTTAAAAATATCATAAAAAAATAACTATCCATTTCTTTCAAAATTTGGTAGACCAAACTGGAGATTAAAGATTGAAGAATCGATAACCGTTTGTCTTATAATTCTATCTGTAGTGCAAAAGTATTTGTATCAATTCAAAACTAGTCAAAAATCGATGTCCTTACCTTATTTATGTACGTATATTATTACCCCTGACTGTACTCATTCAAATGCCCGGCACATCCCCCCATGGATATTAAGTCGGCAACTTTTACTAAGTACCGAGATTTTAACTTTCGGCTAAATCAAAAATTTTGTAAATACTGGAACTTTTTTTTTTTTTTTTTTTTATGGACTTTCGGGCGTGTGCCCATAGCCATTCTCAAGTGAATAAAGGGAAGGAAATAATAGTTCGGAACTTATGAGGCTGCTCACTAAAGAAGGTGCATCGTGTACAAAACAAATCAACCAATACAGTTGAATACAGCAACTGAATCACAACTACTCGTGCGTGACCTACGGATTGATGAACGTTTGCCACGCAACCTTGAGCGCTATCACTACGACTATAAAGTTCTTAATTATTTTCATCACAAATTAAGCAACCTAGATGCGATAACACAGCCTTGGACGCGTTCATTTGTTTTCATTAATCATTGTCAAGATGGATATCGATGCGATGAGAAACTTTTCACTTCTCATGCTCTAAAAGTTCGTCTTTATGTCGTGCGTAGGCGACATAAAGTCGCTTTTTATGCTCTAGAGCATAAAGTAAAATCTTCGTCGAAGACCAAGGCAATCGCTGCAACAGCCACACGAACATCTTTAACTTCATACAACAACCTCTTTATTTTATTTCGTTTCGTTCGTATTCTAAGACCAAGGCAAAGATACCAACAGCCAAAGTACACAATAAAACTTCATATTTACGTGTTGCTGTTTCATTTCCTCGCAATCGAAGTGAAAAGTAGAGTGTACAACTCGTCCATAAAACCCATTTTACACTCGACTTTATATCTATCCTCGCTCGCAAGCTCGCTCGGATGGATAAACGTCTCGAGTAAAATGGTGCGTTTTATGCACTTGTTGTACAATCTACTATTGCGAACTCGTATAATTATTATGCATGCTTTGGAAAATGAACTTTATTTCCACTGAGTAAAGTTGTTTTGGCAACATGTTACCTACAATTTGAATTACATGGAAAATTTTAATGCCATGCAAAAAGTGCTATTTGAAGGTAATCGTTATGAGGTCTCTGAAGAGACAAGATGTAATCTGGCCGGTGAACCGTGTTGGTACCAAAGTAGTTGAGCATTCGATCATCTCTTTCTTACGCCAGCACTGTCATTCAAAAGAAAAGGAAATGTGAATGTGTGATTTACTTAGTTACTGATTTTGGGTTATTTGCATATGAGTCGCTTAATTTCAAACCCGGGTAAATCCATCTGTCAAATCATGCGATTTTGCTATTAAGAAAAGGTGATAAGGCAGATATTTGCTGATAGGGTCGAATGGATTTATCCGATTTTGAATTTAAGCGACACATATTGCAATTAACAAATGATTACAAACTTTAATGAATTAGGCCTAACATTAACATGTTGAGAAATGTGTTTACTAATTAGATCAGTGGCGTCTTCTATTTGTAATGTTCTGTCTGGACATTAGAATTAAGAAACCTGTGTTATTATTAAAATGAACTAGTTTCAGACGACCTTGTCCCAAATCTACATGACATGATATTCAAAATAACTTGATTTATTAATTAATAGCGACCCGCCCCGGCTTCGCACGGATTTATATGTATGCAATAATAATAACATGCATGTATTAAACATATAAACCTTCCTCTTGAATCACTCTATCTATTAAAAAAAACCGCATGAAAATCCGTTGCGTAGTTTTAAAGATCTAAGCATACATAGGGACAGACAGACAGACAGCGGGAAGCGACTTTGTTTTATACTTTTTAGTTTTGTAGTGATTATGGAAATTATTTAAAAGTAGAGTATATTCATAGAGTAAGGCTTATTCCACCTATTTTCCATTTTACCCTTTTACCAATACTCCTAGATCTCAAAAGAACTTAGTGTCAAAATACCTAAATCACAGAATACCTAACTTTTTTTCTCATAACACCATATTCTTAATATGGCCGAGTTTCAAAATAGCTTAGTCTCATAATGCCTAAACTTCAAAACAATTTAGTTATTTTAATATTTTGTCATAGAAATGACAGAATTCATTCGGTATTTGAAGGAATTTGTGCATTTCAATCTTTAGGTATTTAGAGAATATGACGTTTTGGGTCAAAGTCATAATGAATTTCGTTCATTTTAAGAATCAATTGACAATTTGAGATTTAGGTATTATGAGCCCATGGTAATTTGAAAATAAGGGGTAATCGTGAGTAAGGTATTATGAAATTAAGGTGGAATAAGCCCTACTCTATTCATATTTAGTAAAAAAATAACTGCCTATTTGTTCATATTCTTTTCATGAACCTCTGAACCAATTTAGATGAGTTTGGTAGTTTAATGATGCAATAGATGGGTTAGGCTCGTAAAACACACTTTCCCGAAATGTGCACTTTCTGCAAAGGTGCACTTTCCGCAAAATGTACACTTTCCCAATTTGGAAACTTTTCCGAAATGTGCACTTTTTCAAACAGTGCACTTTTCCAAAACGCACGCTTTCCATAAATGTACACTTACCCATTTAGGGCACTTTCTCAAAAGGTACACATTAATTATTTAGACACATTCTTCACACACGCACACGCACACACACACCACACACAAGCACTCTATTCATATTTACACATGCTTCACAATTTTTTTTTTAATCCACACGCATTTTTGTCTTAAATTTAATCTCATCTAAATCGATTGTGTAGAGTAGAGTAAGATGTTTATGTTTGATGGCAAAATATTTTTTTTAGGGTTCCATAGTCAAAATTGCAAAAAACGGAACGCTTATAGTTTCGGTCTTTCTGTCCGTCTGTTTGCATTTGTACTATTTCATAGAAACCATAGTACTATAAACAGGGACACCCCTACCCCTAACGTGTACTTTCCAGTAAAATATACCTTCTGCAAAAGTGCACATTCTGGGATAGTGCACCTATTGAAAAACAGTACATATCGGGAAGTGCACTTTTAGAGAAAGGTGCACATTTCGGGAAAGTGTGTTTAACAAGCCTAATCCCAATAGATTAATTTTATAGGGTTGTGGAAACAAATTTTACTATTACTTCAAAAGAAAGTACGAAACAAATAAGCCTAATGACGAAAATCCTGTTCAAATATCTCAAAAAATTAACAACCCTTTTAATATTGTTTGTTAGAGAGAGAAAGCGCTCAGGACCCGTGACGTCACGGGTCCCGAGCGTCATAGTAAATGACAAACGTTTCACGTGAAGGTATGTTTTGAGGAAAAGGGACAGAGTATATAATGTTAATAAATAATAATTTTCAACACTTGTAATATCATGTACTCACCCCACCAGGGTTCTTAACGAAGTAGGAGCCGCTGGAGCCCTGATATATCCTCTCCGGGAAGATGTTGTTGTCGATGGCCACCTCCGCTTGCCATACCAACTCGGTGAATTGTGGATCATCTGACAACAATTAGAAGTTAACTTAACTATTGGACTTGAATGTCAAATCTTTGCGGGTATCAATAAAAACTGACAAGCAGGATAATCGAAAGTCTTTAGCCAATCACTGACTTCTGTTTAACTTGTTTCACAATTATGCTCCGGACACTGAGACAGTTATCCCTCAAAGGGATAACCTTGCCTTTGTACATAACTTATCTTGTTGTTAATTGTTTACTATTTTGTACAATAAAGAGTTATACTACTACTAAATACAGTTTAGACATTTCCAAATATTATACATACATTGATGATCTGAAAAAAACCCGACTCAGAGGTCATCACCTAAAGCTGGTTGCTCACTGGTCATACAACAACCCCCATAGACACTTCCTGAGCAACAGGGTGGTGAAACCTAGGTATACACTGCCAGAAGATGTCTCACCTCTCAATGTCAAGTAGATTCCTATGAAACAAATTTTAGCTCTACAATTATATAATACTTAAAGATAATTGGTTGGATACAGGCATCATCAGTTGTTTCTACTACCTGCCTGATAAATAAATAACAATAATATCTGAACTTGCTTGAAATGTAAATTAGGTACATGGTAATGCCTTTATAACTATCTCAAGGGCTTTAATTACCAAAAAAATATAAATCGATTCTATTGTCACACTTCTAATTATGAATGTTGATTGCAAAGAGCTAGTTTGAAACCTGTTTAACTGGCACTGTCGGCATTTGCATACTTATCTAAACTAACACATTGGATGAGTGTGGGTCTATGTCAACTTCAGTGTCTTGAGAATTTTAAATTTCATCATATTTTTAATTTTTACCTAATTACAAGCAAAACAAGAAAAAAAATTGCTAGCTTTCTTTGTTGTAGAACCTGTGACTTAGTATGTACTAACAATAGGAACAATCAAACAACTGCAGGGCTAACTCAAACGGCAAAAAAATTGTTTTGTAAATAAAATTGTATGCAGCCGTTTATCAGGTTGTGAAACTGATTGAATAACACATTAAAAATAAATGTTTATAAAGTATTAGAGGTCTTTGGGAAAACAGATAATTATTATAATAATGTTTGTTTAAGTGTTCACAGGAATTTCAAATAAAAATTAGAGTTATCCTTGTATTATCAGGAAATAAATGAACATTTATACTGTTTCATATTCCCTGTTTTAAGTCCAATAATCACAAGTCACTAGAATTAAATCTGAATATGCAAGTAAGATTTTGTGTAGATCACAGTAACTTTCACTTAAGCATAATATCCAACATTTGAGAAAAACTACATTACTCTCATTACTTGCAATTATGGAATAAAATAATTTTGTCTATGAATGTAGTAAATTTTCTCATAAAAACACCAGGTAACAATGGAAAACAATCAGTAACGGTACTCATTCACCAAGATTCTATTTTTTTTTTAAGGCTTTCACAGCTAGCATATGGAATGCCTTTTTAGAGTAATAAAATGTAGAGAAATAGTTACTTTATGATGAATACATAAAGATCCCCAAGAACATATAGATTAATTAACTTACCACAGTGAAAAGGTTGATCCATGATAAAGAAATTACAAAGAAAACAATGCCTAAAAATGGTAGACCATTTACAGTTGTTACAGTTGGCTGAAATTTGACATTGGACTTTTCCTGTAGCTATATTCACTCAAGTTACCTGAGTAAACATTATTTTCCAAATGAATCAACAGTAGCATGAAGTTGTAGACATAATTATGCAAAAGTAAGTACCAAAACAATGCCAAATTATAATCACCTTGTCTTCAGGGATGTACGCAGAACACCAAGGTCAATTTTACTATCTATATCAATGTCATTGGATTATAAAATAAAAAGACTGGAAGCCATACAAGTCATACTGGGAAGTCAGACAAGTCTAAATAGAATAAAAACCGAGCTTTATCAATTTACATTGAGCTTCATTGTTTGCCATATGTTCTGTGGGCGCAAACTTATGTTTTTCGTAGATAAATAGGCGTATACATGAGTCAGTGATAATAGCACGTAGTTTACCTGGGAAATGGTTGTAGGATACTTCGAAGTCGCCACGGCCGCCCAGGAGCGGCTGCGACTCCCTGTTCACCCCTGGGGAAT
This sequence comes from Epinotia brunnichana, assembly GCA_963854355.1. Taxonomy (NCBI): domain Eukaryota; kingdom Metazoa; phylum Arthropoda; class Insecta; order Lepidoptera; family Tortricidae; genus Epinotia; species Epinotia brunnichana. The sequence continues at coordinate 6,280,903 of OY977936.1, read as the reverse complement.
CCACGCTGCCGTCAAATCCGACCTCTGGCACTAAACAAATCTCCTCAGCACTACTGGAGAGAGACACGACGCTGTCATCCGGCAGCGTAATTGGATTGTGCGGCTTGTCGAAGTCGAGGTTCAACAGAGTCTCTACCGTACTCATGAGTAATGTTAAACAGCGGATCTCTGCCGAGCCTCATTTAATTCGTCTTGTAAATTCTTTGTTCCACAATCATTTACACAAACACGACCACTTCATTCATTATCATTATAGCCAACCAGAGACTATAGAGATTTGACAAATTCGCGACTGACAGATGACGAAATTGGCATAGACTATAATGTTTATTTCTGGCTAGTGTAGTGAAGCGAATCGGTATTGATATACCTAAATTGAACCTTCGGAACGTTAAAGGCTATATTTGCACAGTTCATGTCTGCTTTTCCTTTGCCTGAACTTGGCTTGACACGCTGCCGCGTGTCTAGATAAAACGACGAAAATGATGTAGACATTTTGCGTTCTAGACCGTTGGCGAAGTAGACTAAAAGCGATATAGGCAAAATATTACACTAGTCATTTTGCGTTCTAGACTAGGTATCCGCGAATAACCCCAACGAGCGTTTGTAAACTCCTGCTAATAATCAATCTTATCGAAACGAATAAGTAACATTGCAGTTAAAATAGTAACAGGCGTACTCATTGCTTATTGAGTAAGTAGGTAGATAGGATTATGTAAAGCGGTCAAAAACATTCCCCTCGTGGTTTAGTGGAAATACCAACCTACCAATTTTATATGAGTACCTACAGAAGTTTACTGGTTAAAAATAAAACAATAAACTACAATCTTCAGTTAGTTATATCATATTTATTTGTAAGGGACTAAGGAGTTAACTAGGTAGGTAACATATGATTTGCACGTGCATTACCAACCAACAAGTAATAATTAGTACATTACTGCACAGGCCGGGAAAATAGGGATTGCCGGCCAAGTAGATATAGAAGGACGCGCGAAGCGAGGCCGGATATTAGGGATACGAGGCTGGCAATTCCTTTTCACGCAGAGTTACGTAGGTAGGTGTAGTGCTTTTCTCAAACATGCAATGTAATAAAAATAAAAACTCTTAAGTTTTTTTTAATGGTAGAACTACGATGTTTGGTCACGAATTGATACTGAAACAAAAATAGGTCGCCTCTCAGGCCTAGACCTCAAATTTTGTTCGAAATTCCATTACCTACAGATCTCTCGTCTCGCTGCGCCCAAAACTTATACTTCGAAGAACACAATGTCAATATTTTATTGCATGTTTGAGAAAAAAAAAATGTTTCAACAGGTTATTAAAAAGTAAACGCCAGGGTGACAAGGTTTCGTCCTATGGGAACAAGATTATCAACGAGAAGAAAGAGTCAGCGAATCTGTCATCTTTATGACGCTCTACATCAGTTGACATCAGCTATCGCTAGAATATTTTCTATCAACGCCCTCAGAATCTCCATACCCTTCAAATTCCTTCTCAAACGTTCCCTTATCAGAATAACCTTGTTTCCCATATACGCCTTTCTTCCGGTTATGATGGATATGGCCTTTATTAAAACCGGCTCCTCCGGTCAAACTGTAACCTCGACCTTTAGCACCAACTTTGTTTATGGACCCCTTCGTTTCATCATCTTCGTAGAAAATCTTGTCTTTCTTATACTCATCCTTATGATGGACGCGATGGAATCCTCTTGATTTCGTTCCCTTTCTGTATTTCCTGTCTTCCTTTCCTTTAACGCCGACTGCTTCAGCTGCCGCCGCTTCTGCCAACGCGTAAGCAGCATCATCGTCGTACTCGCCATCGTCTCGCGCCCCAACACCTTTGAAGAACTTCTTCAAATCATTGACGTCCTTCTTTCCTTTCACACCTTTGTTAACCTTATTCTTCTTTTCGTACCCTGTTGTTTTCGCTGTCGTCTCTTTCTCATCTTCAGCGTCTAGGAGTTGCGAGTAGTCGTCCAAGTCCTCCTCATCCACCTCGTACTTCAAATCGGAAAGGTCAGTGTCGAGGTTGTCAAATTCTAAAGAGCCTAAACTCACCGGCGACGAATCCGCGATGCAAAAAACTAGTATCAATGGCAGAAATTTTCGCATTGTCACGTTTTTGTGTTGCGCAATGGAACTGGGTTGCGACACTGACATACATGGATGCCGGCGGCGTTTTATAGTGTTTTAAAGCCAAGGATGGTTTTTTCCTGAGATGGACTCTGGTTGCGGACCATTAGAGCCGTAATCGATATGGCGAATGGATGCAGCGGTTCGGATCGGTCAAGGTTTCATGTGATTATTTCTGTACGGTCGAGCACACGCCCTGCCCTAGCTCGGAGTTTGGAGAAACATCTGAAATGGTTCCGTGGGTCTGGGTACTATCTTATTTATTAAAACACCTTATCTTTGAAGCGAAGTCACGAGTAGATACCTACATATACGTTCTAGCTTACAAACGCATCATACAGTAGACGGCAAACTTCGTGCGCAAATGAGGGGAAGTGGGGGGGCAGCTTGCACGTACAATTCGCCTTTGCGCAGGCAAGGTCATTTGCGCACGAAGTTTGCCGTCTACTGTACCCGAATAACACATTAGGTAAGTACCTACATATGTATAGAAGACTCGGAAGGGTAGGCGTAGAGTAGACTACAAAAAATAAATTCAAATTCAGATTCAGATGGCTTAGGCCTATTAAATAATAGTAATACATAATTTTCATACATTAGAATAAAAACATGAACAGACATAATATCGAGATCATCAGTAATAAAGTTCACAGTAAACATATAATAACTAGCTGTTGCCCGCGAATTCGTCCGCGTAGAACTTGTTATCGTCTTAGACAATGATTGCTCTCAATACAAACTTTGAACCCTCTTTTAGGGGATAAATGAAAAAAAAAACGTTGAAATTCGTTTTCTAGTTTGTGAACAAACGGTCTAAAACCGAAGTTACAAATCTCATATTTTAAAAAGGTCTTGAAATACACAAACTTTAACCCCCCTTTTAACACTCTTAGGGGATGAATTTGGAAAAACTCTGAAATTAGTTTTGTATTCTTTTAACATACAGAATAAGACCGAAGTTACAAATCTCTAACTTTAAAATTTTCTTGCTCTACATATAACATTTGAATCTCCTTTTAACTCCCTTAGGGTTTGAATTTTTCTAATCGCTGAAAGTACTTTTATGGTGTTGTAATAAGTAATCTTACTACTTACTTTTAAGTACCGAGCTCAAAAAAAGTGTTGCCCCCCTTTTTAATCCCCTTAGGGAATGATTTTTGTAAAACGCTAAATGCAGTTTTTTCATATTCTAATAAGTTATCTTTCTACAAAGTTTTAAGTCTCTATTTCAAAAAAAGTAGTTTCCCCTATACAAACTTTGCACGCTAGTCTAAGCATTTTACGGTCCGGTTGTATGGCGAAATGGAAATAATTTATAATAGCAGTTTTTTTTTGCGTAACAGATAAATCATAATTATAGTAATAACTTCGAGACTAAATCCAACAAAATATTAGGTATTTAGATATTTTAATAAATTTTTAAAAATTAATAAATTCCTGAAAAATTGTTAAAAAATGTTAATAACCTTTTTTTTCTGTATTATGATAAATTAATATTTGCGGCGTAATATTGATGATAAATCGCGCAAAAAATGTTCCCGATTATTACCTTTATATTCAGTTAGACACCATTTTTTTTTCTATTACCATATTTTCGTGTCAAAAAATAATAATAGACTGTAGGTTCCTTCATTCCTTGGTGTATGTAGTGGACACAAACATTACAAACCAATCACACACTAAACAACAGCGGAAGGTGGATTTTAGGGGGTTAATATTATTTAACAATTTCAAAAAATGCAAATTGATCAGTAAGTTTTGGGATTTTCATCATCGACACTCTTTCATTGAATGATGTACGAATCGACTGATAAAATACTTTGCAACTAATGTTTTTACAAACACCTGTTAAAGTAGGTTTAAAAGTGCCGCGCGAGCCGCAGAGCAAACGTGATTGGCCGATTGCATGCAGCGGGGCACCGCGCCGTCCGCCATATAAATATGTCTAAGTAGGCACTGCACGAACCGGCGCGCCGCGATTTGAGAGTTTAGCGACACGATCTAACGCGTACGATCAATTATCAGTTGTTTATAATAGTTAAAATTCAATTAAGTTGTGAATCAAAAGATTAAAAAAACCGTCATATATTGAAATTATAATTCTATGTTTTTAAAATACCTACCGTAGACCGTACAAAAGTACCTACTTAGGTAGGTTTTGATACAGATTTTTTTTAGGGTTCACTTAACAAAATATGTACCTAGTTATAGCCTCAGATCATAGAAAGAAGATCTGAGGTTAAAGATGAGTCTTGTTGTTTCATTGTAGTTTTATCAATGAAATAGTGTCGTAGTGCCGGTTAGTGACCAGCTAGTTTAGTGTGCGGGTTTCCGATCTCCTTTTTGGGCAAATATGCTTTCGTATGTCCGGCTGTTCAGCTGTTCCCTCTATAGGTCACATCTCTCAACTGATTCTCGTGAAATTTTGTGTGCGAGTTCGATATTGAGCGGGCAAAAATGCTTTCGTATGTCCGGATGTCCAGCTGTTGCCTCTATAGGTCGCATCTCTCAACCGATTCTCGTGAAATTCTGTGAGTGAGTTCAAAATTAATGGGCAAAAATTTCCCCAGGTTTCCAAACTTTCACTTTAGTCGTATTAGTAAGAAAATAAATTCAATATTTAAAAAAGCAAAAATAATTACTTCCTTAAAAATGCTAATTTGTAATTGAATGGTTTTTTTTCTTAATAATCACTCCAAGTAAATTTGTTCCTTTTTAGTTAACTAAAAAAAAGTGTACATAACGTAGGGTAGACCAGGGGCAATTGAAACCATTTGCCTTTACAGCATATAACTGTTATATTTTTATGAGTAGAAAGATGAACGCCCAAAATTTTTCAAGGTTAGTTATCTGGTTCCTAAATAAAATGTATTTTGTTACTCTATAATCCATAGTTTTCTGTCAATAATACGAGTATAATACAGAGAATGGGGCAGTATAGTTCAATTGGCCTCACATGACTGTCGACGACTGACTGTGTCTGCGTGTTTGTTTTTACCATTGTCTTGTGTAAAATATTAAAGTACAGTATTTACATACATACATACTGGGAATACTGTCAATTGAAACACTATGTGAGGTCAATTGAAACACTCTAATATCTTCGGCACAATGAAAGTAGGGTAAACTGGGTACGGTTGAAACAACGCAAATATCTCGCGAACCGTTGGTGGGACGGCGAGGGGTCCAAGGGGGGAAAGAAGCGGACGATCGGTTTGTACACGAAAAACATCGTGACGTTGCTTCCCGCGCGCTTAATTTGTTTGTAGAAAACCCCAAATGTTTTGATCCCCAAAAGTAAGTGTTTTCACTCGTAGAGTTTTTCAATTATTCTGGTTTCTATTTAAGTGAGAGTATTGAGTGTGTGTTTATGTTTGAAGTGAAGCTTGTGGATCATCTCAGCGTATCTAGTTTTACTGTATCATTATTGTAATTATTATTACAACGGCTTTTTCCGAAAGTAGGAGGTGGGGACGGTTGAAACAGAGTGATTTTCTTGTATTTTTGACATTGACTAATGAAAGTCAAAGTAAGTTTTCTATTAGTTTATTTACATATTCTTTTCAGGGTGTTCTCTTCTGTACAGGGTGGGCCATACATTTTTGCAAATGGCAACACTGAATATCTTCTATAATAATAAATTATATATTTTTTGAGTGGAGGGAAATTTGACATTAATTTATGCAGTGTTATTTGCAATAAAGCGTTTTACTGATCAACAACGAGCTTTTTGTGTAAAACAGTTTTATAAAAACAACAAATTGTATGTAACTGTTCGCCGCCTATTTAGGAGGAAGCCCGGATCTCACTCCCGCCGATTTCATCGTGCGGGGATATTTATAAAGTCCAGTTCTAAGTTAAAAAACCCGAAGAAAATATCCAAACTCAAGCAAAACATCCGCGATGAGATAGTCGAGATCCCTCGCAGCATGTGTCAGCGAGTTTCCTAAAATCTGCCTAGTCAATTCAAGAGATAAATTGCATTAGATGTTAGTCACAAACATTTAATGATCAGGAAATTGACTTTCATGGTTTTATTTTCATCAGTTTCAAAAGTGCAAGAATTTTTGGCCCATCCTGTATTTTAATTACTTAATATAGTCTTGTTACGTTTAAAATGCAAACAGTTTATTTTCGTTTTGGTTTAGTTAACTTACTTAAATAAGGTGAAAAATGACTGACAATACACGTAGAGTTTAACTTGTAAGCGCAAAAACGCTAGCTGATTATAAACCTATCCTAAATTATACGTTATCTCATAAAAAATACGAATAAAACACATAAAAGTATTATTTTTTGTCACTGTTTCAACTGGCCCCGGGATGGGGATACTTGAAACAAATCGTTTTTTTTTTTCAATTTGAGCTACTACTAAAACACCTTGATCCAAAATTGGATTGCAAGATACAAGATATTTATTCATAAAAGCCAATGTTTTACAAGTCAGTAAGTACATAATGAATAGTATTATTTTTTAATTAAATTAGGATCTCAAATAAGGTCGCCTATATAGCTTTACATGTCTGAGTCTTACAGGAAATTTCAATTTAAAAATTAGTTACTAACTACTACTTGCCGTTTAGTAGATAAAAACACGCTCTTTCATTTGATATATTTTCTTCACCTCACAGATTATAAAACCGGCCAAGTGCGAGTCGGACTCGCGCACGAAGGGTTCCGTACCATTATCTATAAAAAACTATTTTATTCTGTGTTTTTAGTATTTGTTGTTATAGCGGCAGCAGAAATACATCATCTGTGAAAATTTCAGCTGGAACTATCACGGTATCAGTGAGATACAGCCTGGTGACAGACAGACGGACGGACGGACGTACGTTCTCGTTTTACTTTTTGAGTAGGGAACCCTAAGAAGCAAAACTACGGACGATATTCAGTACTACCCAGTCAACTCTACTTATATCTTTTTTAGGGTTCCGCACCTCGAAAGAAAAAGCGGAACCCTTATAGGATCACTTTGTTGTCCGTCCGTCCGTCCGTATGTCAATACCCTTTTTCTCAGGAACGCGTGGAGGTATCAAGCTAGGTATTAAATAGGTATTAGATATTATCAAGGTATTAAATACTCAAGCCTACTGTTCCTTGGAGCTGTGAAAGAATCAAACTTCTAACCTAACGCAATCAAAAGACACAACCATTTATGCCGCAAATTTTCGAAACTCGCAAGGGAATCAAAACCTACAGGGTACTTCCCGTGAACTCAGAATCTTGAAATTTGATACGAAGCAACGCCTTATGGCACAAATAAAGGAAAAATTGCGGAAACCATAAATCCCATAAAAAACATTCCATGTAAACAATAGGCCAAGTCTCGAAACAACTTCACTGCATTTACTAATTTTTGCATAGGTACCTAAAACGTATGTAAGTGTGATTGCCAAGTCACAAAATTTTATTTAGTAATCAAATAAAGATTAATAAGAATGTCTGACTTGGCTCTACGAAATATCTCACCACTTTTTACTGTGAAAGAGTTTCGAGGCTTGGTCTTTTTTTTACATGGAATGTTTTTTATGGGATCTCATTTCTTTTGTTAGACTTTGTATGGGAATGTTATTTTACCAACCGCAAATAATCGTATGTAGGTATTTGTATAGGATTACAAACTTACTTATGCAGCTTGTATATCTCTGAAACGTGACTGAAATTGCAATATTTTTAGGTTTCTTATGAGTTATTAGGCTAAAAACTAATAATGTTTGAAATATGGAGCTTGTGGGTCTGCTAGAAGTACCTTAGAATTAGCGTGATCATTATCAGTGAGTATGTCAGTGACAAAACTAACGAACTTTGACGGACAATAGTTCTTAAACTAAAAGTTAAAATTGAATGTTATTGATATTGTATGTTAGCCATATTATGCCCTACATGTTCCTGAAATTTCAGGGTTCTAGCTTTAGCCAGCACAAAATTACAGGATGTTGAAAATGGCCTGAATGGCTTCGACAAAAGGATGGTACGGCCGTGCCTCTTTGTTTTGCTCGACTTGGCGGGGGAACTGCCGTGCCCCCAGATTTTTAGTTACATGTTATGCCATGCAATAGGGCCGAGTGGAGAAAAATGCGGGATGCCTTTGCCCAGCAGTGGCTTCCTGTTTCCCAAACAGGCTAAGAAAAAAAAAATATTTCTACGGAACCCTCGGTGCGCGAGTCCAACTCGCACTTGGCCTGTTTTTAATTCTTTTCATGACTACCATAGCATACAATGAGCTCATCAAAAGTTCGCAGGCATATCATAAACATTTATCAATTTATGAGCATCTGAACATCTCGATAAAAACACGGGTGTAAAAAAAAGTATACGACTTTAGTTTCCTTTGTTGCTGCTACCTTATACATTTAGTTTAACCAAATAGTTTTAATACAATTATAACAATATAGATTTGCACAAAACAAGCATAATCATGTTTCATAAAAAGTGCTTGTTTCAACTATAACAATGTTTCAATCATAACCATTCCGTGTACCGATCCCGTGACAAAACGTGTTGTAAACGTCGCTACTAACCATTTGTTTTATTGTATACAAGAACCTTCTCCAGAATGTATTAAATACTTTTCTGAAAACCGCATCAAAATTGGTTCAACCTAACGCGAGATAATCTCGGACAACGTACATACATACATACAAACATACGGGTCAAACTGAGAACCTCCTTTTTTTACAATGACACGCAGCGTGCAGATTTCTAAAAAACCTTCATATTTCCATAATTTATAAACTAGGTCAAAAACTACACAAACAATAGTGAACATTAATAGAACAAACATGTGCATCGAATGCAGAACCTCCTTCTATTAAGTCGGTTACTTTTAGTGACGATTAAAACGCGAGGACGATTGAAACGTTTAAATCGTCCACAAGCAAGTTGTTTCTACCGTCCCCACACCACGTTTTTAACTTCAAGGTCAAATATTACATATAAAAAAAACTCGAACGCTGATCAACGGCCATTATAAACACTCGTTTATTCCCAGCTATAGCACCAAATTAATTTTATCAGTCAAAATACAAGAGTAAAGTACTTTTTGTTATAAAAAAATATCCACAGCACAAATACTTACTTTTTACCGTGAAAAACTGGTTTGGCTTGTGTACACTCCGGTATCGCACCATCACTCGAGCGCTACTGGCCAAGCTACTGCTCATACATGGCCAACCGTGTGTTCCGAGTGTTGCGTCAGTTGCGTAGGTATTATAGTTTTCGAAAAAATTTCCTTGTTTCAATCATGACGTGTTTCAATTGTCCGTGGTCTACCCTAAGTTATTGAATAATTTCAATAACGAAATAATGTAATTCAGATTACAAATTACGAAGTAGTCATGTATGCAATTACACGTGTAATTCATTACCTACTCGTAATTGAATTAAATATAATACAATTTGTATTTCAATTTCAAACGTAAATTAGTTACGCCCAACACTGCCTTTACCTAAGCCATTTTTATGGCGTGAATCGTCGCATTCATACTAGCGCATCGTAGAAAACGATACAAATTATCTGTGTAGGTAGGTTTTGTGTCTTGGGGCCCGGGCAGTGCGACCTTGAATGTCAAGACACTCGTTGCGTGCCGACGCTGCGAGCGAATGTGATCCTTAACACAAGCGGAAAGAGTTCAAGTTCAGTTGTAGAATCAAACAGGACTATTCAAATGTGTTTTATGCTTTACATAAAGCTTTTTTTTGTTGGATTTATGTACTAGTTTAATAATCTATATTTTTAAGTTAAATTTAGACACAATTTGTCTCTATAAATATTTTTACCGATATTTTATTGGAGTAAATGTAATTATATGCAATTCTAAACAAAAATCAAAACGATTTTTAGAAAAATAGGTTCATACATTCTTTTTATGAGAATCAAATCAAAGTACTAGTTATTACTATTTTTTTCTACGAACTTATGGCACCTGTCACCCAAGCCATGAAATTTGTTAAATTAATGGCTTTACGTGTAAAAAATAGTCGGATTTCACTTTTTACAGGTTAAAGACAATAATACTGTCGTGTTGACGATTAAAAACAGCTATTACTATTTTTAGTTAAAAAAATCGGCATTTTTTTGACACTATTTTTTTATACCTACTTCCGGGTCGAAAGTTTGTTGGATTCGTAAATATAGTATCTTAGAATATGTATTTATGACGGAGAAAAAAAAAACCTGGCTATTATGAATTAATGTTTTGCTAAACCGTAAAATGCTTAGACTAACTCTCTAACATTAGTAGTTTCGGCTGTGCGTTGATGAGTGAGTGAGCGGGTCAGCCAGGACTTAGGCATTTATATGTATTTAGGAGGTTCACAATGTGATGTACATGGATATAATCCAATTCAAAAAAGTAGTTATGCAAGAACATTCATCAGTCAATAAATATATATATATATTTATATTGGCATATATATATTTAATCTCTTTGTATGGCTATTTATTTATTTCAGGAAAGAGAGATAATACCTATAATTAAGGATCGGAATTGCATTGAATTCTGATTGGCAAATCGGACGAGATGACCGTTCCCATTCTTACCTTATCCGCCCTAGATAAAAAAAAAGCGGCCAAGTGCGAGTCGGACTCGCACATGAAGGGTTCCGTTAAATAAATTGCTTTTTTACGATTTATGACGTATTAAAAAAAACTACTTGCTAAGTAGATCTCGTTCAAACCAATTTTCGTTGGAAGTTTGCATGGTAATGTAGGTACATCATATATATTTTTTAAATTTATCATTCTATTATTTTAGAAGTTACAGGGGGGGACACACACATTTTACCACTTTGGAAGTGTCTCTCGCGCAAACTATTTAGTTTAGAAAAAAATAATATTATAAACCTCAGTATCATTTTTGAAGACCTATCAATAGACACGTATGGGTTTGATGAAAAAAAAAATTTGAGCATCAGTTCTTAGTATGGGGAGGAACCCCAAAATTTATTGTTTTTTTTCTATTTTTGTGTGAAAATCTTAATGCGGTTTTCAGAATACATCTACTTACCAAGTTTCAACAGTATAGCTCTTATAGTTTCGGAAAAAAGTGGCTGTGATATACGGACGGACAGACAGCCAGACATGACGAATCTATAAGGGTTCCGTTTTTTGCCATTTGGCTACGGAACCCTAATAAACACCGTAAAATTAAGGCTAGGTTCCTATTAATTTTTTCATTGTCATTCAAACAAGTTTTTAGAGAAGCTTAAATAGGGAACATTACTGCAATATTCTGCCGCCAGAGGCAGCACTACCCCTAATAGTAAAACAGTATAGGAATATAGGGATTCACACACACATGCACAATTGATTGTCAAATGAGTGACAAGGATGCTTGTATAGACAATACCGCAAGTGGGAACGAGATATAATGTCAACGCTGCTAGTGTCGCCACCTACGAAGAGTTTTGCGTAATGTTTGATTGTTTTTTTTATACATCGACGGTGGCAAACAAGCATATGGCCTGCCTGATGTAGTCGCCTATGGACATTTGTGACTCCAGAAGAATCACGGGCGCGTATCCGACCCTTTATTCACTTGAGGATTAGCTGTGTTAGCAGATAAAGACATGCAAGTCCCTCACTCCCAACACAGCGCATCCTAGGGAGCTCTGGCGACCTTATATACTCACCACCAGGAACACAACACCACATACTTCATAGCATGCAATAATATAGCAACACTACAAAGCAGTGGTGCTATTATGGCTGCGGTCTTCTGTAAGGTGGAGGTACTTCCCCAGTTGGGCTGCTCCACATACGAGCGAGATGACATTCCGCTGTGCCCTACCTCTCTTGTAATATAATATAGGTATAGGATTTTATTTAAATTTGAGTATTATATTGACTGTCTTTAAGTTCATCCATAAAAATAGTCCAAGCAATATGAGCAAGTAATATGAGAATTGATTTGAACCATAGTTGGGTGACCTGCCCTGCTCTTAAAAAGCAAAAACGGTCCAATTTATTATCGAACAGCTACTTTCTTAATTACCATTTGAAGTATCAAGATTAGGACATCATACTAATTTAAGGCCTCTCACAGACTGGCGCGGCCTGGCCGCGGCGGTCAATAGAAAACTTGTCATTAGCTGTCAAATTTACTATGGTCCGCCACCGCAGGCCGCGCCAGTGTGATGCAGGCTTAAGGCGTTTGACACATTTGACAACGATATTACTGTTGCATAAACAGTTTAATTAATTATAATTTACTTTAAAAATAAAGTTTAAACCGACTTCAATTCAGTACTTCGCCAAGCCACATATTAGTTACATTAAAAAATCCACATTTCCTTTCCAATTTACCACATGAACTGCTCTCTGAGAGCAAATGCGTTGATTATTACATAAAAAACCCAAGTCGCTATCTGTGGGCTGATAATATTTGAGGAGTTCCGTCGATTCCTAAAGGATCTCAGAATTACCACCTCATGAGTTGCTACTTCAACGGAATCATGTCAGAATCTTTGACGAACTTTACATATTTGAGGAGTACCATAACTCATCTGTGGTCTTCATCATCAGTTCCACTTCACCAAAATTGCGATTTCCGAAGGTAAATACACGAATTATAATAGAAAATACCGAAATCACTACATCCTATAAAATTTGAGGGTTGCCCTCAATTTCCCTGGATCCCATCATCAGATCCTGATTTGGTGTCAATGGAACATGAATAGGGGTAGCAGGGGGCTGCAAAACTAGCACATGTGAACGTATACGTGATAGTAACAGGCATTCCGGTTTGCATGTACACTTTGAAATTGCATGCAAGTGCCACTTGCAAATGTATTCACTGTTACTTGTACAGTACATGTCGTTAACTAGTATTCCAGCTACTGTTACGTTTTACTGGCATGTGTATTCCCAGCTTAATGGTACGGAATCCTTCGTGCGTGAGTCCGACTCGCACTTGGCCGGATTTTTAAAACCCTATCCATAATGGTAACCTTTATGATAAGGTAACCTTACTGATAGGGTAACCCTATTCTTATGGTAAGAATATCGGATGTGGTAACCGTAAGGTAACCATATAAGTTAACCCTTAACAAAACCCTATCTCAATAGGGTTAATTTATGCTTACCACATTCGATATGCTTCCCATAACAATAGGCTTACCCTATCAGTAAGGTTACCTTATCAAAAGGTTACCAAATTGAAAGGGTTACCTAATCGATAGGCTTAAGCTAAGCCTGAAAAGGGGTTTTCCGGTCCTTGAACAAAACTAAGTAATTTTACCTTCAATTGTTTATATCAGCGTTACAAAAATATTTACAGCATCGTTCGTGCAAACATAACAATTTAAACGGACAATTAGTTAACAAATATTTACACATCATCAGTTTGATTTACTCGTAGTCATCGTCATCATCATCATCGGCGTCTTCGAAGCGGTACTCTTTCTCGTGTCCACTGCCGCCTTTCTTCCCGTACTCCTCGCTGTTGTGGTGATGGCTCTCCTTGCCCTCCTCGGCGGAATGGCTGTTGTCGCTCTCATCGTGGTGCCCCTTAGCGTGGAAGCCTGCTTTACCAAATTCACCCTTATCGAAACCGGAATCAGCATGCCCACCCTCCTTATGGCCGCCCTCTTCGGAACCGTGATGGCCCTTCTCGTTGCCGTACTTGTTGAAATGGCCGCTTTTGTCGGCGACGTCATAGAAGTCGTGGTCCTTCTTGAACTCGTCCTTGTGGAACACCTTGTGGTACCCGGTCACTTCCTCGCCTTTGCTGGCGTGTTTCTTGTGACCGCTGTCTCCCCCCTCGTAGCTGGAGCCGGCCTCGTGGTGCTTCCCGTGAGCATCAGCCTCATCGTGATGAGCGCTTTTCTCTCCTTCGGCTTCGCCGTAATGTCCCTCCTTATGCTCCTTGCCATAGTGTCCAGATTCGCCTGAAGCGTGATGGTCCTTGGAGCTGTAGCCCTTGCTGCCCTTTTCGCCTTGGGCGGAATGGTGTTCTTGGCCGTAGTCGCTGCCTGCTCCGCTTTCATGCGCATGACCGTGTCCGAGATCGATTAAATCTCCGTACAGTTCCGTATCGGCGTGTCCCTCATCGTCTTCATCATCGTCGTCGTCATCTTCATCAACGGTGTGCTTGGCGAGGGGTTGAGCTTCGCCGTGGAACGTTAGAGGTGTTGCGGGGAGTTCGTAAACCACCTCAGGTTCTTGTAAGGGTAGGGTCAAAGGCTGGGCAATAGGGAGTGGTGGCGCGAAGGCAGCCGGCTGGTGGTATTGCTGAGCGCCCAGTTGGATGAGGCTAGCTGGGCCGCCGTTGTCGCTTCTGTAGATGTAGCCGGTGGCCACCGGAGCCACGTAGGAGACGTGGACCGCTGACGCCGCCGCGACGGCCAGTAGAACACAGAAAGCCTTCGCCATGGTTGAGATGTTCACGCTGCAGTGAACCGTGCTGTAATAATTTGATAAGCCTATTGCCCAATATTTATATCTGAGATAAAGGAAGGACTCCCGTACCTTTCTAGAAGCCATGTAACAATTTGCTTATCATAGCGAGGTTGTGTGACAAAGACATTGGCAATGAAAAATCGTTGTGCAATAATTTGCGGTCGATGGCATGACGAATTGCCGTGAAATGCTTGGAGCCCACGGCGGTAAAAAAGGTTTCATTCACCGACTTGGGTGCGTGCGTATGGCGCCAGTCCATTGTTTTAACAAAACTAGAGCGTTATCTTCAATTATTCGATACAAGAGTTTTCGTTACTATTAAGGTATTAGAGAGGGCACACCGCACAGCGGAATGTCATAGCATTCATAACTGGAGCCAATGGGGAATTGATGGGTACCTATACCTCCATCTTACAGAAGACCGCAGCCATAATAACACCGCAAGTGTCCATAGGCGACGGTGTATGCTTACCATCAGGCAGGCTGCTTTCTTGTTTGTTTGTTTGCCACCGTGGTAATAGGTATAAAATAAGATCATTCGGGATAAGATAATTTTGTAGAACTCTTTTCGGGAAATTTAGGAGTACTTAAGTACCTACGTTTTATAACGGTAGTCTGTCCTATGTCTGTTATAAAATGACACCAATTAAATTCAACCCATTTATCAGCGTCCCATTGAATTGAAATTTTACACACATTTAATTTGAATGACAAGCAATATTAAAGATTGTCATGTTGTTGGACCAATTTTAATTTAAGTACCTATAACAAACTCTGTTCGAAATACTGCATTCCGACTACGGAAAACTAACTGTAATAATTGACTTTCAAAACAAAATTTTAACCGACTTCAAATCAGTAGCCAAATAGCTCCAAGTTTGCCTATAAAATTTGAAGAGTTCCCTCGATTTCTCCAGGATCCCATCATCATAACTAGATTTTGGTGACAGCGGGACCAATCTGGAAGTATATGCTTTCAAACAAAGAAAGAATTACGGCTATTGCATAAATTACGGAGTTATCAACTTATCACGTAACATACACACATTAAAAAACAAAACATCACAAAGTCGGTTAAAAAAAGGTTTATTTTTCATACAAAAGGTAGCCTAATGACAGTTGGAGCATCGATTGACACCTCCTATCGTTTATTTAAATCGGTTCAGATATTAAACGCTAAATACAAACAGACTGCTAAAGACTATGAACATATTCCTTCCATTCGGCTCTGCCGTCATCATCATCATCATCATAATTAGCCGAAAGACGTCCACTGCTGGACACTAGGCCTCTATTAATTTTACTGTTTTTTTTTTTTACTAAGCCATTCTTAAATAATTATCAGTTAGGTACCTCTATCTATTAGTAAGGAAATTCATTACGATAACGGTGCGGGATCGAAAAATAACAAGCGATACCTACTCTTAATACATAACCCTGTAGACCAATCAAATTAGCTTACCCTGGACATAATTCGTAAACTCGTTGTATTTATTGTTTTATCGGATTTTACTATTCAGTATCATATATTTATCAAATAAATTAGGTAAAAAATCCGCGATCGTAACCGTATTTAAAAAAAACACGAGTTAACGTACACTACCTAATTTTTTCCTAAAAGTAAAAAAGGTAACCAAATACCTTGTTAGTATAACTTTGAGGTGCATTAAAATGCGATCACTTAATAGAAAAATTAAACTGAAATGAAATTCGCATATACGTTTTTTTTCACAGTTTTCCTCTGATCTCATTATCTAGACAAGCCAAAATGGTAACTATGATATTTTTATCTGTTTAAGCTATATTGAGTGTTTTTAGACATTTAAGACAAAAATTAATCGTTTATTTTTAACGTTTTAATAATAATGTATTTCTCGGTAGTTATAAATAGTAACTATGAAATTTTTGTTTACTAATAGCTTTTTGTGTACGATAATCATGTTTTCATCAAAATTAAGCATGTTCATTTCACGCTTAAGAAATTGAAAATTTTATTGAAAATACTCGCGACCTTGTAGTGGAGCCAGGTGCATGCGGTGGGTGCGAGGCGGGGTGAGTGTGGGGCGCCAGCGGGTGAGCGCACGGCGAACACGTCATAACGAGTTTATTTCAATTACGTGTTTTGCACCGACCGCGCCGTGTACAAATAAAACAAATACATATAATGGAATATCCTAATTGTAGGATTTCACTAAGTACGTATTCACATACTTAGTGCGTGTCAGTTTATACTGGACATCAAATTTTCAGTGATGTAACTAAAAATGTACGGTTTTCGCAATTTTTACAAGCTTTATATTAACTTGCACTGTTCGTATGTATGTAAGTTGTCCGTCAAAATTTGTAATCCATTTTTCAGTCACTTCCCGTTATCCAATTGAGCTGAAATTTTGCTTGCATATGTATATCGCATGACAATACAATAGTATGATGATTTGGAGCTAATCTGATGCAGGAAGTTGGCCATAGGAAATCCGCAATAAAACGTCACAACCCCATCGAGTTTAGGCTCGTTAGAATAGTCTTAATGTGTAGTTAATGATGGTATGCAGAAAAGTACAGTCGGCAATAAAAGCTTGTACTAAAAATGAAATTTTTGACAAAAAATTATTCCATTAGTTATGTGCTATAAATGCTTTGTACTAAATTTCAAGATTCAGAGTTCACGGGAAGTACCCTTTAGGTTTTGATTCCCTTGCGGGTTTTGACAATTTGCGGAAATTAAACGCCTGTATTTTTTGATTTCGTTGGCTTAGAAGTTTGTTTTTTTCACAGCTCCAAGAGACAGTAGACTTGAGTATTTGATATAAATTTCAGCTGGATACCTCCACGCGTTCCTGAGAAAAAGGGTTTTGACAGACTGATGGACGGACGGACGGACAACAAAGTGATCCTATAAGGGTTCCGTTTTTTCCTTTCGAGGTACGGAACCCTAATAAGTTAAAGCTAAGAATTATTCGATTTATGAAATTACAAATTAGCGTATCCAGACTTATTTAATATTTAAAACAAGAGTATTTTGGTGTAACAGACACATTTGTGAAAAAGTTCACAAAGCAAAATGGCGTATCGTACAATGAACTGAGAGTTACGACAAAATGTATCAGAGACGTTTCTTATTTGATTGGATATGACAAAAATGCTCGGTAAAATTGAGTATCAACGCAATATTTTTCATATTTGGTTGTAACGGACAATTTTTTCAAGCTATCGGGACGTTATCTATACCAACCGATAGAGAGAAAAAAACTGAGTATGACTGCATTTTAGCTCATTTTCGATATTTTGTCCCTTACGCCCTTTGAGCCTACGGTAGTCGATATGCTTATTGCCACCCACCCAGAGATGGGCAAAATTTATTCGAATACGAATAACGTTTAAGAATAAATAGGATTATTCGCGAATAACTTCTTTATTCGCAGAACCGTTCGTAATGCTTTTCGGGAATATAATTTTTAACGAATATTGTAGGAATGCTTTTTAATGAAATATATCTCAAAAACGTAATATCCTAATACAGACAGAACAGTGATACCTAGTTTTAAAATTTGTTAGAAAGAGGTGACCGCTTAATCAAGGGTACCAATTAACATCGCCGTGCAAAGGTGAAACGGATATTAATTGTAATTATTTCACCTGTTTTATTTTTTCTATTTCGGCTTTACCACGGGTGACAAAAAAAACCTGTGAAGTGCGAGTCAGACTCGCGCACCGAGGGTTCCAGACCACCCTATACAATAGAAACAAGTCCACTATAAACTGACACTCACTAAGTATGTATTCACATACTTAATGCGTGTCAGTTTATACTGCACATTAAATTTTCAGTGATGTAACTAATAATTTACGGTTTTCGCAATGTTTTCCTTTATCTGTTCTATAAGGCGTTGCTTCGCACCAAATTTCAAGTTTCTGAGTTCACGGGAAGTACCCTGTAGGTTTTGATTAAGGTCAATGTGGGCAAGTCCGGCATACTTTATTTAAAGTTATGTTTGATCGGATTATACAATGTTATTATTTATTCCAGGATAAACGGCCTAGACTTATAGGATGATACATATTATATTTTACAATGTCGCTTTAACAAATTGACAAAATAACTAAAACTTATGCAAAAAATTAGGTTTTTTTAAAACTCGGCGAGTAGACCCTTTAGTCTTATCTTGTAGCCAGATTTGGTAGCTGGCTTCCAAATGGGAGAAATAATCCCGATTTGAAGCTGGCTAGGTAACGGAAATTCTTAAGTCCCATCTCATAGCCAGATTTGGTTGTTGACTTCCAAATCGGAGCAATAATGCCGACTCGAAGCTGGCTACGAAACGGGAAGGATCCATGGAGAATGTCTATTAGGATTTGCAAATATTTATATCTCCACCTCTGTTGTAAAATATAGGTTCTAGGTCTAGACCTAGAACCCCGCTCCTAGGAGCCTCGCAAAAAATAGGGACTCCGTAGGGAAATAGGGGCTCCGTCAACATACTAGGAGCCCATGCGTTTGTTTCATCATCCGGCAGTATCGACGGAGCCCCGCGAACGCGGGGATCCTACTTCTGGTCTGTCGAACCAAACCTACCTTCATATGACTATGGGCAAAAATATCTAGTCTTGATGAAATATCAGGTATATCGTAGCGGCCAAGGTGTTCTCAGATTATTTGGGTTATTCAACTTCGTTCCCATTTGGTTCCCATAGCTACAAGATGGGTAAGCATATATCCCGTTTCGTAGCTAGCTACCAATTGTGGCTGCGAGATGGGAAAGTCGTTCCCGTTTGGTAGCTAGCTAGAAAATGGGAAACCACATTTCCCATTTCGAAGCTAGCTACCAAATCTGGCTCCGAGATGGGACTAAAGGGAGTAGACGGTCTTCCCGTGATGTATAAGGTAAGGCCGTCTAGTACTCCTTGCCGCGCTATTTGAAGGTCAATAGGCATGTTAATTACATTGTTGGTATCGTAATTTTATGCCATTTCAATTTGAACAAATTGACCCTGCCTACGTAGCCGGAGGTCCCGGGTTCGAATCCCGGTAAGGGCATTTGTGTGATGATCACAATTATTTGTTCCTGAGTCATAGATGTTTTCTATGTATTTATTTAATTATATATTCGTGGTACCTATTTATTCGAATGAAATGAGAATAAATCATTCTTCATTCGAAAGTGTAGACAAATAAATTATTCGCGAATAGATTAGTGACGAATAAATGATTATTAGAATAAATGTTTATTCGAATAAAGAATCATTCGAATAAAGCCCCTTTCTACACCCACATAAGTAACATATTTTATTTAAATAATTATGTACAGAAAACTGAGCGCTTATAAATAGGTAATCGAGATTCCACGACAATTATGTCTCATGCTGAACAATTTAGTTATTATCGATATAATGAACACAATATTTCAATAAATCTCCATCCTAGCCGAACCGTGGTGCACGCTACGTTCGTGTTTATAAATGTTTGACAATCATTGACCTACCCATAATAAATGAAGGCCGAAACGCATTGACAGCGGTGGCGAAGCGGCGCGGCGCAGCGTGGAGGTGGTACCGGCTGTAATGTTCTTCTCTAATACGAAAGCGTCCGCACATAATACCGGCCGGGAAAAAAGCGTTCGGATCCTTTCATATTAGCTCGAACATTACAAGTAACGCCGCCCCGCGCCGCTTCGCCACCGCTGTTTGTGCGTTTTGGCCTTGAATGCCTGCGACTCGCCACAGCACGGTCGGTAGTTGAGGCACAAAGCAATGACGGCCTTATTCTGCAAGATATAACGTTCATATTAAAACTTAAGTAAGAAAAAATATGAATTTATTAATAATCGTGGATATTTTTTGTTTAATTTGTTTCTTATAGTACTAATAATATGTTGACAGGATAAATCAAACACTTTACAAGTAGTTATGTATTTTGGTTTTCCAAAAACTACCAATATTTGTGACTTTAGAATTCCGCAAAGAGTATCTGTTTAATTTTTTATAATTTATCAACACACATAAAATACTATCCAGAATAAATTGTAAAATTGTAGTTATCTATAATTTCTGGTAAGATAAGCCAGAAAATGTGTAATTTACTGAACTTTCTTTCTTAATGATAGTCCCGGTTGATTAATTAGTTTAATTTTGATTTCTTTAACTGAAATGCAAGCATCCTATCATAATAGAGGCACTTTTACAAAGTTACATATTATGCTGCACTTATGAAATCAGAATTTGTAAAAAATTTAGATTTTTGGTTTTTTTTCAGTGACGCGGAACCCTAAAATGTTTAATTCTTTTTATTTTAGCTATAACTAACAATACTTTACATCATAGAAAAAGAAAATTACAGTTATCGAATTATGTCCGGGTTTAGCTAATTTGATTGGTCTACTGTAAATATTGGCTGAAGAAGCTGACATTACCTGAAGATTCTAAAAGTGCCAGCATCAGCACAATAGGCGACATCATCGCATGTCTCGTCACACGCCATCAGCCGTCTCTGTCGCACAATTTCCATTACATTACGAATAGCAAGCTATCGTGTGTGCGTGTAGACTCGGGCTAAGACATTAAAATATCTCATTATATGTTTTACTACTGAAACATCGGTTTCGTTTAGTTTTATTCCTCACAACATCTGTAACACATACATCTTCTTATACTACTTCTACCTATTCTATACCGTCAAATGGGGTAACATGGGACACGACGGGTTACTTGAGTTGAGACACCAGATTTCACCAGAAACTAGTTCACGCGTTCACTAGCTCAACATGCAGCTAGACGGCTAGAATATTCCGACATACAAAAACACACCAGTTCCTGGTAAAATCTGGAGGCTCAAAGTAACCCGGCGTGTCCCACGTTACCCCATTTGACGGTATACAGATTGTATTATTCAAACGGGGCAGTGAGGGAAAATCCAACTATAAGAGATACGGAAATTTGCTCTTAGGAGTCACGAGACCAATTTTAGAAAAAATAAAAACTGCATTCAAAGATTTTCAAAAAAGCCTCATAGGGAATCGAACCCGGTCAAATCTGTCTAAAAATCAGAGCACGTTTTTTTGCGTAAATAAATAGTGCTGGATGTAAGGAACAATTATTGCTAAGGAACCCGTTTTATAAAGAGTTACTGGGCGACCGAGCTCAGGGGGCCGATTTTTGACTTTCGAGCGCTCGAAAATAAAATAAAAGTAAATACGATTGTAGTATCAAAATTACTGGCACTTACTTTCTACCGATATAATTGAATACGAGTGGTCGATGCCACTCGTTTTTCAATGTTCTATCGCTATTTCAAAATAGCATTTCTTTATTTTTGACCATTTTCGAGTGAAAGAGTCGAGCGCTCGAAAGTCAAAAATCGGTCCCCTGCTCGTATGAAAATTGAGCAAATACGGAGAAAACTAATTTTCCCGGACATGAGACCTATCTAGATCGATTTCTCGCCCCCGTAAACCCCCTCATTCCAAATTTCATCGAAATCGTTAGAGCCGTTTCCGAGAACGTGATTGCAAATATATATATATATATATATATATATATATATATATATACAAATATTGCTCGTTTAATAGTATATAATATAATAATAATACCTAGGATATTTGTGAGAACTTTGGCCGCTCCGATATATCTGATGGCGACTAAGTACTAGGTATATGGCGACTACTAGGTATTAACTACACTCGTGGTGACATGTTCGCGATCCCATGGCGCTCCCATTAACGGCATGCGTAAGTGTATTTCCACTCCGTCAAAAAAAAAAAAAAAAAGGTATTACTTAACTACATCACATCACATTAAAATGGCGATCGACTGACAGATTTGGAAAAGGCGTTTACTCATTGCGTTTTTGATGTCACCTTGTATTGGTAATTCAGTATTCTTTAATGTACAGTACACTCACAGAATTCACAGACATATTGAAGCGCACTGATGCATCATCGGCAGTAAGAGAACGTATAAGGAGTGTGTTATATACATTCAGTCAGCAAGTAGGTATATTAATGGTTGTACTTCCGTGAGAACGGAAACATTATTCCAGCCCATAGAATTATCATCCTAATTAAGTAAAACAGCAGTGTGATCCGTAATGTTATGCTCGTTCATTTAAAAATATTATATCAATGTACAATTGATTTCACAATGTTATTTTGTAATTGGGTGATTCTTGAGGGGGTCAATTTTCACTGTCCAGAGGGAAAAAGTACCTGCAAAAATAAAATAATTGACCGTACACATTTTTTGTAATTAGGTAATCATGTAATCTAACTGGGGCGGGATTTACTTTTTGTTTAAGGTAAGTAGAATAAGTCATAAAAAAATATCAAACACCAAAAACATCATTCCCCTGGTGCGACCATCCGCCAGTTTGTGAACAATCTACTCTGAAAAGAATTAGTTATGGGTTGAAATCAAATATTGTATCGAGTTAAATCGTTAGAATATAAGTTAATGATTAAAAGAAAAATATATGGTTCTCCTATTTATCGTAGTATTTATTGGAATCTATATCAAAGGTTTGTCCAGATCTATCATTCCCCTGATGACTCACTAAAGTACGCACACATCCCTAGGTCAGTAGCGCTACCAATGCCGCGGGGCGAGCACGAGTCTTGTCGCTGGAGCTCTGAGCAATGAAGGTAGATATTAACATTCCTCTGACTTTGGTTCACTATGATTCTCATTACCCTGTATTTTCATATACTTACAATCTATTTCCTGCAATTGGCATATAATGTTTAGTGTAAAGAATAACTGATTGATTTAATAGTTACTCTTAAACTTATTATAGCAGTTTCCGCACAATCGACAAGAATCATACTTTTTCTTATTCCCCTGGCACTCATTTCCTCGGCTTTCTGAACAGGGTAATGATAGTTTTCTTGGAAAATATAATATTTTATCATATATCGCATTACATGTAATTCAAAATACATAATTACATATTGTTAAAACATTATATAATTTAATAAAACTTAAGAAAACTATCGTTACCTTGTTCAAAAAACCGAGGGAATAAGAGCCAGGGGAATAAGAAATAGTATGTTTCTTGTCGATTGTGCGGAAACTGTTATAAGTATCTGATCTCGAAGCTAGCAAAGAATATCATTCCCTTGTCAATTATCATTCCCTTGTAGTTTTTATGATTCCCCTGATATTTTGTCTCATTCCCCTGACATGTTTTCTCATTCCCCTGGCAGCTAAACTTTGAATTGGTATATTTCCGTACCTAATTGACCCAAAGTGATGCCTACTCGATAAATATGTTTATTATTATATATTTTATTTTATTGTAACTTAGTAGAAATTTATTTAAATAAAAAAACGGGGGAAAAAAAGGGAATGAGATGAATAATGCAAAATATTCTCAAGAATTACCCATTTAATGGATCACAACTACAATATATTTTTTTGGAATTCAATAATTTTAAAACACTGGGACTCTGTCTGGGACCAACATAGAATAACTGCGGACATTCTATGGAGTCATCCTTTAATTTTTTTGTTCCTATAACAGGCTTCACCCGGTATATACTAGGGCGAATGGCGAGGTGAGACGAGACAGGTTCTGAACAGCCAGATTTTTTATCGTTTACAGAGGCCCTAGCACACTAGGTTTTATGTCACGTTTTACGTGACGTTTCAGTACATTTTAGCTGTAAAACGTGGTGATAAAACCTAGTATGCTAGGGCCTCTGTTGTGGATAAGATTGCACTCACGCAAGCACATGAAATGAACTTGTTTTTAATAACTTAAGCAGTAGTCAGTTACTAAGCTTGCCACCGTTGTAAAGCTAAAATGAGGGGGAGACAGCCACCAATCACTAACCAACTCGAAGGAACGACTCGAAGGTATGCGTTGAGCATTGAAATCTCGATTTGGTATATCGATCTCGACTTAGATTTCACAACGCGAGATTTCCTGTCAACGATGTATCTTGAAAATTTGCGTGAGATATCGAGATCTTACGAGATCGAGATAGCATTCCCTACCCCTGATATTATACTTGAGTTGCGTCAATAAAACAAGGGGTTGGTTAGAAGTATGGCTTATCTTTATCTTACAAAATATACATATTTACAATAATCAACAAAACAATAACAATCTTTAACAGTCCTTTAGTGTTTGACATCGTAGCCATAGACCTTTCCGCCGTGTTCACCCCCTTCAGCCCCTCCTTCCCCTGAATGGTAGTGAGAGGAGTCTCCGCCCTCGTCTGAAGAGTGGGCGGCTCCATGTTCGTCAGCTGACTGCTTTTCTTCAAAACCACCTTCCCCTGCATGTGCCTCGTCATGCCCTGACTCGTGAGAACCTCCTTCTTTGAATGCTCCGGCGTCTGACCCGTGATGTTCGTGTCCGTCTCCGTACTTATTAAATCCACCTGCAGCGCCTTCTGCGTCAAAGAAGTCATGGTCTTTTTTGTACTCGTTTTTGTCGAGAAGCTTGTGGTAGCCGTCGACCGCTGCTTCCTTGCTGTGGGCGAGTTTATGGCCGTGGTCTCCTGCTGAGTACTTATTGCCTTCATCATAATGCTTGCCGAAGGCGTCTGCATCCCCGTAGTGTTTTTTGTGACCTCCCTCTTTAGAGATTGAGTAGCTCTCATATTTCTCCGTATGGTAGTCCCCTTCTCCCCCTTTCCCGTACGCGTGGCTGGAGGCATACCCTTTCTGCCCTTTGTCGCCATTTTCATGATGCCCTTCGGATCCAAAATCACTCCCTCCTTCATCGCCGTGATAGATTCCTACATCGTAATGGCCTAAACTGTGTAAGTAGTCGGCAAAATCACTATTATGATTGCCGAAGTCTGCCGCATGGTCCTTAAATAATTTTCCGTAGTCTTCCTCTTCAGCAATACCATCTATATCATCTCTGTCTTCGTCTTCGTCAGTTTTCTCGACTACGGGTATAACGTATGCTTCGCTGGCATGCGAGGCAGCTTTGCTCTCGTCTTCTTTAGCGTAGAAGGGTCCAGCTGCGACCGGGAGCGGTGCAGCAAACGCTTTAGGTTGCTCGTAAACCGGCAACTTCGATAAATGCTCCATTACATCACTTGCTTCCATTTTGATGACGCTCGCGGGACCATCGTTGTCTTTTTTGTAAATGAATCCTGTAGCAGCCGGATGAAGGTCGGAGCCCGTGGTTCGGACCATGACCATCCGTTCTACCGATTCCCGCATCTCCATGCAGGAGCCACACACGGCTAGAAGTAGTAAAGCGAGTCTCCGTGCCATCATACCGACGTTTTGCGTAGCAATGACGAGAAAGGTCAACTAATACAGTTATATAGGGTCGTTATGCTGGAGCATTGACATTCATAACGCCCCGATTTGTGCTAGATTGGCCAATGCACTTCTGTGTCAATGATAATAAAAACGGTTTAATTTGTTCGGTGCATAGCTGCGCGTTCGGCGTGAAAAAGGCGCGCTCCCGCCAGCGAGCGAAGGACGCCGCTACGAGATACGTGTTGGTGAAAAGCGTGTATAACTAGGTAACAATTAATTAGGTATATTTAAATATTATTACTGCAACATGGTGGACTGATGACCTGGTAAGGGTCGCGGGAGTCCGCTGGATGCGGGTGGCGCGGGACCGGTCACTTTGGAGCTCTTTGAGGGGGGCCTATGTCCAGCAGTGGACGTATTTCGGCTGATATGACGACTGCAACCATTTATAAGTTGAAATTCGATAATTATCAAAGTACAGAACTTCCGGCGCTCAGATTTTTTTCTGGCGGCTAAATTTGGACCTTTGAGTTGAGTTTGATGTCGTTATCAGGTAACTAGATGATGCCCAATTCATTCCCCATACCAGTTCTTTAGGGTTCCGTAGCAAAATATGACGCAATCCTTAAAATAATAAACTTTTAGAGTGACACAACGCAAACAAAACCTGTAGGTATAGGTAGTTTTATATTTGAGTAATGAACTTGGTTTATAAAAAATACTGTCCGAAAGCCCATTAGAGGCTGACAAGACCTAATTTGTTGAAATTGACATTATTTAAGCAGTTTTTTAAGAAAAAGTATTGGTTCCAGCACATCAAAAAAAATATAAGTTAATATTCATCATTCATCATATTTCCAAGACCGTAGACGGACTCGAAACATAATTGGACGAAATCGGCGATAGAAAAGAATTGCAAAGATTGGTCTTAAAATCATCTTAAACGGTTCTAAGTCCTTATTTTTTGACGTATGGGTCTGCAATTAAAAACATGAAGTCCACATATTCCTACCTAAACCGCTAATGCGCCATATTTCACAAATAATCCACACTTTTTTTTTATAGTTATCCATTATTTTCTTCTAAAACCTGGCCGCCCAAGTAACACTCGCTCTCGTTTACTCCGATACAAATAGACAGTGTGCGCGTTTTTGGTGTTGACAGCTCCTTAATGCAAATTATAAAAAAATAAACATTAAACGTAGTTAGGTACAGTCAGCCAAGAAAGTGGTCTACCACTTTTCGACTTTATTGCATACAAAATAAGGTCCAAAAGTGGTAGACCGCGTTTTTTGGCTGATGGTACATTAAACTATTTTCAATATAAAATAAAATCAATATTGCACGTACGTATGTACCTACCTACTTGATTTCAGATCATGCCCCTCTGAGATGATAATTGAGTGTCGCAAGCATTTGTTTACAAAAAAATAAAACCAGTCAAGTCTGACTCGCGCACCGAGCGAGGGTTCCGTACAAACGTTCATACACCATACCCGTCACGTCACGACCACATTCATTCTTGAACAATATATCTCATAGTAGAAGTTACCGTGTACAGCACCATCTGAATTTTGGTACTAATAAGTAATAACTTGCAACCTAGTATAAATAAATAAATAAATAGTACGGGACAATCTTACACAAATCAACCTAGGCCCACGGTAAGCTCAGTAAGGCTTGTGTTGTGGGTACTAGGCGATGATATATATAATAGATACATACATATAGATACTTATATACATAACATCCATAACTCAGGAACAAATATTCGTGATAAATACACAAATAAATGCCCTGACCGGGATTCGAACCCGGGACCTCCAGCTTCGTAGGCAGAGTCACTACCCACTGGGCTACGGAGGCCGTTAAATTATTTTTGTTTGTTTATCAGCGATATTTTTTTATCACGCGCGTGTACCGATTTCAATTATTATTTTTTTATTTGAAAGGAGGGACGTTAACGATAATCTCATAGGAATATGAATAGGTACATACATTTTTATACAAAAGTAATAAAATTAACAATATAGTTAATTAAGAAATGATTTTTTATAAATAAAAAAAAATCGGTATCGTTTTATTTTTCCTGTATTATTTATGATCATCATCATCATCATATCAGCCGAAAGACGTCCACTGCTGGACATAGGCCTCCCCCAAAGAGTTCCAAAGTGACCGGTCCTTTTTTTTTTTTTTTTTTTACTTGGGGAAATGCCTTTACGCATCCCACCTAGCCGAGGAACTAGGATGGGTATGACGGGCTCCCGGGAACCCCCCGGACTACCGTCTAAAACCACCAAGGTATGCCCTCTCTGCCGTGTAGTAGGGGCGTCATGGGATCGCGAACATTTCACCACGACACCCCTCGGCAACAGCCGCAGCTGCCCTCACTGCTGAGGCAAAAGCCCCCCCTCCCGTCGTAAGCGTGCAGGGCGACACCACACGCTTCCCGACCCGACCAAAGGACCTCTACGCCGGGAGAGGGTGATAGACCTCGGATTCACCCTCTCAGGTCCCCTTGTAACTTTTTATAGAGGTTTTCTCCCTCGCAGCCACAACTCGGCCCCGGCCTGACGGTTGCAGCCCCCGCGCCTAACATGAATCCTCTGATAGCAGAGGATTTGTCAGGGTTCCGGGTCCGTTATTTATTATAGAGGCAAACGGCAATGGCCTCTCCCTCAAGCCGCACCTGGGGAATCTTGCGATTCCCTGGGCGGAACCCCCCGACCCCCCCGTGTCGGGTTATTGGTAACACCAGCAAGCGATAACTTAGAGTTCACTAAATTATCACTTGCCGTTGTCTTGCACCGACCAAGACACTACCCATTCCTGCGGATCAACCGAATCAAGAGGAATCGGTAGAGTCCAGACACTCGAGGAGGTAAACCGACCTAGCACCCCAAAGTGACCGGTCCTGCGCCACCCGCATCCAGCGGACTCCCGCGACCTTTACCAGGTCATCAGTCCACCTTGTCCGGCCTACCAACGCCGCGCCTTCCGGTACGTGGTCGCCACTCGAGAACCTTTCCGTCCCAACGGCCATCAGTTCTATTTATGATACTCTTAATCATGTGTTATAATTTCAGAATTTTCGCTTGGTAAACTTCGGGGATGGTATTTTTTTCAACATATTCCTGAATAAAACAAAATCTAACCGTTGTAGAAAAATAATTAAAACGGTTTTAGAAAGCGCAAATCAAGTTCTTTCATATGATACCCCACTTGATCTATTAAATAGACTTTGAATTTTTAACCCCCCTCATATTCGTCATATACCTAAAATATACCTACACAGAAAATAAAAATGCATATTTACATTCTTTATTATCCATACACGTGTCTTAATCTTCAATTGATAGCTTAAGTAAGTAGCTCCTGAGATATTTAACGTTTTGACAGACGGACAGAGTCCTTTCATATAAGGGTTCCTTTTTTACCTTTTTGGTTCGGAACCCTAAAAAGGACAGCCAAATCGAAAATTTGCCTCCGACAGAAGCTGCCCTCAAACAACATACCTTAGGGCGACGTGAGCTCAGAAAACGGATTTTTAAAAAATCGTAGCTCTTGTTTGGATTATAATACGGCTGTCCTAAATTTAATTAACTGGGGACCGATTTTTGACTTTCGAGCGCTCGACTCTTTCACTCGAAAACTGTCAAAAATGTCGTAATACTATTTTGTTATAGCAATAGAAAATTTGAAAACGAGTGGTATTGACCACTCGTTTTCAAATATATTGGTAGAAAGTAGGTGTAGGTATAGGAAAGTGCCTGCAATTTTGACACTATAACCACATAGTATTATTAACTTTTATTTAATTTTCGAGCGCTCGAAAGTCAAAAATTGGTTCCCAGTATTGAGGCCTTTCTCGAGAGACAACAGCTCTTCGAATCCTGAGTTTTTGACTTTCGCTCTATAGAAAAAAAATATCACCAACATAGATTTAAAATACTAACACTTAAAAAAATCGTAACAAATTATGCACAACAGCTAAACATATTAAAATTGGTTCTAAAAAGCGGCAATATCATGTTTGAGGGAACTTAGCTATTACTTTTTTATTTATTAAAACGCACCAAATTTTAAAATTAAAAAACTAGATATCCGCGCTTACGTACACGCACTTCCATCCCGCTCACGCGTATGCTCAGTGACAGGAAGAGAAGACCACCAGGCTGTTTATATTTGGGGGCAGTTCCAGGTGCAATTGTTTCAAACGCCAGCTCAAATGTAGGTAGTTACTCAGTTATGTAATTGTGGAGGTGGTTGTAAATAAAATTAATTCGCAAACGATCTACCTATTATTATTTGTCTTTATTTTTAAAAATGTTACCTGACTACGTTTATAAATTGAAGATAATTAAAAGTCACACTAATATTATAAACGCGAAAGTTTGTGTGTGTGTTTGTTACTTCTGCACGCTCATGTGGCTGGACTAATTTGGATAAAATTTGGTATGGAGGTAGCTGACAATCCAGGGGGATTAACACATTAAGCTACTTCTTAACCGCGGGTAACATCGCAGGCACAGCTTAGTATTATCTAAATAAAAAACACACCAAATCAAATGAAGATAATTACAAAATTAAAGATACGCCAATACCACTAAAGTGGAGTGGGTTGGGTCAAGAGTAGGTGCAGTCAGCCTCATAAGTAGCTGAACACCTAAGTAACTTGTCGTTTGCACTCGTTTGACAACTTCATATGGCAGTTTAACTTAACATGACGTTTAATGCGACGCGGTACAACGGTGTTAAGCCGCTTGTGAGGTCGGCCGTAATGTGATTTCAGCATATTTTCATTTCGGATGGTGCTCGAAATGGAGCTCCATCGTTCTTTTTTTCCGCCACCCCTGGTGCATCCGCCGCGACGGGCCTCCGCCCCCTCCCATCCGCCGCGACGGGCCTCCGCCCCCTCCCATCCCCCGCGACGGGCCTCCGCCCCCGGCCATGCGCACGCGCCCCACCACGATGATTGGGCGCTTCACGAACCTTGACTCCATCTCCCTCCTATTAGGCTCAATCTTCTCCATTACAAATATTGGACGGCTGGTTTGTAGCACGAACGGCATTTGATGCGAGCGATCTCCAAATTCCACCTGCACGTTCTTGACCTTCTTAGTGGCGGTGGTCGGCTGGATTGAGCTTAATTTTGGGGTTTTGTTGTCCAGAAACTCATCCGGCGACCTCTCTGGCAACCGATCCGGCGACGAGACTATTACACCAGATTGCGGGAGCGATCCAATTTTGAAATAAGAGTTCATCACTTCTCTCATCGATGATTTCTGAGAAAAACTTGTGTATCGCTTTCTGTGCACTTTCGTTGGATACTCGTGGTCACTGCCTTGACTGCTAAGAGAACCGCTGATAAGCTTGGGGCTCTTAGCGTATCTATTGAGTACGTACGAAGATACATAGTTGAGGTAGATCACTAGGACGAATATTTGAACGATCTTCATCCTTGCTCGCAGCTCTCTGACTGAACACGCCGACTGAGTTGCAGGTGACATTTATAAACCGTTGTTAGTTATTATTCTTCAATCTGCAATGTTTAAAATATCAATTCAGTAAACATACATTGTCCAATAAGAATGATGCCGCATCTTGTTTACGTATCAAATACTGAGTAAACAAATATATACTTAATGGACACAAATCAATCACTCAGTTATGATTTACATTTATTCGTTGCTAACGTTATATCCGCGGATTATGTCAGGGATCCGTTAAGATCCAATTTTTGTGAGTAATGTTTACATGATATCTACTGAAAGCAATATAGGTACCTATACATAAATATTATTATGATATGAACTTAAATTAGTTACGCGGTGACAAGCCCGCAGCATTTCTTTTAATTTTTAATAATTGAATATTTATTCGACTGTTCTTCCTTTCAACCGTTAGAGATATTCGTAACGGAAATCGTAGTCGAAAACAATCGGTCACACATGCCTTTCAATGGGAGTCCTAGTCAATAGTTGTTTAACCTTTATCTAGACAATTAGAAATAACATTAGTGTTTACATTATGGGCTGAATGAATAATAATCGTCTAGTCAGACTCAGGACTCTATGAGCATCGGACGTAAAATGAACTTAAGTCTGCTTTTTGTAATTGGCAGCTGCATCGCGATATCTGAATCTCGTTTGCTAGAGACCAGCCCGAAAAATGATACCGGTACCACCGAGCAGGAGTCCGTAAAGACCGAGCGATACCAGCAAGTCTCGAGGCAGCCCCGAGGAGAATCGAATATCATCGTGACAACATCTAAGAAAGGTACAGAGCCGGACCCCGCACACCTAACAGTAGAATCGGATGTCAAAGAGATAACTTCCGTAACCCAAAACGTTCCACTCGAACAAAATTCAACACCGCTCTCAACGAGGAGGATTCTCGCCCGAGACCTTAGTGGGTCCAGAAATGATCTAACCAAGACAAGAGATTCCGGGGACTATGCCCACACCACGCAAGTTCTAATAAGAGCACCTATACCGAAATTCTACGAATTAGGTTACGACAACGACTTTGAAACGCATCAGGAAAGAATAAGCGCAAGACGCGTCAACATGGACTCTGGTAAAGATGACGAGGACGAAGATTTCAACTTAAACGACTACGATTTTGATGTGAAACATGACGAATTCCTCGGAAGAGGTAAGCCGTTAGAACCAAAGTTGTTGGAACACCCATTCACTTCGGTACCAGGTGCGGGCACTGAATATCAATTTACAATACAACCACTTGTTGGGGCACAGAAACTGGTCGTTAGGGAGTATCCAACTATGACCTATAAGCCAGATCTGGAAGCAGATTAAGGTCGTGATATCGACGCCAGAGTTCCGGCAAAGATCACGCGGCGCGGCGACCGGGGCCGCTTGGTAAAATTGTAAACAACAGAAAGTGTAGCCCTCTTCTATTTCAAAGTATATTTATTCCGGACATAAGCGCATACGTTGCCTTGTATATTAATAGTACATTACTTACCTAGGGCGGTTAAACAAAGAATGTCTCAGATTGCAGGTATTTGACGCCCGAGCCGAAGGCAAGGGCGATAAATATGCGCTCTGAGGCTTTCTTTATTACCGCCCGTGGTAAGTACAAAATTTTACGTCTCTATCTGGCCAGGAAGTGGGGTTTTCCGCACGCATAGCGTGCGGTAATTCCTACTTTATGGCCAGGTATGACGTAAACTAACTTATATAATAGACCTGAAGTTTGAATGCCGATACCTATATAAGTAGGTACCGTAATAAGTATCTCTGCAAAGGAATATTCCATAGTGTGACCTAATTATTAATAGCTATAACATCTTAAGTATACCAAGTAGGTATTTGATTAAACACTATTCGAACTCTAAAACCTGTTTTACATCTTTTCAATAAAGATCTAGTAACACTTTTGGAGTGAATATTTCTTCTTAACTCCTCTATCAACTCACTTGCTTTTTTAAAATCCGAAAGCAAGTGAGTGGCTATAGATAATACTATTAGTTCCTCTGAGACTTATAAACTCATGTATATAGATTAAGGTTATAAATGTTATAATAAAACCCTTAGCTGACGCCAAAATGTTAGTTGGGCTATATCATATACCTATTATCGAATCTTCTCACGAAATTTCACGAGGATCGGTTGAGAAATGCGACCTGTAGCGGCTGTAGCCCTGCAGGGAGAACAGCCACCCGAGCCGGACATGCAAGGGACGAAAGGATTCGCTTCGCTCCCTCGTGTAAATATGAACGTGCAAACGTGGTGCAAACTCTGATAATTGAAGAATTGAGAGAGTTATTGTCTCTGTTATTTTTAACCCCCGACGCAAAAAGTGGGGTGTTATAAGTTTGACGTGTCTGTGTGTTTATCTGTGGCATCGTGGGTCCTAAACGAATAGACCGATTTTAATGAGGGTTTTTTTGTCCGAAAGCCGACCTGATCAAGATGGTTCTTAGCTACGTTTCAACAAAATCAGTTGAGCCGTTTTTGAGATATTGATGGACTTTGAAATGAAAATGTCGGGGGTATTTCAACGTATCAAAGTTGTACCTAGTTATGTTTCAGTGTTTTGGGTAAGTATAGACTCAGTAATGCTGAGGTATTCATTGGGTTAAATAAATTTGTAGATATAAAAGAGAATAAAAAATCGTTTATTTTATTCACATTTGCAAAGTACTAAAAAAGAGAAATACAAAAACGATAAAACAGAAGTACCTACCTATCTTAGAACATTTCATAGAATAGCCTAATCTTAATTAATTTAATACTGTTACTTACTTACATTAGCATAGTGTGGATATAGTCGTTATCTATCACACATGAATGGCTGGATGCTGAAAAATATCTGAACAGACTTGCTTGCCCTTGATTAATACCAGGCTTATTAGGTCGGACCTAGACTTTTTGTCACACGGAATAAAGAATCCATGGATTCTTTATTCCGTGTTTTGTCAGCACCTTTTCTACTACGATGTGATGTGCCTATGTATGTAGATATGTGATGACAACTGTAGGTACATAATAACAGTTAAATGTTACTTTTTAAATCTAAAACGAATTAAATATATCTACTAGATTTTAGTCCAACAATAACACTGATATTTCTACTCCACCGATTTGATAACAAAATCCTTGTTTGGATTCCAGTAGGTATTCTATCTTAGATATGTATTCCGTAAATTACCTACCTACAAGTAATATTCTCGTGACCTTTGTAAACCTTTTTCGTTCTCCCGTCTGGCAAAAGTGAATTCCAAAATAGCACTGTGT
This sequence comes from Epinotia brunnichana, assembly GCA_963854355.1. Taxonomy (NCBI): domain Eukaryota; kingdom Metazoa; phylum Arthropoda; class Insecta; order Lepidoptera; family Tortricidae; genus Epinotia; species Epinotia brunnichana. The sequence goes on along the minus strand of OY977936.1, from coordinate 6,246,386 downwards.
GACATGCGAAGATACAGATATGTTACCAACAGTATCCTTGGAACTGATAGCTGGGCCACTATTCCATTCTTAAAGCAATCTCCTATGGATAATAATAAGTGTTGTCACGATCTGCAGTACTTTGAGCGATGTCCCTGTATCGATTGGAATCTCGCTCCAATCCTTTTTTCGCATCGTGTCCTTTATGATTGTTTTCAAACTGATTTTTCTTTGTATTTTCAATCTCATTGAAAGCATTAGCTTTATTTCCGGCTGCGGCCACCGCATGCGAGTGGACGCCAGCTGCTGAACCTCCTAAATGGGCTATGGAACTTCCACTGTCTTCAGTGTTACTAGTATTGTTAGTATTATCAAAGAATTCGTTGTCCTCCTGATATTCATCCTTATGATACACTCGTCGAAATCCTTTTCTTTTTTCACCATTATCACTATTTTTTTTCAATGAAAAACTAGAATGTCTCTTATGGTCTTCACCGCCGTATCTATTCGCAAATTGATCAACAACGTCTTTGAAACCTGATGCATTATTCTCCGATTCAGCACGATCTTTGTGATAGTTATTATTTTTCGAATCACCGCTTTCATGTTTCTTGAATTCATGTTTCTTTTCATATGTTTTCTCAGTGCTTGAGTCTCCTAATGCCGCTCTAGATGTATCAACTTTAGTGTTTTTGTGGTCATCAAAATGACTGGGGTTATCAAGGCGCCTGTTTCTTTTACCTGTATTTTGTATGTCGTCGTTTGTATCAAATGCATTTCCAAAGGAGAGTTCCAAGGGATCGCTTTCATAATTATTTCCAAAATCTTTAATGGTATAAGAGATGTATCCGTTGTCTCTCGCCATTGGCGTCTTGCCTACGCCAGTCATAGTCGCACTTCTGTCGTATTGAGGTTGGACGTGATTTGGAACGTACTCATGTGAATAGTCCTCCTGATGTTCGTGTACGGGTATAATTCTGTCTGCTGATGAAATCGCGTATCGCTTTTCTTTGATTTTTTGTTCCATCTTCATATTCTCGTATTCGTAAGGGCTGTGAAGGAAATACGGCCACCATTCTAAAGTATTCCCTGATAAATTTTTAACATCATCGTCATCTATGTGGAATTCCCTATTAAAGTCGTATTCCGGCTTGATATCTTGAGTATCCGCAGGGGCACTGTAACGCTCTATTTTCGTCACTCTGTCCTTCATATAATCTTTATCTGCCTTGATAGACATTGAGGGATCCAGGCCATATTTTGATTTTGCTTTGGCAATTTCGTAGTCAATCGTATGCGTGCTCCAGGGCTTTGTTGTGAACGGCAAAATACTTTCAGTCGCGCCTGTAAACATAGCCCCAACAGTCGACATCATTCTAAAAGGTGTTTCTTTATGCATCGCTGACATACCAGTAAACTTGCGTGACAAGGACTTGCTGTAGTTGTCAGAATCGCTTTGAGTGGGGATATCACTATGTATTTTCACTGATCCTTCACTGAGCGAACTGGGATGATGTCCCAAAGTTTGATAAGAAGGAGGTTTATTGTCCATCTTACTGAAGACATATCCGGTTTGCAGCGGTGCAGCGTTGTCCCTAGATTGCCTGGAGATGTAGTATTCGTGTTGGTACGTCTTAGGTTCAGGCTTTACCCGAGCCAGGAACAGAAGTAGTAATATTGACCGATACATTGTTACATTTACTTCGGGTTACCGGCTGCTTGGTTCAATGGTGACTGATAGGGCCCGTCGCTAATCCTGTTTATATGAATGTCTATTATTTGGACAACAAAGCTGTCGGACAATGCTAAGCCAGTGGTCCCGATGTTGAAATATCCCTGCATTGTACTGGCACGCGACTATAATCGAAATATTTTCATTGTTTTTGTCGATCGAAGGGCGGTCAAATTTTCGGAAAGCATTAAATTCGGATTCACGTCAGTAGGTATAGTAGGTACCTATATATTGACAACACGAGATGAATTACACAAGGAAGAAAGAGGAGCACGAGTATTTAATTTATACTCAAGAGACAACATCGATTGGAAAAACGGATAAGTATATAGTACAGAATTAAAAAAAAACTAAAATCGTCTTTCATCTACGCAAACCTACGGCGACCTGGAAAACATTATACTAAATACTTACAAGCACCTATAAATGCGAATCAAATAATGAAACCACACACACACACACACACACACACACACACACACACACACACACACACACACACACACACACACACACACACACACTTGCACTACACATATATACATATATTACCCACCTTCAATTACAGACTCCTTTAATTGTTCTTGTTTCTAACTTTATATAAATTGTGTACTCCTAGAACATATTATAGAACTAGCTGTTGCCCGCGACTTCGTCCGCGTAGAACTTTTTATCGTCTTAGAAAATGATTTCTCTCAATACAAAATTTGAACCCTCTTTTAGGGGATTAAAAAAAAAGTTGATGTTCATTTTCTAGTTTGTGAACAAACAGTCTAAAACCAAAGTTAAAAATCTCATACTTTAAAAATGCCTTGAAATACTCAAACTTTGAACCAATTTTAACACTCTTAGGGGATGAATTTGGAAAAACTCTGAAATCAGTTTTGTAGTCTTTTAATGTACAGAATAAGACCGAAGTTAAAAATCTCTTACTCACACTTTAAAATTTTATTGCTCGCCATTTAAAATTTGAACCCCCTTTTAAACCCCCTTAGAGGTTGAATTTTTCTAATCGCTGAAAGAACTTTTTTCGTAAACTTTTAAGTCTCTAGCTCAAAAAAAGTGTTGCCCATACAAAGCTTTCTTAACCCCCTTAGGGGTGGAATTTTCTAAAACTCTGAAAGTACTTTATTATTATTTTTAATAAGTAACATTTTGAATAGTTTTAAGTCTAGTAAAAAAAAAAGTTTTTCCCACACAACACTGGCTACCCTTCTTAAGGATCTTAAGGATCCCCTTAGGGATGGAGTTTTCTAAAACGCTGAAAGTTCTTTTTTAGTATTCTAATAAGTAATCTTTTTGCAAAGTTTTAAGTCTAACTCAAAAAAAAGTGTTGCCCATGCAAATCTTGCTCTCCTTTTTAACCCTATTAGGGGTGGAATTTTCTAAAACGATTTGTGTTCTTTTTTTGTATTTTAATAAGTAATCTTTCTACAAAGTTTCAAGTCTCTAACTCAAAAACATAAACTTTCCCTGATAAAAACTTTGCACCCCTTTTTATCCCCCTTAGGGATAGATTTTTTCAAAACGCTGAAAGTCTTTTATTTTGTATTTTTATAAGTAATCTTTCTACAAAGTTTTAAGTGTCTAGCTCAGAAAAAGTGTTCCCCATACAAACCTTGCACCCTTTTTTAACCCCCTTAGGGAATGATTTTTGTAAAACGCCGAATGTAGTATTTTTCATGTTCTAATAAGTAATTTTTTGTCAAAATTTTAAGTCTCTATTAAAAAAAAATATGTTTTTCCCATACAAACTTTGCACCCTATTTTACCCCCTTAGGGGTGAAATTTTCCAAAACGCTGAAAGTGCTTTCTTTGTATTTAAATAATCTTTCTACAAAGTTTTAGGACTCTAGCTAAAAAAAATAGTTTCCCACACACAAACTTTGCACCCCTATTTTAGCCCCCTATTTTTAGGGGTAGAATTTTCTAAAACGCTGAAAGTACTTAATTTGTATTCTGATGAATAATCTTTCTACAAAGTTTTAAGTCTCTATTTAAAAAAAATATTGTTTCCCCCATACAAAATTTGTACCCCTATTTTACCCCCTTAGGGGTAGATTTTTTTGAAACACTGAATCTAGGTACTTTATTTGTATTCTAATGAATAATTTCTCTACAAAGTTTTAAGTCTCTATTTAAAAAAAAGTAGTTTTTCCCATACAAACTTTGCACTCTATTTTACCCCTTTAGGGGTAGAATTTTCTAAAACCCTGAAAGTTCTTTATTTTTATTCTAATGACTGATCTTTCTACAAAGTTTTAAGTCTCTATTTAAAAAAAAAATGTTTCCCCCATACAATCCTTGCACCCCTATTTTACCCCCGTAGGGGTGGAATTTTCCAAAACGCTGAAAGTGTTTCATTTGTATTCTAATAACTAATTTTTCTACAAAGTTTAAGTCTATAGCTCAAAAAAAAAAGGTTCTCCCATACAAACTTTGCACCCCCATTTTACCTCCTTAGGGGTAGAATTTTCAAAAATCCCTTTGTATCCCTAGCCCACGTTATAAAAGCAACATACTGTGCAAAAATCAACTCTCTAAGATTAGTAGTTTCGGCTGTGCGTTGATGAGTGAGTGAGTGAGTGATTGAGTGAATAAGTCAGTCAGGACATAGGCATTTATTATGTATAAATAGATAGAAGATAATGAAACTCCCATTCAAATATTTCAAAAAATTATGAAGCTACATCCGTTTTAATGTCGCTTGTTAGAGTGAGAAAACGATGAGGGACTGTGACGTAAATATACTCGAGCGTCATAGTAAAAAACAATCGTTTCATATGAAGGTGCGTTTTGCGGAAAAGGGACAGAACATACCCCCTCTTAAAACTTTGGACTCTTATAACTTAATCATTACCTATATAACCTCTTGCTTTGTTTTTTTCTCCAATTGACTATATTTATTTTAAATTCTTTTTCGAGAAAATACATTATGATTATTTACCATATTTTCGATTCCTGAGCTATAACCACGAACTTCGGAATTCGAAAATATTCGGGTATCTCTATCTCTATCGCACTAACCATACTCGAGTGACAGGGATGCAAATATATGAACATTGAGTATCGGTTTTCGTGGTAGCGCCGCAGGTACTTTGGCTGAATACGCCGAGCCATGTCATTGTCATTCAAAAAAAACAAATTCGTGTTAATTATATTGTTCAAATTTGTTGATTTCATTTATTGAAATTACGACATAAAACGACATTTGCGCATATAAGTTCTCATATCAGAATCGAATATTTTTTTATGGTTTATATTTTAGCATTTGTCTAGTAAAGGTCTATCGTAGACGGGATTTAAATTATTAATAAGTGAAAGGCAAAGCAATTCCGCCATTTTGACGAAAATTTGACGGTTCTTATAGCTGACAGTTGGAGCAGCGTTTGATTTCAATAAAAATAAATGAAAAATTAAATGAAGTCTTATATTTCGGAAAATTAATTAACTGTCGCAGTCGGATAAAAACTATCCTAAGTTGCAGCTAGAATAATAATGTACCTATATAAAATGTTTCATATTTTTCCGTTCATGGGATGCTGAGAACATTCGAACCGCGCAAAGCTTAGTTTCAAACTGGCTGATTCTTTTTTTAATTTAGAGATTTATTATAAGTGGAGATTAATTAAGTAATCATTAATAGATATTAACTACCTGCATCGATACCTGCATATGAAAGAGCGGTGCCCCTTAGCACAGGTATTACTTTTACTTAAAAAGGGACACCAGCACATGTTAAATTAGTAGGTACAGTCAGCGTCAAATACTCTGTAACAGTCAAAGTGGCCAAATAGTTCGGTACACCATACTAAATATATGGTGTACCGAATTATTTGACTACTTTCGTTGCTACTAAGTATTTAACGCTGAGTGTACTTCAGAAAACAAATAAATAATTTTTCAGTTTTTTCATTTTCATTTTCATCTGGTCAGTAACGAACATAAATTTATAAAGAGGAGAAGCCATTTATTATGAGTCCAACAAAACTTTGGGTTTATAGCGGTTAACTTAAGCTACCTACACGTGCTAGTTATGACGTAGGTAGGTATACAACTTATCGACGCCTTTATGACATTGACAATAGAGTCCTGTACCTACCTACAGATATTTATGTACGTACTAGCTGTTGCCCGCGACTTCGTCCGCGTAGAACTTTTTATCGTCTTAGAAAATGATTTCTCTCAATACAAAATTTGAACCCTCTTTTAGGGGATAATTAAAAAAAAACGTTGATGTTCATTTTCTAGTTTGTGAACAAACAGTCTAAAACCAAAGTTAAAAATCTCATACTTTAAAAATGCCTTGAAATACTCAAACTTTGAACCAATTTTAACACTCTTAGGGGATGAATTTGGAAAAACTCTGAAATCAGTTTTGTAGTCTTTTAACGTACAGAATAAGACCGAAGTTAAAAATCTCTTAACACTTTAAAATTTTATTGCTCGCAATTTAAAATTTGAACCCCCTTTTAAACCCCCTTAGAGGTTGAATTTTTCTAATCGCTGAAAGAACTTTTTTCGTAAACTTTTAAGTCTCTAGCTCAAAAAAAGTGTTGCCCATACAAAGCTTTCTTAACCCCCTTAGGGGTGGAATTTTCTAAAACTCTGAAAGTACTTTATTATTAATTTTAATAAGTAACATTTCGAATAGTTTTAAGTCTAGCAAAAAAAAAAGTTTTTCCCACACAACACTGGCTACCCTTCTTAAGGATCTTAAGGATCCCCTTAGGAATGGAGTTTTCTAAAACGCTGAAAGTTCTTTTTTAGTATTCTAATAAGTAATCTTTTTGCAAAGTTTTAAGTCTAACTCAAAAAAAGTGTTGCCCATGCAAAGCTTGCTCTCCTTTTTAACCCTATTAGGGGTGGAATTTTCTAAAACGATTTGTGTTCTTTTTTTGTTTTTTAATAAGTAATCTTTCTACAAAGTTTCAAGTCTCTAACTCAAAAACATAAACTTTCCCTGATAAAAACTTTGCACCCCTTTTTATCCCCCTTAGGGATAGATTTTTTCAAAACGCTGAAAGTATTTTTTTTGTATTTTTATAAGTAATCTTTCTACAAAGTTTTAAGTGTCTAGCTCAGAAAAAGTGTTCCCCATACAAACCTTGCACCCTTTTTTAACCCCCTTAGGGAATGATTTTTGTAAAACGCCGAATGTAGTATTTTTCATGTTCTAATAAGTAATTTTTCGACAAAATTTTAAGTCTCTATTAAAAAAAAATATGTTTTTCCCATACAAACTTTGCGCCCTATTTTACCCCCTTAGGGGTGAAATTTTCCAAAACGCTGAAAGTACTTTCTTTGTATTTAAATAATCTTTCTACAAAGTTTTAGGACTCTAGCTAAAAAAAATAGTTTCCCACATACAAACTTTGCACCCCTATTTTAGCCCCCTATTTTTAGGGGTAGAATTTTCTAAAACGCTGAAAGTACTTAATTTGTATTCTGATGACTAATCTTTCTACAAAGTGTTAAGTCTCTATTTAAAAAAAATATTGTTTCCCCCATACAAAATTTGCACCTTTATTTCACCCCCTTAGGGGTAGATTTTTTTAAAACACTGAATCTAGGTACTTTATTTGTATTCTAATGAATAATTTCTCTACAAAGTTTTAAGTCTCTATTTAAAAAAAAGTAGTTTTTCCCATACAAACTTTGCACTCTATTTTACCCCTTTAGGGGTAGAATTTTCTAAAACCCTGAAAGTTCTTTATTTGTATTCTAATGACTGATCTTTCTACAAAGTTTTAAGTCTCTATTTAAAAAAAAAATGTTTTCCCCATACAAACCTTGCACCCCTATTTTACCCCCGTAGGGGTGGAATTTTCCAAAACGCTGAAAGTGTTTCATTTGTATTCTAATAACTATTTTTTCTACAAAGTTTAAGTCTATAGCTCAAAAAAAAAAGGTTCTCCCATACAAACTTTGCACCCCTAATTTACCCCCTTAGGGGTAGAATTTTCAAAAATCCCTTTTTATCCCTAGCCCACGTTATAAAAGCAACATACTGTGCAAAAATCAACTCTCTAAGATTAGTAGTTTCGGCTGTGCGTTGATGAGTGAGTGAGTGAGTGAGTGAGTGAATAAGTCAGTCAGGACATAGGCATTTATTATGTATAAATAGATAGAAGATAATGAAACTCCCATTCAAATATCTCAAAAAATTATGAAGCTACATCCGTTTTAATGTCGCTTGTTAGAGTGAGAAAACGATGAGGGACTGTGACGTCAATATACTCGAGCGTCATAGTAAAAAACAGTCGTTTCATATGAAGGTGCGTTTTGCGGAAAAGGGACAGAACATACCCCCTCTTAAAACTTTGGACTCTTATAATTATAACTTAATCATTACCTATATAACCTCTTGCTTTGTTTTTTTCTCCATTTGACTATATTTATTTTAAATTCTTTATCGAGAAAATATATTATGATTATTTACCATATTTTCGATTCCTGAGCTATAACCACGAACTTCGGAATAGGGAACATTACGCAAAGCTCTGCGTAGGGGGCGACACTAACACAACCCGTAAACAAACCGGTGCCGGTTAATGTACGGCCCAATAATTGGCATCCTCTATTTAACTTATACAAAAAGAGAGAGATAACGATAGATGGACGTGTATTATCGGGCCGTACATTAACCGGCACCAACAAACCGCCATGACGTACAATGTCATATTTATTTACCTAACAAACAATAACGAATAATTGATGAAAACGCGTTAAACTACAATCGTTTTATTATCATTCGTGTGTAAAATACCTGTACTGTGATATTAAAATGGCATCCTATAGCCATTTAAAGGTGGATGAGGGCTTTTTTTTGCTTTACGACGTATTGCCGCTTCCCATAGTTTTCATATCATCGTTTCCTTCGGAAATGAATGATGCCCTTCATTCTTGCATCCAATTACGCGGCACTGATGCATTTTATTCATTGAAATATTTTCTTCACTATTTGATCCAGAGCTTTGAAGGACTTGTCAAAGTTGTCAAAAAAACTGTTTACTAATTGTGTTAGTGCTGCACTCTGGCGGTAATCATTGCAGTAATGTTCCCTATTCGAAAATATTCGGGTATCTCTATCTCTATCGCACTAACCATACTCGAGTGACAGGGATGCAAATATATGAACATTGAGTATCGGTTTTCGTAGTAGCGCCGCAGGTACTTTGGCTGAATGCGCCGAGCGCGTGCCATTGTCATTCAAAAAAAACAAATTCGTGTTAATTATATTGTTCAAATTTGTTGATTTCATTTATTGAAATTACGACATAAAACGACATTTGCGCATATAAGTTCTCATATCAGAATCGAATATTTTTTTATGGTTTATATTTTAGCATTTGTCTCGTAAAGGTCTATCGTAGACGGGATTTAAATTATTAATAAGTGAAAGGCAAAGCAATTCCGCCATTTTGACGAAAATTTGACGGTTCTTATAGCTGACAGTTGGAGCAGCGTTTGATTTCAATAAAAATAAATGAAAAATTAAATGAAGTCGTATATTTCGGAAAATTAATTAACTGTCGCAGTCGGATAAAAAGTATCCTAAGTTGCAGCTAGAATAATAATGTACCTATATAAAATGTTTCATATTTTTCCGCTCATGGGATGCTGAGAACATTCGAACCGCGCAAAGCTTAGTTTCAAACTGGCTGATTCTTTTTTTAATTTAGAGATTTATTATAAGTGGAGATATATCAATACCCCTGACTCTATCATTCACTGTGAAGAATCGCTAATATGCCCAATATTTCTTTCAAGGCTAACTATTCTACATATAAGAACATTTTTACAGAAACACCTGAAGATAAAGAAACGCTGTCTGACCATAGAAAATCGTAACTTCACTTGTTTCTATTTCCTATACAATTCCTACAAACGTAATAAAGTGTTTTTAACGTTTCATTAAAAGCTGCTGATTCAACAATCAGTTCAACATCCCTATTATTGCCACATGCGTCATAAGTATATTGGCATTCCTCATTTCCTCAACATCCTGTCGGATAAATCCGTTGTTGCCTGAACCTGTGCTCCGGATATATCCGTCGTCGAACGTTAACCTGTGTCCGTAGGGTGACATATATCTGTGTCACCTTGGATCGGTCGCGGCCGCTGTCGCAACCCTTTGTCCGGCAATTGATTTCTGACCGCTATTGTTGTCGTTAATGAAAAACGTCTACGTTTGAATAAAGAACACTGGCGTCAGAAGTAGGTTTATAGGTTTTATTTAAATTCACAGCAGTCCATCTATAATGATCAAAAGTAGGTACAGTCAGTTGTAATAAAGTCTTCACTAACACGCTCTACAACAAGTCTATTTCAATGAAAAATATGACAATAGTCTTCATCAAGATTGTTTGCGGGTTATTATGCTTAGTCCCCAAGTGGAGACATGCTTGACGCTTGGATATCGAACATCTAAGTAGGTATGTATACGTACGTACCTACCACAAAGCTTAGGTAAGCTTTACATTAAGGTACAAACATGCTCGAAATAGAGCAAAATCGTTGATCATTGACTATCATGAGGGATACCTACACAAAAATTCCTAAGTCATTTTCATCTTAGAATAATAACGCCTAGAAACGCAGTTCACGCGCAACGGTGAGGCCACCAAAACTCAGCCATAAATGGCGTAGTACGCCGATCGGTGGTACAAAATTGGTGCATTTATGTGCGTATTGGCGCGTGTGAATACGAGTTGATCACAACTAGGGTCGTTTCGCCGGTTAGCGACCACATAGCCGAGTTGCTCACTTTAGATTAGTAAATGTATACCTATTCAATTTACACACATAATACCTAGATGGTATTCGTAAAGGCTCTGAGTATAGTCAAGTTTTGAAACCTACAATAAAATATAGCGGTTTCATCCATAGATTAAGAAAAAAATATAGAAAAGGTTTCAAAATAGCGAATTCGCTAGATAGCGACCGCTTTAGTCGGTTTGCGACCACCTGTTAGCTAGTTGGCGACCACTCTTGCAAATAGTGTTTAAGTAGTTAATAAAACGATTTATCATCATCATCATCATATCAGTCGAAAGACGTCCACTGCTAGACATAGGCCTCCCCCAAAGAGTGCCATAATGACCGGTTTTGCGCCATCCGCATCCAGCCGATTCCTGCGATATTTACTAGGTCATCAGTCCACCTTGTGGGGGTCTATATCCACTCTGCGCCTCCCGGTACGAGGTCGCCATTTGAGAACCTTTCCGCCCCAACGGCCATCGGTTCTCCGTGCAATATGCCCCGCCCACTGCCACTTAACTTTAGCGATTCGGATGGCTATATCGGTTACCTACCTTGGTTATGTTGCGGATAGCCTCATTTCTGATGCGATCACGCATATAAACTCCCAGCATAGCCCTCTCCGTTGGCCTTTGGGTGACTTTGAGCCTTTTTATGAGGCCCATAGTAAGCGACCACGTTTCAGTGCCATACGTCATCACTGGCAACACACACTAGTCAAAGACTCTCGCCTTGAGACGAAAGGCCATAGCATAGCATCCCGAACGCTACCCAGACGAGTCGGATTCGACGATTGACCTCTTTCTCAAAGTTTGACCTACCTAACTGCCCTTATACCACTACAAATAGGAGTGTAGACTAACCATTTATTATTACTCCAAAAAAAACAAGGCAAAATAATAAGCCTAAGTGACGAAAATCCCATGCATATATCTCCAAAAATACGAAGCTACAACCGTTTTAATATTGCTTGTTAGAGAGCGTGTGAATACGAGTTGATCACAACTACATGAATCCATTTTATGCCTCACGCTTGGCGCGTCAGCCGTATCTAGGCGTTATTATTCTAAGATTTTCATTTGTCATTCAGAAATAATATGATAAGTAAATATAATAAATACATCATAAATTTCACTGTAACTACTTTTGGACCAGTGGTATAAGGGCTTGTCCATATATTACATAATAGTTTTTTGTCGATTTTCGAGTCCCGGCCGTGGCTTTTTGAAAATCTTTGAAAGCAGGTTTTATTTTTTTTAATTTGGTCTAAATTTCCTTATATATATATCTTGTAGTCTTAAAATAATAACGCCTAGAAGGATAGTTTCATACGGCCGACGCGCCAAGCGTGAGGCATAAAATGGATTCATGTAGTTGTGATCAACTCATATTCACACGCGCCAATACGCACACAAACGCACCAATTTTGTTACACCGATCGGCGTACTAGGCCATTTATGTCCTACTTTTGGTGGCCTCACCGTTGCGCGTGAACTGCGTTTCTATGCGTTATTATTCTAAGCTTGTAGTTTCCGATTTTCCCTCTATGCCCCGTTTGAATAATAGTCTAAGCATTTTACGGTTTAGCAAAACATTAATTCATAATAGCCAGGTTTTTTTTTTCTCCGTCATAAATACATATTCTAAGATACTATATTTACGAATCCAACAAACTTTCGACCCGGAAGTAGGTATAAAAAAATAGTGTCAAAAAAATGCCGATTTTTTTAACTAAAAATAGTAATAGCTGTTTTTAATCGTCAACACGACAGTATTATTGTCTTTAACCTGTAAAAAGTGAAATCCGACTATTTTTTACACGTAAAGCCATTAATTTAACAAATTTCATGGCTTGGGTGACAGGTGCCATAAGTTCGTAGAAAAAAATAGTAATAACTAGTACTTTGATTTGATTCTCATAAAAAGAATGTATGAACCTATTTTTCTAAAAATCGTTTTGATTTTTGTTTAGAATTGCATATAATTACATTTACTCCAATAAAATATCGGTAAAAATATTTATAGAGACAAATTGTGTCTAAATTTAACTTAAAAATATAGATTATTAAACTAGTACATAAATCCAACAAAAAAAAGCTTTATGTAAAGCATAAAACACATTTGAATAGTCCTGTTTGATTCTACAACTGAACTTGAACTCTTTCCGCTTGTGTTAAGGATCACATTCGCTCGCAGCGTCGGCACGCAACGAGTGTCTTGACATTCAAGGTCGCACTGCCCGGGCCCCAAGACACAAAACCTACCTACACAGATAATTTGTATCGTTTTCTACGATGCGCTAGTATGAATGCGACGATTCACGCCATAAAAATGGCTTAGGTAAAGGCAGTGTTGGGCGTAACTAATTTACGTTTGAAATTGAAATACAAATTGTATTATATTTAATTCAATTACGAGTAGGTAATGAATTACACGTGTAATTGCATACATGACTACTTCGTAATTTGTAATCTGAATTACATTATTTCGTTATTGAAATTATTCAATAACTTAGGGTAGACCACGGACAATTGAAACACGTCATGATTGAAACAAGGAAATTTTTTCGAAAACTATAATACCTACGCAACTGACGCAACACTCGGAACACACGGTTGGCCATGTATGAGCAGTAGCTTGGCCAGTAGCGCTCGAGTGATGGTGCGATACCGGAGTGTACACAAGCCAAACCAGTTTTTCACGGTAAAAAGTAAGTATTTGTGCTGTGGATATTTTTTTATAACAAAAAGTACTTTACTCTTGTATTTTGACTGATAAAATTAATTTGGTGCTATAGCTGGGAATAAACGAGTGTTTATAATGGCCGTTGATCAGCGTTCGAGTTTTTTTTATATGTAATATTTGACCTTGAAGTTAAAAACGTGGTGTGGGGACGGTAGAAACAACTTGCTTGTGGACGATTTAAACGTTTCAATCGTCCTCGCGTTTTAATCGTCACTAAAAGTAACCGACTTAATAGAAGGAGGTTCTGCATTCGATGCACATGTTTGTTCTATTAATGTTCACTATTGTTTGTGTAGTTTTTGACCTAGTTTATAAATTATGGAAATATGAAGGTTTTTTAGAAATCTGCACGCTGCGTGTCATTGTAAAAAAAGGAGGTTCTCAGTTTGACCCGTATGTTTGTATGTATGTATGTACGTTCTCCGAGATTATCTCGCGTTAGGTTGAACCAATTTTGATGCGGTTTTCAGAAAAGTATTTAATACATTCTGGAGAAGGTTCTTGTATACAATAAAACAAATGGTTAGTAGCGACGTTTACAACACGTTTTGTCACGGGATCGGTACACGGAATGGTTATGATTGAAACATTGTTATAGTTGAAACAAGCACTTTTTATGAAACATGATTATGCTTGTTTTGTGCAAATCTATATTGTTATAATTGTATTAAAACTATTTGGTTAAACTAAATGTATAAGGTAGCAGCAACAAAGGAAACTAAAGTCGTATACTTTTTTTTACACCCGTGTTTTTATCGAGATGTTCAGATGCTCATAAATTGATAAATGTTTATGATATGCCTGCGAACTTTTGATGAGCTCATTGTATGCTATGGTAGTCATGAAAAGAATTAAAAACAGGCCAAGTGCGAGTTGGACTCGCGCACCGAGGGTTCCGTAGAAATATTTTTTTTTTCTTAGCCTGTTTGGGAAACAGGAAGCCACTGCTGGGCAAAGGCATCCCGCATTTTTCTCCACTCGGCCCTATTGCATGGCATAACATGTAACTAAAAATCTGGGGGCACGGCAGTTCCCCCGCCAAGTCGAGCAAAACAAAGAGGCACGGCCGTACCATCCTTTTGTCGAAGCCATTCAGGCCATTTTCAACATCCTGTAATTTTGTGCTGGCTAAAGCTAGAACCCTGAAATTTCAGGAACATGTAGGGCATAATATGGCTAACATACAATATCAATAACATTCAATTTTAACTTTTAGTTTAAGAACTATTGTCCGTCAAAGTTCGTTAGTTTTGTCACTGACATACTCACTGATAATGATCACGCTAATTCTAAGGTACTTCTAGCAGACCCACAAGCTCCATATTTCAAACATTATTAGTTTTTAGCCTAATAACTCATAAGAAACCTAAAAATATTGCAATTTCAGTCACGTTTCAGAGATATACAAGCTGCATAAGTAAGTTTGTAATCCTATACAAATACCTACATACGATTATTTGCGGTTGGTAAAATAACATTCCCATACAAAGTCTAACAAAAGAAATGAGATCCCATAAAAAACATTCCATGTAAAAAAAAGACCAAGCCTCGAAACTCTTTCACAGTAAAAAGTGGTGAGATATTTCGTAGAGCCAAGTCAGACATTCTTATTAATCTTTATTTGATTACTAAATAAAATTTTGTGACTTGGCAATCACACTTACATACGTTTTAGGTACCTATGCAAAAATTAGTAAATGCAGTGAAGTTGTTTCGAGACTTGGCCTATTGTTTACATGGAATGTTTTTTATGGGATTTATGGTTTCCGCAATTTTTCCTTTATTTGTGCCATAAGGCGTTGCTTCGTATCAAATTTCAAGATTCTGAGTTCACGGGAAGTACCCTGTAGGTTTTGATTCCCTTGCGAGTTTCGAAAATTTGCGGCATAAATGGTTGTGTCTTTTGATTGCGTTAGGTTAGAAGTTTGATTCTTTCACAGCTCCAAGGAACAGTAGGCTTGAGTATTTAATACCTTGATAATATCTAATACCTATTTAATACCTAGCTTGATACCTCCACGCGTTCCTGAGAAAAAGGGTATTGACATACGGACGGACGGACGGACAACAAAGTGATCCTATAAGGGTTCCGCTTTTTCTTTCGAGGTGCGGAACCCTAAAAAAGATATAAGTAGAGTTGACTGGGTAGTACTGAATATCGTCCGTAGTTTTGCTTCTTAGGGTTCCCTACTCAAAAAGTAAAACGAGAACGTACGTCCGTCCGTCCGTCTGTCTGTCACCAGGCTGTATCTCACTGATACCGTGATAGTTCCAGCTGAAATTTTCACAGATGATGTATTTCTGCTGCCGCTATAACAACAAATACTAAAAACACAGAATAAAATAGTTTTTTATAGATAATGGTACGGAACCCTTCGTGCGCGAGTCCGACTCGCACTTGGCCGGTTTTATAATCTGTGAGGTGAAGAAAATATATCAAATGAAAGAGCGTGTTTTTATCTACTAAACGGCAAGTAGTAGTTAGTAACTAATTTTTAAATTGAAATTTCCTGTAAGACTCAGACATGTAAACTGCCCTGATAATCGCAAATGCAGTAATCGACATTTTTGGGATTTTCACTTTTTTGCAAAAATGACATCCCAAGAGCCTAATCTATACATAAAAAAATAATTTTCATTTTTTTTTTAATTATAACCATGTTTTTTATGTAACCAAAAACGCAGTACTTGCATAAAAATATTACTTGTGCTAACAAAATCTGCAGCATTCAGCATGTGCTAGAAGTTTGTGCAGTACTTGCTACGTTTACTGCGGATTCATTAGCCATAAACTTTTTTGCAACGAATACTAACTAATGCCAAACGCAGTATTCGACTTTACTGCATTTGAGTGTAGCAAGAATAACAAAGAGCTACTCTTGCGATGCTAAACTAAACGCAGTATTCTACAGTGCTGCGTTTAAGAGTAGCGAGAGTAACAAAAATATTCGTACGCTTCAAAGCCGCACGGTACAGTGCCGCGTTTCGTGCTAGCAAATCAGAGCGTCGACGTCATTCGCAGACGAGACGCGTGTGCCGGCTGAGCCGCCGTGCGCTACATGTTGCATTTTCTTTATTTAAATTAGGTTTGTTTTATTTAATTACTCTTTTAACGTTTTTCAACGACGCGTGTTTTGTGCTGACAAGATTTTCAATAAGTACATTTTAGGTTATGTAACCTATACACTCACGAGCAAAATAATTGCATCACTTTGCAATTTTTCATCTGCACCCTATAATTTTGTAAACGGGGTTATTTTATAAAATATTTTAACGAGTTTTTGTTACCTGAAATCTAAGCTCTGCAAAAAGCTAACAAATATGAAAATTGACCCAATATTTTTAACATTATGGGCATTTTCTTGGTTTGTGGGCATTACCGCCTAAGTAGGTGCACGAGCTCCCTTTGTCGCCTATATAACGGGGGTACAGGAGGGGGAGGGTTATCAGTCACTTATCAGAAGTCAACCGGTACATATCTCCGCATATTTTCCCGTGAAGAAGAACCTGAAAACATGGATACCACTGAAGCTGAAGTCGCCGCAGTCGTCAATTTGCTGCAAGAGAGCCGTAGCCAACAATCAGTAGCTGCCGAGCTGAATTTAACGCAATCTACAGTTTGTAGAGTCTACCCGAGGTTCCAGCAGACTGAGGCAGTCACTTCAACACCAAGAACCGGCCGCAGAAGGTGCACATTGGAGCGGGACGACCGCTTCAATGTCACGTCAGCTCTCCGAGATCGTCACCAGACAGGCGTTTTCCTTCAGCAGCAACTCCGTGAGGTCCGAGGAGTAACTGCCAGCGTGTGGACAGTCAGGAGAAGACTCAAGAAAGTCAACTTGACACCGAGAAGAACGACGGGGCCCAGATTGCTGCCACAATACCGAAGAACACGACGTGAATTTGCTGCAAATCACGTGAACTGGACCATCGAGCAATGGACCCGGTTCTTTTTTCGGACGAGTGCAGGATGTGCCTGAACGGCAGCGACAGAAGAGGACGAGTCTACAGGAGAGCAAAAGAACGACTAGTATTCGCAGTTGATTAGTTTTATTGTATAGTGTAATTCCTTTTATTTTATATTTCGTTTAACAGTGTATTAGATTTAAGTAAATCTGTAATGCTGTCTAAATATATTTAAATAAAATAAATAAATGTTTTGGGGCGGCATTTCTTACAACGGGCGCACCGAGCTGGTTTTCGTGCCTTCTGGGGGTCATGGACGTGGTTTGAACGCTGGAAGATACATCACTGCGATCCTGGAGATGCACGTTGTCCCTTACAAAGGAATGTTTGATGAGGTGTTCATTTTATGCAGGATAATGCCCCCTGCCATACCGCAAGAGATACCATCACGAACCTTTCCGAGGTGTACATCACCACGATGAACTGGCCAGCGATGAGCCCGGACCTTAATCCGATCGAACACATGTGGGACTGCCTAAAACGCAGGGTTCAGAAGCGGAAACCTGCCCCGTCCAACATTGAGGAGCTGAAGGAAGCCTTGCTGGAGGAGTGGGATGCCATCCCTCAGGATTTCGTCAGGAAGTTGATAAGATCCATGCAAAGGCGCCTAACTTGTGTCATAAGAGCTAGGAATGGCAACACCAGGTATTAATTTGTAGTAATACATTCTATGATTGTTAAATTGTCCTTTTATTGTCTGTTTTCATTGAACAATTTTTTATACATTTCCGACTGCTTTCAGTTTTCCGACGTTTTTCAATATTTGGATTGGAATTTCCTTGAAAACCTTTACATTTTCTACTGCCAGCTTTCATTTGGTACCTCATTTGTCAGTTTTGGGTAACAATTTACAAAGTAATGGGGTGCAGATGAAAAATTGCTAAGTGATGCAATTATTTTGCTCGTGAGTGTAGTTTGAGTACCGGATATGTAAAAAGAATCGATTTTATCCCAGTCATCGTAAGGAAATGAAATGGGGGGGGTGAAAATTTGTATCGAATCTCATAAGTAGTTATAATGGTTTCTTCTTTCACTCGCTAAGAGGAGATCATTTTGTACTTTCATATTAAGTGGAAGTCACGTAAAAAGTAACATTTTGAAAGTTATTTCGATAATAAAAACATTTTTTCTAGAACTTACCTAAAATCTGTTTTATTTCGTCTCTTTGTCACTTAAAATATCCAGAAGTTAAATCCTAACAATACTTTTAACTAGTACCATGTACAAAAATTGGGCATGATTGCGAACTAGAAACGCAGTATTGAACACTTGCTAGGTGATTTTGCAGTAATAAACACAAATACTGCATTTAGTCTTAGTAATACTGTAAGGCCCGCAAGCCCAGATAGTTGATGAAAATGCAGTACTGCGTATTTTATCCAAATAAGGCAGTAAAGTAAAGAAAAAAATACGTCAATAAAAAGCTTGATTTTTTTTACTATTTTTCAGTACACTTCAAAAGTTATACCACATAGATTTGTTGTATAGATATCACAAAATATGTTTACCGCGTTTATCTCGAAACCGCCATTTTGCAAGTACTGCATTTGCGATTACCAGGGCAGTAAAGCTATATAGGCGACCTTATTTGAGATCCTAATTTAATTAAAAAATAATACTATTCATTATGTACTTACTGACTTGTAAAACATTGGCTTTTATGAATAAATATCTTGTATCTTGCAATCCAATTTTGGATCAAGGTGTTTTAGTAGTAGCTCAAATTGAAAAAAAAAAACGATTTGTTTCAAGTATCCCCATCCCGGGGCCAGTTGAAACAGTGACAAAAAATAATACTTTTATGTGTTTTATTCGTATTTTTTATGAGATAACGTATAATTTAGGATAGGTTTATAATCAGCTAGCGTTTTTGCGCTTACAAGTTAAACTCTACGTGTATTGTCAGTCATTTTTCACCTTATTTAAGTAAGTTAACTAAACCAAAACGAAAATAAACTGTTTGCATTTTAAACGTAACAAGACTATATTAAGTAATTAAAATACAGGATGGGCCAAAAATTCTTGCACTTTTGAAACTGATGAAAATAAAACCATGAAAGTCAATTTCCTGATCATTAAATGTTTGTGACTAACATCTAATGCAATTTATCTCTTGAATTGACTAGGCAGATTTTAGGAAACTCGCTGACACATGCTGCGAGGGATCTCGACTATCTCATCGCGGATGTTTTGCTTGAGTTTGGATATTTTCTTCGGGTTTTTTAACTTAGAACTGGACTTTATAAATATCCCCGCACGATGAAATCGGCGGGAGTGAGATCCGGGCTTCCTCCTAAATAGGCGGCGAACAGTTACATACAATTTGTTGTTTTTATAAAACTGTTTTACACAAAAAGCTCGTTGTTGATCAGTAAAACGCTTTATTGCAAATAACACTGCATAAATTAATGTCAAATTTCCCTCCACTCAAAAAATATATAATTTATTATTATAGAAGATATTCAGTGTTGCCATTTGCAAAAATGTATGGCCCACCCTGTACAGAAGAGAACACCCTGAAAAGAATATGTAAATAAACTAATAGAAAACTTACTTTGACTTTCATTAGTCAATGTCAAAAATACAAGAAAATCACTCTGTTTCAACCGTCCCCACCTCCTACTTTCGGAAAAAGCCGTTGTAATAATAATGACAATAATGATACAGTAAAACTAGATACGCTGAGATGATCCACAAGCTTCACTTCAAACATAAACACACACTCAATACTCTCACTTAAATAGAAACCAGAATAATTGAAAAACTCTACGAGTGAAAACACTTACTTTTGGGGATCAAAACTTTTGGGGTTTTCTACAAACAAATTAAGCGCGCGGGAAGCAACGTCACGATGTTTTTCGTGTACAAACCGATCGTCCGCTTCTTTCCCCCCTTGGACCCCTCGCCGTCCCACCAACGGTTCGCGAGATATTTGCGTTGTTTCAACCGTACCCAGTTTACCCTACTTTCATTGTGCCGAAGATATTAGAGTGTTTCAATTGACCTCACATAGTGTTTCAATTGACAGTATTCCCAGTATGTATGTATGTAAATACTGTACTTTAATATTTTACACAAGACAATGGTAAAAACAAACACGCAGACACAGTCAGTCGTCGACAGTCATGTGAGGCCAATTGAACTATACTGCCCCATTCTCTGTATTATACTCGTATTATTGACAGAAAACTATGGATTATAGAGTAACAAAATACATTTTATTTAGGAACCAGATAACTAACCTTGAAAAATTTTGGGCGTTCATCTTTCTACTCATAAAAATATAACGGTTATATGCTGTAAAGGCAAATGGTTTCAATTGCCCCTGGTCTACCCTACGTTATGTACACTTTTTTTTAGTTAACTAAAAAGGAACAAATTTACTTGGAGTGATTATTAAGAAAAAAAACCATTCAATTACAAATTAGCATTTTTAAGGAAGTAATTATTTTTGCTTTTTTAAATATTGAATTTATTTTCTTACTAATACGACTAAAGTGAAAGTTTGGAAACCTGGGGAAATTTTTGCCCATTAATTTTGAACTCACTCACAGAATTTCACGAGAATCGGTTGAGAGATGCGACCTATAGAGGCAACAGCTGGACATCCGGACATACGAAAGCATTTTTGCCCGCTCAATATCGAACTCGCACACAAAATTTCACGAGAATCAGTTGAGAGATGTGACCTATAGAGGGAACAGCTGAACAGCCGGACATACGAAAGCATATTTGCCCAAAAAGGAGATCGGAAACCCGCACACTAAACTAGCTGGTCACTAACCGGCACTACGACACTATTTCATTGATAAAACTACAATGAAACAACAAGACTCATCTTTAACCTCAGATCTTCTTTCTATGATCTGAGGCTATAACTAGGTACATATTTTGTTAAGTGAACCCTAAAAAAAATCTGTATCAAAACCTACCTAAGTAGGTACTTTTGTACGGTCTACGGTAGGTATTTTAAAAACATAGAATTATAATTTCAATATATGACGGTTTTTTTAATCTTTTGATTCACAACTTAATTGAATTTTAACTATTATAAACAACTGATAATTGATCGTACGCGTTAGATCGTGTCGCTAAACTCTCAAATCGCGGCGCGCCGGTTCGTGCAGTGCCTACTTAGACATATTTATATGGCGGACGGCGCGGTGCCCCGCTGCATGCAATCGGCCAATCACGTTTGCTCTGCGGCTCGCGCGGCACTTTTAAACCTACTTTAACAGGTGTTTGTAAAAACATTAGTTGCAAAGTATTTTATCAGTCGATTCGTACATCATTCAATGAAAGAGTGTCGATGATGAAAATCCCAAAACTTACTGATCAATTTGCATTTTTTGAAATTGTTAAATAATATTAACCCCCTAAAATCCACCTTCCGCTGTTGTTTAGTGTGTGATTGGTTTGTAATGTTTGTGTCCACTACATACACCAAGGAATGAAGGAACCTACAGTCTATTATTATTTTTTGACACGAAAATATGGTAATAGAAAAAAAAATGGTGTCTAACTGAATATAAAGGTAATAATCGGGAACATTTTTTGCGCGATTTATCATCAATATTACGCCGCAAATATTAATTTATCATAATACAGAAAAAAAAGGTTATTAACATTTTTTAACAATTTTTCAGGAATTTATTAATTTTTAAAAATTTATTAAAATATCTAAATACCTAATATTTTGTTGGATTTAGTCTCGAAGTTATTACTATAATTATGATTTATCTGTTACGCAAAAAAAAACTGCTATTATAAATTATTTCCATTTCGCCATACAACCGGACCGTAAAATGCTTAGACTATAATACACCTTGCATACGGCGCTAGCAGCTGTCGTATCATAGCTATAGAACTGTCAAACTTTCCAAACGAACTAAGGAACGTAAGTTAAAATATGAATTATCGAGAACATGGAATTGCATTTGTAGTGGTTGTACCGTTTGCAACAAAAGGAGAATAATTTTAAAATATATGCACAACGTAAATAATATTCACAATTTGACACTGACATTATTTTGGTATTTATACTTCTTCAATATACAGTGTTTTTTTTAAATGGGACAGTATGGGGGAAATCCGAATCTAAAGGAGATAGAGGAAAAGTGTCCAAGGAGACATTAGGTGTTTCTTTATGTAAACAAATTTGGCTCGTTAAAATTTTTGGTCAAGCGTGAGTTGTTCTTAAAAAATTATAAAGTTGGTAATTTTTTTTTTTGACGCGGGTCGACTCTGTTTCATGTAAGGATTATTTCATTGTATGGAAAGAAAAAAATCTGAACAGCAGAAGTTGGTAAAATTTAATGAAAACTAATCTTCATACAATTGCAGTATTCGACCGAAACTTTAATACTTTAAACTTTAAAGAGTGATGGGACATATGTGTGAGTTGTAAGCACCCATATTTTTACACTTAACTGACTACCTACTTCCCTCAACTGAGGACTTTGAAAATAAAACAATAAATTTGGTCAATCAGACAATATTTATTACGTAATAATATCATTTCAGAATAACTTTTCGTTATTACAAAAATATCGTTTTCTGCCTTTGTACATTCAGATCGCACATCGATGTACCATAAATAACTCCATTCTCTTATTTTACGTTTCACTCAGGGTGTGTAAGGCTTCATCGGTTCTTTAGAGTAATAGAATAAGGTTTAAGGTTCCACGGAGGGTGCCGAGCTGGTAACTCCATTTTCTAGTATCGTTGAGATTATTTAAGAGTCCCCGGCAAGCTCGGCCGTATTTCACCTTCCCATACAAACGGAGTTACGTTCTCATTTTAAAACTACGTGTTGGATTGTAACGAAACTTTGCATATACAATGACATGAGGTATATCTAGGTAGTAGGTATAGGTAGGTATTAGTTTATATGGCTCCAGTTTCTAAAACAAACGAAATACAGCAAAAACGAGTTTTATATGAAACATTTAAATTTGCTGTTTATTTTACTATGGTATCTGAAGCTACATAAACAAACACATTACAGACCTGGATGGTACTTAACTTATTCTAAGTACAAAGTTTCAGAGCCAACTAGCTAGTCGTTTTAAAATGAGAGCGTTACTACTTCAGAGCATAGAATACTACGTTTGTATGGAGAATCGAGCTTACTGCGGACTCTTAATGTGTGCGATTTTTTTATAAAACTGATTTATGAATTGGAACCTTCTACCTTCGACATTATACAATTAATTAGCGCGTGTTCCCTCTAGTTCTACTGTCAGCTTCATTGATAGAACTATTTGCAATTTTTAGTTCCATTAAATACAACCGTTTAAGTCCAAAGGGATATTAGGTGCTCTCCCGAAACATTTACGTAACAAATCAGAGGCTCTAGTATAAGTTTTATCGATACAATACGTTTTCGAACGCGTTTGCGTTTAGTTTCAATTTGTATGGCAACGCGAACAGCGCCTCTGGTGGTAACCATGAGGAACTACGCGTTGCCATACAAATTGAAACTAAACGCAAACGCGTTCGAAAATGTATATGTATCGATAAAACTTATACTAGAGCTACCGAATGAATGTTGTAATTTTTTTAATTCGAATCTGGCTTGGTAATGTGCTTGGTAGATCATGTCATGTTAACCCTTTTCCAGGCCGACAGTTGGAAAATGACAATCGGGTGTCAATCTTATTCATTGACATTAACACATATGTTTGACAAGCAGTATGTGGTCGATATAACGCCTCTGCCTGCAAAAACCTTTGACTATTTACCACTCTATCAATCATTTCAATTTTGAACCGTAAATCGGTCGGAATACAATCGTTTTTGTTTCATCTATGACGGCAAATATGTTGCCGTTAACCACTTAAGGGTGAAGTGGAATATATTCACTGGAGAACAGATATCAGTCAGAGAACCCCACTCAGCGTGGAACACTTAAACATGCTATTACACAGATTGCAATAATGTAAATACAAGAATAACAAAACGGACGGAAGATTGAAAAATATAAAGTAAATGAATACATGTTATATATATATATATATATATATATTGCACATTATTGAACTGTACTCCATACAATGTCATATAGCATATATGAACATTTCATTGTTAAAACAAATACAAAAAAGACTATTGTCTGTGGGGTAAGAGATAGTTTAATTTTAGATAATTCAAAAGAACATTATTTTACTTTATTATGAATTTCGTTTAATAAGATACCTGTCTTGTCGCATACTAAAAGAATAATATTTAAAAAGATTACAAAACTTGTTCATATTTTGTACTTAAAATCTTGCGTTTCATTAAGATACACTGTAAATGTGCTAGTAGTTGGTATATAAAATAATAATTGGAGAAATACAAATCCATGCGAAGTTGAATATCGTTCTATTATAACGACCACAGAACACTAAATAATATAGAATGGCGACGTGGGCGTGGTGCGCGCGCCACTACAGTGTGAGCATGCGCTCAAGCTTCCGCACCAACGTCACCCTTCACGCCGTGTTGTTGTAGGCTCGGTGGAGACGACGAGGCTATATAGCAGTAGGGCAAACCTTGGCTAATCGGTGATAGTTAGGGTTTTTGAGTTTTTTTTTCTTAATTTTGACGCATGCGTTCGGATACTTGCTCCACGTAAGTAAGTTGAATGATAGTGCCGCCACTTACTGGAAATTATTACAAGTCGTAAAGATATCGCGTAACTCCGCTATTGGACTTTAAAGTAACTATCACCGAATAACTTAATATCACAGATTAGCCAAGGTTTGCCCTATTTAGTGTTCTGTGGGTGTGACAGCATGCACACGTGGTTTCGTTTCAGACGAAGTATAATACAATAATTAGATTATCAATCCATAGCACATTTCGTTTAACTTATTCATGCAATATAAGTTAATTTTATTGTAAATCAATCAATCAGATCTTTGGCCATTACTGCTGGTAACCATTTTATTTTCAATCAGTGTGACAGTATCAAATTGAAATATTATCAAAAAACTAGGAGATCATAATATTCACAACATTTTTAAAGTTCGAGTTAACCAACTACGATTTGGACCTGAGTTTAGTTGTCTACTGCGACACATTAATGTGGTGATCTTTCATCTCAGTCGGACCTCTGCGTCTGCCGAGAGTTAATAAAATCTCGTGCATGCCGAGATTCATTGTAACAAATGTTTTCGTCATAGAATCAAGGGACATGTAAAAATATGTAGTATTACTGACTTTGGGTGTTCTATTCCATACCATCTTAATCAAAATTTAAAGGGAGACATCGATCTCAAACAGTCGTAAATCACACTTCAACTTTAACTACGATATGACTATTTTATTACTAGTAGCAGAACAACGAATGTTACCATATTTTTCTCACTGGAGCTCTTTCAATATTCCATGGTCACCGGAGTATAATTGTCAGTATATTCCAAATATTCAAATTCCCCAGGCGTTTGACCAGTATGGATATGGGATCCTATAATTTTTGGACCAACTAACACTAAAAAATAATGATTGAATTCGTTATTCCGCTATAATAATTGTAGTTTTTACAAATATTCTCTAATATCTCTATTAATTGAACGCCAAGAGGTTTTGAGCCTTCGTTACAAACAAACAGACTAGATACGAAAGGCACGGAACTCACAACAAAATATCAAATGGTTCAGCAACCATGCCACGGCACATGCATACCAATAAATATATTAGCTCTATGTCTCAAAAATCTTGAGAATTTAATTAAAAGGAAGGAGGAAGGAAGTCCTAAAAAGAATAAAAGTTAAGGAAAGCGAATCGCGAGTGATATTTTCCTATCGGACTACCCTCTTTTGTAAATTTCTTATTTTTTACTTCGTTGTTCGCGAGTGTGTCGGAATCACATTATGAACAACGAGAGTCGCTCCGCGTCGAAGGAGAAGGAACGCGCGTCGCGATCTTCTTTTCAGAGCCGAATGAAAATACAATTATTAACCTTTTCGACGTTCTGTCAAAGAGAAAAGTTGTCAACCACACGCCAATTCAACAAGACATTTTGTGCGGAGTTAAACCTTATATCAATGCAAGAAGGTTGCTATCACGCTGGGCTCCTTGACGCATATATCAGTCGTTGGCGTTGAACCTGCGGTGCGGATATATGCGTCGTTACCGTCGATAAGGTTACAGAAACAATTTTGTTTATAAAACTTCACTGTTAGCCAGCATTTAAGTTAATTTTATTAAAGCCCTCATCCATAGTGGGATGGTCACTGAACCAATAAAACGAATCTTAATTACGTTAATTCTAAAAGAGTTATTAATTATTATGCTAATAAACTCAATAGATACTAATATTTGGTGTAAACAATACTATACTATATGAAATATTTGTTTAAGGTAGAATCTTATTGTATTGCATATAAAGCTGGTTTTATATTTCGACTTGTATAATGAGATACGGTATTCAATATGGTGAACTATGAACTTTGAATACGTAGCTAACAAATGAGATAACTTTTTGAAACGTATAACGTATCGTAGTTTCATGTAAAAATATTTCTTATTGAACCATTGACACAAAGATCAAGATAATATTTAAATATGTTCACATTGAAATCGAAAATCATTTCATTGAATGTTGATTGAAACTGTCGACAAGGTACCAGTGGCTCTAGTATAAGTTTTATCGATACTTCGTCGTTCGTCATTTGCGTTTAGTGTCCATTTCTGGTGGTAACTATTAGGAACTACGCGTTGCCATACAAATTGAAACTAAACGCAATCGCGTTCGAAAACGTATATGTATCTATATAACTTATAACTAGATCTACTGGTAAGATGGTATATTCGATTCCTGGCATGTTCTACTAGTGTGCATTTTTTTTTGTTCTTTGATCATGTAGGAATGGTTCAATGAACATGTTTAAAAGTAAGCCATGTTTATAATTACAACACAATTTAAAGCTGAAACATTATTCAGTATAGCACATTAACTAAATACATACAGCCAGCAAACTATAAATAAATAACACATACGACAAGAGTCACATAGGAAGCTCACGACATTGAGATAGAAGAGACATTACGCGACAATAAACCTTATGACACTTAGATTAAAGGCTAAAACCTCTTGAGCGTGGTTCAATAATCTCTAACATCGTTTAAAAAAATATCTATGTCTATATACTAGTAACAATAGAAAGAATTTTCCTAATTGAGAGCTCGTCTTCTAAGTAGAGGAAGTAGTGATGTGCAAATTGGGGAGTTTCCAAAAAGTTGGAAAAGTTCTCGGAAATTTCTAGAAAGTTTCACAAGGAATTTTACGTACTGAGAAGACTCCACAATCAAACTGAAAAATTTAGTTTTGAGGAGCAATGTATCAACGTCTTTATGTAACTTTTTGTTGTTAATAAATTAATTAATAATAAAAATAAAGCATAAAAATGTAACTCTTATACACTATGTACAAGAGTTACAGTTTTATGCTTCTGAGTACGTAAATTTCCATGTTGGAAATGGAAAGTTTCAATTCACATACAAGAACGAGGAAAATTTCCGAAATTTTCCTATGTTAAACTGTGTGTGTGTGTTGCAGGAACATTTCACAATATAGGAAACTTTCCTTCGGCACATCAGTAAGAGGAAGTGTTTGGATTCTGATGCCGCTCGCTACCTGAAATATAGAAGTAATTATTTTTAATTTATTTACAAATAAACATATCTAAACTACATAAAAAATAATTATGAATTAAAATAAAATATGTTTGATTATGATGAATGTGGATGCGGCGTTGATAGGCCCCCCGCAAGGTGGACTGATGACCTGGTAAAGGTCGCGGGAGTCCACTGGATGCGGGTGGCGCGGGACCGGTCACTTTGGAACTCTTGGGGGAGGCCTATGTCCAGCAGTGGACGTCTTTCGGCTGATATGATGATGATGATGATGATGATGATGAAAAATGTAAAATAAATTTTCCTGTTACTATTCCCAGATTAATTGATCTGCATAAGGACACTATTCGTAACAACAGCACTGACAACCGCCTGAGCGAGTGCAGCACGACGTGTTTAGTGTTCGGTACCAAAATTGGTCCAACTGAACACACGTTTTTATTTTAAGTATCTTTCCAAATAGCCAAAAAGTTAAGCAAAAAGCGTCAAACATTAACATTCCCACAGCTGGTGTTTGAAAAAAAAATTATTAACAAGGTAAAAACAATACAATACAAATACATATTATTTATTGCTCACCAGAAATTGTATATAATAGAAAAACAAAGGTAAATTGAAAGAAATATTGGATATAACATTATTAAAAATTGCCAATTTATCTGAAGTGGAAACGAAGTATTTAATTATAATAATAAGAGGGTTCTACAACACAGTTTCTATTCGAATTCCAGTCATATTTGACCAGTAAAATTGCAAGCTAACGGCTAGTTCTGCTTTTTTAATATGTTGTTAGGACCACTACCAGTACTGTATATCCAAGTTTGCAGCTTCGAAAGACCTGTGCTAACTTTGCAGCACTCGAAAAACCAAGAAAATTTCGCACTTTTTTTGGTATTGTCAATATATATAAGTCCTAAACTATGCGGTTTTTTTTAATAAAGTAGAAGAGTATTCTAAAATGGCTACATTTTGTGACCAAAACCAGCTCTGTAAGTCAAATACTTACCGAGATACAGCTCTCAAAAATTTTTTTGTAATGCCAACTTTAAATCGTTATAAATCCTAAACAGTTATTTTAACTAAAAAATGATTCAAGAAACCTAATAATCATTTTAAAATACCTATTCAACGATACCCAACATGACATAGTTAGTAAACTTTATTATTTTTCTTTAATATAATATTGCGTCTGGTGGCCGACATTTTGAATTTTGATTATTGTTATTTCTTCAGTGACACTTGCTAAATTAAAACAAATCGATTGATGTATTCATTAAAATGGACCCACGCGTTTGATCTCTAGAGTGCCAAAAGTACCAGTCTATGTACAGGTTGGGCCAAAAATTCTTGCACTTTTGAAACTTTGATGAAAATAAAACCATGAAAGTTAATTACCTGATCAAATAATTTTTGTGACTAACATCTAATGCATTTTTTTTTTTGAAAATAATATCTTTGAGATGACCCCCATCTCGTCGCTGGCACTCCTGCAAACGACTACGCAGATTTTGGGAAACTCGCTGACACATGCTGCGAGGGATCTCGGCTATCTCATCGCGGATGTTTTGCTTGAGTTTGGATATTGTCTTCGGTTTTTTAACTTAGAACTCGACTTTATAAATATCCTCGCACGAAAAAATCGGCGGGAGTGAGATCCGGGCTTCCTCCTAAATACGGCGGCGAACGGTTACCTACAAATTATTGCTTTTATAAAACTGTTTAACACAAAAAGCTCGTTGTTGATCAGTAAAACGCTTTATTGCAAATAAAACTGCATAAAGTAATGTCAAATTACCCTCCACTCAAAAACTATATAATTTATTATTATACAAGATATTAAATGTTGCCATTTGCAAAAAAATATAGCCCATCCTGTATTTATGTATGTATGTTTGGTTGTTCCTTTGTGGCACTCTAGAGATCAAACGCGTGGGTTCATTTTAATCAATGCAAAGTTAGCACAGGTCTTTCGAAGCTGCAAACTTGTATATACGGTACTGGTAGTGGTCCTAACAACATATTCAAAAAGCAGAACTAGCCGTCAGCTTGCGATTTTAGTGATTTTTCTGTGAAATATGACTGGCCTGAAACCAGTTTTACAAAATGTGTTTTTTGTTTTTGCAAGGAATACTACTTTTTTTTAAACACGTATTCGCCTTTTAGTTTACACCTTTGCTACCTCAATATAGATGATTTCGAAAACCAGTTCAGAAATGGCCTAGACACGACATGCACATAAAATAATGAATAAATACAGTGTAATAGACAAACTTCTCCTTTTACTAAGTCTCAACGCACGTGCTAGGTTGAATAAATTGGATGGATTGGTTGGGGGGATTTGGTTCCTCGACGGTTCAGGGCGCGCGTAGTGCTTATTTATCACATTTAAGCATAGCATTCGTTATAAAGGATAGAATCCCAGGGGATAAATTAAAGGTGACGCTATGATCCCAAAACCGTGTCACACTGCCAGAGAACAGATCCGGGATCCTAATTTGTGTGTTGGGCGTCTTTATCATTCTTCATTTGTTTGTATACGTCCCTCCCACTGCTGGGAAGTCGTAAGAGGAAATAGGGAGTAGTCCCCGTGCTAGCCCAGTGTAGGTCGGGAACTTCACATAACGCCTTTATATTTCTTCGCATTCCTTACGATGTTTGAGAATAAGTTTGAATTGACTTTTCGGAGAAAGGAAAACATCTTGAGGAAACCGGTCTTATCTCAACAACATCTAGTATTCCCCTCTGCACTGGAAGGTCAGATGGCGTCGCTTTCGTAAGACTAGTGTCTACACCAAATCTTGGGCTTAGGGCTCTTTTACGCGGTGTCCAACGTGGGCGAAATCCTCGCCAACACGAAGCGAAGCGGCGCGGCACGGAAAAAACAAAGTCGACAGCAATAGAGTATTTTCAACTATCAAAATTAAATTATGAAATACTTTGTTTATATAGTTTTTTATTTAACAACTCACGCTAATTGGGTACCTACATGATTTTTTTAAATGCCCCAATACGAACATTTTAAAATATATTTAAAAAATTGTAGAATAGCCTATTGAAGTGGCCTACGTGACCCATACAGACACATTCAGTTGGTTTGGTATTTTCGCGCAAATGATACGCGGCGGCGCGGCGGGCGATTCGCGCGCACGCAGGACAAGGCCGCCGCGTCGCACCGCATTCGCGCGTCGCCGCATCGGATCTTTTCGCAATTCTGTTCGCTTTAATTCGCCTACGACACAGCCTTAGGGTACAACCGGGAAAACGCTTGGAGGAGGATGTTTGAGCTGACCCTTGCGCTCGCCTGTCCACTATTACCTCAAGTGTCGGCGACAGACTGGTTGGCGAGCGAGCCGTCCCACGCGGCCTCCTTGTGCACTATTACCTCAAGTGTCGGCGACAGACTGGTTGGCGACCGAGCCGTCCCACGCGGCCTCCTTGTGCACTATTACCTCAAGTGTCGGCGACAGACTGGTTGGCGACCGAGCCGTCCCACGCGGCCTCCTTGTGCACTATTACCTCAAGTGTCGGCGACAGACTGGTTGGCGACCGAGCCGTCCCACGCGGCCTCCTTGTGCACTATTACCTCAAGTGTCGGCGACAGACTGGTTGGCGACCGAGCCGTCCCACGCGGCCTCCTTGTGCACTATTACCTCAAGTGTCGGCGACAGACTGGTTGGCGACCGAGCCGTCCCACGCGGCCTCCTTGTGCACTATTACCTCAAGTGTCGGCGACAGACTGGTTGGCGACCGAGCCGTCCCACGCGGCCTCCTTGTGCACTATTACCTCAAGTGTCGGCGACAGACTGGTTGGCGACCGAGCCGTCCCACGCGGCCTCCTTGTGCACTATTACCTCAAGTGTCGGCGACAGACTGGTTGGCGACCGAGCCGTCCCACGCGGCCTCCTTGTGCACTATTACCTCAAGTGTCGGCGACAGACTGGTTGGCGACCGAGCCGTCCCACGCGGCCTCCTTGTGCACTATTACCTCAAGTGTCGGCGACAGACTGGTTGGCGAGCGAGCCGTCCCACGCGGCCTCCTTGTGCACTATTACCTCAAGTGTCGGCGACAGACTGGTTGGCGACTGAGCCGTCCCACGCAGCCTCCTTGTGCACTATTACCTCAAGTGTCGGCGACAGACTGGTTGGCGAGCGAGCCGTACCACGCGGCCTCCTTGTGCACTATTACCTCAAGTGTCGGCGACAGACTGGTTGGCGAGCGAGCCGTCCCACGCGGCGTCCTTGTGCACTATTACCTCAAGTGTCGGCGACAGACTGGTTGGCGAGCGAGCCGTCCCACGCGGCCTCCTTGTGCACTATTACCTCAAGTGTCGGCGACAGACTGGTTGGCGAGCGAGCCGTCCCACGCGGCCTCCTTGTGCAGCGCCGCCTGACGCTTCTTCTCTGTAACACCACAACAGCGTTCGTTAGTCTACAGCCAGGGCAGGTAAAACTCGACAACATGTACAGTAGGCTAAGTCCAGGCGAGGAGGATGAGACTATGGAACACTTATTGTGTGAATGTCATGCCCTTGCCAGACAAAGAGTGAATTACTTTGGTAACGGTTACCCGACACCTAAGGAATTCAAGGTGCTCCTGGTGAACTGCATCATCCTTTTTGTGGAAGGCATAAAGGAGAGGGCAAATGCACAAAAGATCCCATTGGGTCATAGTGCATCCGAAAGGGCCCTCACCCAGATAAGATAAGTCCACACACTCAAAATGTATTGTTATTCCAAAAGAAAGAAGGCAAAAAAATATGCCTAATGACGAAAATCCCTGTCAGATATCTCAAAAAATTACGAAGCTATAACCGTTATAACACATTGGCTGCCGTTGCCGAGATAGCGGGTCATAACTTTGTGATTATTATACAATCCCCTGTTTTACTTTTTTTCCCCATTTGACAGTATTTTTTTCGAGAAAATTCAATATTATTGGTTATTTTACTTGGTGTCTACACCCCTATTGTTTAAAATTCAGATCAAAAATGGTTAAACAGTGAACACGTCACCGCGTTCAGATATTTTTGTCTCAGGTTTTAAGGTTTAAGATCATTTAATCTCATAAAGAATTGTACAATTCACTTACATGAGATAAGAACATAATTAAAAACAAAAATTGTTATGAGCGCACTAAGACACTAAACTATTACTTAGGTAAAAAATAAATAAAAAATAAAGGGTACTTGTACAAATAATTATCGATTGTCGCTCGCACTGCATGCAGCGAGCGACAATAACAGCAATACATGTTATTGCACGGAACCGTTATAACTAGATACGGCATGCGTACGCTGAGCGTAGTTCGGATTGACTTAAGGTGTTATCATTGTTTACGAGTTTATATAATTTGTTTAGGTATTATAACTCTTTAATATACTGTATTTTTTATATTGTATAAATATTTTACACTTTGATTGCTCTTTTAATGGTATAGGATAAAAAGTTTATGTTTTTTTATTTGTTTTTATATTATGTGTACATATGTTATTTTTGAAATGTTTAATACTGTGATATGATGTTTATAGTTTTAGGTAAACTGTTTTATGTTGTTTACGTTGTTTAATTTACAAAGCATATAATGTATATTTAATATTTATTTGAAACATGTTTTTTAAGTAAAGATTTAAAGTGGGATATTGATTTTGTTTCTTTAATAGTTTTGGGCAGTTTATTGAATAATTGGGCACCTTCGTAAAGTATACTTCTTTTTCCATAATTTGTTCGCGACGATCTTAAGATTAAGTCATTGGCATTTCGTAGTTAAATTTTTTGCACGTGATGTTTTCTGGTAAATTTTAGCTGCGATGAGATGTCATTTTTAATTATTTTTCGTATCAAAACACAATTGTGATACACGTAGGTTTGAGTAATGTTTTTGCTCCTACTTATGATTGAAAACGAAGACTACGAAGTCCTTTTCTCACTAAAAAAATGTAAGTCATCGTTCAATTCACAATAGAACAAAATTTAACGACACGTGACGGCAACGGCGCCAGACGACTTTGTCTGACTTCACTTTAAATCGCGTGACACGTGACTCCGTAGCTTCGTGGGCGGCGATCGGCGGCGATAGGATTTATTGTCACCTAGTAATGTTGAGCGTGTCAAGGTCAGTGTCAGGGCGCGATTAAGGTTGTCTCGTCTGCTCTAGATACTGACAAAGAAGACTACTTTGGCATCTCAGACCAAGAAAAAAGATAGACAGAGCATTACGAATAACCAAGTGAAGCCGGTTTTCAACCAAGCCAAATAACTTTAGCACACGCTCACGCACACATTT
This sequence comes from Epinotia brunnichana, assembly GCA_963854355.1. NCBI lineage: Eukaryota > Metazoa > Arthropoda > Insecta > Lepidoptera > Tortricidae > Epinotia > Epinotia brunnichana. Next base: position 6,212,295 of record OY977936.1, on the reverse strand, counting down.
ACCAACAAAATTGATCTTCAGCACGTATCGCAATGCTGTCAAGATCATCTGTTTCGAGTTTTGTGCGAGTTCATTTGTTTATGTGTGCGTGAGCGTATGCTTAACTTATTTGGCTTGGTTTAAAAGCGGCTTCACTAGGTTGTTCGTCATGCTCCGTCTATCTTTTTTTCTTGGTCTGAGTTTGGCATAAATGGCGGTCCCGGGTTGGTGAGCACAAATATTTCTTCCCGAGTCATGAATGTTTTCTATGTATTTATTTACCGGGGGCAGCGAAAATAGTGTTTACGTGAAATATATGCGTGTGAGAAAACAAATATGACGTGTAGTGCAAAGTTTGCGTCCATAGCGCGCCGAAATTGCGCGATCATTCTAGTTAGAAAAGACAAGGACGGAACAGTCAACTTCCTTGTCTTGACACGCCCATTTTGTGGAATATATAAGCGGAACGAAAGGCCGCAAGCGACAGTTCAGTTTCTAAAAGGTTCTAAATCGGAAGAAAAGGAAAAGTGAAATAAGTGATATCCAAGTACTAAGTAAAGTGCAGTACAGTGTATTCTAGTGTTCCTAAGTAGTAATAGTGTTGTGTTGATATTAGTGCTTTGATAGTATAGTAAATCTAGAATAACGTAAGTACGTAATAACGAAGTGTACACATAGTGATTAATTCTGTAAAGCCAGTAAATTCGTGTTTTCTTGTGCGGCACCTGCGAGGATCTTTGAAGGTTAGATGTTATCCAGTTCTGAACTCCGTTCACTGCTTTATTTGCTCTGAACCTGGGCGGTCGGTAATAAGGTTAAGTCGCGCTCCCGTGGCGAGGTAGACCTATCACTGTCGCACGGTAGCCGTGGCAGTGTTTTCCTCTCGATCGCGCGCCGAGAGAGACATACCTGCCGAGTCGAAGGCGGGGAGCGTACATGTAGGCGTGTGCGTCAGCGACGGCTATCCCCTCGACGCCAGGCCGGCGAAAGCTATCGCAACAATCTTGCTCGGTCGACGATTATTTCAACCTGTTCACTCTTACAACGCCTCAGCTTGCAACGCTCCGCTGGCTAAGAGAGACGGGCCGCGTATGCTTGAAAGTCGCAGGTTCGAATCCTTCTCATAGCGTGCATATTTTTTTTTCTTTGATTTGAACCTTTTAGTTCAAGATTGTCCCCCATTATATCTAATGAAGGTGTACCTCTGGCGATGGTGATGAGCCGGCGCTCCTCGGCGCGCTCCTGGCGCGCGGTGCTGAGCTTGACGCCGAGCGCGCCCGACACCAGCCGCCGCGCCAGCGCCGTGCACGTCTCCGGCCGCTGTCTGCAACATGCGATATACGGGTCGATGTACCTCTGGCGATGGTGATGAGCCGGCGCTCCTCGGCGCGCTCCTGGCGCGCGGTGCTGAGCTTGACGCCGAGCGCGCCCGACACCAGCCGCCGCGCCAGCGCCGTGCACGTCTCCGGCCGCTGTCTGCAACATGCGATATACGGGTCGATGTACCTCTGGCGATGGTGATGAGCCGGCGCTCCTCGGCGCGCTCCTGGCGCGCGGTGCTGAGCTTGACGCCGAGCGCGCCCGACACCAGCCGCCGCGCCAGCGCCGTGCACGTCTCCGGCCGCTGTCTGCAACATGCGATATACGGGTCGATGTACCTCTGGCGATGGTGATGAGCCGGCGCTCCTCGGCGCGCTCCTGGCGCGCGGTGCTGAGCTTGACGCCGAGCGCGCCCGACACCAGCCGCCGCGCCAGCGCCGTGCACGTCTCCGGCCGCTGTCTGCAACATGCGATATACGGGTCGATGTACCTCTGGCGATGGTGATGAGCCGGCGCTCCTCGGCGCGCTCCTGGCGCGCGGTGCTGAGCTTGACGCCGAGCGCGCCCGACACCAGCCGCCGCGCCAGCGCCGTGCACGTCTCCGGCCGCTGTCTGCAACAAACATACGACATACGGGTCGATGACGTCGCTCATCATACTGCACGGAAACTAAACTTTATATAGTCAGTCGTCAGAGCCGTCAAGTATAGGGAACATGCATCTTTTTATTTTATCACGAAAATCAAAAGTATAATCCAGAGGAATATCAACTGTAGCATTAAAACTTTCTTATGATTTCTTTTTCTGATGTTATATGCATTTGAAATCTGCACGCGCTGTCACCCACCGAAAACGCTCTATATTAAACGGGCATATACAGTACGCGGCACAAATGTTTGCGTGTCTGAAGTTAGCCTCGAGTCGCCTCCCGCATACCCGTCCGACCCCTCTGACACCTTTGCGGCGCTACTAGTAGCTAACACCAGAATCGTTAACTGATTTTAATCGTATTGTACTATGACGTTACAACTCATATGCTCGGCGCGTTTACTATGGAGTCATTAATTTGCAATTGACAACATTTCATTTTTTCATAACGGCTCAAACTGAAAACCATTTAGAGATATGGGCTAGCTGAGTAAATAGATTTTTATATTCGCTAGTTCTTGAGAAAAGTGGAAATTACTTTGAAAAAGCCATTTAAAGGCTGAATGCGGATATTCCATGGCTTTGCTGTACAATGTAATAAAAAAATATTGGTGTGACATTGGCAGTTATTTGACTAATTCTATCTTGTCATGTTAAGTCATAGTCATAGAGGTAGAATAGATAGAGGAAGTCACCCACACATACACACATGAGTGACTGCATTGGCAATACCGCAAGTGGGAACGAGATACAGTGTCATATTTTCTGTCCCTCATCGTGTATACGGATTTTTTGTTTGCCACCAGCTTGTTTGCCACCACACCTGTTAAAATTTGTACTGAAACTGACACCACCATGACGTCACCGATATAATACGACTAAATTATAAATGACATTAGACGTCATGAGTGTATTAGCTTCTGATACTTCTTAATTTAGTATGGTTAATTTACCATCGTCTCTTTTGGGTATACGCTAGGACGCCATCTATGTATCCTCTATGTAGATAGAGTTGAGTCAGTGACTGGTAATAAGCATTATGATAAAATTTTGAAAATAAACAATAATGTAAGTCACCGATGGATACGTTATAATATAACTAATACTCGCAATATGTCAAAGGTGGATAGAATAATGTTAATGCAGTTTATGTGTGGAAGCTAACTCACCAGTCACATCAATAAGGTGTTATTGGACTCGGCTTAAGTTGTCTGAGGCTCTTTTAAAAGATAAATTTGTCTTAGCTCAAAATATATTAACTCATTGAAGCACTTCAAAGGGCATGCAGAGCAGAAATTATCACTGGAAGTCAGAGCTGTGTTGGAAGACATATATTTACCTGCTTATTGTTGATAAAATATCTAGTAGTGCAACAATACTGTAGGTGATATTGTAATACAATGAAATAGTGTAAAATTAAATGTTGGCCTGCATCAGGTTTAATACATGCATTATTATTTTACGCTATTAACCTTTTTAACGCCAAGAACGCCAACAGGTGTCGTGGGTGCCTACGGCGCCGTTTTTGTCATCTTTGCTTGTTGTGAAATGCGTCGAAAGGAATAACTTTTATTATTTTACACCTTGATCTAAGGCCTGATTCGTAACAGATTTGCGAAATTCAAAATGCTGGCACCTAGCAGTCATGAAACTTATCTCGTTTTTGTTTATAGCATTGACATTGCCAATGTCACCAAATTATGTAGGCATCGTTTCTTTATGTGTAAAAGCTGATAAAACGAAATAAAAATGAATGAACGTAAACGCCGTGAACAGATAGTCGCCAAATGGATGGAAAATACACAGCGTCCTAACCATTTCATCGCAAGAGATTTAAAAATCCCAAGAAGAACCGTTGATACGGTCCTGAAACGATACTTAGAGACCTTGTCTACCGCTCAGAAGCCTCGAACCGTAGAACATGGTGGTGCTCGTGATCCTGGGCTAGATAGGAAAATCATTAAGACGATTTGCAAAAACCGCAGCATGTCGGAGCGACATAGCTAAAAAAAAATCTACAAGTCAGTCAATGGTGAGACGTGCAAAGGAACGGGCTAGTATGAAGACAAAGAAGAAACGGAAGGTGCCGAAAACTTCGGAAAAACAAAGATGCACTATCAAAACCAGGGCTCGAAAGCTGTATGACTTACTGGGTACCGAAAATTTTCATTTGATTCTGGATGACGAAACCTATGTGAAGGCAGACTTTTCGACACTTCCTGGTGATCAGTTTTATACGATAGCTGATGGAGAAACTCTTCCAGATTCGGAAACCACCATAGGAATGGAGAAATTCGGCTCCAAGTATCTGGTTTGGCAGGCAATTTGCCCATGCGGTGATCGCAGCCGTACATATGTTACCACTGGCACAATTAATAACAATATTTACATCAATGAATGCTTGAAAAAACGGCTACTACCGTTCATTCAAAAACACAATAATTCGGGCTTATTTTGGCCAGATCTGGCTACAGCCCACTATGCGAAGGATACCCTTAACTTCCTCAAACAAAATTATATCCAGATCGTGCCTAAAGCACTGAATCCGCCGAATATTCCACAGTGCCGTCCTATAGAAAGATATTGGGCTCTCGTCAAAAGAATCTTGCGTAAGACAGGTTTCTAAATAAAAATAAAAAAAAAGACTGCCAGCAACCAGCAAGACTTCCCGAGAAAGTGGAACTCAGCTTGCAAGAAAGTTGCTAATGACACAGTCGCAGGGCTGATGGAGGGCATTCGACAAAAAATGCGGCTAGAGTGGGAGAAAAAGTAGAAATCTTAATTATAGACTAGATAATCTAACAGGTTTTTTTTTTAAATAAAATCTTACAATTTAGACAAATAAACCACTTGGCTTACAGTTATAGCTTTTTCAATTTGGCAGATCCGTTACGAATCGGGCCTTAGTACTTGCTAGGTTGCTAGTTACATATATATTATTATGATTAAAATAAATGCTGGTCTATAGCAAGCAGGAGGCAAACACCGGAACAAAGTGGACTTGACGTGACTTTAGGTAGATACATATATACTTATAAAATAAGACATTTATTGTCATGTAGGGCCTGGAATAAAATTAAACAACGCTTAAAAGAATATTTACAATTTTATTGTATAAAACAGTTCAATATGTCCAGCAGTGGACGTCTATCGGCTGATATGATATATTCAGCCAACGAATTTGAAGATTAATGATATCAGTTTGGGTTAATTTGAACATTGGATTTGCTGACGGCAGCACACCATTCTACCTGGTTTTGATAGGGAATAAAAAATAATTATTTTTCAAGCGACATCAGTGCCGTGTGCCTGCAACTTGGCACAAAACACGAAATCAATGGATCTTGACGATACATTTTCGTTTTCTCACTAGCATTTCCTAATCCAAAACACTTCTTTTTGTACTCGTCGATTAAAATCTGTGTATTAAGATTTCATAGAGAAAACTGCAACGTCACTCTTTTCATAGTTGTAGTCCATGTTACTGTCGAAACAATCGAAATAACGGTTTCGATACGCTCCAGACAACCGAAAAAAAATTGAAAATAGAACTAAAATAAATTCGACCAATCACGTGGCTGCTTTACCGAACTGTAATGAATTGGACCAATAGAATCGGTTTGATTATTGAGTTTACTCGTTGATGTCGTACGCTCGTTTATGTCTTTTAAGATATCAACGTGCGTACGAGCGATAGGCTGCACTTCGTTTCAACAGTATCGAGTTTGTTTAATTAGTTCAGTTGACTCGTAGAAAATTAATTTTAATGAACTCGTACAAAAAGTATTGTTCACAACAGTGTTATAATCAAGCTTTTTAATCTCGTACCTTACTTAGGCCACTCAGCAAACTTCGTGGCCTAAACACGGTACTAGACTGAAAAGCTCTCTATTATAACACGATTGTGCAAAATACTATTTTGCGATTAATGATTTACAAGATTCTGTTTTAAGGTGGTTCGATTGCCATACAAAGCGTTATTTGACATTCGCAGGCTAACTGCGTGTTATTTTAAGAAACTTATGTAACAAACTTTCATCAATTGGCTTCCCATTTGCGCCAAATTTCCCCTTTTGTATAAAGAAGCTTTTCTTTTTAATTAAGAAATTAAACTACTTATCAAATAAAATAACTTATATCTAAAACTAAACTACTTATAAAATAAAATTACTTACAAATAAAATATTTGACCGAGTTCGCCGTCGCTGGGCAACGTGCCCAGAAGGCTGGCAGCATTGCCACGTTGGATGGCAATGCTTATCCTCTGTGCGAGGTATGAGCCAGCCCTCCGGTCACCCGTTATTTCGGCGAGTCGCTTCGAGCACTCTTTAAAGACCCTGTGGGCACTTTCCCCCCAGGGCCCTAAGGTCTCAACCCCAAACGGCTCAAATATGCAACCACTGTTAATGTTTGCATACTTGCGCCGTTTGAGGAGCTCGGCCGAGTTGGCTGCAGCGCCAGCCTTCACGGAGGTGCCACGTAGATGGGAGAGCGCTAGGGTGTCGGCACATGTTGCGTCCTATACTAAAGGTCGTCCCATCTTCCATGACACGAGGGTCATACCGTTGCCATCATCTCGGGCAAGACCGGATGGCTCCAAGATGGCAGGCGCTCCTGCGCTGGCTAGGGCCCGACGGATGATATCGTTCAGGCTAGCATGTCGAGGTGCACGACCTGCACTTCTGCAGCAGGATAGACCATGGTGGCCGAGCTGGTCGACTCGGTCACCACAGCGACAGCGATGTGGGGCAACGCAGGTCACTCCCAGGCGAAGAGCGACAGAAAAGCGGAATGTGGAGTTGTCCATCAATGTACCAATTTGCGGGGAAGGCAGAGCTTGGAGCCACTGTCCGGATTCCCATTCAACAACGGCAAGGAGCCGAGCGCGCTCTGAGAGTCTGGTTGCCGTTTGATGCAAGTTATCCCGTACCAGTCTACAGAGCGGCTCGTCCCACAGTCGCTGAGAACTTGGGTGTCTAGGCAGGTCAGTGCTCGGACAAGCGGTGGTCCAGGCCTCTATGGCCTCAGACATAAAAGGTATTATGAGTTGTTGAAGCTGAGTTTTTAAAATTTTGGAGGAAAGTTCTAGTGAGCTGTGTACGGAGGACAGATATGCGGGGAGTGAAACACTGGAAATTGTTCGGATACCCAGGCCACCGTGCCTTATTGGAAGGGAAGCCTGGGTCCATGAGCCGTCGTCCAAATGGATATTTATTATTGTCTCTAAGAGGTTTTGAATGATTTGGTCAATTTTGTCTAAAAGGGTATGAAATCTCCAAAAATGGCTGCACCTTAGTACGTACGTAAATTTGGGTACGAAAAGACAATATATAATAATTGTATAAGCTACGTGAGCATTTATGTTGGACAAGCGGTCCGAGATTTCGTTTAAATTTTGAATTTTACTGTCTACAAAATCAGAAAATGATTCTGCTAAAACGGGTGCTCCAAGGAGGTGAAGTGAGTTTTTCTCTGTAGTTTTAATATTAGGGGCAAGGAAACGGAATTTGGATAGAGCTAGTTCTTTGTCTTTATATGTATCAGTAAAGAAAAGTTCACATTTAGAAAAATTCAATTCTAAACCAATACTGCGAAATTCTTCAATCAAAATGCGCAGGTCGTCCAGAACTTCGCTCTCATCACCTCCCAAGGTGCCATCATCCAAATACCATACATTGAATTTGCTATTTAACTTTGTTATGATAGGATGGATCGCTAGGCTGAAGAGCGCTGGCCCAAGCGGGTCACCTTGTTGGCAGCCTACAGCCGAAGATAGATGGTTTTCTCTAAAAAGCAATTTAGAAGGCTCACTATAACATTGCCAAATAAAGTTGTAGATTTTAGGTAGTTTTTCACGTGTCTGTGTCAAAAGGGCAGTTCTATTGACGCTGTTAAAAGCATTTTTGACGTCGACCTTTAGAATGACCTTCCCCGAAGTTTTTGAAATGTAGGTTCTAAGTGCGTGAACTGCTGCCTCGCAACCCCCTTTACATCCAAAACCCAATTGGGTCGGCTGAAAGCACTGACTTAGGGGGTCGGATGCAGCGGCGCAGCCAATTTTGGCCACAAGACGGCGATAGGTTGTACCCACGGCGATAGGTCTAATACCACCGTCTTTTTTTACTAATGCGCATAAATTTGCGCCGTATAGTGTGCTGGTGATTCTGGGATGTACTTTACCTGCAAGCATGAGGTTACTCAGGTCTGCCAGTGTCTTTAGGAGTGACTCGCCAGCATCCCCTGAGCTGTGACCAAGTAAATCTTTAATGTGTTGGGGGGTTAATCCATCTAATCCACCAGCTGAGCCACTCTGGAAGGTCATGACAGCCCTGAGAACCCCGTCCGTAGATGTAGTAAGAGGAATCGTCGATGAATCAGGTGGTGCAGGAAGGGTTTGGTTTGTGGATGGCAGAGGGTGCTTATTCTGTAAAGCTAAGAGTGTATCATTGTTATTGGGGGCTACACAGTCAGTGGAAAAAAGGAGCCTGGCAGCTCCTCTGATATCACCTTCCCCTACTTTGCTTTCAATATTTCTATAAAGGTATGCGTTATGCTTCAGAGTTGTTCCTTGAAGCTCTTCAATAGAATGAGGGTGTTGACTTGTGATGTTTTATTTTTGATGTAAGGGATTTAGTTTTACTTTGGTCGGAGACGTGTAGGATTCGATAGGGAAAGGTGAGAAGTTGCTCCCAAGCCTGGTACGTATTTTCGGATACAACCGTTTGTATGGCCGAGGTAAGTTTTTGTGATACCGAAAGCCTTGCACCTCGTGGGACACGTTTGATTACACGAGTGCTATTTTTTAAGCGACCTAAGATCACTGAAATATCGACTGAATGGTCTGGCGTAGACACTGGAGGGTCAGCGTGGGGGCTTAGCGTGATGTCTGGAGTTTTATGTTTTCTACCCAAGTGTACTCTAAGACCGCGCTGATTTTTAAAATACCTGGGTTGGGAGCATAGAGAGCATTGTACTTGATTTTGAGATGTGACATTACCGCCTGGTTGTGACATACCTTGCATATGTAGGCTTAAAAATACGATTAACAAGAAAACTAATATTATAAAGGCACAAAATAAGAATAAAAACATAAATTAGATCATCTGGAACAACACGATTTCACGAATGTAAGTAAATAAACATCGGGAACGTTGACAGTCAGTCAGCCAGCAGTGACGGCCGGAGTCTGCGCAAATGCGCTCCCGGGACAGTAGGCAAGTGCGGCGTGTGTCGTTGCTTGGCAGCGCCTTGGCGTCTGTTTTGACACAAATCTCAGAACTCAACACAATCTTATATTCTTGTTTTCCCAAATAATATAATCACTTGGTCGTTGCCCACATTCGTGCATGTAAAGAGGGTTGCTAGTTACACAAATATTAACATTGCAAGGGCGTAGTGATCGGAGTAGGCGGGGAAAATAATATCAAAATATGGAGCTGTTGTGTCAGCTATGACTGTTTGTTGACATCTAGTAGCTTAATTTGAAAAAAATAGTTTTACCAAAATATCACGTCCCAAACCAATTTCTCAAATTAATCTAGTTTATACAAGTTTATTCTAGGAAAGGGGGAATTTGGCGCAAATGGGAAGACAATTTATGAAAGTTTGTTACATAAGTTTCTTAAAATAACACGCAGTTAGCCTGCGAACGTGGTAGTTTAGAACTACCAAATTTAGGGGATTTAGCTTAAAATTAAATAAAAAGAAAAAATATGTGTCTTCTAACTTTTCAAATACTATTAAATGCCGTAACAAAATTAAGGAGTCAGAAAAATTAAATGTTGTCAATTATCTCCACAAAATTTGAGTGTCTATACTTGTCATAAAAAATATCATTTCTAATTCAATATTCTGTCTAACTGTTATGTAATTTTATAGAAATATTTTTTTTTTGTTACTTTAACGTGAGATAAAACGAATACTATTGTTTTTTTTTCTTTTGTATGTTATTTCTACGTATGTCCGCATCGAATTAAGTGCAATTTATTCAAAATTGAAGTCCCATGCAAGTTCCCTATTCATCCACCACGGGGCGTCTGTTACTAACAGCGCCATCTATAGTTTCTAACTAGAACCACTAGATGGCTTATCTAGGTAAGATCCTAGCATAGCAAACTAATTTAGTTAGTAGTTTAGGATTAACTCGACAGATGGCGTTACAATTAAAAACGCCTCGATGTTATGTCATTAGGATAATTATTATTTCTCTTTGCAAATATACACGATACGAAACGGACGTGTGCCCTTCTATTGACCTCCCATCAAGAAACCCAGTTCATCCACGTGGCACCATATCCACATTTTAACAGCGTCGTGGATTGGGGACCATCTCTATTATGTATGATTCAAATAACTAACAAACGCCCCACTCCCTAAGTATTGCATACTTGGTTGAGTTCTGTCTATAGGAGTGGGCACTGCCTCTTTGTGATTTAAAGGATATATACTCGTACCTACATAGTGGTGTAGGTAATAAGTGCAACATTATCTTGATTTAAGGTGGTTCGATTGCCATACAAAACGTTGTTTGAAATTCGCAGGCTAACGGCGTGATATTTTAAGAAACTTATGTAACAAACTTTCATAAATTGGTTTGTCACGTGATATTTTGGGAAAACTATTTTTCTCAAATTAATCTAGTTTATACAAGTTTATTCTAGGAAAGGGGGAATTTGGCGCAAATGGGAAGCCAATTGAAGAAAGTTTGTTACATAAGTTTCTTAAAATATCACGCCGTTAGCCTGCGAATGTCAAATAACGCTTTGTATGGCAATCGAACCACCTTAAATACTATTTAATCCGGGTCTAACGCGATATTTATTTACCTTTATTTGAAACACCCGAAGAACTTCAATAGGGATGATGGTTTCAATTTATCGGCGACTTGGGGACCAGTGATTCAGAAACTGAAATCACGTATATCTTCGGATCTGTGCGCGGATACTGTAAGTGTTGTGTGCCGTGCCCTAGACAATTAACATTAAAATGGATGGGTAGTGGACTTATTTCGGGTGTACCCTCCATGTTTTTATCGACTTTTGGAGGGTAGTGAAATATTGTAAACCCATATCTCTGTTGACAACTTGCTGGGACGACAGTTATCTGCGACCGTGACCGGTGCAACCCGTGTCGAAACGTCAGAAATAAAGGTAAATAAATATCGCGTTAGACCCGAATTAAACAGTATTTAAATATGTGTACAAAGCGCGAGAGTTTAAAGTGTTATATTATCTTGATTGCCGAACATAAACTTTTAAAACCAGCAACACCTCTCAAGGGATGCTCAGATCCCAAACAGCATGGAAAGGTCAATTTTCTTTTATCACATTTTATGTCGTGGCTTCTTAGGCTAGTTTTAGTGGCATGAGGACCGTCAGTACGGATCGCTCCGCACCGGACCATATGTATTAAGTTCAGGGAGCGTTTTAGAGTAAAGCTGACGGGCCCGTCGCGCGCTCTGATCTGTCGTGGACAGATTTTTCATACATATTGATCGTGCGGTCCGCATTACACTAAAACCAGCCTTAGACAGTAGTCCACGACGCGTAGCTGCATAGACGCTGCAAAATTACGGCGTGCATGTAAATGCAGCGTATCGTAGCCTACATTTACATACAATTATTGAGCGAATTATTTTTTACAGCCAAACGTTGCACTGCCATGGCAATGGAATAATTGTATTTACTGGATAAATATCAAAACAGCCGTTCGAGACATTATTTTTTTGCAAAAATACATCGTGCTGTCCCTTGCGATGTAGCCCGGCGTATAACAAGCAGTATAGTCAGCTGCGTGAAGCTTGCATGCTGCGTCGCTGACGCGACGTTGCCGCTCCGTCGACAGAGTTGTGCGGTTTTGTATGTAGGCTGCAAGCAAGCGTACAATCGCCATCACATCACATACATCGGTGCAAACAAGCACGTCACAAACATCGGAACACACCTCTATTTTCAAGGCATTAGGGCACAGATTAAGTAACAGTACAAGTACAGAAGTTGCACTCCCTAGCAAAAACGGCGTTTAGGCATAAGACATGTGCCTACTCTCTCCTTCTCTGTCTATCGTATAACTTGTATTTATTCACGCACGGCACGTGTAGCTCTAGGGCTGTCACGCCAAGAAAACAGCAATGAGGGCCAAAATTTGTGATTGAGAAAGAAGTTTATTAACATTTGGTTTGTACCTACACATTACAAGCCCCATAGTAGGTACATATATATACGAGCGTTTTTCGACGACGTAAGCATTTTTCCCCGTCACACTTGCCTGCTGGCAAAAAAGTGATGAAGCCCTGCACCGATTTACCTATATGTATATGTATGTATTGTTGTATTTTGTTATAAGCACGTTCTCATTTAATTAAAATAGGACAGGACAACCATTATACCTAGCTAAGTAAAATACATTTTCAAACCCGTGCTTCATTTTGAAGAAAATTACTGTAGGTATCCCGTTAGAATTAATAAGTAAGTAAAGTAACTAACCAGCTGGTTCGTATTGTAGCATGTATTTACGTATTGTTGTTGTACATTGTAGGTATCTTGCAACTTCATAATATTAAGTACCTAAGTTATACTAAATAAGTACTTACTTATTAAATAAATAATTAAAAAGAAACTTACCGTTCACAATTTGTCGGCAGGTAAAAAAAAGATAAACCATTGTTCCTTTGGGTATTTAAACATCCATATACAGAACACCAGCGGCTGTTATTAGTTTTCATCGTGGCCATCGAACTCCGTAAAAACTAACAGAACAATTAATAATAAGTACGCGCGGTTCGTCGCGTTCAAATCGGCGGCGGCGGCGGATCACGGCACGACGCACATGTGCTCGCTCGAGCGGAGTGGGGCAGTTTCAGGTGCTAATGTGGACACGCTGGACAAAAGTATTAAATCTTTTTCAGGTACTTGTTAGGACCATAGCTTTAAGTTTTTGATAGGAACCAACTCCTCCGTCGGCCATCCTTAATTTTATGACGGCCATTTTAAATTAGAGGTATATTATTAATATCTTGAGTTCTAAATCACTTAGAATCACAAACTTGGTGTCTAAATATACATATTTGGGGTCAAAGGTCAGGAAACGACCGAAGGTATAGAGGGAAATGCTTGGAACACAATTTTTGCCTTCGTATCTTTGTTTGGACTAGTTAGGAGATCAACATATTAAAAGTACCTATCAAGGAATTCAACTAGATATTTTTTGTAGTATAGAGTTGCCAAAGAATACCAAACGGAACCCTGTTACAAAGCCTCCGCTGTCCGTCCTGCTGTTTGCGTGTCAGCAATAGCTAGACTGTTAAAAATTTCACAGAATTGTATTTCTATTGTTGATATTGCTGCTACGCAGAATAATTAAAACAACACTTAATAATTACACAACATTTATTGCCGCTTAACGCCGTGAGCACACGAAAAGAAAAGGTCGTCAGGTGTGGGTATTAAATCCATCTGAGTAAGCTCCCTGTACAAAAGGGTATTGCCGCCACAACGCTAGTACTCCCCTGGTTGTTGAAGTAGCCGCTGCAGGAGGATAAGCTGAGGGACGTCAGCTAGGGATCGGTGGACTTGGCCTTAGTCCGGTGCCCCAATGGGGTTTAAATCACTTGCACAATACTTAAATGTGGAAACTGATGTTTTCCGGTGCCCCAATGGGGTTTAAATCACTTGCACAATACTTAAGTGTGGAAACTGATGTTTTCCGGTGCCCTAATGGGGTTTAAATCATTTGCAAAATACTCAAATGTGAAAACTGATGTTTTCCGGTGCCCCAATGGGGTTTAAATCACTTGCACAATACTTAAGTGTGGAAACTGATGTTTTCCGGTGCCCCAATGGGGTTTAAATCACTTGCACAATACTTAAGTGTGGAAACTGATGTTTTCCGGTGCCCCAATGGGGTTTAAATCACTTGCAAAATACTTAAGTGTGGAAACTGATGTTTTCACGGGCAACAGAAGTCCGATTTGAAAATAATTCTCGCCGGCTACGTGTGAAGTCACTGTTCTTAGGCAAACGAACGTGCGCCGGCTTCGAAAGCAAATTATGTCTCTACGCCTAGAAAACCCATTCTCTCAAGATATCGTAACCATTCTTACCTATAGGGCTGCAGGAACTCTGCGCACTTCTTGGCTTTGTTCCGGGATTCGAGCGTGGCCTCCTGAAGGGGACGGCACCGGATTAGCTGCCTCTGCGATCTGAGCACCTCGGCAGCTGGAATAGACGGATGACTACCATTAATACAGGAAATGACGATTAGTTATTTGCAGCCGTACAAATGCGCGTTTTAAAAACGCGCGACCGTATCGCAATACTAACCATAGATCACCTATCATTATCATTATAACCTGCATCTATACAATATCGCTGCAAAAAGTCGTGTGTATGAATCACAATGTCACATGGTAACGAATATGTTACTGGGCACATGTATATTTAAAGCTAAGCTATGCTCATCCGCTCCTCTGGTGACTGCAGGAGGGCTGGCTCGTTCCTCGCACAGTGTATTGGCATTGCCATTCAGCGAGGCAACGCAGGCAGCCTCGCCTAGTGGCAGCTGTTTGGGAGAAATATACTCGTATAGTTTAAGTTCATATATAGGTATAGTTTAAGTTAGTTTGTAAGTGTCCTTTCTGTTTCTTGTTAATTAAAACAATGGGTGAGTTTTTAACCGACTTCAAAAAAGGAGGGAGGGGGGGGGTGGTTCAATTCGTCTGTATGTTTTTTTCATGTGTGTATGTTACGCGATAACTCCGTAATTTATGAACCGATTTGAAAAATTATTTCTTTGTTTGAAAGCATATAATTCCAGATTGGTCCCGTTGTCACCAAAATTCAGTTCTGATGATGGGATCCTGGAGAAATCGAGGGAACTCTTCAAATTTTATAGGCAAACTTGAAGCTATTTGGCTACTGATTTGAAGTCGGTTCTATCGGAACTTCGTAAGTCCCGTAGGACGGAAAAATAATTCGAAGTTCTTGAACAATTTACGGACGGGGACACATCAATTTAATATGCGGAAGAAAGACACAGTTCCAGAAGAAAAAGTAATATCCGAACAACTAAAGCTTATCCATATTATAAACACGAATGTTACTATTGTCTGTTTCTCTGCCCGCCTGTCTATTGGTTCCTTCTTACCGCCTAACGGGTAACCGAATTACATGAAAGTTAGTAAATAGACAGTTTAAGTCCTCTAGAACATAGGATAATTTTATATCCCATAAATTAAGGTTGTAAGTTGTCTGTTAGTGGGATAAACGATTTATACGTGAGCGGTGCCGCGGGCTCAGCCAATAACGTTATTATGTTAGTTAGTCTATCTCTACTGGTGAAAACATTTTTTATACGCGTAAACGCGTATGTTACGTATCCGGTACAAATCGATACACAACACGTATTCGCCTATAACGGTACAGTTCTGGAACACTCACTACATATTTATGAGAGTACGGCGTGCGAGCAAATTGTATAAATAGCTTATGCCCGTCAAACCAGCCGGGGGCAATGACCGGCGTTGACAGATTTAAAAAAATGCCTAGTGAGGTAAACATCTGCCGTGGCATTGCCTTGCTCCCTGGCAAAGTTCCTACTTATGGGATACACAGGCAGCGAAACACACATTGAAAGCTACGACGCGTCGAACTTATACGAACCCCGTAGCTAATAATTACTACGGAGAAAGAACATTAAAATACTTAACACCTCGTATTTTCAACACAATCTTTCCTGAACATGAATGTACTAGCAAGGACATCTTCAAAAAGAGGTTAAACAAACTGCTAATAGATACCCTCTAATTAATATAGTATAAGTTTTTATTTTTATTCTTAATTATAAGGTAATAAGATATGTAGGTAGGAACACAAAACAAAAATATATTGTAAAGAAATTGAGTGCAATCCTCGCCAATAAACACTATGTTTGGGGAACTTATAAGTAATAAAAAATGTAACTTATTATTTTTAGAAAAAAAAAATTAAAAAAAGAATGTCATTGTTGTCTCCTATTATTGTACCTACCGTCAAAGAATATACGAATCCTTACATTCAGCTCTCTCGCTCTCTGTGTACGTATTTTCGCTCTGACTGGGCCTAAGAGGTCTTTGGGAACGTACGTTTCGTACGAGAAAGGAATCCGTTAGCTTGTTTCTTTGTTAGAAACTAGCTAAACGTTAGCTTAGTAGACAGAACGTAACTAATGAATATGGATACCTCTGTACGCGTGGTGGTCTAAAGTGGACCTCATAAAAGGGTATGAGGAGAGTTAGCTAGGTTCACCGAGGATTTCACATCAAGTTATTAATTTATTAAAAGTGTTGTCGTGCAGTAAACAATTACATTTATAATCGTACTAATGGAGTTGACAACCATGAGCCGCGCAGCGTGAGGTCGTCATATCGGATATGAATTGAACATTTATCCCTGAAATTAAATACACATCAACCAATTTCTAACTCTTAGAGATAGGAAACTGGCAAGGATTCAAAATATCCATTCAATTAAAATTGTTCTATGTATTCAAATTACAGACAAAATGTTGAGTTAACTGATGGGAAAACAGATCGCTATTGATATTGGCACACGTCCACGGTGAATTGGACGGTTAATACGAGTATATCGTTTAGTGCCTTTGTCATGTTCGTAAACCAATTTTCATGGTCTCGGAATTTGGACTGTATCTCCTTAGCTTAAAGTTATTGTTTATAGTGTCATAAATGAGTGAGATTAGAACTACATTCAGCATCAAAAGTAACTACGCAATCGAAGACGTCAAAAGTTTTTCGTCAAGAATTTTGACGTCTTTGTTTGCTTAGCTACTTTTGATGCTGACTGTACGAGTATAAAAAATGTTGATTGATAGTATTTATAATTTAACAGGTTCCATTGACGTTTTTTCAGTAATTCGGAACGAGAAGAATACCTAATATTGGATTTCTGGCAATCGCGGGCCTATAAAGCGTGGGTTTACCGGGCCTGAGAACTGGTTTGTCATCATCATCACCATCATCTTGATCAGCCTATATATGTCCCAATGCTGCACAGGCCTTCTCCCATGGATGGGAGGGAATGGGCAGTAGTCCCCATGTTGGCCCATTCTGGGTTGTGGGTTTTCATATAACTCAGTCACATTAATTAGCCAATCGATATGACAGCCACGGCATGATAAGGCAAGGTCATACATGCCACTGCTTCTTCTCGATACGGCGCATTGCATGAGTTGATAAATAATAAATAAAAATAAAAATCAACTGATGGCCTGGTAAAGGTCGCGGGAGTCCGCTGGATGCGGGTGGCACAGGACCGGTCATTTTGGCACTATTTGGGGGAGACCTATGTCCAGCAGTGGACATCCTTCGGCTGATATGATGATGATGATGAAAAAGCATTTATTCAGTATCTTAAAATATTTACATAGTCTTGAGTTGGTGCCTCTTTTTAAAAGCATTGAAATATGCTTGTGTTAAGAGACCCCGCTCTTCCACATGTTTATCTTAGTAATTTAATTTTAGGTGTACACATATTATAGAAACTTACTTCATCATCATCATATCAGCCGAAAGACATCCACTGCTGGACATAGGCCTCCCCCAAAGAGTGCCACAATGGCCGGTCCTACGCCACCCGCATCCAGCGGACTTACTTAACTTAACCTAAAATATTTCTTGTTTATCGTTCTCCGAATTGATGATGGTTGTAATTCCTAACGAGTTGTATTTCTAAGGTAATTCCTAAGGTGTTGTTAAATCACCGTGCGGCGCGGTTGACCGACCGGCGCCCGCGCCGCGCCGCTCGTTGCGTCACTGGGTCATCGAACCTCCTTGCGAGGTTGCGAGCAAGTAGGTTGCGGATAGGCGTTGTGTTGTTGCTGACACGGACGGCTTTTTAGGGTTCCGTAGCCAAATGGCAAAAAAACGGAACCCTTATGGATTCGTCATGTCTGTCTGTCCGTCCGTGTGTCACAGCCACTTTTTTCCGAAACTATACTGTTGAAACTTGGTAAGTAGATGTATTCTGTGAACCGCATCAAGATTTTCACACAAAAATAGAAAAAAAAAACAATACATTTTGGGGGGTTCCCCATACTTAGAACTGAAACTCAATTTTTATTTATCAAACCTTTACGTATGGATAGGTCTTCAATAATTTACTTTAAAAACAAAGTTTTAACCGACGAAAAATCAATCATCCCTTATTTTCCTACCCTTAAGGTTGGTTTTTTTTCCAAATTTATATGGGACCAACTTCGGGGTATACCCTTTCCAATAGAAAAAGAATTATCAAAATCGAACTACTCTGTAAAAAGTTATGCGTGGTCATACATAAAAAAAAATATATATATACGCGTTGACTTGAGAACCTCCTCCGTTTTTTTCGTCGCTTGAAGATGATATTGAGATTTCTAATATATTTTTTTTCTAAACTGAATAGTTTGCGCGAGAGACATAAAATGTGCCCCCCCCCCTGTAACTTTTAAATAAGAAAATGATAAAACTAAAAAAAAATTATGATGTACATTACCAATTTGCCATGCAAACTTTCACCAAAAATTGGTTTGAACGAGATCTAGTAAGTAGTTTTTTTTTATACGTCATAAATAGTAAACCACAATTTATTTTACGGAACCCTTCATGGGCGAGTCAGGCTCTCAAAATGACGTCAAAATGTTGTGACTAAAGTAGGTAGTGTATTTTTAATTTTACTACGACGGTGGCAAACAAGCACACGGTCAGCCCTGGTGGTAAGCAGACACCGTAGCCAATGGACGCTTGCGATTCCAGACCAATCACAAGCGCGTTGCCGGCTCTTTGTTGATTTGAGTTGATAGCTACGAACGAGTTGTGTTGAGAATGAGGGACCCACTCTCAACACAACACATCCTCTAACGGATTAGGAGGATGGAGGAGATTTGGGGACCGATTTTTGACTTCCGAGTTCTCGACTCTGTCACTCGAAAACTGTCAAAAATGATGAAAGGCTATTTTGAAATAGCGATAGAAAATTGGAAAACGAGTGATACGAGTATTTACCACTCGTACGAGTATTCAATTCTATCGGTAGAAAATAAGTACGTGAAATTTTGTCAATACAATCTCATTAACTTTTATTTAATTTTCGAGAGTCCCCTGTCTAAAATTAAGTAAAAATGTGTTAGCTTAATTTAAAGTCACTAATTATCACTTCACCATTGTCCGTATTTTACCACATTTACCGTAAGAACCGTTCAAATATTTTGAAGGCGCTCTCAAGTTCACACACTTAAATAACAACGCCATAATTTGTGATTTAATTTAAAGGTATCATTCATCGGCTTTCAGTGCATTCATCATCATCATCATCATATTAGCCGAAAGACGTCCACTGCTGGACATAGGCCTCCCCCAAAGAGTACCACAATGTCATATATAAGTCTAGATTTCCACATATTTGCAGGCCGTTAGAATATAGACGCAAGGTAATTTCAAAATTTTTTGTTCCTTGAATAATGACTGTGCCGGATAATCATAGGGTTTTTTTGAGATTATCCTAAGAGCACGTTTCTGTAATCTGAACAGCCTAATGCAGTCCGCTGCAGTGCCCCAGCATAGCTCGACACCTTGAGTTAGTATTGAGTTAAAGTACCCTTAGTAGGCTGTTCTCAGGTTTTGAGGTGTCAGAGATGGTGCAAGCCTTTGAGAGGGCAAAGCACGCTGATGATAGCTTGTTAGCAACTGCATCAATATGGGGGGTCCATGTAAGACCTGAGTCTATAGTGAAACCTAGATATTTTACATGTTCGACCTGTGGGAGGTTAATGTTGTCTACTACGATTTCAAACGGACTTAATTTGATTTTCCGCAGTTGAAAATGCATAATATTAGTCTTATCAATATTCAGCAATATTATAATAAATTTGTCTTTAAATAGAATTGCACCGCCCACATTATTTTTGCCTTACCTTAAGGTTACGAGTAGGTATTTGCTAGAAAACCACTTATGGCATTAAATCTGCCTGTTGTAGTATTTTGTCCAATAAATATTACGGACGGACGGACGGACGGGACAGCGGAGTCTTAGTAATAGGGTTCCGTTTTGCTCTTTGAGTACGGAGCCCTAAAAAGCGAAGGCGCGATATCACTAATTTAGTAATCAGCTCTTCTGAGGTCGAAGACTACAACACAATCGATTTCGTTTTACTACGATGCCAATAAGCATTAATTAAGTGCTTCGTTGAAACTATCTACAGTTCGAAAACAATTTCCGTTTCCTACTTCTTACTTATATAGAGATACAAGATGACGATGATTGCATTGTCTTCGTGGGATATTTTTGAGAAATAATAGAAGCGTTATGTTCTTAAGGCGCTGTATGCAGCTGCGCATCGAAAAAGTGCCTTTTCCAAACCGATTATTATTAGTATACTTGTACTATTGCTAGAGATCCAAATTTTTGATATGTATATCTTCAGTTCATTGGCTATGTTCGTGCTTCGTAAAATCACGATTGCTTACAAAAACCTCGATAGATTTTGCCTTTCAAAACAGTGCTTTATTACCACCAAACTCGAAATATCTCAAAAGTTATTTGGAACATTACAATGAAATTTGTTGTGATAGGTAGCTTTTTGGTAGATCTATCTACCGGCTTCTTAGAATTTCAATATGTTTGATAATTCAATACATTTGGTCATTTGTCTGAAAAACCGGGTGTCCGCGTCGTGCATGCGCGGTGGCGAGTACAATTTAGTACGCTCGTGGCCACTGCCGACGACGGACCTGTGAATGTTTACCTGGCACGCAAATACGCCTTTTTACAGCAATTATTTCGAGTTATCAAGGTAAATAAAAATACTTAAAGGAATAGGAAACGCTAATACATGCTGGAGAACACATTCGAAATGATAGAATAACAAATATAAGGTATGCGATATTTACTACAGTAAAGCGTTTCTACATCCGCACCTAAAACGTATTAATAGGTAGCTGGAGCATATTGACAAGATGTCAATAAAAATCTTCAGTTATCCTGAATACGTAGAACTGTTAGGTAGTAAGTAGTCGGGTGTAAATCGGATTCGGACACGAGCACATGGTTGGGGGGGTAATGGTACCAATTATGGACTGTACGAATAATAGATTTATTTATTCATACAGAAATATATCAAAAGCATTTAGGGCTATTGCGCCGGATAGCGACTACCTAGTCTAAAGTCCTAAACGAGTTGGTGAACTGCTCGTTTTTAATAGAATCTACTAAACAGCAAGTAAATATACTTATATTTACTTGCTGTTTAGTAGATTCTATTAAAAACGAGTGCGGAAAAAGATCCTGCCACTCCACCAGCGGCAGGCCACGGCCCTTCCTCATCTTCGTCATAGACATACATACATGCATACATACGCTACGGCACATCTTTTCGTCCAATATTCCGCAGTGTCTCAAGACGAGAGTCTTTGACCAGTGTGTGTTGCCAGTGATGACATATGGAACGGAAACGTGGTCGCTTACTATAGGTCTCATAAGAAGGCTCAAAGTCACTCAAAGGGCGATGGAGAGGGCTATGCTGGGAGTTTCTCTACGCGATCGCATCAGAAATGAGGCTATCCGCAGCAGAACCACGTTAACCGATATAGCCCTCCGAATCGCTAAACTTAAGTATCAGTGGGCGGGGCACATTGCACGTAGAACCGATGGCCGTTGGGGCGGAAAGGTTCTCGAGTGGCAACCACGTACCGGAAGGCGCGGCGTGGTTGGGCCCCCCACAAGGTGGACTAATGACCTGGTAAAGGTCGCGGGAGTCCGCTGGATGCGGGTGGCGCAGGACCGGCTATTGTGGCACTCTTTGGGGGAGGCCTTTATCCAGCAGTGGACGTCTTTCGGCTGATATGACGATTATGATGATACATACGCTCGAAAAACATAAACTTCCTTCTGAGGCAGTCGGGTACAAAGTACAAAGTACTACAGGGTGTTCCCCTATACAGCTGCATAACTTTGCCAGCTGTTTGTGCACATGATACCCATCACAAAAGACTAAAGTATGCCGTTTCACATCTCGCACTCACTCTGCCGCCGCTGCTTCTCTAAATAACTACCAAGAAAGCCTCCCCCGCCACGCCCCTTTAAAAATAAGCCCACTAAAGCAAATAAATGTGACGTTATCTAAGTGAACTTTTGTCGGTATGGAGTTATTGATATGACTCACTCACTCACTCACTCATCAGCGCACAGCCGAAACTACTAAGACTAGAGATTTGAAATTTACACCAGAACTACCTTTTACAACGTAGGCAACGCTAAGAAGGATTTTTGGAAATTCCACCCCTAAAGGGGGTAAATAGGGGTGCAAAGTTTGTATGGGGGAAACTTTATTTTTAGAGCTAGAGACTTAAATTTTTGTATAAAGATTACTTATTAGAATACAAATTAAGTACTTTCAATTCAATTAAATTTATTTTGTTAAACATAGGTTACAACTTTTACAAGTATTGTTGGTATACAAAATATAAGACCTCTGTGCATTACCCACAATGTAGGTTTACAAAATATTTCAGCCAGCTAATATATTTAAAAAAAATTAAAAAAAATGTCAATACAGTGATTGGTGTTAAATACTTCAAACACATGTCAAAAACTCTCAAAAAATACTATAACTAAACAATACTATAACTAAGGAATGTCTGGAATGGAACCATGTTATGTCGTAGGGTCGTTTAAGTAATCTTTAATGGTATAATAACACTTTTCAATCAAATATTGATCTATTGATTAAAATGATTGATCCAATAATGTCATGGAAAGATCACACAGATACATTATGCAGTAAGTTAGCAAGAGGGATCTATGCTCTAGGACAGTTAAGACCACTTGTGTCAGAAAGTTGCTTAAAAGAGCTGTATTATGCGTACATACACTCTCAACTTTCATACGGGATAATGCTTTGGGGCAACAGTACGGATTATGAGCGTATTCTAAAGATCCAGAAACGTGCAATTAGAGTACTTGCGTATGCAAAGTACAGATACACGTGTCGCGAACTTTTAAGAAAACTTAGTATCTTAACATCAGTTTCAACTTATATATTGGAAGTTTTGATGTATGTTAAACGTTATCCAAATGAATTTCAAAGGAGAGGTGAAAATAGTTCGAGATCAATGAGAAATGCTCATAAATTAAAAAGAAGCGGGTTGTGTCGGAGATACAACCGCTAATTAAGTTTAAGTAGATACTTCTTTGTTGGCTGTCCCCGTAAAATATATATCTGCATTAATTCACTAAAGTCTGTATAAGCACAGATAAATCGGTATATATAGCAACATTGACTGACGTAGCTCGTTTGACTCGCGAGGCATTGAAAATGGCGGTCATGTCAGCATAGTTTTCATGCCCGTCACATAAACTAAATAACATTTTGTGATTAACAACTAATGGCAAATAAAGAAGGATTAAAACATGTAACAAACAATTATTTGAAATCAGATTAGGCTTCTCTACAAAAAGTTATTCCGGAAGTCACGTGATACATTTTGAACTGTACCCCTATACAAGAACGCGAGCAAAGAAATATCCAATTCAAAACAACCTCGCCCAGGCTTAGAATAGGCACAAAACTTCCAAAGTCCTTTAAACCTTAAAACCATAACGAACGACAACTCTTTTCGCTTCCATGCAAAACAACTATTGCTTGAAAAACACTGTATAGTTTACAAGAATTTCTTTCAAATGACTAAATAACAAGATCTTAAAAGCTTGATGTTAATATTTGTTTTATGTTTTCTTTCTCTATTTTATGTAATAGCATTATGCTATGAGAATGAGTATTATTAAACTATTTACAAATAATAACAATTCTGTACACAACTGTACACATCTATTGTATTTTATTGTAACTGACAAGTCATAATTTTAACACATTTTTATCTGTATATTCATTGTACTATGATTTAAATTGTAAAATTATGATAATAAACAAATCTGAATCTGAATCTGAATATGAAGTCAATTGTCTTTTAAATTTATTAATATCCAGTGTTTAATTCGGTCTGGAATTTTATTGAAAATGTTTGGTGCCATTCCCAAGATTCCACCTCTGATTAGCGCTGGCTGTGTTGTTGCTACCCTGCAAAGATTTCAATTTATGTTTGTATTGTTTACGTGTCGGAAATCTGCGGCCTTCTGAAACGTTACTGAACATGCTTGGATTGGTCTTGACAAAAATACCTACTTCTAGGATATACAGTGAAGGCAATGTTAATATCTTAAGAGATTTAAAAAAATGGTTCACAACTTTCAACGTTTAGGAAAATTCTGCCCCTAAGGGGCTTAACAAGGGGTGCAAATTTTGTATGGAGGGAACTTTTTTTTTAGCTAGAGACTTGACATTGTGTAGAAAGATTATTTATTAGAATACAAATATACAGGTTAATTACTTTCAGTGGTTTGGAAAA
Source organism: Epinotia brunnichana (assembly GCA_963854355.1). Taxonomy (NCBI): domain Eukaryota; kingdom Metazoa; phylum Arthropoda; class Insecta; order Lepidoptera; family Tortricidae; genus Epinotia; species Epinotia brunnichana. The sequence continues at coordinate 6,187,919 of OY977936.1, read as the reverse complement.
TTCCACCCGCTAAGAGGGGGATAAAGAGGTGCAATGTTTGTATGGGGGAAACTTCTTTTTAGGTAGAAACGTAAAACTATGTAGAAAGATTAGTACCTATTAAAATACAAAAAAAACACAACCAGCGTTTTGGAAAATTTCACCCCTTAAGGGGTTAAAAAGCGGTGCAAGGTTCGTATGGGAAACACTTTTTTTAGCTAGAGGCTTGATATTTTGTAGAAAAAATACTAACCTATTAGAATAAAAAAACTTAGTGTTTTATTTTTAATTTTTCCCTGAAGCGTTCAAAGTTTGTATGGAGAGCAATAAAATTATAAAGTATGAGATTTGTAACTTTGAACTTAGCATGTTTAGACTACAAAACTTATTTTAGCGTTTTTGCAATTCATCCCCTAAAGGGGATTATAAGGGTGTTCAAAGTTTGTATGGTTTAAAGTAAGGGATTTGTAACTTCGGTTTCAGACTATTTACTATGAGAGTTCATAGAGGGTTCTAAGTTTGTATAGAGAGCAAGACATTTTGAAATAAAGAGACATTTGTTTCTTCGGTTTTTCACTCATCACTTAAGAAGGTTAAAAGGGGGTTCGAATGTTGTATAGAGAGCAAGACATTTTTAAAGTAAGAAATTTGTAACTTCTGTTTCAGACTATTTACTATGAGAGTTCATAGAGGGTCCTAAGTTTGTATAGAGAGCAAGACATTTTGAAATAAAGAGATATTTGTTTCTTCGGTTTTAGGCTGTTTACTAAAAGACTAGGTACGGTCAGCGTCACATAGTTAGTAGCAGCCAAAGTAGCCAAATATATCGTAACACATCCTTACTCCTATAGTAATAAAGACGTGTTGCGATATATTTGGTTACCAAGGCTGCTACTAACTATCTGATGCTGACTGTACAAAACTAATTTCAATTTTTTTTTATTAAACAAACATTTAAATTTTTTAAACAAACATTTAGACGATAACATGTTATACGTGGACGAAGTCGCAGGCAACAGCTAGTTTATATATATATTTATTTAAGCTTTATTTATTCCATATTGTTTGTGTTAGTACATATTTACTAAATCTAAAAGATTTATGCCATTTTTTCTTTCTTATATGGACCCCATTCGGGTAAAAGCCATATATCGCCAGATATTAGGAGAAAAGATGGGCACTGGAAGCAACAAACTGGTCAGGGTCGAAAGGCAAAAGAAGGAAAGGTAGACGACGAAGACGTTGAATCAATGACATAACTGAGGTCGCCGGACCTAGCTTGATGCAGTTGGTTAAAGACCGAGAAAAATGGCATGAGATCGAGGACGCTTTTACCTTAATTTTCATTTGCTTTAAAAAATTCAATATAAATCAAACAAAAAAAGACAATTAAAGCTTAATTTAAATTTATATAATTACTTCCGGTTGGAAAATTTGTTGGATTCTTGTGTATCTTAGAATAACGATTAAACATGAAATATACAAAAAAACGCTATTATAAATTAATGATTTTCGAAACCGTATTTTGCCTGGAGTATAGAGCCAAGTAACAAGTGTAAGTCCAATCTTGTTGGCTTGTTGAGAGTATCAAGGTCCATCGCGGTGTGGCCGCTGGTCGAGGTAGCATGGTAGGCAGCACGCGCCGCGCGAGCGCAGTGACATAACACGTTTAGGTATTTAAGAGACAAAATAAATTTGTTCTTTTTATATGATGTTTGGTCAAATTACATTTTTTAATAGACATAGTCATGTACTGAAGAACTTGCTGGTCTTAAAATAACCACCCTGTATAATAAAATGCTCTTCTGACTAACAGTGGTCTAATTATCCAGTTTTTGATCAGTCAGTCATACTTATGTAACAAAGGTAATAATTATGGTAACAATATAATTTGCCAGGAGATAAATAGATGAACATAGCTATTTGTTTATTATTTTTGATGGTTTCTTAAGCGGGCGTTAACCGGCGCTATAACTTTACCTAGAAATAATCGATTTTATTTCGGTTTAAAAAAAACTGTAATATATTAGTACAATCCATAATTGGTGACGTTCACCCTTAGGAAGTGAAGATGTACTATTATTTTATCAGTTCTACGTATTTGGAAAACGGAAGCACCCACCTAGGAACTGGGAAAACGATAGGTGGATTGATGATGAAGAAATCTATACTAACATATCTTTGGAAAGTAAGTGTCCATAATTGATGTCATCATACTACGATGGACTTAAGAACTGTAACTACCTATTATTCCATATTTTCTATAAAAATAGATATAAATAAATAAACAATAAATATTTGGGGACAATCTTACACAAATCAACCAAGATTTGAAAAATAAAACAATTATTCAAGAAAACAAACATTTGATCGTATGATCCGCAAAAACGAGCCGAATACGGATGCCAACAGAATAAGGCCGTTAGCGGGGTGCGCGGGACGCGCGTCTCCCGCTCCGTCTGCCTCACCTCCGCAAATACCTAAATATCGTCTAATAAGAGCGCCTTAATAAAGCGTCTTGTTTCCGGAGTTATTACGTTATTAACTGTTTTATATTATTATCTTAGACAATTGGTTATAAATATCTTTGCTATTTCCTAGAACATATAATTAAAGAGAGTTGTTCGATTATTATAATATCTGCTTAAGTATCACCTTAGCAATATAGCATAATTAAATCGATGATAGTTAGACTTACCATACATATGTTACGTACGACATAATTGCATTTAATTAAATTTGCTACGATACGATCCCTTCTAAGTACTAAACAATCAATTTATTAATCTCCATTTCCTAGACAATTTAGGCTTAATACCAAATTCGAATTAAAATCGAACCATAAAACGTTTCAGAAGCAACAAACAGTCGTTTGGAAAATAAAGCAATCATTTTCGTTACACACGATTCGTTGAAAGCGACGGCGCTGAAAGGAGCCCAAGTTCAAGGCGGTTGCCGTGCGCAGAATGAAGACGCTTTGTTAAAAAATGGAACTACCAATGAAATCGAAAGTGGTGTGCGGCTCAAGGACAGACAAGAAGCGGTTTGCAGGTATTTTACAAGAGATTCGCACACTTTATCCGACCCAAAACCAGGTAGGTATTAGTAATATGTTAACTTGTAGACCCAAGCCCAATTATCTAATTATTTTTTCTGCTTATCCCTGTCGTGGAGTGCAGATAGTGCTACTGGGTCAGGTCGTTTCCGCGATATTCGAATGTGTAGATTTCAAAAAAGTGCAATAAATCGATGAATCCGGCTCGGTGCTTAACATTTTTATTTTTATTTGAATTGTATTAATTGATTTTCGATAAATAATTATAAATCGACAATCTATTCATAATTGAACAGAATCTAAGCCTCTATCTAATAAGAGTCTGGTAACTAAAAAATTCAAAATGCCGCCCGATTTTATCAAATTTTAACAACAAATTTACATTTCGAGATTAGTAGGATTCTAACTAGGGTTGCCAACTTTTTTTGGGGGAAATATAGTATTTTCCAGAAAAAAACGACAAAAATATAGTACACCGTAAAAAAATATAGTACTTGGCTGGGCAATGTAATCCAGTAACTATGTCGCATGAAAGTACGCGTCAAATCTAGTAGTTCTGATTTTTTGCAGACTTGTTTATAATGTTGGCCCAATGAATAATCCAAGTTTGTGACCTCGAGCGCCGAACGCAACTTTGTCAAAAATCGAAAATACCGCGAAATCCCTAAAGGACTCGTTTTTGATAGAACCTTTTAAGAACGTTTTTAAAGTAGCCTAAATTTAGTACAATATATCGTCTCTGCAGACCCAATAGTTTCCGAGATAAAGCTTTTCAAAATTCAAAATTTTTTCGTAAATACTCCGATTTTTTTTCCAAGATTTTAGACGTCGCTCTAGCGGGATGACGTTCCAAGTACCCCCGACGGAGTTTGCTAGTGTTGCAACGTTCGAAAAATTATAAACTTTAAAAGGTTTTATCTTGGAAACTATTGGGTCTACAGAGGCAATTCTAGTCTCATATTGTAGCAAATCTAGTCTTCTTTAAAAACGTCCGGAGAAGGCACTATCAAAAAGTACTCATTTAGGGTTATAATAAAAACTTTCGCGATAATTTAGATTTTTGACAAAGTTGCTTTCGGCGCTCGAGGTCACAAACTTGGATTATTCATTGGGCCAACATCATAAACAAGTCTGCAAAAAATCACAATTACCGGATTTGACGCATGCTGTGGATGTATAAAGTTACTGGATTAATGTTGCTATTTAGTAAAAACCTCGGCAATTTGAAGCACTTCATAAGGTCCCCAAAATATAGTATTTTTGCGTATTATATATTTCTTCAACAGTATATAGTACAAAGAGTCAAAATATAGTACAATACTATATAATATAGTACGGTCTGCAACCCTAATTCTAACATTACAATTTCTAGCCACAGACAGCATTCGTTGCAATGTAGGTCACAAAGAATTGGTTTAGTTTTCTTGAAAACATTCAGAATACGAGTATAGATAAGTAATAGTAGATTGTTAACCAAGGGTTGAAAGTGACCCATAGTACCCGAGATATTTCTGGCCCAATAGTTCGAGGGTAAAATGGGTAATTTCACCCGAGTTAAACACTCTACTTTTCATTTCGACTGTGAGGAAAGTAAAATACTGCACGTACATTTTATAAAACAGGTATATTAAGAATAATCAGTTAAAATACACATACTGCCAACTTTAGAAAAGTTTAAAAAACGTATCTGATCTAATAGTTTTAATCTTATTTCTTGTATTTATATAATTATATAAATAAATGTATAGAATGATTTGCTTGATATGAAATAAATTAATTATTCGATTTTAGATATACCTAAGTAAAATAATTAAAACTATATCCAACCTCTAACCTCTTTGCACTGGCCACTTGCCAGCACGGCCTACTCGATTGTAATCGATTGTAATCGAGTAGGCCGCGACGACGCTACTAATCTAGAGGGCCATGACGAAACGTGAAAAAAAAAGTTTTATAGCATTATTTCGGGCAGCCGATATTTACAGAAAGGGTTTTGAATGTTGATTTTCTGTAATTAGGAAGAAAAATACCAACAGTAAAATGATTTTTTATCAACATCGTCGTAATGAACCCGTCGCTTAATGTATAGCTGAGTTTCGATATATGTAAAGCTTTTATTTTAATAATATGAAGTAACTCAATTATCTTCGACTCCGTGGCTGACCGTAACAATTAAAAAAAAATACTTTCCACCCTAGGGGAGAAAACGCTATTTTCCACCCGGCTATATGCCCATGAAAAGTCAACTTTCAGAACAGGAGAGATGAAAATGTAATTAACATATTCTACTTCACATAAAACTGTTTATTCGCATTAGTTCCTTTGGAAGCAACTACTGCGATTAAATCATCTTCGCAATTCACAGGTTCATTTGCAATAAGTTCCTTTATTTATTATGTTGTAAATGTTATGAATAAGGCGTTAAACTAAATCCGCCGCCTCCCGTCACTCGCAACCTAATACAGTCGGTACGTGACTTGTAATACCACGACCCGATCGCAAACTAGATCAAACAATCTTACCTTTTATTTATTACATCAGGTTGTACAATCGCACCCGAGATGCAACTATAGTTGCCTAACTAGTCTAGTTTTATAACTTTATTGGTGCTTTAATTACTCAAGCAACGTTTAAGTAGAGCGTACTTAACGTACCGAGGTGTGAACGGGTTTATTGATGTAATACTTAAGATAGTTTATGTCCGCATTAGTGGCATATTTGCTTATATCGTCTAATCGAATATTATTAAATTACCAATACTTATACACATATTTGCCAAGAATCAGTGGCGGTTACTCCACCGACAAGAGCCTAGCTCTTAAATAGTGATGATGATGATATACATATTTGTTTGTTAATGGATTCTAGACAACGGTTGTAACGATTTCGCTGACATTTACAACAAACAATCTACATGAATTTGCGAGGGCGCAAAATGTATCCAGCTAGGTCTTACTCGAGAGAAATCGTTTTCTCCGGTTTTTCACTAGAGGCGCCGAGCAAAGCCCGCTCTCCCAGGCTGGTATTAAAGTTACGGTGGTACAGTCGCCATCACATACATCGGAGCAAACAAGCACGTCACAAACATCGGAACACACCTATATTTTCAAGGCATTAGGGTGCATGTGCCGATATTTTTGAACACCTATAGTGTACCTATGTATGTGATGGCGACTGTACCACATTTCCTAACGAACGTTCGTTAGGAAATGTGGCATGCGTGCACACTGAACATTTTTAACAAGTTTTTGTTAGTGACATACATACATACATACATACCATCACGCCTTTATTCCTAAAAGGGGTAGGCAGAGCACATGAAACTTGTGTTCCAGTGCCACTTTTAGCATAAATGTGGGTATAAAAGATCGACAAAATGTGATGTTGCAGTGATAGGTTGCTAGCCCATCGCCCACAACACACTTCAACCCTGTTCCCTTAGTCGACTCTTACGACACCCACGGGAAAACAGGGGGTGGTGCTATTCTAACCCGACACCACACGGGGGGTTGTTAGGGACATGTGAAGTAGAAATTAGGATCCCGTGTTGTTCGTGCTTATGAGGTCCTAAGGAAACAGGATTATATTTATCTAATCCCGTTTTATTCGTGTCTCAATTCCCAATCTGTGATTAAGGGCCCCCCACACTACCGGCGTCTTGTGAGCGTTTTCATACAAAATTGTGCGTTGCGTCAACGCACAATTTTGTATGTGAACGCTCACAAGACTACGGTAGTGTGGGGCGGCCCTAAATGCTCTTGAGCTGCAAAATATGTAATACAGTATTATATTTACAGAATGCGGACAAGATGGCACGGTAACGGTAACTGGGCGTGCGCGTGCGTAGCAGACCTTGACTTTTGGTGTACATGTATACGAGTACCTACGTACACTGTACCAGCTATTAGACCGTACGCATACTAAAGCAAATAAGACAAGTTGGCCAGAATACTATCTTTAAAACAGACTTTCAATTCGTAGTATGTGAAGACGGGTATTCGCAGAACTGGCAAAACAGGCGTTATCAGGAAGAGGCCTTTACCCTTGCAACCTCACATCACAAGTTGGGTGCCATTTCAAAACCAGTTAATAATAAGTGTGGATATATAAATTGAACTATTGGCGGCTGTCAAGCGGCGGTCGTGGGTTCGAATCCCGCCTCGTACCAATGAGTTTTTCGGAACTTATGTATGTACGGAATATTTACCGTTAGCTTTTCGGTGAAGGAAAAACATCGTGAGGAAACCGGTCTAATCCCAATAAGGTCTAGTTTTCCCTCTGGGTTGGAAGGTCAGATGGCAGTCGCTTTCGTAAAACTAGTGCCTATGCCAAATCTCGGGATTAGGTGTCAAGGCGGACCCCGGGCTCCTTTAGGGGCACAACCGGGAATAACGCTAGGTGGATGATGATACAAATTGAACTATTGGTATCTACTTTTTGATGAGTTACCTTAATAACGTTCACAACGATGGCAGCACTAAGGTGTGTCAGGTCCAGAATTAAAAAATTTTTTTTTTTTTTGTTTAACAAAAATACACTTAATTTATAAACGTTATATCCGTCAGATATCCGTCATTAAGAGCAAGAAGCTTGAATATGAACGTTAAGATGAGTCCATCTCCATCACTCTCGCAATAATTCATCTCCTATCTTTAATTCTTAAGTCCGACATTCGCCACTATACGTGTCGCCAGCGACGAATTATTCACATTAGTGCCATTAGTTCATTTAGAAGCAACTGCTAATAAAACATCTTCGCAATCGTTCTTTCAAAGGTATTAATTACTGCAAATAATCTCCAGCAACGTCGGACGACATTGCAACACTGCGTGCTGCCTTTAATTCTTCTTCTTTTGGTCATTGTTCAGTGGTTCATATTTCAATTTATTTAACCATACCAGCGAAAGACATTCTATTTAGTTATTTACAATTAGTTACGTATTATTCAGTGACTTATCAGCTAATCCGAACGGAGTACCTAATGGATTCGATGTCGCGATATCCGAGGGAAAGCTGAGATTAGTGGGTCGAAGATCAACGGAGGTCTTTAGCAAATAAATATTGTAACAAAGGTGAGGTGGCGCCTCTATTATTTAAGTTCAGTGTCCATTAATCTTGTGCAATGATTGTAATGAATTTGTGCATTACATGACCGACTCGTGGTCTATTTTATTTAGTACCCACTGCCCAATTAGTAGCTCAGTAGGTTAAATTTAGTGTATGGTTCGTACAGCGCTACTTAATTTGATTTTTCTTTTCTCCATTTTAAGGATCTGTACGAGTATATAGGAACTTTAAGTCACAAATTTATGATACATACATAATTTTAGGCCTGTATTCCAAAATGGAGAAAATGTGATATTCAAATTCAAATAATTTATTTCAGAATATTGTCCATAGTTGTTAGTAAAAACAAAAACTTATGAAAACTTAATTCTAGTGGGTACAGAGGCTCTAGTATAAGTTTTAACGATACAATACGTTTTCGAACGCGTTTGCGTTTAGTTTCAATATGTATGGCAACGCGAACAGCGCCTCTGGTGGTAACTATTAGGAACTACGCGTTGTCATACAAATTGAAACAAAACGCTAACGCGTTCGAAATCGTATTGTAACGATAAAACTTATACTAGGGCTACAGGTCGATTCACGAAAGCTGGCATGAATGGATTGAACGAAAGTAATGTCACTTGTCACTGTGAGTGGCAGTGTGAGTGACGTTCTTATACAGGGGCCTCCTAATATTTTGTAAACATGTACCTAATACGTTTTCGTTATTCAAGAAAAAATAATTTATATTATTATAATCTGCAGCACCAAGTATCATGTTAATACTTTTAGTATTATTAAACTCCTTTGTAAATAAAACGTATATTTATTTTTCTGGCTTGAATGGCTTGTTCGAATTGTAAAAAAATCTAAAAAAAGAGCAGACCAAGGAGTCCGTCGTCAGCAGAGTTTTTAATTTATTTATATCCTCTTTTCACACTGACGCCGCAATCTACAAAATGACGGCGAAAAGATTGCAAATTCTTACGAAATTTAATTGTTATTTTCGCGTTTCACGGCATCGTCATTGTGCTTGAAACATGGTTATAATTATATATTTATTTATTTATAAAATGCAAAATCTCTGAAACACAATTATCGTAATCACTTTTTGCATCAACCTGTATTTAATAATTATGTGATGCATACATAGACATTATCATTCACTCGTTCAATCCATTCATGCCAGCTTTCGTGAATCGACCTGTACATGAAATATAAACATTATTAGAATAAACAATGAATATCGTTCCAGTGCTTCTGGATACGGCCTTAAAATCTGTCAACAATGGTACTCAGAAGAGTGTTCGGGCTGCCCCGAGTTCAGCGCACCACGGATGCTACCTACCCTTTTGCGCATAATAGCGGCAAAACCGTCAACATGCGCATCAGCGAACATCCCTGACCTGATGATATTGAAGTGATAGTTAGCCAGTAGAATGCAATCACTTTAACCCTTCCCTAAGTCAACTCTTAAGTATACGACACACGCCAAGAAAGGAGCCACTTACTCTACCCGACACCACACGGGGACTGTAAACTTAACATGATGCCTGAATTGGTTCAATATAACCAATACAGCCATCATGTTAAGTTTACAGTCCCTGAGAGAGTGTATATTTATTTCGCAGTGTTTTCTCTTAATGTTTGCGACAACCTTGAAAGAAAATAGAGTAGCGAACCAACTAACCATTACATGTCGTATACACTCTTGATATATTGAACCAATTCAGCCATCATGTTAAGTTTAGAGTCCCCGTGTGGTGTGTTAATATTACTTAATCGCAAAACGATAAACATGTCACATTGTTCTACTCGACAACTGGCCGCAAGCTGCGTTCTGCCATTTTTATGTCACCGCGACAATTTGCGACATACGCGAGTGTTTTGCAACGTTGATTCACTCTTGCGTTGCTGTTTCGTGTTACATTACGTCTGTTAATATTATAGGTACTGTCAATTCTTTCCAAATATCTGTAAAAGGGTGATTCTACGAGATCCTGTTTCCCAGTCATTTTGTAGTAGTTCAGGACTTGTTAAAAATACCTGCACGTGCTATGCCAGTTTACCGGTGCGTTGATAATCAGGGGACATTATAAGGCTTTATTTAGCAGGCCAAATTATCTCAAAATCATTTTGTGGTATGATAATGACTAGAAGAAGCCATTTCCCGAAAAAAAAGTCTCCTTAAATTTTAAATTGTTTATTTCTATGGAGAGCCGATTCTCAGCCCACAGTGCGGACGGTTGGAACGCTCGTAGAATCACCCAAAAGCCTTAGGTTTTAATAATAATAATAATGATTATTTATTGAACGCAAGACACCCATAAAATGTACAATAAAAGCAAAAAATATAAATGAAATAAAATACAGGAAAAATATGATTAAAAACCTACCTACTAACACACTGAAATAAAACACTCATACATTGTATACTATACTTGGCCGTTCTCAGACCGGTGCATGTATACTATACTTGGCCGTTCTCAGACCGGTGCATGTATACTATACTTGGCCGTTCTCAGACCGGTGCAGTTTGCGCCAGTATGTGTTGAATTCGTCACTGAAATCACGAGCCACCAACGATAAGATTTCATTTTTGGTAGCTAGTATACTCGCCCTAAAGGCAGCAGACCTGGTTCTCAAGAAGGTCAAACTCTTACGAAAAACACAGTTCTAAAGCTTAAGAGAGGCTTAATTGTCATTTGACCTCGTATTCGTGCAAATGGAGCAAATTGCTCAACTAATTGGATTTTCATGAAACAATATTGAATGTGTTGGAATTTCACCATTACACATACAGCTAAATTAAGAGTAATTGCGCCTTTAATTTGTCGTTTACCAGTAATTCAGTCTGTGGTGGCGGGACTATTAATCAAAACAAATGTTATCTTATTAAAAACACCAACCATGAGACCACAACCACTGAAACTTTCAGTAATAGGTACTCTAAATCACTCCCCCGATAGCATGATTGTGTACAAACATAAATACCATGCATAATTGCACTAAAGTCGGTAAAAAGGTGCACTTTTTCGACGATACAATTGCCTGTCTCAAGTTCCGACGTGGACTGTAATTTTCTTGCCGCATCACTGTTTTTGCAATACGTTAAAGTTACATGGTGCTGAGGAAACCGGTCTATTCCCAATAAGGTCTAGTTTTCCCTCTGGGTTGGAAGGTCAGATGGCAGTCGCTTTCGTAAAACTAGTGCCTATGCCAAATCTTGGGATTAGGTGTCAAAGCGGACCCCGAGCGCGTTTAGGGCACAACCGGGAATTACGCTAGGAGGATGAGGAAAGTTACTCAAACGAGAACAATTAAGTTATCATTTGTAAACCGTATTGCAATCGAAGGTTATTTAAAATAGACCATCGAGCAAACATAGATACCATAGATTCGTTACCATCTGAATTAAGACGTGCTAAATCCAAGGCTGTGTTCAAAAATGTACCTATACTAAAGAAATACAATTTTCACTTCTCATGCTCGCAAAGTTCGCCTTTGTGCTGGATGTATGCTGCACAAAATGCCACTTTCATGCTCTAGTGCACAAAGTAGAATTGTTTTAAAGACTAAGATAATCGGGCCTAACAGCCACACACACAATAACACTTCTTAGAATAAACAATAAATTTCACATCCGTGTTTTCCATTACTAAATTAATAAAACCAGATAAAATAGGAGTCAATTATTATTTTAAAACGTAATGAACCATTAAATTACTTGGCAGTATAAAGTACCTAAGTCTAATAGCACGTGTCGAAAATTAAACATAGAAACTTTAAAAAGTTAAGTGACGGGAATGAGCTAATTTTATTTTATTTTGCAATATTTTGTTATTTTCTCGCAATCGACGTGAAAAGCAGTGTGTATAACTCGGGCATAAATTAGCCATTTAACCACTCGACTTAACTATCCACCCTCGCCGGTGGCTCGGGTGGATATAAACGTCTCGGCTTCAATGGCTCATTTTATGCGCTTGTTGTACAATCTAACTATTGTCTCTCTCATGCCACTTTCTCCTTAGACTTTGTGGCTGACTCTTTCTAAACATTTCTTCTGTATGTTATTTTACAGCAATAAAGATGTGTACCGAAATATTTGGCTACCTTGGCTGCTACTATAGTATTTTATGCAACTGTTGTATAAGAAGGGTCTTAAAACGCGAGTGGCGTGGGTTGCGATGCGAGCCTTGGCGAGCATCGCAATCAAAGACGCCATGAGCGTTTTTAGACCAGTTATACACCGTTGCATACAATACTTTTTCTACGACAAATTTTAAATAAATAGCAGACTACAGAATAGTGAAACTTTTCAGGCAGCAAGTTTTCTATTCGTACTTTTGCTACTCACGCAATTTCTTCAGGAGTGCAGTTATAAATTTCTTCGACCATTTTAAAAGGAACGTACACTTCACTTTTTGTCTTCACAAACTCGAATAAAATCTTAATATTTTAGGACTAATAGTTTATCATCTTTCGTCTTTTCATTTTGAACTGTATCTTGGTGGGAAATCGGAAATGTGACAGCTCTTGCTTATGGTTTGTTTTGTTTTTAATTTGTTTGCACTTGCCATCCGAACCAAACCGAATCCGGACCCGGGCCGAATTCGAACTGTTTATTTTTATAAATAATACCAAGAATTCATAAAACATGTAATTTAACACACAATAGATGATGATTTATTATAATTGTAGTAAATAATTTATAATATACAAATGTTAAATCGTAAATAAACACTTTTATTTCGAAATATTTGTTTATGAAGTTGGCACCACTGCACTAGCGGCCGATTTAAAAAAAAGTTAAACAGTGCTTTTATGAAAAATGTATGAACCAAAAAAGTACGCTAAACAGTGCGTTTTTGGGCCATAGAGCATAGAGTTTTTCGCCGACTTATTAGTGGTGTCATTGTATTTGAGCTACAGCCTATATAAATGACAGATAACGGTACAGGAGTAGAAAAACTATATAATGCTGACTGTACAGTCGTGGCTAGATAATAGGGAACATTACGCAAAACTCTTCGTAGGTGGCGACACTATCAGCGTTGAAATTGTATCTCGTTCCCACTTGCGGTATTGTCTATGCAAGCGTCCTTGTCACCCATTTGACAATCAATTGTAATGTGTGTGTGAATCCCTATATTCCTATACTGTTTTACTATTGGTTGTAGTGCTGCCTCTGGCGGCAGAACATTGCAGTAATGTTCCCTATTACCCTTTTGCAGGCTGTGGCGTTATATTGATAACCTACAGACTGTCAAACATGTATCTTAATGTCAATGAATAAGACTGACATTTGATTGTCATGTTTCGATTGCCGGCCTGGAAACGGGTTAAGAACCATATTTTTCCCCATACAACTGCACACAAATATAACTTTTCAAATTTAATGATGTTTTAAAATATTTTTTGGCCAATTTTATTTCTGAGTATATCCTGTATCTGTGTATAAATAAAAAAATATTTAGTTTATACACCGTGCCCGTGAGTATTGCGAGAGAATTTAACAGCATATTCGTGACCATATTTGAGGTTAAAAATGTCGTATAAACTTTTTTGTGATTCGCCTAGTTTCAGAGTTAATACTAATAAAAAAAAAACAAGTTTTTACTATTACACAGTGCAAGACGCATTTTTGATGGCGATGTTGCCACTATGGGATGTAGTCTAAATATCCTTATTGATAGATGTCAAAAAGTGACAAGTAATTAACTCTTTTTAAAAACTAGGTTTTACGAAAAAAAAGTAAAAATCCATTTTAAGTGAGACGTTTACCAATAACATTTACTTTTCATGTACAAATACATACAAAAAATCGAAAAAACATAACACAAAAAAATTTTTTTTTTTTGCTGAAATGACTTAAACTCATATTACATTTATTACTCTAATTAGGTTCTAGTATCGTTAGCTTAAATCTTTCGGGTTATTCACGGGCACGGTGTATAAATCTTCTGTAAAAGTTGTGCTCAAAAAAATACGGTTGGTCAAATGGACAGTTTTTACAAGTTCATACTGTAACTAAAAACAATGTATGAACTTATAAAAAGTGTTGATTTGATCGCCTGTATTTTTATTGGCCATTGTCCTTCTGTATACAGGCATGGAATAACACCATTTATGAGCAAGTGTGATGAAACATATTTTAATTCACGAGCCTAACGCGATATTTATTTACCTTTATTTCCTATATTTCGGTTATAGATATCCGCGACCATAGTCGGGACAGCCCGTGGTAAAACCTCCTTACCTACAATAATATAAAAAGGAAAAGTATTTGAGGTTGTAAGTTTGTGTGTAGGGTAATCTCCGCACCCAGCCAAACTATAAAAAAACCGGACAACCAAGACAGACGGACAACAAAGTGATCCATTAGCCGTATAGTTCCGTTCCGTTATAGTTATAGCCTTATAGTTCCGTTTTTTCCTTTTGAGGCACGGAACCAGAAAAACACCAGAATAAAGAATGAGTCTTCAGGACATAGGCCATATTAAATGTCGGGGCTTGGTTGACTTCACTGTAATACGCGGGCGATTCCGCGCAGGCAGCTAGTCTGACATAAAGACTAATAAATATTGCGTTAGACCCCTGATTATTAAATTTACTCGTGACTTTCTTTCACTATTCCATCCAGGTCCACTTCTCCTTTCAACTCCTGTACTATCTGACGAAGGAGCTGGCAATGACAACTTTAATAGTAACACTTTGAGTAGGGTTGCCAACCGTGCTATATTATACAGGGTGGAATTTCATAAACTGTACATAATAAAAGGAGAAAAATTTCAGCCAATTTCATCGGTGAAACGGTTTTTTTTTCTTTTCTAGTCATTAGTTTTTACAGAATTTTGAAAATTTTTGTAAAAACTCGGGTAATACACCTAATTCAGACGGTATAACTTTTGATCCAATGGTCCTAAAATGAAAATAAAAAATGCAGAGTATTACCAAGGAACAGGTTAATAATTCTTAATAACAATAGATAACCAACTAGAAGAGAAAATCCGCAAAAAAAATTATTGTTTTTGAAAAATGGCTACAAAAATTACGAATTTTAAAAGAAAAACACAATTTTCTGAAAAAAACGCATATTTAGTTACCATTTTTTTTGCTTAGTATTAAACCTCACTTAATGCCGATTCTAAAACAGTTTTTAAACTGTCTCAGACTTTGAAAAATACCACGCAAATGGGTACGTAAATCAAACCATAAAGCTGCAATACGACTGATTTCTCCTGACACAATTGATCTCCGGGAAGGAGTCATGGCGGGGGTTAGGTTTTGATATGGGTGTATAGAAGCCGGCGAGGTTACCACCAGAAAAATCTGACTTCTTCGGATTTGGCTTTCAGTAAAAAAAGCTCTACTGCCCGGCTAAACGGTAACAGCTAGGTTAGGGGTGCTCAACCAAATGTCATAGAGAAATGCGTGCAGTTTTTGATGGCGGAAAAAAAATTAAAAAAAAACTAAGTTTTTTTTAAATTTTTTTTTAAAATGGTCCTAGAGCTTTGAAATTTGGCAAGCGGGATCCTATATGGCTCTAGATTCTGAAAACCAAAAAAAAAAGTTTCTAGCTTTAAAAAAAATTTTGTATGGGGAATTTTTTTTTTTGAAATTTCAAATTGGTCACAGCGCGCCGAGATTTGGCATGCGGGGACTTGAAGGGCCCAACAGTTGTAAAAAGAAAAAAAATTTGGAAAAAATCCAAAATGGCGGACGGTATGGGCAAAACAAATTTGCGAGGCCGTAGGCCGAGCTGCGGGAGCTTAAGGCTTGGCTACTATTCCTTGCCCCGAGTGTCTTACAAGCGAGCCTGAGGGCCGAATGCCCGAAGGTGACCTTCGAGGGTACGCGAAGGCCGTAGGCCGAGCTGCGGGAGTATAGGACTGTGCGACTATGCCCCCGAGTGTCTTTCGTCGTAGGCGAAGGCCGAAGGCCGAGCTCCGCGTAGGGCCGAAGGCCCGAAGCGTCCTGCGAGGCCGTAGGCCGAGCTGCGGGAGTTTAAGGTTGTGCTACCACTCACTACCCCCCGAGTGTCTTAAAAGCGAACCTGAGGGCCGAAGGCCCGAAGGTGAGCTTCGTGGCAGGCGAAGGCCGAAGGCCGAGCTCCGCGTAGGGCCGAAGGCCCGAAGCGTCCCTTCAGAGCGCGCTTGCGGAAACCCTACGCCCCCCAAGTGTCTTTAAGCGAACCTGAGGGCATAGTCGCACAGTCCTATACTCCCGCACAGTCCTATACTCCCGCAGCTCGGCCTACGGCCTCGCTGGACGCTTCGGGCCTTCGGCCCTACGCGGAGCTCAGCCTTCGGCCTTCGCGTACCCTCGAAGCTCACCTTCGGGCCTTCGGCCCTCAGGCTCGCTTGTAAGACACTCGGGGCAAGGAATAGTAGCCAAGCCTTAAGCTCCCGCAGCTCGGCCTACGGCCTCGCAAATTTGTTTTGCCCATACCGTCCGCCATTTTGGATTTTTTCCAATTTTTTTTTCTTTTTACTACTGTTGGGCCCTTCAAGTCCCCGCATGCCAAATCTCGGCGCGCTGTGACCAATTTGAAATTTCAAAAAAAAAAAACTTTCTTTTTTCAGCCAAAAAAAAATGCGATTGTACTCCCCTTGGGAACCTTTATGACATTTGGTCGATACCCCTATTCAAAAGTCGAGCGGTTTGGCCGGAAAAAAAATCGAAAAAATTCCCCATACAATTTTTTTTTTAAAGCTAGAAACTTTTTTTTTTGGTTTTCAGAATCTAGAGCCATATAGGATCCCGCTTGCCAAATTTCAAAGCTCTAGGACCATTTTCAAAATCAAAAACTGCACGCAGTTCTCTATGACATTTGGTCGAGCACCCCTAACCTAGCTGTTACCGTTTAGCCGGGCAGTAGAGCATTTTTTTACTGAAAGCCAAATCCGAAGAAGTCAGATTTTTCTGGTGGTAACCTCGCCGGCTTCTATACACCCATATCAAAACCTAACCCCCACCATGACTCCTTCCCGGAGATCAATTGTGTCGGGAGAAATCAGTCGTATTGCAGCTTTATGGTTTGATTTACGTACCCATTTGCGTGGTATTTTTCAAAGTCTGAGACAGTTTAAAAACGGTTTTAGAATCGGCATTAAGTGAGGTTTAATACTAAGCAAAAAAAATGGTAACTAAATCTGCGTTTTTTTCAGAAAATTGTGTTTTTCTTTTAAAATTCGTAATTTTTGTAGCCATTTTTCAAAAACAATAATTTTTTTTTGCGGATTTTCTCTTCTAGTTGGTTTTCTATTGTTATTAAGAATTATTAACCTGTCCCTTGGTAATACTCTGCATTTTTTATTTTCATTTTAGGACCATTGGATCAAAAGTTATACCGTCTGAATTAGGTGTATTACCCGAGTTTTTACAAAAATTTTCAAAATTCTGTAAAAAAAAACTAATGACTAGAAAAAAAAAAAAACACCGTTTCACCGATGAAATTGGCTGAAATTTTTCTCCTTTTATTATGTACAGTTTATGAAATGAAATCGCATAATGGTTTTTAGACTAATGCAGTTTCGCATAATTATTTGTGGCATAATAGTACTTTCGCATAGTAATATTTTGGCCTACTGTTTTTCTGGCATACTACGCTATTAGCATAATTTTAGCTAGACTAATGTGTATTGGCCGAATATACATTAGGCATACTATTGTTTGGGCTAATAATTAGTTGGTATATCTGTCATTTTCCATAATTTCAGTTGTCTAAATGAATGAAGCTGGTCAAAATACCTAAAATGATATTATTAGTTTTTCCGCTATTTTATAAAAAAAATCTCGAAGACGAAAGCGGGAGCAGAGCTGGGTGGGCATCAAATATTTATTTGGCAAAACCGACTCGGATCGCGGATAGGTTAGAAGACGGAAGCGGGAGCATTGCTCCCGCTTCAATTATGAATTTTGGAAAGCTTTATCTCGGAAACTATTGGGTCTGCAGAGACGATTCTAGTCTCATATTGTACTAAATTTAGGCTACTTTAAAAACGTCCTTAAAAGGTTCTATCAAAAACGAGTCCTTTAGGGATTTCGCGGTATTTTCGATTTTTGACAAAGTTGCGTTCGGCGCTCGAGGTCACAAACTTGGATTATTCATTGGGCCAACATTATAAACAAGTCTGCAAAAAATCAGAACTACTAGATTTGACGCGTACTTTCATGCGACAAAGTTACTGGATTACATTGCCCAGCCAAGTACTATATATTTTTTTACGGTGTACTATATTTTTGTCGTTTTTTTCTGGAAAATACTATATATCCCCCAAAAAAAGTTGGCAACCCTAACTTTGAGGCATAACCTGACAAAGAGTTTCTTTAAATAAATGAGCGTGCCTTATTCCGACTGAATTATTTTGATATTTTTTTTTTAGTTTATAGTTTTATTACCACTATGTATTTTCACTTAGGTTTTGTGATGCAGTGTATATAGTGCTAGCTTGCTAGCTACCAGTTGTTAGGGTTCCGTACTCATAGAGTAAAACGGGACCCTATTACTAAGACTCCTCCGCTGTCCGTCCGTCTGTCTGTCACCAGGTTGTATCTCACTGATACTCGCCGGTGGCTCGGGTGGATATAAACGTCTCGGCTTCAATGGCTCATTTTATGCGCTTGTTGTACAATCTAACTATTGTCTCTCTCATGCCACTTTCTCCTTAGACTTTGTGGCTGACTCTTTCTAAACATTTCTTCTGTATGTTATTTTACAGCAATAAAGATGTGTACCGAAATATTTGGCTACCTTGGCTGCTACTATAGTATTTTATGCAACTGTTGTATAAGAAGGGTCTTAAAACGCGAGTGGCGTGGGTTGCGATGCGAGCCTTGGCGAGCATCGCAATCAAAGACGCCATGAGCGTTTTTAGACCAGTTATACACCGTTGCATACAATACTTTTTCTACGACAAATTTTAAATAAATAGCAGACTACAGAATAGTGAAACTTTTCAGGCAGCAAGTTTTCTATTCGTACTTTTGCTACTCACGCAATTTCTTCAGGAGTGCAGTTATAAATTTCTTCGACCATTTTAAAAGGAACGTACACTTCACTTTTTGTCTTCACAAACTCGAATAAAATCTTAATATTTTAGGACTAATAGTTTATCATCTTTCGTCTTTTCATTTTGAACTGTATCTTGGTGGGAAATCGGAAATGTGACAGCTCTTGCTTATGGTTTGTTTTGTTTTTAATTTGTTTGCACTTGCCATCCGAACCAAACCGAATCCGGACCCGGGCCGAATTCGAACTGTTTATTTTTATAAATAATACCAAGAATTCATAAAACATGTAATTTAACACACAATAGATGATGATTTATTATAATTGTAGTAAATAATTTATAATATACAAATGTTAAATCGTAAATAAACACTTTTATTTCGAAATATTTGTTTATGAAGTTGGCACCACTGCACTAGCGGCCGATTTAAAAAAAAGTTAAACAGTGCTTTTATGAAAAATGTATGAACCAAAAAAGTACGCTAAACAGTGCGTTTTTGGGCCATAGAGCATAGAGTTTTTCGCCGACTTATTAGTGGTGTCATTGTATTTGAGCTACAGCCTATATAAATGACAGATAACGGTACAGGAGTAGAAAAACTATATAATGCTGACTGTACAGTCGTGGCTAGATAATAGGGAACATTACGCAAAACTCTTCGTAGGTGGCGACACTATCAGCGTTGAAATTGTATCTCGTTCCCACTTGCGGTATTGTCTATGCAAGCGTCCTTGTCACCCATTTGACAATCAATTGTAATGTGTGTGTGAATCCCTATATTCCTATACTGTTTTACTATTGGTTGTAGTGCTGCCTCTGGCGGCAGAACATTGCAGTAATGTTCCCTATTACCCTTTTGCAGGCTGTGGCGTTATATTGATAACCTACAGACTGTCAAACATGTATCTTAATGTCAATGAATAAGACTGACATTTGATTGTCATGTTTCGATTGCCGGCCTGGAAACGGGTTAAGAACCATATTTTTCCCCATACAACTGCACACAAATATAACTTTTCAAATTTAATGATGTTTTAAAATATTTTTTGGCCAATTTTATTTCTGAGTATATCCTGTATCTGTGTATAAATAAAAAAATATTTAGTTTATACACCGTGCCCGTGAGTATTGCGAGAGAATTTAACAGCATATTCGTGACCATATTTGAGGTTAAAAATGTCGTATAAACTTTTTTGTGATTCGCCTAGTTTCAGAGTTAATACTAATAAAAAAAAAACAAGTTTTTACTATTACACAGTGCAAGACGCATTTTTGATGGCGATGTTGCCACTATGGGATGTAGTCTAAATATCCTTATTGATAGATGTCAAAAAGTGACAAGTAATTAACTCTTTTTAAAAACTAGGTTTTACGAAAAAAAAGTAAAAATCCATTTTAAGTGAGACGTTTACCAATAACATTTACTTTTCATGTACAAATACATACAAAAAATCGAAAAAACATAACACAAAAAAATTTTTTTTTTTTGCTGAAATGACTTAAACTCATATTACATTTATTACTCTAATTAGGTTCTAGTATCGTTAGCTTAAATCTTTCGGGTTATTCACGGGCACGGTGTATAAATCTTCTGTAAAAGTTGTGCTCAAAAAAATACGGTTGGTCAAATGGACAGTTTTTACAAGTTCATACTGTAACTAAAAACAATGTATGAACTTATAAAAAGTGTTGATTTGATCGCCTGTATTTTTATTGGCCATTGTCCTTCTGTATACAGGCATGGAATAACACCATTTATGAGCAAGTGTGATGAAACATATTTTAATTCACGAGCCTAACGCGATATTTATTTACCTTTATTTCCTATATTTCGGTTATAGATATCCGCGACCATAGTCGGGACAGCCCGTGGTAAAACCTCCTTACCTACAATAATATAAAAAGGAAAAGTATTTGAGGTTGTAAGTTTGTGTGTAGGGTAATCTCCGCACCCAGCCAAACTATAAAAAAACCGGACAACCAAGACAGACGGACAACAAAGTGATCCATTAGCCGTATAGTTCCGTTCCGTTATAGTTATAGCCTTATAGTTCCGTTTTTTCCTTTTGAGGCACGGAACCAGAAAAACACCAGAATAAAGAATGAGTCTTCAGGACATAGGCCATATTAAATGTCGGGGCTTGGTTGACTTCACTGTAATACGCGGGCGATTCCGCGCAGGCAGCTAGTCTGACATAAAGACTAATAAATATTGCGTTAGACCCCTGATTATTAAATTTACTCGTGACTTTCTTTCACTATTCCATCCAGGTCCACTTCTCCTTTCAACTCCTGTACTATCTGACGAAGGAGCTGGCAATGACAACTTTAATAGTAACACTTTGAGTAGGGTTGCCAACCGTGCTATATTATACAGGGTGGAATTTCATAAACTGTACATAATAAAAGGAGAAAAATTTCAGCCAATTTCATCGGTGAAACGGTTTTTTTTTCTTTTCTAGTCATTAGTTTTTACAGAATTTTGAAAATTTTTGTAAAAACTCGGGTAATACACCTAATTCAGACGGTATAACTTTTGATCCAATGGTCCTAAAATGAAAATAAAAAATGCAGAGTATTACCAAGGAACAGGTTAATAATTCTTAATAACAATAGATAACCAACTAGAAGAGAAAATCCGCAAAAAAAATTATTGTTTTTGAAAAATGGCTACAAAAATTACGAATTTTAAAAGAAAAACACAATTTTCTGAAAAAAACGCATATTTAGTTACCATTTTTTTTGCTTAGTATTAAACCTCACTTAATGCCGATTCTAAAACAGTTTTTAAACTGTCTCAGACTTTGAAAAATACCACGCAAATGGGTACGTAAATCAAACCATAAAGCTGCAATACGACTGATTTCTCCTGACACAATTGATCTCCGGGAAGGAGTCATGGCGGGGGTTAGGTTTTGATATGGGTGTATAGAAGCCGGCGAGGTTACCACCAGAAAAATCTGACTTCTTCGGATTTGGCTTTCAGTAAAAAAAGCTCTACTGCCCGGCTAAACGGTAACAGCTAGGTTAGGGGTGCTCAACCAAATGTCATAGAGAAATGCGTGCAGTTTTTGATGGCGGAAAAAAAATTAAAAAAAAACTAAGTTTTTTTTAAATTTTTTTTTAAAATGGTCCTAGAGCTTTGAAATTTGGCAAGCGGGATCCTATATGGCTCTAGATTCTGAAAACCAAAAAAAAAAGTTTCTAGCTTTAAAAAAAATTTTGTATGGGGAATTTTTTTTTTTGAAATTTCAAATTGGTCACAGCGCGCCGAGATTTGGCATGCGGGGACTTGAAGGGCCCAACAGTTGTAAAAAGAAAAAAAATTTGGAAAAAATCCAAAATGGCGGACGGTATGGGCAAAACAAATTTGCGAGGCCGTAGGCCGAGCTGCGGGAGCTTAAGGCTTGGCTACTATTCCTTGCCCCGAGTGTCTTACAAGCGAGCCTGAGGGCCGAATGCCCGAAGGTGACCTTCGAGGGTACGCGAAGGCCGTAGGCCGAGCTGCGGGAGTATAGGACTGTGCGACTATGCCCCCGAGTGTCTTTCGTCGTAGGCGAAGGCCGAAGGCCGAGCTCCGCGTAGGGCCGAAGGCCCGAAGCGTCCTGCGAGGCCGTAGGCCGAGCTGCGGGAGTTTAAGGTTGTGCTACCACTCACTACCCCCCGAGTGTCTTAAAAGCGAACCTGAGGGCCGAAGGCCCGAAGGTGAGCTTCGTGGCAGGCGAAGGCCGAAGGCCGAGCTCCGCGTAGGGCCGAAGGCCCGAAGCGTCCCTTCAGAGCGCGCTTGCGGAAACCCTACGCCCCCCAAGTGTCTTTAAGCGAACCTGAGGGCATAGTCGCACAGTCCTATACTCCCGCACAGTCCTATACTCCCGCAGCTCGGCCTACGGCCTCGCTGGACGCTTCGGGCCTTCGGCCCTACGCGGAGCTCAGCCTTCGGCCTTCGCGTACCCTCGAAGCTCACCTTCGGGCCTTCGGCCCTCAGGCTCGCTTGTAAGACACTCGGGGCAAGGAATAGTAGCCAAGCCTTAAGCTCCCGCAGCTCGGCCTACGGCCTCGCAAATTTGTTTTGCCCATACCGTCCGCCATTTTGGATTTTTTCCAATTTTTTTTTCTTTTTACTACTGTTGGGCCCTTCAAGTCCCCGCATGCCAAATCTCGGCGCGCTGTGACCAATTTGAAATTTCAAAAAAAAAAAACTTTCTTTTTTCAGCCAAAAAAAAATGCGATTGTACTCCCCTTGGGAACCTTTATGACATTTGGTCGATACCCCTATTCAAAAGTCGAGCGGTTTGGCCGGAAAAAAAATCGAAAAAATTCCCCATACAATTTTTTTTTTAAAGCTAGAAACTTTTTTTTTTGGTTTTCAGAATCTAGAGCCATATAGGATCCCGCTTGCCAAATTTCAAAGCTCTAGGACCATTTTCAAAATCAAAAACTGCACGCAGTTCTCTATGACATTTGGTCGAGCACCCCTAACCTAGCTGTTACCGTTTAGCCGGGCAGTAGAGCATTTTTTTACTGAAAGCCAAATCCGAAGAAGTCAGATTTTTCTGGTGGTAACCTCGCCGGCTTCTATACACCCATATCAAAACCTAACCCCCACCATGACTCCTTCCCGGAGATCAATTGTGTCGGGAGAAATCAGTCGTATTGCAGCTTTATGGTTTGATTTACGTACCCATTTGCGTGGTATTTTTCAAAGTCTGAGACAGTTTAAAAACGGTTTTAGAATCGGCATTAAGTGAGGTTTAATACTAAGCAAAAAAAATGGTAACTAAATCTGCGTTTTTTTCAGAAAATTGTGTTTTTCTTTTAAAATTCGTAATTTTTGTAGCCATTTTTCAAAAACAATAATTTTTTTTTGCGGATTTTCTCTTCTAGTTGGTTTTCTATTGTTATTAAGAATTATTAACCTGTCCCTTGGTAATACTCTGCATTTTTTATTTTCATTTTAGGACCATTGGATCAAAAGTTATACCGTCTGAATTAGGTGTATTACCCGAGTTTTTACAAAAATTTTCAAAATTCTGTAAAAAAAAACTAATGACTAGAAAAAAAAAAAAACACCGTTTCACCGATGAAATTGGCTGAAATTTTTCTCCTTTTATTATGTACAGTTTATGAAATGAAATCGCATAATGGTTTTTAGACTAATGCAGTTTCGCATAATTATTTGTGGCATAATAGTACTTTCGCATAGTAATATTTTGGCCTACTGTTTTTCTGGCATACTACGCTATTAGCATAATTTTAGCTAGACTAATGTGTATTGGCCGAATATACATTAGGCATACTATTGTTTGGGCTAATAATTAGTTGGTATATCTGTCATTTTCCATAATTTCAGTTGTCTAAATGAATGAAGCTGGTCAAAATACCTAAAATGATATTATTAGTTTTTCCGCTATTTTATAAAAAAAATCTCGAAGACGAAAGCGGGAGCAGAGCTGGGTGGGCATCAAATATTTATTTGGCAAAACCGACTCGGATCGCGGATAGGTTAGAAGACGGAAGCGGGAGCATTGCTCCCGCTTCAATTATGAATTTTGGAAAGCTTTATCTCGGAAACTATTGGGTCTGCAGAGACGATTCTAGTCTCATATTGTACTAAATTTAGGCTACTTTAAAAACGTCCTTAAAAGGTTCTATCAAAAACGAGTCCTTTAGGGATTTCGCGGTATTTTCGATTTTTGACAAAGTTGCGTTCGGCGCTCGAGGTCACAAACTTGGATTATTCATTGGGCCAACATTATAAACAAGTCTGCAAAAAATCAGAACTACTAGATTTGACGCGTACTTTCATGCGACAAAGTTACTGGATTACATTGCCCAGCCAAGTACTATATATTTTTTTACGGTGTACTATATTTTTGTCGTTTTTTTCTGGAAAATACTATATATCCCCCAAAAAAAGTTGGCAACCCTAACTTTGAGGCATAACCTGACAAAGAGTTTCTTTAAATAAATGAGCGTGCCTTATTCCGACTGAATTATTTTGATATTTTTTTTTTAGTTTATAGTTTTATTACCACTATGTATTTTCACTTAGGTTTTGTGATGCAGTGTATATAGTGCTAGCTTGCTAGCTACCAGTTGTTAGGGTTCCGTACTCATAGAGTAAAACGGGACCCTATTACTAAGACTCCTCCGCTGTCCGTCCGTCTGTCTGTCACCAGGTTGTATCTCACTGATACCGTGATAGTTCCAGTTGAAATTTACACAGATGATGTATTTCTGTTGCCGCTAATAACAACAAATACTAAAAACAGAATAAAATAAATATTTTTATTGATAATGGTTCCGACTCGCACTTAGCCGGAATACGTTATTACTGGTGAGAACCTGTAACTTTTTTGTATCACATGTGCAAATCTTATGTTAATTATTGTAGCTGTTGGTTTTATATGACAAATAAATATGTATAGTCGAGTCGGTGTGTGAAAACCCTCGCCACTTTTGAATCTTCATGGGATTGAAACAATCATCGACCATACAAAGCGTGAGAGTTTACATCCTTTAATTTCACTTCAAAGTCAACGCTTCATGTATTTTCATTTCGTCGAAAATTCATTTCGTGGAATGGTCATTACAAGGAATTGTAAATCGTGTATTTTTACTCGTCGGATGATTCATTCAATAGTTGTATTATGTCATGGAAAACGTTTTGTGATTTATTGTTCCAAATATTTTTAATTAACATACAAATTATTACAAGGCTTATTACTTATTTAAATTTAAGATAAATAGTTGGCATTACACAGTTATCTATGGCATTATGTTGAGAACAGAACGCAATGCAATGGCTTTAGTACCACCCAGGGGACACGTGCAGGGTTGTGGTAGCTCCTGCGGACGCGAGTGACAGTGGTCCCCCCTGTGTCGAGTGAGTTGGCAACTCGACTTTCAGAGGTCCTTAAGCCGCCTAAAGGCCTCTAACTCGGCTTAACGACTACTGTCATAGACAGCAGCCGGGATCAACTGCTTAGCGTGCCTTCCAAAGTACAGAATTTTAACCTAACCTAACCGCCAGCGTGTCGACGTCACCCCGCTTCGCGGGGTGCCTATTTCCGCTCTGAGGGACACAAGTGAACCCTAACCTAACCTATTTATAATACAATTGTTACGGTTGTTTGTTTTTTTTACTGCGGGGGGCTCCGCCGTTTTTCTGGCTGTCCTAACCTAGTTAAACCGCTGTAATCAGTTAGATTTGATTATTTTGTAATGCTGTAATACAATTCCGAACAAATGAAATTCGTTGGTTTGTTATTCTGCCATTTAAAATTCATACAAAAAGAATAATTTTCCAAATAATATTCCCTGAACAGGTATTCTATAAAATAATAAAAATTGGAATAATCTGGTCATGAAATAAAATTACACCAAATAATAATTCGTGAACTAAATGTTACTTGAAACGTTTTCGATGAAATGAAATTCGATGAAAAGTTTGTCGACAAAACAAGGGACACCCATCCTTTACAAATACACTATGATACCAAATACCACATGGACACGGTGTATGCTCTTGCTACTTTAATTAACGGCGCTGTCGAGCTGCGCGGGCGCGTGTTAGCGGCCGTTACATTATTAATATTTGTGTCACGGCTAATTTGTGAGTGCTAATGTGTTACGTCGTTACCAACAATGCCGGTCATAGTCATAGGTGATTATTTCTAAAAAAATAATTAAATAAATACTTTTTAGACCATTCAGAGATCATCATCCTCCTAGCGATTTCCCGGTTGTGACCCGAAGGAGCACGGGATCCGCTTAGACACCTTATACCAAAATTTGGCGTAGGCACTAGTTTTTACGAAAGCGACTGCCACCTGACCTTCTAACCCAGAGCGAAAACTAGAACTTATTGGGATTAGACCGGCTTCCTCACGATGTTTTCCTTCACCGAAAAGCTAACGGTAAATAACATTTTAGACAATTCAGAGATGTCAGTAGAAAAAAAAAGTTATACCTACCTTAGTTTGTTTGTATATTTAATGGTGATCTTCTATCGGCGAGACGAAAATTATTATCTTGGAGAGGCAGCACCAGAAGTTGCCACGCGTGTGAATTAGTCATAATGATCTACACACGTCTGTATCTTAAGGTAGGTAACAGTGGCGGAGCGCCCATACAAGCAATTCCCAGCGGCTTGCATAAACTTTATTTTTAGACAAGCCTATAGTTCATCATCATCATATCAGCCGAAAGACGTCCACTGTTGGACATAGGCCTCCCCCAAAGAGTGCCACAATGGACGGTCCTGCGCCAACCGCATCCAGCGGACTCCCGCGACCTTTACCCAGGTCATCAGTCCACCTTGCGAGGGGCCTACCCACGCCGTGCCTTCCGGTACGTTCATTCCACCATGTGGGGGGCTATAGTTATATGCTCTAAACTCTTTCATAACTTTTTTTGTTCCGGGTTGCCCATCGAAGATCTTCACGCGCCGCCACTGGTAGGTAATAAGAGTTTGCTTAGATCATTTTGAGCTCTTCCCGCGCGTAGCTTCTGGTGCTGACAGACTGTATCTACAGTTTGAGATTAACGCGCAACGCGGTTCAAAGTACCTACCTACGTTGTGTTGTGTCTGTAAGGCCGCGTTTAGGCACAGGCGTAATGTCGCGCGAGCTGTCAGGCGACTGCGGCCATAGTCGCACGAAAGCTCGCACTAGTGCAAATTAGGTAAATTAAGTGAATTTTACGATTCCCGAGATATTGGCGACTTCTACTCTATTTTTAGGGTTCCGTACTCAAAGAGTAAAACGGGACCCTATTACTAAGACTTCGCTGTCCGTCCGTAGAACCGTGATAGTTACGAGTTGAAATTTTCACAGATTATGTATTTCTGTTGCCGCTATAACAACAAATACTAAAGACTAAAAAATATATTTTTTTAAGGGGGCTGCTCTCATACAACAAAACGTGATTTTTTTGCCGATTTTATAGATAATGCTACGGAACCCTTCGTGCGCGAGTCCAACTCGCAGTTGGCCGTTTTTTTTATATTTCAAGTCCCTATCGCTCAGTTTTACTTTCGTCCGCACATAATACAGTATAGGGTACCTAATTGCTTCCTAGATGTTTCTAGAGGCAACGTAACCGCCAGCATTCGTGACTGCAAGTAGACTATGTAGTTTGAGTGGTTCGGTAACCGATATGTCTGCTTAACCGACTTTGCAGTATCGCGCCGCGCCGCCATTATTAACTCTAATTGATTGCAGCTTGTAATTGCGAAAGGCTAAGTGAATTAATGTTTATTGTACTTAAAGTAGGCTAACAAAAAAAACATAGGTGTTCCGGATAGTGTTTTGTTTGATGCTTATATCAAGTTATCAATATTATTATTATTAGTTATTCGTGCATTTTAACTTTTACCAGCGACTTTCGTGTAAGACAAACTAATTCTAAGTCTATAAATAAAATATTACCCCGGAATAAAAAGCACCATGTATCCAGGAAATTCTTTCCGATTTCCTTCTCCAGGACTCACACTAGCTTCATACCAAATATCACCAAAATTTCTCCAGCAGTTACTAAGCGTGAAAACAAAAACCAGAGACTGACTGACAGGGACCTTCACATTTATATAATATT
Organism: Epinotia brunnichana; assembly: GCA_963854355.1. NCBI lineage: Eukaryota > Metazoa > Arthropoda > Insecta > Lepidoptera > Tortricidae > Epinotia > Epinotia brunnichana. Next base: position 6,159,224 of record OY977936.1, on the reverse strand, counting down.
GCTTTATGTAAAGATTCAAATATAATATATAATTTTTATTTGCTGTATAAAACTTCGTTTAAGTTTGGTTCCTATTTATATAGCGCACATTAGTCAAACACGCGTTCAATAAATATTGACGATCACGCCTCAATGTTTACTTCGCATACAGTACAAAACAAACACAAATGGCGAATACGCTTGGCATATCATGCGAAATACACATGAATGGTGATATTGATATTTTTACAATCTTATAATTTTTAACGGATAATTAAATAAAAAAACTGAAATGTTTATACCAAGACTCCCAAGGCGGGACTGAATGTTTTACTAAAAAAATGTATTTTAAATACCGTATTCTATACAGAAACATGCACGTATGTACCATCCATCCATACCACCATCAACACCACCTTACAGTGGCGGCGCGCGAGAATTTTCACTGCACAACCCGGAGCCAAACAAAGGGCTGTTTTTTGATGATTTACGAGTTTGGTAATATATAGCTATAGAAATTTTAGGCAAGCCGATGGGTATCGGCTTGTATGGGCGCTCCGCCACTGCCACCTTACCTCACCATCATGCACGTCATCAGATACATCGTACGATCGTAACAGAAAAAAGATAGTAAATTTATACTAAGCAGAAACGTCCGCTAACGAAATTCTAAGTTTCGATCAAAGAGGAAAATTTAAAAATTATTCTATTATTAAATTATCATATATTTTGTTTGGTTTTTATCGTTCTCTTATTTTAGAATTTACAGGGGGGGGACACATTTTACCACTTTGGAAGTGTCTCTCGCGCAAACTATTCAGTTTAGAAAAAAATTATATTAGAAACCTCAATATCATTTTTGAAGGTCTATCCATAGATACCCCACATGTTTGGGTTTAATGAAAAAAAATATATTTTTAGTTTCAGTTCTGACTATGGGGAACCCCCAAAACTCAATATTTTTTCGATTTTTGTGTGAAAACCTTAATGCGGTTCACAGAATACATCTACTTATTAAATTTCAACAGTATAGTTCTTATAGTTTCGGAAAAAAGTGGCTGTGACATACGGACGGACAGACCGTTTTTTGCCATTTGGCTACGGAACCCTAAAAATGGCCCATCTGATTCCAAAAACAAAAGGCCACTACTATTAGTGGCCTTTTGTTTCGAACCAGTTATTGGAGAGGAACAAATGTTTGTATGGGAGCATCTACAATTAAAGAACATAAATACCCAAATAATTGAGACAAAAATTTACCACGTTGACTTAAAAGTATAACGTCACAGTGTCACAATCCGCTATTTGTACTAATCGTTGTTTAAACAATCAAGTAAATTCTGTCGCGAAATACTGCGTTTAGGTTCATAGTTGTCATACAATTTTATTTGTATAAAAGCGTAAGGATTCTATTGACAGGATATTATTATAAATTTCGATTAGGCAACCTATTTTTTTAAGCCTCATCGGTATGTTATAAATGTATATCTTTTAAAAATAAATAAACAGTTCAAATTTTTATTTTATTTTTTATTTTTATTGGGAGCTTTTTTACGCTTGGACAATAAAAAAATGCATATTTTTCTCAACTTTTACTTTTTATGATTTTAATTTTATTTTTTAATTTATGTGTAATTACAATAATTTGATGGATTACTATCCATTTAGCAACACTACGTTATCAATTTTAACATAAGTGTTAAGGGTGTATCCCTTATCAAAGCACAATAGGGAACATTACGCAAAGCTCTGCGTAGGGGGCGACACTAACACAACCCGTAAACAAACCGGTGCCGGTTAATGTACGGCCCAATAATTGGCATCCTCTATATCTATACATTAACCGGCACCAACAAACCGCCATGACGTACAATGTCATATTTATTTACCTAACAAACAATAACGAATAATTGATGAAAACGCGTTAAACTACAATCGTTTTATTATCATTCGTGTGTAAAATACCTGTACTGTGATATTAAAATGGCATCCTATAGCCATTTAAAGGTGGATGAGGGCTTTTTTTTGCTTTACGACGTATTGCCGCTTCCCATAGTTTTCATATCATCGTTTCCTTCGGAAATGAATGATGCCCTTCATTCTTGCATCCAATTACGCGGCACTGATGCATTTTATTCATTGAAATATTTTCTTCACTATTTGATCCAGAGCTTTGAAGGACTTGTCAAAGTTGTCAAAAAAACTGTTTACTAATTGTGTTAGTGCTGCACTCTGGCGGCAGAACATTGCAGTAATGTTCCCTATTCTCGGCTTTGAAGTATATCGCTCTATAGCCTCTATGTTAACTTGGGGCCTGTAAACATGCAGTTATTCAATGCTAACACATTATTAACTACTCAGGAACAGGAAAGACAATTTAAAACCCAACCTATGATTGATTGTGTAGTCAGCGACGGAGCATATATATATATATATACTAAGGCCATTCTAAAGTCTAGGAACTAGCCCTTTCTAGATATGTCCCCAGACCGAGCCGCGCCTCGTGACTTACGTGTCGGTTGCGCAACGCTTTATGAAACGCTTCATGTTTCTGTTCTGTTATTAACCATATTTGAGGGGTTTTCCAATATTTCCACGTTGCGCAACGAGCGTGCTCGTCCCTCATCGTGCAACGTTCAAATACCAATGCAATAACTACTGTTTTGAGTTCAGGTACGGAAGAATTCGCGTTAGTATGGAATTACATTCAGCTATCGATAATATCTAAGGGTTTCCTGTCCTGTTATAACCCTAGTAGCAACTGAGTTTGCAAACTTATTTTATTTTACTTCATTTTAAATAAATAGTGTTAGACGGAAAATGATGTATATGAACTTTACTGTCAGCTCAATCCGCTGCCTTATTGCATTATTCAAACAACTTGTAATAAAAAGGGCTGACCCAAAAAATTATGACATATAATTTTTATCTCGAACATGTAGATTTTTCATAAAATCGACATGAATAACATTAATTTCAAACCAATTAGATATAGTCAATACAATTTGCTGGTCGTTAGGCAAGTCACTTGGATAATTGCAATATTTGCAGTCTGTTTTTTGCATTACCTACATTATTGGTTGAGTAATATTTCACTCTCGAAGAAAACACCACACATCTCTTTATTATGAGTAATAAGTACATAACTGCAGACGCCGGGAAAGAAGGGTTTGCCGGGTGAGTATAGACGGATAGTGATGCGAAGCGCGCAAACCCATTTCACGGCCATGCATGTATAGTGCTTTTCTCAAACATGCAATGAAATAAATAAAAAAAAACTCAGAGAAATCAAACTAATTTTCATGGCTGAACGCCTTGATGCGACGCCACAAATTGAGGAAAGAAAATATAAAAAAAGAAAAATCCCGTCTAAGGCATTTAGTTTTCTATGAAATTCCTTTACAGTTCTCTCGAGTTGTTCCGCCCGAAGAGTAATACTTTGATTGAAGCCTGTTATAATTATAACGCACGTAATGACGACATTTCATTGCATGTTTGAGAAAAGGATATTTCGTCATAAAGAGATGTCATGTACTGTAAGTATAGTGTTGGGAATAGACATAAAATAAACAAATTCAACTTACCAATTTTCGCGCTGCTGAATACAATCAACGCATGCGTATCGTCGACCCACTTGATTTCGAATCCGGTGTCCTTGTATTCACTGAACACTGAGAACAGGTCGTTCGTCTTAAACTCACTAGGAAAGTCATACACTTCCACCACATGCCCGAACGTCTCGTCGTACGGCCCATTGAACAAAGTCTGACCCTTCGTCTGGTATTGCTCGTAACTGTTCTTAGCTTTGCTTATGTGAACCTTCCCTACTGTTGAGGTGAGTTCTTCTAGCAAAGAAGGGTCGAGGCATTCGCCGCTGTCGTCGAACACTGCGTCCCAATCGTTTTCCTCTCGTTTTAGGGACAGTTTGGCTTCCAATTGCGGTTTTAGTTTCTTCGGTTCGGGCTCCTTTTTCTCTTCTTCGCTTACCGCTTCGGTCGGGATTCGTTCATTATCATGAACTGCTTCCACGGGATCGGATATAACGAGCACATCTGAGTCAAAACTTTGTTTGATTATCCTCTTGTTGCTCCTATTAATCTCGAGCGAGGCTCGCTTCAGCTCTTTCTCCTCGACATCCTCATCCTTATCATATAAGTATCCATTGTTTATAATATTGCTCTGGTTCGTTTCAGGTACGGCCATGTTTACATCGGACTCATTCGTCCTCCAGTCGTTGTCGTCGTTCGGATAGGCTCTGACAAAATCTCTATAATAGTCGGGCGCGTAAAGCCCGAGTTGTCCGTTGTTAAAATAATCTCCTATATAAAAACTACTATCGTCTATCTCGTTAAAACTATTATCACTGAACGGTATTGCACTATCACTATTTGGCACTTGGCAGACTGAAGGCACGGTTTCGGTCGGCGCGGCGCGGTCTATGCTGGGTTCCGTGGAGCGGTCTATGCTGGGTTCCGTGGAGCGGTCTATGCTGGGTTCCGTGGAGCGGGAGCTGCGGAGGTGCGGGGGGGTGTACACGTTGCAGTAGGTCTTGTCGATGGACCGCCGGGGGGTGGTCGGCTGGGACTTGTCCTTGGGCGGCGGCGACTTGGGCGCCGCGGGGGTCTGGGCGCGCTTCGGGTCCGGCTTGTCCTCGGAGCCACTGTCTGCGTTGCGGAGCGCGCGGGGCACGTACACCGCTCGGTCGGGGCGGCGGGGCTTCGTTGGACCGGATCTGTTCAAGGGAATTATTCTACTGTCATTTTTCATTAACACCAACAAAAACAATGGATAAAATGCCATGCAACACATCATTTACATTCAAACTAAACATCAAAATCAAATGCAAATTGTAAATACCACCCAAAACCATTATTGTATTCAACCTCAACAGCAATAAAATCTGTAAACAAATAGCCAATCAAACACATGGCAGCGCCGGCGTCACGTCCCCGGCGCGGCGGTTACATTGGAGAAACGCTCACGTAACGCAACCAGGGCAAGGTCGGAATATTTCGACTGCGGCACACTTATCGCTTGCAGCACCGTTACGCTACGCGCGTCTGTTTTGTTTGCGCTGAGCGCGGTCAAAAGGGTGAATGGATTATGCTGATTTAAGCTATTGGTTTGGCTTCGAGTTAATCTTTTCAGAAGATTTTTGTTGAAAGAACTGGTTTAGCATTGAGAGTTAGACAAAAGTTTAGATTTGGATTCAAGACTTGTGCTTGGAATAATATGAAGATGAGATTTTACACAGAACCTTGTTGTGTTCTACATTTATCTACGTAGGTAGCGTTCATAATTTTGGTTTAGATTTTAGAATCCGGCAATTTTTTTTAAATTGTTTATGCTACTATTTTGAATATAATTCCTGTATATCCTATCCTATACCTACTATTAAACGAGCAATAATTGTATATTATATACATACATATTTGTAATCACGTTCTCGTAAACGGTTCTAACGATTTCAATGAAATCTGGAATATGTGGGGTTACGGGGGCGAAGAATCGATCTAGCTGAGTCTCACGTCTGGGAAAATTAGTTTTCACCGTATCTTAACCCTAGAAGAGCTCGGTCGCTCAGGGACTTTACAGGTATGTGGGTACTGGGTACATTGTACATTTAGGTAGAAGTGTGCGTATTAGACACATTAATTTGACGAGAAAAAAACTACAAATAAATACTCGTAGAAGTCAAATAGGTACCTACTCGTAGAATGAGAATACAACGCCAAATTTAATTAGGTCCGTATAATCCTGGATTCGTTTTGCAAACTACTGCACACTTTTCACTTTTCCACTCTCTACCTATTTATAATACCCACGAGAAAGTAGTTTCATGGGCGATCCCACCAGAGGTTTGTTTAAAATTGTGGTTCCTACGTTCCAGCATGCAATTGTCTGCAGTGGTTTCTACCGTAGCCAAGAGGCTCTTTGCGAGAGATGACGCTGTAATTGCATACAATTACTTGCATAATAGAAACGTCTTACTAGCATCAAAGTATGCGAAATACACTAGAATACGTTTCTGTCAAAAATTTCATTTTTGGTACAAACTTTAATTGCCGACTATACTTTTCTGCATACCATCATCAACTACTCATTGAGACGATTCTAACGAGTCCAAACTCGATGGGGTTGTGTCGTTTTACTGCGGAGTTTCTATGGCCACCTTCCAGCTCCAGCATCAGATCAGCTCCAAGTCATCATAATATTGCATTGTCATGCGATATACATATGCTTGCAAAATTTTAGCTCAATTGGATAACGGGAAGTGACTGAAAAATGGATTGCAAATTTTGACGGACAACTTACATATTTACATACATACGAACAGTGCAAGTTAATATAAAGCTTGTAAAAATAAATAAAAAATACAGGATATGCTGAGTCAAGATTATATTGAGATTAGACTAAACCACTGTTGGTCAGGAGAAATGGTTGATGTCTCTCGTGAAAAAAAAATCGGCATGGTCCCATGAACTTCGTTCCATTGTCATGTTATTATATCATCGAAGTATAGTATAGTATGATTGTGCAAAAAAAAATACAGAAAAATACTGTTTTTATTTCTGTAATCAATAAGCAATGCGAGCAGCGATGACTTTTATGAATGAAAATGCCATGCAAAGACTGCAAAGTCATTGAGTCAATCCTATACCAACTCGTGACTGGTTTTTGGGCAGCCGAGTCATTGTCTAATCGAGATACAAATAAGGCCTTCCTTTATAAATAGTGTGATAGATTCCACCATGCGACAAACTTATGTGATTATTATTCAAGGTTTTATGATAGGCCATAAATCTAAAACACTATTTCCTTGTAAACAAAGTTGTAAGCAAAGGATAAAATAACCTATGTCCATCCCGATCCCGACGGTGCATTATATTATATGTCATCATCATTATCATCATATCAGCCGAAAGACGTCCGCTGGATGCAGGTGGCGCAGGATCGGCATTGTGGCACTCTTTGGGAGAGGCCTATGTCCGCTTTATATTTACTAATGAAATAGTGCTTCAAATCAGATGAGTAGTTTATGAGATATTACCGCTTACATACATACTTACAAAAATCAACATATTTGAATTTCACAGTCACACCTCTTTATTACTAGCATAGATGATATGAATGCTTTGTAAAGTAGCATTTCGCTTTGCTATAACTATGTAACTATGTGGACTCGAGGGTTCATTTGCCACGGACCAAGACAAAAATTCGCAATGCTTTGACCTATATTGCCAACGTAGGTACTATCTATCATGTCGGCTCCATGTTTCATCGCGACATTTAAACGATTAAAAGCACTCATAGCGATCTGATATAACAAGCAATTAATTGTCTGATGAGTGACCTAGATTGTATTTTAAGAACAATAGTTTGTCTAGTCGGACAAATTATCGTTAGGTGGCAAAAACGAGTTCTAGTAAGATTTTGTACATTAACATAACAATAACTAATTGTTTGTCAAAGAAATATTGACTAATAATAAGAAACACTTCTAAAAGACAACAAAGGTATTTTACTTCAGTCTTCAAACCAATCATCGGATCATCACATCACAAACGCGCACCCCGGTCTCAATTTTGCAACTATTGCCGGGGTCAGTAACAATTACTTAGCATTTAGACAACCGGTTAGCTTTAACATTTTTCTTATTCAACTGAATCATTGCAAAACCAAACTTGGCCTATACCAAATAAAGTTCACATTTAAATGTACAATCCAAAAGCAATATATGATGATGAAATGAGCAATGGAGTTACTGTGTTGGTGTCATTCTAGTTGGCTATCGAGGCCGCGAGGTCAAATGACTGTCATTATGTCACCGGTGTTGACAAGCCGGCAATGGATCGAAATGGTTGAAATCAATGATTGTCATGGTGCTACTAATAAATTTATTGCTTGTTTCGCGACGGTAGGTTTTAACTAGGGCAGGATAACTCCCGGTGTTTGTGACTAGATACTGCTTCATTCAGTGTTATTTTTAGGAAAGTGAAACGAAGCGATAATGATGATTTTGAAACGTTCATCATCATCATATCAGCCGAAAGACGTCCACTGCTGGACATAGGCCTCCCCCAAAGAGTGCCACAATGAGCGGTGGGTTTGAAACGTTACTGACTGAAAAAAAAGACTTTGACACCAGTATAGGAAACACCTGCATTAGCCCAAATGAAACGGGAAACTCTTATGTATGACACTCTAAGTTTTCTAAGTTAGACGTGGATGGATTTTCTTTGGTAACTGTGGAACATCATCCCTCTTTGTGTAACATCACGGATTGGTGAACAATGAAAAGACATCCAGTGTGAAATACCAATATGGATTCATAAAACAAAGAGTACAGTATCAATATCGTAACGGTTATAAAAAAATATCGGTCTGGCAGAGATTAAACGATAAGAGATTTTTTTTGTAAAGGAATTTTTGTATCTTGCTTATTCTTGTACTAAAATGTTGGTTTATTAAAATTAAACAAATTCTGATGTTATGAGTTTGACGTGTTTTATCGGAATAAAAACGATACTAGGAAGCAGTAATTTATATGCAGTAAAAGTAAACCGTAAGAACTTACTAGGGTCAGAGAACAAATTTTTATGAATCACTTCGCCTTTTCTTTGTCCTTCGAACCTTTCGAAGTGAGCTGGTAACGCGTCCGCACGAATGGTAAAGAGCACTCAACTGACTTTATTCATTATTATTGTGAAATAATTGCTTGGTGAACCAAAATGCTGGTTTTTCCTCGACTCCGGTATCGTATGTATGACGCGTTATCAAGGCTAATGTCTGCGTAAACAATCGTAATTAGTCAAACTCGCACAAATTCAATCAAAAATAAATATATAATTTACTGCCACTTATTGTGAAATAATTGCTTGGTGAACCAAAATGCTGGTTTTTCCTCGACTCCGGTATCGTATGTATGACGCGTTATCAAGGCTAATGTCTGCGTAAACAATCGTAATTAGTCAAACTCGCACAAATTAAATCAAAAATAAATATATAATTTACTGCCACTAAGTAGTCTGCTTCGGGCTCAGCATTTAATAAAAGTAACCTGGTTTTATTAAATACTAGCTGACCCTGCGAACTTCGTCCCGCCGCACAAAATTAAAAAAAAACTATTTTTTTTCAATTTTTTATAGTTATTCTGCTATTCGGGGCAAAGACAAATCAACAATCATCAAAATCGTTCCAGCCGTTCTTGAGTTATAAATGGTGTAACTAACACGATTTTGTTTTATATATATAGATAAAATATAATAATAGTGTGTGTTATTGGCATAATAAATAATAATATATGGGGTGATTGTCAGCATAAGTAGCATATTGATTACCTCCGTACCTATTAATTATCTACGCCTTACAGTTGAAAAGGTTTACTTACATAACTTGGCACGTATTAACATAAACAACTTGCCTTTACACTGAATCCGTCATAACCTAAGGTTGTTTACACAAATTAATCAAAAGAATGTCGGTATGTGTGAACGTCACTAAAACTTCAACGTGACAGTAAACTAATAAACAGTTAAAATCTACACACAGCATCTATACCATACCAGATACTCAAAATCCAATCACTCTTCAAAACTAGAAACATCTAAATATTTCTAAATTACACAATGACTCACAATGCTCCACAATCAATCCAAAAAACCGCAAGGTATCCAGTATGAAAAAGCACAAAAAACCAACCACGATCTCTTCAACACACGCGTAAAGTTTTACAATCAGTCCTCACTCATCCAGTGTACAACTCTGTAATGCGACGTATCACAACAACTCACGGTACGCTACAATCAATCGCCAAGGCCGTCATGCGTAATCACTGCCGATAAGAACACGCACGTCCGCGCGCGGCGCCGAGCACAGTACAATTGAAGGAAGTACCTGATCTTTCCATGAGGCTGCGCCGGCGCCGGCTTGCACCCCACCGCTGCATCTGCGAATGTACCATAAAGTTACCATCATTCTATAGGGACATATTTTTTATGGATAGGTTAATTGACGTCGATAACTCAAGCATTTACATGATTAATACTACCTTTTTTTTCCTGAAAATGTTTCATGTCATTCTCACCATAACCATGTATTGTTGCATCCATAGAACTTTTTCCAACAGACAATGTCTGTAGGAAAAAGTTACTGTACAAGTGGTATTTAGGCAAGTCCCAAGTCTGCTATGGATGCAACAATACATGGTTATGGTGAGAATGACATGAAACATTTTCAGGAAAAAGGTACCCTATTGTCGGTGGTCAATATAGACGGTTTTCTAAATGAATCCGTATTCAAGTAGTCTTATTGGAGTCACAAAGAGGCTCCTTTAACCTGACAATGCAACGCCACACACTTTAAGGAACTTTAGATGCAAGTGCAATAACTGGCATTCTTTATATTGTAAGAAAAGAAGTGAACCCAGCACAGTTGCCTTTGCGAGGGTCGTGTGGTTGTTTGGACCAATATTGTAGGTATATAATCTTCATTTACAAACAATCAAAATCATTTTTTTGGTCTGCAAATAATGTCAAATGGTATAATTTAGAAACAATATTTTGGTGGGTAGGTACGTATCACAATGTCTAAAATTAAAATAACTAACGTTAAATAACCTGCGTTCAAAATCCCTAAAATCTAAATACCGAATGGTTTTTTCACCTATATTCAAAATACCGAAAGTTTAAAATGTTTACGTATGGCAATGTCTAAAATTAAAGTAACTAACGTTAAAATAACCTACGTTCAAAATCCCTAAAATCTAAATACCGAATGGTTTTTTCACCTATATTCAAAATACCGAAAGCTTAATCATAAGTTATTTAGATTTTAGTGAATTTAGCCTATGGTTTTCTTACTAGTAAATTGCCTAACTGTCATTAGTACCTAGTAAGATTTAATAAAAGGTTTTTTCGCTCTTTTATAAAAAAATTACCTCGAAGACGAAAGCGGGATGCATAAGAGTTGTCACGTACAATTAATGCGTTAAATTACGATGAGCCGCGCCTCGTGCCAAGCACTCTGAGGCATAAAGAAGATATTTATCGAGTGGTTTATTTGGTTAAATTGTCCGTAGCATTGGTAGGTAGCCTTGAACACCTTTCCTATGACCTTCCTGTCATTAGAACGATAAGTGTAAAGATTTTGATACAAACACGATTGTTTCTTGAGGAAACGTTGTTCTCGTCTGTGATAGTCAACCTTGACCTAGTAACTTGCTAACTAGTAACTAAATTAGTACCTATTTCTCCACTTGAGCGTCAGCTTCTACAGATCTATGGGTCGAAGTTGTATTCAAAATTTGACAAAAATTAGAATGGAATTTGTAGGGATTACTTGCTAGTGACGTCACACAATCAAATAACGTCCTTGTTGTTAGTTTTTTTATGAATTCTAAAATTGCAATCATTAGGTATTGAATGATTCATACTTTCCGAGTATTTCCGAAATATGTATTGTTGCTAATGAAAAAACCTATTTATTTTCACCTTATACTGGCAATAAGTAGTTAGAAGTAAGTAGGTAGTTTCCTTTTCCGCAGGCCAGGTGATATTCAATGTCACTGACAAGGAAAAACTTGACTTGACATAGTAGAGAATTAAAAAAAAAATGTACTTTCTATTTGTTGGTCATTGCAATGCTAAACTACTTCAAAGTATTTTAAACATCAATCTGTATAAGTATAGTATAATGACTTCTGATCACATGATATGTTCCTGTAGTATGTGATGTTTAACCTACCTATTCAACGCTCTGTCAAAGAGAAAAGTTATCAACCACAAGCCAAGTCAATAAGACATTTAGTGCGGAGTTAAACATTATGCCAATGCAAGAAGGTTGCTATCGCGCTGGGCTCCTTGACGAGTATATTAGTCGTTGGCGTTGAACCTGCGCTGCGGATATATGTACAGTCGAGTTCATAAATATATGTACGTTCCCAAAGGTTCAATAATATCTGAGCAACCTTATGCTCTTGAAAATAAAGTCGTGTTCACATAGTTTTGATCGCTTTGTCCGTGCACATCTTTTAGAACTCGACTGTAAGTACCTATACTTCGTTGGCGTCGAAAAGGTTACTAACCTGAAGTTAAGAAATGCAGATTTTTCTCCCCTTTATAAGGAAGATAGTGAGCAAAGTCAAGTATCGTGACCAGTAAAACGTGAGCACACAAGTATTACATCAATGCAGCGAACGCTCCCAGGCTGTGACTGCAATCGCGGATTGCATTAGATAGACCGGCCTTACGGCTGTGTTGTAATCTCGGCGGGTTATAAAACAACAGATACTATCTCGAGAGTTAACCAAGATGTTGAATTCAGTGCGTGAATGAAATAAGACTTTGGAATTTGTGATATACCGTACCCGGGAATGTTCCCCGTACAAACAGGGAAATGCATTTTTTACTGCATATTAATTAAGTATAATTTGGACAAGGTGGACTGATGACCTGGTAAAGGTCGCGGGAGTCCGCTGGATGCGGGTGGCGCAGGACCGGCCATTGTGGCACTCTTTGGGGGAGGCCTATGTCCAACAGTGGACGTCTTTCGGCTGATATGATGATGATGATGAAGTATAATTTCGTCTACCAAATAAGAGGTTTATTTGGTAGACGAAATTATACTTCTTTCTGATCTGATTGTGAGTATTAGGTCTATAACAGATTCAAGGTTCTATAACGATATTCTTTAGGTAGCATTTAAGATTAGAGGCAGTAAAACTACTTCGGTAAACCAAGATGTTAGAAAGTAAGTACGAAAAATTATTATCTACAATAAACTTCTAAAGTTTTCTTTTTTGGTGAAATAATTTGTAGAAGTAGAAGTAGAAAAGCTTTATTCAACATCACATTACACGAAATTATAATTAAACATACAAGTTCAAGTTCAAAAATAATTTATTCAAGTAGGCTTAATAATAAATTAATAAGCACTTTTGACATGTCATACAGAACGCAAAAATGTATGAGTAAACATACACTCAATAATTAATACAAAATAATAATAATAATGAAAACAAAACAATTGGTAACAATTAACAACAATTAAAAAAGACAATGTCAAACATACATAAAAGTCAACAGTAATAAGAGTCAGCACAATGAAATATAAATATTAGAATTTCATACGTTAGGCATAGGTCAACTCAGTCCCAAGCATTTTTGTCATTACATGTGAACCTTAAGATTAAAATTAAAATATAAATTTAAAATTAATGTTACAGTTATATGTATGTATGCGGATTTAATTGCAGATACGTATCAATAGCAAATATCTTATTGACAAAAGAAATGTTCTGTTTGCGACCTGTGTATACGAGTATGCCTTTGTTCTCCTTTCATTGCGAACTAGGTTGCTTAAATATCCATAATTTTAATGGTAAAGTTTTCCAAGCCAATAAGAGCCTGCTAACGAATTCCGATAAAGATATTTAAAAATAAGTTTCTGGCAAAAATTTCATTTTTGGTACAACTTTTACTGCTGACTGTACTTTTCTGCATACCATCATCAAGTACTCATTGAGACAATTCTAACGAGCCCAAGCTCGATGGGGTTGTGTCGTTTTATTGCGGAGTTCCTATGGCCACCTTCCAGTTCCAGCATCAGATCAGCTCCAAGTCATCATAATATTGCATTGTCATGCGATATACCTACATATGCTTGCAAAATTTCAGCTCAATTGGATAACGGGAAGTGACTGAAAAATGGATTGCAAAATTTTGACGGACAACTCACATACTTACATATTTACATACGAACAGTGCAAGTTAATATAAAGCTTGTAAAAAAGTACCTATTCCCACTAGTTGCGATGGATTTTAAAATTTTTCACTTTCATCGGGATATATAATTTTATATTTTTTCACGTAGACAACGCAGTCGAGTAACAAATTGCAAAGAAATTGTCCGATTTCAAGGCCAAGTAATGATCAGCAAAATATGCTACTGACACTCACGGGTGACGTAAAACAGCATAGAGGTCTCTCATAATGGCCTCATCTGTGTGGATTGCAAACCCTCATTGGCTGTGGCGTAACAATAATATGCATTTCCTGTTCTGCAAAAGACCTTGCAGATTAAACCACTTCAATCATTGATTCAAGTTTCAAGAGAACCTGATTGTTAACTGTTAGTAGGCAAAGAAGTAATTTATGAAAGACCAAAATACGTTTTATTTTACCGTTTTTAATATTTCATAACAAATTTTACACCGGGTGTCCGTTCGTTCGATGGTCTTTTGTGGAGCCTCGCGCATACTGAAATCTGATACACTCTTTTTTAGGGTTCCGTACTCAAAGAGAAAAAATGTGCAAAAAGTTGCTGATTAAAGTGTACATTTGGAGTATTGCCCTGTACGGCAGCGAAGCGTGGACAATGACACAAAGGGATCGAGAGAGACTGGAAGCGTTTGAAATGTGGTGCTGGAGACGGATGGAAGGCATAAGCTGGACTGAGAGAGTAACAAATGAGGAAGTGTTAAGAAGGGTAAAAGAGAAGAGAGCGATCCTGAACACCATCAGCGCTAGAAGGGGGAAAATGATTGGACATTTGATACGGCACGACAACTTCTTTAAAACCATAATGGAAGGAAATATAGAAGGAAGGAGAGGCAGGGGAAGACCACGGCGCAGTTATATGGACCAAATAAAAGAAAACGCTGGTGTCGTGTCGTATCAGCGAGTCAAGGCGATGGCGTACGACAGAAATAAATCATCTGTGAAAATGTCACTGGAACTATCACGGTATCAGTGAGATACAGCCTGGTGACAAACAGACGGACGGACGGACGGACGGACGGACGGACTGCGGAGTCTTAGTAATAGGGTCCCGTTTTACTCTTTGAGTACGGAACCCTAAAAACGGTTTTCACAAGCTTTTTATTAACTTGCAATGTAAGCTAACTACCACCACCACCGTGGCGGTGGTTAGCTTACTACCTAACATCTTGCAACTCAATTTTGAAGCAGATATCTTCAACCGATTGAGCTGAAATTTTGGGTAAAGGTATAGTTTGGATGACAATTCAATATTATGGTACCATCGAGCTGATCTGATGATGGAGACAGAAGGTGGCCATTGGAATTCAGTACATAATCGACGTTACCCCTTTAAGTTTGCGCTCGTTAGAATCGTCTGAATGAGTAAGTAGTCGATGACGGTATATAGAAAAGTACAGTTGGGAATAAAAGCTTGTACCTAAAACTAAATTTTTGACAGAAACTCATTTTTCAGTTAGTTTTCCGTAGACGGTGATACAGTTCTTTGGAATCTTTATGCGTCTTAAAAATATTAATCATATATTTTATTTTTATATATTTACTGTTTACATGTATTATCCCACGAAAGCTGGTTGATCACGTTTAGGTAAAACTGAATTTGTGCGTAAGCTCGGGAGCGCTCAACGTTCATATACCCGTAGGTATCTAACCTACTTACATCTTTCCGCACATGTATAATCAATTACTTTTTGGAGACAAAACATCTACAGGTACAGAACAATGCAATCGAGAATTACAGCAAAAAACGAGGTCAATTTTTTTTTATATCTTTATTATTTGAAAAAGGGATTATCTGTTATGATAATGTTACCCCTATTGTTACAAAACACTTTTAAATATCATCTTCGCTTGATACCTACATTTACAAGTTTGTACAATTTAGCTACGTTGGATAGTGGGTGTGCTAAAACACTATTACATTTAATTAGGTCAAATAATAAGGCAATAAACGGCTAACTTGCGTGTAATAATAAATAAATAAAAAGCCCATTTATTCCTTAACCAAAGTAAGAACAGTGGAATATTAAAAAAGAAAATGTACTTAAGCAGAATTAAAAAATAAATAATCTTGTGGTTTTTCTTTTTTCTTACTTATATAATATAATTTGGTTAGGACCCCTCTCGGGTAAAGGCCTCCTCCAGCTCTTGCCATCTTGCTCTGTTTTGTGCTGTATTTGGCCAATCAGTTGCTACTTTATGGAGATCGTCGGACCACCTTGCATGGGGTCTACCCAATCTTCTTTTTCCTCCTGGCCCCGCCCACAGAGTAGCTATCTTCGTCCATCTTTCTTCATGCATTCGGGCTACATGACCGGCCCATTTCCATTTAGATTTTAGGCTATATTCCAGCGCATCTATTATTTTTGTTTTTTCTCTGATGTCACTGTGTCTTATCTTATCTTTGAGTTTTATTTTCAGAATATTACGTTCTATCGCTCTTTGGCATGTTTTAATTTTATTTTTGGTTGTATTGGTGTATTTCCATGTTTGGCTGCCGTACGTCATGGTTGGGAGTAGACACGAGTCTATGACTTTCTTTTTTAATTTCAGTGGAAGGCGACTTTTTAGGACCTCTTTCAGACTCCAAAATGTGTTCCAAGTTTTCTTTATTCGTCGGTTAATCTCTTCTACGGTGTTTGAAGGGTTAAATGATAGTTGTTTGCCTAAATAAACGAAGTCTTTTACGTATTCCACTTCCGTGTTTTCTAATACAATCGGAGTTTCATTGTAGTTTGACATCAGCTTCGTTTTTTGTAAGCTTATTTCTAGACCTATTTCATTGCTGGCTTTACTTAGAGATGTCATCATATACTGCAGATTATTTGCCGTGGCCGAAACAAGCACAATGTCATCAGCGAAACAGAGATGTGTCAGTTCTGTAGATGAAAGTTTTACGCCTCTATTTTTCCATTGTAGAGCCTTCATCATTTGTTGAAGAACGGCTATAAATAGGGTCGGAGATATTGGGTCGCTCTGCCTTACACCTCTCTCTATTTTTATTTCAGGCCCGATGTTTTCCAGTTTGACTCTACTTATGCAGTTTTCATATATATTTTGAATTATGGCTATGTATGTAGGGTGAACCTTTGCCGCCGTCAGAGATTTCCAAATTGCTTCGTGTTCGATAGAGTCAAATGCTTTGTGATAGTCGATGAAAGCAAGGTAAAGAGGTCTTCTAAATTCAGTATATTTTTCTATAAGTTGCTCTATAACTTGCAGGTGGTCGATAGTACTGAAACCTTTTCTAAAGCCCGCTTGTTCTATTCCAAGAAAAGTCTCCACTTGCGTGTAACGATATAATATGATAATTATAACGTACGTTATAGGTGCAAGTAGACAAGTAAACCAGGCACTAGGCTCGCTGCAACCACCGCCTCACCTGGTCAAATACGTAACAGTAGGTACAATCCACAAGAGAAATCAAAAGATTTTTCAAAAACCAACTTTTTTTTTTAATATTAATAGCCGTGTAGGCTATTAATATTAAAAAACACATGATTATGAGGAATCCAACGACACCTCAAATGTCAAAATCCATCAAGACGTTTGGCCTGTAGCCCGTGAAATAGAATTCTCTTGTCCACATACATAAAAACATACATACGTTCGAAAAACATAACCCTCTTTCTGAGGCAGTTGGGTAAAAATGGGACACACATTACGTAAAGGTAGTTGAATCGGTTCCTTAACACGCCATATTCGATATGTGGTTTCACACCAGTCGGAAGAACCTAGAAAGTTCTTCAGTATCCAACACGACATCAGGAAAACGTAACATACTCGTTATATCATAGAAAAACCAGCCCCAAGCTATGCGAGCGACACACTGACATTATTTGCAAGCGAAAATGGTCTTAAATGAGAACAGATAAGGAAGCTATTAGTTTCTTGATAGGGACTTACATGATGAAAATATTTGACGGAAGAGTCGAGGAATTAAGTGGAAATGGTATCGAGTTCTTATGGAATCAGCACGGCTATCACAAGACGGCGCGCCAGCCGTGTCGCGGCGAAATAGACTATCCATCTCTTTCTAATTAGAACACTTAGAAAGAGACGGATAGCCTGTCTCGTCGCGACACAGCTCGCGCGTCGTCTTGTTACATTGTTGATACAATATTATTTTCGTTAATAATTTTCCTGATAAATATGTACTCAAAATACAACATTAGTAGGAAAAAAATAAGTATATATAAGAGTACTCCAGGAGAAATACGGTTTTGAAAACATAAATAATTTATAATAGCGTTTTTAGGGTTCCGTAGTCGACTAGGAACCCTTATAGTTTCGCTTTGTCTGTCCGTCCGTCCGCGGATAATCTCAGTAACCGTTAGCACTAGAAAGCTGAAATTTGGTACTAATATGTATATCAATCACGCCGACAAAGTGGTAAAATAAAAAGTGAGTTTTTTTTATTAGGGTACCTCCCCTATACGTAACGTGGGGAGCGTTTATTTATTCATTTCAACCCTAACGTGTGTTATATTGTTGGATAGGTATTTAAAAATGAATAGGGGTTTGCTAAAACAATTTTTTGATAATGTTAATATTTTCGGAGATAATCGCTCCAGAAGTAAAAAATAAAAGCGGCCAAGTGCGAGTCGGACTCGCACATAAAGGGTTCCGTGAAATACATTGCGGTTTACGATTTATGACGTATTAAAAAAAAACTACTTATTAGATCTCGTTCAAACCAATTTTCGGTGGAAGTTTACATGGTAATGTACATCATATTACTTTATTTTATTAGACTATTAGTTGTAAGTTAATCTATAAATACCTATGTATTGCGATGCCCTTACAGGGTTCATGTTTGAGACTTACTGTAACATCTGTTAACTATGTACTATACTATAACAACATGAATGCAATAAAATACTTGAATACTTGAATACATATATTTTTTTTTAGTTTTATCATTCTCTTAGTTTAGAAGTTACGGGGGGGGGGGACGGACGGACACATTTTACCACTTTGGAAGTGTCTCTCGCGCAAACTCTTCAGTTTAGAAAAAAAATATATTAGAAACCTCAATATCATTTTTGAAGACCTATCCATAGACACGTATGGGTTTGATGAAAAAAAAATTTTTGAGTTTCAGTTCTGAGTATGGGGACCCCTAAAACTTAATGTTTTTTTTTCGATTTTTGTGTGAAAATCTTAATGCGGTTCACAGAATACATCTACTTACCAAGTTTCAGCAGTATAGCTCTTATAGTTTCGGAAAAAAGTGGCTGTGACATACGGACGGACAGACAGACGGACATGACGAATCTATAAGGGTTCCGTTTTTTGCCATTTGGCTACGGAAACCTAAATTTTACCACTTTGGAAGTGTCTCTCGCGCAAACTCTTCAGTTTAGAAAAAAATGATATTAGAAACCTCAATATCATTTTTGAAGACCTATCCATAGACACGTATGGGTTTGATGAAAAAATTTTTTTTTGAGTTTCAGTTCTGAGTATGGGGACCCCTAAAACTTAATGTTTTTTTTTCGATTTTTGTGTGAAAATCTTAATGCGGTTCACAGAATACATCTACATACTTACCAAGTTTCAGCAGTATAGCTCTTATAGTTTCGGAAAAAAGTGGCTGTGACATACGGACGGACAGACAGACGGACATGACGAATCTATAAGGGTTCCGTTTTTTGCCATTTGGCTACGGAAACCTAAAAAAAATGTGTGCCCCCCCCCCCCCCTCCCCCCTCTAACTTTTGAACCATAAGTTTTTAAAATAGGAAAAAAATCTAGGACTTAACTCCCATGACATAACTGACATAACTGATCCCATGTTGGTCGTAAATAAAGTATTTATTATTATTATTAACTTAAAACTTTCTAGGAAAATTATTTTAAACTTGATAGATACAAAATAATAATAATTTCAGACACTTACTGTGACGGACGATAATTGTACTTTTAACCGACTTCAAATCAGTAGCCAAATTTTTTTCAATTTTGCCTATAAAATTTTAAGAGTTCCCTCGATTTCTCCAGGATCCAATCATCAGAACTGGATTTTGGTGACAACGGAACCAATCTGGCAGTATATGCTTTCAAACAAAGAAAAAAATATTCAAATCGGTTCATAAATTACCGAGATATCGCGTAACATACACACATAAAAAAAATACTGACGAATTGAGAACCTCCTCCTTTTTTGAAGTCGGTTAAAAAACTACGGAACCCTACACTGAACGTGGCCCGTCACGCTCTTGTTATTGTTTATTTCATTTTAAAACATAATGCTAAGATGCTTTATTCAAGAATCTAACAAACTTTCCACCCGGAAGTAATTATATAGATTTAAATGAAGTATCCATTGTCTTTTTTGTATGATTTATCTTGAATATTATAGAGCCAATGTAAGTTAGCCAAAATAAAGATGAAAACATTTAATTTTAAAAAATCGACTTTTCATGAGCTGTTATCATTTTTTTAGTTTGATATATTGTTGGATTTTGTTTCCATGTAATTATTTAAATGGTGACCCGTTAGGTACACAGAAAAAATTAGCTATTATAAATGATTTCCAACACTGACCTTTTTTCCATACTAAGTAGTTGTCAGTATCAACTCTTGTATACAAATCCCTGACATGCATGTACATTGTACAATGTAAACAAAAAACACTACGTGACTTGGTCTTTCAGCCAATAAGATAATACCATAGATACAAAAAGTTGCTATGATTGGTTGAATGACCAAGTCACGTGGTGTTTTTTTGTTTACATTTTTTTTAAATACCTAAACGTCCAGACTATAGGTATGAATAAGTAACAAGCCAACCACGTGCGAATTGGGTAATTTGGCATGAAGATAGTACAACAAGGACATAAATTATGCTTTAATTCTGAAAATAGTTTCATGATGGGCTATGATTGTATAGGAATGCGCAATGACAACATTGTATAACAGAAACTACGTGTCTTACTTAGACTCCAACAGGTTATGTCTTATTACAGGGCTTACAGGGCAAGTATCCAAGTTACATAAGCACCATTACACCGACAGAAAGCCTATAAAATCGGGTTTGAATTGCACCGAGAGTATTTATGGCGATGCCATCTGAGGTGAGCGGGTTCTATTGATTTACTACTTCCGCGCTGGTCCGAGTTGCAACACTGATGTCGCCATGATTGGAAAGGAATTCAAGGTTTGCATCCTAGACAAGTTTACAGCTATACGATATTATATTACTAAGAACAATAATTTACTTTAAAAACAAAGTTTAACCCGACTTCAAGCCAAGCCACATAGGTACCTACATGAACATTTCCACATTTCCTTTCCAATTTACCACATGCTTTCCGAGAGCAAATGCGTTGATTATCACAGAAAAAATCCAAGTCGCTATCTGTGGGCTGATAATATTTGAGGAGTTCCGTCGATTCCTAAAGAATCTAAGAATTACCACCTCATGAGTTGCTACTTCAACTGAATCATGTCAGAATGTTTGACGAACTTTACATATTTGAGTATACTCTTTGACTTTCGAATAAAAAAAGAAGTTTGGGAATCGGTCTACAATTGACGGAGAGATCGGCCAACATCAGTACATAAAAAAAATACATACAGTGGAACATATATTATAACCTCCTCCTTTTTTGAAGTCGGTTAAAAAGAGTGGTTTCAGGCGTGTGACGTTCAAAGAGGAGGTCGTAGGTTAGAATACTGGCGCATACTAATGTTTCTTGGAGCTAAGTCTATCTGCTTAGCAATGGAAATCATGTAACATATTAGACGATTCCAGATCTAATGACGTTTTCCTAAAACAGAGCATGACGATCATCTCTTTCTTTTAGCACAGTGGAAGAGAGGACGATAGTGAATAGTCGAGGCCGGTCTCTGCAATACGTTACTAGCAACTTAGCTCAACATTTGGCAAAAATCTGGGGGCACGGTAGTGCTCCCGCCAAGACGAGCCAAGCGAAGCGCAAGGGCAGGCACTACCTACCTTTTCTCGAAGCGATTCGTCGTTTTTTGGACGCTCATAACTTGTGTTTGGATTATACCAGATAAACAAAATTCTCGGGATATGATGTCATTAGTGAACTTATTAAACATATAAAGTTTCAATTGCATAGCTCTTATACTTTAGATTTTATTGATATCTAAAAAACGCCGATTTCGTCACTGACTCACTCACGTTGATCATCAAAACCTCTAGGGTACTTCCTGAAGTCCTAGAAAGCTGAAATTTGGTATGTAAGCGAGTATTAGTACACAGTCAACAAAAAAAAAATCAAAAAATTGGAACTTTTACCCCCCAACCCCTTAAACTAGGGGATGCAATTTTGTATGAGACTTCCGAAAATGTTGATGCTATATATAGAGGTCTGAAAATTTAAATAGGGACTCCTTATTATAAAAATAATAAAATATGTTTGACGACCACTTTAGCCTAGTTGGTAGTGACCCTGCCTAAAAAGCAAGAGGTCCTGGTAAGGGCATTTATTTGTGTGATGAGCACGAATATTTGTTCCTGAGTCATGGATGTTTTCTATGTATTTAAGTATTTATTTCTCTATATAAGTATCTATATCGTCGTCTAGTACCCATAGTACAAGCTTTGCTTAGTTTGGGACTAGGTAAGTTGTAAGATTGTCCGCAAAATATTTATTTATTTATTATTATGTGTTTCAGGATTTTTAGTAAATCACCATTTCTAAAGAAGTGTATCGGAAAACCCATACAAACTTCCCCACCCTTTAAATTAGGGGATGGAAGTTTGTATGGGTTTTCCTTTACACTTCTTTAGAAATTACCTTACAAAAAGGAATGAGATCCCACCAAAAACATTACATGTAAAGTGACTGCCAAGACTCCCTAGCTCACATAGCTTTCAGCGTTAAAAAGATATCAGATCATAAGGAGCGCCAAGCTTCCTACTCCACACGGCGTAACCTACCACTTACCAGCCACGCTCTAAAATTCTATATCTTGGCTTAAAAGTATAGACCCGTCGCTTATTAATGTCGGTTATAAATTCATTCAGCGCCAGAGTCTATGCGGCGACTGGGATGTGCCCAACAAAGCTTTACTTTTTAGCCAAGATGTAGAATTTTTAGAGCGTGGCTGGTAGTGGTAGGTTACGCCGTGTGGAGTAGGAAGCTTGGCGCTCCTTATGATCTGATATCTTTTTTACGCTGAAAGCTATATGAGCTAGGGAGTCTTGGCAGTCACTTTACTTACATGTAATGTTTTTGGTGGGATACTGTAGTTCTGAAACCAATTGGGATGTGTAGGGTAGGACAGAGTATTTAAAAAAACCGGCCAAGTGCGAGTCGGACTCGCGCACGAAGGGTTCCGTACCGTTATCTATAAAAACGGCTAAAATATCAGTTTTTTAGTATTTGTTGTTATAGCGGCAACAGAAATACATCATGTGTGAAAATTTCAACTGTCTATCACGGTTAATGAGATACAGCCTGGTGACAGACGGACAGACAGACGCGTTTTTTCTCATTAAAAAAAAAACCGTAAACGAAACGCGCAAAAGGGTGTAGGAACGAAATAAAACTTGATTTTACTATCAATTTATCATACATAGGAAATTAATATCACTTATGGTTGTCGCGCATTCTGCCACGAAAAGTCAACATTTTTTATCACCAACACACACATCCTAATAGGTTTCAGAACTACAGTATTGTTGCCAAATATTCCAAATATTGCAATTGCCTGTATTACATGATAAAGTTGATAAACTTCAACTATGCTACGAAGATACGTGCCACTTGTTTGTATGGAGATGTAGCTAACGCAGCTCTGGTAGAATCCTATCACGACTAGAACCATCGGTAGGTATTATCCAACCAGTTTATAGCCAAAATAGTGTAACGATGCCCTGACTAGAGATGAGAGAGCCATGTGATCAGTTTCCGACTGAGTCCATCATCCTACCAGCCCTCAACCTTTATCCGACAACTTTATAGCCAATAGAGTTTAGCAAGTATCTCAAATCTAGCCGGCCGCACTACTTTCACTTTCCGCGTCCCACATTTGCGGCCCGATCATTCCACTTAACCGACCTCGGTTGCATCACGGTTATGTCATTGGAATTTAGTATGGACCGGCCGTTTGGTACCGATTTAATGATGCGCTTTGAAGGACGCTGATGCTGTTGCAATTTAGGATTATGGCTTCATCCAGCGTGAATTATTTGCATGTGTGTACCCATGTAACGGAATTGTTCAATTTCGGTGTAAATACAGTGTTGAGTTGTGTTGGTGAATTGCACATAGGGTTGCGGGGACTCCCTTCACCAACCATGGCTCTTCCAAGGTTGTAACAACTGGACTGAGCATGATCTTGCTTTGTGAGTGCCGCGTGCAATTCCTTGCCCCTTTGGTTTCTTATCCTATTCCTGTATCTCCCCATTCATTATCTCTCCTCTCCTTCCTTATCCCATTATTAGGTTGTATTGTATGGTAGGTACTCAAGCCAAAAGGTGGTGGTAGCAGATTGTTGAAGTCCCTAATCTGCACTGGGCCTGGGTGCATACTGTATGTAGCAAATGTCCTCTAGTTAATAGGGAACATTACTGCAATGTTCTGCCGCCAGAGGCAGCACTACCACTAATAGTAAAACAGTATAGGAATATAGGGATTCACACACACATGCACAATTGATTGTCAAATGAGTGACAAGGATGCTTGCATAGACAATACCGCAAGTGGGAACGAGATACAATGTCAACGCTGCTAGTGTCGCCACCTACGAAGAGTTTTGCGTAATGTTCCCTATTGAAGGCTTATTTTGACTTATCTGCTCGGAATTCTAAAGTCACACGCCGTGACTTCAAAACAAGAAAATACTTCGATGACTCAGGGAGATATGGAAAGAGCTGTTCACTACTCCATTGCCCAAATTTCAACAGTTGCGGTGATAAAATTGCACGGCTAAAGTACAAAATCGCCCGACGCGAGATATGGCGCGACAAATAAATTGAATATACCTATATAGTTAGTAGCAGCCAAATATTTCGGTAGGTACACATCTCTATTACTTACTGTATGAATAAGGGTGTGCTACGATAAAACGAGAGATCAAAGAGTAAAACGGGACCCTATTACTAAGACTCCGCTGTCTGTCTGTCTGTCTGTCTGCAGTCTGTCCGTCTGTCTCATGAACCGTGATAGTTAGACAGTTGAAATTTTCAGAGATGATATATTTCTGTTGCCGCTATAACAACAAATACTAAAAAACCAGAATGATTTTTATTTTATTAGTTTTTTTTTTCATATAACAAACGTGATTGTTTGCTGCTTTTATAGATAATGGTACTTACCTTCGTTCGCGAGTCCGACTCGCACTTGGCCGGTTTTTTATTTATTAGTATGTGTGTAATGTGTATGTGCCTGTTCTCGCTGCTCGTGCTAATCGCGCCGTCTCATGCAAGCCTTGCTGCACATAATGTAGTTAGCAGTCACGAACAATCGCACAAGCCGTTTTGTACCAATTTAAAGATGCATTGAAGGACGAGTGAGGCAATTTGAAAGGCGTCTGGCGACCTTTATTGCGACATGGACCAAAGCGATCTTTGTTGGATCACGGCTAGGAAGTCTGCAGTCTTTGGAGTTGCGAACTAATGGATGCGTAGCCGGATGAACGTGATTATGAATATACATCGTTTATGGACGTGTAGGGAAATACTGATACCACAGATATATAAATATAAGGCCGGCCGATTTGTATTGAGTACAGTCGCCATCACATACATAGGTACACCTTAGGTGTTCAAAAATATCGGCACATGCACCCTAATGCCTTGAAAATAGAGGTGTGTTCCGATGTTTGTGACGTGCTTGTTTGCTCCGATGTATGTGATGGCGACTGTACGCTTGTCTCAAGTACATTAACCCACACAAAGCCCAAGTAATTGACAAAACAAAGCACGCACACATCTAAAACACACACACTTGTATACCTATTACGCTCTTATTGGACAATACACGCGCATCATATCAGGCATTTTGGGAAGAAACGTAATATATACGCGTGCACAGTGTGGCCTCGTATGGCAGAGTATGCCCATTGAGCTAACAACTGCGACGCGGCCGCCGGCGGCTTGTCCTCTCTCTGGTATTCTATGCTCTGAGACTGATACACATATTTGCATTCGCGTATACGATACATGGGTTACTCCAACAAGGATTAATGAGTTTCTAATTTGCCTGGGCGAGTTGTTAAGGTGACTAGCCAAATTTTTATCATACTCGTTTTTATTTAAAGTTGTGAGCGTATAAATTTAATTCCGTTATGGACTAGATGGATGCTAAGAGTAACCTACAACCAACATTTTTTTATGAATTATTGTCACCTGGGTTAGCATATCTATCTACTAAAGAAAGGTAAGAGAGAGAAGACAGCCATGATCAGTAGGAAAGTGCCTAACTAACTGCTGGTCATAGACCACTTCAAAGATCGTCTCAACCCAAAATTGTAATCGAGTATTCGGCTTCATAGAATCTTTTTGAATAATAAGAAATAGTACAAAAAGATGTGTACAGGATAACGCAGTAAAATCAAATTTCTGTAATCGAGTATTCGGCTTCATAGAATCTTTTAGAATAATAAGAAATAGTACAAAAAGATGTGTACAGGATAACGCAGTAAAATCAAATTTCTGTAATCGAGTGTTCGGCTTCATAGAATCTTTTAGAATAATAAGATATAGTACAAAAAGATGTGTACAGGATAACGCAGTAAAATCAAAATCTGAAATCGAGTATTCGGCTTCATAGAATCTTTTAGAATAATAAGAAATACACTCGCGAGCAAAAAAATCGACTCACGCCACATTTTTTGGTTTAGGGCAAATTTTTCGCAACTGGGAAATGTTACAGGAAAAATGAGTATACCACGTTGTTATAAATTTATTCAGCTTTAAAAAACGCAACAATCATGAAAATCAGACGCATAACTTTCAGGATATGCTCGTTTGAACGGGAATTGAAATTTAACCGCCTTGAACTACCCACGAGTTGAGCGCCTTCAGGATGCATAAAAACAGGTGTTAACCTGTTTTTCTTATCAGTCGCTTATCACAAGTTGACCTGTGTACATCTCTCGCAATTGGACCACTGAAACCACCAGGAAAAAATGGACACCACCGAAAATGAAGCCGCCCAAGTCGTCGCCTTGCTGAATCAAGGACTTTCTCAGCGTTCAGTTGCCGAACAGCTGAATTTAAGTCAGTCTGCTGTCTCCAGGGTTTATCGTCGATTTGCTGAGACCGGAACCCTTACTCGGAGACCGGGATCCGGCCGTCGAAGATGCACATCCGAGAGAGAGGACCATTTCATCGTGACGACCAGTCTTCGGAATCGCCACCTGACCGGCGTTGACGTCCAGCAGCAGCTGATGCGGACCCGTGAGGTGCCCGTGAGCTCTTGGACAGTTCGCCGAAGACTTAAGCAAGCAAACCTCACCCCAAGAAGGCCAGCTACGGGGCCCAAATTGACGCAGAGACATCGGGACCTACGCAAGGATTTCGTAGCACGCTACGAAAATTGGAGCTACGAGCAATGGAGCCGGGTACTCTTCACTGATGACTGCAGAGTTTGTCTCCATGGCAGCGACAGAAGAGGACGGGTGTACCGAAGACCTGAAGAGCGGTTTGCACAATGCTGCTTCTCAGAAACAGTCGCCTACGGCGGCGGCTCCGTCATGATGTGGGCGGGCATTTCAATGGAGGCGAGGACTGAGCTGGTTTTCATCCCTGGTGGCGGCTGAGGAGGTGGATTGACCGCGGATAGGTACATCACTGACATCCTGCAGGACCATGTTGTCCCATACGCAGGTTTTTTTGACGAGGGGTTTCATTTGATGCAAGATAACGCCCCTTGTCACACCGCTGGAGTGACCAAAGCGTACCTGGCGGCAGTCGGCATTCCCACCCTTACCTGGCCACCGCTGAGTCCGGACTTGAATCCCATCGAGCACATGTGGGATTACCTGAAGAGGAAGGTTCGAGCGCGGGATCCAGCCCCGGAGACGATTTTGGCCCTTCAAGCTGCTTTGGTCGAGGAATGGGACGTTTGCCCGCAGGACACCATCAGAAAGCTGATAAGATCCATGAGGAACCGTATCGAGTGTGTAAGAAACGCCTATGGTGGCAATACGCGGTATTAAAATGAAAAATAAACGGTTTTTCCTCCATAAAATTTGTTTTCTTTCAATGTTGTGGTTATGAAATTAACCAGTTTTCCCCCACTTTGTGAAAAATCACGTTTTTTTTCAGAACCTGAAAAAAATATGACTTGCATTTGATATTTTCTGAAAGCTTACATTTCCAGCTTTCAGAAAATGCTACTATGCTACGAATACCTATATTAGTTTTAGAGATATTGCACATTGAAATTCAAAAAAATGTTGAGTCGATTTTTTTGCTCGCGAGTGTAGTACAAAAAGATGTGTACAGGATAGCGCAGTAAAATCAAATTTCTGTAATCGAGTGTTCGGCTTCATAGAATCTTTTAGAATAATAAGAAATAGTACAAAAAGATGTGTACAGGATAACGCAGTAAAATCAAATTTAATTCTGACATCAATCAGATGAAGAAAATACGGCAACGTAGGAAGACACATTGAATAACATTCCTCAGCAAACCTCATTATAAAACGCAAGATTTCACAAAACAAATGAGGTAAGAACTTTAATAACGGCGTAATATTAAGATAATGTCTCGGAAGATTCTCAGAGTTGCGCAAGAGTGGATTTACTGCGCTTCCTTTGCGCATATTCTCAGATCGGTCATGGTCAATTTCCGCATTTTGGATTATTTGATAAAATCCAGTTTGGTGCGAAATTTAGTTGTTAAATTAAATGCGTGAATGCACCTGGTTGGTGGTATATTAATCGCTTGAAACCATGTCAAATGGATAAACAAATAATGATTTTACATCACACGTAGGGAGTGGGTCTACAAAGTGTGACATGTTGTGACAAGGGGGAGGGATGAGTCCCAAATTTCGTGACATCATCACGTCACATACAAAATATTTATAAAATCTAAAATAGTAGTAGTAGTAGTATAGTGGGTCCAGACTCCATGGGATCGAAATGATTAATTACTTTTTATGTGTTAATTTTCTCGTTGTTCATTTTATAAAAATATTTTAAAAATGTAATACTAAGTTCTTTTGGAAGTGCTGGTCAGGCTTTTACTTTTCTTAATTGTACATTGCTACATATGTGACGTCACACCAGGGGGGAGGGGTTAGCCAAATGTGACCACGTGTGACAAGCAAGAGGGGAGGGGTCAAAAAGTCATGAAATTTTGTGACGTAATTAATGGATGAACCCTAATGAGTCGTGTGGAATAGGTATTTTTTGAGATTTATTATTTATCGACTAAATGCATAAAGTCATTACATATACCTACGTTTTCAGTATTCTTCCAGTTGAATTTCGTGCGTACCTAATAATTTAAATTTACAAAATTATGGGACTAGTCCAGACGTACGTTATTATGTTTACGTTTAATGTAGATACCTTTTTTAAATTTTCATACATCTAGTTCCCATAGCCAATTTAAATCTGAACAATGAACGTTCTAGACACCATAATAGCGGCAACTCGCAACCCAGAACAAACGACAATTGCATGTAACAAAAGAACTCGATATAAGCCGTGAACACGCCTCACAAGTTAAATCTATTAACCGGGTATATCTCAGTCCTGTCATTTAAAAAAGAACTTAAACAGATGGAGAAAAGGTCGCTTTTTGAGTGTAGAATTAGGAAATAAACGAGCTCCAGTAAATAAGTAATGTATTTGCATAATCATTGCACTGAATTTGTGTAACATTAGTGTTCAGTTCTTTTGAATTATGTGTTACAATTAGCTAATAGGGGGATAATTTTCACAAATTAAGCTTTATCATTCCTTTGCGCTTTTGCGATAACAGTCTTTAGGTGTTTAGCGAAAGGTGTAGTTTGCTAAAAGTATTTATTTTTAGTAAACATATTAACAAAAATATATTACATTTACAATTTCCTCGTCTCAAGTATGATGTAAAATTACAGATGAACTAAGACCACATAAAATATTAAGAGATGTTTCTGTATTTATAGCGGAGTTGTTGAAATGACGCAAAACCTGCCATGCAATGACGCAGATCAAGTACTTTCATTCTGGACCAGAAATATACAATGTGAAATCCAAATGGGTCAGTGAGAATAATCAGAAATTGCAAGAATTTTTTAGTCAGTTTTTAGGATTAGGAAGACTGCGTTCATAAGTATTACATAATAAACAAATAGAAGGGGTCGTGAAGATTTCATCGCCAGCTATTAATGAAATTTTACACAACCGGCTTGGAGTCAGGAAATTATGTTCACGATGGGTGCCTCACTCGCTGACTGCAGAACAAAAAGAAACTCGCGTGGCATGGTGCAAATATATGCTCAGAAAATTTGATCAGGGAGAAGGACGGTCAATTTTTAACATTATTACTGGAGACGAGAGTTGGATTTACCAATAAGATCCACCGACTAAACGGCAATCGACAATTTGGGTGTTTCTCGATGATGATGAACCTCCAACGAATAAGGTGAAACGCGGGCGAAGTGTTGGGAAAAAAATGGTGGCCACATTTTTTTCTGCAAGTGGTCATGTGGCCACAATTTCCTTAGACGACCAAAAAACTGTGAATGCCAAGTGGTATATTGAAGTGTGTTTACCTACTGTATTTAATAATTTAAAACAAAAACGACCTAAAAATGGTTTGAGGGGGCTCTTTTTGCATCATGACAATGCGGCGACGCACAAGGTCATTGTCAACAAGGATTTTTTGAAGAGTACAGAGATTGAAGAATTGTGTCATCCTCCGTATAGCCCCGATTTAACAGACACGCGATATAACAGTCCTGAGGATGCACGGAATGCCTACTTGCAGGCCGTAGAAGACCTCCCTAAAGAAGAGTACCGGGAATGCTATACATCATGGTTTAGGCGGATGAATCGATGCATACAAGCTAATGGAGAGTACTTTGAGAATATACTTTATACTTTTTTTGTATCTCAAAACTTTCGTAGTGACCTAAGGTACAGACAGATACTGACAAACACTATAAAGCGTTTGCTCAATAGACAATCAATTTTAAATGAATGCCTTAATGCTTTCTCTTCTCTAAGAAAACTGGTATTTTACACGTTCCCAACACGTGAATCTAATTTGATACCGATATTGTGTTATTTTGGTGTCCAAAAAGGATACATAAACGGGGAACATTTTATGAGCAATCACAAAAATTCAGTGCACTGCCTGTATTGTTCGTAATTCGCGAAACCGGCAACACTGTTTTTGAATTACGTCTTTTGTGTAACCCTTACATTAGTAAATATACAGAATGGGTACACGACTGCGTTTTATAAATATTACCAACATGGTGTACCTAAACAATACTTTATAATGATGCCACGTCTAATTCCGGAGTACATTTGTGTGCGAATTATTTAAATGGCTGAGTAATCTCCGCGTGGGGGCTCTGCCCGTAGAGTCTCGAGCAACGGCGACGAGATTCGTGTACCTAATGCGTAATGGACCTTTAAGAAGACATGCTAATACATAATGTAAACCCAGAAAATTTACGAAATACACGAAAATAACGAGCATTTTCAATTGGTATAATGACGACGACAGGTAATAAAGACTTACAACTGCAGCGCTCGGCCTACCGGCTAATCGGTTATACTATGGGATGGACAATAGAAATACTAACTTACTTTTGTTTGTATTCTACCCACTTGGTTGTGCATATTACGGTGATAAATATAAGTACTATAATATAATATTATTAAGACTATTTGAAATGTATTCTTTGCATTCGTACATTGTTAAATTAGACTTTAAGGCATGTTATTGTATTTCTCTAGATAAGTGAATTGTATTCTTTTTGAGAAATAAATTCTTAAACCATATAATTGAAGGCAACCAACTTTCATGGATCTGATCCGAAGATGGTTAGCGAGTGCTAATCCATATTTTACTTATAATATTTGCAGCAGAATAGTCCGTTCCAATGTCGTCCTTAAAGTCTACGAAAGAAAGTACTAATTGACATTAAAGAAAACCAGGTTTTCGTTGACAAAAGAAAATGACGTGACTTACCAGAGTGTGATATGGTGGCATCTTCACGTTCCGTCTGCGTTAATCCCATGGTCGGCAGAGCACAAGCTTCATCCCTGGAAACGAAACCGTATTTTACTAAAATGACAATAACGCGCCCCCCTCTCACATCAATTTATTGCTGCAACCCTCTTGTCATTTCTCCTCATCTTAGCCTTAAAGGGTTCGGGATTCGGTAGCTAATCTAAATTCCAAAGTATTGATGAGGTACTAGTTTTTGAGGAAGCGACTACGATCTAACCACGCCTCACCTGAGGCATTCGGACGAGTATCCGTATGCCTCGGCCGAGCACGCCTCGCCCTAGCGAGCGCGCTCAGTGCATACGTGGCTCGGCGAGCCACGCCTCGCCGGAGGCGTGCGGCCGAACATGCGTTCGGTGTAGACACGGCAGTTCCCAAATATTATGTAATTACATTTTCTTAAAAATACGGAGCAAAAACAACCTTAATGCTATAGTAAAAGGACGTCGTGAATGCGTACTGCAGGCACACATTCATACATATAGAATAAATTAGGGAAAAAATTCTCCTATTATAATTATAACTTATTCAATTTACTTACTGGATTACTAAGAAAAACGTATTGTGTGTGGACACTTGTGTTTTGGGCAGTATCTTACTATGGCCTTGCTATTATAATATATACATATACATATGATGCAATTTCGAGGCAACAAATTTGAGGATGTAGCATACAAAGCTAAACATCTTAAATGGAACTGGGCAGGAGGCAGGACATACAATAAGAGGACCTGAGAAATGGAGCAAAATTTTAACAACATGGTACCCAAGAGGATGTAAACGGAAGGGTTTGTATGAATGTAATTTTACTCTGCATAAAAAAACATGTTTGTCTGTATAAATAGCTAACTGAGTATAAACAGACAAAACTAGTATCTAAATAAAACCGAAATGTGTAAATGCAAGACTCACCGGAGTATCTTCTCCCGGTAACAGAGCACGGTTCTGCGCTCGTGCCTGACTCCAATGGAGAAGGTAGCGAGCTCTGAGCACCCAAGCTCCTCCACGCAACGGTGGATAAGGAAGCGCCGGTAGTTGCTCACCGGTGGGAACACAAGCACGCTGGGACACATCACAGAATTAATTTAAATGATTCACATGATAGCATGAAAATATATTCAGGTAATTACTAAAGATATTTATCATAATAGCTAAGATACACCTTGCATTTCACAAAGGCGAATGGATTTGACGTAATTAGACTAACATCATAATAATAAGGGCTCATCTAGTAATTACGTCACACGAATTTCATGACTTTTTGACCCCTCCCCCCTCCTTGTCACACGTGGTCACATTTGGCTACCCCCTCCCCTCTGGTGTGACGTCACATATTAAGCAATTTTCAATTTAGAAAAGTAAATATCAGACCAGCACTTCCAAAAGAACTTAGTTATTAAAATTTGAAAAATATGTTTATAAAATCAACAAAGAGAAAATTAACACAATAAAAAGTTATTAACAAACTTAGTTTACAATTAAAGTTAAAAAAAAACATACTTTATATTTTTATAACTACTATAATTTTTATTTTGTATGTGACGTCACGGAGTTCGGGACTCCTCCCTCCCCCTTGTCACAACATGTCACACTTTGTAGACCTTCTCCCTCCCCCTCTACATGTCATGTAATTAATGGATGAGCCCTAAGGATGCGCCCACTCGCCTTCATTAAATGCAACAGCTATAATTTAATCCTACTAATATTATTAGTATGCTTTGGTTAAGTAAATTAATAATTTGGTTGTTTAAGAGGCCTAATACAAAAACAATGCTTAGTTGTATCTTTTTGTTGCTGAAATTATTACTAATATTATAAATATCTAGACAAAAAAATGTGAAATAGTGAAACCGTGATTCACAAAAATTACATTCAATATTCTTATAAGTGGTCTTCCACTTCAAAGAAAATTTAAATAAGCATTCATTTTAAACAAATAAGTTTCAAAGCACTGCCAAAACACCATTAACCATGTTACTCCGACCAACATGAGATTTAAATATTGTATGTGTTCCAAAAGTACAATATATTAGTATAAAACTATAAATATGCATAGGGATAACATATAAAAAATCTCTACATTATTAAAGTAATGATAGGAAGAAAGGTATAGAACAAGATTAAAAGTAATATAATTGGACTAATTGGAAAGTCTCCCAATTGATCCCTTGACCTCATTCTTGAGGAAGCTTGTTGTTAACTGGAGCAGGTATTTATAGCAGATACAAGTAAGTTACATTATAAACTTCTGTGATTAATCATACCTATTTTTACACCAAATTGCTTAGTATTTATAAGAGAAAAAACTATAAGTATATATAATACACATATGCTTTTTTGTTTATGGCAAAAATAAGGTAGGAAATAAATAAAAAAATCTTTGCCGGCCAGTAAAATTATAATAGGTAATTAAAAAATATATAAATTTACTGTCAATGTTGACAAAATCAAAACATTATATAAAAAGTACCTACTAATTTACATTGCCTGTCTCCAATAATTAGGTAATAAGTTTTTCATTTCAGTAATACCTACATTATCTGTTTGAAATGTAGTGAAGCGCCGAAGCGCTAAAAAAAGTCATTGCCCACACCATGTAGAAAAAGTGCGCGGTGGCGTGTCTGCACGGAATCCCGTAAATGATGATCCGAGCAATTTTAAAAATCATTTATGAATATTTATTAGCGTCCGCTCCTCTGTCTCGCTCCATATATTCCACGACCTACGTATATCTTTGACGGATTTTAACCTTGAAAATAATAATTGACTAACGAAATGTACAAGCACTGAAAGGATATGAGATAAACGTTACTAATAACCTACCCCATTAGACACCGAAAAGTATTAGAATTCTGAGAAAAAGAAAAGTATCGTATCTATATACGAGAATGTGCAGAAAATAACAATAAAGTTAAAATTGTTTACCTGTCAACTCTTTTTTCGGCTATAAAACATTTTAGATCGTCCTTTACATCTTCGACAAAATTATTGTCCGCTAGACTCAGGAACCTGTCCACCGTTTTGGCACCCAGCTTGACGGTGGCTTGTTTATTCCAACGAAAATAAAAACTAAACGATCTAATTCACGTGCCAAACGAGAAAATTCAGCCGACCATTTTCAATTTTTTGTTTGGTTGATAACTTTTTAAATTGCCTCCCGCAATGGTAAGGCCGCGGAATTGGTCATTCAGCCACAAAAAAAAGTTAAGTGTCATATTCATGCAATCGATTATAGGGCCTATAATCTAGGCTGCCTTGGTTTTGAACTCGCATCGAGCCAGAACTGAACTAACTTTTTGATTCTTACTTATGCACTTTAATTGAGATGTTCATTTTATTTTATTATCATAACATGTATTTACTAAATATGATTAGTAATATAAAATTCAAAATCGATTAAAACTGTATTTCAAAAATAAAAATCGAATGGGTCGTAGCGTTTAGTTATCAGCGGTATAGTGTAGTCATGTTGTGTTGAAAACATACGTTATATCTGAATAAATATTTTTAATTTGAGATTATAAGTTCCTGTTTCTTTTTTACATTATTTTAATTTCTAAATAGATTTATTGTTTTTGGTAATAATGTGAGCTATATGTTCAAAATATTGCCCCCGTCCCGTAGCAAACAAAACGCATCTGAAGTGTGGTGTTGAGTTGACTGATCGAGAGATTCGCGTTTATGTTCTAATTTTTTTGTTTTAGATTAATTTAAGTTAGTTTAATAAATGTTTTTAGCACAGTAGTAGTCTTAGGATGACCATGGAAAGGAGGATAAAGCTGAAAACCCTCAACAGCCACATAACTTGCAAGATTTGCCGCGGATACTTCATAGATGCTACCACAGTCACCGAATGCCTACATACGTGTTAGTATTTTCTCGAATTAACAATAATTTGAGTCTGTTATTTATATACACATTAACAATGAATATCTTCCTATGATTATTTCTGTTACTTTGAGTTTCAAGGCCAACAATAATTATGTTAAAGATTCTAAAATACTTGAACCCCCCCAGTGTCATTGTCGCTATTACCCTCTTATGCTCTCAAAGATTTGATGAATTGATATACTGGTGTCACGTATAAAAAACTTTGGATGCCATATAAAGTGTAAGGCGCCCAGCGTTCTTTTTTGCTGCATTGAAGTCTACCATCTCATAATGATACATTACAGTCTGCAAAAGCTGCCTAGTGAAGCACCTGGAGGAGAACAACACATGCCCAACATGCGACATTGTGATTCACCAGTCGCACCCCCTTCAGTACATCAGCTTCGATCGCACCATGCAGGACATTGTCTACAAACTGGTACCCGACTTACAGGACAGTGAGTATTGATATACATACACAAAGTGGTAGGCAGGCCACATGAAATTTAATTTTCATTGTCACTTCTTTCAGGAAAATTTGAGATTTTGCTGTCACAAGTTACTAGTCTATCACAATAATATGTAAATCAGTTCAACCCTATCCCATAGTCACTTTTCCAACACCTATGGGAAGAAAAGGGGTGCTGTTCTAATCTGACACCATATGGGTATTTATCTCTAACAAGCTAAGTCTGATATCACACCTCAAGTTTCACATCTACCAATACATGAATAATTTGTTACATAAAAGTGCAGCATTGAAACAACAGCCTTACCCTTATAGTTATAATAGGTACAAAAAAGTACTAATGGCTTCATGTCATGGCTGCATGCTCACAGTACAGTCAAATGCAAAAATAAGTATCAATTTAATTAAATGTGTACCAAAACCTTAAGGTCGATTTAGACGAAGACAATTTTCTGCCGCCTAAATTACAGCGCGTAAAAAAGGCACCCTCACGTCTTCAGACTGTTTAGATGTTGACAATTTTCTGCCGCCTAAATCTCGGCGCCAGTGACCAGCGAACCATTTACACGGTGCCTTTTCAGTAAAAATAAGGCGCGGGGGCAGCGAGAGACGCGGGCGGAAGTCACTGGCGTATATGTCTTCTTGACATGCTCGTCCTAGTCTAGTTTTCCTTATCTGTGGTATCTACAGGCAATGGTGACAGTTTAGTGATGGGTCGTTTCATAATACTTGTTTTTGTTTTCAGTGTTACAACCCTTATGTGACCATCCTTTCCGGGATGCGTTTCTATGACCTTTCTCAATAGCCATCTTGCCGGAGGCATGTTGTCTTCTTTCACCAACACCATGTCGCCGACTTTCAGGTTTCGTTTGACGCTGTTGCATTTGCTGCGGTTTGCAGAGTATGTAGGTATTCAGTCGACCATCGTTTCCAAAAGTCCTTGTGCAACTTTTCTGTTAGTTGCC
Source organism: Epinotia brunnichana (assembly GCA_963854355.1). Taxonomy (NCBI): domain Eukaryota; kingdom Metazoa; phylum Arthropoda; class Insecta; order Lepidoptera; family Tortricidae; genus Epinotia; species Epinotia brunnichana. Next base: position 6,121,996 of record OY977936.1, on the reverse strand, counting down.
AGCGTGTTCGAATGTTGCGCGTTTCTTTTTCTGGAGACAGCGGACCTGCCAGTAGTGGCCCGCCGACCAGAAAATGTCCAGGACTAAGATATTCCAGGTCGTCTACGTCGTCTGTTAGCGGCGTCAGAGGCCGGGAGTTCAGACAGCCTTCTATCTGAGCTAGGAGAGTGGAGAACTCTTCAAACGTCAACTTCTGTTCTCCGAGAACACGTCGCAGGTGATGTTTCGTGCTCTTCACAGCAGCTTCCCACTCCCCATTGGCTGTAGGCCACGCCGGCGCACTGAAGTGCTATTCAATGTTGGAGTTGGCCAAGTGCGCCAACAGCTCAGTGTTTACGTAACGTTCAAGAGCTTCCTTTCTTTCTCGCGCCAGCACCTTAGCGGAACCTGTGAAGTTGGTACCGTTGTCACTGTAGAGATGCTGGGGTGTACCTCGGCGAGCAATCAGTCTATGCAGTGCCGCTAAGAATGTTTCGGAGCTCAAATCTGAGACGAGCTCAAGGTGTATAGCCTTATTCAATTCAATTCAATTCAATTCAAGACATTTATTTCGACCAACTGGGATCATAGATAAAGTTAGTTGATAGGCAAACAAAAACCACTATGTAGCCCTTGGTTGTTTTAATGCCTCTTCCTTTGTTGGCCTTGACCTCGACATAGCCAGTGAAGTCAACGCCCGTGTGCGTAAACGGTCGAGATGGTGTTACTCGGGGCGCCGGAAGATCTGCCATCACTTGATTGTTGGTTGTTGGTTTGAATCGGTGACACCTGATGCAACTACGAAGCCGATCGATCCTTCACTGTTCTAACACCTCGTAGTATCCAGAAGTTGTTTCGCAGATGCGCCAGAGTGAGTCTCGGGCCTCCATGAAGTGTTGTTATATGGGCTTGTTGTATGAGTAACTCCGTCAGCCTGTCGTCGTGCGGAGTGATAGCTGGATGTTTTTGGGCGTAGGTGATACTCGTGTGCGTCAGGATGGCGGGTGGACCTCGGGAATTTCAATGAAATGTTGACAGATATTTGGTACCTTCTGTGATACTTATGTACACAGAAGAGACCAAATATCTGTCAACATTTCATTGAAATTCCCGAGGTCCACCCGCCATCCTGACGCACACTGATACTCGCATGTTCTAGTCGACCACCGACACGCAGCACGTTATCGTCGTCCAAAATCGGATTTAGTTTTAAAAGTCGACTTTTGTTAGATATTGCTTTATGTTTCTTTAATTGCGCAATTTCCACGCTAAAATGTTTGTTTTGCACCGAGCGTATTATTGCAGTCAGCGCATTCCTTAATTCCGACGTTGCTAAGTGCGGCGACTTCAGTTTATTATTTCCACTTGCGTTGTTAGCAAAACGCGACACCCAGCCGAGCGTTCGAACGACACGTGTCATAGAGCTGTTATTGTTCAGAAGGGTCTCTATAACCGGCGATGTCGATTGTAGAGAGCATGTTTGTTTGGTATGTTTTCGCTCTTCTGTGGGTTCTTCATATACTGGTTTCGCCGTCCGTTTTGTTATGTCGTTGGCTGGCGATGATGGGCCTTCAAACCATAAGTGGTGTGTTAAAAGTTGCGATGGTAGTATGCCTCGACTAGCGCAATCCGCGGGGTTGTGTTCCGAGCGTACATGTTTCCAACACTTGGCGGGCATCACCTCGGTAACCTGAGTGACTCTGTTGGCGACGAATGTCTTCCATCGTGTTATGTCACCTTGTAGCCATCCCAATGCCACAGTTGAATCGGTCCATCCATACACTTGTACTTTCTGATTGTTTAGCGAATCTAAAGTTTTTCGCATTAATTTTGCAAGTAAGACCATTCCAGAAAGTTCAAGTCTCGGTAGAGTGACGTGTCTGGTTAAAGGCGCCAACTTAGTCTTTGCGGCTATTTGTTTATTTGTTGTTTGGCCATGTTCATTGGTACTTTTGCCGTAAATAACGCAGCCATACTCCTTTTCACACGCATCGCAGTATCCATGTAATTGTTGTACATCTCCGACCCATCTTGAAATTGTTATGTTGTTAAGCATTGGCAGCTCGGCTCTAAATGTTCGCCATTCATCTTGGATTTGAAGCGGGAGGACCTCGTCCCAAGACAGAGGCTGTTTCCATACTTGTTGAAAAATGATCTTGCCCTTCATTGTAACTGGAGAGAGCCATCCAAGTGGGTCATATAGTTTTGATAAATCGGATAGCAATGAGCGCTTGGTGATGCCGTCATTTATGTGCGGACTTAAGTCAGCGATGTTGAACGTAAATTGATCTGTGCACGGATTCCATAGCACTCCGAGTGTTTTATTGTTATTTACGTTTTTGAAGTCGATCAAGTTTTGGCTGATTTGATCTTCCGTTAAATCTTCAAGCAGGCGGGGGTTGTTACTAGCCCATTTGCGTAGGTTGAAGCCCCCTGCTAGTAGTAGTTTGATGAGTTGTTCTTGCGATGTTCTGGCTTCGTCAAGGTTATTGTTTCCGCCCAGGAGATCGTCGACATAAAGTTGTTGGTCTAAAATAGTAGCTGCGAGGGGATACTTTGGCCCATCGTCTGCGATCAGCTGTTTGATGGTCCGCATTGCCAAGTAGGCTGCGGCCTTGTTTCCGTATGTCTCAGTGCAAAGCTGAAACTCCTGGATTGGTTCAGATGGAGAGTTTCGCCAAACAATTTTTTGTAAATGTTGATCTTCTTCTTTTATAAGAATCTGTCTGTAGAACTTCTCGATGTCCGCTGTGTATACGTGGCGATATGACCTCCAACGGAGAATTATAGCTTGAAGGTCTTGTTGTAAGTTCGGGCCGCTCTCCATAAGTTGGTTAAGTCTTCTTCCTGACCTTGTGGGGCTGCTAGCGTTAAAAACTGTGCGTAGGCGTGTTGTGGTGGAGTCAGGTTTCATTACTTGATGGTGAGGGAGAAAGCAGCTGGGTTCTCGCTGTACGGTACACAATTTCATGTGTCCTAGCTCTATGTATTCATTCATAAAGCTTTTGTAGCTGTTGAATAGCTCTTTGTTTTTCGCTAGACGTTTCTCTAGTTGAAGTAATTGTGCTATTGCCTGTGGCTTCGAAGCTCCGAGTTTTTCTTCGAAGTTGGGTTGCATTGGAATTTTCACCTCGTAACGCCCACTTTCCAATCTTGTTGTTGTTGTATTGTATAATGTTTCGCAATATTCCTCAGTTGGGGTCATGTTGCTAGTTTGTTCGGTTATCTCCTCGATTTCCCAGAACTGAGCGATGTCTTCAAGGTTGTTAAGCACCGCGTGGCAGTTGAATGTTTTTACGTTTCCCAAGAGCACCCATCCGAGTTTTGTTTGTTGAGCAATCGGAGCATAAGCAGGGCCTCTGAGAATGCCATCCATTATTATATCTGCATACACTCCAGCATCCAGTAAGGCGTCGATAGGTCTAGAAATGTTGTAGTCCGGATCCGCTAGATTGATGTTGCCAAGATGTGACCAATGTTGTTTCTCGAATGAGTAGTTTGGTAAATTGTTAATCATGTTGGTCATAACTAGTGCGTCTGTAGAGAACTCATGATCCCCATACAGTGACTGGCAGATCAATTGTACAGTTCCGTTGCTTTCTTTGGCGGACTGTCCAATACCTGAGACCGTGGCGTTCTGTTTGTATCCCTTGAGCCCAAGTCGTTGAGCTGCAGATTCAGTGATCAAGTTTATCTGGGATCCCTGATCCAGAAGACAACGAAGCTGCATGAGGGTACCGTCAGCAGCCTTGACCTTAATTTGGACAGTAGCTAGCAGAACCTCGTTAAAGTTTCCTGATACGTGATTGTTGGACTTCCGTTGTTTATCCGAAGTTTCAGGTTGTTCTTCGATCGCCGACATTGAAGAAGCCGGCGGCGCGCAGGCGGTGTCACGTAACAGGTCATGTAGCGACGTGTGATGTGCCGAATTGCACACCTTGCAGCGTCTGATCGACGTACATTGTTTTCCGTTGTGCGAGAATAAGCAATTTCCGCAAATGTTCAATTCCGACATCGTTGCCATTTTAGCACTTGGGGTTGTTCTGAAATGTTTTGCAATATAGTAGAATATGATTTGTTTTGCTTATTGGGCAATTACGTTCTGTGTTGGCATGATACGATTTCGCAACAAATCGCTTGAACTTGCCGCTGTTGTGTCCATCGTTTTGTGGCGTAGGAGGAAAGTCTCGGGCATGTCCAGGACTCGTTCTATGTTGGTTTGTAGTTGTTTGTTTCCGCTTGACCACCGGTTCTAATGCTGTGAATTTTCCCTCCAAAAATCCAATGAATTCGTCGAAATGTGGCAATTCACGCGGGTTCTTTCTTGCTTCCATGTAGGATGCGTAGGTGTCAGAATCCAATTTGTTGGTCAAAATGTTCACCAAAAACGGGTCCCAGGATGAAGTATCGACACCCAGGTTGCGGATGTCGTGTATGACCTAGGCTGGTATCGTGAAGTCGCTTAATTTCAAAGGCATTTTGTTGTTGTATCGGAGGTTGGTTAAGGAATAGTTGCATTTGCTTGGTGAAGAGTAGCTGCAGGTTGTTGTATCTGTGGTTGAGCAGCTCCCAGCAAGCGTCGTAGTTTTCAGCCGAAACTGATAAATGTTGGATAATGCGCTCCGCCTCGCCGCGAAGCTTTCCTTTCAGATGTTGCATTTTCTGTGCCTTGCTTATCATGTTGTTGTTATGAATTGCCTCAGAAAATAAATCGATGAATGTTGGCCACTGGGTATAGTTGCCAGAGAATGTTGGAATTTCTACCTTGGGCACCGCTTGGAGTTGATGAGCCGTGGAGTTTAGCTTTTGGTGGAGTTGCTTCTTAGTAGACTCGTAGATGGATTCATGATGAGTGTACTCCTGTTCGTAATCTACGTCTGCACCAATAAACATGTTGTCCAGTTTCCAGTGAACTTCGTCGATCGCCTTCCACCTCGTCTGTAGCATTTGTAGTTTGTCCTCAATTTCCCATCTTTCCGAGATCTGGTTGAAGTCGATATTCCTGACCATACGAGTGAAGGCTCTAAAGTTAGTTGTTTGTTGGCTGAATAACTCATCTGCCTGCGATGGAATACCCTTATCCTCCATTGTTGCAACTACACAGGTCTGTAGTTTGTTTTTGAACGTGTTGTACAAACTCTTGACGTTGTCCACCAGCTTGGCGTAGTTTTCGTTCAAAAGAGTCTTGTCCTCTGAAAGCCTGAGCTCTTCATGGTTCGTGGTAAATTCTTCCCAGAGAGCTTCCAGCGTTGATATTCGTTTCTCAATGTAGTCAGCGGTTTTGCGTCCAGCAGAATCCTTCTGGAAGTTGGTCTTCATCTTATCGATGGTTTCGAAGATTATGTACTGTCTCTTCAAAGTTTCCATGTTGATGTTGTTGTTACGTTTGAATGAAATGTTGATGTCCGGTTCAATCCCGCGCGACCGTGCCCTTGTTTCTTCTTGCTCAATTAGACTGGTGGAACCCGCTTGTGGGAAGCCAGTCGAACTGAGCCACTATGTTGAGACACAATCACACTGAGAGAATCCGGCTCGAAGGACCAAAAATGTAAGGTCTAATAGTTTACTAGACCTTACATGTACGTACGTTGTTGTTTGTTAATCGGGACGATGTCTTAAAGTGAAAGACGTGACCGTCCTCGGTGAGTATCTTTATTGAACTAAATAATAAAATGTATTACAAAGGTAAACGGCGTAATGATGCGCGCTCGGGTGCATCGTAAGCTTAATAATAAAATGTCGAGTGTGCTCGTACAATAAGCTTAGGTTAGGTTTGTTTTATAATAAGTGTAAAAAGTCTGTAGTTTCCGCAAAAAAACGCGTTGTATCAAACGTTCATTTATATCAAATGTTACGTTATATCAAAAGTTGTTATACCAATCATTACTAACCCCTATTTGATGTACATATTTGACTTGTATTCAAGGAGGTTGTTAATTTATCCAGATGAGCTGAAACGCGAGCGCGACTTCTATCGCGTGCGCAACCTGCCGTGCCCGAAGGACGCGGCGCTCGCGCTCGGGGACAAGGGCGGCGCCGGCGAGGAGCCCGAGCAGCCCGACAACACCGACAACCATCGCAGGGACGAACAGGTCCTTATCCATACTATACTTGTACCGCGTGCGCAACCTGCCGTGCCCGAAGGACGCGGCGCTCGCGCTCGGGGACAAGGGCGGCGCCGGCGAGGAGCCCGAGCAGCCCGACAACACCGACAACCATCGCAGGGACGAACAGGTCCTTATCCATACTATACTTGTACCGCGTGCGCAACCTGCCGTGCCCGAAGGACGCGGCGCTCGCGCTCGGGGACAAGGGCGGCGCCGGCGAGGAGCCCGAGCAGCCCGACAACACCGACAACCATCGCAGGGACGAACAGGTCCTTATCCATACTATACTTGTACCGCGTGCGCAACCTGCCGTGCCCGAAGGACGCGGCGCTCGCGCTCGGGGACAAGGGCGGCGCCGGCGAGGAGCCCGAGCAGCCCGACAACACCGACAACCATCGCAGGGACGAACAGGTCCTTATCCATACTATACTTGTACCGCGTGCGCAACCTGCCGTGCCCGAAGGACGCGGCGCTCGCGCTCGGGGACAAGGGCGGCGCCGGCGAGGAGCCCGAGCAGCCCGACAACACCGACAACCATCGCAGGGACGAACAGGTCCGTATCCATACTATACTTGTACCGCGTGCGCAACCTGCCGTGCCCGAAGGACGCGGCGCTCGCGCTCGGGGACAAGGGCGGCGCCGGCGAGGAGCCCGAGCAGCCCGACAACACCGACAACCATCGCAGGGACGAACAGGTCCGTATCCATACTATACTTGTACCGCGTGCGCAACCTGCCGTGCCCGAAGGACGCGGCGCTCGCGCTCGGGGACAAGGGCGGCGCCAGCGAGGAGCCCGAGCAGCCCGACAACACCGACAACCATCGCAGGGACGAACAGGTCCTTATCCATCCGCCTAGCGTTTTTCTTGGTTCCCTGAACGAGCCCGGGGTCCGCTTTCGTCACCTGGAAGGGAAAATTAGACCTTATTGGGATTATACCGGTTTCCTCACGATGTTTTCTTTCTAAACCATTAAACTGACAGGTTTGTATATGTTGGCTAATTATGGAGTTTATGGACACAGTATATGGCTGCAAGGAGTAAAACAAATCTGTACAAACGCTTTAAGCTCTGTTCAAGCATCAGAGGATAGTTACAGCGCCTACGCTTTAGTTAAGAGCAATGCGCACACGTGCCATCTGGAGCTCACACCTAAGTTAGGAGATAATACCTATTCAAAATCTGCATGTCACTGTCATTATTTTATTCATTCATCCTGTACCCTTTGTCACGGAATTACACATCTTTTTATACCAGAGGAGTTTTCATCAAGAGACCATATTTCACCCCTAAACATGGCCCATTACCGAACCGGATACTGAGGAAATTTGGATTACCTATTAATTATTGGAGGAATTACTGGCGAGATACTTATTACTGCTGTGGGAGACAAGGATCTGCTGAAGAAGACCATCAGGACCTCGGAACCCAATAGTGTTGAGTGTGGTAGGGAAAGTTAGGACCCAGCACTCCATTCAGGTAGTAAAATAAGTAGGATTTATTGTGGAAACTCCAGGTTAGTGAATACTTTTCATGTTAAAATGTACCGTTACTTGACCGTTAAGTCTATTAATCGTGCACTAAGTTAGTTATATTTATTATTAAATGTGTTAGTTATCTAGTCAATTATTTAAATATACCAGTGCATATTAAATTAAAGTAGATAATTGCAGTTAATTAGCTAACTTTTGTCAACGCATGGCTTGGTCGGCCGGTAGGATTTACCGTTATTCCTGTACAGGTATTCACTTGAGATTTGTAGCATTTAATATTTTGTGACATTGTGGATTAATTTAGAACAGGAATTAGATAGGGATTTTAAATGATAATTGTATAATGAATTGAATTGTTTAATGAATTTTGATACGCAAATTATTTTATACATTTCCAAGCTTTGTTAGTAGGTACAATAGGATAATATTCGGTATATTTACATAATCTTATTCGAATCAATTTGTTATTTATCTTTTATTTTTAATTAGATTCGGGTATACAATTTTATTTACAAAGATTTATGAACGAGATTATTTTAGCTTATTGACTAAACCGAAAACAAAGTGTAATTTTAATATTTAAACTTTTTACAATAACCATACTTACATCTATAAATTGTTTACATTCAAGGTCTACACCAGCTTCCCAAGATGAGTGATGAGAAGGACTTAACTCGGAAAAGAGGCAGTTACAAAGGTCAATTAACTCTGTTTGTCACATACCTAGGCACATTGAAGAAATCTGCATTAACTCAGGTTGAAGCTAATCAATTACAGTTGCGTATAGGTAAGATTGAGGCATTGTATGAACTTTATGATGATGTTCAAACACAGTTAGAATGTAAGACCGATAACTTAGACGCGCTTATGTTAGACAGAGAGGAGTTTCAAAGTAATTACTTCTCAACCCTTTCGCGAGCCCACGAGATACTTAGCGATTTTAATAAACAAGGTGATGATTTCAAGTCATTTAGCAAGCATAGTTCAAACAATCATCAGCTGGTTAAACTCCCGACGATTTCGTTACCTAAGTATGGTGGATTATACGAGGACTGGCTTGGTTTTCATGACACATTTACAAGTCTCATACATTCGAACGACGAAATTGATAACATAAACAAATTCCACTATTTAAAGGCGTCGTTGGAGGGTTCTGCTGCCTTAGTCATTCACTCAATTGAATTCTCTGGGAGTAATTATGAGGTGGCATGGAAACTCTTATGTGAAAGGTTCAACAATAAAAGGTTATTGTTGCATAATCATGTTTCCGCGCTGTTTAACATTGAACCCATCACAAAAGAGTCATCAGTGCATTTAAAGCGGATTATTGACCAAGTAAACAAAAACTTAAGATGTTTAGAATCCCTAGGTGAGCCTGTCAAGCAATGGGACACACTTCTTATTCATATTCTAAGTAAGAAACTAGACACAAAAACATTTCGCGAGTGGGAAGAACACAAAGGAAGCCTAGATAAGAATGCACCTATATCATTTGATAATTTTATCACTTTTATGCGTAATCGTGCAGACTTGATTGAAACTTTAGAGTTATCGAGCACTCCTGTCGCCGGACAATCGAGTCAGCCGGCTAAAACCGCATCAAAACATAGGACTTGGCTTTCTGTACAAGACACTGAGAACTGTGTTACTTCTCCGCCTAAATCGTGTCCGAAATGTAATGGTCAGCATAGCTTGAATGACTGTCCACAGTTTCTCGCACTTAGCAATGTCGAGCGGCTTCACTTGCTGCCGAGTTATAAAGTATGTTTTAATTGCTTCCGTAGCGGTCACTTTGCAAACCAGTGCAAGAAGGCGGGTTGTAAAATATGTAAGCGCAGGCACAATTCATTAATCCATGTTGCAGAGGCAAAGCAAAACACGGGATTAGATTATTCGTCCGAGCGCGCCGCCGTCAAGGTCAATACTGCGCCGGCGGCGGGCATCACGGCACCCGTCGCGTTATCAGCTCGCATTGCAACGCTGCATTCGCATGCATTAGAACAGCAAGCGGTACTATTGTCCACTGCATTAATTAAAGTTTACGATCGAGATAATCGCGAGTATATTGCTCGAGCAGTTTTGGACAGTGGTAGCACCGCATGTATTATGACTCAGGGAATGTGTCGAAAGTTAAATTTACTAACCGAACGCGTAGATAAATCGGTTGTAGGCATAAACAACGCCGTATCCCCGGTAGGTGAGATGTGCCGAGTATCAATGAAATCATTGAATGATACCTACTCGACCCATCTACACTGTTTTGTTTTGCCATCAATAACTGACGTCGTGCCCTCTCGTCAAATAGATCTCTCGAGATTAAGTATTCCGGCTGATCTTTGTTTAGCTGATCCTAACTTTCATACACCGTCTCCGATTGATTTTATCATTGGTGCTGATCTCTTTTGGGACTTGTTAGGATCGCAAAAAATTAAATTAGGTATTGGGCAGCCGATACTATGTGAGACTCGGCTCGGTTGGCTAGTCTCAGGCCCGATTAACAGCGGTCAAGTATCGACTCCATCGCATACCATTATATGTAATTTTATGAATGTTACTTCTAGTCCTAGTACTGAATTGCTTAACAATGAGGTTCAAAACCAACTCACGCGTTTTTGGCAGCTTGAAGAAGTCTGCTCTGAAAATCCTCATTATTCTCCAAAGGAGAAATTATGTCAAAAGCAATTCGTTGAAAACTTCACTAGGCTAGAAGACGGGCGTTTCTGTGTACGTTCACAAAAAGAAGATCCTAGTGTTTTAGGTGATTCTATTAATCGTGCTAAGCAGTGTTATTTATCGTTAGAGCGTGAGAGAGAAATTAGAGACATGACAGAGTATCAATCTTTAAACCACATGTCTGAAAGTGATGATGAGGTCGTTCGTGAGATCATCGCTCAAGACTTTTACGTAGATGATCTACTCACTGGTGGGGATGAGTTGCAACAAGTGCTGTCGATTAGATACAAAGTCTCTTCTGCTCTAACATCCGCTTGCATGCATTTGAGGAAATGGAAGTCAAATGAACGTCAACTTGTAAATGACTCCTATCCCGCTCAGTCAAAAGTCAATATTTTGGGAATCAAACCCAGTAAAACCTTGGGGCTTAGCTGGCAGCCAGATTTTGATCAATTGTGCTTCCCGGTAGGTAGTTGTTCGCTTAGCGGCAATACCAAAAGGGATTTGTTGTCAGCGATTGCACAAATATTTCACCCCACTGGTTTATTGGCTCATTACATCAATCTTATGAAAAGTCTCTGGCTATACGCGGAGGCTCTAAATTCACTCAGGTGTAAAGTTAATGTTAACTTGAATCCATTAGTGGCACAGTCAATACCTGAAAGTCGGCCTGAAGTAGTACTTCATGTAGATGTCACAAATAACCAGGTTGGAATCGACATAAGTGAATTTATTGCCGTTTCTTGGTTTTCAAACTTGTCGCGACTTAGTCGTGCAGTCACTTATGCGCTGCGTTTAGTGAACTTGTGTAGAAAGCAAGTAGGTATAGGTACCGTCGACTGGCTACCTAAATAATTCGGAACTGAAAACCGCATTGAATGTTATTATTAGAACCTTCCAATGAGAATCATTTTCAGAGTACAATTTACTTGTCAAATATTTAGTTGTTGATTATAAGAGACCTCTGACTTCTGCCAGTCGTCAGGGTCGTGTATGTAGACATGTAAAGGTGCACATAGCCATTTTCGTATGTTTCACCACCTAGAGTTGGCGGAGGGCTTAACCAGCAATAACTATCTGTCAGCATCGCGTAGCTTTGTATCTCGGAGAGGTTTACCATCTGATATTTATTTAAATAACGAGACATCATTTGTAGGTCCATACAATGAGTTACCATTTCTTAAGGGCAACTGTAGTTCGTTGGCTGAAGCTGCAGCTCACGAGAGGATTAATTTCCATTCTATAGTCCTGCCTATTCTCTACACTCAGGAGGTCTTTGGAAAGTTGGGGTAAAATCTAGTAAGTTTCATTTCGAAAGAGTGCTGGGAGATTATAATTTAACGAAAGATAAACTTAACACTGTTCTGGTCCAAATCGAAGCAGCGTTGAACTCTCGGCCACTTACTCCCATATCGTCACATCCAGAAGATTTGCTGCCGCTAACTCCGGGGCACTTCCTCATCGGGCGTCCTCTAACCTCACTGCCAGTTCAGGACATCAGAGAACCGCTATCAGTGGATCGAACAACTCCGGCAGCATTTCTGGACCAGATGGAGCAAGGAGTATGTGTCCGAACTCCAAGTCAGAACCAAATGGCGCACGAATCACGAAGCGCTGAAGCTGGACGCTCTGGTACTCATAAAGGAGGACAACCTTCCTCCTTTGAAATGGAAGCTGGGTCGCGTCGCTGCCATCCACCCTGGGACTGATGGCATCACCAGAGTTGCAGACATCAGGACTGCGACTGGATTAATCCGGCGGTCCTTCAGCAGAATCTGTCCGCTCCCGGTGTCAGAAGATTCTCTCTCTGGTTGAAAGAGAGCTTTCAACGCCCGGGGGCATGTTCAAGCATCAGAGGATAGTTACAGCGCCTACGCTTTAGTTAAGAGCAATGCGCACACGTGCCATCTGGAGCTCACACCTAAGTTAGGAGATAATACCTATTCAAAATCTGCATGTCACTGTCATTATTTTATTCTTTCATCCTGTACCCTTTGTCACGGAATTACACATCTTTTTATACCAGAGGAGTTTTCATCAAGAGACCATATTTCACCCCTAAACAAGCTCAATACAGTAGACTTAAGTGCAAGTCGGGGTACATACAAACGCATTAGTTGTGTTAATAGCAAGAAAAAGAAGAAACTCAATGCAGCACATACTCAGTTGTTCTGGGGACCTTACTGACCACCAGGAATGCAACACCACATAGGTATCAAATCCAGTCCATATAAGGTTCTACGCCAGTGGTTCTTAAACTTTTGTTAGGCATGAACCACTTTCAGAATTTCAAAAATACCGTGGACCCCTGTTAAAGGAAATGAGGAAAAAAACACATGATATGATATGATATGATTTATTTATCTCACAATATACAATGTCACTTAAAACTAACACTCAATCAATTTTAGGAATTTATATTGTGATCGTCAGTTATTTAATATAAATCAAATTAATATTCAACATGTCAACAAGTTACAAAATGATAATTAGAGAGTAAGATGTCAATGAATATAAAATTAAGATCACCGTATACGGGTCGTCATTTATCCACAACACCTACACAGTTTAAATGAGTAGGTAAACAATTCTGATGTCAATAAAGATACAATTTAACATAAGTAATAAATCTAATTAGTGATGTCATAATACTCATCTATTGAATATAAAGGATTATCCAATAAAAAGTTTCTAAGTCGATTCTGAAATATCTCATTACAAGTTTCTTTTCTCAGTGCTTGGGCTAGGCGCTCGTAAAATGTCGGACCAATGACACGCGGGTTTTTTTCTGCCAGTGCCATGCGACGTGGGACTGTTGCTAGGCGCCCCGTTGAGCGAATCAATTTATTCAAAACTTCAACTTTCGTAAATGTCGACCAGTTTTTTTTAACAAACATTAAAACTTCGAACAAATACAGCGAGTAGTGCGTCATAATACGGGTTTCAATGAAGATACCCCTGCATGAGTGTCTTGTTTTGACTCCAGCCATTATACGTAGGGCGCGCTTCTGTAGTATAAGAACTCGATTTGCATCGCCTGTGTGCACCTACGTTAAGAGTGAACGAAGAGGCCGTGGCCCCTAGCAATCAGTTCACGGAACCCTAAGGGGTCCATGGACCACACTTTAAGAAACACTACTACCTGGTTTATTGCATGTGTATCTGTTGTTGTTGCCCACCATGCTCTCACCGACCCCTGCTGACTGCTGGACCCTGCGGAAGACCAGCGCTGGCTGCAACAAAGCTAGCAACATGCTGAGCAGGGTCCATTTCGTGACAAAATGTGTATTATATTATTTCTTTTGTATGTGTAAATTGTGTGTCACGAATAAATATTTGAATTTGAATTTTTGGTTTACGCTGTTTACGTCGCGGGCCGCGGGTCATACTCGATTGGTGGCGCCTCTGATCACCTTCTAGCGCTCTGGTTTTATATATATGGTAATATTCCAGGTTAACGTGTGCCTGGAGTGTATATCGACGTCCCTGCGCACGCTCAAGCGCAGCTTCATCCGCTGCTCCGCGCAGGCCACCATCACGCACCTCAAGAAGTTCGTCGCCAAGAAAGTGCTCAACGGCATGGAGAAGTATAGAGAAGTGAGTACTGTATCGACAGAATAATATCGCTTTGTTAATATGGAAGTATTTATTATTCTTATATTTCAAGGAAACGCAAACATGGTTCAAGAAAAACCGATGTTTGGTTAATCCTTTTCCAGCACGGCTATCACAAGACGGCCCGCGGGCTCTGTCGATTTATCTTCCACCATACCTCTCTTATAAGTTTTCTATAAAGAGAGACGGATAGTGCGAGAAAAATCGAGACAGCTCGCGGGCCATCTTGTGTCATCATACAGGCTGTCAAACAGCTGTATCTTAATGTCAATAAAAAGACTGACATTTGATTCTCATTTTTCAATAGGGAACATTACGCAAAACTCTTCGTAGGTACACTAGCAGCGTTGACATTGTGTCTCGTTCCCACTTGCGGTATTGTCTATGCAAGCATCCTTGTCACTCATTTGACAATCAATTGTGCATGTGTGTGTGAATCCCTATATTCCTATACTGGTTTACTATTAGTGCTGCCTCTGGCGGCAGAACATTGCAGTTATGTTCCCTATTGCCGGTCTGGAAAAGTGTTAACTTTTTTGCAAAATATATAAGAGTTAGTGGGACAAAAACAAGTATAAGAGGCCACCCCGGCGCGGCGACCACGTACGTAGAAAGATCATCATCATATCAGCCGAAAGAAGTCCACTGTCCACTGCTGGACATAGGCCTCCCCCAAGGAGTGCCAAAGTGACCGGTCCTGCGCCACCCGCATCCAGCGGACTTAAGTGGCAGTGGGCGGGCACATTGCACGTAGAACCGATGGCAGTTGAGGCGAAAAGGTTCTCGAGTGGCGACCACGTACCAGAAGGCGCGGCGTGGGTAGGCTAGGCGCCCCACAAGGTCGATCCGATTACCTGGTAAAGGTCGCGAGCGTAGAAATATATACACAAACAAAGAACATTGTCCAGCCATTGAGCCACTAACGATATCGTACCGTGCATTGTGACTATTGTGAGTATTGTGAGCATGTTTTCCATACATTTACTTGCCTTCGATATCGTTTCGGACCCTACACCGCTATCGTACTGGATACCGATTTGTGAACACGCTTTAAGGCGGAAGAAATGGATACCTAGACGTTTTGTATATCCATCTGGCCACTAACCGAGCCAGTGGAGTTAGTGGTGGTAGGTAGTAGGTGGAAATTGGAAAACAACCCGTCCACACTTGATCACTTCACAGACAAAAACCGACCACTTTTTGACATTAAGTAATTACTATACTGAATATGTCCCTTTAGAACCTTTTAAACTTCACCTCACTTGCTCGGAAAGGCCATTTTGTATGTTTGATATCTATTGAGAGAATCGCTTTTTTGTACTCGACGATTAAAATATGTGTATTAAGATTTCATAGAGAATACTGCAACGTCACTCTTTTCATAGTTGTAGTCCATGTTACTGTCGAAACAATCGAAATAACTACTTTTCGATACGCTCCAGACAACTAAAATAAATTCGACCAATCACGTGCCTGCTTTACTGAACTGTAATGAATTGGACCAATAGAATCGCTTTAATGTCGTACGCTCGTTGATGTCTTTTAAGATATCAACAAGCGTACGAGCGATGAGCTGCACTTCGTTTCAACAGTATCGAGTTTGTTTAATTAGTTCAGTTGACTCGTAGAAAATTAATTTTAATGAACTCGTACAAAAAGTATTGTTCACAATAGTGTTATAATCAAGCTTTTTAATCTCGTACCTTACTTAGGCCACTCAGCAAGCTTCGTGGCCTAAACACGGTACTCGACTAAAAAGCTCTCTATTATAACACGATTGTGAAAAATACTATTTATCCACATGTGAAGAAAGTAAACGTCGAACGTTAAAAGTACTATGACGTAGAGAAATGTTTATTTTAGGTTTTTTGTATATTTTATGACATATATTTTTTACGTTTTTTAAAAAAAAAATTAACTTATTGAAACTTTTTTTTAACTTTTTTTCTATTTTTAACTTTATTTTTTTAACTTAAGTTTATTATTTTTTTAATTTTTTTATTGTTTTAACTTTGTTTTTACATAAGTTAAATTTTTTTTTTACTTTTTTAAATTTATATTCTTTTAAACTTTTTTTAAACTTTTTTTTCATTTTTTTTGAACTTTTTTTCAAATTTTTTTTACATTTTTTTTACTTTTTTTCTTATTTTCCTCGCTGTAGTGAGGTGAAAAGATTTGTGTTATACACGGGTGAAAAGTTATTTTACGTCTCGTGTGTTGAAACACTCGCTACGCTCAGGATTCTATTTTTGAATCATCAATCATAGAATCCTTTCGCTAGCTCGTGTTTCAAATGAACACTCGCAGGTAAAATACAACTTTCCCCCCTTGTATAACAAATAACTATTGTTATTATTTTCAGATTGACATACTATGCAACGACGAGCTGCTAGGCAAAGACCACACACTCAAGTTCGTGTATGTAACGCGTTGGCGGTTCAGAGACCCGCCGCTGCGGCTGCAGTACCGGCCGAAGATAGACCTGTAGTTAGTGGAACATCGTTTATACCATACCACACTGGAGCGTTGGAGCAGCTAGCAAAACTGGCCACCATTGCCATTCAACCTGTAGTCAGTGAAACTTGATCCTACATACCACACTGGAGCGTTCGAGGAGCTAGCAAAACTGGCCACCATTGCCATTCGACCTGTAGTCAGTGGAACATGATCCTTCATACCATACTGAAGCGTTGGAGGAGCTAGCACAACTGGCCACCATTGTCATCTGACCTGTAGTCAGTGGAACGTGATCCTTCATACCATACTGGAGCGTTGGAGGAGCTAGCACAACTGGCCACCATTGTCATCTGACCTGTAGTCAGTGGAACATGATCCTTCATACTATACTGGAGCGTTGGAAGAGCTAGCACAACTGACCACCATTGTCATATGACCTGTAGTCAGTGGAACATGATCCTTCATACCATACTGAAGCGTTGGAGGAGCTAGCACAACTGACCACCATTGTCATCTGACCTGTAGTCAGTGGAACATGATCCTTCATACCATACTGAAGCGTTGGAGGAGCTAGCACAACTGACCACCATTGTCATCTGACCTGTAGTCAGTGGAACATGATCCTTCATACCATACTGAAGCGTTGGAGGAGCTAGCACAACTGGCCACCATTGTCATCTGACCTGTAGTCAGTGGAACATGATCCTTCATACTATACTGGAGCGTTGGAAGAGCTAGCACAACTGGCCACAACTGCCATCCGACCTGTTACTCGTACATACAACTCGCCAAAACCATACAAGAAGGCTGGAGCCTCGTAGCTAACACATCTGGTCACTCCTACCATCCTGTAGCTGTCCAGTGTATTGTGATCACATAAACAAATATTATACAGGAAGGCTGGAGGAGCTGGCACAACTACAGCTCCAGTATAAGTTTTATCGATACATGTACGTTTTCGAACGCGTTTGCGTTTAGTTTAAATTTTTCTGGCAACGCGTAGTTCCTAATAGCTACCACCAGAGGCGCTGTTTGCGTTGACAAAGAAATTTAAACTAAACGCAAAAGCGTTCGAAAACGTATCGTATCGATAAAACTTATACTAGAACCTCTGGTCACTACTGCGATTTGATCTGTAGCTGTCCAGTAGCTGTAGTTTATTTCGATACATATACGTTTTCGAACGCGTTTGCGTATCGATAAAACTTATACTAGAACTACAGTGCAGTGCAGGGTAATTCTTCGCATCAAAACAAAGAGTTTTGACCGCCCATTATATGAATTACTGATCCTGCAATGTTGGCACCACCAATGCTAGTGATCTTTAGGAAATTGGCAATACAGGGACCTACAAAATATGTTTCGATTTGGTGTGACGTCAGTTTAGTAATAAATAATAATCTTCGAGGCTCATGCTATTACCATACCTACTTGTAAGTAGTAATAGAATTTGTACTTTGAAAAATGCTCTCAAACTTCAGAATGATTGTATTTTTTTATGAATCAATGTTTAGTATTCTGTAGGTAGAGTATCCATTTTAGTGATTTGCAAATGAATGTGATTATTTTATGAACAAATCTAACCAATGTCCTAGATTAATTAAAGATTTTATTAATCGACAGATGGATTTAACAAATTTAAATATTTATTTAATTTTAAAACAAGGGCAAGATATTGCTGTAATTTTAAGTTAGTTACCCTTTAGATAACAGTTTATGATAAAGAATAATAAATATCCGAGTTGATTGAGCAGAAACACCTTATTTCTCATAGAGTACATTGCAATGCATTTTTTTATTTTAAATGTAAATTCGTGTATCAGATATGAAATACAATACATGTTTTTATTTTAGGTTGTTATTATGTTTTAGTTAACTTGTTATGATTTTAGTTTCTTTTTCTTTATGGCATAGGATCGAGTTATTTTTTTCATTTTATTGACTAAAAATACGCTGACTCAGCTTTTACTCATCCTACGATATTGGTTTTATTCTATTATTGACTGGAGAAAATTAGATATAAGGGTGAATTGCAAAAAAAATTTACATGGTTAAGAGCCTTAATCTAATCTACGCTTTAACTTTTTTCCATTGTGTAACGGCAATTACCCATACATTTTAAATGGGTAACTTTCGTTACACAATGGAAAAAAGTTAAAGCATAGATAAGATTAAGGCCCTTAATTATGTACATTTTTTTTGCAATCCACCCATAATTCAAATCTTTCTTTTAGATTAAATTAATTAATTAGATGATTTATTTAAAATGTGAAAACAAGTTCAAGTGGTATAATTGAAATATATTTAGTTTGATAATGTTAAATTTTGTTTCATTAAGGCATATAAGAACCGTAAAACAGGACTACCCGATTAGCATTTTGGCGCGAAATGACGTATGTTTTTGTAACCTCCCTGTGTACACAGAATAATAGAATAGAAATGACGTATGTTTTTGTAACCTCCCTGAGTAGGTACCAGGGACTGATTTCGGTTACGGTTATACCGGTATGAAACTGGTATTCCATTACGGTACCGTTATGTCGTAAAGGTTATGCGATCCTCGCGAACATAACTGTACCGTAACCGTTTTGAAATAACGGTTAGCGGTATCAGTTTTAAATGATACCGAAACCTTTATAATACCAGTGTATTGTTACTTAATAAAAGATATTCTTCGGGTCGTCAGTTGTTTATTTAAGGAAACAATTAATAATTTATTGAATCAAGCGTTACTTTGCGGAAGTCCATGATATATTACGAGAACAATATTCCTTTGCTATTCCGCTAAAAACAATTAATACTCTTAATATATTAGTATTAGGTGGTATAAGGTTACGTGTGTTCGCTATGAGGGGCCGGATAGCAGAGAGCTGTCAAAGTGACAGTTTTGGAGTCAATGACAAGACTGCGTTTTGACACTCCAATACATCATCCCCTTTTTCAATGATTTTTTAAAAGTTATACTAATATACATTTTTTTAAGTATGGCAAGTAAGTTCACATCATAGTTATACAAGATATATTTATACTTACTTAGAAATTAAATTAAGTACATTAACAATTTAACATGTTCTTCATCCCCTTTTTAAAAGAGAAAGAATCTTCATAGAATTTTACATCCATTGAGTATACAATAATTTCACAAATCAAGTTACACTAAACATGAGTAACATTAACTAAGTATAGCCCATTACAAGTACACATTCGACCAGTGGTGTCGAACCTGACCGCTGAGTTTGATGAAGCACCAAGGCCAGCTAAGGAAATCTAATATGTAAGGAGGTTCGGTTGTTAATTACATTATTTTTATCTGCTACATTATATGATCTATTACCATTACAACTGGAAATTTTTCCCTCTAACCATATTTTTTTATTTTTGTCTTTCTTAAACCAATTGCTTTGACCCACGTGAAAAAATACACGCGAGATTTATAAAGGTAACTGAAAAATGTAAGCGAGCTGGCACTCTTCAGAGGAAGCACTAAACATTTAAAGACAAAACGGCAGTGCCTTTGCCGGCGATTTGGCAACAACTCCAGGCCAAAGTCGATATATCGGTAGGTACCTTTAAAAAGCGGTTACCTTTATATTTCGATAGCGAAACATAAAGGTTCCGCTACCGAAACCGCAATTTGACAACCGATATGGTGTCATACCGTTAAAATAGAATACCGGTATTTTTCGATTATCAGTCCCTGGTATAGGTACACAGAATAATAGAATAGAAATGACGTATGTTTTTGTAACCTCCCTGTGTACACAGAATAATAGAATAGATATGACCTACAACCCGGTCACAATATCTGTGCACCTCGCAATGTTTTTGTAATCAAAATTATTGTTTTTTAATAACAAACCCTTCATCAATAATAAATTGATTTGAAAAGGTTAGTATTTTTTTTTTACCTCCACATTTCTCGAAAAAACTTTTTTTCACACCGTACCCAGACCGCCGATATGACGTCACGAGGTCAGGTGCACAGATATTGTGACCGGGTTGTATGTTTTTGTAATCTCCCTGAGTACACAGAATACATACATACATACATATAATTACGCCTCTTTCCCAGAGGGGTAGGCAGAGATCACGGATCTCCATTTGCTACGATCCTGACAAACCACTTTCGCTTCACTCACTTTCATAACATTTCTCATACATGCTCGTCGGTTTAGTTAGGGTACTTTTGACCTGGCCTTTCTGTAAGATTTCTCCAATTTGATCGGAGAAAGTTCGCCTAGGTCTTCCCCTTCCACTCTTTTTATATACTCTCTTCGTTAATCTTCTTTCATCCATCCTCTCTACATGCCCAAACCACCTTAAAATACCCTTCTCAATGTTCGTGACTATATCTCCATCCATTCCACACTTATCTCTTATCACACTGTTTCTGACTCTATCACACAATTTCACTCCACACATACTTCTCAACGCTCTCATTTCTACTGCATTCACTCGACTTTGATGTCTTTTCTGCCACACCCAACTTTCGCTACCATACATAAGTGTGGGCACCAACACTCCCCTATGCACAGCCACGCGTGCTTTTTGCGATATTTTCTGGCTGCCCATAAAGGCATTCAATGCCCCATTCACTCGATTCCCTGCATTCACTCTCCTTTCAATATCTTTCTCATGCTTTCCGTCTCCAGTAAATAGTGTCCCCAAATACACAAACTCTTTTACTTGTTCCAGTCTTTCTTCACCAATCATTATTTCGCAGTCTGTCATAATTTCATCTTTTTCAAATACCATCACTTTCGTCTTACTTACATTCATCTTCATCCCTTTCCATTCAAAAGATTCATTCATCTTCGTTACCATCATTTGTAACTCCTCAGCAGACGACGCAAGTAGTACAAGGTCGTCAGCATATAGGAGACATTTGACGCGTAACCCTTCCATTCTCAAACCACATTCATCACCTTTCAGATCCTGCAGACAGCTGTCCATGAATAGATTAAACAGCCACGGAGACGCTACACATCCTTGTTTAACACCCTTTTCGTTGTTAAACCAGTCAGTTATGACCCGTTTATTCTCACGCAAGAACTGGAATCCTTATACACTACTCAAAAGAAAATAGGGGCCACTAAGTATTTTGATTGCTACGTGAAAAATATAGTAAACAGTAATGTATATTTATTAAAATAACATGTAACAAGGCTTTTGTTTTAACTTATGCTAATAACTATTTAATTAACTGAACCAGTTATTCTTCACTACATAGTATAACACAAAGTCGCTTCCCGCTGTCTGTCTGTCCCTATGTATGCTTAGATCTTTAAAACTACGCAACAGATTTTGATGCGGGTTTTAATGTATAGAGTGATTCAAGAGGAAGGTTTATATGTATAATACATGCATATAAACCCGTGCAAAGCCGGGGCGTTAAGTTATTTGTCATTTAAGTATCATTAATTTATTGTCACTAACGTAGTTCATAAGTCTCCACTGTTACTAACATCATATGGATCGACTAAAGATCTGAAATAAAGATATTTTATTTTATTTTATTTTATTTATTTAATTGTGTAGTCAATTGTTTCACTTATTTCAATTAACATGAAATTAGTCCATTGTCAACAGCAAAAACTAAACAGAAACTCTTTGCAAAACAAAACCTGACACAAGCTGTTTTTTTTAATGGTTTAGTAACGGGTGTATCCTCCTCTCCTGTTTTCACATTCCTGGAGCCTTGAATGCATACTCTCGATTAAGTTTCTGATGTTTTCATCAGGTATCTCTTCCCACGCACGTTTCAGAGCATCCATAAGCTGTTGCTGGTTGTGAACCTCTTGCTCATGCTCCCTAACCCTTCGTTTAATTGGTCCCACATATGCTCTATTGGATTTAAATCCGGACTATACGCTGGCCATGGTAGGACACGAATATGGGAGTCATCCAGTACAGTCTGAGTGGCCCGAGCTGTGTGTGGGCGGGCATTGTCATGCATTAACCAGAACCCTGGCCCCACTCTCTGTGAGAATGGAATCACATGAGGCCTGATGACTTCATCGATGTACCGTTGTGCAGTTACTGTGCCTTGATTTAAGAAAACCAGCTCAGTTTTGCCTTGTAAGCTAATCCCAGCCCAAACCATCGCACTAGGATCTCCAAAGCGGTCAATTTCCTTGATGCAGACATCGGAAAATCTCTCACCCTGTCGTCTCCATACTCTAATCCGCCGATCATCACTACAAAGCTTCACTTTACACTCATCTGTGAAGAGCACCATACCCCATTGATTCATACTCCAATCTGAATGTTCGCGGCAAAAACTTAAACGATTTCCACGTTGAACCCTAGATAAAGGAATTCGTACTACTCGGCGTCTGGACCTTTGCTGGTTTTCATGCAGTCGATTACGTATCGTTTGGTCACTTACACGAGTCCCCGTTGTCAACCGTAGGCGATTTTGTAACTTACGTGCCGTCACAGAGCGCTCTCGACGGGTATAATATTATGTATTATAAACTACATTTTAATTAAACAAACATGCTGAAAGTTCTGACATCTTTATTCGAGTCCAGATACAGATAATCATCTCTCATGAAGCAAGACCATAGATTAAACATATTACATCCCTTTTTTTCTAATGAGATGAGAAATAACAAAAATAATAAAACTTCTAATCAGTGACATATTCTGACAAATACCTAGGTCTTTTAACACTTCTACCAACTCTTGATCTATACACTTCAGTATCACAATTGTTTTGAGCTGATAGGTCAATATCGCTTTTCGGTAAATTGTGAATTGAAGTATCCAGATTTACATCAACATTATTAGTATCATTCATGAAATTATCATTTGGATTCACTGTATCATATACAGAATCAGGGCTATGGTTGTTTTCCTTAACTAAGTTTCCTGACCTGTAATAAGTGTTATTGTTTTTAACATTTACATCCGATTTATTATGTATTAAATACCTTCTGTTCCTGTAAATTACATTTCCTTTCTCTGTTCTTACAACATATGCGTTAGGTCTCTCATCCCGACTAATAACTTGACCATACAGATTTGGCTTTCTGCTTACATTATCCTTAATAATAACATTCTGACCCTGTGCAAGCTCAGGTAATTTTCTAGTATTCCTATCATAATAATATTTTTGTTGATTAGCATTCTTGTACAATCGACTTTGAACATTCATGTCTTTCTCATGTTTTTCATTTACAGGCAACAATCCCTTAGTTTGTCTGCCCATTAATAATTCTGACGGAGTCTTAAGACCTACATCATGTGATATTGGTGTATTTCTTAGTTCTAACAATGCTAAATCCTTATCTTTATGTTCATAGTCAGCTTTTCTAAATATATTTTTTACAGTTTGTACGAACCGTTCTGCAAGACCATTAGACTGAGAATGCAGTGGGCTGCTGGTTTTATGTTCAAATTCCCATTCCTTAGCAAATTCTTTGAATTTGTAACTCGAAAAATTTGTGCCATTATCAGAAAATAATACATCTGGTATACCATGTCTGCTAAATAAGCTTTTAAGTGTTGTTATAGTATTTTCTGCTGATAGATTATCCAATTTGGCGACCTCCACATACTTACTAAAATAATCAACCACAATTAAATAGTTATCATTCTCATAATGAAATACATCACAGCCTAGCATTGACCATGGTTTATCAGGAAAATCTCTTATTATCATAGGTTCTTTACAGTTATTTTTCCTAAATCTGTTGCAAGTATTACATTCCGCTACCTTATTTTCTATATCTACTGTCATTCTTGGCCAAAATAAACATTTGCGGGCCCTTGATTTACACTTGTCTATGCCTAGGTGGTTATAATGAATTTTGTTTAACATCTCTTGTCTTAATGATAGCGGAATAATAAGGCAATTGTTTTTGTATATTAAGTCATCAAATGAGAACAATTCTTCTTTAAATGTATAATATGGCTTTAAGTTATCCGGTACATTTTTATAGTCAGGCCATCCATTTCGTATATATTTTGTTAATTCAGTCAATTCTTTATCCCTTGTAGTTTCCAGTTTAATTATTTTATATTTTTCTGGCTGGATTTTTAAATTACACTTAATCATACTTACATGTGGTTCAACAAGGTCATCCAGCATTGTTTCATCATCTTTAGAATTATTAAAATTACGGGATAGGGAATCTGCTAACAACAATTCTTTGCCTGCTTTGTACTTGACTACTAGGTCATATTTCTGCAACTGTAGCCTCATTCTTTGCAGTCTTAATGGAACATCACATAGGGGTTTTTTAAATATTATTTCAAGCGGCTTATGGTCTGACTCTACTTCTATAGTTTTTCCATAAATATACTGATGGAACCGTAAGCAACCATAGACTATAGCAAGCATTTCTTTTTCAATTTGTGCATACATCTGTTGTGTGGGTGTCATTGCTTTAGAGGCATATGCAACAGGAAGGTCATTTTGCAGTAACACTGCTCCTAAAGAATTTTTTGAAGCATCTACTGACAATTTACAAGCTTTGTTAGGATCGTAAAACTGCAATACTGGTTCTGAACATAATATATCTTTTAACTGTTTAAAAGAATCATCTTGTTTTTTAGTCCAAATAAAATCTACACCCTTTCTTACTAAATCTCTTAAAGGATGACAAACTTCTGACAATGACGGGATAAACTTAGCTACATACGTGATCATACCTATTGCCCGTTGCAAGTCTGCTACATTCTTTGGTTGCTCTAGGTTTAATATTGCTTGTACCTTTCTTGGGTCCGGTTTGATGCCATGTTTTGACAATATGTGGCCCAAATAAGTGATTTCTGAAACACCAAATTCACACTTTTTTAAATTAAACTTAATACCATTATTTTTAGCAATTTTTAGTACCTCTAGTAATCGTTTGTCATGTTCATCCTTAGTTTTTCCATATATTATTAAATCATCAATAAAAGCCTCACACCCAGATACTTCTTCAAATATTTGACTATATTGTCTATGAAAGATTTCTGGGGCGGAAGCCAATCCATATGGGAGCCTTAAAAAACAGTATCGACCAAAAGGAGAGGCAAAAGTGCACAGTTTAGAACTATTTTCACTGAGTTTGATTAGATAAAATGCGGTTGAGGCATCTAACTTACTAAACACTGTAGCACCAGACATTTTGGCTGATAACTCATCAAAAGTTGGTAATTTAAAGTGCTCTCTTCTGATACAATTATTTAGATTACTAGGATCAAGACATACTCTTAATTTGCCATCAGGTTTTTTTACAATTACAATGTTACTGACAAAATCTGTAGGTTCTGAAATTTTTTTTATCACTTTAAGTTTTTCCATTTTGTCCAGTTCTTTCTTGAGTGATTCATGTAATGCCATGGGAACTCCTCTACAAGGCTCAACTTTAGGTTGATAATCATCTTTTAATTTTATCTCATACTCTCCATCCTTCAGCAAACCTAACTGCTCATCAAATAAATCTATATGTTCTCTAATTATATGATCATAATCACAATTTTTATCCAGAGTAATCTTGTTCAAATACTTACGTTTCAGTAGTTTCAGTGAAAAAATAGTTTTATAACCTAAGACTGCCGGAGATTTTTCATTACTATCAACCACCTGAAACAATATTTGGGTATTTTTTCCATTAATAAGTTGACATTTCAACCACACTTGTCCCACACAATTAATTTTAGAACCATCATAATTGCTGAGCCTTAGGCCATTTTTGCTAATTTTATGTTCTAGTGACAATTTTTTTAAGATATATAATGGCATAACATCACAATCACTGCCTGTGTCTAGTTTTACATCAACAATTTTATTGTTAATCTGTAAAGACTCATACAACTGTTTGTCCATGGATGTATTAAGGTCATACTTCACCATACCTAGTACAATGTCCGAGTCATCACTGTCTTGTAAGTCTTCATTCACCACATGTACTGAGGGAGTCCTACACATTTTTGCATAGTGTCCGAAACGGTTACATTTTTTACAACGGTACCCAAATGCAGGACATTTGAATCCATGGTAGTAGCCGCACCTCATGCACTGCTTTTTCCCAGCCTGGCGACTGTCCCGTGCTTCTTGTGAGTTTTCTGGGATATGCTTGGGTTGCGCTGGGTGTGTATGGGATAATTTGCTGATTTTATTCACCTGCATCTCGGATGTCATTTTTTTTACACTTTCATTGGCCAACTCAGCTGCTTTACACACCCTCACACACTTGAGAAGATCCAGGTCTGGATCTTGTAGTAATGCTTCTTGTAATTTGCTATCGTTTATTCCTCTTATAATTTGACTTTTAATTAAACTATCCTTTAATTTCTCAAAATTGCAATCACAACTTAACGTTTTCAGCGCCGTTACAAATTCATCAAATGATTCACTTTCTTTTTTCTCCCTAGTGAAGAATAGGTGACGCTGCATGGTTTCATTCCTCGCCGGCGAACAATATTCTCGAAACTTCGTTAAAATGCTTTTGAAGTCTGATTTTTTTTCGTCGATTTCAAACGTGTTATACACCTCTAAGGCATCCTCACCGATAACATGTAAAAGCAGGGCATTTTGACTTGCCTGGTCCAGCCTTTCTTCAGCCCCTGACGCTTTGAAATACAGCAAAAATCGTTGCTCCCATCGTCTAAAGTTCTGCGATATATCGCCGACTAACGATAGCGGAGGCGGCTGCTTTAACATCTCCATTTCTTTTCCTTGTTCTAGTTTATTTACCTGACTGCGCCATATAATATTATGTATTATAAACTACATTTTAATTAAACAAACATGCTGAAAGTTCTGACATCTTTATTCGAGTCCAGATACAGATAATCATCTCTCATGAAGCAAGACCATAGATTAAACATATTACAACGGGCACTCAATCGGATGTAGCGATCCTCTTGTGCCGTAGTCGCTCGCACCCTGCCCGATCCAGGCCTTCTTGCAACACTGCCAGTCTCTTGGAACCGATCCCACACATTTTGGATGGCTCGGCGAGAGAAACCCAACGAAAAAGCTACAGACCGCTGTGAATGACCTTCAGCAATCAATGTAACGGCTCTGGTGGCAGTAATGGTATCCATATGCCTTCGTTGACGTGGCATTATTAACAAAAGATGTTAAAAGAAGCAAAAGATGGACAGAAATAGTTTTTTAACAGAATCAGTCCTCAGAAACTCCCATACAAAGAGCAAAATGTATGCCGCGAGAGCGGGTTTTGCCAACCTACTAGACAAATATATTGGTTGGCGACACTCATGCGTTGTCAAATTGACAATATATATCTTTCTTTTTTATATTTGACTTCCTTTCCTTCAAAGACTTCAAATTCTAACGTCTGTCATCGTGTTTTCTCCATGTTTTAGTGAAAATTATATTTATAAATTCAGGATTTCTGAAAGTTTCATGGCGATCGGGGAGATGAATTGAGCAAAAAACTCCCCTGCTCGCGCTAGCGCGTGTATACGTAATATTTTTGAGAAAGAGACTTGTGCTTGGTGACTCAGAAATTGTCGGTAAAACTAGACGCTGTGAAATGTGTGGCGTCCGAGAAAGCCTCAGGGGAGGTTTCTTTGCCAGTTTTCCCAAAGATGATCTCCGGTAAGTCTAAAACATAACCTAGCTACAGCGCAACAGGTACACATTTACCGGTAGATTTTTTCAGTTGACGTTTTTAGGGTTCCGTAGTCAACAAGGAACCCTTAAAGTTTCGCCATGTCCGTCTGTCCATCTGTCCGTCAGTCCGTCTGTGGCTGAGCTATGGTGTCATTTGTAATTTATTTACTTACTTCCTTAAAGACTAACATACATATATTATCAATATAAACTAAAAATTAAATAATAACTATGAAAACACTGTCACACTTCCTTGTCAAATTATTGATGGTTGAATTCGCTGAATGAAAACATGATTCATGAACAATTTTTTAAGTCTCTCAATGTATTTCAGTTACGCCTGCTGTGAACTTGATTGTTCCCATGGAGTCTCAACTTGTGCCTTCAAGATCAGTGCTTAAAAATATGAATGGTAATAAGAATTTTTAAGTATCATTTGCGCTTGTGATTCTGTATGGTCTGTGTCACCCCGCTGGAAAATAGTTTTGGGTACTATGTCAGTGATTAGTGTGAAGTGGACGTGACTTTAACATGTCGTAGCAATGTGTGTAACCCAACATTGAACAACGCTCTTGCCCGCGCTGAAAAGCCGACGGGCCGAGAACAGGCGCACAGTGCTAAATGCGCTGGCTGGCACCTCGATCACTCATGAACTCATGATTTAGATCCGAGTATTCACACACACACATCTCGTGCAATATTCGAATTCGGTAAAGAGGTAAGTTTGAATCCCAGACAAGGAGATAGAATACCTGTTTTCTCGGAAATCATCACCAAAGGAACATGTATTTGTGGTTTTATGTGCCTGTTTTCAGATGTCCACTGTTCGTCTTCATGTTCTTCCGTCCGTCTGTCTACGACCGTCCGCATTGTTTTTAGTACGCATTGGCAACCCTTTATTGATTTGTGGTTTTTTTTACTTTGACGGTGGCAAACAGGCATACAATCTGCGTGATGATAAGCAGACACCGCAGCCTATGGACGCTTACTATTCCAGAAGAATCTTAAATGCATTGGCAACCCTTTCTTGATTTGTTTTTTTTTTTACTTTGACGGTGGCAAACAGGCTACGATCTGCGTGATGTTAAGCGGACACCGTAGCCTATGGACGCTTACTATTCCAGAAGAATCTTAAACGCATTGGCAACCCTTTATTGATTTGTTTTTTTTTTAACTTCAACGGTGGCAAACAGGCAAACGATCTGCGTGATGGTAAGCAGACACCGCAGCCTATGGATGCCTACGATTCCAGAAGAATCAGAAATTCATTGGCAACCCTTTATTGATTTGTGTTTATTAGGGTTCCGTACTCAAAGAGTAAAACGGGACCCTATTACTAATTTTTACTAAGACTCCGCTGCCCGTCCGTCCGTCCGTCCATCCGTCCGTCCATCCGTCTGTCTGTCACTAGGCTGTATCTCACTGATACCGTGATAGTTCCAGTTGAAATTTTCACAGATGATGTATTTCTGTTGCTGCTATAACAACCAATACTAAAAACAAAATAAAATAAATATTTTTATTGATAATGGTACGGAACCCTTCGTGCGCGAGTCCTACTCGCACTTGGCCAATTTTTTATTTTAACTTCGACGCCCACAAACAGGCATACGATCTGCGTGATGTTAAGCAGACGCTGTAGCCTGTGGACGCTTACTATTCCAGAAGAATCTTAAACGCATTGGCAACCCTTTATTGATTTATGTTTTTTTTTAACTTCGATGGTGTCAAACAGGCATACAATCTGCGTGATGGTAAGCGGACAGCGCAGCCTATGCGGACGCTTACTATTCCAGAAGAATCTTAAACGCATTGGCAACCTTTTATTGATTTGTGTTTTTTTAACTTCGACGGTGGCAAATAGGCATACAATCTGCGTGATGGTAAGCAGACACCGCAGCCTATGGATGCCTACGATTCCCGAAGAATTAGAAATTAATTGGCAACCCTTTATTGATCTGAGGATTCGTTGTGTTGATGCATAGACACAAACGCGGCTCCCTCACTCGGGACCTCTGGCGACCTTACTCACCCAGGAACACAACACCACAGAGCAAGGTTATTCTGGTTGCTTTGTTCTATAAGGTGGTAGGTACTTCCACAGTTGTGCTGGTCTAAATACTCTAAATGTGAGCGAAATGACATTCCGCTGTGTTAGATTTAGATAAGAGTAATGTGAAGGTAGACCTCTTTTAAATCCTTACGTTTGAATTAAGTGTATGGCCACTTTATCAGGACTTTATTCTACAATACATTACAAGAATCAGTAATATTAATATTTTGTTTAACGCTTATAAATACCATTATCAATATTGTTAGACACAGGACTATATTACTTATTATTATAACGTAACTCTATACTATAATATTACAAAGGTGTAATGTGTGTCGCTTTACTACTTTGTATGTAGCGGGTAATCTCCGGAACTACTCATCCGATTATAAAGATTCTTTCACCAATATATAGAGAAGACCTTTGGAATGGACGCATTATCTTTTATCCCGTGGCTTCGCTTGCGTTCTGTGTACCACGAGAATCTAAAATATAAGTTTATCTGGGAACATCTCTTGGGCTTTTGTTTTTTTTTTTCAGATGGGTCTATGCGGTTTTGGTTGGTGGCAGCAAAAAACTGACAGAACATGTTGGTACCTACTCTTAAATGTAAGAAACGAACACTCGATCGCGATACAGGTGTGTACCTACATCTTTTAATTTTGCTTGTGTCTTGCACCTGTGTGTACTTTTTCTAGCTAACCTAAGGGCAGCAGGGATTTTCACTAGATCAAATACAGATTTATCTACTAACTAGGCAATCACTGGGGTGATAGTATGGGTCCTGTAGGACATTATAGGCCAGTCATATTTGACCAGAAAAATCGAAAAATCGCAAGCTAACGGCTAGTTCTGCTTTTTGAATATGTTGTTAGGACCACTACCAGTCCCGTATATCCAAGTTTGCAGCTTCAAAAACCTGTGCTAACTTTGCGGCACTCGAAAAACCACGAAATTTTCGCACTTTTTTTGGTATTGTCAATATAAGTCCTAAACTCTGCGGTCTTTAAATAAAGATTTACTTTCGGCTGATATGATGATGATGATGATGAGATTTTATTTCCGCTATCCTAAGGTTGTCAGGAAGAGATCACTCTGTAACGAGAAGACCGCCTGTGGTTCGCCTCTAATTATGTTGATTATGTTCTAACGAGTTGATTTTTTGGTTTTGTTCACAGATTGCGATATGAAAAGGAATGAAATCTAAAAGGAGATTTACCAGACAAGTGCTATAAGTCTAAAAATTCGCAACGGTTAGGGGAATAAAATCTAATGCGCAAACGCAAAACACACGGCGGACCCATCCGGCTACTGAGCGGGCCGGGTCAGGAGTACGGCGCGCGGCGGCGGCGCGTGGCGGGCCTATTCGTCTAGCTCTCTATGAACAACATCGCTCAAGCGGCCGAGCGAGTAACAAGCGGGCGGGGCGGGCGGCGTCGTCGTTTCATTGGTCGTTATACCTGTGTTATGCTTCAAGCAGAAATGTATTTAACGAATCTATTTACACACTTAACTAATGAAACGTCGTCGCCTAAGAATTATTGTGTATAATATTTATCGCCGAAATGGTTATGCGTAAGACAATATTTCGGCGAAAAATACGACCTTATTACCTATAATATAATCAGGACAATAGTGTTCTGATAATAATATTAATGTTGTTTGGACTAACAGTTCATTATTTCTCTCAGATAGTTATTACTAGTTATTACTAGTTTTTTTTCATTTTGAACTGATAATGAATGGTAGGAGATAACAAAGGAGACAATAAGCATTGTCGTAAAGATAAGCTGTTTATGGCATTGAGGTAATATGTACTAACGTACTAGAGAAGACAACCCGAACATTATTTGTGCGCCAGCCGGCAAGGCGGGGGGTATGCGGGGGGAGGGTAGCTTGTCATAGAACTGACTGAGACGGTGCGGCCCATGGACCGCAACGCGTAGCGCAAACTTCTTGTTCGGTGTGTCTTCTCTAGTACGTTAGAACATTATACCTCAACGGTTTATGGTCATTCGGACATCTTAAAACCAACTCGCTATACTCTATTCTATTGCATGGGTAGCAGAGTGACTTGGCCAGACGTGTTATATGTATATGTCACCGTTAGATTGTGAACGCCGTCAGTTTATAATCTTACTCGCAATATTATAAACTGTCGATAAATTGTGAACTGTCAAAACAACTATCAATGTCGAATCGTCAAATTGTGAACTGAGATCCAATCAACTTGCTACGGAACGTACACAAATACTAGGTTGGTTAGGTTAGTTAGGTATCTTCAGTTGCCCGAAGGGCAAACCGCCCAGAAATAGGAGCCCCACGCAGCGTAAACGCCTGTAAGTATCTTTTGATTGCGTTGGCTTAGAAGTTTGATTTTTGCACAGCTCCAAGGGACAGTAGACTTAAGTATTTGATATAAGTTTCAGCTTGATACCTCCACGCGTTCCTGACAAAAAGGGTCTTGACAGACGAACGGATGGACAACAAAGTGATAAACTAAAAAATATGGACATTAATTAATGCAAGGATTAAATAGGGTAACAGTGAAGTTGCAAAGAAAAATATTTATTGGAATATTATATTTTGTTTGCAGTCGGGGGACCTATACACTTTAGGTTTTGTATGTAATAGGTCCCTACAACTTAGCTGCAAACAAAATATAGGTAATATTCCAAAAAGAGATAGTGTCAAGGTACTTATATATAAGTTTACATAATTGAAACAATATCAGCGCGCAGCGGGGCTCCGTCGATACTACCGGATGACGAAATGAATGGAATAAAATTGCTGGATAAAAAAACTATCATGTTCTGACGTAGGTACGTGGAAGCTGATGCAAGTGGAATACTTTGTTCAACCAATCAGCACACAGTGTGCGGTTCGCGTCGTGCCAATTTGATTCAGTTCACAATTTGACGATTTCACATTGATATATTAAACATTTACCGAAAAATTATGTTGTTAATTTTTCGACAGTTTATAATATCGCGAGTAAGATTATAAACTGACGGTGTTCATAATCTGACGGTAACATCTACAGGTAGGAGGGTTTAGGCCTCTCTTTCTAGTATTTGAAATCATGTTTGGCCTAATCCATAATATGTTATTGTTGCCGTAATCGAATTAGATGGCATCTACGACTCGCCATCAAGTCGACGACTTTTCGCTCTGAGGGTACGCTACGAAGAAACCTAGGTAGGGTCGCTTCGCCGGTTAGCGACCACTTAGCCGAGTTGCTCACTTTAGATTAGTAAATGTATACCTGATTTTTAAATTTACACGCATAATAGATGGTATTCGGATAGGCCCTGAGTATAGTAAAGTTTTGAAACTAATAATAAAATATAGCACTTTAATCCATAGATTAGGAAAACATATAGGAAATGTTTCAAAATGGCGAATTCGCTAGATACTCTAGATAGCGACTGCTTTAGTCGGTTTGCGACCACCCTGTTAGCTAGTTGGCGACCACCCTTGCAAAAGTTGCAAATAGTTAGTGTTTAAGTAGTTAAAAAAATGATTCATCATCATCATATCAGTCGAAAGACGTCCACTGTTGGACATCGGCCTCCCCCAAAGAGTGCCACAATGACCGGTTCTGGCGCTGTTTTTTTACCTAGTCGTCAACCACTCTTTAAGAGTGTATCTTGTTTAATTATGGAGATGCTATGGCCACCTTCCATCTTTATCTTCAGACTAATTTTATGGTACCATAGGATGGCATTGCCATCCGACTTACACTTACTAAATTAGAACTTGGAACTTGACTTGGAATATTTGACCCGCACATACTAATGCTAACGATCAAACGAACTAACAAGTATTATTAAGCTTGTAAAAATAACCAGATCAAAATTCATCTGGCAGATACTTGGATATACCTCGTGCTGACCAGACGCTAGAAATTTATTAAATTGTATTTAGCATATGTGACATTTTAGTAAATAAATCCTTGTTGTATCAGTGATAATGTAAGTGGTGGTGATTATGCCGGTTACGCGACCAGGTTCAGGCTGGCCTCACACAACGGAACTCAGTCACGGAATCATAATCTGAATCCTCAAGAGCAAATAAAACGTCACACTTTATGCAGAATCTCTACAAAAACCTCCTTTTTTTTCAAAGTTTAAAGTGTTTATTGCCAGGACATAGTTATAAAACAGATCTGACTGTAATAAGGTATAAAGTAGTTTACTTATGTTAGTACTTATGTTGGACCAGCATTGGGCATGCAATATTCATGTCATGCTCCCCGGCAACCCCACTTTCGATTTCGGGATTTCTGAGTATGTGAAAAAATTGTACCAAAATTGTACCGAATTAGTACTTACTTGAAAAAGATTGTACTTCAATAGTTTCGAGAGTACAATTATTTTAAATTAGGGTTGCTGGGGAGCATCTCTCCTGCAACCCCAATCTTAAAAAGAAGTAATTTCGCGTAGAATCTAAAAAAATTGTACTCTCGTTTTTCCTGTTGAACGAGATAGCTAGGCTAGTTAAATTACCAAACTTGCGCCAGAAAGTGAACACCTGCGTGACACAGCAATACGGAAAACACATGTACTCCATATTTTGCTAATATTTTTCATCAGGCGCAAAAAATTTAAAAATAATAAGTAAAACTACGAGTACCTGGCCATAAACTGACTCATTCAACGTTAAAAACCAATGAGTACAATATTTCCAGCCTAATGCATGCTACTGGTGGCAGTCATATGCTACTTGTAAAGTTTTTGTTGGTTAGGCTGAGTTCCTCCGGCCCGGCAAACTAAGATAAACTTTTCGGCATCGACGGCGCTTTCAGAACGCTGGCTGCTGGCTGGCTGGTCGAATGAGGCATTTGCCCAAATGTTACAGCAGTCTATTGCTGTGTAATGCAATGATTTTTTGCTCCTTATGAAAAATATTTGCAAAATATGGAATAATACATGTGTTTTTCGTATTGCCGTGTAACGCAGGCGTTCGCTTTCTGGCGCAGGTGATTTAACTAGCCTAGCTATCTCGTTCAACGGTAAACACGAGAATACAACTTTTTTTGGGCCTTATTTTACACAAAAAACTTAAGATTCTACGTGAAATTCCTTCTTTTTAAGATTGGGTTTCCTGGAGAGATGCTCCCCAGCAACCCCAATTTAAAATAATTGTACTCTCGAAACTATTGAGGTGCAATTTTTTTAAGTAAGTACTAATTCGGTACAATTTTGGTACAATTTTTTCACATGCACAGAAATCCCGAAATCGAAAGTGGGGTTGCCGGGGAGCATGACATGAATATTTTAAATAATTTAATAACTAAAATACAATCTTTCTCTTGAGTGGACCAGATTCTGTTTTCTGTGCATGATCTCAGACTGTGTGAGCCCAGCCTCGACGAACACCTGACAAGGTGGTTATTTTTAAAATTAAAGATATTGCGTATCTTTATTAAATATCTCTTTCTACTATGAAAACGATATAATATCCTTGCAGTTCAGGTCGTCTAAATCGAAGTGGTCGCAAAGTTCAGGTCGTCTCAATCGAAGTGGTCGCAAATCAGCGTACTGAATTAGGTTTCAGTGTATTCGGAGGGGCTACCGCGAAACGAACACAAGCTTTGTTTGTGTATCTCCCTCTCAGTCGCACTTGTAAGTTCGAGCGACAGAAAGATGTTCGTTTTTCTTTCGCGGTAGGCCCTCTGGCAGTTTAAAATTATGCTTTACTTTAATGTATAATCTGAAGGAATAAATAAGGGTTGCACCTTAACTCTATATTGTTTCATTTATAAGGGACAAATACGACAACGCAAATCCAAAAATAGAAATGCTTTTAGCAATCATTATTGGTTCTTGAAATCACTATTATCGGTTCTTGAAATCACTATAATCGGTTCTTGACATCACTATTATCGGTTCTTGAAATTACTATTACCGGTTTTTGCAGCACTAAATTTGGTAAATTAAGCGTATTATACACCTATCCATCTGTCACAACCAGCTGCCTAAAAGTGAATGAATTGAATGTGTTTTGTCTCTTTCCATCTTGTAGGTGTATAATGGCCCTTATGAGTAGATATAGCAACATTCGATATTTCTTATGTTGGTAAGATGTATACCCGATCGAGCTTTCAGTGAGGTGAAGTACTATGAAGTTCCGTCTCGATTGGCGGTAGAGTGTCGATAGCGTACGGACGTTAGATTAAAAATAATTTCGAATTTAGCGTTTCTATCGCTATTTTTCGGTGAAATCTTATAGAATTTAGTTACTATTCCTTTTCATGGTGGTGGGAGGTTTGGTAAGTTGATTGTGTCTGTGTTATAGAAGTAGTTTAGTTATTGTTGGTTTTTATGTAGTTTAGAGGGTAGGCTGGGTCAGTATTCTCATGAGTGAGGAGGCTGATTTGGTCGACCCAGGAGAAGGAGACTTCCGTCCAATATTACAAAATGTGAGTCTGTCCCATTATGAAATATTTGAAAACTCACAGTCGGAAATTTTCACTCCAGCCATGGGTAAGGCCAAAAAAGCAAAACGTAGCAGGGCACGCGAAAACCGCGAGCGTAGCCTTGATAATAAGCGATCCCGGTCAAAACACTCATCACCGGAGCGTAGTTTGGAAGAGCATAACACTACAGATGATAGTAGTCGGTCTCAGGAATTAGATTCGCAGATTCCCCCTGGGCAAAATATAATGACCCAGCCTCCGATCACCGTCACGCCCCCGGCACATTTGATCGCTGACACTCCTGATTTGACGCAAACCGGGTCGCCGGCTACTCTTTTTACGCCAGTAGGGCGCGAAAGGTACAACACAAATGACCAGGGTCCGTTTATTGTACATATTCAAAAAATCGAGACGACCCCTGACTCAGGGGTAACCCTTCATCCTGTAACTTTTGGATTATTCATACAAAAGAGAAAGCGGGAGTTCCAAAATGTCATAGAAGGCTCTGTCAAGAGAATAGGGCGAAACCGTGTGTCCTTAGGCTTTCACTCGGCTGAGGATGCTAATTCTTTCCTGGACTCCCCCACACTAATGCACAATAATTATAAGGCATTTGTGCCAACTTTCAATGTAACTAGAATGGGGCTAGTGCGTGGAGTCCCGGCAGAGTGGACACCTGAAGAGGTCCTTGAGCAGGTTCAGGTGCCGGTAAACTCGGGAGGCGCTCGCCCAATAAAAGCCAGACGTCTTAATTTTAAAAAAAGCAGACCGGACGGTACCTTTAGCTGGTTACCCTCCGAGTCGGTTGTAATAACTTTTGATGGACAAAGTTTACCAAAAAGGGTTTATTTGTGTCTGAATTCACTGCCGGTTGAAACGTATCAGTACCCAACGGTACAATGCTTTAAGTGTTGTCGATTTGGCCACACTAAGGAAAAGTGTCGGTCACTTCCTCGTTGCTTCCGATGCGGCGGTGCCCATGCCGGGGAATCGTGTCAGGTTGACGTAGAAACTCACGGATCATTATGCTGTAACTGCCCCCGAAGCGTGGCGGCAGGCCATTTCGCAAACAGTAAGTCCTGTCCCGAATATGTTAGACAAATAAATATTAAAAAAACCATGACAGATGAAAACATTTCATACATCGAGGCATCCAATCTCCATGCTAAAATCTCCCAGAGGTCTTATGCGAATGTAGCAGCTGCCCCCCTACATTCTCCACCAGTTGTGTCTTATAAGAAGACTGTTTTTCGTCAGCCTCGCTCGCCCCCTCAATTGGGTAAAGGATATGACAGAAGGGCCCATGAAGCTTTAACTAGGGACCCTGTTATCGAGTCTAGGCCAATATACCCCGAACAACGACAATCCAGAGAGAGTGTAATTAGCGAACTAATTAAAATGCTTTCATCTGTTGTTAAGGTACTTTCTCCATCTAGTCCCCTGTCTGACCCTGCTCTGCTGTCCCACGCTGCTTCTTTTATTTCCTCTTTCCTGTTTCCCTCTAATAATGGATCAAGTAGTTCTTCAGTGGAACACTCACAGTATCACCAATAAAAAACAAGATTTACTTTTTTTAATTAATAAATACAACCCGGTTATTTTAGCCATATCGGAGATATGGCTTAAGGATGGATCTAATTTCAAATTACCTAGTTATTCATCTCTAATGGACTGTCGAGCGGACGGTCGAGCGGGCTGTGCCCTCTTCATTAGAGATCATATTCCTTTTTTACCTGTTAACATTGTTCAAAACTACTCAAATTTTCACTTAACTTGTGCTCGAGTGGAAGGTATAACCTTTTTATCTCTTTACATCCCATATCCTTCTGCTATAATCCTAGATCAACTTAAAAAAATCATAGAAAGCCTGCAACACCCGGTCATAGTCCTTGGTGACCTTAACGTCCATCACGTTTTGTGGGGATGTGATAATAGTGACATTCTAGGTGACCAACTCCTAGAAATTTTAGACAAGTGTAACCTTTGTTTATTAAATTCAGGCCAAGCAACGCTACGCACTCTTCCTAATCAAGCAGCTAGTGCAGTTGATATATCCCTCTGCTCTCCTATACTCGCGTCTCAAATTACCTGGGAAGTGTTGGATAGTACATTTGGCAGTGATCACTTTCCTATTATACTTAGATCACCTTTCGTAGCTACAAAGAGACCTACTGTTACTAAGCCTTTGCTAGTGTATAACATTAATAGTGCTGATTGGGATAGCTATAGAAAACATCTGCAATATGAAGTCAAACATTTACCCCCTATTACTTCAGAATCTACACAAACATGCTCTGATGCTCTAGTTTCAGCTATGAAGATTTCAGCTGATAAGGTTTTCCCTCTTAAAAACACTGCTGTGGGTAAGGTGGCCTCTCCTCCTTGGTGGGACAAGGAGTGTACTGTAGCTGTTAAATCTAGAAAGAAAGCTGAACTCACTTATGCTGGGAACATGTCATCTGAGAACTTCCAGCTTCTCACCAAAACTATGGCAGAAACTAAAACGTTACTGAATTCTAAGAAGTCAGACGGATGGAAATCTTTCTGCACAACGTTGAGTCCTTCTACTCCAGACGCAATCGTGTGGAATAATATCCGAAAGTTTAGGAGATCATTTAATGATAGTAGATGCCCCTATCCGATGTCTTTACAATGGGCGGAATCCTTCCTAGATAGAATAGCACCTTCTTATGTTCCAGGAGTTCTTGACTCTACAATAGGGCTCTTAAATAATAACTCATCAGATCCTATGGATCAAGTGTTCACCATTTTGGAACTCACAAATGTTTTGAAATCAGTTAAAGATTCCGCTCCGGGACATGATGGAATCCCGTATTCATTTATAGCTAAAGCAGGTGACTCATTCCAAAAATATTTTCTTGAATTAATTAATTGTATTTTTATTACGGGACATCCACCTCGTACTTGGAAATCCCAACTGATAATGCCTATTCTAAAACCTGGTAAAGATCCTAATGACCCTCGTTCTTACCGACCAATAGCTTTGTCATCGGTTCTTACAAAGATACTAGAACATCTCATTAAGAATAGACTGGAATGGATTCTCGAAAGTCAAGAACTACTAGGTAAATTTCAATTTGGGTTCAGAAAGGGGAAAAGTACCATGGATAGTTTAGGAATTTTTACGTCAGATATTAGACTTGCTTTCTCTAACCGAGCCTCGGTGGTTGCAGTGTTTCTGGATGTGGAGGCTGCCTATGATAATGTCCAGCTCCCTCTTCTCAGGGAAAAATTCCGTAAGCTGAGAATCCCGGAGAGGCTGGCATGCTTCGTGGGTAATCTTCTTTCAGAAAGACAAGTTACTTTTCGAGGAAAGGATCCTAACATTGACCCATCGAGATTGGTCTGGCGTGGATTGCCTCAGGGTTCAGTCCTCAGCCCATTACTTTATAACATGTTTACGTACGACCTTGAGGGGTCGGTTACTGATTGTCAATTACTTCAATACGCTGATGATCTTTTAGTTTACTCTGCCAATAAAAGTATAATAACGGCTTGTGAAACTATTAACAAATCCCTTCAGTCTTTGAACACCTGGCTCACAAATAATGGTTTATCCCTTTCCCCATCTAAAAGCTGTGCCGTTGTTTTTACGCGTAAGCTAACTCTTCCTTCCATTAACATAACTATAAATAATAATAGTATCCCAGTTCGTACCTCCTATAAATTCTTAGGGATTATACTAGATTCTAAACTGAACGGCATTTCACATTTTGAATATTTGATTAAGAAAAGTGAACGGGGTCTCAATACGTTAAGATGTCTTTCGGGGGTGTGGTGGGGAGCTCACCCCACCTCTCTCAGATTAATTTATAACGCTACTATTCGTAGCATACTAGACTAT
This sequence comes from Epinotia brunnichana, assembly GCA_963854355.1. Taxonomy (NCBI): domain Eukaryota; kingdom Metazoa; phylum Arthropoda; class Insecta; order Lepidoptera; family Tortricidae; genus Epinotia; species Epinotia brunnichana. The sequence goes on along the minus strand of OY977936.1, from coordinate 6,081,760 downwards.
GGATCCTTTTTATTGGTGCCAGCTAATAAGGAGGGTTTAGTTAAACTTGATCGTGTTCAATATAAGGCCTTGAGAATAATACTGGGAGCGATGAAGTCTAGCCCCACCAATGCCCTACAAGTAGAATGCGCAGAACCACCTTTTAAGCTACGCCGGCAATTTTTAGCAGATAGCTACCTCTACCGTGCTTTACAATTTTCTTATCATCCTATAATACATCGTCTATATGATCTTAAAGCGGCTTCCCGTTGGAACGAGGAAGACTTGCCTTGTCTTGTAAAGAGCCTAACGAAATTTCAATATATTAAAGATCCTGTGTTCCACTCCTCTCGGCTTCCGCTTTCTGAATTTAGTTATGAAATTGTAACTCATCAGCCCCGTATTATTCTCAATATGGACATTTGTCATGATGATCGTCATGCCGATGAATATCTCAGGCAGATTCTTACCCGTGAATGGCTTGGTTGGAACGAAATATACTGTGATGCATCCAAGTTAGCCCCAACTGGTTGTGTAGGGGTGGGGGTCTTCCACTCCCAATATGATATAGTGCAGAAGATTAAATGCCCTCCTGAAACCTCGGTTTTTACGGGAGAATGTATTGGAATATTGGAGAGCGTGAAATATATCTTAATATTCAATTTAAAAAAAACTATAATTTTCTCTGACTCCCGTAGTTGTTTACAAGCGCTTCTCTCTAACCCGTTTTCAGTAAGGTTCCATAATCCTATTATGTATCAAATTAAGGAGAATCTCATAAAATGTAGAAATCGAGGTTATGAGGTTGTCTTAGCCTGGGTCCCTGGTCATACAGGGGTAACAGGTAACGAAAGGGCTGATCAGGTAGCAAAGGAAGCGGTGGTCTGTGGTGATAAGACACCGTTCAGAAATTATTGTCACGATCTGGTCCCTTTGGCGGCTAGGTCTCTTATCCAGGCTTGGTCCGCTGACTGGAAAACATCTAGCAAAAAACGGGCACAGACTTATGCTCTCGTTCAACCCACGGTGTCGAGAAAACCGTGGTTCTCAAAGTTATTTCTCCCAAAACTATTTTGTTCCACTGTTATACGAATGAGGCTGGGTCATTGTTGTACTCCTGTTCACTTAAAAAAAATACACATCCGAGATTCCTCCTTGTGTGAATGCGGACTAGATGATGGGGACCTTAATCATATATTTTTCGCGTGTCCTCTATATAATCACAATTGTTTTTACGATGAACTTATAAGACTGAAGGTTCCTCTCCCAACTCACATTTTGGAACTCATTCAAATTAAGAATAAAGATATCTTGATGGCTTTGGGATCTTTTTGTCAACTAAACAATCTTAAGATATGAGTGTTATTATAGTTATATTCCTCAATATATGTATTATGTTTCCATGTTACTAAATTTTTTAGTTGTGTCTTGTTACTCATAACAGGGTAATATTGTATGTGGTTGTGGGCTTCTAATATTATTGTTTTTCAGGAATAGTAACTATTGCTTTGATCCCGTTTAGGAAAATATATATTTGTAAATCGACATGACACTGGCTAATAATTTGGCAGAGCCAAAACAAAAAAAAAAAAAAAAAAAAAAAGTTCCGTCTCTTAAACGTAGTGGTTACATTCTCTTTGAACAGAATAAAATTGTGATTCCATCTGAAAGGAGTTTGACCTGAAACTCGTTTTTTTTATTTGCTTCAATTTCTGGCCAGCTGTAAGCTGTAAACACCAGCATTAAAGAGGTTGGATACTGAAGGAGGCCGGACATCATTAATTAGTCCCTTATTAATTAGTTTACATCTAAATATTTACTCAAAAACATAAATATGTAAGTGGCCCTTATTTTCTTTTGAGTAGTACCTATATAAAGATTTAGATATCCTTATAATAGAATAGAATAATAATGTGCACCGTCACCATAAGTATTTCAATTTTATTAGAAGAATACCTACACAGAAATCTTACGGCACTTAGGTACATCCTTTTCTATAGGGAAGGTATAGTTTTTCAGAAATAGGTATCTCGAAAACCTTTGAACCGATCTTGTTTAAAATTATTTTCGGTGAAAGAATCTAATAGATATTATTCAAGTTTTTTTAATACACTGTTTGAAAATGAGTGGGGAGGGGGACACAATTTTTAAGTACTACAACGGTATATCTGCCTACGAAAATGAGAGGCGCAGGTCAGTTTCCCAGATAAATTGTGTATAAATAAATATAGACAGAGAAAGAACGGAAGTAGGAGATAGCATGAGTCCGCCATAGCAAAAACACAGATAGAAAACTTGTCACTTGTCAGATCCTGTCAGATTTGATGCTGAATTTGAGCAGTTGGACGTCATTCATCTTTTTGTTCCTAGTTGCGCTACACTGATATCAACTGCTAGATTACGAACACGAAATTTATGTATTTATTCTATTGGTGTTGTGGCATAATATCAGTATCTTAAACACCACAGTGCAATAAAAAAAAAGTTGCACTGGTATTTTGGCGGGATTGAAATAAAATTGTTAAAAATGAGTAGGGTCATTTCGCCGGTTACGCGACCACCTTCGGTTAGCGACCACTTGAAGAACATGGTTTTTTCAATTGAAGATAACATCAATTCTACAGAGCCTATTGAAACAGTTAGTATACATGATTGTTTGTAGTTATGGAATAGGAATTTACAAAAAAAACGAGAAAATATGCTTTCAGTTCACCAACTCAGCAAAGTGGTCGCTAACCGGCACATTAAATTAGTATTGTATTTATTTTTGAGAAAAGCACTAAACATGCTTCGACCATAAGTGTGCCATCCTGGCCTCGCCTTCGGCCCGGCCGGCTAAATCATACTCGTCCGGGATGGCTTATTTAAGTTATTTATTGGTCACTGCAGTAATGTACTAGTACAGGTGATTGTGAAATAAAGGAGGCATATATTCAAAAATCGACAATTTATTCACATTTGTTGTAAAACAACGAGTGTTAGTTACTGGTACCTATATTAATTTAGGTAAAGTTAACGCACATACAATACAAGCTAGCATAAATTATTCAATAAATAAATAATTTTAATTCATAAATTAGATCGTTTTTATTGGAATATGTTAATGCAATAGAGGTTATTTTGATAATTTTAAATCACATTTACGTAACTACTTACTTACCTTACTTTAAGCTTCGCTCATTTAGTAACTGTTGGGACTGAGTTGATATAAACGTTACAAAACCCTTACAGTGAATGTTTCTAATCGAGAAAAAAATACCCGGTATGCTAGAAATATACAGAACTCTTAATTTAAGCAAATAATCAGGTTTTCGTTCATTCACTGGTGCACTTACCCTACCTAGTTTCTTAGTTCTGGGGTATTTGATTTTGCATTTATTATTTTCCCTTATGAGTTATGATCTTCAAAAATCAAGATTAGTTGCAAGGAAAAAGAACAATGCTACTAAAATGACCCATATCTCAACTTTGTGCAAGTGAATAAAAGGGGTCGCCAACGCGCTTGTGATTCTTCTGAATTCACAAGTGTCCATAGGCTACGGTACCTGCTTAACATCAGGCAGGCCGTAAGCTTGTTTGCCACCGCCGTTGTATAAAAAAAAAGTGTAATGGTGGCACCGCACCTGGCGGTATTTGCCCAAATATTCGTGTTGCATCTTTTTCCTTCCTACGGCAAATGAAAGAGAGGCAACGACGCAACGCGAACACGAACCCCCAAGTGTGGTGCGACCATAAGGCAGAGTGGGTGTACATACCTATAGAATGGAATCGATCGAATGTATGAATGAACCACATAATTTAAGATACGTATGAACTGCCGTTCAGACCGCGGCATAAATGTGACTTAAAATTATAAAAATATATATTTATGTATTAATTTAATGTCATTATTAAATTATGTTACTGTTAATGACTCATTAACAGTAACATACTAGACATGACATAGAAGAAATAGAAATACATTCGATTTTGAGTAACAATTAGAATAACAAACAGTGTAGGTACAGTCGCCATCACATACAACCCGGTCACAATATCTGTGCACCTCGCAATGTTTTTGTAATCAAAATTATTGTTTTTTAATAACAAACCCTTCATCAATAATAAATTGATTTGAAAAGGTTAGTAATTTTTTTTTACCTCCACATTTCTCGAAAAAACTTTTTTTCACACCGTACCCAGACCGCCGATATGACGTCACGAGGTCAGGTGCACAGATATTGTGACCGGGTTGTACATCGGAGCAAACAAGCACGTCACAAACATCGGAACACACCTCTATTTTCAAGGCATTAGGGTGCATGTGCCGATATTTTTGAACACCTAAAGTGTACCTATGTATGTGATGGCGACTGTACAGTCTACGCCAAAAATATGTTTACAGTTTTCGACTTATTACAATGGAGTAAGGTGCAAAAGTGTAAACATATTTTTGGGGTCGACGTACTTAATTCCCGTAGTATGGTGAAATAATTATACGGTACATATGGTCGTTGGGGCCACAATAGCCTAATAAAATGACTCTCCCCATCCCTGAAAACCTGCAGCCACCTTCCAAAAACCCTGCAAACAGACCTTTCGCGTAGAACAGCAGTCATCAGTAGCTCTAGTGTAAGTTTTATCGATACATACACGTTTTCGAACGCGGTTGGGTCATTGTCAGTCACAAAAACAAAAATCATCTTTCCGGTGGTCAATAGTTAAGGGCTTTACGCTCACATATAATATGTTTCCATCACATAGAATTATAGAAGGGGCAACGCCATTTATGCGGATTCAGAGTTCAACCAAAAATTAGGCTTTATAGCCCTTAACTTTGGCAATGTCCACCGAAAAGACGCGAACCTAAATCTGACAATGACCCGGTTGCGTTTAGTTTCAATTTGTATGGCAACGCGTACATCGCCTCTGGTGGTAACTATTAGGAACTATGCATGCGCTAAGAAAGTGGACACATTATAATCGCGGTAATTTAGATTAAGGCGCCGTATGTTCAGAGAAGTTAAGCGAACAGAGGTTTTGAAACAATATAATGCGTCTGTTTATAACCATATGGATTAACAAAAATACGAATAGTAATCTTGAGGGTTTTTCTGCAGCGAGATCAGTGAATCGAAACATGATTAAGCAATTTTCGATCGATAGAAAAAAATCACGAACATAGGTCTAAAATACACTTAAAACATTCGTAACAAATTATGCACAAAAGAAACATATTAAAATTGGTTCTAAAATCGGCAATATCATTTTTGAGGGAACTTAGTGATTAGGATTACTTTATTATTTATAAACGTACAAAAAAAAAAAAAAGAAAACATGATATCCGCGCTTCCGAACACGCACTTCCATCTCGCTCACGCTCTCTTAGTGAGAGGGAGAGAAGACCATGAACCGACGGCGCCTTAAAGTTGAGGTAACTAGCTGATATATTTATTTAATTGGGTTTTTGTGACTTTTGTCAGGCAATATTATAGTAGCAACCTTAATATAATAATAGGCGTCAGATACATCATCGTAATAACCCGTCTAGGCAATACAAACGTAATATAGTTTGCAGAATAAAAATTAAGTTCTCCTCGCAGATAGGATCAATATTCGTTTATTAGTCCAGGCAATGAACTGACAACTTGTACGAAAAAAATTTAGAAATAATTTATTATAGCTGATTTTTCCTATGTAGGTATGGATATGTATTATCAATTAAATTTCAGACATCAAAAAACTTATAATTGAACTAGCTTCTGAAAAGTCAGAAAAAATATGAATACATGGTTTTATCTTTATTTAGGTTCATTTACATTTGCTCTAAAAAGACAATTCATGCTTCATTTAAATAGATATAATTACTTCCGTATGGAAAGTTTGTTGGATTCTTGAATAAAGCATCTTGGAATAACGTTTTAAAATGAAGTAGGTAAACAAAAAAAACGCTATTATAAATTAATGTTTTTCGAAACCGTATTTTGCCTGGAGTATATAAGAAAATGCGGGTGGTGCAGGACCGGCCATTGTCGCACTCTCTGGGGGTCTTTCGGCTGATATGATGATGATGATGATATAAGAAAATACGAAAGTAAGGCATACAAAACTGTCAGATTTCAATAACAACGTTGACGCATCATAGGTTACTCACACAAAATTACATCCCCTCGCACTTCACGCCCTGATTCGCACTCACCATAGAACTGAACACGTTAAAAGTCTTGCTCTCATGCGTTATAACTAACTTATAATGATCCGAAGACGGCAAAGGCATGTTGGGTTTCGCGTGGTCCCTCTTAAAATGCCTACTCAGATGGCTGGTCTGTGAGAATTTTCTCTCGCAAATCTTGCATTGGTATTTCTTTTCTCCAGTATGTACGACTTTGTGTTGTTTGAGGGCTGAGGAGGTGTAGAAAGTCTTGCCGCACTCGCAGCGGTAGTCCCTCTGGCCCTTGTGGCGCTTGAGGTGCACGTTATAGGCGCTGCAGGTGACGAAGCCGCGCTGACATTCTTTACAGTGGTACCTTGAACAATTGTTTCATGTTTACATACGTAAAGTCACACCTTCATTCCCAAAAGGAGTGGGCAAGGAGCATGAAATTAAATTCAGTGAAACTTGTGTCTTGTGGGCCCAGATATTGACGACCGCTTTAGCCTACTAGTGACCCTGCCTACGAAGCAAGAGGGCCTGGGTTCGAATCCCGGTAAGGGCATTTATTTGTTTTTTATTTTATTTTTTTATTTAGAAACTAACGGTCTTAAATTATATACACATTAATTAGCTAGAAGCTATTCAGTAACAATATTAATAGACATACAGTTCCCTTACTTTTATTATTATATATTTGTGTGATGAGCACGAATATTTGTTCCTGAGTCATGGATGTTTTCTATGTATTTAAGTATTTATTTCTCTATATAAGTATATATGTCGTCTAGTAGGTACCCATAGGACAAGTTTTGCTTAGTTTGGGACTGGTTGATTGGTGTAAGATTGTCCGAAAATATTTATATTATATGTATAAGATTATTATATTATATTAAATAAGATTATTAATATTATATTGTAGAATACCATTGGACATGTAAAAGTGCCCTTGTGGCCTATTTGCTGAATAAAACATAGATTTTGATTTATTTATTTAATTATTTATCTATCCTTTTTTCCCATAGCAATATTAAAGGTTAATAATTAAACTATAGACATCTGGTTGGAAGTTGAAAACCCCCGACATTTTCATTTCAAAGATCAATATCTCAAAACCGGCTGATCCGATTTTGTTGAAACGTAGCTAAGAACCATCTCGATCACGTCAGCTTTCGGTTTAAAAAACCGCATTAAAGTCGGTCCATTCGTTTAGGAGCTACGATGCCACAGACAGAACACTCACACAGACACGTCAATGGGTTAAAGTAAAGTATCTGAGAAGTGATGACTGATGTTTTGAAAAACGTAGCCTAATGCACCTGCAGTCAAGGTCACCAATATGTACACACCACAAACTTACAGAAATATGTATACAGACCTTATTACTACGGAAGTAAGATTGTTGTATACATATTTTTGCAAAAAGCACGCGTGGCTGTGCATAGGGGAGTGTTGGTGCCCACACTTATGTATGGTAGCGAAAGTTGAGTGTGGCAAAAAATACATCAAAGTCGAGTGAATGCAGTAGAGATGAGAGCGTTGAGAAGTATGTGTGGAGTTAAATTGAGTGATAGAGTCAGAAACAGTGTGATAAGAGATAAGTGTGGAATGGATGGAGATATAGTCACGAACATTGAGAAGGGTATGTTAAGGTGGTTTGGGCATGAAGAGAGTGTATATAAAAAGAGTGGAAGCGCAAGTTGGAAGGGGAAGACCTAGGCGAACTTTCTCCGATCACATTGGAGAAATCTTACAGAAAGGCAAAAGTACCCTAACTAAACCGACGAGCATGTATGAGAAATGTTATGAACGTGAGTGAAGCGAAAGTGGTTTGTCAGGATCGTAGCAAATGGAGATCCGTGATCTCTGCCTACCCCTCTGGGAAAGAGGCGTGATTATATGTATGTATGTATATTTTTGCAACTTTGGGTATATACATATTGGTGACCCAGTCAAGGTCATATTATATTTATGTCATACCTCGCCATAAAGTATCCATAAAAATCCCACTTCCTGGCCAGGGAGAGGCGTAAAATGATGTACTCACCACGGGCAGTAATTAAGAAAGCCTCAAATCGCAAATTTATCGCCCTTGCTTTCGGCTCGGGCGTCCAATTCCCGCGATCTGAGACATTCTTTGTTTTACCGCCCTAGGTAAGTAATGTACTATTGTAATAAGTATATACCTCCACCGAATATGCCTCACCTGACTTCTTTGTTGTGTATCCTGACGTGTATGGAGAGGTTGCCGGAGGTGGCAAATGTCTTGGTGCAGAGATGACAAGAATACGGCTTCTCACCGTTGTGGATCCTCTGGTGGACCTTCAGGTCTGCCTTTATAGGGAACCCTGAAATGTACACCAGTTGAACAGTTAAATGCAAAAAGGAACCAAACAGATATGCATAAAACTTATACCAGAAAAGTTGTATCGTGAGTAAGGCTCTTAATGTAAAACTGAGACGGACACAGCTCCACATTGCCACGCCTCATTTTATAGAGAGTGCAAGTCTAACCCGAAATACTGGTCAACTACTAAACTCACCTTAGGTCAAAGCGCCTCGGTGTTGCCAGTTAAGACTTTTAAGAGTCCCCAGCATGCTCGGTTCGCCATACAATTACGCTCTCATTTTAAAACGACTAGCTACTTTGCTCTGAAACTTTTTACTTAGACTAAGTTAAGGATCCAGGTCTGTAATTAGTTTATGTAGCTTCAGATACCATAGTAAAAAAATACAGCGAATTTAAGTTTTTCATACAAATTGTTAATTAGGGTTAATATTGACATTATTAACGCTAATTAAGCATTACGCTTGAAATAGTTTATACCAATTCCGTTAACAACAATACGCTGCACCAATAATGCTGGAAAATTAACGATCACTGCTAATTACATACCTAGATATACCTCATGTCATTGTTTGTTTGTAGTTTTAAAATGAGAACGAAACTCCGTTTGTATGGGAAGGTGAAATTCGGCCGAGCTTGCCGGGGACTCTTAAAACGTAACACATAGAATTGTAACCTGTAGCTTTTCTACACTAGAGTAGAAGCTTCTTATCGGGCCACTGTGGATCCCTATAATGTACAGTCAACCAATTTGATTTCTGGGCCACTTCGTACCTTGTCACAGTGACAATGATATGAGATATCTACGGGCTTTCATATTGATTTTCACTGTGACAAGGTACGAAGTGGCCCAGAAATCAAATTGGTCGACCGTACAGCCAAATAATCAACGGCCACCATATCTCTCTCTAGATACATACATGAAGAGAGAGATAAAGATACCCCAACTAGCACACTAGCGTTAAAATAACCCTTATATCATTCTTATATGGGTTCCAGCCAAGTGTTAACGTGTTACAATGCCTGTAAAAAAGGTGTTAGAGCATGCTCTAACACCCTTATAACCACAAATCAGGCCCACGATCTTACAGGTAAAGGTGTTAGAAAGCCTTTAGAGCACTGTTCTGACACCCAAAGTGTTGACCAACGCTCTACAAACACCGTAGTAACGGTTAAGGTGTTAGCTGAGAGTGTTATAACACTCTTGCGCTCACCGAGTTCCAAGTGAGCATTTTTACTTCTTACTTTAAAACCGACAAAATGGCGAAGATAAGTATTAGTGTATTTGACAGGAGTTACTAATTGAAATTGATTTGTGTTTGTGTTATTAAGTGTAAACAATCTGCCCTTGTGATTTTACGGTAAATGTATACCATGTTTTCCATCTCAATTTTAACGCGCCCACGATTTATTAAAGATTTATAATAAAACTTATGAAGAATAAGATAGACCCCTAAAGTTTTTATAATTTTCTATTCTTGTTTCTGGGCCAGTGGCATGTTAAAATAAGTGGCATCCATAGAATGGCAAGAGTAACATAAATAATGAAGTATTTTGCTGTCAAATATTGAATAACCTAAACAATTTGTAGGTTAGAGCAGGGACTGATTTCGGTTACGTTTATACCGGTATGAAACCGGTATTCCATTACGGTACCGTTATGTCGTACAGGTTATGCGCGCCGCGCGAACATAACGGTGCCGTAACCGTTTTGAAATAACGGTTAGCGGTACCAGTTTTAAACGATACCGTAACCTTTATAATACCGGTATTATAAAGGTTATCGAGAAAAGTAAGCGAGCTGGCACTCTACAGAGGAAGCATTGGCTTAATTGGCTACTAAACATTTAAAGACTAAAAGACAAAGCAGCAGAGCCTTTGCCGGCGGTTTGGCAACAAGTCCAGGCCAAAGGCGATATATCGGTACCTTTAAATAGCGGTTACGGTACCGGAAAAAATAAAGGTACCTTTATATTTCAGTAGCGAAATATAAAGGTTCCGCTACCGAAACCGCTATTTGACAACCGATATGACGTCATACCGTTAAAATAGAATACCGGTATTTTTCGGTTATGCAGTCCCTGGGTTAGAGTTCACCAAAACAATGGCGAACTTACACTAAAGCTTTAGGCGTCAGCTAAGTCTTCTATAACGCTTATTGAGTTACAACACCTTTAGTCAAGAATATTGTGCAGGCTTTGCCTTCATAGCGGTGTTATAACTAACACCATAAGCGTTAGAAAAAGTTTCAATTACAAATGAGTTGTTCAACACTTCTAGTAAGTATTTTGTATTACTATACTCTTGACCAACTCTCTTATAAAGCCTCTGCCTGCACCTTATAGTAGATATAACACCTTAAGCTGTATAAGACACTCCACGGCAACAACTAAAAAGCAATAAGAGTTAACGAGCACTCTTGTAAAGGTTAAGGTGTTAAAGCATCCACATCTTAAGTGTACTTGCGTTGAGTAACACTCTTATAACTCTTACACCTGCTTAAGAGCGTTCAATAAAGCTCTAGTGTAACACTTTTGGAGTTATTTTTTTCTTAACTCCTCTATAACACTATTAGTTCCAACTGAGATAATTATAACTCCGGGGCCCCTATACTAAGACTCTGCTGATCGTCTGTCTGTCTGTCTGTCCGTCTGGCACCAGGCTGTATCTCATGAACCGTGATAGTTAGACAAATGAAATTTTCACAGATGATGTATTTCTGTTGCCGCTATAACAACAAATATTCATATATATATATTTTTCCTTTTACAATCTTACACAAATCGACCTAGTCCCAAACTAAGCAAAGCTTGTACTATGGGTACTAGACGACGATAAACATACTTACATAAATACTTAAATACATAGAAAATATCCATCATGACATATGACTCATGACTCAGGAACAAATATTTGTGCTCATCACACAAATAAATGCCCTTACCGGGAATCAAACCCGGGACCACCGGCTTCGTAGGCAGGGTCACTACCAACTAGGCTACAGGAGGCTCCCATACAACAGACGTTATTTTTTTGCCGTTTTTAAAGATCATCATATCAGCCGAAAGACGTCCACTGCTGGACATAGGCGTCCCCCAAAGAGTGCCACAAAGGCTGGTCCTGCGCCACCCGCATCCTTTACCAGGTCATCAGTCCACCTTGTGGAGGGCCTACCCACGCCGCGCAAGCCGGTACGTGGTCGCCACTCGAGAACCTTTCCGGCCCAACGGCCATCGGTTCTACGTGCAATGTGCCCCGCCTACTGCCACTTAAGTTTAGCGATTCGTTTTTAAGAGCGTAGTCGGTCTGCGACAAAATTGAGAAATAGGTATTTGTACAAACTATTGCCGTCGCGTTGCGCCCAAGCGACCGCGTGCGATGCGCGATAGGGACAACCGCAGCTCAGACCGATTTTCACAACAAAATCTTGACAAGATCGATGCTTTGTATTCCCCTGTTTTCTCTGCCAAACCTGCGCCGATCCAATTATGTTTGGTGTTGAAATTTAGAGGAAGAGTAGATCTATGTTTCTATTATTTTGTTTTAACGTAAAAACTTTTCATATTTGTCTGGTAGTCATCTGAATATGACAGTAAAAATGGGGCATTTTTTAGGTTTTCGAAAATTCGTATCTGTTTTGGTAATTATTTTTTGGGAAAAAGTAAATGACAGGGGCATACATATAGTACACCTAGATTTAATAAAAAAAAACGAGTCCTCTAGAGGGATAAACCAGGAAGGAAATAGGGGAATACGTTGGTATGGAAAAATGCTGCTAGGATACCCTCTTAAAGATAAGGTACGGACGGAACCCTTCGTGCGCACTTGGCCGGTTTTCTCTGCCGCTGACTGTACATTTTAGGGGTCCGTGGCTGTAGCTTGAGCTCACCTTTCCCGCAGTCCTGGCACAGGTAGGTCTTGTCGCCCTTGTGTCTCTTCATGTGTATGGAGAGCTGTGCGCTCTGTACGAACGTTTTGAAACACACGTCGCAGCTGTATAGTTTTTCACCTGAAAATTAAAAAAAAAAAAATGGTAAAGTTCACTCTTTGCGAATAGCGGTATGGCACAAAATTTCTCTATTTAAGGCGACGTGAGCTCCAAAAACTGATTTTTAAACAATCGTAGCTCTTGTTTGGATTATAATACGGCTGCCCTAAAATTAATTAGAAATCTTGAGGGCTTTTTCGAGGGAAATCAGCTATTTGAATCCTGAGTTTTCGACTTTCGCTCGATAGAAAAAAATCACGAACATAGGTCTAAAATACACTTAACAAAATTGTAACAAATTATGTACAACAGCTAATTCTAAAAATCGGCAATGTCATGTTTGAGGGAAATCAGCTATTACTTTTTTATTTATTAAAACGCACAAAAAATAAAAATAAAAAAACAGGATATCCGCGCTTCCAAACACGCACTTCCATCTCGCTCACGCTTACGCTCAGTGAGAGGGAGAGAAGACCACGAACCTACGTCCCCTTAAATGTTTATGATATTGGATTTAAGGTTAAGCAATTGCATCCGTCGAGAGAGCAATTATAAGAGAGTAAGGAATTCATAATTTTGGTTGACATATACCAGAAGGGTAGACCCGTCACAAGGACTGATGGCCTGGCAATAGCCACGGAAGGCCGCTGGATGCGGGTGGCGCATGACCGGTAATTTGGCACTCTTTGGGGGAGGCCTATGTCCAGTGAAGGGAAACTTGCAGACGACTTGCGCTTGTGATTCTTCTGGAGTCACAAGTGTCCATAGGCTACGGTACCAGCTTAACATCAGGCAGGCCGTAAGCTTGTTCGCCACCGTCGTTGTATAAAAATAAACTTGCAGACGTTTTGGTCTGGAGAGCAATGGTGTGCAAAGCGACGGTCTTAAAGTAGTCTCGACCCTCAGTCATGAGGACGCCTTTCGGCTGATATGACGATGACGATGATGATGATGATGATACCTGTGTGCATCCGGATGTGGTTGACGAGGCCGGTGCGCCGGCTGAACTGTTTCGGGCAATACTCGCAGTGGTACGGGGTCTCTCGTGTGTGGACTTTCTTGTGTTGGAACAGCGCGCTGTAGCCTCTGGAAAGTTACGTTATTTAATTTAATCAGTCTTGTGATTCATCTAGCTAGAGTCGCACGGGTCCATAGGTGTATGCTTACAATCGGGCAGGCCGTTGTTTGCCGTTGATCGACGTAGTATAAAAAAATTGTAAGAACAAGTTACCGGAAGGCGCGGCGTGTGTAGGCCCCTCACAAGGTGGATGGTCCGATGGATGCGGGTGGCGCAGGACTGGTCATTTTGGCACTCTTTGGGGGAGGCCTATGTCCAGCAGTGGACGTCTTTCCGCTGATATGATGTGATGTTGATGATGAAGTTACACAAAACAAACTTTTTTTTTTATGGTTTTGCAATTTTTCCTCTGGTCAGTGTAATACTTTGGGGAGCAGTAGTAGTTTTCAGGTTTGTAAAAGGAACTCAGGGCCTGTTAGTAGAATAAATAAATGAGGTTTGAGGTTTATGTTAACAAATAACGCGAGAAGTTCAAACGATTACCGCCGGAGGGGTGGAACATAGGGAGCGTAGGCTTTTTTTTTTTTTTTAAGAAGGGTTTTACTCTTTGCTGTTTTAGCAAGGTGGATTTGCCAATATCAGTTTAGCGGTGTTGACTGGTGTTGAGCGTAGGCGATTGTAATCTTATCACTGGCACTGACAGATGCCCTAAACCCTCTGTAATATAGATAAAGTCTAGCCCTACCTGAAGGTAGCGGGGCAGTCTCCGCACTTGTACGGCCTCAGGTCCGTATGGCAGATCTTGTGCGCTTTCAGGGGGCTCTTGGTGCCACAGATGCACTGATGGGGCAACTTGCTCCCTGGCAGATGCCCTAAATCCTCTGTATTATAGATAAAGCCTAGCCCTACCTGAAGTTAGCGGGGCAGTCTCCGCACTTGTACGGCCTCAGGTCCGTATGGCAGATCTTGTGCGCTTTCAGGGGGCTCTTGGTGCCACAGATGCACTGATGGGGCAACTTGCTCCCTGGCAGATGCCCTAAATCCTCTGTATTATAGATAAAGCCTAGCCCTACCTGAAGGTAGCGGGGCAGTCTCCGCACTTGTACGGCCTCAGGTCCGTGTGGCAGATCTTGTGCGCTTTCAGGGGGCTCTTGGTGCCACAGATGCACTGATGGGGCAACTTGCTCCCTGGCAGATGCCCTAAATCCTCTGTATTATAGATAAAGCCTAGCCCTACCTGAAGGTAGCGGGGCAGTCTCCGCACTTGTACGGCCTCAGGTCCGTGTGACAGATCTTGTGCGCTTTCAGGTTGCTCTTGGTGCTCAGGAACTTGCCGCAGATGTCGCACTGGTGGGGCAACTTGCTCTCCGGCAGCTGGGGCCCTAAATCCTCTGTTACATGGATGATAATGGTAAATTGAGTAATGAAGAAAAACACAAGTGAAATGGGAACGGAAATTTATAAACCTTTTTTCGGACATATTTATGTCAGTTTACTTAACATCCCAGAGAAGGAACAGATACTTTCCATTCTATTGCAGTGTGTTTAGGAGAAATTTTTATGCCAAATAAGATTAAGCTTTTGTTATGTCAAACATAAGAGTAGTTGTACATAAGTGACTAGGTACTCACCTCTTTTTTTTCTACCTCTTCTCTTTTTGGGTTTTACTTCTTCCATATTAAATTCTATAAAATCAGAACAATATTGTCGAGTTAAGTTTTCAAGCATAAAGAAATAAGATACATTATAATAAAAAAATTACTATACCCACATACAGTCATCAGCAGAAGTAGCTATGCTATATAACATGCCCAAAATTATCTAAACAGTTCTTATCTTCTTGGCATTAGAGTTGCTTGTAGGTCATTTAGAGCATTTGGCCTGCTTAGCTACTTTTGCTGTTGTACATATTTTTAATTCATCCTCCTAGCGTTATTCCCGGTTGTGCCCCTAAAGGAGCCCGGGGTCCGCTTTGACATATAATCCCAAGATTTGGCATAGGCACTAGTTTTACGAAAGCGACTGCCATCTGACCTTCCAACCCAGAGGGAAAACTAGACCTTATTGGGATTAGACCGGTTTCCTCACGATGTAACGGTAAATATTCCTTACATAAGTTCCGACAAACTCATTGGTACGAGCCGGGATTCGAACCCACGACCGCCCGCCGCTTAGCAGCCGCATGCCTAAACTACTAGGCTACCATATATTTTTAAGGAAACTTAAATTTTATGTCATCATAAAAATTGACATGTGAAAATGTATGTATTTTATGTTAGCTGCTGAACAAGTACCTATTAAGGTATTCACCTTTGTTCTTCTGTTTCAGCTGTATATCTCCTAGGAAGATGTTGTCGTCATCAGCGTCCCATCCACTGTCGTTACCATTGTCATAATCATTGCAGCTCACCTCTGTAAAGCCACATTTCATCATCATAATAATCAGCCGAAAGACGTCCACTGCTGGACATAGGCCTCCCCCAAATATTGCCAAAGTTACTGGTCCACTTTTACACAGTTGCAAACCACCTTGATTCTAGGAGAGGCCTTTGTATATGTGGGAAACTAAATACACAAAGTTAAACATCTTAAATGGAAGTGGGCGCTATACAATAGAGGATCTGAGAAATGGAGCAAAATTTTAACAACATGGTACCCAAGAGTATGTAAACGGAAGAGAGGCAGACAATTTAATGATGGGAGGACTAAATTATAGGAAATTATAGAAATGACCGGCAAGACGTGGACCAGAGTTTGCCAGTAGGCAGTGTCACACAGAAATGTAAAATAATCAACATTGCGGTTACTTTAGTTTTAAGTGTTTAATTGTAATTTTCTGAAAAGAGGATATAAATAAATAAACAAATACACTTAAAATAAAAATGATTAATTACAATTCGTTCTAAATTACAATCTTATAAGATAGTTAAGTAGTATTTCACAATGGTTTTCCTTGAAATTGCATGATGATTAATGCATGATTTTTAGGGTTCCATACTCAAAGAGTAAAACGGGACCCTATTACTAAGACTTCGCTGTCCGTCCGTCCATCCGTCTGTCTGTCTGTCACCAGGCTGTATCTCAAGAACCGTGATAGCTAGAGAGTTGAAATTTTCACAGATTATGTATTTATGTTGCCGCTATAACAACGAATACTAAAATCAAAATAAAATAAACAATTTTATTGATAATGGTACGGAACCCTTAGTGCGCGAGTCCATCTTGCACTTGGCCGGTTTTTTCTAATCTTATATGGAACAGTATAGTAAGAATGATCCAAGTGATGGAATCAAGTTTAAAATGGAATAGTTAATAATGATCATACACATACCAAGTTTAATATCATCCTTAATATCATTATCTGTATAATCTTTGAGTTCACTATTTCCATTTTCCAGTGTCTGTACTTCATCTTTGACATCAAAATCTTCACATTTCACTTCATCTGTTTCAGTTTTAAGATCGAGAACTTCTTCACCTTCAATTACATTCGATTTACGATCTTCATCATGTTTTACAACAATATTGATGTTTTTCAAATAGTTTCTTAGCTTTATGTCACTCGCTTCACATTTCAGATTGAAGGCGTATGAACGCTTCAAATGGCGGCTGCAATCTTTACAAATTGCGCTGGGTAGACCATCATTTTTGGTGGGCTGAAATACAAAAATGTTTCCTGATAAGTTTGTTTAATTTATGAACTATTTACCGTAGGTTGGAGTCGTGATAGTGCCAACACGATCTCGACTCCGAGTTGCGGGGCATCACTGATGAGCGGGACTGAAAATGAGCTAAACGGATCTGCAATTAGGAGGCACACAAAACAACAAGTACAGAATTGAGGTTATTTTGTTGTGTACGTACTGACAAAAAATACACAAATAATCTCACCTTAAGTTTTGTGCAATTGGAAAGCATATCACAGTACAAAGTACTTCTTTTAGCGTAGAAGCTCGCGTAAATATCATATGATACTTTGTTTGATTCAAGGCAAATTCGACACATTTGTGTAAAGTCCATTGCTAACTTTAATTGGTTATGATAAGTCTGGTTAGTGATCTTATTTACGTGCTCTGGTGGAAAACAATGATAGTTAAGTACAATATTAAAATACTTTAATTTATCGAAACAAACAATATTTAGGTATTCGCTCCTACGATGTCAATTACGTTTTGCTTTGACAATGACAGTTCTAGTGCTTCCAATATTATAATCGATGCGAGAGATTTCGGTTTTGCGATTTAGTTCTTGGCCCCGTTTGCAATCGATGGTAGGTTACTTACAGACATGCATCGATTTTTTTTATAAACTTTCGATTTTTAACACAGAACACGAGTCACAAACAACACTAACTTTGACATGACAATTGATGACAAGCGCTGTAAAAAAAATATGTTGAATTGAAATTGTTATTATTTTTGTTGAAATAAACTAGTAAATTAAGGATTTGCTAAATTTATCAGCAAGGGAATTTACTAAATAAGATTAAAAATATGTCAGCATTACAGAAAAGTATAATGAAGAGTAACTTGCCGCCCCGATGCCCAAAATCAGCAAGTGGAAAGTAATTATTTTGCATGTATTTTGAATAGTATTCTCACTAAATAGAACTGTGTTTTATTGTGAATCGAAATAACATTATATGAGGACAATAGAGCGATTACGATTGTCATTATCATTACGATATTTTCAGGACGGTAATTTTCTGTCCGATAGTGACCTGTTGTATTTTATTATGTACGTGATATATGCCGGTATTGTAGGCTCAGTATAACTCGGAATAAAAAGCTGTATCGTTTGTTCGTGTTTTCCTTCTCTCTGCATTATCATAATTTTATCTTAATACAGCATGCCTCCTTTAGATCAGGTACTATCCAAGCAATCTTCCAGTGTGTAATACCTATAATGAGTGCTGTAATTTTTGTAATCGACGTGAAGGTCAGTTTAGTCGTATAATTTCATTGAACCATAGGAGGGCCAATCTTCGAGCATTTGAACCGCTAGGTTTTAATGCAACTCAAGATTATTTCAGCAGAGGTAAAACATACTGTGGAAACTTAAAAAGACTCAGTACCGGTATTGGATTACGTTTTCATCAAAAGTGGACTCTGATATTCGTCTCTTTTAATAGTATTTGCTGGCGACGACAATGACGAAAAAAAAACTCCTTAAAAACGCTGAATATTTGCCCAGGGATTGTTTAGACACTTAAATGACAATAAGAAGCAGGTGATTTGTTATACTTCTAGTTACATGTGATTTGTTATACTTCTATGAAACATACTATGGACAATATATTACTTTGCTCCGCCTGCATATACAAAGAACCCAGACAGAGCTACGGGATAAAATATAGTCAATGTCCAAGCCAAATGTCCATTCTATATACTGGATGAGTTGTTTGGGAGTGTACCCCCTTAATATAAACTTTCAAAGCTACAAACTTACATTTCAGAGCTATTAAACTCTTCCTTATTAGTATAGATAACATTATATGCTCAATTAATTTTGTATTAAGCAGTAATGCTGCTAAAGAAATTTATAAATTTCATATTTAAGAAAAAAAAAGAAGGATTTCTCAATATAATTTGAGACATAAGCATGTAGGTGCTGTTAGAAGCCAAAGTCTTTTAGGTAGACGTCGCCACACACACGGTGTTGTAAGAAGGAACTGATCGAAAGATTTAGTGGCAGAGACAGATTGTTCTGATAGCCTGTAGTCACCGATTTGAATCTGGCTCGGAGCCTACCTTTTTCAAATTCTTCCTTTAATTTGAAATTATAAGCTCAATTTACTTCAGTAAACTTGAACTTGACAATTATTCACAAATATTCCGCATATTAGAAAATTTAATTTAAACAAGTTTATTCAAACTTATCTTATTGTATATTTAAAATGTTTCCTGTTCAATTTCAGACTAGCGCCATTCGGCATGGCCCGGCGCAAGGATTACAGTCCCGTGTCATGGGAACAGTACTTCGAGAAGTATGTGGATGTGGAGACAGACGGGGGCCAGTTCAGAGTGTACCTGTCTCCAGAGCCAGACCACTCACACCGGCCTAGGCTTGTCACACTGCATGGTGGAGGGTACTCTGGGCTTAGCTGGGCGCCCTTTACAGTAAGTTTTGGCCACTACAAATTTAGGTCTGTGTTCTAATTGCCTCAATTCCATATACTTTTTTCATAAAAAATCATGATAATTAGACATAATGCAGATACAACGTTTGAGAATGGCAAGTTTATGAGAGCAGCACTAAACTGCTCATAATTTGTTGATAGGCTGTTATACTCGTGTATGTACCTTGCATAGTTAATGTACAAATGCGAATAATCCAATCAAATCCTCTCTTTGACATTTGTCAACATTTATTGATAATGTACCTCTCTCTCAGACTTTTTCTATAAAAGATCTCGGCTTGGTGTTCGGTCATGAACGCGCGTTTCATAGCCGTGCGGGCGTCTGGGTTCTGTCTTCCGTAACTGCAAAGACTTCACAATGTTGGTGTCATCAAGTTACCTTATTCGGCACTTGTAAGATCCAAATTAGAGGCAAGGTCGTGCGTTTGGAATCCGCACTTTATTAGTTATTACCCCTGGATTTACCCTACTTCACCCTGGTATACAACTCGCTGGCAACGCGCAGATGGTTTGACCAGCTGATCACAACTCTTCGCATATTGCGTGGTCGTCTCGATTGTCCCAGTTTGCTCAGTGTGGCCTGTTGCCTCTTTGTGCCTGATGGACGTGTGCATTTTCGAGCAAATCGGCTGCGGCTCTTCGCTTTCCCTTTCTCGCGTACGGTCGCGTATCGTAACTCTCCTGTTTGCCGCTCCCTGCATGCGCTCAATAAGCTAGACGCGATGCAACTAGGAGAGTCTGTTTGCAGATGGCTGGATGATTGTTGAAAGAGAGTGCTTGAAGTTGTTTGCGAAGGGAGTTGCTTATTTAGTATTATTGTTTGTATATTTTATGTGTCTAATGTTACTATGATTAAAAAAAAATATATATATATATATCCTATCGATGATTGACCTCTTTCTCAATGTTGGACCTACCTAACTGGACAGTCTGTCCTAGGTATACATAATCGTCTACAACGTCGAGCGTAAAGTGTCCGATTGAAATGGGAGTTGGTACTACAAATTTTCCTATCTCCTGTAATGTTACATGTTAGCTTGTATGGTGGGTAAGGTAATGGGAAGGAAAACTGAAAATTGTAATTAACATTTTGTAAACTTGTTTTCACCCAAGTATTAGGTTCAAACATGCTTTCGATTTTGAAAATAAATAACTACATCTTAGAAAAGTTGAAAAACTCCCGACATTTTCATTTTCAAGTTCAATATCTCAAAAATGGCTAAACCGATTTTGTTGAAACGTAGCTAAGAACCATCTCGATCACGTCAGCTTTCGGATTAAAAAAACCGCATTCAAATCGTTCCATTCGTTTAGGAGCTACAATGCCACAGACAGACACACACATACACACACAGACACATACACAGACAGATACACAGACAGACAGACACGCAAACACGTCAAACTTATAACACCCCTCTTTTTCCGTCGGGAGTTAAAAACCCGACATCAAAATTGGACATTTTCATTTCAAAGTTCAATATCTCAAAAACCGATTCACGACGACGTAGCTAAGAACCATCTCGATCGTCAGCTTTCGGATTAAAAAAAACCGCATTCAAATCGGTCCATTCGTAAAGCTACGATGCCACATACACACAGACAGACAGACACACAGACACGTCAAACTTATTACACCCCTCTTTTTCCGTCGGGGGTTGAAAACCCAACATCAAAATTAAAAAAAAAGTTTTCTACATTTTTCCGTAAAATGGCCCAATTGCGTTTTAGGATCCAGATTGTTGTGATAGCGTGTGTTACATGTGCAACTTTGTTCACAGGAAGAAATAACAAACATGATACATTGCCAAGTGATCTCTATGGACATCAGGGGACATGGGGAGACACAGGCATCCAACCCTGATGATCTAAGTGCAGACACATTGGTCAGGTGAGACTTAGATTACAAGGACTTAAAAAAAGCCGGTCAAGTGCGAGTCAGACTCGCGCACCGAGGGTTCCGGACCACCCCATACAATAGAAACATGCCCACTATAAACTGACACACACAAAGTATGTATTCACATACTTAGTGCGTGTCAGTTTATACTGGACATTTAGTTTTCAGTGATGTAGTTAAAATTGTACGGTTTTCGCAATTTTTCCTTTATCTGTGCTATAAGACGTTGCTTCGTACAAAATTTCAATATTCTGAGTTCACGGGTAGTAACCGTAACCTGTAGGTTTTGATTCCCTTAAGAATTTCGAAAATTTGCATAAACGGCTGTAGTGGTTTGAAGTCGGTTAAAAATTATCGTTTGTTAACCGACTTTATCGATAACCACTTTTTGGGTAAAGCTGCTTTATGGAAATTAAACCTTTTATAAAACATATACGCCAGTCCGTAGAGGTTCAAAGCAGGGGGAGGTACACTAAGGGTGGACGAAACTAGATATACCCCACACGAAGATCCACAACAAACTGATCACAAGCCTACCTATGATGGAAGCTCCAATCGACAAAATACCAAAAACTGCAGTCTTTGGGAAAGACTATGGAATATTACTGACGGAAGACTCCAAAGAGGGGTTAAACCAAACAGACCTTAGAATCTTTACAGATGGTTCAAAAACAAATACGGGAACAGGATGTGGTGTGTTCTCAGAGGATTTAAACATACACATATCCAAACCACTGGGTGTACAAAACACGGTATTCCAGGCTGAATGCGTAGGGATAATTGAAGCCTGCAATGCCGTAAAGAGACGACAAGTCGAAAACACAAACATACGGATACTCTCAGGCAGAAAATCGGTACTACAAGCACTGAGCAGTGATAACATCACATCTTGCTTGATATACGAATGTCACTTAAACCTCACAGAGGTGTGCGCAGATAAAAACCAAGTTACTATACAATGGATCAAGGGGCACAGTGGCTCAAGAGGAAACGATGCAGCGGATGAACTGGCCAGGAAAGGCTCAGAAACAACGGCATACGGACCGGAGCCAATCTTGCCCCTGCCACAAAGCTACATATACAATCAACTGGACCAACACACTAAAGACCTACACCAAAGATACTGGGAGGAGATAGACACATGCAGACAGACCAAAGAGATTCTGTCGAAACGCGACTACAAACTCACAACCACACTACTAAGGGCACATAGAAACCAACTGCGCAAGATAGTGGGTATAATAACAGGACACAACACCTTGAACAGACACCTCTATAACTTAGGTATCACAGACAGCCCCATGTGCAGAGCGTGGATGGAGGCAGAAGAAACGACTAAACATATACTACTGGACTGCAAGGAGGTAGAAGTATACAGAATGAAGCACCTAGGTTCTCCAAACACACTACGGGACGCAGTCAGCAACACCAAGGCACTTACCAACTTTTTAGACGAGCTGGGGTGGTTAGAGTAGCGCCACACCGCCGTTTCACGCAAAATATGGCACAATGGATGTCGACTTGCGGAAAACGCCCAGTATAACTAAGGGGAGGTACCGCCAAAGATATGTTTACAGTTTTCGGTAATAAGGTGCAAAAGTGTAAACATATTTTTGGCGTCGACTGTACGTTGCAAAAGGTGGTGTAAATGTTTTTTTTTTTTATATTGTTTACATCGATATAACCGAGCAAATATCAAAAATGGTTACACCAGATTTTTTGGGACAACTTTTGGCTGCCACAAATCCTCGAAATTTTGGGACTTTTTTTGGTTTCTCTCTCGTAGCTTCTTCTAACCTAACCTAACCGAATTAATATGTTTTGGTACTCATTAGACGCATAATTTCATGTACTTTAATTTCCTAGTGAGTAACTTTTCGCTAGGATGCACCGTATAGAAGCTATGAGTGAGAAACCAAAAAAAATCGAGGATTTATGGCTGCCAAAAGTTGTCCCAAGATATCTCGTGTAGGTAATCATTTTTGATATGTGCTCGGTTGGTATCGATGTAAACAATATTTAAAAAAAAACTTCTACACCACCTTTTGCAACAAAGAAATACTTTGCGGACTGACCTAATATGACTTCGCATTACTTTCCTTGTATTTCGTTTAAAAATTCAGCTTTATTTTAAAAAAAGCTTGATGCAAATTTGACTCAGATTTTTTTGATGATTCATATGTACCTACTTGTTTTTCTGTGACCAGAGACGTGGAGCAAGTACTCCACAAGTTGTTCGGGTCGGAGCTGCCGCCGCTGGTGCTGGTCGGGCACTCGATGGGCGGCGCGGTGGCGGTACGCGCGGCGCTACTGCCCTCGCTGGAGCCCTACGTGCAGGGCATCGCCGTCATCGACGTGGTCGAGGGTGAGTCGCGTTCCATTCCGAACGTGTTCGGACGTCACAAACTGTCACGTTCGCAAACTGTCACGTTCGCAAACTGCCACTTTCGCGATAATTATGTCAGTATTTGAAAAGTGTTGCGTTTGTAATGTCATCTTCAATGACTATAAAGTTAATGATTCTCGAATAATTTCTGCTAATTATGAAACTTTAAAATGAAAAACAAAATGAAAATGAAATAATTTATTCAAGACAAACACAAAGTATTAAACTGAAAAAACAATATATATATAAAAAAACTAACCAAATACTAAATTTGTTCTAAATTTTATATACCCTGCGTATACAATTTAGTACAAATTTGTTACGATGATGAAAATAAAATGTGTTAGGATGTTGGAAATCGAAATAACATACTATGTCTAATTATATTAAAAACCCTGAACTATCCTAGTATGTCTATGTCTATTAATTTCCGTTCCGTATGGTTCTGAAATAAGGTGTACTTGACGACCGGTTAAGCCTAGTTGGTAGTGACCCTAATATGAAGCTAGAGGTCCTGGGTTCGAATCCCGGTTAGGGTATTTGTTTGTGTCAAGAGTACGAATATTTATTCCTGAGTCATGGCATACTCGTATATGTAAGTATTTATTTATCTATACACTTGCTGTTGCCCGCGACTTCGTCCGCGTAGAACTTTTTATCGTCTTAGAAAATAATTTCTCTCAATACAAACTTTGAACTCTCTTTTAGGGGATAAATTAAAAAAAATGTTGCTGTTAATTTTGTTGGTTGTGAACAAACAGTTTAAAACCAAAGTTAAAAATCTCATACTTTAAAAATGTCTTGAAATACACAAACTTTCACACTCTTAACATTCTTAGGGGATGAATTTAGAGAAATTCTGAAATTAGTTTTGTAGTCTTTTAACGTACAGAATATGACCGAAGTTACAAATCTCTTCTCTCTTCTCTCTGTCGGTTCTCACAACACAGGCTCGACCTAGTGTGAGGACTATGGATACTCTAGCACCAATCATAACTTGTCACACTAATTTGTAAAACTCATTCTTGTAATGGCCTTTGGTAAATAAAGTCATTTGTTTGTTTGTCTTACTCACAATTTAAAATTTTCTTGCTCTCCATTTAAAATTTGAACCTCCTTTTAAACCCCCTTAGGGGTTGAATTTTTCTAATCGCTGAAAGAACTTTTTTCGTATTGTAGTAAGTAAAATCTTACTACTGACTTTTAAGTCTCTATCTTAAAAAAGTGTTGCCCATACAAAGCTTGCCCCCTTCTTAACCCCCTTAGCGGTGGAATTTTCTAAAACTCTAAAAGTACTATTATTTTATTTTAATAAGTAATATTTCTAATAGTATTAAGTCTAGTTCAAAAAAAGTGTTTCCCACACAACACTGGCTCCCCTTCTTAACCCCCTTAGGGATGGAGTTTTCTAAAACGCTGAAAGTTCTTTTTTAGTATTCTAATAAGTAATCCTTTTGCAAAGTTTTAAGTCACTAACTCAAAAAAGTGTTGCCCATGCAAAGCTTGCTCCCCTTTTTAACCCCCTTAGGAGTGGAATTTTCTAAAACGCTTTATGTTCTTTTTTTGTATTTTAATAAGTAATCTTTCTACAAAGTTTCAAGTCTCTAACTCAAAAAAATAAACTTTCCCTCATAAAAACTTTGCACCCCTTTTTATCCCCCTTAGGGATGGTTTTTTCCAAAACGCTGAAAGTTGTTTTTTTTGTATTTTTATAAGTAATCTTTCTACAAAGTTTCAAGTGTCTAGCTCAGAAAAAGTGTTCCCCGTACAAACCTTGCACCCCTTTTTAACCCCCTCAGGGAATGATTTTTGTAAAACGCTGAATGAAGTTTTATTCATGTTCTAAGAAGTAATCTTTCTACAAAGTTTTAAGTCTCTATTTCAAAAAAAGTAGTTTTTCCCATACAAACTTTGCACCCTATTTTACCCCCTTAAGGGTGAAATTTTCCAAAACGCTGAAAATACTTTCTTTGTATTCTAATAACTAATCTTTCTACAAAGTTTTAGGTCTCTAGCTCAAAAAAAAAGTTTCCCACATACAAACTTTGCACCCCTATTTTACCCCCTTAGGGGTAGAATTTTCTAAAACGCTGAAAGTACTTTATTTGTATTCTAATGACCAGAGCCCGGATTTTTCACGGCAAAACAAAACACTATCGTAATCTAGCCAGTGATAGAAACATTATTTTATCGATATCGAGTATTATTAGGTATATAGGTATAAAAATAACATGCCGATATATTTTTACATTATTGACAACCTTTTTATATTTTTTAAATTTTTTAATAATATTTTTTTTTTTTAATAATTCTTCCGAAAACGCTTGGTACGCCAACTAAAAGACTCGATAATGACTATACCACCTCATTGAAAATAATAGACAATACCGTCAATAATAGACACTTATTACTCCATAAGACTTTAAATGTAATTTCATTACGTATAAAACATAAATTGCATCTAGATATTATTTATTTCTTATAACGCTTTGAAACCGACGTGTTTGATATAGGTACGTATAATACCTTAATATTACAGTTACGGTAAAATAAAAATGAGTACCTAATGTGCAACATCGGATCAAAACGTGGATAGAGAATCACCCTGAATTAGTATATAATGAAGTGACCTCTACTATATACTGTTCTATGTGCGATATGCATCTGAAACTGAAGAAATGCAATATTGACAATCATCTGAAAAGCAACCGCCACAATAACCGTTCGGGATAACGAAATACGAAACATCAATTTTATTTCGACTTAATTATTTTTCTTATTTCTTGCAATATCCCATGGACAACAGTCAACAACAATAACTTCGTCTACTACACCATTATCGATATCGATAAAATAAGGTTTCTACCACTGGCTAGATTACGATAGTGTTTTGTTTTGCCGTGGAAAATCCGGGCTCTGCTAATGACTAATCTTTCTACAAAGTTTTAAGTCTCTATTTAAAAAAATATTGTTTCCCCCATACAAACTTTGCACCCCTATTTTACCCCCTTAGGGGTAAATTTTTCTAAAACACTGAAAGTACTTTATTTGTATTCTAATGACTAATCTTTCTACGAAGTTTTAAGTCTCTATTTCAAAAAAAGTAGTTTTTCCCGTACAAACTTTGCACCCTATTTTACCGCCTTAGGGGTGAAATTTTCCAAAACGCTGAAAGTACTTTCTTTGTATGCTAATAACTAATCTTTCTACAAAGTTTTCGGTATCTAGCTCAAAAAAAAATTCCCACGTACAAATTTTGCACCCCTATTTTACCCCCTTAGGGGTAGAATTTTCTAAGCCACTGAAAGCACTTTATTTGTATTCTGATAACTAATCTTTCTACAAAGTTTAAAGTCTCTATTTAGAAAAAAATTGTTTCCCCCATACAAAATTTGCACCCCTATTTTACCCCCTTAGGGGTGGAATTTTCCAAAACGCTGAAAGTACTTTATTTGAATTCTAATAACTATTTTTTCTACAAAGTTTTAAGTCTAAGCTCAAAAAAAAAAGGTTCTCCCATACAAACTTTGCACCCCTATTTTACCTCCTTAGGGGTGGAATTTTCAAAAATCCCTTGTATCCCTAGGGATACAAGGGATTTTAGGCTAGCGCACGTTATAAAAGCAACCTACTGTGCAAAAATTAACTCTCTAAGATTAGTAGTTTCGGCGGCGACGTTTTTTGCGAGATGCAACATATGTTCAAATAGACGGTTTATCTGGCTATAAGAACTTATAAATTTTATTAACATACACATAACACAACCGATGTTGTGGGAACTGATAATGCAGAAAAAACAAAAGGGTCGATTTGTGTAAGATTGTCCAGCAATATTTATTTTCAACACACCTGCTCGTAAAGTAGGTCTTATTACAGCGTATTTACACTGATAATGCAGAATATTACCCATGCCGTGCCTTTAACATTACATTATCGCACTAGTGCCTTTTCATTACATATCTTTTTAAATATTAGCAAAATAATGCAGAATATTACCCATGCCGTGACTTTTACATTACATTATCGCACTAGTGCCTTTTCATTACATATCTTTAAACATTTTCATTTTTTTTTTCCTCGCAAATGTGTTGAAAAACGTCGTATGAAACACGTGAGCATTGGTCATTACACTTCTCGTCTCCATTAAGCCTTCGCCTTCGGCTCAGGCTTAAAAACCGACTCGAGTGTAATGACCAACATAGCACACTTGTATCATAATGTACTATTATTTTTAACCTACTCCAAAAAAGGAGGAGGTTCAACTGTATTTTTTTGTGTTTGTTACGCAATATCTCGGTAATTTAGGAACCGATTTAAAAAATATTTCTTTGTTTGAAAGCATATATGTAGTTCCAGATTGGTCCCGTTGTCACCAAAATCCAGTTCTGATGATGGGATCCTGGAGAAATCGAGGGAACTCTTCAAAATTTGTAGGCTAATTTGAAGCAATTTGGGTACTGGTTTGAATTTGGTTAAAACTTTGTTTTGCACGTATTATACATATAAACCTTCCTCTTGAAACACTATCTATTACAAAAAACCGCATCAAAATATGTTGCGTAGTTTTAAAGATCTAAGCATACATAGGGCCAGACAGACAGCGGGAAGCGACTTTGTTGTATACTATGTAGTGATAATAAGTATGATAGTGTGGTGGTGTTTGGTGCAGGCACGGCGATGGACGCGCTGGCCAGCATGCAGAGCTTCCTGCGCGGGCGCCCCACGCACTTCCGGACCATCGAGCACGCCGTCGAGTGGTGGTGCGTAACGTTCATACTTCATACAGGGTGAAATTATATTGACCGTTCAAATTTTCACAGTAGATTCCTTAACGAAAAATAATCAAAAATGTAATCTTTGGTACAAACTTTTATTGCCGACTATACTTTTCTTTATACCATCATCAACTTCTCATTGAGACGATTCTAACGAGCCCAAACTCGATGTGGTTGTGTCGTTTTATTGCGGAGTTCCTATGGCCACCTTGCAGCTCCAACATCAGATCAGCTCCAAGTCATCATAATATTGCATTGTCATGCGGTATACATATGCTTGCAAAATTTCAGCTCAATTGGATAACGGGAAGTGACTGAAAAATAGATTGCAAATTTTGACGGACAACTTACATATTTACATACATACGAACAGTGCAAGTTAATATAAAGCTTGTAAAAAACACGAGTTTTTCTTTCAGTATCTTTTAGTAGGTAGGTACTAAAATATTGAGACACAGCAGCTGAAAGATCCATAGGCAAAGGCAAGTGTCCATAGGCTACGGTAACTGCTTAACATCAGGCAGGCCGTAAGCTTTTTTGCCAGTCGTTGTAAAAAAATATATATGTTCTAAAAAATCACGCGTTCGTGGATACCGCGGTAGCGCGCTGCGCGGGAGGCGGCAAGCGCGCCCCTCCCCCCGCACCGCTAACCCCTAGAGACACATAGTTCCCGATTATCCACACATAACTAATTATTTATTCGGACAGCACATTTTATTGTGAAAATGTTATCTATCTTTTTTCAGAAATTACATCTTTTATTGATACCTTATGGCTGGGAAAATTTTGAACGGTCATTATTATTTCAACCTGTATTTAAATAGGGGTGTAGACTCATGTTACAATTCATAACGTGGTGTTGCTAAATGTTTAGTAAACCATCAAATTATTGTAATAAAGTATAAATGAAAAAATATAGTTAAAAAAAAATGTGGTCCTAGAAAAAATATGCATTATTTTAATTGTCCAAGAGTAAGTTTAAAGTTAGCAATAGAATCCTTAGTATCCTTACCCTTTTATAGCAACAAAATTGTATGACAACTATAGACCTAAACGCAGTATTTCGCGAGCGAAACAGCCATTCAGTTGATTTTCCATACAACGATTATAACAAATAGCGGATTGTGACATTTGTGACGTCATACTTTTAAGTCAATTAGTATGAAGCGTCTTGGGCTGCCGCCAGCGAGGTCAATCTTTGTCTGTTTTTTTGGGTATTTATTTTCTTTCATTGTAGTTGCTCCCATACAAACATTTGTTCCTCTCCAAAGACTGTTCGAATGGCGTTGTAAAAAAGTCTTGAGTCTACACCCCTATTATAAACCCCCTATTACGCGGGCAGCTTGTCTATATTACCTAATATATAAGTTTCTGTCAAAAATTTCATTTTTGGTACAAGCTTTTATTGCCGACTGTACTTTTCTGCATACCATCATAAACTACTCATTGAGACGATTCTAACGAGCCCAAACTCGATGGGGTTGTGTCGTTATATTGCGGAGTTCCTATGGCTACCTTCTAGCTCCAGCATCAGATCAGCTCCAAGTCATCATAATATTGCATTGTCATGAGATATACATATGCTTGCAAAATTTCAACGGTTAGTGACTGAAAAACGGATTGCAAATTTTGACGGACAACTTACATACTTACATACATACGAACAGTGCAAGTTAAATATAAAGCTTGTAATAATAAAGACGAGAAGGCTGCGATATTGTACCGTTCTAAGTTTGTATGTAGGGGGTAATCTCCGGAACCGCTTATGCGATTTCAAAAATTCTACAACTTTAAGTATGTGTTTATCTTATCTTACCTTAATATCTAGGTGAGGACCCTTTCGCATGCACTTCGACCCAGTTGGATGTTTTGTGCATTTGCCCTCTCCTTTATGCCTGCTCCCAGGCTTGCTCCATCATTTCCACAAAACGGATGATGCAGTTCACCGGGAGCACCTTGAATTCCTTTGGTATCTAAGTCTGTGTTTACTAAGCGATGTGTATTTTCTTACCCCCTTAATCATGAAACTTAACAAGCCTCCGTTAACTAAAATGTGTTCTGTTTCTTTCACCCAATTAAAAAACAATACAGAACCGAATTTTAACGGCATTTCAGCTAAAATTGGTTCAATGGCCGATTATGAATAAGGGCATTTTATTTAAATTTAAGACATAGGTAAAGTAACGACGACCGCTTTAGCCTAGTTGGTAGTGACCTTGCCTACGAAGCAAGAGGTCCTGGGTTCGAATCCCGGTAAGGGCATTTATTTGTGTTATGATGAGCACAAATATTTGTTCCTGAGTCATGGATGTTTTCTATGTATTTAATTAAGTATTTATTTCTCTATATAATTGTCTATATCATCGTCTAGTGCCCATAGTACAAGCTTTGCTTAGTTTGGGACTAGGTTGATTTGTGTAAGATTGTCCGCAAATATTTATTTATTGATTTAACTAATTAGGTTTTTTCTTTTAGCGTAAGAAGCGGCCAAGTCAGGAATGTGGATTCTGCCAAGGTGTCAATGCCCAGTCAAATTGTCAAGTAAGTGATATGTATCTACTAGTTTATTTCTGGAAAAAAAATACTACTCGCAGAATAAAATTCATTTATTTATTATTTTATTTTACTATTGTTAACTTCTCAATCGGGGTCAAGGTCAGCCTGATTCACTAAGTCAAAGAAATGTCCACTGGTGCAGAAGTTATTCTTTTGTAACCACGTGTAAAATACAAAAAAAAACCGGCCAAGTTCGAGTCGGACTTGCGCACGAAGGGTTCCGACTTCCGTACCATTATCTATAAAAACGGCATAAAAAATCACGTTTGTTGTATGGGAGCCCCTTGTAGCCTAGTTGGTAGTGACCCTGCCTTCGAAGCCGGAGGTCCCGGGTTCGAATCCCGGTAAGGGCACTTATTTGTGTGATGAGCACAAATATTTGTTCCTGAGTCATGGATGTTTTCTATGTATTTAAGTGTTTATTTATCTATATAAGTATGTTTATCGTCGTCTAGTACCCATAGTACAAGCTTTGCTTAGTTTGGGACTAGGTCGATTTGTGTAAGATTGTAAAAGATTTTTTTATTTTATTTATTCTATTTTCAGTATTTGTTGTTATAGCGGCAACAGAAATACATCATCTGTGAACATTTCAACTGTCTAACTATCACGGTTCATGAGATACAGCCTGGTGACAGACGGACAGACAGACAGACAGACGGACAGCGGAGTCTTAGTAATAGGGTCCCGTTTTACTTTTTGAGTACGGAACCCTAAAAAATGACGTCGACTGTACGTACGGTACGCGTACGGTGGCCGATATAGGCGGATTCTTTGATACTGAATGGATAATGTGTCCTTTTCTTTGTGTGTTAGGTATATTCTTTTATTTATTTTAGGTTACAACTGTTACTTTTGTTATTTTGTCTGTGTCTGATGTTTTTGTCAATATGGTTAGTTGTCCGAAATAAAGAATAATATTAATTATTATTAATGCCTATTTATAAAGTATTAAAAAACAATAACATTTTATTTAAGATTATTTATATTCAAAATGTTAATGATTAGGCATCCATTATGAATTAAAGATGTAGTGCATATCTGTATTTTTAACCGACTTCAAAAAAGGAGGAGGTTATATGTTCCACTGTATGTATTTTTTTATGTATGTTCGCCGTTGTCTCCGTCAATTGTGGACCGATATCCAAAATTATTTTTTTATTCGAAAGAGTATACTTCCGAGGTGGTCCGGTCCCATTGTCACCAAATCAGGATCTGATGATGGGATCCCAGGGAAATTGAGGGCAACCCTCATTTTTTATAGGTAGTGATTTCGGTATTTTCTATTATAATTCGTGTATTTACCTTCGGAAATCGCAATTTTGACGAAGTGGAACTGATGATGAAGACCACAGATGACTTAGGGAACTCCTCAAAGATGTAAAGTTCGTCAAAGATTCTGACATGATTTCATTGAAGTAGCAACTCATGAAGTGGTAATTCTGAAATCCTTTAGGAATCGACGGAACTCTCAAATATTATCAGTTCACAGATAGCGACTTGGGTTTTTTCTGTAATAATCAACGCATTTGCTCTCGGAAAGCAGTGCATGTTGTAGCGGAGATTTACTCTTAGGGGGATGTAATAATAATCTCGCTACATGGATCTATATATATAAAGCACAGTATATGACAGCTACTGCAGCGACCATGAATCAACACTCGATGGGCGCTCAATTCCATCCACTCTCAAAACTCGTATCTCTAGTTATGAATGTAACCTCAACTCTCTCGGGGAAAATTGGAAGGGCCCCAAGTCCCGTGGCTCTTATCGGTGGATGCACGGCACAACTGAATCTCCACGGGAGAACTCATCGTGCATCCCGTAACTCATTACTCTCATATCTCTCAACTCAGCTCATATAGCTATGCGATGAGTACTGAGGTGGGGACCATGTGGTCCCCGACGAGCCTCCACAACAACCCCTACAGCTCATCCATCAGCCTCCATAAAGAACCTCCAGTAACTCAAACCGATAACCATCAGCCACCTCACTTGTTACATTCATACTCGAGCTACACACAAAGAATATCAATATATTCTTCAACTCAGCTCTATCTCACGGTAGACGTAAATTCAAGGTCGCCGCAATATCTATATATATCAAGATTATAGATATCTTTCGCTTACCAAGAGTCTCCTGTATGTCATTACACGCGCCACACCGCGTATCCCGTCCCAGCCATCGGACTCCCTCTACCGACTTCTCTCACCTCGTTCCCGCCATTTTCTCTCCGCTCTGACATATAACACTCGTCGACCTCGATCGCCAGTGTTACCAGTGAAAATACACTAAGAGTGACAGATAAAATACATACCACAATAACAGACTTCGCGATCACCGCGACACTCCCAAAAGGCGAAAGGACTACATTAGTAGCGTCATTAGCTGACGCGTCCATTCAGCTATTCGTTCTCTGGCCCAAATGGCAGCGTTCCGCCTTATTCTCGTCGCTTCCTCAGGCCGTTCTTCCATAACACTTGGCTCTCTCACTTCTGCCTCGTGCGTATCAGCAGCGGGAGCTTGCTCAGTTTGCATAGGACTATCTTCAGACTCTAAAACAGAAACATCTTTCTCTGTTGCAGATTTAGTAGGGATTGTTAGCTCATCAATTTCCATCTCGGGCTCTGGTGACACAATCTTTTCTGATGCTTTTATAGGTTCCAAAGCTTAAGTTCTATCCATGTGTTTAGTTGGTGTCTCTGCCATCTCGTTGTCATGTGATGGTAGTTGTGCATAATTCGTTGGGCCGTACGTATCAGACTCTAACGGATACAGATGGGCTATGGATCTCGTAAACTCTGTATTCCCAACTACCACTTTGGCTGCTCGGCATTCACCATCCCGGCTTTTGATTAAACTTGAGATTTTACCGACCTTCCAATTGATTCTATTTTTGGAATCATTCTTAATCTGTACAATATCACCGACTTCTGGAGACTTCTTTGACATCACTCGCGGTTGTTTATGAGAGTGACTGAATCTGTCCCGCAGACTTGGTAGGTATTGATTGGTGAACATCTCTTTATATTCGTTAAGAATCCTCTGACCTCTCTTCCAGCCTTCAACCAAGTCAACTTTAGTATTGGTGCCTTGCGAGGTTCCCTCGCCAAGTTCTGGGTTTATTTCTAGACACTGACCTAGAGACAGAAAATCAGCTGGTCGCAGCACTCCCTCTGGGTCGGAACCCACTGCAGTCAAAGGTCTTGTGTTCAATACAGCCTCAATCTCCTTCACTACTGTATGCATTTGACCGTCTGTCAATAAATGCTTGTCGAGTGTGCGCTTTAAACAGTGCTTTACCAGTGCAACTAATCTTTCGTAAAAACCGCCTTGCCAAGGCGCAAGCTGCGTGATGAATTTCCACTTGGTATGATTCTCCTGGCAGTATGAATGGATTAGTACCTCACTTGTTAACTTGAACTGTAGTGCATTGTCCGATATTAATACTTTAGGTGGTCCTCTGGCCGCCACGAACCGCCTTATCGCCAGCAAGCACTCCTCAGCCGTCAAGGCCTTGACCAACTCCAAATGTACAGCACGAATTGCTAGACATGTCATAAGACAAATCCATCTTTTTTCTCTGCCAGTATTTGTCTCCACTAATACCGGACCCAGATAGTCTAATCCAGTAAAAGTAAATGGAGAACTATAATTAACCCTTTCACTGGGCAGTGCAGGTGGTGGTGGCAGTTTGTAAGGACCTCCAGAATACTTTTCACACTGCGAACATCTCTTCAGAGCTTTCTGTACTTGGGCTCGCCCATGTGGGATCCAATACTTTTCGCGTAATATACTTAGCGTGTGTGGGACCCCAACATGGTAGTTGTCTCTATGCGTTTTTAGTATTATCTCGGTTGTGAAGGATGATTTCTTCGGAATCAGAATGGGATATCTCTTATCATATGATAAATTAGCATTCGCGAACCTTCCTTTGCATCTTAAGATCCCATCTTCATCTACAAAGAGACCTAAGTTTCGTGACAAACTGGTCACCTTTCCTGAAACTTCATCTGAAAAGTATTTATCTTGTAACTTCTTAATCTCAGTCACTGTCTCGTTAAACTTTTCTTCATCTGACGGGTTTTGCATAGACTCCAAACTTTCCTGAAGGGCAGTGGCTGCAGGATTATCCTCCATTTCAGAAAGGTTAAGATCACTATCTTGGTCTTCATAACCTTTCATTGTCATCTCTGGACCATCCATCGTGTCCAGAGCCCTCCCGGCCAAGCACATTTCTTCCTTTCTCTGCTCTTTAGGCCAATCACTTTGGTCTTGTAGAAGAAAATCTGGACCATGGAGCCATAGATCCTGTTTGTGATGCCACAACTCTGGTCTGGTAGCTATGTCTGCAGGATTTTCTTTTGAGTTGACATAGCGCAGCTCTGCACCTATGATGTCTTTAATTTGCTTAATCTCATTGACTCGTCTCAATACAAATGGTGGAAGTAGTCTATTTGATTTGATCCAAGCTATGACAACTTGACTATCTGTCCACAAATATATCTTGAGTATATTTAGGTCTATGTGGCTCTTAACATACCTCAGAAGTCTACTTCCTATCAGATATCCTAGCAATTCAAGTCTAGGAATTTTGAGATCACTTTTGTCTTCTGCTGGGGTTACTCTGGATTTCGACATGAGAAACGAAGTTGATACTTGTTTTCCAGCAATGACGCGCAGATAAATGACTGCTGCATATGCATTCAAAGATGCGTCAGTGAAGCAATGTAGTTCATACTTCATACATTCTGACTTTGATTCATTTGCGACATGTCTTGGCAGTTCTACGTTCTTAACCGTTTTTAAATTCTCAATTATGTTCCTCCATGAAGTCGACAGGTCTTCAGGCAGAATATCGTCCCATTTTAACTTTCTAGTGCAGATCTCTTGGAATAAGAGTTTTCCTGGTAGCATGAGTGGTGAAACAAAACCGCATGGATCATAAAGACGTGCTAGCACTCTCAAGACTCCTTTCTTTGTAATTCCTCTATCTATGATCTCACTCTCAAAAGTTTCGTTATTCAGTTTGAGCCGTAAAGTGTCATTTTCCAAATTCCATACCAAACCGAGGATCTTCATTTCACTTTCCTGTGTAGCTCTTTTTTGCTTGGGAATGTTGTCTACAAAATCTTTGTCATTAGACATCCAGTCTCGTATGTTCATTCCTAATTCTTTAAATGAGTTTGTTGTTTGAGCATACAAATTGAGAGCCTCTTCTCTTGATTGAACTGACGTCACTAAATTGTCTACATAACATTTATCTGCTATCACTGGAAGAAGACTTTTGTTAGTCTTTGAAAGGTGATATCGAATTGTTGCCGCTAAGAGGAAGGGGCTCGATATTACTCCAAAAGGCACCCTGCAGAACCTATATTGCGTGATATTATCTTCAGTCAGTTCCCTTTCCAAATCATTGACCCAGAGAAACCTGGTCACATCCCTGTCTTCTTCTTGTAGGCCAACCTGAAGAAAAGCCTTTTCAACATCGGCAGTGATAGCAATTTCTCCAATTCTAAATTTCAGTATCAACCCTGTAAGGTCTTCCAGCATGTTCGGACCTCTGTATAAGCATTCATTCAAGCTTTTCTCATTTTTCAACTTAGCTGAAGCATCATAGACTAGACGACCCCTTTTTCCCTTCTGCTGAACCATATGAAAAGGTAGATAGTGAACTGGATGGTCAGCCGGAATGGTAGGATCCACAACTTCTATTATGTTAGCTTCAAGCTGTTTCTTCAAGATTTTCTCATACTCCGCCATGACTTCTTTATTTGATCTTCGTAATACACCCTTTAATCTTCCAAAGGCAAGTCCAAAATTAGTGGGCTATTTTGGTGGATACTCTATCCACGGCCACTTCACCTGGTACCTTCCTTCACTGTATTTGACAGTCTTGTTAAAATGCTGAACGGCTTCTTCCTCACATGTAGTTTTTGGAGAATCACATATCCCGATGCTCTCAAGTGACCACAAAAATTTGACATCTATGGTACGCAGAGGAAGATCTGGTTCTGTAAAGTCTTGATTGATATCATGGCACTGGCAATATGTAGCCACTGATAGAGTGTCCCCTTCTCTGTTGTTAGTAGCACTTCCTGCGAGGAACCAACCAAAATCAGAATCTACTAGAAAGGTATTATTTCCTAAATCAACACTCTTCCTGATAAATGAGAAGAATAAGTCATTTCCAATCAACAAATCGATGCCTTCACCAGTAGAAGCATCGTCTGCCAAGATGTCTATCATTGGTGACTGTACCTTAGCTACGGGTACCTCTGCAGTGATGTATGGAACTATATTCACTCTAATCAGTCTTTCTACATTACGTTTACTCACTACAGTTATTGTTGCATATGGGCATAACATTTCTCTAGGCTTTTCTGATCCAAATGTATAAATCATCAAACAATCTTCTCCATCAGGTTTAATTCGTAATAATTTTGCTATTCTGTTTGTAATGTAAGTTCGTTGACTTCCAGAATCAAGTAAAAGTCTAATGCTCAGACTTCTCCCCTCCGCTGTCCTTACTTGGGTTACTGCTGTCTGTAAGAAATTAGATGGCTTATTTAACTGTACATTAGCTGAAGTTGTGTTTGAAAGTATCATACTCGTATCATTAGCCTCACCCTTCTGCACCTTCTGACGGCAAAGCGCTCTATTATGCATCCTAGAACAATGTACACATTTCCTCCTTCTTGTACACTTGGAGGCACGGTGTCCTATTTGAAAGCACACATAGCACCTATCTTTCAGCTTCCCAATCCTCTCCTTATATGTGTTAAATTTGACACAGTCCTCACTGTAATGTTCTTCATTACAAAATATGCACGTTCTCTTAGGGCGTTTCCTGTAAGGTTGAGTTGAAATTGCTTCCCTCTTCTGTTGCCATTTCCTCTTCTTTACAGCTCCAATTTGCAGTGTTGCTGTTGAAGCAGGTGTACTCATCTCCGTTGTGTCACTAGACTTTACTGGAATCACAGAACTCTCCATGTTTGTAACAACTGAACTCTCCATGGCTGTTATTACAGCATCCACAGCTTTCCGGATTGCAGCAAAAGAATCATCGGTTGACATTAGCCGCACTTGGTATACCACTTTTGATAGAAATTTATTAAGTATGATAACTCTAAGGTGACTAGCATCAACTTTCTCCCCTAGAGCCTCTAATACTCTCAGGTGCTTCTCTATAATGTTTAGAGTGCGCCTACAGTCTTCAGGTGAATCCTTCGCTACAGCAAGATTTTGCAAAGCCTCGTTGTGAGCATCGATGACCTTCGTAGGTTTACCAAAGCGCCTATTGAGAATGTCTACCGCAATCGGGTAGTTTATGTTAGTAGTTTCCAGACCCTCAACTGCCTGAAGGGCTGGCCCCTCTAATGACGCCAACAAATATGAAAGCTTCTCAACGTTGGCAATGTCCTTACTATCAACGTTGGCCTCGAACTTATCCCAAAAAGTGTTCCATTTTAGGATGTCCCCGTTATACTTCCCTAACTCTAACTTAGGTAGACGCGTTCTATGATTGTTCTCTGCTTCATGGCAGTATAGTTTCATCGCAATTTCTAATTCGGTCAGCGTGTCCTCCGCCTTTACTTGCGTATCTCGACATTTAATGCAGAATTCTTCTTTTATGTCCGTCGCCCCAGACAAATATCTATCTAAATCTGTTGTGAGCGATAACAATCTATTTTTAACGTTAATTCTCACGGCAATTACCCTGTCCCTTGCTACGCCAGTCTCAATGCTGTTAAGGGTCTCTGCGGCTCCCTTTAACGCTTCTGTTAGCCGTTCTAGGCGCAATTGCAATGTGGAAAGCAGAAAGTCCATTTTGTACGCAATGCAAGCTACCGATATACTTCATATGCTTCTAAATATTACGTACCATACCATAAAAGTTTGTTAGTTTTACATGAAAATGTAACTCCTTAATTACTTGATAATGAAGTCTCCTTAAGCTATTACTTACGACTGTTTTTTTTTTAGCCGTCTGCTTCCAAACTTTGGCACTCTTTAATTAAGTAATTGGGCACTTTTATTCGATATTTTCTTCTATAACAAACTTTTCTCACAACACACGAAAGGAAAAAAGAGCGGGTTTTAGCAAAGGCACAAACCATAGATTAAATAGACGTCACTCTACTTCTTAAACTTCACTCTTAAACCTCCTCTATACGATCCGACCGATCGATCTGTGGTACCCGAACCGTTCCGTTCCAAACACAATGAACATTTCGTAACGTAAATAACGTCTGTGGGGAAAATAAAACAACAAGTAAATATTTTAATATATCTTTCTTTTTGTCTTTAAACAATAAAAAAAATTGTTGTAATAAAACTTACGAGGAAACAGGCGCAAAATGACAATTAAATTTGCACATGCATTTGACCAAACATAAACAGTGGCTTATTTCTGAACGTGGTCAGAGACTAAATTCAGTGTTGCTAGAATAAAAAACGTAATCGCCGTTCCTCAACAAATGCTGATCTGTGGAAAAGAAACCGAAACAAAAGGGGGAAAAAAAACAAGGAATCGCTTGTCGGCCGGTTCACCGTGTAATCGAATTCTACCTTCAAGTATTGAACTCGAAATATGCACATTCTCTTCATGGCTGGGCAATATTACTGTCTATGTGTACGCACCACAATGGGTCAAACCGTCCCATGTGTACGCACCACCATGGGCATACCCAAACCAAAAAAAAGTTGAATACAGAAATATTTCAACATTAAGTACAACTATTTTATCTCTCCAAACACATGAACCGCCACCGACAGACTTTTCTTTTCTTTTTTAAGCATCTCCACCAAAACATGTAGCGGAGATTTACTCTTAGGGGGATGTAATAATAATCTCGCTACATGGATCTATATATATAAAGCACAGTATATGACAGCTACTGCAGCGACCATGAATCAACACTCGATGGGCGCTCAATTCCATCCACTCTCAAAACTCGTATCTCTAGTTATGAATGTAACCTCAACTCTCTCGGGGAAAATTGGAAGGGCCCCAAGTCCCGTGGCTCTTATCGGTGGATGCACGGCACAACTGAATCTCCACGGGAGAACTCATCGTGCATCCCGTAACTCATTACTCTCATATCTCTCAACTCAGCTCATATAGCTATGCGATGAGTACTGAGGTGGGGACCATGTGGTCCCCGACGAGCCTCCACAACAACCCCTACAGCTCATCCATCAGCCTCCATAAAGAACCTCCAGTAACTCAAACCGATAACCATCAGCCACCTCACTTGTTACATTCATACTCGAGCTACACACAAAGAATATCAATATATTCTTCAACTCAGCTCTATCTCACGGTAGACGTAAATTCAAGGTCGCCGCAATATCTATATATATCAAGATTATAGATATCTTTCGCTTACCAAGAGTCTCCTGTATGTCATTACACGCGCCACACCGCGTATCCCGTCCCAGCCATCGGACTCCCTCTACCGACTTCTCTCACCT
The DNA here is from genome assembly GCA_963854355.1 of Epinotia brunnichana. Taxonomy (NCBI): domain Eukaryota; kingdom Metazoa; phylum Arthropoda; class Insecta; order Lepidoptera; family Tortricidae; genus Epinotia; species Epinotia brunnichana. The sequence continues at coordinate 6,041,064 of OY977936.1, read as the reverse complement.
CGTTCCCGCCATTTTCTCTCCGCTCTGACATATAACACTCGTCGACCTCGATCGCCAGTGTTACCAGTGAAAATACACTAAGAGTGACAGATAAAATACATACCACAATAACAGACTTCGCGATCACCGCGACACATGTGGTAAATTGGAAAGGAAATGTTCTTGTATGTCTCTTGACGAAGTACTGAATTGAAATCGGTTTAAACTTTGTTTTTAAAGTAGATTATCTCGGAAACGTTCGTATTTGTCATGCTACTTCAGTCAACCTCAGTACTTTTTGTACTGTGACAGGCTGAAATAGCAAGACACGTTCGTACGTTTCCGTCAAAATACGATGGAAAACAATTATGCACCACATCAGTACAGGTTTTAAGATGAAGTCTATTTAATATTTAAAATCAACTAAAGGCAAATTGTTATGAATGAACATAAGCCTCCCATCTTCAGTAGGTACCAACTGACTTCGTTTATTTTCATAATCAATCCCAGGCTTTGAATAAAGGCTGTCCTCATATATGCTACTGCAAGGCGAGGACAAATACACCCTGGCGAGTTTGGTCAGGACAGGATACTGTTTAGAGTTGGCTGACCACCACGCATATGGGTTCTCTCTACGGTTAATACGGGCCGATTTAGTATAAAAATCAATTTCGTGATCAATAGTAACCATCGTATCTTCGTCTTGGTTCGTGGCATCTTCAAAACAATCCCAAAACGCTTCTTCTCTCTTTCTTTTGCTTGGCGGAGGTTCGACTGTCTTGTTAAAATAGTCACTATTTTGTATTTCAGTAATTATTCTTTGTTGAACTATCTCCGTCTGGTCACTATTTAAAAAGGAAGTTTTGAATCTTGGATCTAGAAATGTCGCTATTAAGTAAGTTTCGTTGTCGAGATAGGCAACATTTTGTATTTCATTTTTTAAGGATACGATGAAATTTAACAGTTCCGGTGCTTTCTGCGCTGTTTCATCTTTTTCTAGATACTTAAGCAATGTAACGATGTTTGGTATGATTTCCGAAATACAGGAAAAGCTTGAACTGGTGATTTTCGCTAACACTTCGAAGGGTTTGAGTAGTATGATGTACTGTTCTATTAGACTCCATTGATATGGCGTCAATTCATCGGACTCCTGATTAAAATTACACTCGGCAATAGCTCTTTTCTGCTCAAATAATCGTTCTAGCATGTAGTAGGTTGATATCCAACGCGTGTCGATATCTTCAACTAGTTGTTTCTCTGGTAAATTTAAACTTTTTTGCACAATTCTCAATTTATCCTGTGCCAAAGCGCAATAATTGTAATACGCCACTATTCGTCTCGCAGACGCCAACAATTCCAATACGCTGGATTGCAACTTTACAGATTCACTTACGATTCGCTGAAGAGATCGGATAAAACAAGCTGCGGTAACATAGTCGGGAAGCACTTCGCTTTTAATGTCATTTTCACAGTTATGCACTAGAATGTGTATTTTCTCAATTGGAATATGCCATGTCTCCGCAACTATGTAGAGTTGATTGACAATACTTTCTTCAGTGTTATATCCTAAATACTGTTGTGTGTTTAAAATAGCATGTTGAAACTCGAACTCTTTGGACAGCCAATGCGCTGTCAGGCTCATAAAATTTTTACCATCACAATTCCATTCGTCTGATGTTATTGATAATTTCCCAACGTTTGACATCCGGTCTCTTATCTTCGCACGTATTCGGTCATGTATTTCAGGTAGGACCTCCTCAGTCATGTAAGTGCGTGTCGGAATTTTATATTTTGGTAGCGCTTTCTTCAAAAGTCTGTTAAAACCGACTCGTTCCACTATAGATATAGGTTCTTTGTCCAGTGCAATCATTTCACCGATCAAGTAGTCAAACTGCGAACGATCACTTAGTAAGTTAACTTTCGGTTTTGTAGGTCTTGGGGTAGCCGCGACAAAGACTGGTGAATTTGTAGAAGGCTCGCTCGAGGTGACACCGAATATTTCTCCAAACTTCTCCAGATGTTTATTCTTCAAGTGGTTCTTCATAGAAGAAGTGCCAGCTTTCTTTCCTTCTCCACCCCGTGAGAGTTTCGCCGCGCACAGCGAACAGATGACATACTTGCCATCGTCCTCGGATATTGAGAAATACTTCCAAAGCGGGGATTTCTTACTCATTGTTGATATACACTTACAGTACAACTAGACACTTATATAGGTTTTGTCAATCCGATTTTCCGCAATTAGATACCTTATTCTGCATTTTTACACTTATAAATGTGTCTTTTCACAAGGTCCAAAAACATAAGTTTACGGGTTCTCTTCCACTACTCGTTCCACCGTGTTTTAACTTAACGGTTATTACTTCGATTCCAAGGTTAAAATAATAACGCCATTTTCGATTTAAAACAAAATGAAATAACTTCCAAATATAACGCGTTACGTCCTATCGCACACAGTAGATGGCTCAACTGAACGATCGTTTCAAATCCCCGCCGCCTGCCGCTTTAGTCTCAGTAGTTTGGTCGTTGTAATGACAGGAATACTTGAACCTTATTGTCTACTGGATAGGGTACAAGTTTCGGCAGCAGACAAAGTAGCCAAGATAATGAGAACCCCGCGGTCCCGCTCGGCCGGATATCCGGCCCCTGGCGTGGCGGGGCGACGGCCTCGCCTCGCCGGATATTCGGCATCCGGCCTGTCTGCTATTCTATGCATTATTGATCGTACTTTTAGATAGTGTGTTGTAGAACGCTGTAGGTATACCTACTTAAAATAATATGTGAGGATTGTGAGGTGATGAATTATCTGTTTAATTATGATAACTAGATGAATAGCTTCGCTCGGGTAACATCCATACTTCATGCTAATATCATAAATGCCTCTATCTGCCAACACAGCTAATCCTCAAGTGAATAAAGGGTCGGCAACGCGCTTGTGATTCTTCTGGAGTCACAAGTGTCCATGGGCTACGGTACCTGCTTAACATCAGGCAGGCCGTAAGATTGTTTGCCACCGTCGTTGTATAAAAATAATGCGAAAGTGTGTCTGTCTGCCTGTCTGTTACATCTTTACGCCTAAACCGCTGAGCCGATTTAAATTAAATTTGGTACAGAGATAGTTTAAGTCCCGGGGAAGGACATAGGATAGTTTTTATCCCGGAAATTATCCCTTCAAGGGTAAAAATTTGTATGGAGCTACTTAAACCGCTGCACCGATTTAGATGAAATTTGGTACAGAGATAGTTTGAGTCCCGGGGAAGGACATAGGATAGTTTTTATCTCGGAAATCATCCCCTAATGGGATGAAAGTTTGTATGGAGCTACAACACACAAACGACAAACGAAATATAAACGAGTTCCACGCGGACGGAGTCGCGGGCAGAAACTAGTAAATAATAATATTAATAATACACATTTAGAAGAAAGTAGGTAATGGGGAATGGATGAAAAGTTTAGAAGTGTCTGATTATTTTTTTGGTGATAAGAATAACCTTCCTTAGCACCAGAAAAAAGTAGCAGGCTTTTCGGCTGCGTCAATTACTTTTGAAAAATATGAACAGTTTCCTCACTTACGTTTTGTAATACAGTCGATATTGTTCAACCTCGAAATTTAGGGGAGTTTGATAAAATTTGGTACGAATGTTCGTTGGAAGCCCTGTTTTCGTCTTCCAAAAGTCCCCGGGTCAGGACCTTGTACAACGGCCGCTATCTTGGGAAATGTACTCCATTCGTAAGAAATTTAGGTTTTGTTCGAAAACTACGTACTCTATGAAAACATGGTCTACAGCAACATTAAAGCTGAATAAATTCTGCACAAGCCTGTAGTACACAACCTTGACGAGAAAACGTGTCATCGTGGAGAAAAATGCATCCACATGTGAGATTTTCCCTCAATGTCCTTCCAGGGAAGATTCTCCGAATTTGGAGCTCGGGAGAATTTCAAATCCACTTTGATTTACACAATAGCATATGAACTACATTAATAAAAACATTTTACCCGACTACGACTAAACCCAAAAGAATGGTAATGGATTAAATTTCTCGTTAAGTAGTGATGAAGGCAGAGACGATTTAACGACCTATATACCTTTATAAATGTAACCTAAGTATTTTTATAATAAGGTATACAATCAATCCAATTTATATGTAGGTACCGTAACCTGTTGGGTTTCGTTTTTATGTTTTTATGAGTGGGTAGATAGTATTTTTTCCCATTACCTGTCAAACCCCGTCATTCCTTTGGCATGCACTGTGTAACGAGATGCAGCTAGCATCGGACGGTCGCTCGCTCATTTTCGACTAATTTTACCGCCATATTGGTTGAGGTTCGCTTATAGCCTCCCAGAGTGAATTGATATTCAAAAACTGTTGTGATTTGTAATTTGTGCCTTCAAGAACATTTCTTCAGAGTGCGTATTTTGGTTGGCCAACCACGTCGAGACCAGACAGCAGACCAGAAATAATCAGGTTAGTGCATTGCCGATCCTTTCTCCTGTGTGCCTAAAAACCAAATTACCTAATCCTATCGCAAAAAATACAGTCCACTTTCATATTAATTTAAATCCGCAATAAACCATCCCCTCAGGTGTCGAGGTCGCGTACCGCTACTTATTTAATAGATTTATGGTTAATTATGACACCACCATAACTTTTTGGTCATTTCGAACAGGATAGAATCACACTTATGTGATTATTGTATAAGTTTAATGATAATTATTGGGGAAATATAGGCGATCAATGTGCTAGTATTGAAATAATTTGTCACTTTAAATCTTGTTATACAAACCGCATCGGCAATTATTTCGCTTTATTTTCGCATCCGCATACTTAGTACATTATATTGCTAGTTATTTCCTAATATATTTCATTCTTCGTGATCAATTTTGATACACGAGTCCATACATTCCTTTGTCGTTCTAATCGTACCTACATACCACTGCACGGCCGCCATATGCAATCTTTGTAACTCAAATTGGTTCGGTTAACGACATTTATTTACTCCGACATACTCCGCTAATATTACAATCACAACAGTAGAAATTCATCGTATCTTAAATACGTAAATATTACGTCCCGCTCGCATTTATCACAATTATTGTGTTCCGCTAAGTTAGTTAACAATAATTAGCTAACAAATCTATTTTTCTTCCGCAATTCCATATAAATAAATTCTTATAACTGCATAGAATAGGTACTTTTGCATACGCGCATACCATTATAGTTAACTTGAGAAAACTATCTTATCGTATCATACTCATGCTTCCAATGCAATAGGTCCTAAGTTAATAAAGAATCGCTGTCGGTTACGTCTTTTATACGTCCTGTGTGCATTATTCGCACGTGTTTAAATAAAACGTCTTAAGTCCTTAGTAAATCGTAGTGACTTACGACCTTCTGTAGCATATTCTTCGTGTTTACTAATTGATTGCTTTTGTTATTTTATTTGTTGAAATTGACTGTATAGCTACTATTTACGATGGGTAAAGGTAGAAAAGGGAGTGATCAGTTTAGCCCGGGAACAGGTTATGACGCAAGTAAAAGTCAGTTAGCACTTTACACAGTTCGGCGTGATGTTATCTATAAACGGGTAGAAAACATTCTGGAATTGGCTTACAAAGCCGAGACAAATCCCGCACAGTTTAGGGTATTTAAGGCAAGTGCATTGAATATAGACGCATTGCGTAACGATTATGAAAAGGTTTTAGAATCGTATAACTTGTTATTTTTACAACTTAATCCTGAGTCACAAGTTGATTACGAGTCGTGGACTTCTTTTGAGGAAATGTACTGCTATATTAAATACATATTGTCAGAAAATGAAGTATGTAGTGTACCCGTGGTTCAGTCCCCTGATGTTAATAGGTCACAACCCCGTTTGCCAGTAATTGAATTACTTTCCTTCGATGGACAACCGCAAAACTTGCCGCTGTTTTATCAGCAATTTAAGAGTATGATACATGATAATAAATCACTAACTGATAGTGAAAGGATTTATTATTTAATTGGCAAATTGAGTGGCACGGCGCGCGACATTTGCGCCGGTTTGCCTGCTACTGCCCAAAATTATAGCATTATTTGGAATGCTTTAATTGAGAAATATGATGACAAAAGATCGCTAGCCTGTACTTATCTTAAGCAGTTGTTGCAGTTTAAATCGCTATCGACTGAGAGTTCGCTCGGTTTGGATTCATTTATAAATAACTTTGATACATCCGTAAACGCGCTCAAAGAAATGAAACTGAACGATTTAACAGATTTCATCTTCTTACAATTGGCATTACAAAAATTAGATGCAGAAACAATTAAATTATTTGAAATTGCTTATCGCAAGGAAGATATTCCAACTTACAAGAGTTTAATTGAATTTGTCAAGGAACAAAGCAAAGTGTTATCTCGGACACCCAATGCTGTTATTAGTAACAAGCCGATATTTAACTCGCCTAAGTCACATATCCCGAGAGTCATCACAAAATCATTCGTATCAGGGACGGACTCGGGCAGTTCGAATATTAATATTAATTGCGGACTATGTAAAACTAAACAACATGAGCACCTATATTTGTGTTCGGCTTTTATGAAAATGACACCGCACGAAAGATATAATTTCATTAAATTGAACGCATATTGCAACAATTGCTTAAGTGTAAAACATAAAACGTCAACTTGTACTTCGACGCGAAATTGTTCTCATTGTTCAGCGAGACATCATTCGTTGTTGCATTTTAACGTTAGTTCGAAGTCCAATTGTAATGTCGGAACAACTATTTCCAAACCCGCTAATAATTTTAATTGTGAAAAAATCGGAGATTCTAAATCCGTCCCAGGCGTACGCAACGTTATCTCACGAGGAAAATAATTTGTTTAATTCCGCTAATGTTGATAATATAACTAGTGCAGTTATGGTCGACCAAAGCATTCCGCATTCCTCTTCGAGTGATCGTAGCATTTGCACTATTTCGTGCGACAGTAATAATTGTCTACAAACGACAACGTTACTGGCCACCGCAAAAATAAAAGTTATTGATTCTTTTAACCGCACTCACGTGTTGAGATGCTTGGTCGATCCAGGCTCTCAAAGTGATTATATAACCGCTCCTTGCTGTAAGCGACTATCGCTACCTATAAACAAACAAACCCGCTATTCTGAAGTGCAAGGTATCGGTGGGACTTCGCAAAAAATATTAGGTGTAACTTCACTTAAATTCACGCCACGAGTAGGAAACCCGCGCGAATACACAACCAGACCCCTGGTCGTGGACCGGATTACGACGCAGTTGCCTAGTGCGCGCGTAGATAACGCTTCACTCGGATATATTAAAAACTTACCGCTGGCAGACGATGACTTTTCACAACCTGGGCCAATAGATATGCTGATAGGTGTGAAACTTTACTGTGAAATTTTATTGTTTGATAAAATTAAAGGCCCATCCGATAATATGCCAAATGCTTATGAAACTACCTTAGGGTACATATTAATGGGTGACGCTCCTATAGTTGATTCCCAACCCGCTGCGCACACGCTCTGTGCTTTTAGCTGTGACCCGCTTCATCAACTGGTCGAGAAATTTTGGTCTGATGAGGAAATACCCTCGCGTACTTTTTTAAGCCCCGACGACCAAAAATGTGAGGATATTTTTACTTCGACGACTGTTCGTAATGCTGCACTGAAAAAAATGTTAGGTTGGATTTACCAGATTCCGTGTAAATGTTACCAAAGTTAGCGGTTGATTTCGGTCCTATCACGAATTTTGGTTGATTTTATCAAACTAAATAAGTTGGTGTTGTACCAAATTTATTTGGTAGATTACACCTATATTTTGTAGTAAATAGTAAAATTGTTTACCAAAGTACTTTAGTAACATTTCTCATCAAAGTACTTTAGTATTTTTTTTACCAAAGTACTTTAGTAACGTTTCTCACCAAAGAACTTTAGTACATTTTTAAACAAAGTACTTTAGTAACCTTCTTATCAAAGTAGTTAAGTATATTTTTTTTCAATGTAGTTTGGTGTAATCTACCAAACGGATATTTTTCATTTTACCAAACATACTCGTCTTTTTTTACCAAATACCTTTGGCATGTTCTACTGTTACTATTTTTTGGTACAAATTACCGAAGTTAGTCAGTAGAAAATGCAAAAGTAATTTGGTAAAATCTACAACACAATTTGGTAGATATAGCACTTTCTATTGGTACAATGTATTAAATCATTTTGATTGAAAGAGCTGAACTTAACTTGTAAGTATAATGTAATTTATTTGGTGAACTCTAACAAACAAAGTTAAGTAGTATTTACTAATCACGTTCGGTGTATTTTGTCAGCTTTAGTTTGGTAATATTTACCAGATTTATATTTTAGTTACTACTAAAGGTGTTTGATATATCTACCAGATATGTAACGCAGTTTTCATCAAAGTTAGTCTAGTATCATCTATCAGATTGGATCGTGCTTTATATCAAAGATAATATTGTATTATCTACTATAAGTGGATCGCAGATTTTATCAAATATAATTAAGTATTATCGATCATGTGTTTCGTATTTTTTCCTAAAATTGGTTTGGTAATATCTAACAGATTTGTACTGTAGTTTTTACCAAATGTTTACTAGTAATATCTACCAAGATTTTATCAGTGCTTGTTCTGCTAATTGTACCGGTCTTATTTTAGTAAAAAGTACCAAATAAGTAGTGTACAGTTTAATGGTGTTAGTTTGGTTAATTTATCAAACTAACATTAGTAAAATGTACACATCTGTTTAGGTAGATATCACCAAACACATTTTTGATTTCCAGAGTATAAATAGGGTGTGGTATCATTGAAAATTAGAAACTTGCAATATTGCTGACATGGTATGAGAGTAAAATTATAGCAGTTTAGATTTTCAAACTACGTAGTTTTCTATGTAGATTGAAGATTATTCGTAGCCACACCCTAAAAATATTGTAGATGAAAAAAGCTAAAGACAAACACTTCAAAAATATGCAGGCTTATTGGTAACCAACGTATTTCTTTTTAGGGAGATATAGTAAAGCTCATTTGCAATTAAAAAGGTCATGAAGGCTATCCGAAAATCAGCAGTTCCTAGAGAGTGAACATTTACAAATAGCCTTTTTTTAAATAGATATCACTGTTAAAAGGAATAACGTCGATTTACCAGTAACCTTATTTAATATTATAAGGGCTATATACGGTGGTTTAAAGAAAAATTGTCCGAATTTTGATACATGTAATAAAATTTATTTTGCGAATCGATACAATAAACTGTAGATCACTTATTTTAAAATTATGTCAGTGACTCAGTAGGGTACAAAACCTTTCTTATAATAAAAGTCAAAAGGCTGCCAGGTTGCGGCCCACATTCTTTCTCTGCGGCTGACCGTACGTGAATCAAATTCCTTGGCTGTACATATCTTAATTTTAAGTTTACGAGATAGATACCAGAGGTTCACGGTATACGTAGTAAGTGTGAATCTTATAGGCTGAGTTACAAGTCATGATAAAATTTGCTGAGTAGTCGTATAGACTGGGCTCTCAGTGGAGTATCGTTTGCAAAAATAGCGCACCGTATTCTGACGTCTTTGTGTAGATTCCAGAATCAACAGAATTCGCTGCTCCAATATTATAAGGTTCCATGTTGCAATTTTATCAACTTGAAATTTGAAGTTTATAATATTGGGGCAGCGAGATGTTGCCAACCATATTCTGCATCAAGGCAGTGAAAAGTTTTGAAGCATACGTCCAGCGCTTTCAGGAACGAGTCGATATTATAAAGGATGTCGTCATAAGCAACATAAAAGTTCTTTAGGGCATCGATGGTCAGTCCGACAGCAATGATGATGGGTTGGCACCGCAGTCCCTTAGCCATTTGGGCTTTTATCCAATAGTCCAGCTGGGTGAGGACTTCGCTTTCGTTCTGGAAATTAAAATATATTGTTTACTTTTAACCGTATCCATACTAATCCTACTAATATTATAAATGCGAAAGTTTGGATGTATGGATGAATGTACGTTTCAATTAATCTCAAAAACTACTGGACGATTTTTTAAGAAACTTTCCAGTTATGTACCTTACGAGTATATATGAGAATATGACAGGCTATCATTTATTTCAAATTTCGTACCTTTTAGTATAAAAAATGCGAAAGTGTGTCTGTCTGTATATCTGTATGTCTGTTACCTCTTCACGCTTAACCCGCTGAGCTGAAGGAAATGAAATTTAGTAGGTATCGAGATAATTGGAGTCCCGAGGAAGGAGATAGAAAGAAAGAAAGAAACATTTATTCGAGACAAACAACACACAGCGTTTGTCACGAAACGGTTCTATCTCAGCATAATGCTTCCGATAGAACTGATAGCTCCATACAATTGTTTACCACCTACTTCACCGACTTAAACTATTCGATGTCCTTCCCCGGGACTCAAACTATCTAAATACCAAATTTCATCTAAATCGGTTCAGCGGTTTAAGCGTTAAGAGGCAACAAACATACTGACACACTTTCGCATTTAAATGTAGTATGGGTAATAAATGTAAAACAGACAGGAATACTTACATGAATAATGTTTTGGAGTTTGTTCAACCCCCGCTTGAATAATAGTATTTCCTTTAAACTGGGAATCAGCTCCTTCAGTTCATTTCTTGAATGGAGTCGAGCAAATTTAACGAAATCTGATTTTCTAAAAAATAAGACATATATGTCATTAAACTCATTATTTAATGTTCAGTTAGTTACATACAGACAAAATACAAACGCAACGATGGCCAACCAAACCGATTTGGTAATATTTACTGGAATTCGTTTTGTAAATTAATCAAAGTAATTAGGTAGGTAATACGTAACCAATATTTCTAGGTCAATATCTAATCCTGAGTTAAGCTGCCTATTCATATTAAACTATAATCACAAAATTATTATATTTAATCATTAATAATAAGGAGGTATGGGTGGAGAATCCATATACGGTGTCAACTATAGGTTACCCTGTGTTTCAGACAAAAAAGAACTAACAATGGAATAAGTACGTTATTCACATACAATATCATTCTTATTCACAATTAATTAGTAAGGTATCAGTGTTGCCAATTTAGCACTTTTAGTGTAATATCGTTCTAATGCTTACCTTCAAAACTTGTTATGGTAGATTGAGATAATCCCCATTCCTTCAAATATTCAGTCACCCCCACACTTAAGTCATCGTCGAGATCACTACCCATAGTTGGTTACACTTTGCAAACTAAATCCACCACGCACCAGCCGAAATGAAATGGCGCACCAAGAAAATTTCATTAAAAAGCAAACAAAACAAAGTGACTATATACAATGAACTACCTCAACGCAATGAAGCCTGCCGCGCCGCGCGCGCATCGCAAGATGCTGTAGCCGGGGGAAGGGGCGCACCTCCGCAGGGCAGTCGGGGAGGGGAATAGTCACATCTCACTATTATGTTTATAAATTGAGTAGGATGGAACTATGCATGCAGCGGTATTGTTTTGTAAAATGTACCAGACTTTTACCTAGTTAAAATTACCAAACTCTTTGGTAATTTTAACAAGGTATAGGTCTGGTAGTGACTGCAGCGCTTTCTCAAAAGGTACGAGTAGATAGTTACCTATGTACCTACTAAACGCCAAATGTTTCGTGTTAATGTTGTTGGAAAAAATAGACTAGGTAAGTACTTAATACTATTTTGTGTGGCGTAAAAGGTTGCAAAATAACAAAGCAATAGAATCTCATTCCTACGACCAACAAGTAAAGACAAAATGATTTATTACTTATAACTAGCGACGCGCCCCGGCTTCGCACGGATTTATACGTATAATACATGCATGAATTATACATATAAACCTTGCTCTTGAATCAGTATCTATTGAAAAAAACGTAAGCGACTTTGTTGTATACTATGTAATGATTAGGTATTTAGGTAATTTACCAATTGTATATTTTAAGACGTCAATTAATCAATGATAAAGTTAAAGGTACATCCAGCACCAAAAGTAGCTACGCGGGTCAAAGTGCTCAAAATGACGTACACATGGCTCTAATGTCAAGAGGATACGGACTTTCTAGATAATTTCGAGCGTGTTATTTTGTGTTGCTACTTCTGCTGCTGACTGTACCTACATGGGTACACCATGTAGTATCTACTTACTAGTTTTGTCAGCGGCTTGGCCCGCGTGACAAACGTAAGTATTTTGCTTATTTATGAAGACGTTCAAACAAACACCAAGGAAGGACCAACCAATTAACACACTTTCACATTCACACAATAAGGAAGGATATTACTTACTCGTATTAAGGAAAAGCCACGAAAACATTAACGTCGTTAAAGCCTAATTACTACATAAAAAATCATTAAGTAAGTACCTACGCAACTTTACTTTTTTTGTCTGGGAATAAGTATAGCAATCTGTGGTATGGCTCTGCAAATTATTAATTTGGGTATAGTCTAGCTAGGTAGGTACCTACATACAACGTGAAAAGCGGCCTAGATTATTATTTAATTTTATTTAATACACAGAGTATATAAACATAATAACTAACATGGTCTCGCAAAACTGTCGGAACAGTTTGTCTGTGCGATTATAAACATCATAATAAGTACAGAGTTAATAATTAATTAATTACTAATTTGTAAATAGGTTTAGGTTAAATACATGTTACATACAATTTCATACAGTTACCTATGCCTTATGGGTTATGATACTTAAGTAATGTCGTTTTAATAATGATTGAAGCAAAACTAAGTCGTACGTAATTCTAATAATTGTGCTTACTACATTAACTATTAACTATTATATATATTTACGTATTTACACAATATACCTAATAGGTACCTACTTATCTCATTTAGCTTAGTGTAGTCTGAGGAGCTACCGCGAAACCAAAACAAACTAAGTTCGTTTATCTCTCTCTTTGTTGCTCTAACTAGCAAGTGCATTAGTTATTATTATTATTTATTCAGAAAACCAACAGCGATACAAAGTACGTAACTTATACTATAATACACAGTAGTATGGCCAATTACAGGTTTACCTAGATAACTTGATATGTAAACAATTGAACGGACTATCACAACATTTGTGAAATAGAGATGATTTTTTTTAAATTAAGTTTGAGTAAATGTTTTTTTTTGTTTTGAAGATGAAAGCATAACCAAGCATGTCAATCTATATAGGTTACCGCAAATGAGAATATATTGCTATAGTTTATCCTAATGACAATACTATTGTATAAATCCCATATTTAGAGTGAATCAAATAGATTTAGTAACTTAAGTATAATACTACAACATTTTTAAACATGATAAGAGGTGAGTTACCTATTTCTAATACTATTTATGCTGCTTATTCTTAACACTATTAATTACTTGCATTTTAAAAGATGCCTTTGAATATCTAAAGATATCAACGCTACTGAAATCCGCATTATATTTGTGTTAAGTATATTGTTCCGTGATATTTATTTTGTAAAACCTTGTTAAACTGGAATAATAAACCTTGTAACAATGTTACTAGAACTTAAACTGAAACATATACCTACAACCATGGGCTTTGCCTTCTTCGTACTCATCGCGGTAATTAAAAATGATACGACTTTTCTTAATAAGTAACTATGTCGCCTGAAAGTACGGGGTAGTTGGCGGGGTTGGTAGTTCTGATTTTTGCAGACTTGTTTATGAAGTTGGCGCAATGAATAATACAAGTTTGTGATCTCGAGCGTCGAACGTCACTTTACCAAAAATCGAAAATACCGCGTAATCCCTAAATGACTCGTTTTTAGGGTTCCGTACTCTAAGAGTAAAACGGGGCCCTATTACTAAGACTCCGCTGTCCGTCTGTCTTTAATATTAATATTATTACTAATAATTGTTTTCGCTATAACAACAAATACTAAAAACAGAATAAAATAAATATGTTTACAGATAATGGTACGGAACCCTTCGTGCGCGAGTCCGACTTGCACTTGGCCAGTTTTTTGATAGAACCTAACCAAATTGTAAAGACGTGTTTGGTAAAATGTTCATTTTTTTTCGTTAATTTACACCAGGAACTCTGGGTAGGGACTATATTTTGACCTCAACCTTTTCATTTTTGTAAGTTCAACCACAGGGCCATGTTATATTAATCATATGTTTATCATAAAATCAACCGAACCAAATTCTTGACATTTGTTTGGTAAAAATGTACAATATCCTTTGTTAATTTACACCATGAACTCTGGTAGGGACTATATTTTGACCTTAACCATTTTAGTTTTGTAATTTCAACCGCGAGGTCTTGTTATAGTTATCATATTTTAATTATAAAATAAACCAAATCAAATTGTTGAGATTTGTTTGGTAAAATGTACAATATACTTTGTTAATTAACAGCATGAACTCTGGTAGGAACTATATTTCGAGGGTTGACCTTTTTAGTTTTGTAAGTTTAATTTTAGTTTTGTAAGTTCAACTGCGAAATCTTGTTATATTTATCATATTTACAATATAAAATTAACCAAACTGAATTGTAGAAGTTTGTTTGGTAAAATGTACAATATTCTTGTTAATTAACAGCTTGAACTCTGGTAGGGACTATATTTTGAGGTCAACCTTTTTAGTTTTGTAAGTTTAACCGCGAGGTCTTGTTATAGTTAACATACTTTTATGATAAAATCAACCAAACCAAATTGTAGAGATTTGTTTGGTAAAACTTACAATATTCTTTATTAATATACACCACGAACTCTGGTAGGGACTATATTTTGGCCTCAACCTTTTTTAGTTTTGTAAGTTCAACCGCGATGTCTTGTTATATTTATTATATTTTATTTATAAAATCTACCAAACCGACTTGTAGAGATTTGTTTGGTAATACTTACAATATTCTTTATTAATATACACCATGAACTCTGGTACGGACTATATTTTTGCCTCTACCTTTTTTAGTTTTGTAGGTTCAACCGCGATGTCTTGTTACATTTATCATATTTTTATTTATAAAATCTACCAAACCGATTTGTAGGGATTTGTTTGGTAAAATGTACAATATTCTTTGTTAATTAACACAATGAACTCTGGTAGTGGTTATATTTTGACCTCAACCTTTTTTAGTTTTGTAAGTTCAACCGCGACGTCTTGTTATATTTATCATATTTGATTTATAAAATCTACCAAACCGATTTGTAGCGATTTGTTTGGTAAAATGTACAATATTCTTTGTTAATATACACCATGAACTCTGGTAAGGACTATATTTTGACGTCAACCTTTTTAGTTCTGTAAGTTCAACCGCGAGGCCTTGTTATATTTATTATATTTTTATGATATAATCAACCAAACCAAATTGTTGAGATTTGTTTTGTAAAATGTAAAATACTCTTTGTTGATTTACACCAGAAGTCTGGTAGCGACTTCAACCTTTTTAGTTTTGTAAGTCCAATAGCGAGGTTTTGTTATATTTATCTTAGTTTCCATGTAATTCAGCCAACCTTAGCTAATTTGGTAAATCCAACAAACCATTTTTTTTCAGTGTGACGGCAGTTACTCAGTTGATCTTCCATTCAAAGATGATCCCGAAAAATTGGGAGATTCTTTTAGAACAGCAAAAAAGCGCTTTTTACTTCTCGAGAAAAAGTTCTCGAAGGATCCCGCACTTAAATCTAGTTATGACAATGTTGTCCACGATTACCTAACTGAAGGTATACTCTCCCGCACCGCACCCGAAGAGTCTCTCTCTCCTGGCTATTTTTTACCGCACCATCCTGTCATTCGCAACGATAAAGCTACATCCAAGGTCCGGCCAGTTCTGGATGGATCTGGTAAAAGTGACACAGGGTTGTCACTCAACGATATTTTATATACTGGATGTAATTTACAGGCAAATATATTTACAATTGTATTAAATGTCCGCATATTCAAAGTCGCATTTTTTGCTGACGTGACACAAATGTATTTACGCATTCATGTGAACGCACAGCATCAAAAATATCAAAGGATATTGTATCGATTTGATGATACTGATCCGCTAGAGGTATATAACTATACTCGAGTATCTTTTGGGTTGCGATGTTCGCCATATTTGGCGCTGAGAACCCTACGTCAGCTTGCTGCTGATGAACGGCATAAATGGCCAACTGCGGCTGCCGTGTTAGAGAGAGATGTCTATATGGACGATCTCGCTTCTTCTGCTTCTTCTCTCGGAGAAGCAGTAAAGACAGCGGACGAACTCATCAACGTCTTCAAGGCTGGGGGGTTCGCCCTAGTTAAATGGACATCTAACTCGCGCGAACTACTCGAGCACATACCTGAGTCACACCGGAGGTCTGAATCTATTTCCTTTGATGACGGAAATACCTTCAAGATCTTAGGTTTGCGATGGCTGCCCGCGCAGGACATGTTCGTGTTCGATACCTCTAGACCGCCCGCGCTGTGTACTAAACGCGCTATCCTATCCGCTACCGCTCGGTTATATGACGTGCTCGGTCTCGTCGGCCCGGTTATTTTATACGCTAAATTAATAATTAAGGAGCTGTGGCTTATGAATTTGCAATGGGATGACATAGCGCCCTCTCGCATCGTCAATTTGTGGCAACAATATTTATCAGAGCTGCCGTTGATATCTCAGTTTAATTTCCCGCGACATCTAGGTGTAGAAGTAGGAGCTCAAGTCTCATTGGTTGGTTTCTCAGACGCCAGCGAGGCCGCTTACGGCTGCGTAATATATCTACATGTTGTCAACGCCGAGCAGCCACCGATCGTAACGCTTGTCTGTTCTAAGTCACGAGTAGCTTCCGCTAAACCAAAAATTACTTTAGCGCGTTTAGAACTCAATGGAATTTTATTAATGTCAAGGCTTCTACGCGAAGTTCACGACACGCTGTCTAAAAGACATAAAATTGATAATGTTTATTGTTTTTCTGACTCAGAAGTTGCCCTATGTAGGTCGGTTGCTTCGCCACATAGGTTCGACACCTATGTCGCCAAACGCATTTCACAAATTCAGACAAATATTTCGCATGATAACTTATATCATATTGCTGAAGTGCTCAACCCCGCTGACGCTATTAGCAGGGGTCTCACTCCCTCCCAGCTCATGCAGCATGAGTTGTGGTTCCATGGACCGCCATGGCTAGCACGGCCTTTAAACCACTGGCCTTTACAAAAGTTTATTCCCAACCGCTCATCTTCGCCAGAGGAGATGTCTACTGTGCTTACACAAATTGAGGCAGTGCTCAATAGCAGACCTCTATATGCTCAAAGTTCGGATCCCTCAGAACCGCTTGCGCTAACTCCGTCCCATTTTTTGTCTACATCTCCGTTAGAGTACCTTCCCGCACCCGACTTGTCCGACGAACGAACCAATTTGTTGTCTCGTTTTCTATTAATGGATTCGCTAGTCCAGTCATATTGGAAGCGATTCAAATGTGAGTATCTGCATAATTTGCAGCAACGCGAGAAGTGGAATACTTCTGCAAATCCAATAACGGTCGGCACGGTGGTACTGTTAAATGTCGATAATGCTCCGCCGCTACATTGGCCATTACGAGTTATAACTAACGTTTATCCCGGTAAGGACGGAATAACGCGTGTTGCGGAAGTAAAGACGAAAGTTGGAACGTATAAACGTCCTGTAGTACGTCTTTGCCCTCTCCCGACTCAATGAGTCAATCTTAATTAAAATATTTAGTATTTAAGTCCGCGTCTTTATCTGCGGACAATCTTAGTTAAGGTTAATTTTAGTAACGTAGTGTGTTTTCATAAATACTTATTTCGCGCACAAACTATTGTGCTTTTCCTAGTTTAAGTTTTCTTACTATTTACTTACCGCTAAGCACAATGATCGCACCCCGCTCTTTATAAATAGAGCAGAGCACTTCAGCTCTTTTTCTTTGAAGGGTTCCTTCAAGGCCGGGGGGATGTTGGGTTTCGTTTTTATGTTTTTATGAGTGGGTAGATAGTATTTTTTCCCATTACCTGTCAAACCCCGTCATTCCTTTGGCATGCACTGTGTAACGAGATGCAGCTAGCATCGGACGGTCGCTCGCTCATTTTCGACTAATTTTACCGCCATATTGGTTGAGGTTCGCTTATAGCCTCCCAGAGTGAATTGATATTCAAAAACTGTTGTGATTTGTAATTTGTGCCTTCAAGAACATTTCTTCAGAGTGCGTATTTTGGTTGGCCAACCACGTCGAGACCAGACAGCAGACCAGAAATAATCAGGTTAGTGCATTGCCGATCCTTTCTCCTGTGTGCCTAAAAACCAAATTACCTAATCCTATCGCAAAAAATACAGTCCACTTTCATATTAATTTAAATCCGCAATAAACCATCCCCTCAGGTGTCGAGGTCGCGTACCGCTATACTTATTTAATAGATTTATGGTTAATTATGACACCACCATAACTTTTTGGTCATTTCGAACAGGATAGAATCACACTTATGTGATTATTGTATAAGTTTAATCTCAGCGGAATTATTAATGTTAAAGCATAGTCCACTTAGAACTGGCACATAAGTAGTCATGATAAAATAATAAAATAAACGTCAGTGAAAAAAAGTTACTAGGTATCACAGTTCGAAGACAATATATGTTGACGTTTTAATGGTGAAAATATAGTTGTGCTATCTTTATGCGTTATGTTCAAGATATTAATTCATTGCGATCCACTTGGAACCGACAGTCTAAGAAAGTCGATAAATGTACTGTTCAGAAGATGATGGCCGGCATAAAAAAACGAGTTCGGAACTATTTACGCAATATTGAAATAAACATAATTTGTACAAAACCTAAAAATATACTTATACGTTCGTTCATTATTGCTATTGATAGCGTTGTTTTGATGCTTAGTTTAAAAATATATAGTCCTTCATTGCGTACCAATTCTAAGTGGACTATGCTTTAGTTAACGACGTTTCGATTGCCTTGCCGGGCATTGAATTTGTGACATTTGCGGATGACACCTGCATACTCGTGAGTGCCGATAGCTTTGATATATTCAAGTCAAAGGTAGACAACTCAATGTACCTGATATTCCAGTGGTTCCCAGCAAACGGTATGGTATGATGTTAAACGTAGAAAAAACAAACATAATGCATTTTCAACTCGGGCATAACAATAACTAGGTGCAAGTTTGATATCATGCTAAACAACATCGGCGTACCGCAAGTTGATAAGGTAAAATACCTAGGCTTCACCATTAAGTCAGCACTAACATGGTCCCCTCACATTGACATCTAAACTATTCTCGGCATGCTACGCACTCTCGAGACTTGCACCGAGCTTATCGTTCGAATATGTTAGGCTTACGTA
Source organism: Epinotia brunnichana (assembly GCA_963854355.1). Taxonomy (NCBI): domain Eukaryota; kingdom Metazoa; phylum Arthropoda; class Insecta; order Lepidoptera; family Tortricidae; genus Epinotia; species Epinotia brunnichana. The sequence goes on along the minus strand of OY977936.1, from coordinate 6,021,792 downwards.
CTATGGATAGTATGGATACTTCCATTCCATACTAATCCAAGGTGCTGATTTGTGGGCCACCGCGGCTGATCGCGACCGGGCATTTAAGATGCAAAAACGAGCGGTTCGAACTATAATGATAATGAGAAAGGCATACGACTACCCCGCGAAAGATCTTTTTAAGGAGTCCGAGATACTCACCCTTCCTAGCGTATACATATTAACTACCTGCAGGTATGTGACTAACTTACATTACCTACACTACTCATTCCAGTGCTCGTCGATGCAAACTATTCGTCACACCGGTATATAGACTTGCAAAGACTCGGAAAACAGTCCGGAAACACGGAAAACAGTCCGGTCCGGTCCGCAAGATTATATACTACTCAAAAGAAAATAGGGGCCACTAAGTATTTTGATTGCTACGTGAAAAATATAGTAAACAGTAATGTATATTTATTAAAATAACATGTAACAAGGCTTTTGTTTTAACTTATGCTAATAACCATTTAATTGTGTAGTCAATTGTTTCACTTATTTCAATTAACATGAAATTAGTCCATTGTCAACAGCAAAAACTAAACAGAAGCTCATTGCAAAACAAAACAAAAACTGACACAAGCTGTTTTTTTTAATGGTTTAGTAACGGGTTTGTCCTCCTCTCCTGTTTTCACACTCCTGGAGCCTTGAATGCATACTCTCGATTAAGTTTCTGATGTTTTCATCAGGTATCTCTTCCCACGCACGTTTCAGAGCATCCATAAGCTGTTGCTGGTTGTGAACCTCTTGCTCATGCTCCCTAACCCTTCGTTTTAATTGATCCCACATATGCTCTATTGGATTTAAATCCGGACTATACGCTGGCCATGGTAGGACACGAATATGGGAGTCATCCAGTGCAGTCTGAGTGGCTCGAGCTGTGTGTGGGCGGGCATTGTCATGCATTAACCAGAACCCTGGCCCCACTCTCTGTGAGAATGGAATCACATGAGGCCTGATGACTTCATCGATGTAACCGTTGCAGTTACTGTGCCTTGATTTAAGAAAACCAGCTCAGTTTTGCCTTGTAAGCTAATCCCAGCCCAAACCATCACACTAGGACCTCCAAAGCGGTCAATTTCCTTGATGCAGACATCGGAAAATCTCTCACCCTGTCGTCTCCATACTCTAATCCGCCGATCATCACTACAAAGCTTCACTTTACACTCATCTGTGAAGAGCACCATACCCCATTGATTCATGCTCCAATCTGAATGTTCGCGGCAAAAACTTAAACGATTTCCACGTTGAACCCTAGATAAAGGAATTCGTACTACTCGGCGTCTGGACCTTTGCTGGTCTTCATGCAGTCGATTACGTATCGTTTGGTCACTAACACGAGTCCCCGTTGTCAACCGTAGGCGATTTTGTAACTTACGTGCCGTCACAGAGCGCTCTCGACGGGCACTCAATCGGATGTAGCGATCCTCTTGTGCCGTAGTCGCTCGCACCCTGCCCGATCCAGGCCTTCTTGCAACACTGCCAGTCTCTTGGAACCGATCCCACACATTTTGGATGGCTCGGCGAGAGAAACAACGAAAAAGCTACAGACCGCTGTGAATGACCTTCAGCAATCAATGTAACGGCTCTGGTGGCAGTAATGGTATCCATATGCCTTTGTTGACGTGGCATTATTAACAAAAGATGTTAAAAGAAGCAAAAGATGGACAGAAATAGTTTTTTAACAGAATAAAATTGTGATTCCATCTGAAAGGAATTTGACCTGAAACTCGTTTTTTTATTTGCTTCAATTTCTGGCCAGCTGTAAGACTTAAACACCAGCATTAAAGAGGTTGGATACTGAAGGAGGCCGGACATCATTAATTAGTCACTTATTAATTAGTTTACATCTAAAAATTTACTCAAAAACAGAAATATGTAAGTGGCCCTTATTTTCTTTTGAGTAGTATATAACTCACTACCAGCAGAATTAAAACTGGTGCAAAACGACACAGTTTTTGCAAAACAACTAAAAACGCAATTGACCTGCCTAGAGTGCCTAGCGTGCTATAGCGTTGACGAATTTGTCGAGGTGTGTGGTGATCCGAATTTTCCAATTTAATTGTATTCTATCATGTTTAATGTTAAAAATCAAATAAGTACCTAATCTTACAGACATCATAAATTACAAATGAACCTACACAAGAAAATCCCTTATGCCATGCATGCAATTATAATTATAAATGTAACACTAAGAATTTAAATTAAATGTACCTACTCTTCTGACATGTAAAATATTGTATTTTATAAATAAATATCTGTATTGTTGATTCTGTCCATTAAAGTAGGTAAATAGTTGCTTGTATGTGGTAGGTATGCCGGCTAAATACTCTGAATGTCTGAATACTCTGAATGGCCAGCTCTGAATGGTGAGTACCTACATAAATGTAAAACAAATAAAAATAAGTATAGCAAACATGAAGGAATTCTTACTTGTACAAAAGTCGTTAACAAAGGCAATTCAAATCAATTATTTTCTTTACATATAGTAAAATACCAAAGTGCTTTCACATTGTACCAATTACCAGTGGTTCTGTTTGGATTAAACCGGTAATTTTCTGTAATTTTATACAAGGATTCGGGCTGAAAACATAAGACCAGCTTAGTGTTCACGTTGTTGTGGTTTGCACAGAACGGCCAGAATCATTCTTAAAAAAGCGTAGCCGTGTTTTCATGGAAAATCGGCCCTTCGACCAAATGTTTACTGTATTTTCTTTATTAAAAGCCCTCATAGCAAATATTATTTCCTGTGAGTTTCAGCTTTCTATCGTCGTTATTTTCTGAGATATGATTTTTTTTACCTTTTTACTACGAGTGAAACAAAAGAAAAACCACACTGGCTAATGCAATTTACGTAAATTTTTGGTACAGTAGATAATCTATATATAGAGACTCACGTATTCTTTAAATAATATTTTATTTTTTCAAAAAAAATCTTGGTAAATGTAGAAAATAATACTTCAGTATTTTTTTCTGGCTTTCTAGAAAAGCGACACCAACAGTTCTTCGTTAGGTAATTGCTTATATAAAGATCTGCAATGTGTATTTTTTTTCAAAATAATCCAGTTGGTACTTCATACTAGAAAATGGAAAATTAAAGGATAAGGTATACCCATACCAGATATTTTAGTTGCAAAAGAGATTATGCACATTGCAACCTCTTTATTGTTAACGTTATAGGTACTGACAGATTGCATTCTTAAGGGTATTTATTACGTATGTCAATGTCAAACTGTAATGATTGCACGTACCCTTAAAAATGCAATCTGCCAGTACCTATAACGTTACCAACAAAGAGGTGGCAATGTGCATAATCTCTTTTGCGACTAAAATATCTGGTATGGGTATGGAAAATGGAAAATTAAAGGATAAGGTATACCTTATCCTTTAATTTTACATTTTCTAGTATGAAGTACCAACTGGATTATTTTGAAAAAAAAAATACACATAGCACATCTTTATACTATAAGCAATTATCTAACGAAGAACGGTTGGTGTCGCTTTTCTAGAATACCAGAAAAAAAATACTGAAGTTTTATTTCCTACATTTATCCAAGATTTTTTTGAATAAACAAAATATTATTAAAAAAATACGTGAGTCTCTATATATAGATTACTGTACCAAAAGTTTACGTAAATCGCATTAGCCAGTGTGGGTTTTTTTTGTTTTCGTAAAAAGTTAAAAAAAATCATATCTCAGAAAATAACAAAGATAATACTTGCCATGAGGGCTCTTAATAAAAAAAATACAGTAAACATTTGGTGGATGTCTATGTCTATGTCTAAATCCCCCAATGGCGGGTTTATGTTGACATTTTCTTTTACCCCGATTTTTATGGGTCATTTTATAACCGTGTTGGAAGTCCGTACTTTAACCATTTTTCCAAGAAACTCGGCCATGTTATCTCCTGACAAAGGGGACAGAATAAATCCAAAAACTAGTTGATTGACCCACGTAGGTTTTAAATGCATCTATTCTCTTCGTAGTTGTCAAACGAACCAGCTAGCGACCAATGAGCTGGACTCGCACACCCCGGTGGAACAAGAGGCCCCGGCCCCCATGCCTCACGTGGCGTGCGCCGACAGCATCGCCGAGGAGCCCGAGGACGGGGACAGCGCCGCCTTCATGTCTCCGCCCGGCCAGGGCGACGGGGACACCAACATGAGGTGAACTAACTGTAGTACCTCACCTCAGCCACACCATGCCTCACGTGGCGTGCGCCGACAGCATCGCCGAGGAGCCCGAGGACGGGGACAGCGCCGCCTTCATGTCTCCGCCCGGCCAGGGCGACGGGGACACCAACATGAGGTGAACTAACTGTAGTACCTCACCTCAGCCACACCATGCCTCACGTGGCGTGCGCCGACAGCATCGCCGAGGAGCCCGAGGACGGGGACAGCGCCGCCTTCATGTTTCCGCCCGGCCAGGGCGACGGGGACACCAACATGAGGTGAACTAACTGTAGTACCTCACCTCAGCCACACCATGCCTCACGTGGCGTGCGCCGACAGCATCGCCGAGGAGCCCGAGGACGGGGACAGCGCCGCCTTCATGTCTCCGCCCGGCCAGGGCGACGGGGACACCAACATGAGGTGAACTAACTGTAGTACCTCACCTCAGCCACACCATGCCTCACGTGGCGTGCGCCGACAGCATCGCCGAGGAGCCCGAGGACGGGGACAGCGCCGCCTTCATGTCTCCGCCCGGCCAGGGCGACGGGGACACCAACATGAGGTGAACTAACTGTAGTACCTCACCTCAGCCACACCATGCCTCACGTGGCGTGCGCCGACAGCATCGCCGAGGAGCCCGAGGACGGGGACAGCGCCGCCTTCATGTCTCCGCCCGGCCAGGGCGACGGGGACACCAACATGAGGTGAACTAACTGTAGTACCTCACCTCAGCCACACCATGCCTCACGTGGCGTGCGCCGACAGCATCGCCGAGGAGCCCGAGGACGGGGACAGCGCCGCCTTCATGTTTCCGCCCGGCCAGGGCGACGGGGACACCAACATGAGGTGAACTAACTGTAGTACCTCACCTCAGCCACACCATGCCTCACGTGGCGTGCGCCGACAGCATCGCCGAGGAGCCCGAGGACGGGGACAGCGCCGCCTTCATGTCTCCGCCCGGCCAGGGCGACGGGGACACCAACATGAGGTGAACTAACTGTAGTACCTCACCTCAGCCACACCATGCCTCACGTGGCGTGCGCCGACAGCATCGCCGAGGAGCCCGAGGACGGGGACAGCGCCGCCTTCATGTCTCCGCCCGGCCAGGGCGACGGGGACACCAACATGAGGTGAACTAACTGTAGTACCTCACCTCAGCCACACCATGCCTCACGTGGCGTGCGCCGACAGCATCGCCGAGGAGCCCGAGGACGGGGACAGCGCCGCCTTCATGTTTCCGCCCGGCCAGGGCGACGGGGACACCAACATGAGGTGAACTAACTGTAGTACCTCACCTCAGCCACACCATGCCTCACGTGGCGTGCGCCGACAGCATCGCCGAGGAGCCCGAGGACGGGGACAGCGCCGCCTTCATGTCTCCGCCCGGCCAGGGCGACGGGGACACCAACATGAGGTGAACTAACTGTAGTACCTCACCTCAGCCACACCATGCCTCACGTGGCGTGCGCCGACAGCATCGCCGAGGAGCCCGAGGACGGGGACAGCGCCGCCTTCATGTTTCCGCCCGGCCAGGGCGACGGGGACACCAACATGAGGTGAACTAACTGTAGTACCTCACCTCAGCCACACCATGCCTCACGTGGCGTGCGCCGACAGCATCGCCGAGGAGCCCGAGGACGGGGACAGCGCCGCCTTCATGTCTCCGCCCGGCCAGGGCGACGGGGACACCAACATGAGGTGAACTAACTGTAGTACCTCACCTCAGCCACACCATGCCTCACGTGGCGTGCGCCGACAGCATCGCCGAGGAGCCCGAGGACGGGGACAGCGCCGCCTTCATGTCTCCGCCCGGCCAGGGCGACGGGGACACCAACATGAGGTGAACTAACTGTAGTACCTCACCTCAGCCACACCATGCCTCACGTGGCGTGCGCCGACAGCATCGCCGAGGAGCCCGAGGACGGGGACAGCGCCGCCTTCATGTCTCCGCCCGGCCAGGGCGACGGGGACACCAACATGAGGTGAACTAACTGTAGTACCTCACCTCAGCCACACCATGCCTCACGTGGCGTGCGCCGACAGCATCGCCGAGGAGCCCGAGGACGGGGACAGCGCCGCCTTCATGTCTCCGCCCGGCCAGGGCGACGGGGACACCAACATGAGGTGAACTAACTGTAGTACCTCACCTCAGCCACACCATGCCTCACGTGGCGTGCGCCGACAGCATCGCCGAGGAGCCCGAGGACGGGGACAGCGCCGCCTTCATGTCTCCGCCCGGCCAGGGCGACGGGGACACCAACATGAGGTGAACTAACTGTAGTACCTCACCTCAGCCACACCATGCCTCACGTGGCGTGCGCCGACAGCATCGTCGAGGAGCCCGAGGACGGGGACAGCGCCGACTTCATGTCTCCGCCCGGCCACGGCGACGGGGACACCAACATGAGGTGAACTAACTGTAGTACCTCACCTCAGCCACACCATGCCTCACGTGGCGTGCGCCGACAGCATCGCCGAGGAGCCCGAGGACGGGGACAGCGCCGCCTTCATGTCTCCGCCCGGCCAGGGCGACGGGGACACCAACATGAGGTGAACTAACTGTAGTACCTCACCTCAGCCACACCATGCCTCACGTGGCGTGCGCCGACAGCATCGCCGAGGAGCCCGAGGACGGGGACAGCGCCGCCTTCATGTCTCCACCCGGCCAGGGCGACGGGGACACCAACATGAGGTGAACTAACTGTAGTACCTCACCTCAGCCACACCATGCCTCACGTGGCGTGCGCCGACAGCATCGCCGAGGAGCCCGAGGACGGGGACAGCGCCGCCTACATGTCTCCGCCCGGCCAGGGCGACGGGGACACCAACATGAGGTGAACTAACTGTAGTACCTCACCTCAGCCACACCATGCCTCACGTGGCGTGCGCCGACAGCATCGCCGAGGAGCCCGAGGACGGGGACAGCGCCGCCTTCATGTCTCCGCCCGGCCAGGGCGACGGGGACACCAACATGAGGTGAACTAACTGTAGTACCTCACCTCAGCCACACCATGCCTCACGTGGCGTGCGCCGACAGCATCGCCGAGGAGCCCGAGGACGGGGACAGCGCCGCCTTCATGTCTCCGCCCGGCCAGGGCGACGGGGACACCAACATGAGGTGAACTAACTGTAGTACCTCACCTCAGCCACACCATGCCTCACGTGGCGTGCGCCGACAGCATCGCCGAGGAGCCCGAGGACGGGGACAGCGCCGCCTTCATGTCTCCGCCCGGCCAGGGCGACGGGGACACCAACATGAGGTGAACTAACTGTAGTACCTCACCTCAGCCACACCATGCCTCACGTGGCGTGCGCCGACAGTATCGCCGAGGAGCCCGAGGACGGGGACAGCGCCGCCTTCATGTCTCCGCCCGGCCAGGGCGACGGGGACACCAACATGAGGTGAACTAACTGTAGTACCTCACCTCAGCCACACCATGCCTCACGTGGCGTGCGCCGACAGCATCGCCGAGGAGCCCGAGGACGGGGACAGCGCCGCCTTCATGTCTCCGCCCGGCCAGGGCGACGGGGACACCAACATGAGGTGAACTAACTGTAGTACCTCACCTCAGCCACACCATGCCTCACGTGGCGTGCGCCGACAGCATCGCCGAGGAGCCCGAGGACGGGGACAGCGCCGCCTTCATGTCTCCGCCCGGCCAGGGTGACGGGGACACCAACATGAGGTGAACTAACTGTAGTACCTCACCTCAGCCACACCATGCCTCACGTGGCGTGCGCCGACAGCATCGCCGAGGAGCCCGAGGACGGGGACAGCGCCGCCTTCATGTCTCCGCCCGGCCAGGGCGACGGGGACACCAACATGAGGTGAACTAACTGTAGTACCTCACCTCAGCCACACCATGCCTCACGTGGCGTGCGCCGACAGCATCGCCGAGGAGCCCGAGGACGGGGACAGCGCCGCCTTCATGTCTCCGCCCGGCCAGGGCGACGGGGACACCAACATGAGGTGAACTAACTGTAGTACCTCACCTCAGCCACACCATGCCTCACGTGGCGTGCGCCGACAGCATCGCCGAGGAGCCCGAGGACGGCGACAGCGCCGCCTTCATGTCTCCGCCCGGCCAGGGCGACGGGGACACCAACATGAGGTGAACTAACTGTAGTACCTCACCTCAGCCACACCATGCCTCACGTGGCGTGCGCCGACAGCATCGCCGAGGAGCCCGAGGACGGGGACAGCGCCGCCTTCATGTCTCCGCCCGGCCAGGGCGACGGGGACACCAACATGAGGTGAACTAACTGTAGTACCTCACCTCAGCCACACCATGCCTCACGTGGCGTGCGCCGACAGCATCGCCGAGGAGCCCGAGGACGGGGACAGCGCCGCCTTCATGTCTCCGCCCGGCCAGGGCGACGGGGACACCAACATGAGGTGAACTAACTGTAGTACCTCACCTCAGCCACACCATGCCTCACGTGGCGTGCGCCGACAGCATCGCCGAGGAGCCCGAGGACGGGGACAGCGCCGCCTTCATGTCTCCGCCCGGCCAGGGCGACGGGGACACCAACATGAGGTGAACTAACTGTAGTACCTCACCTCAGCCACACCATGCCTCACGTGGCGTGCGCCGACAGCATCGCCGAGGAGCCCGAGGACGGGGACAGCGCCGCCTTCATGTTTCCGCCCGGCCAGGGCGACGGGGACACCAACATGAGGTGAACTAACTGTAGTATCTCACCTCAGCCACACCATGCCTCACGTGGCGTGCGCCGACAGCATCGCCGAGGAGCCCGAGGACGGGGACAGCGCCGCCTTCATGTTTCCGCCCGGCCAGGGCGACGGGGACACCAACATGAGGTGAACTAACTGTAGTACCTCACCTCAGCCACACCATGCCTCACGTGGCGTGCGCCGACAGCATCGCCGAGGAGCCCGAGGACGGGGACAGCGCCGCCTTCATGTCTCCGCCCGGCCAGGGCGACGGGGACACCAACATGAGGTGAACTAACTGTAGTACCTCACCTCAGCCACACCATGCCTCACGTGGCGTGCGCCGACAGCATCGCCGAGGAGCCCGAGGACGGCGACAGCGCCGCCTTCATGTCTCCGCCCGGCCAGGGCGACGGGGACACCAACATGAGGTGAACTAACTGTAGTACCTCACCTCAGCCACACCATGCCTCACGTGGCGTGCGCCGACAGCATCGCCGAGGAGCCCGAGGACGGGGACAGCGCCGCCTTCATGTCTCCGCCCGGCCAGGGCGACGGGGACACCAACATGAGGTGAACTAACTGTAGTACCTCACCTCAGCCACACCATGCCTCACGTGGCGTGCGCCGACAGCATCGCCGAGGAGCCCGAGGACGGGGACAGCGCCGCCTTCATGTCTCCGCCCGGCCAGGGCGACGGGGACACCAACATGAGGTGAACTAACTGTAGTACCTCACCTCAGCCACACCATGCCTCACGTGGCGTGCGCCGACAGCATCGCCGAGGAGCCCGAGGACGGGGACAGCGCCGCCTTCATGTCTCCGCCCGGCCAGGGCGACGGGGACACCAACATGAGGTGAACTAACTGTAGTACCTCACCTCAGCCACACCATGCCTCACGTGGCGTGCGCCGACAGCATCGCCGAGGAGCCCGAGGACGGGGACAGCGCCGCCTTCATGTCTCCGCCCGGCCAGGGCGACGGGGACACCAACATGAGGTGAACTAACTGTAGTACCTCACCTCAGCCACACCATGCCTCACGTGGCGTGCGCCGACAGCATCGCCGAGGAGCCCGAGGACGGGGACAGCGCCGCCTTCATGTCTCCGCCCGGCCAGGGCGACGGGGACACCAACATGAGGTGAACTAACTGTAGTACCTCACCTCAGCCACACCATGCCTCACGTGGCGTGCGCCGACAGCATCGCCGAGGAGCCCGAGGACGGGGACAGCGCCGCCTTCATGTCTCCGCCCGGCCAGGGCGACGGGGACACCAACATGAGGTGAACTAACTGTAGTACCTCACCTCAGCCACACCATGCCTCACGTGGCGTGCGCCGACAGTATCGCCGAGGAGCCCGAGGACGGGGACAGCGCCGCCTTCATGTCTCCGCCCGGCCAGGGCGACGGGGACACCAACATGAGGTGAACTAACTGTAGTACCTCACCTCAGCCACACCATGCCTCACGTGGCGTGCGCCGACAGTATCGCCGAGGAGCCCGAGGACGGGGACAGCGCCGCCTTCATGTCTCCGCCCGGCCAGGGCGACGGGGACACCAACATGAGGTGAACTAACTGTAGTACCTCACCTCAGCCACACCATGCCTCACGTGGCGTGCGCCGACAGCATCGCCGAGGAGCCCGAGGACGGCGACAGCGCCGCCTTCATGTCTCCGCCCGGCCAGGGCGACGGGGACACCAACATGAGGTGAACTAACTGTAGTACCTCACCTCAGCCACACCATGCCTCACGTGGCGTGCGCCGACAGCATCGCCGAGGAGCCCGAGGACGGGGACAGCGCCGCCTTCATGTCTCCGCCCGGCCAGGGCGACGGGGACACCAACATGAGGTGAACTAACTGTAGTACCTCACCTCAGCCACACCATGCCTCACGTGGCGTGCGCCGACAGCATCGCCGAGGAGCCCGAGGACGGGGACAGCGCCGCCTTCATGTCTCCGCCCGGCCAGGGCGACGGGGACACCAACATGAGGTGAACTAACTGTAGTACCTCACCTCAGCCACACCATGCCTCACGTGGCGTGCGCCGACAGCATCGCCGAGGAGCCCGAGGACGGGGACAGCGCCGCCTTCATGTCTCCGCCCGGCCAGGGCGACGGGGACACCAACATGAGGTGAACTAACTGTAGTACCTCACCTCAGCCACACCATGTCTCACGTGGCGTGCGCCGACAGCATCGCCGAGGAGCCCGAGGACGGGGACAGCGCCGCCTTCATGTCTCCGCCCGGCCAGGGCGACGGGGACACCAACATGAGGTGAACTAACTGTAGTACCTCACCTCAGCCACACCATGCCTCACGTGGCGTGCGCCGACAGCATCGCCGAGGAGCCCGAGGACGGGGACAGCGCCGCCTTCATGTCTCCGCCCGGCCAGGGCGACGGGGACACCAACATGAGGTGAACTAACTGTAGTACCTCACCTCAGCCACACCATGCCTCACGTGGCGTGCGCCGACAGCATCGCCGAGGAGCCCGAGGACGGGGACAGCGCCGCCTTCATGTCTCCGCCCGGCCAGGGCGACGGGGACACCAACATGAGGTGAACTAACTGTAGTACCTCACCTCAGCCACACCATGCCTCACGTGGCGTGCGCCGACAGCATCGCCGAGGAGCCCGAGGACGGGGACAGCGCCGCCTTCATGTTTCCGCCCGGCCAGGGCGACGGGGACACCAACATGAGGTGAACTAACTGTAGTACCTCACCTCAGCCACACCATGCCTCACGTGGCGTGCGCCGACAGCATCGCCGAGGAGCCCGAGGACGGGGACAGCGCCGCCTTCATGTCTCCGCCCGGCCAGGGCGACGGGGACACCAACATGAGGTGAACTAACTGTAGTACCTCACCTCAGCCACACCATGCCTCACGTGGCGTGCGCCGACAGCATCGCCGAGGAGCCCGAGGACGGGGACAGCGCCGCCTTCATGTCTCCGCCCGGCCAGGGCGACGGGGACACCAACATGAGGTGAACTAACTGTAGTACCTCACCTCAGCCACACCATGCCTCACGTGGCGTGCGCCGACAGCATCGCCGAGGAGCCCGAGGACGGGGACAGCGCCGCCTTCATGTTTCCGCCCGGCCAGGGCGACGGGGACACCAACATGAGGTGAACTAACTGTAGTACCTCACCTCAGCCACACCATGCCTCACGTGGCGTGCGCCGACAGCATCGCCGAGGAGCCCGAGGACGGGGACAGCGCCGCCTTCATGTCTCCGCCCGGCCAGGGCGACGGGGACACCAACATGAGGTGAACTAACTGTAGTACCTCACCTCAGCCACACCATGCCTCACGTGGCGTGCGCCGACAGCATCGCCGAGGAGCCCGAGGACGGGGACAGCGCCGCCTTCATGTCGCCGCACTGTTTGTAGTTGTCAAACGAACCAATGAGCTGGATTCGTGTTAAGAGGCCCCTCAAACCCACAGATATCGATTTTGAACGAAATCGGACCATATTAAAATTTTTTTTTTTTTTTTTAACTGCTTATTGCAATAAAAAATTACTTAAGGGTTATTACAATCTTAACTACTAATCTTAAATTTAAATGAATTTCAAGATGGCGGCCTTTTTTTATTTTCCCATGGATTCATATTAAAAGATTCGAAGATCTCGAGCCCTCAGATATCGATTTTAAACACAACAGAAGTGATATTATGAAAATAAACACCCAAACCTAAACTTCCTCGCCTCCCGCTTCCCCGCCCCTTAACGTAGGCCCGCGCAGCCCTGAGCTTGCAGACTGTATGTGGTTAGACTGTGCTATGCTCCTCGCGCTGCTCATCGCTCTGGTCCTCGCGCTGCCGGGATGTGGCCCTCTCTGGCCACACCCTGCTCTACTCACGCGATTAATCGCGACGCTCCGCACTTGATTACTTGCCTTCATTGCCGTTCCTTTGACTCGCGCCCCTAAAAACCGACAAAACAGGAAATGGGGGGCATGACGAGGAGCAAGATGAGCGGCATGACGAGTAACGTTGCCACAATATGTCTCTGCCTCCTTTCCTGGCAATTTCCCACGACACTCGGCGAGTGTGTGGCAGAAGTATAGAATACAGGAGCTACAAATACTTCTAACTCGAGTAAAATTCCTGAACCAATACGTCTAGTCCAATTTGCTGCCCGCGAATCACTGACGAATGCTGATTTTCTCGTCACGCCGTCAGTTGTGTTACTTGTGTTAGCACCCGATGGTGATTTCAGTGACCAAAGACTAACGTAGGAAATCACCCTTCAAGCAGTAAAAGTGAGTAAATTCTCAGTCTCCTCCAAAGACTTCCACACTCCACCGCGATCGATCACACTGCCGATCCCGTTTCCGATTCCATGTAAGCAATTAATTCCGGATGTTCAAGATATGTTCTTCATAACAACTTTACGAATTACGATCCATCAGTTTTTCTTAACCTGTTCTCTGTCCATCGCCGTATCTTGGAACTAAATTGGTAACATAATAGGGAATCTTTTGCGGACGATGACATTTATGAGGTAGATTAGAGGTACCCAAAACCGTAGTAAAATACAAGCTCTACGAACGACGCACATAATGTTTAATCCTTGTGTTCCAGATACAAATGGCGCATCGACCTGTCGAAAACGGAGCGGTACTGGTCGGGCTGGTTCCAGGGCTTGTCCTCGCGGTTCCTGTCGGTGCGCGCGCCGCGGCTGCTGCTGCTGGCCTCCATAGACGGGCTGGACAGGGAACTGACAGTCGGGCAGATGCAAGGTGAGTCATAGACAGGGCGGGCTGGTTCCAGGGCTTGTCCTCGCGGTTCCTGTCGGTGCGCGCGCCGCGGAGATAAGGGGAACTATCGATGTGTTGGGTTAGTGGGTTCCAGCTTCGGTCGCCCCATATAGAGCAAATAAAATAGTTCTTGAAATAAAGCCAAAATGGTGATTAAAAATGTGTAGTACTGGATCCTAAATTCGTAACCAAACGCCGACGAAAGGCTTAATGGAGTGTGACTCGTCGGCACACACCGCACTGACAAGTTCGGGTATTGGTGAATAATTTGTGTCTGCACTTTACCAAATAACGGGAATGAAAGATTGGTTTCTTTATCAATTAAAGGAAAAATCGACTTATCGTACATAACCAACCCTCGCAAATTCGCGAAACACTAGGTAGGTTAGGTTCGTTAGGTAGCTTCAGATGTCCGAAGGGCCGCCCAGAACGGGGCTCCGTCGAGTCTTTCGAACTACGAACAATATGGCGAAAGGGGCATGCTGGAATGTACCTTAGTTATGTATGGAGAACAAGGGAGAATAATCTGCGCTGTTGTTACTGTTTATCGGCGTGTAATCACATCGTGAACATTTTCCAGGTAAATTCCAAATGCAAGTGCTGGCGCGGTGCGGGCACGCGGTGCACGAGGACACTCCGGGAGAGGTAACAGCTATTTCTAAAAAAAAAAAAAAAAAAACAATTATTTATTCTGCAAATAGGCCACAAGGGCACTTTTACATTCTAAATTATGATTTTAAATATTCACCGCCATTCGCGTACAGTTACCAGCATTCATATCTGCCGTAATAATGCGGTCAAAAATACACTGACACGTCCTAAGAACCCTAGAAATACAGTCGTGTCAGATATTAATGTGGCGACTGTACATATGACACTTAACGAAACCTCCCAACTATTCATGTCTTATTGTATCGTCATCATATCAGCCGAAAGACGGCCACTGCTGGACATAGGCCTCCCCCAAAGAGTCCTGCGAGACCGGTCCTGAGAAACCCTATACTTTATTTGTATACTTTAGTATTAATTACCCAATTAATTTATTTAGAGTTCATCCATCATCATCAATTCAATTCAATATATTTAATGATAAAAAATAATATTTTCCTGGTCAATATTTCAATATTAATTATACAATTAAGATTAAGAAGCTGGGTTTTTTTTTTCTCATCTTTTACCAGTGGGAACTAATGGGAATAGTAATTGATGATGGTAAACTACTGGGTTTTTTCTCTAGTAGTAACCATCGAGTACTTTTTAGTGGTAAAAGATGGAAAAAAATCCCAGCTGGCAACACATTGGTGTTACTAGGTGGGAATAACCCGAATCAAATGAGTTTTCGGACCATAGTGACTATAGACCATAGTGGTCTATAATTGTGTGGTTTTACGCCTTTTTCAGTTTGCAAAACGGCATTCGATTGTCAGTTGTCATATTGGGATTACATATACATGTTTGACAGGCTGTATGAGGTCTATATATAACGACAGAGTTGGGCGTTATTTAGGTAATTTCTTATCTAGATAATAATTTCAAATAAAATCATTTCAAATAAATCTATTCGAAGATAAATTCAATCACAAATAGTGCGTTGCCAACTTTTTTATTTAGATAAATTATCTAGATGAAGATAACCGACCTCGTTTGTTATTGAAGTAAGCTTATAATAATAAATGTATACAGAATGTCACGTCGGGTCAAACCGTCAACTAACATTCATCTTTTATTTAAAATCCCAACTAATTTATCTAGACAAAAATGAAACTGATCTAGATAAATTCAAAATAACAAATGACGGATTATTTAGTTACTTCAAATAAAAGATGATTTTCTTCCCGGTTTTTCGTAAATAGAAAATTTTTGCCCAACTCTGTACTGTGTCTGAAAAAGGGTTAAAACATACAGTTTACTTTAACAGCATACGCGTAACACGTCGTTCTTTCAACACGCGATCTTGGTGTCCTCGACGTTGCCAGGGTTAACGTGTGTGATACTCGTATTGCAGGTGGCGCGCGTAATCGCAGCGTTTGCGCTGCGGCACCGCCTCACCGAGCCGACGGAAAACGGCGAGGACATGAACCTCATTTCGGCGCCCGGCTGCTAGACCCTCGCTGCGCTCGCGCTCCCTTTCTGAGCCCTCGGGCATCAAGACTCTTCCTTATTGTGACTGTTTCGCTCACTCTGTTTTATTATATTGTAAAAAAAGTATAAAAATAGTTAAATTATTCTCATGGACACTTTTATTGTGAGGGGAGAGGTTTTGGTAATGTAAAAAAATGGTAAACTCGACATAACCGAATATTGACCGTCAATAAATGACACGCCACCATAAAAAGCCAATTTAAAAGAGTAAAATTAGTTAAAATTTACTGTCCATCACTGTGTTTACCGGTCTGACTAAGCGCCCACTCCAAAAGTAGCGTTTTTTTTGGGCGTACAAGCTCGAACGAGTTGCGCGCGTAGGAAAGGGCGCCATAAAATCAGAATCAGTAAAATAATTTTTATCTTAATTACTCAGATATAGGGTTTATCTTAGAAGAATTTTGACGAATCAACGTTTTGTAAGTCGGTAATAGGAATGCGATAAGGCCATGACACAGCCAGCAATTTGTCACAACAACTTGGTATTGTTACAATGAAGAGTAATCATTGCTGTCTCATTGTGTATGACTAGCGAGCCTTTAACAATGATGATTGAGTGGAATTGAATGTTGGACCAAAGGCGAAGTAGTATTCAGAAAAGTCTGATCGATCTTAGTGACTGCCTTGATCCATTTCGTTGACTTTTGACTTAAAATAGAACTATATTTTCCTACGACATTTACCTTCCAATTAAAATACAAAATAATGCATTTTCGTTATTACATATGTATGTAATAACGAAAATATATCTATATAAAAGTATCTCTCGAGGATTAAGTGCGACAGAAAGTAGAACGGAGTGTTTTGTTAGAATAATTTTCATGAAACGCAGCATTTATTTAATTCCATTAGACCTGTGTAAATTGATCAATTTTAGATTTAATTTCATTAAACCTGTGCAACTTGATCAAATTTAGATGTTCAGGCGCAGAATACTGGACGTGCTAAGCCGCTTTTGGCCGACGAATGCACAAATTTATATGGCATCGTGCGGATAGGTACAGTCGGCAGCAAAAGTACCTACCGTACGAAGAAGTCAAAACGATCTACACGTCTGTATTGTAAGGGAATTAGAGCTTGTTTATATTTTGACCACCGCCCGCGTAGCAACTTTGGTTGCTGACTGTACATCGCGCCGTGTTCTGCGCCAAATAGCATGTTACAAGCCAGTCTCAAATTTTATAGAACAGTAAGAGACTTCAAATGTGAATTTGTAAGTATATAAATGGAATTATATGCATATCGTTATTTATTTTATTTATTGCGAGTACTTAAAGTAATTATTTTGACTTCAAGGTCCATAGCGTAGCGTCCAAAAAAAGATTCTTAATGTAAAAAAAAAACAAAGTTATTTGCAAAATATAACAGGACAAAGGTTTAGTAACTATATTTATAGCCTGTTTTGATAGAACGTGGCTTAGGTATTCATCGAAAGCATTTTTTTGTTTTAGAATAAGTTCGTGGAACATTGACACACATCAATAAATGAAGGTTGTAAATATATATTGTGTATTATTTATCCAAATACCCCGTGTTGTTAGTATATCACCACTCCTTTTCTCCCCATGGGTGTTGTAGAAGGCGACCACAGGATAGCGTTGAAGTGTGTTGTGGACTATAGTTTTTTCTCAACTGGACTGATCTTATCTTCAGAACAATAGCACTCAAGTCTAACAATACGACTGACGCGTGCCATTTTTTGCAAGAAAAAAGTTAGCGCCACATAAAATGTTCATTGTATAATGAACTCTATCGTCTTATTCAATAGATTCAAAATGGACTAAAATAAAAATAACCCGCTCCCAGCGAGCCAGGTATAAGGCGCTGTGTGTGGTGTGGTATTTTATCTCGTAGCTAATGTGGAATCTATTGTAAAAGAAGATGGAGTTCAATATTCAATTAACATTTTACGTGGCGATAACATTTTTTTTGCAAAATTTGGCACGCGTTCTCAAAACTATGTCTATTTATAAGCTCAGAACAATGGGCATTCATGAACTCTGTTGAAATCGGTTTAACTATACCAACCTTGTAATATACAGCGTGTATTTTTAATATTACCTCAAATTGTAACGAGAGGTAGGTGTTAGGGCTATGAAAGGACATTGCAAATTGAACAAACACCTGTTTCAAATGGGTATGAAGCAGGACACAACTTGCAGGTTCTGCCAGGAGACAGAGGAGACTGCAATGCACATTCTCTGCTCCTGCGGACCACTCATGCATAAAAGAAGTACCTACCTAGGGCGGCACATAATGCACCCACAAGAAGTACAACATATCACCGCCCAAAGAATCTGGAATTTCCTGGAGGCAACGGGACTTAACGGTGAACTCTAAAACAAGGGCTGCCACAATAGATCACTTGCTGGTCGAAGCGGCATATTAAGGCCCACAAAATAATAATAATAATAATAGGGCTATGAACCGGTATTGCAACTTTAACTACTAACTTTTTTTTCCTTATAAAATAATTCAGCACGCAATGTATCACTACATTGTCTTACTGACGTGACGTCACAACTGTCACAAGTGACCCGCTTCTTCCATGTGTCAAATGAGTGTAAGCATTACATTGCTGCTCGATAAATTTTCAAAAATTAATTACGCTTTATTGGTAGTTAAGATTAACTTATAATTTTCTTACAATATGGGTGCATAGTACTAAAAGCTACGTATGGTTAAAATTTGAGGTAATATTAAACATACAGGCTGTATATAGGACCAAAAACAAAAAAGAAGCGGGTTGTGTCGGATATACAACCGTTAGTAAAGTTTAAGTGGATACTTCTTTGTTGGCTATGGAATCCTAATAAAAATAACCTAATAAATAAAAAATATATCTGAATTAATTCGCTAAAATCTGTATAAGTGCAGATAAATCGGTATATATGGCAACATTGACTGACGTAGCTCATTTGACTCGTGATAGGTACATTGAAAATGGCGGTCATTTCAGCATTATTTTCATGTCCGCCACATAAACTAAATATTATTTTGTGATTAACAACTAATGGCAAATAAAGAAGGATTAAAACATGTAACAAACAATTATTTGAAATCAGATTAGGCTTCTCTACAAAAAGTTATTCCGGAAGTCACGTGATACATTTTGAACTGTACCCCTATACAAGAACGCGAGCAAAGAAGTATCCACTTCAAAATATAACCCAAAAAAACTCGACCGTCATTCTCGAGACCACCTCAACAATCCTCCGAAATGACATTCTGAAAATGACTAAAGCATATAACATAAGGTCTGGAAGAACAGTCTGAAGGAACTTGTGCTATATATTCTTATTGCATTGAATTATTTGAATTGAATTGAATTGAAAACACTGCGCTAGGGACTTAGGAATACAGACTAACCAGGTATGTATCGATTTATGTTGCGGAACAACTGACCCCGCTGGCAACCCGCCTGTACTTCCTGGTCAGAGAGCTGAAAAAGGCAAAAATATACAAACACTGCTGTGTGCACCTACGTAAAGAAGACAGTTCTCATTTGTTTGTGATAACCAGTGAAGCTCAGATCGAGCGGCTTGCGAAAAAAAAATAACCAACTACCTTATTTTTATGTGACCCTGGTACCTACGATCTCTGTGAATCTCTCTAGGTGAGTTGCCACTACACTTATTTTATGTGCCTTTTCGGCGCATTGGCGGTCTATGCGTGCTTCATGTAACCCTAGTAGGGTCGTTTCGCCGGTAACGCGACCACCTTCGGTTAGCGACCACTTGACGGACTAGGCTGCTTCAATTAAAGATATTAACATTTCTACAAACCCAACAGAAAAATAATTAGTTATTAACTATTCTTGAATAGTGTCAGAATAAGAATAAATACACTTTAAAACCCAAAGCTTAATCCACAGCAAGAAAAAATTACCTCAATTCACACATTTCACACATTGCTTCCGAAAAGTGTTGACGTGCAGTGAATCTGTAAAAAAAATAACGCGACAGTTGGCGCGAAAACTTTAATTACGTCACTTAATTTTATTATTATGCTGAAATCAGTTAATTGATCGTTTAAATGATTTAGCTGTTGTAATAATTTCGTTGAGATTCGGCATATTTAAAAATAGATTTAAATAAAATGGGGTGGTCGCGTACCCAAATACATAATTACCAAAGAAGTCGGATAGCGACCACGTCGTTTTCTTTTTCTTTTCTTATGGATTCTTATGCGGCACCCGCGATATTTAGCTTGGCTAGCAAATTGAGTCGGTATTTAAGCCGCGCCAATCTATGTTATGTCCATAGTATATATAATATAATAATAATATATAATTATATATTATATTATATAATAATAAATAATTTATATGAGATAATTATATTATAAATTCGAAAGTGTGTATGTCTGTCTGTCTGTTATCTCTTCACGCTTAAACCGATGGACCGATTTTGATGAAATTTGGTATGGAGATAGTTTGAGTCCCGGGAAGAGACATACCTAGGATAATTTTTATCCCCGAAATAATCCCCTAAGGGGGTGAAAGTTTGTATAAAGCTACGATATAAACGATTTCCACGCGGACGGAGTCGTGGGCAGACGCTAGTGTAAGTAGAATATAATCTAAAAGTTAAATAAAAGCTTGTAAAAAGGTGGCATTTAGATACCTACTATGAATGACATGTGTGACTGTAATAGCAATATATATAAAAGCACTATGGTGTGAGAAAGTAGATTTAGAAGAGTAACAATTTAGGGGTGTAGACACTAAATAAAATGACCTATAATGATGAATTTTCTCGAAAAAGGATTAACAGTAACGTCAAATGGAGAAAAAAAAGAGCAGGGGATTAAGTAATCACAAAGTTATAGTATCCAAAGTTTTTAGAGGGGGTGTATTCTATCCCTTTTCCGCAAAACGCACCTTCATATGAAATGATTGTCATTTACTATGATGCTCGGGGATTGTGACGTCACGATCCACTAGCGTTTTATCTCTCTAACAAGCAATATTAAAACGGTTGTAGCTTCGTAATTTTTGGAGATACGAGTATATGAATGGGATTTTCGTCACTTAGGCTTATTATTTTGAATTCTTTTTTTTGGAGTAATAATAAATGGTTAGTCTACACTCCTATTTGTAGTGGTATAAGGGCAGTTAGGTAGGTCAAACTTTGAGAGAAAGAGGTCAATCCTCGAATCCGACTCGTCTGGGTAGCGTTCGGGAAGCTACGCTATGGCACATCTTTTCGTCCAATATTCCGCAGTGTCTCAAGGCGAGTCTTTGACCAGTGTGTGTTGCCAGTGATGACGTATGGCACTGGAACGTGGTCACTTACTATGGGCCTCATAAGAAGGCTAAAAGTCACCCAAAGGGCAATGGAGAGGGCTATGCTGGGAGTTTTTATGCGTGATCGCATCAGAAATGAGGCTATCCGCAACGTAACCAAGGTAAGTAACCAATATAGCCATCCGAATCGCTAAAGTTAAGTGGCGGTGGGCGGGGCATATTGCACGTAGAATCGATAGCCGTTGGGGCGGAAAGGTTCTCGAATGGCGACCACGTACCGGGAGGCGCAGAGTGGATATACCCCCACAAGGTGGACTGATGACCTAGTAAAGATCGCAGGAATCCGCTGGATGCGGGTGGCGCAAAACCGGTCATTGTGGCACTCTTTGGGGGAGGCCTATGTCTAGCAGTGGACGTCTTTCGACTGATATGATGATGATGATGATTATAAATCGTTTTATTAACTACTTAAACACTATTTGCAAGAGTGGTCGCCAACTAGCTAACAGGTGGTCGCAAACCGACTAAAGCGGTCGCTATCTAGCGAATTCGCTATTTTGTAACCTTTTCTATATTTTTTCCTAATCTATGGATGAAAGTGCTATATTTTATTGTAGGTTTCAAAACTTGACTATACTCAGAGCCTTTACGAATACCATCTATTATGTGTGTAAATTGAATAGGTATATTTTTACTAATCTAAAGTGAGCAACTCGGCTAAGTGGTCGCTAACCGGCGAAACGACCCTATCTCACAGCATCAGTGGAGTTTCGTTTGCAAAAATAGCGCACCGCAATCTGACTTCTGATATAATTTATATTATATGGATCCCAGATATCCAATAAATGGTTTGTGGTCCAGTATCCACCCCCCCCCCCCCCCCACTCCCAAATATTATTAGTAAATTACAAAAGATTTTGGGTTTTAATTATGGAATTTCATTAGAAAATTTGTACTTGTGGGTGCCTATTCCATACTTAATATCATAAATGCGAGAGTGTGTGTCTGACTTTCTGTCTGTCTCCCTGTTACCTCTTCACTGCTCAAAACAGCTGAACCGATTTAGATGAATTTGATGATTTGGTCTGCTGAGACAGCGACCGATTCACTGCCGCGAAGACACACACAATATGTGTTAAATTGTAATGTATGTCTGTCTACTCCCTTTGTCACGGTGTCCTTTGTGTAGTAAATAAATGTCTTCTTCTTCTTCTAAAGAAAAATCACTAACTACCTTATTTTTATGTGACCCTTATTTCTATGTGATTATATAATAGTTGTAACGAACAGATGCTCGACTCTGAATAAAAAAGCGCATACCTACCGCTTTCCATGCCTACTAAATTTAACAATGGAGCGACCTTGAACGCGCCTGTCGGTGCCCGCACTTGCCGGCAATTAGACGCTAGGGTTGACACCGCTTAGAAATGATTTTATAATTAGTAGTTGAGTGACATAAAATAGTTTAGGTATAATTCTGAGTTCCCACGGCGCAGTTAGGTAGCACTGCCCATAGTAACAAATATATATATTATGATTATGAACCTGTCACTGCAATATCAAATTTTCTCCTTCTTTTAACCAAAAAATTCTAGAAGTGGGACTGAAATTTAAATTTCATGTGATCTGCCCATCCCTTCTAGGAACAGGCTTGAATGAAACAGGCTCGATTTTCAATAATTTATTTTAATTATTCGATGAGTTTGAAGTACAAAAACGAAGCACAAAATAGAAAACGCAGCAGCGACACGCAAGATTCAATGACATGGGACCCAGAAGTGGTTAATCTTTTGGCCTATAAATAATGTTCGCGTATTTGTGATCTAGACAAGATATTCAGTTTCTCTCTTTCTGACGTAGTATGGTAGAATGTGACAGATGCTCCATATTTTCATGCCTTAAACGTTACTTTACTCCTCTCACGTGTTGGATACACTGTCTATCTCAATCTCACTGTGCTAAACAGAAAGAGATTGATTATAATTTTATAATAGTCATGCGAGAAAGGGTATGTTTGCCACTTCATGTCGTGTCGCCGCTATGTCGCTAAGACCCCTTTTTAGAAAGATCCGTTTGACCATAATATAACCAGGTCCAATATTTGAAATACAGTACAGTTTTTTTCACAGTGCGTGATGAAGTTGCGCATTTTTTGATAAATTCTAACCAACATAAAGGTCTAACGGATATTATTAAAACTGCTGAGCAATATCATATTCATAGACTCAAGAGCAAAAAAACGGGTACACTTTATTCAGTGTCCCATTATTTTTGCTCTGCAGTCCATTTCGTAGTTTTCCAAAGCACCTAATTAAAAGCATAACCAAAATTCTCAACTTCGATTCGAAAACGTACATTTCTTACTAGATAATTATACATTTACTTACTATTTCAGTAAGTGCGAATTCCGACATTAATGTTTATTTGTGCTATTTGATTTCCTAAAGTTTAAGGTAAAATTAATAAAGATTAAGCGTTTTGTACACTTATTCGACTGACTAGTAAAAAAACTGTTCGTAACTATACAATTATAATAGCCATAAATTTAAGGCCACAGTATTTTTTTTATAAATAAATCCAAAAAACAATAATTTAACTAATGGCCAAGGCAAGTAAGCAATTTTGACTCAGTGTTTGAAATAAATCATACACACAGCGCTCAAGAGTCAAACTTAAAATTAAATGAGGTGAAAAATACTTAAAATCAATAACAACTAGAGTCATTACAAACTGTACCTTCACTAGTTTCGAATTACCTAAAAATGCTCGTGTCTGGGGTTTTCATAGTATATAATATATGTAGGTATATAACCTATTGAAAGTAAAGTGGCTTTTTAAGAGGAACAAACAGGTCAATCATTATAATTTTCTTTCTTCCCAAACACAATGGAAGTAGACGTAGTCCAGTTACAGATAGTGACATTTTATAGAAAGTCTTCTTTATATGAATTCGGAGGTATAATGGACCAACATCTTGTTAAAGAAGAAAATAAAAGCATAGGGGCATTTTCAATAATTCGTGCACCCAATTAGCATAATTTGTTAAACAAAAATTAACTCAGTGTCAGTTTTGTAACGACAATTAAGTATTTAGTTTGTATAAAAAAATACTTTTTCTTTTCAATATATAAATCATATGCATATAGACCTTATTTACATGCGAAAAAAGTTCAGTTTGACATCATTTGTATGCTTAACTCTCGTTACAAAACTGACACTAAGTTAATTTTTGTTTAACAAATTATGCTAATTGGGTGCACGAATTATTGAAAATGCCCATAGTCAAATTACGATCATAAAAAACTAACTTATTTATCTACAAAAATGGCAATTCAACAGTTGACAATATGTCTTGAGGGCGTTTTCACTCAAATGTGCGGCTTTTAAATACTTTTTTTCTCAGAATTTAGATTTTTTGGTCTTTCTGTTCAGGATCACGAGCGCTCTTGATACCGTGGAAGAAAAAAATGTCCCTAATTGTCCATAAATATTTTAAGATTCCACTACATGACGTTCCACACAGAATGTATGAAAAAAACGTCACATTGTGAAATAAAAAAAATTGACATTTTTTTACAGGGAAAACTATAAAAATCTAAATTCTGATAAAAAAAAGTAAATGTCGCCACATTTGAGTGAAAACGCCCTTAACTAGAATAGTCGATGAAAAACAAAACATTAAAATAAGTACTCGTAAAAGTTAAGATTGACATAAATTACAAATAAATTGTGTACTCTATCAGAAAACCGATACAGTGCAGAAAATTCAAAACAGATATTACCTATGGACACCACAGGCGACAACATATTAAGATCGTACTTCAGTTGCGTGACACACATGACCAAAGCAATGTTTAGAAATAACGGCAGGTTTTTTAATTTTCTTCACTGAGCCAGCTTTTGTAGGTAAATATCTAAGTATAATATATTTACTTGATTATCTAAACATTTTTTAGAGTTCCGTACTCAAAGAGTAAAACGGGACCCTATTACTAAGAATTCGCTGTCCGTCCGTCCGTCCGTCCGTCCGTCCGTCTGTCTGTCACCAGGCTGTATCTCACTGATACCGTGATAGTTCCAGCTGAAATTTTCACAGATGATGTATTTCTGTTGCCGCTATAACAACAAATACTAAAAACACAGAATAAAATAGTTTTTATAGATAATGGTACGGAACCCTTCGTGCGCGAGTCCGACTCGCACTTGGCCGGTTTTTTAAACTATGTAATCACATTGAATTACCATTCTGCACTATCGAAGTTAATTACCCCGTTGTTAATTATAAACCAGCATAAATAATTTAAAAACTTGAATAAATTATAACTAAAACAAATCTCACTGTTAATAACAATCACTTACTTATAAAACCAAACTTAGTATTCATAAGAACATAACCCACCCAGCAAAGAAAAAAATATCGATTGATAAAAAACAAACAAACGATTTCTAATTATACCTCGTAAGCCCAACTAAGCAATTTCAGGACAAAAAAAATTTAAAATTTTGAACCCTATTTTAATTCAAAATATATCAGATATTTGTGACCTATTTTTAGGATACTGGGCCGTAATTACAATTGCTCTAAAAATAGATTAAGAGTCCGCAGTAAGCTCGATTCTCCATGCAAACGTCGTAACACTCTCATTAAAAAAAAATTGTTTAAGATTACGTTTCAAAAAATTGACGATTCGAAAGTGCTTGTAATAGGCCTACCTGAATAAAGAATATATTGAGTTTGAGTTTGAAAACGACCAGCTAGTTTGCTCTGAAACTTTGTACTTAGAATAAGTTAATAAGTACCATCCAGGTCTGTAATTAGTTTATGTAACTTCAAATACCATAGTAAAAAAAAATACAGCTAATTTAAGTTTTTCATACAGAACTTGTTTTTGCTGTATTTCGTTTGTTTCATAAACTGGAGCCTTATAAACTAATTACAAACCTAGATAGATATACCTCATGTCATTGTATATGCAAAGTTTCGTTACAATCCATCACGTAGTTTTAAAATGATAACGAAACTCCGTTTGTATGGGAAGGTGAAATTCGGCCGAGCTTACTGCGGACTCTTATTTCCTTCTTTTGTTTTAATTTTTACATATGTTATGTAAAACAATCAACATTATATTTTTCTGCAGGGGGAAATTTAAGTAAATCATCTTATAAATAGTATTAACACGGATCAAACAACCACGTGGGGGGTTCAATTTCCTTTCTTCTTTAGGATGCACTATATTAAATACAAGGTAAAATCACCTGTTTCTGACACTGTCCACTAGAATTATGTTTAATTTCAGAAAATGTAAAGACGCTGAAAAATGTTTTTATGTACAGTCGCCATCACATACATAGGTACACTATAGGTGTTCCAGCTGCTTGTTTGCTCCGATGTATGTGATGGCGACTGTACAGTCGCCATCACATACATCGGAGCAAACAAGCACGTCACAAACATCGGAACACACCTCTATTTTCAAGGCATTAGGGTGCATGTGCCGATATTTTTGAACACCTATACCTATCAGTGGCGACACGTGAGAATTTTCACAGGGCAACCCGGAGCCAAAAAGGGGCCGGTTTTTGATGATTTTACTAGTTTGGTAATATAGAATAGAATAGATTTTTTTTTATACATCCATATATTGTTAGTACAATCTTAACCTAGCAAATTAATGTAATATATAGCAAGAAAATTTAGGCAAGTTGGTGGGAATTGGCTTGTATGGGCGATCCGCCACTGGTACCTATGTATGTGATGGCGACTGTACTTGTTAAGTGTATTGACACTAATTACCTTAAATAATTGTATTAGTCATACATATGTAAATTCTGTTGCACTCCTCCAATTATTGGCAAGTTCAACCTTAGTGCATGGCAATAACGGTGATAATCCAGGAAGAACTAGTTGTAATGATTGGTTTTCCGGGTGCCAATCAAACAGTGTGGTACTCTAGGTTCATTCAATTTAAATAAAAGTCACCAGGTTTAGCACTTTTTGTGACCATTATACACCCTCTAACGTAGTTATCATATTTAGAAGAGGAGTAAGAGAAGTCCAACGGTTATTTGGCCCATGTCTAAACCATGCCATGATTTGTGTGGAAATAGTATTTAAACTCGATTAATTCAGCTCAAAATTATCAGTAAAGATGTACTGCAAACGTGTGATTCACATGAATACATTTCTGTTACTCCAGATCTATTATTAATTTTATCTATCCAAATATCATAAACCCTCCATGATGCGTTCAAGAACCGCACATTATGACCACGATAAAAATAGACTGTTTTGTTAGAACAAATTTCTTATCTGTGAAAATGTTATTATTGCTATTATTTCATTCAAATTTCGAACGTCTCTAAAAAACAAAGAAATTTGATTTAACCTCTATTCTAATATCAGTCGAGATGACGTTTAGTTCGAAATGAATTGTCAATTTGCATACAAATTTGACAAATGTGTAAGTAAGATATCGAACGTTATGATGGTTGGATTAGTTGGATCCGACTCTAGTTTGTCTCTGAATAAAAAAAAAAACTGACAGCTGCCAGAAAACAAAGCCGCGATGCCGGTCATAATTAGCGGCTCCTGAATGCATCATGGAGGCTTATGATACGTGGATAGATAAATTAGTGTATGTAACTGTACATAATTAGGCATTAACCCTAAACTTGGCAAAATAAAACAAAAACGTGCGTTCAAGTCTCGTTTGCGCTGTATAGAGCGCAAAAAATTGTTCTAGAAAAAAATGGAAAAAGATGACCAAAAAATGTGTGCATTATTAGATACAATGTCAATTTTAGGGTTAAAACACTCGTATGATGTTATCATGAAACTCGCCTTCGGCTCGTTTCGTAAACCCACACTCGTGTTTAATGCCCTTCATTATGTACAGTCACATAAACTACTATATTACCTATGTTATTCAGGAAGATTTCGATTAATATGGCATGAATTTGACTAAGTACGCTGCGCTGCAATTTTAAACGGAGCTCTTCATTTCTTGTTTCACGCAGGATTTGAACGCCTCCCAGCCCTCGTTTTTGGCATACGACTGTAAAAGAAAGAATGTTCAGTACAAAAATCCCATGATAACAGGATCAAACCACTCAGGAGTTATAGTACAACTTTGATTTGTCTGAAATACTGCCATGTGGTATATGGCACAGGACCAGTCAAGTTGGGTTTCTTTAGAAGACCCTTAAGGCGAGGTCGGTTCACGATCTTCTCTCCCTCTCACTGAGCATAAGCGTGAGCGAGATTGAAGTGCGTAAAGTGTGTAATATTACTTTTTACTACATATTAATTGATTTTTGGAATACTGGATAATTTATTAAAAATCTATCCGGTTATTGTTTTAGTTAGAACAATAAAAAAGATATAATTTTTATAAAAAAAAATAGATTGAAATAAAGAAAAGAAAAGAAAGAAACATTTATTCGAGACAAACAACACACAGCGTTTGTCACGAAACGGTTATATCTCAGCATATTAGCAAGATTTTCACACAAAAATAGAAAAAAAAACAATAAATTTTGGGGTTCCCCATACTTAGAACTGAAAATCAAAAAAAATTTTATCATCAAACCCGCGGTTTGCGCTAGAGACACTTCCAAAGTGGTAAAATGTGTCCCCCCTCCCCCAGTAACTTCTAAAATAAGAGAATGATAAAACTAAAAAAAATATATGATGTAGGTACCATGCAAACTTCCACCGAAAATTGGTTTGAACGAGATCTAGTAAGTGGTTTTTTTTAATACGTCATAAATCGTAAACCGCAATTTATCAAGAGTCCGACTCGCACTTGGCCGTTTTTTGTTACTTTTTCAGTCTATAGTAATTTTTCTAGAGTTCTTCATTATTTCTTCACATTGGAAACTCAAAAATCAATATTTTCGTCAGATCGTGAACCGGCTTCGCCTTAAGACGTTTGATTGAACCCTTCAGAGGGTTCAGTCAAACCTCTTAAGGTCACATCATCCGTCCCGATGAGCTTCTAATAACGGGCCAGTTGTGGTGGTGTGCTTTGAAAGAGCGCTACGTTCCGTCCACCATGTTTCGGCTAAGGATGACGCTATTACCTTTAACAATCTGTGCAATGAGTCCTTCATCACAATAATGAACTCTTAATAGCAAGACCACTTCAGAAGATGCCTAAGAGTGATCGGGCAAGTCTGCTGAATGCGAACGGCAAAGGATCGTGGCGATTCTTGGTACTTCCACTCTATGGTTGAAAGTGACGATAACACTCTGTTGCCTTGAACTCTTGTCATGATGCCGCCCATAATGGTGCAAATTTTCAGAAGAGCCCTGTACTTTGCAATCGGTCCCTCATTGCTTAGGGTCGTGACTCTACCGACGTAGCATAGCCAGTATTCTTCTCCAGGAGCGTCGGTCGGTCGGGCCTGTTGGAACGGAAGAAGACCCCTGTACCAGCAGTAGGTATATGATGATTACCTTGAACCCGCGATGCAGCCGGTCCTTCATGATGGCGATGAACTCCTTGTAGCTGAGCAGCCCGTCGCCGTCCGCGTCGAAGATGGCGAACACCGTGCTCACGAGGTGCTCCGACTGGGAGATGCCCGTGCAGATCTTCACCGCGCGATGGAACTCGTCTGGAATTGGAAAGGGCATCTAGTCATTCCGTACCTTTAGTGCCTTCATGCACAAATGCAACAATAACTCCTTCACGCTCGTCGTCGTATCTGCATTTTGTAGTCAGCGATTAAATTGGCACGGGAGTACAAGAATAAGGATTAGATGAATAAACTTTAGTAACTTATCGCAAACGAATACATTCTAGTAATTAATCTACTGTCGTCACTACGTAGATGTGCTTCGGGAGCTGTACAGCTCGGCAACAATGCAAGTTCGGCTCCACAAACTGAGTGACCCAGTATATCTATCCAGAGGGGCGTGCGACAGGGTGATACCACTTCACCTAAGCTTTTTACGGCCGTTTAAGACGACGTCATAAAAACGCTTTCATGGGACAGAATTGGTATTAACTTAACATCAATGGTATATTCTTGTCGCACTTGAGGTTCGCTGACGATTTTGTTTCGTTTGCCTAGATCCTGCATGAACTCCACAGCATGATCCATGGTCTTTAACCATGCTTCTTTACAAGTAGGTCTCAGAATGAATATGTCCAGGACTTAAGTTATGGCGAACATCTCCGGTAACTCGAATTCAACCATAACGGTAGGAAAAGATTAACTAGAATCGGTCGACCAATATGTATATCTTGGACATATTCTATCCTTTGACAAAGAGCATCAACATAAAGATTAGTTGGGCGGCATTTAATAAATTCGGACATCCTCAAATCCAACAAAGTTCCACAATGCCTAAACACTCGCCTCTTTAACCAACGTGTCCTGCCCACCATGACGTACGGTACACCAGACATGGACGCTAACAAGTGAGGCTGTGCACAAAATACGAGTAGCACAAAGAGCCATGGAGCGCGCCATACTCGGCATTAAACTACAAGACCGAGTGGGGAATGTTGAGATCCGACGTCGCACTAAGGTGCGCGACGTTGGAGACACCATTATCAAACTCAAGTGGAGTTGGCAGGACACCTTGCCAGGCAGAATTATGGTAGGTGGCAGTGGCGGAGCGCCAATACAAGCCGTTTCCCACCGGCTTGCCTAAAATTTCTTGCTATGTATTACCAAACTCTAAAATCATCAAAAAACAGCCCTTTTGTTTGCTTCGGGTTGTCCAGTGAAAATTCTCACGCGCCGCCACTGGTAGGTGGACCAAAAAGGTGTCAGATTGGTGGCCACTTCTAGGTAATAGGAGTGTCGGCCGTCCACCAGCTCGATGGGTGGTATTAGGAAGATCGCGAGTCACTTCTGGATATGATTAGCTCAGTATAGGGACGGGTGGCGTATTCGAAGAGAAGCCTATGCTCACCAGTGGGCGATTACGATTAATGACGATGATGAATCGGTTGTCTGATCTGCCACCCCACTTCTGTGAGTTCTGAGTTCATTTACATGAAATAATTCTCGAGTATAATTCGAAAGCTGTAGAAAGATTGAATAAACTAGAACTCGTTAACCGTTCAACTCCTTAAAGTTGTCGGAACACATATCCTCATGGCAAAATCTTCCAGGTTGTACAGAAGAGTAATAATCTCGAAGGTTTTAAATATTTATAAGGTGCGGATTTTACCTTTGGAGATGGAATGGTCAGCGAGCGTATACATCTTCATGGCAATATTAAAGTCCTCGAGATTGTTGAGGAACTGGCAGAAGGTCTTGAACTCCTCGAAGGTGATGCCACGGCCAAACCACAAGCTGTTCATTAGGTATTCCTGTCCCGACAAGCCGTAAACTGCTGATAAACACACTCACCTTTAGAGATGGGATGATCAGCGAGCGTATACATCCTCATGGCAATAGTGAAGTCCTCGAGATTGTTGAGGAACTGGCAGAAAGTCTTGAACTCCTCGAACGTGATCCCGCGCTCGAGCCGCATGCGGTCCAGCAGCCGGTCGAGGTACATGTCGTACTCGTCCGTGTCCAGGTATGTGTAGCGGAGGAGGATCTTCGCGAAGTCCACTTCGGAGATGGTCTCGTGACCTGAAATTATTATCAGTGGCTTAGGTTGGGTTGCGTCAAACCATCTGTTCATGCGGTGTTCGTTAAAATGTGAAAGTATGGAAAGTTTGACAAGTTTGTATGGAATGACAGCCGCCGGCGCCATATTTGACGTTGATCGGTCTGTAATCGTAAGTTGGCACCCTTAATCGTTGGCTGGAATTCGGTGGAATTATTGCGTTGCCAGCCCGCACGTCAAGCGTGACGTTTATGGCATTATATCCCCCCACGATTGCGAGCGACTTATGTCCAGCAGTGGACGTCTTTCCGCTGATATGATCAATCTTCGGCTGACCACCAGGCCTCATCCTGAGGTTTCAATTCAATTCAACTGTGTCCTGGTGATGAGGAGCAGAAAGTCGTGGAAGAGGCTACTCCTGACGAATCAAGCGCTGGAATGATGAGCCACTGCATGCCTCTGGTGATTACCTGAGAGATACCTATGACTAGAAGAAATAAAGGTATTTATTTCGTAAAAATAATTACCTTTAGCAAATTCTTGAAATTCGAGTTCCAGCACTTCCGTTTGCAAGTTTTCCATGAACTGCTTGAACCCTTCAAATCTCAGGTCACTCGTGCCCTTCTTGCCAAAGAAATGGACCTGTGGAACATTAATATATTTTAAAAGAACTGAACCAGTAATTTTTGTAATGCCATTCGAGAGGTTTTTTTAATTGATTCCATGTGATCCAAAAATTGTATCACCCTAATAGGGACATGTATGGCTTGTCTCCACTCGAGCTGCACAGGTCCATAGAGACAGTAGTATACCTGCAGAAGTGTGTCGACGTTGTGTCGCCGCTGCAGCCCCTGCTCGTCGTTGACGTACGAGTCTTGCGGCTTGTCGGCGTCGCCGCCCTCCTGGCTGTCCAGCCCGCGCTTGCCGCGCCACGCGAAACTGAAGATTTTCTCCATCTACAAGTGTTCGCGTGTTAGAAAATACTTGCAAGAACGGAACGTAGAACCTGAGAGTCAAAGTATAGCCCGAATCACACTAGCGCGGCCTGCGGTGGCGGTCAATAATCAGTTTGACACCAGTCTGTGAGAGGCCTAATTAAAGTGCGAGACCAACAATGATGTTTACAATAACAATGTTACCAACTGGCGTCGACCATCACAATTACGTAAAACTACTGTAATTACGACATATTTCTTTCTTAAACATGAGCACTCTATTACAGCTCGCTATGTGATGGAAATAATGGAATGTACACATCTATTACCTACATTTCTACCCGACATACCATTCAGAAAAGTCTATCAAATGAGTTTAAATTAACGAAAATGTTACAATCCCATTCGATGTACAAGGAGTTCTAATTTAGAACATCAATTGAGATGGTGAAATGTTCTATCATATCAACTCATTTGATGTACTGTCAGACTTTCTAAATACATAAGTAGACACGAAAACTATATGTATTACAAAGCAAACATTAAGGTGAAAACTACGAGTACAGTCAGCAGCAAAAGTAACTACGTAATCGAAGACGTCAAAAGCTCTTATTCCCTTTTAATAAAGACTGTGTTCGTTTGCGTAGCTACTTTTGATGCTGACTGTAATTCCTACTAGTATTGAAATCATAACTGTACTGATTCTGTAGACGCATTGGTCAGTAGCTATTTAGATTATGTACAAGACACCGAAACACTCTTGCCTAGCCAAAATGATACTCACTGATTTAACGAAAACCTTAGAAATCTACAAGATGTTAAAAAAGTATATACTTTGAGTAGTTTTTTAGTTGACCATTATATACGGAAAAAAACTATATTTAATAAAAATGTTAAGTGTGTTGCTTATAATTAGTTTAAATAAAAGATTACCTGCAAGATTACCTAGGTAGTTAGTAATTAAAAAACAAACGACATATAACTGAGATGTTAATAAACGTATAAGCTTTCGAACAAAACATTATTAAAGCCATCACTTATTTTAGATTACATTAAATTAAAATCATGCCCATATTCTAGATTTCTTATAGGTTTTATACAGCGGAGCTTTTAGATTAGAACAAGGGAGAAATTAAGGAATTGTAAAAAAAATGGTATACGATTAGTATTTTTTATAAAACAGGTACATCTATGAGATAAAATTAATAATATACATTAGAACACGTCATTTCATGCTACAAAATTCAAACACATCGCAAGGTGTACAGGCTATGAATCGATCACACATCATAGACAGCCGCTGAGCACAAGAAGCAGACCATCTTATACATCGGTTCAAAGAGTAAGTAACTTTTAAACCTCGACTCAAGAAGTACAAATGAGGAGAGAGATAGAGAGGAGTTCCCATCGGTGAAACAAAAGGTCCTGGTACACTAGTACATCCTGGTTTTAATTACAAGGAGCAATATAAAAATATATTTTGAGACTCCAAAGTAACTGTGAAACACTGTTTGAACTTTGAACATACCTATATACAATGACAGACATCTGTGCAATTTACGTCTCCTAGAACCAAGCAGTGCATTATTCACTTTATTTTTGTTTCCAGTTTAGTTCTAATTTCACAGTGACTTGGCTTGGCACACATATACCTGGGGCCTATTTCATAGAACTCTACAAGCGTACAATTTGACAAAATTGTACAATTTTCCATAGAAAAAGTTGACAATTTTGTCAAATTGTACGCTTGTAAAGTTTTATGAAATAGGCCCCTGGTGGCACGTAAAAAGAGCGTCGCGTGCAATATAAAGTGTATTGCCGCCAGCGTTCTTTTTACGTGCATTGGCTTATACCAATGATGCACAAACTACGAAAATTTAGACAAACCAGTAAAATGACGTCACAAGAAAACAAATGTCAATCGTTTGTGCCATTGCAATTTAGACTTACTGTCGAACGATTTTCAGTCGGTTTTTCCTCCACCTTGTTCTTGAGCACACTGGCCGAGACTAACGCAAGCAGCTAACATAGTTATACATAAGAATATATATTAATAAACATATACAATACAAAGCCGTTTATTATACTTTTTTATAAAAAAAAAAGAATTTAGAAATTGTTAATATTTGGAATTCTGTGCCGCTCTTGTAAGGTTATTCACAATTACCTATTTTATGGAGTCAACAACGAAACTCTTTATAATTATTAAAGGAGTAATTTAAATGTTACTAAGCTATTTACACTTAGTACTTATATAACTTATGCCAAAACGGTTTACTAAACGTCCAGAGGTAACATTTAGATAAGTAGGTACTTAGTCAGTCTAATATCTTACATGTTTTCAGTAATGTTACATTATTAACATTTCACGATAAATAACGTTTTCACGAACAGAAACATATATTAATTTAGCACTTTAATTGTAGGTACATTTTGAATATTGTTTACCCCGCGGACATTAATTTGTATTGATTAGGTGACTACCATCAGGTACGGAATGGACCATTGACCAGACCTTATCAGAGAGGCTATTGCCGGAATTTGGTCTCATCCAAGCAATAATGACTTTACAAACCACAGTTAGGCCGCGTTTACAAACAGGCGTAATGCCGCGCGAGCTGTCAGGCGACTATGGCCGATCCGCGGAGGCAGTAATCGCCAGGCTTGAACCTTTCAACACGTTTGAGTATGTAATCACAATCAGTATTCATCAGGTTTCAACCTTTAAAAATCTCCTGCCGAGGGAAGCTCGAAAATCACTTTGGTTATTCAAGATTAAACAGCCCATTTCACAGTGGAATCTAAACCGTATCGCAATACAATTAAAGTGCTAAACGGCGAGCGGCACAGCCCCACAAGCATAGCACGAAACTCACTGCCTCCTTGCTCTTGGCGTCCAAGTCCTTTCGCTCCCTCAACGACCCCCCGAGCAACCGCTGGATCTAGTACATTTAGCAACAGAACATGCTAATAAACATAAGAAAAACATAATGCTACTTAGAATACATAAATAAACTACTTATAGTACCGATTGAAAACCCACCAAATGTTTAAAAATACGCGCGCGGCGCGGCTTCTTCGTTTCAAGCGATCGAGTATATATAAGAAGTATAAGAACATTCACCCCCTCCAAGAAAAAAAATCCTTTAAGATGATATAATAACCATTCCTCCCAGGTTAGTGACAGTTTAAAGGAAATAAATATGTTTATTAAGTGTAGATGATAAATAGAATATGTGAACTAGGAAAGTTTCTAGGGTGCAAAACCGTTCAACCCATGATACTACTTTTCTAGCAGTGGTTAAGGCAAAACCATTTAAAATACACGCGAAAATGGAATGAGTGTATCATATTTCATTTTGTGCTTGAACTATACTAAACTTTTGTGTATAAACGAGTCCTCACACTTATATTAATAGCAGAGTTATGAGTGTTGTTGTGAACCCAAAAAAGAAGATACTTTTGCGCATCAGTGTGGTAATGCGCAATAGCCATAGCCACAAAGCTGTTCAGTTGATTTTGCCTCAACTAACTGATCTCATCTGTGCATGTCATGAGCACACGCTAACATCTACTACGGGGTCAAAAATCCATTCATGTGCAGCTACAAACATGCTTGCCATGGTGTGTCGTCATTTCAAGTTTTTCCAGAATTTGAAGTTGTGAATCGTCAATTGCAATAAACGACTACAAAATAATTAGGTACTATCTCTGAGGTCTAAACTCAGTTGTTTGAGTTTAATATTTCTCATTTTAACATACCTAAGTACTACGGATAATACTTCTAAGAAATGATTAACTGTAAGAGAGAGAGATATACTTACGACTAGAAATTCATTCTTATCTACTCTTTGGTTGCCGTCCGTGTCGAACATATTGAAGGCTATCTGGAAGCCGGACGCGGGCTCTACAAAATACAAAAATGTTAACCACATTGTCTCCCTACTCACAGAACGCGTGTCCAAGTGCCTACTAAATATAAGTAATTTCTTTAAAATATCTATAATTACTTGTTAATACTTACTCGTTAATATAGATATAAGAAACAGGTACTCTGTGTATGAAATGATTCCTGAAAGAAAATCGTCAACATTTTTTGTAAGTAAACACTTGGCGCAAAATTAAACCTGAACTTTTGCATAGCATGAAAAATGTTCATAAAACATTACAAAACTAAAGTAAGTACCTACAGCTAAGCATCATGTAAATGTGGTTTATTAGTAAGTGGAATAAACTCAGATCAAAATACTCATCAGAGTAAAATAAGAATACCAGCATATCTTCTTAGAAAGAGACGTATGATAGTGCGAGAAAAATCGAGGGAGCTCGCACGCCGTCTTGTGATAGCCGTGCACGTTCTGAGTATAAATAAAACACCGGCCAAGTGCGAGTCGGACTCGCGCACGAAGGGATCCGTACCATTATCTATAAAAAAACTATATTATTCTGTGTTTTTAGTATTTGTTGTTATAGCGGCAACAGAAATACATGATGATGATGTTACAGATGTGTAAAAATTTCAGCTGGAACTATCACGGTATCAGTGAGATACAGCCTGGTGACAGACAGACGGACGGACGGACGGACGGACGGACGGACAGCGAAGTCTTAGTAATAGGGTCCCGTTTTACTCTTTAAGTACGGAACCCTAAAAAGATTAAGACGAACTGGGTAGATTAGGTACTTTCTTCCTTTCTAACGAAGTCGGTTGATGATATCGTTTTTATGTCTTACCCCTGTCCCGTAAGTTCCGGAACATTTGCGGAGAGCCCTTCTTGAGCGCGGGCGTACTGTCGCGCAGCTGTTCTATCTCCTTAACTGTCAGGTCTCGCCTCTTCAGTCGGGCTGAAACACAATAACACTGCTATTATTACTCGCCGCACACGGCTAGCACAAGCTCGCGTTTTGTGTTACTGCGAGCCAGGCGACGGACTCCAGGAAGTCCTGCGGCGTCATGTAGAGCTGCCCGTTGTGCTCCACCGACGCGAACTTGATGAAGCGCCGCTCGCGGGACGTACAATGTCACGTGTCATATATACTACTCACGCCGGGGCTCCTGCTCCACGACGGACTCCAGGAAGTCCTGCGGCGTCATGTAAAGCTGCCCGTTGTGCTCCACCGACGCGAACTTGATGAAGCGCCGCTCGCGGGACGTACAATATCACGTGTCATATATACTACTCACGCCGGGGCTCCTGCTCCACGACGGACTCCAGGAAGTCCTGCGGCGTCATGTAGAGCTGCCCGTTGTGCTCCACCGACGCGAACTTGATGAAGCGCCGGTCGCGCGACGTACAATGTCACGTCACGTGTCATATATACTACTCACGCCGGGGCTCCTGCTCCACGACGGACTCCAGGAAGTCCTGCGGCGTCATGTAGAGCTGCCCGTTGTGCTCCACCGACGCGAACTTGATGAAGCGCCGCTCGCGGGACGTACAATATCACGTGTCATATATACTAATCACGCCGGGGCTCCTGCTCCACGACGGACTCCAGGAAGTCCTGCGGCGTCATGTAGAGCTGACCGTTGTGCTCCACCGACGCGAACTTGATGAAGCGCCGCTCGCGGGACGTACAATGTCACGTGTCATATATACTACTCACGCCGGGGCTCCTGCTCCACGACGGACTCCAGGAAGTCCTGCGGCGTCATGTAGAGCTGCCCGTTGTGCTCCACCGACGCGAACTTGATGAAGCGCCGGTCGCGCGACGTACAATGTCACGTCACGTGTCATATATACTACTCACGCCGGGGCTCCTGCTCCACGACGGACTCCAGGAAGTCCTGCGGCGTCATGTAGAGCTGCCCGTTGTGCTCCACCGACGCGAACTTGATGAAGCGCCGCTCGCGGGACGTACAATATCACGTGTCATATATACTACTCACGCCGGGGCTCCTGCTCCACGACGGACTCCAGGAAGTCCTGCGGCGTCATGTAGAGCTGCCCGTTGTGCTCCACCGACGCGAACTTGATGAAGCGCCGCTCGCGGGACGTACAATATCACGTGCCATATATACTACTCACGCCGGGGCTCCTGCTCCACGACGGACTCCAGGAAGTCCTGCGGCGTCATGTAGAGCTGCCCGTTATGCTCCACCGACGCGAACTTGATGAAGCGCCGCTCGCGGGACGTACAATATCACGTGTCATATATACTACTCACGCCGGGGCTCCTGCTCCACGACGGACTCCAGGAAGTCCTGCGGCGTCATGTAGAGCTGCCCGTTGTGCTCCACCGACGCGAACTTGATGAAGCGCCGCTCGCGGGACGTCAGCTTCACCGACTTGGCCAGCTCGTCGGGCTGAGAAAGAAAAGTTCACGTAAACGGAAGTAATACCAAGGTCTAACTATACGTGTATACTAATAAAACTAATATATACGTGTGTAATCTAGTAATATAAAGGCTAGTTCGGAGTGTTCGGGCTAGGCTAGTATTTTAGTCGAGTAGTGAGTAATTTAGTAGCTAAATGTGTCTGAAAACCAAAAAAATTGTCGAGTTAGTAAGTAATTTAGTCGAGTGAAGCCATACCCGTCATGTCAGAGTATGTTTGTTTATCAGCGATAGCTTTTTACCGATTTCGATTATTTATTTTTTATTTGAAAGAAGGGACTTTAAAGATAATCTGATAGGAATTTGAAGTTATAAAATTAGATACAAAAGTAAGTAAATTTACAATTTTTTTTTAAACTAAAAAAGGTAAGTAGGTAGAGATGTCGTTTTATTTTTCTTGTATTATTTATGTTGCTATTAATCATATGTAATTATTTCAGAATTTCCGCTTGGTAATCTTCGGAGATAAGGGGGGGAGGGAGGAGGAATGGTATTTTTTTTCTACATTGTCCTTAATAAATCAAAATTTAACCACTGTGGAAAAAAAAACGGTTTTAGAAAGTGCAACTCAAGTCCTTTCATATGATACCCCACTTGATCTATTTACTAGTTGTTTAGTATTTTTTTTTTTTTTTAGCTGACTAATAGTTTATTGCGTTAAATAATACAATATTAGCTCATACAATATCATAAAAAAAGAAGAGGAATCTAGTGTTCTATGGTGGGTATTCCGCAGCCGTCTTCGCATCCAAATCTTCCTATTCTTCTTCTCGTTCCTCTAATTCTCATAGAGACTGCTCTGATGATAGATATTTGTATTTTGACTTTGATCCAGCTTATTATTTGTGAGTATGGTTTGGACCATTTTTCACATAGCTTTAGAGATGTTTTCTTTATAAAGGATTCATATTCCATTCCGACGATGCCATCACAGGAGACCACAAGGGGAGTAAATGAGGCTCTAAGATCTTCTGCAGCCAGGTCATATTTGCTAGACTTTGATTTTTTAACCCCCCTCATATTCGTCATTTACACAGAAAATAAAAATGTATATTATTTTTTTTCATTTTCCATACACGTGTGTGTCTACACCCTCTTAACAGTTGTTCCAAATTTCGAATGGATAGCTTAAGTAGTTCCTGAGATGTTTAACGGTGTGACAGACGGACGGACGGACAGACGGACAGACAGACTGTAACGGAATGGGCATGCTCGCTAGCGGATTTCTGATATTTTATATTATAATACATTTATTAAATTATGAAAACGAACTTTTATTTCATACCCAAAGTTAGAAAATTTACTTATTAATTATAGGGGAGAAGGAAATCAATTAAGCTAGCATTCGCTAGTGTAAATCGGCAGTCATCATCATCATTATATCAGCCAGGGAGCGTCCGCTGCTTGACGTAGGGCCTTCCTCAAATTACATCTAAGAATAACTAATTTCATCTAAGAATGTTAATGTACGAATTAATTCAACATAATATTAGCGGGTTCACAAATAACATTTAATCTAGAATTATAGTAATCAATGAAAATATGGATACCTAAATAATACTTCTACTCGGGCAATCCGCCATGTAAGGAAACATAGAAGGCGAACGAACTTCAATCTTAATAGCTAAAGCATAAGAAACTAAATAAAAGGAGCGTAACGACCTTTTTGTCATGACACAAACCACGTGACTACAGCGCTCGCTGCCCTAGTTGCCCCCGTAGCTCTCGTAGCTCTCGTTGCTCTCGTTGCCCCAATAGCCCCAGTTGCCCCCGTCGCTCTATAGCGATCGTAAAATAGTATAAAAGCCCGTGTCGCATTAGTATTTGGATCATTCAATTCTCGTCATTCAGACTGTCAGTGTCTCTGGTTTTTCGTGTTACAAATTCTTGGTGGGTGTTTTCTTTGCTTTAAATAAGTAGCCCGTCATTATGAAGAAATTCTCCTCATAATGAGGGGTTACTCTTGTTCATTTTCATAGTACTTTTGAGAGGTTATTTTATTTATTTCATATTTAAAAACCAGAAATACTGTCCAGGTTTTAGTATACCTGAGGAGTCACTCCCGCCTACCGGTGCCAAATGGGCGTGACTCAGAGTCTTTTGCTACCAGACTTGAGGGTGGTCTGGCGTCTTCCTCTTTACCAACATAGGAGACGAAAGCCTCTTTAAGGGGCCCCTCACGCGCCTCAGAATCGGCTGACGACGTAGACGAGGCGTAGTCATTCATGTGATCCGCACTGAGGGTTACCTCACTCGTTGAAATCGTGTGGCTCTCTGAGGAGCGGGCCTATTAAATATATTTAATATCTTATACCTTATATTTACACAATAGGGCCGTCTTACTCACTGTTTCCGGCTTCGGCCACAGTGGGGGGAGGCATCGACACAAGCTGATAGGTTACTGTCTCAGTTTCGCTGGCTGAACGACTTACAGATATAAGTAATAGGGATACATTCTTATTTCTTGAACTAAAGGTATGGTTCGGGAAATAAGCAGGACAGGGTTTGACGGGGTAGACGTAGGAGTAAATTCATAGACTGTATTAAGGGCATTGGGAAATATATACTGTAGGTATAAATAGCTGAAATATAGGTATACTATTCCAATAAAATCAAACGGAGGGTTAAATTACTATTGTGGGTAACTGAGTTCGCGTTGGGAATAGGGTTGGGCAAGGTGGTGCTGAGTTCCGCATTTTATTATATGTGAAACATTAAGGTGTAACGATCAAATACTTATTATCATCAAAGGGTTATGATTCTATTTATGATATAGGGATATCCTGGCAGGGTTGTTTCAGAAAGATGAAATGATTCTGGGCTTTATGGCAGGCGAAGCAGTCCATCTAGTCCGATTGGGTGTCTTGTTGTCATGAATGGAATAATACTCTACATTTGGGGTACGATTTGGGTTAGATGTTTCACATGTAATGAACGGATTGTTTTGGCATTACCTACAGGTTCTCGCTATAGGATGGTCGTAGGAGTTTGACCATATAAGTTAAGAACATGATATGTTCTAATAAATTATTACTAAAAGATGTCTGTCGAGTTTGTTTGGTGTTTCTTCTCGAAACAGACCGTTAGGTTGGAAACGCTGGTAACTTCATTCTCTGGGTCATAAATCCATAGGTTAGTTAGGAAGGTAAAGTGGCAAGGACGCTCTATCCCCATCCGCAACAAGAGAGTAGCCGGTGTGAGTAATAAAAGATTACTACACAACCCGTCGATAGAACCTTTGTACAAAAAAACCAAGTATCTAGTGCAGATTTCTAGCTCAACGAAGGGTAAAATAAATAATGTTGTTTATATGAATTCTAATGGCTACTCCCTGTTCAACAGGAGCGTGTAATAGGCGGTAGGGGATTTTTACAAAAAACCATAAAAATGTTTTAACCGTAAAGCCATTCACAATATAAGATTCCAGTTCTCAAATTTAGTTTGATCGTATTTGACAAGAAATAGGGAAAATTAGCAATTGAAAGTTACGTTCAGATAGGTTCAATTAAGTACAGATAGGCTAGCTTTAAAAATGTTAGAGATGAAGAGTCCATTTCCTGTCAAGCTTATCATAAAAGAACCTGGGTTATTACGGTGCACAACATCTCGGGGTTCCTACCACTAGCGATCACAATTGGCCATTTCTTCAGGTATTCGTAATAAAAGCACACAACATAAGTAGGTTTAATAAAGTAGGTAAATAAGTGCAATTTACAGTAGAGTCGTCAATAAGTTTGCTTTAAAGTTTAAGATAATATTCCTGGATTTGTTTAGAGCTCCTTCAGAGCTACGGGGTCGAGTATTCTTAAGGGGTTTATTCGGGGGTAAGGGTTTCGTGAACAGGAGAAGTTACAAGACGGAGTCGCACCATAATGGTTCCTTTTTTACCTTTTTGGTACGGAACCCTAAAAAATGTTCTTAATATAAACGCAAAATGTTAATTAAGTACCTATGTATGTATAGAATCGAAGTTAGGTAGGCTAAATAGAGGTTGAGTCAGGCTGTTGTTTTTTTTAAACATACAGGGTCAAGTATAAAGCTAGATAGAGGTGACTCGAGGCTTTTTTTTTTCTAGGACTCGTAAGAAGTCTTTTCAATGCGACCTTGGTTTTGTCGAAAATCACCACTAACGGTCATTGTTCTCCGTAAATACGAGTATATGCCTCGCAGTTTATTGCAATACAACTGCACCCAGTCATCCTTTTTAACCTACTTCAAAAAAAGGAGGATCATCAGGTCAGGATCTAATGATGGGATCCTGGAGACAACGAGGGAACTCTTAAAATTTTAAAGGCACACTTAAAGCGATTTGGGTCGACATTTGAAGTCGGTTAAAACCTTGTTTTTAAAGTAAACTTTTGTTTTTAAGTTAAACAAAACGAATTTCAACGGAATATTTAGCCGCTAAACAGCTAAAACATATAATCAAAATAGATTTAATAATGGACGTTTATGAATCAGGCCGTTAATTATTATGCAGTACATACTAAGAAAGGTGTTTATTGGTTTCGGTACAACAATCATTATTTGTTGCAACAGGAAAGAAAGATATATTTAGTAGTGCATTCTCTATTACAAAGCCCGTTTGTATTTCATTTCACCCAAAAAACAAAATTGACCCCAACACCGCTCAAGCCTTTCCAAGATTTATAACTCCTTTTAGGGGTGGCACTCGCCGGTAATTTATCGGCATATTTGTGACAAAACGGCTATTAAGTAGAGGACAATGCGGTTCCACTGCCATTTTATTACACAACCCTGATTTACGAGGGTGATAAAAGACGTATTTCTTTTAATTTTAAAGTTAGGGTCGCTCTTTGAGCTGCCGCCGTCAACCCTATTTTGGCTTTTATTGACTTGACGTGTTTGCGTTTGGCTGTTCTACAGTCACCATCACATACATCGGAGCAAACAAGCAACTCACAAACATCTGAAAACAACTCTATTTTCAAGGCATTAGGGTGCATGTTCAGATTATTTGAACACCCTGTAGTGTACAGATGTATCTGATGGCGACTGTACCTATTTTAATTAACCATATTTATGTAAAGCCCCTGAAAATTATGAGAACTTCAGGACTTTGTCGAATTAAATCACGGTAAGGGAGAGTGACGCGCGTGGTGATAAGATGTCAACCATTTAAATTTAGAACCCATTGTTATGACATTCATGCAAAAGAGTGTAGACTTGTCATTACATATCTCTGTTTCTGTTCTGCGATGTTGACAGACTGCAGTTATCTAAATTAGGAAATTAGGAATAGATGTTTCACGACACAATGTCAAACTTGCAAGCCACAAATAAGGAGGTTAATTTCGACTAATAACATATGACTCCTCGTGGCGTTGTCAGTAATAGTTTGCTTTCTAATATTGAGGTCTCCGGTTCAAATCCCACACAAAGGTTCTTTTTGTTCATTTTATTATATTTCTTTATTACAAAGGAAAATATAAAAATAAGCGTTATTGAAAAATCTGTAGTGCAAACCAGTGATAAAAAATAATTTCTTATCACTCGGAGACGAGTCCTTAGACGTTCAGCTACGTTTGGTGTAGGAAAATGTGTTTTCATCATTCATATTCCAAAGAAGATGTTGGACC
The DNA here is from genome assembly GCA_963854355.1 of Epinotia brunnichana. Classification (NCBI taxonomy): domain Eukaryota; kingdom Metazoa; phylum Arthropoda; class Insecta; order Lepidoptera; family Tortricidae; genus Epinotia; species Epinotia brunnichana. The sequence continues at coordinate 5,977,327 of OY977936.1, read as the reverse complement.
TGACCGCCGCCGATTATTAGATTATTACAATCCACGAATCTTTCCTTCGACAGCATATCTCCTTACCCATTCACGGTTCTTTAGTCACGGTATTACGCTGGAAATAATGAATCGTCAGTAATACTGTTCCAATACAATAACATGGATACGTTGAAAACCATAGAATTATAACGCCTAGAAGGATAGTTTCATACGGCCGACGCGCCAAGCGTGAGGCATAAAATGGATTCATGTAGTTGTGATCAACTCGTATTTACACGCGCCAATACGCACACAAACGCACCAATAGTGTTGCCAGCGCATACACATTCCCTGAAAATATATATTATAATAAAACTACAATATGTAAGTTACGTACGCCCAAGATGAATTTTCTAATTTGTTGACGATGTCATTACCATGGTAACCATAACGCCGCTCTCGCAACATAAAAATATTTGGTCTCCATACAAAGTTTCATCCCCTTTTTTGATGAAATTTGACATAAATTATAGCCTATGTCCTATTCTGCTACATAAGGTACATTACTGGTAAGTTTCATAAAAAATCGTCCAGTAGTTTTTGAGATTGATTGGAACGTACAGCCATCCATCCAAACTTTCGCATTTATAATATTAGTAGGATAATTTAGGAGTTCCTATGGCCACCTTCCGTCCTCATCATCAGGCCCGCTCGGAAGTACCATAATATTGCATTGTCACCTGATTTAAAACACGTGTACAAAATTTAAACTCGATTGAACTCTGGGAAGTTAGTCAAAATTTACTTGCATTTGACCTAGATATACTCAAACATACACGGGGAGTCAAGTAAAAGCTTGGTACAAATCAAGTGATTTATCTTCTTCGTATTTTCAACCCTGCCGATATTTGTATTTTATGTAAGTATATTATCAGAACAGAATTATGGGTAAATATATCCGTTACATTGGCAACACTACGCTGTCATGCCGCTTATAGAAAATATGCAATTTTGATTACTGTTTTACGTAAAAATACGAGTTAGAGAATAATACTTACGTGTAAAATGTTATCTTAGAATGTTTATCCTTCTTATCCGATGCATTGTGACACCCTTTCACTGCACAAACCGTCATATTAATGAAAAATTTGGGAGCTATTTACACTTGACACGCGACCTTGCAACTGACAAGCCGATCGGCGTACTGGGCCATTTATGTCCTACTTTTGGTGGCCTCACCGTTGCGCGTGAACTGCGTTTCTATGCGTTATAATTCTATGTTGAAAACTAAGACAATAAACAGGAAAAACCGGGAAGCACAGATAGAAAACTTGTAATTTGTCAGAACTTGTCAGATTTGATGCTGAATTTGAGCAAATGGACGTCATTCATCTTTTTGTTCCTAGTTGCGCGACACTGGTTGCTGGTATTAAATTTGCGAATTATACAGTTGTCAAAATGACAAAAATCGCTACAGACGTCCGTCTAGCCCGAGGCCGCACGGCCATCCAAAGACTACAAATGATAATGAATGTACAAAACATACAAAAACGGTCGCAGGGTTTGAACCCCGGCTCATCGACTCCAAATCGCCGTCTGTACCCCTAGGCTAATACTGATGTCTTATGACAATACGGCGAATTTTGAAATACCTTGACAGCCTAGCCTAGCAATCGCTAGAGCTTCAGAAAGTTCGCGAGCTATCTAGTAGGTGACACTATTTTCAATAAGAAACTGGATTTGCATTAAGTTCTAAGTTCGCATAGCATGCGGCCATCTGCCACAAAAATGGGGAGCGGTAGGAACTTGGGCGGAATATTTCAGAAAACGAGGTAAATTTTTAAGAAATTTAAGTCAGTAAGCAAATAAAGTTATTGTTCATTAATTTATGAAGAAGATTATAAAATTTCATCTCTTTCTAATAAAAAATATACCAGTAAAATGGTTACAAGTGAAAAAATAGGGTTGACTTTAGATTTTTTTTTCTCTACTTTCTTTTGTTAAAATGGTTTTCTACGACAACTATGTTACTTCTCATATCTTGCAGATTATGATATATATTTTCCAACACGAAAATTGTTACATTATAATGTATAAACTGGTTACTAAACAACTAATTATTACCAAAATTTGAAAGGTCGAGCCAAAATGCTTGTATTATATGGAAACATTGGGACGATATGCATACTTATGTAGACACATAGGAAACATCACTATCAACATATCAAATGTATCACATTTTCCAAACACCCGTGACAGACAGACGGACGGACAGATGACCCGAACTTGGTCTTCAGTAATCCGACACCGTAGAAATAGACGCCGATGCGAATGGTTCCGCGTTGTGGCCGAAAATAAACGGTTCGGAAGGAAAGTGACAAACCGAACTGCACTTACTTAATACATTCATTGCCAAAGCTTTCCTAGAGCTACCGATAACATGAAAAAAAAACGTTTGTAGAGGAAAGCTCCTACGAGCAGCGCCCACCTAGCGGGTCCCTTTTTACCCGACTGCCGAAGGAGAGAGGATTATGTTTTTCGAGCGTATGTATGTATGTATGTATGTATGTGGGTATGTCTTATTCTTTGACACGCCCTGCAGCCTAAACCGTTTAACGGATTTCGACATGTGAGGTGTCGTTGGGTTCCTCTTAATCGTGGGAGTGACATAGGCTATATATAATATTTGTAAACAAGTGAATCCAAAAGATTTTTCAAAAAACCCAACTGCTTTTTTGCATATATTATAGCCTAAGTATGTCACTCCCACGATTATGAGGAATCCAACGACACACATACATACATACGCTCGAAAAACATAACCCTACTCTCCTTCGGCAGTTGGGTAAAAAGCAGTTGGGTATTTCGAAAAATGTTTTGATTTCACTTGTTTATTAAAGTCTGTCCAGTGACTGACCCTAGTCTCACCTGGTGGTAAGCGACGACAGAGCCTAAGATGAAGCTCACTGGTTCAGTAATAGCCTATTCACTCTTGTTTTGAAGGCACCTAGATCGTAGTTCTCAAGAAACACAGATTAGGTGAGCGAATTCCATTCCTTAGCAGTTCGCATTAAGAAAGACGAGGCGAATGGCTTCGTGCGAATAAATGGTAAGTTGACAACATAAGGATCCATTCGCTCCTCACGCCTTGTCGTTCGGTGGTGGAACGGGGAAGGTGGAATTAAATTGTGCAGTTCCTGCGCACACTCTCCAAAATGTATCCGATAAAACACCGATAGGCAAGCTACTCGCTGTCGGTGTTCGGGACTCGGTAGTTTTGACTGTCACTCAAACTTCACGCCTGACGGGCCGGGAGAACTCTTTGTGCCCAGCACGACATCACAGGGAGACCCGCGAGCTGTGTCTCGGCGACATAGACGCTTAGGTACGTCTCTTTCTAAGCGTTCTAATTAGAAAGCGACGGATAGTCTATCTCACCGCGACATATACCTACGCTCGCGAGCCGTCCTGTTATAGCCGTGCAGATATGACAAAGAATAGATAAAGAGTACCTACACATTTCACACACAAACGTATTTTCTATTTTCGTACGTATATCTTTATTATGACTGCCTTTTCACTATTTAGACAAAATTTTACAAATCACAAAAACTCGCAAATTCGATAGATAGGTATGGTTCACTCATTAATCTCATTATGCCGTTGGTACCTGTACCTGTCTAATCGATTTTCGAAATTATATAATGGTTATGCTGATATTGCCAACTCTAAATAGAACTTCGATACAAGCATTGAATTACAGAACCCTAACGACCAAGGGCCTGATATCGTAACTACTACGAGCATTTCCTTTGTTATTTTACATGGATACTCAATATATAGGTGCTAATCTATATTGATATTATAATAAAGAAAAAATGTCTGTGAGCTTGTAGCTTTCTAAAATGTAAGTTTAAGATTGTATGTAATGCCTAACGGGTAATCTCAGAACACCTTATCCGATTTCAAAAATTATTTCACCTGCGTGTAGAAACTTTCTGGATGGTAATAGGCTCAGAGCATAGAATACTAGAGAGAGGACAAGCCGCCGGCGGCCGCGTCGCAGTTGTTAGCTCAATGGGCATACTCTGCCAAAGTGCACGCGTGCTGATCGCAGAGAATATTACGTTTCTTCCCAAAATGCCTGCTATGATGCGCGTGTATTGTCTCATAAGAGCGTAGGTATACAAGTGTGTGTGTTTTAGATGTGTGCGTGCTTTGTCTTGTCAATTAAATACTTGGGCTTTGTGTGGGTTAATGTACTTGCGACAGGCGTACTCAATACAAATCGGCCGGCATGCCCGATCTCCTTATATTCATACATCTGTGGTTATAGGCTATCTCACGGTTTCCCTGCGTTCTTTGCAATACGCGGGCGAAACCAAGCGGGCAACTTGTACATAATTATTACAAAGAACTTTACTGTGAGTAATGTTTGTAGGAGGTAAATTCCGGAACTACTGATCCGATTTCAGAAATTCAATTACCAGTGTATTAGAATAGACTTTCGAGATAGACACATGCTATAATAAATCCCGCGGCCTCGCTTGCGTTCTTTGTAATACGCGGACGAAGCCACGCGTCATCATCATCATCATCATTCATCATCATCATATCAGCCGAAAAACGTCCACTGCTGGACATAGACCTCCCCCAAAGATTGCCACAATAGCCGGTCCTGCGCCACCCGCATCCAGCGGACTCCCGCGACCTTTACCAGGTCATCAGTCCACCTTGTGGGGGGCCTACCCATGAAGCGCCTTCCGGTACCAGCAGGCAGGGGTATAGAGTTTCGGAAGTGAACTCCAAATAGTGGATCGCAGCGGGGTACCCGAGAAAGCCCGTGAAAACTGGGCGTTCTATTTCAGACGGTCTCGTTTTGTTTGGTATACCATTTGGCTTAATGACTTGTTGCATAATCTTGTCACAGTTGTCACCTTTAAACTGTTAAATCCGGATGCCGCGAACTACAGTAGAGCAGTGATGTTGTTGTTTTATTTGCAAACGTGGCTGTTTAATTCCTCCCATACGAACTGATGAAAAGCAGAGGCACAATTAAAGAGGTGTTTCCATCAAGAAATCAATCAGTGAAGTCGCCAGTGGGCATCAGCAGGGCTAGCACAACTGACACAACAAGCGCGACGCGAGTCGAGATAATCTACCCGCCTCTTTCTAATTTGCACAATACGAGTGAGACAGGAGTCGCTGAGTCGCGCGCGACACGACTTAGCAGCAAGTTGTGCTAGACGTACTGGTGAATGAAAAAAACTTGGCAACGCTCTAGCATACTCTTCGCATTGCACATACCCTCTTCCCGGAGCCTCAGATCAACAATCATCATCATCATCATATCAGCCGAAAGACGATCACTGCTGGACATAGGCCTCCCCCAAAGAGTGCCACAATGGCCGGTCCTGCGCCATCCGCATCCAGCGGACTCCCGCGACCTTTACCAGGTCATCAGTCCACCTTGGGGTACGTGGTCGTCACTCGAGAACCTTTCCGCCCCAACGGCTATCGGTTCTACGTACAATGTGCCCCGCCCACAGATCAACAATGCTTTTGTTTAAATTAAATGGTTACTCACCAAAGCAGAGAAAAGTGAGGGGTGCATATCGCATTCTTCTTCCTTTGCTGACTATACTTTTACTTGAGATTATTTGAGTTGGCCGAATTGCTTCAAAGTAGTCCATTTGAAAGCAACTCTACTCTCCAAGGTATAAGATTCCAATTCCTATGACAGTAAAGCCCCTGCTAGACGGTCGCCAACACGCCTCTCCGACCGGGCGGGCCTGGTCGGCACCGACCGCTGTAGTATGAAATTTTGCTCCAAACAACCGTCTACGCGGTCGGTGCGGACCAAGGTCGCCCGGTCGGAGGGGCGTGTTGGCAACCGTCTAGCAGGGGCTTTATATAAAAATACGGCTACATTAAATAATCTCAACAATACCGACCTTACCGTACGCGGATGGTACTATCGAACCAATTGAATCATGACCCACCATAGAACCTTGTTACAGTTAACGAACATACGCACGATCATATGACGTTAATACGTCAGTTAATTGTGACAAGGTTCCATGGTGGGTCATGCGAATGGTCGAATCGAATAGGGCTGCCAGTATATATTTTTAAATTATTCGGGCACGTTTCTGAAATTATACGAAATTAAATGTCAGGATACAACTTCATAAAAAAAAAATTGTGACACACTGCGCATCTGTAAATTGTACGAGGTATGGAATATATAATGAATATGGACTCAGGTTTTCCGTATCCAATTATACATGAGGATCCAGGATACTATCAGTCACCTAATTATACAGTTTTTGTATTCAATTATACAATCTGGCAGCCCTCGATAGTACCTAGTACAGTCGCCATCAAATACATCGGAGCAAACAAGCTGGATCACACCTCTATTTTCAAGGCATTAGGGTGCATGTGCCGATATTTTTGAACACCAATAGTGTACCGATGTATGTGATGGCGACTGTACCTATGCATTTTAAATTATGCGTAATAGGAAGTTTTTGATGCGTTCTTGTCCACGGAAGGCAGAACTATTTTAATACGGAAACATGAGCTTTCTGGCTATCATTAATAAGTTTTAATCGCCCGATTAATTAAATATACCGGTGAATGGAATTAAAGACGACATTTTAACGCGTTACCACGGTGTTTTAAATCACACATACCAAAGATGCAGATGAAAAACGGGATGGATGTGTTTCTCAATAAAACTCTATTGGGAATGAATCAGTTTAAATCATCAAGGGTAACGGATAAGTGATATAGTGATAAACGGCGTGTCGATATCCGTAATGGTGGATTTACACGGCTTTAACTTACATAAGGCCGCAATGCGTTCTGCGAGGCTAGAACAAGTGATGCTGCGATGTGTGCGAGACGAGAAAAGCTACCCTCTTTGTAATTCGCACAGTGCGAGTGAGCCGCGTTGTGGTGAATTTTTAGGCGTTTGGAGCATTTTTATGGCAGGGTCGACAGGCAAGTCGTATGTAACAAAATAATTATTGAAATAAATTCACCTGGAGAACTACGAGTAGGAATATGTTCTTCCTCAAAAATAAGTTTAATTGCTAAACTTTGAAGAAGTGTGAGCGGTGCTCAGCACAATTTATTAGAAACGCGCAGGCTACAATTCATTTAAATAACTATCTATTGATTCATGCCCATGGTTCTTATTAACAGTTTTAATTACTCCATCCTAGCGTTTATGTCTTGTCTTATGACTATATGACTACTGGTTCATCACCAGCATTTACCCACGTCAGTGGAGCCATAACTTATCTTTTATCGTCTTGTCACGGTGTTTATACACTTGTACAAGCATAAATAATGTCAATTAAAACCATAATCAGTTTCACAATTTCCTGGAAAACGAATAGATAGCTGGTTTTAAGATGATTAACAAGTTGCGTGTGACGTGTGATGCGTAATAGTTTCTGTGATATGGCTCGGTTGTTTTATAGACGGTGTTTAGTAGCAATGCAGACATGATACAATTTTCAACATAAAAACAATTGCAGTGATATACACGCATCAGCTTTTAGCTGCTAGTGTATCAAGCAATATTATAAATAAAATAGAATATAATAATTTATTGAAACCGTATTTGGCAGACATATGTCTACCTATATTATATGCTAAATTTTAATTTTAAGGGATAATTACAAAAGCCTAAACTAGGATTATCTGTGCGTCAGGCAAAAAAAGATTCAATTAAATATTTTTTAAACATAAACTTGCAAATTAATATACACATATTAATAAAGATCGAATCTTATCAAGCAACCTACACATAGTACTTAGTTACTAAATAAATCAATATTAAAAAAATATAGAAACTATAAAATCCTCCTATGAAATTAAGAAAAGTCTATAAATATAATAACATTGATACCTAAACTAGGTATTTACCTGTATTTTAGGCATTTTTGTGTTAGTATTTCAGTAGAAAATACGTTAATAACAATGTTATGACAGGACCTCTATGGTCGCCCTCGATAGTGGATAATAAAATTGGGCTATTTGTAATAAAGGGTAGCCGTATCCACACAAATCTCATCACCAAGACCCAGTTCTCTATCTATTTGTCTGTACCCATAAATACCCTCAGATTCAAAAATATATAAACAAATATATTTATTAAACAGATGAGTTTCAATTACTAGTTTCGACTAATACCAGTTTATATCTGCCAACTGCAACTGTTACAGATTCTTCGATAGCTCAGCGAAAGGGGGGTTGGAAAGCATGAATTCCCCAGAGAAAGTAACCAAGGCGATCAGCAAGAGAAAAGAACAACCCACTCACCTTGTGCACCTCAATAGCAGCAGCTCGTGATGTGGTGAAAGCCCAGCTCCTTTCTCCTTCTGCTATGCCTAGGTCTTATAAGCCTCGGTCTTGATTCAGCACAGGTTAGGGTAAAAGCACAACATAGAAAGCGGTAAAAGTATATAGCCACGAAAGCACCGTGATATATATGTCTCAGCGGCTGGAAGGGATGCGCGCGCGACGACAGCCAGTTGCGTACTACTCAAACGTTCTGGAAGGAGCCAAAGGCCGAAAGGGCGAGATTCGCTTGGCATTGAAGGAGCCTTCGGTGATGGACTACTCCTAGCTCTTGACAATAGCCTAGTTACATAATCCTAAACATACTCCCCCCCGCTGCGAAATCATAATTTCCAGAAATGAAAGGGAATAAACAGAAACGCCTGATGGCAAAGTGACAGACGGCCGAATAGCATTCTTGTTACAAGAGGTTCAGTATAAATAGCATATCTAACTAACGATTACGTTAAGATTAGTAAAGAATAAAACAATGCGACAGAATTATAACAGATAACGAACCCTAGTGGCAAAAGAGCACACTAAGTAAAGTAAAAGTATAAAGAAAGTGTGTATTTGATGTATTAGTTATTGCTAATAGGAAGTACGCAGAGCTTGACGACGGGCCGTTTAAAGTCTCTATTACGCGAATCAGCATCTGCGGTACGAACAGTTGCCACTCGTACGATCCCGTCCTGACCAGGATGCACGTTGACGACGCGTGCCACCGACCACAGCAACGGTCGAAGGTTGTCGTCCTTAATGAGGACTAAGTCACCAACTCTCACAGCACGAGAATTGTCTGTCCATTTGTTTCTCTGATTTAAAGTATTTAAATAGTCACGATGCCAACGCTTCCAAAAATCAGCATGTAAGCGCTGTAACAATTGCCATCGTTTCAGCAAAGAAATCTTTGTGATCTCATTATTATCGTCCGGGACAGACGTTAAAGGAGAAAGCGTTAAAAAATGGCCTGGCGTAAGGACAGAAAAATCATTTGGGTCATTACTGATAGCACACAAAGGACGTGAGTTCAGTACTGCCTCTATCTGCACGAGAACGGTATGAAACTCTTCTAAAGTCAACAGATGACCTCCCACTACCTTGGCAAGGTGTCCCTTAACTGAGCGTACCCCGGCCTCCCAAACTCCACCGAAGTGGGGGGAAGAGGGCGGAATAGTCTTAAATTCAATGCTCTGTGATGCGGCGGCATCCTTCATAAGCCCCGCTAACTGATTTCTTGCACCGATAAAGTTGGTACCACAATCGCTCATTATCAGGGAGCACCGGCCCCGGCGAGCAACGAAGCGACGTAAGGCAGCGATAAAAGATTCAGCCGAAAGATCATTGGCAATCTCCAAATGCAGGGCCTTGCTCGACAGACAGACAAAGAGACAGAGATATACTTTGTCAGAGCGCGCTCCTCGGCGACGGCGACCAAGGATGACATGAAAAGGACCAGCGTAGTCACAGCCCACACGTTGAAAGGCTTTGACAGTAGTAACCCTGACGCGGGGAAGGTCCCCCATCATGGGTTGTGACGTCGTTGGTTTAGCCCGAAAGCACGGGATACATCGAGAAAGACGTTTCGCAATAGCACGTCGAGCAGAAAGTATCCAAAAGTTCTGAGACATTTGTGCACCACCATGCAACGACTTTGCATGTACATCATCGATAATTAAAGACGAAAGTCGATGATTTGAAGGCAAAATAGCGGGATGCTTTGCATCGTATTCTAAATCTGAGTGTCGAAGTCTCCCTCCGACACGCAACACGTTGTCCTGTGAGAGAAAAGGACTCAATTTCTTCATAGGCTTTGGCAAAGGCTTGTTATCTTTGAGATTATTGATCTCATTAGCAAAACAATCTTGCTGACATGACTTAACGAGAGTTTCAAGAGCTTGATTCAGCTCTTGTTCACATATTGGACCAGAATATGTTCTCTGCTTCCGCAAAAGACTCAGGAACCTAAGCACAGTCGCAGTTACTCGCAGGATTTTCTTCAAGGAAGAGAACCGGAGTAAAAGCTGCTGTATCGAGTCAGTCTCGTTGGTGACAACGAAGGCTGACTTCTTCTCTTCTTGACGTAATTCCGTTGTTACGTCGATTGGTAGGGGAAGAGTTTTTGAACGAGGCCAATGATCAGACGAGAGGGACAGAAAACTCGGACCATTCCACCAAAGTGAATGTTCCAGCATTGCATTTGGAAGCATGCCTCTCGAGGCTGCATCGGCCGGGTTATCGTGGGTGCTTACGTAGTTCCAGTGTGCTGAGGGCAATTTTCGCTGAATCTTTGCGACTCGATTGCCAACGAAAATTTTCCATTTGGATGGAGGAGATGCGATCCAAGAAAGAGTAATCGTCGAATCAGACCAAGCAAAGATATTCTTGATTTCGATAAAAGTTTTTGCCAAAAAAGTGACAAGACAGAGTAGCCCTAAAGGCTCAAACACACGAGCCGGCTCTGACAGTATCTGCCGCTTCGTGCATTGATTTTGAGACGCATTAACAATTAATTGCTTTTGTAGCTCAAGAGCCTCACTAACAGAAGACGCACATGTGGGTATCTCGTCTACGTACGTGTCTGTAGACAATACAGAGGAAGGCACCTCTGACATGTGATCACGCATTTCCAATTTATTGAAGCAGCGCACAGCGATAGAACGACTGTTACGGACAGACGGCTCAACAGATTTGAACGGTAGCACAACAACGAATTTGCTAGAGCCATCACGCTTGTGAGTAGAAAGAAAATTCTCTTCACAAGCCGCATCTTGCGGCGGCAGCATTTCTTCGGGGGTACGCACATCCTCTATCTCCCACAACAGTTTCAAATCATTTTTCAAGTCAGCATTTGATGCGTGAAGCGTTTGGACTGACGAAAGGTTTGAGTATAACGAGGGTATACTCTCAAGGCAGCGAGAGCGCCCTAAAAATACCCAGCCAAAAATAGTATTTAACCCTACAGGGGAGTCATTCCCACCCGGTATCATACCCTGAAGAAAGATCTCATTCCAAAGTTCGGAACCAAGAAGGAGGTCGATTGGTCCTGGAACATGAAAGGATGGGTCCGCGAGTTTAATGAAACCCAAATTCTTTAAAAAGCTGGTTTCGACCGTGACTGACGGCATGTCATGACAAATGCGGGGTATCACAATTGCCTCGAAAGATATTTCTTTGTCCTGATGGTTCTCGGGTCGGACAGTGCATTGGACGGTACCCAATACAGGCGTGGAAGCGTTACCTATGCTAAAAACTGAAGGTGCGTTACTTGAGACAGGTAAACCTAGGCGATTTGCTAGACCTTGGGAGATATAATTGGCTTGACTGCCAGAGTCAATTAACACGCGCACGGCGTGAAAGGAGCGCCATCTATCCAAGATATTTACTTGAGCGGTTGACAGTAAGACAGTTTTATTTGACGACGTAGAAAGCCCCTGAACACCTAAAGCATTAGAGGTGGCGTTGGAGTTGGATGGGCTTGGCTTGCGATCCACATAAGTGTCCTGAAAGTGTAATAACGAATGATGACGGCGACCACAAGTTCGACACGAACCTTGTGAAGGACAGTTTGACACTACATGACCTATGCGCAAACAATTGAAACAAAGCTGTTTCTCACCAACGACTTGCGATCGATGCGCAACAATTAAGTTTTGAAAGTCCGGACAATGTGCGAGAAAGTGCTTTTTCGAGCAGAATTGACAAGGCGGAGGTGGAGGCAGTGCAGGAGAAGTAGTCTGGTTACCCACCAAAGTCGTTTGCCTAAAGCGTCGTGGCGGTGACGTGACGTGATCGGATCGCATGGTGTTAACGACAGGTGGCCGCGTGTATCCGCCGTGAGCTGAACTTGTACTAGCTCCGGCATGCTCCACCGCATTGCAGTAGTTCTCCACGAAGGTCTCCAAAGATTGATAGGTCGGAATGTCGTCCGACGTGACGGTCATCTCAAATTCTTTACGAATGGATGGTTCCAATTTCGATAAAAGCGTATAGAACATTATAAAGTCCCATTTATCGATGGGCAAGTTTAATGACTTCAAAATTGCTAAGTTTTCTTGGAATGTGTCCAAAAGAAACCGAAATGCTTGCGCCGTGTTATTCTGTAACTTAACAGTTATAATAGACTGCCACGCTAGAAAGGCTAGCTGGCGTTTATTCTGATAGCGCTTCACCAAAGTTTCATACGCCATATCGTAATTGTCACACGAGATAGGAAATGCTTTTATTAGGTTTAACGGTTCACCTTTCAATGACGAGACTAAATATTGAAACTTTTCAATTTTAGAGATCTCGTGTTTGTCATGTACCAAGGTTCGGTACAGATCATAGAAAGTAATCCACGTTTTATAGCCACCCTCGAACGTAGGTATATGGATGGGCGGCATGCGAATATGACCCGTATTGCTGCTCGAGCTACCTGCGGGTACGGGCAAAGCGACGCTAGGCACTTGAGGTGCTTCCTCAGCAAACAATTGCGATTTAATGGACAAAATGTCTATCACGGTCTCGTCAAACCCCTGTCGTATCTCCTCATTATCCACGATCTCCTGAGGATCCTTTAACGAAGCTACTATTTTCGCATGATTCTCGTCAAATAACACTTCTAAACCTTCCAATCTCGTTAAATGCACCTTAAAGCGTGGTTCCATTTCCGGGTCCGTTATACATCTTTTTGCACAAATATAAGCGTCATTCAAACGCTTAAGAGCCATAGAACGGCGGCATTTTTCCATTTTGTTCATAGTCTAATTTATGAAAGCGAGCGCAAGCGATAGGTATTAACGTGATCGAACAATTACTTAGCTTACTACGAGTAAGTATAAATAATTCGACAAAAGGCGAGAAAGAATTTTAAACCTTGCGTCTACGGCGTAAGGTCGAAAGTCAATAAAATTAATTCGTATGGTTACGTACTGCATTAACTAACAAGACTTACCAATGAAAGAAGTTCCCCTACATACAAATTTTAACTGATATCGCTTATGCTTCAATGTACGTAATGCATAAACATAAAAGTTATAACTTAATCATAATAATCATATTGAACTCGGTACGTCAATTTCAAGATGCAACGCGTTGAGTGCGCGCTAAGGAATTTGAAACACGGAATAACTACCCTGTTTCGCACAGAATATAAAAATTTAGTGAAATTTACTATTAAAACAACCAATTTTACACTCAAATAAATAGTTAAACGTGTAATTAGAACATACAACTATAATGTTATAATTTACGACGGCGAAATAAGCCTCTTTACTCGTAAACAACTCGCTGCTCGGACAAAAGGTCGTAAGTTCATATGAAAATTACAGCGGGTACGTCTTTTTTAGTAATCGACCAAATTAGTTTGAAATACATCAAATATTTTAATCTAGTATGTAATAGTATGCTAATAAAGAATGCTATTCGTATGGTTTGCCCTGTAATCCATAGGTATACAACATTTAGTTCGAATTAATATATCCGGTATAGAAGGAACACAAATATCTTACAGATTCTTCGATAGCTCAGCGAAAGGGGGGTTGGAAAGCATGAATTCCCCAGAGAAAGTAACCAAGGCGATCAGCAAGAGAAATGAGCAACCCACTCACCTTGTGCACCTCAATAGCAGCAGCTCGTGATGTGGTGAAAGCCCAGCTCCTTTCTCCTTCTGCTATGCCTAGGTCTTATAAGCCTCGGTCTTGATTCAGCACAGGTTAGGGTAAAAGCACAACATAGAAAGCGGTAAAAGTATATAGCCACGAAAGCACCGTGATATATATGTCTCAGCGGCTGGAAGGGATGCGCGCGCGACGACAGCCAGTTGCGTACTACTCAAACGTTCTGGAAGGAGCCAGTCCGAAAGTCGCTTGGCATTGAAGGAGCCTTCGGTGATGGACTACTCCTAGCTCTTGACAATAGCCTAGTTACATAATCCTAAACAGCAACTATAGGCTTCATACTTTCGATTAGTATAAAATTTGTTCGATAAACAATTAAAAATAATGTTTTAGAAAAAAAGTAAAGTTTGAATTTATATTTATTCATAGTCTTGCCATAATTATGTTCGCCAACCCATCGTCAAAATATTCTATATTGTAGGTACTTAGGTACTAAATTCGATATAAAATACTTTTCATCCATTAAACAGACGGGTGTAAATCAAATCGTGCCTCTATTCGTATCAGCGGCGCTACGACGAACTTCGAATCTCGAACTTCGTATATCTCCGTTTCGGTCGCTCGCGTACCATAAACCATAAGTGCGATAGAGACGGAGATATACGAAGTTCGAGATTCGAAGTTCGTGGTAGCGCCGCAGGCTAGTAGGGAAGTTACGTCAGGTACAATTTTTATGTGATTGATTTACGTCGTCATAGACATGAAATATCTGACGAAGTTCGTTCTTGAATTCCTCGGAAATCGCAGTATCGGCGCGCGCATGGCAACACCAAGTACTGATACAGCTGCACTTAGTCAGAGACGTATAGAGCGAGAAAAATCGAGAAAGCTCGCGCGCCGTCTTGTGATAGCCGTGTTGATGTTAGTCTTGCCGAACACGAGTCGTCGGCATTTAAACGAGTTCGCGCGGGAGAGTTGGCTACGCCTGACCGCATGGTCAGTTCAAAAACCTATAAAATAAGATGCATAGGTATCTTAGTTTATTTTTGTAATTACTTTGCACTGACAACTCATAATAAACTCGATTGCAATCGACGTATCTGCTTAATTTGCGAGATAAATAAAATACTCAAACAGATACCAAAAAAAAACACTTAGATAACAAAACAAAGTCTACATGGACTGCCTGATATCATTATCAACCAGTCGTGAACTTAGCATTCACGAATACAGTCAAACTTCTGCTAGTTGAAACTCTCGTGTCAAGTGTTATATTTTTTGCATAATGGTTATTATATCCGTATTGTTTGTCGTGTTAATTGTCATACTGTATTTCCTAGACACACGGAAATATAATTATTGGGCACTGAGAGGCGTAAAATATGAGAAAGGCATTCCTTTGTTTGGAAGCATCTGGCGAATATTCACTCAAAAAGTTTGCTGCTCCGACTACTTTATGGAATTATACCAGAAGTATCCCAATGAAAAGTTAGTTGGGTTTTACGTGTGTGGAGTGAACGCCCTCGTTGTGAGAGACCTTGATCTCATCAAACATGTTTTGGTGACAGACTTCCAGTACTTCTATCCGAGAGGTCTGAACCCGCACAAGACGGTTATAGAGCCGATGCTGAAGAACCTGTTTTTCGCAGACGGGGACTTGTGGAAGCTGCTGAGGCAAAGGATGACGCCCGCCTTCACTTCTGGGAAGTTGAAGGCGATGTTCCCCCTGATAGTGGAGAGGAGCGAGCGGCTGCAGCGCATGGCCGTCACCGCCGCGGAGACCGGCGCGGAGGTTGACGTGCGAGACCTGATGGCGCGTTACACCACCGACTTCATCGGTGCCTGCGGCTTTGGCATCGACACCGACTCCATCAACGACGACACATCCCAGTTCCGAGATCTGGGCAAGCGCATATTTACTACATCTCTTAAGCAGGCATTTAATGGTTTCCTAAAGAGGACCTTTCCGGAAACATTCAAACATCTGCACTATATGTCTGCTGATGTCGAGAGAGACACGATTGCTTTAGTGAAGCATATAATGCGGGAAAGGGATTATAAGCCTTCAGGGAGGAATGATTTTATAGATTTACTTTTCGAGTTGAAAGCGAAGGGCGTTATAGTGGGGGAGTCGGTGGAGATGAAGAATGCCGACGGGACGCCGAAGACGGTGGAGTTGGAGTTGGATGAGCTGCTGATGGCGGCGCAGGTGTTCGTGTTCTTCGCGGCGGGGTTCGAGACCTCCTCGTCGGCCACCAGCTACACGCTGCACCAGCTTGCGTTGAATCCAGAAGCACAGGCCAAGTGCCAGCAGGAGATTGACCAGGTGCTCGCCCGACACCAGGGGAAACTCTGCTACGATGCTGTCAAGGATATGAAATATTTGCACATGTGTTTTAAGTAAGTTATATTCGTAACTTCTGAATATTATGATCATTCCCTTGTCCTTATTCCATTTAGGTACTTGGGATCGGCGTCGGCGCAGCATGTTTTTTCTTCCGTACCTCTCTATCGCCCGTCAACTCGTCACACACACTTCCTTCCTATTCATATCGTCTCTCACGCACTCCATCCATCCACCTTTTCCTCGGTTTACCTCTTCTCTTACAACCCTCCACATTCATATGTACTTAATGCTATCTCCTATCGCCAACCGTAGGCGTAAAGTGTAAATTTTGCCCTTTAGTCGAACTGCTGAGCAGGTATTAATTTATTGTAATTTTCTTAATCTTGTTTCTTTTAAACCACGTCGGTGGCAAACGATTCAATGAAAGAAAGACAGAAATAAAAAACATTTATTCGTGACATAATTATATAAATGACAAAATTGTCACGAAAAGGTCCCATGCACCTCAGCATAATTGCACGGCGCGCCTGATGTGTCAGCCTATACGTCCTACTGTCGGGTACAAAGTCTTCTCTCACGGATGAGAAGTGGACGCTGGAGGGTGCTGAGAGGGAATTGAAAATATTTATACAAAAATTAATAGATAACTTCGTTACAGAGAGGGTATGCGAATGTTTCCGTCCCTGGGCTTCCTGATCCGGCAGTGCGCCCGCCCGTACACGTTCCCGGGTACAGACGTGCGCGTGGAAGTCGGCACGTACGTGACGGTCTCCGTGCAGGGGCTGCACCACGATGCGCGGTATGTACTCTTAGTACAGATACTAACTTAGTACTGTTCTAACCGCCTATCACGCGTATGTAACTTCAACTTTAAGATACGGTGTCATGTTCTGGGGCAATTCCACAGACAGAGAGCACAGAAACCACAGCACAGAAACGATGTTTACGATCAGTATGTGAGATACCATCAACGGAATCATGTTAACCGCATTTTTTCAGACTTAGCATAGATCGCAGTTTACGTTAAAAACAATATGCATCAGTTCTCTGTTTTTAACAGTACTCGCCAATGTCATAAAATATTTACGGAATCAATAAAAACGGCTCTTCTTGCTAAAAGTATTTTCGGAATGGCTAGGAAAAATCTATGCAAATATAACAAATTGCCAAAAAATGTATGCAAATTAAAAGAATGAATTCAAAAAAGCCTGTTTGTTTACCCTTTTACTTAAACAAGCCTATTATTCACTGAATGAATATTTAACGAATTGTGAACTCTAATAATATCAGAACGCATTTTGTATTTAATACCTATTACAGTAGACGGCAAACTTCGTGCGCAAATGAGGGGAAGTGGGGGGGCAGCTTGCACGTACAATTCGCCTTTGCGCAGGCAAGGTCATTTGCGCACGAAGTTTGCCGTCTACTGTACTTACTCTAAATTAGATCTTCTCATAAAGTATTTGTATGCCCCAAAAATTCCACGCTTTCATTTCCCCACTAGTCCTGAAAACTTTTAGTAAGCTCCACCATGTCACAAGGGCCCCCAGTAAATCTTTCCTGACAAAGTGGCTCATGCAACTAGATTACCACGAAACTGAACTGCTGCTAGTCGTTAATTGTTACAGTAATAAATTATAAATATATTATAACCCTTACCATATATGTATATATAACCACCTTAAAACACGCACACACGCACACACACACGCACACACGCACACACACGCACACACGCACACACACGCACACGCACGCGCACGCACGCACACACACACGCACACACACGCACACACGCACACACACGCACACACGCACACGCACGCGCACGCACGCGCACGCACGCGCACGCGCACGCGCACACGCACACGCACACGCACACGCACACGCACACGCACACGCACACGCACACGCACACGCACACACACACACACACACACACACACACACACACACACACACACACACACACACACACACACACACAAACTGAGTCCTGTAACACAGGGTTTCCTAGCTCAGGACGCAGGGTCGTGATTAGCATATTGTGTATCTTTTTTTTTGTCCATTAAACTTTTTTCATTTTCATTTTCATTCTTCATGCCATATGGTACATAATTTTAAGTTTTTTGAACATCCATATACCTATGCTTACAAATAAATGATTTTCAAATTTGAATTTTTGAATTTGAACTAGGTGGCAAGGTGTAGGAGCTTTGTCATCGTCATCTAGTAGACATGTATGAGCAGGTAAAGAGTGACTTTATAGAATCCTGTAGCAGTATTCAAGGTTTAACTGAACGTGATGCGCGTGGTACTTGATATAACCTTGATCCCTGCTAAGAGAAGTTACTGAAGTTAGTTCCCGATTGCATCAAGGCAAGGAAGGACATGAACGAGGGCAAGAATAGCGGGTCGTACACCTTGGGACTGTCTCACGTTTGGTTGTGTCCTTGTGTTGGAATTATTCAAGGAGCGATTAATTGAATTATTGTGCGGACTCATTAGTGATTTAGTGAAAGATGTTTAATTGCAGTAGACATTGTAATTTGAATAATAATTGACCAATTGTATTAAAATGATGTAGTGATTGTGTGGTTTCATTAAATAATTAGTATAATCACAATCATGGATCATGGGTGACCAAGACCAAGCTCGACCTCCTGTAAAGACATACTCGTATACATGTTACCGTTAAATTCTAAATCGGGCAATTACCATATTGCAGATACTTCGCGGAGCCGGACCGGTTCCGACCAGAGCGGTTCGCTGAGGGAGCCAGCATTCCCAACCACGTGTATCTGCCCTTTGGAGAGGGGCCTCGTGCTTGCATAGGTAAACGAACACTTTGGAGCGCGGCCTCGTGCTTGCAATGGTAAACGAAAACTTTGGAGAGGGGCCTCGTGCTTGCATAGGTAAACGAACACTTTGGAGCGCGGCCTCGTGCTTGCATTGGTAAACGAACACTTTGGAGAGGGGCTTCGTGCTTGCATTGGTAAACGAACACTTTGGAGCGGGGCCTCGTGCTTGCATAGGTAAACGAACACTTTGGAGAGGGGCCTCGTGCTTGCATAGGTAAACGAACACTTTGGAGAGGGGCCTCGTGCTTGCATAGGTAAACGAACACTTTGGAGCGGGGCCTCGTGCTTGCATAGGTAAACGAACAATTTGGAGAGGGACCTCGTGCTTGCATAGGTAAACGAACACTTTGGAGCGGGGCCTCGTGCTTGCATAGGTAAACGAACACTTTGGAGAGGGGCCTCGTGCTTGCATAGGTAAACGAACAATTTGGAGAGGAGCCTCGTGCTTGCATAGGTAAACGAACACTTTGTTAGAGGCATATTATGCGAATGTTTCCGTCCCTCGGGTCCTTAGCCTGGCAGTGCATGCGGCCGTAGGCCGTGCACTTACTTGTATGATGCTCGTTATAGGTAAATTAATACTTTAATTATCTGGCTAGGTGATAAACTACCATACAAAAAAAGTTGGCAATTACATTTTAATCAATCAAATGAAATAGAATAGAGTTTTACTTTAAAATCGGACGAATCAAAGGAAATGCAAATTTGTCCAATTTAAATACTACAAATTTAATTGAACAGAAAGATGCCCCTTAATATGCCTTTGGGCGGGTAGATAATAGTAGTTTATATGTGACTGTACATAATGAAGGGCATTAAACACGAGTGTGGGTTTATCAAACGAGCCGAAGGCGAGTTTCATAATAACATCACACGAGTGTCTTAATGCCTAATTATGTACAGTTACATACACTACTGTATCTATTCACATATCATAAGCCTCCACGATGCATTCAGGAGCTGCATATTATGACCGGCGTCGCGGCGTTGTTTTCTGGCAGCTGTCATAGTTTTTTCTTAATTCAGAGACAAACTAGAGTCGGATCCAATTGTCATATCGTTCGATATCTTACTTACGTGCGACATTTGTCAAATTTGTATGCAAATTGACAATTTATTTGGAACTAAACGTCATCTCGACTGATATTAGAATAGAGGTCAAATCAAATTTCATTGATTTCAGAGATGTTCGAAATTTGAATGAAATAATATTATCGAAATCGATGTTATTATTTAGCAATAATAACATTTTCACAGATAAGAAATTTGTTCTAACAAAACAGTCTATTTTTATGGTGGCGATAATGTGCGGTTCTTGAACGCATCATGGAGGGTTTATGATATTTGGATAGATAATAGTTATTTATGATACAAGTGCGGAAAGTAGGTACCTACCTAATTCCCAACGACTAACTGTGCCCAAAAAACGAGCGACATTCTACAACTCATAGCGGAATTCTCGTGTTTATGGTGACCCCTATAAAGGCACACTTTCAGAGCAAGTGCATTGTAAAGATAAGTTAACTAATTAAGAGTCCGCAGTAAGCTCGGCCAAATTTCACCTTCCCAAACAAACGGAGTTTCCTTCTCATTTTAAAACTACGTGTTGGATTGTAACGAAATTTTGCAATATACGAAGTTCGAGATTCGAAGTTCGTGGTAGCGCCGCAGGCGTCTTTTCGACCGACCATCAGGGATAGTAAAATAACCAACAGCAAAGCAAGTAGAGAACATTTCGCTGGTAAAATTAGTAACTTTAAAGTGGTCCTAAAACTTCTGGTTCCCATTTCATTTGATTTTGATGAGTGAAAAGGTAACTTATGGGATACCGTTAAAATGATCGCGTTTAAGCGTGGTACAGTAGACGGCAAACTTCGTGCGCAAATGACCTTGCCTGCGCAAAGGCGAATTGTACGTGCAAGCTGCCCCCCCACTTCCCCTCATTTGCGCACGAAGTTTGCCGTCTACTGTACTCAGGTACATACTTCTAACTAGATCTGCGGGATCTACCCTCTATAATATGTGTACCTTACACCGATATAACGATACAGGCACTACCACCAACATCTAATCTCGAAGTTCCTATAGGTACGTATATATCCGTCAGTCATTCAAACGTAAGTGCGATAGAAACGGAGATATTTGAACTTCGCTGTTCGGTTTCCGTGGTTGTAGCTCAGCACGGTTGTCACAAGACGCCGCGCGAGCTAGACTGAGCTATAACCACGAACTTCGAAATTCGTATATATCTGTCTCTATCGCACTTATGGTTTATGGTACTCGAGCGACAGAGACAGATATATACGAAGTTCGAGATTCGAAGTTCGTGGTATTTAGCGCCGCTGTTCGTCTCTTTCTAAGTGTTCTAATTAGAAAATGTCGGATAGTCGCCGCGAGACAGCTGGCGCGCCGTCTTGTGATAACCGTGCCGTGCAGGATATCATAATGATCAAGTAACATTGTGTCCAGGCGAACGACTGGGACTGATGCAGTCGCTGGCGGGGCTGGCGGCGTTGCTGGCGCAGTGCTCAGTGGCGCCCTCCCCCCGCACCCGCCGCGAGCCCCGCGTCGACCCCGCCTCCTTCATAGTGCAGAACATAAAGGGCGGCCTGCCGCTCACGTTGATACAGAGACAGAAGATAGATTAAATTGCACGGATCAATCCCCCATATTACACATATTGGACTCACGGCGGGGAATTTTTATCGCGGTCAAATTCAGTGGTATAAATATTACCTATAGGTATACTCGTACCACTGAATTTGAAAAATCCTAATTTAAAGGAGATTTTTTAAATGCGTGATGCGTCACTATTGCTCTCATAGAACACTGTACTGTGATGTGAGTGATGTGTCTCTTATGAGATCAGGTACCATTATAATAATATTTTTCTGTTTCTGTTATAACCATCAATTTGATGCTGTAATGTAGGGTAGGCTGGGTACGGTTAAAACACAGGTCGGTTGAAACAACGCAAATATCTCGCAAACCGTTGGCGGGCCGGCGAGGGGTCCAAGGGGGGAAAGAAGCGGACGATCGGTTTGTACACGAAAAACATCGTGACGTTGCTTCCCGCGCGCGTAGTTTGTTTGTAGAAGACCCTATTGTGTTTTGATCCCCAAAAGTAAGTATTTTCACTCGTCGAGTTTTTTAATTATCCTGGTTTCTATTTAAGTCACAGTATTGAGTGTGTGTTTATGTTTGAAGTGAAGCTTGTGGATCATGTCAGCGTTACTAGTTTTACTATATCATTATTCTCATTATTACTACAACGGCTTTTTTTCCGAAAGTGGGAAGTGGGGACGGTTGAAACGGGCCGGTTGAAACAGAGTGATGTGCTTCTATTTGTTTGACATTGCATTACGAAAGTCAAAGAAAGTTTTCTTTTAGTTTATTTTCATGTGTTTTTAATTATTCTTGTTACGTATAAAATGCAAACAGTTTCCTTTTAAGTTAATTTACGGTTTTTGTTAGTTATTTATAAGGTGACAAATTACTGATATTAATATACAGTAGACTTAATCTTGTATGCGCAAAAACGCTAGCTGATTAAAACAGTTTCTAAATTATACGTAATTTATTAAAAATAACGAATAAAACACATAAAAGTATTAGATTTTGTCACTGTTTCGACCGCCCCTGGTATGGGGACAGTTGAAACAAATCGTTTTTTTTTTCTTTTTAGCTACTACTAAAACTGACACACCTGGATTCAAAATTCTATTGCCGTTTAGTAGCTAAAAACACACTCTTTCATTTGATATATTTTTTTCATCTCTCAGATGATAAAAAGAAAAATTACGGACGATATAAGAAAAAATGTTTCAATCGTACCCAGTCTACCCTACCTAGGTTAGGTAGGGTAGACTGGGTACGATTGAAACATTTTTCTTTCTTTTTTTTTCGGCCAGCTCGATGGTAAGCAGACTTTCAATTAATCCTACTTGAATAAATACATTATTTCTTTCTTTCTTCTTTGTAGCCTGTGAACGCTTGACAACTCCAAAAGAATCACAAGGGCGCCGACTCTTTATTGATGAGTACTCTCTTGAGTTTTTGACATTTGACCTCTATCCTATTCTATACTATTAAACGAGCAATATTTGTATGCATATATGTATACAGGGTGTGGCCTGTAATAGGAGCAAAAAATAAAACGGTAGATTATTAAGCTTGTGAATTACAAAATTTTACTATTTTATTTATTTCTACAAAATAAGTTTAGTTGTATTTTTTTACTCTTGAGTGCTTATAAGTAACTTTTTATTTTAAAGACACTAAAAAAAATTCAATAAAAATTAAAAAATCACAAAAATGTCTTTTGTAAACAAAAATGCAAAAACTATTATGACATGATGTTACCTCAAAATCCGCATTGACTGCCGTGCTATGATGTCGTGGTGCCAAGATACATTACTTGGAGGTCATAAGTTCAGATCAAAATATCTCCGACTCCAAAAAAAATATGAATGGGGGACACAATGCGTTACTGCAAATGCTCTAAGGAAGCGTCCTTTTGAATATTTGCTCCTATTACAGGCCACAGCCTGTATATATATTTAATATATTTGCAATCACGTTCTCGGAAACGGCTCCAACGGTTTCGATGAAATTCGGTATATAGGGGTTTACGGGGCCGAGAAATCGATCTAGCTAGTCTCATGTCTGGGAAAACTCGTTTTCTCCATATTTTCACCCGAGCCGAGCTCGGTCGCCCGGGGACTTCTCATTAGGTGTGTGCATGTTAGTCCAGGCAATGAACTGACAACTTGTATGGAAAAAATGACAAATTTGGAAATAATTTATAATAGCAGATTTTTTTTTTGTAATGGATATATTATCAATTAAATAGTTACCTAGCGACAAAATCCAACAACATTTCAGACATCAAAAAAATTATAACTTAACTAGCTTTTGAAAAGTCAGAAAAAATATTAATAAATGGTTTTATTTTTATCTTGGTTCATTTACATTTGCAGCTGATTTGCTCTATAATATTCAACATAAATATAAAAAAAAAACAATTCATGCTTTATTTAAATCTATTTAAATACTTCCGGATGGAAAGTTTGTCGGATTCTTGAATAAAGCATCTTAGAATAATGTTTTAAAATGATATAAAGAAAAAAAACGCTATTATAAATTAATGTTTTTCAAAACCGTATTTTGCCAGGAGTATGTATAAACATAGAGTATGTATTAAACGATCTATAGGTACTGATCTGTTTTTGTATGTGGATTTTTCATGGCTTATTACCGCATACTTAATTGTCGTGACGTCTTATTAAGTGTTTTTTTTATACAACGACGGTGGCAAACAAGCTTACGGCCTGCCTGGTGTTAAGCAGTTACCGTAGCCTATGGACACTTGTGGCTCCAGAAGAATCAGAAGTGCGTTGCCGACCCTTTATTCACTTGAGGATTCGCTGTGTTGGCAGATAGAGACATGCAGGTCCCTCACTCCCAACACAGCGCACCCTAGGGAGCTCTGGCGATCTTACTCACCACCAGGAACACAACACCACATACTACATAGCATGCAATGATATAGCAAGTATAGCAACACTACAAAGCAGTGGTGCTATTATGGCTGCGGTCTTCTCTAAGGTGGAGGTACTTCCCCAGTTGGGCTGCTCCACATACGAGCGAGATGACATTCCGCTGTGCCCTACCTCTCTAAAAATTATTAAGTAATACATAATACTGTATGTACTAGTGTACTGTCAAGAGAGTATTAGAGACACTCAACACGTCATTCAAGATCATTTTTAATACAGTTGCGAAAAAATAAGAAAAACGACAAGTAAGGAATTTGAAACTTTTATATTATTAATTCTGTAACATCATTGTAATACAGTTGAAAAATAATGAAGTTGTTCAAAAATATATTTTTGTATTACAGTTCTTCCTTACTTGTTGTTTTTCTTATTTTTTCGCAACTGTATTAAAAAACGTCGTTCGATACACGTGCGGAAATGTCATTCTTCACTCGTCCCGAGTCTTGCCACTCGCCTACGGCTCGTGACAAGATATCTCGGTACTCGTGATATAATGACATACTTTCCGCACTAGCATCGAAATGTACTATTCTAGTTTCATACATGAATTGAATTACATTCATACATTCCGAACGCACTTATAGAAGCATCATTTTACTTCAAGCACTCGCAAACACGGCAAACATGTCAAAGGTAGCGTTTACGCATAAATCACTCCCATTCACAACCATAAGGCCTTATAATCCTTTTACTAAGCATTCATTACTTTTAAAACCTAACGATATTAGTTACCGTTCTGAATCAAAAAGGTCGTAACTGTGTACGTTTTTAAGTGATTTTACGTCAATGTGTACGGTGCGGTAATGGCCATTAAGCTCAATGTGACGGCTAATGCGGTACAAATTTGTACAAATTGTACAATGCCAGTGTTTCGGTGTCACGCGGGGATTTATTGGGATAGACCCGCCAACGCCAGGGATGGCTTTGGGAAGCGATTCATTAACTAAGGGAGGGGTAGAAAAAACGCTCGGTTTTTTTTCTAAATTTATCAATTAGGATGACGTATCGTATTGTATCGTGTCTTCTTCTTCTTATTTAAGAGCTAGGCTCTTGTCGGTGGAGTAATTTCCAACTTATTCTACATTCCCGCCTTACTTACGATGAAGCGTTTATTTTTGCTTTTATTTTATCCATGTAAGATATCCTCGGCCTTTCCCATTTCCTTTTATGTATTCTTAAAATATTCTGTGTATTAATTTTTTTTACTTATACTATTATTATTATATTACTATGTACCTAAAAGTAACGCATGTTAGCCTGTAGGGGGTAATATCCGGAACTACACATCCGACTTAAAAAAAACCATGCGCGAGCGCGGTTTTACAATCGAATGTTGTTTTATATAATGTTGCTACCCTTGAACTCCAATGTACCTATGTGAATATTTGTATCTCAAACTATAACTGCATGCATGCATTTTCAAAATTTCCAAAACCATAATCTTCGGATAACTTCAATATAACTCAGTAGTCATATCTTTTTAGTACAGTCATATTTATTGCATTGTTGTCGCAGATATTGATGCTGGTGATTGTATCTACATACATGTAAGCTTGTTTCGTTTGTTGAATATTATATGTGCAATAAATAGTTTGAGTTTGACTAGTTATTAATGAATCGTAATCCGCCCCTGTCTCCTGCGCTTCCCACAAATCTATCACGACCGCGTCAGGCGGCGCCGGCGCACAAACCGGCGTGTTTATGCAAATACTAATTTCATATTGCACTACTGTATCAGGCACCATATTTAACGAAAATGCGCTTTATCATTATTGCCATTGAGTATATATTCGTTGAAGCATCGGGGTAGGAGACTCCTCCGATAAGCTCTAAATTTTGGGTTAGACATTGGTTTGGAATTTTGGATATCAGAAGGCAGTTGAATGTAGGCTGCAATAGAACCCTGGGTCTTCCGTGAAGAGGCTAGCTTAATTACGATGACGTTAGGCATAAATTAGAAGCTAGTGGAACCGGATCGACTCAACTACAGGCGGTACAAAACCTAGAGGGGAAGGTATTGACAAGATCTTGCGTGAGAGATTATAAATATAATTTAAGTAGGTACTAGGGTCTGGCTAGAGAAAGATGAGCTTGAGTTTATTTTATTTCTGGCAATCTTTGTCAAACGTGTCAAACGTCTTAAATTAGTATGATGTCCTAATATTGATACTTGATATGCTAAATAAGAAAGTTAAATTGCATAATAAATTGGCCGAATTTGCTTTTCAAAAGAATTAAAGAGTACAGTCAGCATCAAAAGTAGCTACGCAAACGAAGATGTCAAAAGTCTTTATTAAAAGGGAATAAGAACTTTTGACGTCTTTGATTGCGCAGTTACTTTTGATGCTGACTGTACGCGCTCGAGTCTCAAGTTAACTCTTGCGGGATATACCTAGGTACAGTGCAGAGGTTTACGGGCGTGAAAAAACGATGTAGCCAGGCCTCATTAACGGGAAAATTATTTTCTTTCGACCTACTACGCCGAGCTAAGACAGAGCTTTACTTATCCCAGGTACTTACTCATTACTAAACTATACTGGTACAAAAATAAATGAAAAGTAAAAGGTTAGAAAGTAACTCAGTAATTTTCAAAATTATTATAGCTATCATAGTAATTTTCAAGAAGCCGATCGACATATCGATCGATACATAACCATTACGCCCACGCCAACAACGTGCGCCGATGAAGATCTCCAGTAATCGCCTGTAAATCATCCTCTATGAAGTATTTCACACTTACGCTTTCTATAAAGATGCGATTTATCGAACAAATTACGGGCTCCCGCGATCTGCTATTAAGCTTCGTCGGACGAAAAATACAATCAATAGCAATGATAATGGGTACAATTTTTACATAAATTCTATAAAAAACATTACTATCGTGTAACATTAACATTATTATCGTGTGGTGTCATAAGAATCGACTATAGGAATAATGTTATGTGAGCGACGAGTTAGCATCTGTAGGTATAGCAACCTATCACTGCCTCACGTTAATAATTATATACTAGAAGTGGTACTGAAAATGAAATGTCACATGTGATTTGCCTAGGGTTTGCAATCCGAAATATCCGGATATCCGCCGAATTTCGGATCCGGATCTTACAGGCTCTTGGATCCGGATCTTTCGGATATTACGGATCCTTAAAATACAACAATGAAAACCGAAAATACGGCTACAAAATGATGTTTTTACCGAGTCCACGCTGAAAACCGAATGGTAGATAACTCAATCTCTGTTTTTATTCGCCACTTCATCATCCCAGACCAGATTATTTTTTGTTTTTAATTTATTAGTCACAAAAACTAATTAAACCTACATACTACAATACAAACTAGTAAAAATGCCGCAGTTTCATGGCGAAAGTTGGCGTTGGTTTAAATGCACTAATTCACCGTAGGCAAAGACACAAAGTAATTATTATAAATCCAATGGTACCTATATAGCTACCTACTAAAGACTTACGCCCGTATTCATAAACGTTCAAAAAGCCTATTTTAACTATTTAAAATGGCGTTAAAATTCGTTTGTCCTTATCTGTCACTTTGACATTTGTGTTCGTAAGAAGTGGACAAAGCACATTTTATTTAGCAGCCATTTTAAGTTTTATGAATAAGGGGATTAGTTTAGTTAAATAAACCTATAGAAATAATTAAGAAGTATAGTTGACCCAGGAAGTAAAAAGTAAATGCAGCAACAATACCTACGTTTAATACTTGTAATATTTTTTAAAATTTTTAGTATGATGATCTTGACCTATAATATGATCATGTAATATAATAAGCATGGTACGCTATATTAATGCCCGTTCACCGTTTTTGCCATATCCAGACTAAGTCTTGCCTAAAGGAATGCCCCCTGCTAGACAAACACCTTTTCCCTCGTCCGGATCACATTGTCAATTTCTCCTCCTAGGTTTGATACCTAGTTACAACCCTATTGAATTAACTTCAGTACATAGAGCTCATTGAAATATATGTACGATACGGAGTTAACTTGACCTGCTGTGGTCAATCACGTAACGCATTGTAAGAAAGAAAGAAAGAAAGAAAGATTTATTGCAAACTGTGTTACATAGGTACATAGGTTGGTAGTAATGCCAAAATAGTTCCAAAAGTTACCTGTTTCAGGCATGCAATACTTAATTTAATTTATACGAGCGAGGTTTATTCGGTTTAAGTATACACTAACCACAGTAGTGTTAATATACAAGACCAAATACTTAACATGCATAAAACTCCTTCAAATTATAAAATGCTTTATTTATGAGCCATTTTTTTTAAATCCAGCCATTTGTACGCACGTAAGGTAGATCTACATGTCAAATTTTATGTGGGAAAATGACAGTTCGATAGCTAACGCGCGTTCGGAACGTTATGTTGATTACCCCTGGTTGTTATTCAAGTGACAGCTTTCAGTGACGTAACTCTCACTTTGGCGGTTAGTTTGTAGTTGTAAATAAAAAGTTGAATAAAAAAAAGAAGTTTATACTCTTTATGACCTCGGTAATGCGTACCTATTTAAAATCTTTCAGGTATACGGTGGTGTAGCCGTTTTTTCTTGATTTAAACTTACAATTCCCTACTTTATACCAAAAAAAACCTTGTGGATCCGTATTATCCGAAAGATCCGGATATCCGGATCTGTTGAATTGCAATATCCGAAATATCCGGATCCAAAATATTGGCGGATCTTGCAAACCCTAGATTTGCCTAACTCTTTTGGGAATTTATGGTACGGTTTATGTATCTATGGAATTCTAAAACGGGTGCAACCGTTTAATTTACTGTCTGTTTAATTTGTTGTCTGTAGTTATTTCTGCATTTTTTCCACACAGGCTACCGCTAAAACAAAAGGCACAGTGCTCATTAGTTGCCCTTAGACTTAGACCGAACTCGGTTTACGAGTAGGTACTATCGGCCAACGCTACGGGTTCACACCTCTAGGGTCATTTTTCGACCGCATTGTATGTGTGTGCAGGCGATTTTGGTGAAAAAGTGTGAACCCGTACCGTTGGGCGATAGTACCTTCACAATGTAAACACTAGTCTACTACTTTTACTAGTCTTTAATACAGTTTCATCATCATAAGCTCTTACCATTATTCTTACCATTATCCTTAAATTTTGGTACAGTTTAAACCTCAAACACGGGCAACACGGCTAGTAGCCGCATCATTACCGCTTCAGATTTTCCATAGACCAGACGGACTCAGGGCCTGAGTAAGAGGAGCTAGATGTCTCACTTCCACCTACGTTAACCTTCAAACTCTTAAACACACCATTCCAGAGTGGCTGGATTTATGTAACCGTCATATTTTATGTAGAGCTAACGGTGCGACGAGTACAGTTCGACGTATTAGACAACTGCTAATGTCGACTGGTGTAACGAGCCTATTTATAAATGACTAGTTTAATATCAGGGCTTTGCGAGTATTCTATGGGACTTCAATGAAATAATCTTGGGTTAAATAACGACTGACCCACCCCATAATAACCATTCTTGGATTATTCGTCAATACATCTCAGAGGGAAAATCAGTAGGAAGTGTACGATTGTGTGTGATTTGATTAGGCCTTTTTTAGGCTCGTCAATTAAATATCTTCATGAAAAGAGCTCTTTGGCAAGCAGAAGCCCGAGCCAAGACATAAATTATACCCGTCTCTTTTTAAGTGCTCTAAATTGAAAGAGACCGGATAGTCTACCTCGCGCACGAGACAGCTCTCTCGCGGTATTTTACTGCCGTGCTGTTCTTTGAAAATACAACGGAAAACAAACCAGATTTGTTCTGATGAGTGTCTGAGTGCAAACATAACCTAATAATTATAATTTTTCATAATCATCATCATCATATCAGCCGAAAGACGTCCACTGCTGGACATAGGCCTCCCCCCAAAGAGTGCCACAATGGCCGGTCCTGCGCCACCCGCATCCAGCATCATTTTCTTAATAATGAAAAATTATAATTTAGTATTATTTCATACTGTCTGTCACCGGTTTGACTCTTATCTCAGTGAAAACCATTAGAATTTTAGGGTTACCTTTCACAAACTCCTAATTGTAGCTGCATTTGATTAAATCTTCATCTTATGTCACATGTAATAGGATTGTATTTGCAATCGCATGAATGATGAGTTAAGATTATGCGAAAGTAGGTAGTCGCCTTATACGACTGTTTCATATTGATGTGCATTAAGTGCGTGCGAAACCCTTGCAGAGTTACCGCGTATACGGTATAAGTACAGTAATGTCCGCCTGCATTGTAACTCTATCAATGTGCTTTACGGCGCGTTTATCATACTGAAGCCTTTATGGGTTGATACGTAATTTTGTCCAAAGGTTAATTTGTGGGAAGGTATATTGATAGTGGCGGAGAAGGCCATCAAGAATTATTCTGTAATATGAGAAATCATATAATGCAAAGGCAGGCCCAGCGTGAGTAGACCGGACAAGGTGGACTGATGACAGTCATTGTGGCACTCTTTGGGGGAAGCCTATGTCCAGCAGTGGACGTCTTTCGACTGATATGATGGTGATGATGAGAAATCATAGTCAATTTATTACTAGTAAGTAGTTCATCATATCAGCCGAAAGACGCCCACTGCTGGACATAGGCCTCCCCCAAAGAGTGCCACAATGACTGATCCTGCGCCGCCAGCACCCAGCGGACTCCCGCGACCTTTACCAGGTAAACCGGGGGTAGCCGGATACTCGGGGCCGTGGCTTGATTGTGTTCTGCATTTGGGGGGTATATGCCATAATCGCCACGCTTGGCATGCGGGTTGGCGATCGCAGTATTTCCACCGTACTCCGTAGTAAGTAGTTAGATGGTAAAATTTCAACGACACGCGCGAACATCGGCAGTAATACCACCATTTCTATCGGCATATAAATAAATAAACTGGGCTCACGCGTAATGCCTGTCCGCTAATTGCTTCATCTAATCATCACTTCTACCGTGAAACAATAGCTTTATCCGTGTGCTTCATGAACAGTTTTCTCTGAATGCGTCATTACTGCTGTCTTCTCCGTTACTATCAGCGCTGCATGGTCTCTATAAATAAATATGGCCGCCGGCGCCAATAAACCCGGCTCACGCGTAATGCCTGTCCGCTAATTGCTTCATCACTTCTACCGTGAAACAATAGCTTTATCCGTGTGCTTCATGAACAGTTTTCTCTGAATGCGTCATTACTGCTGTCTTCTCCGTTACTATCAGCGCTGCATGGTCTCCATAAATAAATATGGCCGCCGGCGCCAATAAACCCGGCTCACGCGTAATGCCTGTCCGCTAATTGCTTCATCACTTCTACCGTGAAACAATAGCTTTATCCGTGTGCTTCATGAACAGTTTTCTCTGAATGCGTCATTACTGCTGTCTTCTCCGTTACTATCAGCGCTGCATGGTCTCCATAAATAAATATGGCCGCCGGCGCCAATAAACCCGGCTCACGCGTAATGCCTGTCCGCTAATTGCTTCATCACTTCTACCGTGAAACAATAGCTTTATCCGTGTGCTTCATGAACAGTTTTCTCTGAATGCGTCATTTCTGCTGTCTTCTCCGTTACTATCAGCGCTGCATGGTCTCCATAAATAAATATGGCCGCCGGCGCCAATAAACCCGGCTCACGCGTAATGCCTGTCCGCTAATTGCTTCATCACTTCTACCGTGAGACAATAGCTTTATCCGTGTGCTTCATGAACAGTTTTCTCTGAATGCGTCATTACTGCTGTCTTCTCCGTTACTATCAGCGCTGCATGGTCTCCATAAATAAATATGGCCGCCGGCGCCAATAAACCCGGCTCACGCGTAATGCCTGTCCGCTAATTGCTTCATCACTTCTACCGTGAAACAATAGCTTTATCCGTGTGCTTCATGAACAGTTTTCTCTGAATGCGTCATTACTGCTGTCTTCTCCGTTACTATCAGCGCTGCATGGTCTCCATAAATAAATATGGCCGCCGGCGCCAATAAACCCGACTCACGCGTAATGCCTGTCCGCTAATTGCTTCATCACTTCTACCGTGAAACAATAGCTTTATCCGTGTGCTCCATTAAGAGGGCGTAGTGGCGTGTATACGCGTGAGCGAGATGGAAATGCGTGCTAAAAGCGCGGATATCATGTTTTTTAATCATATTTTTTGTGCGTACATTTATAAGCAAAATCCTTTTACCAGATTTGAGAACTTATCATTGTACAACTATTAAACCAAAAATCATTGTTATAGATGGGAGAGTCTTAATGATCCAACCAAAAACATCCAAAAGAAGGGTTGGGTTTGAAAAATAAAAGTATCGAGAAAATTATTGCCAATCGTGTTTTCACTTTTAACAGACTGAAGAAAAACAGTTTAAGATTCATATACTGTAAGGACAGATATTTATGATATCACTATAGATTTTGAGATCTAGGTCGATAAACATTGGCAAATTTGTATATGGGGGCTCTTAATAGCTCCATTAGTAGTATTTAGGTACTTTACTTTGTTTTGCTATTAATTCGAAGCGCAGTTCCTATGAGCGGGTATTCTTTGATCAGTGCAAGTAGGTAAATAAGATTAGTTAGTACCCGACCAGTATTACGTTCTATATCATCGTTGATCTTAATCACGACCACGGTCGTACACACTATTTAAATAAGATTAGTTAGTACCCGACCAGTATTACGTTCTATATCATCGTTGATCTTAATCACGACCACGGTCGTACACACTATTTAAATAAGATTAGTTAGTACCCGACCAGTATTACGTTCTATATCATCGTTGATCACAATCACGACCACGGTCGTACACACTATTTAAATAAGATTAGTTAGTACCCGACCAGTATTACGTTCTATATCATCGTTGATCACAATCACGACCACGGTCGTACACACTATTTAAATAAGATTAGTTAGTACCCGACCAGTATTACGTTCTATATCATCATTGATCACAATCACGACCACGGTCGTACACACTATTTAAATAAGATTAGTTAGTACCCGACCAGTATTACGTTCTATATCATCGTTGATCACAATCACGACCACGGTCGTACACACTATTTAAATAAGATTAGTTAGTACCCGACCAGTATTACGTTCTATATCATCGTTGATCACAATCACGACCACGGTCGTACACACTATTTAAATAAGATTAGTTAGTACCCGACCAGTATTACGTTCTATATCATCGTTGATCTTAATCACGACCACGGTCGTACACACTATTTAAATAAGATTAGTTAGTACCCGACCAGTATTACGTTCTATATCATCGTTGATCACAATCACGACCACGGTCGTACACACTATTTAAATAAGATTAGTTAGTACCCGACCAGTATTACGTTCTATATCATCGTTGATCACAATCACGACCACGGTCGTACACACTATTTAAATAAGATTAGTTAGTACCCGACCAGTATTACGTTCTATATCATCGTTGATCACAATCACGACCACGGTCGTACACACTATTTAAATAAGATTAGTTAGTACCCGACCAGTATTACGTTCTATATCATCGTTGATCACAATCACGACCACGGTCGTACACACTATTTAAATAAGATTAGTTAGTACCCGACCAGTATTACGTTCTATATCATCGTTGATCACAATCACGACCACGGTCGTACACACTATTTAAATAAGATTAGTTAGTACCCGACCAGTATTACGTTCTATATCATCGTTGATCACAATCACGACCACGGTCGTACACACTATTTAAATAAGATTAGTTAGTACCCGACCAGTATTACGTTCTATATCATCGTTGATCACAATCACGACCACGGTCGTACACACTATTTAAATAAGATTAGTTAGTACCCCACCAGTATTACGTTCTATATCATCGTTGATCACAATCACGACCACGGTCGTACACACTATTAAAAAAAACAGAATGATAGTAACAATTCGTCAATGTCAATAATTCGATTATTACGAGTAAGATCAAATAATCTCAAAATAAATACCGAAATCTTGAAAACCGCTGTCCCACCTCTAAATAAAAAGCCCCTTGAAAATTGTAGAGTTATATTATAATATACCTTTTGCTGGACATATGCCTCCCCCAAAGAGTGCCACAATGGCCGGTCCTGCGCCATCCGCATCCAGCGGACTCCCGTGACCCATTACCAGGTCATCAGTCCACCTTGTGGGGGGCCTACCCACGCCGCGCCTTCTGGTACGTGGTTGCCACTCGAGAACCTTTCCGCCCCAACCAGCAGTGGGCGTCATTCGGCTGATATGATGATCATGATACCTTTTGAGTTTCTATTTTACGTACAGTAGACACATTGACAAAGGTTTGTATGTAACTAATAACATAGCTCTGTATCCTCGTTCGCTTAAATCCAGAAACAGTCGTTGATGAAGCATGTATAAAAGGTATCTTGTCTCTAACCACTTGAAGTATTTTTAAATATATACCAGCGCCACGCGAATCCCTCGGGAGCAAGACATTGCGTGACGCGCCCCCTCAAAGTCAAAGTGCAATCCACAATAAACTTCCATTGTTATAACTTCTACGATCTAAAAGTAACTTGTCTATTGAGATATTTTTGGACGTCAGTTGCTCAAGTCAAGGATTTAGGAAAGTTGGAGATTTATAAAGAAGTTTCAATTTAAAAATGAGCAGGTAATGTATCTTATCTTAGGCGGTCATCACACGGAGCGACGGTCCGCAACGCTGTATGCATGTACCTCAGTTTGTACATCAATTCCGCACGGTACTTCACATTGCACCGCACCTGCGTCCGGCGAGATTTATTGTTTTTCTTTTCGGTGTTACAATCATGTCCGCTAAACGGGTGCGTCTTTAATGGAATGTCTTAATTAATTGATTTATACCAGGCTCCGCACTCCGCAGCCGGATACAGTGTGTAATGCGCCTTATAGACGAAATTTATATTGAAAACAATATTGCATAAAAAGCGTAAAACTGAATAATAGTTTTTAAACTTCACAACAAGAAAATTACTCTAACATAATATCCTTGGTTCTCTTAAGCCATATATACCTATTACTAAGAATTAAATGGTACATAACAACGGGAAACGACGTTTATTACACGTTCAATTTTAAAATCTACATCGGAAAGCCATATGCACATTTCCACATCAACTTAACGCCCTTGCTGGTTTATAAAATTAATAACACACACCGTTCTGCGATCGTTGCGAGCATAATCA
The DNA here is from genome assembly GCA_963854355.1 of Epinotia brunnichana. Lineage (NCBI taxonomy): Eukaryota > Metazoa > Arthropoda > Insecta > Lepidoptera > Tortricidae > Epinotia > Epinotia brunnichana. The sequence continues at coordinate 5,941,448 of OY977936.1, read as the reverse complement.
TCATTTAGCCGGCAGTTATCGTTAACACACGTTAGTACACCGTGCAACATGTATTTGCATGTTACATTTGAGGGATAAGGGCCCCTGGTCGTGCCCGCGCAAACGGGCCAGTCGCGAGGGTCAAAGTAGAATGCGTCAAGCGAACCTTTGGCCCTCCTTGGCAGCGACATGGTTGGACAATCGTTGGGGGTTTAGTGGGTAGTCTGGGCCTTCTGTCCGGGAGTCCCACACACCCGTCCGGTCCCCCCTGACCGGGCGGACGGTGCGTCAAAGCATACCCCCTTAACGATACGTTAAAAAAAAATCCTGATTATCTTGCTGCTTCGGGTCTCGGCTCTCGCACACCCCCGAGGTGTCGATGCGCCCGATCGCGCTAATAGCGACGCATAGCACGTGCTATGCGGCGAGCGGGATGCTATGACTTGAGTTTTCTAGCTGTTAAACAACGGTTTTGTTAGACAGAGGACTGAACTGATGTAAGGCTCTATGGGGACGTTGCCTCGCCATGAACTGATGTAAGGTTCATTCTATTCCTGAGATCGATCACTCGACTATTATTAACCTAGAACATACTTCAGTTCATGGCGACCTTGTCTTGATTATTAACCTCGTAACGTCCATCAGTTCAGGGCGTTCTGTAAGTAAGTAGATATTATTTATATTGTGGTCAAGCTCACAGCAAGTGGACTCCGAGCTAGGCAACTCTGGAAGAGTAATGAGGATTGAATGTTTCCCCCAATTGTCAGCGAACGTGTGATGGTTGAGTTTGCCTTCTTAGAAAACCAGAAAATTTTAAATGTTTCTTTGCTATGATTGGCCTTATTTGATTGAATGCCATCTGGCATCAGATCGTACATTCTAGAGTCAACTCGACAAGACTACTCTACTGCTCAAGCAACAAGTATTCAAATACCAGCGTTTTTTCTTAAAATTTATCGGCCGAAATAAGTCACCGGCTTTTTCTGAATGGTTACAGTATGTACATTATTTTCAGGAGAGCAATAATAGTACATTACTTATCTAGGGCGGTGAAACAAAGAATGTCTCAGATAGCAGGTATTTGACGCCCGAGCCGAAGGCAAGGGCGATAAATATGCGATCGGAGGCTTTTTTTATTACAGCCCGTGGTAAGTACACTATTACGTCTCTCCCTGACCAGGAAGTAGGATTTTCTGCCCACATAGTGGGCGGTAAATCCAACTTACGGCCTGGGGTGACGTAAAATATATTGTTAATAATATATTTTCTAGCTTGATTAGAATGCTAGATGTCACTTTGTAAGGCGGTAACCGAAATTCATATATTTTCTAAGGGACAAATATTGCTGGTAAAAATTCAATCACATATGAGGAATTTATATAGACTTGATCCCAAATCAGTTAATAAAAGGTCTAGCTACCGTTAAAACACAACGCAATATACGTCAGTTTCGCATCTGTCATTCTAATCAAGCTAGAAAAATATGGTATAAATCGTCGTAATTAGTTGAGCGGGAAGCGTTGATTAGTTTCAGGATAGACGTTCATCTGCTAGGGAGTGGGGACCAAGTGCAGGAAAACTGTTGTGGACGACTGTACAGGTGGCGGTAACTAGGCTGTAATATATGAAGGTATCACTAGCTGTCAGCCGAGTAACGAGCTCCTTGACACACTTCTTGACTGTAATCTAGGGGCACTGGGACGATTAATCGCTGCGTGAGAGTTCTTAACAGTCGGCGTGTCAAAGCGGAGTGACTCTGTGAGTGCTTTTGCCGTCGCAAATCGGGTACCGATTGAGAGATAAATGAAATCTAAAACCACCGTCCAAAAAATTGGCATTAGGATCGCAGACACTGTAAAAGTTAAGTAGGTACTATAATTCTAACCTCAGTTTGTGTTGGACTCTTGATCCGCATATAAACAGCGTGTTTTCGTAAATAGCTTTAATCTGTGAAAAAAAAATAAGCAAACCCTTCAGCTTTTTTACCACTGGAAACCTTTGTTTTTTTACTCGGTATGACTTTGCTTTTTTACAAATCCCGACTCACCTCTTTATATGAAAAGGACTGCTGAATGTTTTTCAGTGCCCATGAAGGTAAAAAAAAATGAAAGCAAACAAAGCGAAAGATGTATCTCAAAATGGTACAATCAGCATAATAAAAATGTAAACTTTTAGTGGTTTTAGGACCTTATCGTTTAGAGATAACGTCCTAAAACCGCCAAAAGTGTATGCTGAGTGTAGCTTAGTAGTTAATGCGCGATCTCTGCCCATCTCACAGGGAATCAATGGTAGCTTAGTAATGCGTGATTTATGCCCACCTTACAGGGCATGGACCGATACCAATGGAGGAAGACCACAGATGTATGAATATAAGGAGATCGGACATGGCGGCCGATTTGTATAGAGTGAGCCTGTCGCAAGTACATTAACCCACACAACGCCCAAGTAATTGACAAGACAAAGCACGCACACAACTAAAACACACACACTTGTATACCTACACGCTTATTTGACAATAAACGCGCATCATATCAGGCATTTTGGGAAAAAACGTAATATTCTCTGCGATCAGCACGCGTGCACAGTATGGCAGTGTATGCCCATTGAGCATACAGCTGCGACACGGCCGCCGGCGGCTTGTCCTCTCTCTAGTATTCTATGCTCTGAGAGGAAGACACTTTATAAAGGCGTGACAGTACCTACACAATATCGCCTGGTTTGACCTCTTGTCCCACAAACGAGCATTGAGACACCAGCGCGCTGCTGCGCCTCCAACAACGATGTGTTAGTATGACATTTACATGTCATTATATGCCATGCGGGCGTCACTGTCGCTCTCGTATTGGCCTGACAAGCCACGTACGCAAGTGCCGCACTTCAATGGACGCTGCTTGAATCATCTATTATAGATGCTACAGGCCAATGATGATGATGATGACAGGGAATCCATAATAATATGTAGTATTAGGACCTAATCATAAATTCCATAGTGGTGTATTTGTACCTATAACAATCGATCGTAATATACATAACACAAGTAAACGGTAACAAAGCATTACGGGCATGTAATGACTCAATATGTTTGTGATCCTTTTAAGTCCGATTAGCACTCGTCTGGCGAAACGGATAACCAAACAGGATTGCTTTTTTGCTACAAACAATACTCTATTGTAGTGAAGTCGTACAAGGCCGTCGAAATGTTGAACTTTGCTTTATGAAGATAATCAGTCATCTCCTTCAAAACTCTGTCTGTTTGTGTTTAAACTTCATGAATATTTAGTTTTGTAATTGAATTAAAGAGTCATGTATAAGACATAAAAAGACAACAGATTTTACTACCGTCTCCTCCAGTCCGCAGTTACATCCGAAAATAATTTACGTACCTGGAACAAAGGAATAAATTATCATTAGTATGAATCGAATACATAAAACTTATACGCAGGATACGTTGATACTACGGAATTCCACTTGCACGAGTTTAACGCCTAAATTTGACATAGGAATCACAACCAGAATTAGGTTGCGATATATGTTGGAGCATGAAATATCAATACATCTAAGTTCATTTACTTAATCTATCCTCTTATACAAATCTTGAGGGTTACCAACTACATGTAGGATCATCTGCCCAACATTGAAACTTTGTACACTTGAGGGTTACCAACTACATGTAGGATCATCTGTCCAACATTGAAGCTTTGTACACTTGAGGGTTACCAACTACATGTAGGATCATCTGTCCAACATTGAAACTGTGTACACTTGAGGGTTACCAACTACTTGTAGGATCATCTGTCCAACATTGAAACTTTGTACATTTGGTACACAGTGAACCGTCTCAATATCTCCAAACCCCGATGTTGCTAGATACTTAGTAGTTCCGTATAAGCACGAAATTAGGACGTACTGAGGAAACAGTCGTGCATACTCTGTTTGTGGATACGACCCGTGGAAGAAAAGGTCACAACAAATAATTTTCTCAGTTTGCCACAAAAAAGTATAAAATCATAATAATATTCGGTTATTTTTTGACAAATTATAGAATTTAATTTCGTATAAAGTATATCATTGCCTTCTGTACATCCCAAAGCGTCTATGGAGCTGTATGTTAATAAAATGGTTCACTTTTTTGTGCAATTATTCATTCATAACTAAAAAAAACCTAGTTTGTTCACAATGAAATTGTGTGCAACAATGACACAGACAGCCATTTCGAAAATTTTATTAAATGAATTGATATAAAATTACCCAATAACTTTAAAAAACTCGATTAGATGTAAACAAAACATATTATACTAAATAATAACACTTTTTCACTGGAGATTACCCTTTTGATTCTAGTAATTCTGGTGTTTCATTGAATACATGTATGTATATGGACGCACTGAAACAAAGGTAATTTTTCTTATAAATTATTTTGAGTAACTGATTAAATTAATCTATCTTCGTGCAAAAAATCTGACTTGTAACTTTAAAAACGTCGGAGATAGAATGCTTTGAAATTTTGGTGTTTCATTGATGGACGTTACCCTACTAGGTATTTACTTACTGGTATTTAAACAAAGCGATAACTAGTTAAACTTAATTAAAAGTTATTGATTCCTCTATAACATACATATAAGACGTTTACTTTACTTACGAAAAGCTGGGCTGGTATTCAAAATGCTCCGGCAATTCGCCTGAGGGGAACTACATTGGCCCTCAATCACACGTAGTTATTACAAATCTCTGAAGCAAGATATACTAGGAGTAAATGGTTGAACCGAAACAGTTTGTGAATCGCGCAGTTGTTTTGACGAGTTAGTATGCGTGCGCGCATTCCCAGCCGCCTGTCATCTCTGCGCCAATCGCGCGCGACAGATTTATACGATAAACGCATCGTTAATTATTGTCTACGTGTAAATTAATTGAGAAAGGGATGGCAATTTCTATGCGGTATTTTACTATGTATTTACATTAAGTAGGTAAAACAATTACACACACACACACTGCGCACACTAGAACTCTATCAGCGATATCGATACGAATACATGTGTACATGTACCAGTGTGTAACCGCCATCATCATCATATCAGCCGAAAAACTTCCACTGCTGGACATAGGCCTCCCACAAAGAGTTTCAAAGTGACCGGTCCCGCGCCATACGATAAATAAATAAATTATTAAGTAAACAGGTTGTACCACTGTAGTCGACCGGTAAGGCACGCGACTGTCAATCTGGATGTCGTGGGTTCGAATCCCGGCTCGTACCACTGGGTTTTTCAAAAATGTATGTACGAAATATCATACCACGCCCTGAATGACATCATCCGGAGGGCGCTGGTATCTGCCAATATCCCTTGCGTCCTGGAACCACCAGGCCTCAGTCGGTCCGACGCAAAGAGACATGACGGCCTCACTTTAGTACCCTGGCAAAAAGGTAAATGCCTATTGTGAGACGCAACATGCGTCAGCACGTTTGCAGCGTCCCACCTGGGCCGCACGATACGAGTGGCAGGAGCTGCTGCTGAGTGGGCGGCTGCACGTAAGAGGGACAAATACGCAGTGCTCTCACACTACTTATTTGTCCCTCTTGCCGCAGAGACCACGGGATGCTGGTGCTCGGAGGGAAAGTCTTTCCTTAGGGAGGTGGGGCACCGCCTGCGGGAAAGAGGCATCGACCCCCGCTCCGGGTCATTCTTATTGCAAAGGTTGTCCATCGCAATCCAACGCGGCAATGCGGCGAGCGTGATGGGCACCTTTGCACCGGGAGTGACGCGGGGTGGGTTGTTTGAGTAGTTTTAATTTAGTTTAATTTTTTATTTCCAATTTGTTTATAAAAACCCTGCAATGTAATAAATAATTTGATAGTGGCTTTTCGGTTACTGCCTATGACAAATGTTGGGATTCGGTGCTCCTTTAGGGCTCAACCCGGAATGACGCTTGGAGGATGATGTTTACATTAAGTAGGCAGTTAAATATATAAATATTGATTTAGTTACCGAGATACTCTACAAGAGTTATTGGTGCCCCTTTTCGAGTACGAGACATGCGTATGTCTTACTTTACACAGACATCAAACTACATAATTCGAAAAATAAAAATGTCCGGTTTTGATTGACCCAAACAGTTTAACCTCTTAACTCCCAGATTTAGGAAGCGATTTTAAATTTGAATCTTTCATTCATTATAATTCAATACTTCATATTTCCTTCAGAATACGAAATTCAATTTGAATTTGTACTTGTATAAGCTCGAATACCATCCTGTGCACGCTGGCCGACCGGTGGGACTCACCGTGGCTGAGGCACTGGGTGCAGCTGCATGTCCCCCTATGTATTTACACCTAGACCTATATTAATATTAATACTAACCCTAGAATTAAGAAATATGTTACTAAAAATTTATGGACTTTGTCCGAAATAAAATTTATTGAATTGAATTGAATTGAATAAGTACGCGGGGACTTACGAGGATAAGTCTGATGATAAGTTGATGTTTTTTTAAGACAAACAGGTCTTCAAAGTTAGATTACCATATCCAGCGGTAAACGTCTTGATCCGGGCTTTGATATGCTTATACGCTGAATTATTATTTACAATAAACACAGCTCGCCAAGATTACCTTCTTCTTAAGAGAAATGAAAATAAAATAAGCAGGAGTTTGTTATTAAATTAGTCTGGCGCCGGGTTCATGGAGCGATTATAGGTTTGCTCATTTTGTTTTCTCTCAATGTTTATAAGTCAACTAATTGGTTTCTTAACCTCGCGTATTCGGGTTAATCAAACTTTAGGTTCTAACTTGGCTGTTGTCTGTTACTAGTTATTAATATGAATTATTTCAATTGAGGAACACGAGAAGACAAATTATCTTGTCGGTAGCGCTGCGAATTTCCGCGATTACAATTTGCCAAAAAATTGCGAATATATATGCCGTACTTTAAGCCTCGGTGACGCCGAATAGTCCGAACTATTCCGATAAACAAAAGAAAAATCAACGTTAAGGTTAGGTACCGGATCAGTTGGAGGAAGGCCGTTGAACGTCTATGAAGTCACAAACCTCAGTAATGGGGGGTTCTGTTTAAATAATGATCCATTTATTCCCCTTCTTTAAAGCGTTAGCAATACAGTCGCAATACATTCACCTATCGCCTCCGTTCCTGTGCATGCATATCACACCCGTCATCGTGTCACAACTCCTGTCCGCACTTTCAACAAGTTTGTAATTAATACGCTTTATATTTAAATTATTCCACTCGCAAGAATTCTGCCACTCAAATCCAAATGTTAAAGCGTAATTTCAAATCGAATAACTAACCGGTCATACCTATTAAGCTTATATCTTCTTGACAAAGATTATGTGACATTAAATTTTCATGATTTTTTTTTCTTTGATCCTGCTCTCTTAGACATGAAATATCTTCCAATTTTGTAGACAAATGTTTTAATACGATATTCTGTTATACGCAAAAATAGTAATTTATGACCTGATTCATTTATCTATTCACCGTCACGTTTCGTTCGAAGCGCTACGCCGTAGTCCGTAGCAGCTTAACACTTTCACTGCCAGGTACCCGCCTGTAGGCGCTTTCCGCTATTTAGCGGGACACTCACGGGATCGGCTACAATGCGACCAGCGTTTTATCTGTTCATAGCGCGGTCGAGACGCGCAACGCACTGTGGTTAGTTGGGATCTCGCGCAATGAACAGATAAAACGCTGGCCGCAGGTCGCTTAAGACCAAAGTCGTGGCCGGGGTTTAAGCCTCCAAACTATTATACCCATAAAAACATTCAATGTAAAAATAGGCCAAGTCTCGAAACTCTTTCACAGTAAAAAGTGGTACAGATATTTCGTAGAGCCAAGTCAGGCATTCTTATTAATCTTTATTTGCTTGCTAAATAAAATTCTGCAACTTGGGAATCACACAACTTTACTAATTTTTGCATAGGTACCTAAAACTATGTAAGTGTGATTGCCAAGTCACAAAATTTTATTTAGCAAGCAAATAAAGATTAATAAGAATGTCTGACTTGGCTCTACGAAATATCTCACCACTTTTTACTGTGAAAGAGTTTCGAGACTTGGCCTATTTTTTACATGGAATGTTTTTTATGGGATCTCATTTCTTTTTGTATACTTTGTATGGGAATGCTATTTTACCAACCGCAAATAACGTTTGTATAATTTTGCAGGATGGAACTGCAAAAGTAACTTTGTAATCGCATGTATTTGTATAGGATTACAAACTTAATGATGTAGTTTGTATATCTCTGAAACGTGACTGAAATTGCAATATGTTTAAGTTTTTTATGAGTTATTAGGCTAAAAACTAATTACGTTTGAAATTTGGAGCTTGTGGGTCTGCTAGAAGTACCTTAGAATTAGCGTGATCATTATCAGTGAGTATGTCAGTGACAAAACTAACGAACTTTGACAGTTTCTTAAACTAAAAGTTCAAATTGAATATTATTAATATTATATGTTAGCCATATTATGCCCTACATGTTCCTGAAAATTCAGGGTTCTAGCTTTAGCCAGCACAAAATTACAAGATGTTGAAAATGGCCTGAATGGCTTCGAGAAAAGGATGGTACGGCCGTGCCTCTTTGTTTTGCTCGACTTGGCGGGGGCACTGCCGTGCCCCCAGATAAGACATTGCGACATACTGACAGGTGTCATCACAACAGCGCCGCTGGTGCCGGATTAAACGCGCCGCATTGAAATAGACACTCGTGCGCAACAGGGCGGTAGCACGGTCATATCGTTTTAATCTCGTTTTCACATACTTATCACAACTTATTAATTTTTTCCCATGACTCTTTGAAGTTGTTTTTTTTTGTAACTACTTTGATGCGTCCGTTTATTCTTTATTGAAATGCTGTTCGCAGTTAACTTGCACGATTTGTGATGGTTCGTAGGTTTGGAATGCTCAGGGAAAAAAATATAGTCACTTTATGACGTGTTATTATACCTACTTATCACTGTTAACCTTTTCAACACTCTGTCAAAGAGAAAATTTGCCAACCACACGCCACGTCAACATGACATTTAGTGCAGAGTTAAACCTTATGTCAATGCATGTAGGTTGGTATAGGTATCACACTGCACTCCTTGTCGGATTAATCCGTCATTGGCGTTGAATCAGTGGTGCGGATATATCCGTCTTTGGTGTTGGTTTCGGTTAAATCTCGCAAAGTACGAGTCATCTAGCTCAATGAAATGTAGTTCTTTGCAGCTTATGCGACAAACGGTAATACGGCGCGAGCTGTCTTGCGGTGAGATAGACGGATCCGTCTCTTTCCAAGTTGGCTAATAGAAAGAGACGGAGTGCATTGGTGACAAAACGCCTTAAACACCCTTTCAAATTATACACTCCTTCCTTGAAGAACCTTATTCTATTGTCCCTCGAGACTCATAAGACTCATGAGTGGTGTTCGATATTGGGTGCGTTAACAACCATGACAACTTAGACCTACATAGAGAGATTCCCAATGAATGATGTCTCATTTGACGAGAAATGCGACTGGGATAGATCTGGTCTTAACCTTAACATCGAAGCATAGGAAGTGAAAGCTGATTGACAATAGTCGAGGCAGGTGGCAGAGCCGATTCGTTATCTCCACACCGGTAATTAAGACAGTTTTAAAACCGAGATAACGGGAAGACAAATTACAGGGACTGTCGAGATAATCGAGATATTTAACATTTTACTTTTATTTGACACGTACCGTATGGCGGTTTGGATTTATTGGGTGCAAGGAGCGGTTATTAAAATTAAAGGATTTGTAAAAGTAACATTTCCATTCATAGGGGCCTAGACTAATATGCATTTAAGTAGAGATCCATACTAATATTATAAGTGTGAAAGTGTGTGTAACTTAAACCGCTGAACTGATTGAGATGTGGTATGGGGTATGGAGATAGTTTGAATCCCAAGAAAGGACATAAGATAATGTTCATCCCGGAAATCATCCTCTAAGAGATGAAATGGGGGGTGAAAGTTTGTATGGAGCTACGATATAAACGAGTTCCACGCGGTCGGAGTCGCGGGCGGAAGCTAGTACAATACGATTAAAATCAGTTAACGATTCTGGTGTTAGCTACTAGTAGCGCCGCAAATGTGTCAGAGGGGTCGGACGAGTATGCGGGAGGCGACTCGAGGCTAACTTCAGACACGCAAACTTTTGTGCGGCGTACTGTAATACATATAAATACATAGGTGTTGTTTTGTAAACCACACACTGGGTTGAGTGTGAGGCACGTGCATTTGTGTTGTGCTGTCGACGCAACAAATCCACAAATCTATAAAGGGTCAGCTACGATGACGGTCGAGTATTATCTCCATTCCGTCACTCGCCCAAGGCTTCGAACTAACCAATATTAACCATCATCGGTAGCGTTAATTCGTTACATCAACGCAGGAGTATTTTAAGAAGAAAAGTGCGTAAGACCGGCAGCCATCACCATCTTGCAGCCAGCGCTACGTTTGAACCAGGTACGCGTTTTCCACCACTTTCCCTTTTTGCTACTTCATTTCATTAGGTTAGATTAGTTTATAACCTTACACGTAAGCACAATTACAATTCACATTCATCAGATGCCCTCTGACGTGACGGCTCCTGTTGTCAAGAGCATCACGTTAAGGATCCGCCTCTATTTTACCGCCCTAATTAAGTAATTAACATTTCGTTCATCAGTTGTTTTGTAACATGCAAGTATCTTATTGATACGTTACTACTTATTACTTTTGTGCCTATGCCAATATCCCGAGTTAATCTTACGAGTCCAACTCCAACGTTGTTCTCCACAACACTGGAACATTTCGTACATCACCAGGAACAGTTAATCCTATTGTTATTCACACTCCTATAACGATACAGTTGTCTCGTATAAGACACCCACGATGCACAAGCCTGCAATTCAAAAAGGTCCTTTATCCCGTTGGGAGGGTTTTGGAGTGAGGCCTTTTTAAATGAGCGCGGTTACGGTTTTCTACAACGTCGGTTTAATGCCGATTGGACTTGTTACTTGGGCGTTGATGGTGCTACAAGTTAAGGCATCTCTTTACGGGGTGCTTGGATTGTACCTTGGTCTATTAAGTGCGTAAACATGACGATTCCGATGGTTGACCGAATGAGCCTGTCAAGGTCCCGATATACTCGTAGTATCGATGCAGGTGACTCTGGCTATTATAATTAGTCGCGATACAGTCAAACGCGCCTTAGTGAAGAAAGTAAAGAAATATTGATCATATTGTTCAGGATCGTCAATACGAGTAATATGGTGACTAGGTGAATGTTCTTGGATGTACCGTAAACGAATGAAATGAAATATACTATCGGTAGTATAGTATAGGTAGAGTTCTGCGAGTGTATCGAACAGCCAATAAGACTGTCGGCCAAACAAACGGTACGCATTGATTGTTTTTTAACCGACTTCAAAAAAAAGGAGGAGGTTCTCAATTCGGTTGTATTTTTTTAATGTGTGTTACCTCAGAACTCCGTCATTTATGAACCGATTCGTACCATTATTTTTTTAATTGAAAGTATATGCTTCCAGGTTGGTCCCATTGTTTTCAAAACTCCAGTTGAATGATGGAAACTATGAGGAATTGAGGGAACTCCTCAAATATATAAGGCACGCGTGTAGTAATTTTGGTGTTTTCTATTATAACTCGCGTATTTACATCCGGAAATCATAAATTTGGTGAAGTGGAAGTGATGATGAAGACCACAGATGGCTTGTGGAACTTGTCAAGGAAGTACTTCAAAGTAGGTATAAAAGTACATCACCGATTCTGATATCATTCAGTTGAAATAGTGAGTGATTCTGAGATCCTTGAGGAATTGACGGAAGTCCTCAAATATTATCGGCCCACATACAGCGATTTGGTTTTTTTCTCTAATAATCAACGTAAGTACCTATTTGCTCTCGGAAATCTGTTCATGTGGTAAATTGGAAAATAAATGTGGAAATGTTCATGTGGCTTGGCGGAGTACTGAATTGAAGTCGGTTAAAACTTTGTTTTTAAAGTAAACTATTATTGATACAAAATACATAATTACTAATTAGAAAACAACGATTAATTTTTACCGTTGCGAGTAGAGCTAATAGGATAAATAATATGGGATTATCAGTTGCATCGTCGTTACTGAACTCGAATAAAAATCGTATTCATACTATTTAATACTAAAAATGCTGAACTAATGAGATGAAATTTGGTATATGGACGCAGGTAGTTAAGTCCCGGAGAAGCACACATACATAGTATAGTTTATCCAGCAAATCATCCTCTTAGACTTTGGGATGTCAGTGTCACTAAAGGTGATATCAGACGGTTCACTCGAATGAACGTTCACTCGAGGTAATGCTTCCTCCTTCCTTCATTCCAGGAATGACGTAGAAATGAACATTCATCCTTAGTCTCTTTCAATATGGCGTCGAATGAAGTCGTGCCTCTTGGAATACTACTCCAGGCAAAATACGGTTTTGAAAAAAAATAATTTATGATAGCGTTTTTTTTCTTTATTTCATTTTAAAACATTATTCTAAGATGCTTTATTCAAGAATCCAACAAACTTTCCATCCGGAATTATTTATATAGATTTAAATAAAGCATGAATTGTTTTTTTATTAATTAATTATCGTGAATATTATAGAGCAAATGTAAATGAACGAAAATAAAGATAAAACCATTTATTTATATTTTTTCTGACTTTTCAGAAGCTAGTTAATTTATCATTTTTGTTATGTCTGAGATTTTGTTGCATTTGTCGCTAGGTAACTATTTAATTGATAATATAGGTATCCATTACATATAAAAAATCAGGTATTATAAATATTTCCAAATTTGCCATTTTTTTCATACAAGTTGTCAGTTCATTGCCTGGACTATGGCCGAATCCGAATGATTGTTTTCTCTGTGTTCAGACTGATCATTTCTCATTCATTCCGAGTGGGAATTAATGATGCCGAATGAAAATATCCAACACTGTTGGAACGGTTCACTAATGAATTCATTCGGCATTTTTGTTTCACTCTTCGTTCAGACGTTTCACTTCGAGTGAAAGATGCAAAATGAAACAAGAAAATGAACGAAAAATGAACCGTCTGATATCACCTTTAACCAGTATCATGCGGGAGAAACTGCGAGCACAACTTCATAAATATGAGCAATTCCTTTCCCTATTTCATAACAAAACAGTCAGATTTTCCGCCTCATCAAAAACAACAGAAGCCCACTCATGCGCAAGCTGGATCAAATTATGTAAATTCCGTGTAATTTAAACCTTATGACACACATTTGGGAAACATTATAAGTGAAACTTATGGAAATTATCAATGTAATGGCGAATTAAAAGCACGATTTACATGATAATATATTGATTCTTATAAACGTAACCAGCGTTGCTAAATTGAAAGACTCACCGCTTTTTAACCGACTTCGAAAAAAAGGAAGAGGTTCTCAATTCGTCTGTTTTTTTTTTTAAGTGTTTTACGCGATATCTCCGTAATTCATGAACCGATTAGAAAAATTATTTCTTTGTTTGAAAGCATATACTTCCAGATTGGTCCCGTTGTCACCAAAATCCAGTTCTGATGATTGGATCCTGGAGAAATCGAGGGAACTCTTCAAAGTTTATAGGCCAACTTGAAGCTATTTGGCTACTGATTTGAAGTCGGTTAAAACTTTGTTTTGAAAGTCAATTATTAATTTTGATCATAATACGTATAATACGTATGTGTATGTTTTAACCTGTTATTGTGTACAATAAAGTGCTTAAAACATACATACTTACGTACGAGTATATCCATTGGATAGGAGCAGTGCGCCATAGGAGTTTATTTCACGGTGAGCAGTTAAAAGCTAGAAAAAGATAGTGTGTCTTCAAAAACCCAGTGCATTTGGCTGATGTTAGAGCGCGCTGTAGTTATTTTCTACATACACTGAGTGCGTGTTCCTAAAGCAGGTTACAGTCACCGGCTTCAATATATGATGGAACAAAGGCCGCAAAAATATCTGATGGCAACTCTATTCCTAGAGCCGTTAGAGCGTGTCAGATATTTTTGCGGCCTTTGATCCATTATACAGGGTGGAATTTCATAAACTGTACATAATAAAAGGAGAAAAATTTCAGCCAATTTCATCGATGAAACGGTGTTTTTTTTTTTTTCTAGTCATTAGTTTTTTTTTTACAGAATTTTGAAAATTTTTGTAAAAACTCGGGTAATACACCTAATTCAGACGGTATAACTTTTGATCCAATGGTCCTAAAATGAAAATAAAAATGCAGAGTATTACCAAGGGACAGGTTAATAATTCTTAATAACAATAAAAAACCAACTAGAAGAGAAAATCCGCAAAAAAAAATATTGTTTTTGAAAAATGGCTACAAAAATTACGAATTTTAAAAGAAAAACACAATTTTCTGAAAAAAACGCAGATTTAGTTACCATTTTTTTTGCTTAGTATTAAACCTCACTTAATGCCGATTCTAAAACCGTTTTTAAACTGTCTCAGACTTTGAAAAATACCACGCTAATGGGTACGTAAATCAAACCATAATTTTATTAATTTTAATCCTCTTAAAATCCTTAATGACCGCTTGTTCCCAGGTAGTTGAAGGGTGTTATCGGGTTTTAGGTGGAGATAACAAATTACGTACTTAGTATTAATCCTCACTTAATGCCGATTCTAAAACCGTTTTTAAACTGTCCCAGACTTTGAAAAATACCACGCTAATGGGTACGTAAATCAAACCATAATTTTATTAATTTTAATCCTCTTAAAATCCTTAATGACCGCTTGTTCCCAGGTAGTTGAAGGGTGTTATCGGGTTTTAGGTAGAGAAAACAATAGGAAGAAAAGAAGTCCTAAAAATTGCGTAAATAAAATCATGTATTTTAATTAAAAGTCATAAATTCGATTGATAAACCTTTATTAAAGAAAAAACTTATTCTAGTGTTGCAAAGGGCGTTCCCTGTATGGTATTAATTGTTCAAAATGACCTCCTCTTTCTTGAAGGCACAATGTGGCCCGAGCTTGAATTTGTTGCGTAGCCCGTCGAATCATTCCCGGATTATTTTTTATTTCTTGTGCTGCATTTAAAATTCTGTCGTGCAATTCTGCTTCGGTATTGACGATTCTGTGATATACCCGTTGCTTCATATCACCCCAAAGAAAATAATCCAACGGCGTCATATCAGGCGATCTTGCAGGCCATCCAACGGGGCCGTCTCGGCCGATCCACCTATTGGGATATTGCTCATTTAAAAAATGTCGAACTCTTAATGCCCAATGAGCATCATGATCCATCCATTTGGAGAAACAGGCATTGTCTCACATCTAACATCACATCTTCCAAAAGCTCTGGGAGCTCGTCTCTCAGTAACAGTAAAAATCTGTCGGCGTTCAAAGTATTCGGTAAGAAGACTGGTCCAATCAATTGATCGTCGAGTACCGCTGCCCAAACGTTTATGGAGAATTGGTCTTGAAAATTAGATGGTCTTACTAGGTTTGGATTATCGTGAGCCCATGTGTGTAAATTTCTGAAGTTAGTTATTCCCGTATGGGTAAATCTTGCTTCGTCCATCCATAAAATTCTTCTAGTAAATTCCGGATCCCTTCTGATATTGCCAAGTATCCAAGTCGACATAACACACCTAACGCGGGCATCGCCAATTTGCAAATTTTGTACCCGTTGATAATGAAATGGATGCAGTCCTTCCTTCTTCAAAATTTTCCAGACAGAGAATTTTGAGATTCCGTGCCTCAATGCCAAGCGTCTTAGACTCGTGGTTGGGTCCGCGTACAAGTCTCTGAGAACTGCTTCTTCTATGGCAACATCAATTATGTTTCCTGGCTCTCGGCGATCTCGGCCACCGTATCCCAGGCCAATATTGCACAACCGGCGATGAACTTCTTGAAAGTGGCGAGCAGCAGGTCTTGGAACGTCATTAGGATACTGCTCCAAATAGGCGATACACGCAGCTCTTGCAGATCCATGGCACAATCCATAATAATAGTGCATGTTGGCTATTTGTAACGGCGAAAACTCTCGTAAGCGGGGCATGATGATTCAAACTGAACAAGTACTGGAGTAATTAAAGAAGTGGCGAGCAAAGACAAGCAATTGCGATTTGCGAGCGACTGAATAGTTGACCTATTGCCCAATGCCTTTATACCCCTCATGTTATCTCCACCTTCAACCCAAAAACACCCTTCAACTACCTGGGAACAAGCGGTCATTAAGGATTTTAAGAGGATTAAAATTAATAAAATTATGGTTTGATTTACGTACCCATTAGCGTGGTATATTTTCAAAGTCTGAGACAGTTTAAAAACGGTTTTAGAATCGGCATTAAGTGAGGATTAATACTAAGTACGTAATTTGTTATTTCCACCTAAAACCCAATAACACTCTTCAACTACCTGTGAACAAACGGTCATTAAGGATTTTAAGAGGATTAAAATTAATAAAATTATGGTTTGATTTACGTACCCATTTGCGTGGTATTTTTCAAAGTCTGAGACAGTTTAAAAACGGTTTTAGAATCGGCATTAAGTGAGGTTTAATACTAAGCAAAAAAAATGGTAACTAAATCTGCGTTTTTTTCAGAAAATTGTGTTATTCTTTTAAAATTCGTAATTTTTGTAGCCATTTTTCAAAAACAATATTTTTTTTTGCGGATTTTCTCTTCTAGTTGGTTTCTTATTGTTATTAAGAATTATTAACCTGTCCCTTGGTAATAATCTGCATTTTTTATTTTCATTTTAGGACCATTGGATCAAAAGTTATACCGTCTGAATTAGGTGTATTACCCGAGTTTTTACGAAAATTTTCAAAATTCTGTAAAAAAAAAACTAATGACTAGAAAAAAAAAAAAAAACACCGTTTCACCGATGAAATTGGCTGAATTTTTTTTCCTTTTATTATGTACAGTTTATGAAATTCCACCCTGTATATCTATTGGCCGGTGACTGTACCTCCAAATGTTGCCTCGCCCGCTCGATTGTCAAAATTTGGCTAGTATTTAATATCGTTTTTTACTACAAGTACAGGGAAAAACCTGAAAACAATACATTTGTAATTTGGTACGCATTCCTCGGTGGGCGAGTCCGACTCGCACTTGTCCGGTTTTTTATCAGTTTTCTACTTAAGTACAAGAAATTGAAACGTTAAGATTAGGTATAGGTAATCTATGGATATTGTTTTTTAAGATGTATTCATTAGTTCATTTAAGGTCTCTAAGGAGCGACTCAAAACGATAATATGTATTACGTAGCTTACGTGGATTGCAAAAAAAATAACGCAAAGGAATATTAACAAAAAGGTTACAACAAAGTAAACAATTGGATGGTAATTTGTATGGAATAAATTATTATGTAACACCTAAAAGTCACACAAATAACACAAAAACGTCACATACAAACGAAGCAAAATTGGGGTTGGAAAGCAAATAAAAAAATATTTAAAGGAATTTTAATATTCAAATATGCCTAGCCGATTACCTATTTATTTCACCACCCAACTATGTAAAAAAGTTACACAGCTGACGTAACACAAAGGAACGATATCTTTCCCCGAACTTTGATAAGTATAAGATATTGATATAAAATATTTGTTCTAGAGACCTGAAAAACAATTTCCTTGATATTTTACATGGTGTTAAACCACAGATGTATGAATATAAGGAGATCGGACATGGCGGCCGATTTGTATAGAGTGAGCCTGTCGCAAGTACATTAACCCACACAACGCCCAAGTAATTGACAAGACAAAGCACGCACACATCTAAAACACACACTCTTGTATACCTACACGCTTATCTCCACTTATAATAAATCTCTAAATTAAAAAAAGAATCAGCCAGTTTGAAACTAAGCTTTCTGTGGTACGAATGTTCTCAGCATCCCATGGACGGAAAAATATGAAACATTTTATACAGGTGCATTATTATTCCAGCTGCAACTTAGGATAGTTTTTATCCGACTGCGACAATTAATTTATTTTCCGTAATATACGACTTCATTTAATTCTTCATTTATTATTCTTAAAGTATATCGCCGCCACATCTGTCAGCTAAAAGAAACGTCAAAATCACAGACTAATAAGAAATACTACGGACAAAATGGCGGAATTTCTTTGCCTTTCTTTCGCTTATTAATAATTCTAATCCCGTCTACGATATACATTGACGAGACACATAGGTACCAAAAGCAAATATAAAATTAATCGATTTTGATATGCGAACTTATATGCGCAAATGTCGAATTAAGGCGTAATTTCTACAAATGTAACAACAAATTCGAACAATATAAACTTGGTTTTTTTGAATGGCACGCGCGCGCGCTCTTTGCGTATTCAGCCAAACCACGAAAACTGAAACTCGAAGTTCGTATATCTGCATTCCTGTCATTTGTTAGTGCGATAGAGATAGAGATACCCGAATATTTTCGAATTCCGAAGTTCGTGGTTTAAAAGAAAATACGGATGTCGTATAGATCTAAATTAATATTTTATGTGTGAATATGGTTAAAATTATTTGGAAATACTATTGTTGTTATTGTTTTAGTATATTTGACTAGCTTTAAGTTTAATACTAGCTTTAAGTTTAATATTGTACGTCCGAAATGGGCAAGCTGTTGGACTTTATTTTACCCAAAACAACTAAATGTACACAGTTCTGACAATAAAGAAATCTTATTTTATCTTATCTTATCGAAAATAGGGATGTAGACACTAAACAAAATAATCATAATGTTGTATTATCTCGAAAAAAAAACAACGCAAGAGGCTATACTCGTATAGGTAATCACTAAGTTATAAGTGTATAAAGTTTGAAGAGAGGGTTTGTTGCGTCTCTTTTCCGCAAAACGCACCTTTATAATGAAACGATTGTTTTTTACTATGACGCTCGAGGATCGTGACGTCACGGTCCCTGATCGTTTTCTCACTCTAACAAGCGACATTAAAACGGTTGTAGCTTCGTAATTTTTTGAGATATTTGAATGAGTTTTTCGTTTCTTCTTTCTTTTGAAGTGAGTCTACAGCTACACCTCTATTTGGAAGACAAGCTGAAAGAACCCATACTATCCATACTAATAATCCATACTTCCATATTAATATTATAAATGCGAAAGTGTGTCTGTCTGTCTGTTACCTCTTCACGCCTAAACCGCTGAACCGATTTAGATGAAATTTGGTATACAGATAGTTTGAGCTCCGGGGAAGGACAAAGGGTAGTTTTTATATCTGAGGGGCTGAAATTGGGGGTGGAAATTTGTATGGAGCTACTTAAACCGCTGCACCGATTTAGATGAAATTTGGTACATAAATAGTTGGAGTCCCGGGGAAGGACATATAATAGGTTTTATCCCGGAAATCATCCCCTAAGGGGGTGAAAGGGGGGGTGGGGGGGGGGGTGAAAATTTGGATGTAATCTATTTTGATGAAATTTGGTGTAGATATAGGTTTAGTCCTGGGACAGGACGTGGGATAGTTTTCACCCCAGAAATCATCCCCTAAGGGGGTGAAATTAGGGGTGAAAATTCGGATGGAACCCATTTTAATACAATTTGGTATAGAGATAGCTTAAGTCCTAAGAAAGGACATAGGATAGTTTTAATTCCGGAAATCACTCCCTAAGGGGGTGAAATGGGGGAGAAAATTTGGATGAATCCCGTTTAGATGAAATTTGGTATAAAGGTCGTTTGAGTCCCGAAGAATGATATTAGATAGTTTTTATCCCCAAAATCATTCCCTAAGGGTATGAAATAGGGGGTGAAAGTTTGGATGAAATCCATGTACCTAGATGAAATTTGGTATAGAGATAATTTGAGACCCTTCGAAGGATATAGAATAGTTTTTGCCTCGGAAATCATCCCTTAAGATGGTAAGTAGAAGTTTGTTTGCATTATATTTTCTAAGTATAAGTTCTACGCGGACGAAGTCGCGGGCAACAGCTAGTTTGACAATAAACGCGCATCATATCAGGCATTTTGGGAAAAAACGTAATATTCTCTGCGATCAGCACGCGTGCACAGTATGGCAGTGTATGCCCATTGAGCATACAGCTGCGACACGGCCGCCGGCGGCTTGTCCTCTCTCTAGTATTCTATGCTCTGAGTGTTAAACAGACGACAAACAAAAATTGTTGACCAGAGCTGTTTAAATCAAAGCTATGATTTTTTGATTACGTGTATTACACAAAAGTCAGATGAAATTTGTATGGGAGCAGAAATTAAAAAAAATAGTTTATGCATTTTTTGAATATTTTTATCAATGTTATACTATAAAACTGTACAAATTCTATTTAACTATTAACAAGACATATAATACCTACGTGAAATAATATCTGGTTTTTTTACATTACCAATTTCAGCCACCTTTCGATTAATATCGACACTGTTATTTATTTATGTTATCTTTATTGCACGAAAGAATAACTTATGGTACATTAGGCGGACTTAATGCTATAAAGCATTCTACACCAGTCAGCCTGAAAGCAAAGCAAATAAATTGGTTATCAATTCTTCTTCTTGTTGCTTCTGTTGTTTTAACGGCCTCCGTAGCCCAGTTGGTAGTGACTCTGCCTACGAAGCTGGAGGTCCCGGGTTCGAATCCCGGTCAGGGCATTTATTTGTGTGTTTATCACGAATATTTGTTTCTGAGTTATATAAGTATCTATATGTATTTATCTATTATATACATCGTCGCCTAGTACCCACAACACAAGCCTTATTGAGCTTACCGTGAGCCTAGGTTGATTTGTGTAAGATTGTCTCGTAATATTTATTTATTTTATTTATTTATTTATCAATGTCCCTCTTTGGTACTTAAATTGCAATAATCATAAAAGAACGTCAAAATAAGTACACGATCTCCATTTCTTTCGCCCGATGTGTGGTCAACTTTCTTCCTATATCGTTCGCCCTCATCTCCCACTAGCCCGGTGGCTTAAGGTCTCTTACATAATAAACGTCACGGCACCCGATCTGTTATTACTGGGTAATTGGTGATCGGCCGGCGATAGCATCTCGAAAGTGTTTACATTTCTGGAATGTCGGCAAGCGCCGCTTCTGTCTCGGTTGGTTACGAGGTAAGATGGGACCCAATTTCGGAATGATTCTGAGGAATTAAAGTATAATACATTATTTATTTAAACATATTATGTACTTTAAATAATTTTAATGTGGAAAATTCACAACGATTTTATTATACCATTAATACAAAGATCAAAGCTCAAAGAAAAATTGCAATGCGGTTATCACACTGCCGTTGCATCCCGCTGCGGCGAAGTTTGTACCTACGCGTCTCCACACACCGAAGCAGGATGCTGCGGCAGTGTGATAAAAGCCTAAAGCGCACCTAGCGAAGCAGACTGAGAATCGAACTCGGGGTCTCTGGGGTTCCGGTCCATTGCGTGTACCACTCCGACACCGCAGCGCTAATTAAGCTGCCGAGGTAGCTCGACTTCAACGCTAGTATGCGCGTTTCATTTTTACTTTGAACTCTGATCTACAAAGATCAGATCAGAATTGATACAAATCAGAGGTATGTAACTAACATGTGATTCATCTTCGTCTTCATCATTAGTTGGAATAGTGAGAGTCCAGATACCTTTGAGCGCGTTAGTATTAATGAAGACATTTATGTAAGTAGCTCTGTACCAATCCTGTAGGTACCTACAAACAGTTCGTGCAAGTTGCGTTTAAAATTATTTTCTAAGCGTGTCCTGCGATGCGATGTACCTATAAAAATCTATCTTTCCGATTTCTGATAATTTCCCACACGTAGGATGGCTATATTCTGTTAGGTTAGGTTAGGACACTATTTCTGAGAAAGAAATACAATAAATATGACCCATTGCAATAGAGTTAATTTTCTATGAAAATATCTTTAGGTAGCTCTAAACATTGCGAATATATTTATCAGATGCTCTACATTTATAGCCAGAAATGCCAGAATTAGAAGACCGTTAAGGTTAATCGAAAACTTACTAATAGTATCCAATTATAGAGGAGTCCAATTATAGACCCTATTTTTACCAAACCACTATTGCCAAAATTTTAACTTTGGTCTAATGTCTACTACATAGAGCGAACGTGTCTACATTAAACTTGAGTGCTGGGTCATAAACAGTGTTTGAAACAAAATTCGTCTTACCTGTGGCCAATAAATAGTTAAGAGCTTACGTGCATATAAATAATGTTTAACTATCGCATAATAATATATAGGGGGGACGCCGTTTATGCGAGTTAAGAGTCCAGCTAAAAATCAGGCTTAGTAGCCCTTAACTTTGACAATGTCTACAGGAAAGACGCGAACTTAAATCTGTGTATGACCATGCCGCCCAACACAAGCAAGTCTCTCCTATACAGACGCGCAGGATCACCAGAATATCGCCCCGCATCCTTAGACCGCGACAAATGCAATCGTTAACAACCGACAACACTCCTCCGAGATCGTAACTCGCGAGATACCATCATGTGTGCGTGGGCGCCGGTGGGGGACGTATTGCATGTAGGGTTGCTACTTTTGGAAAACCACTTTAGTTTGATTAGGTGTTTCTTCTCGACAGTGGTCTTGATCTCTACTCTAGTCAGACTCGTAGAGAGCCCTTGCGGCATGCTTGCAGTATAATTGTATTCCATTTTATTGTTTGACCTTGACGGGGGTCTACCCACGCTGCGTCTTCCTTGCGCAAGGTGTTTCCTGGACTGATGACCCGGTAAAGGTCGCGGGAGTCCGCTGGATGCGGGTGGCGCAGGACCGGTCACTTTGGCACTCTTTGAGGTAGGCCTAGGTCTAGCAGTGGACGTCTTTCGGCTGATTTTATGATGATGTGATGCTGATGATAAATAGTTTGACTGGGTGGTATTGCATACGGGGCTTGCTCTGCCTGTGTATAAAATCACGGTGCTGTTTCCATTAATAACTTACATAGACAAAGATAATAATATGTGCTACGTGTATAAACGATTGTGTGACCAATTTGTATTGCGTCACTCGTTGGTCATCGAGTGGTCGTCTGGATATTACAAACCTTACGCGGGCAGAGCCACTCACTCTGCTAGTAATTGAGGTTGTAGATTTGCAAGTTTGTATGGGGGTAATGCTACATGAAAGTTTAGTAGCAAGCGCAGTGTCCAACGAATCATAGCAAAACCCAACAAATTCGATTCTTCGAGGCAACCCTAGCACAGCGCACGTGAATTGAGGTGTTAGCATCATGTTCAGTGGTTCCGGCGACAGCGACACGGACATTCAGGGAGTTATGACGGAGCATGGGAGCATCCCACCGTTACATCATATGGACTGCTCGAGGAAGTACCACGGGGAATCCTAAGCGGAGTAACTATACTACAGAAGCTATATAATTGAGGTGTTAGCAACATGTTAACTAGTTCCGACAGTGACACGGACATTCAGGGAGTTATGACGGAGCATGGGAGCATCCCACCGTTACATCATATGGACTGCTCGAGGAAGTACCACGGGGAATCCTAAGCGCAGTAACTATACCTACTACAGTAGCTATGAATTGAGGTGTTAGCATCATGTTAAGTGGTTCCGACAGTGACACGGACATTCAGGGAGTTATGACGGAGCATGGGAGCATCCCGCCGTTGCATCATTGGGTATACTGCTCTAGGAAGTGCCACTTAAGTACATACCACGGTGATCATTAGTAGAGTTAGTATAAATACGTAACAGTAGCTAGAAGATTTTTTTGTCTTAAGCGTTTATGTTTTGCTGTGTCTAATCTTTTGGAAGGTTGACGTTTATTTTTAAAACCCTTGCACTTGAATACATCTTCTTGAAAAAACATTTGTTTCTCAAACAAGAACATCCTGGTATACATCTTCTTGAAAAAACATTTGTTTCTCAAACAAGAACATCCTGGTTGGACTAGTAACTAGTTGAAATTAGAAATGATGATTGAAGAAGGAGGATCTGTGAAATCACCGAAGAATTAAATCTAAAGAAAGTACGTACAACGGAATTCTATAGGTATTTAACCATACGGAGCTCCAGTTAATCCAATTTTAAGGTAAACCCACCATAATCACCCTAGCATAAGACACACTCACAGTAATAAAATAACCAATTAACATACAAACTCCTTCAATAGTACAGCAACAATACTATGTGTACAATGACAACGAAAACACTTGAAACGAAGGTCCACCCTATAATACTAACATTACTAACACCTAGTGCGTAATAAAATAAAATCTTACAACATGGCTATAAAGCAAGTAAATCGTGCATAATGGCATACGTAACAGGACAGCGTAGGGTTATGCGAAATTTACTCGGGAATATTGGATAGGGAAGGTTATCGGGTGCCCCCTTTAGAGTAAGGAATGGTGGCGTGAGGCAACGGTGCCTTAACTCCTTGAAGATACTTCGGCCACGGAGCACGTAAGTCTGTGAGATTGTAAGTTTGTATGTAAGGGGTAATTCCGGAACCACTGATCCGATTTCATAAAATCTTTCACATGTGTATTGAATGGACATTATATAAAAGAAGGCCACTACGCTACGCTTGATTGCGAGATACGGGAAACCACTGTTCCCTTCATGAGCAGCGCGAGATGCTGTAGATTAATCTTGATGATAATTCGCGAATTTAAACAAACGTTCTGAGCTTATTCGTTAATTTATCCCAATTTTTTCTGGGTAAAAAGTAAATCTGATGATTTATGGGCACATTATTGAAATATATCTATACCTATTTTTAACCCCACCAGCAGCGAGTGTAGCATGGTTGTCATTTTATCACTTATCGTTGTGGATAAGACATCCGTCACTCTCGCCATCACATACTTGTCAGAAAATGACGGATGTCTTATCCACAGCGATAAGTGATCATGCTACGCCCGCAGCTGAAATCCGTTCGCTTCCTCATGATACCACATTAACATTATTGTGTTGTTCACCTCCGCCTTCTTCAATACGACCGTACATGAACTGCACTACACAGTAACTCGCGCGAACTCATTTGAATTGTTTTAGTTGATGTCCTGGATTTAGTCGCCCATAACCGTAACTGTTCACGAGTGTATGAGCTATTGGACTCAAGAATATTTGAGTGTGTTAGTAGCACAGTGGCACAAATGGTACAATGTTCGTATGACAGCACTGATTGTTAAATTTATGAAAACGGATTGCTGATTATTTATTGACAACTAGCTTCTCTCTCAAAGAAGAAAAAATGTCGCCGAAAGGAAAATTCTACGCATAATCCATAGGTTAAAACGAAGAACGGATGGAAGTTTGAGAGTTCTGAAAAACCTCGAGATTGAAGATCTGGTGGTTGAACCCAATATCATAGAGGAAACAAACGTTGGCTTGGTCAGCTTGAGAGAATGGAGGAAGATCGGAAAGTGAACAGAGCTTACTTAATGTTTTCAAGCTATTTTCCAAGTTTTTCAAGATATTTTCTGGCATTTCGGTTGGGAAATGTTTTTGACAGAATGTTTTATTTTTTCTACTTTCTTTTGGGCATTTAGAGTATATTTTTCCTTGTACCATTCTATGGTTGGTGTTGAAGTTGAGTTGGTTTAGCATGTTTATGTCTTTGAACCACTTTGGCTTATTGGTTAGTATAAAATCTATTTCGTTTTTTATCGTGCCACCTGGTGATATCCAGGTCCACTTTCTATTTGGTTTATTTTTATATAGATATTATTCATGATTTTTATGTTGTGTTCCAATGCAAAGTTAATTAACCTTTGTCCATTATTGTTTCGTTTGCCTGTAGAGAATGGTCCCAAGATATGGTGTTCGTCACTTTTTCTTTTTCCAAGTTGACTGTTAAAGTCACCCATTAATATGACGTTTTTGTATGATTTTTTTATTAAATATTGCTTACAAAGACCATAGTCTACCATATTTATGGCATACAAAAAAAAAGAAGAAAAAAAAGATTTTTGAAATCGGATGGTTAGTTCCGGAGATTACCACCTCATACCAGTACGGTAAAGTTAACACGCTGGGTCGATCAGTAAGTTTTTTATAAATACTGCATCACTTTAGGTAACTATTGCGGTCGGAAATAGTAAACTCAAGTGATGCAGTATTTATGTAGGGTAGATCCACACTGGGAATATATGACAATATTGTGACGGTATACATCCATACAATGATTATATGACAATATTGTGACAGTATACATCCATACAATGATTATATGACAATATTGTGACGGTATACATCCATACAATGATTATATATGACAATATTGTGACGGTATACATCCATACAATGAATATACCCTCCTAAGGCCCACCATACGACACAACTGACATTGAAATTTGAATCAACTAACGTAAGAAATAGAGTTAAATTTCGTTTGTTTCAAAAAATACCAAAACAAAACAAATGCAACTCTATTCCAACCCAAAATGGTTTAAATTCCTTTAAGAGAATAAGTCCTTCCAGTAGGCCCATGTGCCTTACGAGGATATGACAATATTGTAACGCTATACATCCATACAATGATTATATGACAATATTGCGACGGTATATATCCATACAATGATTATATGACAATATTGTGACGGTATATATCCATACAATGATTATATGACAATATTGTGACGGTATACAGCCATACAATGATTATATGACAATATTGTGACGTGATGATGTTCTTGCAAAACAAGAGTGCTCAAATCGTAATTAATTTTCACAATGGAACAGTAGTTAACAGACGCTGCATAAGCTGCAATAAATTAAAGCAATAAATTTACAGCCCATAAAATATACAAAGCTATTGTGCGTTGTTACTAAACTTAATTTCATAATAACTTTAAAACGTGATATAACAATGATTATATTCATCGTTAAATCTTACTTGTACGAGTAATAATAAATTAAATATTTTTCTTTTATCAATAAACAAAACTTAGTACCTACGATACGAGCTACGTAAACACTCGGAGAACTTCACGCTTCTACTATTTTTGTTAGTTTAATTTAAGGAAGTTTGAGTTCATAAATATCAAAAAATTTATGCTTTGACCATAGAAAATCGTTACGGCAATTTTTCCTAGCTAATTTCCTCCAAAAATCTTACTAAGAGTGTTTTTGACGTTTCATAAAAATTTGCTGATTTAACGATCAGCCAACATCGATATTAATTACATTCTAAGGCTGCAATTCAGTGTACAACATCGACAATTATGATTTATGTGATATGACCATGACAAATTTGTCAATTCACTTCTTCACTGTGTGATTCGCACTTCGAATAGTACACTGACAGGCCCCCATTTCACCAAATCGCCAATTGTCGCCTGACAATGACAATTCGACTTACATAGCTGCGTCGACAGGTTAAGGTGGTTGCTGGACAGCATATTGACCCAGCAATGTACGTGGAATTGTCACTGTAAATAAATAAATATTACGGGACAATCTTACACGAATCAACCTAGGCCCACGGTAAGCTCAGTAAGGCTTGTGTTGTGGGTACTAGGCGATGATATATATAATAGATACATACATATAGGTGGTCAGTTGACAATTGTCAAGATGGTGAAATAGGGCCCACGTCGCTATGTCAGGAGATGTCATAAAACATAGTCGAATAAAACATAGTGGTTCAGTGAAGGCACAGTCATGTCATATTAATCCGGTAGTTATTACTTATTGGCGCTGGATAATTAAGCGATGCCATTTGATAGGGCGCGCATGTCCAGGCAATAACGCTGAATATGTGCGCTGTGCCGTATAAAATGATCGTTGCTGTTACGAAACACTTTCGCTTGGATAATCTTCGTGTTCCCAAGTTACAGATGCGCTGATATGATCGTTTCACGGAATTTGAACATTCGGTCCAGCTTTTACCGAACCGATTCAGCCGCATTTTTAGGTCCAACAGCAGTTCTAAACATCTTGTTCACTGTAATGTTTAAATATCATGCGTTCATTGTCATGCGATTTCAAGGAAAATCATCATAAAACATAGATAAAAAGTGTAGTAAGTTATGTTGGAAAAGTAAATGATGATCGGAATAAGTGAAACTAGCACAATGTTTATCTTTGATATCCTAAATTAACGAAAAAACTTAGTCTAACTTGTTCGTTAAAATTCCGTCATAATATGGAACGAGGTACTTACCGAGAGCGTTTTTAAAAAAACCTACATGAACTTATTTTTGAAAAAAATATTTTTTTTTGGTTCTTCTTACTCTGATTTCTTGATAATATCGATCCTTAAACATGAAAAAGATTGTCCCAGATTTTACTATGTAATTTTTTTCTTCCACTGCATCTGAACTTTTTATAAAAAAGACTGCATACAAAAATGTGACGATCTGAATTGGAATATTTGGGACACTTTTTTTCCTGTATGACGATCGTTAGCATTAACGATTTTGAGTATCAAAAATAAAAATAAATGGTACTTTTTTTGAAAACGCCCAAGTCGTAGACACACACACACCACAGTGCTGACTTGATTGATGACTGACAAACAATTGAATTATAATACCTATCGTTGTTCGAAGCTTACAAAGTAAAGATACAATAACACCAATATACAATAGTATTGTCAGCAAACAATGTGATATGGCTAATAAATTGTTTAATCAAAACCCGTATGGGGTGCTTGGGCATGTTCGCGCATCCTATCGGCCATTTGATTCGCTGTTCATTGTCATACATAGCCATAAATGTATAAAACTCTTTTGTAATGTTGCGCGGTACATAAAAGTATTATTTAATTGCGGTTAAAGTTCATATTTATAAATCTATATGTGACGCGTGTTGACCAACTGGGGGTAAATGTGGCTTACACATGGCATACCAATTTGATAGTGTTTTTCGCGTAGGTACCGAGCTGACTCGGCACTCGGTAGAGTCAGCGGCGCTATCGCGAAAATCAAAAGTCGAAGCTCGCAATATCTCCGTCTTGGTCGCTTGAATATGCAAGTGCAACGAAGATAGATATATACGAACGAACGAAAGAAGCGTTATATAGTAGCCGCTCTGAGCGAAACATCAAATTGGAAAGCGAATAGTAGGTACATTCGCCACACGAGTCGGCCCTTCATAAATAAGGCGTGTCAGAAAAATTGCACACAGCAAAAATGTCATACCGAGACCAGGCGCTAAGTGTAAGGCCTGAGTGGACGCTCGAGTCGGGCGTGCGGCGGAGCGGGGCGTGCGGCGTGCATGTTAAACAAATGAGGCTCATACTGGTGTCTTGAGTAGACGCTGCACAAATTGAATGCACGCTCGCCCGCCCCGCTGCACGCCCCGCCGAACGCTCCGCTCCGAGCGTCCACTCAGGCCTTACACTATAACTGTCACGCGCACGAGATAAATTCCCTTTGGCCGCCTACGAATCCAATTCTACGTAACCAGTCACATGTGAAGAATTACTTTTCTTGCTACGAAACTAAGTAGTTACGTACTACGAATTCTTCTTCCTATTGGAAACCTGTTACGATCGCAGAACACTAGGTAGGTTAGGTTTGATAGGTAGCTTCAGATACCCGAAGGGCAAACAGACCAGAAACTCGCGACTGGTTATCGTAGGAAGAAAAAAAAATCTTTGTACGAACTAGTTTCGTTTGACTAAAACACTGTTCCATCTATTGTTGTACTGTACCATGTCTCTAGCAAATACATTTCTATTTCTATTGCTAAGAAAAATAATTATTCTCACGTAACTAGACTGGTTTGCACCAAACCGTCTGTAATCGGTGTTCGATAAAATCGGAATGTATGGAAAGTTTGACAAGTTTGTATGGAATGACAGCTTCCGGCGCCATATTTAATGTTGATCGGTCTGTAATCGTAAGTAGGTGCAACCCGCCCTTAAACTATGTCGCACGCAGTATGCTAGCCGAGCAGTATAATTAATAGAGAAAAAATACGTCGAGTCAAATAGATCTCTGGGTTGCGTAGACAATAAGATATTTTCATATTTTTAAGTGAAATATACAGGTTCTTTTGATTGGTCATTAAAATTATTAGAGATGCGTTTATGAGGCACCAAAAAGGTTTCATTTTTTCCATGCAGATACTCTAAATTTTACTAGAATGAAATTAAATATTCAGAATGCACATTTCAGTGAAAAACCTTTCTCAGAACACTCAGACCGCTCTAAGGACTGTTTTCCTCAATATTTTCTGTTTTGCCAATTTAACAAATAAAGTTCAACAACAAATCATCATTGAAAACTAGGCTGCACAAAAAATCGGTACAAAATTACAACCTCGAGGGCTGTCATTATATCGATAGCCGTACGATTAACCGATTATCGAGAAACGTCTCAATTAGTCGACTAAGGCGTTGTGAGTTATGGTGCATGTGTAAATTGCCGGTTTATTGTGACTAATGGAGTAAGATGGTGAGCGGATTTCAAAAAGATAAATTTTAATTTATTGTTTAATTCGTATATTTTTTCTTATGTTCACAGTGGGTACCGTAAATCGAGGTGACTCTAGATAGTGTGCGATGGAGAGAGCTACTTCACCAGCTACGCCGAAAAGAGTTTAAATCTTAAAAAAAAAACAAGGTTGTAAAATACTAAGTATGTTACAATATAACTGTAATGTATAATTTATGTAATTATAACAGTTATTGTGATTTAGTTATGTATAATTAATAAAAAAATTGTAAACTGTAGGCCTAGTTATATTAACGACCGGTTAGCCTACTTAGCTAGTGGGTAGTGACACTGCCTACGAAGCTGAAGGTCCTGGGTTCAAATCCCGATAAGGGCAAATGTTTGTGTGATGAGCATGAATATTTGTTGAGTGTGTCTTGGATGTTTACTATGTATTTAAGTATTTATATCTATTAAATATATCGTCGTCTAGTACCCATAACACAAGCCTTATTGAGCTTACTATGGTTTTAGTTCGATTTGTGTAGGATTGTCCCCTAATATGTATTTATTATTAATGTAGGTCTAGCTTCTAGCTTATAACCTTGTATGTCATTTAAAGCCGTTGTTTGTTAATTAATTAATTAAAAAAAGAAACTTAAAATTCGTGATGGTCATATGGCTATTTTGCTTTCAGTACGGGTAGCACAAACAAGGTTCGCGCGCCGCGAGAAAAGGTGCGTTTGTTTTATTAAATGTGTCACGATTTTTTTCCTGACTCGTTATTGTCCTGCTGAACTCGATTATCGACAACGCTGTGCCAATCATGCTATTGACACGCAGTGACAAACACATATACACCAAAGTCGAGTTTTTAAAATGTGTTCGAAGTATGCATGTATTACGCCTATTTACAGGACATCCATTTTCAAAATTTGTTTAATTGAAAACACCTTGAAAATAAATATTTGGTGTTGGCCTACCATTATTGATTGTTGAAAAACATTGCTACCGATCGATTACTCTAACTGAAGCTACGAATAAAATTAATATGTAATAAACAATCGCGCAATATAGATCATCCCATCACTATTACGTAACACTTAACACTAATACAAATTTATTGCGGCTGGCTTACAGCATCGCTGCTGTCTAACTGTAGACATCAATTTCAAATGAAAATGTTAGTTCATAATTTAGCCACTAGCAAAGATAACTTTGCAAAGAACTAGTGAAGTTATTATCCGTCGCCGCCCACATTTATCGATATAAATCTAAAGATAAATTTATACCCAGCGCGACTAAATGACCAGCTATTAACATAATTAGAAATTGAATTTGAATTGCATTTGTTTGGAGTGTTTTGTAATAATATTTATTGTAAGTGTCACATTAATGTTTCAAGTTATGTTATGAATTAAGTTGAAGCATCCAGTGTGTAGTACATGCAACACAACCTTAGAGTATCAACTGGTAGTCAACTGACTATGACCTAAACATATGATAAATAAATATTAGATCTTCATAGTCGTCTTCTGAAAACCGCATCACCGAAGTATCGCATTCGCCCATCTTAATACACTTGGTGCGCGTAATGACTGTATAAGACAGCATAGAGGTCCCGGTTAAGAATAGGTTTACGGTCTCCCCTGCCTGTCCTAAAAGGCGACTAAAGGGGTAAAGGGGTCAGGCAGTGTTTTCATGACACGACTAACGACCCGAAGAAAGACAAAAACCCGAATGAGCTAGAAATAGCGAGGTTAGAGATTCCAGTGCCTTTGAGATCCTGGGCTGTTATTCTTTACGCGTTCATGCGTCTCACCTCACCCGTCACGCCTAACGAAACTAGACCTCTACCTACGCTTAGGCCTTCGGCGTCAAGACATATTTGTGGGTGAGCGTTGAGGTGAACTTAAAACAAGCTATATAGAAAAGCGGGGTTGGAGTCCTCCGCATGGAAACGAAGGGAACACTCTCACAACTATCATCATAATAATATCAGCCGAAAGAGGTCCACTGCTGGACATAGGCCTCCCCCAAAGAGTGCCAACGTGACCGGTCCTGCGCCACCCGCATCCAGCAGACACCGCGAGTCCACCTTGTACCACGCCGCGCCTTCCGCGGTAGGTACGTGATCGCCACTCGAGAACCTTTTCGCTCCAATGGCCATCGGTTCTACGTGCAATGTGCCTCGCCACTATACTAAGACAAAATACCCAGAACTATTTTGTATGTGGATAATGGATATTCCTTTCATTCAATGAGACTTCAAATTAATTTTGAGTAAGATTTAGAGAAAAGACTACCGAAGATCAGGTTTCGTTCCAAAGCCTGTTTACGACACAAGTAAGTCATGTTTATGAAGTTCCAGGAAGTGTTGAAGTCATTGAAGCGTTCTCTTATAGCCGGTCCGTCGTATGCTTACACGAAAAGCAAAATGTTAGAAATACCATTTCAGTACTTTTTAGGGTCTTAGTAATAGGGTCCCGTTTTACTCTTTGAGTACGGAGGACCCTACTACTAAGACTCCGCTGTCCGTCCGTCCGTCCGTCCGTCTGTTTGTCACGAGGCTGTATCTCACTGATACCGTGATAGTTCTAGTTGAAATTTTCACAGATGATGTATTTCTGTTGCCGCTATAACAACAAATACTAAAAACACAGAATATAATAGTTTTTTATAGATAATGGTACGGAACCCTTCGTGCGCGAGTCCGACTCGCACTTGGCCGGTTTTTAATAGACTATGTACCAAATGTTAGTAAATACAGGGTGGAATTTCATAAACTGTACATAATAAAAGGAGAAAAATTTCAGCCAATTTCATCGGTGAAACGGTGTTTTTTTTTTTTTTCTAGTCATTAGTTTTTTTTTTACAGAATTTTGAAAATTTTTGTAAAAACTCGGGTAATACACCTAATTCAGACGGTATAACTTTTGATCCAATGGTCCTAAAATGAAAATAAAAAATGCAGAGTATTACCAAGGGACAGGTTAATAATTCTTAATAATAATAAAAAACCATCTAGAAGAGAAAATCCGCAAAAAAAAATATTGTTTTTGAAAAATGGCTACAAAAATTACGAATTTTAAAAGAAAAACACAATTTTCTGAAAAAAACGCAGATTTAGTTACCATTTTTTTTTGCTTAGTATTAAACCTCACTTAATGCCGATTCTAAAACCGTTTTTAAACTGTCTCAGACTTTGAAAAATACCACGCAAATGGATACGTAAATCAAACCATAATTTTATTAATTTTAATCCTCTTAAAATCCTTAATGACCGTTTGTTCACAGGTAGTTGAAGGGTGTTATTGGGTTTTAGGTGGAAATAACAAATTACGTACTTAGTATTAATCCTCACTTAATGCCGATTCTAAAACCGTTTTTAAACTGTCTCAGACTTTGAAAAATACCACGCTAATGGGTACGTAAATCAAACCATAATTTTATTAATTTTAATCCTCTTAAAATCCTTAATGACCGCTTGTTCCCAGGTAGTTGAAGGGTGTTATCGGGTTTTAGGTAGAGAAAACAATAGGAAGAAAAGTAGTCCTAAAAATTGCGTAAATAAAATCATGTATTTTAATTAAAAGTCATAAATTCGATTGATGAACCTTTATTAAAGAAAAAACTTATTCTAGTGTTGCAAAGGGCGTTCCCTGTATGGTATTAATTGTTCAAAATGACCTCCTCTTTCTTGAAGGCACAATGTGGCCCGAGCTTGAATTTGTTGCGTAGCCCGTCGAATCATTCCCGGATTATTTTTTATTTCTTGTGCTGCATTTAAAATTCTGTCGTGCAATTCTGCTTCGGTATTGACGATTCTGTGATATACCCGTTGCTTCATATCACCCCAAAGAAAATAATCCAACGGCGTCATATCAGGCGATCTTGCAGGCCATCCAACGGGGCCGTCTCGGCCGATCCACCTATTGGGATATTGCTCATTTAAAAAATGTCGAACTCTTAATGCCCAATGAGCTGGGCATCCATCCATTTGGAGAAACAGGCGTTGTCTCACATCTAACATCACATCTTCCAAAAGCTTTGGGAGCTCGTCTCTCAGTAACAGTAAAAATCTGTCGGCGTTCAAAGTATTCGGTAAGAAGACTGGTCCAATCAATTGATCGTCGAGTACCGCTGCCCAAACGTTTATGGAGAATTGGTCTTGAAAATTAGATGGTCTTACTAGGTTTGGATTATCGTGAGCCCATGTGTGTAAATTTCTGAAGTTAGTTATTCCCGTATGAGTAAATCTTGCTTCGTCCATCCATAAAATTCTTCTAGTAAATTCCGGATCCCTTCTGATATTGCCAAGTATCCAAGTCGACATAACACACCTAACGCGGGCATCGCCAATTTGCAAATTTTGTACCCGTTGATAATGAAATGGATGCAGTCCTTCCTTCTTCAAAATTTTCCAGACAGAGAATTTTGAGATTCCGTGCCTCAATGCCAAGCGTCTTAGACTCGTGGTTGGGTCCGCGTACAAGTCTCTGAGAACTGCTTCTTCTATGGCAACATCAATTATGTTTCCTGGCTCTCGGCGATCTCGGCCACCGTATCCCAGGCCAATATTGCACAACCGGCGATGAACTTCTTGAAAGTGGCGAGCAGCAGGTCTTGGAACGTCATTAGGATACTGCTCCAAATAGGCGATACACGCAGCTCTTGCAGATCCATGGCACAATCCATAATAATAGTGCATGTTGGCTATTTGTAACGGCGAAAACTCTCGTAAGCGGGGCATGATGATTCAAACTGAACAAGTACTGGAGTAATCAAAGAAGTGGCGAGCAAACACAAGCAATTGCGATTTGCGAGCGACTGAATAGTTGACCTATTGCCCAATGCCTTTATACTCCTCATGTTATCTCCACCTTCAACCCAAAAACACCC
Organism: Epinotia brunnichana; assembly: GCA_963854355.1. NCBI lineage: Eukaryota > Metazoa > Arthropoda > Insecta > Lepidoptera > Tortricidae > Epinotia > Epinotia brunnichana. The sequence continues at coordinate 5,906,232 of OY977936.1, read as the reverse complement.
TTCAACTACCTGGGAACAAGCGGTCATTAAGGATTTTAAGAGGATTAAAATTAATAAAATTATGGTTTGATTTACGTACCCATTAGCGTGGTATTTTTCAAAGTCTGAGACAGTTTAAAAACGGTTTTAGAATCGGCATTAAGTGAGGTTTAATACTAAGCAAAAAAAATGGTAACTAAATCTGCGTTTTTTTCAGAAAATTGTGTTTTTCTTTTAAAATTCGTAATTTTTGTAGCCATTTTTCAAAAACAATAATTTTTTTTGCGGATTTTCTCTTCTAGTTGGTTTTTTATTGTTATTAAGAATTATTAACCTGTCCCTTGGTAATACTCTGCATTTTTTATTTTCATTTTAGGACCATTGGATCAAAAGTTATACCGTCTGAATTAGGTGTATTACCCGAGTTTTTACAAACATTTTCAAAATTCTGTAAAAAAAAAACTAATGACTAGAAAAAAAAAAAAACACCGTTTCACCGATGAAATTGGCTGAAATTTTTCTCCTTTTATTTTGTACAGTTTATGAAATTCCACCCTGTATATTTAGTACGTAAATAGTATAGACGAGACACGACAATCGGTCTTGTCATGTGTGTCTATGTCCGAATACGAAATTGCAATAGTACGAAAAAGACTTCTTCAACGGCCATAAAATGCGATAATGATCATATGAAGAAAGTGATTCATTTAATTATCAATCAGAACGAAACAGCTACTAGTACAGCGAGCTATCAGTATTTTACCATGAACCGAAAAACTACAATAAAACGAGTCTAATATGAAAGTAAGACTATTTTATTATTAACACTTCGACCGCATGCAGTGTGTTGCTGACTGTACGTAGTGAGAAACACAAATAAACAAGTGACGATGTCTAACGCACAATTTCGAATTCCATTTCATAACAAGTTCATATCAAACGGAGATGCTGAGTTAGGGGGTTGTCGTGTAGTGGATACAATTCACAGCAGGTACTTTACAGTCGCATCTTTATTTACTAAAACTTTATTGAATCTATTATGAAATACGTTCTTGCCGTAAAATTGGCAAATACAAACAAGCCATTGAACATGAGCTTGAACATGGCTTGAGTAGACTAGTAGGTACTAGAGTTGTGAACATTTGGACTATGTACAAATGGACGTAAGTAATTTGTTTGACTGACTGACCGGCAACTATGGTAGACTGCTCTTTAGATGATTCCCGGCGTCTTCGCATTTTCTCCGATATCAAGTATTTTACTTAAGGTGGTTCGATTGCCATACAAAACGTTATTTGACATTCGTAGGCTAACGGCGTGATATTTTAAGAAACTTATGTAACAAACTTTCATCAATTGGCTTCCCATTTGCGCCAAATTCCCCCTTTCCTAGAATAATTTTGTATAAACTAGATTAATTTGAGAAATTGGTTTGTCACGTGATATTTTGGGAAAACTATTTTTCTCAAATTAATCTAGTTGATACAAGTTTATTCTAGGAAAGGGGGAATTTGGCGCAAATGGGAAGCCAATTGATGAAAGTTTGTTACATAAGTTTCTTAAAATATCACGCCGTCAGCCTGCGAATGTCAAATAACGCTTTGTATGGCAATCGAACCACCTTAAATTAGTCAAATGACAAATGGCTATTTTCTTGTCATGTATTCTCTTGATATAAGAACATTTTGCATGTATCTAACAATTTACATTAATAGTGTAACTCTGTAATTCAGGGAGAACTGTTTCATTTTTTTACAAATTAATTACAACTAATGCTTCATTTCATCAATTCATCATTCAACTCTTTGTGATTTAACGATGGCTCTTTGGTTAGAATAGGAAGTCATCTATTAGTTATTCATTATTTAACCCAGGAAAATAAAAAAAACGCTTTTACCTACACTTAAAGTATAGATGTCCATTATATACTTATACATGTCCCACCCACTATTGTATTTTAATTTAAGTAAATTTAATTTATAAGATAACTAACCTAGTATAAGTATGTATTAACATTAACACCACTGTGAACGCCAGTTGTAATAAATAAATAATAATACATATGTACTGATGAGCGGAAAAGTTGAAGGAAGACGTACTCTTATTTAAAATTATTATTTATTATTCATAAATTACTAGCTTCTGCTTTATATCGTAGCTGTTCGTATCAAATGTTCACCCCCCCCCCCCCCCCCCCATGATTTCCGGGATAAAACTATCCTGTCATTCCCCGGGACTCGAAACTATCTCTATACCAACTTTCATCTAAATCGGTTCAGCGTTTCAAGCGTGAAGAGGTGACAGAGAGACACTTTCGCATTTATAATATTAGTATGGATTGATTGAGCTCATAAAAAAGCGGCCAAGTGCGAGTCGGACTCGCACATGAAGGGTTCCCTTAAATAAATTGCGGTTTACGATTTATGACGTATTAAAAAAAACTACTTTCTAGATCTTGGTCAAACTAATTTTCGGTGGAAGTTTGCATGGTAATGTACATGATATATTTTTTTTAGTTTTATCATTCTCTTATTTTAGAAGTTACAGGGGGGGACACACACATTTTACCACTTTGGAAGTGTCTCTCGCGCAAACTATTAAATTTAGAAAAACATGATGTTAGTAACCTCAATATCATTTTTGAAGACCTATCCATAGACACCCCACACGTATGGGTTTGATGAATAAAACATTTTTGAGTTTCAGTTCTAAGTATGGGGAACCACCAAAATTTATTGTTTTTTTTCTATTTTTGTGTGAAAATCTTAATGCGGTTTACAGAACACATCTACTTACCAAGTTTCAACAGTGTACCTCTTATAGTTTCGGAATAAAATGGCTGTGACATACGGACGGACAGACAGACATACCGACAGACAGACATGACGAATCTATAAGGGTTCCGTTTTTTGCCATTTGGCTACGAAACACTAAAAATGGATACAAAAAAAATGAAGCATTGCTAGCCTGCTGACCGCCCTTCTCTCTGTGCGTGCTCGCTGCAAGACGCCCATAACGGTACTAAAGTATGTATATTATTTCCATTATTATTAAAGGGATAGCTTTATTATTTTATTAAAATGTAAATCGTTGACAAGTGATGCCTCGCCCGAAGCGACTTCATATTCAACGAGTTTTAGTTTTGTTTTAAATAATGTGTGAGGCAGTTTGTTTGATTTGGAATTACGCACATTACTGTCAAATGTCTCGGTGTGTAAATAATGAATTGTTAACACGTGAACACATTATACATGTTTAAGAATTATACTAATTGCTAATAAATTGCTTGGTTTATCTATAGTTAGGTATTATGTTGCCTAAATTGATTTCTATAGTCGCTGCAAAATTTTGTATCGATTTAATCCCCTCACAAATATGTACTGAAACCTAACCGCTCGGCCACGACTTTGGTCTTAAACGACCTGCGACCAGCGTTTTATCTGTTCATTGCGCGTGATCCCAACTAACCACAGTGCGTTGCGCGTCTCGACCGCGCAATGAACAGATAAAACGCTGGTCGCAGGTCGCTTAAGACCAAAGTCGTGGCCAAAGCGGTAATCCTTATTTATGAGTAAGTTGTATCCATCCACATTTTTAACCCCCGACGAAAAAAGAGGGGTGTTATAAGTTTGACGTGTGTGTGTGTGTGTGTCTGTGTGTCTTTGGCATCGTAGCTTTTATTGCAGTTTTTCTTGGTCGAAAGCTGACGTGACCGAGATAGTTCTTAGCTTGTTCTTAGCTACGTTTCAACAAAATCTATTAGCCGTTTTTGAGATATTGAACTTTGAAATGATTAGTGTCGGGGGTTTTTTAATACAAATACAATACAAATACAAAATTATTTATTGTTCGAATGTGAGTGGTTATAAAAATGGTGTTAGGGTTAGTATTTTGGTTACATCACAATCAGCCAGAGTTTGGCGTACAATATTTTGATTCTCAATATGCATGTCATTGAAATTATGTCCTTATTATTCATTGTTATATTAATATCGAATTAAATTAGTAAAAAAGTAAAAAATTAAATAAAAATAGAAGTCAAAGTGTAGCAATGTCAATATATTAATAATAAATCAATGTCATGCAAAAAGGAAAGTGGTCAGAGAAAATAATAAAATTCATTAGGTTTTAATTCATTAACTTGACTACATGAGGTATCTACATGTGTCATCGGATATATTGTTATACCTAGTAGGCCCAGTCTAGTATCCACTGTAGCTGAGCGTTAAGAGCCCGTTCACGTGCTCACTAGCGCCACTATTTAAAAACGTAGGCCGCTACACACTGTATTTTGTATTTAGCTACTAGCGCTAGTCAGCACGTGAGCGGGCTCTTAAGGCACACGACTTTAATCAGGAGGTCTTAGGTTCAATTCACACCACTGAGAAAAAAAAATGTGTGGGAACGTCAGATGGCAGTCGCTGTAGAACGTCAGATGGCAGTGGCTACGCTAAATCTTGAGATTAGGTGCCAAAGCGGAGCCGGGCTCCTTTTTTAAAGTCGGTTAAAAATGAGTAGGTATGTGTCACTGACAATACCTAAGTATAAAAAAGAAGAAAATATAACGTATTTACTGTGAATTTTACAGACTAACTATAACAACGACAAAGTTCTCCCGCAAAATAACCGAAATAACCCTCATAAACATATTACAAGATTACATGCTACGGGATAGGTTTAATAATAGCCCCTCTTAACACCTCTTTATCCCGCGGCACCTATTACCCCGGATACCTGTATACTGCACTTACACACTCCATTACCGACTATTTATATCCACGTCTTGAACATGGACGTATAATGGTGAAAGCATCTGTTGTGGTCCTATGAGAGAAAGAATAATAACGATTAGGCCTTGGTAAGGAGAGGAGACATAGCAATCGAGATACTTGTGGTCCAGGGAAAGGTCGAGGGCACCAGACAGGTCACCAATTTATTTAATCGTATGGCATTATTTTGGCCTTTGAGTTTGTCACTCTTTAGTACCACCCAGGGGACAAGTGCAGGGTTGTGCTAGATAGCTCCTGCGGACGCAAGTGACAGTTGTCCCCCCTTTGTCAAGTGAGTGGGCAACTCGACTGCTACATGTTCTTAAGCCGCTCGAAGGCCTCTAACTCGGCTTCAGTCATAGAGAAGCAGCGGGGATCAACTGCTTAACGTGCCTTTGCGTGGAAGCGCTCATTTATAGTAACCACTCAAACAGGCGGTCACCCATCCAAAGACTGACCGCTGCCATCGTTGCTTAACCTACGTTATCGTTTCCGAATCGCAGGCGCCGCTGGGCTATGAACGGTTCCAGGTCACCAACGATGGACATACCAGATTAAAGCTGCAGTAGATAGTTACCACGAGGCGTGGATAGGCCCCCCACAAGGTGGACTGATGACCTGATAAAGGAGTCCGCTGGATGCGGGTGGCGCAGGACCGGCCATTGTGGCACTCTTTGAGAGAGGCCCATGTCCAGCAGTGGACGTCTTTCGGCTGATATGATGATGATGAGATAGTCACCACACGCAATCATAAGGAAGGCGACTGTCAGAGAGGAATGGCGACGTGATGTGAAGCTTGCTACCAACACCTGAAATGACGATCACGACCACTCAGGCCAGAGTGAAACGACGAAGAAGAAAGGGTAACCTATCGCAATCACTAAATTTAATTTCCCAACTGTATCTCCGAATGTCCGAATTTCCATTTCGGTAAAAAGCCAATTATCTCGAAAACCCAAAAGCTTCTGAATTCTTTTAAACACTTATCGCGTAGAACCTATTAGTTTAGGATAGGTTTGTTTTATAATCACCTTGAAAATGTCATGGCTTCAGAGAAAAATGGCTTTTAGGACAAATGAAAATTCGGACAAGCGATACAGTTGGGAAATGAAATTTAGTGATTCAGATAGGTAACCAGAAGAGAGGCCTTGGTAAGGTGGCACAATTGGCAATTGACTCAGATAATTGTCGTGTGTGACGTTCAAGTGAGGTATCCATTTTTTAAACATTTCTTAGACCGGTGTGTTATGTTATAGTGCTTTCCTCACACATGCAATGAAAAACTCCAAGTTTTTTTTATGGCTGAACGCCCCGATGTTAGCCACCGTTACCACGATTTGATACAGCAACAAAAGAAGGTCGCTTTGCAGGCCTCCAATTTTGTATGAAATCATTACGGAACGTGATACTTCGAAGTATGTTTGAGAAAAGGTTTTTTCACTAATATAGCTGAACATGCCTGGGCTATTTCTGCTACTTAGTATGCCCTACTCCGACTCGCACTTGGCCGGTTTTTAGGGTTCCGTACTAAAAGAGTAAAACGGGACCCTATTACTAAGACTCCGCTGTCCGTCTATCTGTCTGTATGTCTGTCTGTTTGTCTGTCTGTCTGTCACTAGGCTGTAGGTATCTCACTGATACCGTGATAGTTCCAGTTGAATTTTTCACAGATCATGTATCTCTGTTGCCGCTATAACAACAAATACTAAAAACAAAATAAAATAAATATTTTTATAGATAATGGTAGTCCGACTCGCACTTGGCCGGTTTTTTAACGTTGATGAAATCAGTTTACGCGTCCCGCCCTGTCGGGGGAGGCCCAACATACATATAGTACAAATGAAATTCTAACATAGTCCAATTTTCAATGTCGTCGCAACAACAGGTAACAAAATCTGGCACATTAAACAAATTGCCTCACGCACCGCCTCCCGCAGGGATATAATGTCGGACCCACGTTCCTAATGTGTCACCAGCATGTGTTAATATTCATATTCATATTCCCTATATATAATACTGCATGTGGATCATAGTTTAGAACTTTATCCGCGCTTTCTATTCGTTTTTAATGGCGATCGTTTGGGTTTTAATGCGTGGTTCATGTAAGATGGAACGAGTTTGACTAATATTGAGTGTACGTGAAGTTTAATAATAAAACACGATTTTTAGCTATAAACGAACTAGTTACTAAATTCATAGTGTTGTGTACGCAAAGTCCAACTGATGTGTACCTTTGATGCCTGATGGCACTTAAGGGTGTTGGTCCTCCAATGAGATTTTAATCTGCGTATAAACATGTAGCTGAATTGCTAATCAAACGCCGTTTGTCGCACATTGAGGGCTGTTACTCTGAACGCGCTCATTCGCCTCACTCACACTACTACACTTAGCTAATACGAATAGCGGCGTCAAGATATATTAGGGGTGCCGGTCAAGTGCAGTTAAAACAAATTACAGAACAGCCCTGCACTAAATAGCAGGTGTGCGCCCCGTAGTTTCCGCTTGGTCGTGGTTTGATCGTGCAGCTTTAGACGTGTCAAAGGCATATTATCTTATAAATATGATACGTTAACATATTGTAACTACCAGTTTTGTAAGGTTATTAAGAAACTGCTTCCCTATTTAACGTTACCTACATTTGACGCCGACTACCACCCCGATCGCCCATATTTCATCCTCAGACCTCAGACCAGCAGATCACGTTTTCGCCGACCAAACAATCCGAACCAGCTACTCGGATAATTCATTTGTGTAGAATAATGAGGCTTGCACGCAAAAGGCCAATCAAGGCTTTGGCGGTGTATTAAATCATCAGGCGTTGAGCGGTGGGCGGCGACCGCCCGGGTTACAGCGGTTAATGAGGAATTATTTAAATCTGTTAACAAGTTCGTCTGGCGTTAGCGCAGTATCTTTAAGGGGGTTCGATTGCCATACAAAGGGTTATTTGACATTCACAGGCTAACGGCGTGATATTTTAAGAAACTAATGTATCAGACTTTTATCAATTGGCTTCCCATTTGCGCCAAATTCCCCCTTTCCTAGAATAAACTTGTATAAACTAGATTAATTTGAGAAAACTAGTTTTCCCAAAATATCACGTGACAAACCAATTTCTCAAATTAATCTAGTTTATACAAGTTTATTCTAGGAAAGGTGGAATTTGGCGCAAATGGGAAGCCAATTTATGAATGTTTGTTACATAAGTTTCTTAAAATATCACGCCGTTGGCCTGCGAATGTCAAATAACGTTTTGTATGGCAATCGAACCACCTTAACACTGGATTCCATATGTCTATAATCTATATGCATGGTTTTAGATATTTGTTAAGCTTTTACTGATTCATTACAGATGCTAAATCAAACGCATAGGTACCTATTACGCTGAACTGACGTTATGTTAATTATGTATTTAAGTGTGTTAGGCTAAGTTCAGATGAATGCGCTCAGCTCGGCGCGCGGTTTGAGATTATAACAAATCAATGTTGTTGTGTACATGAACGCGCGTCACCGGGTACGCGCGGTGACGCGCGTTCATGTACACAACAACATTGATTTGATACAATCTCAAACCGCGCGCCGAGCTAAACGCGCGTTGTCGCGCGTTCATCTGTGGGCCGCCTTATTCTGATGTTACTGGAAAATTTCATTAAAATACGGACGTATTGGTAGTTGGTTACATTTAAAAATCCTCACAATCTTTAGCGTTTATGATTTTAGTACAAAGACTCGTATTTCTAGCGTAGGTAACGCAATCATGTGCATACTTTATTTAACAGTGTTGATAGAACTCAGAATTTTTGATGGTAGTCATGGAGTCGAAAACAGGATAACAATATTTTTGTCATAATGTCGATAGATATCGTCAAAAAGTTAACAAAAAACAATTAAAAAGTAGAATACCTACTTATTTACTTTATATTTTTGTTATTCTCGTTAAAATAAACTTAACCAACGATATTTTTAATCCGATCATGACTACTATGCCTATCCCATATCCCATCGATCATTACTCATTACTCTCATTAGCATAAAAAAAATCCAAGTGAAATGTTGAACTGTAACATAACGTAGTCGTTTCCTGCCCCCATAGGTAATACAACCTGTGGCCTGTGACTGGAAAGGTGACATTCATAGGACCAAACCGTTAATAATAGATATTTAATATGTATTTGCAAAGAAATCAAATAAACGGATATTTTAACCTCCTCGCACTAAAATAAGCTTGAGGAAAGGTCACGGCCAGGGCCGGGTATAATTGGAAAAGGCCAATTTTGTTGACACTAGTTGTACCAAAATTAGTCCTGTCGTCTATGAAATTCTACGCAGAGCGCGCATCAACACCAAGCGTTCAACTTTAGCCAAATACTGCTGGCTATTACTTTTATAGGCTTGAAAATGTGTGATCACGTCAAGTCTGTGCGTGTGGAGGGTGTGTTGACAGGCACCCAAGAGGAACAAATCGTGAGGAGATGCGTCGGAGACGGGCGCTGGCAGCTGGTCGGCTGCGAGATTCAACCAGCCTTCGAGGGGCTTGCCGGCTTCGGCGCCGACCACTTTGGACTCAAGATCCAGGATCAAGTCGACGGTCAGCTGCAGAACCTGCCGCTGTTCGTGAAAACATACCCCATGTACTTAGCACTTAAGATTTCTACCACCTTATGTATCCATGGTTTTGCAATAAATATATATGAATATGAATATGAAACCGTGCCGCTAAATATTAACGACGCCATGTTGAACTTCGTTGAAGAGTCCAATTTGTTTACTAGGGAAATGACGGTGTTCAAGTTGATAGAAGAAATGGAAACAGGTACGAAATATTTTAGTTGGAACTGATGATTTACATGAATAATAGGTACACATTGTCAAATACATCTGTGCTCCCTGAACAGATAAATACCGTTTTTCAAAAAGTGCTACTTTACGTAGCTGTTTAGCGTGCGGAAAGTTGGTTTTCGCGAACTAGTGCTTTTCACTTTTCCACGCATATCGAACGACGTTTTTAGGGTTCCGTAGCCAAATGGCAAAAAACGGAACCCTTATAGATTCGTCATGTCTGTCTGTCTGTCTGTCTGTCTGTCCGTCCGTATGTCACAGCCACTTTTTTCCGAAACTATAAGAGCTATACTGTTGAAACTTGGTAACTGAATAGTTTGCGCGAGAGACACTTCCACAGTGGTAAAATGTGTCCCCCCCCTGTAAAATAAGAGAATGATAAAACTAAAAAAAATATATGATGTACATTACCATGCAAACTTCCACCGAAAATTGGTTTGAACGAGATCTAGCGTTTTTATTTAATACGTCATAAATCGTAAACCGCAATTTATTTCACGGAACCCTTCAGTCCGACTCGCACTTGGCCGCTTTTTTAATACAGTTGCGAAAAAATAAGAAAACCAACAAGTAAGGAATTCGAAACTTTTATATTATTAATTCTGTAACATCATTGTAATACAGTTGAACAATAATGAAGTTGTTCAAAAATCTTTTTTTTTTAAACAGTTCTTCCTTACTTGTTTATTTTGTATTTTTTTCGCAGCCGTATTAAAAAACGTCGTTCGATACACGTGCGGAAATGTCATTCTTCACTCGTCCTGAGTCTTGCCACGAGCCGCAGGCGATATCTCTTTACTCGTGGTGTCATGACTCATGACATACTATCCGCACTAGCATTGAAATGTACTATTTCAACACAAGTTTTTTAAAAGCCTTTATATAACTTGCTCTGTAAGTTGTCCTCAAAATTTGCAAACTAATTTTTCTGCCATTTGGCGGTATCCGATGAGCTGACATTTACCATATTGTAATTCGGTGACAATGGAATTTTATGGCAGTAGGAAGCTAATCTGATAATAGACACAGAAGGAGGTCATAACAAATCCTAAAATGGAACCCAGCTTTCAACGAGTAGATAACTAGGTAGTTGATAACTGTGCAAAAAAAGCACAGTAGGTAACAAAATCTTGCCACATAGTTATACTCTGGACGTTTAGGTATTTAAAAGATTGTAAACAAAAAACACCACGTGACTTGGTCTTTCAGCCAATAAGATAATACCATAGATACAAAAAGTTGCTATGATTGGTTGAATGACCAAGTCACGTGGGTTTTTTTGTTTACATTTTTTAAATACCTAAACGTCCAGACTAAATATAGTATCGGCTCTTTCTCTTGTGTTCTTATTTAATACATCCATAAAATATGTCTGATTAAATAATACTCGTAATTTTATTAATATTAACATTAAATGTGTTGCAATTTCAGGACAAGAACTATGGGCTCCAAAAGCATTGTTCAACAACAAGTCCGTGATAGTGCTGCCCGACCTTGCATACGAGGGCTACTCCGTACGCAACCAGTTGGATACGTTCGACCTGCCACACCTAATGGTCGCGCTGGCTGCCGTGGCGCGCTTCCACGCCGCCTCCGCTAACCACGACACCAGGAAAGCCGTCGCCCTCCAGCGACCCTACTCCCTCATGGAGGACCACGGCCAGTTCATCGTGGAGAGCACCTTCAGGGACACGCCCTGGGTCCGCACCGGTGCCAAACTCACCGCCAACATCATCCGACGTTTGTCAAAGTACAGAGACTCCATACACGATTTGGAAGCCAAAGTCTTGAGACAGTTTCTCGCGGGTTTCAAGGAGCTGACGGAGGCCATGGATAGTTTGAACGTAGTGCTGCACAGGTATCTGTGGGTGAACAATATCATGTTTAAGTACGAGGGCGACTCGCCGGCTTCTACGGTGCTGATCGACTTCCAGTGCGCGCGCTACGGCCCACCCGCCTTCGACGTCATGATGCTATTATATCTTAACACTTGGCGCATCTTCCGGCAGCAGCACGAGAATCCAGTCCTCCAGCATTACTTTAAGATCTTTATGGAATCTGTGGATGTCGACACGAAGCTGAGACTGAAGGGTTTAGGGTACGATTATGAGGAGTTCCTGCGCTGGGTAGACGTAGCCCAACGGTTCGGTATGGTGGCGGGGCTGATGATATTCCCGAGCACGGGGTCCATACCCCGTGTCGGCGAGCGAGTTGTTCGGCGACTCGGAAACGTTCGACCGGCTTTTGTACGAGGACGGAAGCGGTGCTGGCGCACGCGCGCCGCTGCCCCGCCTACGGCCGCCGGCAGCTCGACCTCACTGAGGAGTTCGTCGAGAGGTGTCTGCGGCCCTAGGGTTCAGAAGGCACGGTGCTTTATCCTGTCTTTGTAACGCTTCTCTATGGATGGAATGCATATTTCATATGCTTTTAAGTCAGGGTATTTTACTCTACTTAAATACTTTAAATATCTGAAATATTATTTAACTATGAAATAATTAATATACTTATGTAAAAACAGCAAAAGCAGACCATACATACGCTTCTTTGCAATATCCTTAAAATTAATTCAATTAAGTTTTACCCTAACTCGTAGTATTCATATTTGCAAGAATGAACACAATACATTATTGCCCTGGTACGCAGACAAATAAGAATAGTTCCAGTGTTCTTAGAATTATTTTAACTAATTGGCCAATTACCTATCACCCAATACGGGGCTCAAACTAACCAAATGACTATAATAAGTTCCTAAAACAAATAGATTAGCATAGCTTAGGGCTAAAGTAGGTTTATTGGGTTTTTATTTTTGTTTAGGTTACTTAATAGCTAGGTACGAGTAAACTAGTAAGGTATACGCTGACACCCTAACCTTTCCTTGATAACCTTTATTCTAAGAAGGACTCCTGTACTTAGTACTTACCCCCGTTCAGGTGTGTATGAAGTTTACTGTGCGTACCTATATCATTGATTTAGTATATAAATCAATGGCGTATATAATATAAACGTCGAAAGGCTCAACTAGAAATAACTCTACCAGAATGTAACCTAAATGAAAGAGGTGCATTTATTTATTTATTTTGTAAACATATTAAACCGGGTACTCCCTAGCGAGCTGTAACTGAAACGCTAACCATTCCCAAACAATCATCTTAGTAAAATAAAAACGGAGATAAAATATGTAGGTTTAAAGAAGGGTCTACCGTTCGTTAAGTTAGCGAGTAGTTAACAGAGGCTTGATGCACCACATCCAACTTAGAGTTAATTGTCGTTTATGAATCATACTTTTTCGAAACATCGCTATAGGAGTACTATAGCGCTTTTTTGAAGTTTTATGAAAAAGCCCGTAGGGTTGGAAGTGTTTGTTTACCATCTGTTCTTTTACTCCATCATAAAACAAGAAGTTTTTTAATCTCCTTATCTATACTAAGATTGTAATGAGGAAAAGTCTGTGAAATTGTATCTTTGTATGTACAGCCAGCCAAGGAAGTGATCTACCCCTTTTGAGCATAAATGCACTAATAATAGAGCCAATAAGTGGTAGACCACTTTCTTGGCTTACTGTGCCTAATGGGTACCTAATCATCGGAACGAATCATCCAATTTCAAAAATTCTTTCACCAGTATTTAGACTGGACTTTCCGGATGGACACATGCTATAATTAAAGTACTTATTATATCCCGCGGATTCGCCTGCGTTATTTGCAATACGCGGGCGAAGCCGCGCGGGCAGCTAGTTTGGCATAACACCCAAGTAAGGAACACCCACTTCACCCAAGTTGGTTAAAATGATTTAGCACTCGGCCAGGGCGGCAACACACCATCCAATCAAAGACCAAATTTATGGCGGCAACCACACAAATCAGCCGGTTTGATGCGTTTATACTCGCATTTCGCGTTGAAAGGAACACATTGAAAACTAACGATGCTGGATGTGTGAGCTGTAACTCGCGAGACTGTCCATTTAAAAATGATGTTTTTCTTGATTTCGTAAATCTTAATGTGCACCCCAAGTTCTACATGGAACTGGTCACTGATCCCTGCGGGACTCCTCACCTTTGTTTTGACCTCCCTGTACATGTCTACTACCATTTGGACATATCTTTCTGGAACGTTCTGAGCTCTTAGCGCTTGCCATATGAGATTTCTAGGGCCACGGTCGAAAGCCTTCTTCAGATCTATGAAAACCATGTGTAAGTCGCTCTCTATGCTTCTCCATTAGGATACTTATTGAGTGTATGGCGTCCGTAGTGGACTTTCCTGCGACAAAGCCGTTTTGGAGAAGATTATCTCGTACAATGTTCACCCATAATCGCAGATTAGTGCTTATCCAGTTTAGTCACATCGGTTTAGACAGATTAAAGGGGTTGCAATATCAGTGGGGGGCTCCCCCCCTCCCAAAGCATCCGGGTCCTTACCAAAATCGTGCCAAAATGGCCTCAGTGGTGTCAAGCCCCCCCCCCCAACCAAAATCCTGTATCCGCCACTGGTAATAGGTATCTGTATCATTTTGTGTGTAGGATATTTTATATACTTAAACATAAACAAATAGTGATTTATAGGAAATTAGCAAACGTTCTCATTTCAAAAACGCTGTACTGCCGCGGGCGCATCATTTGAATACGCTCAGTCGCTCATTACTTTTTTGTTCCAAATTGTTTCGCCGTCGCGTTTTTTACATTAATTGACAAGCTACTAACGGTCACAATTAACTGATCAATTATACACCTTATTATAAGGGGATAGGGTCTACAAGTGCTCATTTAAACATGTAGCTGCTTCTTAATAAGTAAACATTTGTAACTGTTTTCAATTATTATTATTCGTTGTAGGTACGTTCTATGGACACGTTTCGTCAAAACTCTTACGATATTGATGCTGCGTCCTCTTCTCACATGGCTTACCTGAAACATAAAACAAAAATCCATAAATATATTGAAATTCCGGTCAAGTATGAGTTTGAGTCGCGCACCAAGGGTTCCTTACAACCTTGTAGGTTTATAAATAGTTCGTCCATAACATTACACTATTAATAAATTTATTTATTTATTTGACACACCAGCAAGATACCAAACCTCATCTGTAGTAATATTATAAAGAGGAAAAGTTTGTGAGATTGTATCTTTGAAGGGGGTGATCCATTTGCGAGCCGGGGAGCCAACGGTAGTATCCGTAGTATCCCATCCATCAGTAACCTCGAGACTTTGACTACCAGTGGTGTTGCTATCATGGGCGAACCAATAGACAGGGTGGTAGAAGCAAATAACCTTGGCCTCCTCATGGACGGCAAGCTGCGCTTTGAGAACCACATACAAAAAGTTGTGAGTAACTGCTTCTACCGCCTTAAAGTTCTTTACAATGTTCGCGATTACTTAAGTGTTGATTTGCGTGTTAACCTTTGTGAATCGCTGATATTGTCAAGATTAAACTATTGTGATGTTGTATATGCTGGCTGCATTACTGGTCGTACAAAAAAACTCATACAACGAGTGCAAAACGCATGCATTCGTTTCTGTTTCCGAGTCCCACCCCGCTCCCATATCACTCCCTACTTGAACGCCGCTGGTCTGCTGAACATGCCTGCACGCAGACGGCTTCACCTTGCCACTCTTCTCTTTGGCATAGTGCGATCTGGGGTTCCAGCATATTTTATGAGTAGACTTGTATGGCCCAAGAGTGCGCGCAGGTGTAAGGCGATGATTCTGGTGCCAATGCATCGGACCACGGCGTTTCGAGGTAGTTTTAGGTTCGCGGCGTCCAAGTGTTGGAATGATCTCCCTCCACCTATTCAAGGAGCGTCTAGCAAGTATACCTTTAAGCGTCAGCTTAAGGGCTATTTGTTGACGCTCCAGAAATCCCAAACCCAATCCTAACCCATCCAGCACTTTCCTATCCCAACCGTGTCACGTTTTGTGCTTTGTGTTTTTCTTTCTATCCCATTTGGCTACTGGTACATATTTTACAAATTTATTACATTTATTATGTGTATATGTACAATAATTATGTGTTTATCAATGGTCTTATGTTGTGTTGCGTTCCGTGGGTCACGTACGGTGCTGTCTGAAAATCAGCGCTGTAGGTGTCTGTCTGACACCTCGGCATAATGCTGAGACAGCGACCTACACTGCCGCGAAGACACACACAATATGTGTTAAATTGTAATGTATGCCTACTCCCTTTGTCTCTGTGTGTCTTTTGTGTAATAGTACCTAAATGAATGTATTCTTTCTTTCTTTCTTTCTTTCAACGGTATTTTTATAAATCGTTAGCTCGTTGGCTCGCCAACACTCGTAGTGATCCATTGGCGAGCAAAACAGTCGACTCTCAGTCACTTCAAGCGAGCCAATCCGCCGGTTTTTAAGACCGCGGACTTTTGGTGCTCTATCGGCGGTTTAGACCCTCGACTCGCGGACTCGCTCGTTGGCGTAGCCGCGGTTTTCCTCGCAAATGGATCACCCCCTTTAAATGTAAGCTTGAATGTCTCCGGTAGCTCTAGTATAACTTTTATCGATACATAATACGTTTTCGAACGCGTTTGCGTTTAGTTTCAATTTGTATGGCAACGCGTTGTTCCTAATAGTTACCATCAGAGGCGCTGTGCGCGTTGCCATACAAATTGAAACTAAACGCAAACGCGTTCGAAAACGTATTGTATCGATAAAACTGGTACCGCTTAGTCGAATTTCAAAACTTCTTTCACCTGCGTGTAGAATGGGCTTTCTGGAGTTTCTGGATGGTTATGTTATATTATAAGGCTACATTTTATCCCGCGGGTTTCCCTGCGTTCTATACAATACCACTCTATGCGGGACCGAAAAATAATAAAACAAATAAATAATAGCCTTTTCTCAAAAAAAAAAACGGCCAAGTGCGAGTCGGACTCGCGCACGAAGGGTTCCGTACCATTATCTATAAAAAACTATTTTATTCTGTGTTTTTAGTATTTGTTGTTATAGCGGCAACAGAAATACATCATCTATGAAAATTAAACTACTATTACGGTATCGGTGAGATACAGCCTGGTGACAGACAGACGGACGGACGGACTCGTAATAGGGTCCCGTTTTACTCTTTGAGTACGGAACCCTAAAAATGGCCCGCAAAGTGAACATAACTCGCTACATATCGGAAGGTAAAGTGTATAGTACAGTTTAAGGCCAGATCAAAATTAAAAAATAAAAACATAGCAGGCCGCCTGGAATGTTACATATAAATTCATTTTTTTGCAACTCGCAAGCTCGTCCATTTAAACAAATACTTAGCCTGCAATTGCCTCCTTCCCGGCCACGGCAATAATGTACTATTCTTGCAACGGATATATATGTGTGATAAGCTGATAAGTGGATATACATACACATATTTTTGTTACACCTTGTATACATATAAATACATACATATGTCGCATAAACCAAGTTGGACCACACATGTCTACAAAAACAAATTGCATAAAATAAACAAAAGATTATAGACATTAGACAAAAAGCTTAGAAGATGTTAGACGACCGGTAACATATAGAAGCCCATTCGAGTAATAACTACATTAACATAATGTTAAGCCATTAGGTATATTTATCGGCACGGTATAATTTTAGGCTAGTTTTTGTGTACAAAATGCGAATTCGGCTAAATGCGATACTCATGGGCGAATCCAGAGACTTGTGTATAAAATATTTGAAGTCAGAAAACGTTACAAGATAGTTTTGGGTATAAATACCAGTTCTAACATTTATTTTTAGGCAAGCCTAAAGTTATATACTCTAAACTCTTTCGTACCTTTTTTGTTCTGGGTTGCCTGTCCAAAATTTTCACGCCTTTGATCATTCATAAATTTCATAATATATAAATTCGCGCCTGTGTTCCCAAAAGGGACCGGCAGAGCACATGAAATTTAAGTTTCAGAGTCCACATTTAGCAATAAGGGACACCAAATAAAATAACCAATAATGATGAATTTTCTCGAAAAAGGATTAAAAATATTGTCAAATGGAGAAAAAAGTAAAGCAGGGGATTAAATAATCACAAAGTTATAGGTGTTGAAGATTTTAAAGGGGGGGGGGGGGGTATATTCTGTCCCTTTTCCGCATAACACACCTTCATATGAAACGATTGTCATTTACTATCGCGCTCGTGGATCGTGACGTCACGATCCCCTAGCGTTTTCTCTCTCTAACAAGCAATATTAAAACGGTTGTAGCTTCGTAATTTTTTGAGATATTTGAATGGGATGTACGTCACTAGGCATATTTTTTTGCCTCCTTTCTTTTGGAGTAATAATATATTTTGTGTCTACGGACCCCTATTGTAAAAAGTAGTTGAGAGTCTTGAGACGATGAGAACACGGGAAGAAAGGGGATGATGCTATTGTAAAACGATATCACAGCCATACGCATCCTTTGCAATTATGAGAAGATTACTCCCTTTTGCGACAGGAGGAAAAAAATTGTCTGTCAAACTCGAGGTTGACCAAGTAAGGACCGTATCGGAAAGAAAGTAGACAACTTTAGGCATCTCTAAAAACTGGTACGTACATAAAATCGGCATATTTTTTTTTTTAAATAACGAACTATATCCTTTTCTTTTAATTGCAACAAAAAGTAATTATTACTTTTGTCAAACTGTCAACATGGGGCGAATTAGCTTACACGGTCGGTAAAATATTTTGGACGATTGGTGCAAAATAAAAGGTGACGATTAGAAAACTGGTTAAAAAGTACGAGTTGAGTCCCGCGGGCGTGCACAAGATAATAAATAAATTTGGTGACTTCTGTACTCTCCAAGATTTGTCTAAATCTGGAAGAAAACCGGGGACAACCGACTTGGCATGAGAAAAGAAAGTCGTAAGAATGTTTAAACAAAACCCGACCCTTTCAATTCGAAATGCGGCAAAAAGAGGCAAAACTTCTTCGGCTATGATACAAAGAATCAAACTAAGATGCAACCTAAAAACCTATAAAAAACAAAAACAACCAAAACGAGATGAAAATCAAACAATAGCTGTCAAAACCAAGAAAAATCAGTGCATTATAATGGATGACGAGAACTATTGCAAATTGGACTTTAAAGCCTTACCAGGACCTAAATTTATTACGGTGTGGGCTTATAGAAGGATACTCGAAAACATAAGGCCATCAACATCGAGAAATTTGGCAAAAAAATATTAGTGTGGCAAGCGATTATTCAATGCGGTATGCGATCGCAATCCTTCTTCACTACATAGGTCAGTCCGTAGAGGTTCAAAGCACCCCCTTGGGACAACTTTTGGCAGCCACAAATCCTCGAAATTTTGAGACTTTTTGGTTTCTTACTCGTAGCTTCTATACGGTGCAGTGCATCCTAGCGAAAAGTTACACACTAAGAAATTAAAGAACATGAAATTATGCGTCTAATGAGTACCAATACATACTAATTCGGTTCAGCGACATAGTAGAAAACCATGGTCGAAAATTAGGCTTTCCTCAACTTTGTTAGTTATTTCAAGATAGTGGTTTTTAGGCTTCTGCGTTTCAATTTTGAATTTAACTATAGGTTTTAGCTCCTCAATTGTAGGAGTTTACAGAATCGACAGTCATTTCAGCATTAGTATCATCATAACTGGTAATCGAAGAGCTGGCAGTTTTCTCGTGCAACGCATCAGCATTGCAGTTCAACGAAGAAATACTGCCAGCATACTCGGTACAATGCCTAGAGGGCCTTTTTAGGATTCCGTAGCCAAAATGGCAAAAACGGAACCCTTATAGTCTCGTCATGACTGCCCGTCAATCCGTCTGTCCATATGTCACAGGCATTGTACTCGAAAACTATAAGGTGTATTTGAATAAAATTTAGAGAATAGGTGTATTTTAATAGCCGCTACGTAATTCTAAAATGAAATGACAAATAAATATTCTTTTAGAGGTGCACTCCATACATATAACTGTAAGCCAAAAAAAAGAAAAACATCGTATGTCCACGTGTGGCACATCAATCGATAGGTCTTTTAAAATAAATATAAGGTTTCTCAGCAAGTTTTTCGATTAAGTGAAAATAGTCGGAGATAATAAAACGCTTCATACTAATTTTGAAGGGAACAGAAGGCAAAAAAATATCCCAAAAAAAATCCCATTCAAATATATATGATAAATATATATAATATGTCAAAACTTAGTGATTATTTATTTTTTTGTGTTACTTTTTTCTCAATTCGACTGCATTTCTGATCCTTTTTCGAGAAAATGCAACATTACTGATTTTTTTTTATTTGGTGTCCTCATCCCTATTCTAATTGATATAGAATTGTGACGTCACAGTTTAATATCGGTATTAATAGTTCTATGGAAAATCAAGTAAATTGCTGTTTCGGTCGCGAAATACTGCGTGTAGTTCCATAGTTGTCATACAATTTTGTTTCTATAAAAGCGTAAGGATTCTATTGGTACTTAGCTTTAAATTTACTCTCGGACACTAAAAATATTTTGTAATTTATACTTTATTATTACAATAACTAGCGACCCGCCCCGGCTTCGCACGGGCTTATATGTATAATACATGCATTTATTATACATATAAACCTTCCTCTTGAATCACTCTTATCTATTTAAAAAAACTGCATCAAAATTCGTTGATAACACACTACCACACAGTGACTGCGTAAGATACTTGGGAATACACCTCGATCGACGCATGACCTGGAAAAACCATATAAAGAACAAAAGGGACGAAATCGGATTCAAACACAAAAACCTATACTGGATGTTGGGAAGAAATGCTAGATTGTCAATGGACAACAAACTACTTATCTATAAGGTTGTACTAAAACCGATATGGATGTATGGCGTGCAATTGTGGGGCAGCGCTAGCGACTCAAACATTAACATCATACAAAGATTACAGAATAAGATCCTGAGATCAATAGCGAACGTACCATGGTATATTACTAACAGTGAACTGCATGAACACCTATCAATAGGCACAGTGAAGGAAGAACTCCGAGACATTTCCTTAAAATACAAGCAGCGTCTAATCAACCATCCCAATAAACAAGCACAACAGCTGACCGTCCAGAAGCACATAAGACGACTGAAACGACACAACATCCTGGAGCTACAAAATAGAGAGTAGCCTCAGACTTCAAAAACGAAGAGATGCTCTCGCTGGAGAGCACACTCGACACGCCAGATTGTACTAATCCACACATCGACTTATAGTCTTCGGACTGATTGCCGATAAGCAAAGAACATAAAAAAAAAAAAAAAAAAAATCGTTGCGTAATAGTTTTAAAGATCAAGCATACATAGGGACAGACAGACAGCGAGAAGCGACTTTGTTTTATATTCACTACTACTACTAGTAGGTATGTAGTGATTACAATAATTTGATGGATTACTATCCATTTAGCAACACTACGTTATCAATATTAACATGTACTCCAGGCAAAATACGGTTTTGAAAAACATTAATTTAGAATAGCGTTTTTTTTTCTTTACATCATTTTAAAACATTATTCTAAGATGCTTTATTCAAGAATCCAACAAACTTTCCCTCCGGAAGTATTTATATAGATTTAAATAAAACATGAACGGTTTTTTTTATTATTTATCTTGAATATTATAATTATAACGCAAATGTAAATGAACCAAAATAAAGATAAAACCATTTATTCCTATTTTTTCTGGAATTTTGGTGGATTTTGTCGCTAGATAGATAACTATTTAATTGATAATGTATCTATTACAAAGAAAAAATCTGCTATTATAAATTATTTCCAAATTTGATTTTTTTTCCATACAAGTTGTCAGTTCATTGCCTGGACTAATGAGGAAAATGCCCTATTCTAGCAAACAGTTGACGTACGAGCCGCTTGGTCAGACCAGCCATCCATCCAGCCGTGCAATGCAAGCCAATAGCATTTCCAAAGCGAATGCTGCTTCCATTTTAACGGAACTTTTACCTCCACATTAACAAACAGTCATTAGCATTAGTTGTGTATTAAATTTAATGAGCCGACCCAGTTCGTCCGTTGAGCTCGTAAATCCAATTATCAGTGACGTGGATAATCAAGCGACTGATCCGGTGCCGTGACTTCTCATGATTTACACTTAGAGTACACTAGTTCCTTGAGCAAAGTATGCCGGATCATCTTGATTTACAGGTACTATCTTGTCACAATAAGATTGTATTAAATAGGTACCGTAAAATGGGGTGAGTAGGGATAGGGGGGGGGGGGGGGGGGGGGGGCAGATGGGACGCGATCATTTTCAGTTGCTACTTCGATTTTCCGGCTGAGGTTGCCCTAAAAGTAATTTTATTATACTTTTCGACATATTTTCTTATCTTGCGGCAACACGGAGTTGCCAAATCGTAACATAAAAAAGAGGGAGGTCTCTAGAAGTGAGAGGTGAAAGATATGTGGCCTGGAGTGGAACCCAGGGCGATAAATATGAGCGGAGAGTGGGACGGAACGCGGATCGAGGCTAGCTAATCCGAAAGTTTTCCCCATACATTTTCCCAGCTCACCCCATTGCTATCCACTACGGGGCGAGGTGGGATTTCCCTCTATTTTTTAGGTGTTCATCGTTAAAATTATTAAATTAAACGACAGATAATCATTAAAACTAAAATTCATACGGCCGGTACATTCTTTATGTATAAAAATCAACGTGCCACATGTGAGAATACATTTTTATCGAGGTTTGAATGTCTATTTCGACCCAACTCACCCCATTTTACGGTACGGGTGGAGCAAATGGAAGTTTTAATAAGCGTTATCGAAGCATTAAAAAAAATTTGTTCCGGTTTTAGTCTACGGTCAAAAGGAAATTTTAAGCAATCATGTTTAATAATACAAACGAATCATATACCTAGTCAAAAATCGTATATCTGGTATACAGTCCTCCTTGTTTCCTAATATGGTCAGAAGGGCGTTTAAAGAACGCGATATTTTCCAATTCACGCATAACTTTCCCACAAGTCATTCCTGCCTACCAATCTAAATTAAAAGGAGCATCTCACCGCCACCTTTAATCTTAAAAAAGTAAACCACTTAGAATTTAAGCCGAAATCCAATTGCGTCGAAACAAGCGACCCTTGGAATAAATCTTCCAGGGCATTGTTTCCCTTCATATAAATGTAAGTCCTTTAAAAGGATTATGCTATCTACGGGCCCATTCGGCATTTCATTAAGCCTCGAGGACTTGACTCAAAAATTACGTCAGTGACTTACACCGATAATAGCAGGCGTATAATCACTTCAGATTTGTTTATGTATTACATTTGTTGCCGTATTACAATCGAATACGGTGCAAAAGTGTAAAACATATCTCGACGACTGTACAACTAATTTTGTATAAAGCACTGCTAACGAAACGGGCCATGTATGCCTGTGGTCGCCGGTTCGAATCCGGCTCCGAGCCTATATTTTTCAATTTTTCCTTTAATTTTGAGACTGTACAACTTCTCTCTGATGGGTATTTTTATTTTAAAACTTATTGCTGTTTTTAGAAATGTATATTTTTTCTCATTCTAAAACATACCTAGTTCCTGATGAACACAGGTTTTTATCTCGTAATTAAACGGCATTATTTCATACAGACAAGTATAGCCTGGTCAAGTGGTCGCCAAAAGGACACAGAATTGCATGTAAAATAGAAGAAGCTTGTTTTCTTTACGTGGATCAAAGTGAAAAGCTAAAATCTAAACACAAAATCTACAAATTCAAAAAAGATAAACTTCCCAAAATTACACAAAGATCTAGGTTTTGAAGGAATGTCCCTACTATATTATGGAAATAACGAAGTTTCTGGAATACAAGAAGAGTTGTAGGCTGGAAGTACTATTTCGGTACCTTACTATTTTGAGTGAACTACCAATAGGGAACATTACGCAAAACTCTTCGTAGGTGGCGACACTAGCAGCGTTGACATTGTATCTCGTTCGCACTTGCGGTATTGTCTATGCAAGCATCCTTGTCACTCATTTGACAATCAATTTTGCATGTGTGTGTGAATCCCTATATTTCTATACTGGTTTACTATTAGTGTTAGTGCTGCCTCTGGCGGCAGAACATTGCAGTAATGTTCCCTATTGAATGGGTAGAATAACTAAACTGTTGTATGTGCCTATATGTAGTCGAACGGTGCACTCTTACAGTCAAAATAAACTCTCTCTAACTCTCTATCTATCTCCATCTAACTGGGCGCTTCTTATAAATAAATTAGACATTGTCCCTCTTTTTGGTCTTCGACGGGACACATATTTTTAGTCTTCGACGGGACACATCGGGAATGTCGACGCCGATTCACTAATTCATTTCGGCAAGTCGTCCGCTTACACTGTACGACACGATTCGACCACGGACATTATGAAAATAAATGTCTTCGAGGTGAGGAGCATAGCAAAGGTTCATAGTTACTCTCTTATGGAAAAAAGGTTGGCGTGTCAGTGACACTTTAGTACGTGAAGTATAGCGTTCAAAAGGTTAAATTTTTTTGCACAAATAAATAAAAAAGCGGCCAAGTGCGATTCGGACTCGCACATGAAGGGTTCCGTGAAATAAATTGCGGTTTACGATTTATGACGTATTAAAAAAAAACTACTTATTAGATCTCGTTCAAACCAATTTTCGGTGGAAGTTTACATGGTAATGTACATCATATATTTTTTTTAGTTTTATCATTCTCTTATTTTAGAAGTTACAGGGGGGGGGGGGGCACACATTTTACCACTTTGGAAGTGTCTCTCGCGCTAACTATTCAGTTTAGAAAAAAATGATGTTAGAAACCTCAATATAATTTTTGAAGACCTATCCATAGATACCCCACACGTATGGGTTTGATGAAAAAAAAATTTTTGAGTTTCAGTTCTGAGTATGGGGGGACCCCTAAAACTTAATGTTTTTTTTCGATTTTTGTGTGAAAATCTTAATGCGGTTCACAGAATACATCTACTTACCAAGTTTCAACAGTATAGCTCTTATAGTTTCGGAAAAAAGTGGCTGTGACATACGGACGGACAGACAGACAGACAGACGGACGGACATGACCAATCTATAAGGGGTCCGTTTTTTGCCATTTGGCTACGGAACCCTAAAAAGTACAAAGGGCGAACTTAATGCCACAAGGCATTCTGTACCAGACAACCGTACTTCCGTCAATTATAAGGTAAGGACACATTTTGCAGAATAAATCAACCACAGGATTTCTGTTATAATCACCGATGTAGCTAATGCATGCATTAATGAAATACACAATCTATGGGTACCTACTCTAGTTTGAAGATAAATTTTGTTACATTTGGAATTTTTTAGTCGAATGTTGATCGTCGCTTATAAAAAGCACCTTTTCTCGGTATCTAACGGTATTGGAGCTTTTGTTTCTATATTTAAGTACGCACTACTGCACTGGATCGCGAGGACATTGTTTTTTTCTCGCCTGTGTCTTTACATTGAGATGAGACGTGCAGGCATTATTCATCCTTACTCTATAATACGGTCCACTGCTGAACTAAGGGCTGCGTTGACTGGTAGCCTTGTGGAGCCCTTGGTTGACTGATAGATAATGCCATTTGGCATTAAGCCCGCTATTTGTACGTTATGTTGTTGTGTGCAATAAAGTATAAATAAATAAATAAGGTTTGTATCACTTTTGATATAATAAACTGCCAATTTCGTATTACCTACTACTTAAAACCTAGGGCTCATCCAACGGACGATAGGTTTGATGGATTTATGACAATTAATACGACAATTTGTCACAAATCCAAAAATTACGCCACCCCATCACTATTTCATTTGCTAAACCAGCATCAAAAGTTTAAAAAACTACATCCCGACTACGGAAAAGTAACTATGAATAATATTTTTATACTCGTATACTTGAACTCGAAATTGTCTCCTCTTTCATTTGATACCCCCGCTATGATAGCAAAAGATTTTTTCAAAGTCAGTCACTTATTTGTATGAAATCCACCATGTTGTTATTTTTCATATAAAAGGTAGCCTAAATATGTCACCCGGAGCATAATTTCGAATCGATTGACACCCCATTTATCAAAATCGGTTCAGTATTTTAAACGCTACAGTGGAACATACACAAATACAAACATATACTGCTAAAAACATATCCCTTCCTTTCGGCTCTGCCGTAGTCGGGCAAAAAAGAAAACTGACGCATGATTGTGACAGCAGTGCAATCACGCTATATTTCAATCCTGATAACGAAGGTACATACAATTGGATTGATAATCGTACATATCAAACTTAATCAAACCACTAATTGTCATGATCTTAATTGTAACAAGACCACAGATAGTGTACGCATCAAGAAAATATCCACCGATCTTTACCCTCGGGCAATCTTCTCAAGAATATCTCGCACATCCGAATCTAAATCAGTACCAAGCTCCGTTGTCAACAAACCATTTTCCCGTCGAGCCAGTTCCCGCCAAGCTCAATCAACCTAGGATACCTTTTGTTGTAGCCGTCTCAATTTGTTTTGTCGCGATGATTTACAAATTGCCGGTGCAATGGACAGGGGTCGAGTTTTGCGACGGGGACGATCGGGAACAGAACCCGGGAGTCACGAGTTGTCCTATGTTTATGTAAGATATTTTTGTGCAGCCAGCAGCAGAAGTAACTAAGCGGAACGGGTATTCAAAGTGACCAACACACGATATTAATTTCTTAAAAATAAAGTCGTGTGCAGGTCATTTTGACGACTACAATTTTCGTAGAGTTAGGTAAAACATCCAAGCCTAGAATATCTTCCAGTTGATTTTATATGTACAGGTACACCAGTGATTATTACAGACTTCTATGGATAAAGGCACAAAGGCGAACTTAGGCCTGTAAGGGACCTCTTGCATCTGACGTGTATTATTACAAACCTATAATAAGGTAGCCACTAGCCACACGAATCGTCATATGATTATTTGTAATAATGATTTACAGATATGCTTTCTTCTACTTATTAAGTGGCGCAATATTAACAGGATGCGCGTGCAACATGTGTTTTTTTAAGTAAATTTTCATCTGCAACAACATGCGGTGACGATTTACAATAAGAATGTTGTCTAAAATACAATATCAGAATGCTTGTCCAATTGTACATGATCGATTATCGAGATCAAGAATATCATCATTGACATACACAAGCACGGGAATCCTCATCAAAAGCACATTGCCAAGGACACCCGCAGCGAAATGTGTCGTATCAAAATATCTCGATAGATACAACAGCAGACAAAATGGCGGTCGCTTTTGTTTTGCCGTACAAAAGACGATCGATCACATGACCGACTGTCACAATGATTGAAAGTGAATCTGCGCGTGCGACCGAGGGGTTCGCCGGTGCTTGTCAAACAACTAACACGTTGTGATTGGGATTTCTTGAACACCAGAACGGATATAAAATTCCACCGTAAATCAACAAGTCTAATCAAATAAGCGTATCTCTGAGTTCGACAAAAAAACAACAAGATTTTAATTACAATGTTCTATCTTGACGTGAACTTTCTTCAACATCATCATCATCGTCATATTCAACCTAAATAATCTCTGTTTTCCATGGAAGAAAGAGAATGAGATGTTCCTTCCTAACATCAATATTGTAACATCCATTAAAAAGTGACGTCACAATGACACCATCAAATATCTCTACATGGCTACCAATTAACTACTACTCCATTTAACCCGTTGTCATCACACACGATATGATTTGTGTGCCTTTTCATTCAACAGTAACCATTCGTTGTAAGGGCGGTTCTTTTTACGTACGTCTCAAATCATAAAATTCAAAAGATGCCGAATTGAAATGTTGTAATGTTAAATATCTGGTTATAATTGGCTGGATGGATGGATACGTACAAAGTTGGGACTACTATTCTAACATTTAGAGACTGTGGCCGTGAAACTGTAGACTCTTGGTTACTAACGTCTGTAGAAGTTCTTTTCGAAAATTCATAATGGGGTGTCTTCCAGAAAATTAGGAAATTTTGTATAAAACTTAGTTGTTATTTTCCCCACGTACTGATCTAGAGAGGTCTCGTAGGCCACAGCGGAATGATACTTTACTTGCGTGATGTTCACTCGGAACACAACTGATAATTTTGGGAATGTATATTATATATATATGAGCAATTGAACACATTACGTGCACGTTTAGTGCAATATGAAATGGCCGGTCTCTCGCCGAAAAAACAATGACGGTCATATATGTACATTAGTCATGTCCGCTTCATTGAACCCGTGCAATTTCGGTCGGTGCTTAAACACAGGCACACGGGAAGATTACATTCGATTCAACGATAACAATTGTTTCCGATTCACTAAAGTTTTCTCGTAGAACAGAGACAGATTATTAAATAAATATAATAACTTAAATACGCAAGCTTTTTCGTAAATATTCCTTTCTCAATCTATATTTTTACTCGCATAATATCGAAATGATAGCTAGTGGCTATATGACTGTAGACTGAAAATGTATTATTACTCCAAAAGAAAGGCAAAAATATGCTTGATGACGATCAAATATCTCAAAAACAAGTGAAATCAAAACATTTTTCGAAAAACCCAACTGCTTTTTTACAAATGTTATAGCCTATGTTACTCCCACGATTAAGAGGAATCCAACGACACCTCACATGTCGAAATCCGTCAAACGGTTTAGGCTGCAGGGCGTGTCAAAGAATAAGACATACCCACATACATACATACATACATACGCTCGAAAAACATAACCCTCTCTCCTTCGGCAGTTGGGTAATTACGAAGCTACAACCGTTTTATTGTTGCTTTTTAGAGAGAGAAAAAGCTCGGGGGCCGGGCCGTGACGTCACGGCACTCAAGCGTCATAGTAAATAACAATACTATGTACTTTATATAAAGGTGCGTTTTGCGGAAAAGGGGCAGAATATATACCCTCTCTTAAAACTTTGGACGCTTACAACTTTGTGATTATTTAACCTCCTGCGTTACTTTTTTCTCTTCTTCTTCTTCTCTTACTTAAGAGCTAGGCTCTTGTCGGTGTAGCTCAAAGTAGGCCCTCCATCTACTCCGATCCCACGCAATCTCTTTGACCTCACGATATGACCCAAAATCAACTCTATTTTTGAGTTGCTCCATGTAGTCTATTCTAGGTCTTCCTCTTCCTCGCCTCCCCTCTATCTTTCCTTCAATTATGTTAAGTACGAAGTTGTCATGTCGTAAGAGGTGCCCTATCATCTTCCTTCTTCTATTTTCTAAGTTCCTAACTAACTGCCTGGTTTGCCCCACTCTATTCAGCACTTCTTCATTGGTTACTATCTCTCTCCAGCTAATTTTCTCCATTCGCCTCCAACACCACATCTCAAACGCTTCTAATATCTCCGCATCTTTCTGGGTCAAGGTCCAAGTTTCACTTCCGTACAATGCTATGCTCCATATGTATGATTTAAAAAAATATATTTTCGTTTCTTTCGATATTTTTGAAGTTAATATATGTTTTTTGTTGTGGAAAGCTAGTTTTGCCATTGCTATTCTGGACTTTATATCTGGTGTGCATCTTGAGTCAGCGGTGATAAGGTTTCCTAAATATCTGAATGAGTTTACTTTTTCGACTGTTTTTTCTCTATTAGACTATATTTTTAATCCTTTTTCGAGAAAATTTAACATTATTGGTTATTTTATTTGGTGTCTACACCCCTATTGATAAAAGCGTTCATAGCCTAGCGGCGACTGCGAATCGGTAACAATAACGCAGGTTAAGCAAAAGATGGCAGCGGTCAGTCTTTGGATGGGTGACCGCCTGTTTGAGTGGTTACTATATAAATGAGCGCTTCCGTGCTTTGGAAGGCACGCTAAACAGTTGATCCCGGCTGCTTTCTATGACAGTACCTAGTCGTTAAGCCGAGTTAGAGGTTGTATGATTTTGAAATATACATTATTTACTAATAGATCGAACAATCAATAGTGTTAGAGTGCACGATCAGGATTTCGTATATGATTTAGGTACAAACATCAGTCAAATCTATAATCACCTTTTTTGTATTTCATTAAATTTTATTGCTTATGTTTGCCATATAAAAATGCAAACTTTTCAAGGAATAGGCAAGTCTAGACACAACAGACATTAGTAACACTGCCCTTGAGAAATCAAAGAATTATTATACTCCTTCTAATGTTTTGACTGTGGCCCGGCCCGGCCCGCCTTTGCCAATTTATGACAGAATTTGATTGATCGATAGTTTCTTCTTGTGCACAAATTACAGGACGTTCAACTCTAAGGGTATAACAATAAGGGGGTGTTAAGTGCAGGCTGGTCGGCAGTAAACAAATAAACGGGGTCATTGTGAAGATCACAGTGGAGGGATTAGTCGAACAAGTTCAAGGCCAGTGTCGATTGCGTAATTAGATCACTATAATATTTCGACTGTTTCTATATAATTCCGATTATATCACCGCTGCTTCGAAACAGGACATTCGGGTGTATGGTATTTATAGTTTAGTCTTAGTAATGCCTCTTATCGTCGGGTGACAAGACAGCCAAAAGTCACTACCAAAACTGTCACTGCTCTTCAAAACCTCGTATCTCGGTACGTAGTCGATATCGAGATACGACCTTTGATTTAAGTAGGTAGGTATTTGTTAGTTTTGGTTGTCACCCGACGATACATAGATGACCGGTCTAGCCTGGTTAGCGAGTCGAGACAAAAGCATTTTTTTCTAATTCTTTATGCCACAACAATTGTATTGTACCTGTGAAATAATTATTTATTTAAAAAATAAAACTACTTACGTCTTTTTTCCTATTGACTATTGGGATTTTTTTACTATTGGAGATTCCGTGGACAGCCATGACACGACGACTCTCTGACATCTGCCAGGAAAGAACTCTTTGTTTCTTTGGACATTATCATGCGTTCATCTAGGCATGATCTAGAGAAACAAATAATGAGTTTCTTCTGGAGTCACAAGTGTCCATAGGCTACGGTACCAGCTTAACACCAGGCAGGCCGTAAGCTTGTTTGCCACCGTAGTTGTATAAAAAAAAAATATTGGGTTTGTGTTAGGCAATCGCGCTAGAGAAAGGATGGAACTGCGCTGGCTGGACTGAAGCAATCAAGAGGGCTGCAAAATGCAGTCTTTCCCATGCAGTCCACTTGACGAGTAACCGAACTGCATGAAGGGCAACAGCATGCGGTCACGATCCTCACTCATGAGGGATCGACGAAGAAGAAGAAGGCCTTTTTTCAAATGGCTTCCGCAGCCTTGTCATTCTGTGTATGTTTGGTGATATTTCATCAAGTTCATCATAAATAAAATTGGGAAGAGTTCAACAAACATAAAAGTGCGAATGTTATATCACAGCGATAGAAATGCACTATCCATGTTTTACGCCAACCTCGATCGTAATAGTCAGTATTACTCGTATTATTTATTGTATTGAGTATTAACCCTCCCTAACTCAGAACATAATAACTGACAAACGATTCTTTGTTTCAACTTCGCAATAAAATCTAAATAGACTTTCACTCCCGGCCCTACATCAGTAGTTTTATTCTTTTACAATAGACGCTCGTGTTTCGGAGCGGACTCCTTTTTTCATGTCCAAGAAACATTATACTGACAGTCGCGGTCCCTCGCGTAGCCCGTACTACTGGTGCATTGCAAAATTATCGGACCATCTGCAAATATAAAACGAGTGCTGATTGTAAATGCAGGATATAACTTTTAGGGTGCACCATGGGAACTGGGAACACAGAAAAATTCCAAAGAGTAATTTGTCGGAAAATGGCGTTCGAAATTTAGAAATTACGGATACCAAAATTTTAAAATTTCGAACGCCATTATCCGCTAAACGAACATTTGGGCGCAAATGATTTAAGGGGGTTCGATTGCCATACAAAACGTTATTTGACATTCGTAGGCTAACGGCGTGATATTTTAAGAAACTTATGTAACAAACTTTCATAAATTGGCTTCCCATTTGCGCCAAATTTCCCCTTTCCTAGAATAAACTTACATAAACTAGATTAATTTGAGAAATTGGTTTGTCACGTGATATTTTGGGAAAACTATTTTTCTCAAATTAATCTAGTTTATACAAGTTTATTCTAGGAAAGGGGGAATTTGGCGCAAATGGGAAGCCAATTGATGAAAGTTTGGTACATAAGTTTCTTAAAATATCACGCCGTTAGCCTGCGAATGTCAAATAACGCTTTGTATGGTAATCGAACCACCTTAATGGAATATATAAATAAATTAGGTTATGTTAGCATTATATCAAAATGGTTTCATGATTATTATGAAACAAGCTCAGGCTTGTGTGCTTATAAATCGTTAAGTTAGTTTAGCATAACCTAATGATTTAGGTAACGTTTGAATATTCTGAAAGTTTACTGTTTCAGAAAAAAACGCGTTGAATGAAAAATGATTGGTGACATGATAACATAAGTATGAAAAATGTTAAGGGTAAGCGTGTGGCAAGAGAAACCTGAACAACGACGACCGAAAGTTAAGAAACATTCAGTTGTTTTTCTTGGAAGATTTGGTAGATCTGCCTACACCACACCTACACACATTGGTGGTCGGCAAAGTCTGAGTTAGATCGCATAACTATTCTAATAATGAATACATAGACACACATTAAATTATTAGGTATATGGCAATACTTTTATCTATAATCAATTTCAAGCTTGTAGCTATTCGTCATCAGCCATCTGCCATCTAATTCTAAATAATACAGTTTGGCGAGGTAAAATATGTAACTATAAGCTTTAAGTATTATTGTAGAGTTCAATAAATAAAAATAAAAATATCTTGAATTTGAACACCTATAAATTGATTAAAGGTAATACTCTTCATGCTTTGATTCACTTTCGTCCAACTCGATCGTTTATCACTTCGATCTCGATCGCGCCTAAAACCAGGGGTACGGGCACCGCCCTCGTAACAAAACACTCAATGGCTCGCGATAATATCGGACTCACGATTAAAAGTAAATCAGTCCCCTATTCAAGAGTTAACCCTAAACTGCTAACCCCCCAATAAACGCGGTCGCATTGTCCCCCGTATTCATTAACAGTCTTCTAAGAACAGACCACCTACGACGACCATTGATCCCATTCTGACCAATATGACTGTCCTTTTGTCCGAAACACATATTTATGGACCTCATAATTTGGTGGCTAAATGAAATAATTTGTTGTCAATGTATTGTGGAGCAACAATTGGGGTTGGAAAAAAGGAGAGGGTTATTTTGTAAATTATGTGAGGAACTTTGTCACGACTCACGAGTATATCGGGGGTTTATTTTGACCGGTCACATGATAGCTCTTTAAATGATTGCTGTAAAAAGTTCGTGGGATTTAGTTTAAACTAATGTAAATTCCTCAGGACAGGAAGGCGACAATAATATGTTTAGACTTCGATTTATAATGATCAATTGAACACCCGATGTAAAGAAAAATCCCCTTGTTTTGATCCCAATGTTTTCCTTTCCCCCTTGCAACCGTAACATTAGCAAGGTTTTTTTTAATGAGGGTTTTCAAAACCGTAAGCGCAACGCGGAAACCTGTGACCCGAAGAGAGACATATACACTTACAAATACCTACCTACATAATCATTGCTTGTCAGAGGTAGGTATAAGTATAAATACAGTTACTTTGCAATACTCTGACTGTATGTACATGAAATGTTTCAGACGAAATAATGCGACAGCGACGTTTCTTAAAAAAAAAGATGACGTATTTAATGCACTGAATGCAAATTCGCCCTACTTAAGACGTGGAAAAAAGTTCAGTAGGTACTATCCTCACTTCTCGGAGTCCTTGCTTGAAGTATTTTGCAGAAATTAAAAACTTTTTTTGAAAATGAAATTTGTCAGTGCAATGAATCTGCCGTCACAATCAGGATGGATACAAACCATAACCGCCGTGGAAAGGCTCTGGAATAATCTAATAGAATTAGGATTTAAGACATTTTCCACTCGTAGACTAAACCAATACCTGTTGGAAAACTTTTTTGGGCGTGTCAGTCAAATATAATTCTGGATCTAACTACAACCCAACAATTTCACAGTTTATGTTCAAAACTACCTACTACAAGAATAACTTTTAAAAATCTTTAAAGAGTGAAAAATTAAATTTAAAGTTTTTAATTGCGCCCGATGGGCAGTCTTATATACAATCCGAAAACATTAGTGAAGAAGAATTTGACGAAAGCAATATGGACATACCTGAATCAGCCCAGGACATAGAAATTACCTTTATAATTTAACACCAGAAGCTGTAAATTTTTTGCGCAATCTGGATGTGGATATAAAAGCTACAATTTTTATATAATATACGATTAGATAAATAAATAGAAATGGCCTCAGAATTACAAGCATGTGCCTATTATGTGCGGGTTTATTGCCGAGATATTGAATACAGGTTGTGACAAATGCATTGGTTTCATAACATCGAATCCCAGCAGCGAAAACTCTCATATATCTACCGAATTTAAAGAACCCAAAAGAAGATTTAACTATGCCAACCACAATCATGTCATGACAGTGGAGAAGTTAGCCAGTGTATGTATGTAAAACTTTTTCAACGACAATATACTTAAACTACGTGAAAAGAGGATTCGTCTTCTTAAAACATAATGTAGGCAAAACCTTAATTTCCTACAGCAATGTCCTCAGCATTTTAAGAAAAAAGCAATGACATTTTATTTCATGTCTTTGATCACATTGAAGCGATTTATCCGCGAGCTAACATATTTTCATAACCAGGTTCCTCACGGGCGATAACTTGTAAGATGCTTCAGAGAGTTGTATCATGGATCGTGATTGAGTTATATTTATATGATTTTATATCTGTCACTTGATCGATTGAGATGGAGTTAAGTCACCTTGCATTGAACCTAAATGCTGCCAACTGGTTCACGTCATTCTGGAAAACCCTCATTCTGTTATCCAATCTGTTTTGTTCCGTAATCGTCCAAATTGTTAACTGAATTGAATGGAACATGTTTCCCAAGAAATCAAACCGTTTCGGGGTAAGAGGTTAGATCCCCTGACAAAGCCATCGTTCCCGAACCATTTAACACCCGATCAACGTCACTGTCACTCCCCCGGCCCATTACAGCCACCGTAATGAATTAGTCCTTCCCCTTTTGTTTAGCAACAAACACGGGAAAACAGATGGATTTGGATAAATCCGGTTTCTTTTGCGATTTACGTCGACTTTATCTAGATCTCGCTCTTAATTACTAGGATTGGCTCTTGCTGTAAAGGATTGGCTGCCAGGGGTGTTTGTTTCATTCGCGTTTTATTATTTATTTTCATTTTATTTTACTTATCACCATTCATCATTTGCCTACCATTATCTTATCTATTTCACTAAAATTTACGTCGTTTTTGTTGGAGTACTCATTTATGGAATCGTTAATGGCAATTAAAGTCGAAATGGTTGGCAAAACGGCTTAATTGTTACGATTGAAATTGTCTACACCAATTCCATTAACACCACTATGCTTCACGCAAACGATACTTGAATTTACGATCTCTGCTTCTGACACAGGAGAGACACATATTTTAGGCTCATCTTCAAGATTATTGATGGTGATTGTACTTAACAGAACACCAACATTCCACCAAACTATTCCCAAAAATCCCAAAATAGCATCGACCATCACATAAATCGCAAGCCCGTCCCTCCGAAACGTCACTCAGAACCAAAATCCTCCGAACCTCTCCCTAAAGGAATTTTTCAATCAAACCCGTACATATGACTTCATAATTCGTTTCACAGCTCAACCGCATGAGAACTCTTGCGATAAAGATCTCGGCAAGCTAAGTAGGACTTTAAAAGTACAATAATATGGTAGAGTTTAGAGTGTTAGTCGAATAAGTCAAATGGCATGTACAATATTGGTTAGGCTGGTCATTGAAACAAATCACTTAGGGGCGTTACTAGGGGTACATACAGTAGGTACATCGTGTTAAGAGCATGCTAGATGACTGACTTTTCTGTGAAAACTAGTAACTATATATAATTATAAGTTCGTGGACATGTTTTTCATGTGAATTATTAGACACTAGCTTTTGCCCGCAACTGCATTCGCAATGACTTCTTTTTGTTAGACTTTCACTGGGATAAAAAGTATTCTATATGTTAACTCTATTTGGATACTAAAGTTCATCTTAATCCGTTGAGCCGTTTTTGCGTGATTTAGTAACAAACATCCAAACTTTCGCATTGATAATATTAGTAGGTAGGATGTGTCAATCGAATCCACCAAAAAAGTCATACTTCTTTTCTTTGAATTTTCTTTATGATTCATTATGAAATTATAGTAAATAGTCATTATCACTAAAATTATGGATGTTCAATCATTCAAATTCAGTAATTTCAATCTCTAGATTACATAACGTGTTTAGTTTTACGAACAATGTATACTTCTTCTGCAGTCGACAGAACTCTAAGGAATAAAATACCTTCATCAAAATCGAAAGTAAACCTCGGGAACGGGTGACCCGGCTTAAAAATAGTAATACATCCTCTGGCCGTCCGTTTTGAAGATAAACATACAAATAAAAAACAAAACATTACGTAACACGTTGACAATGAACTATCGACAAATGATGTATTCGACGATGCAATCGATGCGGGATAAATCACCAAGGAGCATCCCAGTACTGTCTTTCGTCGAAGGCTCATTTACAAAAAGCCACATTCTAATAGTTTACCCACGTAACTTACGCCCTTTTGCAATAAGCACACAGAGTAATGTGCCCTGAGTATTATCTGCCTTATCACACTCTGACCCGCGCCATACTCTGGAGACTTCAAAAAGGAAGCATTAAAGACTTTATTCCAAAGGATTGAAGACTACAAGGATGGACATGGTATGTATGGTGTTGGATGTTAATAAATTATTTATGGGGTCAACGGAACAAAGGGATGAACGCTGTGTGTGATAAGCCCGTGGTGGCTGGCGACAAATGTAGAGATTAGTTTTGAGATGTTTCGTAGGGTCTACATTTTTGGAGAACCTATAATATTAACCAACTTGCAGAGTGCTGCACCGGTCGAAGGCAGGAAATTTTGCACTGGATTTTCCCATGTATGACAACTGCGAGCAATAAAATAGTACATTTCGATGCTAGTGCGGAAAGTGTGTCATCACTCCACGAGTACCGAGATATTTTGCCACGAGCCGTAGGCGAGTGGCAAGACTCGGGACGAGTGAAGAATTACATTTCCGCACGTGTATCGAACGACTATTTTTAATACAGTCGCGAAAAAATAAGAAAAACAACAAGTAAGGAAGAACTATATTAAAAACAAATATTTTTGAACAACTTCATTATTTTTCAACTGTATTACAATACAATGATGTTACAGAAATAATAATATAAAAGTTTCAAATTCCTTACTTGTTGTTTTTCTTATTATTTTGCAACTGTATAAAAAACGTCGTTCTATACACGTGGAAAAGTGAAAAGCCCCAGTGCGCGAAAACCAACTTTCCGCACGCTAAACAGCTACGTAAAGAAGCACTTTTTGAGCAACTGTATTAAAAATAACTATTTCAACACTGATAACTAAGACGGTCCAATAAAGTACCCATGAGTGTTGTTTGGAAGCTCTTAAAAAGCAGACGATGTAAATGGGAAATCCCGTCGGGGTCCAATAAAGTACCTATATAAGTGTTGTTTGGAAGTTCTTAAAAATCTGACGATGTAAACGGGAAATCCCGTCGGGCCAGACCATCAAAATAATATCAACATTTGTTTGGTTCTTAAGAACATTTGTTTTTTATTGTGCATTAGCCACGTATTGTTATCCTCATACATTTAGGAAACTATAGGTCTATTTTATGCTCATCCATGTCTGTTAATGTTTATGTACGACTGTTTGTTTATCAATAAAATAAAATAAAACTTACATTGGGACATTTCTCGCACAAAACGGTCACTCACTGGAGCCAGTAGTAACAGGTGATTCATCAGCACACACCCAATTGTTTAGCCTGATTTATACATGTCATAAACTAAACATCCACTTACTTAACATAAGTAAGTGTTTAAGTTAATAAGTATTGGTTCAAGGGTGCATCAGAACCAGATGTTTATCAACCTACAATGCGTAGACGCATCATCTTTACTTGCGTAGATCCGAATAGACACAAGTCCACTCTAGTTTGTACTACGCATATGACCTTTCTATATACTACAGTAGGGGATCCTTAAGGAACAATGGGACGTCGAAGAAAAAGGATAGGCAAGATACAATACACAGTTTGTTTATTAACTAGCTTATTTTAAGGCTGCACTTGCGCTGTGGTATTATAATGATACTTACTTATTATAATTGGGTACACTTCCAATAATAATAGATATTACTGTCGAGAGTATTGAGTAGGTAGGTACAGATTAAGGTGGTTTGATTGCCATACAAAACGCTATTTGATAATCGCAGGCTAACGGCGTGATATTTTAAGAAACTTATGTAACAAACTTCCATCAATTAGCTTCCCATTTGCGCCAAATTCCCCCTTTCCTAGAATAAACTTGTTTAAACTAGATTAATTTGAGAAAAATGGTTTTCCCAAAATATCACGTCCCAAACCAATTTCTCAAATTAATCTAGTTTATACAAGTTTATTCTAGGAAAGGGGGAATTTGGCGCAAATGGGAAGCCAATTTATGAAAGTTTGTTACATAAGTTTCTTAAAATATCACGCCGTTAGCCTGCGAATGTCAAATAACGTTTTGTATGGCAATCGAACCACCTTAAGTACCTATGCCAAAAATGGATGTGATGACAAGATACACATTTGTTTATTAACTAGCTTATTCTAAGGCTGCACTTGCGCTTTGGTATGAGAATGGTACTTACTTATTATAATTGGGTACACTTCCAATAATGATAGAAACTACTGTGGAGAGTATTGAGTAGGTAGGTATACATTAAGTACCTATGCCAAAAATGGATGTGATGACAAGATACACATTTGTTTATTAACTAGCTTATTCTAAGGCTGCACTTGCGCTTTGGTATGAGAATGGTACTTACTTATTATAATTGGGTACACTTCCAATAATGATAGAAACTACTGTGGAGAGTATTGAGTAGGTAGGTATACATTAAGTACCTATGCCAAAAATGGATGTGATGACAAGATACACATTTGTTTATTAACTAGCTTATTTTAAGGCTGCACTTGCGCTTTGGTATGAGAATGGTACTTACTTATTATAATTGGGTAGGTATACATTAAGTAGGTACCTATGCCAAAAATGGATGTGACGACAAGATACTCATTGATTTTCTGTTTTGTATAAATACAGTCAAGGGCATCAAAATGTATTCACTCAAAGTTACATAAATATGTATATATATTTTTTTTTCATACTACAACATTATTGTTGCAGAAATAAGGTCTGCGTACATATTTTTGAGACTTTGTGGTGTATTTATAGGTAGGTATATATTGGTGCCCTTGACTGTAGGTACCTACATCAGCGTTCAATTTTG
Source organism: Epinotia brunnichana (assembly GCA_963854355.1). Taxonomy (NCBI): domain Eukaryota; kingdom Metazoa; phylum Arthropoda; class Insecta; order Lepidoptera; family Tortricidae; genus Epinotia; species Epinotia brunnichana. The sequence continues at coordinate 5,867,172 of OY977936.1, read as the reverse complement.
TGATTTTGTTTATCATGTTTTTTTTTGCGACAGTAAATCCTTTTTTTTTTATTTCCTTCTGGACCGAAGGAAAACAACTGTAGTAACTTGAATTAATCTGTTCTGTGTGATGTTATTAATATATATTAGGGGACAATCTTACACAAACCGAACTAGCACCACAGTAAGCTCAATAAGGCTTGTGTTATGGGTACTAGACGACCATATATTTAATAGACATAAAAAATACTTAAATACATAGACAACATCCAAGACTCAGAAACAAATATTCATGTCCATCACACAAATATTTGCCCTTACCGGGATTCGAACCCAGGACCTTTAGCCTCGTAGGCAGCGTCACTACTCACTACCCACTAGGATAACCGGTCGTCAAATGTTATCTTATCATACCAAAGTTTTCTTTTGAATGAGACACAGGCCTAAAGTCTTTTACCACCAGCATTACGACCGCGGCGAGCTATTAAGAGTAAAACAATGACAAAATATTTAACAACGTCAAATCTCAGACGAGATAAAGGCCCCAAAATAAAAAGATCACCTCATTACCACGCAAATCTTAGTAATCTAGTTATCGACCGTAATTAGTAGCGTCGTAACTCCGATTTCCCGACTATTCCAGTTTCAGATTAACCTCCTAAGGATTAAGTATATTCTTGTGGTTAATTCTCATTGCAGTTAATGCGTTTTTGTTCTGTAATATCGTTATGTAACCGTATCTGTATCTGGACGGCGCCGACAGAAAGACGACCAATCATATCCGTATCTACGATCATGATTGAGATTTATTAGACGGATCGAATGAGTCGCTCCGATCTACATAAATCAGTCTTTTAATACTGCCCACTGTCTTACTGTCTTCAACTTTGCAGCTAGATCTTACGTCTATTTGAATTAAGCTGAAACTCCTTTGTTTTTTCCTTTACGAAATTCCGTTTCTGTCTTACATAATTGTCCTGCATTAAATAGTTGTAATATATCTGCATATGTCTTCTGCCTTAAAGAATAAAGTCGAAATTATCACGTTTCCGAATAGTTCTGATGCTGTTTTATCTTTGGTAATTGTACTGGCTGGTTCAGGAATCGGATCGGGCGATGATTTGTTTTGACCACTCGTTAACGCTTCTTGTTTGTTGAAAAAGTGCGATTTATTGACAGGGATGTCCTTATAAGTGTTCTCAGTCATGTTTGAACGGGAGAACTGGCTCATTGGTCGACTTGAATTATAAGAGGTTCGATTCCATACATCAATGGGATGAAGCATCTGTTAATGAAAATTCTGGTGACCACAAAACCGAAGCCTGGCGGCCATTGTTAAGGTGATGAGAAAGTGAACTTGGAGTTTTTTTATTAAATATTAGAAAATTGTTAAAGTAGTAGTAGTACAATGAGCAGCGCCTAGTCCAAAAAAATTATGACCTTTGGGACGGAGGTTCTTGGTTTACAAGTACAAACCAGTGTTTTCGTTATGTTGAATCAGAGGATAATTATTTTATGTAGAGATTTTTGGTGATGAAATTGAAGGAAAGTATCACTTTCGTATTGACTTGCATCTCATCTTTATGTGTATGTGTGTCTGTTGACGCAACAGCCTATGACACATTGAGGATGCAGTAAAATCTCGTGTTGGAAAACCTCAATGCCGTGATGTACGTGTTGCGTATCAGGTTAGCCTCACCGCAAAACTACCGTCTCCGTAACTACATACATATGCACTTCATTTATATCTTGAAACTTTCCCAGACCGTAATCCTACTAATATTATTGACGCGAAAGTTTGCGACATTGTTCGAACTTGCTTGTAATGTGGTTTACACTTCATCATAACCTTGTATGTATAATTATTCCCGATAATTATGCTTGAAGACTATTTTTGTTAGGATGTTAAACTGTAAAGAAATTAAGCAACCGGAGCAAATTCAAGTTCTTTAATGATCTTGTTAAAAGAAGAACTGCTAAGGAGAGGCTGATTCTGACTCCACATTCAAAATAAAAAACTCGTTTTATGGATCTTTGCATTGTGTTGTGAACTTGTGACATTTCGTGAAGTTTCAGTATAAATAAATATTTTGTATAGCGTCGCTGCCATAGTCTCTCTTTTTAAGTGTTAAACTGTGTTAAGTACTATTCCCAATATAGATTTATATTCAACGATTATCACAGCAACATACTGGTCTCTACTTATAGAGCTGAACTTGATAATCCATTTCAGATGACTCGATGACTGACACCATGTCGATGAAGCTACACATGACGTGGTGACCGCAAATGACGGATGTCATGGTAGTTGCACAATCCGGGTGCGAATCGATGTGAACGTGCCTTTAGTCATGAATCTAGATTGTATTGATTGTGTTGGTTGTTGATTCATGGTGTGACCTCAATCAATTTAAATTGATTTATGGCACCACAAACTTATTTGACCTCATGTCATTTGTGGTATTATTACGATTTTTACTCCTTACTGGTGACTCCGCCACGTCGTCGCCTAGCAGTGTACCTACATCAAAAGAGAAGATAACCGTAACTGCCAAATTAAATAAATGGCAGCGGAAATGCAATGCTCTGATGCGATGCGAATGATGCTTTCAGAAAGAGATGCAAAAGTTAATTAGATAGAACGACCGGTTTGACGAACCCTTTAGCCTAGTTGGTAGTGGGGCCTACGAAGCTGGGAGGTCCTGGGTCCTGTCCTATTTGTTTCTGATTCATAGATATTTTTTATATATCCATAAAAGTATTTATTATCGTCACCATAGTACTAGCTTTGCTTAGTTTGGGAGTAGGTCGGTAGTGTAGGACTATCCCCACATATTAAATTATTTACATATTTCTAAAACCCAAAATATAGCGCGATTCCTCAAGATCAGATTTCAATTCTAACACAAAATGAGACCAGTCAACAGTTTAAAATTAAAACTTAAATGATTATTCCAATCGGTATGTTATCGACGTAGTTTTGTGGTAATATAATTTAAACACAGTGAAATTGAGAACCTCTTCCTTTATGAAGTCGGTTAAATAAGGAAGAACCATGACAAGCTACAGACAATCACCAGTCGTGGTGACATTACAAATACACCTACAAATAAAGACTGTAGGCTGGTCTAAAGAAGGTAGCGCGAACTTCAAACTGGTGATTGGTATTAACCAAATAAATTAATAATATAAAAGACCACCATAGCTGAGAAACATGTCGACAGACTTGATTTTCGATAAAAATAATTTACTTTAAGAAAGAAAGAAATAAAGATACATTTATTCACTAACACACAGGACACACATATAAAACAAAAAAAAAATAACAGTAAAAAACTTGTAACAAGTGTCTCTGCGGCAGTGAACCGGACACTGGCTGGACTTCAATTCAGTAGCCAAATTGCTTTAAGTTTGCCTATAAAAGAAGAGTTCCCTCAATTTCTCCAGGATCCCATCATCAGAACTGGATTTTGGTGACAACGGGACCAATCTGGAAGTAGGTATATATGATTTCAAACAAAGAAAGAACTTTTCAAATCGGTTTATAAATTACGGAGTTATCGCGTAACAAACACACAAAAGAAAACAGACGAATTGAGAACCTCCTCCTTTTTTGAAGTCGGTTAAAAATCCTCCCAAGTAGGTTCATCACGATTTCACGAAGTCACAGACATACACACGTGTTATAACAACCCTCTATTTCGTCTGGGGTTAAACATACGGAGATCACTGGCAGTGCACTTGTGTTGCAGGCCAATAATGTCAAGATACCTACGCTATGAATGAAGGACCGACCACGACCACACACAACCCTATCCATAACCTTCAAAAGAAACCGAAAGTAATTAGCAAAAACATCACGCAATAGACGAGTGCGTCAACCATTGACTCATATCTAGTTTCGGTATTGTCAAATCAATTTGTAAGTAATGCGACTCCTTTTACTAGGACGATAGACCACAAGCGTGTGGATGAATTATTTATTAGAGCATATGACGCATAGCCTTGATTCCTGTAAGCGGAGACGTGATCGGCAAATGTTTTTGAGGAAAACGAAAGGAATCACTATTGGTATCTTTGGTATGTCCCTATTCATTGTTTAGAACTGTAGTCTAGTACCCATAGTACAAGCTTTGCTTAGTTTGGGACTAGGTTGATTTGTGTAAGATTGTCCGCAAATATTTTATGTATTTTATTTATATTTATAACGAGCCGAGGACGTAACGAAATGCTTTGTGATTTTAAACAATAACTCAAATAACTTAGTATGCTATTTATTAGCAAACGGCAGAATTCTAAAATATTCATTATTTTTGTGAAGACAATTTTTTTATAAATACTCTTGTAGAAAATCTATCACCAAGTAATATATTTCTTTTAAAATTCTTATAAATTTCACTTCCTTAAGTGTTTACCAATTATATTGTTAACTTACAAAGCTACTTATTTAAATATAAAGATTCCCGTTAATAGAATTCCATGGAGTTTGCAAAAGTTTCTAAGAAAGACTAAATAAAAGCTTATTCAATTTTAGGGAGATAAATCATCTGGACCATAAACTGACAAGATGGCGGTAAAGCGGTGGCTGTGGGATTGTAAAACGCCGCTCCGGCAAAACTAATCTGTACTTCTGTACAGGTAAGAAGCTGTTCATTTTGCTCAATGAGTTCTTTCAAAGGTAGAAACGGTAAAAATAAATCCATCAAATGCTTTGAAGTAGAACTAGAAAGCATGTACAAAAAGCTGGGGAATCCAATATTTTATCAAGAAATAAATGAAATGAAATGAATCAATTTGAATCATTTTATAGAGTACTAGCTAACGCAGGCAAATGCGCGGGATGATATACCCATCAAGAAAGTACGATCGACAAGATGTATCTGTTAAGAGTGAGACAGCAGCTATAGCTAGGACAAAAGCATTCTGTCGACAGAACTAATCGTGAAAAAAAATACTTTAAGAGTGCTCTTCAAAAAAGCGCTCGCTCAGAATTCGGTATTTTGACACGCGTAGTGCGTTTGTGTGTGTAAATACTACTACCACCCACACAAACGTACCTACCCCCCACATGCACAGCGAGATCGCACCAGCCGCGGGTGCCGTCCCTTTCTAGCTATATGTAAGTGCGATCGGGATAGAACTAACCGCGGAGCTTGCCGATGCAAATATCTGTATAGCGCACCGTTGGAATTCACTCCGTGACCGATATTGATACTTGCACTAAAAAGTGGTAAGTATTACTTCGCTAACATGATGTTCTAGAACATCATGTTAGCGAAGTTAGATAATTTGAATAAAGTAAGTATTTGATTTTTGAGCACAAGTTTTCTATTTGTATTAAAATACTATGATATGACAAAGTATATTTAGTTTCGTTTTTTTAGTATAAAATAAACTAACGAGTTTTAAAGTTGTCAGTAATAAGAATAATAATTTGTTTTACGGATATTAATAGTTTGCATGTTATCTGAGTCTTATTTATATATAGTAATGTAGTGAAATTATACCAGTAGACCCTCTACTAGGAAATTACTGGGTACTTACGTATTCATTTCTTGAAGAAATTTTTTTTTGTTATGGACAGTAAAAAAAAACTGCCCTTCATAGAAATTGCTATGTCCGTTTCTTACCAAAGGAACTGAAAATTATAAATTATACAAACACAGCTTTTTATCTAGAATACAATTAATTAATGCGTGTTATTCAAAAGCCTAAAACCTCAGATGATAAAAAGGAATAGATATGAAACGGGGGCTTGGCGCGTGTCGGTGCGACATGGCCAAATGGGCATGTCACTGCCCACCGCATGTTAGTCGCAATTTGCCGTGAATCTGAAATGTTTTTCCACGTTTACTCAAAATGCCGAATTGTAGCGTGGTTACATGCAAAAATAGGAATGAAACTAAAACCTACATGAATGGTGGAGTCACGCACCACATGTGAGTATTAGTATTTTCACTTAAGTCAGTAAAAACTAATATTTTAATAAATAAACGCAACGCTGCATCATTTCTCGGGATCGAACTAACATATCGAACGAAAAAGCATATTTTTGTTCTATGCGTTGTACATTGAACGTTCAATACAGTAAACCACGGCGCAATGTATTAAACCACTATGGATATGGACGATGCTTGATTTTTTTAGTGGTACGGCCGCTGCTTGGCGTCGCAAACTAGAGCGGTGCCAAAGTGCAGTTACAATTTACGCGTAATCGATAAAATAGAAGTACGATATTATACTAGTTATTTTATTTCGACTACTTTCGCTGTTTTATTTTATTTAATTACTTGTTTTGGTTGGGTGCCTATCTTAAAGGTAACTAATAACATACTAATAAGATTAAAAGGCACAAAATGTTTACGGTACCTACTAATAAGATTTTCACTAAGTTGCAGTATGAACGGTAAATACACATATTAAAATTGTATGTACAAGTATATAATTTAGTTGCAAATGGCTTCAGAACAACTTTAAATGTGATATTATTACCAATAATTTATTTTAAATGAGTATTTTTTACTTTCATTTGAAATGTGATAGTTGAAGAAGAAATCTCGGTTTCTTATTACAGTTTTCCAAAGAATCCGAGTAGGTACTAAAAAAATGGATAGATGCTACTGGCAGAGGTCCTAACTGGTTTCCTGTACAGAGAAGAGTTAATGTGTTCGTAACATTTTCAAGAAATATGTTTCCAACCACTTAATAAGAGCCGTACACTTTTCGAATATTTGACACCTCGCTTGCTTGAAACCTAGGTGTAAAATGTATGGTAACACATCTTCGCACATCTTTGGTGGATACTCGCCCTTAGCCTTAAATCTCGTAATATGAGTAATGGACATAATATTATTTCGCGCCAAAATGCGAGTCGGATCGGCCTGGTACCTACAGGTCAAAAATATCGATGTGACCAGAGTTTTAAATGTATGTGAACACGAACTTATAAAAAGCCGTTTATGTTACTCTGTAGGTATTCGTCAATATTTTTTACTTTTGCGATTTATGGTAAGTTAACAACCCGTGTTATTTAAACTTGTAGCTAGAAGTTTAAATACCACCACATAAACTTACCATGTCGTTGAAGTTGTTACCCATCAATATCTTAACATAATATTAATTTTAATATCAATGTCGATAAAACATAATTTTAACGTTTGTCGCCCCCCTAGTGTAGTGCGTTTAAGCCAATCACAGCCCTTGTTTGCATGTTGCCGTAGACTCACTGGCAACGCCCGAGGCTTTGTTTTTACACGGTTCAATGTGTGTGCCTGTGGGCGCTGCGTTGGGAGAAAACTGGGGACATCGGTTTTGGTTGAAATTAAGCAGTACGGCACTTCTCCCTTTTTTTATGTTCTGAGCATAAAACCTATGTCACTTTTTAGGATTCCGTACTCAAAGAGTAAAACGGGACCCTATTACTAAGACTCCGCTGTCCGTCTGTCTGTCCGTCTGTCACCAGGCTGTATCTCATGAACCGTGATAGATAGAGATTTGAAATGTGATGTATTTCTGTTGTCGCTATTTATAACAAAAAATACTAAAAAACAGAATACATAATTTTATTTTTATTTTAGTTTTTATCTGTTTCTTTTTCTTTTACAATCTTACACAAATCGACCTTGCCCCAAACTAAGCAAAGCTTGTACTATGGGTACTAGACAACGATAAACATACTTACATAGATAAATAAATACTTAAATACATAGAAAACATCCATGACTCAGGAACAAATATTTGTGCTCATCACACAAATAAATGCCCTTACCGGGATTCAAACCCGGGACCTCCAGCTTCGTAGGCAGAGTCACTACCAAGTTACTAACTAGGCTACAGGGGGTTCCTATACAACACATTTTTTGCCGTTTAAAGATATAGATAATGGTACGGTACCCTTCGAATCCGACTCGGCTGGGCAGCATTCGGGAAGCTACGGCACATCTTTTCGTCCAATATTCCGCAGTGTCTCAAGACGAGAGTCTTTGACCAGTGTGTGTTGCCAGTGATGACATATGGCACGGAAACGTGGTCGCTTACTAAAGGCCTCATAAGAAGGCTCAAAGTCACTCAAAGGGCAATGGCTCTCCATTGCCCTTTGAGTGACTTTGAGCCTATGCTATGCTATGCTGGGAGTTTCTCTGCGCGATCGCATCAGAAATGAGGCTATCCGCAGCAGAACCAAGGTAACTGATAAAGCCCTCCGAATTGCTTAACTTAAGTGGCAGTGGGCGGGGCACATTGCACGTAGAACCGATGGCCGTTGGGGCGGAAAGGTTCTCAAGTGGCAACCACGTACCGGAAGGCACAGCGTGGGTAGGCCCCCCGCAAGGTGGACTGATGACCTGGTAAAGGTCGCGGGAGTCCGCTGGATGAGGGTGGCGCAGGACCGGCTATTGTGGCACTCTTTGGGGGAGGCGTATGTCCAGCAGTGAACGTCTTTCGGCTGATATGATGATGATGATGATGATGACTCGGAAATGTAATAAAACCACGTAAAAATCTTCCTTTCCAGTGTAAACCCCCGGTGTGTGTTATTATAATATATAAACGAAAATAATTACTAAATGCAAGGTAGGATCGTGCTGTACTTAACAAACGCCATATAAGCTTGTTTTTTAAAAAGTTTTTTATTAATCTTGTTATTTTCAATAACCCTGCATATTATGTCGCTGGTTCGTGGGTACTTGTACAGACAAATCACACAAACCCAAACAAGATAGGTCTATCTATTTTAGTTAAGGAGTTCCCATGACCACCTTCCATCATCAGATCCTGGAAATCATCCATCACCAAAGTGTTTACCAAGACAAAACAGATGAGCTCAAACTAGATGGGTTTATCTAGTTTAGTTTAGGAGTTCCATGACCACCTTATAGCTCCATCATCAGACTCTGGAAATCATCCAGCACCAAAGTCTTGCCGTGCCATGACCAAATAAATGAGCCCAAATTCGATGGCTTTATCTTGTTGAGTTTAGGAGTTGCTATGGCCACCTTCCGACTCCATCATCAGACCAGCTCTATGATATTATGTCACCGAAGATACGCAATTGTACCTAATTTGAAGATTTCACCCAAACTCCCATACATACATACATACTAACAAGGTGGACTGATAGTAACAAGTAAATAAATTAAATCTATCAAGTATCACGATCACTCGTACAATAATAATTGACTATAGAACGCGTAGTTTAGACAAAAGGATCCAACCCACAAGACATCACCATTGAAATGTATGACTTTTGTTTTAGGGAGAAGGTTCAATTTTAAATGTTACGTATCCGGTGGGTTTGAGCCTTTTCGCTACACTACGTCATATATGGCAGCTATGCAATTCATAACTTGTCTCGATTAGCCTCACGAATGTATCCCCAGTATAGTTTGACCCCGAGGTTGGTAACAACTATGCCTAGTCGGAGATCAAAATAATATTATTTTATCTGAAGAGTGGCCGGTTAGCTTCGTGAATAGCCACAAATAAACACACTACACGTCTGTCTCGGAGGGCTATTCAGCCGGTACTGAGATAAATTCCCGCGCGACGGTAAATTTATACTAGTTTTGAATAATTATTTATAAATATAAATTTTGACAAAAGTTATATTTTTTGGACTGGATCTTGTTGGTACAAGCATGAACTTTAATGTTGTGTAAGATTCAATACAAAAATTATTCAACAATAATGAGAAAATCCTTGAGTTTTCAGTACAATTTTGTTGACAAATATGGTGTAATTGAGAACAGTTTACATATATATACGTGCAGAATAAGGAAAATTCGAGGCGGCTAGGAGCAATGGCAACATATTACGCTAGTGAAAATAGAAAAAAACAAGTAGGTTCTCATATAACATCATGGAGTATTAGGGGCTCAAACTTATGACTATGCGCTCTCTTCAGAAAACTACTGTCGGTAATCGGGTATTTTCGGTTAAAATATTAGTTCTTCGTAAATTGGAGGCGGCTAGGACCAATATGAGGAGTTTACCTATGCAAATAAGTAATCAGGATCTAGAAAAAGCTCTCCGTTTCTTAGAATTACAACGTCAAAAATCCGTCATTCTCGCTTATTCCTGACCAAAAAACGAGCGCCCTCTTAAAAACAAAGTTTTAACCGACTTCAAATCAATAGCCAAATTGCTTCATGTTTGCGTATAAAATTTGAACAGTTCCCTCGATTTTTCCAGGATCCCATCATCAGAACTGGATTTTGGTGCCAACGGGAAGAATCTGGAAGTATATGCTTTCAAACAAAGAAAATTTTACAAACACAAAAAAAGTTGGCAGAGACACAGAAGGGATGATTCTGTATATTGTTTGTCATCAACTCATCACTCATCATCAGGCATTATTAGTGTTGGTACTCAAGTCCTTGGAGTCTTCAATTCTAAAACTGGACTCGGTTTTCAACCGACGAAAAAAACGGAGGAGGTTCTCAAGTCGACGCGTATTTTTTTTTTTGTATGGCCACGCATAACTTTTTACAGAGTAGTTAGATTTTGATAAAAAATATTGGAAAGGGTCCATATAAATTTGCCACCCCGAAGTTGGTCCCATATAAATTTGGAAAAAAAAACCAACCTTGAGGATAGGAAAATAGAGGATGATTGATTTTTCGTCGGTTAAAACTTTGTTTTTAAAGTAAATTATTTAGACTCTAGTCATTGAATCAAAGCTTAAGTTCTTTTCTACTTGGGGGGGACGTGAGTCTTCTGTAGTCTTCTATAGAGACTCGAGTCATCTATACAGACTCGTATGTTTTTTTAAGACTTTTGGAACAACTGAGTTATTATTAGAAATCAGTGGACTTGTAGGAATTACTTATAATTAAGAAAATTACGCAACTTACCCAGTAAAGTAGTGTAGCAATCAGTATATTTTTGGGTTTTTAATTCTGTCTGTTAATATGGTTTCTGTAATTTATCACATCCGAGAAAATATTAATATAAAGTTAAAAAAAAAATATAAAATATACGATGCCTTACTTAGTTTTTTAAGCTCGCATATAGGTAGTCCCTCAGAGCATAGAATACTAGAGAGAGGACAAGCCGCCGGCGGCCGCGTCGCAGTTGTTAGCTCAATGGGCATACTCGGCCATACTGTGCACGCGTGCTGATCGCAGAGAATATTACGTTTCTTCCCAAAATGCCTGATATGATGCGCGTGTATTGTCCCATAAGAGCGTAGGTATACAAGCGTGTGTGTTTTAGATGTCATAGTCATAGTCATTTATTCATTTAACAATATCCATTGTGTTTGAATTAACTTCATTAAAAATAACAATAATATACAAAACTAAAAAGATAATAATAAATACAAACAGTTAAATTACACATCACTCCAGATCATAAGTAGGTACAATACAACATGCATGACAAAACATATTAATTCATTTAAAAATACAATTTAGAAAATAATATGTCCGTAATATAAAAATCAATGTCAAATTCCAATAATGTAAATAGCCATGTCAAACAATTGTCACACTTAGACCCTATGCTGTAAAAAACTCCTCAATCGAGTAAAAACACTTCCTCAACAAAAAAGCCTTTAGATTATTTTTAAATTTGTAATGCATTTTAATTCAACGGGTAGCTTATTAAAGAGGTTAATTGCTTGGTATCCCGAAGAGTGCTTGACAACGTTGAGTTTGGTGGTAAAAATTCGAGGTAAGTCCATTCTTCTTGTTGCCAGGCGCTTTTGTCTGTCTTCTAGTGTTTCAATACAGTTTAGGTACTTGATTAAATCACTAAAAATGTGTGCGTGCTTTGTCTTGTCAATTACTTGGGCTTTGTGTGGGTTAATGTACTTGCGACAGGCGTACTCAATACAAATCGGCCGGCGTGTCCTATCTCCTTATATTCATACATCTGTGGGTAGTCCCGTAAATTTGGCTCGAGTTCAGACAGTTGCAATTTATGTAGACTTCAAAATCTTGAGTCGTTACCAACACTAGGCATTATTCAGTACCATTTATCTATTTTGCGTCACTATGTCGCTTTTATACCGTGAGAGCGTTAATAATTCCAGAGTCAAATGATGATGTTTCAAAGATTTCGTTTTCACTTCGATTGCAAGGATAGTGTTAGATAAACTCTGTCCACTTTCGTACTTCTTTGACGTCACTATAATAATTAACAACTTGGAAAAGTTGAAAAACCCTCGACATTTTCATTTCAAAGTACAATATTTATATTATTATCAAAGTAAATTTTGTTGAAACGTATCTAAGAACCATCTCGATCAGATCAGCTTTCGGAATACAAAAATGCATTAAAGTCGGTCCATTCGTTTAGGAGCTATGATGCCACAGACAGACACATACATACGTCAAACTTATGACACCCCTCATTTTGCGTTGGGGGTTAAAAATAGAAGACTATTAAGAATCAGACCCCGAACCACCAACACCGATTCTAACAAAGAACACCTACTCTTAACAAATATAATAAGTAAGAATAAGTTTATTTTTGAACAACAACAGGCATATACATCATATAAGGCATAGATCTAAAGAAGGAATCTAGTGTTGCTTCAAAAAAGGAGTCCACTCAGCATGAGTCGCGACACACAGTGCAACGACGCTGATTTTCAGTGGATCCGTTAAACTAAAACTAACTTATTAACCTATATAAGAGATATTAACCTAAGAATATACATACTCTACGGTATACAGAGATAGTCCACGCTATGTCCAGCTAAAACCAAACCAAAACCTGAGTTGCAATTACTATAATAATATCCTACTCAAAATAATATTCTTAGCACTGACGCAGATCGAGACGCAGATTGAGACGCAGATCAGCTAGGCCAAAGAAATTTGTTGCTTTAGTAGGTGGAGTTTAAGCTTATTTTTAAATGTAAACAGGGAAGGAGACTTTCTTATTGGCGGTGGGATATTATTTAAAGTTACGAGTAGTATGTTTGCATGCTTTTTCACTTGAAATTTCACTCTCTACACTAAACATGTTTTTTTGTGATAAGACTCCAAATTACAATGATTTTTCTAAATAGCTCTGTAAAAATCTCCTGGCTTACCGGAAATACCGGAATAGAAAGATAACAAGAAAATGTTCATCGTTCCAAAACTTCCAAATATCTTTGACGTGAATTAGTAGTAGTACTAAGAGTACTAGTTAATCCAGTGCTAACTAACAAAAATGAGATCCTTGGTATCTTGAATAAATGAAAATGTAATTGAATTGAACTAAACCTGCTCCTACCCAGCTTGATCGCGTTCATGTCTAAAATATAGCAGTAATGCTATGTTTTACGTCCGGCATAAACACGATCATGCTAGACTGTAGAGTAAATAAATATAGCGGTAAACATCCCATTACCTGATTACGGTAATTACATTACGCCGTTTTGTCGAGCCAGCTGGCATGGTAAGCTGCAAGCTAAGCCGGCCCGGCGACGACGACTTCCGACGTGTTTACGGGATTTAGTAACGATTGCGAAATTAAAGATGCCACTTACCGGAAATATATAATCTGTAAATACCATGTTGAGTTGAAATGATAAACATTTCCTACATAATTCTTACTGAGACACCTCGCTTTTTAAATTAATTCTTTTTTTTTTATCCTCCAGGCGTTTTCCTTGTTTTACGCTAAAGGATCCCAGAGTCCGCTTTAGCACCTTATCCCAAAATTTGGCATAAGCACAGGCACTAGATTTACCAACGACTGCCATCTGACCTTTCAACCCAGAGTGAAAACTAGACCTTGATGGGATGGGATTATTACATTGCACGTAGAACCGATGGCCGTTGGGGCGGAAAGATTCTCGAATGACGACCACGTACCGGAAGGCGCCCCCACAAAGTGGAGTGATGACCTGGTAAAGGTCGCGGGAGTCCGCTGGATGAGGGTGGCGCAGGACCGGTCACTTTGGCACTCTTTGGGGGAGGCCTATGTCCAGCAGTGGACGTCTTTCAGCTGATATGATGATAATGATGATGGGATTAGGCCGCTTTCCTCAAGATGCTTTCCTTCACCGAAAGGCTACTGTTGTGTTCAAGCAAATCGGACAGGTTTTGGTAAAATCTAAATTTGGTTATTAAATAATCATAAATCAAGATCACTCTGCTGTCAAAGGTCGATTCTAGTACGTCTCATTCAATACTAGAGGGCGACACTAGCGCCGCCCCGCTCGGCAGAGAGAACTGTATCTTTAGAGTTTCAAGATGACTCATGCATTGCAAATCGGGACCGACATGTAGCCGCATGGTTTGAGGTTAGGAAAGCCTCTTTAATTAAGACTAGGGTCAAGTCGTGTATTTTCATAGTATTATCATGTAGTATCAAGTGTGTGCAATAATACATCAAGTGGTAAATCAATATGGTTTCATTCAATCTTCATTCCGAGTGACGCGGTGATGGGAAGCAGCGTGTTCACTCGGTGGTGGCCCAAACCTTCATAGACCCCAGCCAGGACGGCTGGGTAGGGGACTGGCTGACGACGGGCGGTTCCAGGGGCGGAGCTGCTGCGACGGCGGTCAGGAGGTGAGGTGTCCGGGACGGAGCCTTACATGGTCAAGTATTCATCTTCATTCATTCATTCTTCATTGGTGTATTCGATTATTCATCATTTATGGTGGACCCATGATGGGAACGGATCAGCACGATCTCAATCTATTAACCTAATTCCTAATAGCCGAAATATCATTTGAAATCTAACTTCTTAAACCGAGTGGTACCGTCAGCATCAAAAGTAGCGACGCAATTAAAGACGTCAAAAGTTTTTATTCCCTTTGAATAAAGACTTTTGACGTCTTCATTTGCGTAGCTACTTTTGATGCTGACTGTACAAGCCGGGGTTTAAATTCGAACCCACGACCTCCAGGTGTAAAGTCGCGTGCGTTACCGCTCTGCTACAGTAGCTCATCGTCTTCTAAATTGCTTTCACAATGTGCATACTTCTCTCCATTTAACTCACCATGCCATTGCACAACAAAATCACAAAAAAAAACAAAGCTACCAATAAGCCAAATCATAATTCGCATAACTTGCATCACAGTTAAATTTAACCGAGTTTATATGCCCGACGTTAAAACAAGACCATAGACAGCTTATACTATTTACTCTATAGGATGGGCAACATGACGGTTTGAGATAATGTCAGTCGTTGCTAGTCGAGCGTGTCGTAATAGACGTGGCCGCTGATATCGTAAACCGATTAAGTATAACATCCTTAAACAAATAATAATGATCGAAATTATTAAAGGATAACATTTAAATGGCATAAAAAAATACGCAGGCCGCGGTAGTTTTTAACAGCAATGCGCGCAAAAATATGTGGCTCAATTCCTTCGCCCGCTTCGTTATGGCAGATATGAATGCTACACACTTGACCCTATTTCTTTTTCATCACACTTGCTCGTAAAGGGTGTATTATAGGCAGGTGTATAGAGCAGCTATAGCCGATTTACCTCCCGCGGGAGTTATGGATTTTAATAACTCCCTAGGGAGTTATGAGCTTGTGTGTGATCTGATTGGTTAAAGCAAATCTAGGTGATCGCGCGCTACAAGAATTCTGCTCTGTGATTGGTTGAATAAAAATCGACCAGGCCATGCGCTGCAAGAAAACTGCTCTGTGATTGGTTGAATAAAATCGAGCAGGCCATGCGCTGCAAGAATACTGCTCTCTCTGTGATTGGTCGAAATATTGAAGCTGCGCGCTCCACTCGCACTGATCTGGAAGTGAAGTTGTCAATTTCGTAAAATTTTGATTGGTGGGCTTGTATGAAACCTGGATTTTTCTGCCTTTTGTAGTTATTTATTTCCTCGCAAATGTGATGAAAAACATTGTGTATAAACACGGGCGTTCTTACGAGTCATCAAAAGCCCTCCGCCATAGACTCTCGTTTGCAATATTTCTCTTACGCCCCTTGTTAATCAATAGCTCGTCAGCCAGTAGCACTTCGTATTTTGCTGAAAGCTACTTCAAAGAGCGCAAGCATGTGTTTAAGAGCGTACATTAGCTGAGCCTTTTTTTCAGATTCGAGAATTCCCTATAAATATTTCTGTCGCGCTGACGGAGGCGGGGCCGTGCGCGAGCTTCTGTGCACGCACGCACACGCACCATTTAAACTTATAGTAAAATGTCATAAAATTCATCCGCGATGTTGACAGACCATGTTGAGTTGACTATTAAATTATGTCTTTCACGACACATTGTGAAACATATACCAGCCACAAATAAGTAGATTATTTAATTTCGAGTAGTAATGTACGTCACGTCGTGGCGTTATCAGTACCTAATCGTTAGCTTTCTGAGTCAGAGTCTGAGGCCTCGGGTTCAAATCCCAGAAAGGATTTTTTTTTTATATACCTACCTTTATTATAAGTTAAATAATCGAAATTGTGGTGCGTAGCAAGTGTAGCAACTTTG
The DNA here is from genome assembly GCA_963854355.1 of Epinotia brunnichana. NCBI lineage: Eukaryota > Metazoa > Arthropoda > Insecta > Lepidoptera > Tortricidae > Epinotia > Epinotia brunnichana. The sequence continues at coordinate 5,850,797 of OY977936.1, read as the reverse complement.
TATTTATGCGCGGCTACCACAAGATGCGGGCGAAAAGGGAACGATTCTCACACATTATTTTTTAGCAACTTAGTTTTCTCGTGACCATAGATGTTGTGACACATTCTAAAGGCCGGGAAGCCTCAGAGAGGTAAATAAATGAGTTAATTATACGCGATTAAGTCCCGTTTAGTAAATATTACTTGTATATTTGTTTCTTTCAAATCTTGCAAATCAAGTTTAGCACACATCCCGAAATTCCCGAAGTATAATTTAATCGATACTTGAAAGTTTACATCTGTATATTAGATGACCATGCAATATTAAGGTACCATCATGCTGGTCTTATGATGGAGACAGAAGTGACCATAGAAATTCCTAAACTATAGATAGATAGATAGATATAATTATTTATTTCTTTTAAAAAATAACATATTATTTTACATCAAAAATGATGGATTCACTAAGAGATCGTCAACAGGTACCTATAATAGTTACATATATAGGTAGGTACTTTCGATGACTCTACCGTGTTTGACGGACAACTTACTTACATAACATACATACGAACAGTGCAAGTTAATAATAAAGCTTGTAAAAACCAATATTATACTTAGGAGCTTTGCTTATAGACTTCGCAAATCTTTTCTAATTGATCCAAAATGTGTGTGATGGATAATACTCATAAATCATAATCATAACGCAATGCGATACTTACTATATTAACTTCTGTTATGTAAAATGGTTTTTTTAAAACAATAATAAAAAACTAAAGAACCCCTTGACGGAGATTCCACAGTCAACAACTTAACACTTCGTGTATTTAGTGACGCAAAGTCGCATCGATCTTACAAATATCATAGTCAATACGTCTATGTTTCACCAAATGCTATCCTACCCCCGTATGTACAAGTAAGTCACAGGAATACAGTCCTTAACACTTGGGACATAAGACCCACGATTGTCATATAGCAATCGGGGTTTGGTGAATTAATGACCAGTATTACTCTCCTGTCTTATTAACCCGGGATCATTAACTCGTTAAACACGTGTTAAGTGGGAATAAGTGGTGAAAAAGGTAAAAATTGTGATCCATTTCTCAAAGGAATCCTTCGGAGATAGGGTTGTCAAAAAAGTTTCGTACATTCATTTGCATTTTTTTATTTAAATTTCTACATACATTTATATTATCACGGCTTAAAATGTATGGTCAATAGTCGAATTAAGTACGCACGCAGACGAAAAGCCCTAAGTAAATGGTCTTAATTATCAATAGGTACCTAGTCCGAAAAAATAGGAAAGATATGTAACGCTGGGCGTTCGGTTACAGATATCAGCAGTGTAATATGAAAATCCCTCACTGACGTTAGGTATCAATCACCCCACAAGGTGTTTTTACCTTCAACCCATTCAGCGCTAATCATACATAACACACATGCGTCACAGGGCTATGCTCAGAAGCTACAGGTGATTTTCGCTACATATGGATTTCCATAGTTACGTAGCGAAAATCACCCGTAGCTGTAGCAGAATACATAATGTTAAGCTGCTACGGGCTACGAGCGTAGCTTAGTATTGAACGAGTTAAGGGAGTGCGATTAACCACTATACCACCCCAAAGAGAAACGACTTAAAATGTCAACGTAGGAAGTTCTGGTACAAATTTGTGCCGAGGGTGTTAGGGAGAACACACAGACAGTCACCGGTTCATTTCCAATTCTGGGAACTACACTCTCACCATGTGATTTAAAACAATTAATTCAAAGAATCACACACGCCTGCTCAGCAGCGGCGCTTAAAATCTGCCAAAGCGGCGCGGGTTGCTCCTAGCGAGTCAAGATGTGATGTGCTGATAGACTTGAGCATTCACGCGTTTTTAAAGTCGAACTGACTGAATAACGAAAAATCGAACGAAGCGTAGAGCCAAACATAGCTACAAACATTTTCACTATCATTCTAGCGAACGGTGTAGTAAATGCTGTGATGCGGAGAGACGGCGGCGGAAGAATAACAGAATTGCTCGGCTCGACCAAAGCAAAGCAAAAGCCAAAGTAAAAGGCTCGAAGCAAATCTACTGTTGTTTTGCTAGGATGCTCGCTAAAACGCTCCTGTTTATTTTGCGAGCGTTTTGTTTGTTGACCTGTAACGTAACAAAAATATCTCCAACGAACAACTCTGGGATATATGTTCCGAAACGTGAATCGGTTAACAAAATAAACGCCGCAAGTTAACTTTGATCGGTCACAGTCTAAGAAAAGCTCCCAACCACATCCCAAGGCAAGCCCTGGTATGGACACCACAAGGGAAGAGGAAACGTGGCCGGCCGAAGCACACCTGGAGGCGTTCAGTGGCAGCGGAACTGAAGGCAATCGGGCTGACGTGACGTCAGAACGCGATGGCGAAGCACTGTGGAATGGAAGGCCTCTGCCCCATCTAGGGGCCACAGCACATTAAGTCAAGTAAGTCAATGTAACATTCGCTAGAATGCTCGTTAAAAGTGAATGCTAAAGTCTATCAGCACCTCTAGGTTATATTTAACGGACTTTTCTCAAGTTCCGTACAAAGCCCCGGCGTAACCCTATCGCAGCGTATACAATTAATCGCCACCATTAGGAGAGTAACTCCGTGATGTCACGTTCGCGGGTGGCACCAGCCAGAAGAAAAATTACGTCACAAAAAAACGAAATTAGGGAGACTCGTGTGAACAGTTGAGCACTACGGGAGGTGAATTTAAGCATGGAAGCATTAAAATGCAGGCTTCCGACTAATCGAAGATCAAGGAGCCCTATCGGCATCCACTATATAATATATGTATCTCTTTAACCCATGTATAAAGAGAGAGAGAAAGATAAGATTGGGTCGTATAATGTAGGGATCCTAAGGTCTAGTTGTTAGATCTGCGGCCCTACCGCGAAATAAAAACGACTTCCTAATGAAGTAATTAATTACGAGACGGTACTTAATTTTCTTCATGCGTACGTATGCACCTTTAAATAGATTCTCATAATGATAAAATAACCTCTTTAGATATTGGTATTATAGCATTAAAATCTCTTCAGATAAATGGCTGATTACACTGTCAGTGTCAAATTGTCAATGGAGGACCATTGTTTCCTTCCCGGTTTCATTCATCTTGTTGTAATTTATTCGTGAAATTAAATTAAATAACCTTTAAAAAAACGGTAGAGCAAATAAAATGCTGAAGAAATGAAAGCATATGAAGAATACAGAATTGGAATTGATATTGCTATTGATATTTATTTATCTCATAATATTACATACATACACATACATAAATATAATCACGCCTCTTTCCCAGAGGGGTAGGCAGAAATCACGGATCTCCATTTGCTACGATCCTGACAAACCACTTTCGCTTCACTCACTTTCATAACATTTCTCATACATGCTCGTCGGTTTAGGGTACTTTTGACCTGGCCTTTCTGTAAGATTTCTCCAATTTGATCGGAGAAAGTTCGCCTAGGTCTTCCCCTTCCAACTTGCCCTTCCACTCTTTTTATATACACTCTCTTCGTTAATCTTCTTTCATTCATCCTCTCTACATGCCCAAACCACCTTAACATACCCTTCTGAATGTTCGTGACTATATCTCCATCCATTCCACACTTGTCTCTTATCACACTGTTTCTGACTCTATCACTCAATTTCACTCCACACATACTTCTCAACGCTCTCATTTCTACTGCATTCACTCGACTTTGATGTCGTTTTTGCCACACCCAACTTTCACTACCATACATAAGTGTGGGCACCAACACTCCCCTATGCACAGCCACGCGTGCTTTTTGCGATATTTTCTGGCTGCCCATAAAGGCATTCAGTGCCCCATTCACTCGATTCCCTGCATTCACTCTCCTTTCAATATCTTTCTCATGCTTTCCGTCTCCAGTAAATAGTGTCCCCAAATACACAAACTCTTTTACTTGTTCCAGTCTTTCTTCACCAATCATTATTTCGCAGTCTGTCATAATTACATCTTTTTCAAATACCATCACTTTCGTCTTACTTACATTCATCTTCATCCCTTTCCATTCAAAAGATTCATTCATCTTCGTTACCATCATTTGTAACTCCTCAGCAGACGACGCAAGTAGTACAAGGTCGTCAGCATATAGGAGACATTTGACGCGTAACCCTTCCATTACATTACATAATATTACATTGCATTATAAACTACATTAATGTCAATCTATAAGAATTAATACTATGATCGTCAAGGGTACAATAGTTGATAATGATTAATTTAAAAATACAAAAAACACCGCATGAACTCCTCAGCCTTACGGCTTCATGAATTCATTTCTAAGAGGAGAGGTGGGAGATCATTGTTGACCAATGGTCGTGGATATCATAGGAAGAAATTATACTCAAAGGGCCCAAAGGGTTACCATTTGGCTCTGTTTCAATAATGATAGTCTCGGTTGTAAAGGTAGTGTCACTCTTAATGATAGGAATGAAGTGGTGGAATCTAAAACCCATGTTGACGCATATAAAGAAAATTTTGTTAACAATAAGATTTTGAAGGAACTGGATACTTTGAAAGGAAATTGCTCTCATAATTTTGAGAATGAAGGAGTTGATTTTATACAAGGGATCCACGGCGTTCAAAATGTTAAGACCGGGCTTTACAATGAAAGGAATAGGGTTTTTGGAGCACCAAAACTACGATTTAGATCATATAAAGAAGTCATAATCCCAGAAAAATTCAAAAAATTCCTGCTGGCGAAATATGAGGACGACGATAAAAAGATTTTATTGTTTTGTAGTAAAAATATTAGACCATTCTTAGGAAGATATAAGCATGTTTTAGGTGATGGTACATTTAGTTCGAGCCCTATTGCTTTCAAACAGTTGTACACTCTACACGGAGTTGACGAACCTACGTCAAATATAATGTCATTAATTTATTGCTTGCTTCCTGATATCTTTGAGTTAGCATAAATGAAAGCAATTCGAGGAGTATTTCCTGCAATTGACATCCAAGGATGGTCCTCAATAGGTGTTTATTCAAAAAAGCCAAGGCCTTCAAGATTAAGACAAGGGTTAAAAGAAGGCACATAGCGAGATGTGCTGGGCTTGCTCATTTGCCCAAAGAAAGTTTAAAAAAAGTTTCAGTTACATTATGAGCAAAAGTCCGCTTAGCGACGATGTAACTAAGTTTAATAAATATTTCCAAAAGCAATGGATGACAAAAACTGACTTTGCTAAAATCTGCAGTTGTTCTATTGAAAATATAAGACGGGGCAGAGCCTGTATCGTGGGAGTCAAATCAAACCCGAGAATTTCAAATAACATGCGGCGTTTAGCAATCTTTAAAGAAATGTTAAGACTTAGTACTAAAATAGTTAATGAGGTGCCTGGGAGGAGTTATTTGAAGCACCAGACGCTGTTGAAGATTTTAATAGAGTACATACTCAAGATACCTATTGTTCGCCTCATGCGGCAAGCGTTATTAAAAATTACTGGTATTATTGTTTCATCTTTCATATCCTTAAATTGATTTGAAAGAATAGAAAATACTCGTATACAGCAGTTATGGATATTTTGAACTCTTTTATTTAATAAACAAATTTAAATATTAAAATGCATTTGTATCTAAAATCAAATAACTTTGCCTCACTTGCTGCAAAAGCTGTTTAAAATTATTTACCTACTTATATTCTAACGTAAAACATATAAGGCATATCGCTATCACTAAGTAAGTATATAAAATAATCACTTGTTTGAAACTAGTATCGTACAAGGCATACAAATTCTTTGCTCGTCACCAGTTACGAAATAAAGTATTTATTCGCAGCTGGTTTCGTACAAGTACAAAAAAGTTTTTTATCGCAACTGGTTATGAACTTCTGGTTCCGAACGCTGCCGAAGGGATTCTCCCGGATGGTCTGACGTCCACTGCTTAAATAGGGAACTTGGATGGGACTTCAATTTTGAATAAATTGCAATCAATAGATGCGGATATACGTAGAAATATCATACAAAAGAAAGAATTAAATATAAAAAACGCTATTGTATTAGGTCGTTTTATCTCACGTTAAAATGACAAAAAAAATAAAAAAATCGATAGAATTACATAACAGACAGAACATTGAATTAGAAATGATATTTTGTATGACAAGTATAGACTTAAACGCAAATTTTGTGGAGATAATTGCAAACTAATGACTTACTCCATAGTAAACGCGCCGAGACTATGAGTTGTGACGTCATAGTATAAGCCCGTTTAATATAGAGCGTTTTCGGGGGGTGCCGGCGCGTGCAGATTTCAAATGACAACAGACATCAGAAAAATAAATCATAAGAAAGTTTTTTTGATTTTCGTAATAAAATAAAAAGATGCATGTTCCAAAAGATAAGAAGGCACCTTGCAATTTGTTACAGCAACCGACAGAGACACAGCTATAGATGGAATGAGACAGCAGAACATACCTTTCATTCTAACTACAGCTGCGTCTCTGTCAGTTGTTATGACGAATTGCATCGGTCCTAGTGTGCTTCAGTAGCGTTTAGGCCCACGTTGTCCGAACCGAGCAAAAGGGCCCTGTGGCCGGCTTGAAGAATAGCCCATCCAAAAAAAAAAGCGTTTAGGCATTGATTAAACCTAACAAAAAGCTATGTTAGCAAAATAGTTCAAGAATGCAAGTTACAAAGGAAACTTGTGTTGTGTAGAATATTATTTGATATGTTACCATTTGCTTTTCGGTTAAGAGTCCCCGGCATGCTCGGTTCTCCATACAAACGTAGTTACGCTCTCATTTTAAAACGACTAGCTAGTTTGCTCTGAAACTTTGTACTCAGAATAAGTTAAGGTAAATCCAGGTCAGTAATTAGTTTATATAGCTTCAGATACCATAGTAAAAAAAATAAGCAAATTTAAGTTTTTCATACAAAACTTGTTTTTGCTGTGTTTCGTTTGTTTTATAAACTGAACCCATATAAACTTATTACAGACCTACATAGATATAGTTTTAAAATGACACGTAGTTTTAAAATGAGAACGAAACTCCGTTTGTATGGGAAGGTGAAATTTGGCCGAGCTTGAAAGCATCATCATCATCATATCAGCCGAAAGACGTCCACTGCTGGACGTAGGCCTCCCCCAAAGAGTGCCAAAGTGACCGGTCAAGCGCCACCCGCATCCAGCGGACTCCCGCGACCTGTACCTAAGCAGCGTGGGTAGACACACCCCACAAGATGGACTGATGACCTGGTAAAGCTGGGTCACTAATGTTTCCCAACCTAACGTTTGGCAACCTGATTCATTTCGCAACTTTTCATTTCCCAAACTCTGAAACTGTTAAATATTTCAGGATTTTTATAAACTAACCTAACCTAACCTATAGGGTTCTACACGATGGCCCTGAAATAAATCCTGAAATATTTACAGTTTCAGAGTTTGGGAAATGAAAAGTTGCGAAATGAATCAGTTTGTCAAACATTAGCTGCGAAAAGAAGGTGTTCCGGTAAAGGTGTATATATATATGTGACAAAATTCAAAGATGTATGTGAAGTCCCAAAACCCGTAATTGGAGCAAAGTGGGTACTAGTCGTTCCCATAATAATGTGTTTGCTCTTTCCAATATGAACACATTTATGTCTGACATAAACACCAGCAGATCCCCGGAGTGGGGTAGAGAAATAAATATCCCTGGATCCACATTCGGACAGCAATAGGTACCGGATATAAAAAAATAAAATAAATATTACGGGACAATCTTACACAAATCAACCTATGCCCACAGTAAGCTCAATAAGGCTTGTGTTGTGGGTACTAGGCCATGATATATATAATAGATAAATACATATAGATACTTTTATACATATATAACATCCATAACTCAGGAACAAATATTCGTGATAAACAAACAAATAAATGCCCCGACCGGGATTCGAACCCGGGACCTCCAGCTTCGTAGGCAGAGTCACTACCCACTGGTACTAGCAAGTTTGTACTTAAGTGCGACAGAGAGGGAAAACTTCGAATGCCGTTCGCGGTAGGCCCTCTGGTCACTTTTTTCCTGTTACTGAGTTTAAACTTATTTGTCTCAATACTTTTAATGTTAGGACTTTAGAGGAAATTACTTACATAATATACTTAATTACATATATATATCCGCGAGCAGCCTGGTTTATCAACCGCGTCAGTAGCAATGTAACACCCACTTATCTCCTTACACTAGCGCCATCAAAATGACGAGGGTGAATGTTTTCATATATTTCACGACTCACGGGATTGGCGGCTGGTAGATTTTGTTGTGACATTCATATTATAATTATATCGGGAATAATAGATAAACATACACGAATAAAATCAATGATAACTTATTCTAATGCAGTGACGAAACGCACATATCTGTCAAAATGTTATCTCACTTCACTCAACGCTATTTATAAACAACCTTTGCGCATGCGTAATACACTCCACTTTTCCAGACTATATATAAATACTACGGCTAACCTTTAACAGGAAATATCATTGCAGGATTCGCCGACGGCTATTATCCTTAAAAATAGCGTGTTAAACAAATTAAAACAGGAATTTACCTTAGCTTTGAGAGCGTAGACCGTGTTACTTCTTGAAAACGTTTTTGCAGCGTAAAACAGTACACTACCTCCGAGCAAACACGCACATGTTTTAAACACATTTCTATACGTATTATTTATCTTTACGTTACTAAAACTTCTACTAAAAACGGGCGAAAACTGCACTTTTTTGATTAATTTGCTAGAAGTACGGCTTAACGTGGCCATGTTGGCAGAACAGCTGATTGACAGTTCAGTGCGAGCGAGAGCGAACCAATGTTCGAAAGAGCAAGTAGAGATCGCGCATGCGCCAAAAATATAATGAGACTAAACTAAGAAGTATTGTTCGGGTATGATAATTTTTCTAACCATCTTCATTTCGAAGCCTAATTTTTTTTTTGCTTTAGGTACACTTGCTATAATGTATTGTACAAATAATAAGTAATAACAATTAGGGAACTCATTTTGATATTAGAGCCTTTACTTGTTATAATTATCATGGTGTAGTAAAATAAAATAAACTGTTATTTGTTGACAAGATTTTTTTAATAAAATAAATCAATCATTAACCTACTTAGGATTATACTTCAATGGGTTATTACATATTCTTCTTCAACTTCAGTACTTTGGTTAGGCTCTTGCTCGATAACTACCATGTTCTCATCACTCTTCTCCTCAACTCTGTATGCCAGGACTCGTTTCACAGCCTCGGCACTGTCATACATTCCATACTCTGCCTGCCACAGTAATGTTGTAATAAGCTGCTGCAGATTCCCTCTTGTCTTTGGTAACTTAACTTTCCGTAATTTGTTAGCAACATATTCACCAAACACGGAATATTCATCTTTACTAGGCACCTGATATATTGGCCTGTCTGGTTCGTAGCGCAACCTCTCTTTTGGTCTGTATGACCTTCGGGGTGGAGAATCGATTTCCCTTTTGATTTTTTTGAAAGCCATCTTCCTTCTTTTTAATGACGGTTCAACCGTCTGGTAAGTCTCCTCTTCCAACCACTCCTCGTCCGTGGCTCTGCCATCCCTCATATGCCGCACCAAATGTATGCCAGCTTCGGTGTCTTCTTGATGATCTATGTCTGATTCATACGTTTCTGAAGCATCTACCTGTAAGTGAATGTCATTTAAATATCAAAAAATATTTTTAAATTGACCTTTCCATTTTAAATCACTTGATTTTATGCTACTGCTATGCCAAAAAACTATTACAATGTTAGTTTGTACTTAAAAGATTGTCAAGCCAAATTTCTACTTATAGTCAGTGAATATACATTAATAAATAAAGAGAATTTGTTTTATAAACCTTGTGAAATTCAAAAAATGCTTTTGTTTACGTACTCGTAATCTTGATTGCGATGACGTTTCCTACTAAAAGGAGTCGATTGATAAGATATTTATTGATTCCAATTAATCGATTAAATGAAATTAAACATCACACCCCTATACCAAAAATCGATTATTTTCATTCGAAACAAACTGATAAGGTGATAACTTGATAAGACAACATAACCTAAACATAAATACCGTTTGTATTTCGATATGGGGCAATGATTCTTCTCCAGTGTTGTTACGTTCATTTTTAACGTCTACTGAGACTGAATAACGTACATTTTTATCCTTGTAATTTTTTCTGGGTTGGACGGAAATCGAAGATTCTTCAGTGTCCTCGGTGAAACGTAGAGAGGATTCCTCCAGCGTACCATTTTGAAGAAGCTCCCATTGCAAAGGATGTTTACAAGTTAGATGGGATCTCATGTTAGTAGTGTTTCCGAAAAACTTGTATTGTTGATCACATAATTTACACAGTACTCCGACACATCTCTTATTCTCTTCTAGACGATCGAAGAACCGCCAAGCGATTGAGGAGCGTTTCTTCATTTTAATCCAATAGCGTTGTTAACATTTACCGCGAAAACCAAATAAAATACCTCAAACGATTACTAAAATCTCGATGGTATCGAACCTACTTCCGATCACGAGTACAATTTTTACAACAACAAAATGGCGATTACAGTGTTGTATCGAATCGACTCATCGGGCCAGCGCGACGACTAATATTGGGGGTCTCATTCTTTCGCAGTGTGACCACGCTTACTCTCTCTTTCGCTCGCTGTGTATTCGATATTCGAATCGTGAGCGTGTTGCCAACTTGACGATCTTCTTCTTGAGTTGCGTTTACAAAGCATGCCCCAGTACTACGTTGTGCTGCGAATGCTATGTGAAATAAATTGTAGCGTCACGCACGGTGCACTTTTCACACAATTGTTTTATTTAGTTGGTATTTACCGCCAAATTGACCAAAACATTAAATAAAAATATTTTGTTTATATTATGTTTTGTCTGCCCGTTGACTACGGTTCACGAGTGCCGAAAAGGGCACGAAATGTAAGGATGTAGGTACCTATTTAATACAATCTTATTGGTGGGTAGGGGTAGGAGGTACACACAGAGCAAACAAACGCGAAGCATTTATGTGACAGCTATTTGTTAGAGTGAGATACATAGCCGTTCGTTGGCTTGGTGTGTACCCACTATAATAGAAGCTATAATAGTAGTTTATGTGACTGTACATAATGAGGGGTATTAAACACGAGTGTGGGTTTATGAAACGAGCCGAAGGCGAGTTTCATATAACATCACACGAGTGTTTTAATGCCTAATTATGTACAGTTACATACACTATTTTATCTACCCACATGTTATAAATCCTCAATGATGTGTTCGGGAACCATTAGAATAACCGCCATTGCATATCATATATCATGACCAACTACATCATGCTGCACGACCCCAACACCGGACATGAGCTATAACCACGAACTTCGAATCTCGAACTTTGTATATCTCCGTCTCTATCGCACTTATGGTTTATGGTACTCGAGCGACAGAAACGGATATATGCGAAGTTCGAGATTCGAAGTTCGTGGTAGCGCCGCTGATTTCCATAATAACATCGATTGTCGATGCTATTATGATTTTTCATACATTATTATAACACTGGCACAGATAAACGTTGATGTTACGTTACTGGTTGCAATTATGGTGGTCGTTATATATGGTTTCCGAACACATTCTAGAGGATTTATAACATGTGGGTAGATAAAATCCGTTAAAATCATTTTTTTAAAGAGCGTAGCCGTGTTTTCATGGAAAATCGGCCCTTCGACCAAATGTTTACTGTATTTTTTTTATTAAAAGCCCTCATGGCAAATATTATTTCCTGTGAGTTTCAGCTTCCTATCTTTGTTATTTTCTGAGATATGATTTTTTTAAACTTTCTACGAAAACAAAAAAAACCCACACTGGCTAACGCGATTTACGTAAACTTTTGGTACAGTAATCTATATATAGAGACTCGCGTATTCTTTAAATAATATTTTATTTTTTCAAAAAAAATCTCGAATAAATATAGGAAATAAAACTTAAGTATTTTTTTTCTGGCTTTCTAGAAAAGCGACACCAACAGTTCTTCGTTAGGTAATTGCTTATATAAAGATCTGCAATGTGTATTTTTTTTTAAATAATCCAGTTGGTACTTCATACTAGGAAATGGAAAATTAAAGGATAAGGTATACCCATAGTATCAAGTCGGTTGTAAAGGGCTACGATAATAGTTGATTAAGAACCTGATTTATTTATCAAAAAAAAAAAAAAAACTTGTGCCTTTGTCGCCTTTGCATCAGCACAAAGGATGCAGGCTAATAGCCTGATCAAATTAAAGATTATGTCAACGCACAGACTAATAAAAATCTAATTAAGATAGATTACTGATATAGTTAGGACTTCTGGGCCTGGAGCCAGCAAACCTGTAATAAGATTTACCCTACCTATATATATATATATATATACCAAAAATGTCCGGCACTTGCAATTCTAATTTACATAAATAGTACTCAGGTATTTCGTAGTGATCAATGATCATTCTAAAGGAGATATTTTTATTGGTATTCGTATACCTCATAATTATGTTGTAACTCATTAAAAACGGTATTTGTAGTAGTAGTAAAACTTTGTATCATACACGATAACAAAAAGTAAAATTTACAAAAAGAAACGGCAAGTGCAATGACAAATTAATTCATGTAAATTTTCTCTTATGAGATAGTGGTATTGATAAGTATGTACCTACAGTGCACACAGCACGCAGCGCGGGCAGCCACGATGGCTACGCACCTCACTGGGGTCGGGGTTAAAGAGATGGTTAGCAAGGCTGCAGGGTGAAGTATTATTGTATAGAAAACTTAATAATCAAATTTTAATGATTTTACTGACGCTATGTCTGGCACATAAGATAATAGTATTCCATAAATATAACAATTGAAGGTTAAAAAATAATAAATGTAAATTGATGATACCTACAACAAGTTCACCCATAATATTGTACTTAATTTTTTAGCAATCAGCATTACACCACAATCCCAAATTGAAGAGTTTTCCTCTCGTCGCGAGATAAACTGATTGAAATAACATTTTTTATTTTTCATGCAATCTAGTAACATTGCATTACTCTGAACATCTGCTTGTAAACTATAGTAATCGTCTTCGGTGTGAATACGAAATATAATTAAAAATCAAACGAACTTACCTAGTGATGTTTGATTCCAATTATATGAGTATCACACCGAAGACGATTAAGGCGTCCCAACCCCCCCCCCCCCAACCCAAAAATAAAAAATACACGTATAACACACAAATACTCTGAAAAAATGGAGTCTGAACGGCACGCCGGTACTTAAGCCGCTGCTAGACGGTCGCCAACAAGCTACCGCCGCACGGCGCGACCTTGGTTAACTTTTTAAATGTTTTAGATCTAAAATGTGTGACAAGGATGGCACCAATACATGTACTGCTGCTTGTAAACTATAGTAATCGTCTTCGGTGTGATACTCATATAATTGGAATCAAACATCACTAGGTAAGTTCGTTTGATTTTTAAATATAGAACCCTTGTCCCTTCACAACTTTGCCTACCTGGGAGAAAAAATATAGAAGTAGTTGGCTTTTTATAGCGTCATAGATTAAAATGTCGGTGTCGACAGAACCGTTGTATATTTAAAAAAGCAGATCTGTTATGAAATAGCTCAAAGGAGTTTCCTTAAATTCGTCTAGGCCATGTTAAACTTTTTGGCTTCAACTTTGCCTACAACTTTGAACGGCTTCTATATAGAAGCCAAATAAAGAGCATTTACGGCATTAAGTACACAACGAAAAACATGCGGAGTTAGGTTTAAAATAGGGTATGCGTTACCCTCGTCACACTTAGGTACGCTATTAGATAATGACTCGCTTCGAATGGGGGTAGCGCTGAGGCTGGGATGTCCAGTGTGCGAACCTCAACAGTGTGTTTGTGGGGCCACAGTCGAAGCAAATGGTCATCATGGGCTAAGTTGCTTACGTTGCGCTGGTAGGTTTTCTCGGCACCATTCAATAAATGACGTAATTCGGAGGGCAATGGTGTCTGCTAACTTACCGTGTGTGTTGGAACCTCAGGGTCTAAGTAGAACAGACGGTAAGAGACCGGACGGGTTGACACTGGTTCCGTGGGCGAGGGGTCGTAGTCTCATTTGGGATGCAACATGCGTAAACACATTTGCCCCCACACATCTCGCTCACACAACGCGACGGGCAGGAGCAGCTGCAGAAAAAGCGGCTAGGCTAAAGCACGCGAAGTATGCGAACTTGGAACCGGTGTACGATTTTGTTCCGGTCGCAGTGGAGACATCTGGGCCGTGGTGCGAGGAGGCAAAGTCGTTGGTGAAGGCGTTAGGACGACGTTTGAGGGAAAGGGGCTGCGATCCCAGGTCCGGTTCGTACTTGGTACAACGGATTTCACTGGCAATACAGAGGGGAAATGCTGCCGGTATATTAGGGACGTTTACGCCAGGTACTTATCGGGCCTGGAATTCAATACCGTAATATTGTTTTTCTTTCCCATGTACCTATATATATTTTTGTTTAATTTTTGTAATCGAGTCTTGACGAAGCATGTTGCTGATTATTGGTTGTAAGTATTTAATATTAGACGAAGTTTGTTGCGGATACTCACTCTGTGCTCATTTTTGACGAAACCTGCGCTGTGGATATTTAACTTTGTGGATTGCTTTGATTAAGTATGTTTTGAATAAATAAATGTTTGGTATTAAAAAAATAGGGTATCAATACATTGTGAACAGCATAGATTATGTAGATATTCTTCAAAAACCTATATTTCCGTGCAAAGTTGCAGCAGTTTATTACAGTATAAATGGTATAATATAATTAAATATGGGATGAGTTACGCCCTGAACAATATTGCAAATAAAACAGCAAGTTGTTTATAGAATCATTTTTATTTATTTGTCGGTATAAGTGACTGTAAAAAGTTATTGTCTAAAAGTTTCGATCAATCTTTTGGTTGAACTACGTATAAAGGTTTAAAAATTCTACCGAAACATTCTAAGTATCCAACATTTAATTTATACAAATTATATTTCCTTACATTTTCATTTTCATGATTTTAAATGCACTCAGCAAATATGAATTCTCATTAATAATTATTGTAAAGTTATCGAAATTAATTAAGTAATACTGTTTGACTCCTCTTGTCCTTATAGTTAATTTCATATTGCATTGATTGAAATAAATACTGAATCATTTAAATTCTCTTAGTTTCGTCGCTAGATGCCACGACTGAGCTGGAAGCATAGCAGCGCCATCTAGTTGTTATAACTAGTAACTTTTATTGCTATGAATATTGTCTATGGATCGGTAGGAATAGCCCAATCGGGCTGATTATTTTATGGCACATGTGCGAGCGCAGATTATAAACTCAGTAAACATTGAATCATTTTGTTAGCGGCTTACAAACTATACAGGCTGAAGAATAATACAAATATTTTTGTAGTTTGTCCAAGGTTATTTTTATAGAAAAATATAAAAAGATCTGGTATTATTATTCGTCCTGTATACTAAGATAAATAAATAACCCAGTGATCCAAGGAAATGATCACTGTATAGAATTCTTACAATGAAATTTACATACAAAGACTACGAAGCTACATACTGCAATTCAACAGAGCCGTTTTCACATTACCAAAATACTGTTTCTACACTAACGTAAAGATCGATTGGTACTAATTCACAATACAGCAACGAGTCAAATTAATACCCGATAATCGAATAATTAAATATCGAAAAGGACAAGAAATCGGTTTAGGTGCAACGGTTTAGCAGTGTTCTTCTGTATGTCGATTAAATGCTTCGGTTCTTTTTGTTCCAGATTTAATGTCGTTTTCGCTATCACTTAACATATTATACAATACATAAATAATTAATTTCAAAATATCTTTTGAACCTACGTACATACATAAAGCTTGCAGATATATTCACATTAGTCGTGTGTGAACGTTGTTCGCGCTATAAGTTAAACATAACTATGTACAGTAGTCAATTAAAATTATAAACATAAGTTGGATCAGCGGTAGGTTCGTTCTGTAAGCAGCTCGAATATCCAAATTCCACCAAGGTCTACCTAATATTTACAAACGACTACAATCGACGTCATTTCTATCGAAGCAAAAATTACCCTCAATATTTTAGGGCACATTTATTCTAAGATGTAAACGACCTATAAAAAGAATCAGTGAGTTTAATGTTGACGTCATTAAATTGATGGTCTCTGGCGGGATACATTGATTTTCAATAAACAAAACACGATCGTAGACGACGTTCTATTCTTTCTCTCTTTTTTTCTTTCTCCTAATGGCCCCCAAATGTCTAGCATGCCAAGTTTATCGGTCTTTAGGCAACAGCCTTCCGTTATTTCTGCAGGGCTAGAACGATACTTTTATCGCCTGTCATAAAGTACCTAATTAGTACTAAGCTATTGCTAGCAAGATTCAATGCGTGAAGGATTGAGTGGTTTTATTCGATTATAAAAAGTATCTGTAATTATGTAAAGAGGCGAGTTGTTTACTAAACATGCCACAATAAGTATTTTTTAAATCATGATACGACATACCTACCTTAGCAAGGTAACGCTGATCCAAGGGATGCGCTAAGGAGAGAAAGACGTATAATAGAAACGGGTCAATTGATATAGAAGAGATAAATATTTACGTATTATTTGGCAGCAGATAAAGTGTGCTTTGTCTGCACCGATCGTTAGTAATGCAGTAGCAGATTTAAATTATTATTTTTATATGTGTAGTCTGCACTTCCCTTGACTTATCAAATAAGTGAGACTAAGTAAATGCATGTTTATTATTATCGAGTTGTTAACTACAGTAAACATTGCTGAAATGAATTGTGTCCAAAAACCGGCGTCGTTAAATTATACGTATTTCGTTGCTTCGTATCACTATTACTTACAATTTACAACAAATGACTCATTTCTAAAATACGTCTATGGTCGCGTATTACAATCCATTTAATCACAATATTTGCGTCCACACACCATACAAAGCACGTATTGTCACAAACGTACTTAAATATAACACAAGTAAAATTGGCTCACTAAAATACAAGCGTATGAAATCCTACATATCTACATCGGTTGGATCTAAGGGAGATAATAAAAAACATCAACTAAAACGTTAACAAAATACGACTTTCTCTATGAAAAATAAAATAAATAATTTACAAATTAGATACAAGTTTTATAACTACTAATAGTCACATTCTTCGTTAATGTTTATCACTACATGGACGGTCGAGGCGAGCGACGGTGCGATAAAAAGTTTAGCTCACTAGCATATGTTTATCGCCAACATAATATATTTGTCAATTTTAAACAACAGTAAAACGTTCTATGTTTGCGTTAAAAATAATATGCTAGAGATATTGTTTCACTATTACATACTCCATGGTCTAATTCAGACTAGAGAAACCTAGTCTATCGACTCATATTGGCCAACATTACGAGGTGTCAGTCCCCTTCCGCTGACCACAATTACTAATATTATCTCGAGGTATTTTACAGTAGATACACACGCCGCGAGCCCGCTCACCTCAACCGATCCGACTTATCGTTAGGCTGCATCCACATATGTGTCATTGTTTCTCGATGTTGTACTGAAATTTTAATGCATACAAGTTTTAATGTACATTCGATATGCTAAAAGTCGCTTTTAACAGCCTGATATTACTTATCTGATCCGGATTGTATGATATTGACACAGTAACACATATGTGGAGCCAGCTTTAGAGGCAAGCCGTCCGGTCGCACGTTCCATTACCCTACCATAGCCTAGCTAGACCGACACCTACTATACTCAGTCCAAAATTTCAGTCAATTTCTTATGAAATTACACATCACCACGTCCGTCTAAGTACAAATACCTAAAACTCCTGCTGGTGGATATTTACTTAGTCGAAGCCCGCGGTGTAGTCAGCGACGTCTTGTCGTTACGAGTTACGGTTACTGAGGCATAAACTGGGCATAACCGCCTAGTTAATGTCCATAAGAACCCTTCAAACATTTCAGTTTAGCAAAATGCCAACTTATTGAACCACAAATATTCTTGTATCGTCTCTTTCACCAATACTAATTTGACCACTAATTTTATCTCCACAAACATGCAAATTTATTGAAAACTCGCGTTAAAACACCACTAATTTCTGTTAAAAGCCGTGTTCTAAGACTGTTCCGTATTAAAATGATTATTACTTAATTTGAATACGGTTTTCGAAAGCACTTTGTAAAACTGGACGATTACGAGTGTTTAAGATCCACGATAAGTGTGTTTTCGTATGTAACGGAACACTATCGGGTCCATTAACGAATCGCTTCGGCTTAATTAAATAGAAATCTTAGAGGCTCCGAAGATATAGCACGACAAAGTTATGTTTACCGACCGACTATACGCGACCTAACCTCATCCTCATACAACTCCCATACCTTACTGGAGCGCCTCAGTTGCATGTTCCGATAAATTGGTGTACGTAAACGAATAAACAGAGGGTCATTTGTGTCCATTTGGCTTATAAGGTTTATAGCCCGATCAATACTTAGCGGGTACTTAAAATGTATAATTTAGAGGGCCCTAGATCAAGATAACTGTTCGACACTCGGGAGTTCTAAAGTTCGGAAGTCAAAGAGTCTAAGTAGTTTGATTACAATAACGGCAGTAGGTCACGTCTCTGACTACCCTTTAGGTATAAGGCTGTGTAGTTGTTAATTAATTAGATGCCATAAACACCACCAGCATGAGTTACTTACTGCCCAGCACGGTTCCTAGCCCTGAATGTGATACAGGTTTCAACTCATTGTCAAATTAAATTACAATACATTAATAATTTCACGATAACAGTAACTAAGACAATTGGAATCTTGCCGATAAACCTAAGTGTTAAAGCGAACTAGGAATATAAATTGAGATAGATAATTTCAGTAGCTTTGGTAAACATCTTATTAAAGTTCAACATTTAGGCCGTTAACATACGACTCCTAATTGAGTATTTAAGTTACACTACACTAAAGAAAGTTAAGAATCGTACAAAACGGCTACCTAAACAACGAGTAACTGGTATTAAATTTTATTATAATTCAAAGATTTTCAAAGCAGGACAATTTATATAAGAGAGCAATTCTAACTTGGCTCCAATAACTCGGTGTTCCGAAGAGATTCTCTACGTAGTGGCAGCGGCGCCTTCACCGGACTTCGGCAAAAACGGGTCAATTAATGATCATTCCACGGAAATTAGACGTTGAATCTCGTTTTTGCGCCGCAGTGAAGGTGCGTGCCTGAGAAGGAATGATACAGATAGGGTAAAAAACCAAGGATTACGCATCACCAAAACCAATCGCTGCAGAGTATCAAGGGATAAGATGACTCTACACTGCAGCTGACTGCGCTGCGCTACGCAAAGGATATAGTATAAATATAAAAAAAGTGTCCTTAAGTGAGCCCTACTTATCGCCTCATCGCGGAATTCGAGCAACAGTCGGAGAAGAGAAGTGGTGCTTGCGTATTGGTTTTGGCGTTGCGGTTTCGTCGGCGCTACCCCGTAGGCGTGGAACCGTGCTAGCGTGCGATCGCGACGGCTGCCCCCACCGCGAGGAGCGAGCGGCTCACGCTCGAGCGACCGCCTACTGCGCGGTCTGCGACCGAAAAAACTCCACATCGGCCGTCGTGGACATCGTGGACATCGTCGACTCGTCGTAGCTCTCCGTCGTCGTCGTGGACGTCGTGCCGTCTTGTTTTCTCCGCGTCTTTGGATGTCGATGTTTCTTTTTGGGATGTGTCACTTTCTTGTGCTTCCGCTTTTGTTTTAGCATCTGTTTTTGGACTCTGAGTTGGCATCGCTGTTCGGTGCGGAAGGGCGGGGGTCGCTTGAGCTTGCCGCGGTGCCGCCGGAGCGGGCACTGGGTCTGCTTGGTTCCGTCCCACCGCCGAGTGAGCGTGAGCGCGTACACCGACAGGTTGCCGAGCGGCCGGTTGATCGCGATCTGCGTCCGCCTCGACTTCCCGTTGTTCCCTAACGCCAGGTACGTCTTCTTCCCGCCGCGTACCCTCGAGTAGGTGTTGTAGTTGTTCTCCTCTATGTTTTCCTCGAACATGCAGTCATCCGAGAGATCCTTCTGAAACAAACGAGAAAGGCTAGTCAGTCGGAGGCGAGGCTGTGTTACCTGACATCACAAGAAAGATCAGCCGCCGGAGGTATATCTATGATAATTCGTTTTACAAACAAGTTAATTTTGCAGGCACGAGAACAACTACTTGGCCTAGAATCTGGGATATATTATCACGCGTATTTACTGAGTACTCGCGTTATTTTGACATCGTAAATTATTTGACACTATATCAGGCAGTTTAGATAAAATCGTGGCCCTTTAGCACAGCGTGATTAGTGGGAATAAAATATGTTGTATATTATAAATTAATGAAGTAGCCATTTTGTTTAACAACAAAAGGCGTGTGGTTGGCCAACACCTGTGTGGGTCACCTAAATAGGTGATTACAACATTTGTTTTCTTAAATTCCGGGGAATTTTCCGCTGTTAACAAAGTAAGCTTATTTATTAAACATTCTCACTTATTTATATATTAGCACAGGTTTTAATGTTGTGACAACATCAGTTTAATTCATTTACATATAACTAGATCGTAAAGATTAAAACCCACCAACCAATTAGCATTAAAACTTTAAAGTAAAACGAAATTATGACATACTTTCCGACATTCACAACCAGTGAACCAACTTTATCATTTTCACTATTTACCTTGGGTACTGTTACACTTATAATCATTTGAAGCCGGAAGCAAAGACAGTAGTCCCATTGTCGGATGTGGTTATTACTCGATATGTGGTTACAACATATTTTGACACATTTTAAATTGAGACATCTCTTATGCCTCCAGTACACGTCCGCAGATGCGTCCGCGGACGTCATCTCCGGATGCATCCGTGGACGTGTAGAGGGGGTAATTTGGTCATCTGTGGTAGGTATTTGACGTCCGCAGACGCATCTGCCACCGATCCGTTTGTTGTCGGTTTTTGTGGCACGGATCAAAGGATTAGGAGGAATTAGACTTAAAGATCAACAGACGTGTGGTCGGTTGGTGGAGATTCGTCTGCGGATGCATTTGCCGACGTCCGCGGATGCATCTGCGGACGTGTAGTGGAGGCTTTACAGATTTCGTTCAAAGTTCAAATAGCTTCAGTGCAAAATTAAGGTAACTAAAGGATGATTCACGCTAGACCGGGCTGGTTCCGGCCCGGGCCGTAAACTTACCGAGCCGTCACCGAGCTTATTTTGATACACCTTTCACCACCGGGCCGTTTCCGGGCCGTTTCCGGGCCGACGCCGAGCCGACACCGGGCCGGGACATTGTGCAAACGTTATGTCACCGAGCTCGCACCGGGCCGGGGCCGGGCCGACACCGAGGCTCGGTCGCCGTGCCACGTCCGGGCCGATTCCGAGCGTTGCGTGTCAATCACAGCGGGCAGCGACCGGGCCGTTTCCGTCGTTCTAATGTCAAAGAAAGTCTGTCATTGTCACTGAGTCATTGTCATTGTAATTTATTCCAGCACTGCAACATACTTGCATAAGTTCTCTCATTTATACGATAAAATACGATAAACAGAGCTAAATAAAATGTCGAAGAAGAAGATACTATGTTCTTCAAAACAATTTGGCGTGCATCGACTTTGGCGTTCCCGTGAAGCAAGAGGAGAGTTCAAAATGTTGTGTAAAGATCTTTGGACCTATGATGACAAATTTTATGATTATTTTCACGTGACACAAGATTCTATCCATGAAAAAGTTAAACACTGTTTGGAAAAGAAAATTACTAGGTTCCAGAAACCGATATCCTCCGAACATCGACTAGCTCTTTGTTTAAGGTAAGCAAAATGCAAATTCAATAAAATCTAAGTAGGTATGCGCTATGAGAGTGTGGGTGAGTTGTGTATTACCTGCATTTTTCTCCAGCCCCGCTATTCTGTAACTTGTTTTAAGCTCAACTTCCTCAACGTTCACCCACAAATATATCTTGACGCCGTGATTCGTAGAAACTACGCGTAATCAGAGGTCTGAATGAAGGGTTGAGAACATGCTTGTATAGGGACTAGTGAAGTCGCAAGTATCCATACGCTACGGTGTCTGTGTTTGTGTACAATCAGGAAGGCAGATCCTATATTTTATGCTGTGCAGCAATGCGTCTATATTTTGTGTAAACATAAATGTGTGCGTTATTGTTACTTGAATGTCTAAATAATATGTATTTATAAGTGTTTGGTAACTGTAGGTAACAACAGTCAATTGCTCGGAGTTGACGCTTGAGAAGAAAAACAAATTAAATAAATAATGCTACCCAATCATATCTATAGGTAATGCTAATAATTATAAATTAAAATCCATTTGTAAATTATAAATTAAGGTAAAATTTATTTGCAGATTCCTGACTACAGGGGATTCATTCAAAGCACTCTGGCTCAATTTTCGAATTGGTCATTCTACCGTTTGTAAAATTGTTAACGAAACTTGTCGAGCAATATTTTGTTAAATGAAAGAGGTGGTGGCCACAGCCAAATGAAGAGACGTGGAGGAAAATTGCAGATGAATTTGAAAAGCTGTGGCGTTTCCCAAATTGCATTGGAGCATTAGATGGCAAGCATTTTTGTATCGAAGCACCAGCAAATAGTGGTTCTGTATACTTTAATCACAAAAAAATCATTTTCCATAGTTTAATTGACCTAGGTTGACGCACATTACAAATTTATCTACGTGGATGTTTGATCTTAAGGCCGGAATAGCGATATGGCAGCTTTTTTGCGAATAGCTCTAAAGAGCTATTCCTAAAGGACAGAAATTAAATAATAATACTTAAAATACCTGGCCGATCTTTGCCGAATTCAATAATTACGGGTACCACCCCGTTTGTCATGGTTGGCGACGAAGCTTTTCCTTTGAAAACATATTTGATGCGACCGTCAGGCCAATGGTAGAGATCCAGAAACAAATTATAATTTCAAATTATCTCTTGCCTGACGGTTAGTGGTAAATGCTAGGAGGATGATGGTGATTCCATGGTATTTTTGGGGCCTTGATTGAACCGATTCGTATTCGGATTCGATTCGATTCGTAGAACCGATGGCCGTTGGTGCGGAAAGTTTCTCGAGTGGTGACCAAGTACCTCAAGAAGGTGGACTGATGACCTGGTAGGCAAATGCGCTCGCCTGGCGCAGGACCGGTAACTGTGGCATTTTTGGGGTAGGTAGGTAGGTATAGGCATCCCCAGCAACGTACTTTTTTCGGCTGATATGATGATGATGACGACATTTATGACCTTATGACATCCAATAGGGCAATTTAATTTGAACAGAAGTTTTTGAGATTTTGTTGTCAGTATATGGTGTCAAATCTCCATCTAAGTACCTTGGCTGAAATTGATCCTAAGGCTCCTGTATGTCCGTCCGTCCATCTGTTACAGGGCTGTATCATTTGAACTCTTGGCACCTGTTTCTTCTGAAGTACGGAACCCTCCGTATGCATATCATTTTCGTTTATGTGAATGTGTTTCCACACATTCACGTCATTCATTTGTGTGTTCGGGGGTACGTATCCTTAGGTATTCTTTTATCGTGTTTACCAATTTTATTTTATTTTTTTTCATGTGGTTTTTGAGCTACCCTACCTACTAACGAAAC
Organism: Epinotia brunnichana; assembly: GCA_963854355.1. Taxonomy (NCBI): domain Eukaryota; kingdom Metazoa; phylum Arthropoda; class Insecta; order Lepidoptera; family Tortricidae; genus Epinotia; species Epinotia brunnichana. Next base: position 5,827,126 of record OY977936.1, on the reverse strand, counting down.
TTGGTGGACCCTGAAACACGAAAGACGTTTACAATACCCACAACCAACGCCAGCCTAAGATTGACTTCTACAAATAGGTATATATAATATCTACTTCCATTAAGCTCGGGTTTTATAAAGCCCGTTAGACCTTATTTCGATCAGTAAAGTCAAAAAATGTACCGAATTACTGAAATTTGATATGGGTCAAGTATTTTTATCTGTAGAAATATAATAAAGAGGAAAAGTCTGTGAGATTGTATTAGCTTTGTAAGGTTGTACGTTTGTATGTAGGGAGCTAGGGAGTATTATGCGGCACCATTTATCCGAGGATTAAGTTATTATTTTGTCTTTTTCTGGTTCTGTACTCTGTACCTAGGATCCTTCAACTACTCAGGCTCCGTCCGTCTGTTCTGTTACTGGGTTGTATCGTTTGATGATATGCCGAGAGAGATAGCTTTGGAAGTATTCTTTTATACTAAGTGGGTGGAAAACAGGCATACGGTCTGCCTGATGTGATTCCAGAATAATGAAAAGCGTGTGGCCGACCCTTTATTGATTTGAGGATTCGTTGTGGTGATAGCTAGAGACGATCACGGGTCCCTCGCTCTCATCACGACACATCTTCGGGAGTTCTTGCGACCTTACTCACCACCAGAAACACAACACCACATACCTAACCGACAGAGCAAGTAGTGGCGTTATTATGACTACGGTCTTCTGTAAGGTGAAGGCACTACTCCAGTTGGGCTGCTCCTGCTTCAAATGTGCTAGTTATAATTATATATATTGTAGGTATTTGTGTATTGTATACATATAGCTGGTTGATTCACTTACTGTTTATTCTTGCAGCATAGTGTATTATTATAGCTTATCGCGTAGTCGAGGTACCTACTTAAGAAAGTAGTTGAACCGTAAAACACGAAAGATGATTTCAAGACCCACAACCCACGCCAGCTTAAGATTGGCTGCTAAAAATAGGTACGTACTAATCTATAATATCTACATATATTAAGCCCCTGTTTTATAAAGCCCGTTTAACCTAATTTTCGTAGACATGGAAAAGCTTAATCATACATCACATTTTATACACGCAGTGTATTAATCAAACTTTAAAAACCGGCCAAGTGCGAGTTGGACTCGCGCATGAAGGGTTCCGTACCATTATCTATAAAAACGGCAAAAAAATCACGTTTGTTGAAATATTTTATTTTATTTTTAGTATTTGTTGTTATAGCGGCAACAGAAATACATAATCTGTGAAAATTTCAACTCTCTAGCTATCACGGTTCAAGAACCGTGATATCTCAAGAGATACAGCCTGGTGACAGACAGACGGACAGCGAAGTCTTAGTAATAGGGTCCCGTTTTACTATTTAAGTACGGAACCCTAAAAACAACAAGGCATAACAACGTGTGATGCTAAAAAAGGGGCTAGACTCAGCATAATGTTGCAGTGAGTAGGTACTGGGTAACTGATGATGTACTGAGAAATATGCTTTAACCTCAGAGCATAGAGCACAAGCCGCCGGCGGCCGCGTCGCAGTTGTTAGCTCAATGGGCATACTCTGCCGCTAGTTCACCGTCCGTTGTTACCGAGTGTGCACGCGTGCTGATCACAGAGAATATTATTTACGTTTCTTCCCAAAATGCCTGATATGATGCGCGTGTATTGTCCAATAAAAGCGTAGGTATACAAGTGTGCGTGCTTTGTCTTGTCAATTAATTGTGCTTTGTGTGGGTAAAACTTGCGACAGGCGTACTCAATAAAAATATCCGATCTCCTTATATTAATCTGTGGGTTTAACGCATCTTTATAGAACCGAGTCGAAGTATGTTAGCAGAATGGGAGTAAATATTGCTCTAGCTTAGAAAGTAGTAGGTACTCATAAATTATTTTTTTTAATGCTGTTGCCGGTTCAGGCATGTGGCTGTCAAGCGGCGGTCGTAGGTTCGAATCCCGGCCCGTACCAATCAGTTTCTCGGAACTTATCATGGAGTATTTACCGTTAGCTTTTCGGTGAAGGAAAACATCGTGAGGAAACCGGTCTTATCCCAATAAGGTCTAGATCTCCCTCTGGTTTGAAAGGTCAGTGGCAGTCGCTTTCGTAAAACTAGTGCCTACGCCAAATCTTGGGATTAGATGTCAAAGCGGACCCCGAGCTCCTTTAGGGTTCAACCGGGAATAACGCTAGGATGATGATGCTGTTATGGTCCACTCTCATTTTTGGATTGCAAAGAGATATTAAATACACTTCAGCGTCAAAATTTGGATCAAGTATTTTTATCTGAAGTAATATAATACAGAGGAAAAGTCTGTGAGATTGTGAGGTTGTGGTTGTGCTTTGTAAGTTTGTATGTAGGGGGCAATATCCAGAACCATTTATCCGAGGAAGTTCTCATTTTGTCTTCTTTGGGTTCTGTATGCAAAAGTACCCTTACTGTTACTGGGTTTAATAGTATTGTTTGACGATATGCCGAAAGAGATAGCTTTAGAAATTTTAGTTTGTAGGCATACGGTCTGCCTGATGCGATTCCAGAATCATCACTGACGCTGTGCCGACCCTTTATCGATTTGAGGATTCGTTCCGTTGCGCGTTGTTAGCAAGAATCAACCCGGCCATAACACAAGCCGGAAACAACACAGCCTCGGGAGCTCTGGCGACCTTACATGTCACCAGCAACACAACACCGCATACCTACTGAGCAATAGTAGGATAAGATAGGTACTCGTACATAGGTAGGTATAACTGCAAATAATAGGTTTAGCTACTCTTTCCGGAGATAGCGTTATAATTATATATATCTATAGTATGCTGTTATTATAATTATAAGACAACAAACTCGGCAGCTGCACTGTTCCTTCTGAACCTCGCAGCGCACACTGGAACTCTATCAGCGACATCAATACGAATACATATATTTACCAGTGTGAAACCGCCATACGATTAATAATTATAAGACGATTCATTCACTTACGGTTTATTTAAAAGCTTAAATCTTGCAGCATTATCTATTTTTACAGCTTATCGTTATCGCGTAGTCTTGCTTTATGAAAAAGAACTTGCTGTATTGAGTTTGATTAATAATCCACTACCAAAAATAAAACTAAAAGAACCCTGCATTTATTTAATTCACTGAATAAAACTTTACTTTGGATGTTTTATTTCTTGTTACATGTACGAGCAACGTTAGCCGGTCTAGATGATACAATACTGCAGCCACAACAGGCTGATAGCCAAACGAGCTGGTTTCCGATCCAACATCATCACACGTAGCATGATGCCATCACTTCTCTGCCAGCGGGTAGACCCAACTGCTTCACCACATGTAACGGCGGCGGAGAGACGATGGCCCATCGGATGCCATTACTTCTCTGTCAACGGATGGAAATAATTTCTTCACACATGGCACGGCGAAAAGACGATGACCTATCGGATGCCATTATTGCCATGCCATCACTTCTCCGTCAGCAGGCGGCCAATCGCAGCCGATCTACTACTCAATAAGTTTACCTACCTATACTATACTTTAGTATTCAATTTTGTAAATAAAACTATTGGTGTTTTTTTTATTCCAACGGTAAATTGGATTACTTCCAGCTTTCATAATAGAACTTGACTTTGACATCAAGTCAAGGCCATAGACAAAACACTTAGCTGTCATCAAGTTTTATCCGGATAAGGTTTGTTGGGCTACGTTACGAGCCGTTAGGTTGGTTACCAATTGGTTACCATTTCCAAGTAATGTTATTCGCTAACCTAGGTTAAGGTTAGTTCACATGCATGTTACTCAGACTAGCAAAAGCGGAAATCGGAAATTTTCTGTCGCTCTGAACGGGTCTATCCCAGAAGTTCCATATTTTCTAGTTCCATATGGAACTATCGGTATATTTGTAAATGTCAAACAAATGATCCCAATAGTTCCATATACTAGGTTTTACACCTGGTTTTATTTTAGTTTTAAATCAGTTGAGTACCTACCTATCTTCGGAAATGTGCTCTAGGGTGAATCAGTTGTATTTCGATTCTCCAACAATTTATTTGACCATTATTTCTTATTTCTATTTTGTGACTGTACCTACACGATTAACAGCGTTCAAACATTACTATGAACGTAAAAGGCACGCTTATGCATTTGATATTTTAAGAGTTATATGTATAGACAAAGTTTGTACTTTGTTAGCAGAAGTAGACGTTTGATATGAAAAAAAATCCATGCATCCCTACCAGTGGAGACAACCCGGTAGGGATAGGTAGAACAGGGGAATATGAACCATTAGTTCCATATGGTACTTCTGGGAAATTTCCTTCAAAATTAATATCCCGGTAGATCCATATGGAACTAGAAAATATGCCCCACCATTACCCCTAGCCATACCCCTGGGGGTAGGGTGGGACTGAACCATACCACCGTAGTGCTGTGCACTATATGCTTTCAGGTTTTGTTTTTCCAAATATTACGTACACTGGTGTTACCTAAATAGCATCCCATTCAGGGACTTATTTCGGTTACGGTTATACAGGTATGAAACCGCTATTCAATTACGGTACCGTTATGTCGTAAAGGTTATGCGCGCCGCACGAACATAACGGTACCGTAACCGTTTTGAAATAACGGTATTATAAAGGTAACCGAAAAAAAAAAAAAGTGAGCTGGCACTACAAACATTGACAGAAGAAGCATTGGCTATTACTAAACATTTAAAGACAAAAAGACAAAACATCTGTGCGGCTGCCGGCGGTTTGGCAACAACGCCAGGCCAAAGTCGATATATCGGTTACCTATAAAAAGCGGTTACGGTACCGGAAAAAATAAAGAATAAGCGGTAGCGGAATATAAAGGTTCTGCTACCGAAACCGCCATTTGACAACCGATATGACGTCATAACGTAAAAATAGAATACCGGTATTTTTCGGTTATGCAGTCCCTGAGCCCATGTGACAAAGTATAAATACTTATAATTAAGTTTTATATGATTGTTCTTAATGATAATCTTAAGGCGCTGTCAACACCAAAAACGCGCACACTACCTATTTGTATCGGAGTAAACGAGAGCGAGTGTTACTTGAGCGGCCACGTTTTAGCCGAAAATAATGAATAAAAATTAAAAAAAAAAGTGTGGATTTTTTGTGAAATATGGCTCGTCTACGGTTTAGGTATGAATATGTGGACTTCATGTTTTGAATTGCAGACCCATACGTCGAAAAAATAAGGACATAGAACCGTTTAAAATTATTTTAAGACCAATCTTTGCAATTATTTTCTATCGAGCCGATTTCGTCCAATTATGTTTCGAGTCCGTCTACGGTCTTGGAAATATGATGAATATTAACATATATTTTTTTTGATGTGCTAGAACAAATAGTTTTTCTTAAACAACTGCTTAAATATTATCAATTTTAACAAATTTGGTCTTGTCAGCCTCTTAAGGTTGTCGCCCCGCGTAACCGCTCGCCACGGGACCGGCGCCGCCTCACCTCATCGGCTCGCCGTAAACCAGGCGTCAATCATACGCAAGCACGTAACGGAAACAACGGCTCAGCACCACCGAGGTGTCCGCGCGGCTGCACCTAACGGCTGGACGACAGCGCGCTTATAGCGAGGCGGCGGCTAGCTGGTGGTCGATGATCTTCGATGCCGCTCAGTTTGAAGTTGAATGTAGAGCAGAACGCACGGTTATGATTATGAATCAATTTTTTAGTGCGTGACATGGCTATGGCAGCCCTATGGCCCGCGGAGCGGGGCTCCTATTTCTGGTCTGTTTGCGCTTTGGGCATCTGAAGATACCTCACGAACCTAACCTACCTAACTGGTTTTGCCAGAACGGCTTTCGTTATTTTCAGTTTAATAAAATAAATATTTGTATCTGTTAGGTACCTATTTATTTTTCTATTTTTGCATCAAATCCCAGCACTACTAACGGTGGTATGGTTCAGTCCCACCCTACCCCCAGGGGTATGGCTAGGGGTATGGTGGGTCTGACATGAAAATATGGAACTTCTGGGATAGACCCCCCTGAACGCACGGTACGAGTTTGATATAAATGCAGATAAGTGTATAATTTACTAGGGGAAATATATACTTATCTGCATTTAAGGTGTCTTTTTTTTGCCAGTGATGAATGGCGTTTAAAAAATCTGCTCATTCTAGGAAGATGGAAATCTATACGCGCATTCCTTACATCTGACTAATCTTAGGCACGAGTAAATCAAGGCGATATCAGTACGAAAACTGTAATTTACCTAATAATAAGAACGCGTTTTTGTAAATGAGCTAAGCATTAAAAAAAACTAATAGTCGTGTGTTACACATACCATGTCAAATCTGTCAGATATTGTGGTTTTCCAAGATTTGCAAAAATAAAAATAAAATTATACTTTGTCCTGTTTTATTTATTATTGTATTTAGTATAACCAGTTAGACAACCAGAAGCTGCTTCTGGATATTCAGTTTGATAACGGAACAACAAATTAAGTTCTAAGGCTGAGCGCAAACGTTCGGGTTCCACGTACGGTTTCCTACCATGCAGAAATCATACGCGGATACCGAACGTTTGTGCCCAGCCTAAATCCTAACTTATATTATACATGCGAAAGCTCTGGCAATATATCTGTCTGTGTGTTACGTTTTCACGCTTAAATCTCTGAACCGATTGAATACTTTTGAAGGACATATGTTATTTTTATAGGGGGAGAAAACGGGGCGAATGTTAGTATGGAGCTTTATTAAGTTATAAACGAGTTTCACGCGGACGAAGTTAAACGGAAACTAGTCACTCATAATTAAATAATATCATGGATCAGTCCTAATCTGACTGGTTTTTGTTAAATACAATGTTAATATATCTATTTTAATTACCTATTAGAACAATCAGACGTTATGCTTTCTCTCCATAAGATGCCTCATACAAAAATATCTAACAATGTACAATAGCCCTTAAAATTCGGTCAGTGTGTCGTTGTAATAAACCTTTACATGTGCTAAACTATTTTTTATGAGGTCAACATCACATAATGTAAACCGACTAAATGCAAGGTTAGATGGACTACCATATTTCACATATTCATATATGACAGCTAACAGCCTTTGTATTTTTGATGTATTTGTCCGTGCCGGGCCCGAGCTGAGACCGGGCTACGGGCATTGGAGCGTTGTTATAGTTAACCGGGCCGTTTCCGGGCCGTTTCCGGGCCGGGCTGGGACCGAGCTGCTTCCGAGCCTCGGTTGGCGGTAGAACGGCCGTCAAACGGTGGTGTTACAGTTGAGCGACCGGGCCGTGCCGACACCGAGCCGCTTCCGAGCCTCGGCCGTGGCCCGGCCGGGCTTGGGTATGACGTCAGCCGCGCAAAAACGCCGCGTTTTTCTTAGAAAACGGCCCGGACCGGAGACGGCCCGTTTTAGCGTGAATCATCCTTAATTCGAATTTGAATTTGACTGTAGGTACAGTCAGGTGTAAAAATATGGGTGCATAGTTGCATACAACTAACTCATAAATAAATATGTCCCATCACTCTTATGTCAGCGGATTAAGGTTTTGGTACATTTTAAGAAAGGATTACATCGATACATATTTTTGCACTGCCACTTTTCACAAAATTATTTTTTTGTGTGTGACGGGTGACCATGGCCCAAACTTTAAACAAATCTAATAGGGGTGTAGACTCAAAATTTATTATTACTTCAAAAGAAAGAAGAAAAAAAATATGCCTAATGACGAAAATCCCATTCGAATATCTCAAAAAATTACGAAGCTACAACCGTTTTAATGTTGCTTGTTAGAGAGAGAAAACGCTCCGGGATCGTGACGTCACGATCGTCTAGCGTCATAGTGAATGACAATCGTTTCATATGAAAGTGCGTTTTGCGGAAAAGGGACAGAACAGGGTATTTTCTGTCCCTTAAAACTTTGGACGCTTATAACTTTGTGATTATTAAACTCTTGCGATGCTTTTTTATCCATTTGACCACATTTTTAATCCTTTTTTCGAGAAAATGCAACATTATTGATTATTTTATTTAGTGTCTACACCCCTATTAAGCCGCTGTTCTCGATATCATGGTAGTCACCACGTTGGCACTACGTTCTCAATTAACCACAACCATTAATTCCTATCGCTCCGCCCTTACATGAAGCCTCATCGGCGCGGTGGTCCAAGCATCGCCACCCAGGAACTGGCCAAACCAATTGCCTATATCCATAAATATGTATGTCCCCGTTGGGTGATAATGTCTCTTAAATTGTCCTATGACGCGGACATAGGCAATTGAAGGCATTAAATTGGAAGTATGATTGCTGTGAGGTGGGTGTTGGGGTGAAGTAACTATGATAGATTTATGGCATTGGTCAGTTGTCCTATAGGAAGTTCCTTAGACAGGATTGGCCGATTAACAATTAGCTTTACATGATTGGCCTAGAATGGGCTATGAATTATGCATGGTGTTTGGTAGAAAGGTTTGTAGGCATGGGAGCGGTTGTTTTGCATCTGTACTTCAACGGAACAGGTATTATATAGGACTAGGCCAAGATTAGGTCAATGTCTATAGCTCAGTTACTTCACGGTGCAGTATTGCTGCTAGCATTAGGCATTGGTTTACTAAAAGGGTAAACAAATTAGGACAAACATTTTTTTCAATTCATTCAGCCAATAATAAGTTTGGGTCCAGTCAGTTAGAGATGTGTGACATACTTTGAAAATAGATCACCGGTCGATATTGCCAAGCTTGACAGAAGCAATATGGAATGGGGAATGGATGAAAATTTTAGAATTGCCTGATTTTTTTTTTGGTGATAGGAATAACCTTCCTTAGCACCAGAAAAAAGTTTCAGAGTTTTCAGCTACGTCAATTATTTTTGAAAAATATAAACAGATTTCTCACTTACGTTTTGGGTTTAGGACGGCGAATGAGACACTTTCCTTGATTCGCCTCATATTACAAGAAAATATCTTAAATATCCGTGGTAAACTGACATTGGCAATGATATTGACAGCTGCAGCAGCTATATTTGTCATTGCCAGGGTCAGATATTTAAAATATTTTTTGAAATATGAGACGGATCAAGGAAAGTGTCTCATTCGCCGTCCTAAACCCAAAACGTAAGTGAGGAAACTGTTTATATTTTTCAAAAATAATTGACGCAGCTGAAAACTCTGCAACTTTTTTCTGGTGCTAAAGAAGGTTATTCCTATCTATCTATCTATCTATTCAGCCCGTATCCACCTACTGTTGAGTATAGGCCTCTTCTTTATTACGCCACTCTCCCCGATCCTGTGCTAATCTCATCCACTGTTTGGTTCCTGTTCGGCAGATATCATCGGTCCATCGGGCTGGTGGTCTGCCCGCTGACCGTTTCGATGACCTTGGCCACCATTCAGTAACCCGTTTTGTCCAAAAATTCCTATCACCAAAAAAAAAAATCTGTCACTTCTAAAATTTTCATCCATTCCCAATTGCGGTCTAATCACTTAGTTCATTTACGCATATTGAATCCTTATATTGAATCGTCGTATACGAATGCAAACAGGAATGTCAAGCAACAATAGGAGGTATAAGAACGAGCAGATACTGTAGTCTATTAATTTCCATGCCATACTTAAACTTGACCTATGCCACAAACTTCCTACTTGACATAAGCTTCAAATAATCTCCAACACAATAACACAACAAATCGTCCTAATAAGTATGCATAATATACTAACTGCGTCCAAATTCAAACTTTAACCTCTGTCCTTACGTTTCATTTTGCAAAAACATATGGGTCAAGATACGAGGTCTCCCAGTGTCAAGGAAGTGGTAGCTTGAGCAACGGCGCTGGGGCAATAATAATACGTCACTACTATTTATATAGCTGATACTATTTATAGGGAAACTGTTTGTATCGCGGTACATCATACGGAAGGTACCACCCGCAGAGAGCTGCGGGGCGTATTAGTGTTGCGTCTTGCGATTTAATAATCGCGGAGGGTTGCGACTAGGGACATGAACAGTAGTGTTTGTTTTGTCTGGTTTATGTCTGTATGTCATCTTGAGCTATGTTTGGTTTGTGTGTAATGAAGGGATATGCCTCTTTTACAATCACCTCGCTTTGTTGCCTTTTTAGCTATGTTCTCGATACCCAGTTTATTGTGCACCATGCAGGGAATGGAATATGAAATGGTACAAAATGTACAACTTAAATATAAGCAATCTCTAGAAAGACTGACTATGGGTAATACATGTCTCAAATGTTCACTGAAGTAGTTTTATTAGCAAACTTTACTTTATGGTAATAATTACCAATAATGTCATGGGAGCAGGTATAAAGGAGAGAGCAAATGCACAAAAGATCCCACTGGGTCGAAGTGCATCCGAAAGGGCCCTCACCTAGATAAGATAAGATAAGATAATAATGTCATTGATCATTCGCTTGTCCCATTTACTTGGGGTAGCCTCAGCTTGTTTTTCTTCTTCCATACCTCTCTATCATCACACACTTCCTTCCTAATCATATCGTTTCTCACGCAGTCCATCCACCTTTTACGTGGTCTACCTATTCTCTTACAACCCTCCATTACATAAATATAGGTATATCAATCAACATTGGTACCTACCCAATGCATAGTTAATGGTTAAGGCGTATATCGGTCTGGTAAAAAGGTGATTTTCTAAGGCTTTGAAACTAAGCGATCTAATATTCTGATCCGCCCCCCACCCCCCCCTGCTGAACATAGGACTATTTTTGAGTAAGTAAGGCTCTTCATTACAAATTTTACAAATTTATTACATTTATTATGTGTATACAATAATTATGTGTTTATCAATGGTCTTATGTTGTGTTGCGTTCCGTGAGTCACGTACGGTGCTGTCTGAAAATCAGCGCTGTAGGTGTCTGTCTGACACCTCGGCATAATGCTGAGACAGCGACCTATTTACTGCCGCGAAGACACACACAATGTGTGTTAAGTTGTAATGTATGCCTACTCCCTTTGTCTCTGTGTGTCTTTTGTGTAGTAAATAAATGTCTTCTTTCTTTCTTTCTTCCTGTTTAGTGTAAAAAATAATTAACAATTTTCACCGTCGGCAACCCTGTGTGTTTACAGAGGCCGCGAGCGAAATTAATTTCTTACAATAATTGTAGGACTTAATACGTGCTTATAACTGTCTATCGCTAATTGTAGACTGGGTAATTGGGGCTCAGTAATTATAGTATCCAAATTGGGTTATTGTAATGGTAACATTGCTCGGATAACATAGGTTTGCTTTAAGGTACGGTTAGGGTTAACTGTTCATTGTAGTCTAGGATAAATAAGAGATAAATTCTTAGTGTATCACCTCTTCCAAGTAGTAGTAAGTCTTGTTCCTTACTAATAAAGTTATTTTTATTTTTTTATCTTTAGCCCAGTTGGTAGTGCCCTACGGAGCTAGAGGTCCTGGGTTCGAATCCCGATAAGGGCATTTATTTTTGTGATGAGCACCAATATTTGTTAATGAGCGAGCGAAGCGAGACAAGTTCTCCGTTTCAGCTTGGGGGAAATACTTTCGTATGTCTCCCCTGAGGGCCGGCTGTTCTCCTCCACAGGTCGCATTTTTCCACCGATTCTCTTGAGTGGTAAGACTCGGGACGAGTGAAGAATGACATTTCCACACGTGTATCGAACGACGTTTTTTAATACAGTTGCGAAAAAATAAGAAAAACAACAAGTAAGAACTGTATTAAAAAAATATTTTTTTTGAACAACTTCATTATTTTTGAACTGTATTACAATGATGTTACAGAATTAATAATATAAAAGTTTCAAATTCCTTACTTGTTGTTTCTCTTATTTTTTTGCAACTGTATTAAAAAACGTCGTTCGATACACGTGGAAAAGTAAAAAGCACTAGTGCGCAAAATACAACTTTGCGCACGATTTGCAGCTACAAAAAGTACCACTTTTTGAGCAACTGTATTAAAAAAAAAATTAAAAAAAAAAGACAGACTCGCGGTACAGTTCACAGAACTTATTTTGGTTCTGTATAGTAGTTTTTTTTTCCCGTTTGGCCTGCATTGCGGCCAGCTACGGATTTGGTCCGGTATGTCCTCTCTGTTGGCCTGAATGGCCCCTCAGAGGGAAATTCTGTATAGTAGTATTAAGGCAATATACATTGATGATTAATAATGATGATGACTTACTTCACCAAAAACTAATTGATGATGAACTCTGAAAGTGTAACGTTTATACTAATATCCGTGCGGTTTCGCCCGCGTATTGCAAAGAACGCAGGCAAACCCGCGGGATAAAATATAGCCTATAGCCATCCAGAAAGTCCATTCTACACGCAGGTGAAAGAATTTTGGAAATCGGATAAGCGGCTCCGGTAATTACCCATTACATACAAAATTATAAAGTTGCGGAGCTACAAACTCACAGACTTTTCCTATTTATAATATTATAGTTAAGTAATAAGTATATCTAAGTATATATATAGGGCCAGGTGGGGTAAATATAAGACACGGGGAAAAATATTTTTCCCCGTGTCTTATACCTATTCACCCCACCTGGCCCTAGTTGGGAAAAACAAAAGAACGACCCTGAAAACACAACACAGTAACAGTTGCGGTAGGAACGGTCGGTAAAGTGTGGCATAATATATTAGTCAACTAGCTGTTGCCCGCGACTTCGTCCGCGTAGAACTTTTTATCGTCTTAGAAAATGATTTCTCTCAATACAAAATTTGAACCCTCTTTTAGGGGATAATTAAAAAAAAAGTTGATGTTCATTTTCTAGTTTGTGAACAAACAGTCTAAAACCAAAGTTAAAAATCTCATACTTTAAAAATGCCTTGAAATACTCAAACTTTGAACCAATTTTAACACTCTTAGGGGATGAATTTGGAAAAACTCTGAAATCAGTTTTGTAGTCTTTTAACGTACAGAATAAGACCGAAGTTAAAAATCTCTTAGTCACACTTTAAAATTTTATTGCTCGCCATTTAAAATTTGAACCCCCTTTTAAACCCCCTTAGAGGTTGAATTTTTCTAATCGCTGAAAGAACTTTTTTCGTAAACTTTTAAGTCTCTAGCTCAAAAAAAGTGTTGCCCATACAAAGCTTTCTTAACCCCCTTAGGGGTGGAATTTTCTAAAACTCTGAAAGTACTTTATTATTAATTTTAATAAGTAACATTTTGAATAGTTTTAAGTCTAGTAAAAAAAAAAGTTTTTCCCACACAACACTGGCTACCCTTCTTAAGGATCTTAAGGATCCCCTTAGGGATGGAGTTTTCTAAAACGCTGAAAGTTCTTTTTTAGTATTCTAATAAGTAATCTTTTTGCAAAGTTTTAAGTCTAACTCAAAAAAAAGTGTTGCCCATGCAAAGCTTGCTCTCCTTTTTAACCCTATTAGGGGTGGGATTTTCTAAAACGATTTGTGTTCTTTTTTTGTATTTTAATAAGTAATCTTTCTACAAAGTTTCAAGTCTCTAACTCAAAAACATAAACTTTCCCTGATAAAAACTTTGCACCCCTTTTTATCCCCCTTAGGGATAGATTTTTTCAAAACGCTGAAAGTCTTTTTTTTGTATTTTTATAAGTAATCTTTTTACAAAGTTTTAAGTGTCTAGCTCAGAAAAAGTGTTCCCCATACAAACCTTGCACCCTTTTTTAACCCCCTTAGGGAATGATTTTTGTAAAACGCCGAATGTAGTATTTTTCATGTTCTAATAAGTAATTTTTCGTCAAAATTTTAAGTCTCTATTAAAAAAATATATGTTTTTCCCATACAAACTTTGCACCCTATTTTACCCCCTTAGGGGTGAAATTTTCCAAAACGCTGAAAGTACTTTCTTTGTATTTAAATAATCTTTCTACAAAGTTTTAGGACTCTAGCTAAAAAAAATAGTTTCCCACATACAAACTTTGCACCCCTATTTTAGCCCCCTATTTTTAGGGGTAGAATTTTCTAAAACGCTGAAAGTACTTAATTTGTATTCTGATGACTAATCTTTCTACAAAGTTTTAAGTCTCTATTTAAAAAAAATATTGTTTCCCCCATACAAAATTTGCACCCCTATTTTACCCCCTTAGGGGTAGATTTTTTTAAAACACTGAATCTAGGTACTTTATTTGTATTCTAATGAATAATTTCTCTACAAAGTTTTAAGTCTCTATTTAAAAAAAAGTAGTTTTCCCCATACAAACTTTGCACTCTATTTTACCCCTTTAGGTGTAGAATTTTCTAAAACCCTGAAAGTTCTTTATTTGTATTCTAATGACTGATTTTTCTACAAAGTTTTAAGTCTCTATTTAAAAAAAAAATGTTTCCCCCATACAAACCTTGCACCCCTATTTTACCCCCGTAGGGGTGGAATTTTCCAAAACGCTGAAAGTGTTTCATTTGTATTCTAATAACTAATTTTTCTACAAAGTTTAAGTCTATAGCTCAAAAAAAAAAGGTTCTCCCATACAAACTTTGCACCCCCATTGTACCCCCTTAGGGGTAGAATTTTCAAAAATCCCTTTTTATCCCTAGCCCACGTTATAAAAGCAACATACTGTGCAAAAATCAACTCTCTAAGATTAGTAGTTTCGGCTGTGCGTTGATGAGTGAGTGAGTGAGTGATTGAGTGAATAAGTCAATCAGGACATAGGCATTTATTATGTATAAATAGATAGAAGATAATGAAACTCCCATTCAAATATCTCAAAAAATTATGAAGCTACATCCGTTTTAATGTCGCTTGTTAGAGTGAGAAAACGATGAGGGACTGTGACGTCAATATACTCGAGCGTCATAGTAAAAAACAATCGTTTCATATGAAGGTGCGTTTTGCGGAAAAGGGACAGAACATACCCCCTCTTAAAACTTTGGACTCTTATAACTTAATCATTACCTATATAACCTCTTGCTTTGTTTTTTTCTCCATTTGACTATATTTATTTTAAATTCTTTTTCGAGAAAATACATTATGATTATTTACCATATTTTCGATTCCTGAGCTATAACCACGAACTTCGGAATTCGAAAATATTCGGGTATCTCTATCTCTATCGCACTAACCATACTCGAGTGACAGGGATGCAAATATATGAACATTGAGTATCGGTTTTCGTGGTAGCGCCGCAGGTACTTTGGCTGAATGCGCCGAGCGCGTGCCATTGTCATTCAAAAAAAACAAATTCGTGTTAATTATATTGTTCAAATTTGTTGATTTCATTTATTGAAATTACGACATAAAACGACATTTGCGCATATAAGTTCTCATATCAGAATCGAATATTTTTTTATGGTTTATATTTTAGCATTTGTCTCGTAAAGGTCTATCGTAGACGGGATTTAAATTATTAATAAGTGAAAGGCAAAGCAATTCCGCCATTTTGACGAAAATTTGACGGTTCTAATAGCTGACAGTTGGAGCAGCGTTTGATTTCAATAAAAATAAATGAAAAATTAAATGAAGTCGTATATTTCGGAAAATTAATTAACTGTCGCAGTCGGATAAAAACTATCCTAAGTTGCAGCTAGAATAATAATGTACCTATATAAAATGTTTCATATTTTTCCGTTCATGGGATGCTGAGAACATTCGAACCGCGCAAAGCTTAGTTTCAAACTGGCTGATTCTTTTTTTAATTTAGAGATTTATTATAAGTGGAGATAAAACAGCGGCCACGTTATCTTATCAGCCAGTCCTAAACTGAACCAATTTGACTGCCCGGTTAAGTGTGAGAATCGATAGTGGTGGGTATCGATAATTAAACCGTTGGTGTGATGTCGATACTCGGTAGGTAGATCGAGGCTGTTAACGGGATACTGAAAGGATATTGGTACTTATTAAAAGAAAAGAAAATAATAGCGTCACTGCTAAAACGGATGCGCGGTAGCAGCAACAGTATGCTGAGGGTGTTGGCAGAGCGCCTCGACTGCCCGCTCACCAAATATTGGGTTGAAGTGGTCATTGGTAGGGCCAAGTAGGGAATAAAATATTCACTACTTGGTCCTACCTTTCTGCCATAGGTAACCAGAGAATACCTTATTGTAAATGTAATTAAAATTCTATTTAAACTAAACTAAACTTAATCGTGTAATACTAATATAGTCTTGTAAGTATAGTAGTTAAAACAATATGTTTACACAAATATGCACGGAAATCTGGTTCTTATGCATAAAAGATCAGAAAATACAATGCTTTCGGTGTTTCTAAAACAAAACCATCTCAGCCTCTGTATTATGTACCTACCTACTACCTAAATTTGTTTATGTATGATTCGAACTATTTAAAGGCGGCAGATGAGTCATAGGACCCATCGCTCAAACATTAAATGCACTTGATACCTACTAGACAGACGGAAAATTTATTGGTGTTTAGTTAACTCTCTCTACTTATTCATATAGCTATCAACATAAATTAATGATGTGATGAATACGTTTTATTTTCCTACGAAAATAAAACTTATTCCTATTGTAAGCTTTGTAGCTTGTTGGTGTGTCAAATAAATAAAAACACCTAGTAGTAAAATTGCTAAAAGGTTAGCTGGGGAAGAGCTTTTAACCTGTTATTATCTCCACTTATAATAAATCTCTAAATTAAAAAAAGAATCAGCCAGTTTGAAACTAAGCTTTCTGTGGTACGAATGTTCTCAGCATCCCATGGGCGGAAAAATATGAAACATTTTATATAGGTACATTATTATTCCAGCTGCAACTTAGGATAGTTTTTATCCGACTGCGACAATTAATTTATTTTCCGTAATATACGACTTCATTTAATTTTTCATTTATTATTCTTAAAGTATATCGCCGCCACATCTGTCAGCTAAAAGAAACGTCAAACTCACAGTAATAAGAAATACTACGGACAAAATGGCGGAATTGCTTTGCCTTTCTTTCGCCTATTAATAATTTTAATCCCGTCTACGATATACATTGACGAGACACATAGGTACCAAAAGCAAATATAAAATTAATCGATTTTGATATGCGAACTTATATGCGCAAATGTCGAATTAAGGCGTAATTTGTACAAATGTAACAACAAATTCGAACAATATAAACTTGGTTTTTTTGAATGGCACGCGCGCGCGCTCTTTGCGTATTCAGCCAAACCACGAAAACCGAAACTCGAAGTTTGTACCTATATCTGAGCGAAGTTTTCCCTCTCTGTCGCACTTATGTACAAACTTGTAAGTATGACAGAGAGGGGAAACTTCGAATGCCTTTCGCGGTAGGCCCTCTGCATTCCTGTCATTTGTTAGTGCGATAGAGATAGAGATACCCGAATATTTTCGAATTCCGAAGTTCGTGGTTTAAAAGAAAATACGGATGTCGGATAGATCTAAATTAATATTTTATGTGTGAATATGGTTAAAATTATTTGGAAATACTATTGTTGTTATTGTTTTAGTATATTTGACTAGCTTTAAGTTTAATATTGTACGTCCGAAATGGGCAAGCTGTTGGACTTTATTTTACCCAAAACAACTAAATGTACACAGTTCTGACAATAAAGAAATCTTATTTTATCTTATCTTATCGAAAATAGGGACGTAGACACTAAACAAAATAATCAGAATGTTGTATTATCTCGAAAAAAAACAACGCAAGGGGCTATATAGGTAAACACTAAGTTATAAGTGTATAAAGTTTTAAGAGGGGGTTTGTTGCGACTCTTTTCCGCAAAACGCACCTTTATAATGAAACGATTGTTTTTTACTATGACGCTCGAGGATCGTGACGTCACGGTCCCTGATCGTTTTCTCACTCTAACAAGCGACATTAAAACGGTTGTAGCTTCGTAATTTTTTGAGATACATATATGAATGAGTTTTTCGTTTCTTCTTTCTTTTGAAGTGAGTCTACAGCTACACCTCTATTAGGAAGACAAGCGGAAATAATCCATACTATCCATACTAATAATCCATACTTCCATACTAATATTATAAATGCGAAAGTGTGTCTGTCTGTTACCTCTTCACGCCCAAACCGCTGAACCGATTTAGATGAAATGAGCCCCGGGGAAGGACAAAGGGTAGTTTTTATATCTGAGGGGCTGAAATTGGGGGTGGAAATTTGTATGGAGCTACTTAAACCGTTGCACCGATTTAGATGAAATTTGGTATATAAATAGTTTGAGTCCCGGGGAAGGACATATAATAGGTTTTATCCCGGAAATCATCCCCTAAGGGGGTGAAAAAGGGGGGGGGGGGGGGGGGGGGTGAAATTTGGATGTAATCTATTTTGATGAAATTTGGTGTAGATATAGGTTAAGTCCTGGGAAAGGACATGGGATAGTTTTTACCCCAGAAATCATCCCCTAAGGGGGTGAAATTAGGGGTGAAAATTCGGATGGAACCCATTTTAATACAATTTGGTATAGAGATAGTTTGAGTCCTGGGAAAGGACATAGGATAGTTGTTATTCCGGAAATCACTCCCTAAGGGGGTGAAATGGGGGGTGAAAATTTGGATGAATCCCGTTTAGATGAAATTTGGTATAAAGGTCGTTTGAGTCCCGAAGAATGACATTAGATAGTTTTTATCCCGAAAATCATTCCCTAAGGGTATGAAATAGGAGGTGAAAGTTTGGATAAAATCCATGTACCTAGATGAAATTTGGTATAGAGATAATTTGAGACCCTTCAAAGGATATAGAATAGTTTTTGCCTCGGAAATCATCCCTTAAGATGGTAGAAGTTTGTTTGCATTATATTTTCTATGTATTAAGTTCTACGCGGACGAAGTCGCGGGCAACAGCTAGTGTACTATAAAGTGCTTAGATACATACATAGTACATACTACATACTTATACTAGTAAAGTCAATTGAATAACAGGGCGCTCTAAAAAGGTATGTTAAACCAGTTATTTTTTTTATGCAACGACGGTGGTAAACAAGCTTACGGCCTGCCTGATGTTAAGCTGGTACCGTAGCCTATGGACACTTGTGACTCCAGAAGAATCACAAGCGCGTTGCCGACCCTATTCAATTGAGGATTTACTGCCATTTGGCTAATAGAAGACTAAATTAAACAGTAAATTAATTCGCACTACTCACGCATAAATAAATTCCCCGTCTTAGCACTATATTAAGGCGCAATCCACCTTGTCAGTACGGGCGAGCACATTACCATAGCAATGCATTTAGGTTGCCGCCGTGATGCATGTGCATTCTACTTTCTAACCAATTTCCCACAACATGCTGATCTTACTACACAGGATTATAATACGCTTGGTACTTGCGAGCGGGGAAGGTACATTTTACGTGTATCGCCTTGAGCCTACATATCATATTGCTTATAGATCGATAAATACATAAATATTAAGGAAAAATCTTACACAAATCGAACTAACCCCATAGTAAGCTTAATAAGGCTTGTGTTATGGGTACTAGACAACGATATATTTAATGGATTAATGGATATTAACTGAAATATATAGAAAACATCTTGGATGAAATAAATATCCATGTTCAACACAAAAATAATTGTTATTACCGGGATTCGAACCCAGGACCTTCAGCTTCGCAGGCAGCGTCACTACCCACTATAGGCTAACCGGTCGTCCAATAGATAATCGATAATATTGACTTAAACATTCAGTATCTAGGCACCTTTTCAGATTAGAAACACAAATTTATCCTAAGCTTGTTATATGCATGACATTTGAATTTAATCGGGGTAGTGCTGGATATACAGATTTTTTCATTCGAGGGTTATCTTTCAAAATGTATGACTGTAGTGTACAATCAAACAGATATGAAAAATACTTTTTTTAGCATCGATTGTTTTTTCAGAGACTAATCTAGCTAACCAGAGCACTAATTGACGACACTGCTATCATAACCATAGCAAACATGACTATACTTAAGTATCAAATCATTCTAGTTACATCTTATACATTTTCAATCGTGCCAACCTCACGGGTCAAATATCGATAATCGATAGATCTCCGGCGTTATCGGCCCATCTTTATGGAAAGGACAATCGATATTAGCCGATCGGTTGTCCTTGTTAAGGACTCTGAATGATGGAATTAAATTTAACTGTCTTTAAGATGTCGGTATAAAGTTGGTTACAAGATCCTCGATGGGATTTTATGGAAATATCCTTAAGGAATATAGCGCTGGGATGTGTTTGACACGCGGCAATCAGGATAGCTGTTAAAACAGTCCCATGTACTTAAGTATTTTTCATTGCTAGTTAACAGAGCTCCGAGTTTCTTAATAGCACGTCTTTTTAGACATCGATGGTTGCAAACGAGCGCACGACCCACCTGATGGGAAGCGGTTACTGTATGTGTATTTTACTTCACCGTCCACAAGCCGGGACACAACACCCTAAGGGCCTGGCCACATGTCGCGCGGCGCGGAAACCCTGGTTTAGTATCGAGAAACGCGGGTTTTGTGGCGCACGCGCCGCAAAATTTTGCGTTGCGGCGCCGCACCGCCGACATGTGGCCAGGCCCTAAGGGTGGGTTGCAACTTGCAACAAACCGTTTGTAATCGTAAGCGGTGTTCGATAAAATCTGAATATTTGTAAAGCTTGACAAGTTTTTATGGAATGACAGCTGCTGGTGTGTTCGTTGGTCTGTTTTTTTTTTTATATACAACGACGGTGGCAAACAAGCTTACGGCCTGCGTGATGTTAAGCAGGTACCGTAGCCTATGGACACTTGTGACTCCAGAAGAATCACAAGCGCGTTGCCGACCCTTTATTCACTTGAGGATTCGCTGTGTTGGCAGATAGAGACATGCAGGTCCCTCACTCCCAACACAGCGCATCCTAGGGAGCTCTGGCGACCTTACTTACCACCAGGAACACAACACCACATGCTTCAATGCAATAATATAGCAACACTACAAATCAGTGGTGCTATTATGGCTGCGGTCTTCTGTAAGGTGGAGATACTTCCCCAGTTGGGCTGCTCCATATACCTACGAGCGAGATGACATTCTGCTGTGCCCTACCTCTCTTTAATCTCGTAATCGTAAGTTGGTGCAACCCGCTCTAAGTAGTGTTATTTCAGTGGTATACTCGTAGAGCATTCGATTGCAGGTCGAGAGGTCGTCGGCTCAAACTCGGGTGACCCCTTGCATGAGCATTTTTTTTTCAAATATTTACTGTGGTCGTGTGTAAGTAGGGTTGCCATATGGAAGAATTAAATGGCCTGACAAAAATCCGGACATCACCCTAAAAATCCTGACATTTCTTGTAACAGAGATTTGGCGTAGCTTGAACGACGCACCGGCGGCGCGCTGCGCTCTGCGGTGTACTGCGGCGCTACCACGAACTTCGAATTTCGAACTTCGTATATCTCCATCTCTATCGCACTTATGGTTTATGGTACTCGAGCGACCGAAACGGAAATATACGAAGTTCGAGATTCGAAGTTCGAGGTAGCACCGCTGCGCCCGCGCGCGAAGCGCGAATCGCATCGCAGCTGCTCGCGTAGTTTAGTCGCCTCGTATGCAGTTTCGCGTTGATTCATTCCTAAAAGTCCGGACACTTGCCAAGTCCGGCCGCAATCCGGACAATACGTCAAAAATCCTGACATGTCCGGACAAATCCGGACGTATGGCAACCCTATGTGTAAGAGGCTTTCCCAGTAAGGCTGCCCCTGAGGCAAACATTTTTTTGCCCTGACCTGACCCCTAAAGATACATGCATTTAACGTAATGGATTGACATATAATTAGACTAAAATTAATTAAATTATATTTTTATTCGCATAATACCTAATTCATGACAGCATATTTCCGTATTAATCACCTACTAAAATACAAATTAGCATGATTATCTTACTCGAAGCGCTGTAAAACGAGCACATTCAAACAGTTTCAACTCTTAAATGACAGTTACATTACACTGTTGCATAAGTTTCCTATAATTACGATCTGTTTATTAGCATATAAAACGAGATTGCTTTCAAACTATAAAGGCATACAGAAAACTGAATTTACGTATGTTTTACTTTTACTTAGTATATGGAGAGCTTAGTATCGAGTAAGTAAATGCTAAACTTTCTAAGCTTTGAACTCTAATTTACGCGCTTCGTAGGTTATTTATTCTGTAATAAATATGTCAATTACTGTACTCCGGCCGTGACAGATTTACCGACTTCACAATTAGTTGCATGGTGAAAAATATGCTAATAGAAACGGCTCGTCCTCATTTGTTTGAGGATATTAGTCTGTTATATGGGGACCGATTTTTGACTTTCGAGCGCTCGACTCTTTCACTCGAAAACTGTCAAAAACAATGAAATGCTATTTTTGAATTACGAGCGATAGAAAATTCAAAAACGAGTGGTATTGACCACTCGTATTCAATTCTATCGGTAGAAAGTAAGTGCCGACAATTTGGACACTTCACTTGTATTTAATTTTGTACTGACAATGAACTTAGAAAGAGATAAATAAAGATACCTTCTGATTCAATTGATTGATTAGCTGGTGTACGATTATTATATTTAATATTATTTTTCTGCCGAATTTTGTGGCGGAATACAAAGAACGTAGTCTTTTGGCGGGTTTATTATTTAAGTTAAATAATTTAACTTGTCTGTCTCTCTCTCTCTCTCTTTGCACAGGTTAAAAATCGACAGAGATATAGGTGATATAATATGTAAAGGCCTGGCAATGATTCACAACAACTTGTTATACTTAGAATGAAAAGTATGAACTGCTGTCTCATTCTAACTAAATAAAGTTGATGTGACAAATTGTATCATTTGTAATTTGTATTGTTTTTATAACAGGTGGGAAACTAAACGTTTCGTTTACTAGGCATCATTTACTACGCTCTTAGTTTTTTCTGTTATGTAACGCATAAAACACAAAAAACACTTAAATATTAATATTATAGCTATAAATACACCTTCTAATGATGTTTTATTTTTATTCCATGTTTAGAATACAATTTTAAATAACCAGTACTTATCGAATTTCTGCGTACAACGAAGCGCAAAAGTATAAATAGCCAAACCACTAGCTTTCGAGTGATGAATTTCAAAAATACGGTAAAATACCTATTATTGGGTTCATGCGAAAATAATCGTGACAAATTTTCGTATGCGTATGCGATGCGAGCGCTCGAAAGTCAAAAATCGGTCCCATGATCGCCTGGGGCTTTCCAAAACCTATTTAAGTCACGAGTCGTGTTCTTAGTAATCCTTGTTTTTACAAGCTTATATTACAAGCTTTTATTTAGCTCACCCCGTTTGTTTTATTTTTCTTTCTTGGGTCAAATTTTGTAATTGAAATTTCACCCTCTTCCTGTCAACCGAATATGCATATTTATATCGCATGACAATGCAATATTATGATGGCATGAAGCTGATCTGATGCTGGAGCTGGAAGGTGGCCATATAGGAACTCCGCAATGAAACGACACAGCCCCATCGAATTTAGGCTCGTTAGAATCGTCTCAATGAGTACTTGATGATGGTATGCAGAAAAAAACAGTCGGCAATAAAAGCTTGTACCAAAAATTAAATTTTTGACAGAAACTTATTTAATGTTGCAAAACTAAGAACATGGGAAATGGTACATTACTAGTGTCACTACTGTTATTACAAAATATGATTCCTCAAGTAATAACGACAAAGTGAACTCCACTCCAGCATTACAACTTTACAACAAGCATTTTGTACAGATAAAAATACAACAAAAAATGTCACTGGCAGATTGCTTCCTAACGTTCAATAAAAAAAACAATGAATGACGTTTGGCGTGCGTAGGGCTGCCAAGGTCCGATTTTATTTCCGAGAAACTTGATCGGTTAGAAAAAATGATGTGATCAAACTGCACCACTTCCAAGTATTTTGATGGGATTCCGTCAACGGTATCGATAATCGGGCCGATTGTGGTTTTTCGGATATTTGAGCTAGCTGTCGTCTGTGAATCCGGTGTTAATTTATGCAAAAGCGGCGCCTCTAGTCAAAAACTAACGATGTGAAACCGATCAAACAGCCTCGTTTTTTTAAAAGTTTATATACATAGGCTAAGTTATGCTCTCAGCGTAGAATTAAGCATTTTAACGGCCATTAAATTGTAAAACCAATATTTATTTGTTCGCGATTCTGTATTTAATGATAGGTTTGTTTAATGTTAAACGTTTTTGCGGGTCGCTTTGTTAGTTAAGTATTAGCGAAACTATTGAATAATTCATTCGAAACGCGCTTTGATTTTGTTCTTTCCAGATTCCGAATTTAAGTTACAAATTTTCGTGCGATACCTATTAAAACTTTATGGCCAGTTTTTTGGTGACAGGTAGAATAGAATGGGGGATATTGTGGTTTTAAGGTTTTTTTGATGCTAGAACAAAAGGTGTAAAGGGAAATAAAAGGAAATGAAGAGATAAAATGTTTACGACCCGATATGGTGTCAGTGTCGTCACTAACGTTCTAAGTTTATGGGAATTTAAAGCCTCTTATTAGGTTGCCGTGGAACAGGAAATCTAAGGATACGTTGCTTTGTGAATGATGTTGAATATTTATTTATTAGAGACTTTAAATTAATTAAGGTATAGGTAATAAGAATTAGGTGCCTTCCTAATTTTGTTTGATTCAATATTGATTATGAATGAAGTCACTGTAGCCGAGCGGTAACACACGCGACTTTCAATCTGGTGGTCGTGGGTTCGAAAACAGGCACGTACCACTAGGTTTTTTTTCAAATATTGGGATTAGGTGTCAAAGCGGACCCCGGGCTCGTCGTTTAGGGCACAGCCGGGCAAACGCTAGGAGAACGAAGATAGAGATTATGATTATTATGAATGAACCTTCTTTTCTGCCATTTGATCAAATGATCAAAGTCAGTAACTAGTGGTGGATACGGAAATTATTAATTATCAATGACACAGAAAATTATATTATGATTTCCTATGGGTAATGCAAAATAGCAAATTTTCAAATACGAATTCGATAGCATTAAATATAATAAATATTCGATATACTTATATGAAAGCGACTCCACGATTCGAATACCGCTCACCTAGCCTATCCATTTGATATTCAAATCCGATATCATTATTTAATAATTAATAAATCTATATCGAGTTACTGACCCGTCGTCGCTTCCTTCGTCCTTAAATTCCAGCAATAAAAAGATCATAAAGTGTAATGGCATCCATATCTATTTATTAAGTACTGGATTATTATATTTCACCTATTTGATGCTCTCGTGTAGGATAGCCGCTGTGATCATATTTGTTCGGGTAAAAAGCTTGATCTCACATACGCTGTGTCCGGCTTTTACGATCTTTCTACCAATATACATTGATACAATAAGTTGTCACCACTTCAATCTAAGATACGTGAATAATTTTAAAAGTTTACTGCTTAGTGAAATCCAACTAAATTAAGTTTAGGTCCTTTTTTACGTCTTAGTGGTCTTAGGTACTTTAGCGCTAAGACTTAATTCAAATGTACCGTGATCCCAATAAGAATGCGTATCTAATTTAATGCCACGTAATCCTTAAATTATACACTGTATTATTTTCCTGGACCCGTGTTAGCAGATTTTATCAAGCACTTGGGCTAATTAACGATTCAAAATAAGAACACGCGGCGCGGCATTTGTAAAAGCAATTTAGGAATTCCGCAACCCATAACAATCCACGCGTGGCATGTCTAGATAATATGGTCGACCACCATACAGGTGGGCCGTCACCTTAATCAAAATAAAATTTATTCAACATGTATTATGAAAATGTCAATATTAATAGACCTATAAATTAACCAACCCCTAAATTTCAAATTTAAGAATCAAACAACCATAAATATAGCCATATTAAAACATAAAATAGGGTAAACAATCGTAAATAAAAATTACAACGAAAACACACAATGCGATCGTTAATTCAAGTATAAATTATGTCTATTTTGGAGGCTGTTTTTACACTTTTTTGTCCCACTCGTTTTTAACCGATTGTAAAAAACGAGGTTCTCAATCTGTATCTTTTTTGTGGCTGTTTTAGCGGCGCCTGTGGCGCGGCGAAACCCTTTAGTCCGAATTTAAAACTAAACTTTTTACTTTTTTCCTAATTCAAGGCAATTCTGTTTTGTCGCCGGTGTAGTGGCCAGTATTATTAATCCTTTTCCCATCACTATCTGAAATCGTTTTATATTGTCGAAACTATTTTGTCCTTTGTTCAAGTAGCCAGTGTTTATAATCGGTTATTTTTGAATTCCGTAGATAAGATGAGATGCGCAGATGCGAGCTGTCTATATTTTCTCAGCGTAGGAACTTTAGGTTCCTTTGATTGTAGAACTCAAAGCGAATATAATTTCAATTTGTTGTTTATTAAAGTGATTATAATTTCACGCAGCTTGAAAACTATTCGTGGAATCCATTCTAAAAGCTTTACCCTCGGATTCGGGTCTTTTGTCTAGACTTTCAATTTAAATACAGACAAAGCGTGTATGTGCGTAATGTTATTTAGGTATTCTAAATTCCCAAATTGTTAGAATTTCTAACAATCTGGGAATAATATCTACGTTATTTATGTATTTTGATTTTGTAACGGTTTTCTGAAGACATGTCTGTTATTATTAAAACGTCGTTTGGAATACTTTTAAAATTAAAGATCTTGTCGAAAGATAACAAAAAATGTCTATTAGATATAGTTTAGCCAGCCAGTCAACAGCAATGTGAAGCAAATTTAATCAAACCCCCTCCCCCCCTGCCTGTGCGAAGCCTAACTGTACCCTACCTACAGAAAATGCTTTGCTTGGACGACATTAGTGATGATTGATTTCCTCAGAATTCTTTCATTTGTGATGTCATTGTGAGTGTCAACATGAAAAGTTTTTAGCTTGACACGGATATCAGGAAATACTATGGTAGAGTCAGGATACAGCGACAGTCAAGGGACCGGTGTTAATATGTCGGACTAACATAAAGTCGCACAAAACAATTTACTTTGAAAGTGCTTTGTACGAAACTCCAATGTGAGCTAATTTTTACGTCGTTAAAAGCGGTACCTAATAGAAAGTTACATGTGAAGTCGTAATAAACACTGTAATTACAACATGTTATTTTTTTTTATTAGATTTTAATCTAATATACGCATAGTGACTGCAATACGGCCTCGTTCCAAAATTAAAGTACATTTGAGATCTGGCTCTATTACATACTGCAATACAGTCACATCTCGAAAGTAGAATACATTTTCTCAAATATGCAATGAAATATTCTCTTTACGTTCCTTATAATATACTAGGAAGCATCCTTTTTCGGGAGCAGCATCTCGAGGCGGCCTGAAATGGGATTTCATATAACTTTTCAGGCCTAGGCCTGCAAAGTAACTTTCTTTTGTTTCAACGTCCAACCTCATACAGACAGCGTCAAAGATGGCGGCAGGTTTCACAAAAAGCTGATTTTAATTTATTTATTTATTTAATTGCATGTTTGAGAAAAGCACTATACATGCCTCGGCGTGAAAACGGATTCCCGGCCTCGCTACGCGTGTTTTCCCGGCCTCTGATGTAATGTACAACTCGTCGGAAATATGTGCGAACCTGCACACTATAAAGCTGCATACTATAAAGCTGCAATACGACTGATTTCTCCTGATAGAATTGATCTCCGGGAAGGAGACATGGCGGGGGTGAGATTTTGATGGGGTCTTATAGAGGCCGGCAAGGTGACCACCAGAAAAATCTGACAGCTTGGGATTTGGCGGAGCGAGGTTCGCAGATATTTCCGACGAGTTGTACTATTGAGATGTGGTCGTCTTGCAGTCACTATCGCCTAGTGACTGCACTATATGTTATAGAGTAGTTTTAGTACGTTTTCTCTTTTATATAATTTAATGTCCATTATAAATAATAAAACTATACAATGTGCATATTACAAACTACCAACGGAGACGCGGCTTGGCTGTAAACAGTACTCAAATCTCATTAAACCAGTACCTCCTACCGAAGGGGTGAAATCGTGTAGAATGTAGCCACAATAACATTCTTAGTTGGATGGCTCACATTCCGAAGATTGCTGCAGGAGGGTTGGGTAGGGGCGACCGAGAGGTATTTTTATGAAACACCGAAGAATGTTTTGGAATAGAAAACTTTTTGTAGTAAAAATCTTAGAAATCTGGAAGCTACACGAATATTTACTTGAAATTTTAAGTCTCCGGACTGTATTTACTTATTACGATCTCAAACATAGTGTGTGCATTCTAACTTTCTTAACTTTAATATTGTTCTAAGCCCGCAAAAAAAGATAAAACTGGTGAATTTTTGATGTGGCAAGCAGTAACCGGTTTTTTTGCAAAAACCTCGAAATAACCACATATCTCAAACTATTTTATACTTCATATGTAGGACTCAGTTGTATTTTGAGGTAACGAGTGCGTATTATTAGATTGCCCAATTAGAAAATGAAATAATTAACAAAGAACGAAAAAAACCGGGTAACGGGATTGTCCTCAATATTGAAATATATTTTATCTATTTACTTATTATGGAGTGTTTTCAGCGTTGCACCCATCAATTAAAATGAGATTTGACTTATTCGGCACTGCCTAATTTAAAATGGCGTTCTAAGTTTCTAACGGGTCCTTTTACTGTTCGCATACTGTGTGCTGCATCACGAGGGTACTTTGATTGTCGATAACTCAATTTCGACCCCTCAGCTTCCGACCCGCTAATGACGTTGTTTTTGTCCGCCCACACTTCACAGAGGATAATTCCGACTGTCATGTGTGAAGATCATCGTCATTTGTTTGCAAAACACATCTTTACTCAATATTTTATAGAGGAAGTCTTGAGTTTATAGCTAAGTAAGTTTATAAGTTGGTATGTAATGGGTAACCTCCGGAACCATTGAAACGGTTTCAAATTTTTTTTTTCACCTGCCTGTAGAATGGATTTTCTGGATGGTTATTTATAGGCTATATTTTATCCCGCGGGTTTGCCTGCGTTCATTCCAAGGGTAAGTAAGGGTCACTAAGGGATAACGTTGTCACTATACAATACTATTTTAGATTTGGAAAATAGCATCGCACCCATTGTACCTATGGTGTTGACATATTTGCTGACAGTATTGGTGTGTTTTGTAGAAAAGTCTTAGCAATCTTATCGCATAACAGTGTTAAGATTTAAATTTGTTTCTTTTTGAAGTTGTCTATGAGTTTATTTTAGTTTTTGTTTATTGTTTTATAACGTTACCTTATGTTTTAAATTTCGCATTAAGTGTGTGTAAATTTCTATAGTTATGTAGTTTGTTTTACGTCATACCTGGCCATAAAGTAGGAATTACCGCACGCTATGCGTGCGGAAAACCCCACTTCCTGGCCAGATAGAGACGTAACATTTTGTACTTACCACGGGCGGTAATAAAGAAAGCCTCAGAGCGCATATTTATCGCCCTTGCCTTCGGCTCGGGCGTCAAATACCTGCGATCTGAGACATTCTTTGATTAACCGCCCTAGGTAAGTAATGTACTATTGTAGAAAAGTCTTAGCATTCTTATCGCATAACAGTGTTAAGATTTAAACTTGTTTCTTGTTGAAGTTGTCTATGAGTTTATTTTAGTTTTTGTTTATTGTTTTATAACGTTACCTTATGTTTTAAATTTCGCTTTAAGTGTGTGTAAATTTCTATAGTTATGTAATCTGTAGGTACCACATAAGTGATTTGGTGTTACACTGTTAACGTATGTGTGAATTAATAAAAATTCTTATTCTTCTTATTTTATACGATTTTTAATTATTGATCGTTTGTTTTATTATTAATTCGCTCGTAATTAACTGTTTATAAACCTATAAAAAAACATTTTTATCAATTTATTTCTTACTTAGGTACCTACCTACTTGAAGAAGTGTTAAATTTTAGTGTAAAGTATCCTTACAAAGTTATCATTTAAAGCTGTTACATAATTACTTGATAGATTAACTTGACACTTAATGTCCTTTTATAACAGAGTGTTCGCCTTAAAATTAGAAAAGAACGAATTTGAAAAATGGAGCCCATTCAAAGTTCGAACGCTAATCGTAACGGCGGCGGAAGCTTTTAAACACTGCGATAAAGCGACGCATACATTATCAAAAATATTATGAATTCGTAGGCTAGGTAGTTACGAGACAATTTAGCACTAATACACTCGTAAAGAAATATTAAGTAAGTTTGCCTTGATCCAACCGAATATATTTCCGAATGTTTTTCTAGTGTACAGTCGAGTAGGTACTCCAATATACACAGTCTTCGTTGTTACTGACATAATACGTATATGATATTTTTGAAAGGTTATCTGTATATACATAGATATCATTGGAAAGCTCGACTGTACCTACCTACTGCTTTGAAATTTACTACTGTATAGTTTCGTCCACTAATCATTCCAGCAGAAAAAAGCTTGTGCGGAAGACCGGGGCAGTACATAAGCCTCAGTTCTTAAGGAGAATCCAGATGGACCTGCGTAGTGGATTGCAATCTATAAGAGAGAGCGAAATAGTTATTATGACCTTAGTTTCATTATTCATATCTGTTATAACTTGCAGGACATTCGCAGTTCGCCACGCAGGAACGTCCGCATGCGCATTGGCGGGCTCGAATGTACCCACGACATCTACGACAAACGTAATGCTAGTAGGGTAATTACTGTCGAATTAATTAATTGCCTTGATCAATTACATAATTGATTCAGCACAGGACAGGTAAGCCAACATACCTGGCAGCCTGCCAGTCGGATAGTGAATGGGCAACTTAAATAGAGCTGCGCTAGCGAGTGAACGAATAATCGAGTGCATTCGTTCACCGGCCACAGACTGTATCAGGGTGATCCCATTAGGCAGGCGCTACACTGCAGGACAGATAAGGGTGGAGTGACACCATTAATCATGGATTCCCGATTCATTAGCGCGGGCGGGCGACGATTTGTCATACGTGTGGCCGTGGCCTTAGGAGCTGTTTGGTGATGTATTTGTACCTAAGTAAGTACCTGATTTGGTTAAGAGGGTTCGGCTTGGTTGCCAAAAGGCCGCAGACCCAAAGCGATAATATTTCTACCACACAAAATTTGAGGTATTTGTACAAGATTTTTAGTCTCTTAGTCCAAGTTACAACGAATTTTCAAATCAATAAAGGGTTGGCAACGCGCTGTGACTCCTCTGAAGTCGCAAGTGTCCTTAGGCTACGGTGTTTGCTTATCATTAGGCCGGGCGTATTGTGGTATAAAAATGTGAAGTTATTTTTTTTTATGCCACGTCGCTGGCAAACAAGCTTACGGCCTATCTGATGTGGTTACCGTAGCCTATGGGCGCTTGCAACTCCAGAGGCGTTACATGCGCGTTGCCGACCCTTTAAGAATTTATACACTCCCTTTTTGAAGAACCCTATTCTGTAGTCCCTCGGGAAAACCTCGGCAGGGATCTCATTCCACAACAATTAAGTATACATTCATCAACGGCCTCCGTAGCCCAGTGGGTAGTGACTCTGCCTACGAAGCTGGAGGTCCCGGGTTCGAATCCCGGTCAGGGCATTTATTTGTGTACTTATCACGAATATATTTGTTCCTGAGTTATGGATGTTATATATGTATATAAGTATATGTATGTATCTATTATATATATCATCGCCTAGTACCCACAAGCCTTACTTAGCTTACCGTGGGCCTAGGTTGATTTGTGTAAGATTGTCCCGTAATATTTATTTTAATGTCATCTTAAGTTAGGTTTTTACAATAATCATATAAAAAGTAAAATATAAAACAATACATACAAAACATAAAATCATTATAAAAACCTAACCTAGGGTGCCGCCGGCAGCGAGGCGGGGCCTAAGCTACCGGTGGTCAGGGCGACAGAGACAGGAATCTCCTGACTATCCGCGCAGTATCCAGGAGTACCGCCTTCTGTATCTGACCCTTGATCCAGCCATCTAGCGAGAGTCTCTTAAGGTGGCGGTCGAGACTCTTCGCTATTAAACCATTCGCCGAAACGACTATCGGGACGATGATCGTCGAATCAA
This sequence comes from Epinotia brunnichana, assembly GCA_963854355.1. Classification (NCBI taxonomy): domain Eukaryota; kingdom Metazoa; phylum Arthropoda; class Insecta; order Lepidoptera; family Tortricidae; genus Epinotia; species Epinotia brunnichana. The sequence goes on along the minus strand of OY977936.1, from coordinate 5,795,225 downwards.
CATCCCACATGGCGGTTACCTCGTGAGCCAGGTCTAGGTACTTACTGGCTTTGTCCTTCTCGGCCTTCACGAGGTTCTCGTCATGGGGGATGGTGATGTCGACGAGCACTGCCTGGCGTTTCGATCGATCTGTCAGCACGATATCAGGCCTATTGGCAAGAATAGTCCTGTCCGTGATGACAGATCGATCCCAATAGAGCGTGGCACGACCATTTTCGAGAACTGGCGCAGGTGTGTACTTATAGTAAGGCACTTCGGAGACCACAAGACCATATAGCAGAGCAAGTTGCTGGTGAATAATTCTGGCTACAAGGTTATGTCTGTGCAAGTACTCGCCGTTAGCAAGATGACCACAACCGGAGATAATATGCCTGAGTGACTCCCCGGGACGGCGGCATGCCCGACAAATGTCGACCGTACCGTCCTTCAGGATATACCTCCGGTAATTGTTCGTCATGATAACCTCGTCCGCAATTGCACATACATTATTTTATTTATTATTAACCAAGTTGTCGGTTGCCCTACTGTTTCCAATATCCCTACTACATGAGTACAGAGGGTGTAAATGAAAATCCGCTGACGAAGACAAACGATGCAAAACGCCCCACCAGTTATCACTTACGACCGTATACCTACTCAGCGACGTGACGACGTCACGTAAGCACTTCACGGATTTGACGTACTCACACGTTTTTTGTTTTACTTTCGAATAGCCAACCTTATTCCTGAAAGCACAGTGTTGTTTTTGGAATACAAGATTATTGTGAGATATGTACGACTTGTGTTATGACATAACTGATATTTATTTGTTTTGATTTGTGACGCGAATCGCTTAAGTGAGGGTTGTCAGGAGTGGTTAAGGTCAGGAGGGTTGCAATGGGGAGTATTTCTGGCGCCATAGCTTAGGTGAGATTAGAGAAAAGAAAGGAAACACTTTGCAATCGTTTGCCATACAAATGGTACTCGAATAAATAGTCCTGGAAAAATTCGGTTTTGTAAAGCATTCGTTTATAATAGTGTATTTTTTGTTTATTTCACTTTAAAACATTGTTCTAAGATGGTTTATTCCAGAATCCTATAAAGTTGCCACCCGGAAGCCGACTTATTAGGGCCAATATACATACATACATACAATCACGCCTTTATCCCTAAAAGGGGTAGGCAGAGCACATGAAACTTGTGTTCCAGTGCCACTTTTAGCACAATATAAATGAATCAAAATAAAGATTAAAACATTTATTAATATTTGTTCCGAAATTTCAGGAGCTAATCAAGTTTTTTTTTGTAGTCTGATATTTTGTTGGATTTTGTCTCCAGGCAATTACGTCAATATTCAATAAGTAATATATATCCGTTACACAGAAAATATCAGCTATAAATTATTTCCTAATTTGTATTTTTTTCCATACTAAAACTACCCTGAACAAAGGTAGGTATGCTTTGAAGACTGCAATATTGTTGTGGGGTCAAGTTGCCTCGTGGAAACTCCTGTCAAGCTGGTCTAAGTTGACAGACATTTTTTTGTGGCGTGTAGGCTACTTTAAAGGTGTAATGTGTGGCCGGCAACTATGGGCGACTTACTTTTATGCTAGAACAAGATGCCTATAGTTGCCGGCCACACAATTCAGGAAAAGTATGGCCCGTCTAGAAGCACTTTTATATAGGCTACTAAGTACTTTATACCTTTAAATCAAAAATACATATACTGTATGTATTTTTTGATTTTTCGCACCAGTTCAAGAAAGTTCGCATTCAACAAAATATTAAAAAAAAAGTTAGAAGTTTACTGAAAGAATGTTTATTATTTATTAAAATACAGTGTTTGGGAATTTATTTTTTAAAAATGACATCGTGCAAATGTAAACCGTTGCGTTCATGGCATTCATTTAATCGAGCACTAATATTGCCTATGACGGCTCGGCAGATATTGTCCGTGATGGCTGCCATTTCGTGACGGATATTAAAATGGGTCAAGAAGTTTGAAGAAACCGGCTCAACACTGGAAAAACCAAAATCCGGGTGTCCAAGATCTTCAAGAACCGTCGAAAACGTAGAAAATGTCACCCAGTCTATTCGGGACGATCCGAACCTTTCAATTCGGAAGCGCGCTGTGGCCTTAAACGTGCACAGATCGTCATTATGCCGCATTTTGCATAAAGATTTAAAGCTTCACCCCTACAAAATTCAGTTGGTGCAAGAATTAAAGCCTCAGGATGCTGGTCAGAGAATTTTTTTCCTGGCAAATTGATCTCTAGGAGAGGTGACATAAGTTGGCCTCCACGTAGTCCCGATTCGACACCTACGGACTTTTTCCTGTGGGGTTATGTCAAATCCAAAGTTTACGTCAACAAACCGACTTCCCTGGCACAATTAAAAGAATATATCCGTCACGAAATGGCAGCCATCACGGAGAATACCTGCCGAGCCGTCATAGGCAATTTTAGTGCTCGATTAAATGAATGCCATGAACGCAACGGTTTACATTTGGACGATGTCATTTTTAAAACATAAATTCCCAAACACTGTATTTTAATATATAACAAAAATTTTTTCAGTAAACTTCTAACTTTTTTTTAAATATTTTTTTTAAATGTCAACTTTCTTTTGAGTAGTTTTAGTTTCCGCTTAATTTACTGCCCTCTTTATATATTTTAGTATCGTTTTATTGTGGCCATACGAATGTGATAATGATAAAGGATATAGACTAAAGTGATCATTACGCAACTGCTTTTGTAGACTTTCGTTGAGTATTTATAGTATTATACCTACTTGAATATTTGAATGATTTGACTTAATCATTTGAAGAATATAATAGAGTATTAACAAATGTATCAGTAGAAAGTGGATAACAATACCACTGTATACAGAAACAAAATTACTAATGTACACGTGTCAAGCAATAATGAACCTATTCACAATGTATTAAGGACGTTAAAGGAGGCTTTACTTTTGTTGTTCAATTGTGCCACCCACAGTAACAAGTATCGAACTAAATAGATCACTTGTCAAACAATTCAATTAACAATAGCCCTTACAATTGATATGAAAAAATACTTCATAACACCACGCTTACATATGAGCCACAGAACAAAATAACGTAGGAAAAACACACTTATAGTTTAAGCGCTAAAGATTACACGAAATTTCAAATTTGATAAAATTTAATTCACTAAACTAGCTAGTAGATGCAGCTCATGAACAAAAAAACATTAAAAATTAACCCTTAAAGTTTGTAACATAAAGTACATAGCTATTTTAGACAGCAATAAAACAAATTAGCTTAAACTATAGGTAAGTGTTTATCCACGAGAAACATTGGGTTCTTTATTGTCGAAGCTACAATGCGACGTTCATGAAGGTATTTTATCGGGCGATCGCGCGGCGATCGATCAAGCCTGATGGATCGTTATCCTGTGAGGTGAAAGTGCCTTGTTACTTTAATAGGGCTTTGGACTACTTAACTATTGTACCATTTTAACACTTACAATTTCAAAATGTAACAATCAGTGTACTATGGTCAAGGTGTATTGACAACACCTGCCCTTACAACAGGGGCACAATTTTATTTGTTTCCACTGAATGACTTTTGGTTACTTGGGTGATAAAGAGCATTCTAACCAACACTGTCGTATATTGCAACTCTAGGGAAACATTAATAACAAGAGATGAAAAACAACTCCAAGGAATCGTTTTCGTTAATTATGAGTTCATTTTCAATAAGAATCAAGAGTTGTTTGTGGTATGGTCGCTGGTTTAAATATGCTCTTTCTCTCTCTCAACGTTAAGCCCAAGTTAACTGACCGAAGCTTTTGAAATATTATAGACTTATAAGATTTGAGTCATTATCAACTCTACCATTTCAACAGCTTGATAACCATTTTTATATTATAAAAACAAAAAAGTTTATTTGTTTGTTACCCTTTTATGCTTATACTGCTGAACTGATTAAGATACTTTCTATTCGTATAATGCCATAAAAATAATTTAATTTATTTATTTAAGGACCACTAACGGATAACACATCTGAACAAAACATTTGCCTTAATAGAAACAAAAAACAATTAAGATGCTTAGCCACTATAGGTGACCACAGCTCACACAAGTGTAAAATCAAGAGTAAAAAAAACTATCTGATAAAATTACATCAATTAATATTTACGCTTAATAGTAGATTAGTCGAACATTAGGAAAAGTTTTAAGTAGGTACATTTAAATTTTCCTTATAAAAATTAAGAATGTAAATAAGAGAAGTTAAATATATTATAGATACCTATGTAGATCAAATCAAGTAGGTAGCAAGCAAATGGCAAGCAAATTGCAATCACCCACCAGAGTGCAGTGATATAAGATATGAGACAACAGATTTTTTGAATTTACTTTTAGTATCAAACGGTGAAATAGGGGTCGAAGTTTGTACAGGAGAATCCGCGGGAACAACTTGTTACAATAATTTTATCGGACACTTAGCAGTGCTTAGTTAGTGTAGATGGATGGTCGTTACTCAACGAAATGATCCCACATTATATGTTTATAGCGATATAAAAACAAACAAGTTGGAACAGCCTGCTCACTAACCGTCATCGCGACGTGACGCAACGTGGCTAGGGTTGCCGTAATGAGTTCAATTTTAACGTGTTGTGCTTTTAAATCTCTAAATATGTAACTTTGGTTATTTTGCATCACCTTTCCAATTCAGATTAATGTATTGTACTAATCGTCCTACAGGTTGTCTGTCTTGTAGCACCGATATAGCTAGATTATTTTATTGGGGTTCGCAATAACGAGTTACAGTGCTGTTAGAAAAGACTACATGAAATGTGTAATCTCTACTTATAATAAATCTCTAAATTAAAAAAAGAATCAGCCAGTTTGAAACTAAGCTTTCTGTGGTACGAATGTTCTCAGCATCCCATGGACGGAAAAATATGAAACATTTTATATAGGTACATTATTATTCCAGCTGCAACTTAGGATAGTTTTTATCCGACTGCGACAATTAATTAATTTTCCGTAATATACGACTTCATTTAATTTTTCATTTATTATTCTTAAAGTATATCGCCGCCACATCTGTCAGCTAAAAGAAACGTCAAAATCACAGTAATAAGAAATACTACGGACAAAATGGCGGAATTGCTTTGCCTTTCTTTCGCCTATTAATAATTTTAATCCCGTCTACGATATACATTGACGAGACACATAGGAACCAAAAGCAAATATAAAATTAATCGATTTTGATATGCGAACTTATATGCGCAAATGTCGAATTAAGGCGTAATTTGTACAAATGTAACAACAAATTCGAACAATATAAACTTGGTTTTTTTGAATGGCACGCGCGCGCGCTCTTTGCGTATTCAGCCAAACCACGAAAACTGAAACTCGAAGTTCGTATATCTGAGGGCCTACCGCGAACGGCATTCGAAGTTTTCCCTCTCTGTCGCACTTATGTACGAACTTGTAAGTATGACAGGGAGGGGAAACTTCGAATGCCTTTCGCGGTAGGCCCTCTGCATTCCTGTCATTTGTTAGTGCGATAGAGATAGAGATACCCGAATATTTTCGAATTCCGAAGTTCGTGGTTTAAAAGAAAATACGGATGTCGGATAGATCTAAATTAATATTTTATGTGTGAATATGGTTAAAATTACTTGGAAATACTATTGTTGTTATTGTTTTAGTATATTTGACTAGCTTTAAGTTTAATATTGTACGTCCGAAATGGGCAAGCTGTTGGACTTTATTTTACCCAAAACAACTAAATGTACACAGTTCTGACAAAAAAGAAATCTTATTTTATCTTATCTTATCGAAAATAGGGATGTAGACACTAAACAAAATAATCATAATGTTGTATTATCTCGAAAAAAAAACAACGCAAGAGGCTATATAGGTAATCACTAAGTTATAAGTGTATAAAGTTTTAAGAGGGGGTTTGTTGCGTCTCTTTTCTGCAAAACGCACCTTTGTAATGAAACGATTGTTTTTTACTATGACGCTCGAGGATCGTGACGTCACGGTCCCTGATCGTTTTCTCACTCTAACAAGCGACATTAAAACGGTTGTAGCATCGTATTTTTTTGAGATATTTGAATGAGTTTTTCGTTTCTTCTTTCTTTTGAAGTGAGTCTACAGCTACACCTCTATTTGGAAGACAAGCGGAAATAATCCATACTATCCATACTAATAATCCATACTTCCATACTAATATTATAAATGCGAAAGTGTGTCTGTCTGTTACCTCTTCACGCCTAAACCGCTGAACCGATTTAGATGAAATGAGCCCCGGGGAAGGACAAAGGGTAGTTTTTATATCTGAGGGGCTGAAATTGGGGGTGGAAATTTGTATGGAGCTATTTAAACCGCTGCACCGATTTAGATGAAATTTGGTATATAAATAGTTTGAGTCCCGGGGAAGGACATATAATAGGTTTTATCCCGGAGATCATCCCCTAAGGGGGTGAAAGGGGGGGGGGGGGGGGGGGGGGTGTGAAAATTTGGATGTAATCTATTTTGATGAAATTTGGTGTAGATATAGGTTAAGTCCTGGGAAAGGACATGGGATAGTTTTTACCCCAGAAATCATCCCCTAAGGAGGTGAAATTAGGGGTGAAAATTCGGATGGAACCCATTTTAATACAATTTGGTATAGAGATAGCTTGAGTCCTGGGAAAGGACATAGGATAGTTGTAATTCCGGAAATCACTCCCTAAGGGGGTGAAATGGGGGGTGAAAATTTGGATGAATCCCGTTTAGATGAAATTTGGTATAGAGGTCGTTAGAGTCCCGAAGAATGACATTAGATAGTTTTTATCCCGAAAATCATTCCGTAAGGGTATGAAATAGGGGGTGAGAGTTTGGATAAAATCCATGTACCTAGATGAAATTTGGTATAGAGATAATTTGAGACCCTTCAAAGGATATAGAATAGTTTTTGCCTCGGAAATCATCCCTTAAGATGGTAGAAGTTTGTTTGCATTATATTTTCTAAGTATTAAGTTCTACGCGGATGAAGTCGCGGGCAACAGCTAGTATATTATTATGAATGAAGTAGGTATATATACGATGTGCCTAAGTATTACTCCCTATTGCTTAAGAGCCCATTAACGTGCTCACTAGCGCCACTGGTAAATAATTGTGACAATTAAAATTTAACGATAGTTTTTTTTTAAAGTATTTAGGCTACTACACACTGTATTTTGTATTTATGTATCTTTTGAATACATCATAATAGTTTTTACGTTGCTCGATTCGTCAGTCTACGCGTCCAAAGTTAAACGGCCATTTTTCTTTTGAGTTCATACATCGACAAATCCAGCAACATAATAACTAGTTTGATCTATTCACAAAAAAAATTAAATTACCAGTGGCGCTAGTGAGTGTACCTCACAGTTCACACTTACCTCACCAGTTAGCCGTATTTATCTGAAATGTCCTTGTTTAGTAAAATTTCACATTTCTGCCAGACAATGTAATTTCTACAGAAAGGTTCTTGGTTGGCAATAAAATATCAAATATAATTGCATAGAAAGTAGTACATGTTTTTCCCTGCCGTCAATCTAAGATTACTCTTATATGTATATATCTCTACTCCGCTCCCGCAGATAATTTATAAGTATAGCTGGGCCATTCTACTTTTGCTGTGCAGGTTTTTGTGTCCCCAGCAGAAATTGTTTGATTTTCATGTTTGTAAATTATTTAATTTTTTAAATTGAATATCAATATAAAGCAAATGTTAATGCCGCATTAACGATACTTTGTAACCAAAGTAAAAAACATTTTATCTATTTTTCATATTTTTTTATGAGTAACAAAGTGGTCATTATGTATAGAAGAGCAGGGACGGTAACATGGTTGTATATTTATATACTCCGGGCTATAAATACTATATAAAAATAAATCAAGGGTCACATATTGAGGCCTATTCTGTGCATTATCATTTATCATTTTTAGTAGCTAGTGTAAGTTAAAATGCACTACGAATATTAAAATTTCGAGATTTTTTGAAGTCATAAAAACCTGCAGTAAAAAGTTGAATGACCCAGCTATCAAATACTTGTATGTCCGTACGTTTATTGGAACGGTTTTTCTATGGTCAATGATAAGTAGGGGCTGTAATGTAATCCGTCAGTATTATATTATAATACATAAGTAATATAAGTCTTACTAACATAATATGGATGTGTATAATTGTCCGAAATAAATGCTTTCATTTTTTTTTATAATCCTTAGTCGAACGCGTTGCTTAGTACAGTCCTGAATCTGTACACTACAGGGTGTTCAAAATATTAGCCTTGAAGATAGAGTTGTGTTCAGTTGTTTGTGAGTACCTTGTTTGCTCCGATGTATGTGATGGCGACTGTACATATCAAAATTAACGCCATGGTCGCCATGCTTTTTTACGTTTTCATAGTATTGTCAACCCTACCCGTCCACAGAAGCCGGTATCGTAAACTGAAACATGCGCACACGCAGGTTAGGTTATCTCTTAATTACGGCTGATCCGGCGCTAACGATTATTCGGCCCGTAATGTCGTTTCCGTGTAATGGGAAATGATCCGCTTGTTTCACTGATACAAGGTACACTTGACAAATGATTTACGATGTTCTTGACAAATATTCTGCAAACAAGGGGTATATTTTTATTCGTCGCTTTCGAGCCAAATTAATGTCAATGTGTTTCGCGTGTTTTTATTTAGCCTGCAATCTGACGCATTCTACTCTACCGCATCACACTAGATTCGTACAGACACCAGCATGTTATTAACTACTACCTGTGGGACTCTCGCAGGGGACCATAATATCGGCCTTTAAAGCCTACGCCAAAACCAAACACCAACACGAGTGGAGGAATGAGGCTGGCTTAAGGCACTCTAAGCTCTTCATAGAAGGAGTGGACTCGGGCTGGACCAGAAAACTCTGGAAATCCAGTAGGAAGCAACTCAGAATTATATCTGGGGTGTTCACTGGTCACTTCGGGGTCAAGGATCTCTTGGCCAAGATGGGACTATCTGATTTAGACTGTAGAATGTGTGGCGAGGAGGATGAGACTATGGAACACTTATTGTGTGAATGTCATGCCCTTGCCAGACAAAGAATGAACTACTTTGGTAACGGTTACCCGCAACCAAAGGAATTCAAGGTGCTCCCGGCGAACTGCATCATCCGCTTTGTGGAAATGATGGAGCAAGCCTGGGAGCAGGTATAAAGGAGAGAGCAAATGCACAAAAGATCCCACTGGGTCGAAGTGCATCCGAAAGGGCCCTCACCTAGATAAGATAAGATAAGATAACTACTACCTGCAAGAAAGCGTGCATAAATATCTGACACTAATATTACGGTCTAACCCTTCGTATGACTAAGCACTGAGCACCGAAAATTGACTCTATGACTATGAGCATATCCTAAAAAATTGCCACTAAGTTTTTTACGAGATTTTCTGCAACTTTTATGTTATGTCTACTCTGAATCACGATCTCTTTCCATCTCAATACTAGAATATTTTTTTAGAACTTTCCTGTTTGTGTTACCGCCGTACAAAAATGGCACTGGGAAAAATCTTTGGGACATTTTTTTATCCTATTAGGATTGGAAGAGCCCGTGATTCTCATTTGAAATAACATAAAACCTTGGCATTTTTTTGAGAAACGCTATTATAACGGGAGTGATCAATTTATAACCCACAAGCTTTGGCAATGTAAGTGTCAAAGCATCCGAAAGGCTATTATAAGGTTATTAGAGCGTAAACGAGCTGAGGACTCTTTGTCGTAATTACGAGAGCGTACAGTCTCGACTTGTTCATTTCAAGGAACCCCCAAGGCCTTCGTCTGAAACATTAGCTCCTGAATTTGCTTATTCGGGTAGTGGTTTTAAAGCGAAGCAGTTTAGCTCTGGTGCTAAACACGTTCCAGCAAATTTTTTTTTTAAATTTTAACGTTCTTTTTAATACGTTATAAATTTTTTTTTGTTTTAAATTTAGATAGACGTCAGATAGGTATATTGGCCCTTTGTTATAGTACATTTGGTGACTGTACCTACAGCAGAAGCGCCGACTGAATTGGCACAGGTACCCTTTCTACGAGAACTGTAGCAATTCATTAAAATTGCCAACCGGTGCGAATCAACGTCCATCGCCACTGCACGGCTATAAAAGGCCGGACGCGAGTAGTGTCGCTGCGAGATAGAATATCCGTGTCTTTCTAATTAGAACGCTTAGAATAAGACGGGCAGTCTATGTCGTTGCGACACAGCTCGCGGGCCGTCCTCTGATAGCCGTGATGATGTACTCGTACTGTGTGGAATCCACAAAATTAAGAGGCTGACAAGACCAAATTTGTTGAAATTGATATTATTTAAGCAGTGTTTTAAGAAAAACTATTTGTTCTAGCACATCAAAAAAATACAAGCTAATATTCATCATATTTCCAAGACCGTAGACGGACTCGAAACATAATTGGATGAAATCGGCTCAGAAAATAATTGCAAAGATTGGTCTTGAAATCATCTTAAACGGTTCTGTGTCCATATTTTTTTGGGTCTGCAATTAAAAACATGAAGTCCACATATTCATACCTAAACCGCTAACGAGCCATATTTCACAAATAATCCAAATTTTTTTTATTTCAGTATTTATTCATTAGTTTCAACCAAAACCTGGCCGCCCAAGTAACACTCGCTCTCGTTTACAAATAGTGTTTGCGTTTTTGGTGTTGACAGCGCCTTAAGAAAAGGTAACAGAGGACTAGATGCAGTGGCGTAGCGTGGGGGGTAGGGCGGGGGGCATACCAAAGGGGGCCACTGACTAGATGTCCACGGCTACTTACATGTGCGTAATGAAACCCGCAGGCATCCATGCAGAGGTAGAGGCAGGTCGCGACCCCCTGTATCGTCAGGAGGCCAACCTTGTAGGTGGCGCGCTGTAGTATCGCTGCAACAACGGAAAATTAACTGTTAGACAAGCTTGCAGCTGACTGGACATGCACCTCAGATGACGTCTTTTATACTAGCCCCGATGCAGAAGAGTTCGTCCAGTAATTAACAACTATCACATTTATTTTGATATTTATTACATGCTTAGATCTGACGAATAAGTAATATGAACAATTTTAGTAATGTTTAATGTAGTTTTTCTACTCCTGTACCGTTATCTGTCATTTATATAGGCTGTAGCTGAAATACAATGACACCACTAATAAGTCGTCGAAAAACTCTATGCTCTATGGCCCAAAAACGCACTGTTTAGCGTACTTTTTTGGTTCATACAATTTTCATAAAAGCACTGTTTAACTTTTTCTTTACCGGCCGCTACATTGCAACTTCATAAACAAATATTTCGAAATAAAAGTATTTATTTACGATTTAACATTTGTATATTATACATTATTTACTACAACAATAATAAATCATCATCTATTGTGTGTTAAATTACATGTTTTATAAATTCTTGGTATTATTTATAAAAATAAACAGTTCGAACTCGGTCCGGGTCAGGATTCGGTTTGGTTAGAATGGCAAGTGCAAACAAATTAAAAACAAAGCAAACCATAAGCAAGAGCTGTCACATTTCCGATTTCCCACCAAAATACAGTTAAAAATGAAAAGACTAAAGATGATAAACTATTAGTCCTAAACTATTAAGATTTTATTAGTGTTTGAGAAGACAAAAGTGTAAGTTCCTTTTAAAATGGTCGAAGAAATTAATAACTGCACTCCTGAAGAAATTGCGTGAGTAGCAAAAGTACGAATAGAAAACTTGCTGCCTGAAAACTTTAACTATTCTGTAGTCTGCTATTTATTTAAAATTTGTCGTAGAAAAAGTATTGTATGCAACGGTGTATAACTGGTCTAAAAACGCTCGTGGCGTCTTTAATTGCGATGCTCGCCGAGGCTCGCATCGCAACCCACGCCACTCGCCTTTTAAGACCCTTCTTATACAACAGTTGCATAAAATACTATTATTTTCATTGTTAAATAGAAACACTAAAAGGTTTTTATGGTAGAAAAAAAGGGCACTTAAAAACTATTGTCCGATTCAAATTGTGGTCTCCAACTGCACTTCTAGACTCATGGGCTCGAAGCAGAACCGTCAGCATATAGCGTTGCCGTGTCGCTTTCCCTAGTACTTAATGGCCCTTTTTCTGCCTGTTGAATTCGTTACCGAAATAGTTTGAAAAAAAAAACGCAAAATTTCTTCTCCTCATAAAAGTGGTATCCTTATATTTTAATTGTGTTAATGTGAAATATTTTCATAAATAATGGAACTATGATACAACTAGTACGAGTATTAAACGGTATTGAATTTTTATCGAAAACATTATTTCCTTACAAATGGGAGAACCTGCAAAACTGCTCTGACTAAGTGACTAGACGAAAACATATGCATCGGGGCTAGTAATTGACGAAGAACTCATACGCATAAGAGTACAATAAATTTTTCGTCACACCTGACCATTTAAGGCGTCCACACACCGGTCGCGTGCGCGGGCCCGCGGCGGGCCCGCGCACGCGACCGGTGTGTGGAGGCCTTTAAGTAGCAATTACCGCACACTACGCGTGCGGAATTCCCATTTCTTGGACAAGGAGAGAAGTAAAGTTTTGTACTCACCACGGGCGGTAATAAAGAAAGCCTCAGATCGCATATTTATCGCCCTTACCTTCAGGTCGGGCGTCAATTACCTGCAATCTGAGGCATTCTTTGTTTTGCCGCCCTGGGTAAGTAATGTACTATCTATTTATTTCACACCTGCTATACAGAAAAGAGTCATTGTTGGCCTCAAATGAGGGATCAAAGTTGTACTTTTCTTCTGATCCTGCTATTCAGAATTGTTGCTTTCAATAGAGGGATTTCAATTATCCTCATAGAAGGGGTGAGGTGGAAATGTAATTTCTAACTCGGGCGTAAACATTTGATTCCATCATTACGCTCGAGATTCAATGCACCGCCCGCGCCGTAAATATATCATTTTACTCCCTTGAGACACAAACTACTATGATCCCTTAGCTAAGTACCTAACCTACTCCTATGCGACTGATCAGGGCGGCCAATACTAACGGGCACGACTGCGTGAGGTAAAATAATGGTTGGTACACTTGCGACCGTCACGAGACGTCCGTCCTGACCAATTGAATTGTGTCATCACAAAAATAACAGCTCATTGGAAATCCCTTTGCTATGCAGTGAGTCTATACTGCGTAGGACGTGCCGGTCGTTTAAGATTAGGAAGTTAGGATACAAATCCCCATTAAGAAGTGAATTCAGCATTTAGTCAACTGCACCGCTACAGCACAGCTTTATGATGGGTCGCGTTCCTCGCATTGCCGACTGAGGCTATAAGTAATCTAAAACGGGACACATTAGCATAACAAGGCTATTCATGGTTAAAACGATTAGTTAGATCCTTTAGGAGTGCCCGTTGAGTTAAGGGGGAGTGAGGAATGCTGGGAATATACGGTCCCGTTGTCCTGTGCAACAATTTAGCGCTTGCACGAGTTGCATAACTGTTATTCCTTGACTGGATTAAACTATTCCTTCACTACGGTGATTTTTAGGGTGTAAATCAGCCGAAAATGTGCGGAGTGTTTTCATATATTATATGTAATTGCAACCTCGCATGCCTCACAGCTTAGGTGTCAAACATGTGAAATGAAAACACAGTGAGCGATGGATAATAAAACGGACCAATATGAAGCGATGCGCGAGCATGCTATTGGTGGATATGTTCCTCATCGCAACGTTAGGCTGTTTCTCCAGACATGTGCAAGGTCAAAAGCAAAACTAAACTACTTAACTGTGTAACCGTTTCTATCGGTGCTAAGCGGTGTAGCTAAGCAGCTGGCAAGAAATTTTTTTTGGACGGTCAGTGTTGCACTCTTGGGGAGACATAATTTGTCCAGCAGTGGACTTTATTCGCCTGATATGATGATGATAAAACCACAAATATTTTTTTTTGTTTTTTACTGTGACGTAGATATTCTAATCTCGTTTTCCCACAAAAACATAGCTTCTGAACCTGTTTCCTATATAATTGATAGCTGAAGGTCTTTTTTTTGTGATATCCTCCAGTTAGGTTATCATAGCTAAGCTTTAGCGCTAACTGGAAGATATCACAAAAAAAAAACAAAAAAGACCTTCAGCTACCGACCTATGCAGGGCATCACATCTCTGTTGTTAATGTAGGTACTTATTCAATCAAAAATTGGCGAAGTTGATGGGACCCTTTATAATAAAACACTAAACCCAACCCAATCGAATATTCAATAGTCAAAGAAAACTTAATTAATTTATGCATTTTGCGTATCTTTCCAAGCAACATTTTATACGCGACAAAACAGCCGAAACAGCGTTTGTGAATGAAGAATTGATACGATAAATAATTCAATACATTTGGTTTGCAAAGCCGGCCTCGATTCGATTAATTTATGTCCCCAGTGCGATTGTTTATTGACAATATTTAATTGTTATTGATTTATGTGTTTGTTTCAGATTTTCTATCTAATGCTTAGTTTTGCATTACGAGTTTCCGTGGAGACATTATAGATAAAAACTTAAAAGGCACACGTGTTTTAAGACTTTTAAGCTCATTTTATTACACAGCTGTTTTATTGGGTTGAGAATTGACAGAGACAATCCATTGCATCTATTCAGCCCGTATCTATCTACCCACTGCTGAGTATAATATAGGCCTTTCATTTTTTACTTCCGGGTAATAATCATAAAGTCTTAATTAAAAACAATAATTGGGTATTGTGATATCACAATCACAACATAGTTCATCCTCGTAGCGTTATTCCCGGTTGTGCCCTAAAGGAGCCCGGGGTCCGCTTTGAAACCTAATCCCGAGATTTGGCATAGGCACTAGTTTTAGGAAAGCGACGGCCATCTGACCTTCCAATCGAGAGGGAAAACTAGACCTTATTGGGAGACCGGTTTCCTCACGATGTTTTCCTTTACCGGAAAGCTAACGGTAAATATTCCGTACATGAGTTCCGAAAAACTCATTGATACGAGCCGGGATTCGAACCCACGGTCGCCGCTTGACAGCCGCATGACTGAACCATTAGGCTACCGTAGCTTGGTCACAACATAGTATACAAATTCCATACTTACGGAGCGTTTTTGACGTTTCATAAAAAGAATCTGATTAACCTTTTGTCAAATATCGAATTGGGTATAATATTTTAGGATGACGTCTTCGAAATAAAATATTTTTAATTCATGAGTCCCTGGGCGACCGAGCTCCGCTCAGATGAAAATACGGAGAAAACGAATTTTCCCGGACATTAGACCTATCTAGATCGATTTCTCGCCACCTATATTTCAAATTTCATAGAGCCGTTTCCGAGAACGTGATTACAAATATATATATACATACATAAGTATATATATACAAATATTGCTCGTTTAATAGTATAGGATATAAGGGTGATTAAAGTAGAGAAAAAAGTAATTACCTGTGGCCTCTGTAGTTAGAATCTTTTATAAACACTTTAACATCCCCTTATCGGACGCTTTAGTGCAAAATAAACTGTTTACAGCTGCGTCCATAGATGGCGCCACACTAGTTTTATTAGCAACAACGTGCGTAAAATGTAAAGGCATTCATCATTTGACAAGAGCGAAATGTATTATCCACAACATGTACAACCGAACTTGAACCTGAACTGTATATGACATAAAGTTCAAAATAATATATATAAACTTCCTGTTGTTATTATCTTTTGTCAAAGGCAAGCAAGTGTTGTATTAAGGCATTTACACACGGATTAGCTGCAATACAGGGATTAGTGTTGGGTATAATGGTTCGAAGTCCATATTGGATGTGAAGGATCACTTTCACTTTTGTGTTCCTTGCGTTATTGAGAAAATTAAAATGTCCCTTATCTTCGT
This sequence comes from Epinotia brunnichana, assembly GCA_963854355.1. Lineage (NCBI taxonomy): Eukaryota > Metazoa > Arthropoda > Insecta > Lepidoptera > Tortricidae > Epinotia > Epinotia brunnichana. The sequence continues at coordinate 5,779,339 of OY977936.1, read as the reverse complement.
TTCTACGCTTTTATAGTGGGTTTATGTGAGTCACCGATGCTCTTTGAACACAATAATCGTAGAATTAAAGGATTACTCATTCCTCTAGTATTACCTAACGTCTATATAGCACGAGCTTATATTTCTTGTTTTTCGACGACGACTTCTAACTTGCAATAGGGTTAACAAAACCCTACATTTGGTGGATAACTAAAGAACCCATAAAATCAAAGTTTTAAAAGTTACCCAGTTGTGTCGGAGATACAACCGTTAATTAAGTTTAAGTGGATACTTCTTTGTTGACAGTACCTACCCGTAAAATATATATCTAAATTGATTTACTAAAATCTGTATAAGTACAGATAAATCGGTATATATGGCAACATTGCCTGACGTAGCTCATTTGACTCGCGACACATTGAAAATGGCGGTCGTTTCAGCATTATTTTCATGTCCGCCACATAAACTAAATATTATTTTGTGATTAACATCTAATGGCAAATAATTAAGGATTAAAACATGTAACAAACAATTATTTGAAATCAGATTAGGCTTCTCTACAAAAAGTTATTCCGGAAGTCACGTGATACATTTTGAACTCGATTTGCTCGCGTTCTTGTATAGGGGTACCCCTATACAAGAACGCGAGCAAAGAATTATCCACTTAAAAAAAATACGTCTGCCGATTGTTGATCAACATTCAACAATCTTGTGTTTACCGGGATAACTTTATGATTGTAACGATACCTGACTACCTGACTGACACTTAAATTGGTCAAGGCGTTCGTTTTTGCGTTATGGTGGCATAAATATAGACTAAAATTCGTACAAATATGATCCCAAAAAAACGCTCCTTTTTTGGACATTTGTAGTAAAAAAATCCGTAACTCAGAAGTCAACCTGTTAATTTGTTAGAACATCGCTCAATCCACTAGGTGAAATGTACTAACGTAAACACTTTCTATGAGTCCTTGGGACTCATATATTTTTTTATGTGTGGTTTTCCGAAATAACACAATATTTTTTTATATTTTTTTATTGTTATACTAGAAAAAGATAACAAAACTGCAAAGACATATTCGATCCTCTTAAAAATTAAAGAAACTCATTTTACTATGCAGTCAAAAACAGAGCTTTTACTAAATCTCTACAAAAATAACAAAAACTCTTAACAAATATATTACGTTTTAACCTCTCAAAGGTATACAAAGTAGAATTAAAAAAGCGGCCAAGTGCGAGTCGGACTCGCATATGAAGGGTTCCGTTAAATAAATTGCTTTCTACGATTTATGACGTATTAAAAAAAAACTACTTACTAGATCTCGTTCAAACCAATTTTCGTTGGAAGTTTGCATGGTAATGTACATTATGTATTTTTTTTAGTTTTATCATTCTCTTATTTTAGAAGTTACAGGGGGGGGGACACATTTTACCACTTTGGAAGTGTCTCTCGCGCAAACTCTTCAGTTTAGAAAAAAAAAATGTTAGAAACCTCAATATTATTTTTAAAGACCTATCCATAGATAGACCCCACACGTATGGGTTTGATGAAAAAAAAAAAATTGAGTTTCAGTTCTTAGTATGGGGAACCCCAAAATTTATTGTTTTTTTTTCTATTTTTGTGTGAAAATCTTAATGCGGTTCACAAAATACATCTAAGTACTTACCAAGTTTCAACAGTATAGCTCTTATAGTTTCGGAAAAAAATGGCTGTGACATACGGACGGACAGACAGACAGACATGACGAATCTATAAGGGTTCCGTTTTTTGCCATTTGGCTACGGAACCCTAAAAACAAAAATGTATGCTCCTATATAAGAAAAATCCACGTGCAATAGGTGCACGTTATTTTGCGTGCATTTGTATGAGTCCATGGGACTCACTTGACGCAATAACTCACCAAATACGCAGCGCACTCGCCGACGCGGTGCCCGCGTCACTGAAGGTAGGTACAGGGACGGAGGGGAAACTATTCGCTAAAACGTTAGAATTACAGTAGTTTGAAATTTTGATGTGAGTCCAGTGGACTCAGGAAGTGAATTGAGGGATATATTAAATACCTTGTTATACTAGAAAACCACCCAACTAGTTACAAAACGATCTGACACCGGGAGACGTGCATCGCGCAGGAAATAAAGCAATTAGTAACCCGAGATGCGCGCGCGCAGATCGATGCGATACCGACTCGCCGGGCCATTTGAGATCAGATCACCAACGCTGGATTACTTTGAAGCTCACTGAGGAGACTAAGTACAGACCTGATACAAACAGAAACTCACGCCTGTATTACCAAAAAGGGTTGGCAGAGCTCAATACTTATTTTTTTCATCTTATGGCGTACTACGTACAAAACATAACCAAGCTACATAACCAGCCCTTGCAAATTGGGTACTTTCCTGGGTATATAAAATATAATGCTATTTAATATTTTTTGATAACGGACTAAATTGTTTTTTTTTTAGAAAAGTAGCCAATTAGCGAAGCCTTAGGTAGGTTGGGTTCGTTAGGTTAGGTACGACTGGTACGAGTAAATAGCTTCAGATGCCCGAAGGGCAAACCGCCCAGAAATAGGAGCCCCGCTGTACGGGACTCCGTCGAATCTTTTGGACTACGAACAAAATTGCGAAAGGGGCAAAATGCCGGTAATGTAACTTAGTTATGTATGGAGAACAAGGGAACTTGTCATGTGCCAATTCTAGCTATGTGTAATGATGGAGAAAATGTAATATTGTAATGATGGTTGATAGCCTATCGTCCATAGCACGCGGCGGCATGTTTCAGAAAACGGAATATATTTCAGCTTTTCCCTTCTTGTGCTTCGGCGGTTTATAATACTTCCGGGCCTTGACGTCGGGATTGTCGGTTAATTGTACATAATAAGATAAAATGCACTTGGCAATAATAGTTCGTTTAGGAGCTTCGTATGTATTGTACCTATGTAAATACTTTATTGTAAACAAGACATTGGTAAAAATACAGAAAAAATAGGTTAGGCGTAGCTTTGTTAAAGTTTATTACAGCCCCAGCAGCTAACAACATCACATTTTACAACTTCCTACTTCCTTGTAAAACGCATTTATAAGATTACAAACTATTATTTACAATCAACACACCCACTAATTAACTAATCGCAATATATCTATTTTTTACAAACACGATTCTTATTAATAGGTTATTAGTGATTACGATAAGCTAAGATTAGGGGGCGGGGCCGGTCTAGACCGAAGCAACATTAGCTAAGTTATAACTAGAACCGTAATTATATCATTAACGCTAGCCGACCTACCCGGTCGTATTAAAGCAATAATTAGCTTTGTGTGTAAAAAATTGAGATTTTCATTGTTAGGAGGCAAATTTTGAACCACCAATATCATAGAGGTTATCTAATATCTATATGTATGATTAAACTGCATATTAGATTTGATTCTGAGATAGCGGCTATCACGAAACGCCAACTTCGTGCGTTCTCGTATCTCCCTCTCTATGCCTTAAGAGTCCCCGGTAAGCTCGGTCCTCCATACAAACGTAGTTACGGTCTCATTTTAAAACAACTAGCTAATAGTTTCCTCTGAAACTTTGTACTTAGAATACATTAAGGTATATCCAGGTCCTTAGTTAGTTTATGTAGCTTCAGATACCATAGTAAAATAATACAGTGAATTTAAGTTTTTGATACAAAACTAGTTTTTACTGTACTTCGTTTGTTTTATAAACTGGAACCATATAAACTAATTACAGACCTAGAGATTATACCGCATGTCATTGTATAAGTTTTGTTAGAATCCAACACGTAGTTTTAAAATATGAACGAAACTCCGTTTGTATGGGAAGGTGAAATTCGGCCGAGCTTGCCGGGGACTCTTAATATACAAGTGCGATAGAGAATCGTTAACTAAAAACAGGCGAATCAGAAGACCTATTTCGTTAAAGACATTGTCAAATTAATGTTTGTTGTAGTTTTTCGATGTTCCGGCACATTATGCTTGGGCGCTCGTTGTAGATCAATTTAATTTCAATTAATAATAGCCACGTAGACTCCTAACATTAGTTTGACCTCTGAATTCGAATACTTAATCCTAACTCGTACTAATATTATAAATGCGAAAGTTTGGATGTTTGTTACTCAATCACGCTTAAACAGCTCAACAGATTTGGATGCAATTTAGCACGTTTATAGCCTGGATAAAAATATAGGATAGTTTTTATCCCGGGTCCACGCCGACGAAGTCGCGGGCGGGAGCTAGTTTAGATGTGAAATTTATTAAAATTTAAGGTTTAATAATTTAGAGGTGAAGTTAAACTCCACAGACTGTAGGTACCTGACGCAGGTTAATAAATAATATTGTTAGGAAAGTTTGTTAGGAAATTTGTGTTTTCCCGCATAAACCACCGCACGCACGGATTTGGATGAAACTGTCCGTACTAGCTTAAGATTACTTACATTTTAGCCTAAATACAAATATATGGGCTAAAATGTATGTTAATGCATACACAGTAGTGGGTAAAAAAGTTGTAATAATATAAATAAATAAATATTTGGGGACAATCTTACACAAATCGACCTAGTCCCAAACTAAGCAAAGCTTGTAATATGGGTACTAGACGAAGATACACATACTTATATAGATAAATAAATACTTAAATACATAGAAAACATCCATGACTCAGAAACAAATATTCATGCTCATACATGCCCTTACCGGGATTCAAACCCAGGACCTCTTGCTTCGTAGCAGGGTCACTACCAACTAGGCTAAAGCGGTCGTCCCATATTATCCCACGTTTAGTAATGTGCCCTTCAGAGCACCCCAGGCAAGCCCAGTGGCGTTGGCGCATCGGCGCTGTAGCACTTTCAGTTTCACGTCACTTGGCGCCGGCAGCGTGCGCGCAGGATCGCAGTGACCATGAGGGATAAAGTTTAAGGACAGTCTCTCAATCGTTATCTGTTGCATTGGAACACACGCATCAAGAGCCAAATCTCTTCCATGACGTGACATTAATTGACAAAAAAATATTTTGTTTTAAGCAGATATTTATAAATTTCAATTGAAATTAATTTAAAAACCACAGGCATACAGGGCCAAACGAACCAACTGAGCTATCGGAACAATCCGTTTTGGTCCAAAGCTTTCAATCTGTTCCCTCCTAAAACGCCTTAGGGAGGCGTGTGAGGTCTGACATCTACCTAGAAGATTAAGGATTTTAAAGGTACCAAAGAAACAAAAATGTTTTTTTTTATTTATTAATTGTTAAATATTTTGTAGCGCTTAGTCAATGTGGTTCTGGGTTGCTAACGCGAACGCCCGGGGATCAAAGTTCGTATATCTCTGGCACTCGAAGTCAAGTTCGATAGTCACATTCAAAGATTTTCGTTCATAAAGCGCAGCTTAGTTGCGAAAATTGCCTACCGCCAGAGCCCTGATCAAAAGTAAAATGCATCGTCATCGCATTTTCGTTGTTGTTGTTCTACGACCGTAGGAATAACCCTAGAAACCCTGCACGTGACCTCCGGGACAAACTCGGCAGCTGCACTGTTCCTTCTGAACCTTGCAGCGCACACTGGATCTCTATCAACGACATCGATACGAATACATATACTAGTATGTACCAGTGTGTAAGCGCCATACGATACGATAAATAAATAAATAAATGGCATTTTCGTTACGATCAATATGTTACACTTTTTTATGAGCTAGTTTTCTAAGTGGGACTGGGCCGGCCACATTCGGTTGCATGCATCCAGATAGGTGGGCTAGCATAGCTAACAAGTGGGTGCCACATGACGGGCGACGCAGACGGGGCCGACCTAGACGGAGATGGCGGGACGACCTGGATGTATTCCTCAGCAATTGGGGATGGACGAAAATTTTGGAAGAGTCTGATTAAGTTTTTGGTGATAGGAATAACCTTCCTTAGCATCAGAAAAAGGTTGCAGACTTTTCAGCTGCGTAAATTATTTTTGAAAAATATAAACAGTTTCCTCACTTACGTTTTGGGTTTAGGACGGCAAACTCCGCACTTTGCTTGATCCGTCACATATTACAAAAAAAACCTTAAAAATCCGTGGTAAACTGACACTGGCTATGATATTGACAGCTGCAGCAAATAAATATATTTGTCATTGCCAGGGTCAGATATTTAAAATATTTATTGTAATATGGCGAATGAGGGATTTTCCTTGATCCGTCTCAAGGAAAATCCCTCATTCGCCGTCCTAAACCCAAAACGTAAGGATGAAACTGTTTATATTTTTCAAAAATAATTGACGCAGCTGAAAGGGCGGCAACTTTTTTCTGGTGTTTAGGAAGGTTATTCTTATCACCAAAAAAATAATCAGACACTTCCAAAATTTTTCATCCATTCCCCATTGAGCGGAAGAGGCATCTAGTAGGGACACATGGAGATCAAGGGGAGAGGAGAGGCCTTTGCCAAGCAGACACACAACACGCTCATATGAATAAAAATAAAAGTTTTCTAAACGCAGTCACAAGACAAGCAAACAGAAAGTGTGCTCATTCGGTGCCAGCGGTTTCGTAGCGCTACGCTCGTAGCCAATATGCGAAAAACCGTTAGTATAGGAAAGCGCCTACGAGCAGAACATACACATAGTGGGTTACTATTACTGGAACTGAAAGTGTTAATGGCGGTACATTTAGTTACACCCTAATCCCCAAACCATTATAACGTCTCTTCTGGCTGCCTATCGCAATCACTACATTTTATTTCCCAACTGTATCTCTATCGTTTGTCCGAATTTTCATTTCTGCAAAAAGCCATTTTCTTTGAACTATATTCAGGATATAACATTTTCAGGATTAATTTAAAACAATCCCAACCTATCCGATAAAAGTAATAAAAAAAAACAAAAACGTTGCGGTCTCCGGGAAAACTGGCTTTTTGCCGAAATGAAAATTTGGACAAACGATACAGTTGGGAATTGAAATTTAATGATTGCATTAGGATACCGTCTCATCTACATATTCTAAAGACTCTAAAGTACCATACAAAATATTGATTGAAATTATGTTTCAGAATTGTCCCCTATAATCTACATAGTTACGCACTATAGTCGATAACTATAGAGTATCGACAACTAGCGCTAATTCGCGCTAAAAAGCTGTGAATGAAGCTTCTCGTACAATTTGCCGACGCGAGACCGCCGGTAATGAGCCTACATTCAACAATAGTGATGCGCATACCCGCTTCAATTATCGTGTCGATACAACCATTTAGACATTCATCGACATTATTAATAAATATTTACGAGTTGTAACATTGGGAGCTGTATACCCTCATTTTAAAGTGAAAATCAGTTACCTAATACATGGTGCTCGGTGCTTTACATAATTTTAATGGGTGTTCTTAAGGCCTGAAGGAGTAACAAATTTTATATAAAGTAAGCTGGGTAATGGACCAAACACCTAGTATTGTGAGTTACGATTACCAATATAATGATTGCTTAAACTATTTCAATCCAGAGGCATTTAACATAGGAAGACCTGTGTACGAGTAATACAAAGTCGCAGTAGAAATCAGTTTTTTTTTAGGTTTGACTACTTGATTTAGTTAAAAATAACCGGCCAAGTGCGAGTCGGACTCGCACACGAAGGGTTCCTTACCATTATCTATAAATATTTATTTAATTCTGTTTTTTAGTATTTGTTGTTATAGCGGCAACAGAAATCATCATCTGTGAAAATTTCAAGTGTCTAACTATCACGGTTATTGAGATACAGCCTGGTGACAGACGGACAGACAGACAGACAGACAGACAGACAGACAGACAGACATACAGACAGACAGACAGAAGGACAGATAGACAGACAGACAGACAGACAGACAGACAAACAGACAGACAGAAGGACAGCGGAGTCTTAGTAATAGGGTCCCGTTGTACTCTTTGAGTACGGAACCCTAAAAAAGAAAAAAGTTTTCAGGTAAATCACTACACTGAATTCTGAAAAAGCAGTCTATTTTAAATCTTGCGTCTCACCTATTAAGTGCAATCGAAATATGATGTTTTATTGAAATTATCGATATCCTACCCTGCTCTAAATCACCCGCAGGTAAACCCGCAAATTGATTTCACAGCACCATCGGCAGCCGGCAAATAACCCACATTTGCACGACTTAAGTGAAATTAAACGTAGTTTAAAACTCGATTTAATACTAGACCCCTGCGCCCGGCCCTATGCTGCCCACTACAAAAGAAAATATACTTTATGTTTGAGGGATATGGTTGGTTTTTCACAGTCTGTGCACGGAGGATCTGATTTCCTAGCTATTAAATTGAATGCTTACAATGATAGCCTGAATATTGCTTACTTTTGATATGTTTGTGTGGGCTATTAACGCATTCCGATGTGAGAATGCGGTTTTGCTTATACCGGCTATTTTTACAGTTTAATGGAACATGTCTGGAAATAATCTATTTAATAATGCGCTAATTATTGCGGGTCACGCTTTAACTTTGCGCGTGCCGGTTTGATTGATTGAGCATAAATAATTAGTTCATACAGTTTTGAAAATCGATCTTCTATTGTCTTGTGTTTATCCTTGCAATCATTATTCATATGCACTCAAATAGTAGGTAATGTTTGTCAATCTACGCGACTTGACCCTTCCATTGTCTTACTTTCAGTTTACACAGATATGTTCACTAACCACTCACACCCGGCTTCGAAACCAATATCATTTTTTGGATATTATAGTTGCCTTGAACGTCTGAGTGGTACGTATAATAACGTACGTAAAAACGGTATAATATGTCATAGACAGCTTGGGCCGAATTTCATTCGTATGTCAGGATGTCCGGCTGTCCTCCTCTACAGGTCGCATTTCTCAAAAGAATTCTCGTGAAATTTTGTGAGCAGGTTCAATAATGATATTTGAAATTGAAATTGAAATTGAAATTGTTTATTTCGGACATCATCCATAGTTGGTTAGTGATACATTTACTTACGAACTATGTTAGTAGCTACAAAATTTACTAAAAATATAATATTTAATAACAATACATTAAGTTACATTACATTTAAATTAAATTGAATTACATAAAATTAAAGTTATTATTCGGCCTCACATGCATGCCTGCCCAGTGCCTGATCATAGGACTATCTATCCTATCTGCGACCACCTTCAGGAGAGTGTTAGGGCTGCCCCGCACGCGCGCCCACAGGGACGCCACGCGCTTGCGCAACACGGCGGTGAAGCCGTCCGTGCTGCTATCGGCAAACATTCCCGACGCGCTGCAGCGCCAGGGCAGCCCCAGCAGTCCCCTGAAGGCGTTATTATATTGGACACGCAGAGCGCTAAATGTCCTTTTCGTGTAATTGCTCCACAGGGCGCACGTAGATTATATAGATATTGTATAGGTAGATTTTTTTCGTCAATATGTACCTATGTAGGTAAGTGTGTTTTACCTCACAAAATCACAAATGTATACATCGTGTATTTTTTATATTACTTCAAATTGTAACAAGAGGTAGAGGTGTTAGGGCTATGAAACGATATTGCAAGTTTTTTTTTATTAACTACCAACTTTTTTTTTCCTTATAAAATAATTCAGCACGCAATGTATCACTACATTGTCTTACTGATGTGACGTCACAACTGTCACAAGTAACCCGCTTCTTCCATGTGTCAAATGAGTGCAGGAATGCATTGCTGCTCGATAAACTTTCAAAAAATATTTACGCTTTGGTAGTTAAGACTAACTTACAATTTTCTTACAACATTGGTTCACAGTACTAAAAGCTATGTATGGTTACAATTTGAGGTAACACAGACAATTTGAATTTGGGGTTATACAGGCTGTATAACTTTACTGAAATAAAAGCTTTAAACACTCACAATCTAGTTATTTAAATTCAGTTTAGGTTAATTCTGTTTCCACGTGTAAATTGAAATAACGATTTAGTAGTGTTTTTAAATAATATGTGATAACATTAAAATTCTGAATCAAGGTCATAGAGCCCGACCACTCTTATCTTAATGTGCCACTTTAGTATTGTGAACCCGTCACAATACTTAATTAAATATAATCAGTCAAAGATAATATATAAATATCTCCGATCAACATCGAAACTATTACGCAAACTTATATCGGTCATTCGCTTTTGCAATCTTAGCATTTTTATCTTTCACTTATATCACCATATGATGCACTTCCCGCGTGTAGGTAATCACTAATCATACCTATATCACAGCAAACAAAGAAGCTGTGATATGTTATCAAAATGTAGTTTTTTTTTTTTAAAGATGGCTTTTACTCCTTGCTGTTTTAGCAAGGTGGATTTGCCAATATCAGTTCATTATGGACATCACAGAAAGTCACATGACATTTACAAACGTTATGAAAAAAGGGCGAGTTAATTATGTAGATTTGATTTGGCAGAAGCCAACTTTGACAATAATCACAAAGGGCACGTAACTTTTCGAACGTACTCAGCTGTCATTTTCCCATACAAAAAGTGACATTTAGATCTACGACGTAGGTTATGTACAGGGAAATGTATTCACGTGCCTGCCACGCACCCCCCTGAACCCTGTCGCAATTGACAGGCCGCCGTCACTCAAACTCGAGTGATATGTCATCTTATTGCGATAGGGTTCTACGGTGGTACGTGAATATTTCCCTTACTGTACAATGCGTTAGGTACGTGATCGACGTGCACAGGCCCAGTATTCTGTCCGCGACATTTTACAAAAGGGGACCTGATACCCTGAGAAAATTACGGTGTTTTTGGAAATAATTCAATATCAGGCTAATTATTTGTATACGGCTTTTATTTGTTATTTTAAACAACTTTTACTATTGAAATGAATAATTCTATGGACCGGAAGTTAGGATTTTTTTTTAACCCGCAAGCAAAAGTGCTATCAGTATTTTTATAATGAAAACATGTTTGAGTACACAAATTTGGAGACTTACTACCTGAATCCAAAAATAGGAAATAAAACGGCATTTTAATTAAATATTTACGACCTTGAGATAATATTGAATTTCATCTGGCCTATAGAAAGGTTTATTCATTAACAAAAATAAGTGGATTATGCGCGTATCCCAAAGAACGTATATAGACGTAGTCAATTATAAAGTGAAGAAAGTTTATAACATTTTCGCCTGATTGTTACGGAATTTATGAAGATAACTTTTCATTATTTTTTACCGTATCGGTATTAAATTTAGGTCGATTACTAATGAATATTTAGTCAAATTACCCGACCTATTTTTTGGTGTAAAAATATGGCTGATATCGATATATTGTTGTGTTTTCATAGAGCGAAACCGTAAAGTTCTCAGGGTAATGGTTGAAAGAGACTTGAAAGTGGGGTTGGAAGAGGCATGAAAATGCTACCTTCTATCAAATATCTAGATCCTAAGGTCTCCGATGATAAGCAAAGGTAATAGGTACACGGGTCTAACTGAAGCAGGAAAAAATTCGAGAGTTCACTAAATGTTTCATTGCACGTAGAACCGATGGCCGTTGGGGCGGAAAGGTTCTCGAGTGGCGACCACGTACCTACCGGAAGGTGCAGCGTGGGTAGACCCCCCACAAGGTAGACTGATGACCTGGACACCTCGTAAAGGTCGCGGGAGTCTGCTGGATGCGGGTGGCGCAGGACCGGTCATTGTGGCACGTTTTCAGCTAAGCATTTCACCACGTTTCCACAAGAATGTACATTTCCTTACATATGTACCACGTCCCATCATGACACAAACATTAAAGTAGGCGGTAGTATCTCTCTAAATTGATAGATATAATGTGCCTAGGAAGCACTTTTCGGAACTTTGATCCGCCATAACCTATTAATTAAAACATTACTGCCCCATTTGAGTCCGAAAGCTGATTTGATACTAAACCCGGGCCTCTGACCATAAAGATCGTGTCGACACTTGTTTTTGATATTATTTTTATGAGCTCTTAAAATAATGTACGGTGTCGCCGCAACATCAAGCTACTTCAAACTCGTTTAAATTCGACTTTAAGGTAACGGAATAAGGACGGCTCCACGGCAATATCCCTGTTTCAGGCTGTACAGAACGACTAATGAAATTATTTCTACGAGATAAAGTACGGATAAGTCAAGACACGGTTGTCTTTATTCATAATTACGGTGAAAGTCGGTAGCTGTCTAAAACGAGTCCGGCCGCTTAAGATTATGAACTAAAATATTTGGTCAGTTTCTTAACGTTGCGTGTGGAATTCGAATCCAATAATGCCTTAAGTTGTAAAATTATGGGTGGTAAATTAAAAACGTCAGTTAAGTTCACTAGGCTAATATGGACGGAGTCAATATTGGTGTTTAACTGTGTAGCGAATAGGTGAGTCGTAAAAGTGACTTTTATAGAAGAAGAAACATGATTTGTAGAGGAAAACGGACAATGTCCACTAACCCATTTTCATACAAGATCTTAAAGTTTTACGAGAGTCGTAAATAAGAGATTGCTTGTTAAGAGTCGAGTAGAACTTTCGGATGGGCGCCTGCAGATTGATACCTGTACCTTTTTTCGTGGAGATGACTTGGGAATGGGGGATGGACTGGGCTACGTGGTATTTCTATAGGTATAGATCCACTAAAAACTCCATGGCGGCTTGTCTGCGCATTTTCGCTCTATTTGGTCTAGACCTCTGTTTACGCTTAGTTACTACGAATCGTGGCGTCAAGATATATTTGCGGGTGAACGGTGAGGTGAGGTTTAAACAAGTAACAGAATAGCGGGGCTGGATCTTATCATTATAAGAGAGCATGCACTGGAACAGATTGATATACCATATACAGGGTTTGGGTACGCCATTTATGGCTGAGTTTTGGTGGCCTCACCGTTGCGCGTGAACTGCGTTTCTAGGCGTTATTATTCTAAGCGTATACATTACACGGTACAGTCATATGATTGCACGCGTAAGCCGCTGACTTAAATAGATTAGATATGAAACATCCGCGGGAACTTCTTTTTCTAAATACAGATGAAATACATCTTCCTAGAAACAGCTACCTACTTAGTGTTTTTTTCTTAAGGTCAATTTGGTTTGACAGTGCGCGCAGTTTTTATAATATCACTGTTCAATCTCCCCAAGTTAAGTTCCCCACCCGACGCATGAACCATCATAAATGCCCAATTTAAGACCTATGGCTATACAGGCTGTTCGGCACATGAACCGTCAAATTTTTTTGGTCATTTCCTACCTTTTCACCCTTGGACCCTAATTAATATATAATTTTTTTTTATTGATTTTTAGAGTGTAGACCGTTTTGTAAATTCGTTTTGTTTGTGTGGTGTCATTTGTTACAAAAATATTATTTTTTTAAACACACAACGTACACGTAAGATAATTAAGCATGTAAAAACACACGACAAAAATTTATGGGGCTTCGAAGGTCAGATTTTGGGTAATTTAGGTAAAAAAAAAAAAAATCGTACCTCCTTGACCGTAACTCTTAGGACCCAGGGTCCAAGGGTGGAAAGGTAGGAAATGACCCTACAAGCACGCCAAAAAAATTTGACGGTTCATGTGCCGAACAACCTGTATAGCCATAGGTCTTAAATTGGGCATTTATGATGGTTCATGCGTCGGGTGGGGAACTTAACTTGGGGAGATTGAACAGTGATATTATAAAAACTGCGCGCACTGTCAAACCAAATTGACCTTAAGAAAAAAACACTAAGTAGGTAGCTGTTTCTAGGAAGATGTATTTCATCTGTATTTAGAAAAAGAAGTTCCCGCGGATGTTTCATATCTAATCTATTTAAGTCAGCGGCTTACGCGTGCAATCATATGACTGTACCGTGTAATGTATACGCTTAGAATAATAACGCCTAGAAACGCAGTTCACGCGCAACGGTGAGGCCACCAAAACTCAGCCATAAATGGCGTAGTACGCCGATCGGTGGAACAAAATTGGTGCGTTTGTGTGCGTATTGGCGCGTGTGAATACGAGTTGATCACAACCACAGACCACTTAACCTATAGACGCCACTTCATAAAAGTTTGTCTAGTATTTCATTATGCCAAATTGGCGGGGCGCGGGGGGCGACAAGTGCACTGTGATTGGCTGGCTCAAGGGCACGGTGCTGCGCGCCATCTTGGGTAGTGATGGGACACACTCGAAAAATATACTACAGAATATAAGTGTAAATATTTTTATTTGGAACCAACGTCAACATTAAAGCGAATATCATATTTTATTGGTTTTTAAAATGTATTAGTTTCGTGTATATGCGTCTAATAGCGCTGTGCGGTTGTGTTTTTTTGCTAAGTACGTACATTTATAATATTATATAGTAAAATATAGTATATATATATTATAGTATAGTATAGTTTGGAATGGAATAAGTCATAAGTCATTTATTTATAATAGTATAAATATTACATAATAATTGTCATCGTAAATAGTATGGAATAGTATGGAATTAGTATGAAATATGGATGGATAAAATGGATGGTTCAAAATTGGCTTTTGTCTGCAGCCGTGACTTTTCTATTTTCTTTTACACATCTTCAATGCATAAACAAAAATAAATTCCACTAACTATTAGAGTTTTGTAAAACAATATATATACTTACTAAATAAGTTTTTATCAAAACATTTTTTTGGTACAAGCTTTTATTGCCGACTGAATTTTTCTGTATCCCGTCATCAACTACTCATTGAGACGATTCTAACGAGGCCAAACTCAACGGGGTTACGTCGGTTAAGTACTGAATTCCCATGGCCACCTTCTGTCTCCATCATCAGATCAGCTCGATGGTACAATAATAATAAATTGTCATCCAAACTATACTTATACCCAAAATTTCAGCTCAATCGGTCACTGGGAAGTGGGTCAAATTTAACTTGCAAGATTGAATGTAAAAGTAAATAAAAGTTTGTAAAACAAAATAAAAGATTATTTACAAATACAATACACCTCTCATAAATAAATACAGTATTAGTAGTATTTACTTCAATAATACAAGTTTGTTGTATTACACCACAGTTCATATTGTTTTCCGGATATCGGTGACGTAAGTTATTGACCAGTCACATCACTAATTAAGACACTGCAATGGTGCGACAAAGACGGAATGCCAAGAAAATGTAAGCGAAAGAAAAAGACAGCCGTTGAAAGACATCAACGCTAAGCAACCTTTACTTTATAAATTTAAATGCTAGGTTATAATTGTTTTTGCGTTGTAAAAAGTAAAAAATAGCTTACCTGTGAAATAAAATCCCATCCTTTTGAAGACTTGTCTTGCTACAATTTCCACACAGTTTAACCATACAATAAGGCATATTTTGTACACTTTATAGCCAAGAAAGCAATCGAATATTACATGTTACTTCGTGAACGGTCGACCGCGTACTAATAGTACATTATGATACAAGTGTGCTAAGTTGGTCATTACACCCGAGTCGGTTTTTAAGCCTGAGCCGAAGGCGAAGGCTTAATGGAGACGAGAAGTGTAATGACCAATGCTCACGTGTTTCATACGACGTTTTTCAACACATTTGCGAGGAAAAAAAATAAAAATAAAAAATGAAAATGTTAAAAGATATGTAATGAAAAGGCACTAGTGCGATAATGTAATGTAAAAGTCACGGCATGGGTAATATTCTGCATTATTTTGCTAATATTTAAAAAGATATGTAATGAAAAGGCACTAGTGCGATAATGTAATGTAAAAGGCACGGCATGGGTAATATTCTGCATTATCAGTGTAAATACGCTGTAATAAGACCTACTTTACGAGCAGGTGTGTTGAAAAATAATGTTTGGGGGCGTGGCAGCTGCTTGGTGTTTTTTGAGCTTAAGCTTGGCTCACGCGGGCGCCTTGGTAAGCGGCGTCTATAGGTTAAGTGGTCTGTGATCACAACTATATGAATCCATTTTATGCCTCACGCTTGGCGCGTCGGCCGTATGAAACTATCATTCTAGGCGTTACTATATTAGTGTATACGGAGTCACACGAACATTTTACAACTTTGATAGCCACGTGTTTCGCCACAATCGATGCCAAAAGCAATAAACCATTTTTGCAATAAATGACGGTAATGAGTGTTAGGTTTTATGCATCTATCTAATGGTGGGTTAGACCAAGGGAACAGTCAGATCGCATTTTATGAACTTTTACATAGAAAAAAACTGGCAAGTCACTGCAGTCGACCGGTAAGGCACGCGACTGTCAATCTGGATGTCGTGGGTTCGAATCCCGGCTCGTACCACTCAGTTTTTTCCAAAAAACTTATGTACGAAATATCATTTGCTATTTAACAGTGGCTTATCGGTGAAGGAAAACATCGTGAGGAAACCGGTCTAATCCCAATAAGGTCTAGTTTTCCCTCTGGGTTGGAAGGTCAGATGGCAGTCGCTTCCGTAAAACTAGTGCCTATGCCAAATCTCGGGATTAGGAGTCAAAGCGGACGACAACCGCGAATAACGCTAGGAGGACGTTGATGACAAAGAAAAACTGGAAAATTGATAGTTTGAAATGTTTTACAAAGAAGTAAAACTAGAAATACTTTATTAACAAAATTTATTGAATTCTGTAAAATTTAACGGGAAATAAAAGACTTTTTATTTATTATTATTATATACAAAGAAGTAAAAACCCGAGGAATTTGTTAAAACAGCGTAACTAGTGCTAACATATCCACCAAAAAAAAACATAGATACCTAGTTTAATAGCCGGTCTATTTGCAAATATATTTATTACGGTCTGTTCGCGGCAATTAAGATAGCAAGTTTTTTTTATTCATAACTAGCAACCCGCCCGCCCCGGCTTCGCGCGGGGGGCTTATATGTATAATACATGTACATTCCTTCCTCTTGAATCATTCTATCTATTAAAAAAAACCGCATCGAAATCTGTTCCGTAGTTTCAAAGATACAACATACATACATAGGGACAGACAGACAGCGGGAAGCGACTTTTATACTATGTAGTGATTTTTCAGAACAGTTTGTTATACTTACTTCCTTCCCTTTATAATCTGGAGACATCATTATTGCTTGTAGCAATAATGATAATCACTTCACATGTTTTGAATTTTGACTCGATTGAAGACGCGGAAGATTTTGATGATGTCGTCAACTATCAGCTAAATACACGAAGCTACCGGCAAAAACTATCCATTACAACATAAACAGCAACAATAGAATATAGCCCTTATTTCTTAGACAATAAGAACTCTAACGAGATCCTGAGTAAATTGAGTCACCTCGTGACACCGTGGCGAGCGTTTCGAATGGAGTTCTAGTTTAGTTGACAGAGTGATTTGTTGAAAATTTTGTTCTCCGTTTTTTGTTGGGGCAGTGGCTAGCGACTTGACCCCAGTGGCGGCCGCAGAATTGACGCTATTTGTAAAGATGTAAGATCTAGTGACGTTTATGATACGTTGATAGGCACATGTGTGATACTGATAGGCTTTAGGCACAAGACGTAAATTGCGAGAATGACATAAGCAGCCCGTTTAACTATTTTGTGATTAGATAAGTAAACACTATACGTATGCTATTAATGCTGTATTTCATGTGTTGGTTCCGCCTTTAGACAGGCACCTTTTATCGCATGGATATTTTCTTGTCGTACAAAGCGCTATGCATCCTCTTCAATTTTGGGAACAGCTACAATTCCCTGACGAAGACTGTATTTTCCCACTTTATAATCTGGTGAATCCACTTCGCAGTTGCACCCAAATCTCGACAACGCACAGACAGCGGTGGCGGCGCGGCGCGGTGCGGCGCGGAGGCGGTACCGGTTGTAATGTTCGAGCTAATATGAAAGGGTCCGCACAGAATACCGCGCCTCGCCGCGCCGCACCGCGCTGCTCTATGTGGATCCTTTCATGTTAGCTCGAACATTACCGCGCCGCCACCGCTGTCTGTGCGTTTCGGCCTTTATGTCGTTGCCGTTTGTATTTGGTAAACAGTAAACATGGTTTCGTTTGTGACATTTTCGCTATTTTCATCTGTAACCTTGTCATGATTTCCAGTGTCCTGTGATGGGATATTTGTGTGACAACCGTGGGAGAAATGGGCATCACGTCACTAGCGATGGTTACAAATGACCACAATTTGTATAATAACGCGGCGCGATTGACCAATTGGTGTGAGTGTGACAGCACCGTTTTGCCTATTTGACAGCATAATTAAACAGATTGAAACAAATGACTGAAACTATGATTTCTTTTCGTGATAAAAATAACTCTGCAAAACAAAACTGAAAGTAACAAAGTACATATGCAAATTGCCGTCGAAATGAACAACGTATTCGCAGTATTTGATCTAAAAAACTACGCAAATCATGACAGTAAAACGGTGAAAAATGCCCACTTAATGATGTTGCCAAAATTGAGCGATGAAGCAGGCGGTGCCGGCATACCTTTACCTTTAGTCAGTTCAGTCAGTTATTTGGCGTGGAGGGAAGATTAATATTGTGACATTAGTCGGTGCGGTGACAGGGTGCTTCATATAGTTTCAACCACAGACGTATGAATATAAGGAGATCGGACATGGCGGCCGATTTGTATAGAGTGAGCCTGTCGCAAGTACATTAACCCACACAACGCCCAAGTAATTGACAAGACAAAGCACGCACACATCTAAAACACACACACTTGTATACCTACACGCTTATTTGACAATAGACGCGCATCATATCAGGCATTTTGGGAAAAAACGTAATTTTCTCTGCGATCAGCACGCGTGCACAGTATGGCAGTGTATGCCCATTGAGCATACAGCTGCGACACGGCCGCCGGCGGCTTGTCCTCTCTCTAGTATTCTATGCTCTGAGGTTTCAACAGTAGCATATCCGTGACATTATAATATTTATAATACACAATTAGGGCCGAGTTACTCGCACACATCTCGTATTTTTTGGTATTAGAAAATAATCGAGAACCCAGAAAAAATATTAATTAGTTACTAGTGTTACTACCAAGATCTTATTTGTTTTATTATAGAAATGTTTTTAGTATATGCATCTTATTTGAGGTATTATACTTAGTATTTGTTGTATTTATCTCGTTTATTTACATAGTCACTAGACCTGCCGGTATGATTTAATGAGTAATTCCTGCAGTATTTCGTAGTACAAGTAGTTAGGTTATTGATACAGAAAACGATGACATCTTCGAAACAAGTAAAACTGACAGATGATTTTTTATTACACGACGGCTTGCTTATGTCGATTCACTATAACGTCACCTAATAAATAATGTAAGTATAGTTTGCAGAACATATATTACCTACATATATTCGGAACGGAAACCATAGGCACCTTTCCTTCTTCGGTAGCCTACTAAGAGAACAGTTGATCTATTGACGTAAGCTTGACGTGCCCTCTTGTTGACAACCCAATTTCTAAAACTGTACTGTAACGAGCGTGAGTAACCGAATTCCACTCGTGCGCACCTCAAACCCAATGAGAAATGTTTTCAAAATATTCAATGTGTGTTAGGAACATGTATACAGATAGTTGAACAAGTAGGTACCTATTGTCACAAATTCCATTCTCGAGAGTAGCTTTTATTGCTGATTGTACTTTTTCTTTATTTCATTATCAGCCATCAACTGCCACCGAAACAATCTAACAAGCCCAAACTCTCAAACTATAAAATTATAGATGTGTTTTACTGAGTTCCTAAGGTCCCGATTTCATCACCAGCTGCTTCAGCTCTGTTTTGGTAATAAAATAGACGAATAAAGATGAACCAGTATGTATTTCAATGAAATAGCCGATGTTTTAACAATCGCGATAATGGGTATGTCAACCTCGACCATCCATCTTTTTCGCCAATCCAGGTGGCAGAAACGATGTGATCAATAGTAATGTGCTAAGCTATGCTTCCCAGCTGTGGAGTGAGATGCCTAAATCGCTACCAAGATTTTCCTGAGGGACGACAGCATGGTATTGGTATCATCGACAAGGTACAATAAACACTACCAGCTTCGTAAAAGTTCTCCATCGGCTACCTTCGCTCTTGTATCAGTAGGTACGTATATCACAACTTGCTGCCAAGTCGCGTCGCGCGCGATCAGCTACTCTCGTCTCGCTCAAACTACAAATTAGAAAGAGGTGGGTCAGTTTTCTCGTCTCGCGTCGCGTGCGTCAATTGTGCTAGCACGGCTATGTGACACCTTGGAGGAAAGTGATAGCCTACGATGACCTCATACCATCAGGTGGGACTCTTCCTTGCCACCATCGTGTTATTAAACCATTAATCACACCATAGCCTCTGCGCGTGACCCGCGGCGTGGCAACGCGGTCGACGCTCGGCCTTGCTCGGAGATTTTCGCGCGCTCGTGACGTCACCGCGCGACGTGCTCCCGCGCACGTAATGCATGCGGGTAGTGACGCGACACCGTCGATAGCTGTTACGGTTTTATTGGGTGCTAAAAAATCGCGATGTTTGTAGGTTTATTTCGGTCGTTGTGAAGTTCGGGCGGTTTTTATGAGGCGCGTTTTTGTTCTAGTTTTGATTTTAAAAACGCATTTCATTTACGCCAACTTTTATAAACTAAAATAAGGGCTTATACTGAGATTAACCGTCAAATTTGTACAGACTAATCTTGAATTAAACTTTCTTGAAACTTATGACAGTAAACACTAAATATTCATACATTAATAAAATGAATAATTATATGTCGAAGTTCAATGCTCCTATATTCAAACGTGATTTATTACACATACGTCCACGTATATGATAAGACTAATGTGTAAGTCAATCTAATATAGCATCGCAAATGCTCGACAACTCCTTTCGTATGGGTTTTATGTATTATGTAATGTACCAGACAGTTATGACTTGCTGTCGTGTTTGTAGAACTGTCAATATATCTAACATTATACAGGTTTATTTAAAGTTATGTAGAAAATGCAAATAACGTACTATGTACCTTTTTGGTAACAGGTTATGATGTGACGGTCAAGGTTTTTTTGACTAATTCATCGATATTCATATATTCATCGATAGTTTTCTCATTTATCTTCGGTAAGTCAATAAATAACACGCCATTCCACGTGTATTATTTAAATTATCTTATGTCTGTTTTGGCATATGTATCACGCCATTATATCGAAACAGGTACTCGTGTGAATTTATTTGGAAACTTATATATGTAGATTATGCAAATCGCATATAATCGGGGCACATATGGTTACGCCGCCGCCATATTTACACTTAATCTTGTATAATGCCAGCATTTAGTGAGCTGTCATACCTATTTTGTTGACATTTTCATTATTTATAAAAATCAAGTAGCGTAATCCAGGTGCGAAACAAAAATATAACAAAACCAAAGGAGTATTGTAATTTTTATCGATATAAAAGTAATGACGGCAGCTCTATTCGCCATTTCGACTTATCGACAATGTATTGCTGACCTTACACCTCATATTAACCCTGTTTCATAATCTGTTTATCGCACTATTACGATATTGCAAATTTGCGTGAACTCTGCTTTATGACGTATCTAAAGGACAAGTAAATGTTTTATGTTTCGTTGGTGTATTTCCGTGAGAAATTGATCCAGACGTTCTTCTAAATGCTATTCAACCCGGAATTGAATTGAAAACAATAACGCAAACAAATACTTGTTTAGATATGTACTTCACTAGATAAGTTTTACTGCACCCGACATAGCATCATAGACAGTCAACATATTTTGTTACGGAGATAATTTTTATCTCATTTGTAGGTAATTATGTCGCGCAGGAAATCCGTGTCAAGACTTTTCGTCACTAATTGCTATTTTATTTTATATTATCATCATCGTTATATAAGCCGAAAGACGTCCACTGCTGGACATAGGCCTCCTCCAAAGAGTGCCACAATTACCGGATTTGCGCCACCTGCATCCAGCGGGTTTTTATTTTAATTGCCTAACCAATTCTAATATTTAACAGATCAAGCCACTTTAAATCTATTTCCGAAGAGTTCCTACACCTTTCTATCTTTATCTTTATTATCAATAACGGCATACCAAATTTTATACGGTTTTCAGGAACACTTCCTAGACGATAATTTTTATGACTGTTCGTTTTATGAATGTGTTTATCGGTTATTTTATGGCATCGAAAAGAAAGATAGATACAATGATAGAGATGATCATGATGATGAGTGATAGTGATACAATGTATTGAATCTAACTTAATAAAAGGATAGCAATAAAAGGTAAGGGGGGGGGGGGGGTAAGGTAAAGATAAGGTGGTAGACATAGACATCCCTCAAATGGATAAGATCACCTTTTACATAACTTATCTTTTTGTAAATTGTTTACTATATTTATTTTGTACAATAAAGAGTTATACTACTACTAAACTGGAATGAACTCAAAGCATAAACAATGTCACGAAAAACTTCTTGTCGACGATATGTTTTTGAATCTATCATATTTACATCCCAGAGTTGTTTTTCTCTAGTCACGTCGATCTACGATACCGCGAACTGTGCCGAGTCAGGGCACACGGAAAACTTAGGGCATGTTGCCACGTGGCCAGATGCCCTGGCCACATGCCCTAAGTTTTCCCTCAGTATAAGGGTAGTAGCATAGCACGAGTATTCATCAAACTCTCGATGGCATAAAGTTTCTTCTTCTTTCTTTCTCCTTTGTCCTGTGTGTTTGTGAATAAATGTATCTTTCTTTATTTTTTTCTTGACTTCCTTATTCTCGTATCTTCTTCTCCTCCTTCTCGTGTCGATGGTTTCAGACTATGCCGGACCAAAAGGTGGCGACGCTTATCGCCCCGCCTGTCGCGTCTCGAAGGTCTCGCATCAATAAACACTAAGCTTCCGATTCACTGTGTATGTCAACATCTATTCAAGGTCACCAATTCCGGGAACAAGCGCATCTTGAAACAATTTGCCAGTGTGCCGCATCAAAGGGAAAACTGTCCTGTTCTCCGAAACTTCAAGCAACAACGAAGTTTAAGTAGGTTTTTATTTCATTAACAGTTGATAATAGGCAGTTGAGATAACTTTGTCGGTCGACGGTGAAGGTTGTGATTATGCTAGCATCTTTTCCTTTCGAGTGGGTCATTGTTTAGTATGACCTTGTGGCTGAATGGGTCAACTGTAGGCTGTAGGCCTAACACACGTTTTTAGTGTTTTGTCCTGTTTTGAACGCGAGATTGCTATGTAAAGCATTATTTCATGTGTTTACTGCATTATTAGTAAGTTATGAGTATGATTTGTTGCACTTTTATTTATGTATAGATCTGGCATTAAGTAATAAATTAATTTGTTTCTTTCTAAAAGAATTTAGAGTAAAACAAATTTTAAACTAAACGTGCCAGCAATGTGTTAACGTAAAAGAGCTTTTTCCAAATAAAGGCCACGTTGTTAAGAACTTTCATTAGTAAAATTTAATTCGTTGCACTACGTCACGAAAATTAGCCACGCCATTATACAGGGTGTGGCCTGTAATAGGAGCAAATATTCAAAAAGGACGCTTCCTTAGAGCATTTGTAGTAACCCCTTGTGTCCCACTCATTTTTTTTTGATTCGGAGATATTTTGATCTAAAGTTATGACCTCCAAGTATCTTGGCACCACGACATCATAGCACAGCAGTCAATGCGGATTTTGAGGTAACATCATGTAACGAGTCATAATAGTTTTTGCATTTTTATTTTCATAATATATTTTTGTGTCTTTTTGATTTTTATTTAATTTTTTTAGTGTCTTTAAAATAAAAAGTTACTGATAGCACTCCAGAAGAGTAAAAAAATACAACTAAACTTATTTTAAAGAAAAAAATTCTAATTTTTTTTTCAAGTTTAACCATGTGGAAATAATTGTTCACAAGCTTAATAATCTACCGTTTAATTTTTTGCTCCTATTACAGGCCACACCCTGTATACGGGTAAAATACGTGACGTAGTGGAACGAATTATATTTCACTAATGAAAGTTCTTAACAAAGTTTGTTTGTTTAGTGTGGCAAGTGTAACATTTGTTTGGAAAAAGCTCAAAAACTATAGTTTTATAGTGCACTATTTTTACTAAAGATTCACCAATACTAATAGAAAAAAGCTAAGAGGAAAAGCTTGTGAGGTTATAAGTTTGTATATGTACCTAGTAGTTGATAATCTCATACATAACACATAACTCATCGGATTTCATAAATTATTTCTTCAGTAAGTACATATAATACTCGTAATAATATTTTGGGTACAATCTGACACAATAGACACAATATCTATACTTACATACAATACAATACATAGAATGGTCCTTGGGGATAGACGATGGCTATCTTTACTTGCGTCTTTTATTATTCGCGGACGGTCCGTAGAAATAATAAATAGAATCGTGTTATATAAAAACGAGAATTGATTGCCATCCTAAGTCCAAACTTCCTAAACCAGCAAATCCAGCAATGTCTTTAAAACGTTAGCCCAGTTACGTCTCCAGTTTAAATTAATCCTATCTCAAACCAAGCGTGGATTAGATACGATACCACAAACATGGAAGGGAAATCTCTTCATTAGTCGTGCGATAAATCGACTAATAACCTTATCGACTTCTCGCACCTAATTAAAGAAAGTCGATATCGAATCGAAGGATATTCTATTATATATTTTTTCTAACTTTCTCTCCGTGGGAAACTGACTGAAGAACATATAAGTATGTTGCTTTCCTTCGACATCACAATCAGTTCTCGAGGGTTCTTTAGCAGCCTACTTACTGGGTGCAAGCGACTAATGACTAAAACCTAATAATTAAAGAAACTCAAGGAATGGAAGAATATTAAAATATTTATTTCTCTATACCTACTTGTATTTACTTTATTTCATGTCGATAATTAAATTTCATATTTCATGGCGTTAATTTATTTAAATGCATTTAAGTAAAATTAAGCAAAATCAATTCGGAATTTGAACTACAAGTCAACGTTACCTATCAGTTAAAAGCGTGGATAGTGGTGGAATTAGTGTTAATATTGCATTATTTAAGTAAATGGTTTTTGCATGCATAATACGTCAATGTAAACGTAAATATTTACCAACTTGCATACTTATCGAATGGTTTATGTTTATTTAAGTGAACAATTATAGAGTTTTGAATGAATGATTTGAATTATTTATAATTATAACTTCAAAATTATAATTGTAGTGTTATTGGAATTAAACAATGTATTGAAGTCTTCAGAGGTTTTATTAATACTTTCTTAAATATTATATGCAATATATAAACAGGGTTATGAGGAAAGAGATCTGTATGCTTGACGTAAGTTATTGCAAGAGACCGGGCCAGTGTTGCCCACAGAGTACATATAAAAGTCAGATGGTGCGTTTACACTGATTATCTAGTATTGCTTATGGTGCGCTTAAACTCTATTACATCATCCCCTTTTAAAACGAAAATTATATCATACTGAAGTAATTGCACCAAGACATTTATTCTTATATTGCTAAGCAAACAACAACATAAATTACAACTAGTGTTTACTTATTTTTACACTGTTTACATTTTTATTCATTTCCCTCTCCCTCTAAGTCCCAGATAGCCGCGGGAGTGGAGCACTGAGCCTGCCGTAGACTCTGGTAGAACACCCACCCTACGCCGGACGAATGTGGAAAGAGGTTCTCGTATACATAACATTATCCTTATCAACTAAATTATAGGATCTAAACCCATTATTATTAACAATTTTGGCTTCTCGCCACACATTTTTGTTTGGTTCTTTCCTGAACCAAACTTGATGTCCATTATGAAAAGCATTTTTGTGTCTAGCTGTACTATTATAATATGTAACATTTCTTTGTAGAGTCCTACTAAATTGCTGTTCCACATCAGAATTGAGCTTGGGTTTTAAATATTCATCTGTAACTATGGCTTTTGTTTTTAAATTCCTGTTCATTATTAATTGACTTGGTGAAAATTCTGTACCGGACACTGGTGACGCCCTGTACTGCAAAAGTGCCATTCTAACATCAGTCTTATCTTCATTGCATTTAAGTAAAATTTTCTTTGCTATCTGTACCCCTTTTTCGGCCATTCCGTTAGACTGCGGGTACCTGGGGCTTGAATAGTTAAAAACAAATCCACTTTCATGAGCGAAATTGCGGCATTCTTTGGAATCAAATGGCACATGATCAGAAACTACTTCTTTAGGAAAACCAAAAATGGAAAAAATGTCTGTCAGCACCTCAATTATAGACTTAGCACTTTTGTTACGCAAATATTTAATTTCCAACCACTTCGAGAAATAATCATATACTATGAGATAGCTCTTTCCTTTAAATTCCATAATATCAGTTGCTAATTTGTGGAATGGCAATTTAGGAACTTCGTGCGGCAACAAATGTTCTTTAATATTATTATTCTGAAAGGTTTGGCAGACATAGCATCGTCTCACATGTGTATCGAGGTGTTCATCAATTTTGGGCCAATAGTACATTTTTCTGGCAGTTTGTTTCATTTTAGTTGTGCCCAGATGCCCTTCATGTAGCATTTTCATAAATTTCAACCGTAATGACGTCGGAATTATTAATCTGTGATTTAAAAATACTAGGCCTTCATCAGTATGAATTTCACTTCTTAATTTATAATAAAATTGTAAACTGTCAAGAACATATTTTTTGTCTGGCCACCCGCTTTTTGTATATTCAATTAATTTTGATAATTCCACGTCATCACATGTTGCATTAATTAATTCTTTTTTCTGTTCCTGAGTACATTGCAAATGACTCGCTATTCCTACGCAGTGGATCATTTCGTTAATGTATGGTTCATCCATGCTATTACATTTAATGTACGCACGTGAGAGTAAGTCCGCTATATACATGTATTTACCTTTCAAGTATTTATAATCAATGTCATATCTCAAGAGTCTTAATTTCATTCTTTGTAGCCTGGGAGACGGAACTTCATGAATATGTTTTTTAAGCAAGGACTCCAATGGTTTATGGTCATTTAATACTGTGCATTGTTGACCATAAATGTAATAATGAAATTTATTCGTAGCATAACAAACACTTAGTAATTCTTTTTCAATTTGTGAGAAGTTTTGTTCTGCTGATGTTAAGCTTCGTGATGCATAACTTACAGGCATTCCATTTTGTAACAAACAACATCCTAAACCATCTTTAGACGCATCACACTGGATTACCACGGGTAATTTGGGATTAAAATTTTGTAAGGTCGGAGCTACAGTTAATTTTTTCTTAATATTATTGTATACATTTTCATGAATGTCCGTCCATAACCAGGTCACATCTTTTTTTAACAATAATTGAAGCGGTGATGCAATATCAGACATGTTAGGAATGAACTTTCTTAAATAATTAACCATTCCTAGGAATGTTTGCAACTCTTTTTTGTTGTTGGGGCTTTTCATATTAATTATGGCATTTACCCTGTCCGGGTCGATTTTCATGCCTTCTTCAGAAAAAATGTGTCCAAAATATTTAACTTCTTTTAATTTGTACTGAAACTTATTCTTATTAAATCGTACGTTATGTTCCTTAGCACGTTCGAGAACTTTTTTTAATATTGCATCATGCTCCTCTTTAGTATCGCCACATATTAATAGATCATCACAGTACACAATTACTCCTGGAATGTCACCAAAGGCAGTTTCACTGTACCTTTGAAAGACCTCCGGGGCCACAGAGATTCCGAATGGACATCTTAGAAATTTATAACAACCATATGGGCTGTTGAATGTGCATAGATCGCTCGAATTTTCGGATAATTTAATATTATAGAATCCATCTGACAAATCTAAGACAGAAAAATACTTTTTTGTACTCGACGATTAAAATATGTGTATTAAGATTTCATAGGGAATACTGCAACGTCACTCTTTTCATAGTTGTAGTCCATGTTACTGTCGAAACAATCGAAATAACTACTTTTCGATACGCTCCAGACAACTAAAATAAATTCGACCAATCACGTGGCTGCTTTACTGAACTGTAATGAATTGGACCAATAGAATCGCTTTGATGTCGTACGCTCGTTGATGTCTTTTAAGATATCAACAAGCGTACGAGCGATGAGCTGCACTTCGTTTCAACAGTATCGAGTTTGTTTAATTAGTTCAGTTGACTCGTAGAAAATTAATTTTAATGAACTCGTACAAAAAGTATTGTTTACAATAGTGTTATAATCAAGCTTTTTAATCTCGTACCTTACTTAGGCCACTCAGCAAGCTTCGTGGCCTAAACACGGTACTCGACTAAAAAGCTCTCTATTATAACACGATTGTGAAAAATACTATTTATTACACAATTTCGGAACAATTTCATCTAATGTTGGGATAAGGTAATGTTCCCGAATTAAAACTTTGTTTAGATCCTTAGGGTCAAGGCAAATTCTAAGAGAACCATCTTTCTTCTCAATAATAACAAGATTGCTTACAAAACTTCTTGGATGTTTGACCTCGGCTATGATCCCGTGCTCTACCAGAGTCCTCAATTTCTCAGCAAGGCGACCCATCAATGCATGAGGCACTCGTCGCGGGGGACGTACCACAGGCTGTACTCCTGGCTGAGTGCGCAACTCCAACGGCTCTCTGAACTGCCCAATACCCTGAAATAATTCACAATTAGCATTAACAATAGCCTCTTTACTTTGATCAGTGTTTTTTATTGTATTAATATTATTATTTTTTAGCAATCCTAATTTTATTAGGGACCCTAACCCTAAAATGGGGCGGACATTTTCCTTGATAATTATAAATTCAGTCTCATATTTAGTTTCTTCATGTTTCGAATATGTGTTCAATGTTATTTTACCTATTGGCACTAATTTGCCACCCCCGAAGACCTCTATTAGTGTTCTTGTCTCAGACATCATTAATGTGTAATCATCATTGACAATTAGTTTGAGATCTCTTAATGAGAGCACATTAATTTGAGCCCCGGTGTCACATTTAAAGGACACTCTTTTATTTTCCACCCTCAACTTCTCAGTCCATTCATTCTTTGATAAATCTATGGAATATACTAGTCACAAATCATGGACATTATTATTACTTTCAAACTCCTGTACTTCATGTACCTGCCTATGAGGCATGCTGCACCCTACACTGAAATGATTATATCTTTTACATTTAGTACATACTTTCCCATAAGCTGGGCAATTTCTTGGGCCATGCTCAGTCTTACACTTTCTACACATATAATAGTTCCTGTTATACTGAACAACATTATGATTATTATGTGAGAATCTATTGTTAGTATCAGAAAACTTAGCTTTTATATCCGCTGGCTGGTGAGACGGAGTCCTGGCTTGTACTGCATGCACCTCTGAGCTGTTCAGCGCCTTCATGTGTTCTTTTGATAGTTCAGCAGAGCGGCAAACGTCAACGGCTTTCTCCAAAGTAAGTTCCTTTATTTCCAGAAGTTTCTGCTGTGTCCGCTGGTCCTTGACCCCTATGACGATCCGATCTCGTAGCATCCTGTCTTTTTCTTTGTAGTTGCAATTCTCTGCTATCTTCCTAATGGCTGTGTAGAATGCATCGAAGGTCTCTCCGTCTTCTTGATTTCTCTTGTTGAAGGTATAACTATTAATTACTTCATTCTGCTTGGGTTTGAAGTGTTCGTCGAAAAGTGTTATTATTTCTTCTAATTTAGTCTTGTCTTCAGTCTGTAAAACGTTGAAATATAGTTCCTGTGCCTGTTGTCCTATACAGTTTAAGAGTATGGCCGCTTTTCTTGTTTCTGAAAGCTTCTCAAAGCCGGCGGCTAGCACGAAAATTCGGAATGATTGTTTAAAACGCTGCCACTGCGGCCAGCAATTACCTAGGTCATCCAGGTTTAGGCTCTGCGGCATCTTGTACTCGACCGCACATGTCATATTGTCCACGTCGCAAGTGTTCTTCTCCCCGTTTTCATTTTTTGCGTGCTCGTTCTCTTTCGGCGGCATCTTCGTAATTAATATTCTTCGTAGTTTTTAATCTTCGTTCAATTATTTAATATTCGTAATTTGTACTTCAAGCCGGCCGGCTGCCATGGGCCATATGTACCTTCGTGGTATTAATCTTTTTCCATCCGACTTACTGGTTCTTCACCGGCTGCGCCATGTAGTGTTATTGGAATTAAACAATGTATTGAAGTCTTCAGAGGTTTTATTAATACTTTCTTAAATATTATATGCAATATATAAACAGGGTTATGAGGAAAGAGATCTGTATGCTTGACGTAAGTTATTGCAAGAGACCGGGCCAGTGTTGCCCACAGAGTACATATAAAAGTCAGATGGTGCGTTTACACTGATTATCTAGCATTGCTTATGGTGCGCTTAAACTCTATTACAATAATAAAATAAATGAAAAAAATATTTCAAAAGAGAATATAGTAGATATCATAATTATAAGCATTATCTACACGTATACTCGTATTATAAAGAGGTAACATTTGTAAGTGTGTAGTTTTGTAACCAGTGTAAAGATATATACCTACGGGCGAAACCGCGCGGGCTGCCAGATTAGGTAACTGTATAACCTGTGTACCATGTACCTCTAACTATGCCTTAAATTCTCAAATAAAGATCAAGTTAGTATTAAGTCATTATCAAGTTAAACCATACTCCACAAGAACAATAAAACAAAAAAAAAAGTATCAATGAACCCAGCGAAGGGCCCAATTACGCCAGCGTGACAGTGAGTTGACAGCTGTGACAGCTCCGTCAGGCGGGATCAGGCCCCCCGCGGCGTTTTGACAGCTCTTCCTGACCTCACATCAATACAACCTATTCCACCATCTTTGCTACAGGAATTTCAGTCTTAAACAAGTTGAATTCAGTTGATAATCCTGTGTATTTTATGTGAAGATAAGTTCTTTTTAATTCAAGGTTGAGCTTGCGCCTCGTTGCGGGTGTCAAAATGTTTACACCGATTATTTACGTGTGTTTTGAGCTGCTTGATTTCTTTTCCTTTTAGTGCTTAAAGGTTGTAAGTACCTAAGTGATTTTTATTTATAGACTTTTTTATTTTATTTATTTATTGAGAAACAAACAGTCGTACATAAAGATTATCGGACATGGATGAGCATACAATAGACCTATGGTTTCCTAAATGTATGATAAAAACATACATGATAGGTCGCGGGCGGGAGTCCGCTGGATGCGGGTGGCGCAGGACCGGTCACTTTGGAACTCTTTTGGGGGGGCTGCTATGTCCAGCAGTGGACGTCTTTCGGCTGATATGATGATGATGATGATAAAAACAATACGTGGCTAATGCACAATGTGAACCAAATGTTATTATTCTTATCTATCCACATAGGCCGGATTCTATAACAACTAACTTTCGGTGTTGTGCAAGATATTTTGGTCACACATGTAATGGTTAATTTATCAATTGGAAAATTATTTGTAAATACAGTTAAGGCCTCCACACACCGGTCGCGTGCGCGGGCCCGCCGCGGACCCGCGGCGGGCCCGCGAGCTCGCGTTCGATGTGTGTTTGAAGTTTATTTTCAATGTTTTACAACTTCACGCGACCGGTGTGTGGAGGCCTTGAATGCAGGTTTTGAATCGTGAACTTTGACACAAGATATATTTAAATTGCATGGGTAATCAGTGGTTATGTGGTTAAGCACTTAGCTGCCAGGGGGAGTCGCGGAATAAAATAATACCCTATTTTCTCAAAGCAAGTAATGAAGTATTCTACATTCATCATATTCGTAAAACGTGGCTACAGCAAAATATAATCAATTTAATTCAGTTAGCTATTCATGTAAAAGCTTTTTAAGTGACAATATACGCAGAATTGAATAAAAATGAATGCGCCTACGCAGTTTATTTGACGTTTTTATTGCTTGTGCTCAAAGACGGTAATTCTGTGCTTCAAGTCGTAGTATTTTACGGCCCATCTTTTATTGTAGGTAAAAAACAAAACTCTGCGACATATGTTATCCTTGCTTTGCTCGTTTTTTAGGGTTCTGTACTCAAAGAGTAAAACGGGACCCTATTACTAAGACTTCGCTGTCCGTCCGTCCGTCCGTCCGTCCGTCTGTCTGTCACCAGGCTGTATTTCAAGAACCGTAATAGCTAGAGAGTTGAAATTTTCAGAGATTATGTATTTCTGTTGCCGCTATAACAACAAATACTAAAAACAAAATAAAATATTTTTTAAGGGGGGCTCCCATACAACAAACGTGATTTTTTTGCCGTTTTTATAGATAATGGTACGGAACCCTTCGTGCGCGAGTCTAACTCGCACTTGGCCGGTTTTTCTTTCATGCTATCACGAAAGAAAAACTTTTGAAGACCCTATTCAAGACAGTATAGTAACCGGCTGGTGACATTTTAAATTTTCGCGTTATTTCGAATCCATATGGAATCACGACAATTAGCCTGATCCACTGAATATTTAAATTACTTGCACCAACAAACATTTATTTGATAGAATGCCGGTGATATCACCACCATCAAACAAAATCAGAGATATCCCGAGCTGTCATAATTTTATTTTTTTTAATTTATATTAGGTACTAAGTAGGCATGTTTATGTGGGTACATACGCAACTGAAATATAATTAAGTCACGACAAATTATTAAGAATGACTGGTCAAACAAAGATATAAATTTAATAAAATTGTACCTATCCAAAAAAAAACAAGTAGGTACTATGTATTATTATTATGTATGATCAGGCATTCATTATTGTCCTGTGGTGCACGAAGATAAAGTGTCAATATATTTGCAATTTCATTGTAAAGCAAACAGGAACACGTGGTTTTGATTGTTATCTATAATTCATTTTATGCATGATTGACATGTTTATTGGTAAGTATTCAAATGTTTTTATTAATAAGATAATATGATGATGATAACAATAGTAGATTGTACAACAAGCGCATAAATCGAGCCATTTAACCTGAGACGTTTATCCACCCAAGTCACCAACGAGGGTGGATAGTTAAGTCGAGGGGTTAAATGGCTAATTTATGCCCGAGTTATACACACTGCTTTTCACTTCGATTGCGAGAAAATAACAAATAATTCCCGTCAATTAACTTTTTAAAGTTTTTATGTTTAATTTTCGACACGTGACTTAGGTACTTCATACTGCCAAGTCATTTTGAGCAGCATACATCCAACACAAAGGCGAACTTTGCGAGCATGAGAAGTGAAAAATACATTTAGGGACATCTATTTACTAGAGATATAAAAGTCAACAAATATATTTTCACACCTGATATTCAGATCAAAGACATTGTTGTCAAATGAGGGATTTCAATTTTCCTCAGGGAAGGTGTCAAAAGCAGAACCAATGTGTCACTCGGTAGCTATATTATTTCCGTCTAAACACTTCAGATTCTACTTTAGAATCCTGCGCTTTATTTATTTATTTAACAAAGAAGTTTTTACAAATTTTGAATATCCATCAGACACCAAACTAGGCTGAGCCTGGCTCTGGTAATCTGCGAGTGCGATTTACAGATTAGTAAGATGTTGTACTACATAAGTTTTTAGTTATATATATATGTATAGGTACGAGTATATATCAATGTTTTTGAATACATCATCGACGAATCCAGCAACATAAAAACTAGTTTGATGTATTCACAAGGTACTATCGCCCAAGGGTACGGGTTAACACTTTCTCAACAAAATCTTCTGCACACACATACAATTCATTCGAAAAATTACCCCAGAAGGGTGTACCCGTACCCTTGGGCGATAGTACTTAAATACGAGTAGGTACGAAATACAGTGTGTAGCGCCTAATTTTTTAAATATCTATTGTTAAATTTAAAAAGTCTCAATTATTTACCAGTGGCGCTAGTGAGCACGTGAACGGGCTCTTAACATTAACAACCTCAAAGCCTCGTAGCCTCTGGTTGCCCTCTTTATGGCTCTGTGAGAGGCAGACATCGAGAGTCCGACTTAAAAAAAAAATCGTCAAAAAGCGATATAATTATAATTATCGAACCTACTCACAAAATTTCACGAAGATCGGTCGAGAAATGCGACCTGCAGAGGAGAACAGCCGAAATAATTTTAGCCCATGCCGTACGTAGTACTATTACTTATTCTGTGCCCATGCCAGCTGAAACGAAAACATCGGTCGCTTCGCTCGTTCGTTCCATTACATATTGCAATACGATTAAATAAATAATTTATATTTCCCTGGCAATAAAGTCCATGTTTACCTTATCAAACTAATCTAAATAATCAGATCTGCACATAACTCGTTATTTTACACAGGTATTTAAATCGGGCAAGTACCTATGTTTGCCTTAAATTATATTAAGCTGCATCTAAAAGGCAAAATAGTCTCAAGTTAAACCTGAACTGAGAAGTTTATAAATAATATTATATATATGTACCTAATGGCAGTAAGACTAGTTAATAATGAAGTACCTATGAACAGGTCATAAATCAAGCAAGGCTCAAACCATTGGCGCCGTTGACGAGGAATTTATGCAATAGCACATACTTACCTATGTTATTTTATTTATATAAGTACAACATTTTTACTCAACGGAACGACGCGAGCAGACCGGAGTCTTGTGACCCATCCGAAACGTCGAGTAACCTCAAGGAGATTTCTGGTTTCGTAAAAATAATGTGTGAAAATTGTGAAAGTTTAGATTAATTTATTACCGGGTTGATTTAAGTTTCACTTTAGATTTATAGAATATTTAGAAGTGTTCGAAAACAATATTCTTTCTGGTGCTTCATGCAAATGTTAGTTCAAACTCCAAAGCTGGGCTATCTTGGGAAAGGGGAACCTTAGAAATTGCCAAACTTTAAATAACGGTATCAATATGTAGATAGGTACCTATCATGTCATGTTTTCCTCCCGGTAAATATAATAGTAAAGAACACCAAACTGGCCTTGACTATGAACTGCTTTCTCACATTATTCAACATAATGGAGGCAACCCTATTCCAAATAAGTCATCATCCTTACAATAGGGTTGTACACACCCAAGTCAAAAAATAAGATAAAATATTTTATCCACAATCATTATCAAAATAATAACCGGTGGTGGCATTTCATAAAATCCTTATATCATTGCTTACATCTTAATAAATTAAGATCGGGAGATACATACAATATTTGGAGGTTATTTATTGGGCACACCCGCCTTTGTAGACGCCGAAGTTATCAGATTTTTAAATGTGTGCTCTGTCGCCCCGTGTGTGCGTTAATTTGGTTGTACCATTTAAGGACTGGTAATGTTAGATGCCCTGCTGGGAGTAGCACCTAGATAACTCTAATGCTGAGGTGTCATCAAAATAAAATGAGTTTGAAATTGAGGATAACCAACACAAACGTTGTCGTTCGATCGGGGTTCATTTGAATGTGGGGTGAATTAGGTACATTATTTAATAGTGAATAACTCATTTACCTACTTAGATGCTGTGTTTGCATAATACATCGGTTATAACAAATAAACAATGCAGGTATTGAAATATCGCCAATGGTGTCTAAGTATTGAGTTATGTACAAATTTACCAGTATAATACACAAAAAAGAGGCCAAATCAAACGTTAAATCTTTTTAATATTCAGCCCGTTGGTTAAATTGTCATATTTCTTTTAAGTCAGTTTATTTTTGGCGCTCGGCCAACACTCCACGTGCACCTAATTAAGTGCAAATCAGATAATTAATTTACAACCTCATAAAACTCGTAATGTCTTAAATCTTTATGATTTATCAAGCATCACTTAATTTATTGGTGTTTTCTTTAAGTATATGCGATTGATATCTCTTAGCACTTAAATTTGTATAATATTCCATAATTGTGTTAAGCATTCGAATAGATAATATGGATAAGTAGTCAGTGTTAGTTAATAGGAATGTTCCCATCGTAAAGCCGCGTCGCAGTAAAAGTGATCGAACAAGGAAATTCCTATAGGGCTACCGCCAGCGCCACTACACGTCCGGTTTGCGAACGCGTCAGTGGCATATATTTTATGAACACACAATACACGCACGTCCAATCAGAAATCGGATGGAACGTCCGACTCGGACATCGCCGATGCGTTTACGATTTTATTACCGTGCCGATCCGACTGCCTGAAGGTGCACTCTGCATATTTTTGCAGAGGCGGAAATACATGTCCGATTTTGTCTTCCAACTTTGTCAATAATCCAGAGAGGATTCATTCTTAATCGAGGTAGGGCACAGCGGGATGTCATCTCGCTCATATGTGGAGCAGCTCAACTGGGGAAGTACCTCCACCTTACAGAAGATCGCCGCCATAATGACGCCACTACTTGTTCTGTAGGTATGTGGTGCTGTGTTCCTGGTGGTTAGTAAGGTTACCAGAGGATTGGATGTTGAGAGTAAGGGACAAGCGTGCGTCTCTGTCTACCATCACAACGAATCGTCAAATCAATAAAGGTTTTTTTTTTTTATACTACGACGGTGGCAAACAAGCTTACGGCCTGCCTGATGTTAAGCTGGTACCGTCGCCTATGGACACTTGTGACTCCAGAAAAATCACAAGCGCGTTGCCGACCCTTTATTCACTTGAGGATTCGCTGTGTTGGCAGATGCCACAGATGCAGATGAGACATGCAGGTCCCTCACTCCCAACACAACGCGCCCTAGGGAGCTCTGGCGACCTTACTCACCACCAGGAACACAACACCACATGCGTCATAGCATGCAATAATATAGCAACACTACGAAGCAGTGGTGCTATTATGGCTACGGTCTTCTGTAAGGTACTTCCGCAGTTGGGCTGCTCGACATACGAGCGAAATGACATTCCGCTGTGCCCTACCTGTCTTAAAGGTCATGCTATTACGCGCTAGTGATTCTTCTGGTCTGGCTGCTTACCAAGCAGGCAGATCGTAGGTTTGTTTGCCACCGTTGTAGTATAAAAAAAACCTACGCTCGCGAATGACAGCGCAGTAGCCAGTTCAGAAAAAGTCTCATGCTATAAAATAAACCTATCCCGACATAATTAGAAAACTCATTTAAATCCAACTAAATACCATTAATTTATGCAACTTTCCTAGGCTTAACAGGAAAGCCCTGTCTAGAAAGATAACTCACTCTTTGTTGCAACCCGTTGGCATCCGCTGCGTTGGCCCATATTTGTTAATTGTGCGTACATTTCTCTGATATTAATTGGCAATGGCAATGATTTCTCTGGAATGGAGTTAATTAAGGGTTACAACTTTCACATTGAACAGATACGTATGTGTATTCGGAAATTGGTAATAAATCATGTCAGATCTCTTCTTCTCAGTCGGTCACTCTTGACAGTGGTCGTGATAATAAATAGGTCATTCATAGATGCGACCACAGTTCCTATTACGAAGTTCGTTTTCGAAGCCAGCCTGAGTCAGTGTCGTTGTAAGTTAAGTTATGTAGGGTCAACAAATTCTGTGCTTAGACCATTTTGAGTGATATTGTTATTTAGGCAAGCACATACCTACGCTATTTATGGTATACTCACTTTGCTGGGGTTACTATGACCACTCAGCCCCCCTATTCTGTAACTTGTTTTAAGCTCACCTCAACGCTCACCCACATTTATACCTTGACACCGCGATGCGAAGTAATTAAGCGTAGGTAGAGATCTAGTTTCGTAACGGGTGACCGGCGGGGTGAGCCGCATTAATGCGTAGCGAATAACAGCCCTGGTAACTTTGACCAACATTCCCAATAAAACTACTTAGTGCGCACTATGGCGTATTTCTGTTTATTATTTACAAAGCTTATATTTAAAGAAGCGAGTATTAAGTAATTTACAGTAAACATCTTATTTTACGAGCATCACCCCGCGGCCCAGATCCATTATTATTAATAGGTGTGTTTAGTGTGAAGTGCCGTTGCAACTAATTGCAACGTGTTTAGCTCTCATAATTAAATAAGTAGCGGGTAGTTTACAGTGGAGGCACGCGCGTGCGCAGTGTGAGACGAATCGAACGATTTGATACTTTACAATTACAAAAAATATATATACACTCAAGAGCAAAAGTTTCGGGTCACCCTAAATTAAATAACCGCAATAGGTTTTTTAATATATTTCACACTATAGTCTTATTTACGTAATATACTATTCTTTGTAATACCCAAATGTATTAGCAATTTCCGGGATCCTATCATAAAAATATCAACATCCAAAAATGACGATTTTTGCGATATCTCGCTCCGTTAACGTTGTTTTTTTTCATGGGTTTTTACGAGTCTGATTTAAACTTGGTAACGAGTTTATTTTTTTCTTTATTTCTGCAGTTTAGATGTAAAATTTAATAAAGATCATGACAGGATTAAAAAACTGTACAACCTTGCACTATTTTTGGAAATATGACGGTATTTCACCGACCCGAAACTTTTGCTCTTGAGTGTATATGCTTAAGGCGCTGTCAACACCAAAAACGCGCACACTGTCTATTTGTATCGGAGTAAACGAGAGCGAGTGTTACTTAAGCGGCCAGGTTTTAGACGAAAATAATGAATAAATATTGAAATAAAAAAAAGTGTAGATTATTTGTGGAATATGGCTCGTCAGCGGTTTAAGTATGAATATGTGGACTTCATGTTTTTAATTGCAGACCCATACGTCAAAAAAATAAGGACATAGAACCGTTTAAGAGGATTTTAAGACCAATCTTTGCAATTATTTTCTATCGAGCCGATTTCATCCAATTATGTTTCGAGTCCGTCTACGGTCTTGGAAATATGATAAATATTAACTTATATTTTTTTTGATGTGCTAGAACAA
This sequence comes from Epinotia brunnichana, assembly GCA_963854355.1. Lineage (NCBI taxonomy): Eukaryota > Metazoa > Arthropoda > Insecta > Lepidoptera > Tortricidae > Epinotia > Epinotia brunnichana. Next base: position 5,740,715 of record OY977936.1, on the reverse strand, counting down.
ATAGTTTTTCTTATACAACTGCTTAAATAATATCAATTTCAACAAACTTGGTCTTGTCAACCTCTTAATGAATTTTGTGCGGGACAGTGCTTTGTCTATGAATTTTAAAAGACACTCGTAAAGTTGGTTAAGAACGTCACAGGTCACTTTAGGTAGGTAGGTAATTGTTTTACTGAAAAACAAATATTTTTGAAGCCATCTGTACCTATAACTAGGTACCTAACTTTACTAACAATATGCAGAAAATACAAAAAAATCACCTTACAATCACAGATGTCGGATTACGCAACGATTTTCGAATCCGTAAAGAAATGAAGTATACTTAATAATAAAACTCTTTAAGTTATGCCATGCTATTAAGCATAAATAACTTATCTTAATAATGACTATCATCACTACATAAATGTTATGAAGATTCTCAAAATCTTGGCAAAAGCACGACAATCGAAATACACATAGCGCGTAACGACATATACTTAAGTTAAGGCCTGAAACATAGAATTTAAGTTTTCACAAAGCACATGCAAACAAAGTACGAGTATCAAGTTGTTTGGAACCGTGCGCGTGCGGCTCCAGAGTGGAGATAATTTTAACCTCGTGAATGGCGCCCTGAAAGCCCTGTTAGCGTATATTGAGATCATTGAGCCGTCAACCCTTGCCCGGTTATTGGTAGAAGATTTGGTTAGAAACGTGACCACTTTTAAAATAATACGCTGGGGGTTTATCAATCTATGTAAGTATCAACAACTTTTTAGATCTCTAAACAACTATTTAACTATAGTGGCTCTGTGAGTTGTAGAAATCGTGAGTTTTTTTTAAATAACTGAATCGACAAAGAATTCTATTAGTATATAACTATTGACCCTGTTCATAAAAATTCACGAGAATTGGTTGAGAAATGTTATTTATTTATCGTATGGCGGTTATACACTGGTACTATCGCCCAAGGGTACGGGTTCACACTTTCTCAACAAAATCGTCTGCACACACATACAGTACAGTGCATTCGAAAAATGACCCTAAAGGGGTGTACCCGTACCCTTGGGCGATAGTACATATATGTATTCGATTCGATCACGTAACGCATTCTACGTTAGGTACGTTAGATCTAAATGTCAAATTTTATATGGAAAAATGACAGTTAAACTAATAAATAACAATCACCCCTCTGCACAGGAGAACAGCCGGACAACCAAACAGCGAGACATCCGGAGATAACGTTCAACAGTTTTGACCCAAGCTCCACCAGACGAAAGGGTACGTTCTATGTTGTAAACCGAGATGCCACGATTTGAGTTTTCTAGCTGTCAAACATTCTTTCTATACGTAAGAGACGTATCTAAACTTGGGAAAATTCCATTCATGACGTACGAAAATATCCGATCAATGTTATAAACTTGCAAAAACAAAACTGTATCATTAACCTGATTGAATACTATAGTATGTTTTATTCATAGTACTGTTTATGCATTCTTCCGCCGTTTCAGACAGGTCTGGCTCGCGTCTGGTTTTACACGAGTTCCTTACACTTGCATTATTGAAGCATTACGTCAAATAATGTATTTGAGGATTTTAGTACTGTATAAAGGGGCCAATGACCGGCGATAATAGACAATATGGGAACATTACAAGGTTAGGTTTAGAGTTGAGCTTTTCGGTGAAGGAAAACAAAAACGTCGTCGTGAGGAAACCGGTCTAATCCCAACAAGGTAAAGTTTTCCTTCTGGGTTGGAAGACCAGATGGTAGTCTCTTTAATAAAACTAGTGCCTATGCCAAATCTTGGGATCAGCTGTCAAAGCGGACCCCGGGCTCGTTTATGGCACAACCGGGAATAACGCTAGGAGGCAGATGACAGCAAGGTTAGAGTTAGAACGGTAGGTTTTCTCGCTAATTTGAAAGCATCCGTCTAATTCAAAAATCAAATAAGCCTATAGGTAGTACGACTGTGGACGAATGCCAAGGGTGCATTTGTATTGGTCGATAGAGCCCGCATGCGTGGTGCGGGAGATTTCCAAAACGTATGCCATAGGGCCTGCATTAGGGCAACCGCATTCACAGGTCGGCGCTGGCGGGAGTTCTCATGTACGTATATCCATAACCTCTTCCTCCAACCACCATCTCGCTCGCTTTGAATCGATCAATATATTGTGTTGATTGTGACGTGTGACCACAGAATAAATAATAGTACTACGTACAGAAGGTTCTCTGTTAACCAATCTCCTGTTTAGGTATTCCGAACGAGCCTAAACGTGGTCATCCCTTTCTATCGCATGCAACGCGCTGCGATAGAACGCGTGCGTGCCGTGGCAGCGCTAAAATACCCCCTGGGGCCGGTAGGCCGGCATGTACTGGTAGCGGCGCAACCAAATCATGGAGTGCGCCGCCCCTGGTGTGACTAATAAGTAGATACTAGGTATTTATAAAGTTCTACATTCCACGCAAATATCCTAAATATAGGAAAAGTCATAAACTAGTTTGTTTCACATTACATTGGAACTTTTCCACTGAGCAGATGAAACCGCAAAGTGGTCCATTATTTACGGAACTGCGTTATATCGTCTTTCTTCAATATATTTAGATTGTTATGTTTATACAGATTTTGTATAGAGGAATTTTCCTGGGAAAATCATTATTTCATTGTTGCCAGTAGTTTTTTAATACGACGACGTCGGTTAAAAACTATAATGTACTGCCTGCCTGTGGACCGTTTTACGAAGTTACAAGTAAAAAAAGTCTAAACAGGCAATCCAGATGCAATCGTCAGAGGTTATTAATAATGAACCATTAATTTCAGGCATCTAAGGCCCAATAATTACATAACTTGAAGACATACTTACGACACAATTATAAAATTATTATTTAGGCGATGAAACAGCGTGGCTCAGTTGCATCAAGTCTGGTGTAAAATTCGGTAGGTTGCCCGGAACCGCCGAAACACGATACCCTTCGGCCAGAAGTCAACATACGCGATGGTCTCCTGCAGCGGCCGCGGCACGCGCATCACAAACGAGCTGAAGTGCACGTAGTGGCGCGAACGCAGCTGGAAACCCCTCAGCGAGTAGGTAGCCAGTCTTCTGGTGAATATACTCCACCATGTCATCAGCCGCCATCATCAGTGTTGACTGTTTAGATATACCTATTTATATATATTTTTTAAAGATTCGCCAACAATTGTTACATCGTTTATCGTATCATTATTAAGGATATACATAGGCTGATACTTAACTCTAAATGCACAACTAGGCAAATACTGCATGCAAAAATACTTAGATTTGTAAAGATAGGGTATTTCATCAATTTCATCATGGGTAGGGGTTTACACCTATCAAAATTAAATTATCAAGGTATTTTGTTTATATTTATATTTTTTTAGCACAAGATGGCGCGCCAGCTGTGTCGGGGCGACATACATTATCTGTCTCTTTCTAAGCGCTCTAAATAGAAAGAGACGGATAGTCTATCTCGCCGCGACACAACTCGCGGGCCGTCCTGTGATAGCTGTTTAGAGGAGTGATAATCACATTGCCGACCCTTTACTGAGTCGAGACTACTTGCCCATTTCCCGGCGGAAATGTTCGAATAGTTTTGACAAAGAACCATTAAGGCGCCGTAGGTTCATGGTCTTCTCTACCTCTCGCTGAGCATACGCCTGAGCGAGATGGAAGTGCGTGTTCAGAAGCGCGGATATCATGTTTTTATAATTTATATTTTTGTGCGTTTAAATAAATAAAAAACACTTATACTTTTGTGCATAATTTCTTACGAATGTTGTGTATTTTAGACCTACGAGTATGTTCGTGATTTTTTTCTATCGACCGAAAATTGCTTAGTCATGTTTCGAATCACTGATTTCCCTGCAGAAAAGCCTCAAGATTACTATTCGTTTTTTTTTGAAACCATATTATTATAAACAGAAGCATTATATTGTTTCAAAATCTTCGCTTAACTTCGCTGAACCTACGGCGCTATAATTTACAACTGCTAAGCAATAACTTATTTACATACTGCTTCCGAAGTACGTAGCACGGTAGCCTTCCAATAGGCTTAGGTTTACATTTTAGAATGCCTGAGCTGCGCAAGACTGCATAAGCTTTGGGTAAATCGGCAACACATCTTCATCTATAACCAGTGCCGTTCCCTTTGCCATATTCATACACATCTCCAGAAAGTTGAACGGTTGTATGAAACTAGAAATGTAAAATTAATGTAAGATTTGTGTATTCAAATTATGCATAACTCCGGATGGGAGGGGCGGCTTCTCCTAACACAAGTATTGTCATACTTACCTGGAGGGGCCAGCCACGTAAAATTGTAAAAACCGAATTTTTGATACCAAATAAATATTTTAGATTTTTTTTTGTATCGTTTTTATCTTTATTTTAATAAGAAATTGTACGTACGTCACAGTTATCAAAAATATTATATATATCCTATACTATTAAACGAGCAATATTATATATATACAGCCTGTATTTTTAATATTACCTCAAATTTTAACCATACGTAGCTTTTAGTATTATGAACCGATATTGTAAGAAAATTGTATGTTAGTCTTAACTACCAAAGCGTAATTAATTTTTGAAAATTTATCGAGCAGCAATGTAATGCTTACACTCATTTGACACATGGAAGAAGCGGGTTACTTGTGACAGTTGTGACGTCACATCAGTAAGACAGTGCAGTGATACATTGCGTGCTGAATTATTTTGTATAGAAAAAAAAAAGTTAGTAGTTGAGAAAAAAAATCTTGCAATATCGGTTCATAGCCCTAACACCTACCTCTGGTTACAATTTGAGGTAATATTAAAAATACACGCTGTATATTTGCAATCACGGTCCGTTCTCGGAAACGGATATAACGATTTCGATGAAATTTGGAATACAGGGGTTTACGGGGGCGAGAAATCGATCTAGATATGTCTCATGTCCGGGAAAATTAGTTTTCTCCGTATTTTCTCCGAGCAGAGCTTGGTCGCCCAGGGACTCAAAAACAAAGGGTTATTAATTTCGGACTTCTTCTGTATTTATATTTAAAGGACCGACTACACTGGAACCTGGCATGGCGTATTGCGGTGACGAGTCAAGCGTCATGCATTTTGCATAAACGCGGCAGCTTCAACGTATTTTATTTATTAAGCCGGGGTGTAGTCTTAGTATCGACGCAAAACAAAATTAATGGGCATACGCAATTGTTACACGACTGCCCAATGAAAAGGTGTGTAAGGCACTTGTCCCACCGCCGGCGAGTAGCGAGTACTCTCATAGTAATTCTTACTCGCTTTTACTCGCGCGAGTAAGAATTACTATGAGAGTACTCGCTACTCGCCGGCGGTGGGACAAGTGCCTAATGTTTTTTTCAAATGTCTTTCGTTATTGTGAAACCCATTTTCTTCATGAAATCCCCACTCAAAGAAGCCCCTTACTATTCACATACCTATTACAACTTGAGATCTCTGGCTGTCATTCAACCTGCAATCTATCGGTTTTTATTTGTGTTTATCCATACCCATCCGCATATACTCACGCCCATCCGCCACAACCCGCGCTTCAAGCACTTCCTATAAACTTAAGACTCACTTAACGCAAGGACAGCGCAACTGATTGCCTCCATAAGTTAGTCATAATGCGACTTGCGAGTCGAAGCTTAGCTGGAAGGGATAAGTGTCTAACACTTGTGTACTAAGTGAAGCCATTCGTATTGTAGTGCATTGTCTTTTATTTAAGTTTTATGAATTATTGGAACACTTATTTAGTACTGATCATCTTTTCTTGTCACGTTTGTCTACAAACTTAGATTTGCCGAAGTCGTATCTACTTCAGAATATAATAAATTACCTTTATTTCGCAAGTAGGCCGTACTGGCACTTTTACAAAGGCTAATTCAATTCAATGCAATTCATTTTATTTCAGTCAAGGTCCATACACATTTGTTAACAATGAGTAGAACTAAAAATACCAGGATTTGGAAGTTAGCTTTTACAACAATGCCACCACAATTGCTTTAAAATGACTGAAGCGAACAATGTGACAATATGGAGGGGTGCCAACCATTATAGGCAGTTAATGATGAAATATCTAGTGATGCATGACAACATCTGCAAACTGTAGGCCTACCCTCTTGTTCCAGTGACACAAGAGGTGAGACGTCAAAGTGTACCGTACGGGTTACGGGTGTGGGCGTCTCAGTTAAGCGGTCGAACTGTTAGAAATAGTACCAGAAGATAACGCAGTCGAATCCAAGACATTATTTTTGCATTTGATGGGTATGATGACAGGTGGGTGCTATACCGGTCTCATCAAGTCAGTACCAAAACCTCCCTTTTTCTTTAGGGTTTGATCTATTCAAGGTAGGTTTTGAGCTATTATCATAAAATAAATGATCCTGCTTAAAAATAAGTAAGTCTATGATTGACTACCTACGAGCTCATAATACGTGTTAGCCCTCCAGACAGCTAACTCGTTGTAAGATATGGCGCTTATTTTTCTCGCATAATACTTCTTTAGCGGTGCGTTTGTGATATTAGATTGGACTTATCCGCCTTAGGGACGAAGCTCTTTAGTTTTAACTGCATTAGATTGAGGTAAAATGCAATAGGCATTTATGGACCCTATTAAAGGAGATCAAATTAAGTTGTATGTTGCCTTTTATGCCGGTAAGAGTGAGCAAAGCTGTAAGACTGGCATATTATTTGCGATTCGGTATGAACTGCGGAAGAATGTTGCGTTTTTATTGTGTTCTTCCAGAATTTGCAGATTATTTAACTTCTAAGAATTAGGAAATAAAATATTACTAAAGCGACTTAAGCGATTATATGACACTACTTTACAGTTTTAATTCACGTTCCACAAAATCACGTTTTTCCAACTCAGAAGCCAACAACCATCTCTTTACTTCCACGTCCAGAAAACAGCCTATTCCAGTCCTATTAACTTTATGCAACACATTGAAATGACGGTAACTGTAAATTATCAGCGGGACGCCCGACGGAAGCTTTTCAATTGAGTGTCAGGAACAGTCGTTTAAATGTTACTTGTACAACCTTTTTACGACCTTTTACTTTAGCGCACAAGTTGTAAGTCTGGTAGATGTATCTGTGATAAATTTATTTCTCACGTTCATTTGACAGTTTATGCGTGATGCTAGAACGATAGGCGAAACGGCGATACTTAATTGTCTTTATATGGTCTGACCATACCTACTTTGGGCAGGTAATTTCATTGTGGAAATAAATGTAAATGAGTAAAATGAGTTCTGGTATTTTTACAATCTATTTCACTACTAAGTAAGACAGGCACATATTATACCTACGAATTATAACATCTAGCTTCTCCTTTCCCCCGACGAATACTAGTTAAATTAAAATACTTGCAAAAATACGTGTTTGCTGACAGTAAAGTATTTTAATTTATTACAGCTAAAACAATTAAGTAAAATATATTTTATAAGACATCCTTATTACTTCAGAGTTATGATAGAATAATTAATGTCTAAGTAATCCAAGGTGTTCAAGGGAACCGAGTTATGCCAACTCCACACTGAAATGCAAATCGTGCGTCATTAACATTTAACCAATACTTCAAAAGAGGATTACTGTACCATTTAGTTTTGCCTCTTCAAATATTACTTTACTTAAATTGGGCTATGGAAACAGTGAATATAAGCGACGGTTGCGCTGCGTGTTATGTATTAAAATGTATCAATGAAAATTTGCAACCTTTTACCGCGTCAGTGTGGCTCCAGCATTACAGCTTTACAGCGGTGAATGGTAAAGGCGAGACGTATTAAAATTAATTATTTGAGATTTACTATCTAAGCTTAATTGGCGTCGTTCATGGGTAGGTAGTGGATATTTCACAGTAAGTATTTTATTAAACTACTAGCTAAGTAGCCAACGAGACGAAATTATACTGTAAGGGCGTGTCAAATGTGAATTGGCCTCAAAGCGGTTTATTTAATGATAAATATGGTATATTTAAAAAGTATAGCAATTGATATTTAGTTTACTCTGCAAGTAGATCTCAAGGGCTTTTTAACATGTCCGAGCTTACAAATATAATAACATAAGCCCATTTTTTTCATAGGATTTTTAGTAAGGTAATCGTCCAAATATTTGACACCTTAATTTCGATAATTGACATCTTATCTTGGTCAAGCTAAACAATAGAGCTTTATTGCTTCGAAATAATATTGAAGATGTCTGTCAAGTCACGGACCGCCGTTGACCTTACATGTCTAAAATTATTTGCCATACAGAAAATCTTCTATTTTCCACAGCTGCAGAAACATCTACATACAATTGCTGCATTCCTTTAACAGGTTATCTCACCACAAAATTCGATACACCTTGCCCAGCGGAGCGGTTAAGTTCAATAATTGGCTCCCAAACTCACAATCCGTTGGCTGAGGCGTCGGCGCTAATCGGTACCGTTGGAGTGTTGTAACAGCGTGCGATTATGGTTTCAAAGATATGGGCATGCATTTCTTTTTTTAGGGTTCCGTACTCAAAGAGTAAAACGGGACCCTATCACTAAGACTCCGCTGTCCATCCGTCCGTCCGTCCGTCTGTCTGTCACCAGGCTGTATCTCACTGATACCGTGATAGTTCCAGCTGAAATTTACACAGATGATGTATTTATGTTGCCGCCTTGCCGCTATAACAACAAATACTAAAAACACAGAATAAAATAGTTTTTATAGATAATGGTACGGAACCCTTCGTGCGCGAGTCCGACTCGCACTTGGCCGGTTTTATACCTCAACGGTGGCAAATAAGCAAACCCAGATGGTATGTAGACACCTTAGCCGGTTGCGAGTCCAGAAGTGTCACATGGGCGATGCCTACCGTTTGTTGATTTGTGGATTTCTTAAAATCACCAACACCATCATTGGCCTCTACGTCTTTATCAGATGATTCAAGCAGCGCTTTGCGAATGCATAGTAGAGCACTTTTTTAGGGTTCCGTACTCAAAGAGTAAAATGGGACCCTATTACTAAGACTCCGCTGTCCGTCCGTCCGGCTGTCTGTCACCAGGCTGTATCTCACTGATACCGTGATAGTTCCAGCTGAAATTTTCACTGATGATGTATTTCTGTTGCCGCTATAACAACAAATACTAAAAACACAGAATAAAATAGTTTTTTATAAATAATGGTACCTGGTGGGCGAGTCTGACTCGCACTTGGCCGGTTTTTTAAATTGCTATGTAGCCCTATGCGGAAGCGGCATTGTCTTCCGCAAAGGTGGCAGGAGAATTGTGCATTTGGTATTTGGTATATTTCTTGATATTAGATACCTACGTGGCAAAGTACCGTCCGTCCGTATAAGTGCAGTGCTGGTCCGACAAGGTGGACTGAAGACCAGGGGCCCGATTTTCAAAAGCTTGTAACTCGTAATACAACGCCTCTTTTCAACTTCTCTCATTAGAAAGACACTTCCGCTTGTATTACAAACTACGAGCTTTTGATAAAAAGGCTTCTGGTAAAGGGCGCGGGAGTCCGCTGGATGCGGGTGGCGCAGGTCCGGTCACTTTGGCACTCTTTGGGGAGGCCTATGTCCACCAGTGGACGTCTTTCGGCTGATATCATGATGATGATAGCCAGTTGTGACTCCAGAAGAGTCACAAGCTAGAAGCCGAACCTTCATTGATCTGAGGATTTCTTATTATACTTTTATACACGACAAAGTTGGTTTGGTCTAGACTAGATTAAGGACTCATGCAGTAAACTTCGAGATTTACTTACGGTTATTCTACTAACAAATGTGTAAAATAGGGTATGGAGAATAAATGGTTAAAAAACAGGGATACATTATATATACCTATTAGATTATTATATACCTATTGGAATTACCTCTCAAACTCATCCCAGCATCTCCACCATCTTGCGCTATATCATTTAATACTCCAACCGGCTTGGAGTTCGCGATCGCTCTAAACAAAACCATGCCGAAGGAACACAGGAGCAGTTATAGGTACCCATTACCGAGGCTCATTGAAACACCCACTTCGGCTAAGCACCCATTACTAAACAAGGAAGAGCACGTGGGAGCAATCTAATTTGTGCATCCTAATGAACATTATAATTACGCACGTAACAAACGGGCCAAGTTCTGGAACAATTAGATCTGCCGATTGGAGGATTTATGAGCGGTTGCACTGGCGACGAGCCAAGTTCGTGCGATCAATATTTATTAGGATAATGTTTTTTGTTTTGGTTCGATTGAAGTAGATTATGATGAGCAGTGACGTGTTTATGGAAGTTCGAGCCATGAGTACGTTTCACGCGAAACTTAAGATGAGTGAATGGTGAAATTTGCATAATAAGGCGTGCTATTTAAAATCAAAACTATAAATCACGGACCGATGATTTGGATCTCGAATCCTTAGATTTTCGCATGAAACTAACATTTAGCATACACCTATTTTTTATTCATTCAACCAAGTAGTAGTAATTTATTCATAAAATATACAATGTTACAACAAATATAAATATAAAAAAAAGAACGGATGGTTGTATGTAGAGAGGGGTTAGGGGGCAATGTTGGGAAGAGCTGCCCCATCGTTTAAACTAAGCATAGGTACAAACGGGAAAACGCTTGATGAAACATCCTAAAATTTAACTTAAGATACTACTAGTGTTTGAACCAAGTTCAAGAAAAAGCAATCGTCAAGTCAATCAAAGGGAATGAAAGAGATACACGGTCGTTTCCACTACCTGGAGCCTAGTCATCATCATCATCATATCAGCCGAAAGACGCCCACTCTTGGACATAGGCCTCCCCACAGAAAGGTTCAACAATGACTGGCCCACGCGCATCCAGCGGACTCCCGGAGCGTAGTAAATAGCATGATTTTATGATGACAATGATACGCCTAGCATTTCATTCAATTCGGTCACAAACTACTAAATTCGCATTAACTGACAACTATAGCAATTTATCGGCCATTGCACTTGCATCTTTGAATTCGACCCATTCATCATTCTATTTACTCAAGTGGGCAGCCAAAATCGCAATAAACACGCTGCTATTCAACTTCCCACGCAATTATTTAATTTTTAACCCCCGACGCTTAAAGAGATGTGTATCTGTGTGTCTGTATTGGCATCAGAGCTCCTATACCATCATCATCATATCAGCCAAAATATAAATATTGAACTTTGAAATGAAAATTTCAGGGGTTTATCAACTTTTCCAAGTTGTAGGTACACAAATTGCTACTGACTATTACAATCTAATTTGTTACGATGGTCCTAATAGGATATCACCATATATCACTTACGAACGAACTATGGGTTTTTCGTGCGGAGGCAGCAATGTTAGCTATACAGATAAATTTGTCGTGCTATATAGAAGCAAGAGGCCATAAAATTAACATTATTAGCATACTACAACTGACTTCCATCTTATATCTTATCAGCTTCCAACAAATTCTCAATGAATCTGTGGAATTGGCTACTTTGGATTCTGAGGTATTTTCACGCATTCTAAAACTATTTTAGGCGATGAATTCTAATGATTTCATGAAAGTACCTAATCTAACTTTCTAGCTTACTGTGATAAAATTAAGTTTAATTAAAGGGACTTAATACAATTAACAAACGTATGAAGGAATACATTATGCAAATAGCAGCTATCAGATAGTCCAGATTGTTCGCTGGTGCATAAAACAGACCATTGCGCTATCGATGCGACATCTATGCAAGAATGCACAAAGTAATGATGAAGTTATACGTTCTAAAAGGCACAGAATATTCGATGAGTGAGTTTGTTTTCTTGGCAAAACGCTGTAGTACCTAGTTCTGTAGTTGTGTTATTCGGTTGAGTAACTGAAATAACCGTTAGCGTGGGTGATATAACTTTTTTACAACTTTAACAGTTGAAGAGCCCAAACCAAGGTAGCCTATGAAAAGCGAACTAGTGTGACTATTGATGTAGATAATGGGCGTAAATATCAAAAAATTAAATGTGTTCATCCAAAATTAAAACTGTTCTACATATAAGTACCTACCTACAACATTAACTTTATAACACTTTAAACTCTCGCGCTTTGTACACATATTTAAATACTGTTTAATCCGGGTCTAACGCGATATTTATTTACCTTTATTTCTGCCGTTTCGACACGGGTTGCTATCTGCGACCATGACCGGTGCAAACCGTGTCGAAACGTCAGAAATAAAGGTAAATAAATATCGCGTTAGACCCGGATTAAACAGTATTTAAACATTAACTTTACATATTTTACAGATAATGTTTTTCCTTGTCAAAGTTTTTATGAAATGTCAATGGACAGAAAATTGAATTTCATGGCCTGTGGCTTTTTTTTCACTTATACAAATAAACCCCAAAACACCTAAGGAGACTATATTATATTGCAATAATTCGTAGCAGAATAGATTACGGGTCATTCCTTTATGACGATAGCAGCGAGTCTCATTTGTTTAAACTCGATAAAATTCAAAATCAATCAATGAGAACCATTGGCGGATTTATTAAATCGACACCTATACACGTTATGGAATGCGAGCTCTGTTTACACCCGTTGCATATTCGTCGCATTTATTTGGCGTCCAAGTTTTGGTTTAAATGTAGATCATTCGAAAATAATATAACTAGGAAAATCATAGATGGATTAAACAATCGCATGCAGATACGTGATACGCTGCGAAAGAAAAAACCGCTTCTCCTTACTATACATAATAGGTACAAATTAACGCCTCTGCATTCTAGCAAGTTACTCGAGATGTTTACTTTGGATCGATGGATAAATAAGTTGGATATGTCTAAAGTTATTAAGCTCAACATTACGTCAATTAATAAATCGAAGCGTGTGTATAATAAAATCGTTCTAAAAACTACAGTAGATGAGTTTTTGCAATCACAGTATTCCGGTCTTTATTGTATATACACAGATGGTTCTAAAGAAAAAAGCGCCTTAGGTGCTGCGTTTTATGATCCACAGTCGAACATATCACTTAAGTTACACATAAATAGTGACATTTCTATCATGCATGCAGAGTTAATTGCAATCGCCGAGGCCCTATCCTACATTCAATCAATAGGCTGCGATAAGTTTGTTATATTATCGGACTCCATGAGTGCGCTCCAACACTTGGCTCGGTGCACCTCGAATTTTCGAGGTCTCCCGATTGCCTACATCATTTTAAAACTTATCAGCAAATCACAATCAGAGGGTAAGAACATAGTACTGCAATGGATTCCCTCTCATGTGGGTATACGCGGAAATGAAGCAGCATAGTACTGCAATGGATTCCCTCTCATGTGGGTATACGTGGACACCTTAGCCAGGCAAGCTTGTTGTGAGGGTGTTGAATGTAACATGTTACCTTTTTACTCTGACTGTATCGCTTTAGTAAAACGGCAAACATATTCTTTGTGGAAAGAATACTTTGATAAGAGATCAAAAGAAAAAGGCATTTGGTATAAGACGATCCAACCTCGTCCTCAGATAACTTCATGGATAATAGAGTGTTCGTTAAGTAGACGCGACTTGGTATTGATGATGAGATTGCGATCCGGACATATACCATTAAACAAGTTTGGATATTTGATGGGAAAAGTGGCATCTCCAAATTGTGATGAATGTGAAGTACCAGAAGATGTATACCATGTTATGATGGAATGTGTCCGAAACGAAGCTCTCAGGAGAAGTCTGCCTTTTAACACCAGGCCCCGTAGCATGGCACATGCCCATAGCATATCACGCGATAAGTGATAGGATAAGCGCGTCGTCTCGTTCTATCGAACGGTGTCAGCCAGGGACGGATGCTCTATCCTGTCACTTGTCGCGTGATAAGGCCATCCATGCTACGGGGCCTGTTATGATGTCGGGACCTGCAATGTTGCCCTGGCCACCCCGTTGTCAGACGCGGCCACAGCACTATTGCAGTTAGCTCGAAAGTGTGTTAGTAATAGAAATACTCGTCATTAGAATAATATGTTATGTTGACTATAACGGAGCGACATGTTCACCTGTGTGACAAACTCCTTAAATAAAGAGAAAAAAAAAAAAAAAAAATGAATTATCCACAGTAGCATTAGATAGTATTAGTTAAGGGTCTACGCTAGTTGACGCGGTTTGTGTGGAGCGGGTGGACGCTTATTGAAAAAATAGTATGAGCAGCGCTAACTAACCCATGCGTGCGCCCGCTCCGTGCACAACAGTTCAATGTGTCTGCTCGCGCATTTATTACCTCCGCTGGCCACTTTGACTTAACCTGTGGCAATGAAACTCAGTCTCAGAATAAAACTGGTCGCGATGTCGTGTCCAGATAGCGAATATAAGCGATAGAGCGCTATTCCAGCACTGTTATGTTTAATAACTTAATCTGAATTAGACGATGTCGCTCGTCCGGGGTCCAATTATACTGTCTTGTCTTACATAATTCTATCTTGCATCTTGTTGTGATTGATTTTCTGTCGTCTTCATCGATTCAGTGAGTTCGGTCTGATTTGTATATTGTGTGCTTTTACTAAAGAGTATAAATATACTCTTTAGTAAAAATACTCTTTAGCCCTGCATATGGATTCCAAAATGAAGACTTCATTAATAAAAAAATATTAATCAAGTCTTAATTTTGGAATCCATATGCAGGGCTCCGATCTTGTGAACCATTTTTAAGTTTTTATTTTTATTTTCTTTAGATGAATTAGGCTAATTTAGTTTTCATTTGAAGTTATTTCCTTATTATTACTCTGCTGCTATTATTTTATACATATAAAAGCTATCGTCTTATTAAATCTACTTAAACTTTAAAAGGGCATTTGTGAATCTGTATGCTATGCTATTTCCTACCACGTTAACAGGAGACCAACTTTTAGTGGCGATATCTTGATATTATTTATGTTTAATGTTTAGTGTTGCGCGTGATAGTTACTATTACTATCTATGTACATAGTGACATAGGAACGAATATGTTGCAGTAATGGAAGATTGTGGTATGACTTACGTTTTAGGATTACATCGATCAGTGTTAATAAATGTATGTTTCTTTGTTGTACGTTTTTAACTCCCCTTATAATAAATACATAAGTAATATTAGGTTTTAAACATAAAATCCTTCATAACTAGCTGAAATTTGGTATACTGACGCTGTATGATAATTAAGAACTATTCAAAACTCCTCAGTACACCGCCGTCTTTTATTAACTTTATCATTATTACAACTTTTTTTAAAAATATATATACATATAGCACCTAGGTACCTACTTATATAGTAAATGTAAATATTTTCAAAATTGCTTTCTCGGGGTTAGATATGAGGATATAAGGATTATAAGACACCATTTGAGGTGCATTTTACAAAAAAAAACAACCTTTTGGAGGACTTACAAAAAAAAAAAATATTGAAAATTATTTAAATTTAAAACAAATGACTGAAATATAACAATGGCTCAGAAAGCCCTTTCATTTGATAACACACACGATAGGTTCCAAAACATAACTAAGCATTTTTTTTCAATTCTTTTTTTCAGGAAGCAAGCTGCGGAGGAGTGTGGAGTTTTGACTATAGACAATTATAGTTCTTAATTATCAAATACAGCGTCAGTATACCAAATTTCAGCTAGTTATGAAGGATTTTACGTATTTGGTAAATTTTAATCTAATACTCCTGGGAAGTCTTTACTAATATAAAGAGGTAAAGGTTGTGAGGAGGTTATGAGCGTGTAGCTTTGTATGTTAGTTTGTAGGCGGTAATCTCCGGAATTACTCATCGGATTTCCATTTTTTTTTCACCAGTATATATAATGGACTTTCAGGATTGACATAAGCTATATTTTAACCCGCGGGTTCATCTGCGATCTTTAAAATACGCGAGCGGAACCGCGCGGGCGGCAAGCTTTTCATAAAATCTAGTCCTTTCAATCAACGAACATTTTGATGTAATCGAAGTTTCTAGGCTAACTGATTTGGCATTGTGTTGTCTGTCAGTCTGCCTAAGATATGCTTTAAAAGTTAGATCATAATTCTGACAGTTAATATATTCCGTACAGGCCACCAGCACCCATTCCCACAATAGCTTTATAGCTTATCTAATTGAGTATTATAAACTACATTCCCACTAAATCAAGTGCACTTTATCCTAACATTGTTATGTCATGGCCCAAAGACCAAAAGGACCAAAAGATCGTACACTATACAGGGTAAATTTAAACGTGGTTAGTACATTAATGGCTTTCCAAAAATTTCTGACGTCCGTTAGAAAATATTAACAAAACCAAAAAAAAAACCGGCCAAGTGCGAGTCGGACTCGCGCACGAAGGGTTCCGTACCATTCATAAAAACGGCAAAAAAAACACGTTTGTTGTATGGGAGCCTCCAGCTGTAGCCTAGTTGGTAGTGGCCCTGCCTACAAAGCCGGAGGTCCCGGGTTCGAATCCTGGTAAGGGCATTTAATTGTGTGATGAGCACAAATATTTGTTCCTCAGTCATGGATGTTTTCTATGTATTTAAGTATTTATTTATCTATATAAGTATGTTTATCCTCGTCTAGTACCCATAAGTACAAGTTTTGCTTAGTTTGGGACTAGGCCAATTGTGTAAGATTGTAAAATATTTTTTTTTTATTAATCTGTTTTTTTAGTATTTGTTGTTATAGCGGCAACAGAATTTTTTTTATTTTTTTTTATTTATATGTTCCAATTACATCTTACAAAACATTTATATTCTCGCCAAACTGTTACGTTTGATGGCGAGACGCGCTCAGTTTTTATACAACTTAACCTATTAAACTCATCTTATATAAAATAAAGTTTCATGTCTAAAGTAACTAAAGAAAATAAATATACCTATTTCTGCAAGTATACATATATCTACATACCACATACACATCCATATGTGATAAGTCGAGAGTGTGTTCTCGTCTCATCACACATGCACACGCATATACATATATACTAATACATATACAATAAAACATATATAATACATCATCTGTGAAAGTTTCAACTGTCTAACTATCACGGTTGTTGAGATACAGCCTGGTGACAGACGGACAGACAGACAGACAGACGGACAGCAACGTCTTAGTATTAAGGTCCCGTTTTACTCTTTGAGTACGGAACCCTAAAAACATACGTTTGATTTTCACTCGTGGTTGCAAGAGCTTTTTGTTCTGGGAAAATGTATATTTTGTTCGTATTCCTGTAAAGTTTATCCTATTTATTGTAATCTGGCACTGTTTGTTACCTGTTTTTGTTAATTTAGTTTATTCCTTGTTTGTCAAGTCAAGATTTGCACAATAAACCTTGTTTAATGTAATATTTATCTTATATCATTAACTTCCGGGCTCTTATCGGTGGAGTAATCGCCATTCTGTTCTTCTCTCTGCCACTGTTTTGAGCTCCTGATACGACATTACATTTACGTTACGCACGTGAAATATATAACGATCAAAATTGTCAATTTGCAATATTTTGAACCACTGAAATGTACAAAAAATTAAAGCGCTATCCTCGCTTGG
This sequence comes from Epinotia brunnichana, assembly GCA_963854355.1. Lineage (NCBI taxonomy): Eukaryota > Metazoa > Arthropoda > Insecta > Lepidoptera > Tortricidae > Epinotia > Epinotia brunnichana. The sequence continues at coordinate 5,723,229 of OY977936.1, read as the reverse complement.
TTTATTGAAAAGCTACCAAAAATCTCATTTAAAAGGCCGCCCTGTATTCACAAATCTATTCCTTTAGCTTGATAGAGCCGGCTCATTGCCCTACATGTGCACAACGGGATTGAGGTTTGATTTAAACTGCTCACAGTGCGAGATAACTAGGCTACGAGTTATAGCACTATAAAGGGTATTTGCATGCCTGTCATCGCCGTTTGCTTAAGGTAATACTTTGTAGTCAGCTCTAGGGCGCAAACACACAGGCCTTCGATTTTGTGAAAAGCCATGATGTTATCGGCGAACAGTTGAATCTTAATCTATGACGTATGCGTATGACCAATTTCACGACCGGTTGGTGGTGTTATGGGCTGTCAAAAGCCAATGTCAAAAAGATGCACATACCAAAGTAATATTCGGAAATTTTGAATCATGCTTCTTTTAGCATAAATGTAATTTTAAACTTGAAACAAAACGTAAAGGTAAAACTATTGTTCATTTGATATTAAAGGAGCTTAGTGTCTGTAGGAATATATGAAATATTCCAATACTCGATAGAATCACCCTTGGTCTACTCTACATCATATAAGGGAATTTTCGCATGCTCTATATATATTTATTTATTTATATTTGGGGACAATCTTACACAAATCGACCTAGTCCCAAACTAAGTAAAGGTTATATAATCTGATGTACAGTCAGTTGCAGAGGAACGCGACCCTCCCATCGTATAACCTTCTAAGGGTTACGCCTTGGCCACAACTTTGGTCTAGATTAGATTAGATTAGATTATTTATTTCATGATAAAAAAATACATTACAAATTTGCTTTCATGTCAAAAAAATAAGATTATTTATCACGATCGTCAAAAACAAAGAAAAAATAAAGATATAATATTAAATTAATACAATGTCAACAAATTTACTCAATAACGAGTAAATATAAAAATAAAACAAAATCAAAAGAACAAATATGTCAACCACTAGGTATCGTCATTCAATTTACAATATAGTGTAATGTGCATATAGGTGATATTTAATGTCAAATCATATTAAAACAAATGTAAATAGGTAAAAACAATAATTTAACATGTCAGATCAAGATCCATATACTCTTTAACTGAGTATAATGGATTTTCCAATAAAAGTTATTTCAGGCGGCGTCTAAATGCTTCATTAGATGGTTCCAGTCTAAGATCAGCGGGTAGTCGCTCGTAGTAGGTAGGCCCAATGACAAGCGGGTTCTTTTCTGCAAATGCCATGCGACGGGGAACTGTTCTCAAACGCCCAGTGCGGCGGAGTGTTTTGCCAATCACATTTACGGTATCGAACGAGGAAAAATTATTCCTTACAAACATTATAATTTCGAATATATAGAGTGAGTAGTGCGTCATAATACTGTGCGTTGGGAAGTGGCCTCTACACAAAGTCCTCGATTTTGCCCCAATCATCGCACGTACGGCACGTTTCTGCATAAGCAGCACTCTGATCCGGCATCCGTTGAGTTTCCTCAAATGAGCGTACCGTAGGACATCAGCGAATGAAAATGAGCAAAATAAACCTGCTTCATGGCATCGTCTGATACCATAGGTTTTAGTTTACGCAAAGCAAAGACTGCACTACTCAATCTATCACATAGTTTGTCTACATGGCACTTCCAGTTAAGGTGAGAGTCCAGAGTGAAGCCCAGGAACCTACATTTCTTAAGCGACGAGCGACCAGCGTTTTATCTGTTCATTGCGCGTGATCCCAACAAACCACTGTGCGTTGCGCGTCTCGACCGCGCAATGAACAGATAAAACGCTGGTCGCAGGTCGCTTAAGACCAAAGTCGTGGCCAAGGCGTTACACGTTTCTCTGCCGCTGATCGTTCGATGAATTTAATCTCAATTCAGACATCGTTTGATAAAAAAAACTAGGATTTTATATCTCTCTAATTTTATCGAGTCATCCACGCGACCATACCTTCTGCGCCAGCCCTTCTGGCTTGCCGACGGAATTACACATAATCTAACGATTGGACCCGACACTAATAGTTAGCCTTCAACCATTATGACCTTTATGACTTAATTAAACCAATAAAAGTAAGATAGTTTAATTACTACGATAACAGCCCTTCCACGGTAACGGTTAGATTGGTTCGGATCTAGTATTTGCAGTGCCCATTCCATAGTGGTTGTAAATTTATATCCTAGATTATCTGGCCTTTATTAAGCACCCATTAGATTGGACTGGGAAGTGTTAAGAGCGCAGTTATACGGTATGAGCACAGTGCACGGGTTGACAACAGTAATATCGGGAGTTCTTCTTCATTTCGCGGCAATGGGCTTGGTCGGACCCTCCCCCCACTATTTTGAAATGACGTAATATATGGACAGCCCCAATGTCGCCTGAAGCACTCAAAGAGAAGAGTCCGAAATATGTCGCCTGTCGCGATATTTAATGCGTGAGTTTAACCGTGGATTTATGAGTAGTATTTGTGATAATGTGGTATGATTTATGAGTGCATCAGAAATATTGCGAATTTATTAAGATTTTACATGAAACTAGCTTTTTCCCACCTCTTTAGTCACGTTGAATGTGGTGATCGCTGTTCCGCACAAAAAACACTAGAAAGAAAGAAAGAAATAAAACATTTATTCGTTACACTAGGTATAGGTACCCAATTCACCTCCTTTCCACGATTTCCGGGTCAAAGAGTATATTATGTCCTTCTCCATGGCTCACACATATAAGGCCCTATTTAAAAAAGAAGCGGGTTGCGTCGGAGATACAACTGTTTATTAAGTTTATGTCGATACTTCTTTGTTGGCTGTACCCGTAAAATATATATCTGAATAATTTCACTAAAATCTGTATAAGTACCTACAGATAAATCGGTAAATATGGCAACATTGACTGACGTAGGTCATTTGACTCGCGATACATTGAAAATGGCGGTCATTTCAGCATTATTTGCATGTCTGCCACATAAACTAAATAACATTTTGTGATTAACTACCAATGGCAAATAAAGAAAGATTAAAACATGTAACAAACAATTATTTCATATCAGATTAGGCTTCTCTACAAAAAGTTATTCCGGAAGTCAAGTGATACATTTTGAACTGTACCCCTAAACAAGAACGCGAGCAAAGAAGTATCCACTTCAAAAATTTAACAAACTGCCGGTGCATGAAAAAGTTAGGTACCTAGTAGTATATGACCAATTCAAAGGAACGTAATTTAAATCACAACGAGCGTACACCCCGCACACTGAGAGTTGCGACACTTGCGACGCGTCGAACTTTCACGGAACCCGCAGCTAACTATTACTACGGAAAAAGAACATTAAAGTACTTAATTTATTCAATCGTCTAAGTTGAATTTTTTACAGATTATGTATTTCTGTTGGCTCTATAACAAAGAATACTAAAACTCAGAATAAAACAAATATTTAAGGGGGCTCCGAAACAACAAACGTGATTTTTTGCCGTTTTTATAGATAAAGGTACGGAATCCTTCGTGTGCGAGTCCGACTCGCACTTGGCCGTTTATTTTATATTGAAACGTGACTTTATGGGTTGCTTCGAATACGTTAGTTTACTGTTAGAGTCGCACTGTGGCCGCCTTAAGTTATTGTAGTACTGCGGCGGAGGTGAAGATTTATGTAAATGTAATTATCTGCCATGAAACGCAATTTAACCGCGCTTACATTACAATAAATCGCTCTGCTTATATTATAATTAACTAGCTTTTCCTGCGATTTCACTTGGTAAGAAAGAAAGAAAGAAAGAAACATGAAACCAACACACAGCGTTTGTCATGAAACCGCCAGCGCTGGTCTTCCGATAGAACCGTCGAGTGAGTTCACGGTGGATAACAAACAAAATAATGATAAAAACGTAATTAAACACGAGAAATTGGCAATTCCGTATTATCAACATTTTGAATCTGACATTAAAATGAGGAGGATTTCGGATATTATTAAAATGAACGGACGAACTCGACACACGGCGCAACACCTGAGCACCTCCGCAAGTAGATATTTAGAATGTACAGTAAGGGACATGTCCCTATTTAGTCCAGGCAATGAACTGACAACTTGTATGGAAAAAATTACAAATTTGGAAATAATTTATAGTAGCATATTTTTTTCTTTGTATTGGATATATTATCAATTAAATAGTTACCTAGCAACAAAATCCAACAAAATTTCAGACATCAAACAAATTATAACTTAACTAGCTTAGCTATACTCAGTAAAAATAAATGGTTTTATCTTTATTTTGGTTCATTTACATTTGCTCTATAATATTCAAGATAAACAATAAATAAAAAACAATTCATCCGTTATTTAAATCTATATAAATACTTCCGGATGGAAAATTTGTTGGATTCTTGAATAATGTTTTAAAATAAAATAAAGTAAAAAACCGCTATTATAAATTAATGTTTTTCAAAACCGTATTTTGCCTGGAGTAATTCACGTACCTTTTTATGCCTTATTGTCATAGTAACAAGAGCTGTCCCCTTAAATTATATAATATTAGAATAGATATGTACAATAAACGAATAATGAGTAATAGTCCGAGATATTAGCTTTGTAAGTTTTGCAACGGACCAATTTCAGAAATTCTTTCTCCTGTATGTAGAATGGATTTTCCGCGGAGACTATATTTCTTCCCGCGGGATTGCCTGCGCTCTTTGCTTTACGCAGGCGAAGCCGGGCGGGCAACTAGTCAAATATAAACACAGACATTGTTTCAGTTGGTATATACAGGGGGTGATCACGTTACGTTTCAAAGGCACGTTAGGACAACTCAACCGTTTTTTTCCTATACAAAAACTGACATTTAGATACATATAATGCGTTATGTGATCGACCTGCACACCTGTTTTTTTGACGTGATAAAGTCTTATAAATCGATGAACACGCACGCACGAAAAAGTATGACTCATTGTCCCGTTCCGCCTGAGCCGAGCGTTCGGCTTGATGACTTTATCATGTAAGATTATCGTCCGTAATAAACCGACTTTATTAGACAACCAATTCTTTTTGTTTCAGTTCCTAAGTTCCGAACCTAACCTAAGTTGAAACAAACATATATTTGCTAAGTATGTTTAGTTTATATATGTTATTTGCCTAGTTTATTAATTTTATTATTATGAAGCGGAGTGAATTATTAATATGATATCGCATATTAATCGGTAGATTAGAAACGAGTTAGTTGAAACAGTAGCAATCCCGGCTCAGCGCCATTTTGATGTACTCAACACATATATTCTACTCATTTGAACTTTTAACTAGTTATACTATTTCAGATTCTTCTGAAGCTATAACAAATAAATGAATTTGAAATTACAGGGATAGAACTTGGGAGAAGACGAAATATCTAACTTCAGCCACAGAATAAGTAATAGTAGGTACTACGCTTCAGCACAAGTTATTTGTTTATATAGAAAATAGGTACGCATTTGATCACTCTCTCACCAGATGGTAACTGATCGTGAGGTCGACTCTATTCGCTCTCGCCTTGAAAAGATCCAAGTTATAAGTAGCTGGAAAGAAGTTTGCCGGAACTGAGTTCCACTCTTTAAGCTGTGCTCGCGAGAAAACTAGAAGCAAAGCGCTTCGAGCGTTCGTCTTTTTTTCTGTGATCTCGGATACTCCTGCGCTGACAATTCAAATACAAACTAAGACACTCCTAGAGGATCAAGTTACAAAATATTTTTTTCAATTGATAAGTTTACATCTCAGGTCCTTCACACCGCTAAATATACAAATATTTATGACAAAATGATCCGCCGGCATCCACGGCGCTCAATCAAGCTCATAATGCATCGTTTACACCTGGTTGCGCCGGAGTGGCTTCCGCGATGGCTGCTGAACGATTGTCCACCTTAATGTGAGGGGATAAGGTTCGGGTGGCGGGTGGAAGACGATCGCTTGCACTTGGCGATGCGGCCATAGGAACAGAGTACCTACCGTACATATATACTCGTGACACTCGTGTAACTAGTACCTATCTTAATGCAGCTCCTACTTTAAGTACCGTAGCCTAATCGACTCGAATTAAATCGAGAAAAAATCCTAATGAATCGAGGTCGGTCCATTTCATGAGTTTCTTCTAACAATAAAAAAAGTAAGGCGATAGGCAGGTATGCTCGTTTTGAAGGAAAAACATATCACATGGATATTGCACGAAACACTTACAATTCCATTTAGCTGCAGAAAAACGTGGCTCCCCTGTACAGCTTTTTCTGCGGCTGACTGTACATTGTTCTACACTGTTTCATCTAGGTATCATCCAACAAAAAACGTTAAACCCGCTGTGTCTGTGGCCCCTTTCACACTTGATTAACCGCGCCTTATTTGACACGAGAAGGCAGAAAATTTGCAACTCACGAGTACTTCGCTGTGATACATCTTGATATCGTTAAGCATGAATTCTCCAGCACATCACATTTTATACATTATGCCGAAGCCTTAAAGTCTACATTCCTGTCGAACTTATAGCGCTGATTTAAACCTGAGGTAAAACAAAAGACGACTCGGTTAGCGATCATAAACGTAAGTATGATATTAAATCCCTTTTTGGATATGAAAATAAAGAGATTTGATCGTCAATTACCTTTCGTAATTTAAGTCACTTATTGGAAGAGATTAAGTACTTACGATGTTACTTTGTAGTCGGTATTTTATATACGGAAATGATTTCCATACTTACCTGAAACAGAAAAAAAATGGTAACATAATTTCTTAATATTATAGTAATGGCAGAAATAATATATTATGCAAGAACACACGTTACGTGCGTATACGTTAACTCACTCCAGCATTTATACAAGGGGTTAGCAGAGATCATGAAATTAAATTTCTAGCAGCTGTAGGTAAAGGTGAACGAAACTGGCATATTGTAGTGATATATTGTTAGGCCGTCGCCCAAAATATGCTTCAACCCCTATACCCGTAGTCGAATCTTCTCATACGAGTAAAAAGAAATACCTAATAGGCCGCAGAAATAAGATACGTAGGTGTAAACTTAAACCATTCTTTTCTGAATCTAAAGTGCCCACATGCTTGGCAAAGACTCGTTCACTCCCAATCTCCCATTTCTACTTTGGTTCGAACTCTCTGGCAAACACACAGGTAATATAAATAAGGTGCATTGCATTTGTAAGTAGCGAACACATTATACAGGGTGACTGGTAATTCGACCTATTCCTTGAAAGGGGTTATACTAGAGCTAATTTGCAACAATTTATGTCCAGTCAACCAGGGGTCGAAACTCGCTGGTTTCCGAGATATTCGAGTTTTTAGTTTGTATGAAAAAAATTCTCCTTGCAGCCTTAAGCTGGTGGCGCGCGCTGGTGACCCCTGGTTGACTGGACATAAATTGTTGCAAATTAGCTCTAGTATAACCCCTTTCAAGGAATAGGTCGAATTACCAGTCACCCTGTATTAGTATTATATGTAAGAAAAAGCAACCTTAGACAAAATTTACCAAAACAAGCTATGTTCAAATTACCTAATTTTGTCAATGTTCATGGGAAAAGAAACGTCAGATATCTTCTTCCTTATATAATAAACCAACTACCAAAAGAACTACAGCATAAATACGTAAATAGCTTACAATCGATACCTAGTATCAAAAGGTATCTGACGTTATCTGAACCCAATACGAGTGTATTGTAATAATTATGAGCCTATAACGGTGATGTATTCAAGTAAATTAATGTACCATAGCGAACTATTCATCAGCATATAAACCCTAGAGGTTTCCGCTGGTGAAAAAATGTATACCAAAATGTACTACTCAGATTATATTGGTCAATAAATTAAAAAAAAAAAAAAAAACCTTTTCACTTTCCTCACCTACTTGTTATAAGTATTCATTTTCACAGGTAGTTGTTAATTTAGTTGCTATTATCTAGGTAGGCACAAGATTGTTGCAAGGATTTGTCAAGTCATTAATTATTATGTTCTCACTATAAACTATAGGTCGTGACGAAAACACATTATCTCCACTTATAATAAATCTCTAAATTAAAAAAAGAATCAGCCAGTTTGAAACTAAGCTTTGCGCGGTTCGAATGTTCTCAGCATCCCATGAACGGAAAAATATGAAACATTTTATATAGGTACATTATTATTCTAGCTGCAACTTAGGATAGTTTTTATCCGACTGCGACAGTTAATTAATTTTCCGAAATATACGACTTCATTTAATTTTTCATTTATTTTTATTGAGATCAAACGCTGCTCCAACTGTCAGCTATAAGAACCGTCAAATTTTCGTCAAAATGGCGGAATTGCTTTGCCTTTCACTTATTAATAATTTAAATCCCGTCTACGATAGACCTTTACGAGACAAATGCTAAAATATAAACCATAAAAAAATATTCGATTCTGATATGAGAAATTATATGCGCAAATGTCGTTTTATGTCGTAATTTCAATAAATGAAATCAACAAATTTGAACAATATAATTAACACGAATTTGTTTTTTTTGAATGACAATGGCACGCGCTCGGCGCATTCAGCCACCTGCGGCGCTACCACGAAAACCGATACTCAATGTTCATATATTTGCATCCCTGTCACTCGAGTATGGTTAGTGCGATAGAGATAGAGATACCCGAATATTTTCGAATTCCGAAGTTCGTGGTTATAGCTCAGGAGTCGAAAATATGGTAAATAATCATAATGTATTTTCTCGAAAAAGAATTTAAAATAAATATAGTCAAATGGAGAAAAAAACAAAGCAAGAGGTTATGTAGGTATTGATTAAGTTATAAGAGTCCAAAGTTTTAAGAGGGGGTATGTTCTGTCCCTTTTCCGCAAAACGCACCTTCATATGAAACGATTGTTTTTTACTATGACGCTCGAGTATATTGACGTCACAGTCCCTCATCGTTTTCTCACTCTTACAAGCGACATTAAAACGGATGTAGCTTCATAATTTTTTGAGATATTTGAATGGGAGTTTCATTATCTTCTATCTATTTATACATAATAAATGCCTATGTCCTGACTGACTTATTCACTCAATCACTCACTCACTCACTCATCAACGCACAGCCGAAACTACTAATCTTAGAGAGTTGATTTTTGCACAGTATGTTGGTTTTATAACGTGGGCTAGGGATAAAAAGGGATTTTTGAAAATTCTACCCCTAAGGGGGTAAAATGGGGGTGCAAAGTTTGTATGGGAGAACCTTTTTTTTTTGAGCTATAGACTTAAACTTTGTAGAAAAATTAGTTATTAGAATACAAATGAAACACTTTCAGCGTTTTGGAAAATTCCACCCCTACGGGGGTAAAATAGGGGTGCAAAGTTTGTATGGGGGAAACATTTTTTTTAAAAATAGAGACTTAAAACTTTGTAGAAAGATCAGTCATTAGAATACAAATAAAGCACTTTCAGGGTTTTAGAAAATTCTACCCCTAAAGGGGTAAAATAGAGTGCAAAGTTTGTATGGGAAAAACTACTTTTTTTTAAATAGAGACTTAAAACTTTGTAGAGAAATTATTCATTAGAATACAAATAAAGTACCTAGATTCAGTGTTTTAAAAAAATCTACCCCTAAGGGGGTAAAATAGGGGTGCAAATGTTGTATGGGGGAAACAATATTTTTTTTTAAATAGAGACTTAAAACTTTGTAGAAAGATTAGTCATCAGAATACAAATTAAGTACTTTCAGCGTTTTAGAAAATTCTACCCCTAAAAATAGGGGGCTAAAATAGGGGTGCAAAGTTTGTATGTGGGAAACTATTTTTTTTAGCTAGAGTCCTAAAACTTTGTAGAAAGATTATTTAAATACAAAGAAAGTACTTTCAGCGTTTTGGAAAATTTCACCCCTAAGGGGGTAAAATAGGGTGCAAAGTTTGTATGGGAAAAATATATTTTTTTTTAATAGAGATTTTGACGAAAAATTACTTATTAGAACATGAAAAATACTACATTCGGCGTTTTACAAAAATCATTCCCTAAGGGGGTTAAAAAAGGGTGCAAGGTTTGTATGGGGAACACTTTTTCTGAGCTAGACACTTAAAACTTTGTAGAAAGATTACTTATAAAAATACAAAAAAAAAGACTTTCAGCGTTTTGAAAAAATCTATCCCTAAGGGGGATAAAAAGGGGTGCAAAGTTTTTATCAGGGAAAGTTTATGTTTTTGAGTTAGAGACTTGAAACTTTGTAGAAAGATTACTTATTAAAATACAAAAAAAGAACACAAATCGTTTTAGAAAATTCCACCCCTAATAGGGTTAAAAAGGAGAGCAAGCTTTGCATGGGCAACACTTTTTTTTGAGTTAGACTTAAAACTTTGCAAAAAGATTACTTATTAGAATACTAAAAAAGAACTTTCAGCGTTTTAGAAAACTCCATCCCTAAGGGGATCCTTAAGATCCTTAAGAAGGGTAGCCAGTGTTGTGTGGGAAAAACTTTTTTTTTTACTAGACTTAAAACTATTCAAAATGTTACTTATTAAAATTAATAATAAAGTACTTTCAGAGTTTTAGAAAATTCCACCCCTAAGGGGGTTAAGAAAGCTTTGTATGGGCAACACTTTTTTTGAGCTAGAGACTTAAAAGTTTACGAAAAAAGTTCTTTCAGCGATTAGAAAAATTCAACCTCTAAGGGGGTTTAAAATGGGGTTCAAATTTTAAATGGCGAGCAATAAAATTTTAAAGTGTGAGTAAGAGATTTTTAACTTCGGTCTTATTCTGTACGTTAAAAGACTACAAAACTGATTTCAGAGTTTTTCCAAATTCATCCCCTAAGAGTGTTAAAATTGGTTCAAAGTTTGAGTATTTCAAGGCATTTTTAAAGTATGAGATTTTTAACTTTGGTTTTAGACTGTTTGTTCACAAACTAGAAAATGAACATCAACTTTTTTTTTAATTATCCCCTAAAAGAGGGTTCAAATTTTGTATTGAGAGAAATCATTTTCTAAGACGATAAAAAGTTCTACGCGGACGAAGTCGCGGGCAACAGCTAGTTTCAAATATTACTTTGAAATTGAACCTTTTAACACCCTAGTAACTCTATTTGTAACAGAGTATTGTTTATCAAATTGACTTTTTTAAGTCATGGAGGAAATCGTTTTTTTATCCTCAAGCAGACATACGTAGCCAAATGTATATTCTATTCGTACCGTGTGTATGCCCATTGCTCTACATCGTTAACATAAAACATCTGCAATATAAAATGATTTGACTACGCTAACTAAGTATGTAGTAGGTTACAAAATACACGTATACTCAAGATTTAATTCATACACACCATATAGTTTTTGATTAAAATGCCTGTGACATACTAATAAACATACTCCACCTGTCTGTTAGTATTAAGGGTTCCATTTGTGCCATTTTGATTACAGAACCCTTAAAAAATTATAGAATCGTTACATGTAAGGACGCTCAATATTATTATTGTCTTGTAACAAGCTTAAACGGCTTTTCTTATAGAATTCCTGATTTTGAAGCCGTTCAATGTACACATTGAAAGCGCGACTGACAAACAAACATTCTATAGATATGAATAATGTATGCGAACTGCATACCGGGCCCGCTGACACGGTTCCACTATAGTTAAGTCACGGGTTCCGGGTTCTGTTCCCCGTTGAAACAGTAATAGACGGGTTGATCTTGTCGCGCCTGGAGTCTTGAAAGGCGACCGAAATTCTCCGTTTCAGCATATGCAAAAACGCTTTCGTAGGGCTGTCCGGCTGTTCTCATCCACAGGTTGCATTTCCTAACCGATTCACGTGAAGCTCTGTGAGCAGAGAAAAACAGACTCCAGAAGTCTACAGCTCACAGATCACAGAGCTACTTGCAGTTAATAATACCTACGATTCCCAGTCACCAAGGGCGGAAAAACAAAGAATGTCTCAAATCGCAGTTGCGATAAATATGCGATCTGAGGCTTCACGCACTTTCACACGCCATAAAAATCTACGTCTCCCCTGGCCAGGCAGTGAGATTTTTCCGCGCGCGTAGCAGGCGGTAATTACTACTTTATAACGAGAAGGGGCGCAAAGAATAAGCATCGGCTTACCACCATTACGTAGTACTACCTAAGCAAAATTACAGTTTATGTATTTATATTTTTCTATGGCTAAAGTCAGCCTACTCGTACAATATTTGCTTTACTTTGAGACAAATTGTCTTAACTTTATCGTTAGTATCTATGCTTATTTATTAGCGCTAGATTTGTACATTCAAATATACAGCCTGTATGTTTAATATTACCTCAAATTGTAACCATAACATAGCTTTTAGTACTATGAACCTATATTGTAAGAAAATTCGTCTTAACTACCAAAGCTTAATACATTTTTGAAAATTTATCGAGCAGCAATGTAATGCTTAACACTCATTTGACACATGGAAGAAGCGGGTTACTTGTGACAGTTGTGACGTCACATCAGTAAGACAATGTAGCGATACATTGCGTGCTGAATTATTTTATAAGGAAAAAAAAAGTTAGTAGTTGAGGAAAAAAATCTTACAATATCGGTTCATAGCCCTAACACCTACCTCTGGTTACAATTTGAGGTAGTATTAAAAATACACGCTGCATGTTTACACTAGAGAGGTGTTTGCGCTTTGTAACATAATACAGCTTTTATTTTTCAGCGGAAATAACCCTCAAATATAGCAAAAGCTACGTGACGAATAACACGGAGGTGTTTAAATGTTATTCTCCGCCGAAAGAGTTAATCGCTTGTTTGTAAAGGCTCCGATGACACAAGGCGCAGCGGGGCCCGAGTGATTGTTGCGACATTGTAACTCTTCAAAATTGTTATTTTTCAAATAAATGTGGTGTGTGCCTGTGGTCAGAACTCTAAAAGCGTCATTGCATGTGATTTTGAAATGTGGCGACTCCACAATACACATACGTCTAAAAATGTTTTCCTTCACAGAAAAGCTAACGACAAATATGAAATGGTAGGAAGGTATTTCAAATTTTCTCCTTCATCTATAATAAATTTATAATAATTAAGAGTGAATGCCGGTGAGTCGGTGAAATGTATGTAGGGTGTAATATCCGTAGCAACCCGGAACACAAAAAGTTATAAAATATTATATATAACTATAGGCTTGTCTAAAAAGAAGTTGAAGGCTAGCCGGTGGGAATCGGATTGTATCGGCGCTCCGCCACTGGTAACTATAACTACTCATCCGATCGTAACTTTTTCTGTCGCCAGTTAATAGAATGGCTCTTCGAGATTCGGGATTGAAATAGGTTATATTTTATCCCGTGTAACTAGCTAGTATTAATTAAAACTAAAATACCTACGCCAACGATACCCACATTTTATGATCCCAGGAACGTGTAAACGAGTATTTATTCCGTCACAATAATTATGTTCTGACACGTTATATGAGATGTTAGACGGAAACGAGTGGATAATACGCGAATCACAATAATTACATATTAATTATTATGTATACATTAATTACCTACATGTAGTTTGCATTTGATCGATTTCAACTGGCGCCATGTATCTAGTAATCGATTACTGGCTCAATAAGGATTGCTCTTGTTTTAATCGATTAATTTTAATTGAAATAAGGTGTATTTAAATTATGTATTTATCTTAAGCGTATGTTAAACTAGCGTGATTGATAGTGGTAGTTAAAACAGTCGCGACAAATTTTCATTAATCGTTCCAAGGTGTGCGTATCAATGCAAATAAACTATAGGTGAGGCTCGATTCTGTGATTGATATTTTAGTCACTCAGAGAAAATACCGAAGTTAACCTTAATATTAATATGAGGATAAAGTAAACAAGGAAGCGCTGGAAACAGATTGAAATAATATGATAAATACAACGGCTTCAGTACCCATCCAGATAACATAGTGTCGTGGCAGCCGCAGAGAGATGTTACATCAGCTTGCTACACAAGCATGTGATAAAGACCCATATTGGTGGTTATTAAGAGAAATAAACAAACTCGTCATTATTTTTTATGTGTAAAATGACTTACATAGGCTGAATTTTGTAGGAGGAATGCTGTTTTCGGTATGAACTTGAGGGTCGCGACCACCAGGAGCGGAGTTCTTCACCACCTTTCCTCAAACCCCTCTATTTTGGACTAATCGTTGGCCTTTGTGTTCGGATTGTATCTGTGGATTGGGTGGGTGCTTTGTCGCTGTTCCCCTTTCCTTCAACGCAGCCAACCATTATCATCTTTTCAAAACTAGACCGGGTCCAGATAGAGTAGGAAAGTATCAAAAATACAAACGAAATTGCACTGAGTACAATTGACAATAATATAAATGTAATTACTAGTTACATTACACTTAATATTATTATTGTCTTGTAACAATGCTGTGCTGCCGTGGTTAAAAATGTAATAGTGGAATTGAAGGAACGAGCCGCGGAAACTATAGCGTCACAAATGGGCGTAGCTATATAATGTAAAGAGACAACTCCCCTTATTATTTATCAATAACAGCAGATTAGCGCCGATCGTATCGCGAATAATGACTGGAATTACCGCCTCATGAATTGTTGATGTGACTTATCGTCGTGGATCCTCAGACGATAAATTAGAAGCAGATTATGTATTTGTATAGGATTATGCATACCAGTGCTTAAGTGCCTGCTGGCTAAGTTGGTGCCGTTTTCAGCGCTTAAGACAACTCTCAGACATTCTTTACATATCTGTTTGGGGATAGTTACTCGCACGTAGATGTTAACGAAATTTGAAATTCGGTCAGTAACTTAGTTAAAATTATTTCGCACGTTCATATTCTTATTTAAAAAAATACACGTCTGTTATTTTCTGATCTTATGTAGAATGACTGTCAAATATGACTCTTAACTTGAATGAATAAGACTAATATTCGAATTACATTTTTGAACCACCGGTCTGAAAAGGGATTTATATTTTCAGATTTCGACTTATAGTTATATTCGTTTAATCATTCCGATGAATAAATACAGATTAATGTTACCGTAAAGCCAGTAATAATTTAGGTATTGATTGTTGATTCTATCTGTTAACGCTAATATTTAGTTTTAATTACCTACTGAAAGACTGAAGAATGTATTATATTTATGTGCATACGACATAGATTAAGCTATTAATCACTCAATTCATTCATCTACGATCGAAGTATTTTTCAAGAAATACCCGCATACATACTTAGACAATGCTTCCGCATACTTTCAAACCCGTATTTCATATCTAATGTAGACCTAGTCTTAATGTATTTAAATGTTACGAATATGGACAATGTTTACACTAGAACTAGTAAGTGGGAGTTATGAGGTTTTAACACGCAAGCATAAAAGTTGATTTGCGGGATTCTTGGGTTACAGTTTTGGCTTCGGGCTGTTTATTTATGCCAATCCAACTACAAATTAAGTTTGATGTTAAGTTAATAAGGATATCTAAATCGGTGGAGCTTTGCAATGATCAATGTATGAAAGTTTCTCTTGGAATAATATTCTTGCAATTTCTATTCAAATCATCGCTATCAAGTTTACACGTATAACTAGAAATTATGTAGAACTAACTTCTGCCCGCGACTCCGTCCGCGTGGAACTCGTTTATATATCGTAGCTCCATGCAAACTTTCAGCCCCCATTTCATCCCCTTGGGAGATGTTTTCCGGGATAAAAATGTCCTTTCCCGAGACACTATCTCTATACCAAGTTTCATCTAAATCGGTTCAGCGGTTTAAGCGTGAAGAGGTAACAGACAGACATACAGACACACTTTCCTTCTTAGTATGGATTATCTACCTAACCGAGAAGTAATTTTCTATAGTGACATTTTTTTTTGTATCGAAATATAGATTGACACTTCGTCAGCAGCACAATTTAGTGAATAGATTGGCTCGTGAGCATGCGCAGCAGTATGTTTCCGCATTTATAGAAGAAGGCATATGGAGTCCATATAAGCCTAGGAGGTACCTACAGCATAATTAAAACGAAGCAGACGAAAACTGAGAGGGATCATTAGCTAAACAACACGCTCTGCCATTCAGGAAATGAATATATGCAAAATGGCGTCAATTTCCATATATTTAGCACCCGAATGGCTGTTAATGAAGTTGCGTGAGAACTGGGAATCGAACCTGGGACTGTTAATGACCAGATTGACGGACAGCTGTCACAGCCTGAGCTATAAATTAGATCTGTTTTAGCTGGCTTCAAATGTGGAGGTTTTACGTTCAAAGATCTTTATTACCTAGTTACTCATAAAGAAGAAAGTTCACTTGAAATAAGCTTAAACTAAAAATAATTTCACATGTATCACAATAACACCAAGTAACATCCAGCTTGTCGATAACATTTAATATATATATTTTTTTTATTAATTTTGTTTTAAACATTTTGAATGATTGGCACTCTTTGACTTCACTTGGTAAGTTATTCAGCTGTGCTCCTTCGGACATGATGTTTCAACGTCAATTCAAATTCATTCAGGTTAATGTTGAGGGAGTTGATTTTGGTAATAAGGTCGTGTGCAGTCTCATATACATTTTGCGAAAATTTCATAATTGGGATATGTATCTGAACGGTTTTTTCCTTTATAAAGATATAATTAATGACCGTAATAAAACTAATCAACAACCTCGTAAGTTTAGCCGCTATGACCTGCGGGGCAATCTCGTAGGTTTAGTAGTACGAACGCGCGTCAGGATATACCTGTCAATTTTTGAACGTGAAAATTACACTTACCTACGTTTTCTATTGTTCCTTCGAATACTTACGCAATGGGGAATGGATGAAAATTTTAGAAATGCCTGATTTTTTTTTGGTGATAGGAATAACCTTCCTTAGCAACAGAAAAAAGTTGCAGATTTTTCAGCGGCGTCAATTATTTTTGAAAAATATAAACAGTTTCTTCAGTTACGTTTTGGGGTAAGGACGGCGAATGAGACATTTTCTTTGATCCGTCTCATATTACAAAAAATATTTTGAATATCTGACCCTGGCACAAATATAGCTGCTGCAGCTGTCAATATCATTGCCAGTGTCAGTTTACCACGGATTTTAAAGATATTTTTTGTAATATAAGACGAATCAAGGAAAATGTCTCATTCGCCGTCCTAAACCCAAAACGTAAGTGAGGAAACTGTTTATATTTTTCAAAAATAATTGACGCACCTGAAAAGTTTGCAATTTTTTTTCTGGTGTTAAGGAAGGTTATTCCTAACACCAAAATAAAAATCAGGCAATTCTAAAATTTTCATCCATTCCCCATTGTGCTGGTGCGGTGCCCGGTTTCCCTGGAACTTTTGAAAAGCTTCAAAACCCTTGCATCGCTTATCCTGCGTTACGTAGTACCTATTCGTATTACCAGAAGCACTGTAATGTAACCAGTCTCCATTACGGATTCCGGGAATACAAATGATGATTTACGGCCTGGGCCGGACTCGAACCGCCTATCGTCGGCTAATCCACAATTAGCCACCGGTCTAGGATTAGCCAGCCGGTCTGGGATTAGACCTTGCCGGTAGGATTCGACTGCTGATTTATTTCAAAGTTGATAGCGTGCGACTTCCTGGACAAGGACTTGGTACATTAAATTCTTGAAACCCCTTATTACTTCAAGGTGAGCATTCTGAAAATGCGCTGCGTGTCGCTATTTTAAAGTTAGTATCCTCTAGAGATGTGCATAGCTGTGTTTTCATATACATACTTATTCATATTTTTTGTGACATGACGTTGAAGTCATTGGCGATCTGTCTCATTTCACGGCATGCAAGTAATCATAGAATATTCAGTGTTTATTATTGTACATTTTGTGATATAATCAAAATACTTTTATTGTTTCAAACACAATGAAACAATAGCATATTAACTTATTTTAGTCAACTTTGCTCATTCTAATATAGTAGAAAATTAGAATAAGTAAGTTTTAATTCAGGCTTAGGTGGGTCATTGTCAGACACAAAAACAAAAATCATCTTTCCGGTGGTCATTAGTTAAGGGCTTATACGCTCACATATAATATGTTTTTATCGCATAAAATTATAGAAGGGGCAACGCGGTTTATGCGGATTCAGAGATCAACCAAAAATTTGGCTTTATAGCCCTTAACTTTGGCAATGTCCACCGAAGAGACGCGAACCTAAATCTGATAATGACCCAGGTACACTAATGCAGTAGCCGCGGGCGCGCCGTTAGTCGGCACACCACACCACTCACAATAATAAACACTGTATTGACACCACTACATAATTGTGATTTATGTGCTTCCTGCAGATCTGTTTCAGACATACACATTTTATTTCAATTTGATTTTGTTTCGCCTGAACGCGCGACGCGTCAACGTGGCGCGTAATTATTATATATTTTTTGATGAAACTGTTAACATACCTTAAAATTCTTCATCATCATATCAGCTAAAAGATGTCCACTGCTGGACAAAGGCCTCCCCCAAAGAGTGCCAAAATGACCGGTCCTGCGCCACTCACAGTGACACATCAACTTAAAATTATCGTCACTTAATATTTATGTTCGTATATAACATATCGGGGGTGATATGTGGTATTGAAATCAAATTGATATTTGTCGTAAGAGCTCGCATCAAGGCCAAGTGCCAAGGTGTAGGTACTTATTGCCGCCTGCGTTTAACACATTGGAATCAACCGGAATGCGTGACGTATGTCTGGAATCGACCCTCCAATATTTATTGGGTGACAAGTAAAGCCAGATGAAGACAGCCGCGACGACCTGGTTGTGTCGTCAGGTCGTTACTGGTAGGTTGACAAATGGGAACCACGTGAGCTGAGACCACACAAGCGAGGTCCCAGAATTCTGTGGGAACCGGAAGGCGAGCAAGGTTTTAAAGTCACTTCCCTTAGTAAATAATCGTATAGCACACAAATATTTTTGCTTGCTAGCCGTATCTACTTTATTGGCATTGGCATCTAATTCTCATTCGCTAACGGATCTTTAGAAAACCTGTGGTTAATGTGTATTATATCATGCAATAGAGTTAATAGTGTTGCACAAATGGGCATTAATGTTAATGCGACCAAGTCTCATCATATCAGCCGAAGAGGACATAGGCCTCCACCAAAGAGCGCCACGATAGTTGGTTCTGCGCCACCCGCATCCAGCGGACTCCCGCGACCTTTACCAGGTTATCAGTCCACCTTGTGTGCTTGGGGAACGTGGTCGCTTACTATGGGCTTTATAAGAAGGCTAATAGTCATCCAAAGACTAAGTCATATATGCGTTCAGTTTTGATCTTGACACTATCGACACGGACGGAAATCCCGATCATAATCTAACCACTAAGTACTGATTAAATTTGATTGGCGTTAGAAATGTTAGAATCCGGTCGTAAGAAAAGAGGGCGCCACTGTTGTGCCCCACATACCGACCAAACCGGGCATTATTTACTAAGTGTATAATAACAATTGGGGCAATAACGAAAACATCGTTGCCAAACGGGCCGTGTGCGCGGAAAGTTTTGGTATTCTAGATTTCTAAATGTAGGCTTTGTTGTTTTATTTCAGTATCACAAAGTTAGGTAAGGGTAGTAGACGTTCATGTTAAATCAACGTAAATAAACTAAAGCTGACTTCAAGTTTATGTTATACCTATCACTTAATATTGTTATCCATTTTCATATATAGCCCTTATGTTTAACGACTTTAAGTACTTATTCAATGAAAGTCGATCTATTTATCTTGGTTCATGTCGTATGTAATTGTTGTAAATGAATGATTTATCTGTTAATAACTAGTTTATCACTCGAAAGTGGATTTCACTTGCTTTCAGTAATCGTTAAGTTGGTTTAACATACGATTAATGTACATAGGTGTTAAGATATATGCTGGCCGACTTACTCTATCTAACATCGAGAGTGTTAAATGTAAGGAGAATAATCATTTAAAACATGGTCAAAATCCAGGTTATTATTAAATATATAATTTTAGAGGGTAGATAGATTAGTTCTTACATTTCTGAATTTGGGTCATTGTCAGTCACAAAAACAAAAATCATCTTTCCGGTGGTCAATAGTTAAGGGCTTACGTTTACATAATAATATGTCTTTATCACATAGAATTATAGAAGGGGCAACGCCGTTTATGCGGATTCAGAGTACAACCAAAAATTAGGCTTCATAGCCCTTAACTTTGGCAATGTCCACCGAAGAGACGCGAACCTAAATCTGACAATGACCCATTTAAGTCGCACTTATAAAACAAGTCATTATTCCTACATCAAAAGCTATAATACCTAACTTTTTACCGATCTACCATTCCATTCTATGTGGACTAGATCTATATAGGACCACTGTTAAAGAATACTCTAATCATGAAAAAATAACAATTAACTTATATATACCAAAACAAATTTAAAAACAGACTAGTTGAGAACCGCCTTTTTAGCTGTCGTTTGCAAATGTAACCTCGAACATGTATCAAGAGAAGCAAGAGTACGAGTATTAAAGTGCATACACTTATGTTAACAAGCCTGGAGCAATTTCCCCGTATGATTCGTTAATAAACATATAATGCACCCGTTTACACACTCGCTCGTTTTACGCACTAATAGGCTCCAATTATCGTCTCTTTAGCGAATGATAGCGCCTGTCATTATGCAAAAATCGCACCACTAACGGCTTAGCACCGGATGTATATATAGGTTAACTTTTAGCTGGTATCATAGGTGTTATTTTTGTAGACGTTTAGTTTTAAAAACAACGTCGTTTAGGTGGAAATCGGTGTCTCCTTACACGAGTGTGTTATATTATATTTTGTACACCGTAGTCTCACTAATATTGTGAATATACATGACATGATGGCTGGATGCGGGTGGCGCAGGACCGGCCATTGTGGCACTCTTTGGGGGAGGCATATGTCCAGCAGTGGACGTCTTTCGGCTGATATGATGATGATGACATGACATGACTAATACGAGCACACCTGTTTGTAGTCTTAAGAGTGGAAGCTCTTTACTGGACAAGAGTTCAAAGACTCCGTTTTTGCTAATGATTCAGCATTTTATTGAGATCAACACGATCCTGCCTAGTTAAGCAGCTCTCTGCTTTTTGGCTGTTTTTTCCTCCAAATTAGATTCTAGGAACTACGCTTAAGAAAATACGCTATGCTAAATATTTTTTGTGCCTAGTTTACCTGCTTGAATGAGTCATACTAAAACATTTTTTGTTACGTAAGAGATATTTAATGGGATTGCCTTTGACTTCGATCAAATTTTAAGCAGCACTTTGACATCGTTCTAATTTTGTCTTGGCGCCCAATAACATGTTTACTAAATCCAAAATTATAGTACTAGTTACATTTCATAATGCTTACCTAGTTATAAATATTATTGTAATAATAATAACTTAACTATCAGACAGAACCCCACGAAAATGGTGTCGCAAGTGACATAGCAAGCGGTAAATCAAACCATAAACTCACTTGCAACACTGCAAAAAAACACCAAGTAAGTAACTACTGAGAAGCAGAAATATATCACCAACTTGGTCGTTTTATTTTTCAGCAACCGTGCGGCTCAAATCACTTAATCGAATTTGTCCAATATTAAGAGAGCTATGACTTGTACTATTTTGTAGGAAGTTAGGGGTCCTTAGGTTCTGGTGGGTAATCGAACGACCAGTGTTGGAAAGCCTATGAACTGTATGGGCTTGGTCAGAGATAAAGATCTTTATGTTCTGGTTGGATTTGTAGTGAGCTCATTGAAAGACCACCGACAGAGTTAATTTAAGATCGGTATTATGTGTTTTGTGTAGTCCCATATTTTATGTGTTTACTATCCTTTTTACTGAACGCGAGACACTTTTTTGAGATGTTTAATTTAGTCTTCACGACTTTCTTTGATTTAAAGAGTTTGCAATACTGTTCTAGGCACGTTTTAGACATGCTTTAAAATCTTACATGATATGTTTCTATAATTATACTTATTTAGGGGACAGATTTGACCTCATGTCGTTGACATGAGGGTATAAATACAACCATAAAACTGTCAGACAAATAGCATCGATTGGGTAAAGATTTAAAACTGTTTAACATTTTATAGTGTTTTTTTTTTCTACTTACACCAATCCTTTGGTGGTATATAGTGTTAGATTATCGTTTTCGTGAAAGGTCAGAGTCCTAATTGCTTCAAAACCAAAACCAAGTTTCACGTAAGATTTTCACAAATCACTTACAATTATTTTGACAACTTAATCTAGTTGTATTCATCAATCCCTTGAATTAAGATTGCCAGTTGAATTGCCACGGCCCATTGCCGCCCAATCTAGTTGTCTTCCGTCTTTGTCGACTCGCTCGTTTTGCAAGAGACGGAAATAACACGACTATTTATATCTTGCGGCGAAATGATTATGGACGTTGTGGATGGGTGCACGGCAAAAAATGTGAGAAATGGGTAATAATAGGGTGTTAATTGATCTGTTTTTAGTAACGTCATCAGTCCATACGATATACATCCCACTAGGTACAAGCTTCTTCTCATGACCGAAAAGGTGTCGGTTATAGTACTTATAGTTAGTTATTGTGCTACGTTAGCCTACTTATATGTTTTTTTTTTAATTTATTGACCGATATATTTAAAGTACATTTTGGTATACATTTTTTACACCAGCGGAAACCTCTGGGGTGCTGCTTGGCGACGTCACACCTCTACCTATTCTTCAAGCCTTAAGGACGTTTTCTATCGCCGAAAAGTTATTCCATGCCGAAAAGCCTGTTGTTAGTATAAATAAGACGATGGAATGGGCTGCTTTGAGTGGTTACAAACTGAGCTTCCATGCTTTGGCAGACACGTTAACCAGGTTGTTATTTACGACGGATAGAAATGAGGAAATCCGAATAAAGGGGAGGGAGAAGGTTAGATAGCAGTCGCCTGCCTGCCTGCCTGGAGGCACTGGAGTGCCTCCACTGAAACAAGACCCAATTAGCTAAAGACCTCTCTTAGACCAAATCGGAGAAATTCTAAGGGAAGCTCAGGGTCCGGTCAAGGTACCCTAAGCCAAAGAGCATGTATGAGGAATGTTATGAAAGTGAAAGAAGTGACGGAAGTCTGCCCACCCCATCGGGAAACAGGTGCGATGATAACATACAGGTCGTACCAAAAATGGGGTGTGAACCGATCAAGTAGCGCATATTCGGAAATTATCATTATTATTTTTTTTACTGTTTTGGTTTACATTATATGTAAACTGCCATTGTCTAGAGGGTTGCCGATTAAGGGCGTTGATCGGTCTGCTATCGTAAGTTCGCCCTAAGAGGTCTTACCTACTCTCACGATTTAAATCTATTTTTACAAATCCGAACCGGCAGCCGACATTAAGCGCCCCGCAGACTGAAGCGCAAAAACTCTGATCCCTGGGATTGAGGCGTCACGCTTTGATCTGTCGGCTGTCCGCGCGTGGGTTATTAACGCTTTTTGTAAGTTTTGTACGTGATTAGCACGAGTTTTTATAAGACACAAGGTACAGGATGAAGCGTATTAATACTACCTACATCCTGTACTAATAGCCGCCTGTAAAGGCTGTATAGAGGCCGCGATAATTTTGACAGAGAGGAACACCTCCCCACTTTCACATCTCTGTCTTTCAAAAGGAGAATAACATTAACAAAGACATCAAATGATGCTAATGGAATACCGGTCCAGAACAGACGATTTAGACTCTAAATCCGTGTATGACCGAAGTACCTATATTTGCAATGATGGCTACATTTATAAATACGTAATAATATTAAACTTCCACCTAAGCGCAAGTTAATCAAACGTGCCTATAAAATATGTCGCCTGTTAATAAACTTGATTAATTAATAAACTTTATAAACGTTTAATAAATCACAATGTTAATAAAGTAATTTCAATACCGCCGCGCGCCTGTAACCTATATTATCCTACTCATAAGCGTATGCCATGTTTTGATTAATAAATGCCAACTGGTTATTAAAGATATACGGTAATACTAATGTATTTCTGTGATTATTATTGTAATATAACTGCGTTATTATGGGGTGATGATATCGGGACGAGATAAATCTAGTTAAATTGTCCTGCCAATTAAATAAATAAATAATAGGCAACAATTTAAGACAAATCGAAATACTTAGTCCCATGGTAACCTCAATAAGGGTTGTGTTATGTGTACTAGACGACGGTATATTAAAAAATAGACACGAATACAAAATAAACATCCAAGTAAGCATAAGTAATTAAATAACGTGTGTTTTCTGATTAGTCTATAAAATAAATTATTTGAGTTCTATTATATATTATCTGTAATAGAAGGTGCCTGAAAATATAACTAGATAATATTCTAGAAACATATAACTAGATGGTAGTTTATTTTATTTAGTTTAGTACCTCATACTTTTCTGTTGGAAGGAGGCCTGTATACCCGTCAGTGAGACGTCTAATGAATAGGATATGGTAGATTAAACATTTCGAAGTAATTCAATCATAGAGCGTAGTAGAGCGATATTTTGCATGGATATTATCAATACAAGATTAGACGTAGCTTTGATTTGAAGCTATCAGATGAAGCTTGGACATATAATATATCTACTTTTGATGCAGGAAAGAAGACAGTTAGGGCTTAGGCTTAGGGGTACCTACCTATGATGATTCGCCACAGATACAGGATCGTTATCTCAAGTTTAAACCGTAATTATACTCGTAGTACCTACTATTACTTATTCTGTGCCGTATAATAAACGATAGTCGAACTAAGTCGCGGACTAACACTAGTCATTAGGAAAAACAGCATTCTAACAAGCCTAAACCCCGAATTACAAGATTGACGCTTTAAAAACTGTGTCAACCGACATTTCCTTAAATGGGCTTACGGTTAACAGGCCATTTTCACACCTTGGAGTAATTTCCGACGATTTGTATGCAAAGCGGTGCTTAGTGGGGTTGCAATATTAATCGATTTACGATTACTGGGTAACTTTGTGTCTTTACAAGAATAATTATCTCCATGTCATTGGTTATTCGAAAATGAACCGTATCCGTGGTAACACACGGTTGAATTTCGGAGTTTAGTTAATAATTGAGCTCTTTAAAAGACTGGGTTTGACTTTGATACGCCGCGCCGGGATGTTAAAATTGTTGAGAAATTAATAGACACCTCGGGTCTAATGAGGTTTATGGTGTTATGATTATATTTTCCTGTAATCGATATTGACAATGTATTGTAGATACCAAATATCAAATATATGATAAAGAAATTGTGTATTTTAGATTAGCCGAATGATATTTAATAGAATTGTACGATAGATTAATTGGGACGCTGTTTCTGTGGGGTAAATGTATAGAGGACTTGGACTTGTGAACTGTTGATATATATTTTATTCCCCTTAGCCTAGTGTGGTCGTGTTTAAAAAACGTTAAAACATCCGTTCCCTACTAACAAGTAGTTAAGTGCGACAGGGATGAAATGCTTTTATATAAACGTGAGCATTCTGGCTCGGCTGGTAGCAACATAATAAAGTTATATTGAACACAAGTGAAGTGTATTAGGTACCTAATAAATAATTAATGTCATATATCTGGATTGTGCAACTTTCCAAAGGCTGGTCGGGACAGTATTCGATCAGTAGTCACACGTCCAGTTATACTTATGTGAGAGTATAACTCAACTTTTTTTTATAATAAGTGTAAGGTGTGTGTAAGGTAATAAGCAAACACCACAGAACACTTAATACTATAGAATGGCGATGTGGGCATGGCACGCGCGCCACTAGAGTTTGAGCATGCGCTCAAGCTTTCGCACCAACGTTACCCGATCGCCGTGTTGTAGGCTCGGTGGAGGGGACGAGGTGGCGACCACTGTCCCTGGAATGGAAATCGCGCGCCATACCCCTTCTACGAGTATAGTATTAAGTGCTCTGTGGCAGACACCGTAGGCTATAGACTCTTGGGAGTCGAGAGGAGAGGAGTCACAAACGTGTTGCCACTTTGTACATGAACTTTTTTCTTGTGAATTCTAATCAGGGTTTTTTTGTAGGAGCATCCATAGTATCAACGATTCTGAGTAATAAATAAGAAGAACCAATAAATGGAATTCTGAAAAAAAGTGAATGGTTACTTCTTTTTGGGAAACACTCAAAATCAAGCAACGAATGTGATCGGTAGTAGAAAAAAGTGCTAACTAATGCGGGTCACGTTAAAAATTCCCCGCAATATACGCGTTTTCACTCATGCAGTCTTCCCTCACCCTCTGTCCGATCTTAGTTATGACAGTAATTATAACCTCCCAATACACGCTCGCAGGCTAATTATAAACTGACAAATATTTTATAAACTCGAGGCGACCGCAGTGCAATCGTGTCACCTAATTGTCCAAGATGCCGTGTGAGAACAGAGCCGGCTATGGAGTGGAGTGGCTAGTGTATACATACCTGGCCATAAAGTAGGAATTACCGCACGCTATGCGTGCGGAAAACCCCACTTCCTGGCCAGATAGAGACGTAAAATTTTGTACTTACCACGGGCGGTAATAAAGAAAGCCTCAGACCGCATATTTATCGCCCTTGCCTTCGGCTCGGGCGTCAAATACCTGCGATCTGAGACATTCTTTGTTTAACCGCCCTAGGTAAGTAATGTACTATTATCATTAGCTTTTTAAAATTTTCTTATTTGTATGTTTTTTCTATTAGGGCATTTTCAATGACGATTTTAGCGACGCCGACGTTAATAGGTCAAGTAATAGTTATTATCAAAACGGCAATCAGTTCTACGTGCAATGTGCCCCGCCCACTGCCACTTGAGTTTAGCGATTCAAAATTCAAAATTCAAAATCTTTATTGTTGGTTATATGTTAGTAATACAGATGTTATATGATTTAAAGTGCATTATAACCTGCCTACAATTTTGAGAGATTCGGAGGGCTATATCGGTTACCTTGGTTCTGCTGCGGATATCCTCATTTCTGATGCGATCACGCAGAGAAACTCCCAACATAGCCCTCTCCATTGCCCTTTGGGTGACTTTGAGCCTTCTTATGAGGCCCATTGTATGCGACCACGTTTCAGTGCCATATGTCATCACTGGCACAGCATCTATTTTATAGAAAAAACTATTGTCTGAAATCAGCCGTGCTTAAATGTTCTTAAAAACAGTATAAAGACGACCCCACAGACGCGTAGTTCCGGTGATTTGTCGCCGTCTCGACCGCATGTTTGCGGGTACAATACGTAAGAAACGCGATACCCGACTGTTTGTGATTACCCTTATCTAATACGAGTACACCTATCTCTTAATTAGGGCGGGTTACACCACCTTACGATTATAGTCCGATCAACGTTAAATATGGCGCCGGAAGCTCTCGTTCTATGTATTACAGGGTGGGCCCTGTAACAGGAACCAAAAATTAAACGGTAGATTATTAATCTTGTGAACAATTATTTCCAAGTGGTCTTAGGTAAAAAAAAAAAAATTTTTTTTAAATATACATTATAATTAAGTTTACTTACATTATTCTCCTCCACTTTTTACTTTAAAAACACAAAAAAAATGAAATAAAAATTAAAAAACCGGCCAAGTGCGAGTTGGACTCGCGCACGAATGGTTCCGTACCATTATCTATAAAAACGGCAAAAAAAAATCACGTTTGTTGTTTGGGAGCCCCCTTAAAAAAATATTTTATTTTGTTTTTAGTATTTGTTGTTATAGCGGCAACAGAAATACATAATCTGTGAAAATTTCAACTCTCTAGCTATCACGATTCTTGAGATACAGCCTGGTGACAGATTATCTATAAAAACGGCAAAAAAAATCACGTTTTTTGTATGGGAGCCCCCCTTAAAAAATATTTTATTTTGTTTTTAGTATTTGTTGTTATAGCGGCAGCAGAAATACATAATCTGTGAAAATTTCAACTCTCTATTTAGCTATCACGGTTCTTGAGATACAGCCTGGTGACAGACAGACGGACGGACAGCGAAGTCTCAGTAATAGGGTCTCGTTTTACTCTTTGAGTACGGAACCCTAAAAATCTCATAAATATTTTTTGAAAACAAAAATGCAAAAACTATGATGACTCATTACGTGATGTTACCTCTAAATCTGCATTGACCGCCGTGATATGATCTCGTGGTGCCAAGATACATTACTTGGAGGTCATAACTTTATGTCAAAATTTCTCCGAAACCAAAATTTTTGAAAGTGAATGAGTCACAAGGTGTTACTGCAAATGCTCTAAGGAAGCGTCCTTTTGAATATTTGCTCCTTCTACAGTGCCACCCCGTATAGGAGTTAATTTTCTAAATTCACATAATTTAGAACAATATATAAATGCTGTCATGCTCATGACCTGTGGCTTATTAATTATTATCCCATTTGTTTTTTTTTTTATCATAAGAATAAAACGGAACAGTAGTCTAATTTAATAATCACCTTTTCACTTGTATACGATCTTCAAACGACTCATACACAAACCAGATAATACCAGATGAACCATTTACAACCACTACGCCGACACAGTTATTTAAACACTTAAAAAACGACGCGTAACCTAACCTTACGTCATCAATGGACGTCGTTTTACGATGCCTAACAGAAGACTATACCTAGTCTAGAGCGTTAAAATTCATAGCACTATTTTTTGCCGGCCAGTGTTTATTGTACAAACACTAATAAATCTTGCGAGTCATTCCGCCATTCATAAATGCACTTTCGATTGTAGCGTTTTTTCCGGTGCAATGACTTTTCTTGTTTATGTTTTTTCTCTGTAGTTTTTTGACGAGTGCATAGATAATTGTTGCAAGAAATCACATGTGTACTAGTAATGGTATTTTACTGAGTAGGATGGGATTACAATATTATTTATTGATTAAATGAAATATGAAAAAAAAAACAAATAAAAGTAATTTTTAATTAGTTATCTATAGGTTCTAATCATCCTCCTAGCGCTATTCCCGGTTATGCCTTAAAGGAGCCCGGGGTCCGCTTTGAAACCTAATCCCAAGATTTGGCATAGGCACTAGTTTCACGAAAGCGACTGCCATCTGACCTTCCAACCCAAAGGGAAAACTATAGACCTTATTGGGATTAGACCGGTTTCCTCACGATGTTTTCCTTCACCGAAAAGCTAACGGTAAATATTCCGTACATAAGTTCCGAAAAACTCATTGGTACGAGCCGGGATTCGAACCCACGACCGCTGTTTGACAGCCGCATGCCTGAACCACTAAGTTACCGTAGGTAGCTTTCATACTGGAGGTGGCTCTGACGAAGTCCGAGGCGATATATTTCTATGGTCCACGGAGAGCGCCCGCAGCCGGCACAGCGATTGTGGTGGGAGGAGTTCCAATTGCTGTCAAGCCGACGCTGCTCTATGGCTTGGCGTCATGCTTGACAGTAAATGGAACTTCAAAGCACATTTTGAGCGCCTGGCGCCCAAGTTGCTGCGTGCGGCGTCTGCCTTTGGGCGGATACTACCAAATCTGAGAGGGCCCAAGGCCTCATGTCGCAGCCTGTACACGGGGGTTGTGCGCTCTATGGCGCTCTATGGTGCCCCAGTATGGGTAGACGCGCTCAGCAGCCAAAACATCGCTCAGTTGCGCCGACCGCAAAGAGTGATGGCTCTGAGGGCAATCAGAGGGTACCGCACCGTAAGCGCGGAAGCCGCGTGTGTGCTAGCCGGAACCATGCCCTGGGACCTGGACGCGAGGGCCCTCACGGACCTGTATCTGTGGCGCGGGGAGGCGCGAGACCGGGGGGACCTGCTAGCTCCACAGGAAATTAGGAAGCGGCGAACCGAGCTGCTGCAGGAGGCGATGGACGTATGGGAACAGCGGCTGGAACAGCCAAGAGCTGGCTCCCGCACCATAGAGGCAGTTCAGCCAGTCCTCCATGATTGGGTTGAAAGGCATTTCAGGGTTCTCACCTTCCTTGTTTCGGCAGCTTCCTGCACAAAATCGCACAGAGAGAGCCGACCCCGAAATGCCACCAGTGTGGTGCCGGCATAGACTCGGCGCAGCACACGTTGGCCGAGTGTCCAATTTGGAGTGCAGAAAGACAGAAGGTGGTCGCCCGAATAGGGCAAGATCTGTCGCTGCCAGCCGTAGTGCGGGCTATGGTGTCCAGCAAAGCAGCCTGGAAGGCGATGCTGGACTTTAGCGAGCACGTTATGGCCGAGAAGGAGGCGGCAGAGCGCGAGCGGGAAGCCCGGGCTGAGGCTGATCCGATGCGCCGCCGCAGGACTGGACGCAGGCGCGCCGCGCACAACCGGCGATTGCCGCCTTAACGAAGACCTCCGGGTGGCAGTCATGGGGGCAACTGCCACCCATAGGGAAGAGGTCCTCGAGCTGGAGGGCGTATCGGGTGTTCGGGCACGCCCCTGACAATGTTACTCAGGGGGACGAGTATCCATCTCCTCCCCTCCCGCGACGGGTCTCACATGGGGACAGCTGCTGGAGGCCGCGCAAGTGTGCGTGAGCGTTCCCGTGCACCGTGGGGTTTTAGACGGTAGTCCGGGCGGTTCCCGGGAGTCCGTCATACCCGTCCTGGTTCCCCAGCCAGGCGGTATGTGTAAACACCCCCCACAAAAAAAAAAAGGTAGCTATCATAAAGAAGTAAAAGTTTGTAAGTGCACACTTACAAACTTTTATTTCTTCGCCTCCGCTCGCATATGACACAGAACGAAGCAAAGCCACCGGATAAAATATAGCGTAAGTCAACCCCCAACGACCATTCTACATGCCAGTAAAAGATTGTTTTAAATTGTACTCTGGTGATTACAAATTCACAGAGCTACCTACATACTCAAAAATTTACCCCTTTATAATATTAGTATCTATAGAGACGACCGTATCGTGCCAATAATGATTGTGGGTAAACATTACAATAAAAAAGAAACTCGCGCATCGAAAACTGAAAAGCACCATGTTAAAAGGCACTTTGCATTCCGTTTACAGAAATTATGAATACTTATCAATCCGATTTTGTTTTGTCTCGGGTAGCCAAAGTAATAAAGGTTTCGGCACATGATGCAAATAGCGATGTAAAGCGCACAGACATGAGCCAATACCCATTTACCATTTTGTAGACTAAAATCCAACATGTTGATATTCTCACGCGTTGCAATATCTATTTTATCACGACTGCATAGGCTCTAAATTCGAAATGGAATGCATAGTGACATGATGCTTTTGTTTTGATTGGTTTTATTTAAGGCTTTGGTTACATATGCCATGCGGGGCGGCACGCATGCAGTCCCACAAATTTTGAAAGCCAAGCGTTTGCCAAATCGAAATCGTATAAATCATTTTAGTGTCTATAATCCAGTTGGTTAGCGAATAATGATGATTATTCGCAGCGATTTAAGTACCTATTCCGAATACAGTAACGATTACAATCCTAGTTGTATTTTCGCACAAGTGCCTCCTCGATTAACCTTATATCATGGTAAAATTCGGAATATTGCAACTACGTACGTACCGTCGTTGGCTTCCAATATTTTAAATTTGATAGACGCTAAGTAAAATTTTATTGACACACTAGGCTCAAAAAGTAATATGTAGATAGAATAGCAATAGATACATGTTAAATTGTTGGCAGTTGAAATTACAAATGGCCAAGTACCCTTATAACTTGTCGTTCGCTTCGCTCAATATTATGAAATGCCTAATAAGTAACCGGAGCTAACGCTTTAATAAGTTTCTGTCGAAAATTTCATTTTTGGTACAAGCTTTTATTGCTGACCATCATCAACTACTCATTGAGACGATTCTAACGAGCCCAAACTCGATGGGGTTGTGTCGTTTTATTGCGGAGTTCCTATGGCCACCTTCCAGCTCCAGCATCAGATCAGCTCCATGTCATTATAATATTGCATTGTTATGCGATATACAAGTGCATGCAAAATTTCAGCTCAATCGGATAACGGGAAGTGACTGAAATATGGATTGCAAATTTTGACGGACAACTTACATACTTATACATATTTACATACGAACAGTGCAAGTTAATATAAAGCTTGTAAAAAGCGCTCTTTTTATCGTCTAGTGGCTGTTTCCCCTTAGTAGGTAATTGGCCCGCAAACGAGCCATCACTGTAAACTATTGATGCGCACAACCACCCAATTTTCCTATGTAACCGGCGCTTAGCCTTCTAAATACGCGCTCCTTTTATAATCGCCCGCAGACGGCCCATCACCGTAAACTGTCGCCCGGTGACACGTTGATTCGCGCAGCCACTCAATTTTTCTCCCGCTTTATTGGTCGGACTCGGACCCCTGGCTCCGTGCCAGAGGAGATAGCTGGCGGTGTAAGGCGACGTGCGTTTAGTGGCATTTACATTTTGATTAGAACTTAATAAGTTATTTTATTTATTTCTGTTGGAAACACTCATAAAATAAATTTCAATAAGTTTTGCGGGAGTCCGCTGGATGCGGGTGGCGCAGACTCGGTCATTGTGGCACTCTTTGGGGGAGGCCCATGTCCAGCAGTGGACGTCTTTCGGCTGATATGATTGAGTTTTTCGGCGTCATAGATTGTCCGCAATTTACGTTCAGTCCCATTGAGGTATAATGTACTAAAATACTAGAGATGACACGCCGAACAAGAAGTTTGCGCTACGCGTTGCAGTCCATGGGCTGCACCGTCTCAGTGTATTCTATGACACGTTACCCTCCCCCCCACAGATGTATGAATATAAGGAGATCGGACATGGCGGCCGATTTGTATAGAGTGAGCCTGTCGCAAGTACATTAACCCACACAACGCCCAAGTAATTGACAAGACAAAGCACGCACACATCTAAAACACACGCACTTGTATACCTACACGCTTATTTGACAATAAACGCGCATCATATCAGGCATTTTGGGAAAAAACGTAATATTCTCTGCGATCAGCACGCGTGCACAGTATGGCAGTGTATGCCCATTGAGCATACAGCTGCGACACGGCCGCCGGCGGCTTGTCCTCTCTCTAGTATTATATGCTCTGAGCTCCCCCCGCATGCGCCCCGCGCTGCCGGCCGGCGCACAGATAATGTTCGTGTTGTCTTCTCTAGTACGTTAGTACTTACATTATACCTCAATGTTCAGTCCACGCCTTATTTATTTATCGTACCCGTGGAATTAGCAGATTTGTCCAGTACAAACTGTCTATATAACTATCTTTTGGATATCTCCAACGTATTCATGCCTTATTCAATTTCGCATCATAGTTACTTAATTATGTACTTACCCAAATTAAGAAGAACAGCAAGATAACCGATCTATATTAAGCAGTGTTTTAGTTTTTTAATCTAAAAACTAGGTACGATAGAAGCCTCAAGTGTATTATAAACATACTCACAGCAGTAAAAACCACTTCTCCTTAATCTAAAACACGAGCTAGTTGTGTGGTCGCGTCATTCCAATGAATTTATATTCGCTCGAATTATTATAATTGGGCGTTAACATTAGCTGTAACTTAGCCGCGCGCATACGAACATGAAACAAGGGATTTACGACAAGCACGGGATTTTTGGAGATTCTTCCGATCTCTGATGAAAGTAACGAGAAATTTTAATTAGGATTAGTTCGACTAAAATTGACGATTGATCGGCAAGCTATCAAAGAAATAATAAATAAAGATTGAGTAGAATAACACATTGGGTAGGTGCAAATAACGGGGCAGTATAAAATATTTAATGGTTCTCATTTTAGGGACTATGTAATACAGCGAGTAAAATCGCGCGCATAATTTTACGAGAAAAATTCCGCTTCGGCTAGTAGCCCTATTAAATAAATCTGAGCGAATCACGTGAATTTCGCTCTAATTCTACGGTGGAAGTGAAGCGGCAAAGACTATAATTGTAATGTAAAATAAGTGTCTAAGAGATTATGATGTATACGAAACTTTAGAAGACTAGAAATTCAGTGTTAAAAATAAACTAATTTCTTCCTACGTTAATATGCACATTAGTTCTATTAGTTTCATTTAATTTTTTCCTTGATAAAATATAGATTTACATGTCAATATTTGTATATAGTCTAGGTCGCACTTAAATAGCACGTTTTTAGTGGATTATTCATATAGGACAAGATTTTCTACTTTTAATCTGAAACATGTACAGTCAGCATCAAAAGTAGCTACGCAAACGAAGACGTCAAAAGTCTTTATTAAAAGGGAATAAGAGCTTTTGACGTCTTCGATTGCGTAGTTACTTTTGATGCTCACTGTACCTAATGTGTTGATAATGTTTGACTTCGATTTTGTGACGTGAATTTATAGCATCGTAGTCAAACATTATGAACACATTACTGACATTACATAAGTGTTTCACATTCAACATAGAAAATCTTGATCCACCTAGTAAGGTGGATCAAAATTTTCTATGTTGAGTAAAATGTAAATTAACTCGGCTTTCAATGGAACAAAACTGCTTCGCCACCCGCTAGCTGCCGATATAGTAGCCGAAAATATACGACGTCACAAGACGTCGGCGCGATTGACTTATTAACACGTCACTGACACTTGTCACTTGGCCGGAAATCACTTACTGACTACAGTGACAATCCTTTTGGCATGTCGAGGGAAACTGATTTAAGCGGTGTCCACACATACAGGGGATCGGAAACGAATCGTAATCAAGATCGTAAACAAATGATTTTACTTATTACTTACGCTCGTTTACTTCAGGAATTCAGTTTTGTACTGGACTGGTCCAGGGTATGCGTTGTTTTTGTATGTTTCAAATACTTACCTGAAACAACATAAATAATTGTACTCGTATTATTTCATATCAAAATACAAGACCGGCAATAATCTACGACATATTTTATCTTTATATACTTAGTAATTAGTTATTTTCTTTTCTTGTAATGGATGATAATCCTTATGGGAGATAAAAAAGATTCCTATTTGTAGGTATTATTAAATTTTATTGAACATTTATGCAAATTTACACTGCATTTTTTTATCATGAAATAAATGAGTCTAATCTAATCTACTTATCCAATTTTAAATGTGATTGTATCCAATTGTACTTATATTAATAGTAAAACCGAACATACGCGGCCTTGAACGGTCAATGGTGACGGATAAACGGTTTCCATTTCGTCTACTTAAATTAAAATAGAATAAACAGACAAACAGACGTCTGGCATGTAAATCATAACCAACACCTGTCGGACGCGCCACGTAGAAAAGGCAGAAAGTGATGAGTGTGGCGATCAATTTTCGAAAATCGAATTTTACTGCTAGCAATCTTTCCATTCGAAAATTTTCCGATTTTTAATTTTCTGTTCGGTATTTTCCCCAGAGGTTGTTTTTTTTTTGAAGATATTTCACCTTTCGCAAAATTACCCAATCTAATCTTTTCCTGATGGTTTTTTCCCCGGATATTTTTATTTCCTTGTTCCTTGGAGATAATTATGGTCAGGTAATTAGTTATCTCCAAATAATATATTAGGTAGCACCTGGATAACTGATTACCTACCAATTGTAAAAAAATCGAAAAAATTATCCGTAAAGTCGATTCTGGCGCTTTGCCGGCCGCTACCGCGGCACGCTCGCTGCGCTCGCTCGGCTCGCGCGCTGTAGGGTCGCAGTACTTCCTAACACTCCTCGCTTCGCTCGTCGTCGTACCTACACCGACCTGCCTTAGAGTACAATGGGTAGGTAATCACTAATCAGTTGTCCATAGTAATATTTCCTAGTGATTATGTACCCGAATGCGTAAATTACGCGACTAGAAATATTTGAGAATGGAAATATTTCTTTTTGTAAAAACAATTTTCAGAAATATACCCTCCGGGGAATATACCGAAAAGAAATTAAAAATCGAAAAATTTGCGAATGGAACTATCGCTTGCAATAAAATTCGATTTTCGGAAATTGATCGCCACGCCTTCACTCACGGAAATTGATAACCTTCACTTACACGAGGTACAAAGAAAATATAAAGCATATGTCAAAATTGTGTAAACACATAGCGTATAGGCACAGCTAAAATTAAACGGCGAATCACTGTTGCAAATATTTTGCTAACACCATTTTAAATGAAAACTATAAATTATGTTACGAAAGAGAAGACAACTTTTCCGTTTGTAACATAATTATTTTTATTAAGTCATATATGTAGTAAGCTATGCCATATTTAAATTTACAGTCAACGAAATATAATGTTTAGCACTTTTGGACCAAACAGCATGTGCCCAACCTTCATTTTCCAAGACCTTACATTGCAAAAACAAACAAAACACTACCTAGAAACAACCAAGGTCTACTATTTTCACTTACCCCATTTTTCAGCGCAAATCCGGTTGTATCTTTCATCACTACGTCACGTTTCGACATCCGTCCTTATCTGGCGCGTATCTAAACGTATTCACCGTCTCTTTCGATGGCCTTGCCAAAAAGGTGAACAGCCCGGCTAGTATGAAATTTGCTATGAAAATATACTTTACGATTGTTTCGGCTTAGATGTTTTAAATTAGACGGCGTAATTTTTTCTCTTGCGTAATTGTTGTTTTTTTACCTAAAAATTCTTAGAAGTGTGTGTCGACAAACAGTCTGATGGGATAATTTCATCCAATTGTCTGTGTTTCCCGGGCTTACAGTGTCATGGCAAGAACGCATAAACATGAAGACCAGTATCCAAAACATAACGAGACAACAGAACCAACTTTGTAGGACCGTTTGTCATAGTCCTACCTAGTACTAGTACTTAATCCATGTCTGGTCTAAATAGTCTCCTCCCTCAGCTATGTATTCGTTACTCAATGGCAGTGTAAAAGAGACAAATCATGCTTTATCCGCAATGATAAAACGCCTAATATATGCCCTTGGTGCTCATAGTCATGCTGATTACATATGTCTGGTCTACATAGTCCGATGTTAGCAGCTAGACTGCAGCTCCAATTGATAACAGGCCAGTGACCCCACCAAACGAAGCCACATGCAATCGCGATTGTGGATAAAAAAGATTTGCATTTACAAACCAGATGTTACTAGTTCGAAAGATCTCAATAACATCCAAAACATGTTGCTTGGTGCGAAACTACAAATATTTCGGCAACGTCATTAATTAGGTATACTGTGGAAGGGCTGCCACGCCCCCGCTAAACGTTTTGACATGTTTAGTTTCAGTTAATAATTAATGTGACGCGAAGAATGATTTACAGCTTGAAGGAACATGTTTAGGCATCGGTTCAAGCATAGGCTTCGTTGTCATAGAGACATTGATACTTCTGTTTTTTGTGATACCACTAGCAGAGCCTTTGGCTTCCCAACATATTCAACCCGTCATTGACCGTACTGCAAACTTTAAAATTAGACAAATAGGTACATTTATTATAGTTTGGGATTGGCGGTGATAGTTTTGACATGTTGTTGATGTGAATGTTTACGAAACAGTAGAAACTTTACGAAGAACTCTCTTTATATAATAGAGTAACCTAATTTATGTTTAAGGAGTAACATCACACGAGCTTACATGGTCCCCCGGCGCGCCGGCGCCCATGCATATAGAGTGGAGTTCAGCTCCAAAAACGTATGGGAGAACGAAAAAAAAAAACGAACTTACATGGAGGTGCTGCGTCGGAAACGAGACATACTCGTGCTTGCGTCACGAAAAACCTCTATAACTGTAACCGTCTTTGAGTGTTGTCCGTTTCCGAAGTCCCGGCGACACTAAAGATAATATGTAGGTCCAATATAATCTATGCTTGTTTTCCATCATCGTGATACAAAAGTATTACATATTCGGTTAATTAGCTTTCATGTTATAATTGTGTACGTACTTCAGGATAATAAACAAAGTAAGAATAGTTCGCGTTTGCAAGTTTTGGTCATAGAGGAAGTAAAAGCCAAACGTTAATTACAGGCATTATTAGAATGGTTTTAGTACAAACGGCGTCAAAGATATATTTACACCTTTGCACCATATTCCATTGGAATAAAGCGAATAACGTATACATATCTTTGACGTCAACGGTACCAAGTTACGATACTTACGATCTATTTACGTCACGTTCTGTCAACGTTGCACTTCGGACCTACATAGCACAGCATTGGACGCGGTCGTGAAACCACGAAACCATGAAATAGTCAAGTTGTATGTATTTCCAGGTTCGTTGACTTCAGCCGTATACCTTTTGGGCTAAATAATTCCTTGACTATCGGTTTTTGTAGTAATGCACTATTTTTACTTAACACCTCGCCATAAAGAGGCAAAACATTACCATCAGATCCGCGTGCGGAAAATCACACTTCCTAGTTAGAAGAGATAAAATTATGTAACTCACCACCGGGGATAACAAAGAAGACCTCGGGTCGCATGTTCAGTAGACTGTTTGACTGGGAACGTATTTTTTTTGTTTTACCGCCTGAGGTAAATAATGTAATGACTTCCTATATAACGAATGGGATAGGATGTCAACGGGAAACCAATGGTTTAGACCGAGTAATGTTTTTATTATGATATATATTGTAAAGTATACGTCCTAGTTACACGAGTGTATGTGATGGGTAATTTATGTCATAGTGACATGGTTTAAATTCGAATGAAGAAAAAACCTCTATATATTATATTTCCTTAATGTTGTCCAAGAATAATGTTAGCGTAGTACAAGTTCAATCAACATTACTAACATGACAAGTGCGAACAAGCGAGTTTTATCAACCGGTTATCATGACTTTCGGACGTATTGCGCCCTCTGCTACCAATTAACCTTCTCGTATTATGTCACGACGTTTACACGCGTCAAGATACATTGCTGGCTTACATAGATAAGGGCGGTTGCGTCCGGTGGAAGAAAGGCATTGAACGACGTGGGTGGCAGAGACGCGGGTAGTGATATTAGATCTAGATCTATTGTTTCGGTTTGAATTTGAATCTAGATCTTGAATTTGGAGTGATGTTGAAAGGGACATCGAACTTTATATAAGGGTTTAATAAAAAGCTTCATAACAATATTGCTTACCAAATATACGCGTCATTTTTAAAATGTGTCATTAGGTTGTTAATATTTCATTTTTTTTTTTTTTTCGCGGACTGAAAGATTAAAAGAAAATATACGGACAACGGAAAACTTTCAAGTCCAATTTTTTGATCACTACACTAAAATTATTTTGTTTTGAAATATGTTTGTCACGAATATAGTATGACATAATAAACACGCATTTCTAACGTTATAATAACAAACAATCCGTATTTGCGTACGGACCATTTATACTCTCTCAGTACACAAAGGTTATCATCGCGCGGTAGAACAATTTTACTAAGGTCATTAGTTGTGTTATGATTCCTTAATGTTATTTGGTATCAATCAATGACCGAATATGGAATATTTATATAGATAACGAGATGTCAAAATAACCATTACATTGGTTAATTTGCACAATGATTAGGCATACTTGGTGGTCTTTATCGCATTTATTTTCCATACTTTTCAACGTTAAAAATGCTTTGATGTTTTGGCTGGCAAAATTCAGATAATGGTAAGAGGATAGTCGTAAACTTTTTACAGTGAAAACAATAAAACAGCTAAACGAAAAGCGAAAGTTAAAAGAGTTTCAGTTTCATCGCACCCGGTAAACGTCCCTTTAGTAGAATGCCCGGGGCCTCACTTTTATATTCATGAGCCGCCCGACCCATTACCCTGCTGATAATAGTTATTTATGATACAAGTGCGGAAAGTAGGTAATTCCCAACGAGTGGCGATGACCAAAACACGACGGTCAGGGAGTGTTTTTGATCGACACGCGTTGGGAATTACCTATTCGCACGTGTATCATACAACATTTTACAATGCATCATGCAAGGAAATAAAAAAAGATACATAAAAGGTGAAATTTTAATTGTCATGAAATCTCATTATCGCACAGTGTGCGGGAATTTTGTCCTGAAATCCATTCCCGCACGGGCAGGTCCAACCCGGCGCCGCCGAGCCGGCATGGACTACTTCCCGTGTTTATGTTGAACCATATAAGGGGGCTCTTTCAGAGCAAGTGCATTGTAAAATATTGAATTACACGGTTTACTTTCACCTAAAGTTCAGTGACATGTAAAAGGCTAACGCTGCAAAAAATCTTGAATTCCGCGTCGCCAATTTGCTAAATTACCAACCAAATTACGTGTAAACATACGTCTGCACGCGCGCTCGCCCGGCGCGCGTTTGAAATAAAGCGTTCCAAATACAAACGCGTCCGTTTAAATGCGCGCACGTGATTGGTTGGTGGCAATTTGCGTTCGGAAACCGTGATTAAGTCGAGACGAGATGAAGTCATCAAATTTCGAAACAGAAAATTGTGGGCTTCGGAACTCTCGCTTTCGTATGTTTACTTTTCTTGTGCTCGAGGCGGGATCATTTCGGTTGATTGGCGGTTAGGTTGTTTGCTTAGTTTATTATAACTAAGAATTACTATGAAATTAATATGATTATCAGTTATTACGGACTCTTTTGATTGTCCGAAACGATTAAGTCATCGAGTCTGCCTTTTCGAAATCTATTTTGCAAAACTTTTCATCCTAAAATTATAGCTAACTAAGTGTTGTTTAGTCTAAATCGTATGTTGTTGTGACCTCACAAGAAGTCTATTGGTGATTTAAGTAAAATATTCAGATTTAGGGTTAAACTAAAATTTACCTATTAGGTACAGAGCTTGCTAGTTATTTTGAAATAGCAAGTATCACAACAATATGGTTGGAAACGCCTACCAAATCTCAGATTGAAGATACTCTTGGTGGCTAATTGTGGCATCTTAACTGCTAATTTATTCACGAGCAACGGTTAAATTCTTAACCGTCCAATTTGTAGTTAATCTGATAATTAGATATGTTTATTACACAAGTAGGAAGAATTTTTTTCGGTATTTCGGTGTGATCAACAAGGTTTAAAGACCGGGAAACGTAAGAGATGGTTCGAGATAAGTGATATAGTGGGTTCTCCGAGATATGAACATAGTGCTAAGTTTTACACGCTCCAGCCACTTGGGGCTCGATTCGAGATGATTTCATCAAGGCTCGTGACATAGCAGTCATAAGGTTAGGGCGATTAGAAGAAAAATCGCGATTAAACATAAAGACAAAGTCTACATTATTTTGTTTATGAAAAACTCACGTAGGTTGCATTTAAAAGGAAGAAACAGTTGGTAGTTTGAACTCGACTTTGCCTTTTTTGTAAAGTACAACCAAAAATTAGGCTTTATAGCCCTTAACTTTGGCAATGTCCACCGAAGAGACGCGAACCTAAATCTGACAATGACCCATTTACCGTTCGAAGTGTAAGATACACAATCGCAAAATCAGTCGCGGAACATCTAAAACCACACCTACCTTCCTAATTAGCATTTGGTTTAGAGAAGTAAATGGAGGCCCCGATAATATGTTTACTTTTTAGTTTTATTTCGAAATTAGATTGTTGATATCCTACAATTATAACAAATAGGTGAAATTAAAATAGTAGGTTACGCGATGTTTGATTGAAACTACTGTAGCAAAAATTGTAGCGCTCGGTTAAAATCTTTTCTATTTTGCACATCTTCTAATTGTAGAAGAAGATATTCTTTGAACAGACTTTAGAGTGTGTGCGTGCGATTCTTCACGTGTTTTACAATATTTTGAAAATTATGATAGGCGACCCCCACATTCCTAGAGGTATATCACAGGTTAGAAAGCCAAAGCCATGTTAGATCGAGTGCGCCGCAGAGGGCCCGCATTCATTCCGAACAACACGGAACGGGAGCTAATATCAATAAACCATCTGGTGATTGGAAATCTGTTTGTTCTTCACAGGTTGTTTCAACTGTTTGTACTATTTCAGTTTAAAACATTGATATGTTTCGAAATTGGGTCAGTGCTACTTATTTTGTAGTGATTTTCTTTTGTGGTTTATCACTAGATAAACAAAAGTTTACTAAGTTCTAATACTTGATATCTGTTTAAACCTTATCTGTACTTATATTATAAAGAGGAAAAGTCTATTGTGTTGTGTTTCTTATTTCAGCTTAGTCAATTCGGTTCATAGGTTCGGTTATTATTAACCTTTACAAATAATATTTTCATCAGATTTTTAGGAATATTTTCCGCGATCCCCAGATTTTTGCCTCTGTTCTATTTTTTTCAAGTTTTTCCGTATAGTTGTGGAAACTAAACACCCTAACGGCAAGTTAATCGAGGAGCGCTCCGCGGCGCGCTAACGGCGCGGGCGCATCTTCTCCATAAACATCCTTAAACTGATCCTAATTCCTTCCTGCGAGAGACTTGTGTTGATACGCCGGACACAAATGATAATTACAGAAAAAATATCTTGAATATGATACAGAATATATAACGTGCTATGAAGTTGATAGCAAATTTGCAGTGCACGACAGAAATAAAAAAAGCGGCCAAGTGCGAGTCGGACTCACACATGAAGGGTTCCGTGAAATAAATTGCGGTTTACGATTTATGACGTATTAAAAAAAACTACTTATTAGATCTCGTTCAAACCAATTTTCGGTGGAAGTTTACATGGTAATGTACATCATATATTTTTTTTAGTTTTATCATTCTCTTATTTTAGAAGTTACAGGGGGGGGGGGGGACACATTTTACCACTTTGGAAGTGTCTCTCGCGCAAACTATTCAGTTTAGAAAAAAATGATGTTAAAAACCTTAATATTAATTTTGAAGACCTATTCATATGGGTTTGATGAAAAAAAAATTTTTGAGTTTCAGTTCTGAGTATAAGGACCCCTAAAACTTAATGTTTTTTTTTTTTTTTTTTTTGTGAAAATCTTAATGCGGTTCACAGAATACATCTACTTACGAAGTTTCAACAGTATAGCTCTTATAGTTTCGGAAAAAAGTGGCTGTGACATACGGACGGATAGACAGACAGACAAACGGACGGACATGACGAATCTATAAGGGTACAGTGTCTTAGGTATAAGTACACAGGCGCCTATGAAACTATCAAAACTAGATTTGGAGGATTATTCTCTTTTCTCAAAATTCTTCACCTATGGATAGAAATCAACAGTAGGATTTGTAAGTAGGTAGGTACTTATTTATTCGGTAGTATATGACATATACAAATATCGCGTTAATAAATTAGACTGTACTTTATATTCATAATATTGAACGTGTAATTACTCCCTTTTCTACTGATTCCCGCCTTATCCACACTAACCTCATCCGGAACCCCACTAAATCACAACAAACGAAAATATTTATATTTATTAGGACGATGTTATTATCTGGGGTGAATTATATTGTTAATGCCCCATAAACCCTGCTGTATGTTTGTCTGTATCTACATTTGGTCCTGGGCCACCCGGAACTTAAAAAAAGGATTTATTGATTCAACGTTACTGTTATTGATATTGGATTTTAGATTAATCTATGAAATATAAGTGGATCAGTGGTTTATTTGTAAAGCGGTAGTTTAAGTACCAAGGTACCAACCTTGATATTTGAACTTGA
Source organism: Epinotia brunnichana (assembly GCA_963854355.1). Taxonomy (NCBI): domain Eukaryota; kingdom Metazoa; phylum Arthropoda; class Insecta; order Lepidoptera; family Tortricidae; genus Epinotia; species Epinotia brunnichana. The sequence continues at coordinate 5,679,881 of OY977936.1, read as the reverse complement.
TATTTGTGTCGATCAACTTTTTGTTGTTGTTATTGTATCCCGGTAAGCTAGGAGAAAACAATGACATATTTAGGTAGTTTCTTAGAAATATTACTATAACATGGACTCCTAGCATGGTTAGGTTAGGTTTACCATTACACGAAAACACATGTTAAGTGGATTTAAAAGTTAAGTGCATTTCATGTTTTACGAGTGACTACACCGTTCGTGCAGTTGGCTATCAGTTCCCATAACAATTGCAATTGGAATACAGTTTCTGTCTCAACCCCTAGATAAACTCTAGAAGCTAAAGTCGGTAAATTTTAGGTGAAATATAAGATGATCTCATATCTACCGTCCGTCTGAGAAATGAACTCGGCGTAAGCAAAATCTTGTTTGTAGTTGACAGTTGCCGAATTTCGCGAGCTGCTGAATACATCAATCGCTGTTTGTTCAGGCTTCGCTGACTAGGACGACAACAGATGTTATACTCTGAGCTGGTGCTGACATATCTGTCTGGGGTTTTGTAGTTAATTGAAAGATTTGTAGTGGAACGAAATGCCCTGGACATTTTGATCAAACAAAGCGTAACATATAACAAAGTAGATACGAGTAAACTTCTCTTTAGATGTTTCACACCGATTATTCTCCTCTTGTGTGCAATGTCTATCCACTCTGTCTAAACTCTGTCTACTTCGACATTGACAAAACACCTTGCTAAAGTTAGCAAGGATTAAAGTGTGCACTTTGTTAAAGTGAGGAAGGAAGGACTAGGGATAGCCCCTTTTTGATAATGCACACGCTATGTGTGTATTTAACTAACCACGCAAGTAGTAAGTACCTAATAAAACTAATTATATGTTTAAACCAAACCTCGAAAACATCGTGAGGAAATCGGTCTAATCCAATAAGGTCCAGTTTTCCAATTGGAAGTGATGGCAGTCGCTTTTGTACCTCTAAAATAACTGCCTACGTCAAATCTTGTGATTAGGTGCTAAAGGTAAGCAAGCAGTTTTACTAAGCAGCATTTGCTTGCACATATTCTGATACGTTCTACTTTTCATCCTCGTAAATTCCCCAATGAAAATTTAACCATTATGTGACGTGACTGGATCAAATTGACAATGAGATATTTGTTCGACAAGCATCTCGTAAGAAAGACATGACAATTGTCGGCTTCACATTGCGCTGGCTTACCGGTTGAATTGTATTCAAACAGATCAGATCTGATAGTATCGGAGATTAACTTGTTATGCAATGTTAGTGACAATCAGTAGTGTATATTATATAGTAACTTAATATCGTTGAAAATGTTTGAGGGAAAGACTAGGCTTATAGCCGTATTCATAAACGTTCGACAAACCTATTTTAGCTAAAATGACGTTAAATTTGGTTGGTATTAATCTCTCACTTTGACATTCGTGTTCGTAAGAAAGGGACAAAACACATTTTTATTTAACAGAGGTATTTTAATTTTATGAATAAGGGGGTTAGAATATACCTACCTGTAACAAATTATTATTATTATTGTTATTTTCAAAAAACGTCTTTACGGTAAGTATACATATTTCCTGTTTCGCCAAACTGAGGCCAGTTTGTCGGCGAATGTGCGCTCCTTTAAAATAAATGAATCAAAATGTTTTGAGTAGGTATACATTGTTTTTTTTTGCCACTAATATGTGACAGCCAAACCGTAAAAACAACAAGGACCAGGAAACTAGACTACATAAAAATTAATACCGCGCAAGACCTAACAATTATTTCAAATTAACTGTCACTGACATACTTCGAAAGCTCCACAGATAATAAATCTAAATCTAAGCCCAGATTGTATCAGGGTCTGGCCTGCATGTATGTTACACTCGGCGTGCTTAGATCGTAAATTACGGCGCATGATTTGTTGGCAGCGTAACGTATTCACACACACGACATGACGCTTAATATCTGTCCATTGCGATAAGTGTAGGATACGAGGAAATGCCCGAATCATATCTTCTGTACAGTGAAATGCAGATGGTTATGTACGTAGTCCGGCGAAAGCCAGATAATCTGGAAAAAGTGGCAGAAAATTTAAATTGAGTAAGCTTTTGGAATATAATCGTATCGAATGCATTCGGCAAGGTTAAGGAGACGCTACAAGGGCCGATATTGGCCGGACTGCATGCCGGCCGACGCGTGATTCGGCCCGTGTGCATACGTTTCGGAAGCACGGCGGCCGGCCAAAACAAGACCACTCCATACTAGATTTTCTGTGACTTTGCTTCGCCGTCCGACAAATTCGTAGCTAGCGTCTCCTTCGACTTGTGACTCGGTATATCTATCTGGATTTACTTAAAGTAGCGAAGTCCTAATTTTTGGAAAAACGATTGTCGTCAAATCTATGACCAATTTTTATTAGGCCATCATACCTACTAAATATAGTTTTATCCGCTAAAATTACCGTGTAGGATCCAATAGAGCTAGAATAAATGGAATATGAACTCGAATGAGCTCATTGAATGTCACTGGATGTATTACCTACAGTTAGTTTAGTTAAGTTTGTCTGTACCAGTGGCGGCGCGTCCATACAAGCCGATTACCACGGGCGTGCTTAAAATTTTGTGCTATATTATAATACCAAAATCGTAAATCATCAAAAAAGGTTGTCCAGTGAAGATTCTCAAGCGCCCCCACTGGTATGTACCCAGCCTAAGGCCGGACGCACACTTAATGAGCGGTCCCTTTGCGGTGGCCGCAGATAATATTTGTTAAATGGACACTGTTTGGAAAGGGCCCGTGTAGCCAGAATGCTGAAATGCTAAACGTCCGTAATCGATTCTGCAACACTCTATGGAACATAAAGAGAGAATGGGTGAAAGTCATGCAATAGCAGAATAGAACGTATCTTGTAACAGACACCATATTTTACTTTCTTGCTATGAACTAAAGTTAAAGCTGTATAATAGTATATGTGTACTTAGAAACTAGGGCTAACCAGGATGCACTTAAAGGAAAATTTTGCAAGATTTGCGATGCTCGGCAAAAGGTCGAAGAAGAAGGTAGAGCTTTTGACAATGTATTGAGGACTAATAATGTGACCAAGTACCCTTAATACATTTCAGACTGGCATTTTTACGTATGTGAATTATCAAAATGTCTTTACGACGTCCTTCGATGGGCTCACACTGATAAAATTGTCACAACATTCGAAACAAGTGCCCATCCCTAATCTATTTAATTTTCCTCAAATAAAATACCCATAAAACCATATCACTTTCCTCCTAACCTATAAACTAGTGATGGGAAAACACTCGATAACAGTGCTCTAAATTTGTCGATGGTCCTTTATTTCGACCTCCATAAAATATTTAATGCCCTTAAAGTTGGCCATTGAAGTGCCGACAGAACTGTGCGACTGGGAGTCGTGAATGTGCTCTTCAACCGTGATGCAAGGTTCATAAAAATGTGCTAACGTCTTTTTGTAGATGACCTACATCATAATTGAAGTAGCTATAAAAAACTAAATACAGCACAGTACTTCAAAAATATATAATATTGTATGTATTCACATTAAGCCTTGCTGAGTGACCTGTTTTATAATTTTTTATTATTTGTAAGACTAATTTAATCCGGTATTTTGGAACAATCATGGATAAGACTGAGATAACACCCCTTTGAAGGGCGTGGGGATGACGGGAAGACATTACGAATTTCAAGGAAGTGACATTACATATCGAATAAAAGGTAGGTAATCAAAAATTGAAATACTTATTCTTAAGTTCACTCGTATAAAAATAATCAGACTAAGCATGCAAACCAAAAACGTCCTCTACAAAGCAAAAAAATAAAAACAAAACAATTAACACATATCGCCACCAAAGTCGTTCCCAATAACAATTTTATTGCCTCTAAAGTCCGTAATCGACCACTGAATGGCGGGTCCTTAGAATTAAAAGTGAATTCAGGCGAAATTTCAGATTAGAAGGTAGTAAACATTTAACGAGCGGTTTTAGATTGACCCTCCGTGTTTGGGAATATTGTGTGTAAATAACTAATAAAACTTATCTTGCCGCTGTTGTCCTGTGTAATGTTGTTTAATGGCGGATCTATGGGTTTTATAGGCTCGGATTGTTGTTTTGCTGGTTTGACAGAGGAAAAACACGTAAAGTAGTTGTAAGCAGGTTATTCACGACAATATATAACCACGAGTTTGAAAGAGCTTACTAAAACTGGCTGCAAAAATACAATTTGTCCTATTGGTTACATCATTGACGGCAAATGACAATACTACACATGGACTGAACTTCCTGAATCTTGATTTAAATAAATAAACAAGAAACCCCTTATTCATAAAACTTAAAATACCTCTGCTAAATAAAATGTGCTTTGTCCCTTTCTTACGAATACAAATGTCAAAGTGACAGATAAAGACAAACGAATTTTAACGCCGCAGTTTAGTTAAAAAATGCTTGTGCGTTTATGAACACGGCCGTTACTAAATAAATCTCTACTCACTAGACTACATTAATCCTGCCATTCGTCGTCATTCGACCAGCTGGTGCTAACTAAGCTCCGAAACACATATAGTCCATCTTACTTCCCTCCTCGTTAGAACACTGCAGAGAATACCTACTAGCGATAGGCAAAGATAAATCGGTGGTGTCTATTAAAGTTCAATAGCACCAGGAATTCAGTATATCCGGATATATGTAGTGTGCTAATGGCAAACACTAAAACATAACCTAATTCCATCACTCCAGAGCGCGCATCTTCCGCAAACTGGTCGCTATCATTTAAAACCGAGTGCGATAACGTAAATAGTGAATGGAATCTGTCGGCAATGTTTACGAAGTCGTAATGGGAGAAATAGTGTTACTTTAGGATCTTTTTGCCCGACTACGACAGAGCCGAAAAGAAGGGATAACATTTTAGCATTTTTAGCAGTCAATATTTGTATTTACATGTGGTCCAGCGTAGCGTTTAAGATAATGAACCGATTTTGATGATTTAGGTGTCAAACTATTCAAAATAATGCTACGGGTAGCACAATTGGGAATGGATGAAAATATCAGAAGTGCCTGTATTATTTTCTTGGTGATAAACAGAGGTCGGGGGGGTGAGCTATTTTCGTCATTAATGTCACTTAGTTGTGTCTTGTAGATTTTAATATGGATAAGGTGCCATAAAGAAATATTAAAAGAAGACAAAATTTTAATCATTAAACATAAAATTAAAATGCATTACAAAACTAGTATTAACCTTTTTTCGTTTTGATGGCGACATAAAGCTCGTAGCAGAAAGGCAGCCTAAATAAAATCATTACATTAGTTAATAATTAATACACATGGGGCATTTACCATTGAATGTCCATGTTATGCAAAAACTGAAAACAGCTCACCCCCGCCGACCTCTGGTGATAAAACTTCCCTTAGCACTAGAAAAAAGTTTCACATTTTTCAACAGCGTCAATTACTTTTGAAAAATATTAACAGTTTCCTCACTTACGTTTTGGGTCAAGGACGGTCATTAAGACACTTTCCTTGATCTGTATCATATAAAAAAATCGGATTAGTGGTTTTGGAGAATTTCCCGTCCTAATAAACTAACAAAGCCAGAAACTCACAAAGCCTGCAGACATGATCTTAATGGAATGTGTACGGGGGGAGTCCCTTCGCACACTACCTACCTAACCACACTGGATTTTGGAACGGGGCGCTGGCTGATCCTGAGTCAGCGCAAGCGAAATCATTTTATAAGGCCAAAAAATTGTGAATTAGATAGCTGTATCTCCACTAGCGGACGCATGGAGCGACATTCTCGTTTAACGACCAAGCTCCTTAAATAAGGATTAAATAAAAAAAACATGACCTCTTTCAAAATTATAGAAATATAAGTCTAACTTAGAAAATAGAAGAGCGAAGTTGATAGGGCACCTCATACGACATGACAACTTAATACTTAATATAATTGAAGGAAAGATAGAGGGGAGGCGAGGAAGAGGAAGACCTAGAATAGACTACATGGAGCAACTCAAAAAAAGAGTTGATGTTGGGTTATATCGTGAGGTCAAAGAGATTGCGTGGGATCGGAGTAGATGGAGGGCCTACTTTGAGCTACACCGACAAGAGCCTAGCTCTTAAGTAAGAGAGGAGAAGAGAAGTCTAACTGCCGGCGCGGCTTTTTCGCGTATTGCAAAGAACGCAGGCAAACCCGCGGGATCAAATATAGCCCAAGTATAACCATCCAGAAAATCCATTCTACACGCAGGTGCAAGAATTTTTGAAATCGAATACTTAAGCGGTTCCTGAGATTATACTTACCTTACTTACATACAAACTTACAAAACTACAATCTCACAGACTTTTCCTGTTTATAATATAGTATAGATTTGTGCATAGTCTTCTTTTTGATCCGAGCTCTCTGTGTCCTTGTCTCCAATGCCTGCATTCGTCGAGGTCTTACCTTTCACACTGATGATATATTAAAATATTAATATTAGTTAGGTGATATTTTAACATTACTCAATCGTACAGCAACGTAACGAGCGCATAAGTAATAAACTTATTTAAGCTTAAGTTTTTTTCACTATTAGATGTGCCAACTTGACAGAAAGAACACAATGATCATAATTCTGAGTCGACTTAACAATGGCCTTATGGCATAGATCACACAAAAAATAATAACTACAACATGGAAAAGTTGAAAACCCCCCGACATTTTCATTTCAAAGTTCAAAATCTCAAAAACAGCTGAACCGATTTTGTTCAGACGTAGCTAAGAAACAACTCGATCACGTCAGCTTTCGGATAAATAGAACCGCATTCAAATCTGTTTATTCGTTTAGGAGCTACGATGCCACAGACAGACACACAGACACGTCAAACTAATAACACCCCTCTTTTTGCGTCGGGGGTTAAATAAAACCACATGTGGACGGAATTCCATTTTGAAATCTATTGAACAATACGACTGAAATCAGAATCAAAGGCATTCCTAATCCACCACCACGTATTTGCCTACAGAACAATAAAACCTGTACAGTTAAACCTTAATTGGCATTAATTACCGAAATAATCACTTGATGGATCGGTGTTAATATTCTTTAATGGCCGAGCGTGCCCGGTAAAAACGGGCCATGTCCAAACAAACGCCGCCGGGAATAGACGCGTATTTACCGCTCGATGATGCTAAGAGAACACTCCTTTTCTGCTCGCTACAGTAAACAGCTGTTTGATAGTGTCAATTAGGAGTAAACAATAGTAAATGTATGGGTTACTATTAGGAATAGGAATACCTACTTATTTGATGTTTTATATAGGCCGTAAAATATTGGGAATATTTTTCTGGTACTTATTTTTTTTAACTATTAGTTTGTCCCGGAACCTATCTACTTTTATCCATTCAAACTAATTAATTTAATTCGCGGTAACTCAACTAATTACAAGGTCTGCAAACTAGAAATTAAAAAAAGTTATTTGACTGGATGGAATCCAAAGCATAAATTAAGTTGTATAGCCAGTTCATTTAGAAATTACGAAATCTGAATTAGTGAAGTCATTAAATTTCAACAAACAAATGTATTCATGGTATTTTGTTTTCATTCAATCCCTCAAAGCTTTCAATTACAATATTTAAAAGCAGTATTAATTTTCATTAGGCTATAATTGTACATAAAACCAAATTAACCAAATTCGATCATAAATAAAAATTATTTGGATGCGGTAAGGTCGGTGAATCAATGTGGCAATCAATGGAGAAAGGTGAGAGTGCTTTAATATGCCGTTTAATTTAATAAAAAAGTTTGTTACGACTCTAGAAAGTACGTTAAGGTATCTGGTTGCTCAAAGATAAGTGTATTATTTACTTAAAAAGTAGTAAAAAGATTTTTTTAACTCATAAGAACTTAATTGAGATTACTTCGTATTTATAGCTACTGATCAACAAAAAGCGTTATTACCTTTATTTTTCACCCCATCGCGTGATAAAAAGCCGTAAAATGAAACAGTAAATCAATGTAATTTTGACAAATACCCGAAGAGGATACATTATCCTAATATATTTGTTTAATCCCACAAAAAGGGGGCAGTGCACCAATTCATTCCACACAAGTTAATGAATTATGATGTATGGCTGTTAGATTCCTTTCCGTAATTTGTTTTTCGAATTTAAAAACGCTTCGAGCCGGAATCCGATAATTAAAAAAAAAACAACCTCAAGCATTCGCGGCGATCGACAAACGATCAAAAATAAAAACACTAATGTTTTAAACGGCGCGTTTTATTTGAATTCTGTCCTTAAATTTCGGAAATTGTCATTGGCATTGCGTGGAATTAAAACGTATTATCGCTTATTTTTAGTTATTCGAATTAGGTCTTTAAGTCATTAGGTTAAGTTTGCTTTTGATTCGTGAATAGCTGGTGATTTATATGCCTGCAGTATCGGATGATGAATCACCTTGATCGAGTTTTGACGCAGTTGCTTATGCAACAAGTGCATTGAACCTGTCCGCTTGTTTTAAGCTAGTCTGCTAACTCACAAATATTTACTTTCCGAGCATAGGGTAACATAGGCAGTAACTGAACAGTTGCACGGATGCCATTCAAATTTATCAATACGTTTAAATAAATATCCAGTAACTATTACGGAAATAATACTTTCTAAGTTTAATAGTTACAATAGAAACTTCTAAAGATAGGCTAACACCATTAAAAGGTTAATTGATTTTATATTTTACTTTTCAGGTCAAATGTGATATATATGTTTCAAACGATACCTACAAAGTTCTTGGGCAATTACTCAATACAATTTTTTTTCTTTTTTTTTAGGTATAAACTATCTCGTCTAATGGGAGAACAGGAAAATTTTTGTGAATTTCAACCTATTTTTGTCAACGAAAATATTTTTTTTTCTTTTTGTATTTTTTTATTCTTAGTGTTATTTTTCATTGAGCACCACTGATTGTGTGTCTTACCCTACAACCGTTTCGCGGTCATATTGTATGGTAATGCGTTTCAGAACGCTTTTACGAGTGTCAATTGAATCCGTAAGTTGTTTGTATGCTCTCAAACGGTGTTAGGTCCATTGAGAACCGTACTCGAACCATTCAAGTATGGCCATAGGAACTGATTATAATGTCGTAGGAAACATTTCAAGTCGACGTAAGTGGGTAACTTGTTGCAGCAGTTTGGTCAAAAAATACTTTACGTCATACCTGGCCATAAAGTAGGAATTACCGCACGCTATGCGTGCGGAAAACCCCACTTCCTGGCCAGATAGAGACGTAAAATTTTGTACTCATCACGGGCGGTAATAAAGAAAGCCTCAGAGCGCATATTTATCGCCCTTGCCTTCGGCTCGGGCGTCAAATACCTGCGATCTGAGACATTCTTTGTTTAACCGCCCTAGGTAAGTAATGTACTATTATAACATTAGAAGAAAAGCGGCCAAGTGCGAGTCGGACTCGCCCATGAAGGGTTCCGTAAAATAAATTGAGGTTTACGATTTATGAAGTATTAAAAAAAACTACTTACTAGGTCTCGTTCAAACCAATTTTCGGTGGAAGTTTGCATGGTAATTAATGTACATCATATATTTTTTTAGTTTTATCATTCATCGGGGGACACACACGTTTTACCACCTTGGAAGTGTCTCTCGCGCAAACTATTCAGTTTAGAAAAAAATATTAGAAACCTCAATATAATTTTTTGAAGACCTATCCATAGATGTACACGTATGGGTGTGATAAAAAAAAATTGAGTTTCAGTTTTAAGTATGGGGAACCCCCAAAATTTATTGTTTTATTTCTATTTTTGTGTGAATATCTTAATGCGGTTCACAGAATTATACATCTACTTACGAAGTTTCAACAGTATAGTTCTTATAGTTTCGGAAAAAAGTGGCTGTGACATACGGACGGACAGACAGACAGACATGGCGAATCCATAAGGGTTCCGTTTTTTGCCATTTGGCTACGGAACCCTAATAAGGTATAATATATGTAGTAAGAGAGCTGTTAGATAGAAGTATACGTCGTGACTAGTACCTATAGACAAATAAATTTGGGGTTCCGTACCCAAGGGATAAATCGGGGCCCTATTACTAAGACTCCGCTGTCCATCTGTCTGTCTGTCCGTCTGTCACCAGTAGGTCGATCACGTAACGCATTGTACAAACGTCGGGTAGGTCTAAATGTCACTTTTTATATGGAAATTTGACAGTTAAATTGAACCGACGCGCGTTCGGAACGTTAGGTACGTGATTACCCCTCTGGCTGTATTTCATGATAATCATGACCCGTGATAGTTATACAGTTGAAATTTTCACAGATGATGTATTTTTGTTGCCGCTATAACAACAAATACTAAAAAACAGAATAAAATAAATATTTAAGGGGCTCCCTATACACAACAAACGTGATTTTTTGCCGTTTTTATACATAATGGTACGGAACCCATCGTGCACGAATCCGACTCGCACTTGGCAGGTTTTTCGGTCGGTCAATGTCATATATAGTTGAGATTTTATGTAGCCGACTTATTATGAAACCGACATAGGAATACGAATCTTCTAACTTGGACGGTAGGGTTGCTTTTTAATGGACTACTTTGATGCAATTCGGCCAACTCAAATAACCTGTTACTTAATTGTTTTTTCAGGACCGAAAAGTTTTTTAACCTTTCCAACGGCAATTAAAAATAAATTGTATCTTTCGCCTAAAGTTGTAGGAAAAATTATACTTTTCTAGTGCTAGTAACCAGTTGAGAGTAGATATCGGAAAAACGGGTTCAACTGACAATAAAATAATGGAATTATTCCAGTCGCATAACCCACCAAATGTTCGCAAAAAATATTTTGAAGAATCATTTTGGCTGCACACCAAACGTGTAAAAACTGAATGGTACAATAAATCAACGGTGGAAACCCAAAACGCATTGTACAAGATGCGAGCGCAGATAAAAAGCAAGATGGCGTGATAAAATGCATTATGATGTCTTGTTATGCCACTCGGAGTTTATTACCATCGAGATTATCGCTAAATTGAGATGTTATTTAATAAAAATAAAATGTGTGCCATTTACGTAGTTTTACTTACAAATAGGTACGTACTTCCTCTATGACACCGGGTCGAATGAGCCCGATACGAGAAGGTATTGGCTCAATAAAGGTTGATGCATAAATATGTAGTTTTCCAAACTTACTTGAAACAAAACAAACACTCTGTTAGTTGGAAAACATGTTACGCATGTAGAAAAAAATTGTGAAAAAGATATAACTAAATAATTCAACCTTAATTAGTTACCCATGTTTGTCATTCGATAAATGTAACGTCACCAGCTTCGATTAACTAGCAAATAAAATGCCAATTTTTGTTTTAGATGTGGTTAACAACACACTAACAACTACAGTAAAACGTACCATTTATTTTACTTGATGTTTACGTAAATTAATTGATTAAACAACCTTTTTATAAAACAAGTCTATACAACACCCCTTAATTTGAAGCTCAATTACTTCTAAACAGTTATTCTTTATATCAAATTAACGATAATTGCACTATTCACTACACCTATAATAGGTGTAGTGAATAAGGCACAATAATTGTGCCTAGCATACTTATTACAAGGTGTTAAAGTTTAAAATCCGCCGGCAGACTCATGGTATTAGCATGCGTTAGAGTAATTAGTATCTTTTGTACCGTTTTAATTGTAATTGATGTTTTGTTCGATCGTATTAAGATAAGATGGTTATGTCGCAATTATGGTGATCTAAACTATGTACAGTCGCCATCACATACATCGGTACACTATAGGTGTTCAAAAATATCGGCACATGCACCCTAATGCCTTGAAAATAGAGGTGTGTTCCGAAGTTTGTGACGTGCTTGTTTGCTCCGATGTATGTGATGGCGACTGTACAGTCGACGTCAAATACTTGATTACACTTTTGCACCTTATTGCTTTGTAATAAGGCGAAAAATGTATAGTTACATATCATTGACGTGGACTGTATGATTGAGCTTGAAATTAACAGTTACATACGGTGGAGTGGAAGAACACCGTGAACTTTCCATACAGACTCTCAAAAAGCGTATCCCATACCTACCTACTCAATAATTTGCCCGAAGCCATTAGACGTGAAAAAAATTGGAATAAATTTAAGAGACTGCTAAAAAAGCATTACCTAAATGTACTTATATAAAACGCAGTTATACTACTACTACTACTGTTACTAATGCATAACTTAATAATATTTTTGTTAATGAATGCTTTACCTAGAGACTGTCCCTCCCACAGTCAAACTGTCACTACAGTTTTGTGGGGCAATGTCTAATTTTAAGTATGTAAAACACTGTACTTATTAAAATAAATAAATAAAAATAATAAATAGACATTACAGACTACATAGCTTAATTACTCATTTTTAGGGTTCCGTACTCAAAGAGTAAAACGGGACCCTATTACTAAGACTCCGCTGTCGGTCCGTCCGTCTGTCTGTCACCAGGCTGTATCTCACTGATACCGTGATAGTTCCAGTTGAAATGTTCCCAGATGATGTATTTCTGTTGCCGCTATAACAACAAATACTAAAAACAGAATAAAATAAATATTTTTATTGATAATGGTACGGAACCCTTCGTGCGCGAGTCCGACTCACACTTGGCCGGTTTTTTTAAATAGTATTGTTTAATCTGTCCAATTTATATACCACAGCCATTTAACAAAATAAACGTTTCATTGACTTAAATGAGAAATATTACGATTTTTAGGAGTTTTTTTTTTTGTAAGGTATGGTTTGGTCTAAGCTAAGACCCAGAGGATCTCCAATGTCAGCATTAGCATCCCAAAAGAACCTCGAAGCTTTACGCGAGTATGACGGCACAAAGTTAGAATTAGAACTCAAATCCCATAAAAAGAAAACAATTACAAAATTATTTTGTAAAGTTTATTTCTATATCCCAGCACTCAGCGGGAATAGACATATCTATTTGATGTTTTTTATCCAATAAGACGTACAGTATTGAGATGTACAAAGACTCGGACGATGTTCAAAGGAACGACCGATTTTGCGAAACAGTACTGAACGTAAACAATGTGATGCAAAATAAACGACCTCTTACAGGGAGGCCGGGTTAGAGCGACGAGCGGCCAGCGAGACTTCTTTAACTTAACAAACATTTCAACCTTAATTTTAGGAAGAACTTTTTATCACGTTCCTTGCAGTATAGGGCCGATATAGCCCCATCAATGCTTGATGTGATAACAAACAGTTCATTATTTTCCCGCAGTGGCGGTGTATTACTTTATTAGATTTTTCAATATCTGATGCTATGAACAACGCTTTTTAACTGGCTACATTCGATAACACGATTCGGCAATGGCAGGGTATTTCAAACGGAATGTTTCGTCGACATAACTTTCAAAATAACATCACGTCAGTCAGTACATCAGTATACAAATAATAGATAGAAAACGTTAACATAAAATGTGCTTTCATTTAATTCTATCAAATTTACTGATAATGGAAATGTGCTCAAATTGTCAAAAGCGAGGAAATTCTTCTATTGACTGTTTCTTAAATAAATAAAATAAAAGCGGTATTATGCACCTCGATGTCGTTGGAGCGCTAAACCAACTCGCTTGCAGCTAATGACTCGTGCCAGTACTAGCGCAGCAAGTCGGACAGAAGACTTACTTAAGCCAGCGGGGCGCTGACAACAGCCTCTATTACATGGTTTCTGCGACGCTAGCGTGCGTGTCCACTGTCCGGACACATCCGGCATTTCAATATTGACGGATTCATAAATGCTATGCTATTGTAGCTTCAGTTCGATATAGTGTAGACACAACCGGATGGCAAAGATAATTTACGAATAGTGCGAGCGTAGAAATTTTTAGACTGGTAGGACTACAAACTACAAAACTATACAGTCAAAAGAAATTGCACAAAGTTCATTAGCTCTTATTTTAGAAGCAGAACTACCCAACCATAGAGGTAGAATAGAATAGAGGGACTCACCCACTCATACACACATGAGTGACAAAGATGTATGCATAGACAATACCGCGAGTGGGAACGAGATACAGTGTCATATTTTCTGTTCCTCATCGCGTATACGGATTTTTTGTTTGTCACCAGCTTGTTTACCACCACACCTGTCAAAATTTGTACTGAAACTGACACCACCATGACGTCACCGATATAACACGACTAAATTATAAATGACATTAGACGTCAAGAATGTATTAGCTTCTGATACGAGTACATCTTAATTTAGTAAGGTTAATTTACCATTGTCCCTTTTTGGTATACGCTAGGACGTCATCTATTATATCCTCTATCTACGTACCCAACGTTTGAAATGTTTATATCATCAACTGATAAAATGGTGCGATAAGCTAAATACTTAGCTTTTTAAGAAAACTTTGATGGATAATTCGACGTTACATTTTAATTTCAGTTTTACCTTAAAAACTGTTTTGCTACAACCACCGATGTAATACGAGTTGCAAGTAATATAAATTTGAACGAGCTCGGTAAGTAAATTTCTTGATTTCACGGCCATGGTAGGAGGGTATTTGCCGTAGGACGTCAATGCAAACACGCATCCTGACAAACGTCTAAATGTTTGTTAGGCGACGCAAACGTCTTCATTAGAGAGCGGCATTCAGACCACCGGCTCCAGGAAGACACCGTATTGTGCGTTCAGTCAATATTTAGGAGTGACTCTTGAGGGAGTTGTCGTTTTGTTGGTTTACACTGTCCTATTTTATTACACTTTCTTTTATTTCCGTGTTCTTTGGGAAGTGTGCGCAAGCGTTCCCGTGGCTCCGCCAAAGAGCAGCGCGCAGGGTTTTAGACGGTAGTCCGGGCGGTTCCCGGGACTCCTTCATACCCGTCCTGGTTCTCCAGCCAGGCGGAATGCGTAAAGCATTTCCCCACGAAAAAAAAAAAAGGTACTTGTCCAGCTAATCACCATGATATGTATTGATGCTGATGGTCGACGGGACGCAAATGCCATGGATAGCGACGTATCAAAAAGCACAGCGTGGGTAGATTTCCCAATATATAAGTTAGACCTGCGTTATTGTTCGCGCGGCGTTGGTAGGCCTCCCACAAGGTGGACTGATGACCTGGTAAAGGTCGCAGGAGTCCGCTGGATGCGGGTGGCGCAGGACCGGTCACTTTGGAACTCTTTGGGGGAGGCCTATGTCCAGCAGTGGACGTCTTTTGGCTAGTATGATGATGATGATGATGATGATAAGTTTGACCTGGTGAAGGGCGAAGGGTGCAGGAGTCCGTTAGATGAGGCCTGCAAGGAACCTGATTAGGTATAGTATTGCGATCCTTGCTTGAGAGAGGCCTTAGTCCAGCGATGGATTATATTACTTAACTATCGATTGTTATGTTCCAATTATTGCCTAATTGATATGAAGAGCCATAGGTCTAGTCTTGAGAGGATTGAGTAATATGCATAACCCGCAAGAATTAACTTGAGATCTCGTTCGTATGACGTTAGTACGCGATCGAGTCTCAAGTTAACTCTTACATTCTGTATAATATTCATTGCCAAACTATGAAACCTTTGTTATAAGCTTTACCAGCAAATGTTCTTAAAGTTTGCCTTATCACGCGGAAGTATAATTTCACGCTCACCTTAGGATTAAGGTACTTATTACGAGTGTTGTGTGCTCAAGTGGGCATGCTCAAATATTGAGCCGCTTTTGTATTTAAAGCCGAATAGGTTTCTCCATTATCGTTTTCAAGGTATTTCGTTCCGCCATTTGTATTTGGGACGGCGGAACGTTTGGATTTGCGTCATTGTTTTTTAATAGGTAGTCAAAGACTTTGTGTCGGTTATGGTGGATTTTGTTCGTCTTATACGAATTACTGGTAGTGGAGCTATGCGAATTAGACAACGGGATTATTTGATTGAAGTTGAATTGAATCATCATCGTTAGGTAACGTAGAATGAAATATCTTTCGTAATCGTATTATTGCTCAAAATAATTTATCAATACTACTGACGGGTTGGTAGGTAGCTAACCCGGGCGTCTGAGCTTTGCTCGGCGTCGTCTATCGTGATTTTAATGATTTTATGGCGAAAACGAATTTTCCTGGAAATTAGACCTACATAGATTGATTTTTCGTCTCCGTAAACCCCCGCATACCAAATGTCATCGGAATCGTTAGAGCCGTTTTCGGGAACCCATTTAAACAAATACACGAACGAACGAAGCTGGCGTTTCGCGGCCACCGCACCGGCTAAGACTAGCCTTATAAGAAGGCTAGCCGTAGCCCTGACAGGCTTTACTGGAGAGCACAACATCGGACGGCAGAGACAGTTCCTTGCCTTCACGATGGAACTAATTGTGGCTAAGCACATATTCACACACGTGTGTTGACAAGAGTAGTCAGCGCGCCGGCGCAACAGGTGACCTACTCGTATATGCGCACGCGCTGAATCCAACTCAATATTTTGTACAGAATATCGTCCTACACGGTATTTCAAACTAAGTGTAAAAAAAAATATATTACAAAATATCGGATCCCTACAGCACTAACTTTAATAATTTACTTTTAAAACAAAGTTTCAAATGAATAAGACATGAAAGAATAGGTATGAATTTAATTGAACGTCGTTGAATTGAATGACCTAAATTACTTCCGCTTTCATTCTTATTAACAGTTTAAACGCAACCATGTGTTTGTTATCAGTTATCACATTGTCGGATGAACTTCAACAAAGGCAAGTGAGTGTGACATAATAGCACCCTATCAAACGAGGTCCATGACCCAGTAACCTTGACAGTAAAACCCGGCCCAATGTTGAGATAGGCCTGAATAGCCCCAATAAAACTACAGCCAGTGTCATATAACATGATACGCGTGAAACACACCATATATCAACAATACAGGCTGATGCGTTTTCATCAAACTAAAAGTTTGGTGAAAATTGTTGAATTATTAGACCGATCACGTATGCTGCGTCATCGGGTCCAAGCAGCCCGATCAATTTCAAGGTAATTACAGTTAAAAAAAATTAACCCCCGACGCAAATAGAGGGGTTTTGTAACTCTGACGTGTCTGTTAGCTCCCCAACGAATTGACCGATTTTGATGCGGTTTTTTGTCCGAATGCTGACGTGATCGAAATGGTTCTTAGCTACGTTTTAACAAAATCCGTTCAACCGTTTTTGAGTTATTGAACTTTGAAATGAACAGGTCGGGAGTTATTCAACTTATCCAAGTTGTAGTTATTCCCCAGTGTAGGTGTTAGGCTTGCACGTTATTTATTATTTGTGTAGTTTAGGATTTGCTATGGCCATATTGGCCACTTTCTGTGTCCATCATCAGACCAGAGGCTCTAGTATAAGTTTTAACGATACAATACGTTTTCGAACGCGTTTGCGTTTAGTTTCAATATGTATGGCAACGCGAACAGCGCCTCTGGTGGTAACTATTAGGAACTACGCATTGCCATACAACTTGAAACAAAACGCTAACGCGTTCGAAAACGTATTGTAACGATAAAACTTATACTCGTACTAGGGCTACAGCTCGTTGGTGCTTTAATAGTGCGTTGTCACCTAACTTGCATGTCTAATTTCAGCTCAACTGGATTTTTAAAGACATCTTACATGCGAACAGGGCCAGTTAAATAAAAGCCTGTAGGTAAAAAAAAATATTTAGGCAAACACAATCGTCCTGTTTAAGGGGTAAAGGGTTATACAGTTGTTAATTATAAAGATGACATCTTCAATTTACAAAATGGATTACACGGAAAGCGGCAATCACGACACCATCGAGTAAGCCGTCACTTTTGTCGGCGGGGTTAGGTTACAAACTTACCACGTTACCTGTGTAACGCTCAAGTGCTTATCTCCTTGATAGAGGGATCATTATTGCGTGGCAAATGATAAAGGGTTGGTGTTAAGGATGAAGATGAATTCATTAACATTTTTGGTGACAGTTGATGCGTTCATTTTATGCGCGCGCATGCGCTGTGGGAATGATGTGGGAACGTCTCGATGATAATGACACTTTAAGAACTACACTCGCGAGCAAAAAAATCGACTCACGCCACATTTTTTGGTTTAGGGCAAATTTTTCGCAACTTGGAAATGTTACAGGAAAAATGAGTATACCACGTTGTTATAAATTTATTCAGCTTTAAAAAACGCAACAATCATGAAAATCAGACGCATAACATTCAGGATATGCTCGTTTGAACGGGAATTGAAATTTAACCGCCTTGAACTACCCACGAGTTGAGCGCCTTCAGGATGCATAAAAACAGGTGTAAACCTGTTTTTCTTATCAGTCGCTTATCACAAGTTGACCTGTGCACATCTCTCGCAATTGGACCACTGAAACCACCTGGAAAAAATGGACACCACCGAAAATGAAGCCGCCCAAGTCGTCGCCTTGCTGAATCAAGGACTTTCTCAGCTTTCAGTTGCCGAACAGCTGAATTTAAGTCAGTCTGCTGTCTCCAGGGTTTATCGTCGATTTTCCGAGACCGGAACCCTTACTCGGAGACCGGGATCCGGCCGTCGAAGATGCACATCCGAAAGAGAGGACCATTTCATCGTGACGACCAGTCTTCGGAATCGCCACCTGACCGGCGTTGACGTCCAGCAGCAGCTGATGCGGACCCGTGAGGAGCCCGTGAGCTCTTGGACAGTTCGCCGAAGACTTAAGCAAGCAAACCTCACCCCAAGAAAGCCAGCTACGGGGCCCAAATTGACGCAGAGACATCGGGACCTACGCAAGGATTTCGTAGCACGCTACGAAAATTGGAGCTACGAGCAATGGAGTGCAGAGTTTGTCTCCAAGGCAGCGACAGAAGAGGACGGGTGTACCGAAGACCTGAAGAGCGGTTTGCACAATGCTGCTTCTCAGAAACAGTCGCCTACGGCGGCGGCTCCGTCATGATGTGGGCGGGCATTTCAATGGAGGCGAGGACTGAGCTGGTTTTCATCCCTGGTGGCGGCCGAGGAGGTGGATTGACCGCGGATATCACTGACATCCTGCAGGACCATGTTGTCCCATACGCAGGTTTTTTTTGACGAGGGGTTTCATTTGATACAAGATAACGCCCCTTGTCACACCCCTGGAGTGACCAAAGCGTACCTGGTGGCGGTCGGCATCCCCACCCTTACCTGGCCACCGCTGAGTCCGGATTTGAATCCCATCGAGCACATGTGGGATTACCTGAAGAGGAAGGTTCGGGCGCGGGATCCAGCTCCGGAGACGATTTTGGCCCTTCAAGCTGCTTTGGTCGAGGAATGGGACGTTTGCCCGCAGGACACCATCAGAAAGCTGATAAGGTCCATGAGGAACCGTATCGAGTGTGTCAGAAACGCCTATGGTGGCAATACGCGGTATGAAAATGAAAAATAAACGGTTTTTCCTCCATAAAATTTGTTTTTTTTTCAATGTTCTGGTTATGAAATTAACCAGTTTTCCCCCACTTTGTGAAACCTGATAAAAATATGACTTGAATTTGATATTTTCTGAAAGCTTACATTTCCAGCTTTCAGAAAATGCTACTATGCTACGAATACCTATATTAGTTTTAGAGATATTGCACATTGAAATCCAAAAAAATGTTGACTTGATTTTTTTGCTCGCGAGTGTAGGTAGGTAGGTATAGTTTGACGATCGGACGCTGCATATGAAGCTGAAGGCCCTGGGTTCGAATCCCGGTAAGGGCAAATATTTATGTGATGAGTATTTATGAATTATTTGTTTCTGGGTCTTGGATGTGTGCTTTGTATATAGGTATTTATATCCATTGAATATATCTTAACGATAGGAATGGTGAAGTCTCACTTAGATACTTTTAAAACTTTTACTTGAAGCCTAATTAACACTTACAATTTACCCCATGTTGTATCGTAATTCTCAATAAGAAGTCAATTCAACAGTATGATTACTGAATGACTATGTATGTAATAGAAATAGAAAATTTTATTGTATAAAACCGTACATACATAGGTACAGTCGCCATCACATACATCGGAGCAAACAAGCACGTCACAAACATCGGAACACACCTATATTTTCAAGGCATTAGGGTGCATGTGCCGATATTTTTGAACACCTATAGTGTACCTATGTATGTGATGGCGACTGTACCCCCCGGATGGCCAACCCAACCCCATGTATCCAGTAGCCATTTTAAATTAATATCCAATCGATACCCGGACCCACATTTCGCAAGAATTAAGACGTTAATTTAATAAATTTAATTACTCATTTACATATCAATACCAGTTGCATTGAATTCAAACTGCATAAAATTAACCAGTGACGTTTATTTCCCGTAGATTAAGATTTGCATGTTTAATAGCAAATTTATTGGACAGATATCGTGTTAATATTTCAAGTCTTCATAAATCAATTCGTAAATTTGTTTAGACTTCCAGCCATGTTAACCTTGAAGAAATTGTGATACCTACTACTTACACGAAAATGAAAAATAGCCATTAGATATTTCGGAGCAAGACACGAAGACTGTCTTGATTACATTCTCAATAAATACTTCTGTAATTGACGCCTGCTTGTTCTAATATATTATCTCATATATTTTTTGTGTTGTTAAAGTTATTATCCCCTAACCGGGGATAACGCTAGGAGGGTGATGTGATGACGATGATGAAAGTTGCTTACCTCCTGCACCGTCTACAACTACTTTACTAAAGGAGCATTTCTAAAAGTTCCATGTAAAAAATAAGCCAAGTCTCGAAACTCTTCCACCGTAAAGAGTTGTGAGATATTTCGTAGAGCCAGGCGTTCTTATTCATTTTTATTTGCTTGCTAAATACAATTCTGCAACTTGGGAATCAGTGACAAAACTAAGGAACTTTGACGGACATAGTTCTTAAACGAATATTTCAAATTGAATGCTATTGAAAATATATCTAGGCCATATTATTAAAAGAAGAATAAAAGAACCTTTTATTTAGGGGCATCTAAGGCCCATTGTAACAAATACATTAGAGACTAACATACTTACAATACAATGATAAAATTTAAATCTAATTATTTAGGCGACATAACAGCGTGGCTCCGTTGTGCCCTTCATGTTACTGAAAATTCAGGGTTCTAGCTTTAGCCAGCACAAAATGACAGGATGTTGAAAATGGCCGTGCCTCTTAGTTTTGCTCGACTTGGCGGGGGCACTGCCGTGCCCCCAGGTTCAATGCTAACATAATTTAGATTTCCTTAGATATCTAAAAGACGTTTTCTAATTCAGTCAAACTTACAACCACTCACTTTTACTACTACTTTGGAGGTTTAATAGAAGAAATCTTATTTTTGTTTCTAATTTCTACCCACAATTCGTTAGCGGCTAGCCTTCATGTTATTTTGATATATCAGCTATAAATATTACTGGAAAGCTTCATCAAAATTAATTATCCGTGACAGTAACAAACAACCAAACAAACACCGTCATAAACTTTCGCGTTTAGAATAATATGTGGTTATGTCCTAAATACGAATAGATAGCTAAATAGTTTACTGATATGAATATGATAAACACCTACAAAGTTGTATGAACACGAAACTGCTTGTTTTATCTGGTAGTGTCTAATCCAGGCCTACTACTACTCAGGAAGGAGTCTAGCTAGGGTCCGATTATCGCACTAAGCTAGCTTTATCTTTATGACTTTACCTACTCGCGACACCACTAGATCACAGAAAACCGGCGTACAGAACCTCAACTCGAAGAAATTAAAGGCTTAATATCGTTATGACCAGGGTTCGGAAATTCGGGAGCCTTTATACCTATTCTTGGGCCTCAGTACCTACACCGCGTTGTTGTTGAGTAGCATGGAGGCGGCCTCAATTTAATTTTACTAATAAACTACCAGGGATTTCCCGGAATACCGAACACATACGTATTGAAGAATTTAAATAAACTATTTTAGTTGTTCCTATTTACAAAATGTTATTTAATTCATGTTTGTTTAATTTAAGTAACACTACAGTATTAGTTAAAATCAAATTAAAATTATAACTTTTAGTTAATCGTAATTGTATGGCAGGTTCACATTTAAATTAATCGAAATGTATTCATTAGGTGTATGTCACAAATTAATATCCAAAGATGTTAGCCATTCAGCCGCGTCATTTGTGAAGGAGATCAGGTCTTCGGGGCTTCCAGGGTAGGCTTTGAGGGGGCATTCCTGTAATATATGATGGACAGTTCGACATTCAGCGCCACAGTCACAGCTAGGCGAGTCAGTCCAGCCACAAAGATGTGATGCTACAGGTATACAATCCCGGAATCCCGGAACTTAAATAATTAAAATATTATTATTAAGATGCCGGCTCCATACTTGCTTAGCTTTTTCCGGGATTTTGCTAGGTGTATATATGTGACGGCGTAGGATTGAGAACGGCGGCTTAGTGGGCGAGCCCTTTCATCAGGTTCAGACATCTTGGGTAACCTCAAGCAGCAGTAAACTAACCAGACTGATTTAATGAATCTCACTATATTAATCACAATATTAAAGGCAGGCACAATTAATTCGATAAGGTACGATCGAACAGACACGTCCGCTCGTCACGAGCTCTGGCAGTAGAATGCCCTGCGCTCCGACGACCGCATCCAAGCTTGACTACTGATGACGGACGTCATGCTTGCGTTCGGTGGCGCGATGGTGGCGTGTTTGGCTGGAACCAGCTTCGATTCTCCGACATATGAGTATGGGTATGAGGCTCCCGAATTTCCGAACCCTGGTTATGACGGTGGCGAGACTAACGCGTTGAAATTAGTGGCGGCTTAAGCATCTCAACCCAACATATTGTTGCGACCCTCTTGTTTGTCACTAAATTAGAAGGATTAGCCTTAAGTCATCATTATCCATAATCATCAGTTAAAGTCAAGGAATGGGCTTCAAACTACAGACATGCTGCCCCCGTAGGTACAGATAGACGTAAAAGTTTTCAAAAAAACCGGCCAAGTGCGAGTCGGACTCGCGCACGAAGGGTTCCGGATCATAATCAATAAAAATATTTATTTTATTTTGTTTTTAGTATTTGTTGTTATAGCGGCAACAGAAATACATAATCTGTGAAAATTTCAACTCTCCAGCTATCACGGTTCTTGACATACAGCCTGGTGACAGACAGACGGACGGACAGCGAAGTCTTAGTAATAGGGTCCCGTTTTACTCTTTGAGTACGGAACCCTAAAAATTGAGTTTTGCCCTTCCAATAAACTCGGACAATGTTTACTTTTCTACATATCAAATGTGCTCCATAGTCATACATAACATAACCACCAGTTATGTTCTATCAATCACTGTTAAGGGGCTACCCGAGGTTTTCATCGATTTTTGACTAGTTTTGAATCGATACAAATACTTTTGCATTACAGATAGAATTATAAGGTAAACGGCTATCGATTCTTCAATCTTTAATCTCCATTTTTGTGTACCATATTTTGAAAGAAATGAATAGTTCAACAGTTTTTAGTAACACATTCTTTGTTATAAGATTGCTGTGAAAGATTTAACATATACGAAGTCTACATATTTGAGTTCGTCTCTGGTGTCTCTATAAACGTGTGTAGGGTTTTGATTTTAAACTAATTAAGACAAAAGTTATGGCCAGAAAACCTGTTTTTTGGTCTAAAATTGTCCTACTTTGATGCCAAATATCTCGAAGACAGTGATGTTTGAAGTGAATACGGGATAATATATTGCTTAAAACTGTTGTTGTTAATATGATAAGCTACAGAAAACATTAGAAAACTAAGGGGTTCAGATTGAAGGTCATTGGCGTATGGGGTCCCCTTAACTTGGCATACGACCCTACATATTATTTTTCTATAGTTCTTTATTGTGGTAAAACTAACTGTTAGTTAGTTTAGTTAGTGTACACTAAAACGGATTTGTTTGTACCAGCGCAATACAGACATCTCGTTGATTTTTCCTAAACCTCAATAAGTGAACTACTGCATATTTATTTATAGATTCTGTGACTCTGTGTTAGCCTTATCGTTATCTCCACTTATAATAAATCTCTAAATTAAAAAAAGAATCAGCCAGTTTGAAACTAAGCTTTGCGCGGTTCGAATGTTCTCAGCATCCCATGAACGGAAAAATATGAAACATTTTATATAGGTACATTATTATTCTAGCTGCAACTTAGGATACTTTTTATCCGACTGCGACAGTTAATTAATTTTCCGAAATATACGACTTCATTTAATTTTTCATTTATTTTTATTGAAATCAAACGCTGCTCCAACTGTCAGCTATAAGAACCGTCAAATTTTCGTCAAAATGGCGGAATTGCTTTGCCTTTCACTTATTAATAATTTAAATCCCGTCTACGATAGACCTTTACGAGACAAATGCTAAAATATAAACCATAAAAAAATATTCGATTCTGATATGAGAACTTATATGCGCAAATGTCGTTTTATGTCGTAATTTCAATAAATGAAATCAACAAATTTGAACAATATAATTAACACGAATTTGTTTTTTTTGAATGACAATGGCACGCGCTCGGCGCATTCAGCCAAAGTACCTGCGGCGCTACTACGAAAACCGATACTCAATGTTCAAATATTTGCATCCCTGTCACTCGAGTATGGTTAGTGCGATAGAGATAGAGATACCCGAATATTTTCGAATAGGGAACATTACTGCAATGTTCTGCCGCCAGAGTGCAGCACTAACACAATTAGTAAACAGTTTTTTTGACAACTTTGACAAGTCCTTCAAAGCTCTGGATCAAATAGTGAAGAAAATATTTCAATGAATAAAATGCATCAGTGCCGCGTAATTGGATGCAAGAATGAAGGGCATCATTCATTTCCGAAGGAAACGATGATATGAAAACTATGGGAAGCGGCAATACGTCGTAAAGCAAAAAAAAGCCCTCATCCACCTTTAAATGGCTATAGGATGCCATTTTAATATCACAGTCCAGGTATTTTACACACGAATGATAATAAAACGATTGTAGTTTAACGCGTTTTCATCAATTATTCGTTATTGTTTGTTAGGTAAATAAATATGACATTGTACGTCATGGCGGTTTGTTGGTGCCGGTTAATGTACGGCCCGATAATACACGTCCATCTTTCGTTATCTCTCTCTTTTTGTATAAGTTAAAAAGAGACATAAATATAGAGGATGCCAATTATTGGGCCGTACATTAACCGGCACCGGTTTGTTTACGGGTTGTGTTAGTGTCGCCCACTACGCAGAGCTTTGCGTAATGTTCCCTATTCCGAAGTTCGTGGTTATAGCTCAGGAATCGAAAATATGGTAAATAATCATAATATATTTTCTCGATAAAGAATTTAAAATAAATATAGTCAAATGGAGAAAAAAACAAAGCAAGAGGTTATATAGGTAATGATTAAGTTATAATTATAAGAGTCCAAAGTTTTAAGAGGGGGTATGTTCTGTCCCTTTTCCGCAAAACGCACCTTCATATGAAACTACTGTTTTTTACTATGACGCTCGAGTATATTGACGTCACAGTCCCTCATCGTTTTCTCACTCTAACAAGCGACATTAAAACGGATGTAGCTTCATAATTTTTTGAGATATTTGAATGGGAGTTTCATTATCTTCTATCTATTTATACATAATAAATGCCTATGTCCTGACTGACTTATTCACTCACTCACTCACTCACTCATCAACGCACAGCCGAAACTACTAATCTTAGAGAGTTGATTTTTGCACAGTATGTTGCTTTTATAACGTGGGCTAGGGATAAAAAGGGATTTTTGAAAATTCTACCCCTAAGGGGGTAAAATAGGGGTGCAAAGTTTGTATGGGAGAACCTTTTTTTTTTGAGCTATAGACTTAAACTTTGTAGAAAAAATTGTTATTAGAATACAAATGAAATACTTTCAGCGTTTTGGAAAATTCCACCCCTACGGGGGTAAAATAGGGGTGCAAGGTTTGTATGGGGAAAACATTTTTTTTTTAAATAGAGGCTTAAAACTTTGTAGAAAGATCAGTCATTAGAATACAAATAAAGAACTTTCAAGGTTTTAGAAAATTCTACCCCTAAAGGGGTAAAATAGAGTGCAAAGTTTGTATGGGAAAAACTACTTTTTTTTAAATAGAGACTTGAAACTTTGTAGAGAAATTATTCATTAGAATACAAATAAAGTACCTAGATTCAGTGTTTTAAAAAAATCTACCCCTAAGGGGGTAAAATAAAGGTGCAAATTTTGTATGGGGGAAACAATATTTTTTTTAAATAGAGACTTAACACTTTGTAGAAAGATTAGTCATCAGAATACAAATTAAGTACTTTCAGCGTTTTAGAAAATTCTACCCCTAAAAATAGGGGTGCAAAGTTTGTATGTGGGAAACTATTTTTTTAGCTAGAGTCCTAAAACTTTGTAGAAAGATTATTTAAATACAAAGAAAGTACTTTCAGCGTTTTGGAAAATTTCACCCCTAAGGGGGTAAAATAGGGTGCAAAGTTTGTATGGGAAAAACATATATTTTTTTAATAGAGACTTAAAATTTTGACGAAAAATTACTTATTAGAACATGAAAAATACTACATTCGGCGTTTTACAAAAATCATTCCCTAAGGGGGTTAAAAAAGGGTGCAAGGTTTGTATGGGGAACACTTTTTCTGAGCTAGACACTTAAAACTTTGTAGAAAGATTACTTATAAAAATACAAAAAAAAGACTTTCAGCGTTTTGAAAAAATCTATCCCTAAGGGGGATAAAAAGGGGTGCAAAGTTTTTATCAGGGAAAGTTTATGTTTTTGAGTTAGAGACTTGAAACTTTGTAGAAAGATTACTTATTAAAAAACAAAAAAAGAACACAAATCGTTTTAGAAAATTCCACCCCTAATAGGGTTAAAAAGGAGAGCAAGCTTTGCATGGGCAACACTTTTTTTGAGTTAGACTTAAAACTTTGCAAAAAGATTACTTATTAGAATACTAAAAAAGAACTTTCAGCGTTTTAGAAAACTCCATCCCTAAGGGGATCCTTAAGATCCTTAAGAAGGGTAGCCAGTGTTGTGTGGGAAAAACTTTTTTTTTTGCTAGACTTAAAACTATTCGAAATGTTACTTATTAAAATTAATAATAAAGTACTTTCAGAGTTTTAGAAAATTCCACCCCTAAGGGGGTTAAGAAAGCTTTGTATGGGCAACACTTTTTTTGAGCTAGAGACTTAAAAGTTTACGAAAAAAGTTCTTTCAGCGATTAGAAAAATTCAACCTCTAAGGGGGTTTAAAAGGGGGTTCAAATTTTAAATGGCGAGCAATAAAATTTTAAAGTGTTAAGAGATTTTTAACTTCGGTCTTATTCTGTACGTTAAAAGACTACAAAACTGATTTCAGAGTTTTTCCAAATTCATCCCCTAAGAGTGTTAAAATTGGTTCAAAGTTTGAGTATTTCAAGGCATTTTTAAAGTATGAGATTTTTAACTTTGGTTTTAGACTGTTTGTTCACAAACTAGAAAATGAACATCAACGTTTTTTTTTAATTATCCCCTAAAAGAGGGTTCAAATTTTGTATTGAGAGAAATCATTTTCTAAGACGATAAAAAGTTCTACGCGGACGAAGTCGCGGGCAACAGCTAGTGGACAATAAACACCCACAGACTAAAAAGCCTCGCCAAAACACGGGTTTCTAACACATTTGCGATTATAGCGCGGCCGTAAATTAGGGTAAAGTATTCGACCGTGTATACTTGGTTTTACTAAGTTTAACATGGCATCAACCCAAACAAGACATTAGGGCGATAGACGGGTTTATACCAAACCTTATTTATAAAGATAAGTACGACGAAAAGTGTCCGAACCGAAGTGTGTGCGTGGAGACGCTACTTTTTATGCGTAATTGTTTTACAAGCCTAATTGAAGATTATGAACAAAATATGTCGGTAATGGTTGGTTTAAAGTACTTTTCGTTTTCGTAATTTTAACTTAAACAAACTATAGATTACAAACGGTTTGGTTTATAACAAACCGAGTATATAGTATTCGGATTGTCCATACGTACGCAGTAAACCGAAGTAAGCCACTAACATTCTAGGACATTGAATTTTATTGGTGTTTTCTGGTTAAAGGGCCATTAGTTACCGCTCACGAAACAATATGACAACAATATTGGCTGCATGTTGAAGTTTGCCACTCGATGTTAATGCGAATGTGTACATAACAAGCTGCCCGCGCGGCTTCGCCCACGTATTGCAAAGGACGCAGGCAAACCCGCGGGATAAAATACAGCCTGTAACCATACATAAAGTCCATTCTACACGCAGGTGAAACAATTTTCTAAACCGGATATGGGGTTCCGGAGATTACTCATTACATACAAACTTACTAAGTTATGAACTGAACACAGATTTTTCTTCTTTATGATATTTTAGTATATAGATTACAGAGTGTTTGTCAGCATGCAGTAGGTACTTCATGCGTATCGCCCTGCGTCCACAAAATTGTATAGATACTTAACTACCGCGCACCTAACTGACGCATCTTCTAAAAATACAAAAACAGAATCCTTAAACTAGGCTTTCTTAAAAAATAAAATTAATTGAATTAAATAATAGAATAAATAAGTCTCTCTAGAGCACTAATGAAGTCGCATACTTACAGCAGGGGCTTTCCGCGAGCTGTCCCGTACAAACGCGTGTATATCTCTGTCTTTAGAGTTATCTTATCTTTGCAATTTTAATTGGGAATATTATAATTCTGACCATAATTTGACTCCATTGTCGCAGAAAAAGAAACTCCAAAACTTACCAATTTTCTGAAAATTGGTGTTCGTACGGGACAACGGGGACTTTTCCGTGGAACACTATCCATACGCACCCACCTATGACATATATATTATATAAACACACGCACACGCGCACAAACACACACAGACGCACATAGTGGTTGTGTTTTTTTTTTTATCTTGTAGGGAGGGTCCTGGCAGGATATCAGCGATGTGGCTCTTGCCGCATTCATTATGCTGAGTTAGCGTATTAGTATGTTAGTTCTTAAGTTCCATGTTCTCCTGTTCTTTTTTATGCCATGTATATTGTGGGTACGCATAAAGTATCTATCTATCTATCACTTATTGTGTGAATGTCATGCCCTTGCCAGACAAAGAATGAATTATTTTGGTAACGGCTATCCGCAACCAAAGGAATTCAAGGTGCTTCCGGTGAACTGCATCATCCGTTTTGTGGAAATCATGGAGCGAGCTTGGGAGTAGGCATAAAGGAGAGGGCAAATGCACAAAAGATCCCACTGGGTCGAAGTGCATCTGAAAGGGCCCTCACCTAGATAAGATAAGATCTATCTATCAGAGGCCGACCCACAAGTTGAAAAACACTGAGTTAGACCAACGATCTGGTTAAGAGTGCGGGAAAGTTGTGAACGCAAGAGTGCGGGAAAGTTGTGAACGCAAGACTGGTCGTTGTGAAAATTTCTGTTCAGCAGCGGACGTCTTCCGACTGAAAGGATACTGATGATGATAGATTAGCTGAGTGTATACAATTTTAGCTTTACAAAATACATGGGTCTCGTTAGAGGCCGGAAGAGGCGAGCTGTCGCGATGAACAATAATCTAGGGTGGCCCGGAGTCCTTAAATCTCCCGTATCGGAGCCGCTGTCGCTCACTGCGCCTACGCAAGTAGCGGAAGCTATGAGCAGGAGCGGGTGGAAAATAGACAAAACAGAAGCATATTTACATACGAAATTCACACTGATGAACGATCTTGTGGGTAGTGACCCTGCCTACGAAGCTGAAGGTCCTGGGTTCGAATCCCGGTAAGGGCAAATATTTGTGTGATGAACATGAATATTTGTTTCTGAATCTTGGATGTCATAATCATAACACAAGTCTTATTGAGCTTACTATGGAACTGGTTCGATTTGTGAAAGATTGTCCCCTAATATTTATTTATTTATGAATGCTGATCGGAAAATTATAAAGATTTTGTTTAGTATGTTTGTGGCAGTATTCTACCAATAGGTATCAAATGTGAATCGAAGGCTAGTTCGCAAGTCTCCGTACCCTAAAGCCTAGTGGACCTCAAAGGTATGACTACGCACTTTTGCACCTTATGTGTACCATTGTAATAAGGCGAAAAAGGTATGCATCCATTTGACGTCAACTGTACAACATACAGGCTAATGGGAATCTGAAAATTTGTGGCACAAAACTAAACCCGAACAGGATTTTTAGCGAAGTACATTTGGAATTACTATTCCCCCTGTTACTATAAAATTAACTTTAGACTTGCAAAATTTTACATCAACTATGGGTCATTTTCGTCACGAAAGTTTCTCGAGTACTTAATTTCAAGAAGACCACCAAATACATTTACCGCCGGTAACGATTGGTAATGTTGATTCTTAGTAGCTTTTACCACCAAATACGTTGATGATGCGTCGAAAGTGTCGCCTTGCGCTTCTAACTTGCGCGGCAAAGACCGCCTGAACCCTGACGGAACCCAGCGTGAGCAGATTAGTGAATGGACCAGCTTCCCAGGAAGCCACTTTTCGTAGCTGTCGCGTGCATTTGTTTGCCTACCTTAACCTTTCGAATCCTGTCGCTTCCAGGGGAGACGGCGGGTATTAAGACTTACTTCTGTCAACATTTGGTAGTTTAATGGGCTTGCTGGAAACCAGCAGAGGGAAGGGAAGGTGTGGTGACACATACCTAAAGGTTAAAGCAATAAATAAATAAACAAAAAATAAATATTTGCGGACAATCTTACACAAATCAACCTAGTCCCAAACTAAGCAAAGCTTGTACTATGGGTACTAGACGACGATATAGATACTTACATATATAGAGAAATAAATACTTAAATACATAGAAAACATCCATGACTCAGGAACAAATATTCGTGCTCATTACACAAATAAATGCCCTTACCGGGATTCGAACCCAGGACCTCTTGCTTCGCAGGCAGTCACTACCAACTAGGCTAAACGCTAAAGCGGTCGTCAATATCCCTAAGCTGAAACTTATCGACGATAATATTACTTAATCCAATGGCTGGACAAGCAATTAGGAGCAATTGGTATTAAGTTTCGTCAATTGATTACGAACTTGGGCTTCAATTTGTAATTTGATGTCAATCTTATTCCAATCCCATCTCAATATCAACGCGTCTCAGTCTCCAATTAAGTATCTGATGGAATGACTTTGCTTCTGATATTTAATGTTATCATAGCAAAGTTATAAAAATGTCAACTTTGTTGTCACAGGAATACAATGATGATGTTATTAAATACATTTCTGAAAATATATATCTGTAACAAATCAAAATATCTACGTTTTCTCCACATGCTTGCCAATTTTTCTCCACCGCTATCAATCCGGTGAAACGCACTCCACCTTTCATGAATATAAATCGTAAAATATTTTCTTGTCTCCTAACGAACCTTTGTAAGGGCGTTGTCAATTCCTTAACTAGTGTCTGACTGTCACGCCTGTCTGTGACACTGTGACACTTGACAGTTTACATAAACTGTGGGACTCGTTTAGTTGTAAATGTTGTATGTAACACTTTATACCTATTTCGTTAAAACTCGTCAGCAGGAGTCGTCGATCATATCTCGTACTTATATTTTTACGGTCCCAAGGAGTCATCACACACAATTGGGTTGGTTTTTGAAGTAATCTGTAGATATAGACTAATAATAGAAACATAACGTAACGCATTCAATTACCTAACGCAAGCAATGATCTCGAATATCTAAAATCGACGTTCTTAAGTATATCTCTATTCCAATGATAGATATGGAGACAAGAACTTCGATATTAAGGCGATCGTATAGTGTGTTTTTACTCAACATACATGCAAGTTCAAATAATAACCTTGGGCTTTGCAATCTTGCTTGTTTCAATGTACCTACAACGATAGCATGATTGAATCATGAATAATGTATTGTCTTGGAGTCATTTAACCCGAAACAGAAAGCCCAATCGTGGCTGACCCAATATGCTCCTTTGAGAAAAGCCAGTTGCATTAGAATAAGTATCCCTGATCACCCTGATTATGCATTAACTTATGCTCAAGTAATTTGAATCGATCTTTTACCTTCACACTGACAGCGTAACAAACACTGTAAGTCACGCTTCCGACGCCTCCGTACTTAAACGAAGCGACAACGAGCACGACCACTATACGCGTCCTCGTGTCGAATGACATGTGACAGACAGGCGGCAGACTGATTCTTACACTCAACAACATAGCTTGAAAACAAATATGTTTAACTATTTTGCCGTTGCAAAAACAACTGTAAAACGTAGTAATTAAGTTGAAAATTTGGTTCGGTTTGTTGTAGAAGGTTATGAGTATTAAGGTGTTGGTGTCCTTAATGCGCGTCTCGATATCGGAGCTGATGCATTCAGCATGCAATTATGAGTGCAATGCAACGGGACACGGGATATTAGAGATTGTATTTTAATGATTTGTTTGGCGTATTTTTAACATATTATCATTGTCATACTGGGAACAGAAATAGAGGTATAGTATAACCGAACGAGTTAATTTCTACTTCGCGCGTGGTCTTGGCCTAATGAGCGAACGATATGCTCACAAATTTCTTAACATAACTTTTATGATTACCCGTTACGATGCATTAATATGTTGGCGACTGTACAATGTAATGTACCTACAGCCAAAAAATAAGGATCACTTAGTATATATACTAATGGCAATGAGGTCGCGTTTTCGCTCAGGCATAATTTCGCACGACATGACGCGTGAGCTTATGTTGCGCTATGGATTTCCATTTAAAATAGCACAATTTCCTTGTTCTTACAACAATGTAGGTAATAAGTAAGATTTATGTTTGGACTTTGAGACATAAAAATCTATAGAAAACGTGCTTTACGATTAACATATATCTTTCTACGAATCTGCGTTCCGCCTACTCAAATAACTCAATCGTCATGTTTATCCGCAAAGGGCCATGTACTCGTACATAGCCCAATTTACGATATCACCCACGAACAGTCCTACAGCCATAAACACTCATAACTGTCCAGATTTCAGGCGATAACAAAACAAAAATTGCGAATAGCACAATAAATGTCGCTAATTTAGTGAGGATACAAATATTCTAACAGTTCACCGACTTAAATATGTTGACAATGAATACGGCTGATTTCCTCTAATTTATTCGTTCGAGATGTCACGTAGGCGAGCATTCGTAGTTCGGCAAATACTTACTCGTGGATTGCGTGGTCGTTTGTTAACGCGTGTTCCGTTTTGTAATTCTTTTGTGGTTCCTCTATTGTCAGTACCAATTGTTATTTTCACTATACCGCGTTACTTTATATAGCCACTGGCTTTTGCCCACGACTTCGTCCACTCTCTCGTTTATATCGTAGCTCCATACAAACTTTCGCCTTTTTGGGATAAAAACTATCCTTATGTTCCCCGGAATTCAAATTTGAATTTCAAACTGTCTCTCTCATACCAAATTTCATCTCAATCGGTTCAACTGTTAAAGCGTGAAAAGGTAAGAAACAGACGTAGAGACAGAGTTACTTTCGCATTTATAATATTACTTTTTTGCTCGACTTCGTCCGCGTGGCGTGGAACTCTTTAAATCGTACCTACATACAAACTTCCGCCCTCCAGTTCACCCCCTTAGGGGCTGATTTCCGGGATAAAAAGTATCTGATATCCTTCCCTGGGATTAAAACCATGACCATACCAAATTTCATCTCGATCGGTTAAGCGGTTTAAGCCTCAAAAGGTAAAAGACAGACTGTGTTACTTTCGCATTACTTTCATCATCGTGTTACATCCGCTGAGACAATTTTACACAATTGAACCTAGCCCAAAAAAACAAATATTATGGACCTCTCTTTTCGTAAATTGTCTCCAGAATATATTGGCCTATCCATACATACTTCTATACTAATATTATAAAAAGCGAAAGTGTGTCTGTAATACTCTGTAACCTCTTCACTCTTAAATCGATTTAGATGAAATTTGGTATACTGAGAGATAGTTTGAGTCCCGGGGAAGGGTTTTTATCCCGGAAATCATCATCTAAGGGAGTGAAATGGGGGGAGAAAATTTGTATGGAGCTACGATACAAACTAGTTCCACGCGGGCAAAACCTATTACTATATATGGAACAGTATCACATGCAACCTGTCTTCTCAAGCCTTCCCGGTTACCGCACAGAGTCATCAATCACCTTATCTCGGAGATAACAGATAGGTACGACTGACGTAACAGGTGCTTAATAAACAAGCTACTTGGTTACACACTTTTACTTACATTGTTTTATCCCGGTTAGATTTCCCTTGTTAAAATGTATGTCAACTTTATAAGGTCGTAAGGGCATCATCTCCAAAAAATACAACGACAAAAAACAATGATTACACACACTATGTTTAAATCGGAGTAAGATCGTCTCTACGTCTTTACGAGCAATGACAACATGAAAGCATAGACATTATATACAAATTCAAATTCTCGAATGTAGGTATTGTAGGTACTTTAAGCCATTTGCGCCGCTCGCTCTGGAAACACAATTCCTCCCTCACTATATACCTCAAGCAGTGTCAAGTGAATCTTAATCTATTTACTGTTATGTATTGTTGTATCTGATGATGAGGTCGCCAGAACTCCTAGAGTAGCATATGGCCCGGCGGACTGTGCTCTTGTTTGCCACCATCGTTGCTCCAGCATGCGTGTTATGATTAGCTTAGGTGCATCTAACGTCTTCCAAGCTATGCAAAATCAGGCCGAATAACGCAAGATAACGCTTATCAGTGCCACAATGTTATCTGCAGCTAGTTGCCGGCAGCGACAGCCTGGGAAATACTTGCGACCTCGCCAAACACATCAGATTACCTACCCTAACATGACAGCTGTTAAGTTGCAATTGGATTAGCGCGTTACTACATATTGAAAATCAGTTGCGTGTATTCGTAAACTCGTTTGATCAAATGTTTGTTGTGCATCCAATGTTGGTGGCCAATTGATAACAAATGAGGAACGATTCGAAAACGATGTAATGCTGGACCGAGTGTGAAAATGTTGTGTACATTCTTGCGGGTTTAATGAATTATTTGCGATTCTACAATAACCTAATAAACGTGAAAGTCAGTGCCGATGTAGGTGGGCATTTTCAATAATTCGTGCACCCAATTAGCATAATTTGTTAAACAAAAATTAACTCAGTGTCAGTTTTGTAACGACAATTAAGTATTTAGTTTGTATAAAAATTTACTTTTTCTTTTCAATATATAAATCATATGCATATAGACCTTATTTAAATGCGAAAAAAGTTCAGTTTGACATCATTTGTATGCTTAACTTTCGTTACAAAACTGACACTGAGTTAATTTTTATTTAACAACTGACGCTAATTGGGTACACGAATTTTTAAAAATGCCCAGGTACGTTCCTCTCAAAATCGCAAAAACTACTGAACAGATGATGACGAAAAATAGGAATGCTTATCTTAGTATAGCATAATAAATTTGAACTGTTTATTTCTTTAAAAAATAACATGTTACATTTCTAGCGATAAGGCTTAATCTTATTATTTATGGGAACAAATATTAACTTAAAAGAGTGTAACTTAAGTACTTACCTATCATATTACGTGCATATTTCGTGATACCACGGCTATGTCATGCACTAAAACAACCTATTAGGCGATTTACGCGGTCTAGATAGGACAAACACACGACGCACTTCGCGTAAGGAAACCTCTAAACTAGCGCATATATCCACAAGGCTATTATGTCTTATTTTACCAAGATTTTAGGCATTTCTGGGCTACAATCACCCGTTATGGTACACTTTCAACCAAAGCGCATGCCTTGCTAATTCTCCATAGCACCCTAACAGGCGCTCGGCCGGCGCGCGCACGTCCACACACAGCCCAATATGGCGGCGAAAAGGCGGGAAAACTGACGTTTTAACGCCTGGACCATAGACGATAATTTATTAATTGAAGTTGTCTATGGGATGGGTCAGTTATAGATAGGTTTAGGAAGTTTTGAACTTCCATTCAAAACATTTGAATTTGGGATTTAAGATACCTAGTTAACTGTTTGTTGGTATTATGTAGGCAGTTCAATATTGAATATAATTTCTCCCTCTACTATATATAATGCATAGAACAGAATGTCTAGCATCAACATATCATCTTGATGGAGACTACCAACATTACGAAAGCTTATACATTTAATATCCTCGAGAGTGGCGGACGGATTACACTTGTAATTTAAAGGCCGTATAAGGTTATTTTATTCTATTAAGCCGACCGGTAGCCGGGTTTTCAGCGCATGCGCACGGTGATGTTTCAAGTAGAGATGATTGGAACAAAGCTTAAATTCATATAAAATCTATCCACGTCTGCCATGTGCTAACCACCCCTGTCCTCCCCATAAATCTACAATTGTTACGTATTTATAAAAATATACAAGACTAGCTTCTGTCCGCGATTCCGTCCACGTGGAAGTCGTTTATACCGTAGCTCCATACTAACTTTCATCCCCCCATTTCACCCCCTTAGGGGAAAATTACCGGGATAAAAACTATCCTATATCCTTCCTCAGGACTAAAACTATCTCTTTACCAAATTTCATCGAAATCTGTTCAGCGGTTTAAGCGTGAAGAGGTAAAACAGACTGACAAACTTTCGCATTTATAATAATATAGTTTAAGTATAGGTATATATAGTTTATATACTCGTAGTATGGATTTCTCAGGAGAGTAAAAGTTTATCTCCATATCATGATAAAATACGAGTATTATGAACAAGTACTTCAAAGGTTGATCGTCTCGAATTTATATGGACCGGTCGAATCTAAATTTAAAATAAAATGCATTCTAAGGGGCTGTCCATATATTACGTCATTTCCAAATAGGGGGGAGGGCTGAGCATTGGATGACGGGGGATCAAAAATCGTCAAAAAACGATGACGTGCTATATGGACATGCCCTAACATGGCATATTTTTTAAGCTATTTTAGTGGTCTTAAAAGCATTAAAGACAAAATGCCAGATTTAGATTCAGCCAGTTCATTGTACAATTAAAATTTTAATTCGGCCAAACTAATTCATTCAAAAGATAAGTTACATCCATTAACACACGATAAACGTATATCGAGTCGGTATTTCTAAATAATTAAAACGTCGTTATCATACAAACGGAGAATTAATGACAAAAACTTGCTAATGACTTGTATGATTTTTCGCATGACGCTTTCGTCACCTCACAATTATAGTGAGCACAATCCTTTTTTTGCTTGACTGTTCGTATGACAAGTAGTGATATTTTAATTATAATGCTACCTTAATTCGATGATTTATTATTCGGAAGAGAACTGGTTTAATATGTAGTTATATTGTCAAATGTAGTTGTTAGTAAAGTAGTAATACTACTTGATTTTCAAAACCACGCATAGTTTATATTTATATGGAGTAATTTTTTTGTGATATTTACTAGTGATGAAGTCGAAATTATCGATTTAAAATCTTTTATCAACTGACAAAGTACCTATTAGTGACTTCATATGCGGAAGATTGATCTTAATCTACTGGTATCTTTACGTAGCAAATAAATAAAAAAGTAATTCATTATTTTTGACTAGCAAAGTGTCATGTAAAAAAACGCATCAAAACTTGTGTATGTGATGGGACCTGCTGTGTATAATAAATTGCCGCAAAATGTAATAGACGCTCCCAGCCTATGTAGCTTTAAGCGTCAATTAAAAACATTACATTAAAAATTTAACGAATTTATGTTGTACAAATACAAGACTGTGTTGCTGTAATATTTTTAAATTTTAATGTAATGTTTGATTTAACTTTGTATTTCGATTTTAATTGTATAATTGTTATGAATTTAAATATTTTTTTATTTTAATTAATTTATGTATCATTTTAATTTTTAACTTTTTATCTAACTAAATGACATGTAATCCGGTTTTATGAATAAAGTGAATATGAATATGAATATGTGTACCTCATACTTTGTAGTAGATAGTTAATGCCTCGGAACATGCCTTTTATACCAGCACGGTTAGCACAAGACGACGCGCGAGCTGTCTCGCGGCGAGATAGACTATCTTTCTCGTTCTAACTAGAACAATTAGAGAGATACGGATAGTCTGTGTAGTGCAATAATGTGTACATAATTGTTAATCACCTCCACATCTCCCTATCCCCTGCCCCGATGTCTTCATATCGCGCATCCTACTTGCGTGATGATTAATCTAGTGAATTCGTTACTGTCAAGTGTCAGCGGACGATGATGACGTTATAACTACCACACGGCGTTTCAATTAGCCCCAGTGAGCTGTCTCTACGTTTATTTAACTTTTTGAAAAAGAAGTAAAATTTACATGTAAATTTAAACGCGCAAGTGATATGCCATTATGTGTCTGTGTTTTATAAGTATAACGTAACGCATACGAGGGTTTAAGATGATGAGATACGACTTTAAGAGAGGTAAAAGACCTCGCACCTAAGTGCTATTTTAAAAATCTAGTCTAAATACTTTTTTTAGTCATATAGTGTTTTAGTTACGGTCAAAGTATTATTATTGACGAATGACCATCGCTACCTCTACATAGTTCTCTATGAGAACCACCCAAGCAGGAAGCCCTCAGAGCCAAAACGAGACACCATATATAGCCTGTATGGTAAGCCAAGGAATTGTACAGTTGAGTATGAATCTTAATGTGTAAATAGTAGAGTCGAAAAGTGGTAGACCAGTTTCTTGGTTGACTATTCGTGGCTAGGTGTCAAGGCAACTACTGGAATCTAATCAGGTCACGTCTGCACTTAATTAAACTGTGATTAATGAACAACGATTGTGAAAGTGGATTTCGAATATAGGTACTTAGTCCTGTATATACGGTATGAGAGTCAACAAATTTCCACGATTGTTTATGGAAAAACATTCAGTGTCAATAAGTACTACGGACGTATACTTTAATAATTATACCTTATGACTTATGACAGTTATGACACAAAAAAGGTGTTTAATTAAAAGTCATCAAGCTCAAATATGCTACATTTACAAACTTAAGTCAGATTCTTGCAAAGGTGCGACTTTTAATTTAAAAACAAAATAATGGTTACATAATATAGACCCCGTGTACAGCTCACAGCTCTTCTAGGTTAAACAAAAAACTTCTCAGATCCCAGGTATTTGAGGCCCAGGGCTGTTATTCGCTACGCGTTAATGCGGCTCACCCCGCCGGTCACCCGTTACGAAACTAGACCTCTACCTACGCTTAATTACTTCGTATCGCGGTGTCAAGGTATCATTGTGGGTGAGCGTTAAGGTGAGCTTAAAACAAGTTACAGAATAGGGGGGCTGGTCGAAGCCAAGGCGATATGCAATCTGATCCTTTCTTTATTACCGCCCGCGGTGAGAACTAAATTTCACGTTTCCCCTGTCCAGCAAGTAGGAATTTCTGCACTCGCTGCGGTCGGTAATGGCCGAGTGTGACGTAAAGCTACCATCATCATGATTAGTGAATTTCTGGTGCATTCTGTTGTACTCTTAAATGAGTATAAATATTAAAAGAACAACATTCCTTCGCCCCCGCCTCAATAGGCTATTTCCAACACGACACGTGTCGACTTTGGGTTGTCAATTGGAATTAGCATATAAAGTCCGGTCGTCATTGCCTCTGTATTTTGGATTCACTCGAGCTGTACGTTCGCTGGGTGAGAGAGAGTCTTCGTAATATTATTACATAGTCAGATACATTTGTACATAAATAAATTAATATTAGGGACAATCTTACACAAATTGACCTATTTCCATAGTAAGCTCGATAAGGCTCATATGGGTACTAGACGACGATATATTTAATAGATATAAATACTTAAATACATAAGAAGCATCCAAGACTGAGAAACTGAGAAAAGAAAAAGTTAAATAATGTATTTCCTATTCTTCCTTATTTACCTACTTACATAGAGTAATAAAACATGACTTCTGTCCAGGAGTTAGGAGGGGCTTCAATAAAAAACCCTTTTACTATTGTCAAAGGTCGTTTTGTTAGTGTTAACC
Source organism: Epinotia brunnichana (assembly GCA_963854355.1). NCBI lineage: Eukaryota > Metazoa > Arthropoda > Insecta > Lepidoptera > Tortricidae > Epinotia > Epinotia brunnichana. The sequence continues at coordinate 5,639,881 of OY977936.1, read as the reverse complement.
TCAAATAGTGATTTCAATTGACAGGACACCAAGCGAAATTCCAGTTACCCAGCCACTGCTCTATAAAACGAGGGTTTAATTTTAGTCACTGAGCTGAGAGAAGTTTGTGTACAAAAAAAATTCCTGAAAATTTAACAGGAAACGCGCACATTCTTTGACAGAATGACATATTAAGTTCTCTTGTAGTTCAACAAAAGAGTGTTACTTTCACCCGGACAATGGGGTATCGACAGGCGCACAATGATTGTGTTAACTGCATAATAATAACAATGCAATCCAATGCAACGAAATGCAATGACTAGTAGGGTACTGCTGCTGCCTAACATGGTTGCCATTTGTATCACTTATAAGCGTCTGCTCATCATCATTATCATCATCATCATCATCTTATCCTAGCTGTATTCGGCCTCAACGACTGCTAATCACTGCTGAGAGCGTCGCTGGAGCGCCCTCAGGTGACTGACATTGCCAATTTTTGCAGCGAACGTGCGCCACATTCGCCACACATCAGAACCCCTATGGCCGCAAGTGGTCTGGCCTTTAGCTCATCGCGCTTTGTGTCGAGCTCTGCGCGCCGTCTGACCTCGAAATCGTTCACCTGCTGTGTGAACACAATGTGCCTCCAATGTGATCGGCACTTAGCCAAAGCCTCCCATTCGGACGGCAGATATTTATGATAGCGTCTGCTAGACGGTCACCAACAAGCCCCTCAGACCGAGCGACCTTGGTCCGCATGGACCGTTGTAGTATGAAATTTTGCTGCAAACAACCTTATCGCTGTGGTTAATACATCGGTAGCGGGTTGTTATTCTGTCAACGCACTCATGCGCGTCACCTCACCCGCCACGCCGAACGAAACGTAACCTCTAGGTACCATACCTAGGTATGCTTAACGCGGGGCTGTACGACGGCGTAACGCATTCTACGTACCACCACGTAACGCATTCTACGTACCACCACGTAACGCATTCTACGTACCACCACGTAACGCATTCTACGTACCACCACGTAACGCATTCTACGTACCACCACGTAATTCCATCAATCCGAAGGTGAAGCCACTAAGTTGTACGAAGTGTTAGCCTCAATATTTCCGGGACCATTTAGAGTGGAAAATCCCGAAAGTTACCACCTGTATTTTCAACTGACGAAAAAAACGGAGGAGGTTCTCAAGTCGACACGTAATTTTTTTTTTTTATGTTTGTCACGCATAACTTTTTACAGAGTAGTTCGATTTGGATAATTATTTTTGTATTGGAAAGGGGAGTTGGTCGATTGGTGATTGATTTTTCATCGGTTAAAACTTTGTTTTTAAAGTAAATTATTATTAAAGTAGTAGGTTAAGGTTACTAATTTGTACGAAGTGTTTACGTTAAAATTTCCGGGACCATTCAGAGTGGAAAACCCCGAAAGTTCCTGTATTCATATTAAGTAGGTTAAGGTTACTAATTTGTACAAGGTGCATGTTTGCCAGTGGAAAAGCCACGAAGTTACCTATTATATATTTAAAAACTGCCTACTCAATTTGTTACTAACATTAGAAATGACTAACATTAGATCACTGACTGAAACTTGTAACAATCCTTATAGTGTCAGTGTAGCGTGTAGCGTGGCATTAGATATACCCATAGGAAACCAGGAACTAACTTGGCAATCTTGGCATACTGTTTCCTCAAAACAAAATGGGCAAAATTCACATGTATAATACATAGTGGCTTATCTTGATACTGATTTGTATAAAAGCTGCTCTTCATCCTAGCGTTATCCCGGTTGCATCCAGAAGGATCTTGAGATCTGTTTGCCATCTCATCTTAAGAATTGGCGCAGGCACTTCTTTTTTGCAAACGCGATTACCTTACCTTCTGACCTTCCAACCAAGAGATGAACTTATTGAAGATAGGTTTACAAAAAGGTATTTACCTGGTATTTACTCATATCATGCATTTTGTATGCTATAAGTATTACCTACCTTCATCGAAGCTTGGTGCAAATGACAGCGGTCATCTTAATCAAATTTAATGTCAAAAATTGTACCAAGACACAAGAAAATTGTCTGTTGCTCCAAGCCTCGCTAAGCTAAGTAACTGACAAATCGTGCACCAGTGACAGCCCTGCGCCCACGACAATGCACCGCCCAATGCAAATGCGCCTTATTTGAATTTACACGTGTTACAGGTTAATTTTCGTGTAGTCTGTTTGCTACATGTCACGGTGTCGCAATAAATAACTGCATCCGTTACACGTTCCCACAGACCTTATGAGAAATCCTAGAGCAATTGGGAATTCGTTGATTGTCGCTCGTATCAAAGTCTACGGCTGATGAATATTCTTGTTTTACTGGTTACTAACGAACTAAACCATTGCATTTTGGATAACGTCATCATTTAGCGGTTGAGTTGAATCTTAAATTGGTACTTATATTTAATTAATTTCTAAAACATACAGTGAAGTTTCTTGGGATTAGATGCAAAAGCGGACCCCCGGACTCATTTAGAGCAGAACCGGGCAAAACGCAAGGAAGATGATAACAGTGAAGCTTATGTTTTTTTATAAACCACGTTGGTGTCAAGCATGCCCGACAGTAGCGGTTGCCGTAGCCTATGGAAGCCTGCAACTATGCGCATCGGATATCCTTTGTATAAACCTGCACACTGCTTTCTTCAAGAACCCCCATAATCTCGGGCATATAGCATATCTTTGCTTCTGGTACGAGCCAAAGGTATATATTTTGTATATCATTGCATATTACCTAGTCTTCAATAAAAGTGCTTGGCTTTGAGCCAGATGCTTGAGTGGTTTCTCGCCAGTTAGGCACTATCGACAAAATTTAATCCGGACCCAGCATGGAACCTTGCTACAATTAACTGACGTATTAACGTCATATGATTGTGCGTATGTTCCTTAATTGTAACAAGGTTCTATGGTGGGACATGATTCAGTTGTTTCGATTGTACGTCTAACCGTACTTAGAATCTAACTTCGCACTGTTGTGGAATATCACTGTAAACGAAATTTTTCGAAACTCATAACTTTCACATTTAATGAACTTTTTAAAGTCGTCACATGTTGTACAAGTTAGGGCTAGGGCAGTGTAGGCACTGCCGGAAGATTACTACCAATAACTTTAATGCTTCAAACATGATTATTAAGCGACAGTGACTACTGGAGAACCTAAAGCAATACCGTTTCAAATCTAAACAAATGAGCCATCAAAGTCAAGTCTCCCAATTGACATTTCGTTATAAACAAACCGCTATGGCCTTTCAAACACCTATTCAACTTTTACGGACATTTGTGTCATAAATCCATAAAATCCATCGTTTTGTTACAACCAACTGAGCTGTAAAACTTCGTATTATTACGAGAACATTTACAAGGGCCTTGTATAAATTAAGCCATTAAATTGGTGATTTTAGAGTTTTATGAGGCTAATAGGAAGTTGGTTTCGGCAGTCTCGTTAGCTTGGAAGATTTGTAGCTCGTTTGAGTTGTATAATTGTCTTGAGCAGTCAAACGAGCAACGCCAATGTATTAAGAAATAATTAACTCTTGTTCTATTATGTAAATAATCTAAATAGAGATAGAGAAGATTCAGGAAACCATCAAGTAAAACACACACACACGACACTTTAACAAACGCACACATTGTAAGTATTATTTATTTAAATTGATAATTTTAATATCTTATCCAATTTTGTACAAATATTTTAATCCATGCAATGTAAAAATGTAATTTGGTCTCCTGCGATACAGGCCAAGCTTAGTGCAGCGACCTATACTAAGTGTAAACGATTTGCTAAATGTCTCATGTCTTATGTCTAAATAGTAATGCGTCGCTCAGGGTCCGATCATAGGTTCAATAGTATTTTTTGACACTTAAGCAGACGGTATCGAGTTATTTAGTGTGACATATCCTGCCGGGCAATAATGTCAAATTCACCAGTGACTCCGAGCGATTGACCTCGACTAGACATATTTTAAGACAGTGATAACGATATCAGATAAACACGCAACTAGTTCGATATCTACCTCAGTCCATATCACAATAGAATTACAACGGACAAATTCGTCTGAGTTGCTTCGTTTATCTAGATTTCTAGAATATCAAAGGGAAATATTGTACTAGTTTTACTTAATTCGCTCATTAAGTGCTTTCCAAACGTAAGCGTTAGTGTTTTTGCGTTTCAAAATGGTTTTTCTTGAAATTGTATGACGATTAACGCACGATTTTTATTATCTTATCTAGAATAGGGTATAACTAGTCTGATATCAATTGGGCAGTATTCAAATTACTTTTAAAGAAAAAAAAATACGATCTCCAGTGTGTGTTTTTTCAACTTAAAAATATTTAAATGTAACTAACAGTTGCGGTGTACCAATTAGTAAAGCAAATTTCCTAATAAATCAAGGACAAGTTCAAGATTGATTGCCAAGGATTTAAGGAAGCATTACTCTTTTTACTAATCCAATAAATTTTACTAATTAAGTGATCAACAATAAAACAATGAATGGTATAAGTACGGTCTCCGGCCTAAATAGTTCTAAATCAAATTATATTACCAGTTTCAGTCGGTAATTTTTAGCAGACAGACCTCATCGAATACTTAATTCCTACTCCGGCCATGTAGAAAATTGAATTTTAACTTAGTGTTAGTGTCACAGAGACTTTGACTTGTCAACATCTTTCTATCTGTAGTACATATCTGCGTACAATGGATCGCTCTCTTCTTGTGCAATGTTCTACACGCAAAACTGGTGTCCAAATAAATAACGAATAATAAATCACCGGCTTTTATTTAATATACCTATAACACTATTCATCACCAATTGCGTAAAGAAAATTCAAGCATGAATTACCGATTATGTAAAACTTTAAATGCCCGTTGAGTCTTATAGTTTGTTAACTGTTTGGGTCATACAGATTGAGTAAAACAAGTCGTATTTTCTGTGGTCAATAGCAATAGTTATTATATAAGATGGCGTTCATGTGCATACTAGCGCCACTGGTAAATAATTGTGATTATTTAAATTTAACGATAGATATTTAAATAAGGACACCGCTATACACTGTATTTTTTATTTAAGTACCTTGTGAATACATCAAACTAGTTTTTATGTTGCTGCATTCGTCGATCTTTGAACTCGAAAGAAAAATGGCCGTTTAACCTTGGACGCATAGATTGACGAATCAAAAAACGTAAAAACTATTATGCGGCTAGTGTGCACATGAACGCACTCTTAAAGAGCTTCCGTATGCAAAATATATGAATTATGCATATGAAAAATGTTTTGATTGCATGAAATCATGTAAGTAGGAGAAGAGGCCGTTTATGCGGATTAAGAATACAACCAAAAATTTGACTTAACAGCCCTAAAACTTGGCAATACATTTACACAGAAGAGACGCGAACCTAAATGAAGTGTCTACAGAAAGAACATGTACCTATAGTCACTTTTTTTTCAAAATGAGATTTTAATGCCACGTAAATAGTTCATAACGAGCTCAGCATTTTGATATTAAAATCTCATTTTGAAAAATAAAGTGACTAGACATGTTCTTTCCGTGGTCCCTCCAAATGTCTGTATGACCCGTTTACACGAACCCAGAGTAGAATTGGACGGTCGACTATCAAATGTGTTCGTCGACCCAATGTACACGAGGCCTTAGGCATACAGAATCCAGAGCCAGTATCGCGCGATATGTGTTACAGATAACACTGTACTTGTCACGTGTAATTAAATACATGTAACGCTATCGCGCTTTGTTGCTCCGACTAACTAAGTAGTAAGGAAACCCATTCCTTACCGGTTAACGGTGCAAAAGAGCGTTTACATGAAATAAGTACTCTATAAATTGATAATTAAGGGTGGGTTGCACCAAATCGTAAGCGGTGTTCGTTAAAATCAAATTGTACGGAAAGTTTGACAAGTTTCTATGAAATGACAGTTACGGTCGCCATATTTCACATTGAACAGTCGGTAACTCTAAGTTGGTGCAACCCGACCTTAATGTCCAGAAGGGTAATCTCCTAACTTTTCGATCGTTAAGGCATATGAATGAACTGTCTTTTCAACATCAAGAAATATGAAATACAATTTAACATGTCCTAACGCGCGTTTGAAAAGTTACGCAAGCGATATAACATATTGACTCGATTTGTTACATTTATAAAAAATATTATAAGTAATGTTAATTACTGTCATAAACACGACCAAAAAAATTGCCAAGCTTAAAAGGCCTTCTCCGTTTATCTAGGATATCAAAAGCCTAACAAGGGGCTTAACACCTTTGTACCTTGTCGCATTAAACGTCATGTTAAACTGCCATATGAAGTTGTCAAACGAGTGAAAACGACAAGGTACTTAGGTGTTCAGCTACTTATGAGGCCGACTCTACTAGTTTTACTTATTTCGATCATTAAGTGCTCTTCAAACATAGCAATACTATTTATTTTGCGTTTCAAATTGGTGTTCCTTCTTCTACACTTCGCACACTTCTTCTAATCTTATATGTTATAGGGTATATATAAGACATTAAAGAAGAAATTTCTATTGGACCCCATGCTTATAATCACCGTTCATATTCCATGTTTAACAAAACGCGTCACCTCCCCCTCCAATCACAATAGCTGCATAAACCAGCAGTATTAACTTGACACTTGTATAAATCAGCGGTTCCATATAGGCGCGTCGCCCGGAGCGCAAATCGGCTAAACGCATACCTAATACATTGGCGTGCTTTATGATCTGCGCCCGCGCCGACAAAGGTTGATGTACGTTAAGCTGGCGCCACACTGTACAGTCACCTGTAAATATTTCACGACAAAGCGCATAAAAATATCTAACGCTCTCTAATGCCATTCCAATCCATTTTACAAAATAGAGCCAGAGGAAAAATTTGAAGAAAGGTCTTGATAGAAAAAACTTTTGGTCAATTCAGAGCCTTCTACATCGAAGATGTCAGTGACGGATAATTAAAATTTGTCCGTTATATAAGCTATGCAGGGATACCCCCTACATTGTCCGTAAGATTTTCTCAAATTTTCTTATGCTTGGGTTAAGTAGTCTTTAAATCAAATGAACGAACTTGCATTCTTGCACTTAGTTATTTTTTTACGATAACAATTTACAGAGTTTATGAAAACTAAAAGAAAAAGTAGCAGTCATGCACGTCGTATAAAGAGGTCAAGGAGGCGGCGCTAGATAGAGTCAGATGGAGGGAGCTACAACGAGAAGATAGACTCTTCTCGGTGCAGCTCCCTTACTCTTAAATGTATGATGATGAAAACTATAGAAAGCTTCATATACCTAACACAATATGAGAGAAGAGATGAAATCTAGAAGAAATTTGATCTTAAATATCGAGTTGTCAACTTATTCCCGCCGAGTCCGAATATACAGGGTGGAATTTCATAAACTGTACATAATAAAAGGAGAAAAATTTCAGCCAATTTCATCGGTGAAACGGTGTTTTTTTTTTTCTAGTCATCAGTTTTTTTTTTACAGAATTTTGAAAATTTTTGTAAAAACTCGGGTAATACACCTAATTCAGACGGTATAACTTTTGATCCAATGGTCCTAAAATGAAAATAAAAAATGCAGAGTATTACCAAGGGATAGGTTAATAATTCTTAATAACAATAGAAAACCAACTAGAAGAGAAAATCCGCAAAAAAAATTATTGTTTTTGAAAAATGGCTACAAAAATTACGAATTTTAAAAGAAAAACACAATTTTCTGAAAAAAAAGCAGATTTAATTACCATTTTTTTTGCTAAGTATTAAACCTCACTTAATGCCGATTCTAAAACCGTTTTTGAACTGTCTCAGACTTTGAAAAATACCACGCAAATGGGTACGTAAATCAAACCATAATTTTATTAATTTTAATCCTCTTAAAATCCTTAATGACCGTTTGTTCACAGGTAGTTGAAGGGTGTTATTGGGTTTTAGGTGGAAATAACAAATTACGTACTTAGTATTAATCCTCACTTAATGCCGATTCTAAAACCGTTTTTAAACTGTCTCAGACTTTGAAAAATACCACGCTAATGGGTACGTAAATCAAAACATAATTTTATTACTTTTAATCCTCTTAAAATCCTTAATGACCGCTTGTTCCCAGGTAGTTGAAGGGTGTTTTTGGGTTGAAGGTGGAGATAACATGAGGGGTATAAAGGCATTGGGCAATAGGTCAACTATTCAGTCGCTCGCAAATCGCAATTGCTTGTCTTTGCTCGCCACTTCTTTGATTACTCCAGTACTTGTTCAGTTTGAATCATCATGGCCCGCTTACGAGAGTTTTCGCCGTTACAAATAGCCAACATGCACTATTATTATGGATTGTGCCATGGATCTGCAAGAGCTGCGTGTATCGCCTATTTGGAGCAGTATCCTAATGACGTTCCAAGACCTGCTGCTCGCCACTTTCAAGAAGTTCATCGCCGGTTGTGCAATATTGGCCTGGGATACGGTGGCCGAGATCGCCGAGAGCCAGGAAACATAATTGATGTTGCCATAGAAGAAGCAGTTCTCAGAGACTTGTACGCGGACCCAACCACGAGTCTAAGACGCTTGGCATTGAGGCACGGAATCTCAAAATTCTCTGTCTGGAAAATTTTGAAGAAGGAAGGACTGCATCCATTTCATTATCAACGGGTACAAAATTTGCAAATTGGTGATGCCCGCGTTAGGTGTGTTATGTCGACTTGGATACTTGGCAATATCAGAAGGGATCCGGAATTTACTAGAAGAATTTTATGGATGGACGAAGCAAGATTTACTCATACGGGAATAACTAACTTCAGAAATTTACACACATGGGCTCACGATAATCCAAACCTAGTAAGACCATCTAATTTTCAAGACCAATTCTCCATAAACGTTTGGGCAGCGGTACTCGACGATCAATTGATTGGACCAGTCTTCTTACCGAATACTTTGAACGCCGACAGATTTTTACTGTTACAGAGAGACGAGCTCCCAGAGCTTTTGGAAGATGTGATGTTAGATGTGAGACAACGCCTGTTTCTCCAAATGGATGGATGCCCAGCTCATTGGGCATTAAGAGTTCGACATTTTTTAAATGAGCAATATCCCAATCGGTGGATCGGCCGAGACGGCCCCGTTGGATGGCCTGCAAGATCGCCTGATATGACGCCATTGGATTATTTTCTTTGGGGTGATATGAAGCAACGGGTATATCACAGAATCGTCAATACCGAAGCAGAATTGCACGACAGAATTTTAAATGCAGCACAAAAAATAAAAAATAATCCGGGAATGATTCGACGGGCTACGCAACAAATTCAAGCTCGGGCCACATTGTGCCTTCAAGAAATAGGAGGTCATTTTGAACAATTAATACCGTACAATACCGTACGCAACACTAGAATAAGTTTTTTCTTTAATAAAGGTTTATCAATCGAATTTATGACTTTTAATTAAAATACATGATTTTATTTACGCAATTTTTAGGACTACTTTTCTTCCTATTGTTTTCTCTACCTAAAACCCGATAACACCCTTCAACTACCTGGGAACAAGCGGTCATTAAGGATTTTAAGAGGATTAAAATTAATAAAATTATGGTTTGATTTACGTACCCATTAGCGTGGTATTTTTCAAAGTCTGAGACAGTTTAAAAACGGTTTTAGAATCGGCATTAAGTGAGGATTAATACTTAGTACGTAATTTGTTATCTCCACCTAAAACCCGATAACACCCTTCAACTACCTGGGAACAAGCGGTCATTAAGGATTTTAAGAGGATTAAAATTAATAAAATTATGGTTTGATTTACGTACCCATTAGCGTGGTATTTTTCAAAGTCTGAGACAGTTTAAAAACGGTTTTAGAATCGGCATTAAGTGAGGATTAATACTAAGTACGTAATTTGTTATTTCCACCTAAATCCCAATAACACCCTTCAACTACCTGTGAACAAACGGTCATTAAGGATTTTAAGAGGATTAAAATTAATAAAATTATGGTTTGATTTACGTACCCATTTGCGTGGTATTTTTCAAAGTCTGAGACAGTTTAAAAACGGTTTTAGAATCGGCATTAAGTAAGGTTTAATACTAAGCAAAAAAAATGGTAACTAAATCTGCGTTTTTTTCAGAAAATTGTGTTTTTCTTTTAAAATTCGTAATTTTTGTAGCCATTTTTCAAAAACAATAATTTTTTTTGCGGATTTTCTCTTCTAGTTGGTTTTTTATTGTTATTAACCTGTCCCTTGGTAATACTCTGCATTTTTTATTTTCATTTTAGGACCATTGGATCAAAAGTTATACCGTCTGAATTAGGTGTATTACCCGAGTTTTTACAAAAATTTTCAAAATTCTGTAAAAAAAAAACTAATGACTAGAAAAAAAAAAAAAACACCGTTTCACCGATGAAATTGGCTGAAATTTTTCTCCTTTTATTATGTACAGTTTATGAAATTCCACCCTGTATAATTTAGATGTATAACGTGTAGCGATAGCGACGAGCTAGTGTGTGGAGACAGCTTTATGCTTGGTTCACATTGTATTGTGATTTAGCACTGGCGCCACTGTTTTAGTACGGTGGGCTAGGTGTGATTGACGTACATAAAACTCGCAGAATAGGAAATGTATTGAGTACCTATTCTATAACATTTCCTTGTAGGTTGTAGGAGCTCCACGTAAAAGTTAATTAACATTATCAATTTCTAGATTTATTCTTATTATCTATCTATTACATATATAAAATTGGACCGTTACTTATAGAGTGACAGACAACGCACAGCCTAAACCGCTTAAGATACAAGCGTGAAATTTGGAACACATATTCTTCAAGTGACGTAGAGGCGCACTAAGGAAGGATTTTTTGAAATTCAACCCCTAAGGGGATGAAATGGGGGATAAAACGTTGTATGCAAATCCGTTATTTTTGAAGGTAGATATATGAAATTCGAGATTTGGCTTTTCGGTCAGAAATTAAAATAGGTTTCCTTGGAGCATTATCGGGTATTTGAGCTTTAAAGGGGTGAAATGGAGGGTGAAAGTTTATATGAAAGTTTCGTTATTTTTGAAGGTAGATATATGAAATTTGAGATTTGGCTTTTTGGTCACAAATAAAAAAGGGTTACCTTAAAGCATTTTTAGATATTCGTACGTTAAAGGGGTGAAAAAGGGGGTGAAAGTTTAAATAAAAGTTCAGTTATTTTTGGACTTGGAAGCTGTCCACGATTTTGATTACGAAGTTATAATGACATCTAAGTAATCTTCATTAATCATTCAAGCATCTTGAGTAAATAAGCCCTTAGCATGATAAAATCAGAGGATAATGCGACGAAATTATTTCGAGTTTGCTCATCAACACTAAGCTGAAACAACTGAACTTGGCGTCTTAAAATGTGTAAGGTAGGTAGGTTACTTATTCAAGGTAGGCAAGCAACAAGTAAGGGTTTTACAAAACTCAACCTTTAAGTGGGTTTAAATAAGGTATAAATGTGTGTAAGGAAAACAAGTCATTAGTTCATGTGGTGACGTGGAAAAGTGCATCTATGTGGCCTGGCGAATTACTAACTGAAGTCTAGAGAGCTTAAAATGGGGGCTTAAACTTTATAAGAAAAGTTGCCTTAGTGAGAAAACTTTAACTCTGTTGAAACAGTTTGTTAAGGATGGTTCGCTGTTATTATAATTGGCCCGCACGGCTTCACCCGCGTATTGCAAAGAACACAGGAAAACCCGCGGGATAAAACATAGCCTATGTTGTTTCAGAAAGTTCATTCTATACGCAGGTCTAATGATTTTTGAAATCGGTCCAACGATTCCGGAGATTTCCCATTATACACAAACTTACAAATTTCACAATTTTGTTTTTGATTTGCCGTTAGTAAAATAAATAAAAGTAAGCCATTAATTAGTGTACCTATGTATACAGAATCCAACTACTAGAAATAATGTAGGTTAGTACTGCGACCCTCACAGAACGGAACTGCTACAGAAAAGCAGGCTAGGTTATTAGAACTGCTGACCATTATTGAAAAGTTTTTGATCAGAAGTTGCTTAATATCAGTTCATTAATCAACCAATCAGTCAATATAATGTATTAAATATTTAAAACCGACAAATTGGGATGGAATGGAAAATTTTGCGTCTTTTGGCATAAGATTACGGGTTGCCCATATTAACGAGAGTAGTAGACTACTCAACGGATTTTGATTGAAAAATCCATTAACTAAATGTAAGTAGCAAGTCCTGAAAGTTATAATGTTTCCATTTGCTTGCATTTAAACCTCTGATTTGATTTTAATACAATTTGATATGATATAGTTTAAAACCCTAGGAAGGACATAGGATAGCTATTATCCCGGAAAAAATCGCTTAAAGGAGTGTAAAGGTGGAGGAACTTTGTACGGGGGAGCTATGTTTAAGCATACGCCTGAAATACTTTAATAGCAATAATCCTTTAAGGCGATTAACCAGATTCACGCGGACGAAGTCGCGGGCTAAAGCTAGTTATAAATATAAGTGTAAATCCTGCAATATATAAACAGTGATCAGAGTCTGGAAACGGAATGTTAAACATACATGTTTTTACTTACAGATGGGGATTTTTTTATGTTAGTTTGTAGTAAAAAGGGTTAGACATTAGGTTTATAAGATATATTAAATCTTATGTGTAGCCCTTTTTACCATAGTCCGAAATCGAAGTTTTTGTATGACAAAAGCTTACTCATGTTTTCCTTCGGCTTCAAAAACTACACATGTCGATACGCATGCGTGGCCGCCGGGTGATTAAACGTTATTTAAACGTTTATTTTTAACGCCACACGACACTACATCGCGCGTTTAATCTTAGACTATTGTAATTGTGACCGCATGCATGCATTTTCTTATTTTTGCAAGTGTTCTTGTAAAAGTAACCTTGATAAGCAGAACTCAAAGTTAATCTCACATCCAGTTTCCAGACCAGTTTGGTGATGTTAAAGTAAAGCGTTATTAATGCTACAGACATTAATGCCTGTACCTAATTTGTGCCTAAGTAGACAGAACAGCAGGTTATAAAATGCCTTTCTTTAAAATTGGCGCTCGTGGTGACCTCTAAATCTGATTTCGGTAAGTATTATACCAGCTACCTACTGGGTAGGTAGGTAGGTATGTACCGGTAGGTAGGTAGGCAGTTAGGTACTGGTAGGTAGTAGGTGTGGTGGGTAGATTATAGAGTGGACCTTTGAGATGGACATAGGTAGGCCGCGATGTTACACTCCGCGCCTTCGTTTGCGTTCTTTGTAGCCGGAGCCGCATGGTTAGCTAGTTACTACATAATTTAATGTTATTTTATTGTTGTTGTATTTATTAATCATCATTGACAAAATTCATAACTTTAACATATCCATGAAAATGTACAAATTTTTTAACATCATACCTGGCCATAAAGTAGCAATTACCGCCCGTTACAATACGATTAAAATCAGTTAACGATTCTGATGTTAGCTACTAGTAGCGCCGTAAAGGTGTCAGAGGGGTCGGACGGGTATGCGGGAGGCTAACTTCAGACACGCAACTTCTCTCCGGCTTGCCTTAAATCTCTTGCTATATATTACCAAACTCGAAAATTATCAAAAAACAGGCTTTTCTTTTGCTACGGGTTGTCCAGTGAAAATTCTCATGCGCCGCCACTGATGGGCACAAACCTTAGCGACACCTACACTTCCAGATCGTCCCATCGTTAACCGTGACTAACCAACCAGACTATGATTTGTATGTATGTAAATACTATATTGCTACCGACCAACCGCTTTTAAAGCTACTACATACACGTGCATTGTATTTATTTCTTTCAAAAAGGGAGTTGAAGCTCTGTCATATTCTGGGTGCCCTGAAAACCAGCGCCTTTAGCATATATTGCTGCTGGCATATGCTGAGTGGTATCCATTTTGGTATATTTGAGTTGTATTTAAACACATGTGTAATTAATTTGTGACACCAAATAAATATATTTCTTTCTTCTTTCTTTCTGTCTTTCTTTATTCAGGCTTATTTAGCGCAAGTTGATTTAAGGCTATGTCTATGTTATGTACGGTCGAGGAAATTGAATGATTACCTAGCACTTTTGGACTCTATATAACGGCATTAAGGTCCAAAAGTGATAAACATTCAATGTCCTCGACTGTACATATAACTGCCCTTTAATGCCAATACTATCTTGGATCAATCAACTTTTTCTTATTGTTATTCTGTTCTGGTAAGCCAATGGACAATAGTGACTGAGTTTCTAAGAAACAATATTATAAAATTGACTCCTAGTAGCCTAAGAAGATGCCCTACTACAGAATGGGTTTACCAATATTACAAAAACACATGTTTACTGGGTTTAAACCCTATAAGATAATATGCCTCAAGGGTTATCCAGGAGACGTAACCATGGCAACGAGCAAAATAAATACTTCTTTCTTTCTTTCAAAAAAAATAGTTGATTGGCCTAGGTAAGTTAGAACAAGCGTATAACAAAATGCAAGTCAGGACAATCTACGGACCGGTCGAACCTCTCGTTTTAGGATTCGGTAGGAAAACAGGCTAATTTGTGTTTTAAAATCATTACTTTTCTCAAACATGCAATGAAATGCCGACATTCCGTGAGTTATAAGGTTATAACAGGCTTTAAAGTATCACGTTTCGAGCGGAACAATTTGAGAGTACTGTAAAGGAATTTCATACGAAATTGAAGGCCTAGGCCGGGAAGCATTTTTTAAAAAAAATTATTCCACAATTTGTGGCGCAGCATCACGGCGTTCAGCCATGAAGATTTGTTTGATTTCTTGAAGTATTTTTTGCATGTTTGAGAAAAGCACTATACACGCCTGGCCGTGAAAATGGCTTGCCGGCTTCGTATCACTATCCTACTCAACTCAACCGGCAAGACCTTCTTTCCCGGCGTCGGCAGTAATGTACTATAACTAACGATATTCCCACAGGGACTATTAATAGATAATCTGTAATTCTGAACATGTACTCCATATGATATGACCATCAATAAGCAATACTCAATCGTGAGAAGCCAAATGTCGTAATATACCCAAAACAGACAAATTAACATTTAAATTTAACGGAAGCGGTCATACAAACGGAGTTAATGAATTGATAACTATTCAGCTTATCATCAATAATTAATTACACGGATAAGAAGTTATCTAAGAGACTTAATCTAGGTAATTTGTAATCGGTTGATGAGATAAAATTTGGAGGGAATCTGGGATGATTGGAATTGGAACATTATTTTTAAGTCACTGTGATAATTTGTAGATTTTCCTACTAAACAATATCGTCATTTTGTTATTACAAGCTTTATATTAACTTGCACTGTTCGTATGTAAGTATGTAAATATGTAAGTTGTCCGTCAAAATTTTCAATCCATTTTTCAGTCACTTCCTGTTATCCAATTGAGCTGAAATTATGCAAGCATATGTATATTGCATGACAATGCAATATTATGATGACTTGGAGCTGATCTGATGCTGGAGCTGGAAGGTGGCTATAGGAACTCCGCAATAAAACGACACAACCCCATCGAGTTTGGGCTCGTTAGAATCGTCTCAATGAGTACTTGATGATGGTATGCAGAAAAGTACAGTCGGCAGTAAAAGCTTGTACCAAAAATGAAAATTTTGACAGAAACTTATTTTTGCATTACATTGCTGCTCAAAAACTATAACAAATATTTAATTACGCACTGTTATATTGCATGTTTTTCAAAACTACATATTACACCGCTGTAATCTATTGGTGTAGTATGGAAGATACATGGTGTAGGTAACTAGAATTAAATAAATACATAAACATAACAGTCGATAAGCATAATTTTTTATTGTCATTTAATTTAATTTTGATATTGATATTCATGTATAGCGATGTATACTTTTGCGTTAAAATATATTCCTACTGACTTAGTACAGTCAGCAGCAGAAGTTGCTAAGCGGTCCTAGTGCTCAAAATAATCTACACACGAACTCTAATGTCAAGGGAATAAGGTTATGTGTAGGTCATTTTGAGCGTGTTATTTTGCTTAGCTACTTATGCTATGTTGACGACCGCTTTAGCCTAGTTGGTAGTGACCCTGACTACGAAGCAAGAGGTCCTGGATTCGAATCCCGGTAAGGGCATTTATTTGTGTGATGAGCACGAATATTTGTTCCTGAGTCATGGATGTTTTCTATGTATTTAAGTATTTATGTCTCTATATACGTATCTATATCGTCGTCTAGTACCCATAGTACAAGCTTTGCTTAGTTTGGGACTAGGTTGATTTGTGTAAGATTGTCCACAAATATTTATTTATTTATTTATTATTTATTTATGTTATTCTGGTGCTGACTGTACAACTGATGTTTCAGGGCTGTGGTTATCACTGTTATTAACGCGATATAAAGAAAGAAGTTATTCCTCTTAATTGCATTAATTGTAATGAATAAAACATGGCACCAGACCCGAATCGTCTCAAGGACGCGATTCCGGAATTTTAGGGTTGCCACTCGCCTAACCATAAGCTCTAAATGCATATTATGTAAGTTAGTAACTAAGTAAGTGTTTTATTTGTAAACATAGGTTACAGGGTGGACCTATTTCAAAAAAAAATATTAGACCTAATTTCATAAAAATAGTAAAAAGTCCTTATATTGTCAGTTAATATTTTAATTTAAATGACCCATGATTATGGTCACATGACGAACAACAAGATACAGAAGCTTCCGTTACTTTCTATCAAGAGGGAGAAAAAAGATGCTACATCTTGTCATTAGTACGCGAAAAACGTAATTAATTGACCATCATAGGCACGCGGCTCGCGGGCGTCACGGAGAATATGCTATATCAGAGAAGCAAGACACAAACATATCGAATCCACTAGGATCAAATCGGTTTTGACAATCTATCGCCAGTTACAACGGTAATTTGCAATTTTTTATTTTGTTTTAAAGGGAGAGGACTATGCTGGGAGTTCCACTGCGCGATCACATCAGAAATCAAGGTAACCGACATAGCACTCCGAATCGCTAAACTTAAGTGGCAGTGGGCGGGGCACATTACAAAATACAAATACAAATATTTATTCGTAACAATTGTTATATGTCATACAGAAATTGGATACCTATCTAACTAACAAGTATGTTGTTATGTAGGCTATTATGATTATTGATTACAATTTTTTCTGTAGGTATAAATCTCATTTTTCTTAAATAAGGTAAGTATAATAATTAATAAGGTAACATATTCTAAGTTACAGATGTGTATGTAAATCTCACAATGTGAGCGGTAGGTCGAAGAACTCTTCATAGCTGTAGAACAGTTCTGTCATCAGATATTTCTTCAATCTACCTCTAAATCCGGCGGGAGTGGCTGCGTCTCTAACTGCATCGGGTAGGCGATTGTAAACCGATGGGCCTAGATAATACAATGAACGATCTGACTTAGCGAGTCTGTGCGGCTCCGCGACCAGTCTATTTTTATGTTTATTGCTGCGCAGTGGGTAGCTGGTGTTCACGCCTCTACATTTGAACGTATCTATATGGTCATGCGTGAACACTGCTGCGTTGTAGATAAATAAGCACGGTAGGGGCAGTATCTTCAGCTCTCTGAAAATATCCCGCGCGGGGGCGTCTACCGGCTTTCCGACCATCGCGCGAACGGCTCGCTTCTGCATTGAGAATGCACGAGTCCAGTCAGAAGCATGGGCCCACAACTCCGTGCCATATGTTAAGATTGAGTGCACTGTCGCGAAATAGCATTCTCTCACTGCGGGTCTCCCGGCGGTGCGCGCCAGGCGCCGAAGTGCAAAGCACGCACTTCCGAGTTTCCCGCATACCTCATCGATGTGTGTCTCCCACGTCAGTGCACTGTCCAGGTTGAATCCAAGGAGACGTGTGCAGGTTACATGCTGTATAGGGGCATCACCTGCACACACTCTCAGGGATGAACTCGGATGGCCGTTTAGTTTGAACCTCATAAAACTAGTTTTTTCTTTGTTTAAAGCTAGACCGTTCGACCGGAACCAAATGTGTAGTTGCCCCATCACACTATTGAGCGCTCCTTCCAACTCCCGCTCAACTGGCGTAGTACACGTAGAACCGATGGCCGTTGGGGCGGAAAAGTTCTCGAATGGCGACCACGTACCGGAAGGCGCTGCGTGGGTAGTGGACTGATGCCCTGGTAAAGGTTGCGGGAGTCCGCTGGATGCGGGTGGTGCAGGACCGGTCATTGTGGCACTCTTTGTGGGAGGCCTATGTCCAGCAGCGGACGTCTTTTGGCTGATATGATAATGATGATGAAGATGATTTTTTTATTTTTATTCTTAACTCTAACTGAATTATAATTAAGTATTTTTAATTAACATTATTGAATAAATGACTGAGATCATAATATTTATTGAATAACGCGACAACCCTATCGCATTACTGAGAAAAAAATACAGAAGTGATTGGACGTGTCTTTCCCGAAAACTGTACCACGATTAGTCGATCGCCCTTAAAAAGCGGATTGCTAAATGTTTTATTTATTTATTCCCTTATTCATAATACTTAAAATGCATCTGCTAAATAAAATGTGCTTTGTCCCTTTCTTACCAATACAAATGTTAAAGAGACAGATAAAGACAACCGAAATTTAACGCCATTTTAGTTAAAATAGGCTTGTAGAGTAGAACATTTACGAATGCAGCCGTTAATCTTTATCGCATAAAAGGATCACTTATAGTACAAAACCGAACTTAATGTCATGACATGAAGCATTTTCTACCAGTCAACCTTAAAGCAAAACAGATAATTTTAAGCAGAAGCTTCCGTACCTGGGTTGTGTATAAATTTTATAATGTTTTGTAGTAAGGCCAGCATATAGCAAAAATAGAGTTTTTGTACTCGTCGATTAAAATCTGTGTATTAAGATTTCATAGAGAATACTGCAACGTCACTCTTTTCATAGTTGTAGTCCATGTTACTGTCGAAACGATCGAAATAACTGTTTCGATACGCTCCAGACAATCGAAAAAAATTTGAAAATAGAACTTCGTATTTCAATAATATGTGTCCTTGTTTAAGGATACTCGATCTGATACAAAATTGCCAATCTATGGCGGTTCGGAACTTAGCAGCATCACGTCATCTGTCAAAAATCTACTTAAACTTGCTGCTGTATCTAGGGCATAAAAAAATAAAAATATTACGCTTTGTGATTGGCTTAGTATGCCAATCACAGCACAGTACTGCAACATTACGGACGCCGGCGATGTGATACTTACGATTTTTAGTTTTCTTATATACTCGTATTAATGACTTAAATTGTTAATTTTAATGAACTCGTACAAAAAGTATTGTTCACAATAGGGTCATAATCAAGCTTTTTAAACTCGTACCTTACTTAGGCCACTCAGCAAGCTTCGTGGTGTAACTTCCCCCCCTTAAATAAACTTTAACTAACTAAATAAAAATAATAAATAATGGCCACCTGATCTCTACTACTACGTTATTCCGAACAACCCAAATTCTTTTATGTGTAGCAAATTGGACCTTGACTCCTCTCTATCTATCTACCTACTCCTTCGTTCACCTACTGCATCCTAATTCAAAATAATGTACCTGTCAAATCAATTAATATAAATATTTATAGGTTTTTGTTAATTTACACCAACCTCCTATTAATCATTCGGATAAGCAAGATCGTAGCTCATAGATTTTCTATTATCTTGATTATTTTGACACCTTAAACACACTAATATTCAACCTATGTATTCATATTTTGAACAAAGTCTTAGCGACGGGTTGTGTGGTAATCTTTTACTCACACAAAGCTACTTTCTTGCTTAGGATGGAGTATGAATGATCCTACCTTATTTACCTGCCTAGTTACCTCATGAGTTTAAGACTCTACGAGCGAATCTACCAGTATTTCGTACCTGACGGTTTGAATAAGAAGAAATACCGAAACAAACTTAGACAAACCTTTTTATTTCAATATTGCTGTGATATAAACTTAACAATACAGGCAATATAACGCCTATTTCTCTATATATTTGCCTTTATATCGTAGGCATTTGAAATATCGAATTTATTGTAATCGAATGTGTATTCCACAAATAGTTATGTGCGAAACAGCTAGTAGTTATAAGGGTATTATTTCGCCCGTAACTACAATCATCAGCGATCTGCTCTGCCTGTCACTGGTCCCTATAACAGTTTTGCTTCTTTCTCCGAAACCAAACTGTTTCCCTAACCAAATAAAATATAAAATTATATTACCATACCTGAATGCCACATTCAACTACACAAACTCTACATTTCTCCTCATTTAAGACCAACCATTAATTTCTCTACTCATAATAATCAAATGAATCCTACAAATTAATATTATTGGATGAATAAACCTTGTTTCCTAAGTCCCTAATACCACGTATGAATTTATACCTAATCCTACCTACCACTAGACCCTAGGCTATTGTATGCAAAACTCCCATCATTACTTTTATTAGTGTTATGTGATGTGTAGGCATTTGAAATATCGAATTTATTGTAATCGAATGTGTATTCCACAAATAGTTAAGTACGAAATAGCTAGTAGTTATAAGGGTATTATTTCGCCCGTAACTACAATCATCAGCGATCTGCTCTGCCTGTCACTGGTCCCTATAACAGTTTTGCTTCTTTCTCCGAAACCAAACTGTTTCCCTAACCAAATAAAATATAAAATTATATTACCATACCTGAATGCCACATTCAACTACACAAACTCCACATTTCTCCTCAATTAAGACCAACCATTAATTTCTCTACTCATAATTATCTAATTAATCCTACAAATAAATGTTATTGTATGAATAAACCTTGTTTCCTAAGTCCCTAGTACCACGTATGAATTTATACCTAATCCTACCTTCCACTAGTCCCTAAACTATTGTATGCAAAACTCCCATCATTACTTTTATTAGTGTTATGTGATGTGTAAAACCTAAGCTAGGGATCTACGCTGTAAATCGTTCGGCAGGCTAATCCGAGAAGGCAACCTATAGCCGGTGTAATGTACATTTCACAACGGTCCGTGGACAAGGTTCTGTGAAATGCACTCCCTATCGCGTGTGTATAACATATAAATATATATTCAATAAAAGACCCAAGCCTTAAGCACACACAAAACCTTAACGAGTGAATAAATTCAAGCGGTCGACTTATTTTAAATTGCGACCTCTCGCTTCAGTCCTGCGGCAAACCTTAAGCCAAGGAAGAGGCCCATTTATGATAGGCTACACCATCTATGCAAATAAAGGAGACGGTGCCCAGGTATCTCTGAGCCTGGCCTACTTCTAACAGGATCCCAAAGCGTCTGCCTTTGTCACCGTTAGGTGGCGTGCGCTTTGTTAAATTGACATCCAATTTAGGCATTGATCTGGTCGAAATATTAATTAAACTTTCCAAAATAAACTCAAAATCTAATAAGACTCGAAATAGTTCAATACTATGTAAAATAATCACACAATATTGAACCTTCTCGCCTTCACAATAAAGTATCTATGAATGTTTACGTTACGAATTTAGGCTCGATCCAGTTTCAATGTCAATCCAAAATATAGCTAAAGAACGAATGGATTGAAAGTATCAGTCAAGGTTCTCCTAGCTGACTAACCCCATTAAAACACTAATTTAAATTAAAGTAAACTCCATCAAACTATTATACTTTAAACCAATTAACTCTAGTCAAAATTAATCACTATTAACCACTCTTATTTGAACACAAAGTATTAACAGCAAGAGATTCACTAAAAATCAACTTCACAATAAACTTTAAAATTTACACTATTTAATTGAGATTAAACCACCAAATTAAGTATGTAAGTACAATAAATATTTACGAATTGAATTCTCCCTTTAAATTACCATATGTTGTGTCTAATCAAAGACTAAACCAGCGCAATCGAATACTAGCACAATCCATGCCCAGACACAACTTAGGTATCCTAGATTGAGACCTATTTCCTTCGACAGAGATCCCCGACCGATACCCTCAAGCTCCAAGATTTGAATGTCCAGCCCCACGCTTCCCCGTCTAAACATCAGCTCTGAAAACATTCCCCCCAACCCCCGCACAATCGGCGTCTAAAACTAGTTGACAAATTACCAATTAAATATAATCACGTCTATTTTAAACTCTATTCCCTTTATTAAATACGACCCAATACAAAACCATAATTAAATTTGTACAAAAACAATCTCACGCTTTACCTACAATTCCTATGAATGACCACTTGAGGTTTTTTTGTCCAGCCGTTTTTGCCGTCTTAGTCCAAGCGAACCTATTCGGCCATTTCCATATTCCCATAAGGATAGTGTTGAAATTGGCTTACAGTATTATTTGATCTCCTCAGATTCAACTGTAAAGGTAAATTGGCGCCATTAATTTATTACCTCGGTACTCGAAACTAATACAGTCATCTACTATAGCTCTCCCATTAAGAATGCGTATGTTAGAACAATATGTGAATGTAGAAAAGCCCGCTACTACTTTGTAATAAGATTCATTTTTGAATAAAATACATTTGCTTTCCACGATTACAGTAACAAATTAAGTTTGCATTGTAATAAATTTTAACCACTCAAGACATGTGTGAAATATTATTCTCTAGAATGCGTCGATAGTTAAAATCGATAAATATTAAGTGTTTTCGCTATGCGTAAACGTTGGTTTACCTATGTTTTATTATATTTTAATCCCTGTTGTATTGAATTATTACCTCATTTAGCATTCATTAAAAACTATAGATAAACGAGATCTACTTAGTCATAGTTCGAGTTACAGTGGCCTAAATAAAACACGGTACTCGACTAAAAAGCTCTCTATTATAACACGATTGTGAAAAATACTATTATGTAATTCTACGTTGAACTGAACTGAAATTATACTTATGTATTAGATTGACATTAGAGGGAAACAGAAAAAAATACTAATTGTTTTCTCATACCTAATAGCCATAGCATAGTGTACAAGCTTTGCTTAGATTGGGACTACGAGTCAATTTGTGTAAGATTATCCCCAAATATTTATTTAATTATATTCAGCCGAGAACCTATAGTAACGCCGCATAATTTTTTGGTGCCCAATTTGGCGGTACATCATTTCGTTAAGTGAGTCGAGTCCGACACCAACCCGTTTGCGCGTGCGCCGCGCTGACAGACTACAGACTATCAAGTAAGTAACTACAAACAGACGTCAGGGAAAATCTGTCTTGGGCGTATTTCTCAATTTGTGTAAGTAGTTCGTGAGCATAAATATAAATAAATAGAGACTTTTAGAGGTTCACTTAATGCGCAGAGTTTAAGTATGACTTAGGGTGTTACCACACCAATCGATCAATGCCATCGATCGATATCGATCGATTGGTGTGGAAGGTTTGGCTGATAGTAGAAACTGTCGATCGACGTCGACCATCATCGATCGATTGGTGTGGTAACATCCTTAAGTACTACTTAATGTGTTAGTAGGTACTGTTAAGTATTTTTACTCTTTAATTTCGTTTAATTACCTATTACTCGTATGTTCGATTCATCATTTTCTTGCCCTTATCCCATTTATTTGGGGTCGGCGCAACATGTCCTTTTCTTCCATACCTCCCTGTCACTCGTCATCTCGTCACTTACTTCCTTCCTATACCTATTATGTTCGATTATTTTATTATAATAAAATATGAACTACTTATTAGCAATTTGACATATGTAATATAAATTATTATGAATAAAATATGATTACGATTATGTAGGTAATTGATAGAGTTCCTAAAAAGTGGTTGGGAGTGTTTTAAAACATTGTTAGTTGTAACCTTACGAAAGTTTTACTCACTATGCAATTTCTAAAATTACGTTCAATGGTTTTTTTTTTTTATTATTTAGGTGATCAGATCCACTTCTATTTTACTATCGACATCAAAATCAAAGTACAATCGGAAGATAACAATGACGGTTTTTTCTCTTGACACGTATCTGAAAGTCTATTATCCTAGTGAAAGTAAAACCCTAATACTACCCTATCATGTTTATTTTACTAACAAATTATCAGCGATACAAGGGTCATCTGATGGGAATACGCATAGGTATACATAGTATATTATAATAGTCCTCATTGATTTCGATGACAGCGACTCTAACAATAATTATGGATTACCCTTATTATGAGCTGTGATATGGCTGGCTAGGCCAAACTTGCTCTTATATATTGCATGGGTGACAATAGATATGGCCAGTCGTATTATACGTATGTAATACACGTAGGGGGGTTTAGGCCTCTCTTTTAAAGAAAACCGCCCAATAATAACCTTACATTTAAGACGCCAATACGCATAATATACTAGGCCAAAGAAGTAGCTCACTAATTCAGTAATAGCCCAACAAAATGCTGAAAAAATAAAAGTTTGTGACGATTAAGACTTTCACCGGAATCAATTCACATCCCTTATATCGTCTTTAATTGGAAAAAAAAATCCGTACTTTGTTTTCATTGGGTCGGCGACAAGAGCGAGTGATTCAGTGCTAGTGGTATCAGTCGATCGTTCAACCCCAATGCAAAGCTATTCGATACTGATCACGGAATAAAGAATTTAATTTAATTTATGGTAAATATCTGTGTTGTGTAATTTTAAGTAGTTTTAAAATTATTGCAACAGGGTTCGTACATTATACTGTATAACTGTGTAATCATGATTGCAAATAATAAATCTAAATCTAAGTGATAACCTACTAATTTGCGTGTATGATTTAATTGACAAGACTTTGCATCAAGCGTGTAAGCAATTAAAAAAAAAACTTCAGTGAAAAAAATTACATACATTTTCGATGGCAACTACTTTGCATACGTAGTCCATGAAAAATCCATCCCGAAAGTTAATTCCATACGCAGATGAAAAATATTTGAAAACAGACGAGTAGTTCCGGGGATTACCGTTATACAACTTACAAAACTACAATCTCTCTGACTATTCCTACTTGTAAATCTTATAATATTTGTATACATATTATTGTACCTACCTACTAAGCGGCTGTTACATTTGATTATACAAGTAAATAAATGTATAATGGGGAATGGATAAAAATTTTTGAATTGCCTTATTTTTTTTTTGGTGGTAGGAATAACCTTCCTTAGCACCAAAAAAAAGTTTCAGAGTTTTCAGCTCCATCAATTATTTTTGAAAAATATAAATTATTTCCTCACTTACGTTTTGGGTTTAGGACGCGGCGAATGAGACACTTTCCTTGATCCGCCTCATATTACAAGACAATATCTTAAGTATCCGTGGTAAAGTAAACTGACACTGGCAATGATAATGACAGCTGCAGCCGGCTATATTTGTCATTGCCAGGGTCAGATATTTAAAAAAAACCGGCCAAGTGCGAGTCGGACTCGCGCACGAAGGGTTCCGTACCATTATCAATAAAAATATTTATTTTATTTTGTTTTTAGTATTTGTTGTTATAGCGGCAACAGAAATACATCATCTGTGAAAATTTCAACTGGAACTATCACGGTATCAGTGAGATACAGCCTGGTGACAGACAGACGGACGGACGGACGGACGGACAGACGGACGGACGGACGGACGGACAGCGGAGTCTTAGTAATAGGATCCCGTTTTACTCTTTGAGTACGGAACCCTAAAAAAATTGTAATATGTGACAGATCAAGGAAAGTGTTTCATTTGCCGTCCTAAAACCAAAACGCAAGTGAGGAAACTGTTTATATTTTTCAAAAATAATTTACGGAGCTGAAAACTCTGAAACTTTTTTCTGGTGCTAAGGAAGGTTATTTCTATCGCCAAAAAAAAATCAGGCGCGTCTAAAATTTTCATCCATTCCCCATTGTATATACATAACTATCAAATAGTAAAGTAAATAATATGTGAATCTGGATCGGAATAAAGGTTTGTCTATATATAAAAAGCAAAATTCTCTAGTAAAAATAATTTCATCAACCCAGACATTGATGTCAAAATAATCAGTATGTATAATCAATGTAATCGATAAATTTTAATTTCAGATCATTTGATTGACATGATTCCAAGTCAGTAATCATGCGGTCGAAGTTTTATATGTCATTTGATATCATTATCTGCCGATCAAATAATAAACAAACATATTCATTTATTTGCACAAGTATTTTTATTGATTGAAATTGGTAATCGGTTTTTACAGGTCTTGCTTACTCAACAGCATTGGAATTGAGATTTGGCGTAGGTATACAAAAAATACTTTTAGAAATACCAACTTGCATTTTAAGTTTTTTTAAGTTTAAGCTAGTACCTAGCTTTGATAAACTCTAATCTTAGTGAATGTTACAAATTATTCGTAATAAATAAAATAGTGGACTTTAATGCACGTAAAAAGAACCCTGGCGGCCATTCACTTTATACGGCATCCAGCGCTCATTTTACGTACCTCCAGAGGGGTAATCAACGTAACGTTCCAAACGCGCGTTAGGACAATCCAACTGTCAATTTTCCATATATATAATTTGACATATAGATCTACCTAACGTGCGTACAATGCGTTACGTGATCGACCTGCAGGTACCTATAAAGAAACTTGGGCAGTTTAAACAACCTCTGAATGTCTAGAAATTCAAGTTAAAGCTTTGTACTTAGTTTATAAGAGCAGTTCCCGCGGACAATACCACAGGCCAAAAGCTACTTCAACATTAAAATAAATTCACGCCAGGTAACCTATTAGACGGAGAGCTGAGGGACCAAAACTGCAACAGTTTTATAAAGGCTGATATTTTAATATTAGGTCATAAATACCTTGAATATCAATAGCCTGCCGTCAGTCAGCCAGTTTTTGGGACCACTGGCGTAGAGGTGGTTCCGAACTTGTTAAGAAAACACCTACGTCGCAACTGTTTTATAAAATCTGAAAATTTGTCTGTGGATAGTAAGACAACTAACAAACTATGCGGACATAGTCAGTCTGCAGAATATTGGAACAGTACGCGTCAGCAGCCCGCTAAACCCGTCAAAAAATATGGTTGGTCAAAGTGTTTCATAAAATTTATTTTAGCGGGCTGCTGACGCGTACTGTTCCAATATTATGCAGACTGACTATGTCCGTATAGTTTGTTAGTTGTCTTACTATCCACAGACAAATTTTCAGAGTTTATAAAACAGTTGCGACGTAGGTGTTTTTTTAACAAGTTCGGAACCACCCCCACTCCAGTTGTCCCAAAAACTGGCTGACTGACGGCAGGCTATTGATATTCGAGCTATTTATGACCTAATCAGGGATTGTAACCGGTTTTTTGCAAAAACCTCGAAATAACCACATATTTCAAACTATTTTATACTTCATATGTAGGACTCAGTTGTGTTTTGAGGTAACGAGTGCGTATTATTAGATTGCCCAATTAAAAAATGAAATAATTCACAAAGAACGAAAAAAACCGGTTACAGTTCCCATACAAAAAATAACCGGTTACAATCCCTGGACCTAATATTAAAATATCAGCCATTATAAAACTGTTGCAGTTCTGGTCCCTCAGCTCTCGGTCTATAAGAAATACTTCAAAAAAGACCGCAAAGGTGCAAAAGCCACAGCTTAGATTACCGCAAAAATACCTCTTAACCCACACTCCCTTGTTCGGCCCACCCGAGATGCCAGATTAAACCCATAAAGTGCAATCGCTGTGCCCATCTGTGACGATGACGGATTTATTGTATACAACTACCCCATAAATTGTACGATGGCGCTTGAAGATATGCGATGTGCTATCATATTTTAAAAGGATTTTGTGGCGGTGGCGAGAATTGACTCGTATACAATACAGCGAGAATATATTATACCTAGTTACAATAAAGGGAACACTCTCTACCGTCACTTGAGGGTTCTTTTTAAAGGAGAAATAAACGACCCGATTTGGTCCAGTCAACGATTTTGTTGGCTTCCAATCAAAATGGCTCATTAGAGAGTGGTCTACCAGCACAACCTAGATTGATTGGTTCAGGAACGGAACCAAATCTTTATCAGACGCGACGCAGTCATTTGTCAGAATGGGAGATGAATATTGCAATTTCACCCACACAGCTGAGACCATATCGGTTGTTCAGTTGTACGGACTGACCAACCAGTATTTTACTGATGCCATGTTAATTGTACCCTTAACTCACCTACAGAATTCACCGAAGGCGTCAATTGAGTGACATTACTCCACACATCCTACCACACTTTCAAACCTGGACGCTAATTCGCTCCTAACAAGGTTGATTTTGCACTGACGTTATTACTGAAGTCTAGTTGAAAGAAAGTGCTTAAGCGCCGTATAGTTTTAAGTAAGATACTTCTTTTTTTAATTCTGCGGTTACATCTGGGATTGCCAAAACTTGCGCACCGGACAAACCGGCCGAAATGAAGCTGTTATTCAAAAAACAACAACGTAACAGGCGAACCAACATTCATCTGGCCTCCGATTTTACGTAGCTGTTATGAATTTCTGGGTCAGGTTATATTAGTAACGAGATTACATTCGAGCACATTTTTGAGGAGACAGTGTACTTCTGCGTCGGTGTCTTGTGTGATACACTGGTTAAAATAAGTTGTAAAACGCCTATAAGGAAATGACTTGAGGCTCAGTAAGATGACACTCGAATATATAGTACATCTGACGAGGCCTAACTAAACCCTAACAGTCGGTATTATAATGATAATGATTATTATTTCCTTATTTTAAGACCTTTGAGAGAATATCATCGTCTGTCTTTGGAGAAGAAGTCAACGTAATCGGACTTACCCTGTTTTTAGACTTACATTGTCCGGTCAGTTTTGCTACTTATGTTCAATTTTACTAGTAGTTACATCCCGGTTTGTGTATTGGCTACAGTTGCTGAAGGTCATTTTGGCAATCGCATTCACGTCTGTCAAACTACATCCTATCGGGAGAACTATATACTTCCTGCGATATTCTAATGGTCGGTCAGCATCGCTACGGATTGCTAATTGGTCTTATCGGATGGCACACTTGTTCACGTACTGTTGTGTATAAGTTTATTTATATCTTGAACCAATTCCGTAGCCCGGTTCATTATGATATTGATGTCGTGGGAAATTAAGTTAGCCATTTATTGGAATATAACATAAGCTTTCTTTATAATATATTGATAATTAAAAATAAAAAAATAAAAATAAATAAAGTTTTATTTTCAGGCATTGACCACCCATATCAAGATCACATTCACATATACATTACAAACAAAGATT
Source organism: Epinotia brunnichana (assembly GCA_963854355.1). Lineage (NCBI taxonomy): Eukaryota > Metazoa > Arthropoda > Insecta > Lepidoptera > Tortricidae > Epinotia > Epinotia brunnichana. Next base: position 5,610,650 of record OY977936.1, on the reverse strand, counting down.
GTAAAAATAAAAGCATAAGATAAAATAATAAAATTAAAATTGCAAAAATACCTACTACTTTTTATTCTTGTTCTGGTGAACAGAAAGCCAGTACCTAAAGATAGAGGTATTCATATCGCGATATGCGTTTTCCACGATAGTGTTCCGTGAGCGTCGTATTCCCTCCCAGAAGGAGGCGATGCGGGCGCGGACCACGGCGAAGAAGTCGGGTATTCCGGCTTCTGCGAACATGGAGGAGGCACTGCACGAACGCGGCAGCCCCATCAGAATCCGAAATATATTATTATACTGAACCCTGATGGAGCTGTACGCTTTCCTGCTGTGCCTTACCCACAGTTGACAGGTGTAGAAGGAAAGACAGTATGCGTTGAATAACGTACACTTGACCTGCCTGCTACACCCGGCAAACCTTCGGGCAATCATGTTCCCTCGTACTGCCAGCGCCCTTCTTTCGCGCTCCATGTCCATGTCGTCCGTTAAGTCCTCGTTCAATATATGGCCCAGATATTTGAACTGCCGCACAACACGAACTGTTTCGCCATTCAGCCTTACCTCCGGTACATTATCCGGACCCCTTCCTGACTTAAAAACCATGAGTTCGGTCTTGGCCACGTTGTATATCAGCCCGTGCGAGTTTACATAACTCTCACAAACTGATACCAGCTTTCTTAGGCCCTTAATGGAGGGGCTCAGCAGCACCATATCGTCAGCGTAGCTGAGGCTGTTGACACAAACGTCACCCACGTGACAACCGATTCCAGTGCTCCTGAGCCTCCCCATCAAGTCGTTGACGTACAGGTTAAAGAGGTCCGGAGAAGCAAGCCCGCCCTGGCGAACCCCGCATTCTAATACATAACTATTAGAAGTCGTGTCGCCCCATTTCACACAATTTGTTGAATAGAGTACTAAGCTTGTTATATATTGCGTCACCTGCATACAGTATATGCTCAAGACTGAGGTCATCATGACCGGGCGATTTCCCACGTGTCATGCACTCAACCACTTTCGCGATTTCTTCAGAAGAGAAACGAATAGGGTTCGGTGGTTGAGCTACAGTGCGCATTTGACGCATATCATTGAGCATACACTGCGATACAGGCCGCGGAGAAATTTTGAACCTATCACTGAAGATACTGGCTATCTGCGCTGGCTGCTGTAAACCGTCAACGCTCACTGGTAAGGCTTGTTTAAAGTTAAGTTTCTTAATTTGATTCCAAAACTTTACAAAGTTTTTACTTTTTCTAGAGGCTGCTAAAATATCAAATTTTATTTTTTCTTCATTGTCCTGACACCAGCGCAGTTTATTTTTAAAAGCCCTTCGGCTCGCGCGCATGCTGTCGAGTAACGGACCCGAGGACGGCCTACCGGCAACCAGCCAGCAGTTAAAGTGCAACCTAAAACTACTATGGCTTTCCTTCAGGTGGAAATTCCACCCTGGTACCTGTCTGCTCTTACCAGACCGACAGCATTTTGTTTTCATAGCACCTTTTGTTAAAATGGATACAATATTCGCATACAAATTATTTATGTGTGTAAAATGGTCATTTAAATATTTACAGGTACTGAAAGTATCACAGTCATTTACGCCATTACAAAAATCACACATAAGAATATCATTAACTTTAGACAAAAACATATCACAGAAAGACATATATGCACTTATTTGCTTACGGTCTCTAACGCCCCAGCGTACGCCCTCCCTCCCCTTGTCACGTCTGGTGGTGTAGTGTTTTTTTGCGAGGTCTAGATCACATACTATGCGCAAGGGAAAATGGTCCGACCACGATACATCATCTATGATATTTATAGAAATTATAGTGTCCCATGCGGCTTTTGTACTAACGCAGTGATCCAACCACCGGTGCGCGTCATTTGCATCACTTATGAATGTAAACGACCCCGAATCTAGACCAAGTTTTTCGACGTCCGCGCACAGCCATTCTTCTTCCGCACAGAAACTAAAGAGCTCTCGGCCGAATCTCGCGCTCGGGTGAGCGTTGAAATCTCCCAGGAGAAAAGCAACCTGTACATCACTCTCTTCTATTATCGCACTTGCGGCGGCGAGACATGCGGTGAATTCCTCTAGGTTATCAGGCTGGTCCGTCGGCATGTACATATTCAGGATTAACATTGACCTAGCCTCTAGAACAATGCGTATGGCATTTATCCTATCACTTTTACACTTGACAACTGCGACGTCCGGGAACCTCGATTTCCTCCACAGTAAGGCGAGACCACCATACGGCCGACCTCGCAACACACCCGCTGACGTGTCGACCGACGATGTCGCAGAGCACGCAAAGTCAGGGTCTATACTATGCACAAAATCCAGATCGTGAGGAAGTAACCAAGTTTCCTGCAATGCTATAATATCGGAGCCTTTGCAGAGATCTCGCACATATGCCGCTGATCTTTTAATCGACTTACAGTTATATGAAATCATAGTTGTCTTGGTGAGATTATTATTACTTAGTGTATTGTCCATAGTATTTGTAAAAATAAATACAGTCTTATTCGTTTGGTATAGCTGTTCCTGCCTGGGGCTTAGCAAAGCTGTCGCGATATCTCCTATACTTAATTCCTTTCGGCCAAAAACTGCTGCACAAAAATGTATTCAGTTTGCTTTTAGGTATAGTAATTTTATACGACTTAAACGATGTTTCGTGTTTTTGTTTTAGCATTAGAACTTCAAGGCATTCCTCGCCTTGTTCTTCTACGTACTCTTTTAAGTCCTGTTCGGTCGATGTTTTAGCTAGCCTCGATACATATATAGCTGCAGGTAGGTCCGCTACAATTATTTTGCTGGAACTCGGCGCAACGCCGCACATATTGCCTTTGCGATTAATAAGTTTAGAACGCTTTTTAGATACCACTAATGTGTAATCTTTATCTCGTGACACCCCATTCTCAATCTCAATTGCTTTGAGTGTAGGGTCGATATTTGTTTGACATTGGCTTATCACTATGTCGCGATAACTCGACACGGGATGAGCCGAGCAACCGTCAGAATTACTGCAGTTGCGGGTGAGTGCTAGCGACCGCGGTGACGTAGGCGAGTGCCTCGGGTCTAGCGGTGCATCGCGCGGCCCGAGCGGGGGGGTAGCACTCTGCAGCGGCAGACTCTTATCATCTGTGGAATGTGCACCGGTGCGCTGTTTACCGGGTTTATTTAATTTCTTACTCGTAGTACTCGGGTTAGGCAGTTTTTTCGGAGTACTGGATTGCGGTTCGGAAACTGCATTTGAGCAGACTCCAGTGAGTAGTTGTTTAATTTCTATCATGTCTGTTTTTAAAGCCTCAATGTCAGTAGAAAAGTTCTGCACAGAGCCACCCCTTCCTGATTTTAATATGGCCAACTCACTTTTTAGTAGCGACATTTCTCTCAAAAACGCCGTTACATCTACGTGGTCAAATGTGACTGGAGGTAACTTCTTCAATGTTTTGGCTACGAAGATAGGCAAGCTGGAAGGTTCACTTTCTTTAATTAATTTCACTATTTCCAGAAGTGACTTTTCTTCTGAGCCCTCTTTACGTCTCATAACTCTCTTATTCGGGGCTAATAGCGACATAGCCAAATGACGCGCATTTTCAATCTCATCAGAGGTATATGCACTCGTGCAGATCTGTAGCAATGCTTTATCATGCAGGATGTCAACCTTGTCCGCAACAAAAGCTAGCAGCTCGTTTATGATAACATTGCAAGATGTACACTTGCGGTCACAGTTAACGTTCTTGTTCGCGCTCACACTACTCAAAGCAGTCGCGGTCCGCGCGCGGGAGGGCGTCATGATGCACGCGCACAACGCACGACTCACGGCACGAGACATTAAGTCTTAATTCTGCCAACATTGCCAACCAAGAGAGTTAAATCCATGATCAGTCCATTAAATATCTCAATTTAGCTAAATTGGGATTTAGATATGTACGATCGGCCAAAGCAAGAGTCGACCAGATTTTAAACAGAATCTCTTGCAATGCTATACGGCTGGAACCAAAATGCGCCTTTAAGGTCGACTCTGGCTTTGGCCGATAGTACAATGAAAACGGGTAGGTACCTGATTACCTATAGAATGTCGATACAAAACGACCCCTATACATTTTAATCAGGACGTTAGAATCCAAGAGGCCTACAATAGTTGAATATGCTATTTATTGTACAGTCGGCGTCATAAGTTGCTGAACACCTATAAGTATATGTATAAAAAATGTCTTTTTGTCCCATTCTTACGAACACAAATGCCAAAGACAATGTGAGAGACAGACGAACTTAAACGGCAATTTAGCTAAAATAGGTTTGTTGAACGTTTATTAATGCGGCCAATAGTAATTAACTAAGTACTATATTGTAAGTAACTATAATATTAAATTAGCTAAAATAGAACTGCACCCCTGTAAAATATATATTTAATTAGTTAAAGAGCGAATACAGCGGCAGATAAACCGCTGTCCGAAGTAAATAAATGAATAAAATAAAAAGTACCTTGTCGTTTTCACTCGTTTGACAACTTCATATGGCAGTTTAACATGACGTTTAATGCGACACGGTACAAAGGTGTTAAGCCACTTGTAAGGCCGACCGTACGTATATGTGTAATTTTTTTTGGTAGAGACCCGCTCCTGGACAATATAATACAAATGCTTTCTCGATCAACGTTCAACACGGTAATCAAATTACACATTTTTTCTAGCGGAACAATTTGCAGACGTAACACTTATTACAAGGTAGTGTCAACATTTTCAAACAAGGGTCTACTAGTATAAATTGTCACAATTATGCAAAGTGTCACATATACGGTAATGGAGGTTTTTAGGAGAGGTAGGGCACAGCGAAATGTCATCTCGCTCGTATGTGGAGCAGCCCAACTGGGGAAGTACCTCCACCTTGCAGAAGACCGCAGCCATAATAGCACCACTGCTTTGTAGTGTTGCTATATTATTGCATGCTATGAAGCATGTAGTGTTGTGTTCCTGGTGGTGAGTAAGGTCGCCAGAGCTCCCTAGCATGCGCTGCGTTGGGAGTGAGGGATCTGCATGTCTCTATCTGCCAACACAGCGAATCCTCAAGTGAATAAAGGGTCGGCAACGCGCTTGTGATTCTTCTGGAGTCACAAGTGTCCATAAGCGACGGTACCAGCTTAACATCAGGCAGGCCGTAAGCTTGTTTGCCACCGTCGTTGTATAAAAAAAAATAAAGCGCACGGTGGTTTTTGCTCGAATATTGGGATAATTAGACGAAATTTCTCGAAAACCTAAGTGAGCTTGTTGTGAAAAGAAAACTCCAAGGAAATTATCACATCTAAAAGAGAACTGTAGGTGTAGAGCTAATTAACATAGTTTAAGTAACATAGACTAAGATAGAATGCCTATAGCATAGGCAATCCATTTTAGTAAGTAGTTCACTCGTAAATGCTCTATATGGAGCTTGCGAACAGTTCTCGTGGTTTGCGTATAAGGTCAACACCCGAAACACGTGGCAATAATTGTTTCACTCGTAAATTGCTGATTGCATAATGACTTTGACGACGATGACGTAGCTAACAATGCGTCAATATGGTCAGTGCCTTACAGGTTTGCTGTTCCAAATGGAACATTGAGGTTACTTCGGTCGAGATACTTCTGGTAAACTCTAAACTTCTAAAGGAACCATGATAAAATTTTGAAATTTAGCTAAAAATTTATACTTTTAATTTAGTGGGGAAGCTTTAGCAATAATTTATTCATAATAATCTAATATATGGTATAAGAAAATATGACTTAAATAAAAGGGAAGAAGGATAATTCTGTTAAAATATCTTGAAATATGTGTAGGTAATATAGAATCGAACTAGGTATGGGTTACTTATATCCTTTAAGTAAACCAACAAGTTTTGTATCATAACATAATTTTGATAGATTTCATAGATTCTTATCGTATTTTATCAAAATATTGTTAACTGTTAGTATCGTTTCTAACAAATCTGTAGTTAAAAGTCGTGAGTAAATTGACAACAATGCTGAGTATTTAGCGGAAAATTGCCTTCAAATTCGTGAGTAGTGTTACTGATAAGCCGAAATGAACAAAGACTGTAATTGATATAATCAGAGCACAAGATTACAAGACAACGAGTGCGATGTACAAAATTAATAATGCAGTTCGAATATCCGTAAAAACATATGTATAAAGTCCAAATTTGATGGTGTTACGTGAAGGTGATATTTGGAATAAACTGCAAATTGTATAGCGAATACCTGCAGTTTCAGAAGCTTTAAGAGCGTCTCTATAAGGTTGGTAATTGGTGTTTTCACGTGAACGTGTATTGGTTAATAACTGAAGAGCAGTGAAAAAATGGAAGGAAATGAATACCGGGAAGCGGAGAAAGGTAAATTGGCTAGCAACCACTCGATCGGCTTTTATGAAGTCGTTCAAATTTTACGCGATTTTAGGCTTCCGTGCCATTGCTCTGACTTAAGCATGCAACAATTGCATTATTGGAACGTTCTCATCAGCCTCATAAACCAAAAAAATACACTGAGATTTTGATCACGAGGCGCGCTTTGCGCTTTGCGGGTAGCGCGTTATGCGCCTGAACCCGAAACATGTCGCACTCTTTTAACCCTTTTCAAGGCCGGCTGTGAAAAATGACAATCGAATGTCATTGTCAGTTATACTCATGCATGGGTATGAGTTGTTTGACAGAGATCTGTGGTCGATATATCGCTTCTGCCGGGAAAAGAGTTAAAACCGTGTCGCCTCCTTAGACGTCCTTACGCGTTACTGCGTAAACGGCGTCGCAGCATTTAGGAGTATAATACCTTCTATGCGGTCAATCCCTTACGTAATGTACGTAATGTACTGCACTAAATAGTATAATTTACTGTATTCAATTGTCGTTCCTCTGTTAATGTTTAGATATATTGTTGTTTCCCTTATGTTGTCATTCTCTCATTCTGGTAGGTATGTGTCTATTTGTAAATCTCTTGTGTTGCCTTCCGTTTCTTCACCAAGTTGACTCTGCGGAAGACCAGCGCTGGCTGAGCATCATGCTTAGCGGGGTCCATTTCGTGACACGGCCTAGGCTGTTTTTTTGTCCCTGTCATATGTGTGTAAATTCATTAATTGTTGTCATGAATAAATAAAATAAATAAATATTTGCGGACAATCTTACACAAATCAACCTAGTCCCAATCTAAGCAAAGCTTGTACTATGGGTACTAGACGACGATATAGATACTTATATAGAGAAATAAATACTTAAATACATAGAAAACATCCATAACTCAGGAACAAATATTCGTGCTCATCACACAAATAATTGCCCTTACCGGGATTCGAACCCAGGACCTCTTGCTTCGTAGGCAGGGTCACTACCAACTAGGCTAAGGCGGTCGTCATGTGTAATAATGTTTTGAATTTCAAGTTAATGCTTGCATTATTGAGCACATACATATGAAAAGCTACGATACGTTAACTTTATAACCAATATACTAATTTATTAGGTTTCCGTCTTCACACAATCACATTGAACATATTCTTATAAACATCGTAACGCGATCTTATAAAGCGGCAGCACGTTAATACGTATGTGTTGACGACTGTACTTCAACAATATACTGCTCCAGGTTATTTTGGTCAAAGCAAAATGTCACGCGACGACTTACCGATTCTGAATATCGGTAACACTGTACTACGCATTAATGGCATTTAATTTAATTAGGCCGCATTCTACCAAACGAGAATATGCAGGTCTTAATATGAAGTTTACCGTCAAATGTATAGAATAATCTAGGAATTATACTTCATTTTTGTTTGGTCATATTGACACTTACTTAGTACATATAACTAATGGCTGGCCAAATAGAAGCAAAGAACTTAGTCTGAGAATTTGATTCTTTTAAAATTCGACCTTTGGAATCGAAACAACTTTGCTATATCGGAAATCAGAAATATACTGATGGTATATACCAACATTTACTTTTGTTTTTTTTTGTTTTATATTTATTTATTCAATGGTGCATTTATGTGCTCGTAGTGTTTTTGCGCTTTAAATTGTTTCTCTTTCCTTCTTTCAATCCTCTTAACTTAATCATTAACTTTATGACAGAAACGAGAAATTGAAGCATCTTATGCAATGTCAGTGTCATTGCATACAAAAGGTTAAAAATGTGAATTACGGCCTAGGCTTTTGTACTTTTTGTACGGTCAGCAGCTGACGTAGTTACGCGTACAAAGAGGTCACAATTATAAGGGAATAAAAGCTTGTTTAGATCATTTTGACCACCTCACCCGCGTGGCTGCTTTTGCTGCGGAATGTAATATGAATACTATTATATTTTATTAATATGAGTGTACCGTATGCTTAGGAATGGCCCCGCTCAATTATAATAAGCATTTGAGAGTATACTTTTAAATCTACAAGGCTATCGCATACGAAGGGTTAAATAAGAACATTTACTGAACACGTGTAAACTAAGCATTACTCCACATTCATTTGTTTTTTCTCCACTTCTAAGTAGCCTCTCACATTCCATATCACTCGGACCACCTCGCTCGCGGCACAAACCATTCTATAGAGTCATTATCGCGATTCGGACCGATCTGTAATTACACTTATTACGTTCTTGCACGCCGATTTTGACAGCATTGTTATTACTGGGCCATTAAATGCCTAGTTCAAATGTATTATTGCTATTAGCGCTTTTGGGCGAGTCAAATAAATGGTAGTAAGACAGATGTTGCTATGTCGAATTTGGGTCTATTGACGACGATATGAGTTGATCGACTCTAGGTACTAAGAGTCGATCAACTCATAACTGTATTTTTTGTTTTGTATGTCGATGTATTTGCCAAATATGTCGTTTTTTGTGATGTGACCTTAGGTCACAAAGTGTGAGTTAAAGCTCGTGTTTTACTAAAAAAAAAATTTAAACACGTATGTTTGTTTAGGTAGTATTTTTCAACCTTTTTCATGGCGCGACCCCCCTAGAGTAAGAATCCAAGCAGCCGCGACCCCCACGGGGGTCGCGACCCACAGGTTGAAAAACACTGATTAAGGGATATAGGTACGAGTATATACTTCTGAATTTCTTCAGCATTTACCTAACTATTGCCAACAAATGCTAAGCTATTTACCTGATTATGAGTAGACAATTGGAATTTTTATTACTCACTCTATATATATACGAAATTATAATGTTTGTAAGGAATAATTTTTCCTCGTTCGATACCGTAAATGTGATTGGCAAAACACTCCGCCGCAGTGGGCGTTTGAGAACAGTTCCCCGTCGCATGACACTTGCAGAAAAGAACCCCGCTGATCTTAGACTGGAACCATCTGACGAAGCATTTAGACGCCGCCTGAAATACCTTTTATTGAAAAATCCATTATACTCAATTAAAGAGTATATGGATCTTGATCTGACATGTAAAATTATTATTTTTACCTATTTACATTTGTTTTAATATGATTTGACATTAAATATCACCTATAGTCTAATGCACTATATTGTAAATTGAATGACGATACCTAGTGGTTGACATATTTGTTCTTTTGATTTTGTTTTATTTTTATATTTACTCGTTATTGAGTAAATTTGTTGACGTTGTATTAATTTAATATTATATCTTTATTTTTTCTTTGTCTTTGACGATCGTGATAAATATTCTTATTTTTTTGACATGAAAGCTGTAATGTAATTTTTTATCATGAAATAAATAATCTAATCTAATCTAATTTTATAAAAAAAAAAAATCTTTTTTTTGCCTGGCCGAAATGAACAATTCACGAAATTACCCACTTCAACCCATTTATGCCCAGATTAAGCCTACTGTATGGTTAACTGTCCTCAAACAAGCACAGCGAGCGTAAATGAGTCAAATTTCTATGAACGAAATGTCGTAGGTACTACTCCAATCATGAACGTCGGATAACGACGTTCTATGTTAATATTACCAGATTACACAAAAGTATATATTTTCTATGTCACGAGCTGTCTTTAAAACAAGTCGAATCATGCTCCAGTTCAGACACGTTTATCGAGTTTTTATAACAACAGTGAGATAACTTATGTCACTCGCCGTAATTAATGAAAAAAACGTCTAAGACTTGTCTGCTCGTAAATAATGGGGTGGCTTAAAAGTATTCATTAAAAAGTTTAAGTCCAATGAAGATTTGATAGGAATATAAACTCTATATGAGAGTAGATAAGTTTCAAATTCAAACTACCGAACTTATGTTAAACCGTTTCAATTCTGATTTCTCTGAACGAAGATATCAAATAAATGTTGAACTCTGCTATTAAGTTTTTGTCGCTAATACGCGGTATTGTTGCAATTTAGTGTTAGATAAACGATCTAAATATGTTCCTAATAATCGTTATTTTAATGTGACGGATATGGTCTTTAATTAAAATAACATCGGCATTCCTTGCACTGTTTGTTGGTGATGTTTAATATTCCAGAATTAGAAATATATCAAGACAAGAATGTATAGTTAGATTAGTTAGTGACGATTTATTTCCCCGCATTAAATCATTGATTCACTTATCTTTCAGTGTAAGGTTCGATTAATTTTTTACAGTATTCATTAGTAAACTAGTTGTTCCTATTACAAAACTCATGCTGATATTCTGCAACCTCTAATTGCTGATTGACGCATATTTAAATACTGTTTTATCCGGGTCTAACGCGATATTTATTTACCTTTACTTCTGACGTTTCGACACGGGTTGCACCGGTCATTGTCGCAGATAACCCGTGTCGAAATGTCAGAAATAAAGGTAAATAAATATAATGTTAGACCCGGAAAAAACAGTATTTAAATATGTGTACAAAGCGCGAGAGTTTATTATGCTGATTGACGTCCACTGATTTGTATTCTCTTTACGCACATGGTTTAAATTCAACCGACGGTATCCGGAATCGTATCGCAATTAGGTTACCAACTTAGTTAAAGCAATAACGCAAGTACTTACTGTGAACGCTGTTGACGTCTGTGGTACCGTTGACGGTGCCATCTGGCAGCAGCTGCAGATATCGATTCTTGAGGAACATCTGTATGTTCCTCGACGTGCCGGTGATGTGGCTGAGGTTGGCCGAGCGCTGCGCGCGCGCCTCCGGCGCGGGGGCCGCGGCGCACGACGCCAGCACCAGCGCCGCCAAGAGCAGCCGCAGCGTGCGCGGACGCATCGCACGCCGCGCCCATGGCAGCCGCCCGGGCGCCGTCACTGCTCACCACCTTGCATAACCCGTACACTCAGTCACGTTACAATTGGCGCCCGAATGTTTAACTGGCGCCCACAGTGGGGCCGAGCTTAACTGCAATCCGCTTTCGATTTCGGTTGTGACATGTGAATGCAGTCATATTTGATAACGTTGCCACAGTGTTGTGATACTTTCGGTGTCTCGGTTTACTCGCCACCGCAAACGTGCCAGCTTGCGGCCGTTCTCGCGATCTGAAACAAACATATTCACGTATATTACATTGTTCAAAAATTTAAATGGTCGTTGTTAAAACATCGTCTTCAGTAATAAAAACAGATTTTTGCATAAGGTAAAACTTCGCCATCATAAGGATGATTGAAATTATAATCAAGGGCAAAATACTTACGAGTATTAAGGATAACCGCGTTAGGTATACGTTTTTTCCTTTTTTTAATGTTTTTTTTTTCTTTTTTTGTTTTGATTTTTTTTGTGGTTTGTTCACTTCTTTTAATTATTTTTTTTGTATGTCTTTTTTTCTCTTCTTTTTTACGTTTTTTCTCTTATTATAATGTTTTTTGTAACTTTTTTCTTTTTATATGTTTTTGTCTATTTTATTGCTTTGTTTTTATTTTTTCAATGTTTTTTGCTTTATTCTACGTTTTTTTTTACGTTTTTTGTTCTTTATTTGTTTTATTTTTATTTTTTAATGGTTTTTTAAATAATTTTTGCCTTTATTAAATGTTTTTCTTTATTTTAATGTTTTTTTTTTGTTTTTCAATGTTTTTTCTCTTTTCCTCTTTTTTAAATGTTTTTTTAATTTTGTAATGGTTTGGTTCTTTTTAAATGTTTTCTTTCTGATGTTTAATGTTTTTTTCCCCTTTTTAATGTTTTTTAAATTATTTCTTACTTTACTTTTTTGTTGTTTTTTTGTTTTTTTTTCCTCGCTTTAGTGAGGGGAAAAGTTTTGTGTTACACACGGGTGCAAGTTATTTTGACGTATCGTGTATTGCAACACTCGCTACGATCAGGATTCTATTTTTGAACCACTCGCTTCGCTCAGGATTCTATATTGAACCACTCGCTTCGCTCGTGGTCGCAACTAAGCGTGAGTATTAAGTACATTATATTTGCACATATGTATAGGTAGTCTATTACCAACGGATACGTTAAAAGTTTAAAAGCAGCTACTGAAAGTGAGTAGTGCATTCCTTTGAATTTGTAATAAATTATAAAACGTTTTAAGTACATAGATGTACTTGTATTTAAGTCCTTGGTATTTTTGAAGGTACCTATTAAGAAAATTACATTGATTTTCTCAGAAAAACCACATACAAACAAATAACACTATTAAGTGGTGAATCAAATTTAGGGATACCTACCTATAAAAGAATGATGACCATGTCACTAATTGATTTCAAATAATTTCCACGGTAACGCCTGAGCCATGTAAATAACGTCTCAATATATCTATTACAATATTGTTTACAACTAAATTAATATAGCTCTTACTATCCTAACGATATGGCAGCATGTTATGTGTTATGATTTACTGTCGTATCCGTTATCTGCGACACATTCAATATTGTATATTAATAGTTTTTCAATCGTCATAAAAATCATAATTAAGTGTTATCTCAGAGCTGACCTGTTACTGTAAACTTTTTTTTTGATCAACTTTTGATTTATAATAGAAAATGATATATAATTTATTTGCTTGTTGTAAGCTGTTATATCAATAAGAGCGTAAATTAGTACATCTTGTCAACAGATAGACAAAATGAATTCTGAGATTTCACAAAACCCATTTTGTGCCCTTAACCTTAAACATAAGGCAAAGCCGGTTTCTGGGACAGATGTAAAGTAAAAAAAAGCGGCCAAGTGCGAGTGGGACTCACACATGAAGGGCTCCGTTAAATAAATTGCTTTTTAAGATTTATGACGTATTAAAAAAAACTGCTTACTAGATCTCGTTCAAACCAATTTTCGTTGGAAGTTTGCATGGTAATGTATATCACATATTTTTTTTTAGTTTTATCATTCTCTTATTTTAGAAGTTACAGACACACATTTATTTTTTTCTATTTTTGTGTGAAAATCTTAATGCAGTTTACAGAATACATCTACTTACCAAGTTTCAACCGTATAGCTCTTATAGTTTCGGAAAAAAGTGGCTGTGACATACGGACGGACAGACAGATAGACAGACAGACATGACGAATCTATAAGGGTTCCGTTGTTTGCCATTTGGCTACGGAACCCTAACTAGCGGTCTTGTGACTTTACCAACTTATGGTGAGCCATTTTTGTTTTAAGTTAACCCACCGATAATCAGGTCAAATGACGAAGGTCACTCCTCAGCATGTCACGTAATGTCAACGCATTTAACGCAGCCGTATAATTATCATCATTCATAATAATCATAATACTATAAAATACTTAGTCTATGAGTAACTGTACACGCAAATTACGGCCATCATTTGAATCGTCTTAAGTTGAAAATTCCGGTGATTAAAATTTGATTTATTTCGTTTTTGTTTGAAAGTACAATATTTGTCGAAACCAAACGCTTTGTTTGACAGCCATGTGTGAAACACAAACACTGCTGCCAACGTAAAAAACGACTGACATAGTGCCATTTGACTTTGGACTATATTCTGTTGAGATAGAGTTATGATTAGAAATGCGTGTGTTGGAAATAATCAAAAACCATTAAAGTTAGAAACTGCTGATAGATAAGAACCGTTCGGAAGCATAGAAACGTACTTATATTGTGTTTCAAGTAACACGTTTTTCAGTCAAACGCTTAGCAACCAAGTCCTCATAAGTTGCAGTCAAAAATGTTTTTTGGTACTTACAAAAATATTTTTGGCAATAAATTTACTTAAATTTGAAGTATTTATTGCAGGCTGTCCCATTTTGCAGGCACTACTTATTGATCTATCTAGATATCTCGGCACTCGTGAAGTAATGACTTACTATACTTTCCGCACTAGCATCGAAATGTATTATTTTTTATTGTAAATTATTGATTGACATGTATGTTTGAGTGCCCTTGTTGCCTATTTGCAGAATAAATGTTTGATTTTGATTTTAGATTTTTTGATTTCATGATCTGAGCCGGAATATGAACATCCGACGCGACGTAGAAAATAATAGTCGCGTTTCATCGGGTCGCGTGGCGTTTTAATAATGTGTTTCAGCCTTAATGTGCGTTTTTCTAGCAGCTGTAATGTCCTAAAATTTGAAGCATTTTTAAGGTTATTCAACCGAATTTAAGAAGAAAGAGGATCTAATTCCTTTTCTCTAGCAACTTTAAAATAGAATTATGTTTTTTTACTAATGTTAAATGTTTATTTGGTATGTTTAAAAAGTTCTTGTCGTAAGTAGGTACCTATCCATATTTAAATGATTTGAAATAAACGAATCATTACGAAATCCACAACGCTCACAGTATTTAAGATAAAAATGTCTTTTAAAATTCCGTTATTTGACTTTATTGACCGCTAACGGTTCAACAGCTAATTTGTAGGCCTTAGTCAATTTGTTCGGATTGTAAACTAAATTTCACTAACTCCGCGCCGATCGAAAACAGCTCTTACCTATTTGAGTTAGGATTCAAAATCAGATTAATTTTATAAAGACCCTTTGAGTTCGTAACATAAAATGGCTTATGAGCATTGCGTAGTCGAATCTATATAAATAGGTACCTATGTACTTCTTTGGCGCCCTCAACTCTATATCTATACTTATTCGGCGTATACTAGAATACCATAGAAGAACCTAATTTTGCTTGATGAACTGACTACGGAAGGAGTCGCTGTTAATATTGGGTAAGTACAACACGATTGAGTTAAGTTGACACCTCAATAATATAATATATCGTAGCATTGCATCCTAGTGAGATGCACACCTTACTCAACCGGGTAATATACAGCATTAGCAGTAAGTACATTAAAATAATGGCAGCAACCAGTCAATAAACATTGAGCAAGTGTTTACGTGTGTGCAAAGTGCGTTATGTAAAACGTGTCTCAATGGGGAATGGATGAAAATTTTAGAATTGCCTGATTTTTATTTTGGTGTTAGGAATAACCTTCCTTAACAGCAGAAAAAAATTGCAGATTTTTCAGGTGCGTCAATTATTTTTGAAAAATATAAACAGTTTCCTCACTTACGTTTTGGGTTTAGGACGGCGAATGAGACATTTTCCTTGATTCGTCTCATATTACAAAAAATATCTTAAAAATCCGTGGTAAACTGACACTGGAAATGATATTGACAGCTGCAGCAGCTATATTTGTCATTGCCAGGGTCAGATATTCTAAATATTTTTTGTAATATGAGACGGATCAAAAAAAGGACTCATTCGCCGTCCTAACGTAAAGTAAGTAAGTCGTAAACGTAAGTGAAGAAACTGTTTATATTTTTCAAAAATAATTGACGCCGCTGAAAAATCTGCAACTTTTTTCTGGTGCTAAGGAAGGTTATTCCTATCACCAAAAAAAAATCAGGCATTTCTAAAATTTTCGTCCATTCCCCATTGTATTATAGATAATCGTAAATTTTGCCACGAACATTTCACAGGTTTTATCTTATTAATCAGTTTTAAATTAATTTACTTTGTTGTTATATACTACTCAAAAGAAAATAAGGGCCACTTACATATTTCTGTTTTTGAGTAAATTTTTAGATGTAAACTAATTAATAAGTGACTAATTAGTGATGTCCGGCCTCCTTTAGTATCCAACCTTTTTAATGCTGGTGTTTAAGTCTTACAGCTGGCCAGAAATTGAAGCAAATAAAAAAAACGAGTTTCAGGTCAAATTCCTATCAGATGGAATCACAATTTTATTCTGTTAAAAAACTATTTCTGTCCACCTTTTGCTTCTTTTAACATCTTTTGTTAATAATGCCACGTCAACGAAGGCATATGGATACCATTACTGCCACCAGAGCCGTTACATTGATTGCTGAAGGTCATTCACAGCGGTCTGTAGCTTTTTCGCTGGGTTTCTCTCGCCGAGCCATCCAAAATGTGTGGGATCGGTTCCAAGAGACTGGCAGTGTTGCAAGAAGGCCTGGATCGGGCAGGGTGCGAGCGACTACGGCACAAGAGGATCGCTACATCCGATTGAGTGCCCGTCGAGAGCGCTCTGTGACGGCACGTAAGTTACAAAATCGCCTACGGTTGACAACGGGGACTCGTGTTAGTGACCAAACGATACGTAATCGACTGCATGAAGACCAGCAAAGGTCCAGACGCCGAGTAGTACGAATTCCTTTATCTAGGGTTCAACGTGGAAATCGTTTAAGTTTTTGCCGCGAACATTCAGATTGGAGCATGAATCAATGGGGTATGGTGCTCTTCACAGATGAGTGTAAAGTGAAGCTTTGTAGTGATGATCGGCGGATTAGAGTATGGAGACGACAGGGTGAGAGATTTTCCGATGTCTGCATCAAGGAAATTGACCGCTTTGGAGGTCCTAGTGTGATGGTTTGGGCTGGGATTAGCTTACAAGGCAAAACTGAGCTGGTTTTCTTAAATCAAGGCACAGTAACTGCACAACGGTACATCGATGAAGTCATCAGGCCTCATGTGATTCCATTCTCACAGAGAGTGGGGCCAGGGTTCTGGTTAATGCATATCAATGCCCGCCCACACACAGCTCGGGCCACTCAGACTGTACTGGATGACTCCCATATTCGTGTCCTACCATGGCCAGCGTATAGTCCGGATTTAAATCCAATAGAGCATATGTGGGACCAATTAAAACGAAGGGTTAGGGAGCATGAGCAAGAGGTTCACAACCAGCAACAGCTTATGGATGCTCTGAAACGTGCGTGGGAAGAGATACCTGGTGAAAACATCAGAAACTTAATCGAGAGTATGCATTCAAGGCTCCAGGAGTGTGAAAACAGGTCAGGAGAGGAGGACACACCCGTTACTAAACCATTAAAAAAAACAGTATGTGTCAGTTTTTGTTTTGTTTTGAAAAGAGTTTCTGTTTAGTTTTTGCTGTTGACAATGGACTAATTTCATGTTAATTGAAATAAGTGAAACAATTGACTACACAATTAAATGGTTATTAGCATAAGTTAAAACAAAAGCCTTGTTACATGTTATTTTAATAAATATACATTACTTTTTACTATATTTTTCACGTAGCAATCAAAATACTTAGTGGTCCCTATTTTCTTTTGAGTAGTATATTAGAAATTAAGTTACCGAAGTGCGGATTGTAAAATGAACATAATTATACACTGGGCTGCAAAAGAAGGTATAACAGTTTTAGTTATCGTCATGTATATGAGTGTTATACCTTCTTTTGCAGCCCAGTAGGTATAGTTCAGCGAGTTTTAACCTTTCAACCACCTGTGCCTGTGACACTACTCACGTAGACATCTCGTTAATCAAATTTCTACTTCCATAGAAACTTCCCCCCAATTTCACCCCATTGGCCGATAATTTTCAAGATAAATCTCTATCATCGGGAGAGAAACTGTGAAAAGACAGACGGGCAATATACAGGGTGACTGGTAATTCGACCTATTCCTTGAAAGGGGTTATACTAGAGCTAATTTGCAACAATTTATGTCTAGTCAACCAGGGGTCGAAACTCGCTGGTTTCCGAGATATTCGAGTTTTTAGTTTGTATGAAAAAAAATCTCCTTGCAGCCTTAAGCTGGTGATTGTGACAAAAGTACTTCCATTTGGATGGTAAAAAAACATTTTTGTCACAATCAGCACTTTAAGCCTGCAAGGCGATTTTTTTTAAACAAACTAAAAACTTGAAAAATTAAAAAAAATCGTGTTTTGACCCCTGGTTGACTGGACATAAATTGTTCCAAATTAGCTCTAGTATAACCCCTTTCAAGGAATAGGTCGAATTACCAGTCACCCTGTATAAACTAAAGCATAATTGTACAATACTTTTAAATGAGAGTTTGACAAATTAATGTGCATTCAGATTACGTGAATGACTCAGAAATAAATAAAAAACCGGCCAAGTGCGAGTCAGACTCACGTTTGTTGTATGGGAGCCCCCTGTAGCCCTGCCTACAAAGCCGGAGGTCCCGGGTTCGAACCCCGGTAAGGGCATTTACGAGTATTTATGTGATGAGCCCAAATATTTGTTCCTGAGTCATGGATGTTTTCCATGTAGCTATTTAAGTATTTATTTATCTATATATGTATAGTAGATTGTACAAAAAGCGCATAAAACGAGCCGTTTAACCCGAGACGTTTATATCCACCCGAGCCACCGGCGAGGGTGGATAGTTAGTCGAGGGGTTAAATGGCTCATTTATGCCCGAGTTATACACACTGCTTTTCACTTCGCTTGCGAGAAAATAAAATAATAAAACAATTTTACTTTGTGCACTAGAGCATACATCCAGCACAAAGGCGAACTTTGCGAGCATGAGAAGTGAAAAGTATGTTTATCGTCGTCTAGTACCCATAGTACAAGCTTTGCTTAGTTTGGAACTAGGTCGATTTGTGTAAGATTGTAAAAGAAAAAAAAAATTAAAATTCAAGTATTTTGTTTTTTAGTATTTTTTGTTATAGTGGCAACAGAAATACATCATCTGTGAAAATTGCAACTGTCTAACTATCACGGTTCATGGGATACAGCCTGGTGATAGAC
Organism: Epinotia brunnichana; assembly: GCA_963854355.1. Classification (NCBI taxonomy): domain Eukaryota; kingdom Metazoa; phylum Arthropoda; class Insecta; order Lepidoptera; family Tortricidae; genus Epinotia; species Epinotia brunnichana. Next base: position 5,591,825 of record OY977936.1, on the reverse strand, counting down.
GGGCAGACAGACAGACAGACAGACAGACGGACAGTGGAGTCTTAGTAATAGGGTCCAGTTTTACTCTTTGAGTACGGAACCCTAAAAAGCAACAAAATCCGCAGCTAATAAAATCGAAGAATAATGCAAATGTTTAAAAACAACTGCATAATATCGTTATTTATACATTACAAGCGGTCGTTGTCGACGCTCGTTAAGGCGACAATTCGATTCTAAATCGATATTAAATTGTGCTTAACTATTCGCCGAATCGAAAAACAAATCGTCGTTTTATGCTTATGCACTTGTTTAAATAAGGAAAATTGTGGAGGTACCATGAAGGAGATTTTCTTAGAATCAAAAACAGGCTTAAATTAAATTGTTTTGCTTTGTACACCTGGGGGGTAATCACGTAACGTTCCGAACGCGCGTCGGTCCGATTTAACTGTCAATTTTTATATAAAAAGTGACATTTAGACCTACCCGACGTTCGTACAATGCGTTACGTGATCGACCTGCTGTACTAATTAAGACGGGCAGTTACATTTACTAACTATTATTTATTTTATTTGACCTGTTCCTATTAAGAGTAAATATGTAAGTTGTAAGTGGCCCTTCGAATTGATGAAAAGTGACAACGCAATATTATGGCAGCACTAACCACTAAACCATTAAGTCAGTATACCAGTAGGTATTTTTAGTTTATTATATTATTTAATTTTACGCCCAGCATACTTCATGTCACACAAACGCACACGCACTCACACACACCATCTAAAACTATATTACCTAGGCATATTTATGAGTTGTATCTTGCTCTCTCTGTACACGAAGAATTAAGATTTTTTATTACCTAATTCACACATAAATGGTTAGTTAACAGTATAAGTAACACCAAATGACTTATGTGTACCTACAAGATACATTTACACACACTTTATGCGAAATTTAAAACATACGGTAACGATAAAAACAATAAAAAAAAAACAAAATAAACTCATAAACAACTTCAACAACAAACACTGTTATGCGATAAGAATGCTCATACTTTACTTGTATAGATACGTAGGTTAAGTAATTGGAACGACGAAACTGGGTCCTACCTAAAACGGGTTTCCTAGTTCAGGACACAGGGCCGTGATTTATATTGTAATGTTGCCCTTATACAATATAGTATTTTATGCAACACTGTTGTATAAGAAGGGTCTTAAAACGCGAGTGGCGTGGGTTGCGATGCGAACCTTGGCGAGCATCGCAATTAAAGACGCCACGAGCGTTTTTAGACCAGTTATACACCGTTGCATACAATATTTTTTCTACGACAAATTTTTAATAAATAGCAGACTACAAAATTTTCAGGCAGCAAGTTTTCTATTCGTACTTTTGCTACTCACGCAATTTCTTCAGGAGTGCAGTTATTAATTTCTTCGACCATTTTAAAAGGAACGTACACTTTTGTCTTCACAAACACGAATAAAAACTTAATAGTCTAGGACTAATAGTTTATCATCTTTCATCTTTTCATTTTGAACTGTATATATTTTGGTGGGAAATCGGGGATCCCCCAAAACTTAATGTTTTTTTCGATTTTTGTGTGAAAATGTTAATGCGGTTAACAGAATACATCTACTTACCAAGTTTCAACAGTATAGCTCTTATAGTTTCGGAAAAAAGTGGCTGTGACATACGGACGGACAGACGTCTGTCTGTCCGTCCGTATGTCACAGCCACTTTTGTCTAGACAGACATGACGAATCTATAAGGGTTCCGTTTTTTGCCATTTGGCTACGGAACCCTAAAAAACGACGGCGTTTTCGCGCGGCCGAGCCATACCCAAGCCCGGCCGAGCCACGGCCGGGTCGTGCCGACACCGAGCCGCTACCGAGCCTCGGTCGTGGCCGAACCGAAAGGTGACGTGATCGAGATGGTTCTTAGCTACGTTTCAGCCGTTTTTGAGATATTGAACTTTGAAATGAAAATGAAAATTTTTCAACTTTTCTAAGTTGTAGTTATTATAATATGCGCTATTATTATAATATTCACGTATTTCCAAGATTTATGTATGTCAATACTAATGCGTATTCATCGAAAACCCGTATTAAACGGCTTTTTAAAGCGTTTTCGAATGAAAAGTCGTTAAGAAGATGCGTAACCTGTATTTTTATAATAAGGGTCAAGGTTAAGTAGATATTGTTTGACGTTAATTATGTAGTTTATTTTAATAATTTGCTAAGCGTAGTAGACAAAAAATAAATTAATAGTGTGCTGGTATTACTAACTATCAATGTTTCTTAAAAGTGTCGGTTGATCGAAACGTTTTTCGAAGAATATTGCAATACGCAAATGGTCAATAAATTGAACAGATTATTGATTCTTATAAACGAATTTAAATTCAAAAGTTTTTGTCATGACGATAAACAAAACATCGACGAAGTTAAAGTTGGCATGAGATTATGATAATGGGAAAAATGTCGCTTGTTAATAAGATGTTAACTGGGTATCATAATAATATATGCATCACAATCAACCCATCCATATCCATCCATACTAATATTATAAATGCGAAAGTGTGTCTGTCTGTCTATCTGTCTGTCTGTCTGTCGATCTGTCTGTCTGTCTGTCTGTTACCTCTGCACGTTCAAACCACAAAACTGATTTAGATGAAATTTGGTATGTAATGAGTCCTAGGGAAGGACATTAGGATAGTTTTTATCCCAGAAATCTCCTCCCAAGGGGGTGAAAAGGGGGGTGAAAAATTGCATGGAGCTACGATATAAACAGGTTCCACGCGGACGGATTCGCGGGCAGAAGTTTGTGCAAAATAAGCGTTTCGGATCTAAGAAGCATCTCAATTATTGCGACGTAAGTAGATATACAAGTAATTACACATACCTAATGTTCAAGTGATGGTCGCTATAACTCGTGCGTACGTGCACTTCAGCTCGTTTGTGGTGCGCGTGCCGCGGCCGTTGCAGGAGACCATCGCGTGTGCTGACTTCTGGCCGAAGGGTGTCGTGTTTCGGCGGTTCCGGGGCAACCTACCGAATGCTACACCGGACTTGACGACACAACGGAGCCACGCTGTTATGTCGCCTCAGTAATTAGTTTTTAATTTTATAATATTTTTGTATGTATGTTAGTCTTTAAGGTATTTGTTACTATGGGCCTTAGATGCCTGAAATAAATGGATTTATTTTTATTTTTATTATTTATAACCGATCGAGGATTGAAAGGATGGCAATGATCATTATTTCAGGATACTTACTTAAATAAGTTACTGACAAAAAAAATATTTTGCTTGTCAGTATGAAACTAAAAGCGACCTGTACTTTTTTGCATAGTCATCAAGTACACGTTGAGCAGAGAGAATGAGCCCTAACACACATATTTCGTTCTTTACGTTTTTATTCTTCACTCCTCATTTTTTCAGTGTCAGAATACTAACCTATTGAAGTCACGCGCCATGATAAATAGTCCTCTAAAAAGAACCGTTAATAATAGCAGTTAATATCCACGTGAATTACGCTTCCCAGTCATCACGTCAGCCCCAGATAATAGACGTAAGTCTCAAATTAATCCAAGACTAATTCCCACTATAAAATACCTAAGGCCCTTTGATCCGAGAATGTGAATCAGTGTGTCCCAATCGTGATAGTTACGTCACTGGAAATTTTGTTTATGATGCCCGCGGATAACTTTCGCGGTTTCTTATCTTAACTATAGTTTCGGTATGAAAAGAGACCTTATATCTATTGTTGTCAAAGTTTACTTTAAATCACATTACACAACTGTGACACGTCCTTCGTATATTGCTCTATGTGAAGTAATTTTGCAGATGTGAGGTTTAATTAATTGAGCTGTTGACAGTCTTTTGTGAATTTTTTTGTTGTTTTACTTAATGAGTTTCTATTTCGAGCCTATTCCAATAGATATGTACCTACCTATATGTTGAATGATTAATTTGTAAGATTTATCAATGTTAATTGTATGATCTAATCATTTGGCAGATGGTAGGCATCTTTTATCTCTATCTAGAGCTAGGTTTTAGGAACAGAGGTTGTCAATTCTGGAAGTTGACAATCAGACATTGCACAAAAAACACCATATTTTCGATAATTCAATATTATTTAAGCCACGCATACATTTCTATTTCACAACTACAGTAGTAATAATTTTGTTTGCTGTCACGTTTCCATAACACAGGGGTGAAAAAATCAAAATTGAATTTTCGTCGCACTGTTTAAGTAACAGATAAGACTCTTATACGATATACAATCTTATAAGACATATTGTAAGGGATTGACACCCTTGGTGTCAATGCCAACTGTCGCAGATTACATCGTTATTGAATATAACGAAAAGAAAACAAAGGGGTGCTCTAAAAATAGTAGAATGGAATAGCTAGAATGTTTTCCTTATATATGGAGGATAGATAGAAACTGATTATTCATTATCATCATCATCATATCAGCCGAAAGACGTCCACTGCTGGACATAGACCGCCCCCAAAGAGTGCCACAATGGCCGGTCCTGCGCTACCAGCTTCCAGCGCGACCCGCGACATTTACCAGGTCATCAGTCCACCATGTGGGGGGCCTTACCCACGCCGCGCCTTCCGGTACGTGGTCGCCACTCGAGAACCTTTCCGCCCCAACGGCCATCCGTTCTACGTGCAATGTGCCCCGCCCACTGCCACTTAAGTTTAGCGGTTCGGAGGGATATATCGGTTACCTTGATTGAACTGATTATTATCAAATCTATATATAACCATGGTCCCCGGCAGAAAAGGACTCAACAATTGTCACTAGTCTTTCAGTACATTTTTTTTGAACGAGGGAGAGAAGCGAACGAAGTTTTCATTTTCGTTTCGCAAAAATCTTTCGTATGTCCGGATGTCCAGATGTCCAGCTGTCCGGCTGTTCTCCTCTACAAGTCACAATTCTCAACCGATTCTTGTAAAATGTTGTGAGCAGGTTCAATAATTATACTTAGGTATAGGTACTTATAGTTTTTCTATCGATCCAGTTTCTGGAAATTTCGAATTGAAAAAATAAAACAAGCTTGCGAGTTCTGCAGCTCACAGCCACTGGTATATAACCCTTTTCTCATAAATGGCCCGCAAAGTGAACATAACTCGTTACATATTGGAAGGTAAAGTTTCAGGCCAGATCAAAATAAAAAAATAAAAAACATTCCAGGCGGCCTGGAATGTTACATATAATTTCCTTTATTTGTCGAGTACCAAAATTTAAAAAAAAGTAGAAACTGGCATATAAAAGACGGCACAGGTTGTATTCAGCCAAATCAACTCGTATTTTTCTGTTACAAAAGCGACATTTTTGTATGAGTCTCAAATAGTTTGCGTTTTTCGGTGGAAAAATACACTTACGATTCTGATTAAAAATATATATTATAATGACGTTTAATTTTATGTGATTTGCGGTATCCTCAATTTGTATTTAATAATAAAGCTTGATTTCAATTTAGTCTTTTTTATTCCTCCATTTTTGAGAAAAGCACTATATTAGCCTCAGCCGGAATGGCAATTGCAGGCTTCGAATTATAAACAAATACTCAGCCTGCAATTGCTTCCTTCCCGGCCATGGCAATAATCTACTATTAGGTTGTAATTTTGACGACCGCTTTAGCCTAGTTGGTAGTGACCCTGCCTACGAAGCAAGAGGTCCTGGGTTCTAATCCCGGTAAGGGAATTTATTTGTGTGATGGGCACGAATATTTGTTCCTGAGTCATGGATGTTTTCTATGTATTTAAGTATTGATTTCTTTATATAAGTATGTTTATCGTCGTCTAGTACCTAGCTTTGCTTAGTTTGGGACTATCCTGGTCCGCAAATACTTATTTATTTAATTAGATCACTTTTGGATTCTTCTCCTTTTATATACCTGCTGGGGGCCATAATAAGTTACACTTTTATATATAGGATGTCAATCAGTTAATTGATTTGTTAACTGAAACTCCATTAAAGTTGATGAACTCAGCCGTGGAACTATTTGTCTATCCGTTCGTGGTTTGAAATTACTTCGTCCATTTGTCGAAATGTCACGGCAATTTATCATAACTGATAATGCAGCAATGTCATTCAATCGATAATATACACATTGTTTCAATCTTACAAGTTATGTATGTAAGATTAAAATAATGTATATATATGTAATGTAAATTCGTATAAATTAGCTTTTAAGTCAATTTATAATGTAAATTTATATTATGAAATAAAAAAAATCTAAATCTATGGTATGCGAATGGCGTAAGTGCCAAGTGATCTTGACCTCTATTATAATCCGTATCCCGTTCTGCACATTTATAGCATTTGTTCTACATTCGTTCTACTAGTTACAGCACTGATAATGATAAGTGATAAACCTATCTAAAACGTAACAATATCACGTACATTATACGAGTTTATTTTACGCAATCAGATAAAACAAGTCAACGACCTGAAAAATAAAAATAACAATACAAAAACGCAACGCATTAGCGGCTAGAAAATATGAGACTACTAAGATGACGTTTTGCCAAGTTTTGGCAGCGACCGACAACGAATATAGAAACGGTGTAGTTCTTTGATCTATAGATGCCGTACTCAAGTTCTGTTCCTGTCGAGAATGGGCTGCTGGGGTTAACATATCGACAGCAGTCTATTAGTTAGGGAAATAGTGGCAGTGAGTATGCACTTTTGTCTCATGCAACGTCGCTTGGCACGATTGTTCCATGACGTTCCACGCCGTTGAAATCTGTTACTTCGCGCGATATAAAATATTTTTTTCATATCAATTTTACTTAAGACTTGCCTTTCAAGTGATACTTTTTATAATGACAGATAAATGCGCTATGTTACAGTATTTTTTATTTATAGAAAAAACGCTATCGTGCGATCGTGATAGACAACATACCAAAAAAATTTTTTTGCTAATTTTAAAATGTTGCGTTTTTTTTCTGTTTTTTTGTATTAAAAGGTAAAACGGTAAACCCACAAATGAAAGCGCCATCCCTGTATTATACGAAAATGATACCAAGCTTGACCTAGTAGGTAGCTATGGTTAGGCAGAAATATAGCTGATACCGGGCCTCGGGAGACGGTCCTTGCCCCCCTTTTTTTTGTACTAGCCTGGGGTTGATCTCGTGGCTAGGACGCTAAATCAGCTTAGTTTGACCCAAAGAACATTCGTGCAAAGCGGCGTCGCCTGAGACAAAAGTGCAGACTGCTCCATACATTGCTGCCACTATTACCCCTACTATATATTAGACACGCGCGAACGTAAACGTGCCGAATAGAGGCCGCCTTGCTATCTCACTGTTTGTGTCGGTAACCGTTTGTGATCTCTAAGGTTTATCTGTCGATGCATGTTTGTAGGGCTAGCGCAAGACCGCCCGCGAGCTGTGTCGCGCCGAGATAGGCTACCCGTCTCCTTCTAAGCGTTCCAGTTAGAAAGAAACGGGTATATTAGTCTAGTCTATCTCGGCGCGACAAAGCTCGCAAGCGGTCCAGGACAACCTGTCCGCGGGACTCCTTGTCGCGTGAGAAAAAGAGAGGCAGCCGTTGTTCTAGCCCTTGGGATATATCCACAAATGAGACATGTTGTAACGTTGTCGATAACTTCGTTCACATTCGTACAAAGCAAGGTACATGTAAGTAATCAAATAGACATAGAGGTTAGTTGGTGTTACATTTCTGATACGCCGATGTTGAATCAAACATTTAGACAGTTTTAGTTCAGATTTGATGAGCCATAATTGAGTTATGAATAGGTAAGTTGTGTACCTATTACATGTATAACGCGGCATAATAGCGCAGTAATTGTTGACATTCATTGAATACTGTTATAAATTTTACCCCAGACCATTAAATTAAGCAGCAATTGCCTACCACTAAGCAGTCGGCAACACACTATTTTCGCCCAGGAGAAAACTACATTTATTTCATTTTATTTCTTCGACTCGGGCGACAATTAACTGCGATCTGAGAGATTCTTTACTTACTTTCCGCCCTTGTTATATAATCTACTCTATCGACCTATATAGGTATTAATCATCCCGACTTAACAGTGTAATAGTTATACATGAACAAGACACAATCTCTCGTCAAACAAACAAAAGAACGATACATTTAAAACCCATCACTTCGCACTTAATCCCTAAAAAGGGATCCTAAAACAGGTTACGCGTTAAAAATAGCCGTTCGTTAGTCCCAAAACCAGAAGCGGTAGTGACATCTGACAATGCATAACTCATCAGACTAGTAGAAAAATGACTTATGTCACTATAGATCTCGTAGGCGCTTGCGCCGATTATCTCTCAAGGTGAGTTCTAGTCTGCGCGGTACGGATTTAGCATCGATATTTGCGCGCGCGCTGAGTCTAGATCACGCACCCGTGCTCTGTAGATCATTTCGGCTTAGTCAATGGAACTATGTTTTTATTGAGGGGTCAACGGAATGGAATGGCACGTGTGGGATTCATAATCTGGTCTAAGTCTACTTACATACAGAAATTTGCTCAAATACCTTAAAAAAGTTTATATATAATATTCCTGTCCGAATAAACGCAAAATCCTCATTTGTAAGTTTTTAAGAACAACAATAGTGCCAATTCATAGGTAATTAATTTTCCAAAATTTGGTCACTAAATTTAAATACCTACTTATTATTATTGAACCTGCTCACAAATTTCCACGAGAAATGCGATCTGTAGAGGAAAACAGTCGGACAGAGGCCGCCGGACGTGTGATAAGAAAGAACTTTTGCCTCAGCTAAAACAGTCAGACAGACGCCGCCGGACATGTGATAAGAAAGAACTTTTGCCCCAGCTAAAACCGTCAGACAGACGCCGCCGGACATGTGATAAGAAAGAACTTTTGCCCGAGCTAAAACAGTCAGACAGACGCCGCCGGACATGTGATAAGAAAGAACTTTTGCCCCAGCTAAAACAGTCAGACAGACGGTCAGACGCCGCCGGACATGTGATAAGAAAGAATTTTTGCCCCAGCTAAAACAGTCAGACAGACGGTCAGACGCCGCCGGACATGTGATAAGAAAGAACTTTTGCCCCAGCTAAAACAGTCAGACAGACGGTCAGACGCCGCCGGACATGTGATAAGAAAGAACTTTTGCCCCAGCTAAAACAGTCAGACAGACGCCGCCGGACATGTGATAAGAAAGAACTCTTGCCCCAGCTTAGACGGAGAACTTCGTTCGCTTCGCTCGCGCGTTTAATTACAGACGGTTTGAAACTACTGAGTTTTAGTACTTCATCATCATCAGCCAAAGCCCAAAAGTCACATGCCTGACACACACACATATTTATTTATATATTCTTATTCTTATTCATATTCCTAGCTTCAGGCGTTTAATTGTTTAAATTGTCTCAACTATTGCTAATTCAAGAGTACGAGAAAACACAAATTGATTCGCGAAACGCTTTTATGACGTTTCTATTGGTACAAACGATTTTTTATTACAGCGTAATTTCGGGAATTGTATTCTTTTTAATGGAACTAATTGTGTTTTATAAGGACATTGCTCTTTGTCTAGGTAGTTTAAGTTAGTTTTGACTACCGCCTTAATTAGTCGACCCAATACTCCGAAAACTCCGTAAGTAAATAATTTATTTATCTAAACACGTTGTTTCCTAGAAAGTTTCCCTTGGCCTAATGAGTTTTTTTCCATGAAAAGATCTTCTCAGATAGTGCCTATACTTATAGATAGAACATATCACAACATCTCACAAAAATAGGTACCTAGATGTTCACTGATATTTTTTATTTCTTGAATTTTCATAGTCACAGAATCTTTTGTATACCTACCTACTTAGGTATTTCAAACGAAGGCGAAACTCGGCAGGTCAGGTTAGTATGTTCAATGAAGTAAAGCATAAACGCCTAATAAGAAATTTACATTACCTACGGTCAATAAACATTAAGTTCCCTCTAATTTGTTTTTTTTTGGAATTGGAAATATCCTTTTTTTTTACGGAAACCCAGCCCGCGTACAACCTATAACCTATCCTTTTTTGAATATTACTTATATGCTAAATACATGTCAGAAAGGCAAAAAACAATTGGTTTTTAGGAACTTAACTTCGCGCATTCATTTCAATACTTACCACGAATTGTTCAGTGCAGGAAAATATCGTGGGAAAACCTTCGTAAACGACGTCCAGTTTCAGCACGTTTTAAGGATGACTCACGCTAAAACGGGCCGTTTCCGGTCCGGGCCGTTTTCTAAGAAAAACGTCGGCGTTTTTGCGCGGCCGAGCTATACTCAAGCCCGGCTGAGTCAAGGCCGAGGCTCGGAAGCGGATCGGTGTCGGCACGGCTTGGCCGGGCTTGGGTATGGCTCGGCCGCGCAAAAACGCCGTCGTTGTTCTTAAAAAACGCCCCGGGCCGGCCACGGCCCGTTCTAGCGTGAGTCATCCTTTAACCGTGTCAGCGGTATAACCTTAACACCCACATCTGGCGCTGGCATGTCAATTATTAGGCCTGGTTTTTAGACAATATTATGACATCATAATGGCATAGTTGACACGTTTAATGAAACCGCCTGACAGCTGGCTTTACGAAGTTCAATCCCATGACAATCGTGACTATTACATTTTATATATTAGCGATAACGGTGCCCCTTTTTAGGCATCGACATACATTAATTGACCGAAAGAAATGATTCACCAATTGTTGGCATACCTACATATATTATAGTAACCATCAACTTAAACGGAACGTTATATAAAACATACTAACCTAACCTTATGACCCGCGCCAAAGGGATTCCGAAAAGCCACCCTATTTATGATGGACAAATATGTGAAATTATGATGTACCAAATTCATGTTATGCATACCTATAAGCATACCTACCTGTTATGCAACAAGCAAGAAGTTTTACAAAATATTAACATAACAAAATCAATTACCACAATAAATCTGCATTCATAACTCAATGCACTAAATATTCAATCAAAAAATAAAGTAATGATGACGACCTACAAAATTATCAAGGGGACGACACACGCACATCAAAACTCAAGAAATTATGACGATCTAAATCTCCCTCAACCAAGATAACTTGGATTAAAGCACTTATTTTATGTACTACAACGTATTCAGGGGAAAAATACTCAAAATCGTCAAAAAAAGCGGCCAAGTGCGAGTTGGACTCGCACATGAAGGGTTCCGTAAAATAAATTGCGGTTTACGATTTGACGTAATAAAAAAAAACTACTTACTAGATCTCGTTCAAACCAATTTTCGGTGGAAGTTTGCATGGTAATGTACATTATATATTTTTTTTAGTTTTATCATTTTCTTATTTTAGAAGTTACAGGGGGGGGGGACACACATTTTACCACTTTGGAAGTGTCTCTCGCGCAAACTATTCAGTTTAGAAAAAAATAATATTAGAAACCTCAATATCATTTTTGAAGACCTATCCATAGGATACCCCACACGTATAGGTTTGATGAAAATATTTTTTTTGAGTTTCAGTTCTGTGTATGGGGACCCCCAAAACTTACTGTTTTATTTCGATTTTTGTGTGAAAATCTTAATGCGATTCACAGAATACATCTACTTACCAAGTTTCAACAGTATAGCTCTTATAGTTTCGGAAAAAAAGTGGATACGGACGGACAGACAGACAGACAGACATGACGAATCTATAAGGGTTCCGTTTTTTGCCATTTGGCTACGGAACCCTAACAAAAATGGTGTATAACCTAGTCCGATTGACAGTAGATTCATAGATTGTCTGAACAGTTGCGGAATAAAAAGGTTGGCCATCTTAAGATCTGTTTTTGCTTGCTCAGTATAAGTTATCAGTATCTATCTGATTTATCGACCGAGTGTCAGACACATTCCGTCATATTGAATGTCATTTCACTACATGGCCTACAGATACGTCCACAATGAGAATTGACCTCTTTGAATTTTGGAAAGGCGAGAAAAAAAAACGAATACAAGAAATAATAATGATGATATTGACAGGAACTGTTACTCACATTTATAGTTTTAATCATTATAAGAGAAGAGAATTTAATAATTAGATTTATCAAACTTGATGGCAAGATCAAACCAATAAAAAGGTTTTAGTTCAACTATCAATAGTCAAGGAAGGAACATTCGTCTAAGGAAATTTGAGCTTTGTTGTCAAACAGAAACATAATTTTCAATAGAACACTCTCGTCTGTTACACAGTTTAAAAAGGTAACATGTGCTTGCAACGCGTAGGTTAATGAATTTATTTGAAAACTGGTTAATCTTTTCATTCCGCGACTGTACAATAAATAGGCACATTCGAATCCTAACCTCTTAAGAAATGACGTTTAATCATGGCGGCACCGGAACCCTTTCAAATCCAGCTATTCACTATGCACCTGAAGTTGGAAAAACGAACGCGAAAAACGGTGCAAAAGGGGTCAAAAAACTTGAACTTACTCTGACTACTAAGAGTCGATGACTGGTACATTTACCTTAATAGTCAATAGACAAACGCCTGACTGATTTACGCGCGTCAATGGCTCTAATTGAAACGTATCGATGTGTCAAATGGTCTATTGCGACGTGAGAGGGTCGGGGTTCGAATTTGCACTTGTTAGAATGCGGATACTTCATTGGACCTATTTTCTAATCGATAACCATAACATTAATAATATTATTATGAGGTATCGACAAGAGTAGGTGGACAAAACGGAAAAAGAGGGGTGTTATAAGTTTGACGTGTCTGTGTATCTGTCTGTCTGTGTGTATCTGTGTGTGTCTGTCTGTGGCATCGTAGCTCCTAAACGAATGAACCGATTTGAATGCGAATTTTCATCCGAAAGCTGACGTGATCGAGGTGGTTTTTAGCTACGTATCAACAAAATCGGTGTAGCCGTTTTTGAGATATTGAGCTTTGAAATAAAAATGTTGGGGGTTTTTCAACTTTTCTATGTTGCAGTTATCTTTGCAGTGGCCATGACTCCCTCATCGTTGGACTGAATCACCGTGTAGTATTTATTTCAAGTCTCAATTTTCTATGGAATCTTTCATGTGACATTACCAACTCTCAAGTTTCAGTTAGGTTTACTTAAAGGTGCTGATACTCTTGTGCATTCACTTGTATGAGCATTCGCTAGAATGCTAGTAAACGCATTACAGATAAACGCTCACAAAATAAACAGGAGCGTTTTAGAGAGGAATCTAGCGAACCGACAATTTTGCTTCGAGCTTTTTACCGAGCTGAGCAATTTTGCCAAGCGACCGTCAAGTCTGACGTCTTCGTGAAGAATTAATTTTTTGACGAGCATTTACTAGAGCGTTCGCTAGAATGATCGTGAAAATGTTCGTAGCGATGTTAATTTGGCTCCATGCTTGGTTTTCTTCGTTGTTCAGTTCGACAAATTTAAACCCGGCGAATGCTCTGTTCCATGTGATGTGAGTGCTCAAGTCACTCGTGTCAATACATGTGTAGGAAAACAGAAGCAAGTGTCTTTAATGGAATTTAGAAAAGGGGTTGTCTGATCTGAACTACTAATAGAGAACTGAAATTTATTCATGTCAATGCAATGAAATACAATAAGATACTAACAATAAACTTAAGACTACCTTAAGCCTAGTAGTTGCCACGTTGAATGGCGATGGACAACCTTTGCACCAGGTACGACCCTACGCGGGTGTCAGATCCCCTCTCCCTTATTCGTCGTCCTACTTCCCTAATGAACGCAATAGCCTCCGACCCCCAGCACCCAGTAGCCTCAAAAGCAAGGGGTACAAAATGGTAACTTTATGCCGTTTTTTGTCCGCGGCAAAATCTGCAGCGGCACCAGCTGATCGCACTGTTCGGTCGAGGTGAGAGGCAGCAAAACTACAGAGTAGAGAGTAGTATAGAGAACTTGATAACGTAATAAATCGTTAGTTCTAGTTAAGTGTTCATAAAATTAGTAAAATGAACCAGCTTGCTTCGTCGTAGATAATCAATCCGGCTGGCGGTACGGTTCAGTAAATAGAGCGAAATATTTGAATACCGTACGAAATCGAGCAACAACTGGCCGGAACGAGGAAAAAAAAAAACGGCGTACCGTTTTTATTTGGATTTGAATGTGCCTATTTATTGAAAAAAAGCTGCCAAGTGCGAGTCGGACTCGCCCATGAAGGGTTCCGTAAAATAAATTGCGGTTTACGATTTGACGTATTACAAAAAAAATACGTACTAGATCTCGTTCAAACCAATTTTCGGTGGAAGTTTGCATGGTAATGTACATCATATATTTTTTTAGTTTTATCATTCGCTTATTTTAGAATTTACAGGGGGGGGGACACATTTTTTTTTTTTTAGTTTCAGTTCTAAGTGTAGGGAACCCCCTAAAATGTATTGTTTTTTTTCTATTTTTGTGTGAAAATCTAAATGCGGTTTACAGAATACATCTACTTACCAAGTTTCAACAGTATAGTTCTTATAGTTCCGGAAAAAAGTGGCTGTGACATACGGACGGACAGACAGACATGACGAATCCATAAGGGTTCCGTTTTTTGCTATTTGGCTACGGAACCCTAAAAACAATCTACTGCCAATCCAACTAGGTCAGATATCGAAGGACATAATTAAGAGCTATGGGACCATATTCTTGAGTAAGTTATAGGTATGCACCCATATTTTTACACTTGATTTTAATTGGCTACTTTCCTAAAAAAACTATTCAGTCCGCCAGTTAGTCTAAATATATTGGACAAGTATTTTTTTATTTTGACAATCAAACAAAAATCGATGAAGATATAGCCCGTTTAAGTTCCCTCGTGACGTCACATTATGGTACGCTTTTCAACCGACGAAAAAAACGGAGGAGGTTCTCAAGTCGACGCATATTTTTTTTTTTTTTATGTATGACCACGCATAACTTTTTATAGAGTTGTTCGATTTTGATAATTCTTTTTTTATTGGAAAGGGTATACCCTGAAGTTGGTCCCATATAAATTTGGAAAAATAAAACCAACCTCAAGGGTAGGAAAATAGGGGATGATTGATATTTCGTCGGTTAAAACCTTGTTTTTAAAGTAGGTAAATTATTAGATAATCTAACTGACGGCCTAAATAGGAATTATATGTTTTAACCCAGGAAATTACCCAATTGGTGCAGTGTTGGTAACGACCGTAATTTTTTATATATTTTTTTATTTTAGACTATGATAATTGAAAGTTTAATTTAATTTATTCCACAATCTATGCATAAATTTGTATGTCAGCCTGCAAGGCTTACATACAAATTTATGCATAGATTAAGTGATACAGATACTTCATAAAATACCTATAAGTCATCTCGTAGAACTCGGTAGGTGATCAGTTACATAGTCTGATTAAGCCGCTCATCTATCAAACTAAAAAAATCTTTGATAAAGTGCATCTGTAGGTACAGATATGTTTTAATCGGTTTCCTTGCTATTTATTCCGTTGAAGCCTGTTTTTAATAGCATACAATTTACATACAATTTATTTAGAGAGGGAACTTAAAAAACGTTTTTTTCTGCAATGAGGCCTTAGTTGCTCGTGGTAAAATAATCTCAAGCAGCTCTTTAATAAATTGAATGCCTAGAAAACATAACTCTCGATTTTTTATATTAAATTAGAAAATATACTTAAGTAGATATATCAAACCACGAGGCGAAATGTTTAAATCTCTCCATCTATCAAGGTTCTCCTAAACATAGAGTCAGTCTCTATAAATAATTGTTATTAATTTTAAATTAAATATGTAATCATCTGTGATAATTAGTACACTGGGGCATTCCACGAGCTGTCCCGTACAAACGCGTGTATATCTCTGTCTATAGAGTTATCTTTGCAATTTTCATTGGAATATTATAATTCTGACCATAATTTGACTCTATTGTCGCAGAAAAAGAAACTCCAAAACTTACCAATTTTCTGAAAATTCGTGTTCGTACGGGACAACGGTGGACTTTTCGTGGTTAGGTAATATTTTTTAACCTTGCCTTGGCAATAAGTGGAATATTACCTAACCATATTTTCAAAATACTTTGACACAACACGACGTTTTTGCCGATAGATGATAGACAGTCCATAAATTTCCCAATTACCGTCGTCTCAGCCGTAGTCTATGGGCGAGTTTCAATTCACAACCAGTCTCGACCTCACTCGCCCCCAGTATTTCTAGACCCGAGATTCAATCAACTACTTGTAAACCTCAGTCAGACAGCTGTATACTGGTTGGCATGATTCATGAGGCATGTCGACAATCGTTCTGAATGCTAGTGTTGCGTCACGGATTAGTCAGCCGGCACTTGGCAGTGGTGATCCACTATTTCAGTGGTTTACGTCGTCACGTGGCCAGCCCTTACGTTAACGATCGGTAGCATCGATCTGCCACGTTTGCCGTAGGAGGCATGGTTATTAATTATTCTGTGGCATGGTCATGGAGGTAGTCAACAGTATGTAGTGTTAACAGTATGTAGGTATGACAGGTCATATTATTCATATTCAATTTAATCACAAAACCAATTTACATGTCATCAAGTAGTTTAATAAAAATGTCACATTATCAATTATTTCAAATAAGATCAATTGAAATTATTTTAGAGTTTAGACCATTATTAAAAGTAGGTAAGTACAATTAAAATAAAATAAATCTAACTGAACAGGTCATTGGCTATTTCTCGTAACATTCTGTAATGTCAAGCTAGCAAGCAAATGTTTCCGTGTCTTGAAGAGCTTATTAGAAAAATAATCATTTCTATATACAAATAATAAAACATTGAGCTGTGCATCAGTTTCTAAGGTTAACATAAGTAGTTCCACTTGCAACAATAAGTGACGACCTTTCACACTTCATTTTATTGAAAAACTCTCTGTATGTATGATCTCTCGTCGAGGGGTACGCTTGACCTCAACGTTCTTTAGTATATCTGATCTGGTCGGAAACAATGAATAACTACCAAATAATACAGTACTACTACCTACTGATAATGATACTGTTCATACTGTTTCATTCTGCCCAAATAGCTGACGTACTCAGTGGCTCCGCTGAGAAGCGGACAAGACAATAGAACGTCTGTGACTAGAGAGAGTCCTAAATATTCATTAACGGCGAGCGAAAACCCTAAGACAAGTAGCCATTTGAAAATGAATGATCCTTACGCAACTCCAATGCGTCAAACAACTTACTGTGCAAACGTAACATGTTTACATTCACAAGATCGCATTAGCAAGTTTTGTAAACTAAACTCTCTTGTCATTAAAATTAAGTTGTAATTTTAAGCATTGACGATGACGATACGACGTCGCGGTTATCGGTGTACTCAACGTTAAAACACCTAAAAGGTTCGCGAGTGTACTATAAAAAGAACCTATTTAAAAAAAATCATTCACACTGAAGCGAGAATGTTTGGGTCAACAGTCCCGTTCAGGTGTCGTTCTATATTTGAAAAAACAACGGGCGGCGCTTTTTTTCTTAAAATTTGGCATTGTGTTCGGCCAGTATTAGTTTGTCACACATGGTGAGAGCTGGAGAGAGGTTAGTTTTTTAAGCACGTGACGGGTTGTCAATAACTATTGAGTAGTTTTTTTAACTTCACAATTTCGAATACGGAACGGGACTTTATTTTTATTCGTCGTGTGACACCTACTCAGTATGACCCGATAAAAATAACTAACATTCCATATTATGTAATCTACAGACCGAACCTAAAATAATAGAGACTTAACTTCCAACTGAAACTAATATATGTCAAATGCCCGTGCTATTTTCACGAGTGTTGGCATTAAAGGAGCATAAATTCACATTGATATTAATGTGCCTACCGTGATTATCGTCCGCTAACAGACGGCAAAACCTAGTCTCACTTTATGTTATGTTCTGAAGATGGTTGTATTGTAATTGCCCCTTGTCAAGCACGCGAGGTGTAAATTATATGAAAACACAGTTACGCACATCTCTAGTGGATATTCATTCACCCTTATCATTATCAGCTGAAAGACGTCCAGCGCTGGACATAGGCCTCCCCCAAAGATTGCCACAATGGCCGGTCCTGCGCCACCCGCATCCAGCGGCCTCCCGCGACCTTTACCAGGTCATCAGTCCACCTTGTTGGGGATCAACCCACGCTGCGCCTTCCGGTACGTGGTAGCCATTCGAGAACTGTTCCGCCTCAACGGCCATCGGTTGTACGTGCAATGTGGCCCCGCCCACTGCCACTTAAGTTTAGCGATTTGGAGGGCTATACCTTTGGTTATGCTGCGGATAGCCTCAATTCTGATAAAAAAAAAAATTAAACTGTTTATTGCAGTAATTTAATTGTTACAAGTTTGTCTACTAATTGCTTTGCGCAATCTCAATTTTTCGAGATGCGATCACGTAGATAAATTCCCAGCATAGCCCAATCCATTAAGGCCAATGAGGCCTTCCCCTACCCTTCCTTATCTTATTTGCAATGGAATCATCCACATTGGACGTCCGCCTAAAGAGTTTGCTGAAATAACCAATCGAAACGATTAACTACCGTAGCTAAATTAGGTTTTTTATTCGACTAGCTTCGAGACATTTGGTTTTTTACGGGTCAATAATTGCTCGCGGTCTGCCTGTGCTCCAAATACCTACGTTAATTATCTGTGTTTGTTTGTTAGCGATTTCCGATGCGATACTAAATCATATTTTCTCATTTTGTCGTTGAATAATTAATGTGATTTTACAAATCGGGCCCGGAATCACTCGCCACAAATAAATTTAGCAAAAACATAACTAAGAGAAAAATATTGCAATGCGATTATGCAATGTGAAACTTAAATTAATGAAATGATGACGGAAATCAATAGCTACAATTTTACTAACTCACTTACATTGTATAATTTTAATGAATTACTAGCTTTTGCCCGCGACTTCGTCCGCGCGGAAGTCGTTTATATCGTAACTTTCTCCCCCCTTTTCACCCCCTTATGTGATGAATTTCCAGATAAAAACTATCTTTAGTAAGGACTCTTTGGGAAGGCCCCGGAATTCAAAGTATCTCTATATCAAATTTCATCTCAATCGGTTCAGCGGTTTAAGCATGAAAAGGTAACAGACAGACAGAGTTACTTTCGCATTTGTAATATTAGTATGGATTGTATGAAGGAAAGGGTATCGATGCATGTAGGCTTTTTTCAGTATTATTTTGCATATTTTCATATCACACGGCCGTAAGGACCTTTTCTACTAAACCGTAGGATTAAATTAACTGACTTGTAATTTAAACATTGTATATTAAAAATAAAAATACTTTAGCAAAATGTTACATCTAATAGTTTTCAAAATAGCCATAATCAAACGTCTTTTTACCCCGTTTTAGAAAACATCTTCAAAACTAAGGCCGCCATAAGGTACCTTTACCCTTAGAACGTATGTAATGTTAATGTTCCTATTCCCTAGGACTCCCAACTACCGCTATACCGTAAATGGGTTCCATCCAAATTTTCACCCCCTATTTCACCTCCTTAGAGGATGATTTTCAGGATAAAAACTATCGGTTGTTATTCTGCAGGACTCAAACTATCTCTATACCGAATATCATCTAAATGGGCTACATCCAAATTGTCACCCCCATTTCACCCCCTTAGGGGATGATTTCTGGAATAGAAACTATTATATGTCCTTTTCCAGGACTCAAACTATCTTTCAACCAAATTTTATCAAAATGTGTCACAAACAAATTTCCACCCACAATTATACCCCCTTAGGGGATGATTTTCGGGATAAAACTATCCAATGTCCTTCCTTATCTATCGCTTTACCGTAAATGGGTTCAATTCAAATGTTCATCCACCATTTCTCACCCCCTTAGGGGATGATTTCCTCCTTTTATGTGTTCCGGAATAAAAAAAAAACTATGCTCTTTCCTAGGGACTCTACCTCTCTCTATACCAAATTTCATCTAAATGGGTTCTATCCAAATCTTCAACCCTCATTTCACCACTTCAGGAAATGATTTTTCGGGATAAAAACTATGCATTGTCCTTCCCTAGGACTCCTTCTATCTATTTACCAAATTTCATCTAAATGGGTTTTTTCCAAATTTTCACCCCCTATTTTATCCCTGAGAGGATGATTTTCGGGATTAAAACTATCCGTTGTCATATTCCGGGACTCAAACTATCTTTCAACCAAATTTCATCAAAATGGGTCACAAACAAATTTTCACCCCCAATTATACCCCCTTATGGGATGATTTTCAGGAGTAAACTATCCTATGTCCGTCCTCAAGACTCCAACTCGCTATACCGTAAATGGGTTTCATCCAAATTTTCATACCCCATTTCACCCCCTTAGGAGATGATTTCTGGGCTAAAATTATGTTAAGTCCTTCCCCAGGACTCTGAACTATCTCCATACCAAATTTCATCTAAATCGGTTCTTTCCTGATTTTTACCCCTCATTTCACCCCCTCAGGAGATGATTTAGGATAAAAACTATGCATTCTCCTTCCCAGGGACTCCTTCTATCTCTATACCAAATTTGAACTAAATGGGATTTATCCACATTTTCATCCCTATTTCATCCCCTTGGGGGATGATTTTCGGGATTCAAACTATCCATTGTCATCCTCCGGGACTCAAACTATATTTATACCAAATTTGATCTAAACGGAGTCCATCCAAAATTTTACCCCCCATTTCACCCCCTCAGGGAAAGATTTCCGGAATAAAAACTATCCAATGTCCTTCCCCAGAACTTAAACTACCTCTAAACCAAATTTCATCAAAATGGGTTACATCCAAGTTTTCACCCCCCCCCCCCCCCATTTTAACCCCTAATGGGAAGATTTTCGGGTCTAATCATATACCAAAATTCATCTAAATCGGTGCAGCGGTTTAAGTAGCTCCATACAAATTTTCACCCCCCATTTCATCCCCTTAGGGGTTGATTTCCAGGATAAAAACTACCCTAAGTCCTTCCCCAGGACACAAACTATCTCTATACCAAATTGCATCTTAATCGGTTCAGCCGTTTTCACGTGATGCGCGGTCACATAAACAGACAAACAGATAAACAGATAAACAGACAAACAGACAAACAGACAAAAATTCTAAAAACTGTTGGAACGTGATCTGTTATCAATTCTAATGTTGGATTTCGTATGTTGGTCTTTCCGACTTTAATCTGTTGTCGTGTCTATACTCGCGATTCCTATACCTACATCATCCCTTTCCAACATGCGCACTGATATATCGCGCCGTCTTTGTCACATACACGACGTGTGCGCAACGCTCGCCCCACCTGGCGAGAGTTAAGAGTTGTTGAATTCTCACCCCGCGTGCGTGTAACATCCTCCGCTGATAAAAGACATTAAATCTTATTAAATCCGCCGCAAATCTCTGTACATCGTTTGAAAACTATATATGCTGTCAGCTCAGCATTAAAAGGTGTTCGACTGTTCGTGAAGTGAAGGTGTTTTTGGACAATTTGGGATTGCGCTGCGCGCCCCACACGAGCACATGGTGTGCCACGAAACGCTAGCGTGAAGGAGGAGTTCACCCAAATCACAAGTAAGTGCGCATGGCTCCTATAACCTTCTGTTAGCTGATTCATCCACCTGTTCCGATTTCCAAAGGCAGCTAACTTTCCTTCACAATTTCGCATCAAGTAGCTACGACAATAGACCACACGGTTGGATACCTACATACAGTCCACTAACGCGCTAATCTCTGAAAAGGGAAATTAGAAAGCGCACCGCAAATTAAAACACCCTTGCAGGGCGTGATCAAAATTCAATTCTGTACGCCCCAAGTTTTGGTCACTAACGATCCGGATGATTATATTTCATTCCCAATCTAGGATTTATATATATTTAAAGTAGCTTCTTGACATTATATTATATAATTTACCCATAGATACGTAAAATCTATGTACTTCGCATCATATCATCGTATCATTATTCTATAGATACTAACATTTCAGCAACGCATTAACGATTCTTAGTTTTCAATTGATGTACACGTCACAAATACATGCTATTGTTCACACTGGCACGGGAGCGCTGACGAGTTTCGTTCATATCTACCCGCTTTTATTTCGTTCTAATCTTTTCTCGAACTACCGCGTGCCGCGCGCTCCGATCTGTGCCGTCAATAGGTACCTATACGGTCATCGCTTAACCTACTTTGTAGACGGAGAGTTAAACCGCCTTATTCTCACAAACTGTTTCTTTTTTGTAACACATTTCCTTTGTATACTTTTATTTCCCGCGATTTGTGTTACATACCTACATCTATTTTAACTGCACTTTTATTTCCGCGACTTTTGTCAAACATTTAGGTATTATAACCGCTTTTTCCCGCGACTTGTGTTTACGAGTAGGTACTCACATTTATTTAACCGCACTTTTATTTCCGCGACTTTTGTCAAACATTTATTATAACCGCTTTTTCCCGCGACTTGTGTTTACGAGTAGGTACTCACAGTTATTTAACCGCACCGTTATTCCCGTAAATCGTGTTTACGGACATTTATTTGAACCGCATTTTTAATTCCCGTAAATCGTGTTTACGGACATTTATTTGAACCGCATTTTAATTCCCGCAAATCGTGTTTACTTATATTTTATTTGTGTGGGCTAAGTTTTATAGTCACACTCAACGCGCAACACCATGCCACCGAAAAAAGACCCTAAAGACGAGGCGGCTAGGGACCCCGTCCAGAATGAACTAGTTATTTTAGAAGCTAAGCGCAGTGCCTTCTTCGCCCGCTTACAAACCATATACAAATTGTCGGTTAAGGCGTACGAAGACGAAATTCAACGTAAAACGTTCTTAAATAGCGTATCAAATCTAGACCAATTGCGATCAGATTTTGAGCGTGTTTTAGACTCGTACAATGAATGCGTTTTACGATTAACGCCTGATGCAACCGCTGATTATCAGTCCTGGATCGCGTTTGAGGATATGTATTGTCAAATCAAACGCATTCAGTCTGAAATCGAAAGTTCGCCAGAGTCTCAGCGGCCTTTTCAATCCGCTCTAAAGCAAAATCTCCCGCCTATGCAGCTAATGGAATTTAATGGCGACCTTCGTAATTGGCCATTATTCTATGAACAATTTAAAAGTGTGATTCATAACAACTCACGCTTAACAGATAGCGAACGCATTCAGTTCCTAGTAGGTAAACTGACTGATAAGGCTAGGTCGGTATGCGCGGGGCTGCCAGCCACAGGGGAAAACTATCCCATAATTTGGCAAGCGCTTGTTGATAAATATGAAGACAAACGCGCCATGGCAGCCGGCTATATCAATCAGCTGTTAGACTTTAAACCCATAGCGAATGGGTCCGCTTCTAATTTGGAGTATTTTCTATGTAATTTCGACGCCTCCGTTAAGGCGTTTAAAGCGCTTAAATTACAAGATTTAGCGGATTTTTTGTTCTTGCATATCGCATTACAAAAACTAGATCCCGAATCGATAAAATTATTTGAGATGTTTTATCGCAAGGAAACGTGTCCTTCGTACAAAAATCTTATTGATTTCGTCAAAGAACAATCCAGGGTTGCATCGCATTCGACAACAAAACAAACATTTTCACAATCACAACCGAGATCTAATAACAATAAAAATATACCGCTACCAAAAAACAATTCGACGAAAACATTCGTTAATACGCAAACGCCCGCGATTGATTCTTGTTTGTTGTGTAAAACTAATAAACACGAACACTTATATCAGTGTGCCGCTTTTACAAAAATGTCCCCGTACGAAAGATTTAATTTTGTAAAAACTAATTCCGTGTGTAACAATTGCCTTAGTTATAAACACAAATTTTCCGCTTGTATGTCACACAGAACGTGTAGTATATGTAATGCACAGCACCACACGTTATTACATTTTAATCCGCCGCATAAACAAACTTATTTACCTAACTCGCATCAAACCAGTACCAACACTTTTGTTGACCAGGCGAATTCCACACCGCCGCCCAGCAGTAGTAACGGGGTGGCAAGCAATTTGCAGTCTTATCACCCGGCCGATAGGGTTGATAATGGTTTGAGGCATGACTCAACGTTGAATCATTTGTCGGCTCGGAGTGCAAATGATGATGATAACTTGAGAACGCTTATGCATAAAACAACCTTATTAGGGACCGCAAAAATTCGACTTTATGACGCAAGCGGTAAGGTTCATTATGCAAGGATTCTGGTCGATCCTGGAAGCCAATCTGATTATATAACGCTCGAGTGTTGTAATCGATTAGCGCTACCGATTTCGAACCAGAATCGTTTTGCCAGGTTTCAAGGTATTGGGGGTTCGTCCCAAAAAATACTTGGGATGTCAATAGTGCAATTTAGTTCCCGATTCGACAGTAATGGCGATAACTCTTACACTATTCAGCCTCTGGTGGTGGAATCCATTACGTCACACTTGCCTGACTCGCCTATCGAGATATCTTTGTTTGATTGTTTTAAGAATATACCTCTGGCCGATGATTGTTTTAATGAGCCCGGGCCCATTGATATGCTTATAGGAGCAAATTTATTCTGTGACATCTTACTTTCTGACAAAGTCCGAAGTGCCGGCTTGCCTTCGGCTCTGGAAACCACCCTGGGTTACGTCATAATGGGGGACGTCACTGTGACGACACCTCCGCGCGCGACTCGTGCTCTCTGTGCGTTTACGCACGAACCGCTTAACCAAACTTTGGAAAAGTTTTGGAACTTGGAGGAAGTACCCTCAAAGAAATTTCTAAGTCCCGATGACAAGGAATGTGAACAAATATTTACCGCAACGACGACGCGTAACGATAATGGTTCTTACGCAGTCGATCTTCCCTTCAAGCAAACGCCAGATAATCTGGGCAATTCTTTTGTAACCGCTAAAAGAAGATTTTCGATGCTCGAAAATAAATTCTTAAAATACCCGCAACTCCGCGACAAATATGATGACGTCATTCGGAATTACCTGGATAAGGGGATTATTTCTTTGGTTCCGCCCGAAGAGTCCTCTACGCCAGGGTTTTGTCTACCTCACCACCCGGTCATCCGGAACGACAAATCCGCGACAAAAATCCGCCAAGTTCTGGCCGGTAGCTGCAAATCTGACAGTGGACTGTCATTAAACGACATCCTACATACTGGCTGTAATTTGCAAGCAGCCATTTTTCACATTCTTTTGAATGTTGACATATTCCGCGTTGCCTTTTTTGCTGACGTCCGCCAAATGTACTTATGCATAGAAGTACATCCGCACCACCGCTCTTTTCAACGATTTTTGTATCGCTTTTCGCCTGAAGTACCTTTGGAGATGTATAATTTCAACCGGGTCTGCTTTGGACTCCGGTCTTTGTCATTTTTCGCGCTTCGCACGCTCCGCCAGCTTGCTAGTGACGAACGCGAGAGATACCCGCACGCTGCCGCCGTTCTCGAGGGGGACGTTTACATGGATGATCTAGCTTCCTCTGCTTCTTCATCCGAGGAAGCAGTTGCGATAGCGAATCAACTAATCAGTCTCTTCGAGGCTGGCGGGTTTGATCTGGTCAAATGGACTAGCAACTCTCCGCAGTTGCTAGAGCACATTCCCATATCTCACCGCCAGTCGGAAGACGTCTCCTTCGGTGACGGCGACACTTTGAAGATTACTGGTCTTCGATGGCTTCCCGCTTCGGATGAATTTGTCTTTGACGTTTCTCCTCCGCAACTCAGTGGCACGAAGCGTGCTATTCTTTCAGCTACTGCTCGTTTGTATGACGTGCTAGGACTCGTCGGCCCTGCCATACTTTATTCCAAGCTTATTATAAAAGAACTATGGCTTTTAGGGATGGATTGCGATGATTTGCCACCGCCGCACATATCGCATTTATGGGAGCAGTTCGTCAGTGAAATTCCACTGGTTTCAGCTCGTAAATTTCCGCTTCATTTCGGTGTCGAGTTTGACGATGTTTTGTCTCAGCGTCATCCAATTACGGATACGTTTGCATTTTCTGACTCTGAAGTTGTCTTATGTTGGGTGCACTCTTCACCTTACAGATTCACAACTTTTGTAGCAAATATTGCTCAATATCAAAATAATTTTGCAACTTCTAAATCTTACCTAAATGAGCTTCACACGTTTCTTCAGTCTGATCCGTATTATACGCATTTCAGGGACAAACTTGCAAAAAGTAGAATTATTTGGCGTATGATGAGCCCCCCAAACACGCCTCATGTTGGAGGCATTTGGGAAGGTAACATTAAAAGCTTTAAAACTCATCTTCATCGTGTTATAGGCAATCAAATCCTGACATACGAAGAATTACTTACCGTGCTTACTCAGATCGAAGTGATTCTTAATAGTCGCCCTCTTTATATACTAAGTTCTGACCCGTCAGAACCCACCGCGCTAACGCCAGCACATTTCATGTCAACCACGCCGTTGCCGCGTTTGCCCGCCGCCGACTTAAGCCAGGAGCGACCGAATCTATTGATTCGTTTTTCAATGCTAGACTCGCTTGTCCAATCATTCTGGAAACGGTTCCGAGTTGAGTATCTTCACAACTTACAAAGCAGAGAGAAATGGAATACTCCAGACAAACCGATAGCAGTGGGAACAATAGTTTTAATAAACGTTGCTAACGCGCCACCCTTGCAGTGGCCGCTCGGAATAATAACTCGGGTATTCCCTGGGCGAGACGGTGTTGTCCGCGTTGCTGAAGTGCGGACCCGCAACGGTACGCTCGAGCGACCGATCGTTCGGCTGTGCCCGCTGCCTACGCAGTAGGGTTGCCACCACATACATATCTATATATATTTTTTAAGTTATCATAAATAGTTATTATTTTAGTATAATTTCCTAATTATAGGTAAATTGTACACTTCGCTTATCTTTAGTTATATGGTGCGATATTATCTTTTTCTATGTACATTCATATGTACATAATTATTATTTTTCTCTTTGAAGGGAACCCTTCAAGCCGGGGGAGATGTTGGATTTCGTATGTTGGTATTTCCGACTTTAATCTGTTGTCGTGTCTATACTCGCGATTCCTATACCTACATCATCCCTTTCCAACATGCGCACTGATATATCGCGCCGTCTTTGTCACATACACGACGTGTGCGCAACGCTCGCCCCACCTGGCGAGAGTTAAGAGTTGTTGAATTCTCACCCCGCGTGCGTGTAACATCCTCCGCTGATAAAAGACATTAAATCTTATTAAATCCGCCGCAAATCTCTGTACATCGTTTGAAAACTATATATGCTGTCAGCTCAGCATTAAAAGGTGTTCGACTGTTCGTGAAGTGAAGGTGTTTTTGGACAATTTGGGATTGCGCTGCGCGCCCCACACGAGCACATGGTGTGCCACGAAACGCTAGCGTGAAGGAGGAGTTCACCCAAATCACAAGTAAGTGCGCATGGCTCCTATAACCTTCTGTTAGCTGATTCATCCACCTGTTCCGATTTCCAAAGGCAGCTAACTTTCCTGCACAATTTCGCATCAAGTAGCTACGACAATAGACCACACGGTTGGATACCTACATACAGTCCACTAACGCGCTAATCTCTGAAAAGGGAAACTAGAAAGCGCACCGCAAATTAAAACACCCTTGCAGGGCGTGATCAAAATTCAATTCTGTACGCCCCATCTAAGTATCCCTAGCCAATTTTTTTTCGAATATCTTCCATGTACAGACTTTCGACCCTCTTCAGCTTTATTATATGTATAGATAATTTTAGTAGACTTATACTTACTGGGACAAAACTTTCACTAACCCTATTTTTAGGTAATTAAGACATCCAACTGCAATTTAACGCGATTACATTTTTTCGTTTAAGAACGAATTCAAGCGCCGTTTTGTAATTAAAATATAATCGATTACAATAAACTTAATGTTAATTATTGGTTTATTGGTATTGATGATAATGAAGAATGTACTTAAATTTCACCATGATTGCAATCATAATTACAAATATAATCACGAACTAGATGATGCTTGTCTAGCGCTTAGGACTTTATTCGCAAAGCAGAAGATTTTTTGGATAGGCTGAATTATTGCCAAGTCATCAATTACTCGCTGTGATGTCCCAATGAGCTACACGACGGGTCTATTTTTTGTAGCTTAGGAGTTGCCATAGCCTCTTTCTGTCTCCATCATCAGATCAGCTCGGCGGACCCATTACATAGCGTTGTCACTAAACTTACATAAGCATACCGAATTCCAGCTCAATCGAAAACCAGCTAGTAGCTGAAGAATGGTTTGCATATTTTGAAGGATTACTTACTAAAGTGGCTGTGCATAGAGGAGTGTTGATGCCCACACTTATGTATGGTAGCGAAAGTTGGGTGTGGCAAAAAAGACATCAAAGTCGAGTGAATGCAGTGGAAATGAGAGCGTTGAGAAGTATGTGTGGAGTGAAATTGAGTGATAGAGTCAGAAACAGTGTGATAAGAGATAAGTGTGGAATGGATGGAGATATAGTCACAAACATTGAGAAGGGTATGTTAAGGTGGTTTGGGCATGTAGAGAGGATGGATGAAAGAAGATTAACGAAGAGAGTGTATATAAAAAGAGTGGAAGGGCAAGTTGGAAGGGGAAGACCTAGGCGAACTTTCTCCGATCAAATTGGAGAAATCTTACAGAAAGGCCAGGTCAAAAGTACCCTAAACCGACGAGCATGTATGAGAAATGTTATGAAAGTGAGTGAAGCGAAAGTGGTTTGTCAGGATCGTAGCAAATGGAGATCCGTGATCTCTGCCTACCCCTATGGGAAAGAGGCGTGATTATATGTATGTATTTACTTAAGTACGTACTTATAATTTAAACTAGTGTCTCTGTGAGCTGTAAAACTCAAGATTGTTTAATACATTTTTTTTTAATTTAGGATAAGTGGCTCGACTAAAAGCTTCAATACATATAATTAAGGAACCTGCTCACAAAATTTGACGCGAATCGGTTGAGAAATGCGACCTGTAGAGGAGAACAGAGGAACAGACACCGGACTCTGGACGCCCGGCCGGACAGAAAAACGATGTTCGGCCCAAGCTGAATCATATACTACGTTTACACTATGCCGATGTGAGCAGGGAAGTGGGCAGAACGGGCGTAATTCCGCATTTTACGCCCATCCTGCCCACACTTCCCTGTTCACTTCGGCATAGTGTAAACTAGGCATTAAGGTGGGTCGACGCTAGACGAGCCGAGCACGAGCGGAGCCCTTGTGGGCGCCGTCGTTTGCGGCTCAAGTGTGGTTACGTTCGCTGTAAGTCCACACTTGAGCCGCAAACAACGACGCCAACAAGGGCTCCGCTCGTGCTCGGCTCGACTAGCGTGGAGCCACCTATATAACTTCGTTCGCTTCGCAATTCGCACGCTCGTTCGGTAATATCACAGATGTATGAATATAAGGAGATCGGACATGCCGGCCGATTTGTATTGAGTACGCCTGTCGCAAGTTCATTAACCCACACAAAGCCCAAGTAATTGACAAGACAAAGCACGCACACATCTAAAACACACACACTTGTATACCTACGCTCTTATTGGACAATTCACGCGCATCATATCAGGCATTTTGGGAAAAAACTTAATATTCTCTGCGATCAGCAGAGTATGCCCATTGAGCTAACAACTGCGACGCGGCCGCCGGCGGCTTGTCCTCTCTATAGTATTCTATGCTCTGAGGGTAAATATACTTACATGCTAACAAAAAGTATTTAGCATACGAACAAAGCAAGTTTATAACGGTCGTATAAAATACTAATTAGAGAACAGGCTCACGGCACCAAGTCTATCATCATCCCCTACCGCGACCGCCTAGTCGCTAGTGACCCTGCCTACGAAGCAAGAGGTCCTGGGTTCGAATCCCGGTAAGGGAATTTATTTGTGTGATGAGCACGAATATTTGTTCCTGAGTCATGGATGTTTTCTATTTATTTATCTATAGAAGTATGTGTGTTTATCTTCGTCTAGTACCCATAGTACAAGCTTTGCTTAGTTTGGGACTAGGTCGATTTGTGTAAGATTGTCTGCAAATCTGCTTTTGGTAGGCGACTTCCCTACTATCTGCACCCTACGATATACAACAGGGTGTCCCGAGCGTGTTCCATCGACGACTTCACCAGATATATCCTCAAAGACAAAATTAAGAAATGGCTTATGTCTCTTACTTATGAACAAACCGAGGACATTATTAAAACCTAGCTCGAAGTACAAACACACACATACACACACACACGCACACTCACACACCCACACAAACACACACACACAGACAGAGATACACAGACACTCAAACACACACACACACACGCACACATTCACACTCACACACTTATCTTATTATTTTAGATTTAATATTTTCTTAGCACGGTCATCTTGTTCCTTTATTTTAAATTATACTTGTAAAATCTGTACTCTCGGCTCCCAAGATACAGGCTGTGCCTAGTTTGGGGCTGACGGATATCTTTCTCCGTTTGTTAAAAATGTGTATGTTAACAGAATAGTTTAATTTAATCGCATGTAACGTTGTTATGGTAAATAAATAATTTGTATTTGAAATATTTATTTTATTTATTTATTTATTTTTCCAGGTTGTAACCCTAAAGGAGCCCGGGGCACGCTTTGGCACCTAATCCCAAGATATGGCGTAAGCGCTAGTTCTACGAAAGCGGCTGCCATACCAGCGGCGCTACCACGAACTTCGAATCTCGAACTTCGTATATCTCCGTCTCTATCGCACTTATGGTTTATGGTACTCGAGCGATCGAAACGGAGATATACGAAGTTCGAGATTCGAAGTTCGTGGTAGCGCCGCAGAGGGAAGACCTAGACCGGTTTCTTTACGATTTTTTCCTTCACCTAAAAACGACTGTTAAATATCAAATTATTTCGTACCTACATAAGTTTTTAGTTAAACCCAGTGGCACGGTTCGAACCCACGACCACCGGATTGAAACCCGCGTGCCTTACCGTTCAGCGGCAGTGGCCTACCAAGTCCATTCTACTTAATATTGTGCAATAGATTGCAAATAAATGTAATTAGATATCCAAGTCTACCACAGTACAAGGTTTAATTGGCTATCTGTAAACGTCCAAAACACGTGGCGGCACTTGACAGCGAATTACATGTGTTACCACATTCAGACAATTTAGAATTTACTCAGCTGCGCGGAATGTTAGACGGTTGGGTTGAATTTCCAAATGTATCGAAATTCTTTTTTGACGCAAATTAGAAAACACGTGGGTGACAAGACAACACTGAAATAAGAAATCATTAAGAGGTACAGATATAGTGAATAATGTTTTTGTATTGGGAAAACTGAGAGAATACGACTACACCCGAAGTGCCAATCAATTACAATACAAATAATACGCGTCGCGTGCTTAAGCGCTTAGTGTGCGAGACGCACCTATGACTGGCTCTGGGCTGAGTAGAATTTGAAGGGAAATCCTGCACCTTCGGCGTGGTCGTTACGGCTTAGCAGGAACTTGGTCGGGTCGGGGTTCTGAATTGAAAGGCTTGTTTACTTTTTCAAGTAATGTCACTTCGCTGCTACTGTAGGTACTGAATTTCATGGGGTCTGGCCGCCCAATTTATACTATTAAGTTACCTCGGCCGGACGCCCCTTCGCCCCGTATATTTGGCGGGAAAGCGATTTGCGCGGGAAATTTTGGCGCGAAATGACATGTTCATTTATTACAGTTCAATCTTACTCTAATACATTATTTACAGTGCTTATACCTATTTCTATGCTATTTATAATACATTATTACACGAGATCCCGCTCGTTCGGCGTCAAAATGCATCTGAAACGCGGGGATTCCGTGTCCGCCCGTATATACGTACCTCGTTCCCCACCTGAGGTATAAATACCGGGTTTCCCCCCTCGCTCGCCCATCAGTCGTTGCCTGACTGGCGCGCGAGTAGGATCTCTAGGTTTCCTTTAGTCTGTCTATATTTCTTAGTGGAAACTTAGTGTTATCCACTCGTTATTTAGGAAACCAGCGGTATATTACCCTTTTTTACTATGTAGGAATGAAATGTGAGGCCTATTATTCTTTATTTCAGGTGCCGATGACATAAGGCAATAGTAGCGCAATGCCTATGTTATAAGAAGGT
The DNA here is from genome assembly GCA_963854355.1 of Epinotia brunnichana. Lineage (NCBI taxonomy): Eukaryota > Metazoa > Arthropoda > Insecta > Lepidoptera > Tortricidae > Epinotia > Epinotia brunnichana. Next base: position 5,559,793 of record OY977936.1, on the reverse strand, counting down.
TTATAAGCTAGATTATTACAATTTAGGTCGCGACTGACAATTTTATGTTTATAGCGGGTTTATTCTATGCCGTCCTGCACATCTCTCCCGCCGACCATCGTTCGGGTGAACGTTGGATCTTCTTTTGCGTGCAGGTTCTCAGGCTCCGTCGGCAGGATCACCAGCTTCTTGGTCGGTCTTCTGAAGACTCCGCCCTTGGTGGTCACGTCCACTGCTCGTGTCACGCCGTCGGGGCCCGGGTATATAGCTGTAACCCGGCCTCGTGGCCATGTGTTGCGAGGCAGATTCCCGTCGGCCACTAGCACGATGTCGCCGACGTTGATAGGCCGCCCATGACCGTAGGGCTCCCGCCGGTACTGGAGTGAGGGCAGGTACTCCCGGAGCCAGCGGGCCCAGAAGTGCTCGGCCAGGCGTTGGCTCGTCCGCCAAGTCGCGCGGCCGATGAGTGCGGTGTCGTCGAATGTCCCGGGGTTGGGGGCCCGGGCTGAGCCACCGAGGAGGAAGTGGTTCGGCGTGATGGCTTCTGGCTCGTCAGGATCAACCGCCACGTGAGTGAGGGGGCGGCTGTTCACTGTATATTCGGCCTCGGCGAGCAGAGTAGTCAAGGTCTCCTCGCTGGGGCGGCGCTCGTTGAGCACGGCGTGTAGGGCTCTCTTGACGGCTCGTACCATCCTCTCCCATGCCCCGCCCATAAATGGGGCTCCCGCCGGTATGAAGCGCCAGCTGATACCGCGTTGCGCGGCGTCGGATTCGAGGGCGTCGCCGTAGGCCACGCGGAGCTCTTTGTCGGCAGCGTGGAAGTTACTTCCGTTGTCGGTCCAGATCTCGGTCGGGCAGCCGCGGCGCGCGATCATGCGTCGGAGCGCCATGACCGCGGAGTCCCCGCCGAGACTTGGTATTACTTCCAGATGTACTGCGCGCACGGTGAGGCACGTGAAGAGTGCCACGTACCTCTTCTGAGTCCCTCTACCGACGGTTACTGTTATCGGGCCAAACAGATCGAGGCCCGTGTAGGTAAACGCTCGCTGGTGGTGGGCGAGCCGGCACCGCGGGTGGTCGCCGGTGGGCGGCACTGACGGCATTGCTTTCTTTATCCGGCACGGCAGGCATCGATGCACTATCATTTTCGTCACGGGTCGCAGGCGTAGAATACTATAGTATTGTTTACACTCGTTTATAGTAGCCTCGGCGCCGTTGTGTTGCATTTGCCTGTGTATAAAGTCTATATATAGCTTCACTGCCGGATGATTTCCATCGAGCACGGGTGGCCGTTTTTGTAGTTCGGTGATGTCCACTGCTGCGTTGATACGCGTCTTGATAACAATAACGTCGTTCACTAGTTCGACCGCCATGTGTCGTAGGCGGCTATGTGAGCCCGGGGGCTTATTATTTCTGAGGTCACTGAAGTCGTCATAGAATGACTCCAGCTGACTGGCGCGTATCACTAAGCGTTCCGCTTCACGTAGGTATGTGGCATCGAGTATTTTATACTTTCTATTATTTTGTAGCCCTTTAGACGGCGGCTGCGGCGGGGCGGGCTTGCTTCGTTTATTCCAGTCTGGATCGGCCTGTTTGTTCCGCGTAGTGCGCTTGTAATGTGCGCGCGCCTTGCGGGTTCGGCATAGGTCGATGAACTGTAATACTCTGCCTATAGTTCGCAGCAAGCGTTCCCACCTCGAGAATCGGGCCGGGTCTGGTAGCCAGGCGAGCGGGCTGGGTTTTCCCTTTACGACTGATATTGTGTGCACCTTTTCTTTACTTATTTCGGACTCGTGCGGTTGTGATGGCTCGGCGTAGCCCTTCGAGACAAGGGCGTCCATTTCTTCACTATATTTGCTTTTAAGCTCTTTATTTTTGTCGAGTTTCTTTTCTATGTTATGAAGTCTTCTCAGTGTATTTTCGTAGTTGTCAGGCAAGCGGCTGTCGGGTTGTTTCCATAATAGCGGTGCTTCATAATGGCCGTCGGCTGTAGTCGTTATTGACTGGGCTAGCATGATACGCGCCCGCTCTTCCGGGCTTGACTGGGGTAACTTCGGCTCGATAAGTAGGTTTTCGAGCGCGAAATATTCACTGAGTTGTAAATTCAAATCTTCATTTTTCTCGGCTTCTTCAATAGTGGTCAAGCGATGCGTCGCATGTACTTGTTTGCCTGTGATGCGTGTGTGTGCACCGTGTAGCACCCAGCCTAGCGGCGTTAGGGATGCCGCTGGCTGATGCCGCTGGCCGCGGCGTGTTTCATTACTGACGAGTAAATGCCAGTTATCTTGTCCGATTAACACTCTAGGTCTCGCTGACTCGTACCGCAGGCTATCTTCTATGTCGCATAAGTGTGCGCACTCGCGGAGATCCTCCTTCTTAACGGACTGTGGTGATAGGCTCAGATCGTCTATGGTATGCGCACCGACCCTATAAGGTTGGTCGGTGCCGCGGATGCTGAGCGTAACACGGCGTGATCTCGATGCGTCGATTTTTTCTTTCGTTATAGCTTCTATTTGTAGCGGCACTGTCGGGCCGTCCAGGCCTAAGTCGTTCGCGAGCTCTTCTTGTACAAGTGTTATCGTGGAGCCGTCGTCAAGGAGGGCGTAGGTCTCGACGGCTCCCGCCGGTCCAGAGACTGTGACCGGGATAATTTTTAGATAAGCTCTCGCTTCTCGGGAGGCGCGTGTCGATGTGACGGCCTCGTTTCTTTCTTCGATTCGTTGATAATGTAGCAAGTTGTGGTGGAAGTATTCGCAGCCGTCTCGCTCGCACTTCGTGCGCTTGCATGAGTGCATCCTGTTCTTGTAGCGCAGGCATCGGAAACATAGCCGTTGATCTTTGGCTAGTTTCCACCGGTCTTCAACGGCTTTTTCGATAAACTTAGTGCATTTATCTATTGGGTGACCGGTGTTGTTGCAGGCGGCTTTGAATGATAGCCATTCTTGATGCGAGCCGCTGAATGGCGGCAACTCGGCGTGGTAGCGTGATGACTCTCTCGGGCCGGCACGCGCGGCGATGGCGATGGCAGAGGCGAGCTCACTCAGGTTCACACTTTGTTGATTCTTCATTACTATGGCGCTATCTTCTTGCGCATTCGCTTGTGAATACATTAACGGCGGCGGATATGCGTCTGTTTCGCGTGGGCGCGGCGGCGTTGGCGCGAAAACGGGAGCGTGGGTTCCCCCGGCGGGGGGAGGGGCGGGGACGGCGGGGCGCACGGCAGTGGCGCCCTGTCCCGCGCCCTCGGCGGGGCTCCTCGTTCCCCCGGCGGGGGGAGGGGCGGGGACGGCGGGGCGCACGGCAGCGGCGCCCTGTCCCGCGCCCTCGGCGGGGCTCCTCGTTCCCCCGGCGGGGGGAGGGGCGGGGACGGCGGGGCGCACGGCAGCGGCGCCCTGTCCCGCGCCCTCGGCGGGGCTCCTCGTTCCCCCGGCGGGGGGAGGGGCGGGGACGGCGGGGCGCACGGCAGCGGCGCCCTGTCCCGCGCCCTCGGCGGGGCTCCTCTCCCGAGCCTGCTCGGCGTACTGTGGGGTTGCAGGCTCGGGTTCTTCGATGTAAGGTGCATTGGAGATGGCGAGGACATGTCTCTGGCTGGTCTCGAGCCATTCATCTATGCGGCGTTCTTGTTGGACTGTAGATATTGTGCCGGTGTCATCGTCGCTGTCTTCGGCTTCTATGGCGGCTATGCGCGCTTGCGCGAGCTCCAATTTGATTCGGAGGGCTTCTTCTCGCGCTTGTGCGAGACGGCGGACGCGATGACTCGACGTTGTTTTCACCGATTTTGACGGCGGCCGTGCGGCAGGATGCTGGCTTGACTGTGGGGTTTCCTGCCGCAGTGTTGCTGCAGGGTGTAGGCTCTCCTGCAGCAGCGGGACTATGGGTGGCAGCGTTGACTGTGGGGTTTCATGAGGCAGTGTTTGTGACTGCGCGGCATCATGATGCTGCCCTATGGGTGACCTCGGCTGTGGGTCTGGACGAGGCGCCGGCGTCGCAGGAGTGCTTGTCTGTGGGGTTTCCTGCGAGGGCCTCGAGCCGTCTTGACACGTAGTTCTTGACGGCACTATGGGTGGCAGCGTTGACTGTGGGGTTTCATGAGGCAGTGTTCTCCACTGCGCGGCATCATGAGGTTGCTGCCCTATGGGTGACCTTGGCTGCAGGTCTGGCCGAGGCGCCGGCGTCGCAGGAGTGCTTGTTCGCGAAGTCTCCTGCGAGGGCCTCGAACCTTCTTGAGTAGTAGCAGTTCCCGACGTGGATGTGGTTGCTTGTTCCAGCATGGCTTCTCTGATGTTCGCTGCGATAAGTTGACCGAACGTGCGTTTTCCTGCTTTCGATCTTGTAAGGGGCATCCTCTATGTAGAATCCGGTTTTCGATGGACCAGCATGTGCGAGACGCACCTATGACTGGCTCTGGGCTGAGTAGAATTTGAAGGGAAATCCTGCACCTTCGGCGTGGTCGTTACGGCTTAGCAGGAACTTGGTCGGGTCGGGGTTCTGAATTGAAAGGCTTGTTTACTTTTTCAAGTAATGTCACTTCGCTGCTACTGTAGGTACTGAATTTCATGGGGTCTGGCCGCCCAATTTATACTATTAAGTTACCTCGGCCGGACGCCCCTTCGCCCCGTATATTTGGCGGGAAAGCGATTTGCGCGGGAAATTTTGGCGCGAAATGACATGTTCATTTATTACAGTTCAATCTTACTCTAATACATTATTTACAGTGCTTATACCTATTTCTATGCTATTTATAATACATTATTACACGAGATCCCGCTCGTTCGGCGTCAAAATGCATCTGAAACGCGGGGATTCCGTGTCCGCCCGTATATACGTACCTCGTTCCCCACCTGAGGTATAAATACCGGGTTTCCCCCCTCGCTCGCCCATCAGTCGTTGCCTGACTGGCGCGCGAGTAGGATCTCTAGGTTTCCTTTAGTCTGTCTATATTTCTTAGTGGAAACTTAGTGTTATCCACTCGTTATTTAGGAAACCAGCGGTATATTACCCTTTTTTACTATGTAGGAATGAAATGTGAGGCCTATTATTCTTTATTTCAGGTGCCGATGACATAAGGCAATAGTAGCGCAATGCCTATGTTATAAGAAGGTTTATAAGCTAGATTATTACAATTTAGGTCGCGACTGACAATTTTATGTTTATAGCGGGTTTATTCTATGCCGTCCTGCACACTTAGACTTCGACTTTTTTTTTTAATTTTAGGCAATGTATTTACAAGCTCTACCACAAGGACAAATCAGTGTGACTGGTAAGTGTTATATCATGCTATTATTAGTTAATTTTCAAAAATCTGCATCTATCGACCGTAGAAAATTAAAGCAAATAGTTAGATTAGATTAGATTTTTTTATTTCATTATAATCAATTACAATACTCTTCCGTTTGCCTGCAGCGCCTCACTACCGACTTCCTTCTCACCGATAATAATATGTTCCATACATCACCAGGGTAATTGACGTCAAAAACACAATCAATGGCTGCCCTAACAGCGGTCATAAACAAAAGTCAGGTGCGCTAAGTATAGGACGAGTACGTTATTCAATTGTTATGTAACACGCGGCGCGGACGACCTAAAATCGAATCTGGCTTCGGCAGCGCGGCCGAGAGGCGATAACTGAGTGTTCCTAGTATCAAAAGCTAGGGTTTTATGTGTCCTAGGGACTTGTCACTAAAATGTGGGAAGGGTTGCTTTTATATATTTTGTATATAACTCATCAAGAATCTTAAATAACTATTATACCCGTTAACTCTTTTAATAACGTGTTCAAAGCCCGAGAGTGTCTATTAGTTTTAAAAATACTATAAAACTAATAATACTATGACTCAAAGATACCAAAAAAGAGAATCCCTTTATTTTAGTACCATTGTGTGGATTTTATTTATTTATTTATTTAATTTAAATATATTTAAACAGCATTACAGATTTACTTAAATCTAATACACTGTCAAACGAAATATAAAATTAAAGGAACTAAACAATACAGTGGATGGTGTCACTATTGGGAAATCTCTATGTACTGTTCATTAGGTATGGAACTTCGACCTCTGCTTATTAACACCATACTGCCATCTATGAACTCAAATATAGATACCCTAATCCTCAGTTCCTAAGTTTAAGTCCCAATGTATTTATACGTATACCTGTATAGGTATGTAATCGTCATCTAGTTCCCATAGACAGACCTTGGTTGGTTTGGGCAGAATAAAGTGTCCCCAACTATTTACTTATTTAACGGAAAAATAACATACTGATAGAAAAGTGAAGGGCAGAAAGTGCAGCATTAATGAATGAGCTCTCTCGCCGCTATCGCCGGCTCGCTACGCAGACCGATAATTATAGATTACACACATATATAGGTTCACTAGACTGTTGGACTGTCTAGGTCCGCTACATTCTAGATCTTCACTGGGTGGAAACTGGAATACCTAACTCATCAGGCTTTTGACGTTAACGTGACAGCCAAGTAATTAATCGGATTAAGAGATTACGACATATAGGTAGGGTTGCCATACGTCAGGATTTGTCCGGACATGTCAGGATTTTTGACCTTTTGTCCGGATTGCGGCCGGACTTGGCAAGTGTCAGGATTTTTAGGAATGACCTCATAACAAAAAAAGTTTACGGGATATATTTATTACAAAGTTTACACAGTTTTAATTAATGGAAGGATACGTAAAAGTATTAAGTAATCAACAAAAACAATAATATTTCTTTCAAAATAATTTAAAATAGGAAAAATTACATCTAAAGAGATCTCAATAAATTTTTTTGCTCAAAACTTTAGTTACAATCTACCTACATTTGTTATTTGGTTTCAATTATTAATCAAATTGCACAATACAACAGGAATTAATCATAATCAACATAATTATAGTAAGTATAAATTAAGCGCAGCGCGCCGCCGCCGCCGGGGCATCGTTCAAGCTACGCCAAATCTGTTACAAGAAATGTCAGGATTTTTAGGGTGATGTCAGGGTTTTTATCAGGACATTTAATTCTTCCATATGGCAACCCTACATATAGGTAACATTACATTACAAAAATAACACCTCAATTATTTGTGATATCCGTTTTTCTTAAACTACGCGTCAATTGTTTAATCTCCTTTGATGTAAGCTTGTCCCTATATTTTTATTTATTATATTTAATTTATACTATCTGCAGGCGGAGCCGCGAGATATAATATAGCGAATGTCTATTCTGAAAATCCATGTTTTATAATCGGGAAAGATTTTTTTCAATCGGACAAACAGTTCGCGAGATTACTATTATACTTATTATATCTCTTCATGATAATATTATAGAATTAAAGATTTTTTCATGGGCCAAGTTTAAGGCGTTTTTTAATTTTCCTCCGATAATCCTGCATTTTCTCAGTACTTTCTCAACTAGGTAGAGTAACACACTCTCGCAGTTGTAAACTCGTGATTACAATAAAGAGATACAAAAATAAAATTTTGGGTATTTACCACACCGTGCGTATATAAGCAGCGAACGTGTATGCGTAATGGACATAGTACTCTCAACACATGAGAGGCATAGGTTAGGAGCACACGTGCAGCGAAGCGTGGCTGGTCCAGATAATAACGGATAGGTACTAAGCATTGATTTATAACACTATTCAATATAGTGTGCACTAGGGCACTAAAACTGTGAGAAGCGAGCGCGTTTACCGAACGCGCAAAACAAGTATCGAAATGAAACACTACCTTAACACTTTCACTGCTGAACCCGACTAGCGGTCGCCTACGCCGTAGTCGCTTTCCGCTACATACGAGGAAAACCATGAGATCGGCTACGTGCGTACCGCGTAGCGATTCTTGACATTGAATGTGCTAAAGATTCTTATTTATTAAAAAAACTGGCTAATAAATTCTTAACGCCGTTATTTCGAGTTTTCAACACCATTTTCCATCTAGTCAACTTTATAAAAAAGTATTCGCACCATAAGGGTTCCTTTTTTACCTTTTTGGTACGGAACCCTAAAACAGCTGGTTTTTTTGAAAAAAAACTTTTAATTTCACCTGTTTTTACTTACGCAAGTTCGGTGGCAACGAAAAGCCATAACAACTCTTAGACAAACCCCTAACGAGTAGTTGACGACTACAAATAAGAAAGTACAGTCGGCAATAAAAGCTTGTCCCAAAAGTGCAATTATTGACAGAAACTTACTAATGATATCGATATACCTAAGATTCAAAGGATTACATACAATACTTAGTGATAATGTAGTGACCCAGTTTTGACATGTCTGCAACAGGAAGTAATAAATTATGATATGTGCATTATCGAGTGCATCGATCGATAAGGAAAGATCGAATGTCCGATAATAATGGCCGGACTGTCTGCCACAATAAGGTAGGAATGTAATTAATTTTTATTCCGATGTCACTATAAAATGTTACAGTTAGGACGAATGTATTCCTTGAAATATTATCTCACCCTCGAACTTGCGAAAATCGATATAAAAATTGGTTTTCATCAAATATGGCATTTTTTTCAAAAAGTAGTGATTAAATTGAAAACGGCATATTTTTGCTGTCGTACCTTTTTACAATTACAAATCCATACAAAATATAAACATAGAAATTATTAATTAAATATAACATATCTTTATTAGCGTATTTAAAGATCCAAAATAATTGATATATCCACAGTAAAAACATCAAAATTCAAAATATCGAAAGTTAAACTTACCGATAATTTTTCACTTTCGGTAGGGTAAATCGCCAGTATATGGCCATCCTTCAATAGCTGGTAATTTATACTAAAAATGAACTCTTTTACAACATAATTAAATTTAGTATGAAGTGGCCAGTTATTGAATGGTGGCCAGCTGGGCAGTAATTTAAACCTTATACTAAAATGAATTATATTACAAGTGAATAGAGTTCATTTTTTGTATGAGGTGGCCAGTTATTGAACGGTGGCCAGCTACTAACGATTTACCCTATATCAATTGACGTAGCGTAGCGTGTGCCGCTGTGTAACCATATACATTTTGATACGAGAAATTAATAATACATTAGTAGATTGATTGATTAGTAGATTGGATGAGATATAAATTTCTTATTTTTATTTATAGAATTAATTATTTAATTAACAAGTATAATATTATTAAAAGACGAGAAGACGTCCTATATAGTTTAATATATATATATGTATTTTTATATAAATATTAGATTTAAATTAATAATTATATTTTATTTCAAAGGAGTGGTGCGGGCCTTGGGCACATCTATATATATACTTATTTAATGTAGATTAGAGTATATATGTATTATCTATTCAGCCCGCATCTACCCACTGCAGAATATAGACCCTTTCTTACACCACTCATCTAGTACCCATAGTACAAGCTTTGCTTAGTTTGGGACTAGGTTGATTTGCGTAAGATTGTCCACAAATATTTATTTTATTTATCTAAGTCCTGTGCCGATCTTATCCAAGAATGTGACATGACATAACATAACAAACTATAAAGTGTTGTGCTAACTATAAAATTAACGAAACCAATTAAATACATATATTGTCAGCTATAACATTGGTAGGTAGTAAAATATAAAATACCTACAACGGCATTCTCATTAAAATAAGGAAAGGCCATATCTTTCGCAATTTTCAGCCTAATGTTACTATGAACCGCTAATGAACATAATAGATTATTAGAGATCCACAGTGTTCAATATGACTCAAAAAAAATCCCTATGATGTTTATCGCATAAATCGATCAAGGAATGCATTTTAAACGCAAGACTAGAACACCCACAAGTCTATTTCAAATAGGTACATTTTTTTATAAAATATATTTAATATTTCGTGACCGTGACTTAAAAAAATGATAAAATAAATTATGTAAGCGTATCTGATCAAGATATTTATTTGTGATAAATACATATTGATAAAGGACTTTTTGGCGCATATTTCCTAGTTCTTATTTTTGGAATTTCTCCTCCGGTTACCGAGTTATTAATGTTTTTTCAGATTTTGGTTTTTATTTTTTTCCTCCAAAAAAACTCAAAAGTGCGACTTGTGACTAGCATCGAAAGATTGTTATTAACTAGGTCTATTACTGATAATAAAATCAAGTTCCACTATTGCGGTGTTTCGGAGTTATCGAATTTCAAAATATAGTGGTAGGGTTGTCATTCAAATTGACCTTTCATTTCTTAGTTAGAATTGATCCAGTTTCACTGGTTTGTTCTGATTTGATTTGAATTCAACCATTCTAAAAACTGTTCTAGACTCCTGGTGAGCTTACCTACGCATTCAAATGTGGTGTCATAAATAGCCGCACGATTCGGGAACTGAGTTTTACTTAGCAAGTGGTTTTTTTGAATTTTCAAATCCGATTTTCACAAAAAGTTACTAGAATACATATGTTGAAATCCTAATACAAACAATTTTTAGAGGTAAATGCACATAATATAGTCAAACACATTTGAAAAAATTTGTCAGGGAAAAAGTGGATTTTGGAATGATAATTACGTAAAGACCACAAGATTTCGGGACTAGGTTTACTATAAATTACTTTACTCAGATAGGCAACACCATTGCCGGAAAATAAACAGGAGAAAAACTATGATAGACCTCTTTCACCGTGCACTAGAATCATCGCATCCGTTCGTGTCTATGGTACATTACAGACAACGCCAAACATCGACCAAGGGCCGATTTTTGACTTTCGAGCGCTCGAAAATTAAATAAACGTAAATACGATTGTAGTGTCATAATTGCAGGTAATTAGTTCCTACCGATAGAATTGAATACGAGTAGTCAGTACCGCTCGTTTTGCAATTTTCTATGGCTATTTCAAAATAGTATTTCATCATTTTTGTCAGTTTTCGAGTGAAAGAGTCGAGCGCTCGAAAATCAAAAATCGGTCCCCTGTAGTATTTGCCGGCCAGAAGCAGCTCGTGAACTACTGAAGCCGATTCACGAAGAAAACTTGCAGGTCAGGCTGAAGTCGATGACGATCATTACACGATGATGAAAATCCATCTAATGTTGACGACTGCACGTTGATACTCGAAAATGACAATGATTTGTATGAGTCATAAAATACATAAAATCTAGAACCAACTTGCGAAATGACACTTTAGCTTAACATGACTTCTCGTTAGTTGGGTCCCGATTTTCTGAATTTAATGACTTACAAAGTATCTTAAATTGTTCATTGGATATGAAAACATCTTATTACAAAATTTCATTAGAGTTGTTATTAATTCCACATATTTGTTTGACCTTTTTAGTGACAACCCTAAAAAGTATAATTTGACCTTTACACGTAACTCCCAAACGCCGCAATAGTGGAACTTGATTTTTTTACCAGTGATAGACCTAGTTAATAGCAATCTTTTGATGCTAGTCACAAGTCGCACTTTTGAGTATTTTTGGAGAAAAAAAATAAAAACCAATATGTGAAAAAACATTAATAGCTCGGTAACCAGACGTGAAATTCCAAAAATAAGAACTAGAAAATATGCGCCAAAAAGTCCTTTATGAATATGTATTCATCACAAATAAATATCTTAATCAGGTACGCTTACATAATTTATTTTATAATTTTTTTAAGTCACGGTCACGAAATATTAAATATTTTTTTATAAAAAAGTATTTGAAATAATTGAAATAGACTTGTGGGTGTTCTAGTCTTACGTTTAAAATGGATTCCTTGATCGACTTATGCGATAAACAGCATAGGGAAATTTTTTGAGTCATATTGAACACTGTGAAATCTTATCTTGAAAGACAAAACAGCAAAATAGTAATGGTCACTCCAATATTAATATTTTCAACGATGACTGTATTATTCGTGATATACCTACTTGTAATCTATGAATCAGTGAAAGTATGAAGTGTCATTAATAACAGACACATTTTATAAGTAGTGAAAATTCTTGCAAGATTAATACAAGCCATGACCTCACATTTAATATTTTAATGTGGTATCGTGTATCCGAAATTCTTAAGAAATAAATTAGACTACAATGACAATTTATATGTTAAACCGATATTTTTTATATGAAGAATCGTACGAATTTCATCATTTTCCAGTCAAAATAGTTCTTCTGTTAATTTCTGTATCTACTCATCTCATTATGAATTCTACGTCGGATACAGAATACGGTATTTGACAAAAGTCAAATCAGCTTCTTTTTATGAAACGTCAAAAACGCTCCGTTACTATGGAATCTGTAGGGATTACTTGGTTGTGACGTCACAATAAATCAACGTCCTTATTGTTACTTTTTTTAGATTTTAAAAATATTAAAATAGCAAACATAAATGAAACATTGATACTTTCCGAGTATTTTCGTAATGTTTATCTATTGCTAATTAAAAAGCTATTTATTGCCACTGTTGTCAAATATCCAATTAGAAAAATAATGAACTCTAATCTAGGAAAAAGGAACTGAAAGTAAGACGATACCAATTTTATCAAAGTACCTACCTGAGTATTACCACTATTACCTAGGTATAAAAAGGTATATCGAGTCAGAGCCGAGAGAAGCCGCGTAAAGAAATAGTTATTTTCACCGTATGACAACCATTTCTATTTATGTACCTATACTTCTTTCCTTAAGTATTATTTTCATACTACTGAACATAATTATGCACATTTTACGCGACCAAAGGCAATATGCCATCTTTCGCACGGCCGTATTTCAGAAATTAATGTAGTCTTGGCATTTTCTATTACGGATTCCCATAATTCGCGCAACCCTAGTACCTATACTTACCTAGCTATTACAGTGAAAGTCACCGTGCTAGTGCTAGGTACCTACAAGCTATATAGTAGCTACAAAATTCAATGTTTTTCTTACGTTTTAGCTACCTACACAAAAACTAACATTCATTAATTTTCCAAAACTCATTGTTTGCTTTTTAAATTATTAAACACCGAACCGGTGCACGCATAAAATATTAATATTGTAATAAAACCAATATAACCGTAACCCAAGGCTATAAGATAGCAGCATAACTTGTAATTGTACAAAAAACCACCTTATCTAAACTTCGTATCGGCACTTTACATACCGTGATGCACCAAAACTTGTGAAATTTAATGTGTAAGTAAGTCACGAAATTTAAGTACCTACCTTTTTATGTATCTATAATGTGGGACACCTACATACATAAGTGTTCATAGCCCTGCGGCGCTTGCAAATCGGAAACGATAACGCAGGTAAAGCAAAGATGGCAGCGGTCAGTCAATGGATGGGTGACCGCCTGTTTGAGTGGTTACTATAAATTAGCGCTTCCGTGCTTTGGAAGGCACGCTAAGCAGTTGATCCCGGATGCTGTCTATTGCAGTAGTCGTTAAGCCGAGTTAGAGGCCTTCGGGCGGCTTAAGAACCCCTAACAGTCGAGTTGCCCACTCACTTGACAAAGGGGGGACAACTGTCACTTGCGTCCGCAGAAGCAACCTATCACAACCCTGCACGTGTCCCCTGGGTGGTACTAAAAAGTGACAAACTCAAAGGCCAAATAATGTATGCCATACGATTAAATAAATAAAAACCTACATACATACTTGCAATATAATATTTTCTCAATAGGGAACATTACTGCAATGTTCTGCCAGTAAGTAGAGAAAGATCATTCACTCACTCACACACATGCACAGTTGATTGTCAAATGAGTGACAAGGATGTCTGCCAACTCTGCTAGTGTCGCCCCCTACGCGGAGTTTTGCGTAATATTCCCTATTGGATAGTTTTTTTTTTAACCGACTTTCAAAAGAGTAGAAGTTTCTGAATTTTACTTTACCTATGTTTGATGTATTTTTCTTTCCTGCTGACTTCTATGACAGGGGTCTGTAATTTTTGGATCGATTTATAAAATTACTTTTGTATATGAACAAAACCCCTAAATCCCAATCTTGTCCAAACCTAGATTTTAGCATTTCTACAAGAGCAGCAACATCTCCGTTAACGGATCGTGTCGATAATTTTTAACGAAATTTTTTCAGAATACATCATGTCATCAGCCGTCATTACAATGGCGGTAGGTAGTTTCGACAGCTGCAAAATCCACCTAGACTTTAGACACCTAGACCTCTCGCTATAGTGGGTGGCTATCGATTTAAGATGGTGTCATTACTGAACATCCCAAATTTTTCTAGTAGGTATATTTATTACAGCAAAATAACGCCGTATAGAGTTTATTAACTGTTTTCCCACTCAATTACATTCCCTCCGAATTCCATTTCCAAACAAGACATCGAACTTCACACCTGTCTAATATGGCATTCAGTTATTTTACCAAACAAACATTTGGAAATCAATAACGCTAGAAAAGTCAATTAACCTTAATGTTAGAAGCGGTACGCGAGATTCCCTTTAAAGTCCGTGGCATAGCTAAAGCAGTTGCTAAGCGTTTTATAGTTTGGGAGTTGGGGTACATTTGGTACACTTAGTTCATTTGTTCTACAAGTACAAGAGCATTGCATTTCATTGATTGTTACTCTACCATCTACTCTATCAAAATTCCGCTCAAGAGTCATTCAGTATACTTGAGTATTTAATCTTTAAATATTTACGGGACACTCTAATACATATCACTACGGGTAAGCGAGAGTGAACAGTGTTTTGCTCTCTCTAATAAAACATAGTGTTAGGAAAAGACTTTAATTAAGTATATTTATTGCGCAGAGCCGGTCATTGTGGCACTCTTTGGGGGAGGCCTATGTCCAGCAGTGGACGTCTTTCGGCTTATATGATGATATGTATTGCACATAGACAGCTATGTGCCATTTAGGTGATTTAGGTACTAAGTATTAACATCAATTATTATTATAAAGAACTATCGAGAGCTTTTTTTTAAATTTAAGAGCATCACATTCTCCTCTGTGTGTCCAAGCTTTAATCCCGTCTTGTTAAAATTGCATTAGTGAAAACCCAGAAGAAATAATATTAAATCAATATAATCAGCGTTATAACCGGAATCAGCATTAACAACATTAATATTACATACCTACACATATTAAACACAATAAACATAAACGAAATAAAATATACCATGTCAAAATGGGGCATCTTCTAAATCAAGTTATACCACTAAGTGTTACCAAAACCAGCTATGCGATTCACAAAACGTAATCACTAATGTCTTGTACCTATAGTTTGACCACTAACTTCGTATCAACTGCAAGCAAACGGAGGTCAGATACATTGGTTCACCCAGATAGGGCGATTTAGTGGAAAAGCTCTGGTATGCGTGAGCGCATCCGCGTAGGAAAGTTACACAAACGACAGCTATAAACTAGAGGGCCGTCGGAATTGATAAATTTGATGTAGAAAATTGAGGAAAATGTTAATGAAGTTAGCACGATGTGGATTGACTGGAAATCAAGTGTGCAGGTCTCTGGAATTCATTTGGCTTTATCCCAGTTACATGCTTACATCTAGCACAACTTGCGGCGACTCAGCAACTGTCTCTATCGCATTGTGCCAATTAGAAAGAGCTGGGTAAATTTTCTCGTCTCGCGTCGCGTCTAGGCGTTAGTTGTGCCACTTGTGCCCCGCTGAACACTTAATTCCAAATATAGGGGTAGGCTCTAGGCACATGTCGCTGTGCTGCCATCTGATCTTCCAACCCATAGGCTTCAGTTAGGTACACGCTAATTCTGGCGTCAGTTCAGTCCATCAGTATGATCTGTCTGTCTCTGTCATTTACAACAGTTACACTGTCTCTCTCTCATAATACTGATGGACTGAACTGACGCCAAAATTAGCGTGTAACCGAAGCCATAGGGCAGGGTTTCTTAAAGTGTAGTCCATGGACCCCTTAGGGGTCCGTTACACGATTGCTAGGGGTCCACGGCCTCTTCGTTCACTCTTAACGTAGGTAGGTATGTATGAGTTTGTTTCGTCATTTTCTTCAACAGCGGTATTTTTGAAATTCTGAAAGTGGTCTATGCCTAACAAAAGTTTAAGAACTGCGGGAAACTGGACCTTTTTGGGAGTATTATTGGTGGTGGTCAAACTCTGGTCTCAGTTTACCGAGTGAGGGTCCAAACGGGAGGTTATTTCATAGGATTTAATAACAAAATGTCTTACAAAATTGTATAGGCGAGTATTGTATTTTTATCCTAGTTTTTCACCGACTACTTAATATAACAGAATAAGTTTATGCCGATAGTAATTTTCTCTCCTTTCTGTCTCCATCATCAGATCGCCCCGGTAGAGCCATAATATTGCGTTGTCGCCGGCCTTACCTACATCAAAATGCAGCAGTGTGTCATAGATAAGATTATAGTTATTTCAGCGCAATTTTTAACGGTTTGTTAGATCGCTTACCCCTTTCTTTGTAGCTAATTTTCTTTTTAACCCGCGAGCTAGCAACATATTTTCGTGACCAATCAACTCTCGTGCGATAACTTGTGAGAAGGTTCAGAATTTTGTATCATGAAGCCCCGTAGACGTCAGCTGAGGGCACGTAAAAAAATGTTGTCATTTCCTTCCGACTAATTTTATCATCAATTAATCCAATATTATGACGAAAAAAAATCGTCAGCTGACTGTACAGTGATGGAAAGTCCGTCAGCTGGTCACACGAAAATGTAAAAAAAATATTTTTTCAGTCATTTCCTCTCAGCTGAAATTTAGTCAGATATCAGTTCATATGCTATTAAAAGTAAATAAAATAAAAAAAAAATAAAAAAAATTTGAACTGTTTATTTTCAGATCTGTGATTAAATTACATATATCAGTTACATTTAGTACAATCTTTAATATTTAAGATTATTTACTAAACTTTTGTATCTTAATAACTAGTTATATTTATCTATGTTACTAACTGGGGGCCATAATGAACATTTTCTTAATTATATTTTTAGTTTTTGTAGGTTTACTTTCTATATTTTCTACAATAGTTTTGGGAAAGCTGTTTAATACAAAGGGTAGGTAGTTAGGCCACACTCTTTGCCCATATGTGTTGTTATATTTGTTAATTATGTATACATTCTTACTGGTCAGGGTTCGTAGGTTGCCTTTCCTTGTGTACGAATGAAAGCGTCAGCTGGTTCTATCGCGGTGGAATAGTTGTCAGCTGATGCCCTCAAGTTTGTAACGTAGTCGCGTACTTAGGCACAACTTTTTGTCAGTCACTTCCCCCGGGCGATAACTTGTAGGTTCGTTTGGTAGCTTCAGATGCCCGAAGGGCAAACTGCCCGGAAATAGGGCTCCGTCGAAACTATTCAATTGCGAATAACATGAATGTTGAAAAGCGTTTGTAAAATGGAAGCAAAAAATTCGCTACAATATAACTACAACTTACAGACAGCCCCATGTGCAGAGCGTGCATGGAGGCAGAAGAAACGACTAAACATATACTACTGGACTGCAAGGAGGTAGAAGTATATAGAATAAAGCACCTAGGTTCTCCAAACACACTACGGGACGCAGTCAGCAACACCAAGGCACTCACCAACTTTTTAGACGAGCTGGGGTGGTTAGAGTAGCGCCACACCGCCGTTTCACGCAAAATAGGCACAATGGATGTCGACTTGCGGAAAACGCCCAGTATAACTAACTAACTAACTAACTACAACTACAACTAGAAAAGTTGAAAAACCCCCGACATTTTCATTTCAAAGTTGAATATCTCAAAAACGGCTGACCCGATTTTCATGAAACGTAGCTAAGAACCATCTCAATCACGTCAGCATTCGGATAAAAAAAACCACATTCAAATCGGTACATTCGTTTAGGCGCTACGATACCACAGACAGACAGACACGACAAACTTATTACACCCCTCTTTCTGCGTCGGGGGTTAAAAATTGTAGAGGAAGGTAAGTTTTAAGAATGGGGAAATTACGCGACTAGTGATAATTGCGTTTGGGAAAGCGATCTAACAAATCATTTTAACGACAACTTACTTACAAATATTTTTGGAGATATTTCATTTATTTTCCTTAGATTTTAGGTGTATATATAAAGATTAAGTAATCAACATCAATTACCAATTTTCTTTAAAATTTAAAGAAGGAGCGATTGTTTCCCTTCAAGGCTCACTTTAAATTTTGCGAAGCACTGAGTTGAGCTTAAACTGCACGCCAAGGGCTATATTTTTTATTTCAAATGACCATTGATGGTGGTGAAATAAGGATCAGTAATTCTTCATCATGTTGGTATCTAAAATTCACCATCTTGTTCAAGATTAATGCAGTTACGAGGGTTTGCGTACATCGATGCCCTCAGTTTTTCTGAGAATTTTAGTTTGTATGAAAACATGGATACTTTTCGGTACAGGCCTTAAGAGTGCAAATTAATATAAAACTCGTCATAATAAAAATAAACAGCAATACGGGGCGGTAGTCTTGCATATAGATAATTATAAGTATATTTCCCTCATAACAATTAACCCGTTCGTAACCCCGCTATCACCAAGTTATTTATTTAATGCGACCTTTCCGAGAATTTCCACTATTTGTTCACACGAGGAAAGTGAAAGCAAATAGATTCAGACCACTTATGGCACGTAACGTTTTATCGTTTGTAATCCCTAATTTATGTGTCCTTATTAATGAGTGATAAACTAAGATAAGAATAATCGGTTACTAATTGTTACTGTGTAGGTATTGTGTACTCGGATAGATGATAAAACTTATAATTAATTATTACAATGGGTTGTCTTCTCAGGCAAATTAGATGTGTGGCAGCATTGTTTCTAAATTATGGCACTATCAACTATCGAATTTACGTGCCCTACTAACATGATCGCATTTATATCGGACGTAAATTATTCTTCGTTCCCTAAAGCGAAATTTACACATGCAAGTAATTGCATGTAAGTTTACTTACATTGCGCGTTACTGTGGCATACTGAGTTCAATTCATCCATCAAATCCCGCAATGTAGTTAAAATTGATCGCAAGAAGCATCACGGCCATATCCAAAAACTTGTACAAGTTACCTCTATAGCAAACAGGGCAATGGTGGCCCAAACATCCCCATGATGGACTGGATTCGCTGCAGTTCCTTTGAAGGAACTATTGCAAATAAAACTATGAATTACAAAAATGATCTATTCGCAGTTGTTGCTTCCAAAGAAACTAATGCGAATAATCCGATGTACGATTATAATTAAGGTATTGCTATTCGTGTCTATAATCTTGTTACTTCTTTCTTTTCAGTTTGAACTAATAAGTAGTGGTCGATGTTAGCAAAAAGGGCACAATATGTTTTAAAATAAGCTGTTTATGATCATTCGGGCATCTTAAAAACATCTCACTATACCTACTTATGAATATAACCATACATTTTTCAATTAACTTTATTATACAAGAATGTTACCACGCCGCTTCCGCCACATTTCGGTAGCGATAACGCGGTATCTTATCGCTTATCGTACGTTGTATACTTTCTAGTTATCGCGGGAATCAAATCAGTGCGATATCGCAGTAGGCGTCATAAGATTATTTCACTGCGGTAATCAAATCGTAAAACGGTGTAGGAGACAGACATATATTAGGAACCTATTCCAACTGTAACAATTACAGTGACACACCTTACATTACTGGGTGGATAACTATAACCGTGGTATTGTCAACCGACCACCAGGGGCCTATTTCACCATCTTGACAATTGTCATCTGACAATGACAATTGTCACCTGACAATGACAATTCCACGTACATTGATTGATCAATAAGCTGTCCAGCAATCACCTTTACCTGTCGACGCAGCCATGTAAGTCAAATTGACATTGTCAGGCGACAATCGTCGATTTGGTGAAATAGGTTCCAGTCCCCTATTTCACCAACTTGACATTTGTCACCTGACAACGACAATTCTAAGTACATTGCTGGTTCCACAAGTAACCTAGGGACCACTGTAACTTCTAGAACAAGCAATGTATGGCGGATTGTCAGTTTCAGGTGACAATTGTCAAGTTGGTGAAATAGGGGCCAGGCGCTTGTCACCAACTTCACATTGTCACTTAACAATGACAATTCAACATAGATTGCTGGGTTAACCAGTAAAGGTGTTTGTTATTGATTGAATAGGGGCATGTATTGCCATTGTCACCCCAGAAATGTAGCAGTGCAAAGTCAGGTTGGCCTATAGTATCCGCAGAATTAAGTGGCGAGTTGGGCAATACAAGTAACAATGCAACCTTTTTGTGCGTAATAATAGCATGATTCTAATATTTTATGATCCTGCTCGCCACTTAATTCTGCGGATACTATAGAGGTGGGGCCAGAGGTGCGGTCTCCTCATCATCTTTCTATATAATTCTAAAATTAACAGTTACTTTGTGAATTATTACGTACGTGATTAGTGATTACAATTACGTTAAGGGTTAATTTATCACAGCTCCCAATGACCTTCGATCTGTTACCGTCCCTTTTTTCGTGTTTTTGTAGCTTACCGTATTAACAACAACGAGGTTAACCGAAATAGTATCCCATATTTACTTCAAAACTCATAGTTTTTGAGATATATGGCACTAAACTTTAGCAATTTTAGGCCAAAAAACCAGTTTTTTGGACGTAACTTTTGTAAAAATGAGTTAAAAATAAAAAACACTCTTGGGTTGTTAGAAACGTCAAAAAGGAACAGTTACATGTAAATTTCATATATAAAAATGCATTAACAACATACTAATATCGAAAACAGAGCTATTTTGGACCATGTTTGAAGTAGGGCTCGCGGTCGTGTACGTGTTTCGTGAACACGTAGCCGTGCGCCCGTACCTGTGTTACACGGCAACGGTTTTATCGCCCGTTCGGCACGTGAAATTTGGCTACGGGTCACGTGTCACGTGTACCCGTGTAGATCCGTGACACGGGTACACGTTCCTTAACTACACGCGGATCCGGTCCGCCAGCGACGTTGAGTGAAGATAAAATGCAGTGTCTCTAAAGGCGACGAATAAAAATGTATTCGTAGCTCTTTATTCCGTTTCATTCATTTATATTTTAGAGCATGGACTTTAAAATATTTAGTGAGTAATAAATAAAAGGACACCAACATTAAATATAATAAATAGGTAATACAATAATTAAACGGGGTCTAAAATAACAGAACAACAATATGTGGAGAATTATAGGTTTATTAAAATAATTTGCTCAATTTGAAAACATCTTAAAAATCAACAATAATCAACGTTCTGAATAAACTAAATACTAGGTAAAATCAACGTAGTGTATTATTAATAGACATAGACATCTAGATTAATAAAATAAAATGTACGCCTAAAATTTTAACCAGACAGGTACATCTTCTTAATGTATATACAGTGTAAACTTCTTATAACGAAACTCAACATTTTTTATCGTTATATATAGTTACAGTTATATGGAGTGAAGAAAGAAAAACAACCAAATTTACGTTTATTTTTAATTTAACAGTTTGAAAGTTGGTTTACGACTGCTAATACGATATATACCAGGTGTGTTTAATTCGAGACCATAATTTCCAAGCAAACCAAGCGTAATGATGCACGTGTTCAAGGCAAATAACAAAAGCAAGACGGTTGTTTACGACCTCACAAGCTTCGGGGCCTCAAAGGTTTAGTCGGGATCTTTTGTAGCATCATAGGATAACATAAACAATAATACAGATAATTAATATTTACTGTGCCTAAATATGAACACATTTCTTCGTAACAGAGAATGACTGTTGCCCTATAAAGAGTGTATCAGTGTGTGGATTTTAAGGCAAACAAACCAAATTGTGCTCACTTCTTCGTTATAGGGAGATAATCGTTATAAAGACTGATCTTATAGAGAGTTAACACTGTAATAACAATTTGAAAACATCAGGTGCATTGATGAGTTAATTAACATTGCGTTTCAGGACAATATGTGTAAGTAGGTCCTAATAACGTAAACCTAAGCTGAAAATAATACTTACTTTTAAATATCTAATAAAAAATGTATATTTCTTGGTAACAAATCAGCTTACAATAAGAGTACTGATTGCACTTTAATGTAAAACCTGACAATGTTCGGTAATATTTATCATTTATTATACTTAAATATTTTAAAAAGATTAAAAATCAGTTCGTGCAAAATTTAGTAGGTAGGTACAAGAGATATATACGGGTGCTCCCGGGAATTTCCGTTAAGTTTGGCATATTGCAGAGTACATTCACATAAACAAATTAGCATAATTATTTCTTGGAAAAAAATAACAAAAAAAATTGTAAAACTTCACGAACAAAAAGGTGCATGGCATACCAGGTAAAACCGAACGCTACTTATGAGTATTGTTTGTTTAATTACGTCGCTCGCAAACCTTTATTAAGAGTATCTTTATCTGCAGTTCTGCACGTGCAACTCCACCATGTCTACAAAAATACCACCCTGGTATGTAAATAACAATGAATGACTTAATAATATTTAAATCTTGAGAGAACCCAAATTTGAATAAAATATTTTTATAGAGATGTAAATTAAATGTCATCAAGTCTGCGACATTTGTTTTTACTTTCATAGAAGAATATATTTACATGTAGTGTAATTAAACTCTATATAGCAACAATCCATTTAACGAAAATCTTTTTTACCTTGTTAGTCTGAATGGAAGCAGTCGAACAAAAATATGTCACTATCTACTTTGTAATGTGCCGAACCGAAACCGATAAGAACTGCACAGCTGTGTATTTTTTTTTGTTGTTTTCTTGTTTAGTCCATGCACGTGTTATTCGCCTGGATTTACCGTCATCATACGTACCGAAGATTCGCAGAAATTTGCTCGTTTGTTTGTTTGGATTAGGATTGCCTGTCACGTTAACATTTTGGTTATGTTATATCCTTAGATAGTAAACTTTTATATTCATTCATTTCATGAATAGCAGAAAATTTTTTTTTTTTTCTCTTGTCTCAATTTAACGATAACTATTTACTGATATGGTGACATAGGTAACGCATACGTAAGTTAAAACAAGTAGGTATAACTAATGGCACTAGAGAATTTTGCATCGTCGCTAGCTTTGACTAAAATCACAATAGCTGGTTATACAGAAAAAATAATAACGCCGTTCATTACTTAAATATAACTCAAACGACGCAAAAAATATAATTTAAACTTAAATCCTAAAAAAACCCCGTTCGTCCCGTACTAAGTAATAATGAGTAATTCATTAATAGTCCTTATTTGTTTTAATTTTAACTCCAACCGGTGGCGGCAGCCTCGTTGTATCGTTCCGTTCCGACCGGTGCACACGAACGCAGGTACGGGCTCCGTATCTTGGCGTGTCACGTGTCACGTGAATCCGGACGCGAACGCAGGTACGTGTCACGTACTGGGCGTGTTCGTGAAATTCGTGATCTTAGTACCGCCGGGGTTAAGAGTACGTACGTACGGGTTGGCGTGAATCACGGATATCCAGAGCCCTAGTTTGAAGTAATCATAGAAAAATAAGTATTCATGTTTTTCCAAAAAACTCTCTTGCAAAAGTAATTAAAGTATTGAAGAACCGATTAACGTTTGTGGCATAAATATATCTATTGTAATGACGGAGGAATATCAACTCAAAACTCATCAAAACTAGTCAAAAAGCGCGTGGAGCCCCTTAAGTCTATGTCTATGTCATGAAAGCAGGTAATTTCCTGAATACAACTCCAGTAAAACAGAAAAAACAAACAGAAAATAGACAGACAACACCAATGAAATTGATACCGAACTGCCACTACCTACTATTCTATGTCGGAAGTATTCTTAACGAGTGATTCAACCAACGCGTAAAGTCCGTTGTAAAAATAATCTAATGTGATTGTAATGGAATCAGTGTCCAGATAATTTTGAGCGCATCAATAACATACATATTTAAGCAGCTGACTGAAGACACACTTCCTGTATATATTAGAAACATTACTCAAATATCGTTCGGAAATAATTAGGAAACCCGGTTTGACATTGCGAGTTTCTTTAGAGATTCTTGTATTCGCCACAAACTTCAGGGTCGCCTATTAATAGTGACAACAGATCCCGCGCGAGGTCGCCCCAGAGCGTGCGTGAGAACTAATTACCTAATAATCATGAAAGTTACTGAAAACATACGAGATACAGGGAAAGATGTCAGAAAGATTAAAGTTGTAAGCCACCATCTTTGGTATTTAGGCTTCCATTGATATCATAAGTTTTTGACGCTCTTACTTGGCTCGGGACCCCTTATAATTTTTATTGCATAAAACGTTTATGTACACACGCCATACGATTAAATAAATAAGTTTTTTAATATTTATTTAAAATTTACTATACACAGAAATATTCACAAATGGCTAAACTGAACTAGTTGTTCATATGTATGTATATTTCACAAGATAAGTGATGATTGGTAGTAAACTTGCTATGATTCGACACTGTATTATGATGAAAGTGGAATGCGTTTCAAGACATTTTAGGGCGCGCGTGGATATAGTTTTCCAGTCGACTACACTACAACTTTCATTGAAACCAAATCAGCCACTACTTAAATAGTCTTGTTTATTAATCACGAAAATGATCATAACATGTCGACTCCAACTTTCTGACTGAATGAACGAAAGGAGTCCCGATGCGTCTAAAACACGTCGCCAACAGTGACAATTACACGCTGATCTATCTATTCACTATCGCATATCTTAATCAACATAACATACGATCGCCGGTAGCCTTGTGATCCGCCGCGATGATCTGTAGGATCAATAGTTAAAGAAAGTGGCAGCGCCACAAAAACTGTTACAGTTATATGTCTTGTGTCAACGACATCATATGTTGTACTATATAAATTACATTTTATGCCTATCAGATGTATATCTTCATGCTAATGGGCAGGGTAAAGAAACGTAAGAGGTAGGCGTCTAGGCCATTTACTGTGTAGCTGTCATAGGACTGAATTAGTGTCTAACATTATGTATTTTATAGTTATGTACAGCGTATGAATTGTATAACTCAATATTTAATATACTGAGTAAATATAAGTCATAATAAAACCCGGGTGATCACGTAACGTTCCAAACGCGCGTTAGGACAATTTCACTGTAATTTTTCCATATAAAAAGTGACATTTAGATTTACCTTACGCGCGTACAATGCGTTACGTGATCGACCTGCTAGGTTAGGTTACCCCTGTTAGGTTACGTTTTACCTATAAAACTACCAAGTTAAACATGTCAAAAGTCAGATACACTAGAAGACACTCGAAGCAGAACTTACAGGACATACTTAAACGAGTGCGTATCCTATTGAAAAAAGTAATTCTATAAGGACGGTAAATTTTAGAAAATTATGAAAATTTACGGTGTCACCCATCATACGTGTAAGCTATATATGTAGACTTTAATGGAATCAACAACAAAGCATAAATAAAGTATAAGTATATTTTCTCTATGATAAAAGTTAAAATGCAGACGAGTACGCTATTGCTATTATTTAAACGATACTGACGGCAAAATACGGGTTCAAAAGTAATACTCCTATAGGTAAGATCAGAAGATAAGTAGACGAACAAAATAGCATAACGTGAGGGCCCATTGGCATTATTTGTGTACAATGGGGAATGGATGAAAATTTTAGAAGTGCCTGTTTTTTTTTTGGTGTTAGGAATAACCTTCCTTAACGCCAGAAAAAATTGCAGAATTTTTAGGTGCGTCAATTATTTTTAAAAAATATAAACAGTTTCCTCACTTACGTTTTGGGCTTAGGACGGCGAATAAGAAACTTTCCTTGATTCGTCTCATATTACAAAAAATATTTTGAATATCTGACCCTGGCAATGACAAATATAGCTGCTGCAGCTGTCAATATTATTGCCAGAGTCAGTTTACCACGGATTTTTAAGATATTTTTTGTAATATGAGACGAATCAAGGAAAATGTCTCATTCGCCGTCCTAAACCCAAAACGTAAGTGAGGAAACTGTTTATATTTTTCAAAAAAAATTGACGCACCTGAAAAGTCTGCAATTTTTTTCTGGTCTTCAGGAAGGTTATTCCTAACACCAAAAAAAAAATCAGGCACTTCTAAAATTGTCATCCATTCTCCATTACGATTGATAGAGCAAGTAAAAAACCTGGACTCTACCTTGACCAACGCACCCTACATCAGTCGAATTGAATTCAAATTAAATATCTTTGTTTTTCACTCTCACACTAGTCAATACAATTTAAATCTAATCTTAATATCTGAATAACGAAATCATGCTGACTACTCCAAATAATGCGTCATTGAGCGAGCTATCATCGCTCAGGCTCTGTTTAAAGGTTATTAGCCCCTCCTTGTATTCAGCCAGTTTTATCTAGAATTTTAAGCCGCTGAAAATGATGGATTTGATATTTTACAGGCTAGCCTGTAGTGTCAAAAAAGCGGGTCATATCTAATTATCTATATTATGTGCCTGCGCCGCATAGACAACTACGAGGTATGGTAATAATAGTACATTACATCAGAGGCCGGGAAAACACGAATTTCCGGCAAAGCAGGTATAGAGATACGAGGCCGGGAATCCGTTTTTACGCCGAGGCATGTATAGTGTATCATTAATCTCTAGTGTATCATTAATTGTAGTACTAACAATAGATATATAAGTTATTGTATTACCTAACCCTATGGACTAATAGTCTGAAATAAATAAATATAATAATAATTGTGTTTTTCTCAAACATGTAATGAAATAAATAAATAAAAATCCTCAAATCAAACTAATTTTCATGGCTGAATGCCGTGATGCTGTGCCACAAATAGTGGAATCATAGGCCTGAAAATTTGTATGAAATTCCATTTCAGGCCGCCTCGAGATGCTGCGCCCGAAAAAGGATACTTCCGAGTCTAGGAACGTAAAGAGAATATTTCATTGCATGTTTGAGAAATAGTAAATTCAAGAATAATATTGGCTTGATTAAAAAATATTTTTAGGCAAGACTAAAGTTACATACTCTATACTCTTTCATGACTTATTTTGTTCCGGGTTGCCCATCGAAAATGTTCACGCGCCGCCACTGGTAGACAGTGTAAAAGTTAAGGGCGATAAAGCCTAATTTTTGGTTGGACTCTTTATCCGCATAAACGGCATCTCCTCCCTCTTCTATAATAGGGATGATGACTAAGATTTTTAACGATGTCATTCGTACCAGTTTTTGGAGAAGAACAAATGTTTGTATGGAAGCAACTACAATTAAAGAACATTAATACCCAAAACTTTGAGACAAATATTGACCGCGCTGCCGCTGGCGGCAGCCTTAAACGCTTCACACTTAATTGACACACAGACACAGGTATGACGTCACACCTGTTATTTGTACTAACAGTTATATCGAAAATCAACTGCGTTTAGGTCCATAGTTGTCGTACAATTTTGTTTTTATAAAAGCATAAGGATGCTGGATGCGGGTGGCGCAGGACCGGTCATTTTGGCACTCTTTGGGGGAGGCCTATGTCCAGCAGTGGACGTCTTTCGGCTGATATGATGATGATGATGATAAGGATTCTACTGGTACATTTAAGTTTACTCTTGGACAATAAAAAAAAACTTTTTTTTCTAAACTTTATTTTTTTTTAATTATTTTAATTATATTTTGTAATTTATAGTCTATTACGATAAACTGATGGTTTACTATCCATTTAGCAACACGAAGTTATCAATTTTAATACCACGCAACAAGCCTATTCTTTGCGATAAAAACAGATTAAAGGATGAATCACGCTAGAACGGGCCGTTTCCGGCCCGGGCCGTTTTCTAAGAAAAACGACAGCGTTTTTGCGCGGCCAGGGCATACTCAAGCCTGGCCAAGCCACGGCTGAGGCTCGGAAGCGGCTCAGTTTGGTATGACTCGGCCGTCCAAAAACGCCGTCGTTTTTCTTAGAAAACGGCCCGGGCCGGACACGGCCCGTTCTAGCGTGAGTCATCCTTAAGTATGCACGTAAGTCGTAAGCCCTTTACTATTGACCACTGGAAAGACGACTCTTGTCTTTCTGACTGTTTATGACCTAGTCGTCAAACTCATGAATGACCGGGCTCGTATCACACTGGCGCGGCCTGCGGTGGTGGACCATAGTAAATTTGACAGCTAATGACAAGTTTTCTATTGACCGCTGCGGCCAGGCCGCGCCAGTCTGTGAGAGGCCTTAACTGTTTGAAACTGTGGTTGAAAAATTCGTGGCAGTTCTGGCGTTTTTCTAGTTTTAACTGAAATATGTAGAAAAATCTGCAAACGCGCAGCAGCTCTAGCGTAATGTCTCTTAAACTGCGTACAGCCGCATCTCTAGTGTACCTAATGTCTCTTAAACTGCGGACAGCCGCATCTCTAGTGTAGGTACCTAATGTCTCTTAAGCTGCGGACAGCCGCATCTCTAGTGTAAATATTGTCTCTTAAACTGCCGACAGCCGCATCTCTAGTGTACCTAATGTCTCTTAAACTGCGGACAGCCGCATCTCTAGTGTACCTAATGGCTCTTAAACTGCGGACAGCCGCATCTCTAGTGTACCTAATGTCTCTTAAACTGCGGACAGCCGCATCTCTAGTGTACCTAATGTCTCTTAAACTGCCAAACACTGGCCGAATTCTGATCTACACGCCTGATTCCACTCATCTCTTTCCCACAACACGCGTTAGACAGTGACGGTTGTTTTATCGAATCAACTGCGTATACACATACGCGGCGACAACAGATATCACAATGCATCGGCCTTGACAGAACACTACCAAACTTATTTAATCAACTGTTTAGTGTTTATCTCACTTGTAATATGAAACGTTCGTTTACACAAGACTTTTGATATTCCATGCTTTACAATTCTACTTTACAGACTTAAGTATCATCCTCTCTATTTTCGCTTAACACCCTTAGGCGACCGCTTTAGCCTAGTTGGTAGTGCTAGTGACCCTGCCTACGAAGCAAGAGGTCCTGGGTTCGAATCCCGGTAAGGGCATTTATTTGTGTGATGAGCACGAATATGTGTTCCTGAGTCATGGATGTTTTCTATGAATTTAAATATTTATTTCTCTATATCTATATAGTTAAGTAAGTATGTATATCGTCGTCTAGTACCCATAGTACAAGCTGTGCTTAGTTTGTACTAGGTTGATTTGTGTAAGAATGTTCGCAAATATTTATTATTATTTATTTTATATTAGGATCCAATCTTTATTGGACCTCTAAAGCTATATTTTTTCGACGCTAATACAAAGATTTGACGGTTTTACATTAAATTACAAAAAGTCCTACCGAAGTTCACGTATGACGAGAAACGTCACAAGAAACCTATCAGTCATTCACCATACCTAAGCCGTTTCATCTACACCTACTTATACTTACCTACTTCACGACATAATATAAAACAAAGTCGCTTCCCGCTGTCTGTCTGTCTGTCCCTATGAATGCTTAGATCTTTAAAACTACGCAACGGATTTTAATAGATAGAGTGATTCAGGAGGAAGGTTGATATGTATAAAACATGCATGTTATTATTGTTTTCATACATGTAAACCCGTGCGAAGCCGGGGCGGGTCGCTGGTATATTATAAAGAGGAAAAGTCTGTGAAATTGTAGCTTTGTACGTTAGTATGTATCGGGTAATCCCCGGAACTACTTAAACGATTTTAAAAAAATCTTACACCTTCGTAATACAATGGGCTTTCTGGGTGGGCATAGACTATGATTTATCGCGCGGGTTTGCCTGCATTCTTTGAAATACCCGAGCGAAGCCGAACGGGCAGCAAGTAGGTAGATAAGATAAGATAAGATAATGTTTATTGCAGATAATGGGTATGTACGTACAAGGTGGTATATATATTATTTACAGTACGCCAAATTCGGCTTGGGTAAGCATGCAACAAATAATTAACTAAATTTTGTTCATACACGATAGTTATGAAGCAAAATTAGTGATCACTTAGTCTAACAATTAAATTATTTGCATAAAGTTTATCTATTTATTGTTTTCGTGTTTAGAAACTCTTTTATCGTTAATAAACTTATATTATAACACGTACAATCCTAATACTTCCGTCTGGTTGGTCACCCGATTAATTCGAATATAATTCAAATTCAATATATCAAACGAGAACGCACAAACCTTTACGGCTGCAATCAGAAGTTCTTAGTAGCGCTTTCCGCAATTGAGCCCTTAATTATTATAATCAGTACCAAATTCCTGAACGAATCGCTCAACAATTTGAAAGTCCACTTGTTCTTTCGATTGAGGATAGAGGTATTCTTATGCAAACGAAGGTAGTTATAATTAACATGTGTAACTATGTGTCTGTCTGAGCACGGTATCTCTGAAACGGTGAACCGATGTAAGTAGGTATCTATGTTTTTTTTTATCGAAAGTCTCTTCTGTCTAGATGGTTCTTAGCCATTTTTTTATGTCGAGGGTGTTTTAATTCGTCGTCAGTCTACTATAGCTCTATACAGGGTGACTGGTAATTCGACCTATTCCTTGAAAGGGGTTATACTAAAGCTAATTTGCAACAATTTATGTCCAGTCAACCAGGGGTTTTTTTTAATTTTTCGAGTTTTTAGTTTGTTTGAAAAAAAATCGCCTTGCAGCCTTAAAGTGCTGATTGTGAATGGAAGTACTTTTGTCACAATCACCAGCTTAAGGCTGCAAGGAGAATTTTTTTCATACAAACTAAAAACTCGAATGTCTCGGAAACCAGCGAGTTTCGACCCCTGGTTGACTGGGCATAAATTGTTGCAAATTAGCTCTAGTATAACCCCTTTCAAGGAATAGGTCGAATTACCAGTCACCCTGTATATAAACGCTATAACGCGGAAAAATGTCCACCAATAATGTGAAGGGTTCTACACTTGCACATAAGGCCTTATCCATGAAATCCAATCAGAGAAAGCCCCCTCACTTTCACCCTGTATATATGATTAGGTACTTTACAATTATTTTAAATAAATAAAAGTTGGCTAAGTGAAAAGTTCATCTTAGCTGTAATTTTAACAATTGACCAAAGCCATCTTGGAACGAATTATCAGATATTTTTAATGTCTACGAAATAAACGAAATTAAATTTTACCAACATTGCTACGTAAAAAATGCGCCAAGTACTAAAATGGTATGTTGAAATGGTTTCGTACAAAGTTAAGTAGATACGACGACGTGCAAGTCAAACTTGCAATTTATTCTGAATAGGTAAAATTAATTTTGAGCTTATTTCAATTCTCCGATGTCTACCTATATAAAACCCAGTTTAAGACATAGGTAATATAAATGTCGAAACCATATGAAATGGGGAGACATTAATATCAATTTGGAATATGTACTTCAGCATGTCTTATTTTTATTTTACTGGTAACTATTAAAAAACTGTAGGTACACCACTTAACATCTGACGAAGATGTTACTTGTAACTTAATTTGTTACACTTTGGCTTAAATTAAAAATAAGTGTAGGCTCGTAAACATATATTCCCGAAACTAGAGACATTAAAAATCGGCACGCTCAGGAGTGTTTCAGCCAAGACCCTAAGTTTATCTAAAAATTGGGCCAATTGCTATCTCACCTGTATCAATAGTCCGGTAGGGTCAGCAGAAACCGTACACTTTCGAATGTCCACACACTAGGTATTCTTCAAAACCGCGGTGTTTCCCAACACCGTATACTTTCGTACTGTTACTGAGATCGGGTTCACTTGTGGTTAGTATCTAACACTGCATCGGCAAAACGAAATCGCACAGGGAAGTAATGGATACTAGTAACATTTCTCAGCGACCACCCAGCTGAAATACACAATATTAATGACACTTACACTTGGACACTTTAGCTCGAAAATGTCACAGTGCAACCGTTTTGAGGGTCAATCGATTACGGCGAAACTTTAACTCTAATTCGAAAACCGCCCGGCAATTAGCACGGCGGAAACTTTTTTTCGCAAACTTTTTTTGCCTGGAGCGTTTCGTAAGAGGCGCACACAAGTCATTGCACTGAAATCGGCCCAAATCTGCCACCGAGTGCCAACTTTGACAAAAAAAAATTTCACCGCGTCAACTTTTCTCTAACTGCAGCGTTATGCAACGAAACAAACGGGTTGAGGTGCCGCCGAAAATTCTAACCTCTAAATTTTTTTTTTTTAACTTTTTGTTGCACTGTGATATTTTTTGTTTGGTTGTCACGTGTTTACCTATTAAATTGGTTCGGTAGCGAGTTTGAGTGCGCGTGGGGTCGCATGGCGTGACCGGGCGGGCCGGGGTCTCGCGCGATACTGCCGCGCGGCGACACCGGCTCGGGCTATCTGGAGCGACCGATACAGTTTAACGTCTTCGGACGTAGAACGTCTCCGCCCGTCAGCGCGCGTAGGGTTAGAATATTCACGGCTTCTAAAACCTAAGGGCTTACTAGTGCAGTTTTAACCCCTGACGCAAAAAGAGGGGTGTTATCATTTATCATACATTTGACCTCGCACTCGCGCGTACTTACTAGGAGTCTGCATTGCCATTGAGCTTAATAAAGCGTTATTAACTGGAACTTATTTATATATTTACTGCCACCGAAAAAACATGGATCAGATTTTATTTAGAGTAATGTATATTAGGACAGAACTCTACTTTTCCGAGCCAATAATGTTTTTTAAGTCGTATTTGGATGAGTAGGAGTAAAGAAATTTCAATTTGATCAAAGGCACTTTTTGAAAAGTATTTGACCTTGTCTCATTCTACTAATCATATTATTCAACCGCGATGAGTTTACACTACGAATAGCTGTCAGTTCATATAAACTTTGACGTATTTATATGACAAAACGGTCACCGCTAAGACTATTCTAATCGCGGTTTTATAATACCTTTTTTTGGAACTAGGATGGATATGTCAGGCTTCCGGGAACCACTCATACTACCGTCTAAAACCAGCACCTCTAGACCTCCCTTGTAATAATGGCGGCTACACGGGCACACAACCGCGAACAACTGCTACGACAGCTGAAGCTTCCCTTCTGACTTCCAAGGGAGATCTGATCCCCCGTGAAAGGACCCTCGAGAACCTCTACACCTCTATGTCATGCCCTTGCCAGACAAAGAATGAACTACTTTGGTAACGGTTACCCGCAACCAAAGGAATTCAAGGTGCTCCCGGCGAACTGCATCATCCGCTTTGTGGAAATGATGGAGCAAGCCTGGGGGAGCAGGTATAAAGGAGAGGGCAAATGCACAAAAGATCCCACTGGCTCGAAGTGCATCCGAAAGGGCCCTCACCTAGATAAGATAAGATAGGACCTCTACACTGGGAAAGGTCCCTTTGTTACTATTTGCCATTTTCCCGGTCGCATCATCAGTTACTCCCTGAGAGCACAGTGACCGCTTGCTACTCGACCCCGAAGAATTAGACACGACTTTTTGAATGAATGAATGAATTAAATATTTTATTTCAGGTCTTCAAAAAATCCAATACGAACAAAGAAATAAACCAGACAGAGGGTTTAGTAGCGTTACACTTAATTGAAAGACAATAATGAATTTTTGAAAAAAATCCGAGCAGCAATGTAACGCAAATGATTATTGGTGGTGACAAGTACCTAACTGTCAACGAGATTTAACTCAAACATTTAGCGTTGCATTGCGGGCTGAATTATTTTGTATGGTTAACTTTATCGCTGTAATATTAGACAAAAATTATATTAATACGCTTCTTAGGTCCTGTACTAACCACCATTTAAAGGTTTGCTCGTATTGGATTTCCACGCTGAGGTGAGGTTTTTTTAGAGAAGCGTCTGCAATCTGCAGGTCGATCACGTAACGCATTGTACGAACGTCGAGTAGGTCTAAATGTCACTTTTTATATGGAAAATTGACAGTTAAATTGTACCGACGCGCGTTCGGAACGTTACGTGATTACCCCTCTGACCTTCCAACCCAGAGACTTGAATTTTTGGGATTTTATCAAGCCTCTTGAAAGCATGAACGGCATAACAACAGCCGATCCCACCAAACATGGAACCATTCCACTCAAAACTGGGCATCCGCCTATGATACTTAATTTAAAATTCAAATTGCATGCAAACGTTTGTCAAAAACCGCACCGCCTGACAAATAAGTAAGCGAAATTAAAGTTTAATTTCCAATCAAAGTGACATTTTTAATTTCAGGGTCGCCAGGATACTGGACTCTCCATACAAACGCAGTTTGGTTCTTATAAAACGAAATGCTAGCTAGAATAACATGAAACTAACAAACAGAATGGAATCCGCCATATCTAAGGTCGGAAACTATAAGTATAGTCCCTGTTGCTAGAAATTATAATTGACTATCAAAACAAAGTTTTAACCGACTTCAAATCAGTAGCCAAATAGCTTCAAGTTTGCCTATAAAATTTGAAGAGTTCCCTCGATTTCTCCAGGATCCCATCATCAGAACTGGATTTTGGTGACAACGGGACCAATCTGGAAGTGTATGCTTTCAAACAAAGAAATAATTTTTGAAACATACATAATTATTCCAAATTTCAGCTCAATCGGATAACGGCAAGTGACTGAAAAATGGATTGCAAATTTGACGGACAACTTACATATTTACATACACATACGAACAGGTCAAGTTAATATAAAGCTTGTAAAAATAGTGCGAGTAGAACGTTTTTCCTACAAAACTTTATAGTAAGTAAAATGTAAAGCTATGTTGGATTATTATACCTTATTTAAAAACACGCTCACCTGATATGCAGAGATGGGCATTATTCGAATGATTCTTTATTCGAATAAACATTTATTCGTCACTAATTTATCGTAAACACGAAGGATATACCTTCATTTTAGGTACAAGCTTTTATTGCCGACTATAATTTTCTGCATACTCGTACCATCATCAACTACTCATTGAGACGATTCTAAAGAGCCCAAACTCGATGGATTGTGTCGTTTTATTGCGGAGTTCTTATGGCCACCTTCCAGCTCCAGCATCAGATCAGCTCCATGTCATCATAATATTGCATTGTCATGAGGAGTGGGTCAAATATCAATTACTAAATTTGACCCAAGAAAGAATAATAAAGAAAAATAAAACAAACGGTGATCTAAATTAAAGCTTGTAAAAAAGCTTGTACTAATAATAACACCGTTTGAAATGCTTTGAGTGAGAAAAATACTACCTACTTACATATCGATACCATAGTTCACAATTGTACTAATTACGGCAAAAAAAGGGGTGTAATTAGGATGATCATACACATAATATCATAAAGTTACAATTTCATAGTCAAAAATATGTTATTACGTATACATTATAGTACGATTATTGTGAACTCGGTTATCGATATTTAAAACTTATTTCTGGTAAACATATTATTTTCTTTTTGTAGGTACCTACATTTATTTCTATAATCTTTCTAATCTAACGGACGTATGCTATTATACTTTAATACTTTATGGCATTTTAACACTTTTACTGTCAAAAACCTTGATGTCATTTTGTGACTAGATTTTTCTCAAATAAAATTTATTTTATTTTATTTATTTATTTATTTCCTTTTGGATACTTTAACCACCCGGGGGATCTTACTGGACAAGTTCGTCCACTAGAATCACTTGCAAAGTATTACGCCTTGGCCACGACTTTGGTCTTACGAGTAAGCTACCTGCGACCAGCGTTTTATCTGTTCATTGCGCGGTCGAGACGCGCAACGCACTGTGGTTAATTGGCATCACGCGCAATGAACAGATAAAACGCTGGTCGCAGGACGCTTTAGACCAAAGTCGTGGCCAAGGCGTTATAATGCCTGTATTACTTTCTGTCTGGTGATCGAGTCAGGTGATCTAAGTTGATGCCGCGAAAATTTTCGTCTGTATTTTTATCCGGGTGATAACCTGTAAGTTGCTTCAGAAAGTTGTATCATGTAACCCCTTACCCAGCTACGGCACCGTTGAGAGATTACCCGCCACAGTCTCCCAAAAACGTAAAAAAAAATATTTTCCACGGAGCTTCATGATACTTACAACTTTCTGAACCATCCTATACAAGTTATCGCCAGGGAGAAACTTGGTCATGAAAATCTGTTGATACATAGCTCGCGGACCATTCCTGTAGGTCGATCACGTAACGCATTGTACGAACGTCGGGTAAGTCTAAATGTCACTTTTTATATGGTTTACAGTTAAATTGTACCGACGCGCTCAGAACGTTACGTGATTACCCCACAGCAGGTGTTCAAAAATATATGTAGCCGTGTTCGTATGTGACAACTTGCTGGCCCCGATATAATCTCATGGCAACTGTACTATAAGTTAATATTTTGTGCAATAAAATAAATTAAATAACCTTGCCTGCTTAAAATGCCACCATGAAAACAAAATAAGCTTAATAGAAAAGCTCCTACTGGTGAAAAGTGATACCGAAAAACTGTGTGAGAAAAAAACCTAGGTAGGAACAGTCAGCTTCAAAAGTAGCTACGCAATCGAAGACGTCAAAAGTTCTATTTAATTCCCTTTTAATAAAGACTTTTGACGTCTTCGTTTGTGTAGCTACTTTTGATGCTGACTGTACTGCAAATAAATCAATTTTGACAAAGAGGCTTGAAGGTAGGCAATAGATTGGACGAGTGAGTTTGAAGAAGAAAAATCCATCTACTGCACTGTTGGCCGAGATATAACATATAGGTAGTGCTTTTCACGCCTACTGCAAGGAACTTGCAAATAATTATAATCCAAAAATCAATTCAAAACCAATGACTCATATATGAGTCATGCCTCTACGCGCGATTTCCGCTACAAAGTAGAAAAACGCTGCGACGCGCCACGGCGTAGCACACGTAGCGATGCGCGGTCTCGAATGGGATAACACTTTTACTGCCATGAACCCGTCTAGCGGGCGCTTAAGCCGTAGCCGCTTTCCGCTATTAAGCGGGAGAACCACGGGATCAGCTACGAGCGTAGCACGTAGCGATTCTTGGCAGGTGTGTTTAAAGCAGCGACTGCATAATCGAAAAATACCGGTATTCTATTTTAACGGTATGACGTCATATCGGTTGTCAAATAGCGGTTTCGCTATCGAAATATAAAGGTACCTTTATTTTTTCCGGTACCGTAAACGCTTTTTAAAGGTAACCGATATATCGACTTTGGCCTGGCGTTGTTGCCAAACCGCCGGCAAAGGCACTGCCGTTTTGTCTTTAAATGTTTAGTAGCCAATGCTTCCTCTGTAGAGTGCCAGGTCGCTTACTTTTCTCGATAACCTTTATAATACCGGTATTATAAAGGTTTCGGTATCATTTAAAACTAGTATTTCAGAACGGTTACGGTACCGTGATGTTCGCGCGGCGCGCATAACCTTTACGACATAACGGTACCGTAATGGAATACCGGTTTCATACCGGTATAACCGTAACCGAAATCATTCCCTGGTTTTAAGAGCGCGTTGCCGAGCCTTTAACAATTTCACTGCCGGGAACCCGTAGCAGTAGGCGCTTTCCGCTCCATACGGGATAACCACGGAATCGGCTACGAGCGTAGCGCGTAGCGATTCTAGGCAGGGAATGTGTTAAGGCTTGGCCACGACTAAAGGACGAAACGCACAGACAGCGGTGGCGGCTGTAACATTTACCTTATTAAGAACGGTTGCAGTCCTCATCCTTCTAAGGGACACAAATGCACGTCCCATGCCTCAGTCGTGATACTGGGCCATGTTTGAGGATTCTCACATTACGGGACATCTAGCAGGCTTTTCATTCTGTCTCTGTAACAGCAAAGGACGTCTGTACGCTGCTAATGTTAACGTGCGTTTTGGCACACTCTTTTTACCTGTTTTTCTGTGGTTTTAGCAGTATTTTAAATACTGTTTTAGTGCTAATATTAACATTTCCTGTAATTAAATTTTTATGTTTGACAATCTGTCATAACAACGATATTATGTCAAGTTATGTTAACCGCGTCACCATGAAGTTTAGGTTGAATACTTTTAGTCTAAGGTTGTATTCACTTTTCGTTATTATGTGATCCTGGTACCTTGTAAATTTTTGAATTGTAGATTTAGAACTAGAAATTCTAGAATTCTTGGTCGGTTGGGGTATATAAGCCCATACAATGGGCGGAACGAGCAGTTTTACGTCGACTTCCAAACCAGGAAGACTTCTAAATTGACCTGTGCGGGGTCACAGTTGGCCCCGCACCTCAAGAAGGTCCCTCCAACGAGTTCTGGCAGCGCGTTGACGAACCACGTCCGTTATCTGCACGTGCTCCTTGTGGACGCCAGTACGCGCCCCTCTTTGGCGTCTGTACGCCCTACCTGCACGCGCTCCTGGGTTGCGCGCCCTATCTGTACGCGCCCCTCTTTGGCGTCTGTACGCCCTACCTGCACGCGCTCCTGGGTTGCGCGCCCTATCTGTACGCGCCCCTCTTTGGCGTCTGTACGCCCTACCTGCACGCGCTCCTGGGTTGCGCGCCCTATCTGCACGCGCCCTTGGATTGCGCGCTTGGACTGCGCGCTCTACCTGTACGTGCCCTTGGACTGCGCGCTCTACCTGTACGCGCCCTTGGACTGCGCGCTCTACCTGTACGCGCCCTTGGACTGCGCGCTCTACCTGTACGCGCCCTTGTTTTGCGCGCCCTATCCGCACGCACCCTTGGATTGCGCACCCTATCTGTATGCGCCTTGGACGGCGCGCACTATCTGCGCACGACCTACCTCACGTTTTCTTTACCTTTTTTTACGCTCAACCTCTAAATTCTGTACGGTGTGCCATTGTAACCCCTGCACTTGTCAAAACTAAAAAATAAATATACAACCCCGACCCGAATACCTTTTTTCCTTTCTGTAGTCTAGCTTTTCTAACTGTTCCGTGGGCTATCAATATCTTGGTAGTCCACGTAACGTGACACGGCTCCGCACCGCTCCGCATCGCACCGCCGCCGCTTTCAGTGCGTTTGGGCCTTAAGAGCGCGGCGGCGGCATATAAGTGTCAGCGAGAGATCAGATCACAGCATCTCGATCCCACCTGTGACGCACCGCTACAGCTGCTGCCGCGGTCGTCAACTGATTTGCTGTGTCAACGGTTTAAGGGACAAAATGCAAGTCTCTCGCCACTGCACCGTGAAGATAAAGCGTCCTCGTGAACTCTACGTACGTCATGAGTACAACAAATACATAGGTACAGAGTAAGAAAATAGGATTTACCTACCAGTTATTGCGGCGGTCTTCTGAACGGTGGAGACTTCTTCAGTGTGTTAGGTAGGTACTCCGAGTTTGTGCGATATATTTACCTGGGATGATGATGGGCCGATGATGAGAAAAGCTGCCAGGTCGAGTCTTTCTTGAAGGATTCTATAATAAATATTTAAGTGCTACAACCAAGAAGCAAGTGGCTGCTGAGGAAAACCAATGTAGAAATTGGACAATAGTTTTATTGACACACGAAGCCGACCTGCGTGTTGGCGCCTCGGTAAAATTATATGTCAACAAAAATGCCTCTGTTAATGGGGTTGGCCGGTGAAAGCTAATTGTAGATGGCGCTCTCATAGATTCCATACGATGAGAGAGAGAGACAGAGGATCGATGGTCCCTAACTTGTATGGAAACCATATACAGTTCTTAGGCAAAAATCTTCCCCATAGCTTTAATCCATAGCCTTTTATTTTTAGCCTTTTTCGGAAAACGGTGGATTCCCACTTCAGAGCAATTCGGGACGAAACATTAAGTCATTTTCGCAAAAATAAATAAAAACTACTTCCCGCCATACAAATTTAGCTTTTTTAGGGACCATTATTGGTGCTGTCAGTTTGACAGTTGCCAGCCCCATTTGGTACGCTCAGTGCAAATTCCACTCCGAAAGGTGTCTTTGTTAGACCGATTAATAAGGTGATTTTGTTGCCAGTTAATAGGGAACATTACGCAAAACTCTTCATAGGTGGCGACACTAGCAGCGTTGACATTATATCTCGTTCCCACTAGCGGTATTATCTATGCAAGCATCCTCGTCACTCATTTGACAATCAATTGTGCATGTGTGTGTGAATCCCTATAGTCCTATACTGGTTTACTATTAGTGGTAGGGCTGCCTCTGGCGGCAGAACATTGCAGTAATGTTCCCTATTAAATACGAGTATAGATTTTTGATATTATAATTCAACTTTTTGTTAAAGAAGCGGCGAGAATGTTTCGTATTCGAACCTTTTTGCCTTGTCTCTGGCTGAAAGCCGCATTGTTTTGAACTGTCGTGGATTCTCGATTAAGACATGAATAAAATAGCTGTATAAATATTATAGTTACTACTAGGTACATTAGTAATATTTACCTACTACATACACTCAAGAGCCAAAGTTTAATACCGTCATATTTCCTAGTCCAAATGTTGTACAGTTTTTTAATCCTTTCATGATCTTTATTAAATTTTACATCTAAACTGCAGAAATAACAGTAAAAAAGAAACACGTTACCAGGTTTAAATCGGACTCGTAAAAAC
Organism: Epinotia brunnichana; assembly: GCA_963854355.1. Lineage (NCBI taxonomy): Eukaryota > Metazoa > Arthropoda > Insecta > Lepidoptera > Tortricidae > Epinotia > Epinotia brunnichana. The sequence goes on along the minus strand of OY977936.1, from coordinate 5,519,473 downwards.
CCATGAAAAAAACAACGTTAACGGAGCGAGATATCGCAAAAATCGTCATTTTTGGATGTTGATATCTTTATGATAGGATCCCGGAAATTGCTAATACATTTGGGTATTACGAAGACCAGTATGTTATGTAAATAAGACTAGTGAAAAATATTTAAAAAATCCTATTGCGGTTATTTAATTTAGGGTGACCCGAAACTTTTGCTCTTGAGTGTATTTGGTACAAACAAGGTCGATAAAGCGCATGTGACCGCGCCCGTAGACAACTGCATCTGCTTACTTTCAAGCTGGCCGTGCACTTGTTTGCCACCATCGTGATACCTATTAAAATAACCGGTCAAGTGCGAGTCAGACTCGCGCACCGAGGGTTCCGGATCACCCCGTACAATAGAAACAAGTCCACTATAAACTGACACTCACTAAGTATGTATTCACATACCTACTAAGTGTGTGTCAGTTTATACTGGACAGTAAATTTTCAGTGATGTAACTTAAAATATACGGTTTTCGCAATTTATATATTATGTGCTATAAAACGTTGCTTCGTACCAAATTTCACGATTCTGAGTTCACGGGAAGTACCCTGTAGGTTTTGATTCCCTTGCGAGTTTCGAAAATTTGCGGAAATTTGCGGCATAAACGGCTGTATCTTTTGATTGCATAGGCTTAGAAGTTTGATTTTTTCACAGCTCTAAGGGACAGTAGACTTGAGTATTTGATATAAATTTTAGCTTGATACCTCCACGCGTTCCTGAGAAAAAAGGTCTTGACAGACGGAAGGACGGACAACAAAGTGATCCTATAAGGATAAGGGTTCCGTTTTTTCCTTTCGAGGTGCGGAACCCTAAACACATCTTACTTGGAATTTAACAAATAATGTAGGTACTTAACAGAAATTAAATGAAATTATTTATTTCATTGCTGAACATGGGTGAATTATATTAGTGATAAAAGCTGCTAGTTCCACATTTACCTGAGAAAATTACGGTTTTTTTGGAAATAATTAAATATCAGGCTAATTATTTGTATACGGCTTTTATATGTTACCTATTTTAAACAACTTTTACTATTGAAATCAATAATTCAATGGACCGGAAGTTAGGAAAAAAAATTAACCCGGAAGCAAAAATGCTATCAGTATTTTTATAATGAAAACATGTTTGAGTACACAGACTCTACCTGAATCCAAAAATATATGCATCAGGAAATAACGGCATTCTAATTAAATATTTTACGACCTTGAGATAATATTGAATTTCATCTGGCCTATAGAAAGGTTTATTCATTAACAAAAATAAGTGGATTATGCGCGTATCCCAAAGACGTATATAGACGTAGTCAATTATAAAGTAAAGAAAGTTTATACCATTTTCGCCTGATTTTTACGGAATTTATGAAGATTACTTTTCATTATTTTTTACCGTATCGGTATTACATTTAGGTGGATTATTAATGAATATTTAGTCAAATTACCCAACCTATTTTTTGGTGTAAAAATATGGCTGATATCGATATATTGTTGTGTTTTCATAGATCGAAACCGTAAAGTTCTCAGGGTACATGCTCTGCCTTCTTCGGCGTGCAATATTTAGTCTTAAAATTAACTCGAAATTAAAACATTATACATAACATAATACAATAAATAAGTTATTTAAGTACATTCATTTAGGCTTATGTAATCATTAATTGAATAAAAATATTTCTCCAGTATTTATGTAGTTATGTATTTTTTTTTAATGTTTGCTCATATCATGGAACCTTTTCGGCAGTTTATTAATTAATTTGATGCACATACAATAGACATTTTTTCTATAAACAGTCAAGTACAATACGATTAAAATCAGTTAACGATTCTGGTGTTAGCTACTAGTAGCGCCGCAAAGGTGTCAGAGGGGTCGGACGGGTATGCGGGAGGCGACTCGAGGCTAACTTCAGACACGCAAACATTTGTGACGCGTACTGTAACATCTAGGCATAAGTACCTACATATAATTATCATATCTTTTACCGTTCGTGTTATTCACTTGGAACAAGTGCTCGTTATTTTTGACGAATATGCATATTACCTTGAAGAGGGAGGATATTTAATTCCTTACAGATTGGCTTACAGGGTGCATCTTGTTTAGCCCCTACGATAGCTCTTATTTATACTTTTTTTTTGAGCTCTAAAGTCTCTTAGTTTTAAAGCTGAAGTTGAGTACACAGACATTAGAGACGTTACGTTAAAACAATGAACCTGCTGCAGCAATTAGCTACCTGCTTAACATAACAGCGCCATCTGTGAACTCAATGAAAAAGCTCCTGCCTAATAGATAAATGGCGTTAAAGTGTACAGTGTACACTTTTGCACCCTAGATATCATGGACGTCGACTGTACAACTAGATACTTAGTTGAATGGGTTTTCCAGGAAGCCCAAACAAGACAAGTTTATGACGTGTAGTTTAAGAGTTTAGTTGCTATGATTGTCTCCATCATCAAAGCAGTTCAGTGCTGCTATAATAACTTGTTGTTCTACGTCCGTAGGAATAACCCTAGAAACCCTACACGTGACCTCCGGGTGGTGCTAAAAGAACAACAAACTCGGCAGCTGCACTGTTCCTTCTGAACCTCGCAGCGCACACTGGAACTCTATCAGCGACATCGATACGAATACATGTATGTACCAGTGTGTAACCGCCATACGATAAAAAAAAAACTATTGCGTTGTCACCGATACGAACGAACTTACATAGTGTGTTAAATTTCAGCTCAATAGGATATAGGTATATATGCAAAGAGAATCATAATAATAAGCTTGCAAATGTGAACGTTATTATTAATACGAATTGAATAATTGATAAAATTCTAATTTCAGAAACACGTCAAGAACGTTGCGAAACACTACTAGCACCATCTACCCACGATCACTGTACAACGCGTGATGTCAAAAATCGCCGCCAGAGTAGAGTAGAGTAGAGTACTTCTGTTAATACAGTAGAACATAATATATATAGAAACTCCTCCTTTTTAGGGTTCCGTAGCCAAATAGCCATGCAAACTTCCACCGAAAATTGGTTTGAACGAGACCTAGTAAGTATTTTTTTTTAATACGCCATAAATCGTAAACCGCAATTTATTTTACGGAACCCTTCAAGTGCGAGTCCGACTCGCACTTGGCCGCTTTTTTGCCGTTAAAATTTTGTAATAAGATGGTCAGTGGAGTCAGTATATTATGAATTGTAAACCATCAAATTATAACAATGTTTTTTTTAAGAGTCCGCTATCCGTCTGTCTGCCTGCCCGCCTGCCCGCCTGCCCGCCTGCCCGCCTGCCCGCCTGCCCGCCTGCCCGCCTGCCCGCCTGCCCGCCTGCCCGCCTGCCCGCCTGCCCGCCTGCCCGCCTGCCCGCCTGCCCGCCTGCCCGCCTGCCCGCCTGCCCGCCTGCCCGCCTGCCCGCCTGCCCGCCTGCCCGCCTGCCCGCCTGCCCGCCTGCCCGCCTGCCCGCCTGCCCGCCTGCCCGCCTGCCCGCCTGCCCGCCTGCCCGCCTGCCCGCCTGCCCGCCTGCCCGCCTGCCCGCCTGCCCGCCTGCCCGCCTGCCCGCCTGCCCGCCTGCCCGCCTGCCCGCCTGCCCGCCTGCCCGCCTGCCCGCCTGCCCGCCTGCCCGCCTGCCCGCCTGCCCGCCTGCCCGCCTGCCCGCCTGCCCGCCTGCCCGCCTGCCCGCCTGCCCGCCTGCCCGCCTGCCCGCCTGCCCGCCTGCCCGCCTGCCCGCCTGCCCGCCTGCCCGCCTGCCCGCCTGCCCGCCTGCCCGCCTGCCCGCCTGCCCGCCTGCCCGCCTGCCCGCCTGCCCGCCTGCCCGCCTGCCCGCCTGCCCGCCTGCCCGCCTGCCCGCCTGCCCGCCTGCCCGCCCTAAGCCAATACTCCAGGCAAAATACGGTTTTAAAAAAACATTAAATTATAATAGCGTTTTTTTTTTCTTTACACATTTTAAAACATTGTTCTAAGATGCTTTATTCAAGAATCCAACAAACTTTCCATCCGGAAGTATTTATATAGATTTAAATAAAAAATGAATTGTTTTTTTAATTATTTATCTTGAATATTATAAAGCAAATGTAAATGAACCAAAAAAAAAGATAAAACCATTTATTCATATTTTTTCTGACTTTTCAGAAGCTAGTTAGTTAAGTTATCATTCTTTTGATGTCTGAAATTTTGTTGGATTTTGTCGCTAGGTAACTATTTCATTGATAATGTATCCATTACAAAGAAACAATCAGCTATTATAAATTATTTCCAAATTTGTCATTTTTTCCATACAAGTTGTCAGTTCACTGCCTGGACTAAAACACCGCCAAGTGTGGTTAGACCATAAGAAACAAAACCATTTGTTTAGGAGATAATCTTTGTTTTTAGGGTTCCGTAGCCAAATGGCAAAAAACGGAACCCTTATAGATTCGTCATGTCTGTCTGTCTGTCTGTCTGTCCGTCCGTATGTCACAGCCAAATTTTTTCGAAACTATAAGAGCTATACTGTTGAAACTTGGTAGGTAGATGTATTCTGTGAACCGCATTAAGATTTTCACACAAAAATCGAAAAAACACAGTTATTTTTAGGGGTTCCCCATACACAGAACTAAAACTCAAAATAAATTATTGGCAAATTTGTCATTTTTGCCATACAAGCTGTCAGTTCACTGCCTGGACTAAAGACCAAGTGTGGTGCGACCATAAGAAAAAAACCATTTGTTTGGGAGATAATCGTTGTTTTTAGGGTTCCGTAGCCAAATGGCAAAAAGTATCTATAGATAGGTCTTAAAAAATTATATTAAGGTTTCAAATATATTTTTTTTCTAAACTTCCAAAGTGGTAAAATGTGTCCCCCCCCCCCCCCCTGTAACTTCTAAAATAAGAGAATGATAAAACTAAAAAAAATATATGTAGTACCTACATTACCATGCAAACTTCCACCGAAAATTGGTTTGAACGAGATCTAGTGAGTAGTTTTTTTTTATACGTCATATTTAAATCGTAAACCGCAACTTATTTTACGGAACCCTTCATGTGCGAGTCGGACTCGCACTTGGCCGCTTTTTTTAAATAGGCAATGATGCACCGGTGCCGGTTAATGAACGGCCCAACGGGCCCAACAATACGGGTCCATCTTTCTCTCTCTCTTTTTGCATGAGTTAAAAAGAGAGAGATATAGTGACCGCATAGGCAAGATGCAATATTTTCATTTTTGCTTTCATTTGAAACAATTGCATGTAGAATAGACCACGAGTGTATTAAAAAATTAAAATACTATAATTTATAGTCAAAAATGTCTGTTACATACTGACAATTCAAACTTTCGCGCCTAAACGGATCTACAGTTCCTGTGACGTCACTCGTGTTTGTCACTCGCCATAATGGGGCTGGCAACTGTCAAACTGACAGCACCAATAAACGGTCCCTAAAAAAGCTAAATTTGTATGGCGGGAAGTAGTTTTTATTTATTTTTGCGAAAATGACTTAATGTTTCGTCCTGAATTGCTCTGAAGTGGGAATCCACCGTTTTCCGAAAAAGGCTAAAAATAAAAGGCTATGGATTAAAGCTATGGGGAAGATTTTTGCCTAAGAACTGTATATGGTTTCCATACAAGTTAGGGACCATCGATCCTCTGTCTCTCTCTCTCTCATCGTATGGAATCTATAAGAGCGCCATCTACAATTAGCTTTCACCGGCCAACCCCATTTAAGACCATGTCGAAACTAACTTTCGAAATGTTTATAGAGTCTGCTTTAATAAAGCCTACATCCATTTTTATTCACAATTCTTAATTTTTTTTTAATGAAACATTCTTTCGCTGTACAATGGGGAAGGCAACTGTCAAACTGACAGCTCCAATAGTTGTACCTAAAAATGCTAAATTTGTATGGCGGGAAGTACTTATTATTTATTTTTGCGAGAATGGCTTTATTTTTCGTCCCGAATTGCTCCGCAGTGGGAATCCACCGTTATCCGAAAAAGGCTAAAAATAAAAGGTTGTGGATTTGCTGGTTGCACACTTGACGTTAAAGTCAGGTCGAGGTGTAGCAAAGGGTACGCAGGACTTTTTGATGGTGGGATGTTATTAAATATGACACATGTTGTATACATATTTTTGGAATGATGGGCGTATACATATTTTAGGAATACATTATTTTTTTTAATATTTGTAAAACTATAAATTCAAAAAAAAGGTCGGTTCTGGCGCTTCGCCGGCCGCTACAATCGCTCGGCTCGCGCGCTGTATAGCCTGAGAACTTTACGGTTTCGCTCTATGAAAACACAACAATATATCGATATCAGCCATATTTTTACACCAAAAAATAGGTTGGGTAATTTGACTAAATATTCATTAATAATCCACCTAAATTTAATACCGATACGGTAAAAAAATATGAAAAGTAATCTTTATTAATTCCGTAAAAATCAGGCGAAAATGGTATAAACTTTCTTTACTTTATAATTGACTACGTCTATATACGTTCTTTGGGATACGCGCATAATCCACTTATTTTTTTTAATGAATAAACCTTTCTATAGGCCAAATGAAATTCAATATTATCTCAAGGTCGTAAAATATTTAATTAAAATGCCGTTATTTCCTGATGCATATATTTTTGGATTCAGGTAGTAAGTCTCCAAATTTGTGTACTCAAACATGTTTTCATTATAAAAATACTGATAGCATTTTTGCTTGCGGGTTATTTTTTTTTCCTAACTTCCGGTCCATAGAATTATTGATGTCAATAGTAAAAGTTGTTTAAAATAACATATAAAAGCCGTATACAAATAATTAGCCTGATATTGAATTATTTCCAAAAAAACCGTAATTTTCTCAGGGTAATAGTAGGGTCGCGGTTCAACCTAACACTCCTCCTCGCTTCGCTCGTCGTCGTACCTACACCGACCTGCCTTAGAGTTAAGAGTAGAATAGGTTTCGCGTGGCTTCAGCAGTTTCGATGATACGGGTATTATAATGATTCAGTATTAGACACTTCTCGGCCATTTTTTATTTTAGAGATTTATTTCATATAAAGTATGCTTATTTTGGCGTAGTTTAAACGATAGAAATATATAAAATATGTGTCATAATGATGACCCACCGATGATTTTTTTTTTAAGTCCTGCGTACCCTTTGCTACACCCAAACCCAAAGGCACACTTTTCAAGGCGTTTTGCCAAACATTTTACACCAGCAGGCTATGGACCAGCTACACCCAAAAAGCGTATCATGCCCTTTGTATATTATACAACAACCTGTTCCGGGCGATGGTGGGGCTTCCTCGACACTGCAGTACGTCAGGCATGTTTGCAGAATGCGCACACAGACGATTTTTTTGCGTTGATGCGTAACAAAGTCGCCTCGTTATTACGCCGAGTGAGGGGAAGCCCCAATAGTCTCCTGCAGGTCGTGGCGGGAAGGCAGGACAGGACAGCGCCTTGCTCGGCAGGTTCAATGGGCTGCACGCTCCTAGTACGTGTGACGCACCTCGTTGAGGCTGCCAAGTCTGGCTTTTAAATTGTAAACTAAATAATGTTTTACTCTACTATCATAGGTTTGTTTTTTTTTCCTTTTGCTTACTAACAATCTATGGACCATGTTGTCTGAAAATAAAGATATTTTATTTTATTTATTATTCATTGAAGCTATGGGCAAGATTTTTGCCTAAGAACTGTATATTGTTTCCGTACATAGTAGGTACAATCGATCTTCCGTCTCTCTCTCTCATCGTATGGAATCTAGAAGAGCGCCATCTACAATTAGCTTTCATCGGCCAACCCCATTATAACCTTTATGTCATATTGGCGGCCCATTAGTTGCCGCGCGTTGGTACAGGCCGCTCGCACGAGTCGCAGCGCGTTGAATGCGATAGAAAGGGATGGCCATATTTAGGCACGTTTGGCGTACCTAAACAGGGAATTTGTAAACAGAGAACCTTCTGTACGTAGTACTATTACTGTGCTCATAGGAAGGTATTTCCCTTAAACTCTTTTCTAAAACAAATAATACATAATAAATTGATGTTTGTTTGTGTTCAATATGCCCACACGTGTCACATATTACTTGACAATCTATATTCATACTCTGCTGAATACTCCAGCCACCCAACCGTGTCAGAAGCAATGTAGAGCAAACATGCGTACAGAGAGGCACTGCACTTTTCGATGCTTATTTAAAGCCGGGTCCGCTGCACCAATGTTTTCCATGTTTTTAAACATTTAACATGTTTTCCGTTAGTTTCGGCAAACAAATAGGGTATTGTTTTGATTGGCAAAACATGTTTGACGTTAAAACACCACGAAAAAATGGCGCAGCGGAAGCGGCTTTACTGAAGTATCCATAAATAGGAACGAGATGATTTAAATGAACAATAAATCAAATATCATTTCTAAATTTAAAAGCCACAAGTGTAACAATCGATAGTATGGTTTTCATATCGATTATTTCACTTTACCGGTTTTGAGACTACGATGCACAGCACGATATATATCCTTACTCTTTGCGCAGCACTAGCAAAAGTGACACATATTTACATTCATTCTTCCGTTCTCCATTCCAAAATGGCGTCAGCGGCTTGAATACAGTGCTGCAAACTCTCCTGGATTTCCAGGAGATTACATGTTTTTTAGTCAACTCTCCTTCTCTACTGGTTTTTTTTAACATTCTAAGAAATCTCCTGGATTTTCGGAAAAATACTTAAAGTAGTTAAATTTGCGTAAAGTGGAACATTGATTTGTATAAATAGCACACACGTTTCACTAACATCGACTATTTTTACGTCACTTTACTTCTTCGAGTCGAGCGAGTAACGGAACGTTTAGACAGTGACAGTTGAGAATTGGACGTAAGTTCCATTCGCGTGAAAATAGCAGCACGGCTATTACAAGACGGCCCGCGGGCTTACTCGATTTTTCTCGCACTCTCCGTCTCTCTCTTATCAGAATACTTAGAAAGAGAGGTATAGTGCGTGAAAAATCGAGAGAGCTCGCGGGCCTACTTGTGATAGCCGTACAGCAGCGTAAGTACACTCGCGTTAGTGTTAGGATTTAGGAAAGCAGTTAATCACACATCAAATCAGAGCGCCTACCGCGAACGGCATTCGAAGTTTTCCCTCTCTTTCGCACTTGCGTACGAACTCACAGGTATGACAGAGAGGGAAAACTTCGAATGCCTTTCGCGGTAGGCGCTCTGATTTGATGTGTGATTGACTGCTTTCCTAAATCCTAACACTAACGCGAGTGTACTTACGAGCATAAAAGGTATTAATTTTTCATCTCCTTGATTTTTTTACTGTATCCTGGATTTTATCATTACAATCTCCTTTTTTCTTGCAAGTTCAAGTTGGCAGCACTGCTTGAATATGCGCATTTAGCGCCATTTGCGGTAAGCGATTTTTTATTGTGAGCCTGTTAGTAGTTTGATTAACCACGAGTCCCAGAATTAGATTTATGTAAAAATGTATTTATTGTAATGTTAAAGAAATCATTTCAACTTTTACACCCCATTCTTTACAACAGTTTCTCTTCAAGTTCTCCTATTGCTCGTTCATTTTGTCATAGTAAATTGCATTTTGAAAACATGAAGGTTAGTAATCGTATTGTTTTTAATACTAAGTATAAGCTTTTTTTGGTTGAAGTACGACTCGCAAAGATCCAATACTCGTCGACGCCGTATTGAAATTCTAAATATTTTTTTTTAGATCGGAACTCACGATGGCGTTTTCCATTGCGATGAGGTGTTGGCTTGCTTCATGCTCAAGCAGCTGCCTCAGTTTAAAGACGCCGAGATTGTGCGGACCAGAGACGCTGAGAAACTCAAGACCTGCGACATTGTGGTGGATGTGGGTGCCGTGTTCGACCATGAGGCGAAGCGGTATGATCATCATCAGAGAGAGTTCAACGAGACCTTGAGCTCGTTGCGGCCTGAGCTTGGCGATCAGTACAAAATCAAGTAAGTTTATAACCTCCTTAGCCGGGTTAGCCAGTAGGGAGATGTGAATAATCGCCACTTTGTGTTATTTATGATACAAAATCCCTTGCTATATTTGTCTGGTCTAATCATGTATATAATTGCAGTAGGAATAAAGAGGGTTTTTTTATACTTAGGTGTTATTTTAAATTTCTCACGACGTTCTTCGGATAGCCTCCAGGATTATTATGACGGGAAAAATTGAGGGACAGAGGTCTTAAGGCAGCCCACCTGCTAGATGGAGCAAAAAAATCACTGCACTCTTGCAACTACATGAAGCGGGTGATATGAGCCTTTGGATACGGCTGGTCAACAAATGTCACAATCCTTAGCATTGAGGGAACAACTGATGATAATGATCTTAAATTAGTCTCTTGCTTTTGATACAACAGATCTTAAAAGGTTGGCAACATGCTACTTCTCAGAAGTAGCAGGTAATTCATTGGCTATGGAGTCTGCTTGCCATCAGATGGGCCGTAAGCTTGTTTGCAATCATAATATGTTCATATAATTACTAGTTTCGGTCAGCAACTCTGTCTGCGTCGGAACTTGTTTATATTGTAGCTCATAAAAACTGTCCTAGGTCCTTCCACAGGATTCAAACTATCTCCATACCAAATTTCATCTCAATCGGTTCAAGTGTTTGGCAGACAGACACACTGTCGCATTTATAATATGGATATGGATAGTGACTGTATTTCTTACTATAATTATTTCAGATTAAGCTCAGCAGGCTTGGTATATGCATACTATGGCGAGGATGTAATTCAAACCATCGCTCCAAAAGAAGTTCCTCTACAACAAGACGATTTGTCCATAATATACAAGAAGGTATACCAGCACTTCATAGAAGAAATTGACGCTATCGACAATGGAGTACCAATGACCACTGAAGAGCCGAAATATAAGATTAGAACACATCTGAGCGCTAGAGTGGGACGACTGAACCCAGAATGGAATTCTAGTGCCTCGATAGATCTAGATGAAGTATTCAGAAAAGCTATGAAACTTGTTAGTGAGGAATTTGTATACACAACAAAGTATTTCATATCAGTTTGGCTGCCTGCAAGGGACTATGTGAAGTCTGCTTTGGAATCAAGATTGGAAGTTCACAAATCTGGCCAGATTTTGGAGTTTAAAGAGAGGTATTTATATTAAAAATGCTCATATAACTTCTCTAGTATTGTACTAAAATAATTGTTAAAGCATGCACATGTAACATTTTTATATATTTTAGTTCTTATGCCATTTCTAGGTTCCCTTGGAAGGAGCATCTATTTGACCTGGAAGCTGAGATGGGCATTGGCCATGAGATCAAGTATGTGCTGTTCAATGACAAACCGAAGTCTTGGAGAGTGCAGGCCGTGCCTCAGAACCCTACAAGCTTTATTACCAGGTAAATTCTATTATATATATCATCGCCTAGTACCCACAACACAAGCCTTACTGAGCTTACCGTGGGCCTAGGTTGATTTGTGTAAGATTGTCCCGTAATATTTATTTATTTTATTTATTTATTTTTATTATTAAATTACTGTATATTTATGTATAACTTAAGGTGAACCCTCTCACTGAGCATAAGCGTCAGTGAGATGGAAGTGCGTGTTTGGAAGTATGTAACATCACGTTACGTACGTCACGTTATGTTGTTCTAGCCTTTGATTGTGACATCCAAATGTTGTAGTTTCTTCTTTGATTATTAATTTGGTTTGTTTATTTATTTTGGGTGTCAGCTTGCCAGTCGGCAAAGGCCTCCTCCAGCCTTCTCCACTCATGTTTGTTTCTGGTAACCCTGCTCCAGGTGACACCAGCAACAGGCCTGATGTCGTCATCCCATCTTTTGGTCTGCCTGCCTCTCTTTCTTTTGCAACCTCTTTGGATACCACTGGGTTACCTTTTTACTCCACTTATCTATATCTCTAATAGTGTGGCCTGACCACTTCCATTTTAGCACATATTCATTGATTTTTGGAATACTGGATAATTTATTAAAAATCTATGTGGTTATTGAGTTTTATAAGAAAAAAAACATAGTTTAATTTTATGGTGATATTTAAGATTTTTTTACAGAGTTACCAAGCCATTTTTTAATATTATGTTCGGTTATTGTGTTTCTTTTTCAGTATACGGTAATTTTTCTGTAGTAGAATTTATCATTATTTCTTCACACTGGAAAATCAATCTTTTCGTCAGATCGTGAACCGGCCTCGCCTTAATGAGCTGCGCGTGTATTGTAAAGAACGCAAGCCATCCACTGAATAAAATATAGCATAATATGGCCATGGTCAAAGAATTTTTGAAATCAATTTTGTTTCATCAAAATATTTTCATTATTTAACCTGTAGGTCGACCTCTTATCAAACTGTGTTGCTTATTGAATGGACTATTTTGATGTAATTTGGCCAACTCAAACATACACACAACTGACAATAAATATAAAAATAAATAAATATTATTATGGGACACAATCTTACACAAATCAACCTAGGCCCACGGTAAGCTCAGTAAGGCTACACTGACGATATTTTCTTTGAACGAGCGAACGAAGTAAACAAAGTTCTATGCTTCAGCTTGGGCCGAAAATTGTTCATATGTTGGGTGCCCGGTGTCTGTCCCGCTGTCCGGCTGTTCTCCCCTACAGATTCTCGGGAAATTTTGTGAGCAGGATCGTCAATTATATAAAAAAAAATATTCAAACCACTTTTTCGAAATTAAAAAAAGAATTGTTATGGTTGACCTGGTAAAGGTCGCGGGAGTCCACTGGATACGGGTGGCGCAGGACCGGCCACTTTGGCACTCTTTGGGGGAGGCCTATGCCCAGCAGTGGACGTCTTTCAGCTGATATGATGATGATGATGTTGTTATTTAGTTTAGTTACACAAAATATATACAGTGCTGGACAAAAAGAATCATACACTTACACGGAAATGAGAGTTTCTTTCTGAACTACTCTATGAATTCGATTACATATATTATATCTTAGGCAAACTTGTAGCACATTCCATGGCTTATTATATATAGATATTAAAATTTCAAGATTCAACAAATTTATTTATTTACATGGGTATTTATCAATAGCACTTCATTTTGCTCTGGACAAATTAAATCATACATTAAACACAAACTCAATTAAACTTAATCTAATATTTTGTGTGGCCTCCTTTTGCTTTCAAAACCGCTGCTAATCTTCTAGGCACGCTTTCCACCAATGACTTTAGGTGTTCAGGGTCGATATTGTCCCAAGCTTCTTCCAGTGCACCGAAGTAGGAATCCTTGTTAGTCACATTTGTTTTATTAATTTTGCTATCCAAATAAGACCATAAATTCTCAATCGGGTTGAGGTCGGGCGATTGTGGCGGCCATTCAAGCTGTTTGATCCTATTTGCCTTGAAGAATGCAGCGGATATTTTAGCTGTGTGCTTCGGGTCATTATCTTGCTGAAATAAATATCGGCCCTCCAAGCCACATTTAAGCAAAGAAATCTCTAAATTTTCTTGTAATATGTTAATATAATCTACAGCGGTCATTATTCCATTAATTCGAGCTAAGCTGCCAACTCCAGACCAAGCAAATGAGCCCCACACCATAACATTACCTCCACCATGCTTCACAGTTTTTTGTATGTTGCGTTCTGCCAACGCTTCGCAAGGCTTACGCCACACTCTGAACCGGCTTTTTTGTCCAAACAGCTCGAATTTACTTTCATCAGTCCATAAGATTGACTTCCAGTACTCCAAGGGCTTTCCAATATGTTTCTTCGCAAATGCAAGACGCTTTGTTTTGTTTTTACTGCTTATAAATGGACGCTTAGATGCTAAACAGTTTTTTAAACCATTTTCTCTGAGCCTGCGACGTACAGTTCGAGAACTGACCCTAAGATCCATCGTTTCCGTAATAGCTCTCGATGATATTTTTGGATTTAGCTTCGCACATCGAACAATTCTAGCATCATCGCGCAGAGTTGTTGATCGCTTGCGACCGACTCCAGGCAAGTTCGCCACAGTTCCTTGGTTTTCATGTTTCTTCCAAATGTGCTGTACAGCTCCCACAGAGATGGAATATTTTTCGGCAATTTTCCGAAACGAAATTTGTTTTTTCCTATCACGTATAACCAGATTACGAACATCTATGGAAATCTGTTTTCCTGACATCTTCAACATTGAAATAATACATGAAAGTTACTTCAAATGGTCAAGACTGGACACAATGACCTATGTATTTTTATTTTGTTTCTAGCCAGGCAATTACGTGGTACAATTTTATTTCTAGTAAAGCGTCCGTATTATCTATTTTGTCCAGAGTAAAATGACGCGGTAAAAGTAATCAAGCACTAGAAAACAATATTTTGAGAAGATCGCTAATATTGTTATATTAATAATAGAGCTCATTAAATGTCCTAAAAGTTTTCTATACAAACATCACGTGGTGAAGTTCACAAAAAAAGTTGTAAAGGAAAATATACTTTTCGTGTAAGTGTATGATTCTTTTTGTCCAGCACTGTATACACCGTGGGCCTGAGGAACCCGACCAACTTTAACTTCTATTGCGATTCTAGAGCCTATTTGAAGTATATAATGTGGTACAACATATAGTCCAATTACGCATAATCGTCGAGATATAAATTATTTAAACCAAAATTAAAATTTTAAAATCTCAAGTCTAACACACCCTAAGAACGTGACGTAGGTACATGGACGCGTTTAAACTATTTTAATGAATATGCTATTCGCAGTATTTCGCCTTACATCGTATTACGTCGGAGTGATTCGTAAAGTGTCGTTTGATTACTTACTTTCTCGCCTAGGGATAGGATGGTCTTTCACTCACTCAACTAAAGATTTGTTCACAAGGAAGTGCTTAACTTTATTTATTAATTTGGTTCTAAAAAAATATTTTGTTAAAATGCTTAATTGGACCTATGTTTATATAACATTAATTAATCGTAATATCTTTAGGAGTACGCTGCTAAAATCTGTTGGGTTCCTCAGGCCCACGGGTAACTAAACTAAATAACAACATCATCATCATCATATCAGCTGATGTATTTGCTTTGGTTTTTTTTTCTTATTTGTATTGTATTGGATGTTCTTTGTGAGTGGTTGGATGTCAATGGTAAGGAGCAGGCTGAAAATCAGCACTGCTGCCTCCATGCTGTAGCATTATGCTGATATTACTTATTACATTTTCTTTGTACCATTTTGTAGGGGATCCCCTTCATTGGCATAATTTTTTTTTGACTAATATAGTTTTGCATAATTGATTTGGCATAATTTATATTGGCATTGTAATACTGTCGCATAATAATACTTTGGCCTACTACTTTTTTGTCATACTACGCTAATAGCACAATTTCAGTTGACCTAATCTGTATTGGCCGAATACACATTACGCATACTATTGTTTGGGCTAATAATTATTTGGTATACCTATCTCTCATTATCTCATTAATCTCATTATCCATTATTTCTGTTTTATAAATGAATTAAACTCAGTTTAGTTATTGTCATATTATTAGTTTTTCCGCTATTTTATAAAAAAAATAACCTCGAAGACTCCCTTTTCTCTGAGATCAATCAATGCCAAGATAGAGGTGTATCGTAGCGTAAGCACAAGGGAACAGGGGCTTAGTGGCAAAACCGACTCGGATCGCAGATAGGTTAGAAGACGGAAGCGGGAGCCTTGCTCCCGCTTTCGTCTTCGAGGTTATTTTTTTATAAAAGAGCGGAAAAACCTTTTATTAAAACTTACTACTAATGACAATTAGGCAATTTACTACTATGAAAACCATTGGCTAAAATCTAAATTTTAGGGATTTTGAACGGGTACGTATCACTTTATTACTATATGAGCCATTGGTACATAACTTTGTTTTGTTATGCATTTTGATATGATGCCAATTGATTATTATGCCTATTTGTGCTTATACTATTTGACATTAGTCTTCATGAAGATTATGCTTTCAGTATTTATGCTTTTTAATGTTATGCGTATATAATTATGCGTAATGAGAATTATGCACATCACTATTTCGGCGAAAAGCAATTATGCGTAACAATAATAGTACAAATGACTTTATGCCTTCCAATAGAGAACCATTCTGTAGTATGTGCTTGCAAATGAACAATTTTCTATTTCTAAATGAAAGTATTTTTCCAGGAAACCTCTCCACAAGGCGTGGTGGGGCGTACGTGACGAGATACTGAGTGACGTGGCTGGGATCAAAGACTGCATATTCTGCCACAGCACCGGTTTCATCGGCGGGAACGCCACTCGCGAAGGAGCTCTGAAAATGGCCGTTGCTAGCTTAGAAGCTGAATAATGGACATTGTACACTATACTTATATTATATTTGAGAACTGAACTATCAGAGTCCGCCCTCGTTATGTCTGCATTGAAATAATCTGGCAACGTCTTTACAGTCGCGTTTCTTTACGAATACATGATCTTTATTTTATGTATTGCGTCAATGATGTAAAAAGAGGTAGATAGGCCAATCAACTTTTGGACCCACAGTATTTTGTCCGGTAACGCAAGATACAGAACTGTCATGTTTGTTAGAGAAACTGCTATAAACCAGGTACCCAATTGTGTATAACGATGGTTTACACCAGCAGTTACGATATGCCAAAGATTTTAATTGGATTGATAGACACAGGTTTGAAATAGATTGAATTGAAAGTTTGTAAAAAGTAACACAGGAGACAGAAAAAGTGTGGGTGAAAAAGTTGATTGACCCAGATAGGTGGTTATAAGCGCTCCAAAAGTGGCACACTTAAACTGAGTCAATTGCACAAACTTGCCTCAGTTTCGCGTCGTCGATGGAAACGTAGCATACGTCAGATTTGGTGGCCATTTTCAAGGTGGTTCGATTGCCATACAAAACGTTATTTGACATTCGCAGGCCAACGGCGTGATATTTTAAGAAACTTCTGTAACAAACTTTCATAAATTGGCTTCCCATTTGCGCCAAATTCCCCCTTTCCTAGAATAAACTTGTATAAACTACATTAATTTGAGAAATTGGTTTGGGACGTGATATTTTGGGAAAACAATTTTTCTCAAATTAATCTAGTTTTTAGTAACACGATTAATCTAGTAACACGGAATTTCGTGTACACAACGTATATACCTCTTCTTTATATCACATTGTATTGGGTGGGGTTGTTAAATTATTTATTGCAGACTTAAAATGGACGCACTCAAGAGTTTTTATTAACTGGTAGAGATACCTAAGCAGTATTGATCCTACATACTTCCTGTTGAACCACAGCGTGTCCTACTGATTATTTTCGCCATTATCTAAGAGAACCTAAAGCTGCAAAACTTATTAACACATTCAATGCCAACGTAGCCGATTCTTGGCAGTGAATGTGTTTAGGAAAAACAATCTCACAGATAATGCTAGAATATGATTATACTTAAATATTTTTTAATAGTTTCCTTTTTGTTCTTCTCTCTTCAGATGTTTGTTTGCTCCTCCCTCGGACGCACGCTTTTTTGCAATCTTTTGCTTCTTGGTATTTCTCGTATTTCTATTGCTGAACAATATAGTAATTTATATCTTCTATCGATATTTTCCGATTTCGAGATTGTTCAGTGCTGTTGAAATTGTTTTGTAAAATACTCTTTCTTTCGATTCCTGCTTGTATTAATGGGTTTCAATAAACAAAACGGAAAATACTAGTCCAACTTAAGGCGCCGTAGGTTCAGCGAAGTTAAGCGAACAGAGGATTTGAAACAATATAATGCGTCTGGTTATAATAATATAGTGTCAAAAAAGTACGAATAGTAATCTTGAGGCTTTTCTGCAGGGAGTTCAGTGATTTGAAACATGATAAAGCAATTTTCGCTCGATAGAAAAAAATTACGAACATAGGTCTAAATAAGTTTCTGTCAAAAATTTCATTTGCGACAATGTATAAATAAATATGCCTGTTCGGCGCTGTTGAAATTGTTTAGTACAATACTCTGTCCTTTGCGTCTTGGTATTTCTTGTATTTCCATTGGTGATCAATGTTGTAGGAAAAAATACTAGTCTCGTACATTATATGAGACTAGTGCGACAATGTATAACTATGCCTGTTCGGCGCTGTTAAAATTGTTTCGTACAAAACTGGTCTTTTGCGTCTTGTTATTTCTCGTATTTCAATTGGTGATAAATATTGCAGCGAAAAATACTAGTCTCATACATTATATGAGACTATGCGACAATGTATAAATATGCCTGTTCGGCGCTGTTGAAATAGTTTAGTACAAAACTCTGTCCTTTGCGTCTTGGTAGTTCTCGTATTTCTATTGGTGATCAATATTGTAGGGAAAAATACTAGTCTCATAGATTATATGAGACTACTGCGACAATTGTCCCACATTGTTCGATCGTTCGGCGCTGTTGAAATTGTTTTGTAAAATTTTCGGAAAATACTAGTCCAATACTTAAGGCGCCGTAGGTTCAGCGAAGTTAAGTGAACGGAGTTTATCAAACAATATAATGCGTCTGTAATAATATGGTTTCAAAAAAATACTAATACTAATCTTGAGGCTTTTCTGCAGTGAGATCAGTGATTCAAAACATGATTAAGCAATTTTCGCTCCATAGAAAAAAATCTAAGGTTTAGAGAAAGCAAAGGTACCAGGGAAGCAATACTCGCTCTTAGATTAGCCGTGGACAGGCGCCTAGAACTTGGACTTGAAACTCATATCGCATTTATAGACCTAGAGAAGGCATTTGATAAAGTGAACTGGAGGCAAGTGATGGGTATTTTAAGAGAAGCCGGACTAGATTTTAGAGACAGGAGAGTTATTTTTCAATTATACAAGGAACAGGAAGATTGGGTGGAGATAGGAGATGAAAATGGGAATGCAAGAATTGGACAGGGTGTCAGACAAGGGTGTCCACTTTCACCGCTAATCTTTAATATATATATAGAATATGCAATTAGAAAAATCAGAGAAACTGGCAAGGGAGGGATCAAAATTAATGGGGAGAAGATACATTTTATTCGATTTGCAGACGACATCGCAGCATTTGCAGAAACACCAGATCAGTTGACGGAATTAATTTCAATTATGGATACAACTTTTAACGAATTGGGTTTGAGAATCAACATATAGAAAACGAAAACGCTGACCACCTCAAAACACAAATCACACCACCCACCAATAGTTATTAACAACATACCCATACAACGTGTCGATAGTTTTAAATATCTAGGCTGTCTGATAACAAGAGACTCCAGATGTACACCAGACATAGTCGCGCGAGTAGCCATGGCGAAAAAAGCTTTTAACCAAAAGAGACAACTCTTAAAATCCAGTTTGTCAAGTAGGAGCAAAAAGTTGCTAATTAAAGTGTACATTTGGAGTATTGCCCTGTATGGCAGCGAAGCGTGGACAACACAAAGGGATCGAGAGAGACTGGAAGCGTTTGAAATGTGGTGTTGGAGACGGATGGAAGGCATAAGCTAGACAGAGAGTAACAAATGAGGACGTGTTAAGAAGGGTAAAAGAGAAGAGAGCGATCCTGAACACCATCAGCGCTAGAAGGGGGAAAATGATTGGACATTTGATACGGCACGACAACTTCTTTAAAACCATAATGGAAGAAAAGATAGAAGGAAGGAGAGGCAGGGGAAGACCACGGCGCAGTTACATGGACCAAATAAAGGAAAAAGCTGGTGTCGTGTCGTATCAGCGAGTCAAGGAGATGGCGTACGACAGAGAGAAATGGAAAATACTCCACCGACAAGAGGATAACTCTTAAATTTAAAGAAGAAAAAATCACGAATAGGGGTCTAAAATACACTTAAAACATTCGTAACAAATTATGCACAAAAGATAAATATATTAAAATTGGTTCTATTAATCAGCAATATCATGTTTGAGTCAACTTCGTGATTGGCGGGGGCACTGCTTAATTCAAATAAAAGTGAGATGGTGATCTTTAAAGCCCTTAAGTATAATCCGCAAAGTGTACCTTCGGTCATGTTAAACGCTGAGGCCCTAAAAGTATCCAGTAAGTTTAAAAATATAGTAACCGGGTCATATAGTAACCGAGAATCTGAATTATGACCTGGATATCGAAAGGGAGAGAAGAGCGTTAGCTTTGGCCGAGCCGATGGTACTTACGCATGTGGTCATATATGTTGATTATGGCCGAAATCACTAATAAAACTTTAACAACGCAGTCGAAAATCGACTCTTACGAAATACGAGGGCGGAGTGATAAGTCTGGTAAAAATAATATTCAAGATAATTAAAGGTTTGAGGTTAAATATTATATTTTCAGCCAGTTCGCATGACGAAATAAAAAGTTTTGATAAAAAAGAAAAAAATATCGCTTTGACGTTTGCAAACATGGAGAAAAGTGAGTTTCGTGTTTTGATCAAACATTATTTTTTGCGAAAAAAAACTATTACAGAGACAAAAAAAGCCTAGAAAAATATTACGGAGACTCTGGCCCGTCGATTAAAATGATTCACAAGTGGTTTACTGATTTTCGTTGTGGTCGTGCAAGCACTGTTGACGCCGACCGACCCGGACGGCCAGTTGAGGTCACTACACCAGAGATGATCACGAAAATCCATGATATCGTATTGAATGACCGAAGAGTTAAAGTCCGTGAGATAGCTGATATTGTAAGGATTTCAGACGAACGGGTTCGTAATATCCTACACTCTTATTTGGAAATGAAGAAGCTATCCGCCCGTTGGGTGCCGCGATTGCTCACAGTGGACCAAAAACGTACTAGAGTGACCATTTCTGAGGAATGTTTGGCGAAATTTAGGCTTAAGAAAAAGGACTTCATGCGTCGTTTCATAACTGTTGACGAAACCTGGATACATCATCATACACCAGAAACCAAGGAGCAGTCGAAACAATGGATTGCTTCAGGTGAACCTGCACCGAAGAAGGCCAAAGCAGTTTTATCAGCGAATAAAGTTATGGCTACTGTCTTCTGGGATGCTCGTGGTGTAATATATATTGATTACCTTCAAAAAGGCAAAACAATCAACGGCGAATATTATGCTAGTTTATTACAGCGATTCCATCAAGTTTTGATGGAAAAACGACCCCATTTAGCGAGGAAGAAAATTCTTTTTCACCAAGACAACGCACGGGTGCACACTTGTGCAGTTGCTATGGCTAAAATCCACGAGTTACATTACGAATTGGTCCCGCACCCGCCTTATTCTCCAGATTTAGCCCCCTGCGATTATTTTCTTTTCCCCAACTTGAAGAAATGGCTTGGCGGAAAAAGATTTCGTTCCAACGAGGAAATCATCGAAGAAACCAATGCTTATTTTGAAGGGTTGGAGAAACTGTAATATACGGAGGGAATCGAAAAGCTAGAAAAACGATGGGATAAGTGCATTGAGTTAGAAGGAGACGTTACGTTGAAAAATAAATATTTACTTTGGCCAAAACAAAACAAATAGTTTTTTTTTTACCAGACTTATCACTCCGCCCTCGTAGTTGTAGGTAATTTTGGCAAACTTAAACAGGTGAATATGAACTTAAGCCAAAGACAACGACATTTTTGTTGCTCGAAGTGAATTATATTATCCGCCGCAACTCTCTTATAACTGTCTCTCTCTCTGGTACACTTTCCATTTTTGTAATTGACGAAAAAGCGATCGGTTTTGGTGTCCACAGGGCGAAGAGCTTTGTATTTTCGCACAGCATGTGGTCGTAGATGATGAGGATTGCCGCAATCGCTTTTAGCACTTTCCACAGACAGTCGTATGCCTGCTCAGTCTTGAAATAATTGTATGTAATGCGGGCATATTTGAAGGTGAATGTGGATTTCTGCAATAACCGAAATTTTTTATAGTGAGACGTGCAACTAGATAAAAATAAATAGTACATTACTGCAGAGGCCGTGAAGTAAGTACTCGTTGTATTCGGCCTCGTCTACGACTCTGCCGTCTACACCAAACTCGTCCAGCAATCCCTGTTCCGGCCGAGGATTGTACAGTGCTTTTCTCAAACGATGTGAGGAAATATTTCTATTTATTGAAATAAATACAAGGTAATCAATTAAATAATAGTTTATTAGAAAAAAAAAGTAATATTGGGACAGTTTTTAAAAGTGAAATGTATTGTTTTTCCGGGCACATTAATGTTTTGCTGAATTGATGATGATGGATTAGTGGACTGCGTATTAAGTTGGCTTGTGTTTTCTTGGCTAGGAATAGGAGTGTGAACCTTCTTGAGAGGCTAGTGGCTGAGGGCTGTTTATTTGTTCTCTCTGGCGGGAAGTTGATGGCTGAGGACTTAACAGCGGGGCAGTTGATGTTCAATTGAATACTATTATTTATTTATTTTGATATGCAACTTTGGTTTTCAATGGAGTCTTCGATGTAACCCTCGGCCACTTGATCAGAACGCCATCCACCGTGCCTTTTAAGCGTCGTCAGATTCTCCCCAGAATCTGCAAGAAAAGTTGCAGAAGACCTCCGGAAACAATGGCCCGTATAGGAGTCAATGTTAGGCAAGTTTAAAAAAGTTGCGATAGCCTTGAGCATCAATGCAATAGTGTGCCTTCCAATTGCTTGCCTGGTACACTTTCCATTTTTGTAATTGACGAAAAAGCGATCGGTTTTGGTGTCCACCGGGCGAAGAGCTTCGTATTTTGCACAACGGTCACAAATTTATCTCTGACAACAAACATGCGACCTATTTTTGTTTTAGTGTCACGTAGTTTCACAAGGATCATATTGTTCTGATGCTCAACGTCTTTTACACTGATGTTGATTAGTTCTATACACCTGCTGGCACCATTTATGCCTAATACTAGAGCAACCTGAAACCAATACTTATATGTTAATTATACGCTTATTAACGTGTCGAGAATTATATATTTTTAAGTGACATAAATTACGCAATCAGATTACCTTGATCGCCAAAAAACGGTCATCGGGAGCTTCCGACAAGAATTTTGATATATTTTCACCGGTGAATATTTAAGATTTCTTGCTCTTATGTCCAGCAGATTGCCGCTTCAGCAGCGAGTTTAGGTTCTTGTATTCTTTAATATTGATGCCGTGTTTTAGTTGTACGGTACATCTAAGCATAGAATACATAGCCCATATTGTTTAGGGCTTTTTGTTTTTTGCAGCTTGACTAAAATATGCGAGAAACACGTTCTCTGAAAACGAGTTTGTCCTGGTTTCTTTTCTCCTGTTTATAAATGCGTCGTAAGATTTCATGTATATTAATCCTTGCTTTTTGCCGGTAGCATATTTCCCATTGCTAAGTTTACCTCCTCCCTCAAATGAGGCGGAGTACAGTCCATAACTTCGCCATCACTCTCGTCACTAGAAATCATTTTTTATATTTGTCTAAACTACAATCGGGACGAAAGATCAGAAAACAATTGTGTAATTTGCCGCTTTTTTTATTTTTTAAACATTCCATTTGAACAAGCCGTTCGAGCACACTGTTTAACCGCACATAATACTATAATAAAATCAGAAGCTAAAGACCAATTTTCAAAGTTATAAATTTAATACAAGAAAACTAAATTAGCACAATTTCAAATAGATTACAAAATAACACAATGTAACTATCCTGAACTACACCACTAAGTTACCACCACGTCCAAATCACCGAACCCGAATGAACAATGGCTGGAGTCTTCGCGACCTCTGCCCCGCGCAGCTGCCCCCGCGCAGGTCCCGTGCCGTGACGCCTCGGCCCAGGATTGCTGACTAGACTGTTACACGGCCTCTCCTGACTGCGGAGCGTCCTCGCCCGCCAAATGATCTGCAGACAGCCCAGGGTTTGTGTAACCTAGACCATCATCATGTTCACTATCTGGAATTGAGAAACGGTCATTTCATATATATGCGCTATGCTATGTACTATTTAATTTTGTGTCATAATTACTCGGTGCACTCAAGCAATTATGAACAAAATTGTCAACTCGTGAATATACCTAAGTCCAGCGGACTCTGCCAGCCATACACATGCTCTGCATACCCATGACTGTATATCTAGCCTAAAAGGCCCTGCCAACCTCAAAAGGTCGTTTAGCCCATAAAGGCTCTGCCAACCTCAAAAGGTCGTTATAGCCCATAAAGGCTCTGCCAACCTCAAAAGGTCGTTATAGCCCATAAAGGCTCTGCCAACCTCAAAAGGTCGTTATAGCCCATAAAGGCTCTGCCAACCTCAAAAGGTCGTTATATCACCACCACCACTACCACCGATCCACTGCCGGAGATAATATTTCTGACATGATTATACGAGTATTGCTCTTAAATTTTAAATGTACCTGTTCTTGATTATTCAAATAATTTTATTGACATATGTATCTATTTGCTTTTTGACAATCATAATAATGACTTTATGTAAATTGACATACTAATTTAATTTACAATGTAATCTTACTATGAAATAAATTAATCTAATCTAATATATAGCCCATAAAGGCTCTGTCGGCCAAAAAGAAAATGGCTCGTACTTAAGAGGGCGCTCGTTTTTTGGTCAGGAATAAGCGAGAATGACGGATTTTTGACGTTGTAATTCTAAGAAACGGAGAGCTTTTTCTAGATCCTGATTACTTATTTGCATAGGTAAACTCCTCATATTGGTCCTAGCCGCCTCCAATTTACGAAAAACTGAATACTTTAACCGAAAATACCCGATTACCGACAGTAGTTTTCTGAAGAGAGCGCAGAGTCATAAGTTTGAGCCCCTAATACTCCACGATGTTATATGAGAACCTACTTGTTTTTTTCTATTTTCACTAGCGTAATATGTTGCCATTGCGCCTAGCCGCCTCGAATTTTCCTTATTCTGCACGTATATATATGTAAACTGTTCTCAATTACACCATATTTGTCAACAAAATTGTACTGAAAACTCAAGGATTTTCTCATTATTGTTGAATAATTTTTGTATTGAATCTTACACAACATTAAAGTTCATGCTTGTACCAACAAGATCCAGTCCAAAAAATATAACTTTTGTCAAAATTTATATTTATAAATAATTATTCAAAACTAGTATAAATTTACCGTCGCGCGGGAATATATCTCAGTACCGGCTGAATAGCCCTCCGAGACAGACGTGTAGTGTGTTTATTTGTGGCTATTCACGAAGCTAACCGGCCACTCTTCAGATAAAATAATATTATTTTGATCTCCGACTAGGCATAGTTGTTACCAACCTCGGGGTCAAACTATACTGGGGATACATTCGTGAGGCTAATCGAGACAAGTTATGAATTGCATAGCTGCCATATATGACGTAGTGTAGCGAAAAGGCTCAAACCCACCGGATACGTAACATTTAAAATTGAACCTTCTACCTAGAACAAAAGTCATACATTTCAATGGTGATGTCTTGTGGGTTGGATCCTTTTGTCTAAACTACGCGTTCTATAGTCAATTATTATTGTACGAGTGATCGTGATACTTGATAGATTTAATTTATTTACTTGTTACTATCAGTCCACCTTGTTAGTATGTATGTATGTATGGGAGTTTGGGTGAAATCTTCAAATTAGGTACAATTGCGTATCTTCGGTGACATAATATCATAGAGCTGGTCTGATGATGGAGTCGGAAGGTGGCCATAGCAACTCCTAAACTCAACAAGATAAAGCCATCGAATTTGGGCTCATTTATTTGGTCATGGCACGGCAAGACTTTGGTGCTGGATGATTTCCAGAGTCTGATGATGGAGCTATAAGGTGGTCATGGAACTCCTAAACTAAACTAGATAAACCCATCTAGTTTGGGCTCATCTGTTTTGTCTTGGTAAACACTTGGAACTCCTAAACTAAAATAGATAGACCTATCTTGTTTGGGTTTGTGTGATTTGTCTGTACAAGTACCCACGAACCAGCGACATAATATGCAGGGTTATTGAAAATAACAAGATGAATAAAAAACTTTTTAAAAAACAAGCTTATATAGCGTTTGTTAAGTACAGCACGATCCAACCTTGCATTTAGTTATTATTTTCGTTTATATATAATAATAACACACACCGGGGGTTTACACTGGAAAGGGAGATTTTTACGTGGTTTTATTACATTTCCGAGTCATCATCATCATCATATCAGCCGAAAGACGTCTACTGCTGGACATAGGCCTCCCCCAAAGAGTGCCACAATGGCCGTTCCTGCGCCACCCGCATCCAGCGGATTCCCGCGACCTTTACCAGGTCATCAGTCCACCTTGCGGGGGGGGGGGGCCTACCCACGCTGCGCCTTCCGGTACGTGGTTGCCACTCCAGAACCTTTCCGCCCCAACGGCCATCGGTTCTACGTGCAATGTGCCCCGCCCACTGCCACTTAAGTTTAGCAATTCGGAGGGATATATCGGTTACCTTGGTTTTGCTGCGGATAGCCTCATTTGTGATGCGATCGCGCAGAGAAACTCCCAGCATAGCCCTCTCCATTGCCCTTTGAGTGACTTTGAGCCTTCTTATGAGGCCTATAGTAAGCGACCACGTTTTCGTGCCATATGTCATCACTGGCAACACACACTGGTCAAAGACTCTCGTCTTGAGACACTGCGGAATATTGGACGAAAAGATGTGCCGTAGCTTCCCGAATGCTGCCCAGCCGAGTCGGATTCGACGATTGACCTTCCCTTCGACATTTCCGAGTATCACTCTTTATTTCGAAATAAATGTTTAAAAAACCGGCCAAGTGCGAGTCGGACTCGCGCACGAAGGGTTCCGTACCATTATCAATATCTAAAAACGGCAAAATATATATATCTAAAATCACGTTTGTTGTATAGGAGCCCCCTGTAGCCTAGTTAGTAACTTGGTAGTGACTCTGCCTACGAAGCTGGAGGTCCCGGGTTCGAATCCCGGTATGGGCATTTATTTGTGTGATGACCACAAATATTTGTTCCTGAGTCATGGATGTTTTCTATGTATTTAAGTATTTATTTATCTATATAAGTATGTTTATCGTCGTCTAGTACCCACAGTACAAGCTTTGCTTAGTTTGGGGCAAGGTCGATTTGTGTAAGATTGTAAAAGAAAAAGAAACAAATAAAAACTAAAATAAAAATAAAAAGATGTATTCTGTTTTTTAGTATTTTTTGTTATAAATAGCGACAACAGAAATACATCATCTGTGAAAATCTCTATCTATCACGGTTCATGAGATACAGCCTGGTGACAGAAGGACAGACAGGCATTCAGACAGACAGACGGACAGCGGAGTCTTAGTAATAGGGTCCCGTTTTACTCTTTGAGTACGGAATCCTAATAAGTGATTGATGATGAGAGTTGGTTTTAGGCTCAGAACATAAAAAAAGGGAGAAGTGCCGTACTGCTTAATTTCAACCAAAACCGATGTCCCCAGTTTTCTCCCACCGCAGCGCCCACAGGCACACACATTGAACCGTGTAAAAACAAAGACTCGGGCGTTGCCAGTGAGTCTACGGCAACATGCAAACAAGGGCTGTGATTGGCTTAAACGCACTACACTAGGGGGGCGACAAACGTTAAAATTATGTTTTATCGACATTGAAATTAAAATTAATATTATGTTATGATATTGATGGGTAACAACTTCAACAACATGGTAAGTTTATGTGGTGGTATTTAAACTTTTAGCTACAAGTTTAAATAACACGGGTTGTTAACTTACCATAAATCGCAAAAGTAAAAAATATTGACGAATACCTACAGAGTAACATAAACGGCTTTTTATAAGTTCGTGTTCACATACATTTAAAACTCTGGTCACATCGATATTTTTGACCTGTAGGTACCAGGCCGATCCGACTCGCATTTTGGCGCGAAATAATATGTCCATTACTCATATTACGAGATTTAAGGCTAAGGGCGAGTATCCACCAAAGATGTGCGAAGATGTGTTACCATACATTTTACACCAAGGTTTCAAGCAAGCGAGGTGTCAAATATTCGAAAAGTGTACGGCTCTTATTAAGTGGTTGGAAACATTTTTCTTGAAAATGTTACACATTAACTCTTCTCTGTACAGGAAACCAGTTAGGACCTCTGCCAGTAGAATCTATCCATTTTTTTAGTACCTACTCGAATTCTTTGGAAAACTGTAATAAGAAACCGAGATTTCTTCTTCAATTATCACATTTCAAATGAAAGTAAAAAATACTCATTTAAAATAAATTATTGGTAATAATATCACATTTTAAGTTGTTCTGAAGCCATTTGCAACTAAATTATATACTTGTATATACAATTTTAATATGTCTATTTACCGTTCATACTGCAACTTAGTGAAAATCTTATTAGTAGGTACCGTAAACATTTTGTGCCTTTTAATCTTATTAGTATGTTATTAGTTACCTTTAAGATAGGCACCCAACCAAAACAAGTAATTAAATAAAATAAAACAGCGAAAGTAGTCGAAATAAAATAACTAGTATGATATCGTCCTTCTATTTTATCGATTACGCGTAAATTGTAACTGCACTTTGGCACCGCTCTAGTTTGCGACGCCAAGCAGCGGCCGTACCACTAAAAAATTCAAGCATCGTCCATATCCATAGTGGTTTAATACATTGTGCCGTGGTTTACTGTATTGAACGTTCAATGTACAACGCATAGAACAAAAATATGCTTTTTCGTTCGATATGTTAGTTCGATCCCGAGAAATGATGCGGCGTTGCGTTTATTTATTAAAATATTAGTTTTTACTGACTTAAGTGAAAATACTAATACTCACATGTGGTGCGTGACTCCACCATTCATGTAGGTTTTAGTTTCATTCCTATTTTTGCATGTAACCACGCTACAATTCGGCATTTTGAGTAAACGTAGAAAAACATTTCAGATTCACGGCAAATTGCGACTAACATGCGGTGGGCAGTGACATGCCCATTTGGCCATGTCGCACCGACACGCGCCAAGCCCCCGTTTCATATCTATTCCTTTTTATCATCTGAGGTTTTAGGCTTTTGAATAAAATCACGCATTAATTAATTGTATTCTAGATAAAAAGCTGTGTTTGTATAATTTATAATTTTCAGTTCCTTTGGTAAGAAACGGACATAGCAATTTCTATAAAGGGCCGTTTTTTTTTTCTGTACATAACAAAAAAAAATTTCTTCAAGAAATGAATACGTAAGTACCCAGTAATTTCCTAGTAGTGGGTCTACTGGTATAATTTCATTACATTACTACATATAAATAAGACTCAGATAATATGCAAACTATTAATATCCGTAAAACAAATTATTATTCTTATTACTGACAACTTTAAAACTCGTTCGTTTATTTTATACTAAAAAAACGAAACGAAATATACTTTGTCATATCATAGTATTTTAATACAAATAGAAAACTTGTGCTCAAAAATCAAATACTTACTTTATTCAAGTTATCTAACTTCGCTAACATGATGTTCTAGAACACTTTTTAGTGCAAGTATCAATATCGGTCACGGAGTGAATTCCAACGGTGCGCTATACAGCTATTTGCATCGGCAAGCTCCGCGGTTAGTTCTATCCCGATCGCACTTACATATAGCTAGAAAGGGACGGCACCCGCGGCTGGTGCGATCTCGCTGTGCATGTGGGGGTTAGGTACGTTTGTGTGGGTGGTAGTAGTATTTACACACACAAACGCACTACGCGTGTCAAAATACCGAATTCTGAGCGAGCGCTTTTTTGAAGAGCACTCTTAAAGTAGCTAGTCATCGATATTATGACTCTACCAACTTTCAACAGTTGTAAAAAAATACTAGCCTTAAAAAAAATAGGCTCTGCCAGTCATCCAATGACTGTCTTTTGAACAATCAGCCCTCAAATAGCTCTGCCAGTTGAAAATCAACTAATAACATGGAAGGTTCCACTCACCATTCTCAAAGAATGCTTTACATACGTCTGGCGTCCATTCACCCTGCCACGGTACCATGTGTTCCGCAGCTGCTTGGGAACGCTTCCCATAAGAACCCGCTAGGAGTTCCAGCTCATAGCGGTGGTGCGGAAGCTGCTTCACTATTTTGTAAGGACCTCTCATGCCGGAATCGAGCTTACCCGTACTCTGTGAACACTTATTAACAAATACAAAGTCACCTACAGCGTAACAACGTGGTACTTTTCTTGTTTTGTTAATGTTCTCATCTTGTTGCCTTTGATTTGCTGCTAGCAACGTAGAAGCTCTTTGTCGTTTTAATACAACCATAGCTTCTCGATTTGGATTTCCGTCTTCTAAAGCCACGTCTCTCACCAACGCTCTTATAACTGGAGTGGTTGCTTCAATTCCCACCAAAAGCTGCAATGCTGAAGTCTTTGTAGTAGCATGCTTAGTAATGTTCAGAGTAAGCTGAATCTTCCACAAGCAGTTAGACCATTCGGCGCCTTTGTTGTTGACTTCGACTCGTAGCATGTTCAGAACAGTTCTACAGTATCGTTCAACCTGTCCATTTTCGTGGTGCATTTGTGGTGTAACAAATCCCATCGAAGTGACCCAGTCTTGAAACCCCGCGCTTTCAAACATTCGTCCACGATCGGTGATTATTAAAGAAGGGGCACCGAATAGAGATATTGCATTTGAAAACACGCGCTTTAATTCCTCTGTGTCCTGTCTATACAGAGAATACAACAAACAGTATTTAGAAAATGCATCGACTATTATCAAAATGTATTTGAATCCATGTGAATTTGTTAGGGGACCAAGAACATCCATATGTACAGTTGAAAATGGAATTTCAGGCTTTGTCCAAGATTCTATTGGTTGATTAGGTGCTTTTGGTACTTTTTTGTGTGATAAACAAACAACACAGTGAGTTATGTACTTTTTTACAAATTGTCTTAAACTGGGAAACCAAAAATGGCGAAGTATCAGATCAGTAGTCTTATCAATCCCAATGTGATCATGGTCATCGTGAAAAACGCGCAATAAACTGAGCCTGTGACCTTTAGGAATAAAACATAATCGGCGTGTATTTTCACCCATAGGACTATATTTATAATACAACAACCCATTTCGAACCTCGTATCGGGAGGAATCTAATTGACCATCCTTTAACTTTTCGATCAAATCTTGTGTCTCTGTGTCAGCTTTTTGTGCGATTTGAGCCCAATTGTTCAGCCTCCGGATATGACAAACGTTTATTGGGTTCCGACTAAGGAAATCAGCATGTTGCATCATAATGCCTTTTCTATATTCAATTTTGAAGTTAAAATCTTGCAACGTGCTACCCGAGGCACGAGATCTTTTTTACTTTCAGTAAGCTTAAGTGAATTACAGTCCGTGACTATTTTGAAATCAATGCCTATAAGATAATGTCGGAAGTGTTGTAATGCCTTTACAATTGCCAAAGTTTCGAACTCATAGCTGTGGTAACGAGATTCAGCTCCTTGAGTAGCCCGACTAAAATATGCAATTACACGCTTTTGTTTCCTTTCATGTTCTTGCATGAGAATAGCACCATATCCAGATGAACTTGCATCTGTATGTAATTCCGTGGGCAATTTAGGATTAAATATGGTAAGAACAGGTTCATTTATGAGACAAGAAATTGAGTAATCTCTAGCTGTTTCTTGTTCACTGCCCCACGCGAAGGGTACTCCTTTTTTATGTTAACATGGCAATGGGAGCCGTTTTAACTGCATAATTTGCAATGTACCGTCTGAAATATCTTGCTAACCCCAAAAATTGTCGCACTTGTTTCACATTAGTTGGTTTTGGTGATTTTACGAGAGCTTCTATCTTGTTAGGGCTCGGCCGTACCTGACCCTAACTAATTAACCTGCCCAAATACTCAACTTTGGTATCAAGGATATACATTTTTTTTAAATTGATCTAACACTTGACGTAGTGTATTTAAACCTTCATCAATAGATTCAGACAATATCAAAACATCGTCAATGTAAATCAATACTTTACCGGTTTCCACTAGATTCTGCAATGTTTTCGATATAATTATTTGATATACAAGTGGAGTATTTACGGTTGATAACGCCGTGCCAGTTACAAAAGAGTCTGAATATTTTTTAATAATGGACATCAATTGTTTCTTATTTTCGCCTTGCACCGGAGTATGAACATTTTCAATATTCACCGTGTGCAAATGTTGAACATTTACTAAATTGTCTCTTGTAACGTAGTACTCCTTGTTATTAGTGCGCACATAAGTAACACCCTCTCGATTCAAAACATCAGTACCCACAAAAATAGGAGCATTTATGCATTCAGCAGGCACAACATGCAGATCAACTTCGAGTGAAATGTCTGGAAATTCAATTATTACCGTTATGTAAGAAGTACTTTCAATTTCCTGGCTACCTATGCCACGCATAAGACGATAACAAGGGATCCTTTTGTTATTTAAATGCTTCAAAACTGACTCTGAAATTAAAGAAATATCTGATCCACTGTCTATGAGTACATCTACTGGCATATTGCCAATTATTGCAGGTATTACATTGCTCTGTGCATACTCATCCATTTTTTTGCAAAAATTTACATTATTGGTCGTCTGCTTGTTTGCCTCTGATTTTTGTTTTAAGAAACATTTTTCCACTACATGACCTGGTTTTTTACAAAACGAACAAAC
This sequence comes from Epinotia brunnichana, assembly GCA_963854355.1. Classification (NCBI taxonomy): domain Eukaryota; kingdom Metazoa; phylum Arthropoda; class Insecta; order Lepidoptera; family Tortricidae; genus Epinotia; species Epinotia brunnichana. Next base: position 5,486,983 of record OY977936.1, on the reverse strand, counting down.
TTTCGGCTTTGTGTCAGATGTTGCGTTTGAAGTTGAAGGTTCAACTTTCATCTTTTTTGGACAATTTATTCTCTTATGGCCAATACCATTACATGAGTGACATCTAATATTCACATTGGTAAATTTATGTGACTTGTGATTTTTATTGGCACTGTCATTAAAAGTCCGAAAATTTTGGTTACGATTGCTTTCGTCTTTTGGTTTTTGGTAAACAGACAAAAATTCTACTATCTGCTTGGGCTCTAATTTAGCATTCATTGCTGCCGCTTTAACCTGTGGATCAGCAATTCCACGAATAACAATCGCGCTTTTTAAATCGTCGGGAAGACTTTTCACAATATTTAAGCGTAACAACGATTGGCGTGCATATTCAGCATAAGTTGTAAATTTCTTTGAGTCGCTACACATTACATCAAATAAAATACTTGCGACATCAATGTTACGCGGACATAGAGATCGAAATTCGGATTTGAAATTCGTCCAAGTGCGATCATTGGACACCCAATTATGCAGCCAGGTTCGTGCATCGCCACGTAAACAACTACCGACCCAAAATACACTCATTATCATCCTAGTTGTTTAATTTACGACCTTGGTAGACTTCTGCGCACCAAGCGTCAAAATCATGTACTGAAGAGTCAAAGCACGAAATGAAAAACTTCGCCGATGACTTTGGTTGAGCTAGGGTATAATGCGTTGGCTATCTTGTTAGCTATATCGTCACTATCACTTTTACCCGGTTTTGAACACGCGTCCGTGTGTGTGCATTGTAACTGACCGTCAGTCACACCGTCGCGATCGGCATGGTTACCAATGTTATAATCAAGAATCGGTAACGCATTCGGTTGCGTACTCGGTCCCGGTACCGGCGGCGTAATAGACCCGGGCGTTGGACGTGGTGGTATATCTGAGCCGGAAGTAGAAAGATGGCCTTCAATTGCCTCTAAACGTCCTAAAATCGTGTCATATAAATGAGCACGACGAGTGCTCCTTCCACGCAAACTATCACAACGTCGCCGATCACTAGTACTTTCCCGTCGTTTGCAATTACGACTGCGGGAACGACTGCGAGAGTGACTTCTACTGTAACGGCGTCGAGATTCCTTTCGTCTGTGACTTCCTGACATTTTTAATGAACGTTGTATAACGGTGTCACAAAAGAAGTAATAAGTTTACATTGTAACCACAAAGAATGTGTAAGTATGTCACTAGCCCAAAGGAGCCCCAACCCCAAAACAATGGTCCAATGTTTCGAACAACTACTTTAACAAAGTAACAGCTCTAATGTAAACAAACTGGAGACGCGGCGCCGGCACGCCCGATCTAATAATAGCCTACTTCCTAAAGTTAAGTTTAAAAGTCACTTTTATAAAACTATACACGAACTTATTAAGTATTGAGCACACACCAACGGAACGCACTATGCATAAACCAATATGTCACCTTTTTTTTTCAACTTTTCTAAGAAAACACTAACAGATTTAACTAACAATTTTCGCGAAAAAAATGCACTTTATTTATTTTTTTATTTTTACACACTTTACGAGCGGAAAAGACACGTAATTCGATCCCACTTCTGATATAATAAAATCAGAAGCTAAAGACCAATTTTCAAAGTTATAAATTTAATACAAGAAAACTAAATTAGCACAATTTCAAATAGATTACAAAATAACACAATGTAACTATCCTGAACTACACCACTAAGTTACCACCACGTCCAAATCACCGAACCCGAATGAACAATGGCTGGAGTCTTCGCGACCTCTGCCCCGCGCAGCTGCCCCCGCGCAGGTCCCGTGCCGTGACGCCTCGGCCCAGGATTGCTGACTAGACTGTTACAATACCATAGATTTTGTTTTTTTTTTATGTCGCAAGTATGCTTACAGAGTCCTAGTGGTGGTTGGCAGTATGTAATTTTTCCTTTGTCAGTTTAATATTAGAAGCTCCACGCTCGTAGCCGATTCTTGGCAGTGTTTAAAAAAACAATCTCACAGATAGTGCTAGAATATGATTATACTTAAATATTTTATGATAGTTTCCTTTATGTCCTTCTCTCTTCAGATGTTTGTTTTCTCCTCCCTCGGGCGCACGCTTTTTTGCAATCTTTTGCTTCTTGGTATTTTTATTGGTGATCAATATTGTAGGTAAAAATACTAGTCTCATGCATTATATGAGACTAGTGCGTCAGTGTATGAATATGTCTGTTAGGCGCTGTTTAAATTGTTCAGTACAAAACTCTGTCCTTTGCGTCTTGGTATTTCTTGTGTTTCAATTGGTGATCAATGTTGTAGGAAAAAATACTAGTCTCGTACATTATATGAGACTAGTGCGACAATGTATAACTATGAAATGAAATGAATGAAATGAAATTTTTATTTCGTGTAACCATGGACACATGTTGTTAGTAGAATTTACAAAACTAGGGGGTTAGTAGTTACAGCTAAACTTACATTTAAAACAAAACAACACTGACAGGGGAGTGTAGTCCCTCGCAGTGCGACATGTAGGGACAGTCCACCCTGTCCGCTATCATGCGCAGAATGCTGTTGGGACTGCGGCGCACCCTGCGCACCAGGGATGCTGCGCGCGTACGCATGCTCGTTCTATGCCTGTTCGGCGCTGTTAAAATTGTTTCGTACAAAACTGGTCTTTTGCGTCTTGTTATATCTCGTATTTCAATTAAATATTGTAGCGAAAAATACTAGTCTCATACATTATATGAGACTATGCGACAATGAATAAATATGCCTGTTCGGCGCTGTTGAAATAGTTTAGTACAAAACTCTGTCCTTTGCGTCTTGGTAGTTCTCGTATTTCTATTGGTGATCAATATTGTAGGGAAAAATACTAGTCTCATAGATTATATGTGTTTTAAAACAAGCTTATATACTTTAAAAGCTTTATTCAAAAGGAAAACGCAATTATATTCAGTAGTTCCAAGCACATGTAATAATAATAATATTCCAGTTTTTTTTCTTTAGGAAACGGTAACTGTCACAGATTACAGCACAATGTATACCTGTCAAATATAACGTTTAGTTTCACACATATGTCACCTTCCCCTTTAACTTTGTATCTGACAATCTCTACATTATATTACTACAAATATTACAAGTCTAACACTACTCTAGGTTTGACAACCCTGCCACTTCTAGTAGTCATTCTGGAACTTGAATTATCAAAGACTGAAATTCAAGTTCCAGAATGAATTTTCATCTTGCTTACGCCTGAGATGCCTTTGATTATAATGGTTATTATTTTCACTAAAAGATTTTTTTAAGTGTTTAATATTTCTCCTAAGTTTTACATTTTCTCCATCCTTTTTTATCCAGTATGACCTAGGTTCTTTACATTTTCCTATTACAATTCCTCTCCTCCAATATTTTTCCTTATCAGGTTTATGTACTATCTTATCACCTATCTCAATTTTTTTTTCCAAAGTGTTTTTCATTTTGCTTAATTGATTGATTTAACAATAACAACTGATGAATGTTTTTCTCTACTCTTGGCTGTAATAATCTAGAATGTGTAGGTATCAAGGTTTTTACTATTCTACTGTTTAGAATTTGTGAGGGAGATACATTTAGTGTAGACAATGGTGTGTTGTTGTAACTTAACACAAAGTCTCTGTAATCCACCCTATCCTCTCTAGCCTTTTTCAGAATGTTTTTGCCTATATGTACGGCTTTTTCCGCCAATCCATTGCTTTGATGATAATGTGGACTACTTGTAATTAAAGTTATGTCCTTATTCTTGTAATACTTATGACACTCAAAAGAATTGAAAGGATTATTATCTGCAACAATCTCCTCAGGATATCCAAACCTAGTGAAAACATCCTGAAAAGCGTTTATAACTGATGAAGATGTTTTGTCATTTAATGGCAAAATTTCGAGCCAATGCGAAAAGTAATCGACAATTACTAGAAAATACTTTCTACCGAGGTCAAGAATATCGGTGCCAACTTTCCCATATCTACAGTTTGGGATTTTGTGTGACATCAAACTATCAGGTCTAAACTTCTCACAAGTATGGCACTTCATTACATATTCCTTGACATCCTTGGAAAGCCCCGGCCAATATAATAATTGTCTGGCTTTTTTAATACATTTACTAATACCAGCATGGCCTTCGTGCACTAAATTTAGCACATATGGTCTCAATGATTTGGGTGGAATTAACTTATTTTCATAAAAGCTCAGTCCTGATTCGAAATATATATTATCTTTTATTTCAAAATAACCCTTACACTCAACAGGCACTTTATTCTGATCAGGCCATCCATTCTTGTAAAAATTCTCTAATAGGCTTAGAGTGGTATCACATTTAGTTTCCTTCAGAAATTCAGATTTGCGTTCCACTGACATTGGCAAGTGAACACTAATGGAGTGTACCATATGAGACATTTCTTTATATACATCAGTTACAGGTAAGCTATTTCTAGACAACATATCTGCAAAGTGTAATAATCGTCCTGGTATGTATACTACATTTAAATTATACATCAATAATTTCAATCTTAACCGCTTAAGTCTTGGGGAGCCAATCTTGCAAATTGGTTTGGACATAATTGAGACAATAGGCTTGTGGTCTGTTTGGACCTTTACATCAGAACCATAAATGTACCTGTGAAACTTTTTGACGGCAAAATAAATGGATAACAGTTCCTCTTCAGTTTGACTATAATTCAATTCAGCTTCATTCATTGTTCGTGATGCACATGCAACTAACCTTAGTATATTTTGATTATCATGTTGGAATAAACAGCACCCTAGACCGCTTTTAGATGCATCACATTGTAGTATAATTTTTCTTGTTGAGTCAAATGGTGTCAGTGAGCGGGCTGTGCTAACTTTCCTTTTCAGTTCTGCAAACGCCATCCTATGAGCAGGTAACCAAATTAATTCTAAATTTTTCTTTAACAATTTGCAGAGCGGTGTCATTGTAGTGGCCATATCCGGGACATATCTGCGGACATAATTAAATGATCCCAAAATTTGTCTTAGTTCATCACGATTTGTGGGTACTTTCAAACTTAGCAGTGACTCTACTCTATCTTTATCCAAAGACATGGTCATGCCAAACTCATTAAAAATTTGACCAACATATTTGACCTCGTTTTGCTTATATAGGAATTTATTCTTATTGAATACAATACCCAAATCCCTGGCCTTTTTGACTACTTGCTTTAATGTATTGTCATGTTCCTCTTCAGTAATCCCCATGACTAAAATGTCATCAGCCCATACAACTACATTTGGAATGGTTCCAAAATGTCCTTCAATTACATCTTGGAAGAGTTCTGGCGCATGCATCAAACCATATGGGAGCACTACATATCTAAAAACACCAAATGGACTAGCAAAACAAAATTTCCATGACGATGTTTCAGATAGTGCCAAGTGGTGAAAACCCTCAGATAAATCTAGGACTGAAAAATACTTTTTGCCCTTGAGTTTTACACTTAAATCTTCTAGCGTTGGCATCATTTTTGGCTTTTTTACAATAATTTTATTTAAATCTGAGGGATCTAAACATAGCCTTACATTTCCATTTGGTTTCACCACGAGAACCATTCTGTTAACACAAGCATTCTCATCTATGCTGTCAACTTTTACAATTGCTTTTCTGTCCTGTAACCTCTCCAATTCTAACTTTAATGGTCCAAGCAAACAGGATGGCAATCGTGGAGATGGATGACAAATTTGCTCATCTGAATATTTAGTTGGTATATCCACTGTACCTGGGAGTCTTCCGATGCCTTCGAATACATCTATGTTGTTCCTAACAAAATCTTGTGTCCCATTCCCGGTTTCCACCGAATGCACACGCCTGACAAGACCCAGCGACACAGCCGGGTAGTCCCAGTAACACAGTGTTTGTATTCAAACATATTCTGTCCTTATATTGGCACTTTAAATTTACCATACCATGAGGTTTCACACTTTCACCTGAGAATGACTGAATATTTATTTCAGTATCATATAATTTCAGCTTTGACTGATGATTGAGATCTTCAAACACTTTTCTCGGCATAATGCTGACTTCCGCTCCCGTGTCCAGTTTACACTTAATGTTTTTTTCTCCGATGCTGATGTATTCAGTCCATTCTTTTACCTTAGATGATACCACCTCTCCACAGAAGACACTGTTGTCGCTGTCAGATTCCACTGTGTTGACATTGACTTCCTGTACATTTTTTACCTTACAGCTTATAGCCAGGTGGTTTAGAATTCCACAGCGTGCACATTTCTTACCGAACGCTGGGCATTGGCGAGGCCCATGCCTTTTTTGACATCTTCTACACTGAAATGTCTCTGATGCTTCTCTATCTTCATGCCTTTGCTTTTTATCAAACTTTCTGGTGTTTTTAAATCTTGCAGCATCTATATCCACAGTGGGGTTCATTTCCTTTACTTGATTTTTACTTATTTCACTGGCTCTACACAGTCTTTCCACCTTGTCCAGTGTGAGATCCTCCACTCTTAACTATCTCTCAGTAATTGATCTTCTAATGTCTCTTTATTTGTCTCACTATAACTACATGTAGAAATGAGTTGTCGCAAACTTGTGTAGAAATTTTCAAAACTTTCCCCCTGTTCTTGCTTTCTTTCGTTAAACTTGTATCTTTCAAATACCTCATTACGCTTTGGATTTACGTATTTTTCTATTTCCTCCACCACTTTAGCATAGGTCTCAGTTTCAGTCTTTGATAATTTAAATGACTGAATGACCTTGGTTGATTCCGGTCCCATCATGTTACGTAGCAAAGACAGCTTTATTTTGTCTGACGCCTCGTCTTGTCCAATGCCGACAAGATAATCATCAAATAAGCACTTCCAAAATCATTCCAACGATGCCGATGGAGATCTAATATCAAAATTTGGTGGAAGTTTTACGGGGTTGGAGTCCATTTTGAAGAAGAAGTTTTTGTGACTATTCTTGCATCTAACTTTCCCCTTCACACAATTCACCACTGTAAATTTAGTGGCTAACCGACTGCGCCATGTTTTAAAACAAGCTTATATACTTTAAAAGCTTTATTCAAAAGGAAAACACAATTATATTCAGTAGTTCCAAGCACATGTAATAATAATAATATTCCAGTTTTTTTCTTCAGGAAACAGATTACAGCCCAATGTATACCTGTCAAATATAACGTTTAGTTTCACACATATGTCAATATGAGACTACTGCGACAATTGTCCCACATTGTTCGATTGTTCGGCGCTGTTGAAATTGTTTTGTAAAATTTTCGGAAAATACTAGTCCAATACTTAAGGTAGGTTTAGCGAAGTTAAGCGAACAGAGTTTATCAAACAATATAATGCGTCTGTATATATGGTTTCAAAAAATACTAATACTAATCTTGAGGCTTTTCTGCAGGGAGATCAGTGATTCAAAACATGAGTAAGCAATTTTCGCTCCATAGAAAAAATCACGAATATGGGTCCATTTGGGGAGTGGGTAGTCAACGTGACAAAATGTTTAATGGTTGGAATGTGCAGGGGTCAAAATGTCCAGATGAACCGGCTGTCTATGTGGCAAAAAGTATGAACGTCATAATGCCCCGGTGTCAAAATGTACATATCATCATGGTCACAATGATTTAGTGACAAATGGTATACATCTCAAAATGCAAGTACAACAAAAGGTGTGATAGACAGAATGCTCGATTGATATAAGGTGCTTAAGTTTAAATGAACAACTGTCAGAAAGATCAATACTTCCTAGCGGGGACAGATTAATCATTGTTTTCTGGTATATAAGCTTTGTACATTTTTTTTAAATTAACGTACACTTTAGTACATTTTTCGTAATTTTTTTGATATGAGTTTTACGACACCATGTCACCGCCAGATAGTATGACACTCTTGTTGTGTTATGGAAAATTATTACGACACATTGATCTCTATATAAATTTGGCACAAGAGGCGTAACCTGGATATAGATTTATAAATTCCTACAACTAATCAAATTGGCACTTAAATTAAAAAAATAGCTACGTTTATGTAACTAGTATTGCATTTCTTCTTTATCTTCCAATCTAATTATTATAGTTATTTTCACTTTGCTTCAACTTTACAATACACTTCAAGAATTTAATAATTGTAATCTCTTTGTTCTCCAATTGTTGTAACATTGTTTGACAGTTGAGCAAAGCCTATGACCGAGTCAACCATAACATCCTCCTTAATAAGCTGTACGGTATAGGAGTACGCGGCGCAGCCCTCGACTGGTTCAAATCTTACCTCAACAATAGAGTACAACTAGTGGAATTAGATTACTATGATAAAAAGAGCAATACATCTACTAAAATACATTCACAAAAAAGACAAGTTACATGTTCTATTCCGCAGGGAAGCGTGCTAGGTGCATCCTATTTTTAATATACGTAAACGACTTACCAAAGATTATAAATTCAGATCAAATTAAATGCTTTATATACGCCGACGATATCTCCATAGTCTTCCCGAGTCAAAAAGAAACCGATTTTGTACTAAATATGAACTCAATACTTGATATCATTTTAAAGTGGCTTGAGGACCATAACCTGCAGTTAAACTTAAAAAAGACAAATTTAATTCAATTCAGACCCTATCAGAGACTCCCATTAGATGTTGATTACACATATTCAGGCCATACATTTCAACTTATTAACAATTGCAGTCTACTTGGAATTAATATCGATGAAAACATTAATTGGAAGTCGCATATTGAAAAAATCTGTACAAAACTGTCTCGTTTTACGTATGCCTTACGAAATATAAAGAAAACCACAGATTTTAAAACTGCAGTTAGTGCGTATTATGCGTTTACCCAGACCTGGCTGCAATATGGGATAATTTTATGGGGCAATAGTACAGACCTACCGGATTTATTCGTATTACAGAAACGGTGCATAAGAATTCTCACAAATATTAAAAATAATGAAACATGCAAACCCCACTTTAAAAGATTAAGCATTTAAAGAGGGCGCTCGTTTTTTGGTCAGGAATAAGCGAGAATGACGGATTTTTGACGTTGTAATTCTAAGAAACGGAGAGCTTTTTCTAGATCCTGATTACTTATTTGCATAGGTAAACTCCTCATATTGGTCCTAGCCGCCTCCAATTTACGAAGAACTGAATACTTTAACCGAAAATACCCGATTACCGACAGTAGTTTTCTGAAGAGAGCGCAGAGTCATAAGTTTGAGCCCCTAATACTCCATGATGTTATATGAGAACCTACTTGTTTTATTCTATTTTCACTAGCGTAATATGTTGCCATTGCGCCTAGCCGCCTCGAATTTTCCTTATTCTGCACGTATATATATGTAAACTGTTCTCAATTACACCAAATTTGTCAACAAAATCTTACTGAAAACTCAAGGATTTACTCATTATTATTGAATTATTTGTGTATTGAATCTTACACAACATTAAAGTTCATGCTTGTACCAACAAGATCCAGTCCAAAAAATATAACTTTTGTCAAAATTTATATTTATAAACTAGCTGTTGCCCGCGACTTCGTCCGCGTAGAACTTTTTATCGTCTTAGAAAATGATTTCTCTCAATACAAAATTTGAACCCTCTTTTAGGGGATAATTAAAAAAAAAGTTGATGTTCATTTTCTAGTTTGTGAACAAACAGTCTAAAACCAAAGTTAAAAATCTCATACTTTAAAAATGCCTTGAAATACTCAAACTTTGAACCAATTTTAACACTCTTAGGGGATGAATTTGGAAAAACACTGAAATCAGTTTTGTAGTCTTTTAACGTACAGAATAAGACCGAAGTTAAAAATCTCTTACTCACACTTTAAAATTTTATTGCTCGCCATTTAAAATTTGAACCCCCTTTTAAACCCCCTTAGAGGTTGAATTTTTCTAATCGCTGAAAGAACTTTTTTCGTAAACTTTTAAGTCTCTAGCTCAAAAAAAGTGTTGCCCATACAAAGCTTTCTTAACCCCCTTAGGGGTGGAATTTTCTAAAACTCTGAAAGTACTTTAATATTAATTTTAATAAGTAACATTTTGAATAGTTTTAAGTCTAGTAAAAAAAAAAGTTTTTCCCACACAACACTGGCTACCCTTCTTAAGGATCTTAAGGATCCCCTTAGGGATGGAGTTTTCTAAAACGCTGAAAGTTCTTTTTTAGTATTCTAATAAGTAATCTTTTTGCAAAGTTTTAAGTCTAATTCAAAAACTTAAATGCAAAGCTTGCTCTCCTTTTTAACCCTATTAGATGTAGAATTTTCTAAAACGATTTGTGTTCTTTTTTTGTATTTTAATAAGTTATCTTTCTACAAAGTTTCAAGTCTCTAACTCAAAAACATAAACTTTCCCTGATAAAAACTTTGCACCCCTTTTTATCCCCCTTAGGGATAGATTTTTTCAAAACGCTGAAAGTCTTTTTTTTTGTATTTTTATAAGTAATCTTTCTACAAAGTTTTAAGTGTCTAGCTCAGAAAAAGTGTTCCCCATACAAACCTTGCACCCTTTTTTAACCCCCTTAGGGAATGATTTTTGTAAAACGCCGAATGTAGTGTTTTTCATGTTCTAATAAGTAATTTTTCGTCAAAATTTTAAGTCTCTATTAAAAAAAAATATGTTTTTCCCATACAAACTTTGCACCCTATTTTACCCCCTTAGGGGTGAAATTTTCCAAAACGCTGAAAGTACTTTCTTTGTATTTAAATAATCTTTCTACAAAGTTTTAGGACTCTACCTAAAAAAAATAGTTTCCCACATACAAACTTTGCACCCCTATTTTAGCCCCCTATTTTTAGGGGTAGAATTTTCTAAAACGCTGAAAGTACTTAATTTGTATTCTGATGACTAATCTTTCTACAAAGTTTTAAGTCTCTATTTAAAAAAAATATTGTTTCCCCCATACAAAATTTGCACCCCTATTTTACCCCCTTAGGGGTAAATTTTTTAAAACACTGAATCTAGGTACTTTATTTGTATTCTAATGAATAATTTCTCTACAAAGTTTTAAGTCTCTATTTTTAAAAAAAGTAGTTTTTCCCATACAAACTTTGCACTCTATTTTACCCCTTTAGGGGTAGAATTTTCTAAAACCCTGAAAGTTCTTTATTTGTATTCTAATGACTGATCTTTCTACAAAGTTTTAAGTCTCTATTTAAAAAAAAATGTTTCCCCCATACAAACCTTGCACCCCTATTTTACCCCCGTAGGGGTGGAATTTTCCAAAACGCTGAAAGTGTTTCATTTGTATTCTAATAACTAATTTTTCTACAAAGTTTAAGTCTATAGCTCAAAAAAAAAAGGTTCTCCCATACAAACTTTGCACCCCCATTGTACCCCCTTAGGGGTAGAATTTTCAAAAATCCCTTTTTATCCCTAGCCCACGTTATAAAAGCAACATACTGTGCAAAAATCAACTCTCTAAGATTAGTAGTTTCGGCTGTGCGTTGATGAGTGAGTGAGTGAGTGAGTGAGTGAATAAGTCAGTCAGGACATAGGCATTTATTATGTATAAATAGATAGAAGATAATGAAACTCCCATTCAAATATCTCAAAAAATTATGAAGCTACATCCGTTTTAATGTCGCTTGTTAGAGTGAGAAAACGATGAGGGACTGTGACGTCAATATACTCGAGCGTCATAGTAAAAAACAATCGTTTCATATGAAGGTGCGTTTTGCGGAAAAGGGACAGAACATACCCCCTCTTAAAACTTTGGACTCTTATAACTTAATCATTACCTATATAACCTCTTGCTTTGTTTTTTTCTCCATTTGACTATATTTATTTTAAATTCTTTTTCGAGAAAATACATTGTGATTATTTACCATATTTTCGATTCCTGAGCTATAACCACGAACTTCGGAATTCGAAAATATTCGGGTATCTCTATCTCTATCGCACTAACCATACTCGAGTGACAGGGATGCAAATATATGAACATTGAGTATCGGTTTTCGAGGTAGCGCCGCAGGTACTTTGGCTGAATGCGCCGAGCGCGTGCCATTGTCATTCAAAAAAAACAAATTCGTGTTAATTATATTGTTCAAATTTGTTGATTTCATTTATTGAAATTACGACATAAAACGACATTTGCGCATATAAGTTCTCATATCAGAATCGAATATTTTTTTATGGTTTATATTTTAGCATTTGTCTCGTAAAGGTCTATCGTAGACGGGATTTAAATTATTAATAAGTGAAAGGCAAAGCAATTCCGCCATTTTGACGAAAATTTGACGGTTCTTATAGCTGACAGTTGGAGCAGCGTTTGATTTCAATAAAAATAAATGAAAAATTAAATGAAGTCGTATATTTCGGAAAATTAATTAACTGTCGCAGTCGGATAAAAACTATCCTAAGTTGCAGCTAGAATAATAATGTACCTATATAAAATGTTTCATATTTTTCCGTTCATGGGATGCTGAGAACATTCGAACCGCGCAAAGCTTAGTTTCAAACTGGCTGATTCTTTTTTTAATTTAGAGATTTATTATAAGTGGAGATAATTATTCAAAACTAGTATAAATTTACCGTCGCGCGGGAATATATCTCAGTACCGGCTGAATAGCCCTCCGAGACAGACGTGCACTCTGTTTATTTGTGGCTATTCACGAAGCTAACCGACCACTCTTCAGATAAAATAATATTATTTTGATCTCCGACTAGGCATAGTTGTTACCAACCTCGGGGTCAAACTATACTGGGGATACATTCTTGAGGCTAATCGAGACAAGTTATGAATTGCATAGCTGCCATGCTTTGACGTAGTGTAGCGAAAAAACTAAAACCCACAGGATGTGTAACATTTAAAATTGAACCTTCTACCTAAAACAAAAGTCATGCATTTCAATGGTGATGTCTTGTGGGTTGGATCCTTTTGTCTAAACTACGCGTTCTATAGTCAATTATTATTGTACGAGTGATCGTGATACTTGATAGATTTAATTTATTTACTTGTTACTATCAGTCCACCTTGTGGAGGGTCCGCTGCAGTTTCCGGTACGTAGTCGCCTCTCGAGAACCTCCCCGCCCCAACGGCCATCACGATTAGTTAGTATGTATGTATGTATGTTAGATTGGGCGAAATCTTCAAATTAGGTACAATTGCGTATCTTCGGTGACAATGCCATAATATCATAGAGCTGGTCTGATGATGGAGTCGGAAGGTGGCCATAGCAACTCCTAAACTCAACAAGATAAAGCCATCGAATTTAGGCTCATTTATTTGGTCATGGCACGGCAAGACTTTGGTGCTGGATGATTTCCAGAGTCTGATGATGGAGCTGGAAGGTGGTCATGGAACTCCTAAACTAAACTAGATAAACCCATCTAGTTTGGGCTCACCTGTTTTGTCTTGGTAAACACTTTGGTGATAGATGATTTCCAGGATCTGCTGATGGAAGGTGGTCATGGGAACTCCTAAACTAAAATAGATAGACCTATCTTGTTTGGGTTTGTGTGATTTGTCTGTACAAGTACCCACGAACCAGCGACATAATATGCAGGGTTATTGAATATAACAAGATGAATAAAAAACTTTTTAAAAAACAAGCTTATATGGCGTTTGTTAAGTACAGCACGATCCTACCTTGCATTTAGTTATTATTTTCGTTTATATATAATAATATCACACACCGGGGGTTTACACTGGAAAGGAAGATTTTTACGTGGTTTTATTACATTTCCGAGTCATCATCATCATCATCATCATATCAGTAAATTTATACTAAGCAGAAACGTCCGCTAACGAAATTCTAAGTTTCGATCAAAGAGGAAAATTGAAAAATTATTTACTGTTAAAATGGAGTAGCGCATTGTTACTAACGATTCTCAATGTAACTTGGGACGTTGGTGCCGTATCAGAAGTTTGTAACAACTTCACGGTAGATGTCGCTACGAGCCTCCTTAAGGTTAATTAGAAGAGTGAAGGGATTGAAAGATTCGTTGCCACTGGCGGGACCCACGGTAGCTCAGTTGGATAAGAGCAATGGACGGATTCCAGAGGTCGTGGGTTCAAATCCCGCCCGTGGTGAATAATTTTTCAATTTTCCTCTTTGATCGAAACTTAGAATCATCATATCAGCCGAAAGACATCCACTGCTGGACAAAGGCCTCCCCCAAAGAGAGCCACAATGGCCGGTCCTGCGCCACCCGCATCCAGCGGACTCCCGCGACCTTTACCAGGTCATCTGTCCACCTTGCGGGGGGGCTACCCACGCTGCGCCTTCCGGTACGTGGTTCCCACTCGAGAACCTTTCCGCCCCAACGGCCATCGGTTCTACGTGCAATGTGCCCCGCCCACTGCCACTTAAGTTTAGCAATTCGGAGGGCTATATCGGTTACCTTGGTTCTGCTGCGGATAGCCTCATTTCTGATGCGATCGCGCAGAGAAACTCCCAGCATAGCCCTCTCCATTGCCCTTTGAGTGACTTTGAGCCTTCTTATGAGGCCTATAGTAAGCGAACACGTTTCCGTGCCATATTTCTCACTGGCAACACACACTGGTCAAAGACTCTCGTCTTGAGACACTGCGGAATATTGGACGAAAAGATGTGCCTTAGCTTCCCGAATGCTGCCTCTGATTGACCTTCCCTTCAACATTTCCGAGTATCACTCTTTATTTCGAAATAAATGTTAAAAAAAAGTGCGAGTCGGACTCGCGCACGAAGGATTCCGTACCATTATCTATATCAAAAACGGCAAAAAAATCACGTTTGTTGTATAGGAGCCCCCTGTAGCCTAGTACGGTACTTACGGCGGGGGATCATTTGACCTCCAGGGATCGTATTCCCTCACCTTCCCCAAAATAAGTTTCTGTCAAAAATATAATTTTTGGTACAAGCTTATACCATCATCAACTACGCATTGAGACGATTCTAACGAGCCCAAACTTGATGGGGTTGTGTTGTTTTTCTTGTGGAGTTCCTAAGGCCACCTTCCAGCTCCAGCATCAGATCAGCTCCATGTCATCATAATATTGCATTACCATGCGATATACATATGCATGCAAATTTTCAGATCAATCGGTTGACAGGAAGAGGGTGAAATTTCAATTACTAAATTTGACCCAAGAAAGAATAAAACAAACGGGGTGAGCTAAATAAAAGCTTGTAAAAAACTCCACGGCGGCGACCACCATCTGCGGTCCCATGCGAATAACTCCAGGTTATCACACTGGAGTTGCGTTTATTTGTTAAAATATTCGTTTTTACTGACTTAAGTGAAAATACTAATACTAACATGTGGTGCGTGACTCCACCATTCACGTAGGTTTTAGTTTCATTCCTATTTTTGCATGTAACCGCGCCAAGCCCCCGTTTCATATCTATTCTTTTTTATCATCTGAGGTTTTAGGCTTTTGAATAAAGTCACGCATTAATTAATTGTATTCTAGATAAAAAGCTGTGTTTGTATAATTTATAATTTTCAGTTCCTTTGGTAAGAAACGGACATAGCAATTTCTATGAAGGGCAGTTTTTTTTTACTGTCCATAACAAAAAAAATTTTCTTCAAGAAATGAATACGTAAGTACCCAGTAATTTCCTAGTGGTGGGTCTACTGGTATAATTTAATTACATAACTATATATAAATAAGACTCAGATAACATGCAAACTATTAATATTTGTAAAACAAATTATTATTATTATTACTGACAACTTTAAAACTCGTTAGTTTATTTTATACTAAAAAAACGAAACTAAATATACTTTGTCATATCATAGTATTTTAATACAAATAGAAAACTTGTGCTCAAAAATCAAATACTTACTTTATTCAAGTTATCTAACTTCGCTAACATGATGTTCTAGAACATCATGTTAGCGAAGTAATACTTACCACTTTTTAGTGCAAGTATCAATATCGGTCACGGAGTGAATTCCAACGGTGCGCTATACAGCTATTTGCATCGGCAAGCTCCGCGGTTAGTTCTATCCCGATCGCACTTACATATAGCTAGAAAGGGACGGCACCCGCGGCTGGTGCGATCTCGCTGTGCATGTGGGGGTTAGGTACGTTTGTGTGGGTGGTAGTAGTATTTACACACACAAACGCACTACGCGTGTCAAAATACCGAATTCTGAGCGAGCGCTTTTTTGAAGAGCACTCTTAACATTACCCTCTCTCTATATTTTGGAAACTTGTAAATTTGTACGGAAGCATCAACATTTATACACTCAAGCCAAAGACCGTCACACTTGCACCCTAAATCTAAGACATAGAGATAAAATAGCCCTCCCAACAAGTAACTTACAAATGAGAAATAAAAGCCCCCATATGACAACAATACGCATTTACAACAGTCTACCTAAAGAAATAGCTGATGAGGTCAAATATACTAAATTTGTTCAAAAGTTAAAATCATATTTAATAGAAAAAAGTTTTTATTCACTGAAAGACTTCTTCAATGTAAATAGTTACCATAGATAATCTTCGCAAATGTTATCCTAGATATTGATACCTACCTACCTACATGTAAATCTTAGTTTAAGTACTATAATTTTTAATTTGTAATGTGTACCTACGTTTTGAGACGAATGATTTGCAATACCCTTACAGGGTGTCATGTACTATAGACTGTAAGATATTTAAGACCTGACATGAGTGCAATAAAGTATTCTTATTCTTATTCTTACATTTTCTATCGAATAAAATGTCACAATTCCTTCTCTTTACATTTTGAAAAAGCACATCTTTTGCTTTTGATTCTTGGTAAATGGCTTCCTTTCTTAATAAATTAATAAATTGGAATAAGCTTGGCTTGGCCCGCATTCTTTTATTTAACCGACTATGCCACCCCTCCAACGCGTTGTTAGTGCGGTGTCTCTCACCTCCACAGCTGATTTCGCCTTACTACCCACCGAACCTTCTGAACTTGAAGAAATTCCGGCACCATCACCAGGTCCTGTAACTGCAATGTTCCAGTAGGTACTAGATGTTTGTTATTAAAAAAGGTACCTAGTTTCAGGCGAGAATATATAAAAAAAACTTTCTCACGCTAAACGTTCTAGGAAAACGAATTTATGTTAGCACTCGGGTAATTCCCAAATACTTACTACACTAGGCATTACTTGGTTAGTCATTAAATTTATATAGTTATGTCTCACCTGTCGTTTATATCATTGCTTCCACCAGAATCCCCTAGCCTGATCCTGGTGAACTCAGGAGTTCATCAGAATCCCCTAATGGTAAAAGAATGTAAAGTTGCATTCACAGTGCTGCGGTAATCTATTGTTAAGGGTTTTCTTGTTGTTTTCATATATAACCTTTATTGACCTAGCTACCGGTAGCGACTGGCTAGAAATGCAATCTTGTCAATTATGTTTAACCTAAGCTATTGGTTAATAACCAAAAACTTAAACCTAAACATAATTTAAGTAAATTAAATTTGTTTATGGATGACGATCGCGTCATGCGAGTCGGCGGTCGCATCAGCTACTCAGAGCACTTTTCTTACGATAAAATTTTGATTACGAGCAAACATCATTTCACTGTTTTATTATTCAGTCACACACATAAAAAACTTCTGCATGCTGCACCCCAAGCACTGCTCTTTGAAATGCAAGATGCTTGGTGGCCGCTTGGAGGTAGGAATCTCGCACGAAAGATTTATTATGACTGTGTTACTTGCAAACGATTAAGAGGGAAAACCCTAACTCCTTTCATGGGAAACCTACCAAAAGAGAGAATTACGCCTACTTTTCCTTTCCTCTCTTCTGGTGTCGATTACGCTGGACCAGTATATATTTTGAATCACAAAGGCAGGGGTGCTCAAACCGTTAAAGCTTACATTTGCTTATTTATCTGCTTTGTCACACGAGCCATTCATTTGGAGCTTGTCAGTGATATGACCACTGACGCTTACCTTTTAGCACTGAAACGTTTTGTAGCTCGCCGCGGACAACCTAAATAAATCTTTTCTGACAACGGTCGTAACTTTGTGGGTCTAATGAACGACTTTGCCAAGTTTTTGAAACGATGTAGCTCAGATATCGTTGACTACGCTACGAGTTGCGATATTAAATTCCATTTTACTCCACCTTACGCGCCCCATTTTGGTTCTTTTTGGAAACCAGAGTAAAATCCTGTAAATTTCATCTTCGCCGTCAATGTCAGAACCTGGGGGTTAAATATAAAAAAGGGGAGGGACCAAGCAGTCAAAAACTAATTATCTATATTACACACCAAGTATAGTATCTATATACCCCACGCTGGCTTAACGATGCCTGTATTCGGGTCGGCTCCAACTCCCGTCTCTCCAACCATCCTGACTGCACACGCCTACACTCCCGTCCTATCTACGTGGCTCTCCGGTTTCTCGGGCAGGAAGCTGTTGCCTGCGGCCGGGCGGCGGAAGTTGGTTCAAAATGGACATGCAAGCCCGCTTACCTTTATCATTATAGTATTTGCGGTTAAGTCAGTGCTCGGTTAAGGTTCTCATACCCCACTAACTGTCTGCCGCATATGCTACACTAGATGGGGTAAGCGAGCCTTCTTCGTTATTTTGCTCTAACACCTCCTCCCTCCTGTAGTCAGCACCTCTGAGTCCTTGCAGCAGAACTGCTGGCTGGATGAGTCACCAGAACAGAACAGAACAGAGTCATCTAACATAATCTACGTTTTTTAAGGTTGTGTTTTTTACAGGCGCTGGCAGCGGGGCGAGACGGTGCTTCAAATATCGCTTCTTTTAAGTAGTTAGATATATTAACATACCTGTGCTAACTCGGGGCACTTTTTAGGGATTTGATATGGATAAAAAATGTGTCGATATATATTAACACATATGCTCCTTGAAATTTCTCGATTACTATAGAAAGCTTCGATATCATATCTGAACACATATCATATCTGTTTTATTTTGAATCAAATAATAAAATAAAATAAAAATTGTTTAATTCAGACCGAGATCCATAATAGTGTTAGTAACAAAATGGGGCTTACAAGACTATATTAGTATTACACGATTAAGTTTAGTTTAAATAAAATTTTAATTAAATTTACATTTAGGCACCTCTTCGGTTACCTATGGCAGAAAGGTAGGACCAAGTAGCGAATATTTTATTCCCTATTGATGTAGCAATAACGTAATTTTCATAACGACAGATTTTTTATCACGCAGCATCTAAGTGTGGCGTGTTCGTTTGCTGACAGATCGACGAAGCAATGTCCATATTTTCGTAACGACAGACTTTTTAAATCGACGTAGCAATAATGTAATTTTATCTACGCACATATCATTAGTGCTCTAAAATGCGTTCAGAAACCGTCGGTAATGACCAGCATTATTACAACCAATTTTACTATGACAACTTTCTTGTCTGTGGTAGTAGGTAAAATCTGTACTGTAATGTTATTAGTGTTATTACAGTACAGATTATCGGTATCGTTACGAGTTTAAATTTGGAACAGCTGTCAAAACTCAAGTGGGTCTCTAGTCTAGTATCTATAGATATCGATACGAACAGGTATCGATACGAAACGTCAATTTATTATGATTTTTTCATTTTACTTTTTTAACATTTTTTACTTTTTTAACTTATTTAACTTTTTTTTTACTTTTTTCACGTTTTTTTTTTACCTTATTTACTTTTCAAACTTTTTTTTTCGCTTTTTAACTTTTCTTTACTTTTTTTAACTTTATTGCACTTTTTTTATTATTTTTTGAATTTTTTGCACTTTTTTTTACTTTTTTTCACTTTTTCATTTTTTTTGCTTTTTTACTTTTTTCACTTTTTTTCATTTTTTTTGCTGTTTTTTTACTTTTTCTAACTTTTTTTTACTTTGTTTTCAATTTTTGTCACTTTTATTCTTTTTTTTTACCTTTTTTTTATTTATTTTTTTCATTTTTTTTGCTGTTTTTACTTTTTTTCCTTTTTCTAACTTTTTTTACTTTTTTTTCAATTTTTGTCACTTTTATTCCTTTTTTACTTTTTTTTTTACTTTTTTTCACAAAATTAATTTTTTACTTTTTTCTTACTTTTTTTAACTTTTTTTTCAATTAAAAAAAAATCACTTTTTTCATTTTTTTTCACTTTTTTTTTTTAAAGATAACTCACAGGTAGCTCTCGTAGCAATGCAGGTCATTTTCCTACGGCTTCTGAACCCATCTTAGAGTACTTATGATATGTGTTTAGATAAAGTAGTGTATGCAACTGTACATAATTAGGCCTTAAACTACTATTACAACGATACTTAGATTTTTTATCACGCGTCGTCTTAAGTGTTGTCATATATTGCTGAGAGATCGACGAATCCATGACGGTATTTTCATAACGACAGATTTTTTATCCCAGAGCGTCTGAGTGTGGCGCGTTCGCTTGCTGACAGATCGTCGACCAATGACCATATTCTCGTAACGACAGACTTTTTGGATTGACGTAGCTGCAATGACATCCTTTTAACGTTCACAGGGTGGCGTCATCTTTTGCTGACAGATCGACGAAGCAATGACAATATCTTCATTACGACAGACTTTTTTGATTGACCTTGCAATAACGTAATTTTTATAACGACATATTCTTTTATTACGCGGCGTCTAAGTGTGACGTGTTCATCTTAATTTACTGACAGATCGACGAAGCAAAGACCATATTTTCGTAAGAACAGACTTTCTTGATTGACGTAGCAATAACGTAATTTTCATAACTACAATTTTTTTATCACGCAGCATCTAAGTGTGGCGTGTTCGTTTGCTGACAGATCGACGAAGCAATGACCATATTTTCGTAGCGACAGACTTTTTAAATCGACGTAGCAATAATGTGGACCAATACGCTACCCATTCGTCGGCTCGTTGGAAAAACCGCTTATTTATCCCGCGGTGCAAGCTCACAAAGACCCAGAAGTCACTCGGGGTCTTTGGCGCAAAATTGTATAACTTACTACCAGAGGAGATAAAACTATCAAAAACTGAAAAAATGTTCGACAACAAACATAAAACTATGTTAAACAACATAGCATGCTACAGCGTTGACGAATGTGTTGAGACGTGCACTGGCCCTAAGTATTAGGAGCACCTACATAACCTTACAGTTAAGGCATCACAATTTAGTAACTAATATTTTTGAATTGAAACTTCCTGTATCACTCAGACATGTAAAGCTATATGCGACCTTATTTGACATCCGATGTAATTAATAAATAATACTACTTATTATGTACATACCTGACTTGTAAAACATTGACTTTTATGAATAAATATCTTGTATCTTGTAATTTTACAACGATACTTAGATTTTTTATCACGCGTCGTCTTAGTGTTGTCATATATTGCTGACAGATCGACGAATCCATGACGGTTTTTTTATAACGACAGATTATTTATCCCAGAGCGTCTAAGTGTAACACGCCACACTTTTGCTGACAGATCGTGGAACCAATGACCATATTTTCGTAACGGCAGACTTTTGATCGACGTAGCAACGACATCCTTTTAACGTTCACAGGGTGGCGTCATCTTTTGCTGACAGATCGACGAAGCAATGACAATGTTTTCATTACGACAGACTTTTTTGATTGACCTAGCAATAACGTAATTTTCATAACGACAGATTATTATATCACGCGGCGTCTAAGTGTTAACACGGTCACACTTATTCGCCGCGTGATAAAAGAATCTGCCTGACCTAGCAATAACGTAATTTTCATAACGACAGATTATTTTATCACGCGGCGTTTAAGTGTGAAGTGTTCATCTTAATTTACTGACAGATCGACGAAGCAAAGACCATATTTTAATAAGAACAGACTTTCTTGATAACGTAGCAATAAGCTTGAAGAAACGAAAAATGAAGACGAAAAATTAAAATTATTCCAATGAAGACCTCGTTTCAAGAAATGAAGACAGTTTCAAGTTTCAAGAAAAACAAAAATGTTTTAAAAAGACAATTCAATTTGGAAGAGCATGAACTAAGAAGATTGAATCAGAATAAGAAATAACAAAAAACAGGGAAGCGTATTTTCAAAAACGACAGATCGTCGAACCAATGACCATATTTTCGTAACGACAGACTTTTTTAATAGACGTAGCAATAATGTAATTTTCACATAGATAGATTTTTTATCACGCATCGTCGAATTGTGTTGTCATATATTGCTGACAGACCGACGAAGCAATGACGGTATTTTCATAACCACAGACTTTTTTGATCGACGTTGGAATTATGTAACTTTCATAACCACAGACTTTTTTGATCGACGTAGGAATTATGTAACTTTCATAACGACAGATTTTTTGCTGACAGATCAACGAAGCAATGACGATATTATTTTCATTAAAATTAAATCAACCAATTACAACTTAATTTATCCATAACAAAAATTATTCGTTTCCGTAGCTATAACTCAATCACGATTACTCTGAATATCAAACATGGAGGTCAAAAAAAACTGCAACTGGAAAGACCACATACAAAATATTGTATCAAGAGTTGACACTACATACGGTCTAATTAATACATTTAAAAAATATAGTATCTATCCTAGCAGGACTAGCAGCATACCACCGATACATTGCCTCTATCTTAAGATATGGTTTTGTTGCTATGGGGCAACTCAACTGACATCGGAAGAATATTTCTGGCTCAAAAACGTGTGCAAAGTACTTGGACGCAAACCTATCTTTAAAAGCCAAAAATCCTCCCTGTGCCTTGCATTTATATCCGAGAAGTATGTATTTTTGTAAGAGGAAACCTGCACCTGTTTGAGGGTTAAGTCCAATCGGAGGAGACACCAGCTGGTAGTTCCAAAAAGCAATTCCTATATATCATCAATAAAATGTACCGTGAATTTGCTTTAATACTATTAATAAGCTACCTAATATGTACAAAGAACTAGCATAGATATCTACCAATTTAAGAAAATGCTAGACACTATGCTTATAGAAAACTACTTTCACTCATTATATACCGGAAGCCAATACACATATAATGCACGGCAGCAGGTCGAGAAAGTTGTGCTGAGCAAGAATCAGAATATTATTGCACCTAAAATAGGCCGAAAGTTTGAAAAATCCTTCACTTCCGGTCAAAATTGTAAGGGTATTTAAGTCACGACAACAGTACGAGGCATATGGCACGATCGTGGAGTTTGGTCTCGTTAGAATCGTCTCAATGAGAGTTGATGATGGTAGTTATACAGAAAAGTACAGTCGGCGATTATTAACTTCGCTCGTTAACATGTTAAACTTTTTATCAGACAAATCAACGACGCAACGACGTGAATTTCATAACGCCAGACTTACAATTTCATAACGGCAGACTTACAATTTTGGATGACGCTGAGTCAAATTTGGGGCATCTACATTTGGTGACAGATCAACGAGGAAACCATGTGATTTTTATAGAAACAAATATGTTTTGTTGACGAAATGTGAAATGAAATATCTCCATATTTCACCTTGCCTTCTTTTGCTTACATAATTATAGCACGAAGCAATGACGTGACTTTCTTAATGACCGTTTTGTTTTCACGATGCAGGGTCGACTTGTGGAGTCGGTCTTTTTCTAGCAGATTGGCGAAGCGATGGTGTGACTTTCAGTTTCATTTCATTGCTGCAGATATATTTTTTTACGACGTAATGTCTAATTTTTTTATTATGACGCATGGTCAAATTGTGGTGCCTTCTTTTATGACTGATCGACGAAGAAATGAGGTGACTTTCATAACGACAGCTTTTAATTTTTCTGGTGACGCAGGATCAAACAAGGCGAATGGACTATTTTATGACTGAGGCAATAACTACAAGAAAATGAACTGAGCGCCCAGTGCGACCATTGACATTGGATGAACCCGAGCTTTTTGAATTTGACGATGTCATTTGGCATAAAACATAAAAAATGAATAAATTTCAAAACCTAATCTAATAATAATCTGTTTTAGTTCAGTTTTCAGTAAAATGCCTAAACAAAATAACCAAGATTGCGTATGAAGAATATGATGAATTGATGATAGGTTCAATAACATTTCATTCGTTTTTTATATAGTCAATTTAATTCAATAATATATAAATTTACATACATATTGTAATATTTTTACGTATCACTAATTCTCCTTTGTACATTATTATGAACACTAAGTCACACAAACTTCAAGTGTCTCATATTACAAAAGGTTTAGTCAAAATCATAACATGTTACTTGGTTTACTTACTATTTAGCTTCACGTACTTCACTTTTTTCTATACTAACTTCATCTTTTTTATCTTCACCAACTCCTCCACTTTTTACTTCATTTATTTGTGCTGTTTTACCTTCACAAGTTTTCCCACTTTTTTTTTCACTAACTTCTTCATTTTTATTTTCGCTGACCTTTTCATGTACCGCTACATCATCATCCATTTCGTCATCAGTGTCATCAGCCTTTTCACCATCCTTCTCGACTGGAACGTCATCAGACGGCTCATAGGAATGTCCTTTCAATTTTTCCAACCAAGTTCCCATGTTTTCGTCTTGTATTTCGCCCTTGATTATATTAGGAAATATGTGTTCATGCGTGAACTTTTGAACAGTGTCTTCTACCTCGATCCACGCTAGGCTGTCGTGGCTCTCTTTGAATTTGGCATCGTACCTATCGTAATGTACCTGTCAATAAATTAGAGGATTACAAACATTAAAATGTTACATTGCGTGTTAAAAAGGCGGTAAGCGGATTTCGATAACCTGGTGTTATGAAATTAATTCACCATGATATTTAATTATATTTTATCACACTTGTGAAGAAAGTGGCAAAAAAGAGTCGTGCGGCGAGATAAGTATGGCAGAGTGAGATCTTGAACCCTATTATGACAATGAGGCCCACAAAACATGATATTGAAAATTAATACTATTGCACTCTTCACTTTTATGCTTTTATGCCACTTCAGAAGGCATACCTCAGTGCAAGACTCACCTTGTCCAAAACAAGCCCCAATCCTGGAGCTGTGGGTATCATGACCTTCTCTTTGCTAAACACCTGGTCCATTACGGAGATGTCGACGAGACCACGGCACACTGCTATCGTCAACCCAATCATTTTTCGAATTTGGTGCAGCATGAAACTTTGACCCTGTACAAGACAAGCTAAATTGGGCTATGATACTAATAAAATCGTAGGTAATTTGGTAAGGGTTATAGATTACTACTAGGGGGAAATATTTCTATGCCTATAATACACATCGGCGACTCGTGGCGTCGTGGCATTTGACAGGTAATTCATATTCATAATCATTATTGATAAAATATCATTAATATTACATATCAATTTATTACAATATATATAAAAAATATATATATAAAGTGAAACTAATTGATTAGTAAGTTCAGTCATTTAAAAATACAATCCATTTCGTGACAAAATATGTATTATATTATTTCTTTTGTATGTGTAAATTGTGTGTCACGAATAAATATTTGAATTTGAATTTGAATTTTAAAAATTCGTCAAAATTATACAATGTGTGCTCGAGAAGCCAAGCCTTTAGTTTTTTTTTTGAAACATTGCAGTGAGGGGGCCTAGGTGACTTTTACCGGTAACTTATTATATATAGTCGGTCCCATTACGTGAGTCACCTTTTCGGACTTCGTCAGCCGTCGCTCCACCGGGAGGAGACTATAAGGTTATCGCAGCGAGCGGTTCGAGTGCGCGTTTTTTGTAGTCGCATAAATGTGTGTGTGTGTAAACTGCAATCTGTGCAATGACTATTGCTGGCAGAGTTAATATATGCCTAATTCTTTAAAATAAGTTAGTGATGGGACAAGGTTTCTAAGTGTCTTTTCAGATAAAATAATACATTAATAAGGTTCTCAAACTGAATAGTCACTTGTACTAAGACTGCATCCCAAATGCAAAATTGTTTGTCAAAAGATGAAAAATCCAGGATATTGATTGAAAAAAATTAATAACTTTATACAAAACAAAGAAGTTGGGATCAAAGAGAACATCAATCAAATTACTTAATGCTTTTTTTCTCCCATAACGTCAGTGGAAGCCGAAAGATAATGAGCACAAAGGGGATTCTCTCAAGTAGGTCGTGGGCTATTTTTTATTTTTATTTGGGACAAATAACATTTTTTTATTACGAAAATTACCTACATAGTAAACCATTGAAAATACATTTTTCTGATTTGTTTCCTTTTCTCGACTCGCACCGAAATAGTATTTTTCACAATCGTGTTATAATAGAGAGCTTTTTAGTCGAGTACCGTGTTTAGGCCATGAAGCTTGCTGAATGGCCTAAGTAAGGTACTAGATTAAAAAGCTTGATTATAACACTATTGTGAACAATACTTTTTGTACGAGTTCATTAAAATTAATTTTCTACGAGTCAACTGAACTAATTAAACAAACTCGATACTGTTGAAACGAAGTGCAGCCTATTGCTCGTACGCTCGTTGATATCTTAAAAGACATCAACGAGCGTACGACATCAACGAGTAAACTCAATAATCAAAGCTATTCTATTGGTCCAATTCGGTAAAGCAGCCACGTGATTGGTCGAATTTATTTTAGTTCTATTTTCAATTTTTTTTCGGTTGTCTAGAGTGTATCGAAACAGTAATTTCGGTTGTTTCGGAAGTAACAGACTATTCAACGATGAAAAGAGTGACGTTGCAGTATTCTCTATGAAATCTTAATACACATATTTTAATCGTCGAGTACAAAAAAACATTGTCACATCACTAGTTTGTTAAACACTGCCAATACCTTACCTATAAATAAACTATCAGGTAATAAATAAATATTAGCGGGCAATCTCACACAAATTGGCCTAGTCCTAAACGAAGCAAAGCTTGTACTAATGGTACTAGACGACGATACAGATACTTATAAAGTAAATACATAGAAAACATCCAAGACTCAGGGACACATATTCACGCTCATCGCACAAACAAATGCCCTTATCGGGATTGGAACCCAAGACCTTCACCATCATAGGCAGGATCACAATCAACTACCCACTACGCTAAACTGGTCGTTATTATTGTTGACTTTAATCTTGTATATTGAAAATGTAAGTTCTAGCTATTCACCTTAACTAATAAAACGGCGAATTCCATATCACACTCGACAAAAACTTTGTCTATGCTAAATCCCATCATGTACCTTGATGCAGAAGGGTCTTGGAAATGTCTGAAAATAATAAAACAAATTAAATATACACCCGTAAAGATTTGTCAGATTGTCCAATGATATTTATAAATTTCACAGTAACTTCTACCCAGTCTAATCATAAAAACTTACTTCTTTTCTGTAAAGTTGTGATAGCTTTTAGTCCCTTTGTAATGCCCTAGAACACTATTGACTTGAGCCATTTTCTCTGCACTTATTCTGTATTTTTTTCTCTCATTCCCACTCTCTATACTGAGGCTGGGTTCGAAACTATAGCAGGGAAGAGTGTAGCTATATGTTCGCGCGTTGCACTTGGATTTACAGTTAAATTTATTTGTCACTCTCTTCACATCAAATACTCTAATGCATTCTGGAAGTCCTTTGTTGATTTCTTCTACACTTACTTCTAATGCTGAAATGAAATAATACACGTTTTTAATTTAAATCACTCAGAATATTTATTATTTATTCATGTTTATTTGTGCATTGCCTTGAAATTGAGTGTAATGGGAAGAAAAAAACCGCCCAAGTGCGAGTCGGACTCGCGCACGAAGGGTTCCGTACCATTATCTATAAAAACGGCAAAAAAATCATATGGGAGCCCACCCCCTTTAAATATTTACTTTATTCTGTTTTTTAGTATTTGCAACAGAAACATCATCTCTGAAAATTTTAACTGTCTAACTATCACGGTTCACGAGATACTGTCTGGTGACAGGCGGACGGACAGCAGAGTAGTTTACTTAGTAATGACCCCCGTTTTACCCTCTGGGTACGGAACCCTAAAAACTATCTTAGACAGAATGGCTTTAGAAGGATGTATAAAGAGCTCACGCTAGCATCCATCCATGAAACTGAAATAATCAGAGCAGACAAGAATCACAAAACACAGTTGATCTCGTCTCTGCTTCACTTCAATCGACATAAAGACTGTATCGTTAAGTATAAATACAAATAAAATTACGTATTACTGACAACTTTCATGTGTTAATTAATAGAAAAAAGTGGTCTACTACGTTTTAGACGTTAAATAATAACAAAAGTTCTTTAAACAAAACAACATCATTCATTTTTAGCAAATTTTCTGACTTTCTGTCTGAACGTAGACATCAGAGATCGGACAGCGTATTGGTCACTTTTTTTTGTCATCCTGTTCCAGTCTCGACGAAATTGCTCTTCGGAACCTGTAGCACGGCCATTTTTCCGCAGTTTAGCTTTAATTATAGCCCAAAAACGTTCGATAGGCCTAAGATTTAGGCAAATCGGGGGTTCATTAGCTTTAAGTACAAAGTTGATATTTTTCTCTTCATACCACTGCAAAGTGTTGGACCCATAGTGGCAAGATGCCAATCGGGCCAAAACACAGTCTGAACACTGTGTTTTCTAACCATAGGCAAAAGTCATTTATTAAGACATTCCTTTATATAAATATCTGCCATCATTGTAGACGTAGTGAAAAAAAGGAGTTGATTTGAGACCACACTCGCAGATCGCCGGCCATACCATCATTTTCATGCCAATTTTTTCTTTGAAAATTGACTTTTCAGATTCACTAATAACAGATCGATCTTGTACTGTGTACTGCGGTCCCGGCAGAGATTTATAATCCAATTTCACGTATGTTTCATCGGTCATTATAACACACAGATTTTTTCCTTGAAAGAATAGAGACTTATAATTTTCGAACTCTTGATTTTACTGAGCTTTGCTGTTTTTCGCTTCGTTTAGGCTGCCTTTGCTTCTTGTAAGTCGTTAAATTGTTTCTCTGCTTTGCACGTTGGACATACCAATACATGTACCTAACTTTTTAGCCAAATCCCTAACAGAGGCCTCCTTATTGCTTTTGTATGCCTTTACTATCTTTTTATCCAAATTGGGGTAAGAAGAACCTGGTTTTCGGCCTAATTTCGGTTTGTCAACGAAAGAGTATACTTTCGTTGACAAACCGAAATTAGGCCGAACTTTTTTAATCGCATTTTGCACTGCACCAACACTAAAGTTTTCGAGTTTAGCTAGCTCCCTGAGAGTGAATCCTTTTATACTACACCATTTGTCCACTATTATAAAGCCTACTAGCATATTCATCTCCAAAGTACAAGACTCCATATCGATGGCAGTAGATCAACCAGGATATTTTAAGAGCATTGTGTCAGACTGCGATAGGTTTGGGAATGGAATAGCTCTCAACCGGTACAAACTTTGACGTAATAGGGATGATAACTAAGGTTTTTTAACAATGCCATTCGAACCAGTTACTGGAGGGGAACAAATGTTTTTTATGGGAGCAACTACAATTGAAGAACATAAATACCCTAAAATTTGAGACAAAGATTGACCTCGCTGGCGGCAGCCCAAACGCTTCATACTAATTGACATGACGTCACAACTGTTATTTGTACTAATCGTTGTATGGAAAATCAAGTAAATTGCTGTTTCGGTTGCGAAATACTGAGTTTAGGTACATAGTTGTAAGTTGCAACAAATCGTAAGGATTCTATTGGTTGTTTTAAATTGACTCTTGGACAATAAAAAAATTGTTTTTTTTTTTTAATTTCAACGTCGATATTTTTTTATGATTGTAATTATATTTTATAATTTATATTTATTATTATATTCCAATCATTTGATGGTTTACTATCCATTTAGTAACACTACGTTATCAATTTGAACATGTGGCATCATGCCTTTTAACTATATGGCAAAATCAATCAATCAATCAAATCATTTATTTGCGGTAAAGAACATAGTTAAAATTGTCATCTTCATTCAAAAACTCGCGGTCGAATATTACTATCGCCGCTTGAAGGAAGAATATCAACCAGGTGACTCACGTAATTTGAGAGACACAACCTGCCGCGAGGCGGAGACACCCTTGTCAGTTCTCGAGCTGCGCTGGAACTGTGTGTTCTGTTGTGTTGTGAAATCCTCCTCATTTATGTATTTTGCTTCCAACAGGGCTTTCAGCAAGTCCTCCTCTATAGTTCTCACACCAGGATTTCTGTAAACAATTTAAATGGACATAAAGGTAAAGATTTTACTAGACAACAATTGAATTCAACACAAGGGCGCAATGTTTTTATTAAAATAATCTAGCCACAAGGGTTTTCATGGCATGACAGAAAATTTGTGATATGATAACTCATTTACTGGAAAGCAACGCTGCAGCACTACACCGACTACACTGTGGTTCATAGCAGCTTAATCTCCATTTGTAGCCCTATGACGCATACTGTGTCGTGATAAGCACTGAACTTATAATGAATTGCTAACAAGACAGAGATTAATAACATGTAGCTAGCATCTATGTTTCTAAAGATTTTATGTTTACTTAAAAATGGCACTGCATGTAGAATGTATATGGAAAAAAATCTTTTCCCATATAATAACCGGCACGAGACCGGTCCCGTGCAGTCTTATCTACATATTCAATACATCACTATATATTTTCAGGATATGCGTCTACTTTCATGCACAACATTACCTCTGCATACCGTAATAATCAACGCCGCAGTAACCCAAAAGCATGGCCATTTTTTTCTTTTTGATCCTCTCAAATGGCTTGTCCTTCTTTTCGTCAGGTGCTTCGTTTGTATTGGTGTAGTCCTCCCACTGTCTTTTTCTAAAACGAGTCCGGTTTTTGTTTGGAACTATGGTTTCCGGCTCAGTTTCCGGGGCCACTTCCATGGTGGTTATATATCTTAGTTGGGTACCTAAAAATGATAAGTTACTTTGATACTTGTAATCAATGGAAATGGTAAACATAAATACCTACAGTTATTATAATTGAACGTCTCAAACTAAACATTTATGAAACAATAGTAACAAATTAATTTGGCAAATCTTGGAATTAGGTGTCAAAGCGGACCCCGGGCTCCTCTAGAACACAACCGGGAATGATGCTGAGATGATGATGATGAGCAACCAATAGGGGTGTAGACTCAAAATTTATTATTACTTCAAGAAGGCAAAAAAATATGCCTAATGACGTAAATCCCATTCGAATATCTCAAAAAATTACGAAGCTGCAACCGTTTTAATGTTGCCTGTTAGAGAGAGAAAACGCTCCGGGATCGTGACGTCACGATCGTCTAGCGTCATAAAGTGGATAAAGAAATTAAAGATAAAAAATGTAAACAAAGAACTGTCAACGTCAAAGTGACGTCTCAGGGGCAATCAACCAGGTTTTGATTTTAACTAATGAATATATCGTCACTACTTTTAAAACAATCTTATATTTTACTTTGATCACTTAAATGTCGTAGGTTGGTATGAATAGGTACTTAGTAGGTGTCGATAGTCCAGGTACGATATACAGCAAAAGCTTATTGCCTGCAGCCACTAGAACCACACTAAGCGATCGAAGCAAGACGTGCCATTATTATATGTCTTATTAGGAAGCGGAAAGGAAAACATTCGATTGCAACAAACGTCAGAAAACGAATGCGATTCAGATTTCAGAAAATGGCCGCCTCAGCTCGGGGCAAAGATATTAAAGCGGTCTACGCACGATTAGGCAAGTCGATTCAGATAAAAAAATAATTTTTCGGTTTTACTAAAAAAATTAAGAATAATGAATAGGAATATCCAGGTATATTAATTAAATTACGAACCAAAGGTTTACAATTTCTAACCATTGCCAGTGGCCTAAATATAAACTGCACATATTTTATGAATATAAAATAATTACGTTTTCATTTTGCTTATTTAAATATTTACGAATATTTTCCAGTTTTACGTATAAATTAGTCGCATTATTTTTTATCTCGCGTATTTAACGAATTTTTAGTTTCCACTTCTTGGGATTGATTTTATTGCAGTAGCAACACATTTGTTTACATTTTTTATCTTTAATTTCATTATCCACTTTAGTAAATGACAATCGTTTCATAGGAAAGTGCGTTTTGCGGCAAAGGGACAGAACATACTCCTTCTTAAAACTTTGGACGCTTATAACTTTGTGATTATTTAACCTCTTGCGTTGCTTTTTTTACCATTTGACTACAGTTTTAATCCTTTTCGAGAAAATGCAACATTATTGATTATTTTATTTAGTGTCTACACTCCTATTAATAGAGAAAAGAATGTCAGAATTTGTCTTTCTTCATTTTATCACAAATTAACCCTTATCTTGGCACGGTAAAAAAAATCTTTTATCCGTTTTTTTTTGCATTTTGACCGTAAAATTGTACTTTTAAATGTCACAAAAATATAGATAAAAATCAAGCTTTCACATTTTTGGAATATTGTATGTACACTCGCGAGCAAAAAAATCGACTCACGCCACATTTTTTGGTTTAGGGCAAATTTTTCGCAACTGGGAAATGTTACAGGAAAAATGAGTATACCACGTTGTTATAAATTTATTCAGCTTTAAAATACGCAACAATCATGAAAATCAGACGCATAACTTTCAGGATATGCTCGTTTGAACGGGAATTGAAATTTAACCGCCTTGAACTACCCACGAGTTGAGCGCCTTCAGGATGCATAAAAACAGGTGTAAACCTGTTTTTCTTATCAGTCACTTATCACAAGTTGACCTGTGCACATCTCTCGCAATTGGACCACTGAAACCACCTGGAAAAAATGGACACCACCGAAAATGAAGCCGCCCAAGTCGTCGCCTTGCTGAATCGAGGACTTTCTCAGCGTTCAGTTGCCGAACAGCTGAATTTAAGTCAGTCTGCTGTCTCCAGGGTTTATCGTCGATTTGCTGAGACCGGAACCCTTACTCGGAGACCGGGATCCGGCCGTCGAAGATGCACATCCGAGAGAGAGGACCATTTCATCGTGACGACCAGTCTTCGGAATCGCCACCTGACCGGCTTTGACGTCCAGCAGCAGCTGATGCGGACCCGTGAGGAGCCCGTGAGCTCTTGGACAGTTCGCCGAAGACTTAAGCAAGCAAACCTCACCCCAAGAAGGCCAGCTACGGGGCCCAAATTGACGCAGAGACATCGGGACCTACGCAAGGATTTCGTAGCACGCTACGAAAATTGGAGCTACGAGCAATGGAGCCGGGTACTCTTCACTGATGAGTGCAGAGTTTGTCTCCATGGCAGCGACAGAAGAGGACGGGTGTACCGAAGACCTGAAGAGCGGTTTGCACAATGCTGCTTCTCAGAAACAGTCGCCTACGGCGGCGGCTCCGTCATGATGTGGGCGGGCATTTCAATGGAGGCGAGGACTGAGCTGGTTTTCATCCCTGGTGGCGGCCGAGGAGGTGGATTGACCGCGGATAGGTACATCACTGACATCCTGCAGGACCATGTTGTCCCATACGCAGGTTTTTTTGACGAGGGGTTTCATTTGATGCAAGATAACGCCCCTTGTCACACCGCTGGAGTGACCAAAGCGTACCTGGCGGCGGTCGGCATCCCCACCCTTACCTGGCCACCGCTGAGTCCGGACTTGAATCCCATCGAGCACATGTGGGATTACCTGAAGAGGAAGGTTCGAACGCGGGATCCAGCCCCGGAGACGATTTTGGCCCTTCAAGCTGCTTTGGTCGAGGAATGGGACGTTTGCCCGCAGGACACCATCAGAAAGCTGATAAGGTCCATGAGGAACCGTATCGAGTGTGTAAGAAACGCCTATGGTGGCAATACGCGGTATTAAAATGAAAAATAAACAGTTTTTCCTCCATAAAATTTGTTTTCTTTCAATGTTGTGGTTATGAAATTAACCAGTTTTCCCCCACTTTGTGAAAAATCACGTTTTTTTTCAGAACCTGAAAAAAATATGACTTAAATTTGATATTTTCTGAAAGCTTACATTTTCAGCTTTCAGAAAATGCTACTATGCTACGAATACCTATATTAGTTTTAGAGATATTGCACATTGAAATCCAAAAAAATGTTGAGTCGATTTTTTTGCTCGCGAGTGTATTTATTTGATACATTGCCAATGCTGCATCACTTTAAAGCAATGCTTTGTTTAGTAGGTAGTAACTTATAAGTATTCAATGAAATTAATTATCAAAAATAAAAATAAACACAATTTCGATATGAAGATTCAAACGTTTGAAATGTTAACATTAATAAGTAAAATGTTCATTAATTCTCGTTTTTTCCTCATGCATGATGCCATATTGGCAACAGTGCATTAGAAAGTCGGTTGTAAAATTATCAAATTTCAAAAAAATACGAAAAAATAATTCGACGTCAAGATTCCCAAAACTGCTAACTTAAGTAATTTGGAATTTGACTAGGTTATATTTTATTTTTACTTTGGACAGTGCGCCTTATTGTGGACTCGCAACGCGGTTCATTTTAGAAAACCATAATATTACCATATATGCCTGTAAGATAGTAAGCTATACCTTCAAACGGGGGAATTATACACTGGTGTAGAAAATTTGATTCCTTATACTAGCAACACTGTTAGAGATACACCTGTCAGTTTGCTGTCAACTCGCCCACGTTCGTACAGGTATCGTAAATTTTTATTGTTTCTATCACAATTTCTCATAAAATAATACTTTGTTTGTGCTTGAAAACTGGTGATTTATTTGTGGTGTAAAACAGTGTGTCACAACTTTTGTATCCTATATTTCTCAATGTGTATTCCCGTGCGCCTAACCTTTTATTTCGCCGACCGTTTGGCATTTCCTTTTTAATTGCTTAAACTAGTCTAAAATCTAAAGCCGCATCACTCTGGCAATTCTTATTGTTCTTGAAACCCACGATACAGACGTTGTCTAGTGTGGATATCACTGTAATTTATGTATGTGTATAATTGTATTTTTTGGTAAATAAATATATTGTTTTTATGATTCATAGTGATTCATATGATTCACGAAAAAATCACGATTTTGTAAAAGTGCGTCCTTGCAGGGGTTAACTGAGACTTTGTCTAAAGTTACCCCGATGTGTCCCAAGTAGACCCAACTTTCAAAGTTCCAATGTATGTGCAACAATTTTTTTCCATTGGTACTTTTTTTTCAGATAGTTAACAAAATGGCCCGGAAATATATAAGAACCATATGACCTCTTCCCTAAGAGGTCATATGGCGATTACGATAAAAAAACAACAAATTTTGGCAAATCAAGCTTTAAAAAAGGGGTTGACAATAAGAGATGCGGCACAGAAATTCGGAGTGCCGCGCTCAACTTTGTGCAGGCACAAACTAAATCAAAATCAAGGTAAATGGGGTCGTCCACCTGTCTTCAGAAAACACTATTGCAGAATGTATTCGTTCAGCTGGCGATTGCCCCAATCGCAATTCCCCATGACTGAATACGATATTCGTTGCTTGGTCAAAGCACATTTAGATAGAAAAGGCACGGCGGAATCAAGATTCAAGAATAATTTTCCCGGATCAGATTGGACAGAGGGCTTCATAAGGAGGCACAGTGACAAATTGACTCACCGCTTGTGTCAAAATATTAAGAGAGCGAGAGCTGCTGTCACCGGAGATTCTATCAACGAATACTTCGATCAATTAGAAATTACATTACAAGATGTAGATCCGGCAATGTTCGTCAACTATGACGAAACTAACTTGACTGATGGTCCAAAAGAACGAGGGTCCTGGTTAGGCGATCATGCAGACATCCAGAAAGAGTCATTGACAGCTCTAAGTCCATCACTTCAGTCATGTTTAGCGGTGCCGGAAATGGGTATATGTTGCCCATTTATATTAATTACAGAGCTGAAAGGCTATATGATACTTGGAGATCAGGAGGTCCACCCTTAGCTCAATACAACCGGACCAAGAGTGGCTGGTTTACGATGGAGACTTTTGAGGATTGGTTCAAGACCGTCGCTCTACCATATTTTGAGCAATTCGATAAAGACAACCCAAAAGTCCTGCTTGGAGATAATTTGTCCAGCCACATTTCAAAATGTGTTATAGACGAATGCGTCAACCATAACATTAGATTCATTTTGATGCCGCCAAACAGCACCGGTTTATGCCAACCTCTTCTTGTGTCTTTTTTTTAAGCCATTAAAGACAAAATGGAACCAGGTTTTAACGGATTGGAAAATGAAAATAGAGGCGTTAAACCCAAAGACACTTTCCCACGGCTTGTAAAATAGTATAACTTGTAAAAACGAGAAAATACCGGAGAACATAATAGCAGGATTTAAAGGATCTGGGCTCATTCCACTGGATAGAAACCAAGTTCTCAAAAGGTCACCTAGAATTCAAACACAATCCACAACTTTTATGGACAATTCGCAGGAGTGGGTGCAGTCTTTCAAAGATTTTTTGCAGGAGTCTGGGCTCATTCCACTGGATAGAAACCAAGTTCTCAAAAGGTCACCTAGAATTCAAACGCAATCCACAACTTTTATGGACAATTCGCAGGAGTGGGTGCAGTCTTTCAAAGATTTTTTGCAGGAGTCGAGAGAAAAAGAAACTCAGTCAGTGAGACAAATAAAGAAAGTTTTAAACGTGAAACCTGGCATTAGTGTGACAAAAAGGGAACAAAAGTGATAGAACCGGACACCGACGCTGATACTACTGTTACTATGTCTCAGGTGTCTCTGGGGATATTCATTATTTTTGTACCCTTAAACGGACAGTTAAGGATAGTAACAAAACCGACAGTCAATGTCAATCGCCTATATACGTTTAGTAACAAAACCGACAGGTTAGACGTGACTTAAACATCACTTTAGTTAACCTTAATCGGCCATTTTTTTTTTAATTCCCCCTCTGCGAGACTCCGATTGTGACTTAGATTTTCTGGAAGACGACGAAATGGACTTCGACTTATCAATATTTAACAGATTTTCATCAGATCCATTGGCATTGGCAGATGATTCAGACAATATAAAAAAAAATATGCCCAGTACATCCGAAAATTACATGTCTCAAAAGTCACATGAAGCAAATAATAAGCCCGGCGATTCAAAACAAGATATTGATGATATTGTCCCCCCTGAAAATATTGAAGATATTGTCCCTCTGAAAAGATTTAGGATACATTATTGTCCCCCCTGAAAAGATTCAAGTTCAACCACGAGACCTTGACTTGCCGAAAACCATTTACTTGTTCGAAAGACGACTTTGTTGTAGTAAAATCCGTTTACAATGCTGGCACAAAGAAAGCTCTGGAGAAAAGATTCGTGGGAAAAGTGCTCAATGTACTAGAAGAGGAGGAGTGTGTTTTCGTCAAATTTATGAGGAAATCTGGAAAGACCGAGGATACTTTTATATATCCTCATGTGGATGACGAGCAACTTGTCCATAAAAAAGACATTATCATGAAAGTTTCTCCAATAAAAGTAATGCGAGGGCGACATATCTTTCCAAAATACATATTTGCTCTTAAATGTTTAATACCTAGATAGTAAATGTCAAATTACGAATTTATTATTTAATTACCTAATAAGAAAATATTTTTATGTGATTTGTATGCGAGGGCGACAACATCTTTCCAAAATACATAAAGGAGCATATTTGCTCTTAAATTTTTATTACCTAGATGGTAAATGTCAAATTACGAATTTATTATTTAATTACCTAATAAGAAAAGATATTTTATGTAACTTTATTATTTATTTACTTATTGCAATCCATGTTACATACATATTATTTACAGCTGTTGTGGTAAAATTTGGAAAACATGGACCCTGAATAGGGTTTATCAAGGGTGCCTACCGGGTTGGGTACTCATTGTTGATTTTTTTTATATAATTATTTGACCCAAGTTGGGCAGTAGTTTGAAAATGTTCATAGTTCCTATGAAGCATAAATAATGTGATAAGATAACATATTGATCTCTTCGTTTAAAGTAAGTTTAAAGATGGTAATAATGCTAGAAAATGAAAATTTCAATTATATTTTTTTTTATTTTTGTTTTTTTTTTATTTTGATTTTTTTTTCTAAGAAAAAATGTACCTAACAGGGTACAGATGAAGAATGATTATGTTGCAAGTATCTCTAATACCTAGGTATTGAGCACAAAACATATGTTTTAAAGTTATTACATGTTTACTTTAATTTTTTCTGAGACGTTTTTGCTATTTTTTTACCATAATAAGTATGTAACTTAATGACTGCTATGTTGTAGAAACCTATAAAGCACTAAGTGTTTAAATGTTCTCTTTCTTAAATTTAAGTTTTAAAATGTTACATTTTTAGAAAATGATAATTTCTTGTGATGTTGATTATTTTTTTTTAGGCACGTTGTAGACAGTTTTTCACCGATATAGGTAGTTAGATTAATAACTGTGATGCTAAAGATAGCTAAGAAATAAATAAATACAGCTTAACTATAAACCTTTTGTTTTTATTAAATTTTTAAGATGTTTGAACATTTTTGTGGAGATTATTTTTTGTCATGTCGAATTTGTCCCAATAAACGTGTTCAATGTGAACGCGCCCTTACTGAACTTGCTTAGTAGCTTTATTTAAAACGTCTAAACAGTCCCATGATGATATCTCCATTTCCTAACTTGGGACAAGCACATTAAAAAAAAAAAAAAAAAACTATTCATATATATGTTTTTGTAATACGCAAAACGCTAAATATAACTAGGGACTGGAGTCCACGAACAGCAATCAAATTGTTAATGCTATAATTAATATGTTTTTTTTGCCTGCGAACTTGAAACCTGTGTATTAAATGTGATACAACTTAACTTCTTTGACGGATTGGCAATTTATCAAATATCACAACATCTTTTCATGTTTTACGCAAAAATAAATGTAAAAAACCGGCCAAGTGCTCGAAGGGTTCAGTGCCATTATCAATAAAAATATTTATTTTATTATGTTTTTAGTAGCAGCCGAAATACATCATCTGTGAAAATTTCAACTGGAACTATCACGGTATCAGTGAGATACAGCCTGGTGACAGACAGAAGGACGGACGGACAGCGGAGTCTTAGTAATAGGGCCCCGTTTTACTCTTTGAGTGCGGAACCCTAAAAAGAACGATATATGTCCATCACATTGCATGGTAGTTTATAATAATTATGTTTTTAGTCGGAGGATGCAAAGATTTAACCAAAATACCAAATAACAGCGGCATGAAAATCATTCACCGTTTTCTTATTATATATTTGACCAATTGTAACCAGATTATTAGACATTTGGATGCTTTCAATTTTATTTAAAATTAGTTGCCTAATTCATTTATACAAATTATAATGTTTTATTAAGAAAAGTATAGTTGCAATATTTTTTTATTTCTCATGTATCACGGGTGATACAATGCCAAGAAAAGGGTTAAATACCTAATATGTTTTTCCCGTATTTTATTTACATTTTGTACAGGTACAACAGTAAATGTGCTGCATGTCATTCACAAACTGAATTATGATTCAGTTGGATTACATTGTAACTTTTTTGAATCTTAATAATGCCCTAATGAATGTTGTGTTCAGTGATAGTTAAGTATTTAGTTCTCTGTACTAATAGGGGTACATTTTTTAGTTATTGTGCAAGACAGCAACCGATGCTGGGGTACACCACAGAAAGGGCAATGCAGGACAATTTTCATTTGTTTTGCTTGGGTTGACGGGACCATGCCAGCAATAGGGCCAAGTGTAGGAAAAGAGAGGTGGCCTTTCCCCAACAGTTGGACTCCTCAACATGCTACAACTGCTCATCAAGACATCCTAATGAATTCCAACAAGAAAATGTAGACACCCTTTTTGCACTATTCAATTCAATTCAAAAACACGGTGTGACACTGATCATGGCTATTTAATATACTTTATAACTGTCCTGATCTGTGCCACCCAGTGACAAAGGATGGGACAGTTGTGCCTATCTGACATCACCTTCAAAATGCTGTTTTGACAATTTCTCACACGATTATCAAGTTATTTACATAAGATTGAAACAAGAACACAAGAACACAAAGAAACAACAATAACAAGATCTAGATAACCATCATAACAACAGACAAAATGCCATCACTAGGTTATATTTAGTAAGTATAGTAAGCACCATACAATTTGATTAGTTTGAAAAATAAATTATCTAACAAGAACCAAGTTTCAATATTCTAACACGAGTTTTTTTTTTTATGGAATGCCTCCTATCCACCACATTTATATAACAAAGATGCTTATATATGATGCATTTTTACTGTATAATACTAGAAATAATATGCAAATGCATTGTTGGAGAATAACACAACCAGAAGCACCTAAGCACTAAAAATTGAAGATCCCAAAATGTTCAATTAGTATTTTTAGGTTAAAAGAATCAACATTCGAACTGTTGAGAAAGCGCGATTTTATGATTTCGCAGCAACTCGTCTCACCGGCACACACATTTCGAGACTACACACGCAAAACTAGAACCTATTCAATAAGATATTCTTGTTCCAGGTTTTAGCGACCAAAAAACTAAATGAAATTGGGATGGACAGTTGGACGTAGTTACGCGAAAACGTTCCAACCCACAGCGACCCCATTTTGAGATAAACGCAATTTTGTGTTTTAGCGGTACACTTTTTCCCTGTCATTATTTAAGGCAAATACTATTGGTTTTACTGTGGAATGCCAAACTGGTTATTGAATGATTTGCATATTTTTTGTTAATACATAACACAAGGGGCATATAAATAGGTAAAACGAGTTTGAAACGTTTTTGCTAAATTTAATTTTGTATGAACCTTGTCAAATAGCAATTATGCATTAACGTTCCAAAACGAATTTATTATATATATTTATTAAAGATATATTTATAAAAATAAATAATACACTATTTATTTTTATAAATAGTGTATTATTTTTTTATACATTTACAATATTACAAAAAAAATAGGACGTGATCTTTTGAGCTTAGAACCTATGCCAAAAATTAGCTGATATGGTTCCAAAAGTCATCAAAAACTTATATTAAACATTCAATTTTCATCATCGTATTCTATGATCTCGAATTCCGGAACTCCACCAAACCCATCAACATCATCAGTAGCTTCTTCAGAATTTTGAAGCGTTCTATAAAATTGAAGGCAATCCTCAGGTATGTAGTGGTACATGGATTGTAAGTCCACTAATTTCGCTGGAGCAATCGGTTTACCATTAGGCCACAATTAACAAAAATCAGATTATTTTATGTATTGCAGTTCGCGCTTTATTCTTTTATCAATTTTCAACTCATTGAAATCGTCTTCCATCGTAGACCGCATAAAAATAGAAAACATTTTATCTTTATCCAACTTAATTTCTTTTGTATGTAGCCAACTAACTTTAGATGAGTCAGAGGGCCTACCGCGAACGGCATTCGAAGTTTCCCCTCTCTGTCATACTTACGAGTTCGTACGTAAGTGCGACAGAGAAAGAAAACTTCGAATGCCGTTCGCGGTAGGCCCTCTGCAAAGTTCTTCCTATTGATAATCTTC
The DNA here is from genome assembly GCA_963854355.1 of Epinotia brunnichana. Lineage (NCBI taxonomy): Eukaryota > Metazoa > Arthropoda > Insecta > Lepidoptera > Tortricidae > Epinotia > Epinotia brunnichana. The sequence continues at coordinate 5,445,600 of OY977936.1, read as the reverse complement.
TTTTCCAGTTTAGTTGTACTAAAAAAATCAGTCATTGTCATTTTGTAAACTTGAAGAGGTTTAACTTCTTTACAGGTTTTAATAATATTGATGTATTCTTCCGGTGTATTCTTCGTTGGTGCTGTCCTTTGATTGTTTTGACTAAATACATAAACTTAAATATACCATAGTTATTTATTTTGGTAAAATTTTTTTTTTTTCTCTCGAACATATTTAATAGCAAAAATGAATCAAGTATATGTGGATCGTTTAAAGCAAAAAATTAGACAATACTATATTATAATAAAACGTTCCAATTTATTTAGAACAGTCTTCGCAGCTTAAAAAAACAGTATGGAATAATCTAAGTAAAAGGTTTCAAATTACATGGAACATTTTTGCAGAAATAAAAAATGTATAAAGATTTTGCAAAAACGTTCCAACCCACATGGATCATTTAAGAAACAATTGAATGTGCAATTTATGAATTTAGTATAATGTTCCAAGACAAGTGGAACATTATAACGATATGTTATTCTATTAAGAGTTTTTAACAATATGTTTCAGTATGCATGTAATGTTTTTACTTTATTTTGAGTACACGTCCTTGGCATAATGGTGGGTTGGAACATTTGGGTCAAACTTTATTGATGAAACTAACCTAAAAAATACTAGCATCTTTGTGTGCACATGATGTAATATGTCAAAAATAGTACCCTGGTTATGGTAACTCATTTTCGAGTGACTTGTGGGTTGGAACGTTTTCGCGTAACTACGTCCAGTTGGACATGACATGAATCAGATCGAGTTGAGCTTTTTACACAATAATTTCAAATTTAGATGTAAAGGAATGATCAAATAGCTTTTACTCAGCCAATAGATTACTAACATTAATAACGATGGGAAAAGCATTTGCGAAATTTAACAAACAAATAACCATGTGCACAAAACGATAATTTTTTACAAAGTTCTACCTGATTTATTAGGAAGCCGTGGCAGGTTTTGTATTAGAGTATTTACAAAGAATTTAAACAATGTCATACCTACACTGAATATATCAAAGTAATCTTTAAATTCGATAATAATAAAGAATAACTGAATCTAGTGCCGGCTACTTATTACAATACAATTACAATGGTTCGCAGCGTAGCGCAGCCATGTTTGATTCAATTATCCAAATTTCCATTCCGTTCAATCATTCGATGTCACTACACCACAGATTAATGTCAATTTAGTGTTGTCTGGAATACCGGTTTTTAGTAATCGATAGTTTTTTCGAGTAATATTATTCGATTCATCGACTGTGTTGTCGTGCGAGTCTTATGTGGTCTATACATGTCATGATTTGTCAGAAGCTGACTAATTGCATCGTCTGGAGGCGTGTTGAGCTGCTAATCCAACTGTCAAACGAGTTGTACTATGCACATGTGGTCGGATCGTAGATAGAGGATATATAGATGACGTCCTAGCGTATACCCAAAAGGGACGATGGTAAATTAACCTTACTAAATTAAGAAGCTAATACACCTTGACGTCTAATGCCATTTATAATTTAGTCGCATTACATTGGTGACGCCATGGTGGTGTCAGTTTCAGTTATAGAGGTAGAATAGATAGAGGGAGTCACCCACACATACACCTATGCATAGGCAATACCGCAAGTGGGAATGAGATACAGTGTCATATTTTCTGTCCCTCATCGCGTATACGAATTTTTTGTTTGGCACCAGCTTGTTTGCCACCACACCTGTCAAAATTTGTACTGAAACTGACACCACCATGACGTCACAGATATAATAAGACTAAATTATAAATGACATTAGACGTCAAGAGTGTATTAGCTTGTGATACTTCTTAATTTAGTATGGTTAATTTACCATCGTCCCTTTTGGGTATTCGCTAGGACGACATCTATGGGTGTCCGGTAAATAATGACCTTCTACTCGTAACCACGAATAGGGCACCTGAGACTGGTCCAAAAAATCGACTTTGACGTTTTGTAAAAGTCCCCTGAGGGCCTACCGCGAACGGCATTCGAAGTTTTCCCTCTCTGTCGCATCCTATAGCCATTTAAAGGTGTATGAGGGCTATTTTTTACTTTATTTATTGAAATATTCTCTTCCCTATTTGATCCAGAGCTTTGAAGGGCTTGTCGACGTAGTCAAAAAAACTGTTTACTAATTGTGATAGTGCTGCACTCTGGCGGCAGAACATTGCAGTAATGTTCCCTATTGTACCAAAACAAGGTGTTTAAAAGTGAACATTTATAGCAACATCTTTATTTGTAAAGATGTAAATGACATGTGTCCATTTTAGAATCAGTATTAGATAAACTATTTTTCAGGAAGTTGGCCACTCTGGTCCTCATACATTTTTTTTTCACCATAAGCAATCAAACTTGTAGAACATTTTAAAGAAAAATGTGATTCTATTAATTAAGACCTAATTAAACAGAAATCGGTCTGGCAACCATACAAATCTAATACACGTTCATTAGCATCACTGTTAGAGAATATTTCCGAGAATTATGTTATTGATATTAGGTCATTAAAGTTAAATGAGGTGCAAGTGGTGCAAGTACTGATTCTAAAATGGTATAACACATGCCATTTACATCTTTACAAATAAAGATGTTGCTATAAATGTTCACTTTTAAACACCTTGTTTTGGTACAATTCGCTCTTCGAAAAGTGCGAATATCTCGAAAACCAGGGGACTTTTACTAAACCTCAAAGTCGATTTTCTGGACCAGTCTCAGGTGCCCTATTATTGGTTAGAAGGTTGTCCATTATTTACCGGACAACCTGTATATCCTCTATCTACGGTTTCAGTACAAATTTTGAAAGGTGTGGTGGCAAACAAGCTGGTGGCAAACAAAAAATCCGTATAAGTACGCGATGAGGGACAGAAAATGACACTGTATCTCGTTCCCACTTGCGGTATTGCCTATGCATACATCTTTGTCACTCATGTGTGTATGGGTGGGTGACTCCCTCTATCTATTCTACCTCTATGGGTCGGATTGTAACATCCACCCAATTCTGACTTCGACATGTTGTACTGACAAATTGTGGTGAAATCATATAATCTGTCGACCCCATTACGAAAACATCATCATGATGATATATTTATTTAAATATAAAATTTAACAGCATTACAGCATATGCCAAGGCACTGGTAAACTTAAACTATTTAACATACATAATTACACAATAAGAAACAACTTATAGTATCTAACCAATAATATTTAAAAATGAATCTCACAGAATCTTTTAAAAATAGGGAGAAGTTTACTCCACTTGTAGGCAAACAAATCGCAATCTGGTGCATACATAACTACTTTGTTAAGTAGCGCCTGCGCGCTGACTACTGGTGAGTGCTCGTGCGTGATATTATGCATTAAAAAGAATACTAATGAAAATGTTGTATAGTTTTTTTTATTTATTAGTTAGAGTAAGGAGTTCCCAATAAGTATTTTTATAGGTAGGAGGCCTTCATCAAGCAGTTCATTTTAATTATACCTACTCCATATTTAGTTCCAAGCATGCATAGAGACGAAAAAAGCGGCAGTAAGAAAAAGAGAAACAAAAGAAGATATTTCAGATCAATCATTTTTTCAGATTTAGTAGGTGGTCAAATCTCAAATTCGCTAGTGGTCCGATATTGTTGTTTTTCTAACAATTGTATGTTCAAAAACAAAGTAGGTAGGGTCATTTCGCCGGTTGGCGACCACCTAATTTTATGTGCCGGTTAGCGACCACTTAGCTGACTTGGTGAACTGAAAGCACATTTTCTCGTTTTTTTTGTAAATTCCTCTTCCATAACTACAAACAATAAGGCATACGGCTGACTGTTTCAATAGGCTCTGTAGAATTGATGTTATCTTCAATTGAAAAAAACATGTTCTTCAAGTGGTCGCTAACCGAAGGTGGTCGCGTAACCGGCGAAATGACCCTACCTACCTAAGCAGCGCAATGGCAACTTCACTTAATTTGGCAGGCAAATAGTCGCCCGTACTATTAAATAATTCAGTGTCGTACCACAACATGACATGATAATAAATTACATAGCATAATTAACTTCAATTATTTAGCACGGCGCAGGACCGGTTTCGGCGCATGCGTGGTTCGCAACGACTGCATTTAGGACACCAGGTATTCAGTTCAACATGGGTTGACGCAGTGAGCAAAATGAGGGGTGGAAGCTCCGAACGTCTGGTCGTGCGGCCTACAAAGCGCAGGGGCGACACGCGCGCGAAACTTACTCGATATATCACTGTCGTCCTCGCGGCTTTGCTCGGTGGTGGCGCTTCAGCTCTACTCTTCCTCGTGCCTCTATACGCGGACCCCGCTCTGAGCGCTTTAGCTGCGGATTTCGACCCTGTACCTGCTGAATGCGTAACGGAACGACGTGACGACCGCTTAGGCCTGGATAACTGCACATGGGCTTCATGCAGAGAGGGCTGCACGAGTGACGCATACAAGTGCACACAGCTACACGTGAAATATAAAGCACGCGGCGAGGACTGGCGTCCAGCGGTGCTGTTCGTGAATATTAAAGGCTGCGGTTATCCTCCAATTGTGGACTGCGAGAACTTCACGATCAGCTACGGGTACGTCGGAGCGAGGTACAGTTGTTTTTGGTCGCGCGCTGACACGAGTGTGGTGATACCTCGCTGGTCGAGAGGGGAGCAGGTTGCGACCGTGACAAGGACCTTGGCCCTACCGCTGTTCCTGTCGGGTTGCGCTGGCATTGGTCTCTGCGCCTTGCACTGCGAGTGCCGCCCGAGGCGCCGCCGCCGCCCTCCGCGCCGCCCGCCTCGCTTGCCTCTATCTCCAGATGACACATCGGTTTACCAGCTTGCCTAGATTAAGGTACAAACGAACCTGGCACAAGCGTAGTCATATATTATTTTTAGAGAATGTAAATAAAAATTGTAAATATACATATTAATCTATGGATGTTGTTTTATTTGCGTAAATTATAAATTTACATTAAAAGTAGGAACAAACTAGAACATCCCAGAACGATACAAATTTAAACGCAAATATATTTAATATGTTACTTCTGCTAAACCTGACCATAGTCATTAACTGTACTCTATACCTACTGCTTCCGTTCCGTAGCCAAATGGCAAAAAAACGGAACCCTTTTGTCTCAATTATTTGGGTATTTATGTTCTTTAATTGTAGATGCTCCCATACAAACATTTGTTCCTAACCTTCCAATAACTGGTTCGAAACAAAAGGCCACTAATAGTAATGGCCTTTTGTTTTTGGAATCAGATTTAGGGTTCCGTAGCCAAATGGCAAAAGACGGAACCCTTATAGATTCGTCATGTCTGTCCGTCCGTATGGCACAGCCACTTTTTTCCGAAACTATAAGAACTATACTGTTGAAATTTGATAAGTAGATGTATTCTGTGAACCGCATTAAGGTTTTCACACAAAAATCGAAAAAAACATTAAGTTTTGGGGGTTCCCCATACTCAGAACTGAAACTAAATTTTTATTCATTAAACCCAAACATGTGGGGTATCTATGGATAGATCTTAAAAAATGATATTGAGGTTTCTAATATAATTTTTTTCTAAACTGAATAGTTTGCGCGAGAGACACTTCCAAAGTGGTAAAATGTGTCCCCCCCCCCCCTGTAACTTCTAAAATAAGAGAATGATAAAACCAAACAAAATATATGATGTACATTACCATGCAAACTTCCACCGAAAATTGGTTTGAACGAGATCTAGTAAGTAGTTTTTTTTTATATGTCATAAATCGTAAACCGCAATTTATTTTACGGAACCCTTCATGTGCGAGTCCGACTCGCACTTGGCCGCTTTTTTATGATTAGATACGGCCAATTGTGTTGATTTTTGTTGATAAACCGTACTGCATTGCAGGCAGCGCCACTTCATTAATACAATACTGACTACCTAGCACGATATCACGCAACGCAACTCGAAATTGTGTACACATACATATTACATTACTGTAACTATGTTGTATGCACTTGTGGATCGATAAGCGCATGCATTGCACATCACTATCGAATGAAACGCGGGTGAATTTTGAAATTCGAACAATCTAATGACAATTTGCTTTTCGCAAATTCATGATAAAATTAAAAATAAACCATAGACTAAAAAATGTGAACCACGGCGTTTTCTAATGGGAACTACCAAAGCCTAAGCACACAGTCCGTCTGCCTGCCTCAGCCCTAAATACCTACTTATATTAAACAAGGTCAATTTAGTTCTACATCTCACATACTAATATGATATCAAAGTATTAAGCGGCTTCCACGCGTACTAAACCAAGTGTCAGCTAAACGCCCAGTAGTCACCTGTAATATCTAATGCTGAAAAGCGTTAAAAAATAACTGCCAAGCAGTAGGTAACTGCTCTTTAAATTAAGGTGGTTCGATTGCTATACAAAACGTTATTTGACATTCGCAGGCTAACGGCGTGATATTTTAAGAAACTTATGTAACAAACTTTCATAAATTAGCTTCCCATTTGCGCCAAATTCCCCCTTTCCTAGAATAAACTTGTATAAACTAGATTAATTTCAGAAATTGGTTTGGGACGTGATACTTATTTTGGGAAAACTATTTTTCTTAAATTAATATAGTTTATACAAGTTTATTCTAGGAAAATTTATTTGGCGCAAATGGGAAGCCAATTGATGAAAGTTTGTTACATAAGTTTCTTAAAATATCATGCCGTTAGCCTGCGAATGTCAAATAACGCTTTGTATGGAAATCGAACCACCTTAAGGTTGAGTCATATATGTATATTTCGTGCCTTATCTTGTCATTGCTGGTGACTACTAGTTGAACCCTTTACCAGGCTCAGGATGTATATAAAATTGTACATAATTATGCTTTGACTGAGAATCGATTGTCATTTTTGGGGTTCCGTACTCAAAGAGTAAAACGGGACCCTATTACTAAGACTCCGCTGTCCGTCCGTCCGTCTGTCTGTCACCAGGCTGTATCTCACTGATAGCGTGATAGTTCCAGTTGAAATTTTCACAGACGATGTATTTATGTTGCCGCTATAACAACAAATACTAAAAACAAAATAAAATAAATATTTTTATTGATAATGGTACGGAACCCTTCGTGCGCGAGTCCGACTCGCACTTGGCCGGTTTTTTTTACTTTCTGGTAAAGGTGCTTGTACAATAAGCGACAAATAATTTGTAGCAACCAAAGTAGTCAAATAGTTCGGTACACCATAATATTTAGTACTGTGCGTGTACCGAACTATTTGGCCCGTTTGACTGCTACAGAGTATTTGACGCTGAGTGTACTATCCATGCTATGCGAACTTAGAACTTAATGCAAATCCAGTTTCTTATTGAAAATAGTGTCACCTACTAGATAGATAGGTCGCGAACTCTCTGAAGTTCTAGCGATTGCTAGGCGAGGCTGTCAAGGTATTTCAAAATTCGCCGTATTGTCATAACACATCAGTAGCCTAGGGGTACAGACGGCGGTATTTGGAGTCAAAGAGCCGTGGTTCAAACCCTGCGACCGACGCACTTTTTGTATGTTTTGTACATTCAAAGAAAAGTTTTAAGTATCGCAGAAGAGATGGCGCCTGTATACGCAAGCATTAAATGCCTTCTCAATTTGGTCGAGTTGCCTGTCTATCTCAGTATGTATATTGTAGTCTTTGGTACTATCAGCATCACACACGACTCTAGTTTAGTGTCAAAAGAATAAGGAGCGCGTTATTTCGCGTAGCTACTTCCGCTGCTGAGTGTCCTTACGACAATAACTAATTGTTGGTATTTATTTATTTAATCTTTATTGTACAAAATGCGTACTTAATGCTATGAAGCATTCCCTACGAGTCAACCTTAAGGTAAAGCATAGCATGGATGGCGTTATCACGTGATAAGTGACAGGATAAGAGCGTCGTCTCGTTCTATCGAACGGTGTCAGCCAGGGACGGATGCTCTATCTTGTCACTTATCGCGTGATAAGGCCATCCATGCTACGGGGCCTGGTAAATCGTATATACCTAGTAGGTCACTTCTGGTATTCCGGTCACCTCTAACCGGAATACCAGAAGTGACCTACTAGGACGCTCGGCTCTCCATACAAACGTAGTTTGGTTCTCATTTTAAAACAACATGCTAGAATAAGATAAAACTTTGTATACACAGGCTGGCTTGAGGCACTCTGAGCTCTTCATAGAAGGAGTGGACCCGGGCTGGACCAGAAAACTCTGGAAATCCAGTAGGAAGCAACTCAGAATTATATCTGGGGTGTTCACTGTGTGGCCAGGAGTGTGTAGAATGTGTGGCGAGGAGGATGAGACTATGGAACACTTATTGTGTGAATGTCATGCCCTTGCCAGACAAAGAATGAACTACTTTGGTAACGGTTACCCGCAACCAAAGGAATTCAAGGTGCTCCCGGCGAACTGCATCATCCGCTTTGTGGAAATGATGGAGCAAGCCTGGGAGCAGGTATAAAGGAGAGGGCAAATGCACAAAAGATCCCACTGGGTCGATGTGCATCCGAAAGGGCCCTCACCTAGATAAGATAAGATTGTATACACAGTGCGATCCGCTATATCTTGCTAGAAATTAAAATAAAACAAAAATAGGGCGAGTGGAGCGTTTTTCATACTAAGTCTCTAATCGCTTCATTTTTTTATTATTATAATTTAAAGCAACAGATGCTAGTTTCCGTTCCGACCTAGATATGGGGATCCCATCGTGTATAAAAAGTTTCATGTTATTCCAGTAGCCTATCCAGTATATATATAGTAATAAATAATATTAACTACCTTTGTATGGATAATCGACTTGAGCGGCCGTGCTGGAGACGTAAGGTAAAATGATAAGGATGAATACGGAAGTATATATTTATTTAAAGGTTTATAGTTCGTTTTCATTATCAATTTAATGGTATAAAATATAGTTTCTCAGTACAATGCCACGCAAAGTTACATCAGTCTTCATACAAGTTCTCACACGTTTTTACATCATTTTATACAAATATATCAGTAGGTCCGTTTCACTCGACTTATTGGTATATTGATATGACATTAGTGTCTCGCACTCGCTTTCACGTGTGCTCCTAACATGTCTGAAAGAGTGCGCGCAACCAATGTCATACCAATATGACATCAATGTGTCGAGTCTAATATGTCTATAATAAAGGAATCCTTTCGTATGTGTCACAATTAAACAAAAGTTTTCATGAAATTCAATCTTGATATACAAAAAGGCTTAAGTGACATGATATATTCACTCATATTTTTGTTTAATATCATGTATAATTAATTATAAAGTCTGGTGAAGCTACACATAGTAAACACGGAAATGTTTCGATGACTTTCGATAGATTTTGTAAACAAACACTACGTACGTAAAGATTTTCTTTACTATATTAAATTAGGTACATATATTACAATACTATACATTTGAACAATTGTAAGCTATTTCAATACAGTATTTTATAAGTTGCAAGCGGACTCTAGGTTTTGCGGATTGGTAAAGATATTAATTTCTAAGTTCTTTAATAAATTTGTTAAAATATGTTGCATTACATTTTGGTATATTGTTGATTACCTTAATAAATTACATGTTCTCATCTGAACACCTGTAATTAATTTAATTATTCGTCATGATATGCAAAAAATAATGTACTAATTGAAATGTGCATGAGTGTGGTTTATATATTTTCATTTATACTTACCAGCAAACAAAACCTATTAAAATCACATTACTTAGGGAAGCACTGTTACATGTACCATCAAAATGACTATTGCTAAGTATATCATTTGGCAGTACAGTGCAATATCATTTAACATCTGAAAGTTGTTAATTGGTCAATGATGATTGCAAAAAGGTTGTACACAAGTAGTTACGGTCCTTAGTCTCTATGCTTTAACTTTTCTTTCCATTGTGTACCGGCAATTACCAATAAAGTTTATATGGATAACTTTCGTTACACAAAGGGAAAAAAGTTCAAGCACAGATAAGATTCATACCAATATGTACAAATATTTTATAAATCACCCCAATAACTAGTTAAAAAAACTGTTTTTCTTTTTAAATCTACAGTGACGGGGCCGTAAATAGTCCAAGATTTAGCACCCTATGTGGGGTAGAAATTCTCAATTATTACCCCTGTTTCATCAACTTATCACTGATAATTCGATGTACACTGCTGGGTTGACATAATGGTGGTAGCTAGCCAGCATGGGTACTTATCGACCCAGTAATGTACGTCGAATTGACATGACAATGAAAATAGGGGTCCATAATGTTACAATAGGGGTCCAAGTGTAATAAGTGTGTAACTAATGGGGCTTTTAAACGGGCCATATTTTCACTGCAATATGTGGCCGGCAACTATTGGTGTCCCTCTCTAACATGTGAGTAAGAGAGGGACACCAATAATTGCAATAGCACCATAATGTACGAAAACAGTTTCCTAACTAAGTAATACAGGAAATGACATAAAAACGCGGCATTTTAAAATACTAACAGCCTTTAAATGGACAACAAAAAACAATAATGGCGATTAAAATTGTCTAACCTTTTGATTGAGCTATTGACGTTATAGAATGAAAAGAAAAACAGTTATACTATGAATTTTGAAATGTCTAAATGGCGCTCGAAAACCAAAAGGTTGGACAGGTATCTTTACTAGTAGAAACATTACATGAACGTCTATTAAGGGCATGTTAAAGGTAAGTGTTTATTTAAAAATTACGATAGATATTTAAGAAACGTAGGCTACTTACATAGTGTATTTTTTATTTAAGTATCTTTTGTATATAACATAAATAATAGTTTTTTCGTTGCTGGATTCGTCAATCTAAGCGTCAAAAGTTAAAACGGCCGTTTTTCTTTTGAGTCCATAGATTGACGAATCCAGCAACATACAGTGTGTTGTGGCCTACTTTTTAGGGTTCCGTACTCAAAGAGTAAAACGGGACCCTATTACTAAGACTCCGCTGTCCGTCCGTCCGTCTGTCTGTCACCAGGCTGTATCTCACTGATACCGTGATAGTTCCAGTTGAAATTTTCACAGATGATGTATTTCGGTTGCCGCTATAACAACAAATACTAAAAACAAAATAAAATAACAATTTTTATTGATAATGGTACGGAACCCTTCGTGCGCGAGTCCGACTCGCACTTGGCCGGTTTTTTAAATATCTATCGATAAATTTAAATAATCACACTTTTACCATTGGCGCTAATGAGCACTTTAACTGGCTCTTAAGACGAAACACTATTTTCTGCTATTTTAGAATTACAACGTTAACCAATATCAATCAACACATATTTAAAACTGGTCTTTTAAAAAAAGTAACAAAATAACGTATAAAATCCGCCAAAACATTACATTATGCAGTAGGTATCAGAGTTGGGCGTTATTTAGATAATTTCTTATCTAGATAATTATTTCAAATAAATCTATTCGAAGATAAATTCAATCACAAATAATGTGTTGACAACTTATTTATTTAGATAAATTATCTAGATGAAGATAACCGACCTCGTTTGTTATTTAAGTAAGCTTAGTAGTAAATGTATACAGTATGTCACGTCGGGTCAAACCGTCACACTGACATTCATCTTTTATTTAAAATCCCAACTAATTTATCTAGATAAAAGTGAAACTGATCTAGATAAATTCAAAATATCAAATGACGGATTATTTAGTAACTTCAAATAAAAGATGATTTAATTATCTTCCTGTTTTTTCGTAAATAGATAATTTTTGCCCAACTCTGGTAGGTATGTACAGAGATTTTCAATAATGACTTAAGTTGCAGGTATCTCTGAGCACCTTGCCAACTTAATTATTATTGAGAGTATCTGTAGGTACTAAGTATTCCTGACTAGGAAATCGCAAAGCGAAATCAAATCATCGAATTCATAAACGGAACAACATTATTTATTTGCTGATATTATGACAGTAATTCAATTAAAATAGTATTCAAACTTAATTTTGCAACTTTTTCAATAAATTCTCACACGCATTATTGAAATTTTCTTTTCATATTATTGCAATTACCTAGTCAAGAAAACTATAAACAATGTAGTAATGGAACGGAAAATTTGGTAAAACATAAAATTATAACCATTTCGAGTATAAACATCGAGCGTAAAACACTAAGAGTAATGAAAATGGGTATAATTATATAGTATAAATTGTATACAAACTACACATTTTCACTTTTCTTTAGTTGTTTTTCAAATAACGCAGATGATGTATTTAAATAAATAAATTAAAACAAACACATTCTTTGATCACAACCTCACAAATCCAAAACAGCAATTTAAATTAATTAATCAAAAAGGCAGGTGAACTAAATGTGAATGGTACGTAAAACCGGGTTTTCCATTTTCAGCATTAAGTATGCCAGTTTTGTAATCCATAAAGTTGACTTTTACCGTTATTTCATACAGTGACGGTAATAATCAGTAATATAAAATTTAGTTCACCAATACCTTTATTGTCAACTTAATTAGGTTTATGTTTTGGATACATTATCAAGAATTAACTAGCATAAACATTAAGGTGACCCGAGGTATCTAGATATTGATAAGAACTTGATTTAATATCATTACAAAATGATATTATAACATCATAATTCCTATAGCGGAATAACTATTCCACTACAAACAAACAAAAACGTTTAACACAAAAAGAAACGGTATAAAAAATACGCCATAACGAAATCACCAAATCACCTTAACGTTTCATAAGAATTTAACTAACGTACATATAAAACTGTCTACTTTGGAATTTGTCAAATTCAACAACATACAAAAGTAACATAAATAGGGCTTTATCCTTCGAACAGAATCTGTGAAATTTTATTGTGATTCGCCGTAACTTACACGTACAAGTTATGATGGGTTCGTGGGTTTGGGATCATCATCATATCAGCCGAAAGACGTCCACTGCTGGACACAGGCCTCCCTCAAAGAGTGCCACAATGACCGTTTCTGCGGCGCCCGCATCCAGCGGACTCCCGCGACCTTTACCAGGTCATCAGTCCACCTTTTTGGGATACTTTGCGAGATGGAACAGTAACCCTTGCTGTCATTTCCACTGGTTAATATGAGTGTCTCATCAGTGAGGGGCACATTGCACGTAGAACCGATAGCCGTTGGGGCGGAAAGGTTCTCGAGTGGCGACCACGTACCGGCTTGCGCGGCGTGGGTAAGGCCCCCCACAAGGTGGACTGATGACCTGGTAAAGGTCGCGGGAGTCCGCTGGATGCGGGTGGCGCAGGACCGGCCATTGTGGCACTCTTTGGGGGAGGCCTATGTCCAGCAGTGGACGTTTTTCGGCTGATATGATGATGATGATGACTGTCTCCCGAATTGTATGTAATTGTATAAACCCACAACTTATGATAGATTGTGCAAGAAGTTATTGTCATTCAAACAAGATACAAGAAAAAAACATAATTTTGGAACGAATGAGTCTGAGTCTTAAATAGTACATTACTTACCTAGGGCGGTTAATTAAGTTACCTAGAGCGCATATTTATCGCCCTTGCCTTCGGCTTGGGCGTCAAATACCTGCGATCTGAGACATTCTTTATTACCGCCCGTGGTAAGTACAAAATTTTACGTCTCTATCTGGCCAGGAAGTGGGGTTTTCCGCACGCATATCGTACGGTAATTCCTACTTTATGGCCAGGTATGACGTAAAAAATATTAGATAAGCCGAAGGAATAAAGATAGGGTAACTTTATACTTGACCATATAACATTGTCTCGTGTCAAGAATTTTTTAAAGTGTGAAAATAAAATTTTAAATATTTATATGGCCAATAACTATTATTTACCCTATATCACATTTCGTTTCTGTCTACACCCTACAGTCAACGAGCTCAGAGAAAATGTGACAACTGGCCAAGAAAAGATTCCTAAGAATTTTCTTAAAGTAGACCAGTCGAGTTAACAAACATCTTTACAAGCCAACCTCCCAAAAATATGTTTGCTCGACCTTATTGTCAGACAGATACAGTCAAGTAAACATATTTACATCATACCTGGCCATAAAGTAGGAATTACCGCACGCTATGCGTGCGGAAAACCCCACTTCCTGGCCAGATAGAGACGTAAAATTTTGTACTCACCACGGGCGGTAATAAAGAAAGCCTCAGAGCGCATATTTATCGCCCTTGCCTCCGGCTCGGGCGTCAAATACCTGCGATCTGAGACATTCTTTGTTTAACCGCCCTAGGTAAGTAATGTACTATTATGTCACACCTGGCCTTAAAGTAGCAATTACCGCACACTACGCGTGCGGAAAATCCCGCTTCCTGGCCAGGGAGAGACGTAAAATTTTGTACTCACCACGGGCGGTAATACAGAAAGCCTCAGATGTACTATTTTGGGAGGTTGGCTTGTAAAGATGTTTGTGAACTCGGCTGTACCTAAATTTTAGGTAGCAAATAGTACTAAAACTAGCATTTTTTTTATATTCCTTGTGGCGGGAATATTAAAGGCATAGCGAAAGAAGAAGCGATTGAAATCGAAAGAATAAATTGATAGTCCTCTATAAACACTATGTCTAGTATTTTATACCCTTTTTCATGTTTTTGTTCCGCCTGTCCAGTTGTCGAAATTTCCTTTAGCTCCCTCACATTACCTAGCTGCATGTGAACATGCTTCGATCGTATACAATACACTACCAAGCATTGTGGATAGGTAAGAGAAGGAATAAGAATAGCATTCCACTTTTATAGTTATGTTTGTGGCCCAATTTCATTATACAAGTCATTCAACTTTTAGACAAACTTTGATTTCCCGGCCTCTGTCAGAATATACTAAGCTTAAACAATGGAAGTTTTTCAACATAGTTATAATTGTAGGGAATATTAAAAGTGCAAATGCCGATATAATAAATGAGCACGTATACAAACTCCTTATTCCTTCTAGGTATAAAGTGACTAAGGTTTAATTAAGCATATAATATTGGTGCTAGCTTATACAAATTTCAGCATGATATAGAAATTAGGCTAACGGATTGCATATGCTTATACAAATGCTTGCGCATATCAAATGCTCTAATTAAGCATACGCAATCGTGTAAATGTCCACATTTGTGAAGTGTTGGCAGTGCCGAAAATAGTTTTTGATCAAAATAGACGCTGCAAGTTGACAAATGAGACTCAAATGAATCGGAATAGTGTTCAGCGACCCGTATGTGTTAAATGAAAACCGAATACGCCGTCATATCGAATAGGCTTGCGACCTAAGATTTATTTACGATGCCATTCGAACCAGTTTTTGGAGAGCAACAAATGTTTGCATGAGAGCAACTACAATTAAATAACGTAAATACCCAAAAAAAATGTGTTAAAGACGGACCTCGCAACCGGCAGGCGAAACGCTTCATACTGATGTTAAAGTATGACGTCACACGTTGCAATTCATACTTATCGTTGTATGGAAAATCAAGTAAATTGCTGTTTCGGTCGCGAAATACTGCGTTTAGGTCCATAGTTGTCACAGTTTTGTTTTTATAAAAGCGTAAGGATTCTATTGATAGCTTTAAATTTAATCTTGGACAATAAAAAAAAATACATATTTTTCTAAACTTTCATATCTTTTTATGATTTGAATTATATTTTGTTACAAGAGCTGTCTAATGTTAAAAAAAAAAACGAATTGGGTACTTTCCTAAAAAAAAAACGATTTAGTCCGTCATTAAAAATATTGAACACGTACTTTTTATTTTGTCCATCAAACAAAAAATTATGAAGATAATGGCCCGTTAAAGTTCCGCGTGACGTCACAGAATGCTAAAAAGTGTACCATAATGTAGCATTACTCACATAGCCATAGCTAAGTTACTTATGTGTTTTTTAAGACTGTTTGTTTCTCAATAAAAAAAATATGTACATATAATGTGACGTCACGCGGAACTTTAACGGGCTATTATCATCATAATTTTTTGTTTGATCGACATAATAAAAAATACGTATCTATTATTTTTGGATAATCATACTGACTGACTAAATTGAATGGGGAATGGATGAAAATTTTAGAAGTGCCTGATTTTTTTTTTGGTGTTGGGAATAAATAACCTTCCTTAACGCCAGAAAAAAATTGCACAATTTTCAGGTGCGTAAATTATTTTTGAAAAATATAAACAGTTTCCTCACTTACGTTTTGGGCTTAGGACGGCGAATGAGAAACTTTCCTTGATTCGTCTCATATTACAAAAAATATTTTGAATATCTGACCCTGGCAATGACAAATATAATAATAATAATAATAAATTCATTTATTTCGACCAACTAGGATCATACAAATTACAAAAATACAAAACACAGCAAAAATTTATAAAATAGGTAAAATTAAATATGTAAAGTACGGCGACAGCTGGACGCATATGACCACATTATGTGGTCACTTACCCCTCACCACCGCCGCAGTTTACTAAGATTTGTTTGTCATTACATGAATCATATGACAATGATTCAAGCAATGACAATCAAATCTCTCAGCCAATGCCCTCAGGATGCTATTGGAGCTAGACCTGACCCTGCGCACCAAGGATGTGCAGCGTTTCCTCATTGTAGCATAGAAGCAATCTACCCTGGCCAATCTATCTAATATAGCTGCTGCAGCTGTCAATATTATTGCCAGTGTCAGTTTACCACGGATTTTTAAGATATTTTTTGTAATATGAGACGAATCAAGGAAAATGTCTCATTCGCCGTCCTAAACCCAAAACGTAAGTGAGGAAACTGTTTATATTTTTCAAAAAAAATTGACGCACCTCAAAAGTCTGCAATTTTTTTCTGGTGTTAAGGAAGGTTATTCCTAACACCAAAAAAAAAAATCAGGCACTTCTAAAATTTTCATCCATTCCCCATTATATATTTTTTATCCAAATTTTAGAAAAGGGTCAGAAAGGAATCTCTTCAGTCTCAT
The DNA here is from genome assembly GCA_963854355.1 of Epinotia brunnichana. NCBI lineage: Eukaryota > Metazoa > Arthropoda > Insecta > Lepidoptera > Tortricidae > Epinotia > Epinotia brunnichana. The sequence continues at coordinate 5,428,673 of OY977936.1, read as the reverse complement.
TCACCGGGCAGCCTGGCCCCTATTTCACCAACATGATAATTGTCACCTGACAACGACAATTCTCCGTACATTGCTGGTTCCACAAGTAACCTAGCGACCACCTTAACTTCTAGAACAAGCAATGTATGGCGAATTGTCAATGTCAGATGAATTAGGGGCCTGATCTTATTAAAATGCGATTAATTCACAAACATGGACGGACTAGATAAATCATTGAACGACCTGCGACATCTGGGCCAGCCTGTACCTCTTCCTGTCCATGTCGACCGTGCCATCCAGACCTCGCTTCACAGCCCTACTGGTCGACGGACCATCTAAGCTAGCTTCGATTAACCTACGCGATTTAAAATACCTGTAATCGTTAGGGTTGTCAACCCGTAAAGTCATGTCGACCGCCGTCGGCACGTAGTATTCCACGTTGGTTGTCGTGTTCGAGTGCAAGTCTAGAACGGAGTACTGGACTGGCTTGTGGCGGTAGGAGGTGTCTACGTTGATGTAGCTTCGGGCGGATGTGCTGCAAGTGGACGAGGCCGGACTTACTTGGAGAGGCGAAGTACTTGGGGTTTGGTTCGGTGAGGTTTTGGCGCTGCTGTAGCCTTGGTCGATTTCCGCGTCCGCTGGCGATTCGCGTGACTTCAGAATTTGCATCATCCTGCAAACAGTTTGCTTAAATTTAGATCTTATCTCATTTATTATAAAGGTGATATTCGTTTGTAATGATCAGTGGTTTCGCTTCATTGTTATAACCATTAGAAGGGAATCGCCAATTGGGATATCGACTGTGAAGGATATCAACCGTTTGGGACGTCGACCTTCTGTGAGTCTTTTCGGCCTTTGTTTCATCATAAGAATATCTGTTGGATATTTCAGTATATATATATACATGCATACTATACAGAAAATGGATGCGCGCGAGCAGCCAAAATTAAATATTTGTCGAAGGTAGAGATATTGTTTTTCCTCATTTAAAGCATTAGTTCAGCGATGAAATCCTTTATGTAACGTAAGTGTATTCCGAGCGATGCGCGATAAACTCCTAAAGAAAAATCGACATAAATCGTGCGTCATTGTACTTTGTATCTCCGTCCTTAAATTTGTTATAGTTAGGGAGCTGACTGAGCCTGGGAATTTGCAGTCACCTGCAATAACATCTGACAGTATAAGGCGCTGACCGATATCTAACACAATTTTATTTCTAGTTCGTATAGCGGCCGCGGCCGCGGCCAGCCAGCCCGGCCACGCGGCCAGCCCCAGCTCGGCGCGCGCGCAGGCCGCGCACGCCACCTCCACCAGCTTCAGTACTCACCGATGCAGCAGACGGGCCACGGGCGCGACGCGCGAGGCTGGCCGCGCCGCGGCCGCGGCCAGCCAGCCCGGCCACGCGGCCAGCCCCAGCTCGGCGCGCGCGCAGGCCGCGCACGCCACCTCCGCCAGCTTCAGTACTCACCGATGCAGCAGACGGGCCACGGGCGCGACGCGCGAGGCTGGCCGCGCCGCGGCCGCGGCCAGCCAGCCCGGCCACGCGGCCAGCCCCAGCTCGGCACGCGCGCAGGCCGCGCACGCCACCTCCGCCAGCTTCAGTACTCACCGATGCAGCAGACGGGCCACGGGCGCGACGCGCGAGGCTGGCCGCGCCGCGGCCGCGGCCAGCCAGCCCGGCCACGCGGCCAGCCCCAGCTCGGCACGCGCGCAGGCCGCGCACGCCACCTCCGCCAGCTTCAGTACTCACCGATGCAGCAGACGGGCCACGGGCGCGACGCGCGAGGCTGGCCGCGCCGCGGCCGCGGCCAGCCAGCCCGGCCACGCGGCCAGCCCCAGCTCGGCACGCGCGCAGGCCGCGCACGCCACCTCCGCCAGCTTCAGTACTCACCGATGCAGCAGACGGGCCACGGGCGCGACGCGCGAGGCTGGCCGCGCCGCGGCCGCGGCCAGCCAGCCCGGCCACGCGGCCAGCCCCAGCTCGGCACGCGCGCAGGCCGCGCACGCCACCTCCGCCAGCTTCAGTACTCACCGATGCAGCAGACGGGCCACGGGCGCGACGCGCGAGGCTGGCCGCGCCGCGGCCGCGGCCAGCCAGCCCGGCCACGCGGCCAGCCCCAGCTCGGCACGCGCGCAGGCCGCGCACGCCACCTCCGCCAGCTTCAGTACTCACCGATGCAGCAGACGGGCCACGGGCGCGACGCGCGAGGCTGGCCGCGCCGCGGCCGCGGCCAGCCAGCCCGGCCACGCGGCCAGCCCCAGCTCGGCACGCGCGCAGGCCGCGCACGCCACCTCCGCCAGCTTCAGTACTCACCGATGCAGCAGACGGGCCACGGGCGCGACGCGCGAGGCTGGCCGCGCCGCGGCCGCGGCCAGCCAGCCCGGCCACGCGGCCAGCCCCAGCTCGGCACGCGCGCAGGCCGCGCACGCCACCTCCGCCAGCTTCAGTACTCACCGATGCAGCAGACGGGCCACGGGCGCGACGCGCGAGGCTGGCCGCGCCGCGGCCGCGGCCAGCCAGCCCGGCCACGCGGCCAGCCCCAGCTCGGCACGCGCGCAGGCCGCGCACGCCACCTCCGCCAGCTTCAGTACTCACCGATGCAGCAGACGGGCCACGGGCGCGACGCGCGAGGCTGGCCGCGCCGCGGCCGCGGCCAGCCAGCCCGGCCACGCGGCCAGCCCCAGCTCGGCACGCGCGCAGGCCACGCACGCACACCCCACCTCCACGCCTTCCACCACCTTCAGCCGGACGTCTGTAATCAATACAATTATTCATCATCATCATATCAACCGAAAGCCGTCCATTGCTGGACATAGGCCACCAAAGAGTGCCAAAGTGACCGGTCCTGCGCCACCCACATCCAGCGGACTCCCGCTACCTTTACCAACGTGTATGTTTGTAAATACTTTAAAAGTATTTAAATACATACACGTTGCACATAGAACCAATGGCCATTGGAGCGGAAAGGTTCTCGAGTGGCGACCACGTACCGGAAGGCGCGGCGTGGGTAGGCCCCCCACAAGGTGGAATAGGATTATTATCATTGGTATATTACCTATTACCTAGGCACTTAATCCTTACTCTATTATTAAAAATGCTGGCTGCAAAAGGTAGTGGTAATGTGTATTCATGGACAAATAATTTACACGAAGCTGCTAGAAAATGTCGTGACAACTTTGATTGTCACGACATTTTCTACTGAATATAGATAAATAATTGAAAAAATATAAACTGTATTAAAGTTGTGACGAGGTTGAGTTTTCATTTACCTATCACGTGTAATTAGTGAGTTTTGGTTGTAAACCGACGACGATGGAAATGTCCATATTTCGGTTAGATTGTTTCTGATGGGCAGAAAAGGTTTCTTGTTTGCCCGCATAAAAATGTCAGCAAGCTCATCAAGTCTGTTAACCAATGTCTTACTGACAAAGTTAAATCCAGGTAAGCATACAACAGCTTCGCTCTGTCCCTCTTGAATCGCCTCACAAACTTCGGATGCCTCGTGGCCAGGTCTCCGTCAGTGACCACATACTGAGCCAGCAGTCGGCGCTAGCAATCGCCATCTGGCGTGACGGCCTACCATCCACTCGAACTGACGGAATGGTTGGCCAAGCTGGCCTTAACCAATGATGTATTACCTGACAAAGTCAAATCCAAATAAGCGTCCAACAGCTTCGCTCCATCCCTCTTGAAACGCCTCACAAACTTCGGATGCCTCGTGGTCAGGTCTCCGTCGGTGACCACATACTGAGCCAGCAGCGCGGCGAAGGTGACTGGAGTCGGCGCCAGCAGTCGCCACCTGGCGTGCTGGCCCACCATCCACTCGAGCTGACGGAATGTTTTGCCACATAACTGGACGCTGCTGATCTTGGATAGGGTCTTTAGGGTTGGCGCTCGGCTGAATTTTTCCTCGCTTTTGGCTGGAAAGTTGTTTTAGATGTTAAACCTATATTGTAATTTTTATCTCGAAATAAATAAATCTAAAATCTAAATCTATTTATTGTAAACTAGCTTTGGACGGCATCGGCAGCGGCTTTTGCGGCTTCGGCAGCACTGTACATCTTGCGGTCCACACGGCCTCATACTCGTACTTCGAAGACGAACCGTGTGTGGTCGCGATCCTCGTTATTGAACGACCTAGGAAGATCATTACCATCTTCCAACCTATCCAACTCAGGTTCAATATGCAAGCTGGTTGGGCAGGTTGGAAGATGGGAATGACCCAGAAGAACAAGCGTTGCACGCCTCCTATACTGACTTCTCTACCTTCTTTCAGAGAACGGTTTCATTTCTAGGAGGACAAGTATCCGACATCAAATTTCGTTTGGATTGGTTCAGTGATTTAATAGTGGAAAGGTAACAACGCTATATTAGTACCTATATTGGTAGTAGTTATTATTGTTATGTACGTTTTTGCGTGACAAGGTACTACATTTGGCATTGATTGCATGATTGGTTCGTTATTTTTTGTTGATACAACTCGCACTTAATCTTTTAATAGCTTTTTTACGATATAGAAGCTAAGAGCGTCTAGCAACAACTATTAGTAGTGAAGTTGCAAGTCGGTAGATAATAGATATTAGTTTCTAAGTAACGTACACGTATGACATAAAATAATGGATTGACGACGTATTTAGTGGTGCAGGTGATTATTCTTCATCGCCGTAAAATAGATAAAGTATATTATAATTACTAATAAAAATTTATAAAACCTACTGTCTACTGATATGGCACCTAGACTGAAGTAGGAATCTACTATCTACTCGATATATTTAATTTTTTTTTATCAGCAATGACCCAAAATCGCGTATACGGACCGTCCTTTTAGGGGTATATTGATAACGGCAGTATTTTTAGTAACTCCCACCACCGCCAAACCGCTGCAATAACTTATCACTATCAGACCAGCTAGCACGATAGGTTTTATTTACACGTCACGTAAAACGTAACCATAAAACGTATCATGCTACATATTTATATGACTGTTTTACACGGGTCTAACGCGATATTTATTTACCTTTTTTTGCACTGTCATGGTCGCAGATAACTGTCGTCCCAGCAAGTTGTCAACAGAGATATGGGTTAAGTGAAGTTCGATCCCTATTATATTTGCCTGTTTATGGGATTACCTGTTATTATAGTATTTTATCTATCCAAATATCATAAACCCTCCATAATGCGTTCAAGAACCGCACATTATGACCACCATAAAAACCTGTTTTGTTAGAACAAATTTCTTATCTGTGAAAATTTTATTATTGCTAAATAATAACATCGATTTCGATGCTATTATTACATTCAAATTTCGAACACCTCGAAAAACAAAGCAATTTGATTTGACCTCTATTCTAATATCAATCGAGATGATGTTTAGTTCGAAATGCATTGTCAATTTGCATACAAATTTGACAAATGTCGCACGTAAGTAAGATATCGAACGATATGACAGTTGGCACCGACTCTAGTTTGTCTCTGAATTAAAAAAAATACTATGACAGCTGTCAGAAAACAACGCCGCGATGCCGGTCATAATATGCGGCGGGATGCATCATGGAGGCTTATGATATGTGAATAGATAAAGTAGTGTATGTAACTGTACATAATTAGGCATTAACACACTCGTGTGATGTTATTATGAAACCCGCCTGCGGCTCGTTTCATAAACCCACACTCGTGTTTAATGCCCTTCATGCGCGGTAGCAGCAACAGTATGCTGAGGGTGTTGGCAGAGCGCCTCGACTGCCCGCTCACCAAATATTGGGTTGAAGTGGTCATTGGTAGGGCCAAGTAGGGAATAAAATATTCGCTACTTGGTCCTACCTTTCTGCCATAGGTAACCGAAGAGGTGCCTAAATGTAAATTTAATTAAAATTTTATTTAAACTAAACTTAATCGTGTAATACTAATATAGTCTTGTAAGCCCCATTTTTGTTACTAACACTATTATGGATCTCGGTCTGAATTAAACAATTTTTATTTTATTTTTATTTTTATTTAATGCCCTTCATTATGTACAGTCACATAAACTACTATTATGTAACTGTTGTATAAGAAGGGTCTTAAAACGCGAGTGGCGTGGGTTGCGATGCGAGCCTTGGTGAGCATCGCATTTAAAGACGCCTCGAGCGTTTTTAGACCAGTTATACACCGTTGCATACAATACTTTTTCTACGACAAATTTTAAATAAATAGCAGACTACAGAATAGTTAGACTTTTCAGGCAGCAAGTTTTCTATTCGTACTTTTGTTACTCACGCAATTTTTTTATTATTATTTTTCGACCATTTTAAAAGGAACGTACACTTTTGTCTTCACACACGAATAAAATCTTAATAGTTTAGGACTAATAGTTTATCATCTTTCATATTTTCATTTTAAACTGTATAGACAGGTTGGAAAGTTAAAACGGGGAATTAAGGGCAGCTACTATTTAGATTCCTTGCCGCCACGCAAAAATGGCATTCGGATTTCATTCCTAACTTTTTAAGTGATGACAATCTACATTCACAGATTTTTGAATAAAAGTACAGTCAGCGAGAAAATCATCAATTTTGACGATTTTTTTTTTAATGCCATTCGATCTTATTCCTATATCCTTTGGGATTCCCATACTAACTGTATGGAAAAAGTTGTCATTAATTTCTGGGCGTTCTAGTAGTCAAACCTTAGTTGGTCCCAAAGAGTATTTTGATCCTTAACAGCTGCCCTTACTGCCCCGTTTTAACTTTCCACCCTGTATTTTCGTGGGAAATCGGAAATGTGACACCTCTTGTTTATGGTTTGTTTTGTTTTTAATTTGTTTGCACTTGCCATCCGAACCAAGCCGAATCTGGACCCAAACCGAATTCGAACTGTTTATGTTCATAAATAATACCAAGAATTTATAAAACATGTAATTTAACACATAATAGATGATGATTTATTATTATTTGTAGTAAATAAGTTATAAGGTAATAATGTTAAATCGTAAATAAATACTTTTTTTCGAAATATTTGTTTTTATGAAGTTGCATGAAGTTTTCATGAACTGCAATATAGCGGCCGATTAAAAAAAAAGTTAAACAGTGCTTTTATGAAAAATTTATGAACCATAAAAGTACGTTTTTGGGCCATAGAGCATATAGTTTTTCGACGACTTATTATTGGTGTCATTGTATATGAGTTACTGCCTATATAAATGACAGATAACGGTACAGGAGTAGAAAAAAAAACTGGCCAAGTGCAAGTTGGACTCGCGCATGACGGGTTCCGTACCATTATCTATAAAAACGGCAAAAAAATCACGTTCGTTGTATGGGAGCCCCCCTTAAAAAAATATTTTATTTTGTTTTTAGTATTTGTTGTTATAGCGGCTACAGAAATACATAATCTGTGAAAATTTCAACTCTCTAGCTATCATGGTTCTTGAGATACAGCCTGGTGACAGACAGACGGACGGACGGAAGGACAGCGAAGTCTTAGTAATAGGGTCCCGTTTTACTCTTTGAGTACAGAACCCTAAAAACATTAAATCGAGAATGAAGCGATGAAATATAATTAGTATTGTATTCATCTTACCCGCAAGGCTCAAGCAGGCCAAAGCGACATGCGTCAGCCGGTCCGCCCTTAGCCTGTGGGCGTCCATGAACAGGTCCAGGAGTGCAGCGGCCGAGTGGAGCGTGGCGATGCTGAGCCCGAGCTTCTTGCTGATGTCGCGGAGCTGTTGGATCAGGGCGCCGCGGAATTCTAGCTGTAAGGAGGACCTATTGTTAGAATAGAAGGCACATCATCAGGGCCCAACTGGATTTGACTTCTAAAGGCACGGGGCGAGCTGCTCGCGAGCAAATTGTCGTAATAGGGGTCATCATCATCATTACTTAAGAGCCTTGCTCTTGTCGGTGGAGTAACCGCCACTTTTCTCTTACTTGCCAGCCTCTTGACTTCCTCATATGACTCGACATCAGCTTTATGTTTTATTTGGCCATTAGCCTAGGCCTTCCTCTGCCTCTGTACTAAATAAAATAATCAATAATGTTGCATTTTCTCGAAAAAGGATTAAAAATGTAGTCAAATGGAGAAAAAAGCAACGCAAAAGGTTAAATAACCACAAAGTTATAAGCGTCCAAAGTTTAAGAAGGGGTATGTTCTGTCCCTTAGTCCCTTTCCCGCAAAACGCACCTTCATATGAAATGATTGTCATTTACTATGTTTTCTCTCTCTAACAGGCAACATTGAAACGGTTGCAGCTTCGTAATTTTTTGAGATATTCGAATGGGATTTTCGTCATTAGGCATATTTTATTGCCTTCTTTCTTTTGAAATAATAATAAATTTTGAGTCTACACCCCTATTTGTTGCACATAAACATTGCGCGAGTGAGACAGCGTGCTCGCGGTGAGCCGATATTGTGCGTCATTCAAAATGGCGTCGGACACGGTGACAGCCGCGGCTGCGTTTATCACAATTTACCGAATTATTAACAATTTTGAATTGACACGGTTTCATTTTGATAAATTTACTAATAAAGACATTAAAAACACGCACGGCTCAACAACTTGAACAAATTTGTACGCGTCTCGCCCACAGACAAGTATAAACCTTTGAGTAGATAAATACATGGAGAGGCCCTATTCTACTATAGATACATTTATGTTATGCAAATATACATGAAATCTACATAGAAGGTCAAAAACACAACTTATCTCTTTCTTTCCAACTTTCGATAGCGTATGGTGAAAGAGATAGCATGATATTACGTTGCTCTTACTTCCGATACTAGCAACAGACATTACAGCCGCGTGCCATGCGCCATTTTATGCGCCAATTGTCTTTGTAGTACATGCACTGTCAAGTGGTAAACAACTCAGAGTTAAAATCGTAATTTTCCGTATTAAAATAGTTTTTTTGGACTTGGTTTTGTGTAGTGAACACATATAGATCATCATGCTCCTAGCGTTATTCCCGGTTGTGCCCTAAAGGATTCCGGGGTCCGCTTTGACACCTAATCCCAAGATTTGGCATAGGCGCTAGTTTTACGAAAGCGACTGCCATCTGACCTTCCAACCCAGAGGGAAAACTAGACCTTATTGAGATTAGACCGGTTTCCTCACGATGTTTTCCTTCACCGAAAAGCTAACGGTTAATATTCCGTACATAAGTTCCGAAAAACTCATTGGTACGAGCCGGGATTCGAACCCACGACCGCCGCTTGACAGCCGTATGCCTGAACCACTAGGCTACCGTAGCTTAGTATTTAGTTAAGTTAGTGAACACATATAGATGTGAACGCAAAATGCCTGCGTGCTCAATAAAGCAATGTGGTGCACGGAAATCAAGTAATCAACCGAATTTGACCATTCATAGGTTAGTAGCCGTTTTTCTTTGTTAACTGCCAGTATATCGCACTATCCGCCAAATGATAGTCAGTTTTGAAATGGATTTATCGTTCCCAACAAGAAAATACTCGTTTCGCTATATTTACAGCAGTATTATTAGCATTTAAATCATACATCTTATTTTGACTAGTGCTGCGCTCTGATATCGACAACTTGCTATTAAATTAAAGACTATGTGAGTAATTTTATGATGTTATTTCAGATCAATCCGTTGACAGGAAGAGGGTGAATTTTCAATTACTAAATTTGACCCAAGAAACAAGAATAAATAATAAAAACAAACGTGGTGAGCTAAATAAAAGCTTGTAAAAATACCATTGTTTTATTCACTTCTGCACCATTCATATAGTAATCATAGTATACACAGTGGGCTGGGCCTGAATAACCCGACAGATTTTAATTGTATTTCTGACCATATTGGAAGGGTCCACGAAAAGAACATGTCTACTCAATTTTTTTTTCAAAATGAGTTTCTAATGTCAAAATGCTGAGGTCGTTATGAAAACTTGACATTAAAACCTGAATACCGTGTCATTCACACTATAGGCAGCTGCGACCTTATCGGTTGTACCAATAAAATGCAATGTTGGTAAAACACTTCACAAATAATATAGTTACGGTAATAGAGTAGTGTACTTGGATATTATTATTCGTCTCGGTCAGTTTCAATTACAGAGAAAACTCAAATATTGATGTCGATATTTTTCAAAGTCCAAGTTGATATCGATAATTGTCTCTAATCGATGACAACCCTACAGCCACGAATTGACAGGCCGCCATATTATGCGCCAGGATTAGGTATACACGCTCATTTCGTAGGTATTTCGTGTCCATATAGTTTAATTAGTCTGAGGTATAAACTTGTCATTCTGCCCGCGGCACGCTCGGATACACGTTCAAGTTACGCGAGGCACGCACACCGAGGTGCCTTTGAGCACGGTCAAAAGACCGACTCTCGGCTGCTCGCCGCGCGCGCACTGCTCGCGCACGGCGCGTGAGCGCGTACGAATTTGAGCAAAATAGGTGAGCCGTGTGTGCCTTAACCCGAGGCTGCTCTAATTCGTGCGCAGCTTAAAACATAATTGCGTCTTTGGAAAAGGCCTTGACGCCATAGAGGGTTCTGTGGAATTTTTCCAACTGTTGGAAACATATTTTAATCACTTATGTTAATTAAGGGTGGGTATACCAAACCATGTGTAATCGTAAAGCCCCTGCTAGACGGTCGCCAACACGCCCCTCCGAAAGGGCGGCCTTGGTTGGCACCGACCGCTGTAGTATGAAATTTTGCTCCAAACAACTGTCTACACGGTCGGTGCGGACCAAGGTCGCCCGGTTGGAGGGGCGTGTTGGTGACCGTCTAGCAGGGGCTTAAGCGGTGTTCGTTAAAATCTGATGGTATGGAAAGTTTGACAAGATTCTATGAAATGTTGATCATTCCGTATCTCGGTATTATATGTTACCATCTGAGCTTTTGACCTCACCATTTGGGTGGTGGACATCTTGCTTGCAACTATCGATGTCCGTATAGTTTGTGAAATACAAGAAAGACCGCCAAATAAAAATGATGTTATAATGTCCATGGTATAGAGGAAACATTAATGTTAACTTTATGACTATCACATTCTTCTAAAGGTCTAAGTGGCGACATCTTGTTAAATCAAAAATATCTGATTTTGAAACCGAGCGGCGGTTTGAGCTAGACTCCAAGCGCGATGCATTGAAAGCCAGACCCACCTGCGGCAATCAATTATTATTATTTAAACGGTGTGCTCACATGCCCACAATGTGCGAGGACCTTCACGAAGAAGATTGGCTACATAAGCTACATAAATTTCTCGGCGTATGGATTGATTCGAGTTTAAATTGGAAGGATGAACTGTCTTCACTGGTCAAGTCTATCAGCTCTGCTTGTTACGCGCTTAGAAGTCTAAGAGAGGAGGTAAAGTTGTCCCAACTAAAAATGGTATATTATGCTTTAGTGGAATCGAAATTAAGATACAGCATAAAATTTTGGGGCAACAGTTACCGTTATAATATTCAGTCCGCCTTTGTAGCCCAGAAAAGAGCCATCAGAACCATGGCCAGAATATGTCAGACCACATCTTGTAAAACGTATTTTTCTGAGTTACAAATCCTCACTGTTCCTAGTCTATATATACTTGTACTTCTTAGTGATTTAATCAAGTACCTAAACTGTATTGAAACACTGGAAGACAGACAAAAGCGCCTGGCAACAAGAAGAATGGACTTACCTCGAATTTTTACCACCAAACTCAACGTTGTCAAGCACTCTTCGGGATACCAAGCAATTAACCTCTTTAATAAGCTACCCCTTGAATTAAAATGCATTACAAATTTAAACATATTTAAAAATAATTTAAAGGCTTTTTGTTGAGGAAGTGTTTTTACTCCATTGAGGAGTTTTTTACAGCATAGGGTCTAAGTGTGACAATTGTTTGACATGGCTATTTACATTATTGGAATTTGACATTAATTTTTATATTATGGACATATTATTTTCTAAATTGTATTTTTAAATGAATTAATATGTTTTGTCATGCATGTTGTATTGTACCTACTTATGATCTGGAGTGATGTGTAATTTAACTGTTTGTATTTATTATTATCTTTTTAGTTTTGTATATTATTGTTATTTTTAATGAAGTTAATTCAAACACAATAGATATTGTTAAATGAATAAATGACTATGACTAAGTCACATGCGAGCACACGACCGTCAACAGCATACCTGAACGCAGTCGCTGTGGCCGAAATCGGCCGGGACTACATCATCATCATTCTTCTAAAGCTCGAAGAAACAAAATTGCATGTGCTCTGTAGTGGTGGTGCATGAAAACTTTGAATGGGCAAACCGGAATATAAAGTTATAAAAGATAACTATGGGCGTGTCTAAAAAATCGGTTTATATGGCCGCTCCGCCACTGGTGCTCTGCAATAGCCCTTTTGAGAATTTTGTAATTTAGTACCTGTCTGCATGTGCCACACTTATAGGTGGCATTGGTCCTTCTTTAACATCAGTAAACATTAAATATGGCGCCGGCAGTTGTCATACCACTCAGAAACATCCATTTGTCATATTATAGACTGATTTGAACTAATTTTTTTTTATCTAAATTTAAATTTTGAAGTGACCATAATTTTAAAAGAACATGAGTTGGATTTTTTTTTGTATTTTTCTGATAACTGTTATGACTTGGTCTATCATCCGTTTTCGGCTTGACGTCGATCTCTGGGACACCCTGTATATATTATATCATCATTTGCAAAAACAAACGCTGAGTAAGTCCATCTGTTGTTTTTATTAAGGAACTGAGCAAGTGGTTAACAAAATAATGTTTTTATTCAGTCCAAGAATTTTTTGAACACAAATGTACGAATGTTGCCAAGTAACGATATATTATCCATACCAGACCATAGGTTAAGTTACTACTCAGTGTTTATTTATATAATTTATTTTTAGATATTTTATTTTTTGTTGCGACTAATGTTAATGATAAGGCTTTATTAATGATTATTTTGCTATATACTTAATTGCTTGACATGTTTTCTTATCTCTCTGTGTTCGGGCAGGGTTGTTTTATTTTTTCTTTATTATGATTACTCATGTTCAAACTTAGATATAAGTACTTACACAAAAATTTGCATGTCACCGCGTGACGAGATAGATAGTTCTATACATATATTATAACTAAGAACATCCAATTGTACTCTGTCTTATGTGAATAAAGATAAATGAAATGAAATGAAATGTACCCAGTATATTGAGATGCACACAGTGATAAGGTAATTGAAACATTAATTTAATCAGCCATTGCATTTCATTACATTATGAAATAATTGCAATCTTGCATGTAACACACCACCATATTAACCAACTATGACCAAATCAAGATTTAATAATTTTATTGTTTAATTGCTAATTAAGTATACAATTTATCAATGAATTAAGTATTCAATTGTGCATGCATACTGCGTTGACTACCGGTATTGTATTATATTAAATAATTTATTAAGTTCAAATTTTTAAAATCTTTTCAGCTTTTTTTCTTTATGATTATCTATTTTGTTATGTTAACATAGTTTTTATGTATTAATGAACCTCCAGGTCTTTTGATTTATGTCTATTGGTACTCTTTGTGTGCCCTTTATATTTTTGTTTATGTGACTGTTTGTGTTCTAAATAAATAAAAAAAAAAAAAAATGTAATGTAGTAAGGCAGAGTAAACATGAGAATAATATTGGAATAAACTGATAACGTTGAATAGAATCCCTTTGCTATTAATGATAGACCATTATTACGAAAAATATATTTTGGTATTTTTATATCAATTGTAATTCGTGGCATTCAGACATGACGTTAGATTAAATTTCAGATTTCCCTTGGGGGGGTATGGGATAGGGCATATGCACAGCTGCATATAGTATGATGCTTATATATGCTGCATATATATGCTTAAAACAGAGATTTTAATCATAATACAATAGCAAAATCACTTGCAATAAAATAGTGTTACTAGTACTGCACACCCCGCAACCAGTCCTATGGGAAAGTCCATTTACTTTAGTCTCTTTCCGAAAGTATAATCAAGAAATTGTTTAACTAGTTTCAGAGAGCACCGCAAACATATTTCACAAACTTTACCACTTTATAAAAACAAGCATTTATTTTTAAATGTGTCAAATTCCTGAAATAGCCAGTACTTTAACACATTCAGTTCGGTTTGGGGTTGAATGACCCTGTAACATTTATTACAGGACAACTATTTTACTGCAGCAACTAGTGTACTAGATATATATTTTGTATATCTATTATATACACAAATCCCTGAAAGCTGTTTAAATATTGTGACTTCAAGTTTATTGTTAGGATTGACATTGACACAATAAATTACTGTTTATACAGATGACTTTACCCCTAATCTTTGCAAAGTACAAAAAAAATGTGCATTCAAATCTCGTTTGCGCTGTATAAAGCGCAAAAAATCGTTAAAAAAAAAAAAGCAAAAAAGGTAACTAAATAAGTTTCTGTCAAAAATTTCATTTTAGGTACACGCTTTTACTGCCGACTGTACTTTTCTGCATACCATCAAGTTGGTCATATTTTTGCGGCGTTCCTATAGCCACCTTCCAGCTCCAGTATCAGATCAGAGCTCCAAGTCCTCATAATATTGCATTGTCAAGCGATATACATATGCTTGCAAAATTTCAGCTTAATTGGATAATGGGAAGTGACTGAAAAATGGATTCCAAATTTTGACTGACAACATACATACTTACATACATATGAAGAGTGCAAGTTAATATAAAGCTTGTAAAAATGTGTGCATTTTTAGATATGCTGCCAATTTTAGGGTTAATAACAATGTAACTAAAGGGAGTCATCTAGAAATGTAGATATAACCTTGCAAATTTATAATAATCCATTGGACAATATTTAATAATATTTTCATACCCCAATATTTTTTTACCTTCTTTCTAAATCTACTATTACTAGTAGATTTACAAAAAAAGGGTAAAAAAATATTTAAATTTACAGTTACTCATTTGAAAACAAATGAAAGGTTTCTTCTGCAATATTTAAAAAAAAAAATTTTTTTTTCTTAATCACAACAGCTATCAGAAAGTATTTGTATTCAATAATCATTCCTATTTACAAATGATTTCCATGTATTTTTGTTAAACTTGTTTAAAATAGCCTCAACATAAGGATAGCATGAAACCATGTCTACCATATTGTTTGTTATCAAACAAAGTACCTGGACCATGATGCAACAAGACATTTGATGTGAAAATAATCTTACCTGAGGGGACTGCAGATGTATCACAGGTTTCTGTGCTTCCTGCTCCAACAGGTGATTCCAAATGTCCTCCCTGTACTCACAGTGATGCTCATCTTCAGGATCTCGGATCGTCTAAAAACAATCCATTGATCAGTTGTGTAACAAAGAAAAATATGCAGTGACTTGCATTTTATTGAAATTTGTTTCATAATAAATTTAGGAACGAGTCTCATTTAAGTTTAACCCGTACTTTTAGTGTAAAGCTTGGTTTCTCGTTTAAACGAGGGCATATCACTTACAATTGCATCCAGTTTTGCTTCTGCTTCTGAAACGCTCTTTGTGCCACTTTCGTGAGCAACTTGGCTTCGCACGTTGGACAAGTTCAATTTAGACATATTCAAGGATTCCATGTTTCAATAAATAAGCTGAGGGGGTGTATTTGAGAACAAAAACGGAGAATACGTTTAACACGTCGACTGAGCTGTGACAGTCACCACGTGGAAACAAGTGTCAAATAAAATCCTTGAAAAATGCGACTAATTCACTAATACTGCAAACGCCTACTGTTCCTTTCACGAACATTACTCTTTATAGTTCAGTTAGAGCACGATCGTTGAAAAAAAACACAAGCATTGCAGCGTTTTTAGTGATTTTCCGTCACATGATGCGGTAGACTCGTTTCAAGACATGACTGACACAGAGCGAATTACAAGAAAATTGACACTGACATGACATGAAGGAATATAAATGATTTTTTTTTTTTTTTTTTTAATTTGTCCATTCGGACAGGCTAAGGCCATGGGCCATACTGCCTCGTCTTTAGTATGTTTGATTTCAATTAGTCAAATCCAGTAGTAACGTCTTCAGTAATTTTTTCATTAGTATGTCTAGTCCAAAAAAATTGTCTTCAGTTTAAGTCAAATCCAGTAATAAAATCTTCAGTACGGTCCAAAAAAAAGCGTCCAATCCAGTATTTAACTCTTCAGCGAGCTTTGAGTCTCATCCAGACAC
Source organism: Epinotia brunnichana (assembly GCA_963854355.1). Lineage (NCBI taxonomy): Eukaryota > Metazoa > Arthropoda > Insecta > Lepidoptera > Tortricidae > Epinotia > Epinotia brunnichana. The sequence continues at coordinate 5,412,508 of OY977936.1, read as the reverse complement.
TCCAATACAAATAAAATCACTCTCCAACAAAACACACAAAAAGAAGTATTGTGAATATATACAAGAGTTTTAAATTAAGCATCATATTTACAACATATATACAGTATTATGTACAAATTTAAACAATGGTAAATAAGTAGAAGAATCCTTTAACAAATCAGTTGCTGAAAGCGGGATTAGATTAGAAGCCCCATAAATCTCAAGCAACTCATCCATCAGCACTAGGCGCTGTATGCCGAAGGATGGGCAATTAAACAAAATGTGGTCTATAGACTGAACCTCTTGCAGTTGACAGTGATCACAATAAGGGGTAGAGATGAAATTTTTACGATGGAGATGAAAATTTAAACGACAATGACCAATGCGCAAACGAGTGATTGTGGTGTAAAACCTACGATGCATGTAGGTTTTAAACTTGCAGAACCAAGGCTTACTATTGACTTGGTTATCTAACAAAGCATACAAATGAGCCTTATTCTCAACTTCTGTACAGTGATACCAATGTTTTCCCCAAAGAACAGTCATACGCTGTTTTAGATTGCTAATAATATCGGAATATGGCAAGGCCACCGCTAAGTCCCTGTTGTCGGGAACCAGGGACAAATTGGATGTATTAATAATAGTTCTAGCTAGGTAGTCAGCGTTTTCATTACCCGATACTCCTTTATGGGACGGAACCCATACAAAATCTATTTTGACACCAATTATAGACAGTTCTAACCATAATTCTTTAATGGAAAAAATTAGATAGCAAGTGTTAGCATTCATTTTGTTATTTGATAAACTTATTAATACACTCATACTATCGCTTACTATCACCCATTCCTTACTATATTGTTTATGTTCCTTAACATGTTTCAAAGCAAATAGGATGGCAGTAGCTTCAGCAGTAAAGATACTTGCATTTTTATTGATATTAAACCCAATACCTTTATTGTTTTCAGGTTGATAAATTGCAAAGGAAACAGCATTATTATTTTTGGCACCATTATAAACAAATGTACAGTTAGACCATTCTGACAACAATAAGTAAGCCTCCTCTTTGGAAGTTAACTTTGGATCTATAACAATTTTTATATTTGGATATTTACTTTTAAAAGAGCCTGTGTAACAGGGGAGGAGGTCATTATCAAGCTCTATATTTAACTCCTGCAAAGATTGGAAGAAGGAAGTAAAATCCTGAAGAACAAACATGTGCCTTCGAAAAGAGGCCGACTGAAAACGAATCAAGTTTTGAAGAAGATCATTCTTAGGCAAACTGTATAATTTTAAAATGAATCTTTCTCTCAAATAACGAAATCTAACATAAATAGGGGGAAGATTCGATTCTATTTGCATAGCAGCAATAGGGCTAGTTTTGAATGCACCCAGTATTGTGCGCATACACTTGTTTTGTATTTTATCTAATGAATTTACAATTTTATCATCTCCACCAAAACAAAGAAAACCGTATTCAAAATGACTTCGAACTAGAGACTTATACAACATTAACAATATTTTGGGGTCTGCGCCCCATGAAGTGGCGCACAGCGATTTTAGCATATTGTATGCTTTGTTAGCTTTAGTTATAATACTATCAATATATTTTGTCCAGGAAAGTTTTGAAGTAAATGTAACACCTAAAAACTTTATTAGATCATATGAAATAGGCAGTGGGATGTCATTGTACAAAACAGTAGGTAAAGACACGTTTTTGCGACCAAAAATAAAAACTTTGGATTTAGTCGAATTAACATTTAAGTTGAGATAAGAAAAGTATTTATTTAGGTTGGTTAATGACTCATTAATAGTCAAAACTAATTGATTTAAATCAGATCCTGACGCGTAAACAACCAAATCATCTGCATACTGCAGGTTTTTAACCTTTGTTCCTAGAATAAGATTTAACCTTCTAATGTACAAAATAAAAATTAAAGGAGATAAAATCCCTCCTTGACAAACTCCCAAAGAAGATAATCTTGGGCCATACAAGTGATTGTTATATTTAACAAATACCTTTCTGTTTGTTAAAAACATTTGTAAGAAATTTATTATTTTGCCAGGTAACCCTATCATTGACAGCTCTTTACATAAAACGGAAATATTAACGCTATTGAATGCACCTGCAATGTCAAAGAACACCGACAAAAGAACCTGATTATTAGATATACTGTTAAGTGCATCAAGTTGCAGCTGACAAATACTCTCACGAGAAGACCGACCTTTACGAAAACCAAACTGATTACGAGGTAAAAGACCATTTTGCTCTACAAAAAATTCTAACCGTTGTTTTAGAAGCTGTTCAAAAACCTTTCCTACACATGATGTGAGTGCTATGGGTCGATATGAGTCAGGTGACAATTTATCTTTACCAGGCTTTAAAATTGGGACCAAGCAATCTGTTTTCCAGTCATCAGGTATTAAGTTTTCTTCCCACAACTGATTTAAAATATTTAAAAAGGTCTTAAGATTATGTGGACTTAGATTTTTAAGTAAGACATATGGTATTCCATCAAGACCAAAAGATGTATCTCTTCTTGAAAATAAGGCAGATTTGAGCTCTTGTAAAGAAAAAGGTTCAGTAAGATACATATCATTATCATTTTCTGTGTGAACATAGTTTGAAGACTCATTCAGCACAAAATCAGGAGTGTATTTCTTAAGAAAATCTGGTATCCAACTATTATTATTAGCGTGATTTGTAATAAATGTTTTATTGAATTTCCGCATGTAATTCCATATTAACGTCAAAGGAGTACACCGGTTAAATGAGTTACACAGATTTATCCAACTATTCCGTCGTTCAGTCTTAAGGACAAGCTTTTTAAGAGCTCGAAGTCTTTTAAATTCTATATAATTTTCTTCACTAGGATCACTTTTAAATTTAATATAAGCATGTTTTGAGTTTAAAACAGCTTCTGAACACTTTTGATTCCACCAAGGTAACCGGGGAAACTTCAAAGGTTTTGGTGTACAAGTATTAGAACTATTTGAAGATCTATGTCTAGGAATGGACTCTACAGCTGTAGAACGCAAAACATCACAAAACAAATTAAGAGCATCTATTGAAGACATATTTTCAAAATCAATATTAGCCAAAGAAGAATCAATTGATTGCCTGTACATTTTCCAATTCACCTGTTTGTAGTTTGGGTGAATGGGCAAATGCACATTATTACATATTGGGTTACTTTCTAAACTATTTTCATTACCAACCATAATTTTTATCATTACAGGCAAATGATAACTGCTACCAAGAGGACAATCCATAACCGACCAGTCACATGAAAGTGCCAACGATGGAGAAACCAAGGTTAAATCCAGAGCATTAGGACGCCAAGAAGAAGAACCAGTAGTAGTAGTTTGACCATTATTTAAAAGAACCAAGTCATTGTCATCAATAATATCTAGGACATCTCTACCACGAGGCAATGTATCAACACAACCCCATGACATATGATGAGCATTTAGATCGCCGCCAAAAAGCATTGGCTGTGGAATAGATTTTATCAAAGCATCTAATTTACTTTTATTAAATGGGGGATCTGAGTTTGATGGACTATAAAAACTTACTAAGCTCAACTGCTTGTTGTTTATTGTTATTTGCACACAGATATTTTGAAGAGCATTGTCAAAATAAGTTTTAATATTAGAATATACTATATTGTTATGAATAAGTATTGCCACACCATTGTGTTTATTACCACAATCATTTCTAATGATATTATATCCTTTAATTGAAAATTTTTGATGTTGTTTTAACCAGGTTTCAGAAATTATTGCTATGTGAATGTTGTTTTCATATAAGAATCTAGTAAAGATTAGCCTATTGCTTACTATACTCTGAGCATTCCACTGCACTATGTTCAATATATCCATTAAAAATAATTATGAATGTTGTTTTCTGAAAGTGTTTTTAAGTGTTTCTTTTATATTGTTAGAATTTATTGGCGTTTCTTTATCAGCACAAATTTTAACTATAGCTTCTACAAGAAGATTCATAAATCTGTCAGATTTGGTCAGGTTACTTAAGTGGGTGTCAATATATTTTGAGCCGAGCTGCGGAAAAGCAGCATCACTGAATAAATCCGAATATTTAGCATTTCGTGATTTTAGTTTATTTTCCTCAATTTTCTGTTTTTTAATCGGGCACGCAGCGGAAATAGCCACATGATCCCCACCACAGTTTGCGCATTGCGTTTTAGCCTTACTACAATTTTTGAAGTTATGAGCTTCAGCACAAATGGAACATACTTCATTATTTTTGCAATACTTTGCTATGTGTCCAAATTTCATACAACGAAGGCATTGTTTTACTGGGGGAACATAGATCCCTACTTCATGCCTCCAATGATCTAGCGTTACATACTCGGGCAACTGCATGGAGGCAAAAGTCACAGCAACCGTCTGAGTTGGAACCATTGAGACGTTACCCTGAATGTCTTTTACCCGCCGCATGAACCGTCTTACACTTATTACCTTTTTGCTGGAAGCAATTAGTTGATAAATTTTCTGGTTAGAGTAATCAATCGGCACTGAAGTGAGGACACCCGTGACTTCGGTCTCAGATGCTGGGATTGAAGCGGACATGTGAATATCATTTAATAATTTTTCATTTTTTAGGAATACATTGGCATTATTAGGGAGATCGAACGTAATCCCAACTTTATATGCATTAATTGATCTCAGATGCATCACGCCCGACACGCAATGCTTCCGGATTCCATTAGACAATGCAAGCCTATCCTTGTCTGAAAATTTGTGGTCATCCTCCCTGTGGTTCAGAAAAACAATAAATTCTTTCTTGGATGAATTTTCGTCATATAGTCTGTAGTAACTTTTTGCCCTGTAAGGAGTATACTTCTCTTTATCCTCGGTCTTCTTTTTATTTGCGTGTATACGCTCCGACGGCGCAACTTGCTCCGTATCTGAACTACTCTCTTGAAGATCTGGCCCCGGCTCCTCGCCCTCCAATCGAGAGCGCTTTCCTGTACGCTTCCCCATGATTTTGGGGAAGCGCACCAACCCGAAAACCGAACCAACTAAGTGTAGAGTTTAAAATTAGGAGTAAATGTATACCAATTCGCACATAAAATTATTTTACAATAAAATATTTTAATGAGCGCGCCTATCTTTTCCAACGTTCCCGCCCAAAAAAAAACGGAATATAAATGAAGGCCGCCGGCCGCCTTTTTCCATAAACTAAACTAGTGTCAACACTACGCATTCAAAGACAACGAAGCTGTCACCGTATTTGTTTCATGTACATTCTACAAATAACCATCAAAATAAATAAATGGATCAAGTAGTATCTATATAAAATACTATGTACCAAAGAGAATATATAATACTATGTACAACAACACAATAATAAACATACTTAAAAATATTTTTACCGGTTCACCACTGGTTTTGCACAACACTGGTCCATGCCCATATATGGCCAATAATATGAGCAACAAGATTGCCAACATTCCCAAAAAAAAAATTGTACGTCACTTTTTAGAAGGCAGAAGGATATGGATTAGCGGCCGACAGTGTTTTCTAAAATTGAAAAGTATTTATTTTACTCTAGGTTCAGCTTAGTTCTTGTAGTTATAAACTAATACATTTTAGGAAAAACATGTCATATTCCAATAGTAAGTTCTAATTGGAATTTTATGTGATGCCGGAAGCATGTGCCGTGTCATTTCTGTTGAAGGAATTCTGTGGTTTTATTAATTTTTTATATCTACTTATGTGTTCCGACGTGTGATTTGTGTATGATGTGCCCACAGAATACATTTTCGCGGCTCTGCCGAGGACAACGCGCGGTACTCCGCTTGTTTTGGGCGGTGATCCGAAGGGCAAAACTTTCCTGTATACGAACGGGAACTCGGTTATTATTCGTGATATTGAGAACCCGGCGATCGCGGATGTGTATACAGAGCACTCCTGCCAGGTTAACGTGGCCAAATATTCTCCGAGCGGCTTCTACATCGCATCAGGAGGTAAGGTTATCACCCAGTTTTAATCACTGAATTTGATCAGGCTATGAATCATTGTTTATCTCTTTGCGGTATTTATTTACTGACAGTTTATTTGTATTTATGACTTTATGACTCATATCTGCTATTATGGTGATAAAGTTTCACTTTATATAGCATTCCATTCTGATAGCTGGTTGACCTAGAATTAATAAAGACACAACTTGTATTCCAAATCAGGCAGTTAAATTGTATTGCAACAGCCTTCAAGCTTACATTTCGTGCCGATTTTGCTTCTCATATAATGAGGGTTGTAGTAAATAATAATGTAGGAAATTATGGTCACACAAAGCAGCTTTTACATTTAAAAATACACACAGAAAACAAGAATTACTATTATATGATAAATACTTTTGTATAGACTGGTATTGTATTGTATCCAGGGTTCAAAATTATCAAGATAATTATGCTTCTTGATAATTATCGGATAATTATTACCAGCAAATAAAGTATGACTATATTGGATCTTTCTCATGGGGCATTGTTCAAATTCAACACAATAAACAATCTTTAACTTAACAAACTAATGACTCAACTTGGCATTAATCCAAACTGAATTTTTCTTGTGATGGGAATCCCCACGGCGCGGCACTTTGACACTTTGTGCGTTCCTATAGACACATGATATCAATCGATAATTATCCATCTGTTATTATTAGTGTGCGGAGTAGCGGTGGCAAATTTCATACAGAGGGTATAGGAGTTGTTTTTATGATAAACTTTTTAAGATTGAATGAATAAATTATTCATTTACCTACCTAAAGTACTCAGTATGACATTAATTAGGTACTAGTAAATTTCAAGTACTTAAAACGATTTATTTTCATAAAACGATTACAGGAACACCCAAATGTTATGTTGTAAATGTTTTGGGTTGTTTTTATAGACAAGTCCTAAAACGTACAACCATGACATTGGTAGATGTAGAGTGATCATCGTCCACTCATAAATGGATCTTCAACAAATTAAGAAACCGATTTACTCCGAAAAACCAGGAATAAGTGGCCATTGTTCATTAATTTTATAACATGGATACGCAGTTAACTGAAGACAGTGAGGAGTACCTCGAACAATTACTTCCAGTCACCAATTTTTATGTAGTTCAATAGCCTAGAAAATAATGTATGTATATGGCAGGTATTACTTCTTAGTAGTTAATTTTACTCGAATAAAAAATGTGAATAATATTTTGATAAAAAAAAACATATTATATTTCAAAAACCTTGGTATAGGTAATGCTCGCAAGATAATTTGTAGGAAGTATTATGCAGAATTAATAATTTAATCGTTATTCGTTTAATCATAAAAATACTTGGGCGACTCCATTTCCCTCTGTGTGAAATTTGCCACCGATACTCCGCACACTAGTTATTATCATGATAATTATCGTAATTTCTTTCTTCTTTCGAACCCTGATTGTATCATACTATTAGTTTTTGTTAACATCTTATTTTGTCTCATTCTGTATTCCTCACATTCTTCATTTGTCTTCTTCTTTGGTCATATTCTGTAAAAGATGCTCTCTTAATAAGACAAATTCTGTAACTAGATGCTCTCTTAATAAGTCAAATTCTGTAACTAGATGCTCTCTTAATAAGTCAAATTTTGTAACTAGATGCTCTCTTAATAAGTCAAATTCTGTAACTAGATGCTCTCTTAATAAGTCAAATTCTTATTTTTGGTATGTGAGATGTAGAACTAAATTGACCTCCAGTACCTTGTTCAATAGAAGTAGGTATTTAGGGCTGAGGCAGGCAGACGGACTGTGTGCTTAAGCTTTGGTAGTTCTTAGAAAACGCCATGGTTCACATTTTTTAGTCTATGGTTTATTTTGTATTTGTTAGTCTACATTTGGTTCTGGAGATTTCCCCTACGTACAAACTTACAAAGCTACATCTTATTGGTTAGCCGCATTCACGTCAATGCACGTGGAGAGAACGCTGGCAGCAGGCGCTCTTTTTACAACTGACAAAATAAAAATAAATGGGAAATAAGGGGGGGGGGGGGTGGTATCATAAATCAAAATTTAACCACTGTAGAAAAAAATAAAAACTAGAAAGTGCAACTCAAGCCCATTTGATCTATTTACTAGACTTTGATTTTTTAACCCCCCTCATATTCGTCATTTAAATAGAAAATTAAAATGTGTATTTAATTTTATCATTTTCAATACACGTGTCTCAACCCTTTTAACAGTTGTTCCAAATTTCAAATTGATAGCTTAAAGTGGTTCCTGTGATATTTAACGTTGTGACAATTTTTTTGAAATATTAAAAATCTTTTTTTTTTTACTTAGATATAAAATTTTATGGTATTTTTTTTTTATACAAAGTCCTCTTTTATCCACATAATATATACAAATTTCAAAAAAATCGGGCCACTACTTTAGTAGATGGGCCAATCTCCGAGCGTTTGAACAGCTCGGTTTTAAAGTCATTGTCGGCTGAAGATTATTTCAGCAGAGGTAAAACATACCGCGGAAACTTAAATCAAAAAAGACTGAGCACCGGTATTGGCTTACTTTTCATCAAAAGTGGACTCTGATATTCGTCTCTTTTAATAGTATTTCCTGGAGACGACAATGACGAAAAAAAAACGCCTTATAAACGCTGAATATTCGCACAGATAACAAATAAAAACGATTTTCCTTTTTTTAATTATGTCAAAAAGCACGACCATTTAGTGGCTGATATTTGGTGAAATAACAAAGTATATAAAGATAATTATCCGAGCAAAAGGAATACCATTTTCTCGTCAAAGGCAGTTTCGCCATACAAACACGGCTATACCCTTTGCCGATTATCTCTGGCCAGCTTTCACTTGCATTATGTTAATGTTGACACAATTTTCTCTTCACACTCTTATTGGCCGAGTTTAATTGCGCGTGGATAAACTTCCATGTGGAAAATAAACAGAATTAATTAATTGGCAGGTGTTTAGGCGGTTAATTGGGCTGATCAATCAGAAAAATATGCAGGTATACAATTTTGAACCTTATATGTAGGGTATATGTTTCAAATATCAATATTTATACACTGTTATCTTAAAAAATATCTGTGTGGATTTCATATATGCCAATTTGTTTTAATAGTTAAGTTTTCACAAAGATACATTTTGTCAAAATGTTACTAATACTAGTTGCTCTGTAATATGTAGACGTAGTGTCTTCTTAAAATTTAAAAAAAAAATGCTTTTTTGTGGATTACAAAAAACATTTTTTTTTTATTACTAGGCTACATCAGAATCACTAAATTTCATTTCCCAACTGTATCGTTTGTAAGAATTTTAATTTTTTTAATAGATAGAGTGATTCAAGAGGAAGGTTTATATGTATAATACAAACCATACATGCATGTATTATACACATAAACCCGTGCGAAGCAGGGGCGGGTCGCTAGTATTATATAATTGTAAGTGTCCCCAATAATATTAGACTGTGCTGGGTTGCTATACTTATCGTTACTGTATCGATGCGATAACGTGACTTGTTTTTACCCGACCGCCTCAGAAGGAGGGTTGTTTTTCGACCGTATGTATGTATGTGGACAAGAAAATTATTTTTCCCGTCCTGGATTTTGGCATATGAGCTGTTGTTGGATTCCTCATAATCGTGTAAGTATCATAAGGTCCGGCTACACGCTCAATCATACTTGCGTAAATTCCAATTTGCACAAGCAAGCATGTGCGTTAAGACATCAAAACGGTACAGTCGCCACCACATACATCGGAGCAAACAAACACGTCACAAACATCGGAACACACCTCTACTTTCAAGGCATTAGGGTGCATGTGCCGATATTTTTGAACACCTATAGTGTACCTATGTATGTGATGGATGTATACTGCACAAATTGCTTGGATTGGTTTGTGTAATTTTTGCACAAACCGTTTGCGCATGCAAGACGCTGCGTGTAGCCGGGCCTATAGGCTATAATATTTGAACATTTGTTTGCACTTGTTACGACTGCATGTTTACCGATAGAACCGAGATGCTTTTTGGAGCCCAACATTCAGTACCCTAATTTTTAAACCCCGACGGAAAAAGAGATGGGGGGGGGGGGGGAGGGAGAACTTATAGTTTGACGTGTCTGTCTGTGGCATCGTAGCTCCTAAACGAATGGACCGATATGAATGCGGTTTTTTTAATCCGAAAGCTGACGTGATCGAGATGGTTCTTAGCTACGTTTCAACAAAATCGGTTAAGCCGTTTTTGAGATATTGAACTTTGAAATGAAAATGTCGGGGGTTTTTCAACTTTTACTAATTTGTACTTATTATTATTATTATCAACTTCGCCCGCAACATGTCAAACTATTTACACACCTAATTAACAATGCCATGTATCATAAAGATGCTACTTAACAACAAAATACTTTAGTGGCAAATAAATAGCTCGCAAAAGTTGGACGACGGCCAATTCTATTCCAGAATTAAACTAGGTTTATGTAGGGACGGTCGGATAGCGGAGAATATTATATTTGTTATTATTAGGAATGAGAGAATTCGTTAAACTATTATCATCACCATCTGAGGCTCTACAGCCCCGGGTGTGCCTTGTCCTGGCCCCGTAGCATGGAGGGCCTTATCATGCGATAAGTGACAAGATAGAGCATCCGTCCCTGGCTGACACCGTTCGATAGAACGAGACGACGCTCTTATCCTGTCACTTATCGCGTGATAACGCCCATCCATGCTAACGGGGCCTGGTTGAGTATTTTCTTCCATGCTGGTCTGTTCTTGGCCATGTCTCTCCAGCGACTAACTCCAATCACTTTGAGGTCATTCTGAACGCCATCCATCCACCGAAGTTTAGGCCTACCTGGGCTATGACGACCATCTTTGGGGCGATTTTTAGAGCGCTCGAAAGTTAAACAAATGTAAATACGATTGTAGTGTCTAAATTGCAGGCTTACTTACCGATAGAATTGAATACGAGTGGTCAATATCACTCGTTTTACAATTTTATATCGCTATTTCGAACTAGTATTTCATAATTTGTGTCAGTTTTCGAGTGAAAGTGTCGAGCGCTCGAAAGTCAAAAATCGGTCCCCAGAGCTATAACCACGAACTTCTAAATTAGAAGTTCGGATACAGATGTAGTGCATAATGGTTTCCCATCGGTTTTCACGGAAACGTACGAGCGTGTCTTGCTATTTCAGTCGGTCACCGTACAAAAAATACTGAGGTTGACTGAAGTAGCAAGACAAATACGAACATTTCCGAGAAAATACGATGGGACATGATTATTCACTACATCTGTATCTTCATCTCTATCGCACTTACAGTACTTGAGTGACAGTGATGCAGATATACGAACTTCGAGTTTCGATTTTCGTGGTAGCGCCGCTGGTGTGTCAGTAGTTTAAGCGGAACTCTATGTTCTTCCATCCGCGCTACGTGTCTATATCTAGCCCAGCGCAGGCCTTATTTTATTATATTTTAATTAAATAAATAATAATAAATAAATAAATATGACAATCTTACACAAATAAACCTAGGCCCACGATAAGCTCAGTAAGGCTTGTGTTGTGGGTACTAGGCGATGATATATATAATAGATAAATACATATAGATACATATATAACATCCATAACTCAGGAACAAATATTCGTGATGAACACACAAATAAATGCCCTGACCGGGATTCGAACCCGGGACCTCCAGCTTCGTAGGCAGAGTCACTATCCACTGGGCTACGGAGGCCTTTAATAAAATTATTAAACTATTTAGTATTAATAATAATAACTTAGTAGTATACTAGAATGAAAAAGGTACAATAAAAGTAAAAACCGGACAAGTGCGAGTCGGACTCGCGCACGAAGGGTTCCGCACCATTATCTATAAAAAAACAATTTTATTCTGTGTTTTTAGTATCTATTTTTTGTTATAGCGGCAACAGTAATACATCATCTGTGAAAATTTCAGCTGGAACTATCACGGTATCAGTGAGATACAGCCTGGTGACAGACCGACGGACGGACGGACGGACAGCGGAGTCTTAGTAATAGGGTCCCGTTTTACTATTTGAGTACGGAACCCTAAAAACCGGACTAGTGCGAGTCGGACTCGCCCACCGAGATTTCCGTACAAGATTACAAATGTATAGTTATCAGATTTTTCCCTGCACAGTAGGTATAAGACGATATTAGTTGCCAAATTTCATAAGTAGTTCTAGGTTAACGGAAAGTACTCTATAAATGTTGATTCCCTTGAGAGTGTTCAAATATACGTTTTTTGCGTATCTTTTTTAGGGTTCCGTAGCCAAATGGCAAAAAACGGAACCCTTATAGATTCGTCATGTCTGTCTGTCTGTCTGTCCGTCCGTATGTCACAGCCACTTTTTTCCGAAACTATAAGAGCTAAGTATACTGTTGAAACTTGGTAAGTAGATGTATTCTGTAAACCGCATTAAGATTTTCACACAAAAATAGAAAAAAAAACAATAAATTTTGGGGTTCCCCATACTAAGAACTGAAACTCAATTTTTTTTTTTCATCAAACCCATACGTGTGGGGTATATAGATACCTATCATACCTATCATCATTTTTGAAGACCTTCAAAAATGATATTGAGGTTTCTAACATAATTTTTTTCTAAACTGAATAGTTTGCGCGAGAGACACTTCCAAAGTGGTAAAATGTGTGTCCCCCCCCCCCCTGCAACTTCTAAAATAAGAAAAATATATGATGTACATTACCATGCAAACTTCCAACGAAAATTGGTTTGAATGAGATCTAGTAAGTAGTTTTTTTTTTAATACGTCATAAATCGTAAAAAGCAATTTATTTAACGGAACCCTTCATGTGCGAGTCCGACTCGCACTTTTTTTTACGTTAAATTCGAAGTTTAATTTTTTTACAGCTTCAAGGGGCTGTAGACCCGAGTATATGTATACATGCTATTAATCTCAACTCGATACCTCCACGCGTTCCCGAGATAAAGGGTCTTGACAGACAGACAGAGAGACAGACAGACAGACGGACAACAAAGTGATGCTATAAGGGTTGTGTTACGCTTTTGAGGTACGGAACCCTAAAAAGTGAACAAGCGGCTTGTGTTGTGCGGTATCTTCGCCGATGTCGATTCAGGGCCGTAGCTAGGGGAGGGGCATTATGGGGCAATGCCCTACCTTAAAATACCATTGCCCTACCTTAAGAAACCGTCTCACACAGATAAGATCAAGTTAAATTATGACTTACACCTGTAATTACGGCTGCTATCTCAAATTCAACTTTGGCTACGGCCCTTGCATTGGTCTTTTTACTCTTTTTATAACTTTGGTGATAAAAGTCATGATGCGTTTCAAAGATTACTTATATTGAAGGTTGATTTGTTTTACGTATACTAATATTATAGATAGCAAAAGTCAATGTGGTTGTAAGTTTGTATGTAATGGGTAATCTCCGGAACTACTCAACCGATTTCAAAAAATCTTTCACCAGTAGGTAGGTTTATAGAATAGACCTTCACGATAGAAATAGGCTATATTTCATCCCGCGGGTCTGCCTGTGGGTTCTCTGTAATAGGGTCGCGCGGGTAATTGGTAAACATAGACCATACTTATATTATTTCCACTCTTAAGGCGCTGTCAACACCAAAATCGCGCACACTGTCTATTTGTATCGGAGTAAACGAGAGCGAGTGTTACTTGGGCGGCCAGGTTTTAGAAGAAAATAATTAATAAATATTAAAAAAAAAAAGTGTGGATTATTTGTAAAATATGGCTCGTTAGCGGTTTAGGTACGAATATGTGGACTTCATGTTTTTAATTGCAGACCCATACGTCAAAAAATAAGGACATAGAACCGTTCAAATTGATTTTAAGACCAATCTTTGCAATTATTTTCTATCGAGCCGATTTCATCCAATTATGTTTCGAGTCCGTCTACGGTCTTGGAAATATGATCTATATTAACTGTTTTTTTTTTGATGTGCTAGAACAAATAGTTTTTCTTAAAAAACTGCTCAATTAATATCGATTTCAACAAATTTGGTCTTGTGTCAGCCTCTTAATGCGACGTAGGCTCCCTCTCAATGAGCATAAGCGTGAGAGAGGTGGAAGTGCGTGTTAAAGAGCGCGGATATCATGGCCTAGATTTTTTTTTGTGCGTTTAAATAAATAAAAAAGTAATAGCTAAGTTCCCTCAAATATAATATTGACGATTTTTAGAACCAATTTTAGTATGTTTAGCTTTTGTGTATAATTTGTTACGAATTTTTAAAGTGTATTTTAGACATATGTTCGTGGTTTTTTTCTACAGAGCGAAAGTCAAAAACTCTGGATTCGAATAGCTATAGTCCCTCGAGAAAGGCCTCAAGATTGCTAATTAAAAGGGCAGCCGTATTATGATTCAAAACAAGCGCTACGACTTTTTAAAAATCTGTTTTCTGAGCCAACGTCGCCTTAATTCTCTGGCATAAATGAATGGCATTGTTTTGTACTCTTCACAATGCATTGTAATTTGTGTTACTTATTATTAGTTTTCCAATTCGAAAGGGAATATGATGTACTAGCTGACCTAGCTGTTATATTTGTATTTACAAGGAAAAGCTTATGTATTACATTATTGTCATGAAACTAAAATGAGTAACTTCCTTAATTTAAATGATGATGTGATGTTATTATTTATTATTTATCAACATAATGTCATTAACAGTAACATACCAAACATGACATAGATGTTGACGAGCATTCGTTTTTATTACCCAGTACTATGGGTCAGTGACGATGATAATATCACGATTATTAAATTTATATGTGTAGTAGAAAAAGATAAATACTTAATCTTGTCTTTATCTATATATCTTTATCTATAATATATAAACGTAAAAGTCCTGACTGACTCACTCACTCACTTAAATCAACGCCCAGCCCAAACTGTTGAACTTAGAAAGCGAATTTTTTCACAATATTTATTTAATCGTATTGCATATATTATTTGCCCTTTGAGTTTGTCACTCTTTTAGTACCACCCAGGGGACACGTGCAGGGTTGTGGTAGGTAGCTCCTGCGGACGCGAGTGACAATAGGTAGTTTTATATACCTGTATTTAGTTAAGTTACGGAATAAACTATTTTTCATTTTAATTTTTTAATTTCTTATAACGGGAGTACCCACTAAGAAGGGATTTTTGAAAATTCCATCGTCAAGGGGGTTTAAAGTTTGTATGGGGACGGAGTAAATTTTTTTGTGAGATACTTGAAACTTTGTGTATGGTCTTCTTATTACAATACAAGAAAAGTAATTTTAGGATTTTGGAAAATCCCACCCCTAAGCGGGTTAAATAGGGGTGCAAAGTTTGTATGACGTATACTCTTTTTTTGAGCTACAAAATTAAAACTTTATGAATAGATTACTTATCAGCGAAAATAAAAATGGAGCTACGTTAAAATGTCCACGCGGACGGACTCGCGGGCAGAAGCTAGTCACGTCATAAACACCCTTTGACTGAAAGCCACTTTCAATCAGGTGGTCGCGGGGGTTCGTACCTCGGATCGTACCACGTAACGCACCAAAAAAAACTTAGGTAGGTATGTACGAAAATCATTCACATGTGTACACGTTAGTGTTTAAAATAAAAAAAATAACAAGATTATTTATTAGTTTTAACATGCAATAATAAAAAGCGGCCAAGTGCGAGTCGGACTCGCACATGAAGGGTTCCGTTAAATAAATTGCTTTTTACGATTAATGACGTATTAAAAAAAACTGCTGTCTAGATCTCGTTCAAACCAATTTTCGTTGGAAGTTTGCATGGTAATGTACATCAGATATTTTTTTTTTATTTATCTTTCTATTATTTTAGAAGTTACAGGGGGGGGGGGGGGGGACACACATTTTACCACTTTGGAAGTGTCTCTCGCGCAAACTATTCAGTTTAGAAAAAAATGATGTTAGAAACCTCAATATCATTTTTAAAGACCTATCCATAGATACCCCACATTGAGTTTCAGTTCTTAGTATGGGGAACCCCAAAAATTATTGTTTTTTTTCTATTTCTGTGTGAAAATCTTAATGCGGTTTACAGAATACATCTATTTACCAAGTTTCAACAGTATAGCTTTTATAGTTTCGGAAAAAAGTGGCTGTGACATACGGACGGACAGACAGACAGACAGACATGACGAATATATAAGGGTTCCGTTTTTTGCCATTTGGCCCTAAAAACAGAAATATCCGGCGGACCCCAAACTAGGCTGAGCCTGTATCTTGGGGCCCTGGAGTGCAAATATGTGAAACAGATTTGGTAGAAAAAACATAGAAAAAAACCGGCCAAGTGCGAGTCGGGCTCGCGCACGAAGGGTTCCGTACCATTATGTATAAAAAAAAGCAAATAAGGCAAAAAAATCACGTTTGTAGGAAGGGGGGCCCCTTAAAAAAAATATTTTGGTTTTAGTATTTGTTGTTATAGCGACAACAGAAATACATAATCTGTGAAAATTAACTCTCTAGCTATCACGGTTCTTGTCATACAGCCTGGTGACAGACAGACGGACGGACGTACGGACAGCGAAGTCCTAGTAATAGGGTCCCGTTTTACTCTTTGAGTACGGAACCCTAAAAAATTAACAAGGAAAATTTAAATTACATTACATGTGTGTGTGTGTGTGCGTGCGTGCGTGCGTGCGCGCGCGCGCGCGCGCGTGTGTGTGTGTGTGTGTGTGTGTGTGTGTGTGTGTGTGTGTGTGTGTGCGTGTGTGTGTGTGCGCGTGTGTGTGTGTGTGTGTGTGTGTGTGTGTTTAACAGTCGTTTTTCGGTGAAGGAAAACGTGAGGAATCTGGTCTAGTTCCAACAAGTTCTAGTTTTGCGTCTGGGTTGGAACGTCAGAGGCAGTCGCTTTCGTAAAAACTAGTGTCTTCGCCAAATCTTGGGATGTGCCAAAGGGGACCCCAAACTCTTTAGGGTACAACCGGGAAAAACGCTCGCGGGCGGATGAATAAAGTGCAAAAAAGTATCTTAAATTGTACGCCGGAAAGCTCTTCTAAAACTAGTGCCTATGCCAAATCTTGGGATTAGGTGTCAAAGCGGAACCCGGGCTCCTTTAGGGCACAACCGGGAATAACGCTAGAATGATGAATGATTTACGAAACTTGGAAAGTTTGTACATAATTGAACCACTAGTGGGTGAAGCTAAAACAATTACGGTGAATATTCTACCTGTGATGCGAGGGAGGGAAATTTCATATAATCTTCGATAGTTATTTGTTTTGTCGCTGACCCTAAAAAAATCTTGCTCCACCTGCTCCGTCTCTGTAAATGTATTATAAATCATTACAAAAATTAAAATGTATGCATAAATCAGAATGAGTAAGTATGACCATTATCAAAATATTATGGAAAATAGTAAAAATGCGAGTAAGTCGATGTGGCAAATCGTAAATAAGGAACGAGGGCAAATGTCTAGCTCATTAGCTGACTTCACAGATATCGTCATCGATAAGGACGGGACGAGGTTCAAATCGACGCACGATGCAGCAAATGCGATGAACCATCGTTTCGCTCGCGCAGCCGCGGCGTGCGGCGCGCCGAATGCCAACTTGGTGCTAGTGCGTGCTGCGCTGAGCGCCGCTCGTGCTCCGGCAGATCGTAGCTTACGCTTCCGTCAATTTTCCGCGAGTGAGGTATATCACATAATTACTAAAATCATCCCACACAAACCATCGAAGGATCTGTACGGCGTCTCGATGGAACTTTTATATCTCGCTGCAGCTCCACTATCACCGGTGCTGGCGGATTTGTACAATCGATGCATCTCTGAAGGAGTATACCCCTCCGCTCTAAAAATTAGTAAGATTTCTCCATTATATAAGGGCAAGGGAAAAAGAGATGACATCGATTGCTACAGACCCGTCTCCATCATACCAGCGGTAGCAAAGATAATGGAAAATGGATTGAGTACGCGAATAACGGAATTTCTGACGGCAACCGACGCCCTGTCCGCGCGGCAGTATGCTTACCGGGCGGGACGCTCGACAACCGCGATAGCGCGCGAGGTGGTGCGACGGGTTTTGGACGGCAACCGACGCCCTGTCCGCGCGGCAGTATGCTTACCGGGCGGGACGCTCGACAACCGCGATAGCGCGCGAGGTGGTGCGACGGGTGTTGGACGGCAACCGACGCCCTGTCCGCGCGGCAGTATGCTTACCGGGCGGGACGCTCGACAACCGCGATAGCGCGCGAGGTGGTGCGACGGGTGTTGGACGGGCGCGAGCGGGGCCAGCACGTCGCGGTGTTATGCTGCGACCTGTCGAAGGCATTCGATGTCGCCGACCATGACGTGCTTGCTATCAAACTTCGTCACTATGGCATCAACGGTGGAGCGCACGCACTCGTATCGGATATGATGCATGGGAGATCACAGGTAGTCGTGGGCGCCAGAGGAAGTGTGAAGTCAGTTCCAACGTCAACCGCAATGGGCGTGGCACAAGGATCGTCAGTGTCGAATATACTTTTCTCGCTGCTTCTCAACGACCTTCCAGAAGCGACACCGGCGGGAGAGGTGTATATGTACGCTGACGACGTTGCTGCTGTAGTGTGCGAACCTGACATCGACACGCTCGAGCAACGTTTGAATGAAGTCGCAGATCAGGTGTCACAATACTTCCGGAACAATGGCTTGGTACTTAACTTAAAAAAGACCCATTTCATCCACTTCCATCTGGGAGGTAAGGTTCCGAGAAGCCTTGAGATTCTTGTCGATGGCACCAAATTAGAGCAAGTGCAAAATACTACATTTCTGGGATTCGAGCTGGACAGAGGGCTTAAGTGGGAATCGCACATCACTAAACTAAGTAAAAAGCTGGGGAGTGTCTGCTTTGCCCTACGACGCTTGGCGAGGATAATGCCCAGAGATGTAGTACGCTCATGCTATTTCGCCACTGTGCACTCGCTTCTACAATATGGTACAGAGTTGTGGGGCCGCGCCGCCGACTGGGAGCGAGTATTTCGCATGCAAAAGAGAGCCGTACGAGCGATTGCACAGGTAGGCCAAAGAGTCTCTGCAAGACCTTACTTCCAGTCCCTCGGGATACTCACGCTACCTTCCATCGTTATATTTCAGGTGGCTACATACGTGCGGTGTCATTTAGACGAATACTCGATACACGGTCGTAACCTGCGTAACGCTAATAAACTTGTTGGTGTTAAACATAGACTGGCGAAGTCTGGCAAACTAACACATGTCATGGGACCAATGGTGTACAACCAATTACCGGCACATATCACAGATGCACCATCACTGGCCAGCTTCAAATCACGACTCAAATTATGGCTTATCGAGCACACTTTCTATAGATTTAGCGACTTTAGTACGCAATAGGTCGCACTTTATTTGTGTAATGTGTACAATTATGTACATACAATTCGTTGTACCTATGCTTTAATTTTATTTTTTGACTTTTATGATTATTTATTATTTTTACAATTATGATTAAAATTTTGACATGTAATATGAAATATTATGAATAAATATGATTATGATTATGATTAAAACTAATATGTATATTACTTGTATATATAATACTAATATATATAATATGTTATGTTACTTGTTGCAGATGCATCAGGGAAGATCCGCATTTGGGACACGGTGAACAAGGAGCACATCCTCAAGAATGAGTTCCAGCCGATCGGCGGGCCCATCAAGGACATCGCGTGGAGCGCCGACAGCCAGCGCATGGTCGCCGTCGGCGAGGGCAGGGAGAGGTAACTTACACGCTTCTAATGTAAGATTCTCACCGAAGCGGGCCGGAGCGCGCCTGAGCGGATTTTACAAGTTGCCAAAGGAATTAATAGTACATTATTGCCGTGGCCGGGAAGGAGGCAATTGCAGGCTGAGCATTTTGTTTAAACGGACGAGCTTGCGAGTCCGTTTAATTATAATACGAAGCCTGCAATTGCCATTCCGGCTGAGGCTAATATAGTGCTTTTCTCAAAAATGGGGGAATAATAAAGACTAAATTGAAATCAAGCGTTATTATTAAATACAAATTGAGGATACTGCAAATTACATAAAATTAAACGTCATAAAATATGTTTTTAAACAGAGTCGCAAGTGTATTTTTCCACCGAAAAATGCAAACTATTTGAGACGCGTACAAAAATGTAGCGTTTGCAACAGAAAAATACGACTTGATTTGGCTGAATACGGCCTGTGCCGTCTTTTATATGCCAGTTTCTACTTTTTAAAAAGTTTGGCACTCGACAAATAAAGGAATTTATATGTAACATTCCAGGCGGCCTGCAATGTTTTTTATTTTTTAATTTTGATCTGGCCTTAAACTATACACTTTACCTTCCAATATGTAGCGAGTTATGTTCACTTTGCGGGCCATTTTTGAGAAAAAGCTTTATTACATTTCATATTTGAATGGACTTGCGACCCGATCGGCTCGTTGCAGATGTGGACGGCTATCGTCGCATCG
Organism: Epinotia brunnichana; assembly: GCA_963854355.1. Lineage (NCBI taxonomy): Eukaryota > Metazoa > Arthropoda > Insecta > Lepidoptera > Tortricidae > Epinotia > Epinotia brunnichana. The sequence continues at coordinate 5,392,078 of OY977936.1, read as the reverse complement.
GACCGGCTCCGTTTGGCTATTGTCTACTGCACTCTATTATAAGACGCTCTTGCATCCGTTGCAATGTGGCGACAGGCGACCCGGCCCGGGCCGTTCGCCACGATACCGAGCGGGGTTTTTGCTGTTTTGGCCTCCTGGCCAATTCACGCACCGTCCGTGCCGAACAAAAGGGTTCCTTTTGCTCGGCACGGACACTTGAAGAAAGTCAACCAAAAAAAAAATGGTCGGCAGCAGTACCGGTGCGCTATACGTGGGAGAGAACGGAGCACGGGGCTGCCGCCCTCAATGAGACACGTTACGCAAGCTGTTGTTGACCATCTAATGTTAGCACTATTACTTATACATGTATATTGTGTACCATCGTCATAAACTTAAGACTAGGCTCTTCACGGTGGAGCAATCTCCACGTGTATTCTGTCTTAGGCCTTTTTTTTGCCACTCTGATATGACAATGCGTACAGTCTAGGAGATTTAAATAGGTAAGTAGCTTTTCCGCTGCTGCGAAAAAGGGATAAAAACATGTTTTTCAGTTTCCTCCGCCATATGGTGGTTCAAAAGTTATCAGTTATCACCTTAAAAGCGGTTACACCACACCCGGTGACTTTGTACAGCGATACTAACGCGCGTTTCAGGTGCCGTATATCGGCATATATATCCCTTTTCGTACTAGTTGTAACTCTAACAATGCAAACATTAAATTAAATGTTATCTTTCCAGATTCGGGCACGTATTCATGGCCGAGACCGGTACCTCGGTCGGCGAGATCAGCGGCCAGTCCAAGCCGATCAACTCGGTCGACTTCAGACCGGCGCGTCCCTTCCGCATCGTCACGGCTTCCGAGGACAACACGCTGGCCGTGTTCGAGGGGCCGCCCTTCAAGTTCAAGTGCACTAAACAGGTCAGTCTTTATATAGAGCCTGATGTGTCCCACTGCTGGGCAAAGGCCTCCATCTCTTTCTCCACTGCTTTGTTTCTAGCTTCATCTGACCGGTCCTTTCGGAATCCCAATTCGTCCTGCCATCGCCGGAGAGGTCTGTCTCCTTTTTGAGTCCAAAGGATTCTAACCCGTGGCGCTCTTCATCTTCATGAGGTCAGTGGTTGCCGCTAAAGAGGTCAGCGGCCAGTCCAAGCCGATCAACTCCGTCGACTTCAGACCGGCGCGTCCCTTCCGCATCGTCACGGCTTCCGAGGACAACACGCTGGCCGTGTTCGAGGGGCCGCCCTTCAAGTTCAAGTGCACTAAATAGGTCAGTCTTTATATAGAGCCTGATGTGTCCCACTGCTGGGCAAAGGCCTCCATCTCTTTCTCCACTGCTTTGTTTCTAGCTTCATCTGACCGGTCCTTTCGGAATCCCAATTCGTCCTGCCATCGCCGGAGAGGTCTGTCTCCTTTTTGAGTCCAAAGGATTCTAACCCGTGGCGCTCTTCATCTTCATGAGGTCAGTGGTTGCCGCTAAAGAGGTCAGCGGCCAGTCCAAGCCGATCAACTCCGTCGACTTCAGACCGGCGCGTCCCTTCCGCATCGTCACGGCTTCCGAGGACAACACGCTGGCCGTGTTCGAGGGGCCGCCCTTCAAGTTCAAGTGCACTAAACAGGTCAGTCTTTATATAGAGCCTGATGTGTCCCACTGCTGGGCAAAGGCCTCCATCTCTTTCTCCACTGCTTTGTTTCTAGCTTCATCTGACCGGTCCTTTCGGAATCCCAATTCGTCCTGCCATCGCCGGAGAGGTCTGTCTCCTTTTTGAGTCCAAAGGATTCTAACCCGTGGCGCTCTTCATCTTCATGAGGTCAGTGGTTGCCGCTAAAGAGGTCAGCGGCCAGTCCAAGCCGATCAACTCCGTCGACTTCAGACCGGCGCGTCCCTTCCGCATCGTCACGGCTTCCGAGGACAACACGCTGGCCGTGTTCGAGGGGCCGCCCTTCAAGTTCAAGTGCACTAAACAGGTCAGTCTTTATATAGAGCCTGATGTGTCCCACTGCTGGGCAAAGGCCTCCATCTCTTTCTCCACTGCTTTGTTTCTAGCTTCATCTGACCGGTCCTTTCGGAATCCCAATTCGTCCTGCCATCGCCGGAGAGGTCTGTCTCCTTTTTGAGTCCAAAGGATTCTAACCCGTGGCGCTCTTCATCTTCATGAGGTCAGTGGTTGCCGCTAAAGAGGTCAGCGGCCAGTCCAAGCCGATCAACTCCGTCGACTTCAGACCGGCGCGTCCCTTCCGCATCGTCACGGCTTCCGAGGACAACACGCTGGCCGTGTTCGAGGGGCCGCCCTTCAAGTTCAAGTGCACTAAACAGGTCAGTCTTTATATAGAGCCTGATGTGTCCCACTGCTGGGCAAAGGCCTCCATCTCTTTCTCCACTGCTTTGTTTCTAGCTTCATCTGACCAGTCCTTTTGAGCCCAACTCATCCCGCCATCACCGACGAGGTCTGCCGCGTTTCCTTTTCGAGTTAAAAGGTTTACTCCGTGGCGCTTCTTCATCTTCATGAGGTCAGTGGTTGCCGCTGAAGAGGTCAGCGGCCAGTCCAAGCCGATCAACTTAGTTGACTTTAGCCCCTCGCTCCCGTTCTGCATCGTCACAGTGTCAGAGGACAACACATGTCTGTTTTTATATAGCCTGATGGTGTGTCCCACTGCTGGGCAAAGGACTCCGTCTCTTTTTCCTCTGCTCTCTGTTTCTAGCTTCATCTGACCGGTCCTTTCGGAATCCCAATTCGTCCTGCCATCGCCGGAGAGGTCTGTCTCCTTTTTGAGTCCAAAGGATTCTAACCCGTGGCGCTCTTCATCTTCATGAGGTCAGTGGTTGCCGCTAAAGAGGTCAGCGGCCAGTCCAAGCCGATCAACTCCGTCGACTTCAGACCGGCGCGTCCCTTCCGCATCGTCACGGCTTCCGAGGACAACACGCTGGCCGTGTTCGAGGGGCCGCCCTTCAAGTTCAAGTGCACTAAACAGGTCAGTCTTTATATAGAGCCTGATGTGTCCCACTGCTGGGCAAAGGCCTCCATCTCTTTCTCCACTGCTTTGTTTCTAGCTTCATCTGACCAGTCCTTTTGAGCCCAACTCATCCCGCCATCACCGACGAGGTCTGCCGCGTTTCCTTTTCGAGTTAAAAGGTTTACTCCGTGGCGCTTCTTCATCTTCATGAGGTCAGTGGTTGCCGCTGAAGAGGTCAGCGGCCAGTCCAAGCCGATCAACTTAGTTGACTTTAGCCCCTCGCTCCCGTTCTGCATCGTCACAGTGTCAGAGGACAACACATGTCTGTTTTTATATAGCCTGATGGTGTGTCCCACTGCTGGGCAAAGGACTCCGTCTCTTTTTCCTCTGCTCTCTGTTTCTAGCTTCATCTGACCGGTCCTTTCGGAATCCCAATTCGTCCTGCCATCGCCGGAGAGGTCTGTCTCCTTTTTGAGTCCAAAGGATTCTAACCCGTGGCGCTCTTCATCTTCATGAGGTCAGTGGTTGCCGCTAAAGAGGTCAGCGGCCAGTCCAAGCCGATCAACTCCGTCGACTTCAGACCGGCGCGTCCCTTCCGCATCGTCACGGCTTCCGAGGACAACACGCTGGCCGTGTTCGAGGGGCCGCCCTTCAAGTTCAAGTGCACTAAACAGGTCAGTCTTTATATAGAGCCTGATGTGTCCCACTGCTGGGCAAAGGCCTCCATCTCTTTCTCCACTGCTTTGTTTCTAGCTTCATCTGACCAGTCCTTTTGAGCCCAACTCATCCCGCCATCACCGACGAGGTCTGCCGCGTTTCCTTTTCGAGTTAAAAGGTTTACTCCGTGGCGCTTCTTCATCTTCATGAGGTCAGTGGTTGCCGCTGAAGAGGTCAGCGGCCAGTCCAAGCCGATCAACTTCGTTGACTTTAGCCCCTCGCTCCCGTTCTGCATCGTCACAGTGTCAGAGGACAACACATGTCTGTTTTATATAGCCTGGTGAGTCCCACTGCTGGGCAAAGGACTCCGTCTCTTTTTCCTCTGCTCTCTGTTTCTAGTCCCTTCCGCATCGTCACGGCGTCTGTTGCCCCGCTGGCCGCCCTTCAAGTTTAAGTGCACTAAACAGGACAGTGTTTACCACTAACTAAATATTCAACTTTATGGACCCTTTTCGGCTGCTTCGACTTTCAAGTCACGTCAATTGTTCACTACTTCGATCGGTTCGGTCACACCGCGCCCTGCATGCCTGACGCACTCCTCGAATCGTACTAATCCTGTCTTCAGGATTAGCTCGATTCTACGGTCTTCCGTAAACCGATTTAAATCGTGCAATAGAAGCTAGTCTCGTTCGGACCCTGTTGGATATTCAATCCAATAGCACTCTTAGAATAAATGAGCAATAAAAAGTACCTTTTCGTTTCGATTAAAAAAATATATAGCACGACGGAAGCTTACAAGTACCTATATAACCTGCCCGGTGGTAAGCAAATACCGTAGTCTATATGCTTCAAGGCTTTTTAGTGTACATTTCAGAATTCAATTCAACTATAATAATATATTGTTTTCAGGAGCACACCCGTTTCGCGCAAGCCGTGCGCTACAGTCCTGACGGCAGTTTGTTCGCGTCGGCCGGCTTCGATGGGAAGATTTACCTGTTCGATGGTGTCACTTCTGAGCTTAAAGGAGAGGTGAGTGTTCAAGGAGTTAGTATACAAACCTGAATAGGAAATGTCTGAAATGGAGAGCTGTGTTTCCTTATTCAACCTTCATAGACACTTCTTGAGCAACGATGTGTGCAGCATTAGGTAGTCTCAATTCTATAAAATTAAATAAATCTGTTGTTTGAATGTCCCGCCATATAACCATGTCTATAAACTGACACTACAATGTGCTGACCAACATGTGAACGCAATTTTATTATCAAATCGTTCATATTTCTTGAACACTCTTTTACCTTATAAAATAAGTTTAGCTGATACTACAGGATCATACTAAATTGACTGAAAACATAGACATTTTGACTACTCCCATTTTGTATGCTCGTGTTCATTAGTGTTGAGTCACGCACCGACGGGTTTGCTGCCATTTTGCGCAAAAAAACAGCGTCACCGCTAAGCAGAATTAGGGACAGCTCAAACAGCATCCTAAGAATGATGGAGGATCATGTGTGTTGTCCTGTATTTAATGAAATATTATATTAAATGTGAAATCTAACATAGTTTTTAAGTACTAAGGCTTATACTAACAATAATGAAATCAATGGTATCTTGATGAAATAAATAAATTGAATTGAATTGAATTAACCAGTTCCATGCCATAAAAATAAGTGAATATCTCTGTATTTTTTCCTTCTATGCAATTATGTATTACATTTTTTTATAAATTAATCTAATTGTTCCAGTTTGGGTCTCCGGCCCACAAAGGCGGGGTGTACGGTATCGCCTGGTCTCCCGATGGCAAGAAGCTGCTCTCCTGCTCGGGAGACAAGACCTGCGCGCTGTGGGACGCGGAGACCATGGAGCGAAGCATCCTGTTCAACATGGGCAATGCCGTGGAGAACCAACAGGTAGCCATCAATCGCTTCGGTCCTTCGATACCGGATCTTTGGAACTGCCGCTGAGGGCTCCAGAAGGAGTTGCTGCCTACGTTGGCCTGTTCCGGGTCGCCCCTACCCAGTGCTATCTACAGTACCTACAGGCACTTGTACTCTATGAGTAATGATTACAATCAAGCAAATACATACAAGTCGACTTTTTAGATTTAAAGGCCGAAGGGTGCATCGTGACGGGGTTAGGACCAAAGCAAGTTCTAACTCATGGTTATCATTTCCCTTTTTTTATTTGAATATGATTTCCAGCCAATCCGGTTTTCTGGTGTTCATAATATCACATATTTCTGAACTACAAACGTCAGAGCATTGAATCAATGTACAGCTTGAAAAACTTGTGACAACTGTTTAACGAGTAAACCCCATTTCCAGGTATCATGCCACTGGCAAGGCAAGCACTTAATCACCGTCTCACTCTCCGGTGACATCAGCTACCTTGACCCGGAGAACCCGGACAAGCCTCTCCGGGTACTGACGGGCCACAACAAACCCATCACCTGTCTGGCTTTACACCCGGACAAGCATACTGTGTACACGGCCAGCCATGATGGCAATGTTACCGCCTGGAATGTTGAAACTGGTTAGTATATATTTTTTTTTGCGGACAATCTTACACAAATCATCCTAGTCCCAAACTAAGCAAAGCTTGTACAGTCGAGTTCGAAAATATGTGCACGGACAAAGTGATCAAAAATATGTGAACCCGACTTGTTGTTATTGTGAAGCCTGCTCAGATATTTTTGAACCTTTGGGAACGTACATATATTTATGAACTCGACTGTACTATGGGTACTAGACGACGATATAGATACTTATATAGAGAAATAAATACTTAAATACATAGAAACGATCCATGACTCAGGAACAAATATTCGTGCTCATCACACAAATAAATGCTTTTACCGGGATTTGAACCCAGGACCTTCATAGGCAGGGTCACTACCAACTAGGCTAAAGCGGTCGTCAAATTGTAGATAGAGATAGCAAAAATGTGTTAACATCGATTACAGGATTCTGGGGATATAAAGTCCTCCTAGTGTTTGTAACTTTTAAAACCAGTTCAAGATGTTGGTCAAGGCACCAAAATGTAACAGATCTAGGGCAATTTCCTCCGGGTATTGACTGACCTCAATAAGTATTACTTGGTTTTACACCCCAACAAGCGCACTGGTTATTTTACTGCCTGGAATGTTGCTACTGGTCGTATTGTGACGTCTTAGCGTGAATTGTTGAGATTCTGGACACTGCACCTAATCTTAACAGGTCAGTTGCAATAACTAACCAATTATATGAAGATAAGTCAACCCCTGAAAATGTTAATTTACAGTTAGATAACTTTTTACGATATGGCAGCTAGCAATGGTAGCAATAAGGGTTTGTGCGATAGTTGGGTAGTGTAACGTATAACTGATTGTTGCTTCTATAATTCCAGGCGAAGGCCAACACATCCTTGGGCAAGGGCACGGCAACCAGATCAACGGCATGCGCGCCGGCAAGGATGGCTCACTACTGACGTGCGGCATCGATGACTCGCTGCGGCGCGCCGTGCCTAAAGCAGAAGGTATGTCGAGGTTAAGGTCAACACATCCTTGGGCAAGGGCACGGCATGCGCGCTGGCCAGAATGGCTCACTACTGACGTGCGGCATCGATGACTCGCTGCGGCGCGCCGTGCCTAAAGCAGAAGGTATGTCGAGGTTAAGGTCAACACATCCTTGGGCAAGGGCACGGCATGCGCGCTGGCCAGAATGGCTCACTACTGACGTGCGGCATCGATGACTCGCTGCGGCGCGCCGTGCCTAAAGCAGAAGGTATGTCGAGGTTAAGGTCAACACATCCTTGGGCAAGGGCACGGCATGCGCGCTGGCCAGAATGGCTCACTACTGACGTGCGGCATCGATGACTCGCTGCGGCGCGCCGTGCCTAAAGCAGAAGGTATGTCGAGGTTAAGGTCAACACATCCTTGGGCAAGGGCACGGCATGCGCGCTGGCCAGAATGGCTCACTACTGACGTGCGGCATCGATGACTCGCTGCGGCGCGCCGTGCCTAAAGCAGAAGGTATGTCGAGGTTAAGGTCAACACATCCTTGGGCAAGGGCACGGCATGCGCGCTGGCCAGGATGGCTCACTACTGACGTGCGGCATCGATGACTCGCTGCGGCGCGCCGTGCCTAAAGCAGAAGGTATGTCGAGGTTAAGGTCAACACATCCTTGGGCAAGGGCACGGCATGCGCGCTGGCCAGAATGGCTCACTACTGACGTGCGGCATCGATGACTCGCTGCGGCGCGCCGTGCCTAAAGCAGAAGGTATGTCGAGGTTAAGGTCAACACATGCTTGGGCAAGGGCACGGCATGCGCGCCGGCAAGGATGGCTCACTACTGACGTGCGGCATCGATGACTCGCTGCGGCGCGCCGTGCCTAAAGCAGAAGGTATGTCGAGGTTAAAGTCAACACATCCTTGGGCAAGGGCACGGCATGCGCGCCGGCAAGGATGGCTCACTACTGACGTGCGGCATCGATGACTCGCTGCGGCGCGCCGTGCCTAAAGCAGAAGGTATGTCGAGGTTAAGGTCAACACATCCTTGGGCAAGGGCACGGCATGCGCGCTGGCCAGGATGGCTCACTACTGACGTGCGGCATCGATGACTCGCTGCGGCGCGCCGTGCCTAAAGCAGAAGGTATGTCGAGGTTAAGGTCATCACATCCTTGGGCAAGGGCACGGCATGCGCGCTGGCCAGGATGGCTCACTACTGACGTGCGGCATCGATGACTCGCTGCGGCGCGCCGTGCCTAAAGCAGAAGGTATGTCGAGGTTAAGGTCAACACATCCTTGGGCAAGGGCACGGCATGCGCGCCGGCAAGGATGGCTCACTACTGACGTGCGGCATCGATGACTCGCTGCGGCGCGCCGTGCCTAAAGCAGAAGGTATGTCGAGGATAAGGTCAACACATCCTTGGGCAAGGGCACGGCATGCGTCACGCCTGCAGTGCATCACACCGGACTCCGATCTTCAAGGAATGTTGAGGCTGAGGGGCGGCGGTGGGGCTGACGGAGGCAGACCCAACCCAGCCCAACCACCAGCAACAACACAAAGTAGTGCTGAAAAAGCGACGGAGAAGGGCACGGCGCACGCCTATAGCCCCACTGAGAATAAAGAGGCCTTCCGCCCTCGCCTCACCCTTGCACGTTCACCAGTGCAAGGGGAGGGTGGTAGCCCACGTATCAATCTAAACGCGGCCGCTATCCAGATCGTGCCGAGAACACACACAGACGGTCCAACGTGTGACAGCTCAGGTCGCTTCTTGCCGCGTGGGCGGGGCAGGGAGCGCTCCGTGGAAGAGGCCTCGAGCTTGGTCGATCTGGCGGCCAGGAGTGTGGAGCGGGAAGCCCCAAAGGAGAGGCGCGCGCTGGCGCTGGTACTGGAGGGTGGGCGAGAGGCCCTCTTGGAGAAAGTCCCACAGGTGATTCTGACCCGCTTGGACGAGGGGATGCCTCGTAGGGATCTGGCGCAGGATGCGGACGAGACTGGGTGCACAGAACGATCCATATCACCTCTCGGAGCTGACGTGGAGGGTCAGAAGCCATGCTCCGCTGACGAGGCTGATGCTCCGCAGAAGAGATCAAGAGCCAGGGTCAAGGGGTGGGGGCGCCCATGCTTGACTCCGTTCAAGTTCAAAGACCCAGCGGGGACGCGGGACTCGTCCGTCGACTCCCCAGTGCCCCGGTCGGACACGGAGGACCCGCCGGGGCCGGCGGTGGCGGGCGTGCCTGAGGAGGCGGAGAGGGGCTCCCAACCCCCCGGTGCGCATGCCCAGCCCCTGAGCGGAAAGCTCTGGCAGGCGCCCCGAAAAAGGCCTCGCCTCCAGGAAGATGAGGACGAATCCAGCCAGTCCACGGCAAGTGGCAACTCACTTCCGGTGATGAGGGGGAAACGTCGCTCGCCCGCTGACATGGTAAAGGCCAAAGAGGCATTTAAGGTGGCTAGAGACGACCTCAGAATTCAGGCTGAGAAAGAGGTGGCCATCTATAACCAGTCGGCGGAAAAGGCGGCAAACGATCAAGCAGACCGCCTTATGAACCGGGCAGTGTTAGGCGGGGGCACTCAAATGGCGCGCACATCTGCTGTCATACAGGCCGAGGTGGATGAGGACTTAGAAGTAATTGGGAAAGTGGCAAAAAGATCGGGACACCTGCAGGGAACGTATGTAAAGGCCCTAAATGGTGTGGTGACTAGACTCAGCAAGAACTTCGCAGCCATGAAGTCTCTCACTGCTACAGAGGAAGTTGTCCACCTGGAGGCAGCAAATATGCAGCTGTCATGGCGATTGGCGGAGTTGCGCAAAGAGGTTGCTCTATTGCGTGCCCAGCCTCCAGCAGCGACAGAACATGAATTGAGGAAGCTGGTCGAAGAGGTGTCGCGCTCCAACCGTGAACAGTTCTGCACCATGCTGAACGCCCGGCTGGAGGGCATCGAGGGCCGACTTCTTCCGGAGCCACATGTGCGGCCTTTGTCGGCTGCCAACGGACAGGTAGAAGAGCGGCTTGATAGCGAGTTGCCTTCCCAACAACAACCAGATAGCCTTTCTGTTTCTCGGCAAGGCTATTCAAATGCTGCCCTACCGAAACAGGTTGTCGGTGGTTCCAACCCAGTAGCGGGAAAACAGAATAAACCGAGGAGAAATAAAACTAGCCTGGCTGCTAAGGAGGCAGCCGCTTATCGACAGGCACTGCCTATATCTATTCCGCCGACTTTTGATGGTGAATCCATTAAAGACGCACTGACAGATATTGTGGGGAAAAGGAAGAAGGGGAAAGCGTCAAATAGTGCCCAACCACTCCAACATGCGGACCAAACGCGGCCCAAGGAAAAGATGAAGAAAACAAAGAAGCTTCGTCCCCCTCGCTCTGCGGCCGTGGTACTGACACTGCTACAGCCTCAAGCCGAGGAGAAAAAAGCCACTTACGGGTCGATCATTGCCGAGGCAAAGGCCAGGGTACAGATCACCGAACTTGACATTCAAGGGCTTCGCTTCAGGAAAGCGCGGACCGGTGCCACTGTCCTGGAGGTATCCGGAGCTGACTGTGGCGGAAAAGCAGACGCACTCGCCAAAAAGCTGGCGGCAGTTCTGGACCCTGAGGTAGTTCGGATCACAAGGCCTACCAAACGCGAAGAAATGCGTATCTCAGGCCTCGACGAATCGGTCCGATCCCAGGATGTTGTGGAGGCCGTTGCGCGAGCCGGAGGGTGCTCCGCGACTGACATCAGATCTGGAGAGGTGGTGGTCGGCCCTTCGGGGTTGGGGACCGTGTGGCTAAGCTGCCCGGTCGCAGCTGCTAAAAAAGTGGTGGAAGCAGGAAGACTGCTGGTTGGCTGGGTGTCTGCGCAAGTTAAACTGCTCGATGCCCGCCCTCTGCGTTGCTTCCGCTGCCTTGAAATAGGCCACGTGGCTGCGAAATGCAAAGCGATGGTAGACCGGAGCCAGCAGTGCTACCGGTGCAGCCAGACAGGGCATATAGCAAGCGCATGCTCAGCAGCCCCGGAATGCACGCTGTGCAAAGAGGCAGGCCGACCTGCAAACCATAGGATGGGAAGCAAGGTATGCAACCCTCCCAAACGGAATACCCGCGCTGTTGATGGCCCCAGTGCCCCCTCTCAGCCCGACCCCCGGGATGGCGACGCCGCATCCCAGGACGAGGAGGTTATAACTAACGGAGGATAATATGGCCACCCGTCGCTTCCTCCAGGCGAACATCAATCACTGCGCCAGAGCTCAGGACCTCCTGTTCCAGAGCATGGCGGAGTGGATGATACACATAGTGGTGGTGGCCGAGCCCTATTCGGTTCCGTCAAGGGAAAACTGGGTGGGCGACCGTGATGGCGTGGTTGCCATAGCCACGCAGACATCGGTTGGTTCCGCGCCACTTGTAAATGAAGTCAGAGGCAGCGGGTACGTTTCGGCATGCATCGGTGGTATAATGGTAGTCGGAGCGTACTTCTCGCCAAACAAAACCCTGGCCGATTTTGAGACGTTCCTTGATGAGGTTGGAGCACTTGTCGGTAGAAGACGCCCGGAACTAGTGCTGGTCGCCGGGGATCTCAACGCCAAGTCCACGACGTGGGGATCTCCCGCCACGACCCCGAAAGGACAACTGTTGGAGGAGTGGGCGGTTGCGACCGGGCTGGTGGTGCTTAACCAAGGGACGGTCGACACGTGCGTGCGGCATAATGGCGGCTCTATCGTAGATGTCACGTTCGCAAATGCCGCCCTGGCGCGCAGGATTCAGGGCTGGGAAGTGATGGAGGGCGTGGAGACCCTATCGGACCATAGATATATCCGATATGAAGTCCCCGCCCACCCGACGTATCGGGACAGCCTAAGCCGCTCTCGGAGAGACGACGCTCCTCGATGGGCTCTGAAGCGCCTGGACCGGGACATTCTTTACGAGGCGGCCTTGGTCCAAGCCTGGATGGAGGAGCCCGAAGACCCGGTGGAGGTGGAACGGGAGGCGGCAAAACTCGGCGATGCCATGATGGAGGTCTGCGATGCCGCAATGCCGCGGGCCAAAGCGGCCTCCCCGAAGCGACACGTGTACTGGTGGACTGCAGAGCTCACGCAGATGCGCAATTCCTGTGTAGTTGCGAGACGCCTGTACACTAGGAGCCGGAGGCGTAGGAGGCGCGATCGGGTCCAAGAGGATAGGCTGTACGCAGAATACAGGGAGGCCAGCAAAACCCTGTGCGCAGCCATCAGCCAGGCAATGGACTTGGCGGAGCAGGAAATGTTGGAGACTTTGAACAGCGATCCGTGGGGGAGGCCGTACAAGATGGTGAGGTGCAAGCTACGCCCTTGGGCTCCCCCGCTTACGGAAAGTCTCCAGCCGGACCTCCTAAGCCGGATCGTGGACACTCTGTTCCCAGAGAGGGGTGACCATACCCCCCCGCGCATGGAACCAACGACTAGGCTGCACGAGGAGGCCGCTCCCCCCGAGGTCACAGAGGGAGAGTTAGGAGCGGCGGTACTGAGGCTTCGTCATAAAAACACCGCCCCGGGTCCAGATGGCATTCCCGGACGTGCGTGGGTGCTGGCACTCGGCCCGTTGGAGCCAAGAGTGAGGAAGCTGTTCAGCGCCTGCCTTCGGCAGGGACAGATACCCCGCGCCTGGAAGTCGGGAAAATTGGTTCTGCTCCAAAAGACGGGAAGACCGGCTGACTCACCATCTGCCTACCGGCCTATAGTACTGCTGGACGAGGTGGCAAAACTCTTCGAGCGCATTGTCGCGAACCGCCTCGTCCGGCATCTGGAGGGGCCAGGGCCAGATCTGAGCGCGTGCCAGTTCGGTTTCCGTCGGGGCAGGTCCACCATCGACGCTATAGCGCGGGTGAGGGCCCTGGCGGATGATGCAGTGTCCCAGGGAGAGGTGGTGCTGGCGGTATCTCTTGACATCGCTAACGCGTTCAACACCCTCCCTTGGGAGACCATCAAAGAGGCGCTCAGATACCACCACGTGCCGGAGTATCTGGGCCAGGTTGTGGCCGCATATCTGTCGGAGAGGACTATCCGATACCCCACCAAAGATCGGTGGGTAGAAAAGAACGTGTCGTGCGGTGTTCCACAGGGTTCAGTCTTAGGACCGCTCCTGTGGAACATCGGCTACGACTGGGTGCTGCGCAGCGCCAACCTGCGGGGGGTTGAACTAACGTGCTACGCCGATGACACTCTCGTTACAGCCCGTGGTGGCACGTTCAGAGACGCCTCCCTCCTGGCAACGGCGGGCGTGGCCCACGTAGTGGAAAAAATCCGGAAACTGGGACTACAGGTCGCCTTGCAAAAGTCAGAAGCCCTGTGTTTCCACGGACCTCGGAGGGCGCCCCCACCTGGTGCTCAGATTGTTGTCGGCGGAGTATCTGTTGGCGTCGAGAAGACGATTAAGTACCTCGGACTCGTCCTCGACAGCCGATGGGATTTTAAGGAGCACTTCCGGAGACTGGCCCCAAAGCTCGTGAGTGCAGCCTCCGCCCTAAGCCGGCTTCTTCCGAACGTGGGCGGGCCGAAAGCAGGCTGCCGCCGACTGTACACGGGCGTAGTGCGGTCGATGGCCCTGTACGGGGCACCCATCTGGGTGGACGCCCTGTCCGCCTACCAGAACAAAGCCCACCTGCGGAAACCGCAAAGGGTCATGGCGGTCAGGGTATCGAGAGCGTATCGCACCATCTCATTTGAGGCGGCCTGCGTTCTGGCGGGCACCCCACCCTGGGAGCTGGACGCCGAGGTGCTGGCGGAAGTGTACCGTCGGGCAGCTGAGTCCCGCCACAGAGGAGACCAGCCAGGCCTCGAGGAGATAAGGCGATGGAGAGAAGACGCTCACCAAACTCTTCTCCGGAAGTGGACGGAAGCTCTAGAGCAGCCGAGAGCTGGCCACTGGACCATAACTGCAGTGCGGCCTGTCCTGCAGGCATGGCTCAATAGGAAGTGGGGTGCGGTTTCCTTCCACGTCACACAGATGCTCACGGGGCATGGCTGCTTCGGGAGGTATCTGTGGAAGATCGCAGGGAGGGAACCGACACCCGTCTGTCACCAGTGTGGAGGGGCGGAAGACACAGCACAGCACACGCTGGAAGTGTGTCCCGCCTTCAACGAAGAGAGAGCTCGCCTCTCACTTGCAGTGGGACCCGATATATCGCTGCCGGCCGTGATTCAATCCATGGTCGACAGCGAGAGATCGTGGCAGGTGGCAGTCTCCTTTTGCGAGGAGGTAATGCGGCAGAAGGAGACAGCGGAACGGGCCAGGGAGGACTCAAATGCGTCCGACCAACGGCGCCGCAGGCGCCCCGGGCGCAGACGGCAGGCGCATAACCGCCGGCTGCCCCCATAGCAAGGACCTCCGGGTGACAGGCATGGGGACAACTGTCGCCCAGCGGATCGAGGTCCCAGAACAGGAGGGCGCGCGGGAAAAAAAAAAAAAAAAAAAAAAAAAAAAAAAAAAAAAAAAAAAAAAAAACGTACGCCACAAATGATGGTGGGGGGAACACTCAAAAAAAAAAAAAAAATCCCCCACAGGTGGGTCCGGTGAGCTGGACAACTGCTGGCGGAGTCGCGGATGTGTGCGAGAGCGTTCCCGTGACTCCGCCACAGGCAGTGGGAAGAACTCCCCAGGGTTTTTAGCCGGTACGAATCCGGCATTAATGCCACATACGCGCCGGCAAGGATGGCTCACTACTGACGGGCGGCATCGATGACTCGCTGCGGCGCGCCGTGCCTAAAGCAGAAGGTATGTCGAGGTTAAGGTCAACACATCCTTGGGCAAGGGCACGGCATGCGCGCCGGCAAGGATGGCTCACTACTGACGTGCGGCATCGATGACTCGCTGCGGCGCGCCGTGCCTAAAGCAGAAGGTATGTCGAGGTTAAAGTCAACACATCCTTGGGCAAGGGCACGGCATGCGCGCCGGCAAGGATGGCTCACTACTGACGTGCGGCATCGATGACTCGCTGCGGCGCGCCGTGCCTAAAGCAGAAGGTATGTCGAGGTTAAGGTCAACACATCCTTGGGCAAGGGCACGGCATGCGCGCCGGCAAGGATGACTCACTACTGACGTGCGGCATCGATGACTCGCTGCGGCGCGCCGTGCCTAAAGCAGAAGGTATGTCGAGGTTAAGGTCAACACATCCTTGGGCAAGGGCACGGCATGCGCGCCGGCAAGGATGGCTCACTATTGACGTGCGGCATCGATGACTCGCTGCGGCGCGCCGTGCCTAAAGCAGAAGGTATGTCGAGGTTAAGGTCAACACATCCTTGGGCAAGGGCACGGCATGCGCGCCGGCAAGGATGGCTCACTACTGACGTGCGGCATCGATGACTCGCTGCGGCGCGCCGTGCCTAAAGCAGAAGGTATGTCGAGGTTAAGGTCAACACATCCTTGGGCAAGGGCACGGCATGCGCGCTGGCCAGAATGGCTCACTACTGACGTGCGGCATCGATGACTCGCTGCGGCGCGCCGTGCCTAAAGCAGAAGGTATGTCGAGGTTAAGGTCAACACATCCTTGGGCAAGGGCACGGCATGCGCGCCGGCAAGGATGGCTCACTACTGACGTGCGGCATCGATGACTCGCTGCGGCGCGCCGTGCCTAAAGCAGAAGGTATGTCGAGGTTAAGGTCAACACATCCTTGGGCAAGGGCACGGCATGCGCGCTGGCCAGAATGGCTCACTACTGACGTGCGGCATCGATGACTCGCTGCGGCGCGCCGTGCCTAAAGCAGAAGGTATGTCGAGGTTAAGGTCAACACATCCTTGGGCAAGGGCACGGCATGCGCGCTGGCCAGAATGGCTCACTACTGACGTGCGGCATCGATGACTCGCTGCGGCGCGCCGTGCCTAAAGCAGAAGGTATGTCGAGGTTAAGGTCAACACATCCTTGGGCAAGGGCACGGCATGCGCGCTGGCCAGGATGGCTCACTACTGACGTGCGGCATCGATGACTCGCTGCGGCGCGCCGTGCCTAAAGCAGAAGGTATGTCGAGGTTAAGGTCAACACATCCTTGGGCAAGGGCACGGCATGCGCGCTGGCCAGAATGGCTCACTACTGACGTGCGGCATCGATGACTCGCTGCGGCGCGCCGTGCCTAAAGCAGAAGGTATGTCGAGGTTAAGGTCAACACATGCTTGGGCAAGGGCACGGCATGCGCGCCGGCAAGGATGGCTCACTACTGACGTGCGGCATCGATGACTCGCTGCGGCGCGCCGTGCCTAAAGCAGAAGGTATGTCGAGGTTAAAGTCAACACATCCTTGGGCAAGGGCACGGCATGCGCGCCGGCAAGGATGGCTCACTACTGACGTGCGGCATCGATGACTCGCTGCGGCGCGCCGTGCCTAAAGCAGAAGGTATGTCGAGGTTAAGGTCAACACATCCTTGGGCAAGGGCACGGCATGCGCGCTGGCCAGGATGGCTCACTACTGACGTGCGGCATCGATGACTCGCTGCGGCGCGCCGTGCCTAAAGCAGAAGGTATGTCGAGGTTAAGGTCATCACATCCTTGGGCAAGGGCACGGCATGCGCGCTGGCCAGGATGGCTCACTACTGACGTGCGGCATCGATGACTCGCTGCGGCGCGCCGTGCCTAAAGCAGAAGGTATGTCGAGGTTAAGGTCAACACATCCTTGGGCAAGGGCACGGCATGCGCGCCGGCAAGGATGGCTCACTACTGACGTGCGGCATCGATGACTCGCTGCGGCGCGCCGTGCCTAAAGCAGAAGGTATGTCGAGGTTAAGGTCAACACATCCTTGGGCAAGGGCACGGCATGCGCGCCGGCAAGGATGGCTCACTACTGACGTGCGGCATCGATGACTCGCTGCGGCGCGCCGTGCCTAAAGCAGAAGGTATGTCGAGGATAAGGTCAACACATCCTTGGGCAAGGGCACGGCATGCGCGCCGGCAAGGATGGCTCACTACTGACGGGCGGCATCGATGACTCGCTGCGGCGCGCCGTGCCTAAAGCAGAAGGTATGTCGAGGTTAAGGTCAACACATCCTTGGGCAAGGGCACGGCATGCGCGCCGGCAAGGATGGCTCACTACTGACGTGCGGCATCGATGACTCGCTGCGGCGCGCCGTGCCTAAAGCAGAAGGTATGTCGAGGTTAAAGTCAACACATCCTTGGGCAAGGGCACGGCATGCGCGCCGGCAAGGATGGCTCACTACTGACGTGCGGCATCGATGACTCGCTGCGGCGCGCCGTGCCTAAAGCAGAAGGTATGTCGAGGTTAAGGTCAACACATCCTTGGGCAAGGGCACGGCATGCGCGCCGGCAAGGATGACTCACTACTGACGTGCGGCATCGATGACTCGCTGCGGCGCGCCGTGCCTAAAGCAGAAGGTATGTCGAGGTTAAGGTCAACACATCCTTGGGCAAGGGCACGGCATGCGCGCCGGCAAGGATGGCTCACTATTGACGTGCGGCATCGATGACTCGCTGCGGCGCGCCGTGCCTAAAGCAGAAGGTATGTCGAGGTTAAGGTCAACACATCCTTGGGCAAGGGCACGGCATGCGCGCCGGCAAGGATGGCTCACTACTGACGTGCGGCATCGATGACTCGCTGCGGCGCGCCGTGCCTAAAGCAGAAGGTATGTCGAGGTTAAGGTCAACACATCCTTGGGCAAGGGCACGGCATGCGCGCCGGCAAGGACGGTGACACATCAATCTTTCGGCTGATATGATGGTGACGACATTCACTCGAAAGACACGCATCATATCAAGATAAGCATCATCATACAGATTTCTCCTTCCTGGGCTCGGCACCAAATTGTAACAGACCCTACAAGTGGCGTTAACACTGACTTATATTATTATACGTTATCAGGTGAAGTCCCAACGTACACGGATACTGTGGTGACGCTGGGCTCCCAGCCTCGCGGCATGGACCACATCATCGAAGATGACACCACTATCATCGCCACTGTTAAGGAGGTATGTATCTGAAATCAAAATCAATTATTTATTCTGCAAACACGCCACAAGGGCACTTTTACATGTCAAATGGTATTTGTCAATATTATAATAATATTTTAGACAATAATCATTTAAAAATTGCAGATTTTAACCAATAAGTAAACGGTTAACAAACTAAATAAAAACAAAAGAGTACAAAATTGCAAAATATTATGCATTAAATTCGATATAAGGTCTGTATCAGAATGAACAAGAAATGTATGATATCAATTTAGTATCCCTGAGATGTATAAGGTATCTGATACATATATTCACGCCTGTATTCCAAATAGAGGGTAGACAGAGCTCGTAAAAAAATATTTTCAACTTCACTTCTTTTGTATTGCAAACTAAACGTTCATCAAACCTATTTCAGCTAAAATGCCGTTAAAATTAGTTTTTCCATCTGTCACTTTGACATTTAAGTCGCTTAAATTCAAAATCGGAGAAATCCATTCGACCCTATCAGCAAATATCTACCTTATCACCTTTTCTTACTAGCAAAATCGCATGATTTGACAGATGGATTTACTCGGGTTTGAAATTAAGCGACTCATTTGTGTTCGTAAGAAACGGACACAGAGGCATTTTAAGTAATATGAATAAGGGGGTTAATGTTTATTGCCCATTGACAAGAACTTATACTACAAAAGGCGGACTTAATGCCATATAGCATTAGACATTATATACCAGTCCATCTTAATGCAAAGCATTATGTATTTATCACATAACGTTGTATTCCACAGGGTGACCTAGTTCGGGTGTTCTAACCTCAACGCAACCGAGCATACATAAAAGCTCACATATATGTATTAGCAATAAGACAAGTAGTATGTAAGGAAATTGTACCTACTGATTTAGTTATTATCCTTCAAATAAAATTCATTTTAATTTTTTTAATTTTTTTTTTTTCATTCTCAGTTGATGGTGATAATCGGCGGCAGTAAGCAGTCGTCCTTGCCTCTCGCCTTCGAGCCCACCTGCGTCGCCATCGATCCCAAGACTCGGCATGTCGCCGTTGGAGGCAAGTCCGAACGTTATAAAAAAATAATAAATGCTTTTTATTATCAGATCAAATTGATCCATAGATTGTTATATCATCATCATCATCATATCAGCCGAAAGACGTCCACCGCTGGACATAGGCCTCCCCCAAAGAGTGCCAAAATGACCGGTCCTGCGCCACCCGCATCCAGCGGACTCCCGCGACCTTTACCAGGTCATGAGTCCACCTTGTGGGGAGCCTATCCACGCCGTGCCGCGCCGGTACGTGGTCGCCATGTGAGAATCTTTCCGCTCCAACGGTCATCGGTTCTACGTGCGATGTGCCCCGCCCACTGCCACTTAAGCTTAGCGATTCGGAGGGCTATATCGGTTACCTTGGTTCTGCTGCGGATACGTGATGCGATCACGTTGAGAAACTCCCAGCATAGCCCTCTCCATTGTCCTTTGGGCGACTATGAGCCTTCTTATTATTATGAGGCCCATTGTAAGCGACCACGTTTTAGTGCCATATGTAGCAGAAACCGACTACGGCGTAGGCGCCCGCTAGGCGGGTTTGCTGGTAGTGAAAGTGTTAATGTATGTGTCTACGAGTACAATGATTATCAGTTTTGTGACGATCATGACTACTGTTAACTAATTAAATGGTTCCATAAATTAGTTAAATTACGTGAAATCAATATTTTTTTCTTTCTACGAGTATTTCTAAACTATTCCATTGAAGCATGATCAAGCCTAGTTTAACATCATTATATCTATAACAATAAACACAAGTATCGTAAATAATAGGGGTGTGTAGACACCAAATAAAATAACCATTGATGATTAATTTTCTTGAAAAAGGATTAATAGAGAAAAAGGTAGAAGCAGGGGCATAATCACAAAGTTATAAGTGTTCAAAGTTTATATTAGTTGAGGGGGTATATTTTGTCCCTTTTCTGCAAAACGCACCTTCGTATGAAACGATTGCCTATTATCATGACGCTCTTGGATCGTGACGTCACGATCCCCTACCGTTTTCTCTCTCTAACAAGCAATATTAAAACGGTTGTAGCTTCATAATTTTATGAGATATCTGAATGGGGTTTTCGTCACTACGCATATTTTTTTGCCTTCTTTCTTTTGCAGTAATAATACATTTTGAGTCTACACGAGGTTCCTGCCTTGTTTTACTGAAAACTTTTGTAAACTAATAAACAATTTTTCATTTTCAAAACTTCCAGGAGCGGACAATAAAATCCGCCTGTACACGCTGGACGTGCGCACACTGACCCCGGGGGTCGTCCTCGAACACCTCGGCCCCATCACCGACGTCCGCTTTAGCCCCGACTCTACTTACCTGGTCGCTAGCGACGCCAACAGAAAAGTCATATTGTACAACACGGAAGAGTACAAGGTCAGTGAATACTTGAATAGTTATACTTCGAATCTGTGTATTTTGATTAGATTCTTGAGCACCTGAGTTCTTTTACCGACGTCCGCTTTAGCCCCGACTCTACTTACCTGGTCGCTAGCGACGCGAACAGAAAAGTCATATTGTACAACACGAAAGAGTACAAGGTGAGTGAATACGTACGTATTTTGACGCCGGCCAACAGAACTCCTTGACGTAATATAATCATCGTTGTTGGACCGTTTAACCCAACGAATTCATCATCGTTATCATCGTATCAGCCGAAAGACGTCTAGCTGGACATAAGCCTCCCCCAAAGAGTGCCACAGTGACCGGGCCTGCGTCAGTCGCATCCAGCGGACTCCCGCGCCCTTTACGAGGGCCACATGGGAATTAACACATTAAATATTAAACAATACGACCGACTTAGCCTAGTTGGTAGTGACCCTGCCTACGAAGCAAGAGGTCCTGGGTTCGAATCCCGGTAAGGGCATTTATTTGTGTGATGAGCACAAATATTTGTTCCTGAGTCATGGATGTTTTCTATGTATTTAAGTATTTATTTCTCTATATAAGTATGTATATCGTCGTCTAGTACCCATAGTACAAGCTTTGCTTAGTTTGGGACTAGGTTGATTTGTGTAAGATTGTCCGCAAAATATTTATTTTATTTAATACAATACAATAATTTAAATTTATTTGTTAAGGCGACGTAGGCTCAGAAAACTGATTTTTAAAAAGTCGTAGCGGTTGTTTGGATCATAAGACTGCTGCCCTAAATTTAATTAGCAATATTGAGGCCTTTCTTGAGGGACTATAGCTATTCGAATCCTGAGTTTTTGACATTCGCTCGATGGAAAAAATCACGAACATATGTCTAAAATACACTTAAACAATTCGTAACAAATTATGCACTAAAGCTAAACAAATTAAAATTGGTTCTAGAAATCGGCTATATCATGATGGAGGGAACTTAGCTATTACTTTTTTATTTATTTAAACGCACTAAAAATAAAAAATAAAACATGACATCCGCGCTTCCGAACACGCACTTCCATCTCGCTCACGCTTATGCTCAGTGAGAGGGAGAGAATACCGTGAGCCTACGTCGCCTTAAGTAATTTATTGTTAGATTTTAAGAATTTCAGCTGAATCTAATTTTAATTACATTACGGATTTTAAATCAATCGTATTTAACCGTCTTCATTTTATATCTTATTTTAATAATCAAAATGAATTTGTAGTATTAGTATATTTTTACGTATAATGTACTTTATCCATTACTAGCGACCCGCTCCAGCTTCGCACGGGTGTACGAGTATATGTATAATCATCATCATCATCATCATATCAGCCGAAAGACGTCCACTGCTGGACATAGGCCTCCCCCAAAGAGTGCCACAATGGCCGGTCCTGCGCCACCCGCATCCAGCGGACTCCCGCGACCTTTACCAGGTCATCAGTCCACCTTGTGGGGGGCCTACCCACGCCGCGCCTTCCGATACGTGGCCGCCACTAGAGAACCTTTCCGCCCCAACGGCCATCGGTTCTACGTGCAATGTGCCCCGCCCACTGCCACTTAAGTTTAGCAATTCGGAGGGCTATATCGGTTACCTTGTATATGTATAAATACATGCATGTATTTGATACATAAAACTCTATCTATTTAAAAAAAACCGCATCAATGTCCGTTGCGTAGTTTTAAAGATCACATAGGGACAGACAGCGGGTAGCGACTTTGTTTTATACTATGTAGTGATAAATAAAAGAGTATGAGAATGAGTATGAGTATGTTCCCAGTTGGCGCACAACAAGGAATGGGGCTTCCACACGGCGCGCGTCAACTGCGCGGCCTTCAGCCCGGACTCTAGGCGCGTCGCCTCGGGCTCGCTCGACACTAACATCATCGTATGGAGTGTGGACACACCCGGCAAGCATGTCATCATCAAGAGTGAGTACATAGGGTGTTTGGGAAAGCGGTGGCTAGGGTGGGTAGGTGGAGTCCCTTGCAACACGATTTGGGACTTTCCCGCCTGCGGTGAATTTATTAAAGTAAAAAAAACGGGATTTTCTAAAATTTGACCATGTTACTTACTTAACTTTTTTTTTATTTGTGATAGCATTGTGTTAGAGATTGTTTTTTCTATCTTAAAGACATTTGTAATCTTTAGAGATCTTATTTCAGTTGATAGATGAAGAAAAAAAAAGTTATTGGTCAACACTCATTTCATTACAGAACTTTGTAGCGGCTAACAAAGTACACCTATCCTTCAAATCTTATTCAAATACTCCTTATAGTTTTCGAGTAAATGCCTGTGACATACGGACAGAACATGAAGAAAACTATGAGGGTTCAGTTTGTAAGTAATTTTTTTTTAATTGTTACGGTCAGCCACGGAGTCGAAGATAATTGAGTTACTTCATATTATTAAAATAAAAGCTTTACATATATCGAAACTCAGCTATACATTAAGCGACGGGTTCATTACGACGATGTTGATAAAAAATCATTTTACTGTTGGTATTTTTCTTCCTAATTACAGAAAATCAACATTCAAAACCCTTTCTGTAAATATCGGCTGCCCGAAATAATGCTATAAAACTTTTTTTTTCACGTTTCGTCATGGCCCTCTAGATTAGTAGCGTCGTCGCGGCCTACTCGATTACAATCGATTACAATCGAGTAGGCCGTGGCAAGTGGCCCGTGCAAAGAGGTTAGAGGTTGGATATAGTTTTAATTATTTTACTTAGGTATATCTAAAATCGAATAATTAATTTATTTCATATCAAGCAAATCATTCTATACATTTATTTATAGAATTATATAAATACAAGAAATAAGATTAAAACTATTAGATCAGATACGTTTTTTAAACTTTTCTAAAGTTGGCAGTATGTGTATTTTAACTGATTATTCTTAATATACCTGTTTTATAAAATGTACGTGCAGTATTTTACTTTCCTCACAGTCGAAATGAAAAGTAGAGTGTTTAACTCGGGTGAAATTACCCATTTTACCCTCGAACTATTGGCGCTCTCACTTCGTTCGAGCGCCAGAAATATCTCGGGTTCTATGGGTCACTTTCAACCCTTGGTTAACAATCTACTATTTCACGCCACTGCTCGGAAATATGGCCAAAGATGGATTGAAATGAAAGTAGAAAGTAGTTCTTAGTAGTACAATTCAAAAACAGTCAAACAATGTAGATTTGCAAAGTAAAATGTAGTGTTTAGCGGCCTTTTTTACTTTCTACTCTGCTATTGGTCGATTATTTTTGAGTGGTTGGTCATTGTAATAGTGGTTGTTCAGTTTGAACAGCTCTTCGACCAATCACAGGGCGTCGAGCGGGAGGTACGGCGCCGCCGCGCCGGCGAGCGGTGCCGCGCTTCTTTTGTTTTTTGATTAGTATTATGATCTTCAATTAGGAACTTAATTTTGATTTAAAATTATGATTATTTGCAATTTACTCGCAGTAGACGTGAAAAGCACTATGTTAAGCCTCGGCCGAAACTGCAATAGCTGGACTCGTACTTTCGAGGGCCTCCGCTACGCGTCGACCCTCGAACTAACTCGTCCATCTGTTGTTTACTTTCTAGCCTCTACAACAATGTACTATTGTTACAGACGCGCACCCACAGAGCCAGATCACCGGCGTGGCGTGGCTCGACGACGAGACCATAGTCTCCGTCGGCCAGGACGCTAACACGCGCGTCTGGACCCTGCCTCGGCCGTGAACACACACACACACACACACACTAACAAACACACACACGGGGAGACAACGCGTACAACCACCGGCATCAATATATGTTGAATCAAAGACCGCCAAAAATATCTGACACGCTCTTAGGGCTCTAGGAATAGAGGTGTCATCAGATATTTTTGCGGCCTTTGTTCCATCATATATTTATGCCGGTGGTTGTACATCAATAAAGCCTGGGATACACTGTTGTCAACCAGCTACCAGTGGCGGCGTGTGAGAATTGTCACTGGACAACCCCGAGCATAGAAAAGGACTGTTTTTTGATTATTTACGAGTTAGTTTATATATAACAAGAAATTTTAGGCAAGCCGCTCCGCCGCTGCCAGCTACTTTGCCTAGGTGATCCCTACCACAGAACACTTAATACTATAGAATGGCGATGTAGGCGTGGCACGCGCGCCACTAGAGTGTGAGCATGCGCTCAAGCTTCCGCACCAACGTCACCCTTCACGCCGTGTTGTTGTAGACTTGGTGGAGACGAGGCGCGACACCGGCGTCGATGGTAGTCGCGCGCCATACCCCGCGCTAGTATTTAGTGTTCTGTGATCCCTACTCACCTTATAGTCCGTAAGCCCGCTCCCAATACACCTACGTCTCATGACAACACGATAAAATGCATGGCACCTAGTGTTGTGGATAACGCTCATTTTGAGGCTCAAACCCTAAAGACTCCCGAGGCTTAAAGACTCAAGTGACGAAAAGTCAATATTTTGCATTCGTATGCGTAAAATAAACCAACACGGTTCTTAAACAGCATCGAGTCTTTAAGCCTCGAGAGTCTTTAAGGCTTGAGTCTATAAGCCTCGAAATGAGCGTTATCCACGTTTGAGTAAGAACAACTATCAGCCGTGAAAGGATAACAAACGACTTTAAAAGAAAATTAAAACGACATTACTTAAGTATCATAACCAATAAGGCATCGGTAACTGTATGCAATTGTATGTAACATGTGTTTAACCTAAACCATGATGTTTATAATCACACAGACAAATTGTTCCGACAGTTTTGTGAGACTCAGTTAATGTACCTTAGTGTATATACTCTGTTTATTAAATAATAATAACTGAAAGGTCAACTTTGAAAGGATGCCAACTTTGACACCGTCTGCCAAGTACTTCCGGCCATTTCAGGACTGACAGACTCAGGTTTACTCTATCTACGATTAATGGGCTAAATTATGCCACATGTCTCTTACTGTTGTCACATAACGTAAATATAGGTACCTACCCTTACAATTTGGACCGGAAATAAAGGATTTTTCAAACTTTCGGCCTATTTTAAGTGTGATAATCTTCTGATTCTTGCTCAGCACAACTTTCTCGACCTGCTGCTATGCATTTTATCGTGTTGTCATGAGACGTAGGCGTATTGGGAGTGGGCTTACGGACTATTAGTGCTTTCGTAGCGTTGTTTGACAGCGGTGTAGAAAAGACTTATCCTAGCTGTTGATAGACTGTCTAAACGAACATACATTAGTATTTAAATGGGGATATGTCTAACTTTTTACCCGGAACAAAAAAATATCAGTTGCGTAAACCTCCAACTATAGTCGAAATCACTTAACTATGGTACAAATTAACAGGTACATTTGCACGTTTAAATGTGAGTATTATTAATTATTATGAATTCATTTAAGACGGGCAATAGACAAATATCCTGTGTAAGAGTGAGGGACCTGCATGTCTCTATCTGCCAACACAGCGAATCCTCAAGTGAATAAAGGGTCGGCAACCCGCTTGTGATTCTTCTGGAGTCACAAGTGTCCATAGGCTACGGTACCAGCTTAACATCAGGCAGGCCGTAAGCTTGTTTGCCACCGTCGTTGTATAAAAAAAATACAAAATTACATAAAAATTTATAAAATGGCCAATACAAAATTATTGGTTACTTTTGGACCATAGTTGTTCTTTTGAACTATTGTTGGTAGGTTTTACGGTGCGTGTATTACTTTCCTAATATTACTGTAGTATTAACCGAAGCGAAATCGCTCTTCCATCCTTCTTTATTCCGTATAAAAAAGGATTATATGGAGGAAGCAACAAAACACACACACGTGCACACTTCATTAAATGAAGAAATAAAATGTCCAATTTGTCTCCCCAGGCAACGATATTTATGCCCCAGAAGATTTTCTATCTATTATTACGAACTAACATATTTATTTCGCTTACTTTAAGTTGTAAACTTAATCAGATGCTCAGTTTTATGAAATAATTTATTTTTACTAACTAACTGCGCTTATATAATATGGGACTGGCTGTTAATGATTATATTGATCTCAACGATTGTATACGTTTGTAAAGACTCAAGCAATGCTAAAAAAGAGGTAGTTGAGTTATAAGTGCTCCACAAATGGCACACTAAAATTGAGTCAATTGCACCAACTTGCCTCAGTTTCGCGTTGTCAATGGAAACGTAAACGTGTTTCAGCTGGCAGATGTGCCTGGTGTTTAAAAATTTAAACAGGGAATTCCGTATAGTCAACCATATCTGCCTCTTTTTTGTCAAGTTATGTTGCGCAGCGCGCCGCAACAAAAGTCGTTGCATCTGGGCCTAGACTAAAGATATGTTATTTGCAAAATTGTTGTTCATTCAATCAATGATCATAGAATACTTAGTACTAAAGCAGAAAAGGCTAACTGTACAGCAATTCCGTTATGTTGATAAACGACTCTGAGACATTGATGCAAGATGCAATTTCGCCTGGCACACGTCGAAGGCCCACTGCCGCTATTAGGGTGTTACCACACCAATCGATCGATGCCATCGATCGATGATGGTCGACGTCGATCGACAGTTTATACTATCAGCCAAACCTACCACACCATCAATTGGTGTGGTAACACCCTTATAGAGCCAAAACAATGCGATACGATTTAAATCAGTAGATAAGACTTTTCGCTGGTTCTCGCACTCATTCACATTCACTGATACACGCATCAGTAAAGTACAGTAAGCAGCAGAAGTAGCTACGCAAAATAACACGCTTAAAACTATTTAGCTAGACATTTCTTATCCTCTTGGCATTAGAGTAGTGTGCCTAGATTTGGCCCGCTTAGCTACTTTTTCTGCTGACTCTATCGACACGTTTAATTTGGGCTTATATGGGTGAATATGCACAAAAGACGTGCGAGGTGTCATGTGACATGTTCTTCGATGAAAACACATCTTCGCACATCTGGTGGGCATTTACCCAGATTGTGATAATTCGCTGTAACTTTTTGTCCAGTGTTATGATCGCGGAAACATATTTTATTTGTTGCATGCATTTTTAGGAACACTTGCTCTGAGCATTTATTAACGGCCAGTCCTACGAGTTATTTAAATAATATCTTAGATATTAGATCTAAGAGATCGCCGACCGCTATTAACTAGTGTGACTGCATTTATACCAGTTTTCCTATGAATTGTGAACAAAATATACTTGTGGCTAAGCAGTATTTTTATACTAATTTCTAAAGTATTTTTCTCGATTTTTTACGTGATTTCTACTGAACTAAAATGAAGTATGTATGTAACTAGGTTAAGTAATAAATTGTATACACTTGTATGTTCCTTGTTTTATTTACTTTTACCTGTGATTTTTTTACAAGCTTTTATTTCTTGCATTGTTCGTAGT
Organism: Epinotia brunnichana; assembly: GCA_963854355.1. NCBI lineage: Eukaryota > Metazoa > Arthropoda > Insecta > Lepidoptera > Tortricidae > Epinotia > Epinotia brunnichana. The sequence goes on along the minus strand of OY977936.1, from coordinate 5,364,276 downwards.
GTTCGTATGTAGTCCGTCAAAAGCTCTCCATTTTTCAGTCGCTTGCCGACATCCGATTGAGCTGAAATTTTGGGTAAAGGTATAGTTTGGATGGCAGTTCAATATTATGGTACCATCGAGCTGATCTGATGATGGAGACAGAAGGTGGCCATGGGAATTCAGTACTTAACCGACTTAACCCCGTTCAGTTTGGGCTCGTTAGAATCGTCTCAAGAAGTAGTTGATGACGGTATACAGAAATGTACAGTCGCCATCACATACATAGGTACACTATAGGTGTTCAAAAATATCGGCACATGCACCCTAATGCCTTGAAAATAGAGGTGTGTTCCGATGTTTGTGACGTGCTTGTTTGCTCCGATGTATGTGATGGCGACTGTACAATAAAAGCTTGTATACGTACCAAACAAGAGTCGCCTTTTCAACGGATTACTATGATACAACTCGGTCAACATAATAGTAGTTTATGCAATCGTTATATAATGGATGCTTTTTAAGTCGAGTACCACGTTTAGGCCACGAAGCTTGCTGAGTGGCCTAATTAAGCTACGAGACTTAAATAGTATTTTTCACAATCGTGTTATAATAGAGAGCTTTTTAGTCGAGTACCGTGTTTAGGCCACGAAGCTTGCTGCGTGGCCTAAGTAAGGTACGAGATTAAAAAGCTTGATTATAACACTATTGTGAACAATACTTTTTGTACGAGTTCATTAAAATTAATTTTCTACGAGTCAACTGAACTAATTAAACAAACTCGATACTGTTGAAACGAAGTGCAGCTCATCGCTCGTACGCTTGTTGATATCTTAAAAGACATCAACGAGCGTACGACATCAAAGCGATTCTATTGGTCCAATTCATTACAGTTCAGTAAAGCAGCCACGTGATTTGTCGAATTTATTTTAGTTGTCTGGAGCGTATCGAAAAGTAGTTAAGTCGATTGTTTCGACGGTAACATGGACTACAACTATGAAAAGAGTGACGTTGCAGTATTCTCTATGAAATCTTAATACACATATTTTAATCGTCGAGTACAAAAAAAGCTAATTATATAACTATTGTATACAATACTTTTTCTACGAGTCAACGGAAATAATAATTTATTGAACAAACTTGGTATCTATTGAAAATCGCCCTGCTGAAATGAAGCGCAGCAGCTTAGTAATTTTGCGCGTTGATGCACAGTTATCTTATACAGCTCCTGGATTCATAAGATGACTGCTGGCGGTTATCTTATGAAACCATACGAGTTCGTGACGAGCTCGTGGAGCTCCAGGATTAAAAAGTATGTGATCTTAGTTTCGTGTACGAAATCTTAATTCAAAGATTAAAGTCAACGAGTAGAAAAAATATATTTTTGTACCTATACACATAATCAGTAAGGAAAATGCTAATGGATAATATTAATATTATGACAATAAAACCAACAAGTATTAAAAAACATTTATTACAAGTATTGTCTTTTAGATGTCTTTTCGTAACAGTAACATTATAAATATGACTAGATTTGCATATAAAAACTTGGGTAATTTAAGAAATAAATTAGTGTAAATAATATTATGTCTAAGAACGTAGGTATTACAATTATAAATAAGTAAATAGGGTAAACAATCCTATTGCTGGCCCTTCTGGTTATAGACACGCTCAATGTTATTTCAAGGCAGTTAGCCCAGTATAATGGTATATACCTAGTCTCTGTTTATTTCTGCCACTTCAGACAGTCCAGACTATGTATGTGTCAATTTCAGGTACTTTAAAGCCCCAGTAGGTAATACAGTTGTTCAAAATATTATAAAGCTATATCTGTATTTTCATAGAATTTGAGCTGAGCCATGGTAATTTACAATTATAATAATACAAAGTAGGTAGTTACATAAAAAATTAACTAGGTACAAGAAAATAAAATACGATCACGCTTCAAAACATTAACCATTCAGTATTAACCTCAGAGCATAGAATACTAGAGAGAGGACAAGCCGCCGGCGGCAGCGTCGCAGTTAGCTCAATGGGCATACTCTGCCGCTAGTTCACCTCACCGTTCGTTGTTACCGAGTGTGCACGCGTGCTGATCGCAGATAATATTACGTATCTTCCCAAAATGCCTGATATGATGCGCCTGTATTGTCCAAAGTGCTTCGTCTTGTCAATTACTTGTGCTTTGTGTGGGTTAATGAACTTGCGACAGGCGTACTCAATACAAATCGGCCGGCATGTCCGATCTCCTTATATTCATACATCTGTGGTATTAACCCTTTCGATGCCAAGGAAGGCTGAAGTCGTCGCGTTAAAGTAACCTTCAAGCTTTCAAGCAAGGTTGATAAAGAGTGTATGTTATGAAAGTGAAATATTTAAGCACATAAAAGTCCTGTTGAAATATGTCTTATATGGTTTCGGTGGGTAACATATTTATTTAAGTAGATCGTTAAATGGATTTGACTAGGTATTTGTTTTACAAATATTAAAGTTTTCTGTAAATAAACCTTTAAATAAATTAGTAAAATAATATATCTAAAAATGTGTCTTAGTCTAAGCGGCTTTTATTAATTTAAATTAGCACAGACTTTAGCTCATTGATGGCCGTATTAAAGATGGATGCCGTAGTTAGGAGCGTCGATCTTTACGCAACACTCTTCGTAGGTGGCGACATGCACTAGCAGCGTTGACATTGTTTCTCGTTCCCACTTGCGGTATTGTCTATGCAAGCATCCTTGTCACTCATTTGACAATCATTTGTGCATGTGTGTGTGAATCCCTATACTCCTATACTGATTTACTATTAGTGGTAGTGCTGCCTCTGGCGGCAGAAAATTGCAGTAATGTTCCCTATTGACTTGAAATTTATAAAGCGTGGTAATAAGAGAAAGAAAGATACGAAATGATAGGGAGAGATAAGAGAACCAGGGAAAGAGAGATAGAGAGTGCATGAGAGACGAAGAGAGCAGGCAAAACTCGCGGTTACATGAAGGTCTACGTACCATCGCCAACACAGTTAACTGACCATCCGTGCACTTTATAAGCACTGTAATAAGGTTCAATATAAATGCAGGATGGTCAGTTAACTGTGTTGGCGTTTGTACTTGCGCCTTTGGCACCATACATAGTATCAGGCCGGCTGCAAGCCGACAGCGACATGTTAGACTACGACTACGCGCGCTCATAGCTCAGAGCTGAGTGCGCTACTTGCGGGCACTTGAAGGTACACACTTTATGGTAGGTCGCTGCGGTACCTATGCGCGCTCATTACAAAGGGCGACTTCGGCTAGATATGAGATAAGTATCTATGAGTGAATCCGGCTTTAGTACCTATGAGTAATAAAGCTATATGCCTGTGTGTCAGAGAGTTGTCTAAGATCATGACGTCAGATGAGTATGAATATAGGTACAAGTATGTCTGTGTGTCAGAGGTGTCTAAAGACGACGTCAGTTACCCCGGCCGGTTCCCCGCGTGCCGGTACGCGACGTGCTTGCGCAGCGCGTCCCTGGAGCGCGACACGTGGCTGCACGCGCGGCACGCGTGCCGCCGCCCCGCGTGCGTCTCCATGTGCACGCGCAGGTTGTACTGGTTGCTGAGACGCTTGTGGCAGATCGTGCATACTGAGCTGTTGGTGCGCCATTTTCTGTCGAACGGTTCCGGGGGTTCTGGGAAATGTAATAGTACATTTCGATGCTAGTGCGGAAAGTATGTCATTACTTCACGAGTGCCGAGATATCTTGCCGCGAGCCGTAGGCGAGTGGTAAGACTCGGGACGAGTGAAAAATGACATTTCCGCACGTGTATCGAACGACGTTTTTTAATACAGTTGCGAAAAATAAGAAAAACAACAAGTTAGAACAGTATTAAAAAAAATTTTTTTTTGAACAACATTATTTTTCAACTGTATTACAATGATGTTACAGATTTAATAATATAAAAGTTTCAAATTCCTTACTTTTTCTTATTTTTTCGCAACTGTATTAAAAAACGTCGTTCGATACACGTGGAAAAGTAAAAAGCACTAGTGCGCAAAATAGAACTTTGCGCACGATTTGCAGCTACAAAAAGTACCACTTTTTGAGCAACTGTATTAAAAAAGATTTTTTTTTGTATACTTCAAGCCGCGTCCGCTGCGTCATGTTTTCGTGGTTTTTAAACGTCAAACATGTTTTGCCAATCAAAAAAATACCATATTTGATTGCCGAAACTGACGGAAAACATGTTAGATGTTTAAAAACATGGAAAACATTGGTGCCGCGGACCCAGCTTTAGTTACTTTAGTTTTAACGTTTAGATACCTTTCACATCTCTAAAACTTAATTATTTGACCAAGAGGAATCTTTACATCTACTTACTTACATTAGGTATTTTAGTTTGACGCTGGAGACTCTTTATTTCTCTTTATGAATACCTATATTAGTTAATACGTTTATAATAGACCCGGAGACTCTATATATCTCTTGGCAAATATTATAATATTTTATTTATCAATTATTATAATTTCTATTATATCTTATAGGAATCTACTCTAAGTGGGCTCAAATTTCGGTGGACGCTAACCGGTGCAGTGGCAATATTTTAGTACGGATTTTTTTTTTTCGAAAAAGTAATTTCGTAAAATGCGCAAACACGTCGCCCTATTGACGATTGCTTAACTGTAACCCTGTACCTATACGTAGGTACTACTTGCTGTAGAAATACTGTATATTCTAACACATGTGTGAGTATTTTGACAAATGTGCCCGGCGTATTTCGTAGGTAAGCTCTGTTCTCGTCAGGTTCAGCAACGTACCTGTCAAGGTAATATTAGAGAAACACTTCGTCAGCGTCATATTCGCTTGCGTGAAATAAGATTTTCCTGACAAATGGCTAAGGAATAAAACAAACTAAATATGGATTCGCAGACACATGAAAGAATTGCGTAATGTTTGTAGGTAGGTATACCATACCGTCTCTCGTTTTTGAAAGATTTAATGTGAATATCGTTCTAGGCACGAGGAAGCGGCCCTCTCCTTTCTATTATTATATACCTACCTGCTAAGTTGTGTTTTCCCTACTAATATTATAAAGAGGAAATGGCTGCGAGATTGTACCTTAGTAAGATTGCAAGTTTGTATGAAAGGTACCTAGTTATACTGGGCGTTTTCCGCAAGTCGACATCTAATTGTGCCTATTTTGCGTGAAACGGCGGTGTGGCGCTACTCTAACCACCCCAGCTCATCTAAAAAGTTGGTGAGTGCCTTGGTGTTGCTGACTGCGTCCCGAAGTGTGTCTGGAGATCCTAAGTGCTTCATTCTGTATACTTCTACCTGCTTGCAGTCCAGTAGTATATGTTTAGTCGTTTCTTCTGCCTCCATGCACGCTCTGCACATGGGGCTGTATGTGATACCTAAATTATAGAGGTGTCTGTTCAAGGTGTTGTGTCCTATTATTATACCCACTATCTTGCGCAGTTGGTTTCTATGTGTCCTTAGTAGTGTGGTTGTGAGTTTGTAGTCGCGTTTGAAAGGTACCTATCATCGGAATATAGGTACTTACGACGTGAAAAATTCTTTCAACAGTATGCCCCTACCCAGCATGGACCTTTCAGATGGACCTAGTACCAGTAGTAGTAGGTTAGGTATATTTTATGAAACGCCAAAAACCCCCTGTTATTATGAAATTTGTAGGGAAATAGAGCATCATTAAGATTTTCAATGATAAAACAGCGACCATTTTTTAGATCTTTACGTATTTAAAATACAAAAAAAATTAGAAACGCAAGTTTTTTCTAGTAGGTATCTACTGCAGGAAAACTAATGTAAATAAAACAAACACATTTCTGCAAACCGACACGATAGCAATTTATTTTATTTTTTATATCGAAACTTACTTAAAAGAAACATTGTAGGCTTTTACGCTGTAAATACAGCACAATATTAATTTGATTTACTCTCCTAAACAGGACTCGGTTAAAAGTAAGTTATAGAATTTAACACTCAGTTTGACCAGAGAGTATTCGTGGGATTTTCCCTTCCCTCGTTAGTTACCTACGACAAAGCCCTTAAAATGCTAAACAGGTAAAAGGAAAACAGTTGTATCGTCGTACGGCTAGCAGTGAGATACAGAACCCTATAAGCAATATTAGGTATGGGTTTCAAGCCGCCAATACGCTTGGTCCTAGACCGCGAATACGGAAAGCCGCGAAGATTAGGCTCACAGGTTTTTTAAGTAGATGTGAAGGATGAGATCATGAAGAATGCGTGGTATGGATGACGGGGTGAATGATTCAGGACGGTAAAAAAAACCTAGGGCATAAAACGAAAATATGTAGACGGTGGCGAGCAAAAAGCCTTTCTAAATTTTGAGGTAAATGGTAAGTCCGGAAAATTATTCACTGGCGGGACACGGAAGCAGAGCGCATTAGCGGGTTGCGACACTTTGCGACCCTACGTTAGATGTGTAAGGTCTGTAGGTACAATGCTAAGCCTAGATGCAGATGGTCCAATAAAGGCTAAACCTAAATGCTACAGTATACAAATCCGACTGAGAAGTTCCTCCACCGACGCCTCCCGAAGAATAGACCACCGGATGCCTGCGCGGCAGGTTATACCAGGATGACCGCAACAGGATAACCGGCACGTGTTTCCCAACAGAACAGGCCTGTGTCACCCGTAGAGAGCCTTGCGGGACGGTTGCGTCTAACCGCTAGTGAATGGCCAGCAGGTTCTCCTAGCGCCCGTAACTGGCGGCTACCAACAAAATAAGCTAATTAGCATCACACGACGAAAAACTATAGAATCCGGTAAATTGACGGAACCAAACGTTGTAAATACTCACCCGAACTCTCTTCAAGGTCCGGCCTTGTAACATAAAGCTTGGATTATCTAATCCAGCAAAGCTGACTCCAAACACAAAAAACCTCTCGTGGCATCCAAGCACTCGCTGTGAATTTGGCGACTAGGACTTCAATAAAATAGATTACAGCTGAAAAAAAATCCCTAGAACTTGAGGTACGCGCACTGGATTATCAAACTTCAGCAAAAACTGTAATAAGCGGGCTGCTTCTCAAAGGAAAAAGGCACTGTCTCCAAAATGCAAGCTCACGCTAGGGCTTCTATATCGAGAATGATCCTTCATAAGTTTGTTTACAAGAATTGACAAGATTCTGGAAAAATTGTCTATCAAATTCAAATTTGAATAATTTAAAAAGATAATAGCCAACAACCAGCCAGAGTCCCACACAAGGATATAGACGTGAAGCAAAGAGATTTGACTCTGCTAAAAAAATAAAGAGCAAAATATAATACAGATAGCGTAATAAAGGCAAATGCAGGGAGTTATCACTGCACTACTACCTATTTCCGTGAGTTTTTTTATTGATATATGTAATGTTAGAATAACCTATTTTTACCGTCTGTATTTGATCCAGTTTGCTCAGTTTGTCCTTCTCGTTTCTGATCTTACATGCAGAGTAAGCAGCAATCTCACCTGATACATTAGGCATAATCGGAGGCCTCACCGTCTCAACTCCTACTGTACAGATTCTGCACAATCTGGTCCTGTTTGATCAATCTGTCCTTCTCGTTTCTAATATGACATATGTACAGACGCACTTAACAGTGATTGTGGCCCACTCGGTGACTCATTCGCAGCCGTTAAATACGATCCGGAACAGCTTGCCTACTCCAGTGGGTGACTAATTCGAAGCCGTTAAATACGATTTGGAACAGGTTGCCTACTCCAGTGGGTGACTAATTCGAAGGCGTTAAATACGATCCGGAACAGCTTGCCTACTCCAGTGGGTGAGTAATTCAGAGCCGTTAAATACGATTCGGAACAGCTTGCCTACTCCAGTGGGTGACTAATTCGAAGCCGTTAAATACGATTCGGAACAGCTTGCCTACTCCAGTGGGTGAGTAATTCGAAGCCGTTAAGAACAGCTTGCCTACTGCAGTGGGTGAGTAATTCGAAACCGTTAAGAACATCATGCCTACTCCAGTGGGTGAGTAATTCGAAGCCGTTAAATACGATTCGGAACCGCTTGCCTACTCCAGTGGGTGACTAATTCGAAGCCGTTAAATACGATTCGGAACAGCTTGCCTACTCCAGTGGGTGAGTAATTCGAAGCCGTTAAATACGATCCGGAACAGCTTGCCTACTCCAGTGGGTTAAACGGAATGGCATCAGATAATGACGGTTTGCCGAATTTAGTACACGTCACGTCACGTGTTTGGCACATGGAGTAAATAGGGTGGCTGAACAAGTGCGATTATCGTTTCCTGCTGTAAATAATTTAATTGCTTACACAATCTCACCTGCTAAATTAGGTATAATCGGAGGCGTCACAGTCCCAACACCCGGACTCCCAATCTTGTGCGTGCTGTACAGATTCTGCACAATCTGGTCCAGTTTGCTCAGTCTGTCCTTCTCGTTTCTGATGACGTCGTTCATTCCCGTGTATTCCTTGTCCGTGGGCAGGTCGAAGATGCGCGGTTCGCTGAAATCGGGTTTGGTCTCGAAGGTTGGGGAGTCTGGTTGGGTCTCTTGTGGTTCTGGCTCGGTAGGTTGTGGCGTTGGGTTCTGTGGAAATTAAAAACACGTTTAGGGCACGTCTGTTTATTTAAAAGGGATTGTGTCGGGTTTCGATACAAATGTATTTCCGCCAGTGTTTAATATAAAGCACCAGCCGCTAGTGCTCCAGATTGATGGAACGTTGGTTAAGTAACTACATTGGATTGGGTAGTTTCCTGATGTTAAAATTTATAAAATGGTATCCCTATATAGATAATAAATAATCAAATTAGAATAATAAATTGTTACTTACAAAAAAACTATCAAAATCATAAAACATATATCCGACCGCAAACTATATACTTAGGTACCTATATGTGCTAATGGTAAGCGTCCTAAATGCTTTGTAATCATCGTTAAACTTTTATCACTGTTCAAAATTGGTAAATCTAAGGCTTCTACTTGTCACCTCGCTAAAGTAAAACTAGCTACAGTAGACTTATAAAGGAATGTGACATTGTATAAACATGGGAGTCTTTATAATTTACCAGTCTCTTCTATGCTCGTATCCGAGTAACAAAGCCTTTTATTACCTACATGTACATGATGTACAAACGTCTATAAGCCCGTATTAGAATAATGTTGGTATATAAATGGCGGCCTACTGCGTTGTCGGCACAAAAAGCACCGTGATGGATGGTTGCGATGAGACGGAGTATTTTTTTTAATTTACGGAACGTCGACGGATCTTTGAATGATAATGTGACTTTATTTAGGGTTGCTGGGTAGATTATTTATGATCAGAAGGCGTATATCATCACTACTTACGGTGCCGTGTACAGTACTATTACTTATTCTGTGGTGCCAGCTGAAAAACAGGTGTCTGACATATATACCTATACTAATAATGAGCCAGTACGTTCACCACCGCAGACACACTTGTTTCATGTTTTGTGTATTTTTTGTTTGCTTGTTTTATTGTTTAATATGTGTGTCATGTGTGTTTGTAAAAACATAGGTATCTTTTTAGGGTGCCGTAGCCAAATTGCAAAAAACGGAACCCTTATGGATTCGTCATGTCTGTCTGTCTGTCCGTCTGTCCGGCCTTATGTCACAGCCACTTTTTTCCGAAACTATAAGAACTATACTGTTGAAACTTGGTAAGATTTTCACAAAAAAATAGAAAAATAAACAATAAATTTTTAATAACTTAGAACTGAAACTCAAAAAAAATTTTTCATCAAACCCATACATGTGGGGTATTTATAAGAATAGGTCTTTAAAAATGATATTGAGGTTTCCAATATATTTTTTTTCTAAACTGAGTAGTTTGCGCGAGAGACACTTCCAAAGTGGTAAAATGTGTGCCCCCCCCCCCTGTAACTTCTAAAATAAGAGAATGATAAAACTAAAAAAAAAATATGATATAAGTACATTACCATGTAAACTTCCACCGAAAATTGGTTTGAACGAGATCTAGTAAGTAGTTTTTTTTTTTATTAATACGTCATAAATCGTAAATTGCAATTTATTTTACGGAAGCCTTCATGGGCGAGTCCAACTCGCACTTGGCCGCTTTTTTCTGTTTGATATTTTATGGTTAGACTAGCTGCCCGCGCGACTTTGCCCGCGTATTGAAGCGAACGCAGACAAACCCGCGAGATAAAAAATCACCTATGATCATCCAGAAAGTTCATTCTATACACAGGTGAAAGAATATTCGAAAACGCATATGTGGTTCCGGAGATTACCCGTTAGATACAAACAGACAAACTTACAAAGCTATAATTTCACATACACTTCCTCTTTATAATATTAGTAGGTATAGATAAGTTATTTATTTATTTATTTAAATTGGTGCACGTTTTCCTCAGTTTTTTCGGGGTAGGTAACATTTTAAAACATTACTCTCTAGTGACAAACGCTACTTGTCTTTGTAACCCCCGACGGAAAAAGAGGGGTGTTATAAGTTTGACGTGTGTGTGTGTCTGTCTGTCTGTGGCATCGTAGCTCCTAAACAAAAAGACCAATTTGAATGCGTGATCGAGATGGTTCTTAGCTACGTTTCAACAAAATCGGTTCAGCCGTTTTTGAGATACTGAACTTTGAAATGAAAATGTCGGGGGTTTTTCAACTATTCCAAGTTGTAGTTATCTCCACTTATAATAAATCTCTAAATTAAAAAAAGAATCAGCCAGTTTGAAACTAAGCTTTGCGCGGTTCGAATGTTCTCAGCATCCCATGAACGGAAAAATATGAAACATTTTATATAGGTACATTATTATTCTAGCTGCAACTTAGGATAGTTTTTATCCGACTGCTACAGTTAATAAATTTTCCGAAATATACGACTTCATTTAATTTTTCATTTATTTTTATTGAAATCAAACGCTGCTCCAACTGTCAGCTATAAGAACCGTCAAATTTTCGTCAAAATGGCGGAATTGCTTTGCCTTTCACTTATTAATAATTTAAATCCCGTCTACGATAGACCTTTACGAGACAAATGCTAAAATATAAACCATAAAAAAATATTCGATTCTGATATGAGAACTTATATGCGCAAATGTCGTTTTATGTCGTAATTTCAATAAATGGAATCAACAAATTTGAACAATATAATTAACACGAATTTGTTTTTTTTGAATGACAATGGCACGCGCTCGGCGCATTCAGCCAAAGTACCTGCGGCGCTACCACGAAAACCGATACTCAATGTTCATATATTTGCATCCCTGTCACTCGAGTATGGTTAGTGCGATAGAGATAGAGATACCCGAATATTTTCGAATTCCGAAGTTCGTGGTTATAGCTCAGGAATCGAAAATATGGTAAATAATCATAATGTATTTTCTCGAAAAAGAATTTAAAATAAATATAGTCAAATGGAGAAAAAAACAAAGCAAGAGGTTATATAGGTAATGATTAAGTTATAAGAGTCCAAAGTTTTAAGAGGGGGTATGTTCTGTCCCTTTTCCGCAAAACGCACCTTCATATGAAACGATTGTTTTTTACTATGACGCTCGAGTATATTGACGTCACAGTCCCTCATCGTTTTCTCACTCTAACAAGCGACATTAAAACGGATGTAGCTTCATAATTTTTTGAGATATTTGAATGGGAGTTTCATTATCTTCTATAAATAATAAATATTAATAAATATTATGGGACAATCTTACACAAATCAACCTAGGCCCACGGTAAGCTCAGTAAGGCTTGTGTTGTGGGTACTAGGCGATGATATATATAATAGATAAATACATATAGATACTTATATACATATATAACATCCATAACTCAGGAACAAATATTCGTGATAAACACACAAATAAATGCCCTGACCGGGATTCGAACCCGGGACCTCCAGCTTCGTAGGCAGAGTCACTACCCACTGGGCTACGGAGGCCGTTATCTCCACTTATAATAAATCTCTAAATTAAAAAAAGAATCAGCCAGTTTGAAACTAAGCTTTGCGCGGTTCGAATGTTCTCAGCATCCCATGAACGGAAAAATATGAAACATTTTATATAGGTACATTATTATTCTAGCTGCAACTTAGGATAGTTTTTATCCGACTGCGACAGTTAATTAATTTTCCGAAATATACGACTTCATTTAATTTTTCATTTATTTTTATTGAAATCAAACGCTGCTCCAGCTGTCAGCTATAAGAACCGTCAAATTTTCGTCAAAATGGCGGAATTGCTTTGCCTTTCACTTATTAATAATTTAAATCCCGTCTACGATAGACCTTTACGAGACAAATGCTAAAATATAAACCATAAAAAAATATTCGATTCTGATATGAGAACTTATATGCGCAAATGTCGTTTTATGTCGTAATTTCAATAAATGAAATCAACAAATTTGAACAATATAATTAACACGAATTTGTTTTTTTTGAATGACAATGGCACGCGCTCGGCGCATTCAGCCAAAGTACCTGCGACGCTACCACGAAAACCGATACTCAATGTTCATATATTTGCATCCCTGTCACTCGAGTATGGTTAGTGCGATAGAGATAGAGATACCCGAATATTTTCGAATTCCGAAGTTCGTGGTTATAGCTCAGGAATCGAAAATATGGTAAATAATCATAATGTATTTTCTCGAAAAAGAATTTAAAATAAATATAGTCAAATGGAGAAAAAAACAAAGCAAGAGGTTATATAGGTAATGATTAAGTTATAAGAGTCCAAAGTTTTAAGAGGGGGTATGTTCTGTCCCTTTTCCGCAAAACGCACCTTCATATGAAACGATTGTTTTTTACTATAACGCTCGAGTATATTGACGTCACAGTCCCTCATCGTTTTCTCACTCTAACAAGCGACATTAAAACGGATGTAGCTTCATAATTTTTTGGGATATTTGAATGGGAGTTTCATTATCTTCTATTTATTTATACATAATAAATGCCTATGTCCTGACTGACTTATTCACTCACTCACTCACTCACTCACTCACTCATCAACGCACAGCCGAAACTACTAATCTTAGAGAGTTGATTTTTGCACAGTATGTTGCTTTTATAACGTGGGCTAGGGATAAAAAGGGATTTTTGAAAATTCTACCCCTAAAGGGGTAAAATGGGGGTGCAAAGTTTGTATGGGAGAACCTTTTTTTTTTGAGCTATAGACTTAAACTTTGTAGAAAAATTAGTTATTAGAATACAAATGAAACACTTTCAGCGTTTTGGAAAATTCCACCCCTACGGGGGTAAAATAGGGGTGCAAGGTTTGTATGGGGGAAACATTTTTTTTTAAATAGAGACTTAAAACTTTGTAGAAAGATCAGTCATTAGAATACAAATAAAGAACTTTCAGGATTTTAGAAAATTCTACCCCTAAAGGGGTAAAATAGAGTGCAAAGTTTGTATGGGAAAAACTACTTTTTTTTAAATAGAGACTTAAAACTTTGTAGAGAAATTATTCATTAGAATACAAATAAAGTACCTAGATTCAGTGTTTTAAAAAAATCTACCCCTAAGGGGGTAAAATAGGGGTGCAAATTTTGTATGGGGGAAACAATATATTTTATAAATAGAGACTTAAAACTTTGTAGAAAGATTAGTCATCAGAATACAAATTAAGTACTTTCAGCGTTTTAGAAAATTCTACCCCTAAAAATAGGGGGCTAAAATAGGGGTGCAAAGTTTGTATGTGGGTAACTATTTTTTTTAGCTAGAGTCCTAAAACTTTGTAGAAAGATTATTTAAATACAAAGAAAGTACTTTCAGCGTTTTGGAAAATTTCACCCCTAGGGGGTAAAATAGGGTGCAAAGTTTGTATGGGAAAAACATATTTCTTTTTAATAGAGACTTAAAATTTTGACGAAAAATTACTTATTAGAACATGAAAAATACTACTTTCGGCGTTTTACAAAAATCATTCCCTAAGGGGGTTAAAAAAGGGTGCAAGGTTTGTATGGGGAACACTTTTTCTGAGCTAGACACTTAAAACTTTGTAGAAAGATTACTTATAAAAATACAAAAAAAAAGACTTTCAGCGTTTTGAAAAAATCTATCCCTAAGGGGGATAAAAAGGGGTGCAAAGTTTTTATCAGGGAAAGTTTATGTTTTTGAGTTAGAGACTTGAAACTTTGTAGAAAGATTACTTATTAAAATACAAAAAAAGAACACAAATCTTTTAGAAAATTCCACCCCTAATAGGGTTAAAAAGGAGAGCAAGCTTTGCATGGGCAACACTTTTTTTTGAGTTAGACTTAAAACTTTGCAAAAAGATTACTTATTAGAATACTAAAAAAGAACTTTCAGCGTTTTAGAAAACTCCATCCCTAAGGGGATCCTTAAGATCCTTAAGAAGGGTAGCCAGTGTTGTGTGGGAAAAACTTTTTTTTTTACTAGACTTAAAACTATTCAAAATGTTACTTATTAAAATTAATAATAAAGTACTTTCAGAGTTTTAGAAAATTCCACCCCTAAGGGGGTTAAGAAAGCTTTGTATGGGCAACACTTTTTTTGAGCTAGAGACTTAAAAGTTTACGAAAAAAGTTCTTTCAGCGATTAGAAAAATTCAACCTCTAAGGGAGTTTAAAAGGGGGTTCAAATTTTAAATGGCGAGCAATAAAATGTTAAAGTGTGCGTAAGAGATTTTTAACTTCGGTCTTATTCTGTACGTTAAAAGACTACAAAACTGATTTCAGAGTTTTTCCAAATTCATCCCCTAAGAGTGTTAAAATTGGTTCAAAGTTTGAGTATTTAAAGGCATTTTTAAAGTATGAGATTTTTAACTTTGGTTTTAGACTGTTTGTTCACAAACTAGAAAATGAACATCAACTTTTTTTTTAATTATCCCCTAAAAGAGGGTTCAAATTTTGTATTGAGAGAAATCATTTTCTAAGACGATAAAAAGTTCTACGCGGACGAAGTCGCGGGCAACAGCTAGTACATAATAAATGCCTATGTCCTGACTGACTTATTCACTCAATCACTCACTCACTCACTCATCAACGCACAGCCGAAACTACTAATCTTAGAGAGTTGATTTTTGCACAGTATGTTGCTTTTATAACGTGGGCTAGGGATAAAAAGGGATTTTTGAAAATTCTACCCCTAAGGGGGTAAAATGGGGGTGCAAAGTTTGTATGGGAGAACCTTTTTTTTTTGAGGTATAGACTTAAACTTTGTAGAAAAATTAGTTATTAGAATACAAAAATTAGTTATTAGAACACTTTCAGCGTTTTGGAAAATTCCACCCCTACGGGGGTAAAATAGGGGTGCAAGGTTTGTATGGGGGAAACATTTTTTTTTAAATAGAGACTTAAAACTTTGTAGAAAGATCAGTCATTAGAATACAAATAAAGAACTTTCAGGGTTTTAGAAAATTCTACCCCTAAAGGGGTAAAATAGAGTGCAAAGTTTGTATGGGAAAAACTACTTTTTTTTAAATAGGGACTTAAAACTTTGTAGAGAAATTATTCATTAGAATACAAATAAAGTACCTAGATTCAGTGTTTTAAAAAATCTACCCCTAAGGGGGTAAAATAGGGGTGCAAATTTTGTATGGGGGAAACAATATTTTTTTTAAATAGAGACTTAAAACTTTGTAGAAAGATTAGTCATCAGAATACAAATTAAGTACTTTCAGCGTTTTAGAAAATTCTACCCCTAAAAATAGGGGGCTAAAATAGGGGTGCAAAGTTTGTATGTGGGAAACTATTTTTTTTAGCTAGAGTCCTAAAACTTTGTAGAAAGATTATTTAAATACAAAGAAAGTACTTTCAGCGTTTTGGAAAATTTCACCCCTAAGGGGGTAAAATAGGGTGCAAAGTTTGTATGGGAAAAACATATTTTTTTTTAATAGAGACTTAAAATTTTGACGAAAAATTACTTATTAGAACATGAAAAATACGACATTCGGCGTTTTACAAAAATCATTCCCTAAGGGGGTTAAAAAAGGGTGCAAGGTTTGTATGGGGAACACTTTTTCTGAGCTAGACACTTAAAACTTTGTAGAAAGATTACTTATAAAAATACAAAAAAAAAGACTTTTAGCGTTTTGAAAAAATCTATCCCTAAGGGGGATAAAAAGGGGTGCAAAGTTTTTATCAGGGAAAGTTTATGTTTTTGAGTTAGAGACTTGAAACTTTGTAGAAAGATTACTTATTAAAATACAAAAAAAGAACACAAATCGTTTTAGAAAATTCCACCCCTAATAGGGTTAAAAAGGAGAGCAAGCTTTACATGGGCAACACTTTTTTTTGAGTTAGACTTAAAACTTTGCAAAAAGATTACTTATTAGAATACTAAAAAAGAACTTTCAGCGTTTTAGAAAACTCCATCCCTAAGGGGATCCTTAAGATTCTTAAGAAGGGTAGCCAGTGTTGTGTGGGAAAAACTTTTTTTTTTACTAGACTTAAAACTATTCAAAATGTTACTTATTAAAATTAATAATAAAGTACTTTCAGAGTTTTAAAAAATTCCACCCCTAAGGGGGTTAAGGTGGTTCGATTGCCATACAAAGCGTTATTTGACATTCGCAGGCTAACGGCGTGATATTTTAAGAAACTTATGTAACAAACTTTCATCGATTGGCTTCCCATTTGCGCCAAATTCCCCCTTTCCTAAAATAAACTTATATAAACTAGATTAATTTGAGAAAAATTGTTTTCCCAAAATATCACGTGACAAACCAATTTCTCAAATTAATCTAGTTTATACAAGTTTATTCTAGGAAAGGGGCAAATTGGCGCAAATGTGAAGCCAATTTATGAAAGTTTGTTACATAAGTTTCTTAAAATATCACGCCGTTAGCCTACGAATGTCAAATAACGTTTTGTATGGTAATCGAACCACCTTAAGAAAGCTTTGTATGGGCAACACTTTTTTTGAGCTAGAGACTTAAAAGTTTACGAAAAAAGTTCTTTCAGCGATTAGAAAAATTCAACCTCTAAGGGGGTTTAAAAGGGGGATCAAATTTTAAATGGCGAGCAATAAAATTTTAAAGTGTGAGTAAGAGATTAAGAGATTTTTAACTTCGGTCTTATTCTGTACGTTAAAAGACTACAAAACTGATTTCAGAGTTTTTCCAAATTCATCCCCTAAGAGTGTTAAAATTGGTTCAAAGTTTGAGTATTTCAAGGCATTTTTAAAGTATGAGATTTTTAACTTTGGTTTTAGACTGTTTGTTCACAAACTAGAAAATGAACATCAACTTTTTTTTTAATTATCCCCTAAAAGAGGGTTCAAATTTTGTATTGAGAGAAATCATTTTCTAAGACGATAAAAAGTTCTACGCGGACGAAGTCGCGGGCAACAGCTAGTTATACATATAGGTTGATTTGTGTAAGATTGTCCCATAATATTTATTTATTTATAATATTTATTTATTTATTTATTTATATACTAATATAATTGACACATAATTAGGTATGACGTCACCACATGAGGAAAGTAAAGGGTAAAGGGTAATTATGCCGGTTACGCGACCAGCTTCAGTTAGCGACCACCTGAAGGACACGTTTTCTTCAATTAACGATAAAAAGAGTTATACTGTCCCTATTTAAATCGTCAGCCGTGTGCAATTTTATAGTAGTTATATAAATAGGAATCTAGGTAGGTACCTATTGCAAAACGAGAAAATATCCTTTCAGTTCAAGAGAGGTTTTAAGAGAGGTAGGGCACAGCGGAATGTCATCTCACTCGTATGTGGAGCAGCCCCCCCAGTTGGGCTCCAGTACCCCCACCTTACAGAAGACCGCAGCCATAATAGCATCACTGCTTTGTAGTGTTGCTATATTAAGTATTGTATGCTATGACGCATGTGGTGTTGTGTTCCTGGTGGTGAGTAAGGTCGCCAGAGCTCCTTAGGGTGCGTTGTGTTGGGAGTGAGGGACCTGCATGTCTCTATCTGCCACCACAGCGAATCCTCAAATGAATAAAGGGTCGGCAACGCGCTTGTGATTCTTCTGGAGTCACAAGTTTCCATAGGCGACGGTACCAGCTTAACATCAGCCAGGCCGTAAGCTTGTTTGCCACCGTCGTAGTATAAAAAAAAACCTACTTATCTAAGTGGTCGAAAACCAGCACATTAAATGCAATTAGGTGGCCACTAACTGGCTCAATGACCCTATCCAATTCACATACGCACAGTGTCAGCGTCAGTGAACCCAGATGATTTAAGGTGGTTCGATTGCCATACAAAGCGTTATTTGACATTCGCAGGCTAACGGCGTGATATTTTAAGAAACTTATGTAGTAAACTTTCATCAATTGGCTTCCCATTTGCGCCAAATTCCCCCTTTCCTAGAATAAACTTGTATAAACTAGATTAATTTGAGAAAAATAGTTTTCCCAAAATATCACGTGACAAACCAATTTCTCAAATTAATCTAGTTTATACAAGTTTATTCTAGGAAAGGGGGAATTTGGCGCAAATGGGAAACCAATTGATGAAAGTTTACTACATAAGTTTCTTAAAATATCACGCCGTTAGCCTACGAATGTCAAATAACGTTTTGTATGGCAATCGAACCACCTTAAGTGTCTCGCCGCTCAGAACAGAACTACGACCTGTCGGTTATTTTACACTGCTAATCCCATTACACTACTCACAGTGTCAGCGTCAGTGAGCCCGGACACCTTAGTGTCTGCGCCAGCCTCAGCAATGAGGGAAGCACCTCTTTGGAGGCCGTCACATCCCCCGCGTAGAATAAGGCATAGACTATATCAGGAGTAGTCATAGCTCTGTAGCCTCGTAGCTCAGGACTACACCTGAGTGTTCTACACTCACAGCTCATCACACTACTTACAGTGTCAGCATCAGTGAGCCCGGACACCTTTAGTGTCTGCGCCAGTCTCAACAGTGAGGGAAGCACCTCCTTGGAGGCCGTCACCTCCCCCGTGTACATGAAGGTCAGGAGCAGTCGCAGTTCCGTAGCTTCGCAGCTCAGGACTACGACCAGTGTGTTCTCAGCCTCCACTTCCTAAAAAATAAATTGTTTTTTAAGTTATATTAATTAGCTCTTCATCATCATCATATCAGCCGAAAGACGTCCACTGCTGGACATAGGCCTCCCCCAAAGAGTTCCAAAAAGACCGGTGTTGTGCCACCCGCATCCATTAATTAGCCCTTGCTTTTATCTATTTCGTGGTTGGCTTGTTCAGTATACAATAATAAATAATAATAACAAATCAACCTAGACCATCTTCTTCGCTTTTTGTCATTCCTGATCATGACCCCAATCTCACCCAGAATTGATAATTATCGGTTACACGACCGGTTTCAGTTAGCGACCACCTGAAGGTTAAATTACAACTAAAAGATAATAACAATCCTGCAGACTCTATTCAAACTACTCTTCTAAAAAAAGGTGAAAATATATTTTCAGTTCACCAACACATTTAAGTGGTCGCAAACTGGCCCACCAAATTAGGTGGTCGCTTACCGGCGCAATGACCCTAAGTATATGTTTTTGATAAGTCTGTTTTCAGTCACCGTGCTAAACAGACGTTTGCCTGATCGGGGACACACACAAAACAGACAATTAAAATATAATTATAATTATTTTAAAATTACTTAGGTATGAATCCCACTGACCTTGAAAAGTTGTGCAAAGTACTGGCTGCATGATGCCAGTACCAGCCTGTGGGCCTTCAGCGAAGTCCCACTCGCGTTCAAGGTCACATCTGTCAGAGCTCCTGTGCTCAGCATGCGCCCAAGGGCGCCAATTACACTGCTCTGTTTAAAAAAAATATGACAATCCCATTTAAAAGAAACTGTTTTTTTAAGTGTTTTTGTTTTTCTGAAATGTCACGTATTAGACCAGGCACTGGTTTAATACATGACACTTTCAATCTTATGTCAAAATAATAGAGGTGAACAATTAAGTGTCATTAACTACAACACGATTAACATCAGTTAACGATTCTGAAGTTAGCCTCGAGTCGCCTCCCGCATACCCGCCCGACCCCTCTGACACCTTTGCGGCGCTACTAGTAGCTAACATCAGAATCGTTAACTGATTTTAATCGTATTGTACCTATTCGGCATTAAGGTGTCAAGCATTGCGACGTTTGCCTTAGAAATCATGTGCATTCCGTCTCACATTTTTTAAGCAAAACGTGAGACGCAAATTACACGTTGGAGAAGTGGAATAACGTTTATACAATTATTACGAGTATTATTTACAAATAGTACATTACTTACCTAGGGCGGTTAAACAAAGAATGTCTCAGATCGCAGGTATTTGACACCCAAGCCGAAGGCAAGGGCGATAAATATGCGCTCTGAGGCTTTCTTTATTACCGCCCGTGGTGAGTACAAAATTTTACGTCTCTATCTGGCCAGGAAGTGGGATTTTCCGCACGCATAGCGTGCGGTAATTCCTACTTTATGGCCAGGTATGACGTAAAAAATGTTACGTTAACAAGTTCACATGTGTTATAACTGCGTACGACGACCTGCGTTTGGATGAGAGAATGTCCACTAGAGATGTGCGATGATTTAAAATATATGTATATGAAAACACAGTTTTGCACATTTCTGGTGGGTACCCACCCAATGAATGATGCTTTAGAATTTATTTCACCTTTTTATTTTCTAACAATTGAAGTGAAAAGTAGAGTGTATAACTCTGGTCTAACTAAAAGCCATATTACCACTCGAATAACTAACCATTATTCGAGTGGTAATATGGCTCATTTTAGACCCTTGTTGTACAATCTAATATTTCACTTCTCATGCTCGCAAAGTTCGCCTTTGTTCTGGATGTATGCAGCACAAAATGCCACTTTTATGCTCTAGTGCACTAAGTAAAATTGTTTTAAAGACTAAGATAATCGGGCCTAACAGCCACACACACAATAAAACTTCGTAGAATAAGCTTGTCATTTAATTTGATTTGCTTTAATAAATTTCACATCCGTGTTTTCCATTACTAAATTAATAAAACCAGATAAAATAAAAGTTATTTATTATTTTAAAACGTATTGGACCATTAAATAACTTGGCAGTACCTAAGTCTAATATCACGTGTCGAAAATTAAACATAAAAACTTTAAAAAGTTAAGTGACGGGAATGAGCTATTATTTTATTTTATTTTGCAATTATGTGTTATTTTCTCGCAATCGAAGTGAAAAGCAGTGTGTTACATAACTCGGGCATAAATTAGTCATTTAACCCTTCGAGTTAACTATCCACCCTCGCCGGTGGCTCGGGTGGATATAAACGTCTCAGGTTAAATGGCTCATTTTATGTGATTGTTGTACAATCTACTATTTATTGGCACCAGTATTTTTATAGATTAGTAAAAATTGTAAATTAACTCATTTCTACTACACTTAAAATGTTTTTAATAGCTAATTAGGTAATACGTACAGTCAGGGGTATTCATATACGTACATAAATAAGGACATAAATATCTGTACACGCCTTTATCACATTGACGATAGAGTCCTGGGCTGTTATTCGCTACGCGTTAATGCGGCTCACCCCGCCGGTCACCCGTTACGAAACTAGACCTCTGCCTACGCTTAATTACTACGCATCGCGGTGTCAAGGTATAATTGTGGGTGAGCGTTGAGGTGAGCTTAAAACAAGTTACAGAATAGGGGGGCTGATGCCCTGGCACGATAGTTTACGTGACGTTTTAGTACCTACATTTCGCCGTAAAACGTGACCATAAAAGCTTTCCTGCTAGCTGGGCTGTACCTACAGATATACAGGTTGCAATTTTTACTTGATACAAAATGTGAATCTATCCATGATTCTGAGTAACTTTAACTATGGGACCAACTTTGTATTATGCCCAAAAAATCCAACTGCTTCATAGACTTTGCTCATTTTAGACTGGAGAAAATGCATGAATAGGTAGGTGTTTTTTTTGCATAACACAAAGTTGGTCCCAAGTTGCTCGGAATCATGGATAGATTCACATTTTTAGGGGTCCGTAGCCAAAAGGCAAAAAACGGAACCTTTATAGATTCGTCATGTCTGTCTGTCTGTCTGTCTGTCCGTCCGTATGTCACAGCCACTTTTTTTCGAAACTATAAAAGCTATACTGTTGAAACTTGGTAAGTAGATGTCTTCTGTAAACCGCATCTAGATTTTCACACAAAAATAGAAAAAAAACAATAAATTTTTGGGGTTCCCCATCTTATCTTATCTTATCTAGGTGAGGGCCCTTTCGGATGCACTTCGACCCAGTGGGATCTTTTGTGCATTTGCCCTCTCCTTTATACCTGCTCCCAGGCTTGCTCCATCATTTCCACAAAGCGGATGATGCAGTTCGCCGGGAGCACCTTGAATTCCTTTGGTTGCGGGTAACCGTTACCAAAGTAGTTCATTCTTTGTCTGGCAAGGGCATGACATTCACACAATAAGTGTTCCATAGTCTCATCTTCCTCGCCACACATTCTACAGTCTAAACTATCAGATACTTAGTCCCATCTTGGCCAAGAGATCCTTGACCCCGAAGTGACCAGTGAACACCCCAGATATAATTCTGAGTTGCTTCCTACTGGATTTCCAGAGTTTTCTGGTCCAGCCCGAGTCCACTCCTTCTATGAAGAGCTTAGAGTGCCTTAAGCCAGCCTCATTCCTCCACTCGTGTTGGTGTTTGGTTTTGGCGTAGGCTTTAATGGCCGATATTATGGTCCCCTGCGAGAGTCCCACAAATAGTTCTGGACCTACAAAGTGATTTGTAGAGCCCCCTCTTGCAAGCTCATCTGCTCTTTCGTTGCCGATGAAGCCCTTGTGCCCTGGTATCCAAACTAGTTGCACCTTATTGTGCCTTCCAAGTCTGTTTAGTGCTTGGACGCTATTATAAATTAGTCTAGAGTCCACTTTCGGCGCCGTAAGCGCTTTAAGGGCCGCTTGACTGTCACTGAGTATATAGATAGTCCGCCCTTTGGTTCGCCTGTCTATATTCTCCTGTACACAAGCAATTATGGCGTATGTCTCCACTTGGAAGACAGTTGCCAAACTACCCATGCTTACACTACTACTATAGTCATTTGCATAAATGCCTGCTCCCGTACCGGATCCCATTTTTGATCCGTCCGTGTACCATATACTGTCTTCGATACCAGACTTTGGTGGTTCCCCATACTTAGAACTGAAACTCAATTTTTTTTTTCATCAAACCCATACGTGTGGGAATCAATAATCAATGGATAGGTCTTCAACAATGACATTGAGGTTTCTAACATAATTTTTTTCTAAACTGAATAGTTTGCGCGTGAGACACTTCCAAAGTGGCAAAAAGTGTGTCCCCCCCCCTGTTACTTCTAAAATAAGAGAATGATAAAACTAAACAAAATATATGATGTACATTACTATGCAAACTTCCACCGAAAATTGGTTTGAACGAGATCTAGTAAGTAGTTTTTTTTAATACGTCATAAATCTTAAACCGCAATTTATTTAACGGAACCCTTCATGTGCGAGTCTGACTCGCACTGGGCCGCTTTTTTCTATTTTGTATCAATTAAAAAATTGCAACCTGTATACGAGTATGTCCTTATTTATGTAGGTAGGTACGTGTATTAATTAATATATCTGACACTGTACGAATAAAATATTAGTCAGCCGATCCCGATGAGAAACGAAATATTGAGATTAGCAGAATGAGGATTTGTTATTTTGGCATCTACGCCTACACTCAAGAGCAAAAGCTTTAGGGGGCCGATTTTTGACATTCGAGCGCTCGAAAATTAAATAAAAATAAATACGATTGTATTGTCTAAACTGCAGGGACTTGCTCTGTCTCTACTGACATAATTAAATACGAGTGGTCAATACCACTCGTTTTTAAAATTTCTATCGCTATTTCTAAATAGAATTTCATAATTTTTGTCAGTTTTCGAGTGAAAGAGTCGAGCGCTCGCAAGTCAAAAATCGATCCCCAGGTCGGTGAAATAAGGTAACGGGCCAAAAGTTCGTGCTAGTACGTCATTTCGTTAGTTTTGTTTCTGACGCATATAATAAACAATTCAAATATTTTTTATTTAAAATATTCATTTGTAAAAAATATCTATCATTTAATCTTTCCAAAAAATCTAATTCGAACATTTTGACGACTATACTAATAGAAATATAACGCTGGAAACTCTCAGTCGGCTGAGAACAGCTGTGCGGTATGCGTGAACTTGTTGTAGACGTAAGGTGCTCGCTCCGAGCTCCGACCGACTTCTTAAGGGAATTGAAAGGCAAACTGAAGTCCATTTGAAAAAAATCTTTTAACAGTGCTTTGTGGAGTTCCTTAACAATTGATTTAATAAGAAATAATTGTATATTTAGGTATAGGGGTCCCTTAAACTCGCAATAAATGGACTCACGAACTAGCGGTCATGATATTTTTCGTGTGGCCCCTATTTCGTGTTACTACCGAATCAAGGACTTTCTAGATACATCCTTGTATCTTTTGTATTTAAATAATACTTGAGAAATTGTAAATGTAAATCTAAAAAACAGATAATGTATTTAATGAGAATTTCTATGAGCTAAATTCGGTATATGTTTTGTTCACTAGAATTCCCGTAAAACGAGGTTGAACGTGACCTACATTTACAATTTTAAGGTGAATTCGCATATTTACTTGCAGCATATTTTTTTTATTGCTCGATTTCTGTCCGGTGTATTTATGTTTATATATTACATGTAGGATAGTTAATGGTTATTGACCATAATCTAAATGTGATCTAAATTATTAATTGCAGGAATATCCAAGAACTAGTAACACGCAACAAGGGACTACCACTTTTAATACTTTTTCCCAAGTTCGTGACAGAGAAATCTATAGTGGTAGGTAAACACAGATCAATCCTAGTAGTAGATAAGGTATGGGAAATGTGTACCCTCGTCTGTTATTTGATATTCTTCTTGAAGAGGTAATATGTACTTCGATAAAATGGAATATTGTTGCCTGGCTACTGGGTACTTATTAATTATTTTTGCGGGATTATTTTTATTAAATGAAAGGTTACTATAAAACAGTATAAGATTGTTCTTTAAAAAGTGTGACCCATACAACATTGACCAGATATTTTTTCAGGTAAATCAATCTTATATAATCAATACATGTAACTAGGTAGTTTACAATTATTAAAGACATTTTTTATTTTCAACCTTTGAAATCCCGGGACTTACTACTCCCGGAACTTTCTTTATTTTTAAGGGTTTTTTTTAAGAAGTGAAAGGTAACTTTATACGCTATTAAACAGAAGAGCGTTTACAGTTATGTGTTTTTCTTCACTTATGTGTTCACTTCCCAAAGGTTGTCTAGATATTTATCTCAAGTTAATCAGTTTTGATTAATATAAATAGATAACTTATGTGTGACATACTTTCGAAAGGGTGACCCTGTACTATTGGATAAGTTATACAGGGTGTAATTTCATAAACTGTACATAATAAAAGGAGAAAAATTTCAGCCAATTTCATCGGTGAAACGGTGTTTTTTTTTTTTTCTAGTCATTAGTTTTTTTTTTACAGAATTTTGAAATTTTTTGTAAAAACTCGGGTAATACACCTAATTCAGACGGTATAACTTTTGATCCAATGGTCCTAAAATGAAAATAAAAAATGCAGAGTATTACCAAGGGACAGGTTAATGATTCTTAATAACAATAGAAAACCAACTAGAAGAGAAAATCCGCAAAAAAAATTATTGTTTTTGAAAAATGGCTACAAAAATTACGAATTTTAAAAGAAAAACACAATTTTCTGAAAAAAACGCAGATTTAGTTACCATTTTTTTTGCTTAGTATTAATCCTCACTTAATGCCGATTCTAAAACCGTTTTTAAACTGTCTCAGACTTTGAAAAATACCACGCTAATGGGTACGTAAATCAAACCATAATTTTATTAATTTTAATCCTCTTAAAATCCTTAATGACCGCTTGTTCCCAGGTAGTTGAAGGGTGTTTTTGGGTTGAAGGTGGAGATAACATGAGGGGTATAAAGGCATTGGGCAATAGGTCAACTATTCAGTCGCTCGCAAATCGCAATTGCTTGTCTTTGCTCGCCACTTCTTTGATTACTCCAGTACTTGTTCAGTTTGAATCATCATGCCCCGCTTACGAGAGTTTTCGCCGTTACAAATAGCCAACATGCACTATTATTATGGATTGTGCCATGGATCTGCAAGAGCTGCGTGTATCGCCTATTTGGAGCAGTATCCTAATGACGTTCCAAGACCTGCTGCTCGCCACTTTCAAGAAGTTCATCGCCGGTTGTGCAATATTGGCCTGGGATACGGTGGCCGAGATCGCCGAGAGCCAGGAAACATAATTGATGTTGCCATAGAAGAAGCAGTTCTCAGAGACTTGTACGCGGACCCAACCACGAGTCTAAGATGCTTAGCATTGAGGCACGGAATCTCAAAATTCTCTGTCTGGAAAATTTTGAAGAAGGAAGGACTGCATCCATTTCATTATCAACGGGTACAAAATTTGCAAATTGGCGATGCCCGCGTTAGGTATGTTATGTCGACTTGGATACTTGGCAATATCAGAAGGGATCCGGAATTTACTAGAAGAATTTTATGGATGGACGAAGCAAGATTTACTCATACGGGAATAACTAACTTCAGAAATTTACACACATGGGCTCACGATAATCCAAACCTAGTAAGACCATCTAATTTTCAAGACCAATTCTCCATAAACGTTTGGGCAGCGGTACTCGACGATCAATTGATTGGACCAGTCTTCTTACCGAATACTTTGAACGCCGACAGATTTTTACTGTTACTGAGAGACGAGCTCCCAGAGCTTTTGGAAGATGTGATGTTAGATGTGAGACAACGCCTGTTTCTCCAAATAGATGGATGCCCAGCTCATTGGGCATTAAGAGTTCGACATTTTTTAAATGAGCAATATCCCAATAGGTGGATCGGCCGAGACGGCCCCGTTGGATGGCCTGCAAGATCGCCTGATATGACGCCGTTGGATTATTTTCTTTGGGGTGATATGAAGCAACGGGTATATCACAGAATCGTCAATACCGAAGCAGAATTGCACGACAGAATTTTAAATGCAGCACAAGAAATAAAAAATAATCCGGGAATGATTCGACGGGCTACGCAACAAATTCAAGCTCGGGCCACATTGTGCCTTCAAGAAAGAGGAGGTCATTTTGAACAATTAATACCATACAGGGAACGCCCTTTGCAACACTAGAATAAGTTTTTTCTTTAATAAAGGTTTATCAATCGAATTTATGACTTTTAATTAAAATACATGATTTTATTTACGCAATTTTTAGGACTACTTTTCTTCCTATTGTTTTCTCTACCTAAAACCCGATAACACCCTTCAACTACCTGGGAACAAGCGGACATTAAGGATTTTAAGAGGATTAAAATTATGGTTTGATTTACGTACCCATTTGCGTGGTATTTTACAAAGTCTGAGACAGTTTAAAAACGGTTTTAGAATCGGCATTAAGTGAGGTTTAATACTAAGCAAAAAAAATGGTAACTAAATCTGCGTTTTTTTCAGAAAATTGTGTTTTTCTTTTAAAATTCGTAATTTTTGTAGCCATTTTTCAAAAACAATAATTTTTTTTGCGGATTTTCTCTTCTAGTTGGTTTTTTATTGTTATTAAGAATTATTAACCTGTCCCTTTTGGTAATACTCTGCATTTTTTATTTTCATTTTAGGACCATTGGATCAAAAGTTATACCGTCTGAATTAGGTGTATTACCCGAGTTTTTACAAAAATTTTCAAAATTCTGTAAAAAAAAAACTAATGACTAGAAAAAAAAAAAACACCGTTTCACCGATGAAATTGGCTGAAATTTTTCTCCTTTTATTATGTACAGTTTATGAAATTCCACCCTGTAGAACCTTACATTTCATAAAAAAATCCTGAAAAAACAACAAACGGGCGGCTGAGTGTGTCGTCGATGGTACACTAAGTTTAGTGTTAGTAAATTAAGTAGGTAATTTAGTAAGTAGGTAAACACAACAATGTTTGACTTTTGGAAGGGAGCGCACATTCGCCGACAAACTGTCCTCAGTTTGGCGAAGCAGAAAGGAATGTACTTGCCATTGTTGTTTTTTTTGAAGAATAAATAAAAAAAAAAAAGTTACGTTATTTTAAATTTACCAGAGTTTTACCAAGGCCCTCTATTGGATTTTGTCAATATTCATGATTTTACCTACCTCTTCAATAATGTTGTTCAATACCAAATAACAAATGAAGTTGTATATGCATAAATAAAACGTATCTCCTACTATCAAAAACTTTATGCCGAAACAGGGGCCACGAACTCACAAACTTAGGACCAGAGTCAAATTTTATCACAAAATGGGGTTCAAATAAAAGGTTTACAAATAAATTTATAAAAATTGATATTGAAACTAAAACTATATAATTCTTTCATTAAATAATAACCAAGATATCAATATTCATCACATCACACAAAATATTTCAAAGCGAGTTCAGTAACGTCTTACAAAAAATACGAATCCATAAGAGGTTAAGCCTCTTATGGATGCCGAAACAGTGGACGTTTACCTTACCGTCATATTTCCCAAAATAGTGCAAGGTTGTACAGTTTTTTAATCCTGTCATGATCTTTATTAAATTTTACATTTAAACTACAGAAATAACAGTTAAAAAAAGTTACCAGGTTTAAATCGGACTCGTAAAAACCCATGACAAAAACAACGTTAAGAGGCTGACAAGACCAAATTTGTTGAAATTGATATTATTTAAGCAGTTGTTTAAGAAAAACTATTTGTTCTAGCACATCAAAAAAAATATATGTTAATATTCATCATATTTCCAAGACCGTAGACGGGCTCGAAACATAATTAGATGAAATCGGCTCGATAGAAAATAATTGTAAAGATTGGTCTTAAAATCATCTTAAACGGTTCTATGTCCCTATTTTTTTGACGTATGGGTCTGCAATTAAAAACATGAAGTCCACATATTCATACCTAAACCGTAGACGAGCCATAATTTGCAAAAAATCCACACTTTTTTTTATTTTAATTTTTATTCATTATATTCGTCTAAAACCTGGCCGCTCAAGTAATACTCGCTTTCGTTTACTCCGATACAAATAGACAGTGTGCGCGTTTTTGGTGTTGACAGCGCCTTAACGGAGCGAGATATCGCAAAAATAGTAATTTTTTTTTGCTCTTGAGTGTAGATGCCTAGCTATTTATTATGGAGTCCAGAATTTGCATTACGGGCCGCTTTCTATATTACTTATTTATATACACTATCCAGCAAGCATACTTAATGGCGTTTATATCCCACTTAAAGCATTTGTCCCGTACTAGCAAAGTACACGGAAGTAAAATAAGTAAACACAATATTTGTTTCTATTATATCTTTAACCGACTTAATTTTTTTTACATAATAACGATTAATTAAATAAATCTGGCCAGCCAACCGTATCAGAAGCAGAGTAGTTGAAAACATAGAATCCTCCCTTTTTGTCGGCGGTGATAGAGCTGTCGTATGGAAGATACCGTGAGGAATGCTCTCAGATAGATTTAGGGTGATCCGTTTGGCTGGCCCCACTGTATTTAAATTGGGGTTATTACAACGATATAAATAATTCATCTCTTTTTAACAATTGCATATTGTATAGTTGTTATTTTCTAAGCCGTCCGTTCTGCAGTGCGGCGTTCTTTAGTGCGGAACGGACGGCTTAGAAAATAACAACTATACAAGTGCCAAAAGGAACACTAGATGTATCTGTGTATACACTATAGTGCTATGTCTAAAGACAGGTAAAATGTAACAAACTTAATTGTTCCTTTGAAAATCGTTCGCAAGCATGTATGAACTAAAGCATAGAGAAATTATACTTTATTTATGACTAAAGGGAAATCAAAACGACAAGAAATTACTAGGAACAAATAAATTTGTTGTGATTCGTCAACGTATTGTGACTCATTAAAAAAACTTTAACTAGGTACATCTAGTGTTAGGTGTGTCAAGAGCAGAAGCAGATGTGTGCACGATTTTCTGTTAAAGAAAATATATCATATTCACTATTGACCAAGCGGCAAAACAAGTAATAAGTTGATTCCTAATCGTTTTATTTTTACTAAATTTAATTCAAACAGAAAATGCGTTGTGGGATTATTCTACAATTTTTTTATATTAACCACATTAAACAAGTATCAAAATAATCCATTTAATTAACACATAACTAACTCCTTAAATATCAATTGTTCAATGTTCCAGACACAACTATAAGCTAATCAAATCAAAAATAATCAATAAAAAAAAATGCTTTGGATTCGGAAAGCGACTGGTTGGTACTTTGTACTATATTCAAAAGAATAAAACCAAGTGACGTAGGTATTTCGATATTTAAATTTGTTACTTTTTAATTTATTGAACTCAAAACACAAGCAAAAGCGTGAGGCGTTCTGCCTGCGTGTGGTTGATTATTATATTGTTCGTGTTAAGAAAATGTTTGTATACCTAGGTATGTGTCGGTGCTCGCTGTGGAGTGTCGGATCATAAAAAAACTACTTACCTACCTGGTGGTTATGCCAGCGCAAAGAAAACTGTTGCATTTCATCCTCATCCATAGCGACACAAATTAAAATAATAGGAAAGCAAAAGCGAAAGCAGAGAGACTCACTATTGTCGGTCGTCGCGTACGCTCAAGACAATAATATTGTTAACCGAATCCAGGCTACTTTATTTTAGTCGGTACGCCTGGAAAACCTGTAGCCACCTATTTCTGGAGCTGATCGTATTTATAAATCCAATGACATTCAGTCAGTGACGCGGCTCACATACCAAAACTCATCCAAAAACAGATTTAGTACGGGCTCGATGATTGGCATCATTGTTCGACTGTTTGCACTAATTATACGAGAATAAAACGTTTTCGGAGCGAATATTTCCCACGTGCGACGCAATGGCTGTTTGACTACTGGCTGATGCCGCCTGACCTAATTTTGTTTTTTTAAAAAGGTTACGCTCTCCCGCCTTTTTTATTTGCGACCGGGTTGTCAGTCATTTGTCTTATTGTTGAGCAAACACAATTAAAATTAATAAATGCGGTTTTTTGTTGACAATTAATTTATTTGACGTGTTGTGAAGGGAACATTGTAAACATTGTTGTCGGTTCATTAGAGGCGGGAAGCTGTTAAAAATATCGAAATACACAATGGAAAAGTCTAATAAATTGACAGATTTTTCTCACGACCCCGACTTTTTTGAGCGAGTTAAAGCGTCTATTGATACAGATTTGTCGTCTATGAAGAAAATTGTCGATAACATCAACCAAATGAGAGGTTTGTGGCTATGTCATTAGTAGAAAAACCAGGTACTTAGATACATCATTAAAACATGTTATCAGGAGGTATAAAATATATCAAATTTGCCTTTTTTGACACGGCACATTTTCCAATGTCAATATGTTCCGACAGTTACGTTTGATAAGACTACAAAGGGGCATTTACAATGTGCTAGGTACAATGCATGCGAGTTTTATAACATTTCATTGCAGGGTTTTATTAAATTCGTCGTATTTCGGTAGCCCGCAGCCCCGCAATGTAATGAAAATCGCATACTTACGAGTTGTTGCATCATGTAAAAGCCCTTTAATTGTGCTTCAAAACATTAATAACTGTATGCACCATGAGCTTTACGTAGGTTTACCTATTGGTAGTAAGTAGGTAGTTTATGCATTGCTGGCTGAGCCATATTTTCTATTGAATTAAATATATTGATTTACCTAAACTTTCACGATTAACACACATTATTATACTATTCGGGACTAAGAGGTACCTAAATAAATAAAATGAAAATATCAAACAGCACCCAAAATGTCGGGTCTTACCTACTATTAAGGCCTAATACACTAACAATTTGTCACACCAACCCAGAGACGCAGCTATAAGATGGAAAGAGACAGCAAACATTCAATTCATTAACTTTGAAGGCGGTTGTTGTGACAAATTGATAGGTGAGAAAACCGGGGGTTGCCAGTATTGTCCAGTCTACTGAATAATCCACTCAGAAGCTTATTTTTGATGGTGTGTTCTCTGAGAATTGATTTCCACCCGATGATGATGATGAATTGATTCCAGTGGAAGCCTCATACCTGGAATCCGACCTGATGACGATCATCGACGCTAAGACTTGGGAGAACATATCGCAGCTGATCGGCCTCACTTCTGCGGACATCATGGATGTTACTGTGAAAAACAACCAATAAATCATTTTTGGCTCTGAAGCTGTTTCAATAGGCATAATACTAGCCTTGTAACGGGTGTCTTAATAAGAGTGCACTATTTCATTGCAAGATAACCCTTAAATACAGAAATAAATTTATTTTCTAATGTAAATAAAAGATGATAATTAACATTAACTAAATTAAAATTAAAACTAAATTAAATCTAAAAAAGGCCCTCGAGACATTGTACCGAGGATGCTGGCGGCATTTCCTCGCTGAATTGCAATGCTGACGCGTTGCGCGAGAAAGCCGCCAGCTCTTCGGTCACCAGTTACATCAACCAGACGTTTCGCGATTTCCGCAAATAACTTATGCACATTAAATTAGGTATTATTAGGGTAATTCATAAGTGGACTCATTGAGACACCCGTTGGTTAAAATATATAGACAACAACCGGGATCAACAGCTGAACGTGCTTTCCAAAGTACGAGAGCGTTCAGTTACTGTAGCGCGTCTCTTCGCCCTTGATACTAGTATAGATAAATATTAGTGATAAGAAAATTCCCTAAAGCCGAATATATATTCGAGATATCTCAGTGCCAAAACTATGTAATTTCGCCATCAGTTGCATAAATAATTGCACAGTCAGTAGATACATATATCGTATATTTGATTAAACGAAATTAAGCATACTAAAATACAATATAAACGTACCAATGTTTGACACCTTAAGGCAACGTAGGCTCGTAGTCTTCTTTCCCTCTCACTGAGCATAAGCGTGAGCGAGATGGAAGTGCGTTTTTATTTTTGTGTGCGTTTTAATAAATAAAAAAGTAATAGTAGATTTTCCTCAAACATGACATTGCCGATTTTAAGAACCAATTTTAATAAGTTTAGCTGTTGTGCATAATTTGTTACGATTTTTTAAGTGTGTGTGTTTTTAGACCTATGTTCGTGATTTTTTCTGTCGAGTGTGTTTTGTACAAAGTCTACAATCCCTTTTTTTTCTATTATAATTAATACCAACAGAAACAAGCTTCCGAAATAGATATCGTGAATCCCATTTTGTACACAAAATCATGTTATTTCCAGTCCTGGCGACAGTGGCGACCCTGACACCTATTTATTATTAATCTGTATTAAGATCCTGATTACTTTCATCCTGACACAGGTATTTTTTACCTACTAGGAAGACTCAACCTTATTTTCAATATAATCTAGCAATCTATGAAATAAAACATTTTCATTTTCATTTTCATTTCATTTTCATTGGACCAGTGTCGAGCCCAATACTTTATGTTTACCTCACTGCACAGCAAATGGCACAATGTATTGTGCATTTGAACCGAAAACCTGCACAGTCCGATTGTGTATTTAACAACTTGAATAAACTCTGTGCAAAGATTTCTTGCGTTCCGACTTCCGACGTTCTATTCCCTTTTCAAAAGTATTTCCGCCTTTACTGATTTCCGAGACGGTGTAACGGAAATTGAACCTTAACGCCACGAGGTAAGGCGCTAGTGATCAGTTTTGAATTGTTGTGGTTTCTTAAGGGTTGTCAACTCTGAATTTATCGAAAAACTATGTTCATTTGTAAATAACTTTGCTAGTAGGTACTGCCAGACAGAGTCAGAGTGCACATATTTCTTCATTGTAATAACTTTGCTACTAGTTACTGTCAGTCTATTTCTTCATTTTAGTGTCAGTTTTATTTATACGTAAAACAAAGTTCGTATCAGTCGTTTCCAAGCTTTTACTAGGGCTTTACCTACGTGGACACGTCATATTTCAACATACATTTCAAAGCCAATATTTTTTTAAATGTTGTATTGAAAGGTTAGGACCAACAGCACCGAACGTAGGATCAATCAAGGTAGAGCAACAAAAGAATTGATTTATTTCAATGGAGCGCATTATGTTAGGAATAACGCGGTTCGAACGGGCTTGGATAGTTAATTCTATTCCACCAAAAACATAAATGTAAAAAAAGAGAGCCAAGTTCAATACAAAAATTATGCTTGGCTGTGGCTTCGCCGCACAAAAAATGGAGATCTAAATGAGTGCCAAGTTATATGCAAAATACAAATATGTATTTATAGGAACAAAATAACACTATGAACAAATATTAAACTCTATTTCTTTGCTTTATTGAATACCTAATAATAATTGTTGTTATTTAAAAATGTGAGATCTTAAAGAAGGTTAGATTTGACTTGGCCAGTTTTTTATCAGAATTAAAAAATATATGTTGAATAACTTTATAAAATGACTGATTTATTGAAAACTGGCCAAGTCAAATCTAGCGTTCTTTAAGATCTCACATTTTTAAATAACAACAGTTATTATAGGTATTCAATAAATCAAAGAAATAGAGTTCAATATTTGTTCATAATGTTATTTTGTTCCTATAAATACATATTTGGATTTTGCGTATAACTTGGCACTCATGTAGATCTCCATTCTTTTTGCGGCGAAGCCCACAGCCAAGCATAATTTTTGTATTGAACTTGGCTCTCCTTTTTTACATTTATGTTTTTGGTGGGAAATCATTACTTTTTGCAAAGAAAACTAGGCAGGTATTGAGATTTAAAGTTTTTTCTTGCGTTTCCGCTGCATGGTTTTATTTTTTAAGAACTATGTGGTGCCGCGCGCCGCGCGCCGCCGACGACACACCGTTTGTTTAGCGCGTATTTAAGTTTTTTGTATGGGGACACCACTTATTTTTTGACTTAACTTTATTTTTATATTTCTGTTATACAGCAAATATAACAATACATACATAATTATATTGGGATAGTTTCAAATATCTGCTTGTAACGGTTCCAACCACAGATGTATGAATATAAGGAGATCGGACATGGCGGCCGATTTGTATAGAGTGAGCCTGTCGCAAGTACATTAACCCACACAACGCCCAAGTAATTGACAAGACAAAGCACGCACACATCTAAATCACACATACCTACACGCTTATTTGACAATAAACGCGCATCATATCAGGCATTTTGGGAAAAAACGTAATATTCTCTGCGATCATCACGCGTGCACAGTATGGCAGTGTATGCCCATTGAGCATACAGCTGCGACACGGCCGCCGGCGGCTTGTCCTCTCTCTAGTATTCTATGCTCTGAGGTTCCAACGCTAAAATTAAAAAAAAAATATTTTATTTTTAGACTTTTTCCTACCCTTACATATAATTACCGAGCTGGATTCCAAATTTCATCCTTCTAGGTCATCTGGAAGTAAGTTAGGTTTAGGTACATACACACTTATGTCAGTCAGTGCTAAAATTTAAGACTTTTTGACCTTCATATCTTTATAACCGTTTGAGCTAGCTTCATGAAATTTGGGCTCCTAGATGTCCTTATGGATACAATTAAACACACGTAGTTTTATATGTTTACGTTCAAGAGGTTTTGAGTTATAGAAGGGTCAAAACTGGCACCAAGTGGTTCGTGTAATATTACACTCGGCGCTGGCAAGCCAGTTCCTTTGCTTGAACTTGGCTTGACACGCTGCCGCGTGTCTAGATAGCATCTGACAGATGAATTGCTATTCAAAACAAAATTTCGTCAAGAGTTTCGGAACAGTTATTAGTTTATTACCAAACCGAAGCAATAGCTACCCATAATCGGTCTGTAGGTATACCCGTAGTAATTTTGTACCAAAGAAAGAAAGAAAGAAACATTTATGAATTCGAGACAAACAACACACAGCGTTTGTCACGAAACGGTTCTATCTCAGCATAATACTGGCATTGCTGCCAGCGCTACTTGCCACACCAGTGTTACTTGCGCCACTTGGTGAAACACCCCAAAGTTGTTGTAAATAAAGGTATGTTAAGGTATGGTAAGGTATGGTAAGGTATTCCTAAAAATATATAAGCATTTACTTAGTCCGTCAGTTAGAGTATAAAAAAATATTGGACACGTATTTTTTATTTCGTCGATGAAACAAAAAATTATGAAGATAGACTTTATCGGGTTACGTTAAAGTTCCGTGTGACGTCACATTATGGTACACTTTTTACTATAATGTGACTTCAGAGCATATAATACTAGAGAGAGGATAAGCCGCCGGCGGCCGCGTCGCAGTTGTTAGCTCAATGGGCATACTCTGCCGCTAGTTCACCTCACCGTTCGTTGTTACCGAGTGTGCACGCGTGCTGATCGCAGATAATATTACGATTCATCCCAAAATGCCTGATATGATGCGCGTGTATGCCCAGGTATAGGTACAATTAAGTGTGTTTACTTTAGATGTGTACGTGCTTTGTCTTGTCAATTACTTGTGCTTTGTGTGGGTTAATGAACTTGCGACAGGCGTAATCAATACAAATCGGCCGGCATGTCCGATCTCCTTATATTCATACATCTGTGAATGTGACGTATACTTTTTTTACCCAGGAAAGTACCCAATAGGGGTGTAGACTCAAAATTTATTATTACTCCAATAGAAAGAAGGCCAACAAAAATGACTAGTGACGAAAATCCCATTCCATATCTTAAAAAATTACGAAGCTACAACCGTTTTAATAGTGCTTGTTAGAGAGAGACAGCGCTCGTGGATCGTGACGTCACGATCCCCGTAAATCACAATCGTTTCATATGAAGGTGTGTTTTGCGGAAAAGGGACGGAATATACCCTCTCTTAAAACTTTGGACACTTATAACTTTATGATGATTGAATATAATATGCTTTACATTTTTCTCCTTTGACCATATTAATCCTTTTTCGAGAAAATTCATCATTATTGGTTATTTTCTTTGGTGTCTACACCCCTATTGGCAACCCTATCATTCAAATTATTCGGTTGAGAGCCCACGGTGGCTCGCGGCACCCGGCAGGAGCGCTTCGTGTTTTATGACGACCGGATTCTTTCAAAAATTGAATTCGATTGCGCACTATAAAGTTATCCGTGACAATAATGGCGACATAAGTGTTGTATCTGTGGTGTTGAACGCGATTCGAATTCCATTCGATATTTGAATTATTAACAACTGTTAATAAAGTTTGTACCTCAACAGGTCGATCACGTAACGCATTGTACGAACGTCGGGTAGGTCTAAATGTCACTTTTTATATAGAAAATTGACAGTTAAATTGTACCGACGCGCGTTCGGAACGTTACGTGATTAGCTGATTACCCCTCTGGTGTAAAGGTCGATTTATATCTACAGACATTGAGCTTGCCAGACACGTGTCGTGGCAGATAAAATAATATTCTTCTATACAGTGTATTAACGTATTTATATCTGTGTCTGTCGGTTTCTGCGCGGCCGTGTTACGATAGATATAAATAAATACGATAATACACTCTGTATGGAAGAATATTATTTTGTCTGCCACGACACGTGTCTGGCACGCTCAATGTCTGTAGATATAAATCGATCTTTAGGCCTGAGTGGACGCTCGGAGCGGAGCGTTCGGCGTGCATTCAATTTGTGCAACGTCTACTCAGGAGTCTCAGGACACCAGTATGAGTTTCATTTGTTTAACATGCACGCCGCACGCCCCGCACCCCGCACGCCCGACTCGAGCGTCCACTCAGGCCTAATATAAAGCCGGGGTTATATTATAATATAACCCCGGCTTTATAGCCTCAGGACACCTACCGCGAAAAAAAGGCATTCGAAGTTTTCCCTCTCTGTCATACCTGTGAGTTCGTAGGTAAGTGCGACAGAGAGGTCACACTTTGAATGCCGTTCGCGGTAGGCCCTCTGGCCGGGAAGTACTACTCGTAATAAAACTCCAAATTCACAGGACACGTAGGTGTGTGCTACTTTTAATGCTCGAAACAATGCTTTCAACCTTTGAATTATTCAATCTTATTATTATTATTTTTTTATATAGCTTTTATATGTAATCCAGTGACCAAAATGCCATACGATAAATAAATAATGCTCGAAAACAGACTGGCGAGTTACATATCTACCCGCGCTGTATGCAAATATAACAATTAGAGCCACGCCGCGTGTCGCAACGCAATCGGTTACATATAGGATGTCCCATAAAGAACGCAAGATTTTCCATACCTATTGTATGGAAAATCTTGTGTTAATTTTGGGACATCCTTTACATTTTGTATGAACGTAGTTACATTAGCTCATACTCCAGGCAAAATACGGTTTTGAAAATCATTAATTTATAATAGCGTTTTTTTCTCTACATCATTTTAAAACATTATTCTAAGATGCTTTATTCAAGAATCCAACAAACTTTCCATCCGGAAATTATATAGATTTAAATAAAACATTAATTGTTTTTTTTAATTATTTATCTTGAATATTATAAAGCAAATGTAAATAAATAATAAATAAATAAATTTTTGATGTCTGAATTTTTGTTGGATTTTGTCGCTAGGTAACTATTTAATCGATAATGTATCCATTACAAAGAAAAAATCAGCTATTATTAATTATTTCCAAATTTGACATTTTTTCCATACAAGTTGTCAGTTCATTGCCTGGACTATCAGTCCCGCGTGTCGCCACGTACAATACAAAGTACGCGTTGCGACACGCGGCGCGGCTCTAACATAACCCCGACTTTACACTAATGAACACAACACCACATACCCACAAAGCAAGTTGTGGTATTTATTATTGCTGCGGTCTTCTGTAAGGTGGAGGTACTTACCCCCTGGCCACGACTTTGGTATAAGGGTGAATTGCAAATCTACGCTTTAATTTTTTTACATTTTATATGGGTAACTTTCGTTACACAATGGAAACAAGTTAAAGCATAGATTAGATTAAGGCCCTTAATTATGTACAATTTTTTTGCAATCCACCCATTAAGCGACCTGCGACCAGCGTTTTATCTGTTCATTGCGCGTGATCCCAACTAACCACAGTGCGTTGCACGTCTCGACCGCGCAAAGAACAGATAAAACGCTGGTCGCAGGTCGCTTAAGACCAAAGTCGTGGGTTGGGCTGCTCAGTAACTTATGACAACAATACGCATTTACAACAGCCTACCTAAAGAAATAGCTGATGAGGTCAAATATACTAAATTTGTTCAAAAGTTAAAATCATATAGAAAACAGTTTTTATTCACTGAAAGACTTCTTCAATGTAAATAGTTACCATAGATAATCTTCGCAAATGTTATCCTAGATATTGATACCTACCTACATTTAAATCTTAGTTTAAATAAGTACTATAATTTTTAATTTGTAATGTGTACCTACGTTTTGAGACGAAGGATTTGCAATACCCTTACAAGGTGTCATGTTGTACCTACTATAGACTGTAAGATATTTAAGACCTGACATGAGTGCAATAAAGTATTCTTATTCTTATTCTCAAATATGAGCGGATGTCATACTACCACTGGTGCCTCACTTAACTTACTAGCACATGGAGCCGTTGAATGAGCATTTCTAGAAAACTTTGTGCATAGCTACCACGACAATTAATTATTCCTTTTTTGTTTGTTTTTTTATAATCTTTAAGACAATAGTGTGAGATACTTTACAATTAAGAAAGTATAAGTATAAAAGAACCTTCATTACCAAAAGTAGCAGTAGAGTTCATATGAAATCGTTCATAAACTTGGTAACAAATAATTAGAAAAGTTGAAAATCCCCGATATTTTCATTTCAAAGTTCAATATCTCAGAACCAGCCCAACCGATTTTGTTGAAACGTAGCTAAGAACCATCTTGATCACGTCAGCTTTCGTAATAGAATACGGAACCCTAAAGGCCTCCACACACCGGTCGCGTGCGCGGGTCGGGCGCGGGCCCGCGCAAGTTGTAAAACATTATAAATAAATAAATATTACGGGACAATCTTACACAAATCAACCTAGGTCCGCGGGCTCGCGTTCGATGTGTGTTTGAAGTTTATTTTCAATGTTTTACAACTTGCGCGGGCCCGCGCCCGACCCGCGCCCGCGACCGGTGTGTGGAGGCCTTTAAAACGCATTCAAACCGGTCCATTCGGTTAGGAGCTACGATGCCACTCACAGACTCACAGACAGACAGATACATAGACACACAGGCACGTCAAACTTATAACACCCCTCTTTTTGCGTTGGGGGTTAAAATAAATAAAATAAAATTTATTTGAGAAAAAACCTATTTCAGGAAGTCCCGTTCCTCCATTACATGCTGTTGTTTAAAGTAAGCTAAATCAAATTAAGTATCTATCCTTAGGGCTATTAGTTCTTACTTTCTACTTAGATGAGAAAGGTTAAAAATGAATAATGAAAGCTAACTTAATTTGACGTGGTAACTATGTACAATGTTTTCTCGAATTGCTCGAATAAGGGCACAGTGTGTGAAGGGAAGACAATAAAATTTCTTATGTTTATTTACCTACGTCACTCCTCACAGGTATAAAACTCTCTGTACAATGATATATCGTCGCTCAGTAAGCCTCTTACAGCGTATAACGAAGACGGTGTTGCCAGCTCGGGGACTAATTCCCTGAATTCGGGGACTTATGTTTTTATAATTGTGTGTTGTGTGCTGCTTTTTGCCGTCTGTGTAATGTTCATGAAAGGGTTTATTAGTATTTATTTAAGGGTTTATAAGTAGGTAGGTTATAAATTATGTTTCATGTAGTATATTATTCTTGGTGAGCAAGATAGGTAAAAAGTATCTATTAAAAATACACACCTTATAATGATGGTTTTATAAATGTTACTTCTTAATACATATCCCACTAAAAACATAAATGTAAAAAAGGAGAGCCAAGTTCAATACAAAAAATATGCTTGGCTGTGGGCTTCGCCGCAAAAAGAATGAAGATCTAAATGAGTGCCAAGTTATATGCAAAATCCAAATATGTATTTATAGGAACAAAATAACATTATGAACAAGTATTAAACTCTATATATAATAACTATATAATATAATAATAACTATATATATGTAAACGAGTTGATTGAGGGGCTCAGCAGCACGCGTGTTGGTTGCCATATAGGAGGTGTCAGCTTCAACAACATAAGCTACGCAGACGATATGGTGCTGCTGGGGCCGTCAGTCAACTCAATAAAGCAGCTTCTGAAGAAGTGTGAGGGGTATGCTGAGCAGCATGGTCTCAGATATAACGCGGTTAAAAGTGAGCTTGTCGTGTTCAAAGCACCCAAATATAACCCGAAAACTGTTCCTGAGATCATGCTGTGTGGTGTACCCTTAAATGTGGTAAACAAAGTAAAGTATCTAGGTCATATGCTAACGGCAGACCTGAGCGATGACCTAGACCTAGAAAGGGAAAGAAGAGCGATGGCGGTGAGGGGCAACATGCTTGCCCGCAGATTTGCACGTTGTAGTAACGAAGTCAAACTGACGCTTTTCAAAGCTTACTGTCAGACGTTCTACACGTGCAGTCTGTGGGCAAAATTCACGCAGAGGGCCTATAACGCATTACGCGTACAATACAATAACATCCTTAGGATGCTGTTGAGGCTGCCAAGGCACTGCAGTGCATCCGGTATGTTCGCACAGGCGAGTACTGATGACTTTTTTGCCATCAGGCGCAAAAGAATCGGATCACTGCTAAGGCGTGTGCGCGGCAGCAGCAATGGCCTCCTAAGGGTGTTGGCCGAGCGCCTCAACTGTCCACTCACCAAATATTGGATGGAGGTGACCATTGGCAGGGCCAAGTAGAGATAATGTTCGCTCTGTTTGGTACTGCCAATAGCTTGCCAAAACCATGTCTGTAATTGCCCCCGATTCTTAGTTTGTAATTCTAACATAGTTTTTAAGTCTCGCTAATCTAATCACATATGGATCAATGGTCTGAAATAAAATATTTTTATTATTTATTATTATATTGGTGTTATTTAAAAATGCGAGATCTTAAATAATAATAAATACTTTATTTACGACCAACATGGGATCATGGTGTTAGTAACAATTGTATTACTTATTAAACTAGTGTTAGTACATTATATTATTAACATCATTATTATCATTATTATTTATTTCTGCGTGCATGTATCATGCAGCAGTTGCTCATGTACAGGCCATCGATCCTGTCCGCTATCATGCTCAGAATGCTGTTGGAGCTAGCCCGCACTCTGCGCACCAGGGATGTAGCTCGCTTGCGCATAGTGGCGTAGAAGCAGTCTACCCGCGCTTCTGCAAACATCCCTGATGCGCTACAGAATCTGGGCAGCCCCATCAGCACCCTGAACGCATTATTAAACTGCACGCGCAGAGCGCTATACCGTTTATATGTATGTATAATCTGCCCACAGGCTGCCTGTATAGAAGGTAGTACAGTAAGCTTTAAAAAGAGAAAGTTTTACTTCTTTTGAGCAGTTAGCAAACCTGCGGGCTATCATATTCGCTCGAACGGACAGCGCTCTGCGCTCGCGCTCAATATCTGCGTCATCTTTAAGGTCTGTGGTCACCAAATGCCCCAAATATTTAAACTGCTCAACTATACGCAGTGGTTGACTATTTAATTTAACAGGTGGAAACATTGGTGTGCATTTGCCCTTGACCCCAAAGACGACGCATTCGCTCTTGTTCACATTGTAAATTAGACCATGGCTCGCGGCATACCGCTCGCAGATGGAAATAAGCTTGGCAAGTCCACACGCAGAGGCACTCAGCAACACCATGTCGTCAGCGTAGCTTAAGTTGTTAACGCACACTTCGTCTATGTGACAACCGACACGGGTGTTGCTGAGCTCCTCTATAAGCGCATTCACATAGAGGTTGAATAGCTTGGGTGACGTCAACCCCCCCTGCCTCACGCCACACTCAAGCCCATATGGTTGCGAGCATGCACCCGACCATCTCACGACATTGACCTGATTATGGTACCAGTACTTAAATATGCCACTCATATCAGCTGGCATCTTCAGATCATCCAGCTTCTGCCACAAGATGTCATAGTGAACCAGGTCAAATGCCTTGGATAGATCTAGGAAACATGAGTATATAGCTGTTCGCCTGTCAGTGTAGTACCTGACGGTCTGCTTCAATGCCAAAATGGCACTCTCAGTGGATAGCCCTGGTTTATAACCAAACTGATTATCATGCACTGTTAGATATTTATCTATTTGGAAGTTCAGCAGACCATCAAGCACTTTAGCGACTATGGTGGCGAGCGAGATAGGTCTATAGTTACTCTTATCACTGACGTCACCAGTTTTGTTTTTCACTATTGGAACCACCACGGTCCTCATCATGTCGGCAGGCAAGTAAGTGTGGTTTATACAAAACGTGTATAATATCGCCAGTACTCTAGCCAGATGTGGACCGGCATGATGAAGATGCTCCACACTGAGGCCATCATGGCCAGGAGACTTGCCTCGTGAAATGGCACTTAATGCGGTTTTAACGTCTTTCGCTGTGAACTGAGTCATCGTCTCCTGCCCACGTGACCCCGCGCTGGGCATGCCAGCCGCCCGCGGTGGTCCCAACGGTGATTTAACTGTAAAATGGTCTCTGAATAATTCGGCTATAGACTCATTCCCACCCACACCATCGACACTCACAGGCAGGCCCGGCTTACCTTTCAGTCGGTTGGTCGACTTCCAAAATTTACAAAAGTCTCGCCTGGAATGGTGTCCCGCAATGATGTCCATTTTAATCTGCTCTTCGTGTTTCTGACACCATTTCAAACGAGATCTAAAAATCTTACGACTTTCACACATTTCGTTATAAATATGGCCCAACCTTGGTTCAGCGTGCCACTGCCATAGCATAAACTTAAAACGAGCCTCTCGGTGAGCCTTGCTTACATGCTTATTCCACCCTATCACGGGTTTTCGTTTTTTGAACGATTTGGGATCATTATCATAACTAACAATAGCAGCTTCACTCAATGCATTTATAATATCCCTAT
Source organism: Epinotia brunnichana (assembly GCA_963854355.1). Classification (NCBI taxonomy): domain Eukaryota; kingdom Metazoa; phylum Arthropoda; class Insecta; order Lepidoptera; family Tortricidae; genus Epinotia; species Epinotia brunnichana. The sequence continues at coordinate 5,320,365 of OY977936.1, read as the reverse complement.
ACAATGTATCTATTATAATTTTATGACTAGGATCACCACACATGTGGCCACAGCTTTCACGAAACACCTCAGGAAAATCTACTAGTTTTAATCTTTTATTACATTCAGAGGTAAATAATTTTATTTGCTCCGGATTTCTTTCACCCCATACGGCTTTATTAATTACTTGAGTATTATAACACAACTGCTTAGGCTTGACTAAATTAAAATCGCATTCAATTATTAAGGGGAAATGGTCAGACCACATAACATCAAGTTTAATGTAAATTTTAACAATGGAGCACTGAGCTGGCTTTGTGACCACACAATGGTCCAACCACCTTTTGGACCCGTGCGCGTCACTTATAAATGTATAAGTTCCTGACTGTAGGCCTAATTTGTCAACATCCGCGCAAGTCTTTTTAATTAAAGTAGGTTCGATTTGACTTCGCCAGTTTTCATTTATAATTATATATATATTTTTTAATTCTGATAAAAACTGGCCAACTAACCTACTACTGTAATACAAAAAATTACAAATTTGGAAATAATTTATATTAGCTGATTTTTTCTTTGTTATGGATACGTATATTTATCAATTAAATAGTTACCTAAGGGAAAGAGTGAAAAGGGGAGTGGAAGTCTCTATGGGAACGTGATGATAGTTATACTATACAGGATGTCTCTGACCTTGGGGCTTTAAATGCTAATATCGATTATGGTCCTGAAACTGAACCACTTTTGTAAAATAGATAACTATTACTTCAATAATTTATTACTGTTTTAACTTTAACTGTACCATCAATGTATTGCAAACACAGCCTCATTATTTGACATGCCATTATGAAAACTAACTAATGGATGAGGGCGTTTTCACTAAAATGTACGACTTTTACTTTTTTTCTCTGAATTAATTTTTTTTGGTTTTTCCTGTTGAGAATCAAGGGCACTGTTATCTTATCTTTATCTTATCTTATCTAGGTGAGGGCCCTTTCGGATGCACTTCGACCCAGTGGGATCTTTTGTGCATTTGCCCTCTCCTTTATACCTGCTCCCAGGCTTGCTCCATCATTTCCACAAAGCGGATGATGCAGTTCGCCGGGAGCACCTTGAATTCCTTTGGTTGCGGGTAACCGTTACCAAAGTAGTTCATTCTTTGTCTGGCAAGGGCATGACATTCACACAATAAGTGTTCCATAGTCTCATCCTCCTCGCCACACATTCTACAGTCTAAACTATCAGATAGTCCCATCTTGGCCAAGAGATCCTTGACCCCGAAGTGACCAGTGAACACCCCAGATATAATTCTGAGTTGCTTCCTACTGGATTTCCAGAGTTTTCTGGTCCAGCCCGAGTCCACTCCTTCTATGAAGAGCTTAGAGTGCCTTAAGCCAGCCTCATTCCTCCACTCGTGTTGGTGTTTGGTTTTGGCGTAGGCTTTAAAGGCCGATATTATGGTCCCCTGCGAGAGTCCCACAAATGGTTCTGGCCCTACAAAGTGATTTGTAGAGCCCCCTCTTGCAAGCTCATCTGCTCTTTCGTTGCCGATGAAGCCCTTGTGCCCTGGTATCCAAACTAGTTGCACCTTATTGTGCCTTCCAAGGGCACTGTTAATCCCGATAAAGAAAAAAAGTGTCCCCAATTTTCCATACATTTTTTAGGATTCCACTATTATACACACACACACACACACGTCACATAGTGGAATAAAAAACTGGGGACACTTTTTTTCATTATCGGGATTAACAGAGCCCATGATTTTGAACAGGAAAAGCCAAAAAATCTTAAATTCTGAGAACAAAGTAAATGTCGCACATATATTTGAGTGAAAACGCCCATGATGTACATATACATTTTTATTTAATTTGTATGGAATAAATAAAAAAAACAAAAAAAACTTATTTTTGAAAAGATGTAACTAGAACAAAAAATTGTTTCGTTTCAGGAGCGCATAATCGACATTTGCATTTAAAGCCCCAAGTAACATAAGACATCACGATGTATTTTGTATCGGCGTACATTAGTATTTATGCCTGAAGGCGTCTAACGAGAATACTCAGAGGAACTCGTGGTCAAAAGCTAGTACTATGCCTTTACTCCATGGTAATATAAACATAAGACAAGTTGGTATGTTCAATATTTACTGATGCAACTGAAGCAATAAGAGCGCTTCGTATCTTTCTGAGATGCAACACGGAATCATGTAAGGAGCTTAAACAGACTGTAAAGAATACTGTACGTTCAGTCTGTGGTTTAAAACATCAGTCGATAGGAAGGGGCACACACCAGTTATATCTACACTCAGCGGAAATAGCATATCAGCACGAATCTCAAAGGAGAACTCTTAGAAAGGGACGGATAGGCTATGTCGCCGCGACACAACTCGCGGGCCGTCATGTCATAACCGTGCAGATTCCGTGACTCGATACGAGAAAATCTCCTCCTTTTAAAATTTGGTCAGTGTGAGTTAAGAGTCATTGAGTCGCGCGCGTGACTTATAGCAGTATGTAAGTTGAGTCCAGACTCCTTGCTCTATATAGACGTACGACTAGCACCATAACTCATTCACTGATAGAGGATGTGTACCAACTCAATCCCCGTACCTAGGTATGTATCGAAAGTCATCAGAGTCCGAAACGCCGCACGTCGAACCGCTGGGCAGTATCGGTTACCCCCTGCTACGAGTTACCCCCTGGCCACGACTTTGGTCTTAAGCGACCTGCGACCAGCGTTTTATCTGTTCATTGCGCGGTCGAGACGCGCAACGCACTGTGGTTAGTTGGGATCACGCGCAATGAACAGATAAAACGCTGGTCGCAGGTCGCTTAAGACCAAAGTCGTGGCCAAGGGGTAACTCGTAGCAGCCGATACTGCCCAGCGGTTCGACGTGCGGCGTTTCGGACTCTGATGACTTTCGATACATACCTAAGTACGGGGATTGAGTTGGTACACATCCTCTATCAGTGAATGAGTTATGGTGTTAGTCGTACGTCTATATAGAGCAAGGAGTCTCTTTTCAAGTGTAGCCAAAGTAGCTAAACCTACTAGCGTTTTTACCTGACCGCAACAACAGAGTATTTCACCTTCAAACGTTTAATTTCAGCCAAAACTCCTTTACCATGATGTCAGCTATAATTTATGGCAGTATGATCTATACAAAATTAGTCCCCGGAGCGGCGATAAGCGAAGAATAAACAGGGTGAATCGAATCCGTGACTTATCAGCGCCGCGGGGGTTAATCAGGAGCTTGTAACTAGGGGAAGATGCCATGATGACTTCCTTCATATGATTAATATTTCGACAATGCAAGTTTTTGGGGGGCTATTCTTGTCTGTCACTTGAGGGGTTATCACGTAGCTTTCGAACGCACTTTAGGACTACTCAAAGTCAATTGTCTATAGCTCCACGTCCACACCAGTGCGCTTTCCGTTCAAAATTTTTAAGTCTAAGTTTACTATTAACTAGACTTAAAAATGCTACTGCCAAGTGGGGTATCATATATGAAAGGGCTTGAATTGCACATTCTAAAACAGTTTTTCTTTTTTTTCTATAGTGGTAAAATTTTGATTCACAACGGAAAATGTAGAAAAAAATACCATTCCCCCTTATCTCCGAAGTTTACCGAGCGAAAAATGTAAAATAATACATATTATTAATAAATATTACCGGAACAGTATAACGAGACCTCTATCTAGCGTATTTTTTTTATTCTTTTAAAGTCATTTAATATTTAGGTTTGTAATTTAATACAAATGTGTTGAATTTTTTTCCTTCTAAATTGTAGGGAAGTATTCTGAAAGTACCTACCTTCTAGCAAATAAAAAATAATTATCAAAATTGGTTCACTTGAAAAATAATTACTTCTGAAAAACCAACATAGATTTTTCTTAATAATAGTATTTTATGCAACTGTTTTATAAGAAGGGTCTTAAAATGCGAGTGGCGTGAGTTGCGATGCGAGCCTTGGCGAGCATCGCAATTAAAGACGCCACGAGCGTTTTTAGACCAGTTATACACCGTTGCATACAATACTTTTTCTACGACAAATTTTAAATAAATAGCAGACTACAAATTAGTTAGCCTTTTCGGGCAGCAAGTTTTCTATTCGTACTTTTGAAAGAAAGAAAGAAAGAAAGAAAACATTTATTCGTGGACAAAACAATGGGTGTAAAAAACAAAACACACTTTTGCTACTCACGCAATTTCTTCAGGAGTGCAGTTATTAATTGCTTCGACCATTTTAAAAGGAACGTACACTTTTATCTTCACAAACACGAATACAATCTTAATATTCTAGGACTAACAGTTTATCATCTTTCATCTTTTCATTTTGAACTGTATATATTTTGGTGGGAAATCGGAAATGTGACACTTCTTGTTTATGGTTTGTTTTGTTTTTAATTTGTTTGCATTTGCCATCCGAACCAAACCTAATCCGGACCCGGACCGAATTCGAACTTTATTTTCATAAATAATACCAAGAATTTATAAAACATGTAATTTAACACACAATAGATGATGATTTATTATTATTGTAGTAAATAATGTATAATATACAAATGTTAAATCGTAAATAAAAACTTTTATTTCGAAATATTTGTTTATGCAGTTGGCACCACTGCAATATAGCGGCCGATTTAAAAAAGTTTAACAGTGCTTTTATGAAAAATGTATGAACCAAAAAAGTACGCTAAACAGTGCATTTTTGGGCCATAGAGCATAGAGTTTTTCGACGACTTATTAGTGGTGTCATTGTATTTGAGCTGTCAGCCTATATAAATGACAGATAACGGTACAGGAGTAGAAAAAGCTTTTAACGGCCTACGTAGCCCAGTGGGTAGTGACTCTGCCTACGAAGCTGGAGGTCCCGGGTTCGAATCCCGGTCAGGGCATTTATTTGTGTGTTTATCACGAATATTTGTTCCTGAGTTATGGATATTATATATGTATATAAGTATCTATATGTATTTATCTATTATATATATCATCGCCTAGTACCCACAACACAAGCCTTACTGAGCTTACCGTGGGCCTAGGTTGATTTGTGTAAGATTGTCCCAGTATATTTATTATTGACGACCGCTTTAGCCTAGTTGGTAGTGACCCTGCCTACGAAGCAAGAGGTCCTGGGTTCGAATCCCGGTAAGGGCATTTATTTGTGTGATGAGCACGAATATTTGTTCCTGAGTCATGGATGTTTTCTATGTATTTAAGTATTTATTTCTCTTTATAAGTATCTATATCGTCGTCTAGTACCCATAGTACAAGCTTTGCTTAGTTTGGGACTAGGTTGATTTGTGTAAGATTGTCCGCAAATATTTATTATTTATTATTATTATTTTGTTTCTTTAAATTTCTCAGTATTTACCTAAATACTGGTGTAATGGGAAGCACGGGCCGAAGCCAAGTGCATCTCATATACCTATTACGTTTTAATTAAGACGGAAGATTTTGATGATGATGATTTGAGAGAAGATCTTGATGATGATGATCTGAGAGAACATCTTGATGATGATGATCGGAGAGATGTTCTTGGGTATAGTTTGACTCGGGTGGAAGATGAGTAACTGATGGAGGTGCATGGATTTGTACGTTAGTGAGTGAGTCATTCTGTAGGAATTTTCTGACTATTCTACAAGTGTTTAGAATTACAGCTTTTTGCATTGCAGTGTAAGAAAACGGTGGTAATGATAGGGTTTTGATAGAGGTATGCAACTGTTGAGGGATGACACCTGTAGTGGACAACACGATGGGTACTATAGTGACGTTTCTCAGTTTCCATATTCTGGTTATTTCATCCTTTAAATCGGTATATTTGGTAAGTTTACCAGCTATTGTACTTTGTAAGTTGTGGGTGTTTGGAATTGCTACGTCAATTAAAAGAGCCGTCTTATTGATTTTGTCCACTACAGTGATATCCGGTCTATTGAAGTGTGTAGTTCGGTCTGTTAAGATGGCTCTATCAAAATACATTCTGTAGGTTTGGTTTTCTAGCACATTTTCAGGCGTATACTTGTAGTAAGGAATGGCTGGCTGAGGAATCAAGTTATATTTAATTGCTAGATTTTGATGTACTATGTTGGCAACTTGGTCGTGTCTGTGCTTGTAGTCAGTTTGAACTATTGATTTGCATGCTCCGGTGATGTGTTGAATGGTTTCTCCTGGGCTATTGCACTTCCTGCATAAATCTAAAATTCTATTTTTTATTATGAATTTCTGATAGTTGCGGGTCTCGATAACCTGATCCTGAATAGCCATCATGAAGCCCTCGGTCTCTGGGAAGAGCTCGCCGTGATTTAGCCATGCGTTCGACGCCACTTTGTCGACATTGTGTTGGCTTAAATCTTGGCGGTGTCTTCCGTGTAGAGACTTCGCACTCCACTGGGCTATTTTGGTTGTATGGTCGGTGAGCTCTTCGGTTTTTTGGGTGGTTCGGTCTTTTAAGTTCAAAGGTGTAAACTGGTGGTCATTCTGTTCTATTGCTGCGTGGATGAGAGAGGAGTTTGATTTTTGATGAAAATATGTTCTTAAAGCTGTAATTTGTTTATTATGTACCTAAGTTGGTCACATCTATGAGACCTCTGCCACCCTCCTTTCTTGGCAGAGTTAATCTTTGTATGCAGGATCTAGGATGGTGTTTACGGAACTTAGTCATAGTGGTGTTTATGGTGCGCTGGAAAGATTTAAGATCGGATTTACTCCATCTGATGATGCCAAAAGAGTATGTCAGGACAGGTATTGCGTAAGTATTGACTGCTTTTATGGTATTTCTTGAATTTAGTTGGCTTTTAAGAATGGAATTAAGTCTGTGTTTGAACTGGATCTTTAATTTGTTTTTTGTGTCTTAATGATGGATCAGTTGCGACTGCAAGTAGCCTAGATACTTGTATCCTGCTTTTTCATCTAGTGGGTCGATCGTTTCACCGGTCTCCAGAGTATAACTATGTTTGTAACTTCTCCCAGCTTTCATGGAATTGATTTTGCACTTATCTATCCCGAACTCCATCTGAATATCTCGTGAGAATACTTCGGTTATATTAGCTAATTGATCAAGGTCGGTTTCGTCAGAGGCATATAATTTAATGACATCCATGTAGAGTAGATGGTTCAGGTGTATTTCGTCTTTGTCTGTCTGTCCGTCGTTCGCGTGGGATTCGTATTTAAGTGGGTGTCCTTTTTCTGTATTATTGAGTATATTAGATAGGGGGTTCAGAGCAAGGCAAAACCAGAGAGGGCTGAGCGCATCTCCCTGGAAAATGCCTCGCTGTATTTTGATTTGGCTTGTTTCTATTGTACCTGTGGGTGAAGTGAGTCTGAGTCGGGTGGTCCAGTTTCGCATTATTGCATGTAGAAAAAGAATTATCTGTGGATGGATTTTATACATCTCGAGTACTTTAATTAACCATGAATGGGGGACAGAGTCATACGCCTTTTTATAGTCAATATACATAGTGTACATGTCAGATTTCGATTTGTATACCTGATTTAGGATAACAGAATCTATAACTAATTGCTCTTTACAGCCTTGGCTCAGTTTTTTGCAGCCTTTTTGCTGTTCGGCAAGAATATTGTGACTGTGGGTGTGTTTCTAGATGAGGTTGGAAATGCAACTGGTTATTACTTTATATAAGGTCTGTAGACATGTGATAGGTCTATATTTGGCTGGGTTTTTGGGGTCATCATGGTCTTTCGGGAGCATGTATGTTGTTCCGGCTGTAAGAAAGGTTGGTATTGTCTCTGGTTGCAAAATGAAGTTATTTATATGATTGTGTAAGTAAGGGTGAATTACCGTAAACTTTTTATACCAATAGCTATGAATGTGGTCAGAACCGGGTGTTTTCCAGTTATGTAAATTTTGTATTACTTCGCGGAATGTTTCTACTGGGACAAAATCAAATTCCATTGCTGATAACTCAGAGTTGGTAGACATTTCAGTTTCAATCCATTCTGCTTGAGCGTTGTGCTCAACAGGATTTTGCCAGATGTCTGACCAGAATCGGTGTAAGGTTTCTGTGTCTGGGCCGTTGTTACTGTTAGAGGTATTTTGGCTACTTTCATGATTGTTAGTACAAACGGTTTTAAGTTCACGATAAAACTGCTTTTCATTGTTGACAAACTGTGCATTTTGTTGTTTACGGAGCGTGCAAGCCTTGTATCTGTGGAGGCGGCTTGAGGTAACTGCAAGTTTTTGTTTCAACGTATCCAGAAACTCTGCTAGATCTGTATTTAGACCTTCATGTGTAGAGTGGACCTGATACTGGTCTTGAATTCTTTCTACGTGTAAACTTAAATTCCGGCTTCTATTGCCATTCATATATTGGGTCAGTCTGCCTATTTTAATTCTTAAGTCCTTTATTTTCTTTTCCAATCTGTGTTCCCAGTTCGGTTTTCTATTTCTCTGGGATTGGCGAGGTGTATCTGTTTGTATCAAATTAAGTTTAGCTCCGTTAAATTTGGCGGCGGTCCACCCCGCACAGTAAACTATAGTGTGTAAAGTCTGGAAGTCGGTATCTTTATTAATATTGTCTGTGAGAATTTTATTGTTTATGTAGGCAACAGTACGAGACAATTTTTTAGATGGTTTCTGTTTGGGTATAAAAGGTCGGCTGGTAGGATCTGTATATATAAAATGCCCAAGCGCTTCTGAGAATATTTGATCAATTTTGGGATTGCTATCTAACTCAGGTGGATCTTGTGTGGTGTGTATGCTTAGAGTATGTGTGTTCAAATTCATCCGATCGGCACTTGGATATTGAATGTCATTAAGTGTTCCAGGGTCGCTAATTTGGGTGTCTGAGATGAGATTGAACTCACTTGTACTATCTGTCTGTCGACCAGTCATAAGTTCTCCTTCTACCTCCTGTCTTATTTCTTTCAGCCTTTGATCAGTTATGTATTTGTTATGTATTATTGTTCTTCTCTGGTCGGCTATTCTTTGTTCACTCAAATGAGCGAGTGATGGAAATTTGGTGATGAACTGCTGGTGCAACGGTTTCCGGTATGTTGTTCTATTTGTTTCCAAGTGTGTTATTTGTAGATATAGTCTAATTATTGCCTCATTCTGTTCATTGGACCACCTCATTCGAGGTGTGTTTTTGCTAACAGTGTTTTGATGGGGTTGGGATGTATTGGGTGTTTGTTCACCATGCCCGTTATCTTGTGTGTTCTGTCTTATATTAGTCTGCAGCTTTTCTAAATCTTCTTTAACTTCTGTATAAATTGTATCTGTAGTAGTTTTGGGTATCATCTTCAGACGTACTATTGCACGTCTCTGGTCCCCAACTCTCTGTCGGCTTACTTTCATATTAGGATATTTTTCTATAAACTTTAAGTGTAATGCTTCCAAATAATTGGTCTTGTCTGTGTCTAATGATGTAAGATGGAGGTAAGTGCGTAGTATGAACTCGTTCATTTCAGATGTCCATCTGTTACGCTTAGAAGACTCACCCTCGGTGGGTGCAGTATCTGTGTCCTCGAATAGGTCACCCTGCACAACATCCTCGGGGTTACTACTAGACTCGGTGGTCTTTGATCTAGTCATATAAGAAGGGCGAGTTGATGGGATGGAAGAAAATAGTGACTCAGTATCATCGCCCGAGTCGGCTGTAGCTTCGACATCGGTGGCCCGCCTGCTGAGCTCCCGATGACCGGCTGTAATATCTTGGTTGGCGCAAGCCCGCCTGCTCAACTCTGCGCCACCGGTAGTTCGCATACTGTGGCATCCAGTACCGGCTCCAGATGCGCCCCGGCGACCCCCGGGCAGCGACCGTAAATTGTATCTATTATTCTTACTTTGCTCCATGATAACTTTCAAGGGTTGGGACCGTTAGTTTAGGAAGTATTATAGCTAGATGTTGTGCTAAGAGTTGTAGTTCAGCCGTTTAAACGGGTGCGGTTGAGGTGTTATTAACCAGTTATAGTTCTTCTACCCGTAAGCCCCCCTACCACGACAAGGTGGTCCCATAGGGGGGTTATTATTATTATTGTTATTATGTATGTCTTTCCCGCTCACGGGACAATGATGTCCCGGACCTTTGGGAGGCGTGCGTGGGGCTAGGTACCTACAAAGTACCAACTGAGCCAACACGTAGAGGCCCTTTTGACAATTTAATGAAATGCAAGGAGTACACCGAGCGGATGCTGTCCCTGCCCGTGTCATGGGACGCACACAGAGACAGCACCCGCTGGGGTGTATAGGGACTATTGCTGTTGATGGAATCTAAAGAAAATTTGGTTATTGGGTGAAAATGATGGACTAGTGGCTGGGCTATTGGGTGAAACATCGGACGCCTGCCTAATAAACTGTCTCATTTTTTATCTCTGGCAGACGGTGACTCGCCAACTACTAGATGGGCCCCTTTTAATAGCGACATTAAAAAATGGCCTAAGGGCAACACCAGTCAGAGAGGCTGGGGGGTAGAGAGGTGGCACTGGACTTTAAACATATAGCCAACTCGCCACTTAGGTGTCCACATCTACCCTCGAGCAACAGCTCTTGCGACTCCACTCTGGACAGCCAGTTAAGGCAAGCCAGAGGTGGGGGGCCTGTCCAACCAACCACCCGATCGGCTCAGCCTGACCACAGGACACCCCCAGGAGCGCTCAGGTACGTAGGGTCGCTACTCCCTAACAGCCCGCCACAAGCTGCCTTACGTTGACTGATTGCACCAGAAATCTGGTGGGCGATGGGGCCGGGCATAATTTCGAATCGATACCTCATTCATCAAAATCGGTTCTGTATCCGTAACCCACGTAAATACAAACATACATAAACTGCTAAAATCATATCCGTGCCTTTTAGCTCTGCCGTACCCCAAGAAAAAAAACGATCGAAGAAAAAAATGCGATTGAGATGCGAATATAATGAATGAAAATAATGATGACTGGCGGCCCTATATCATTCAACAACTTGACAATTGTCAATTTGCCATACACGATCGATCTCCACATGTGAATTCAAATGGCTTTGCAGATGTACTCGGGTACCCGGGCAATCATAATAAATTCAGAACTACACGCAATCAGGGCTCCCCTGGGTGCACTGGGGTAGAAAGTAACCGCACAAGTTAAGTTAACTCATTTAAAATACCTATAAAATACTCCCACACTTAACATGTGTTCCGCTTCGAAGATTAACTGGCTTAGTTTTAAATAAGAATGGTTTAACTTTTAAAAGATGTTATTGCGTGTTTTAGTTATTAGATACCACCTCAGAGCATAGAATACTAGAGAGAGGACAAGCCGCCGGCGGCCGTGTCGCAGCTGTTAGCTCAATGGGCATACTCTGCCATACTGTGCACGCGTGCTGATCGCAGACAATATTACGTTTTTTCCCAAAATGCCTGATATTATGCTCGTGTATTGTCCAATAAGCGCGTAGGTATACAAGTGTGTGTGTTTTAGATGTGTGCGTGCTTTGTATTGTCAATTACTTGGGCGTTGTGTGGGTTAATGAACTTGCGACAGGCGTACTCAATACAAATCCGCCGGCATGTCCGATTTCCTTATATTCATACATCTGTGGATACCACGAAGTTCTGAGTCCAGTGACATACTTAATTATGAATATGCGCGTTATTTCAACTGGCCTAAACTTCTTTCATACAATATTTAGTGTCTCAGAATCTATTAACTCATTATAGCCAGCGGTGCCGTTTGGCACCCAAATCAGCACGTTCATATTTTAGCGCCATCGCCATGTTCACGCGTTAAGACCACGTTATTCAAAATCGACCTATTTTTAACCGACCTCAAAAAAAAGGAAGAGGTTCCCAATTCGGTTGTATTTTTTTTTTTTTTATGTGTGTTACCTCAGAACTCCGTCGTTTATGAATATGCTTCCAGGTTGGTCCCATTGTTTTTAAAACTCCAGTTAAATGATGGGAACCATGAGGAATTGAGAGAACTCCTCAAATATATGAGGCACGCGTGTAGTAATTTCGGTGTTTTCTATTATAACTCTTGTATTTACATCCGGAAATCATAAATTTGGTTAAGTGGAAGTGATGATGAAGACCACAGATGGCTTGTGGAACTTGTCAATGATGTACTTCAAACTATAAAAGTACGTCACCGATTCTGACATCATTCCGTTGAAATAGCAAACAAAGAAGTTCCAAAGGTGATTCTGAGATCCTTGAGGAATTGACGGAAGTCCTCAAATATTATCGGCCCACATACAGCGATTTGGTTATTTTCTCTAATAATCAACGTATTTGCTCTCGGAAATCAGTTCATGTGGTAAATTGGAAAATAAATGTGGAAATGTTCATGTGGCTTGGCGGAGTACTGAATTGAAGTCGGTTAAAACTTTGTTTTAAAGTAAATTATAGATTCAATAATAAACAATGGAATACTAAGCTTTTTGATGGGATATTGAGATATGTTATAGTTTAATAACCGCCCTTGATACTTTCACGAACCAATTTCAGTTTCTCTGAGGTTGGTGACTGGTTCAAATTCCTAATATCACCAAAAAAAAACAATCCTTAGGTCAGTGATGTAGTGGCGTGCGTTAGTGGGGAGAATTGAGTGGATACCTGATCAAAATGCTACGCCAAAGTATTTACTTTGGATATTTACCCAAGAATTGTAAAAATACCAAGCAACAAACCATACATGTACCTAGCTGTATTTTTCTTGCTGGAAATAAGTCTTCACAAAACGCCTCCGATAGCTGTATTTTCCCGCGGGCTAATCGGAAATGTGAACACGTATTTTGTTAGCTTCAGGGTTGTAGATGCTGACGGTACGTTTTGTAAAAACAATTGTATGTCGGTGGAGTAAATGTAAGCAAGTCTTGCCTTCTGTGAGAATTGTGTTTGACTACAGGGTGGAAGGTTTACGTGGGTCAATAAAGGCAGTTGCGTCTTGTTACCGCACGACATTCATCTTAGGCAAACTTGGCTACCTTTTTGATTGAATCAATCGACATTCAAAATTTTAATACGTTTAGTCAGTGAGAACAAAATACTCTTTACGACCAATACTAGGGTATCTACGGGAATAACAACTTGTTATTTTAACATACTGAGTCTTAGTACTCTTGGTTGACGAATCATACAGGGTATAACAAAAATGTAGGCGGTTCGTTTAGGGCGTTTAATGGCATCGCATTTTGACTACAAATAAGTAGGGCTCCAACATATAATTTTGTCGGGCGGTCAGATTGTGTATATGGGTGATTCTACGAGCGTTCCGACCGCCGTCAGTCCGCTGGTCGCATTATTGTCAAAGTTCTTATAGATTTGCATTACCTTTCCGAGTAATTTTGTAGTAGTCCTGGACTTGTTAAAAATACCTGAACATGCCATGCCAGTTTGCCGGTACATTGACAATAATTCGACCAGCGGACTGACGGCGGTTGGAACGCTTGTAGAGTCACCCATTTTTTAAATTTCTCTCCATCTTTTAACTCTGAATCGCAAACTTGCATAGGCCATGGTACCTGTTCGCCCGGCGGGTAGGTCCCTTTTTTCCACCAAGGTATGTAATGACGTATCACTTGGTAATACAGTCACGTGCCCACAAATTAACCAGCGGGTCATCGCAGCATCTACATACGAGAATTGCGAGATGCCTGGCAGCACCAAAAGAGAATTGAGGCAGAAACTCGTGTTGTCGATTGTCCGTAGCTGTAAATACAAAATACGTGCTTCTTTGGAGTAGCAAATGCCCCTATAGTCCAGGCAATGAACTGACAACTTGTATGGAAAAAATGTCAAATTTCGAAATAATTTATAATAGCAGATTTTTTCTTTGTAATGGATATATAATCAATTAAATAGTTACCTAGCGACAAAATCCAACAAAATTTCAGACATCGAAAAAATGGTAAATTAACTAGGTAGCTTTTGAAAAGTCAGAAAAAGTATTAATAAATGGTTTTATCTTTATTTTGGTTAATTTACATTTACTCTATAATATTCAAGATAAATAATAAAAAAAAACCAATTCATGCTTTATTTAAATCTATTTAAATACTTCCGGATGGAAAGTTTGTTGGATTCTTGAATAAAGCATCTTAGAATAATGTTTTAAAATGATATGAGGAAAAAAAATGCTATTATAAATTAATGTTTTTCAAAACCGAATTTTGGCTGCGGAGTACTAGACTCGAGTGTCTTGTTACTTAGGTTTGCCTATCGATCGAACCAGGCCTTTCTTATGCGCGTTTTGGCGTGAAATTACATTTGGCTATACTACGTAGGTCTAAATTGTTAGGGTTATAGGTATTACTGAACCGAATATCGCACACCGCCGTTAGTGGACATGGGGACATAATAAAATAATTGAAGAAAATTACCGTTTTTTACTTACTGTTAATTACTTATATCACTTTTCAAGTTTAGATAGAACAACGACGGCAAGAGGCCCGACGGCATGACGCTGGTGCCTTGGAGGATGGGACGGCCCCTGGTCTGGGATGCTACATGTGTAGACACCCTTGCACCGTACCATCTTCCAGGTACCAGAAAAATGCCGGCAATGCTGCTTCTACAGCAGAAGACCTCAAACGCCGCAAATACAGCACCCTCGGTAGCGGTTACATGTTTGAGGCGTTTGGGGTCGAGACTCTGGGGCCGTGGGGACCAAGCGCACGCCGCATTTATAAAGATTTGGCGGCGCTCCTAAAAGAAACCACTGGTGACCAGAGGGCTGGCCAATACTTTGCACAACGTGTCAGTATCACCATACAACGTGGCAATGCGGCCAGCCTTCTGGGCACACTACCCATCGGCACAGATTTGGGAGATATTTTTTATTTATAGGTAGGTAGTTTTTAGTTTGTTATTAATGTTCGTTTTTAAATTTTAATTGTTTTAACAAATAAACTTATTTACTGATAGAACAATGGATTTGTGAGTTACGTTAAACTATAATAATTGAATTGGGTGTTTATTTCATCTGTCGACAATCTTCACGTTTGGGCGTACACTTGACAGCTAGCCTCATCACCATTAGTTACATTACAGTTAATTACCTTATTTACCTTTGTACTATTTATTAATAAGAAAGAAAGAAAGAAAATAGTTTATTAGTGCGAAAACTATGCATAGAGTACAACAAAACTTAACATGCACTAAAAGGCTTGCACTCAGCTTGATGTCACGGAGCGAGCCAGAGGAAACATTCTGTGACGCTATTAAGCATTATATTATTCGGTTAGAACCTTCTTAAATCTCAATATATGTGATCATATCACCATTACCAAGGACCTTTATAGAAATATCTACATTTTTTACTTGACACCTCCACCAAAAAGACTAATTAATTAATAAAAACAAAATAAACCATCATGCGGCTCAGCCACGTCACGTGACGCGTTGTTAGTCGGAACAATAATCCCGGAAAGTTTCCGGTCTGTAAGCGTTATAAATTCTACATTATTGCAGATGGTAACTTGTCAAAGCAAACACTGCGCTTCACGCTATTGTGCTAGTTTGGGGCGGCAAGGCAAAGGCGGAAGCGAATTGAGAGAACTCTTAATTTAGATAAATATTGTTCGAATTGAGGCGATCTTGCTTGAAAATTTGCGGCTCGCGCCACACCGCTGACATGTGGCCAAGCAGCGGTTTGCAATATAACACTTTAAACTCTCGCGCTTTGTACACATATTTAAAAACTGTTTTTTTCCGAAATCCTCTCTACTGAACGCCACTGCTACCCGCGGATGGTACGAGAGGCAATTGAAATCAGAAAACACCCGAAGAACTTCAATAGGGATGAAGGTTTCAATTTATCGGCGACTTGGGGACCAGTGATTCAGAAACTGAAATCTCGTATATCTTCGGATCTGTGCGCGGATACTGTAAGTGTTGTGTGCCGTGCCCTAGACAATTAGCATTAAAAATGGACGGGTAGTGGACTTATTTCGGGTGTACCCTCCATGTTTTTATCGACTTTTGGAGGGTAGTGAAATATTTTAAGCCCATATCTCTGTTGACAACTTGCTGGGACGACAGTTATCTGCGACCATGACCAATGCAACCCGTGTCGAAACGTCAGAAATAAAGGTAAATAAATAAATATCGCGTTAGATCCGGAACAAACAGTATTTAAATATTTGGCCAGGCTCCAAGTAGCTACTTAAATATTAGTGCATTTCGCTGGCTATAGCCAAATTGAAGTCTCTATAAAAATACATCTGAGGATATTCGATATTTGCGGAGTATTGTTGATTCCTAATGCATTATTTACGTATAAATAAACGGAGTAGTTCTGAGTTAACAAGATGCAAATCAACTGAGTTATCACCATCATCTCCATATCAGCAGACTCAGTTTCTCCTCCTATTTTGAGAGATAAAAATACTAACATAGTTCAAGGTATATTGAGTAGGTAGGCCAATCATATCAGAATTTAATGTATAGTCGAAATCAAAGGTGACTATACCACTGAACCGAATTTGAAGTTTTAGATATTCATTCGACGCAGAATTTAACCTTCTTTAATATTGAATGGAATACATTTTCTGTCCGAAGTATCGTTTTTGCGCTACATGAAAAAGAGCAAAAATGTATGCACACCAGACCTCCTGGGATTGGGCAAAATCAGATTACACGAATTTATTTAGGACCAAATGAAGCTATTAAAACAATATCCAGCTTTATGGGAATTAATTCTTCGAAAAATTCTAATTTGATTGGGCCTACCTACTCAATATACCTTGAACTATGTTAGTATTTTTATCTCTCAAAATAGGAGGAGAAACTCAGTGACTGGGAAAAATTTGTCGTTTAGGTTTAAACTTCCATTTTGGGACTATTCAAGCCCGATATATCTTTGAAAAAAATATACCTGATAAAAAACCTATAGAATAAAATTTGTTGAAAATAAAATTCTTATTTATTTTATTTACTACGACGGTGGCAAACAAGCTTACGGCCTGCCTGATGTTAAGCTGGTACCGTCGCCTATATGGACACTTGTGACTCCAGAAAAATCACAAGTGCGTTGCCGACCCTTTATTCTCTTGAGGATTCGCTGTGTTGGCAGATAGAGACATGCAGGTCCCTCACTCCCAAGACAGCGCATCCTAGGGAGCTCTGGCGACTTTACTCACCACCAGGAACACAACACCACATACTTCATAGAGTGCAATAATATAGCAACTCTGCAACTTGGCCTAGAGGCATTCCGTCCTTGCGTATGTTTGGCTATACGCAAACATTACACTAATACGCATGCCTGGACGTACGCACAAATACAAAGCCCAATTTCAATTAAATACGTCTACTGGAATAGCTCCCCTGATGGCCGATTACAGAATATTTGTCTCTGTATTAGTCAATACCATAAAAAATGGAAATTAAGTGAAGGACTAAGAGCGGCTACACACCGCGACTTATCGAGGTGTTCGTAAAACGCGCGTTTGTATTGCTGCAATAAGTCACGGTGTGTAACCGCCTTTCACTCTAGACTTGCCCCGCTCGACATATATCGCCAAGTCAGCGGCGCGGGAACTCTCAGCGTTTGGCGAATTCCCGGCCAGTGCCCGGAAAATTCCCGCGAAATTTCCGTACAATCAGACACTACGCCACGCGGGACCGCAGGTTTATTTTTTAATAGTTGTGTTGACTGGAGTTAATGATGTAAGTTTAGTAGGGGATTTCAATTGTTTGTTCTCAAGAGTCTAAGCTTGGATAGGAAGAGAGAATCCGTATTGTCTTTCAATCCACGAAGGAGCTCTCCACTTTTACCAGTTTATTATTATTATTATTCTGTTAGTGGCTTCCGGGCTGTGAGAGCCCTTATATCACTGTGACCATCGCTGATCTATTTTGATCGCCACTTACTACAATTCTTGGTAAAATCCTGCAAACTCGAAGAATTGCAGTATTCTATTGACCTCAAGAAATTTGATCTCCTCCGGCGCATAAGGCAAGGGCAATGAGATGGAGAGGAGGATGAGAACGACGCTTCCTCGCTGCAGAGAATCGTGACCGCCTCGTGCATAAAAACCACAATGCAAGGGAGATGGGAGGGAGGGGAGATAGGGGATCACATTGGCAGCTGACAGTATGAGTTTCATACCTTTTTTTTTTACGGAGTGGAACTGCTCTTACGCATCCCCCCAGCCTAGGGTAAGCTATAATGGGGTGTATGTGGGACTCTCACCCTGCAGCCAACTCTATTTAAAGAGAAGGGGGAGGGAGTCTACCCACTAAAACCACTCCGGCGATTCCGTCCCTGCCATTAATGGGGGCGCAGTGGGATCGCGAACATTCTACCACGACGCCCCCCCGGATGAGTTTCATACATGCCTACAACCTGACCGAGCTAAGTTTCCATTCTAATAAGTGAATCCAGTGAAGACCCAAGTCATTGTTATTGGCAGCAGCAATCTGATTTCTAGAGTTGATTGTGTAAATCTCCCTCCAATACTTTTTGATGGGATTCAGATTGCTTATTCAATGCAAGTGAAAAATCTCGGGATCATTATGGATCGCTCTTTGTCCTGGGTACCTCAAGTGAGTGAAGTGAGCAGGAAGGTATTTGCTGCAGTGGGGTCTCTCACGGGCGGATCCGTAATTTTCTACCTACTGCAACTAAAATTGCGCTCGCTCAAACGTTACTTCTTCCTATTCTTGATTACGCTGATAAGTAATCCTATCTCGACCTTTCTGAGGAGCAACTTAATAAGTTTGAGCGTCTCCAGAACGTCTGCATTTGTTTCATATTTGGGTTACGCAAATATGACCATGTTTCTAGTTTCCGTTCCAAACTCAAGTGGCTCCCTATCCGTTGCATCTGTTTAGTGTCCTTTTTAACCCTGCAACTCTCCGCTATCTCAAAGAGCGTTTTAGTTATTTAAATTCTGTTAGATGTTCTAACAATTTGCTGTTAACTGTGCCTTGGTCATCTTCCAAATTTTACAACAGTTTGTTCACTTTTAAGACTATACGTACTACTGTGGAACTCTCTCCCTCTTGACATTAGACAAGCAAAATCTACCGAAAACTTCAAATCCCTTCTTTAAAGAACATTATTTGTCTCTCCCCTAACCCTGATTGTCTTATTATTATTACTATTTTTGGCTGACTGTTTATGTATTAGTTATTTGTATTTGTGATATATGTATAATTGTGTATGTATGTTTATATAGAGAGCTATTTATGTACGTGTATTTATATAATTATTTTGATTTTTGGTTAATTTTTATATCTGCACCACCTACTGCATAACCTAGTTGCATTCAGTGTGGCAGCTTCAGCGAAGTTATGTCAACTGCATTTAAACCGCACTTTTGCAGCCAGGAAGCAGCTGAAATGCAGCCCGTCTGTAACCGCCCTTAGCCTGGAACAATACCTCCTTATGTAATTCCAACAGTTCACACCATTCTGTACCGATAGCATTGTTCCCCGTGTGAGTTTCGGCCCGAACTTTAGGAACCAGGATTATTCTGAATGCATGTCGGCTAACCGACCTAGTGTGGTGTAATGCATTGCATTGAAGCAGTAATATTCTATGAATGTATTTTCGCAGATCCTATCAATATCGAGACTTTCATGGTAATAGAATGCTAAGCGGCGGTCGTGGGTTCGAATCCCGGCTCGTACCAATGAGTTTTTCGGAACTTATGTACGGAATATTTACCGTTAGCTTTTCGGTGAACTAAAAACATCGTAAGGAAACCGGTCTAATCCCAATAAGGTCTAGTTTTCCCTCTAGGTTGGAAGGTCTGATGGCAGTCGCTTTCATAAAACTAGTGCCTATGCCAAATCTTGGGATTAGGTGTCAAAGCGGACCCCGGGCTCCTTTACAACCGGGAATAACGCTAGCGCCTGTGATGGGTAATGCCGGCAATGGATTTTTATACAAAATTCCGGTTCTAGGATGAGGATGACAATGTAACGCTGCCCATGCGTTACACGCTGGCGGGCTCAAGCCCGCCCAGCACACATGCGTAAACGTGTGCACTTTTCAGTATGTACTTATGGAATGGAAACCTATAGCGTTCTAAATAACACAATGGGGCCTCACATTCTGTTAAACTTTACTTCTGGATTTTTACAAATTTTCTCGCATTTATTGTGCCTGTAGGTATTACTAGAGAAGCCAAGTTGTTGCCCTCGGCGGTGTGTAATATAACACACTTGGCAGGCAAGGCTTGGCCCCCTTAAATATTAATTTTATTCTGTTTTTTAGTATTTGTTGTTATAGCGGCAACAGAAATACATCATCTGTGAAAATTTCAACTGTGTAACTATCACGGTTCATGAGATACAGCCTGGTGACAGACGGACAGACAGAGAGACAGACAGACGGACATCATAGTCTTAGTAATAGGGTCCCGTCTTACCCTTTGGGTACGGAACCCTAAAAAGCAGATTTGTTAAGTAGATTAATAGCAATAAATAAGTCGTAGAGTCGTTGGTTAAATTAACACGAATAAAACCGTGGGCTCCATAGCAACAATTGTTCCCTAAAACCATCAATATTCATTTACCGCAGTCATACAAACTCCTGATTTTATTCATATTCAAATTTATGGGTTTTACAAGATTTTATAAATAATTACATGTTCCAGCATAAACCCCGTTAGGGCACAGCAATATTATATAGTACGTATGTACTTACTCTAGGACTTAAAAACTAAACACACTAACAATATTAAATACAATTTAGACGCTTCGATTTGATCGGACTCGACTCCCGGCTGTGACGATAACGACGTTTATTTTTGATATGTTTAAATGCAGTTTTTTTTTATCGGTTGGTGGCTCCTAAGGCGCATCACACACCGCCGCCGCATTCCGCTGCGGCGTGCCGAGCCGCGTACAAATTTCGCCGGTCGGAGGTGCAGTGTGAAGTACCGTGCGGAATTGCTCCGCAGTCCGCACGCTGCAGCAGGAAGGAGCCAGCTCTTATAGTTACTGATAGAAAAAAAACTTAATTTAAGCTATATTTCCGTTACTACGAGTATGAGTAGCTGTGGCGGCGCGTGAACATGTTCGATGGGCAACCCGCGACAAGAAAAGTTATGAAAGAGTTTAGAGTAAATAAATTTTAGGCATGCCGGTGGGAATCATGAGTACGTACAGTCGCCATCACATACATCGGAGCAAACAAGCACGTCACAAACATCGGAACACACCTCTATTTTCAAGGCACTAGGGTGCATGTGCCGATATTTTTGAACACCTAAAATGTACCGATGTATGTGATGGCGACTGTACATTAATATGAGCTACTGGACTGGAGTAGTAATTAGATAAAGATAAGATAAAATCTCATTTATTTAAACGTTTTTTTTTATGCAACGACGGTGGCAAACAAGCTTACGGCCTGACTGATGTTAAGCTGGTAACGTAGCCTATGGACACTTGTGACTCCAGAAGAATCAAAAGCGCGCGCGCAACACAGCGCACCCTAGGGAGCTCTGGCGACCTTACTCACCACCCGAGGGGTAATCACGTAACGTTCCGAACGCGCGTCGGTACAATTTAACTGTCAATTTTCCATATTAAAAGTGACATTTAGACCTACCTGACGCGCGTACAATGCGTTACGTGATTGACCTACAGGAACACAACACCACATAGTTCATAGCATGCAATAATATAGCAAAACTACAAAGCAGTGGTGCTATTATGGCCGCTGTGTTCTGTAAGATGGAATGGGCTGTCTTCCCCAGCTGGGCTGCTCCACATACGAGCGAGATGACATTCCGCTGTGCCCTACCTCTTATTGAAGAATTGTGTTGGCTAGTAATTTGGAGTAGAGTACAGCTTCTTGTCTTGAATTGAAATTAAACTACTCAAATAAATCCTGCGAAAGACTTCTGCCAAATAAAAGGGAACCTAAATCCCGTGTAATAATAATTATTGCCTCACGCAATTCGCTCATACAGTCCAACTAAGTACGTAAGCTCACTTATTCGCGAAATAGGATGCTCTGAGCAAATTGTTTTCTCAAACCGACGGACTCCTTACGCGACCTCTTATATCACTTAAACCTTACTTAGTAAACGCGACTTTACACCAGCTTTGATAAGGCTGAATGTTGAATGGAGATTAGGAATGAGATACTTGTTTCGTAATGTGACCTTAAACAAATCCGATTGTGTTCGTTTCACGAGAAATAACGCGGATTCTCCGTTTATATATTTATCCTGGAATATGATACGTTGAGTGGAAATGGAAGGAGTACCGGGGTCGATTTGGGCTGTGAAGTATATATGTGAATTAATTCCACACCCTTTTAGTGTTCCGTAGGTACCAAAATTGGGCCAACGGAACACTTATTTGCCAAAGAACCCTAATACCGCGAGTAAAAAATACTGTTTTGGACAGTTATCTCCACTTATAATAAATCTCTAAATTAAAAAAAGAATCAGCCAGTTTGAAACTAAGCTTTGCGCGGTTCGAATGTTCTCAGCATCCCATGAACGGAAAACGGAAAAATATGAAACATTTTATATAGGTACATTATTATTCTAGCTGCAACTTAGGATAGTTTTTATCCGACTGCGACAGTTAATTAATTTTCCGAAATATACGACTTCATTTAATTTTTCATTTATTTTTATTGAAATCAAACGCTGCTCCAACTGTCAGCTATAAGAACCGTCAAATTTTCGTCAAAATGGCGGAATTGCTTTGCCTTTCACTTATTAATAATTTAAATCCCGTCTACGATATACCTTTACGAGACAAATGCTAAAATATAAACCATAAAAAAATATTCGATTCTGATATGAGAACTTATATGCGCAAATGTCGTTTTATGTCGTAATTTCAATAAATGAAATCAACAAATTTGAACAATATAATTAACACGAATTTGTTTTTTTTGAATGACAATGGCACGCGCTCGGCGCATTCAGCCAAAGTACCTGCGGCGCTACCACGAAAACCGATACGCAATGTTCATATATTTGCATCCCTGTCACTCGAGTATGGTTAGTGCGATAGAGATAGAGATACCCGAATATTTTCGAATTCCGAAGTTCGTGGTTATAGCTCAGGAATCGAAAATATGGTAAATAATCATAATGTATTTTCTCGAAAAAGAATTTAAAATAAATATAGTCAAATGGAGAAAAAAACAAAGCAAGAGGTTATATAGGTAATGATTAAGTTATAAGAGTCCAAAATTTTAAGAGGGGGTATGTTCTGTCCCTTTTCCGCAAAACGCACCTTCATATGAAACGATTGTTTTTTACTATGACGCTCGAGTATATTGACGTCACAGTCCCTCATCGTTTTCTCACTCTAACAAGCGACATTAAAACGGATGTAGCTTCATAATTTTTTGAGATATTTGAATGGGAGTTACAATATTATCTTCTATCTATTTATACATAATAAATGCCTATGTCCTGACTGACTTATTCACTCAATCACTCACTCACTCACTCATCAACGCACAGCCGAAACTACTAATCTTAGAGAGTTGATTTTTGCACAGTATGTTGCTTTTATAACGTGGGCTAGGGATAAAAGGGATTTTTGAAAATTCTACCCCTAAGGGGGTAAAATGGGGGTGCAAAGTTTGTATGGGAGAACCTTTTTTTTTGAGCTATAGACTTAAACTTTGTAGAAAAATTAGTTATTAGAATACAAATGAAACACTTTCAGCGTTTTGGAAAATTCCACCCCTACGGGGGTAAAATAGGGGTGCAAGGTTTGTATGGGGGAAACATTTTTTTTTAAATAGAGACTTAAAACTTTGTAGAAAGATCAGTCATTAGAATACAAACAAAGAACTTTTAGGGTTTTAGAAAATTCTACCCCTAAAGGGGTAAAATAGAGTGCAAAGTTTGTATGGGAAAAACTACTTTTTTTTAAATAGAGACTTAAAACTTTGTAGAGAAATTATTCATTAGAATACAAATAAAGTACCTAGATTCAGTGTTTTAAAAAAATCTACCCCTAAGGGGGTAAAATAGGGGTGCAAATTTTGTATGGGGGAAACAATATTTTTTTTAAATAGAGACTTAAAACTTTGTAGAAAGATTAGTCATCAGAATACAAATTAAGTACTTTCAGCGTTTTAGAAAATTCTACCCCTAAAAATAGGGGGCTAAAATAGGGGTGCAAAGTTTGTATGTGGGAAACTATTTTTTTTAGCTAGAGTCCTAAAACTTTGTAGAAAGATTATTTAAATACAAAGAAAGTACTTTCAGCGTTTTGGAAAATTTCACCCCTAAGGGGGTAAAATAGGGTGCAAAGTTTGTATGGGAAAAACATATTTTTTTTTAATAGAGACTTAAAATTTTGACGAAAAATTACTTATTAGAACATGAAAAATACTACATTCGGCGTTTTACAAAAATCATTCCCTAAGGGGGTTGAAAAGGGTGCAAGGTTTGTATGGGGAACACTTTTTCTGAGCTAGACACTTAAAACTTTGTAGAAAGATTACTTATAAAAATACAAAAAAAAAGACTTTCAGCGTTTTGAACAAATCTATCCCTAAGGGGGATAAAAAGGGGTGCAAAGTTTTTATCAGGGAAAGTTTATGTTTTTGAGTTAGAGACTTGAAACTTTGTAGAAAGATTACTTATTAAAATACAAAAAAAGAACACAAATCGTTTTAGAAAATTCCACCCCTAATAGGGTTAAAAAGGAGAGCAAGCTTTGCATGGGCAACACTTTTTTTTGAGTTAGACTTAAAACTTTGCAAAAAGATTACTTATTAGAATACTAAAAAAGAACTTTCAGCGTTTTAGAAAACTCCATCCCTAAGGGGATCCTTAAGATCCTTAAGAAGGGTAGCCAGTGTTGTGTGGGAAAAACTTTTTTTTTTACTAGACTTAAAACTTGTAACGCGAGAATTTACTGTGTCTAGGTATAATCAAAATATGTTAATAACTCAATATATTAATCTCATTTATAGAAGAAAGCGCCATCTCGGGGCAGGGTGATAGACAACGTGGTTGATTAGGTAACGTCGCGCGCGCACGACTTATTAGCAAGGCGATAGGTACAATTAGTTCCAAAAACCACCACCGCCTAGACCTACGGCGCTACATACTGAGTAGCCAGCTTTTTGGATAACGACAGCGCACGGAACGCATGCAAAAATGTCGGAGACGGGTCTTCATCCTGAATTTGGCATACCAATGCCTAAAACAGTAAAGTTAATTATTTAAAATGTTAGTAACTTAAATAAAAGAGGAGAAAGTCATCACCTACAAGCATATTACAGAAAACCCGAAATGGGTTTTTATTTCCACCTTTACGTCTGATCTTCAACGTTCCGGTCTGTGCCTGGTGTTCGAGCTGGTCTGTCCGCTCCACCCCATATTCCTGGACCTGCTTCCTGAAGGCATCAGCGGAGGGAACTTCATTATTGTAAGATTAGTCATGTGAACATTTAAAAAGGTTAGTCCTTTCAAGAACTTTAATAATGCAGTGAAGTTGTGACGAGAGTGGCGTATATGTGAAGTGATAGACTTTTTATTGATTAAAGACTTTCTCCTGAATTTCTATCTTATCATTTCTTTACCACACACGTAGTAAGGCGCCCTGGGAGATTTTTAAATAGAGTTTTATGCCTCCGATGAACACTAGCCGGTGAGTAACATACAGGTTAATAAAAAGTGTTACAAAGTGGCTGCCCATCGTTTGGCTTTAAAACTACGTTGTGGTAATAAATGATTAGAGCCTGAACCTAAAACTATGAAAGTGAAGTGTTTAATTGCTTAGTTATTAGTGGTAACTTAAAGTAATTTTTTGGTTAATAACCACGGGTCTACGGGGCTCGTTTTGAAGAACGAAGTGCTGTAACAAAAGGGTTTGCCCTATAACTAGGTATATAGTGATTATTAACGTGTTATTGTCACAGGTATGCATATTTAATTATTGATGTTAGTTTATTTTTACATAATATTAACTTAAATATTCTTGTGTAGGTATTGAGACGATCCGAGAGCTTCGCTCTCAGACTCAGTAGTATCTAAGGGCGGAATTACTCTTTTAAATTGATAGATGTTAGCGTTGTGGGTTTCAGGTCCAAATATGAAGGGATTGAAGCTTTCATTCGTTATCATCCTGTTAATTATGTATGTAAATAAGTTAGATATAAATTGCGTTAGATGCTATTCTAGGCTAAAATCAAGACTACAATTAAAAGCGTAGAAAACTCGCGTTTCGTCCAAAATAATTGGTTTAAAACATGCTTCAGCATACTAATTCAGTATTGTTGGATTAGTGTATCATTTAATGTGTGCTAGATCTAGATTTATGGATTCATAAATTAGACTAGTTAGGTTAATTGCAGGAATGGATCGCTGGCCAGCAAGAAAACGCGTGGACGGGCGCGCGGGCTGCAGGGATATTCTACCCGCGAAGTCGAGAAAAGTGATTATCGATCGGAGCGGACAGGCGATGGAGGCTCCCTGGAAAACGGGCCTTATACCCTTTAGTTAAGGTATATTTTCAGATGAGGAGTCGGATTAGTGGCGTGATCGTGTTAGTATTGGCTATAAATACCCCGGCGGGCCGAGGAGCGTGTCACTTTTCTATGGGACGTCGAAGCGAGATCACGCTGCAGAATACGAGGGCGGCCAGGCTAGGCTGACCTCTGGGCGCGTACTACTTCGAGGCGGAGCAAGGCTGGTCACCGCTGGGCTGCATTACGGCTGTTGCTGAGAGGAATTAGAGTTTGGTAAGGTCGCAAATGCCTTTGCGATCGTCTGGTGAGATTGAATATTTTATTTTAAAGTGTGACTAATCATAGTGAATTCTGGAATTTCTTAGGGAGTAATTATCTTGTGCGCACATTGTCTTGAATTGAGTGATTAATATTTAGGCAATATCTTTCTGCTCGTGAACTGATATGATCTTATATGATCACGTGTGTATTTTGAATATGTGGCGGTCTAATAGGTTTATCACCTAATAAATGCGCTTAAGACATCATCATATTAGAATTCCGTATACTCCCATGAAGTGAAGTGAACACGACTATTTATAGTACATGAATGTTCGCCAAGGAACGGTCCAATGGTAAATAATTCCTAATTGTATACCAGTATCTAGTGGTTAGTTGTAGGTACAAATGAGGGAAATCTTTATTAAAATATGTGCTAATATTATGTTGTAATTTATTTATGGCGGAGGAGCTGGCTTGTTACGAGCGTCGAGGGAGATCAGAAGGGCAGGAGCCCTGGGAACCAGAGAGGCGTTGGGTACGTGTCCCACTATTAAGAAATTAAAATCTGGTGAGTGACCTTTATAATCACTGTATTGAATGATTCTGAAACTTATTAATTTGTTTTTGGGCTATTATCTAACCATTTCAACGTTATCATACTTGAATTTGTGTATCGAAATCTAGTTCTACTGTATATAGTTTGGGGAATATGCTAGATAAAGTACGAGCGGTTTATGTATAGGTTATGAACGGATCTAGGTCATTGGTTAAATAACTGACGATATTACAGGAATGTTGTTTTGTTCTACATATATATTACTAGTTGATTTGTCACTGCGATATGATTGGGTTCCGTGCGCCCCCACGAGATAAAGTGATCAATTATTATACGACAACCTAGCTATAGCAATTGACTCGGGCCGTGGTACGCGTTACACTATGAGGATAGATTGTTAAGATGCGGATAAGCGACAAATATTACCACAAGTTCATATTAATATCCGGTGTTTAGTATAGGTGCTGATGGGTGGTTACTTTACTAGATTAACGCAACTGAATAAAGTAGTTATATACACTCGTGGCTGTGTGCTCGGTGTCGAGACAACCATATCCACAGGGCACATTGACGACCCTGGCCACACGAGAATTCTCCCGAAAGGGGCTTCTTAGTCAGCAGAGATGTGCCCGCACTAGAGCGCCAGTCATAGATGTGTAGACAGAGTGAGTGGCTGAGAGTCTTCAATCTTGCAAATTGAGGGACCTCACTGGTCGAGCTGCTGTCTTAGTTCTAACAACCCTCTTAACAAGGGTTACGGTTGTGTTGGTTTATGAAGTAATCAGATGTACTTATAGATATATTGTGTGGAATTCCTTGAATGAATGAATCTAGCGTAGTAAATTAGTTATGTACACCTGTGGCCGAGAGCTTAGCGTTGTGGACAACCATATCCAAAGAGCACATTGACGACCCTGACCAATACGAGAATTCGCCCGTTAAGGGGTTTCTTAGTCAGTAGAGATGATGATCGCGCTTAGGCCTCCGTCACGGATGTGTCAACGAAGGTAAGGTTGGTGAGACTTTTCAGTCTTGCAAACTGAAGAGTTTCGCTGGCCAAGCCGTCGTTTTGCTTTAACCGAAGCTTCTTACCGTGAAGCTAGCTATGTTGATTTTACAAGGGAATCCAACACTTTCGCTTTAGTAACGTCAATAATTAAGTAGGTATCTTCTTAGGTGGGGTCGTTATTATCGGGATCTCAACAAAAGTATCGCAGTGGGTTGGTAATTAATTATCATTCGTCAGTTCAACTGTGCATTGTCGTATATTTAACATTGTTCCGACTATAAAGTGCCTTTGAGTTGATTGGGTGAGATTGGTTGCTAAGACATTGTGTTACATCCATTGAGATATTTTGGGGGTGAATTGTATTATAAATAGCTTAGGAAAAGTCAGTACTAATTGGTATTAGATTTGATAGAAATAACGATAGGGTAGGCGGAATCAACAGATGAGGTGGGATTACTAGCGAGTACGAGCAGCCGCGAGCGAGCGAGAGGCGAGCGCTACAGTTCGCTAACAACTCTAAGATTCATCGTTAGGGAGAATTGATATTATACTAGACATTGCGTCATTCATGTACCTGGAAGTAAAACATGTACTAATATTCTATTTCAATAGACTATCATCGCATCATCATCAATATCTTGACATACGATTATTTTCGTTATATCATCGCATCATCATCAATATCTTGACATACGATTATTTTCGTTATATCATCGCATCATCATCAATATCTTGACATACGATTATTTTCGTTATTATATCATCGCATCATCATCAATATCTTGACTTCTTCACGATTATTTTCATTATTATGTCATCGCATCATCATCAATAGAGATCCCATCATGGCCAACACAAGTTGACCACTATTGTATTGCGAGTCTGTTTAAAGGGCGTCACCTACCACATCTATACCACACCTACAACTTAGTATAACAAGGAATTTATGCCCACTTTAGCCTCCATAGTTGTGCATCACTTAATGAAACTACAGAATTGTAAATTAATTCTAAGGAACCTGGTATAATTGTCTTACTTAAGTTATAGGTTCTACTAAAATGGGGTTAATGTACAACTTCAATTAACGTGTAACTGTTTCCCTTTATAGAAATACAAACTTCATACTTCTCGAAAAGGGCCTGGTTCTACTCACACAACGCGGGGCCTCATCACTAGACGAAATCACACGCCAAGCCACTTCACCAGCGCGAATCACGTATAGCTTAGGTCTAAATAGGTCTTCGAGGTTAGGTTCCAGAGATAATAAATTCTAGGTTAGATTACGGCATTGTAGGCCTGGAGTCGGACGGTTTTTTATTTGACCGAATCTCTTTCCGTCCGGCAATATCCTAGGAGATGATTTGGTCTGTTAAAGTACTCAAGCTCGATTACTTTAACATAAATAACGAGAGATTCTGTAGCTGTAGGATAGATTTACCTAGACTAGAATAAAAACCCAACCTTTCTAGTAGGATCGGCCGGAACTAACTCGGTTTTTCTATTCGCTTTGGTACGAGTTAGTATTTATAGGATCAAAGTGGATATCTAGTACAATCGAGTCTTGATCTTACTGGATTAATTAATCAAAGGTTCTTTAGCTTCAAAACAAACAAAATTAATTTGATATTTCTATGGTAAATAAATGATTTATTTTCTCGCTTACTATCTGTTTAATTTTATTCAATAGCTTTTCCTTCAGGTAGGATTCCATTTTCAGACGACTAGAAGCTTCTCAGGAGCTTCAGCTTTCAGCTAGGGGTTAATTTAAGTTCAGAATAGGAAACCATAAAAAGCAAGCCAATTTATGAGGTTGAATCGTTACATTTTGGTGAGGCCGTGATCAGGATGAAAATAAGGTTTAAATTCACTTTTAAGTATCCCGGGTTACTACAGAATAGAGTATTTTCAATAAAAAAAAAAAATATATATATAAAAATTATAATAAAAGGAAAAATATTTTTTTATTACGTGATTCGCTTGGTGAAAGGGCTAATTAAATTTATTTACAGATTTTTCTGTGTGTGGGTTATACAAATAACCCACATTTTGTTGCCGTGGAGTAGATAGAGAGATGGAGTTTGTATTTTTTAATGTTGTGTTGTGTATTATTTTCAGGACTTTCTTTCTTTTATTTTATTTCAAAGAGATTTTCACGCGCGATACGTACGTGAATTGTGTTGTGTATTATTTTCAGGACTTTCTTTCTTTTATTTAATTTCAAAGGGATTTTCACGCGCGGTACGTAGGTGAATTACTAATCAATAAGTTATATCACACTAAACTATGAAAAATATGCATAGAAATAATTTTGTTGTAGACGAAGGGCTAATATTATTTTGACAGAAATTCATTTGGGGGTACACATTTTTATTCCCGACTGTACTTTTCTACATATGTTTACCAACTGCTCATTGAGACGATTCTAACGAGCCCAAACTCGATGGGTTTGTGTCATTGTATCACGAAGTTCCTAGGCCCATCTTCCAACCCCAGCATCAGATTAGTTCCTTGTCATCATAACTTTAATTTGTCATGCGATTTATACATCTGTGCGAAATTTTAGCCCGAACGGAAGTCAGGAAGTGAGTCTAATCTAAGAATTAAGTAAAAACGTAACAGTACCTAAACACTCTTTTCATCGGACAGTCGTGTCAAAGTAGTGCCTACGCGTAATTTGTATAAAAGGGGGGCAGGAATGTTATGCGGAATGGCCTTACAATCTGCCAATGCCATAGCACAATTAAGTAGGTTCCATATACATCAGGCGGTTGCGGTAGTAGTTATAATAAAGTTTAGGTATAATGCTTTTATTCCAAAATAAAATAAAAATAAAATAAAACGGATCTAGATAACCTCAAGATAGTATTTTGTTAAATTAGCATCTTATGTATTTAGCTACGATTATTTCATCCTTCTTATTCAATTGTTGCATTTGAGTTCGCAAGAATAGTGTTGAGGTCATTGACATCTGTCCCGCGGTTGGGCAATTACTCGTTAAATAGTGGTTAGGAAAGTACCGGTGGATGATTATAGTACCAAGGACTTAGGAACATTCTTAAGAACTCATCACATAATAGGGGTTAGAGTTATAGGTAACTTTCGTAAGCTAGGGGAGAAAAGTAGGTACGCGTTATACCTAGTTAGTTGACCTAGTCAAATTGAATCCAATTCTCGGCGTTTACGTTAAATCGATCGCTACTAAGTATTGTCCGAAATCTTAAGTACCTATAACCTTGCGGATATTTTCTATGTAATCGTCTTTGTAAAGAAAGTAATTGTAAGAATAGATAAGTAGGTAATTCGCGCGAGTTATATTCATTAACCAGTTAAAATGATAGGAAACTGGAGCGGTTATCTGTTACAAGAAAATGCGCATTCGAATCGGATTAGTTCCGGCTAGAAATTCAAATACCTAAGATCAAAGGTACACTATAATGGACTTTGTTGTTAGGTCATTAAGGTCAAAAGGTAAGCTGTGTGTAGGTATTTAAATGGTTGTCATCGTGAGTCAGTGAACCGGTTGTATGTACGCGTGAGATTTCAATTTTTAATTACGTAGGTACATAAAACCACTTTGGCAGGGTTAAAATAGTGACAGGTTTGAAGATAAGCAACAAGTAAAGGGCACCTAAATACCTGCCTAGCTCCATAGAGGTACATTCCTGACATGGTAGGACTCACACATTTCCACATAAATACGCGGCCACTCTATCACATTCACTTTATAATGTGCACCAGTTCAATTATCACTACATTGATTTATGTTTGAATACACACTAAACCACAGTAAAACACTTTAAACTGATTAAATAATAGGCCTAAATATGCGACAATTCGGCTCGTTGAAGCCCGCGCGCAAACTAAAAACAATTTTAAACATCGAACTTAGGTTCGGGCAGCCATT
The DNA here is from genome assembly GCA_963854355.1 of Epinotia brunnichana. Classification (NCBI taxonomy): domain Eukaryota; kingdom Metazoa; phylum Arthropoda; class Insecta; order Lepidoptera; family Tortricidae; genus Epinotia; species Epinotia brunnichana. The sequence continues at coordinate 5,288,310 of OY977936.1, read as the reverse complement.
TTGGAATCCAGCGACGTCGCGGCGCCAGTAATCATAAAGATTTTTGGCGGGAAATTGTTGTTTAATTTGATGATAAAGGAGTAATATTAATTAACTATATGTCGCGTTCGCTTATAATTTGGTGGAATGGGTGAACAGTTTTAGGATCATAGGATAAATATTTATGTAATGCATTAAGGTCGGTCTTAAATAAAGCGCGTCGCACGTAAAATATTTTGACACGGAAAATAATGTAGCCAGTTAGATGCGTTAATATTGATAGTAACTTTATGATAATGGCATAGTGTAAATTATTTCTAATAACTAGGTAATAATATAGTTGCTTAACTTTTGAGGTGGTTTTTCTCACGGGCCGGAATTGATATCGGCGAATTAAATATATAGAAATAGTATGCGACAAAATTAGCTTTGTGGAGGTTGCGGGCTAAATATAAGAACTAACTAGAGCCTACATATTTTATATTGGTCAATTCTAATAGGTATGTTAAGTACCTTAAAGCGTCACGCGGGTTTACGTGGGTACAATGTAATGAAAAAAAAAATAATAGATAGATTGCGCCTTACAAAACTTAGCGAAATAAAGTTTTAGACCCATCACACACTGTAGGTATAGCGAATTTCATTGTAATCAGTAGCTTAATTAACGCTAACGTACTTACGAACGTTCGAATTAGAAAATAAGTAAGTAAGTAATAATAGATATATATAGATATAAGATTAAGGCGCTATTGTATTAGGTCAACCTGTAAAAATAGTTGCTGTACTGAAATAAATAAATAAAATAAATAAAAAAATAAAATAAAAAAGGTAACACGTGTTGGCAAGTGAATGAAATAAAACGAATTCATTGAATAAGGATATTCCGAAATCCGTCTGTCTGGTTTAGTTACTTCATGAGTCATAATTATAGAGCGGGGTTTGTGAAGTTTCAGAATAATTTAAATAATTAATTATAATTCCAGTCAAGTTAGGTTTTCATATATATATGCAAAACCAAGCACGCGTGATCTACGGTACGACATTATTAGTTAGCGAATAACTTTGATACTCAGGTTCTGAGGCGAAAGACTTCGCTGATAGGGATTTCCGAATCTCACGGGAGATTCAGCTCTAAGAAAGGGGGGCAGAAGGCTTAGAATCGTAAGACAATGTGTGTAGGGCATGAAATTGATTAACCGCAACGCACTTAATTATTAATAAGGTAGTGTTAAAGTCATGGGTTCTATCAATAGGGTTGAATGCAATTTAAATGTAGGTAGGTATAGTAAGTAAATATAGTACGGATCAATTCATTGATAGTTACGTTGATAGTAAAATTTATTACTAACGTATTTTAAACAATGGTTTCAGAATTTGTCAAGTATAAGATGGATAGTTGTCCCAGTCTGAAACCGAAAGATTAGAGCTTGTCAGACAAATACCATATATGTACCGGTTCACGTCAGGTTACGAAAGATATTCGCCATGTTTACATTATATGGTAACAGGGCAATTCGGAGAAATTATATTAGTAATACCAAGTTGTGCACGTGTTATTATTATTATGTACCTTAAGGCAGGAGTCGTATATATCGCATGGCACTTTAAATTGGTTACCTTAGTATGTGATACTGGAGTATGTAAACTAACTGTTCCACCTCTCTAGTCATTGTTGAGGTAATGTGAATTTCGAAATGGGTCGTTAATTTCGCAAGTTATCTTAACAGCGCACTGGACGATGGGTGTGTCCGGCGGGCTATGAATCGCGAGCGTCCGGGTTCGATCCCCGGTACGGAAAAATCTTTTTGTGTTTTTTTTATTTTTGCTTTACTAACAATATTGTGGGCCTTTTAAACCTTTGGTTATTAAATTGAACGAATTTTACAATGTTTGGAGTAAGTTAAGGGTAATTGGGGATACTTATATATTTAGGCGTTTATAGTTTTAACATTATGCGATTTAGGTATTCATCAAATTGTGTATTTGTCTACGACATAGGGTCCGTCTATTTTTTTTCCATGAAGTACCTATGACAAAAATGACTTATCAGTTAATGTAAGAGGTTGTAATTAGGTATTATTTAAGGGTCTGCGGTATAATTTTACGGATTCATAAAATTATCATCGAGGCACTCGCGTAGGTTTATTGAACAGAACGTATGGTTGTTTATAAACGATATTCGTATTAGGGCATATTTCCAAGTTCGGTTACAAAACTAGCGCAAAATAGGTCAGATATTGGTCACGTAGGAAAATTAATCCGACCCGTGGCGGGGATATTTTGATACTAGCGACGAACGCAAGTGATATTTCTCTCATCTATGTAAGAAATAAGTAGTCGGCCGATGGATTAACTGTCGCATGAGTAAGATCGCGGTTGCTTTCCGTTCTTTCGTAACCGTTTAAAAGAGTTTAGTACCTTTACTGAATTCAGTGCTGGATTAAAATAGGCCTTATGGTTTAAAATGGGAAGATTTTAAAGGAAGAAGGTATAAATTACTTACGGTTGATTGACATGACACCCACTAGTTGAGTTCCCAGTAGCAGAATTCATGGTTTCACTAGCTTCACCTTAAAACTAACTAAGTATACATTCTAATGCACAACACTGAATAATGCTCGTATTATGATACGTTGGAAAAGGCCAAAATAGGAGGCAAAACACTCGTTGTTGCACTATACCAGTCAGGCGTAACTGGAACAATTTATTCCTTCAAATAATAGCAATCTAGACACTAGTTATTAAATTATTTGATTAATTACGACGAATGTTGTTTACAAAATTTGTCTAGCGAGGCCGCGGGAATTTGACATTTGCTGATTTGGGTTAAGATCTGTGGTGAGGCTTTAATGTACGGCCAAGTGGCGTGTTTAAACGGTTGTTACGGTTTAGGAAAAATTAGGAGTTGTGAATATATAAAGCCTGAGCTTACTTAGAGGTGGTAATTTAATTCTAATGGGGTTTTGTCATGTGGAATACGGTGGCGGAATGAAGGGGTTAATTCGGTTTCGAGTCAAATCATTTACGCGTTACAAGAGCATCTTACATTTATAAACTGTGTATCAGGCAAGTGAGGTATTGGAAATTATGTTAAATTTTTTTTGACAAGAGAGTTCATATTTACTTAGACGGATTTTCCTTGCCTACTAACATTAAACTAGGACCTTTTATTAGATAGACCTTGCCAGTACGTTGTGTCTAGTTGATAAATCTAATGATTAATTTCCCTGCGCGTAAAGTTATTAAACTATAAATGTGATTAACAGGTCCTACCAATGTCAGAATTCGCGTCGATTTATAAGGGGCCTTTTGTAATTGGGGTTAGCATTGTGATTATAAAATACTCTGATACTACATTATATCCAAATGAGAAATCCTAGTAAGTGTTTGTATTCATACCAAAATTTGTAGACATCCCATTGAAATTGAGTCGCGCATTATGTTGGGTGTACATTATCGTTTGTAGGGCCATTATCGCTTGTATCGCGGGAGGGTTAGCGTAGTCGGTTGTCTTTAATCCATTCGGTATGATAGCTTTTGCAAGGGTACTACCACAATTTTAGTTAACATCTTAAGACGATTAATATCAAAAAAATAATAAGTAGAATAAGTAAATCTCTCTGTTCATGAGTTCATGGACATGGTTTTTTAAGAGTTTATTTGATTTATTGACAGCTATAATTTGATATGATTTCTTGTGTAACATTTATATTCTATATTCAACTTTTAAATCGTACCTAATGCATAAATTGACATTGTTTATTTGTTTAATAGTATGTGTCTATTAGTTTTTAAATGACAATCCGTAATTGGAGCTACGATTTCCACTTTGTGTATTTACATTTTGAATATTTTTAAATTTTATTTCTTATTATTGACGATCGTGATAAGGATTCTTATAATTTTGACATTGTATGCAAACCTATATTGTAATTTTTATCTCGAAATAAATAAATCTAAATCTAAATCTAAATCTAAAGTTATAGTCTGTGTTAAGAATAGTTACGCGATCAACTCACCGCTGGTTCAAATCGCGCGAATGAAACCGTAAGTACTTCGCGTTGTTCGTTTCACACTAGATATTAAAAAAAAAAAAGAGGGGGAAATTTGGTACTTTATGCTTGATTCCGTGCTTAAAACTAGAATAGAATAGGCAACTTGTAAGTTTGTAAATAAGGTATTATGTGGTCGAAATCGTAAGGCGTATCAATAGTGTGCGCTCACGGGAGGTCGTGCGTCGATAAGGTTAATCGACTTTCAAAAAAGGGGAGGGCTCTCAGATGGGTTGTATTTTACTTCTTTAAATCAGGTTGGACGTTAATTAAAGGCGCCTATATAGGTTGTTCAACAACAAATTAGGTACTTGTTATAAAATATTAACAAAATGGTTGGTTGTAGTATGGGAATTTAGGTATTTTTAATGCGTAACATTTATCGTCAGAAATATTTCTAAGTCAATAAATTGTCCAATATGTAGTTCACGATAGATTATACCGGTAGCTATTAAGGTAGATTCGAGATCGCCGCGTTGGGGGTGGCAAAATTAGCACTGACCCCTGGTCTTATATTGATATTGAGAGGTTAGAGACCAGGTTATACTGGCTGTAAGCAATAAATCGATTTGAGTCGAATCAATCTGCATTGGCGAATATCAAAATTGGTGCAACGACCGCGGGATTGTCTCGCTATCAGCTGGGCTGTTATTCTGGGCGTACTAGGGAAGCACCTCACCTCACCTCACCTTTCACCACTAGCGAAAGTAGATCTATACCCGCAGCGCTGAGTCATCGTTACCATCGTCATCATATCAGCCGGTAGACAGCTACTGTTAGATAGGACTCCCCCAAAGAGTACTAGCGGTTATATCCCAATATTTAGTTGTTACGAATTGCGGAGTCTAGAGATATTTGTACGTGACCTTTTAGGATGACGTAAAATAAGTTACAGGATAACGGGACAGGAATGACTGATAAATTAAGTACTAGATGGTATAAATTTATTATTCTTTTTTTTTGAGTTGGCGGGAAATTTTTATTTTGTTCTTGTCATCCCCTCCTTTTAGAGAGAGTAGGTATACGGCGGATTGACATCTCATAGGTATAAAGGGGGAATCAGATAACCTATTGTCGTGCGTGTCAAATTTTAGATACTTAAGTTGAAATTTTAGATCGCGGCTCATCTTGTTTTTAAGGGATTCCTGACGGGTATCATTTTCAAGTTATACGGGAATGCAGGTTTTAGATTTAAGATAAGTTTGGAATCCAGGATGGCTGATAAAATTTTTGAAAGAAAAAATCGGCGCGAGTATCATTTTCGAGTAATGCACGGATGCAGATTTCAAATTTTGTGGCTAAATTTGGAGTTCAAGAGGGCAGGGTTGGCTTTGGAGAAGAAGAGGTCGCGGCTATCGTATTCGATTAGCTTGTGATTGTATATTTTGAATTACGATACCGATGGGGGGTAAAGGCGACGGTGTTATGACAGCGTGACGGCAGTTGCAGTTGCGGGAGCGGAATTTCAAGCATCGATTGAATACTAATTATTAAAACTTACAGGTATCTTATGAGAACGAAGAGATGGAGTTCATAATAAAGGGAAGGATATGGGGCCGTGATCGTCTAGTGGTTAGGACCTTACGCAGTTATAATTATTCCGGCTTAAATTTATCTCAAGCATGGAATATGGTTATATATTTTGTCCACATGTTATGCGCTAGGTAGTGCATAAACAACGTTAAATATTTACATGACATAATCCATTTATTACAGGTATATCTTAAGATGTATGATGCGTTTGTCAATACAATATTGACATCAGGCGTTAAATTTATGTGGGTCCTAATAGGGCGTGGGTGTAATCTTCATTTAGTAACCGGCGAATCTTACGTTTGCACAATATATGGTATTGGCGTAAGACTAATTTTAAACTTATGAATTATGTATTGCAATTTATCTGGTATTTACTACATAAATTATAGTATTACGAAAATTTGAGATCCAACTATAAAATTATTTAAGTTGTGAGAATGGGGGGCAGCTATTTAATTAATGACTGATAGGTAAATGGTAAATGGGATATGGCTTAAAATTTTGATATTTACGGGTTACTCTAGGAGGGTTAATTAAGTTTGACTTACTGTCTTTTATAATCTTCAAACATATGAAGGGCAGGTTAGTTGGCTGTGTGCGAATAGGGCTGTGCGGATCAATTAAAGCAGTAAAATTTTGTTTTGCAAAATAAGTAAAGTAGTAATATTATATTATCACTTTGTTCTACTCTTCATATCATAATTTTCTCATCTTGTAAAGTAAATGTAGATTCTCATAGCATATAACTTGGGAAGAACATTATATATCATTAATGTGGTTGTACTGTCGGATTCCGTTTAGTTGGTCTAAGTCGTGTTTAGGGCAAGGGGATTAATTAGGTTGGGATGGTATATGTGTGTGTTCGTTGAGTTAAGAGATGTATGAGTCCACGTGAGAGGTAGTGCTGAAAGTGTGATTGTATGATAACAATGGGCTTTTACCGACTGGCCGGAGTTCGCAGTGCAACCTAGGTTTGTTGGTACTGATTGATCTCTCCAAACCATTTTACACCGGTGTTTCCGCAGTTATAGTTTGGTTAGGTTAAAGTCATAAAATGACAAGGTCCTTGTGTGACTAACTGTGGCGACACTATACTCTACAGAAGCTAAGCTGAAAGGCTAAGCTAGTCTTATCTTCGTCCTACACATCTCTTCGTGGCAAGGATACTTCCGACACCATATTCTTCGGGATGATTTGTCAACGAACATTCATTCTGAAACTTAAGTAATAATATTTTAACTTCCATTACTGGGAATTTATCAGGAATTTCCTATTATATGTTTAGTAATTTGCAATGTCAAGATTACAATCTTGCAAGGGTTCAATGAACATGGTTTGTTGAAATTAAATTTAGTAAGGCTGTTATTCTTACACGATGGTGAAGTGTTGCATTTTGTATTTGAGTAATGCAAACGTATTTTATAGTAGTTACGACATTTCTACAGTAAAGCTGGGTGGGGCTTGGACGCATGTAGTCGGATTCTCTATAGGATGTCAAGGCACTTCCTAGAGACCCCACGGGGTTGATGAATGTTACTGTGTGCGACTGGGTCACGTTCGGTATAGAGATAGAGTATCATCGCGAACGACAATTAAAGTTAAAGTTTGTTTGATGTTTTGTCAGTATTATCACTATCGTTAATGGTTTGATGGTGCTGTCAGGACATTGAAGGGATTAATGCAAAATTAACCCAGTAGTCTATGAACAGTTTGCCTCTAGTGTGGAATACAGTCTGAAGTCGGATATCCTAGTCAAGAAGAAACATTCTCCACTGGGTTTGCTTGGTGGTTATCTGTGTACTCAGTGTTCTGCTGTTCGCATGGGGAGTTATTGTAATAACATAAACCGAGATATGTGGTCGAACCTGGATCCTTGGTAGCCAGAAGGTATCTGAGGGTTCGGGGTGTTAGTGCAACATCGTGGTCATTAGGATCTATTGGGCTCACAACCTAGTACTTTGTGCGAATGGGAGTATTCTGGGGAAGTTTTCTAGCGGCGCCGACCGAGATATGTGGTCTAACTTGAGTTTGTAGTGGCCAGGGGGCATCTGTGGGCTCAAGGTGAAGCTAGAAGATAATTATATTGTGTCATCGGCCGAGATATGTGGCCTAACTTGTACTGACGGAAGCCAGAAGGCAACTGGAGGTGCAAGGTGATGCAGTATAGGGGTTTGTATTGCCAGCCGAGATATGTGGCTAAACTTGAGTTTGTGGTGGCCAGGGGGCATCTGTGGACTCAAGGTGGTACCGTAGGGATGGGTATGTGTGTCATCAGCCGAGATATGTGGCTAAACTTGTGCTGACGGAAGCCAGAAGGTGACTGGAGGCACAAGGTGATACAGGGGCTATTCTTCAACGTCCATCACCAAGCAAACGTAGTGGTTAAACATTCACACATCTAAAATACACTTGTTGGAGAGATCGATATATCAACGAATTGAAACTTCCCGAGTTATGGGGTTGGCATTTTTTGCAAATTATAATCATAGATTATTGGTCATAATTAATTGGGAGAGTTATGTAAATAGACACAGCTAACAAATCTAGCCTTCAGTTAGAGTAATATTATATTTAAATTTGGTATAAAGACAGTAGGTTAACGAAATTATCTACTCAAAGTTATTTTAAAGATTCACATAGGTCGTCATAATAGGTCGCAATTCCTTGTTTATTGCTTAGGTATGTTTTAGATTGTGATAATGCTTCGCTCAAAATCGTAGATTTCTCGCTGTGCATGATCATGGGGCAGATTGAGACGATCCGAGAGCTTCGCTCTCAGACTCAGTAGTATCTAAGGGCGGAATTACTCTTTTAAATTGATAGATGTTAGCGTTGTGGGTTTCAGGTCCAAATATGAAGGGATTGAAGCTTTCATTCGTTATCATCCTGTTAATTATGTATGTAAATAAGTTAGATATAAATTGCGTTAGATGCTATTCTAGGCTAAAATCAAGACTACAATTAAAAGCGTAGAAAACTCGCGTTTCGTCCAAAATAATTGGTTTAAAACATGCTTCAGCATACTAATTCAGTATTGTTGGATTAGTGTATCATTTAATGTGTGCTAGATCTAGATTTATGGATTCATAAATTAGACTAGTTAGGTTAATTGCAGGAATGGATCGCTGGCCAGCAAGAAAACGCGTGGACGGGCGCGCGGGCTGCAGGGATATTCTACCCGCGAAGTCGAGAAAAGTGATTATCGATCGGAGCGGACAGGCGATGGAGGCTCCCTGGAAAACGGGCCTTATACCCTTTAGTTAAGGTATATTTTCAGATGAGGAGTCGGATTAGTGGCGTGATCGTGTTAGTATTGGCTATAAATACCCCGGCGGGCCGAGGAGCGTGTCACTTTTCTATGGGACGTCGAAGCGAGATCACGCTGCAGAATACGAGGGCGGCCAGGCTAGGCTGACCTCTGGGCGCGTACTACTTCGAGGCGGAGCAAGGCTGGTCACCGCTGGGCTGCATTACGGCTGTTGCTGAGAGGAATTAGAGTTTGGTAAGGTCGCAAATGCCTTTGCGATCGTCTGGTGAGATTGAATATTTTATTTTAAAGTGTGACTAATCATAGTGAATTCTGGAATTTCTTAGGGAGTAATTATCTTGTGCGCACATTGTCTTGAATTGAGTGATTAATATTTAGGCAATATCTTTCTGCTCGTGAACTGATATGATCTTATATGATCACGTGTGTATTTTGAATATGTGGCGGTCTAATAGGTTTATCACCTAATAAATGCGCTTAAGACATCATCATATTAGAATTCCGTATACTCCCATGAAGTGAAGTGAACACGACTATTTATAGTACATGAATGTTCGCCAAGGAACGGTCCAATGGTAAATAATTCCTAATTGTATACCAGTATCTAGTGGTTAGTTGTAGGTACAAATGAGGGAAATCTTTATTAAAATATGTGCTAATATTATGTTGTAATTTATTTATGGCGGAGGAGCTGGCTTGTTACGAGCGTCGAGGGAGATCAGAAGGGCAGGAGCCCTGGGAACCAGAGAGGCGTTGGGTACGTGTCCCACTATTAAGAAATTAAAATCTGGTGAGTGACCTTTATAATCACTGTATTGAATGATTCTGAAACTTATTAATTTGTTTTTGGGCTATTATCTAACCATTTCAACGTTATCATACTTGAATTTGTGTATCGAAATCTAGTTCTACTGTATATAGTTTGGGGAATATGCTAGATAAAGTACGAGCGGTTTATGTATAGGTTATGAACGGATCTAGGTCATTGGTTAAATAACTGACGATATTACAGGAATGTTGTTTTGTTCTACATATATATTACTAGTTGATTTGTCACTGCGATATGATTGGGTTCCGTGCGCCCCCACGAGATAAAGTGATCAATTATTATACGACAACCTAGCTATAGCAATTGACTCGGGCCGTGGTACGCGTTACACTATGAGGATAGATTGTTAAGATGCGGATAAGCGACAAATATTACCACAAGTTCATATTAATATCCGGTGTTTAGTATAGGTGCTGATGGGTGGTTACTTTACTAGATTAACGCAACTGAATAAAGTAGTTATATACACTCGTGGCTGTGTGCTCGGTGTCGAGACAACCATATCCACAGGGCACATTGACGACCCTGGCCACACGAGAATTCTCCCGAAAGGGGCTTCTTAGTCAGCAGAGATGTGCCCGCACTAGAGCGCCAGTCATAGATGTGTAGACAGAGTGAGTGGCTGAGAGTCTTCAATCTTGCAAATTGAGGGACCTCACTGGTCGAGCTGCTGTCTTAGTTCTAACAACCCTCTTAACAAGGGTTACGGTTGTGTTGGTTTATGAAGTAATCAGATGTACTTATAGATATATTGTGTGGAATTCCTTGAATGAATGAATCTAGCGTAGTAAATTAGTTATGTACACCTGTGGCCGAGAGCTTAGCGTTGTGGACAACCATATCCAAAGAGCACATTGACGACCCTGACCAATACGAGAATTCGCCCGTTAAGGGGTTTCTTAGTCAGTAGAGATGATGATCGCGCTTAGGCCTCCGTCACGGATGTGTCAACGAAGGTAAGGTTGGTGAGACTTTTCAGTCTTGCAAACTGAAGAGTTTCGCTGGCCAAGCCGTCGTTTTGCTTTAACCGAAGCTTCTTACCGTGAAGCTAGCTATGTTGATTTTACAAGGGAATCCAACACTTTCGCTTTAGTAACGTCAATAATTAAGTAGGTATCTTCTTAGGTGGGGTCGTTATTATCGGGATCTCAACAAAAGTATCGCAGTGGGTTGGTAATTAATTATCATTCGTCAGTTCAACTGTGCATTGTCGTATATTTAACATTGTTCCGACTATAAAGTGCCTTTGAGTTGATTGGGTGAGATTGGTTGCTAAGACATTGTGTTACATCCATTGAGATATTTTGGGGGTGAATTGTATTATAAATAGCTTAGGAAAAGTCAGTACTAATTGGTATTAGATTTGATAGAAATAACGATAGGGTAGGCGGAATCAACAGATGAGGTGGGATTACTAGCGAGTACGAGCAGCCGCGAGCGAGCGAGAGGCGAGCGCTACAGTTCGCTAACAACTCTAAGATTCATCGTTAGGGAGAATTGATATTATACTAGACATTGCGTCATTCATGTACCTGGAAGTAAAACATGTACTAATATTCTATTTCAATAGACTATCATCGCATCATCATCAATATCTTGACATACGATTATTTTCGTTATATCATCGCATCATCATCAATATCTTGACATACGATTATTTTCGTTATATCATCGCATCATCATCAATATCTTGACATACGATTATTTTCGTTATTATATCATCGCATCATCATCAATATCTTGACTTCTTCACGATTATTTTCATTATTATGTCATCGCATCATCATCAATAGAGATCCCATCATGGCCAACACAAGTTGACCACTATTGTATTGCGAGTCTGTTTAAAGGGCGTCACCTACCACATCTATACCACACCTACAACTTAGTATAACAAGGAATTTATGCCCACTTTAGCCTCCATAGTTGTGCATCACTTAATGAAACTACAGAATTGTAAATTAATTCTAAGGAACCTGGTATAATTGTCTTACTTAAGTTATAGGTTCTACTAAAATGGGGTTAATGTACAACTTCAATTAACGTGTAACTGTTTCCCTTTATAGAAATACAAACTTCATACTTCTCGAAAAGGGCCTGGTTCTACTCACACAACGCGGGGCCTCATCACTAGACGAAATCACACGCCAAGCCACTTCACCAGCGCGAATCACGTATAGCTTAGGTCTAAATAGGTCTTCGAGGTTAGGTTCCAGAGATAATAAATTCTAGGTTAGATTACGGCATTGTAGGCCTGGAGTCGGACGGTTTTTTATTTGACCGAATCTCTTTCCGTCCGGCAATATCCTAGGAGATGATTTGGTCTGTTAAAGTACTCAAGCTCGATTACTTTAACATAAATAACGAGAGATTCTGTAGCTGTAGGATAGATTTACCTAGACTAGAATAAAAACCCAACCTTTCTAGTAGGATCGGCCGGAACTAACTCGGTTTTTCTATTCGCTTTGGTACGAGTTAGTATTTATAGGATCAAAGTGGATATCTAGTACAATCGAGTCTTGATCTTACTGGATTAATTAATCAAAGGTTCTTTAGCTTCAAAACAAACAAAATTAATTTGATATTTCTATGGTAAATAAATGATTTATTTTCTCGCTTACTATCTGTTTAATTTTATTCAATAGCTTTTCCTTCAGGTAGGATTCCATTTTCAGACGACTAGAAGCTTCTCAGGAGCTTCAGCTTTCAGCTAGGGGTTAATTTAAGTTCAGAATAGGAAACCATAAAAAGCAAGCCATTTAAGAGGTTGAATCGTTACAGTATGCCTGCGATTTAACGGTTTAATTTAATAAACCCTACTTAAATATTTTGTAAATCCAAGGGATTAGCAAAATAAGAAAGATGTCTGTTCACAAATATGTGGACTGTCTGCTTAAAGATGAACTCGTGTATGAACTCAGTATTCTTGGTGTATCCGCAGGAAAAGATGTGACCGTCGATGCCTTAAGGAAGCAGATTCGACAGGTGTTTAAATTAGCCAAAAGGGGAAGCATGAGTGGCGAGCCAGCTGGACCGCCAGACACAGACTCGGAGATAAAAATCTGCACTCCAAAGGTTACTTCTATGGAATCCGAAATATCAGAACCCAGCAAGGTAAGTGACCGAAAAATTTGTGTCAAGCTAACACGGCGTGCCAACTACCTTTGCGATAGGTTAGCAAGAATTTTGGAAAGCACTTCCCATGTAACTAGTTTACGCGGTCGATTAGTAAAGATTCTTAGTGTGGTAGATCAGGCAGAAAGTGAGACAGACAGTGAACATGAGGATACCCATACTCAAGCTCCCCGTACATCCGAGCGAGACGAAAGCAGGATAGTGTATTTAAAAGAAAAACCAGTCAACTTAAATACACTCAATTTAAAATATGACGGAACCACCTGCGTGCGAGTATTTATTGAAAGATTAGAGGAACTTCGCGAAGCACGAAATATCCCAGAAAACCACATGCTGTCAGCTTTCTCGGACTTACTTGATAAATCCGTATTACATTGGTATAGAAATAATAAATGTTACTTTCAAACTTACCCGCAACTATTGAAATGTTTACGTGAGGATTTTGATATACCCGATTTAGATTACAAATTACTTAACGAGATAAGGCAGCGTACTCAATCACGAACGGAAACGATAGTAGTATATTTGTCGACTATGCAAGGTATGTTTTCTAGACTTGCCACCCCTCTTTCAAGCAAAGACCAACTCGAAATACTTATGCATAATATTCGCCCAGAGTATATGAAAGATTTAGCATTTCAAAGAGTAGATTCGATAGATTCGTTGAAACATTACTGTAAACAACTCGAACTAGCACGCACGCGCGCGGATCAATTTAGTGAACCCAACTTTAGTAATTTCCGAATTACATCAGATTTACATGCTAGACCACCACTAAAGTCATTTAGCAAACCGGTTTCTGCGCTTGACGTTGCGAGTACTTCCAACATTTCCAACCAGGCTACAATAAAATGTTTTAGATGTAATAAGACAAATCATTACACTAATCAGTGCAATTCTAGGGAGATCGTGTGTTTCAAGTGCGGAATGAAAGGTGTGAAGCGCCCGGAGTGTGAATGTAGCCTTAGTTCAAAAAACTAATTGCGCCAGGACTCCTTAACCAATCTATTCGTACCGAGTCATCGCGTAGTGACCAGGTTGAGGAGGTCCTGTTTAAGAAAAACTGTAACGATATTAGACCACACTTAAAACTTAAGATTATGGACTTAATAGCACACGGTCTACTAGACTCCGGTGCATTTTGTTCGGTTTTAGGACGAGATGCACACTTAAAGTTTACAGAATATGGCTTTAAAATTAATTATTGCAACACTGAGACTTATGTAAGAACAGCTGATGGTACGAGACTCAATTGTTTAGGCTACATGTCTCTGCCTTTGGAATATAATAACACTATCAATGTCATTAACTTCCGTGTTATACCTCATATAACGACGCCAATAATACTAGGCGTAGATTTTTGGCAGCAATTTCGTTTAGGAGAAGGTCTGGTAACGAGTGTCGGAGCCGATTTTGTTTGTGACTCAAATATTAGTAATTATATAAGCACGGTCTCGCCTAACGAGGGTTTGGAAGAATACCAGTCTTTAACACCGGAACAAAAAGGGACCATAAATAACTTGATTAAAACATTTGATACTATTAACACAAACAAAGTTGGTTTGGGCCGTACGAATCTAGCTTATCATACGATTGACACGAGCGATTGTAAGCCGATAAAGCAAAGGTATTACCCGTTGTCCCCTGTCAAACAACAAGCCTTAGAGAAGGAACTGGATAGGATGCTCAGCTTAGGTGTCGTATCTCCGTCGCAATCTGCTTGGAATAGCCCAGTAGTGATGGTAGAAAAACCGAACGGTGACCTTAGGCTGTGTTTAGACTGTAGAAAACTTAACTCGGTGTCGAAACCAGATGCATACCCCTTACCATACATTACTAGCATATTAGATCAACTTAGGGATGCCAAATACCTCTCATCCATAGATCTGTCAGCGGCATATTGGCAAATACCATTTGACAGTGAGCTTTCAGCCCAAAAATGTGCATTCACAGTTCCAAAAAGAGGACTTTTTCAATTTGATGTAATGTGTTTTGGACTCGTGGGAGCCAGTGCTACGATGCAGAGACTAATGGACAAGTTGTTCGGTGCTGAATTCGGGAATAAAGTATTTTGTTTTCAAGACGATATAATCATCATATCAAGTACGTTCGAGGAACATGTCCAATTACTACACAAAGTCTTTGATAAACTTAAGAATGCAAATCTTACCATAAATATGGATAAATCTATGTTTTGCAGAAAAGAATTAAAGTACCTAGGGTATCTAGTCGATATGCATGGTCTCCGTATGGATCCGTCTAAAGTAGACATTATACTGAACTACCCCACTCCTACGTCAGCGAAAGAAGTAAAAAGGTTCTTAGGTATGGCTGGGTGGTACAGAAGATTCATAAACAATTTCTCGAACATTGCGAAACCATTAAACAAGTTAACTAGTAAAAACTTAAAATTTGAATGGTCGGATGAAGCTGAGATATCGTTTAACCACTTAAAAACCGCGTTGGTTTCTGCACCTATATTGAAATGTCCTAATTTTGACCTTCCATTCACGATTCACAGCGATGCTTCGGCCGTGGCTATAGGATCGGTTCTTACGCAGACTTATGATGATGTGGAGCATCCTGTAGCTTATTGTAGTCGTTCACTTAACAAAAATGAGGTTAATTATAGTACCACCGAAAGGGAATTATTAGGAGTTTTATACGGCCTCGAGCAGTTCCGACCCTATGTTGAAGGTCAAAAGTGCAAAATAGTAACTGACCACGCTTCTCTTTTATGGTTTTATAAACTTAACAACCCCACCGGTCGCCTAGCGAGATGGAGTATGAGGCTAAGCCAATTCCACATCGAAATCGAACATAGAAAGGGTAAATTAAATGTTATCCCTGACGCACTAAGCCGTATTAAGATAGACGCAATAGGGTCAGTGACCTCGAACGACAGCTGGTATAATAATATATTCGAGAAATGCCAATCAACTCCGCGCAAATATCCGAATTTCTTAATAACAAACGGCAAATTATTTAGATACTCTAAAAACAAATATCAGCTGACGAGCGAGTTCGACTGGAAGTTGGTTGTACCTCTAGAGGACAGATTAGGTATTTTAAAAACATGCCACGATGACCCTACAAGCGCACACTTAGGCGTTTTTAAAACTCATAAACGTTTAAGTCTTCACTATTACTGGCCAGGAATGTACGAAAACGTTAAAGCTTACGTAGGACAGTGTGAAATTTGCAAAATGTATAAACCAGTTAATAGTGCTAGACCAGGTTTAATGGGCAATCCTAAAGAGGTAAGCAAGCCCTGGATGTCCATATGTATTGACCTCCTTGGTCCGTTCCCGCCTTCGCGAAATGGAAATACCTACTTAATAGTATGTACAGATTACTTCACCAAGTACGTCATGTTGCATCCTATACGGAGAGCAACAGGTGTAGTTGTGGCGAAGTACTTAGAAGAGCACATATTTCTAGTTCACGGAGTTTGCAAGACGATTTATTTTGACAATGGCCCCCAATTTATTAGTTCTCACTTTAAACAGTTATTACATCGTTATGAGATTCCAAATATATATGCAAATCCTCGATATCACCCACAGGTAAATGCCTCAGAGCGGGCAATAAGAAATGTTGTCTGTGGTATTGCATGTTATGTAGGAAATGATCACCGAAAATGGGATGACAACATACGAAAACTACAGTGTGCACTTAATACGGCAGTAAACGAAACCACAAAGTACACACCTTATTTTCTCGTACACGGCAGAGAGTTCATTAGTAAGGGAAACTTGCACCACTTAAACTGTGATGAACCAATACTTAGGTCTCAAGTTACTGTAGAGGAAGCAGATGTACATGGTAAAAAGCTGAGCGAGTTAGACGCAATTTTCAAAAAGGTTCAAAAGCATATTCACAATGCCCATGTAAAAAATACGAGACACTACAATTTAAGAAAACGAAATATTGAATATCAGGTAGGGCAAATTGTTTATAAACGTACGTATTACTTGTCAAATGCATCCAAAAGTTTTACTTCCAAATTAGGCCCCAAATTCCAAAAATGCGTTATAACCGCTAAGCTATCACCATTGGTATATGTGTTGAGTACGCTTGATGGCAAAAATCTGGGAAGTTATCATATAAAAGATATACTTAAACAAAACGACACACAATAGTAATTCTTTGTAACATGTGCTGAATGAAAGATGAATGGTATGAAAGTATTTTTTCTAAATTATTACGCGTGTACTATCTGGTCTAAAATAAGTTATGACAGTGATAAGAATGGAATGCGCCTAGTTACAAAAACCAAGTCACCCAGGGAACTCAAGACGTAAACAACATCATACTTGTACATTTATAACTGTGCTCGTGCGTAATGAATGAGCCATTTAAAAGTGAACCGTATTACTTGATACATACTTAACATAATGAATTTGAGGAGAACTGGATTTTTAGAATCTTAAAGGTATAGAAATAGGTACCTAACTTAATAATATTAACTTGAATACTTTGAAGCAAGTATTTTAGTTGTAACATTTATTTCTACCCACCGGGTAAACTTAACTTAATTATCTGATATTACGAGAAATCTGTGCTTTCATGTACCCACTACGTATACGTGTATACATGGATACAAGGAAGTCATGGATGATTTCCATAGTACCTAATGTTGGCCAACGCTTAGTTTAGGTGTATGTGTTTTTAATGTACAAAGACACTACTTATACTTAACTTAAAGATTCCCAACCATATTGAATTGGTTGGTAAATCAAATCAATAGGTAAGAATGCTGGGCAGTTATCGAATCGTAGTGTAATTAGTTAGGATAGTGTAGGTATAGTAGGTACGTAACGAATAGGTGTTAACGTAATGGGGCGGATGGTACCGCATGTTTGCTGTCTGCCACACTTCGTACTTATGATTAGGGAATAAAATATATAATAGGTAATGATAACGTAGGTACTTATTATTGAAATACTAGTATAACTAAACTTTTTTTTATCAGTTTTAGCAAAAAGATTTTTCAGTACGAAAAACTTTTTAACCCAAGTGAGACGGATGTGTAACGCGAGAATTTACTGTGTCTAGGTATAATCAAAATATGTTAATAACTCAATATATTAATCTCATTTATAGAAGAAAGCGCCATCTCGGGGCAGGGTGATAGACAACGTGGTTGATTAGGTAACGTCGCGCGCGCACGACTTATTAGCAAGGCGATAGGTACAATTAGTTCCAAAAACCACCACCGCCTAGACCTACGGCGCTACATACTGAGTAGCCAGCTTTTTGGATAACGACAGCGCACGGAACGCATGCAAAAATGTCGGAGACGGGTCTTCATCCTGAATTTGGCATACCAATGCCTAAAACAGTAAAGTTAATTATTTAAAATGTTAGTAACTTAAATAAAAGAGGAGAAAGTCATCACCTACAAGCATATTACAGAAAACCCGAAATGGGTTTTTATTTCCACCTTTACGTCTGATCTTCAACGTTCCGGTCTGTGCCTGGTGTTCGAGCTGGTCTGTCCGCTCCACCCCATATTCCTGGACCTGCTTCCTGAAGGCATCAGCGGAGGGAACTTCATTATTGTAAGATTAGTCATGTGAACATTTAAAAAGGTTAGTCCTTTCAAGAACTTTAATAATGCAGTGAAGTTGTGACGAGAGTGGCGTATATTTGAAGTGATAGACTTTTTATTGATTAAAGACTTTCTCCTGAATTTCTATCTTATCATTTCTTTACCACACACGTAGTAAGGCGCCCTGGGAGATTTTTAAATAGAGTTTTATGCCTCCGATGAACACTAGCCGGTGAGTAACATACAGGTTAATAAAAAGTGTTACAAACTATTCAAAATGTTACTTATTAAAATTAATAATAAAGTACTTTCAGAGTTTTAGAAAATTCCACCCCTAAGGGGGTTAAGAAAGCTTTGTATGGGCAACACTTTTTTTGAGCTAGAGACTTAAAAGTTTACGAAAAAAGTTCTTTCAGCGATTAGAAAAAAACAACCTCTAAGGGGGTTTAAAAGGGGGTTCAAATTTTAAATGGCGAGCAATAAAATTTTAAAGTGTGAGTAAGAGATTTTTAACTTCGGTCTTATTCTGTACGTTAAAAGACTACAAAACTGATTTCAGAGTTTTTCCAAATTCATCCCCTAAGAGTGTTAAAATTGGTTCGAAGTTTGAGTATTTCAAGGCATTTTTAAAGTATGAGATTTTTAACTTTGGTTTTAGACTGTTTCTTCACAAACTAGAAAATGAACATCAACTTTTTTTTTAATTATCCCCTAAAAGAGGGTTCAAATTTTGTATTGAGAGAAATCATTTTCTAAGACGATAAAAAGTTCTACGCGGACGAAGTCGCGGGCAACAGCTAGTGTGTAATAATATGGGTGCACTAAAATACTCAAAAATATGTCCAAATGGTCTTTATGTAGTTCTAATATGAACTTCGTAACATATTTATGAAACGATTTATTCGCTACATATTTTAGATAAGGTGAAAATAATATTGTAATTTTAACTTGATTATGTCAATTAAAATTCTTTGAGTAGGTAGGTCAAAAAGGTGGACTGATGACCTGGTAAAGGTCGCGGGAGTCCGTTGGATGCGGGTGGCGCAGGACCGGCCATTGTGGAACTCTTTGGGGGAGGCATATGTCCAGCAGTGGACGTCTTTCGGCTGATATGATAATGATGAGGTCAAAAAGGACATAACTTTGGATTACTTTTCTATAAAAAAAAAATAAGCAATCGTGTATTTATTTCTGATTATTCTGTTTAAGAACAAAATATACAGGGTGTAATCGTTAAGTGTAACCAGGCGATTACTTATTCAGTAAATATCACAGATATCAAAAAACTTTAAATTGATATCGAAAGTTTTTTGATATATTTGATATTACAACCTGTATATGTTGTATAGGTAGCCAAGAGACATATATCCAAATCTTTATTTCCTAGTCAAGGAAGTCAAAAACTCACAATTTACAAATTTCAATGAATTTTTGCATCATGTTGAACACAAGATCTTATCGATACATTTTAAATTATATTTGGACCCATAATTCAAAGGGCTCATGATTTCATGGACCAGTTAGGGCAAAATAATCTTATCTTTCAGCTATCATGCATACATAATTACATATAAATAATTTTCCAATTCATGCTCTGATATAAATAAGTTGGCATGTTTGAAAGTGCAAGAGAGCGAGCTAGTTTTCGAGGCGTTTGTAAACTTGTGAAAGAGCCCGCATATGGAACTAAGACTACGTAGATAAGGCAGAATTTGGGTGAAGTTTTTGAAAGCGCACTAGTTTAGACATTACTTTGGCAGTTCTAAGTAAAACATATGCAAGTAGCAGGCTTCGCCCGCGTATTGCAAAGAACGCAGGCAAACCCGCGGGATAAAATAAAATATAGCCTATAGGCTATAACCTCAGAGCATAGAATACTAGAGAGAGGACAAGCCGCCGGCGGCCGCGTCGCAGTTGTTAGCTCAATGGGCATACTCTGCCGCTAGTTCACCGTCCGTTGTTTGTTACCGAGTGTGCACGCGTGCTGTGGGTCGATCACGTAACTTTTCTTACCCGCGTCTGTAAGGTCTAAATGTCAATTTTATATGGAGAAATGACAGTTAGATTGTGATTTTACTGTCAGACGCGCGTACAATGCGTTACGTGATTGACCTACTGATCGCAGATAATATTACGTTTCTTCCCATAAATGCCTGATATGATGCACGTGTATTGTCCAATAAGAGCGTAGGTATACAAGTGTGTGAGCTTTAGATGTGTGCGTGCTTTGTCTTGTCAATTACTTGTGCTTTGTGTGGGTTAATGTTCTTGCGACAGGCGTACTAAATACAAATCGGCCGGCATGTCCGATCTCCTTATATTCATACATCTATGGCTATAACCAGCCAGAAAGGCCGTTATACACGCAGGTAAAAGTAATTTTGAAATAGGTTAAGCGGTTACGGAAATTACCCATTACAACATACAAACTTACATTTTACAAAGCTACAATCTCACAGAGTTTTCCTCTTTATTACAAGCTTTTATTTAACTTGCAATGTATGTAACTACATATGTTTGTTCGGGTGGACTCTTGCAACTCAATTTTGAAGCAGATATCTTCAACGACAATTCAATATTATGGTACCATCGAGCTGATCTGATGATGGAGACAGAAGGTGGCCATGGAAATTCAGGTCTTAACCGACGTAACCCCGTTGGGTTTGGGCTCGTTAGAATCGTCTCCACGAGTAGTTGATGACGGTATACAGAAAAGTACAGTTTGGCAGTTAAAGCTTGGACCAAAAATTTAATTTTTGACACAAACTTATGATATTATATTAGTACTTATAGATACCTAAGTAAATTTAAATCATTTTCACGATGTTAATGCATTAACTATTTCAGAGAACAATTATTTGTAGGTAATATAGCTATGTGTATTTATTTACGTTGAAAGACGTCTGCATGAATTTTTGGAATAACAGTGAATAATTATGGGTACAAGGTATTGTCCTAGTGCCCGGCGCTGTCCCAATATTTGACACCTTCAACCTTAGTTAATGCAATAGCAAAGTGACAAGTGGGGTTCCTATTACTGTAATTAAGGTGTCAAGCGAGGAAATGCCGCCATCATCCTCGGTGCAATGCCTCGAGAGCCTTTTTTAGATTTAACTTAGTTTAAATTTAATTCAGTTCATGTAAATTATTATCTTGTATACTTTAGAAAAAAAATATTCAAAGTTCGATGCAAGTTGACCCATGTATTCTCAATATGTAAGCGTTCTATTTAGTCAACACTAACTATTTAGTTACCCTTTCTGCTTAGTCAAACCGTTATACCTAACAGTAACATGAGGCCTTTGTTATGGCAAGATTTATTCCACGTATTGATTTCAGTTTTAATTAAAATGAATTTCCAAGTGCTCGCACAGACCCGAGTTGCAGAAGTTCGCGCGAAGTTGGCTGGCGAGGTGACGAACTAACGGCGGCGCACTTAATGAAAACGGTATTCTGATATACTGCTCTGTAGTTATATTAACCTCTTATATGTATCATCATCATCCTCCTAGCGTTATTATTCCCGGTTGTGCCCCTAAAGGAACCCGGGGTCCGCTTTGACCTCTTATATGTATAATAAGTGTAATATAAACTTCTATTTAAAAGGATATAGGTAATAAAAAATTTGCTGCGCCGAGCTGGATTCTGCCAGGCGCTGCTAGTTACTAAGTAATTGAACTATCGGTACCTTGGCTTTTCGGCTTGGTAAAATAATACTTTAATTATTAAAATTATCACTTTGATTTGAAAACCATATTTAGTTAGCAGACGTACTCCTTAATACATAAATTACAACTGTAAATTTAAATGATTCCAAAATAAATGTAGTAGTTAGGTAGTTACCTATTCTCAAAAAAATAATTGCGATCTAGATTGCCTCCACCAATTACAATGAGTTTTCAAAATGGTGTAGCAACGTGATTTGCAGGAGTTTATTAAATAATTCAATTAAAGAGGAAAGTCTATCCTTTACTTTTCTTATTACCTATCTGGGTGATAAATGTCATTTAAAAAATATATATATTCTTTTAGGAAAAGAAACATAAATGATAAAAAATGGTGACATTTCGTATGAAAAGTTGATTGTAAATTTATCAAGGTTTAATCCAGGGGTCCGTTGACCTAGCTAGAAACTATGAAATTTGGCTAGTATAATATCGTCTTATTCTGCAAGTACAGGGAAAAACCTGAAAACTATACATTTGTAATTTTGTGCGGAACCCTCCGTGGGCGAGTCCGACTCGCACTTGTCCAGTTTATTTTTATTTTTAATAAAAAAAATAATAAAAATAAAATAAAACCGTTTATTTCAGGCATCTAAGGCCCATAGTAACAAATACCTTAAAGACTAACATACATACAAAAATATTATAAAATTAAAAACTAATTATTGAGGCGACATAACAGCGTGGCTCCGTTGTGTCGTCAAGTCCGGTGTAGCATTCGGTAGGTTGCCCCGGAACCGCCGAAACACGATACCCTTCGGCCAGGAGTCAGCACACGCGATGGTCTCCTGCAGCGGCCGCGGCACGCGCACCACAAACGAGCTGAAGTGCACGTAGTGGCGCGAACGCAGCTGGAAAACCCTCAGCGAGTAACCAGTCTTCTGGTGAATATACTCCACCATGTCAGCAGTCGTGGCGGAGTAATGCATGCGCGACACGTACAGCGCCTTACTCGGTGTGGCAACCCGCAGACCAGAACCGACCGGCTCTGCTGTACCACACTGACTCTTTCGCGGCTTGCGCTTTCTTGACACCGATGTGAAACCCTCATTATCCACATTGGTGCGAGGGGCCTTCTCTTTTGCAGGAACCCCTTCTTCACGCACTCTTGAAGGTGCGTCTCTCCGGTTGGCTGCGACTGGCTGACCGGCAACGACGTCAGCATAGCGATGACGTCGTGACTTCGTGGAGGCGGCGGCGCGCGCGGGGGACACGCGTGCGGCGAAACAGCATGCGCGGCACTTTGCTTAGTGTCAGCAACACGCAAACTGACCGAGTTGACACTTGACGCCGACACGCTGACGCAAGTATCATCGGGGTCATTCGTCTTGAAACATGACGACGCCGGCGACCGAGTTACCGGAGTGTTACTACGCAAACTGATGATTTCTTTGCGTAACTCGGTTATAGTAACCTGTCTCCATTGCTCTATTTATACCTTATTATTATTATTATTATTTTGGTAGTGGCTTTCGGGCTGTCAAAGCCCATCACTACGAAGCGACCATCACTGATCTATTGTGATCGCCACTTACTACAATTCTTGGTCAAGTCCTGCAAACTCAAAGAATTGCAGGATTTTGTTGAACTCAAGAAATTTGGTCTCCTCCGGGCACATGATGTGTTTGCTCAAGAAGGAGTTACGACTGCGCATGAGGCAAGGGCAATCGGTTAGGATGTGTGTAGGCGTCTCCACTGCTTCAAAGCAGAATCTGCACTGCCTTGTGTCACACAGTCCTATCGTTTGCATGTGCTTATTTAGGCGGCAGTGCCCAGTAAGCACACTGACCAGCATGCGTAGACGGTTCCTACTTAGCGCCAAGGCGTCAGAAGACGCCTTTTTGCTAAAGGCATAAGTGCCCTGGAATGTTTCAGTCCTGGGATAGCTCTCCAGGCTTGAATGGTCTTGTAGAAACAATAGGCTTTTAGAGTGAGCTCGGTTAGACTTTTGGGGATACCACAGAACGGCTCTGGTCCGCAGTGTGTCCCCTTCGCCCCCGTTCGTGCAAGCTCATCAGCCTTTTCATTTCCCTCGATACCTGCATGCCCTGGGACCCAACGTAAAATTACCTTGTTTTTGGCACCCAGGTCATTCAATAGTTCCCGGCAGTTCTCGACCAGCCTCGACGTTGTGACGTTAGAGGTAAGAGCAAAGAGAGCCGCCCATGTATACCTTAGGTAAATTCTTGTTTTTTCTGCGCCTGCCCCTACAACAGAATCCTGGCTACGCCCTTGGCAGAGTTGATACAATTCAACACTCTATCCCTCCCGACACAATCCAATAGGTTTCAGAACTACAGTATTTTTGCCAAATTTTCCAAACATGGCGATCTAGGTTGCCTGTATTAACACGCGCTATGGCCGCGGCCATTATTTGGTCTCGAATACATCCGCATCCACGAATACTAACTGGACATCAATTTTTGCGGATGCGAATGCAACTGTCTGGAATATCCCTGTTATATATAATACCAATGCGGTCCGTGCACTCGTTCTGCCAAGTTAGCTCGGCTTGCTTAGAAGCGAACGCGAGAATATTGAAATGAGAAGTGTCGGAACCAAATTGGCCTCCACACTTGGAGACTGCGTTTAAAAGTAAATAGACCAAAAAATGCTTTCCGTACTGCATTAATCGGGCTTCCATTTCCTAGAAAATCCTAGGCTATAATAATTAAACGTTTTCATGAGACCAGGAAGATCTGCCGTTTCAGCATTCATTTCAATGTACTGAACTAATTAATTAGTTTCTGCCGCCGTCTGTGCACGATTTGCCACCTTATCTGTATAACGTTAGAGTTGAAAATTAACCAGGATAATGCAACGGTTTAAAAGTGAATTTGAATACGCTTTGCGTTGCTTGAGATAGTCGGGTTTTTTCATTGACAGCGTCGGGAAAGTTCTAGGAATAAAAAGATCACCTAGGTACATTTAAAATTTTAATTTACTACAACATTATGAAGCAAGGCACGCCATTGGCGCAGGCTTCGCAGACTTGCCGAGTTACTTAAGAGGATGTTAAACGAGTAAACAAAAAGGGCAAATTTGAAGTTCAACTCTCGGCTGTTTCCTCCATTTTCAACCTGTTTAAAACTTCCTGTATTGATTTTATTGATGTAACTATATATATTTAAACTAAGTCATTATGTATGTCATTAATAAACCACAAATAAAACAACCAATTTTGTTATTGTCTATAGAATTGTATCGGCTGCGAAAGGCGGTCGTAGGTTCGAAAGCTGCACACATCTGCGAAGAAATTCAAAGTTGTATTGCATTGGGCCTGCGTGGGGTTTGATGCCCGTTCCCCCTCAGCCCCCCACCCGCGTATATAAAACTGATGATGATTATGATGACCCACACGTTATATAAAAACTGCGCGGTGCTTGAATAAACACTTCATCATCATCATATCAACTGAAAGACGTCCACTGCTGGCACCCCCAGAGTGCCACAATGACCGGTCCTACGTCACCCGTATCCAGCGGGATCCCGAGATCTTTACCAGGGGGGTAAACACGTAACGTTCCGAACGCGCGTTCGTACAATTTAACTGTCATTTTTCCATAGAAAAAGTGACATTTAAATCTAAGTACCTAACGCGCGTACAAGGTCTACGCTGCGCCTGCCGGTACGTGGTCGCCACTAGAGAACCTTTCCGCCCCAACAGCCATCAGTTCTACATGCAATATGGCGCCCACTGCCACTTAAGTTTAGCGTTTCTCATTTCTGATGCGATCACACAGAGAAACTCCCAGCATAGCTCTCTCCAATAAACACTTATCTACTCGTAATTGTCCTTAGTTAAGACTTGTTATATCAAGTTTAACTGCCGTGAAATCTGGCCCTTAAAACCAATTTACACAAACATTATCCAGGAACTTGGTTAATTTCTTTTCCTAACATAATGCCTGAGGAGCACGCGAGTCCGTTGCCATACAACTTGGGCCTAGGAAGTATTCTTTCTTTGTGTTCGTCTTTAGATGTTTAACAGAATAGTTCAGATCAGTGCGTTCATGTTGAATATACTCCAATCAGGATAATCAAATAACCGGCCAAATGCGACTCGGACTCAGGAAAAAATCACGTTGGGGAGAAAACGCCAGAGCTTCCGAGGATGCGAAAGCAAAAAAGCAGGTAGAATATTTCGAGAGTGAGGAACCTGAAACGCTTCGTTTGTTCGTTCGTATGTCTCTTTCTCTGTCGCATTTGCATAATCAAGCGACACAGATGAAGATATTGCGAGTTACGACTTTCGATTTTCGTGGTAGCGTCGCTGCTTGATTTCAAGCTGTCAAGAGAACGAGTCCTCAAGTGAATAAATGGTCGTCAACAGTGACTGTTCTGGGGTCACAAGTTTCCACAGGCTACGGTATCTGTTTTCCATCAGGCAGGTCGTGTGCTTGTTTGCCACCATCGTGGTATGTACAAGAAAAGTCATTTTTAAAAGTAACGATTACTCCCTCAGGGTAATGTGCAACTTTTAGTAGTCAACTTATACTTTCACCATGTCCGTCCGTCGGTCTTCCCTCGAGGCTTAGGTTTGCGTCGTCAGAGATTTAGGTTTGCTTCTCTTCTCATTGCTAAATTTAAGGGCTATAAAGCCAAGTTTATGGTTGGACTCTTAATCCGCATAAACGGCGTCACCTCTTATATGATTTCATGCAATCAAAACATTGTTTATGTGCACGGAAGCCCTTCACACCACAGGAAAGATGACTTAAGTAAGACCCGGAGACTCAGAGAAATATGTAGAAATGCCACTGATAGACGAGACTAGATCCTCTGGTGACTTATATAGTTTGTGACACGTCGTAGCCATAAAAATCCGATTAGGACTCGCGTGCTGTGAAGGATTGCTGTTATTGCCCATTGTCAAACTTATTGAACTCTAATCTATACGCGTTTTCGTGTACAATACTCGGGAAATATTCCGGGAATATTCTCCGTACAAATTGCGAATACTGCCGGCAGTGTGGCCCACGTCCTGTAATATTTTTTTTTTCATTTTGCGAATGACTTAGAAGAAGCTAAGTATTGCAAAGTCATGCAAACCTTATGAGCCTACGCGGACAGGGGGGCGATTTTTGACTTCCGAGCGGTCGATCTTTCACTCGAAGACTGACACAAACTACCTAGAAGTAGAAAATTTAAAAAAAAGTGGTAAGTATTGACTACTCGTATTCAATAAGGAACGCAAATTTAGTCAATTGCACCAACTTGCCTCAGTTTTGCGTCGTAAATGGAAACGTAAACGTGTTGCAGCTGTCAGATTTGCCTGGCCGTTTTTAAACAGGGAATTTCGTGTAGCCAACATAATCTACCTAGATCTTTTTCATCATTGGACACGGTGCACGGTGGGAATCATTTTTGGCGTCAGTGTACCGTTGTCTTTGACACAGAAATTATTTTTTCTGTTACTTAATTATGCAAAAGTTGCCAATGTCTTGAAGCAAGCTCTTTACCACACAATATTGCACTAAAGAAAAATAGTTCTATGGTCGGATACACGATGAACGAGTAAACCTTTAAGAAAACTATTTGAGTATATTCGTTTATTCAATAGCAGATTCATACGTTTACTAAAAAAACTTCACAAATCTACTATCTACTTCTCAGACAAGCCCGCTTCCTAACACCAGTACTTCCAAGTTTATCCACACGGCCCAACTTTGTAAACCCCATCTATATGTAGATATATTGTCATCACAATCCCCAATCTGCGTCGATAAAACATAAGATAAAAGTAGCAGTAGAACTAAGTACGTGAACCACTCACAATCTAGTGGGTTTCTGTTAGAGTTGTGCCGCCTAGGTCTTTGAACGAAGCGGTCCGATCTCGTTCAATCGCTCATAAGAACTAGTTCAATCTTTTATAGGTTCTCGCCTGCGAGGCGTGCGGACGCAGGGATAGGACTATAACGAGGCGCGGGCACGCCGCCCGCGCTACCTATAGGCGCATTTATTGCGTAAGACGATTTGAGGGGAGGGGGTGGGGGGGTGGGGGGGGGGGGGGGTCCGAACCGAACACGTCGTACTTTACAAGGAAAATATTCATCAAAGTCACAATATATAGTTTTTCTTACACTATGGGATGGGGGAGGGGTCAGAAAGTGGTTAAATTTGTCTTACGTAATCTACTTGGCGTCGCTACCTGTCCGTCCGCGCTCCGTTCATATCCAAGCATGAACTAGCTCCGTCCGGAACGTCTCTTTGAATCCTGCTTCCTTTAGTTGAGCGGAGACCGATTTTGATCGTGCAAAGGAATCTAGTTCCTTTCGGTCTGCGACGGGAATCGTTCCTAATAGTTCTTAGTTCCTGATCGACTCCAGCTGTTTCTACCAGTGTGCCCGTAAAGGGTCTTTCCTACCCACCGACGGGATTGGCCGTGAAGCCTTTTATTGGATTGGATGGATTTAAAGGGAACAATAGAAGGGATACATTGACTTAATATGATGTGTTAGGCAGTTTGTGTGGAAATGTTTTTGATTACGGAGAGTTTACAATCGAGTTTGGAGGGATGCGGGGATTTTAAGCAAAACGGCCGTATGTGAATCGTATTAATATATATCGGATGCGTTACTAGAATTGCGTTTTCTGAAAGTTATTGCTTGATTGATCGACCACTTAGCCTAGTGGGTAAATGACGCTGCCTTCGAAGCTGATAGTGACCGTTCTTTACGATTTGTCTAATTTGGTTGGTTTTCATTGAGCGACACATTTAATATTTGCTCAGTTTGTTCCGTACTAATATTCCACTGATGGCCACAAGCTTCTTCAGGAACCTTATTATCTTAATATATTAAGTAGGTATACGGGCTGGAGACTCAATAGCATAGCAGTTAATATACCGTGAAAGGCCCGAGCACGTCACATTTTACTCCCAAATCAGCCAACAGTTAGTTGGAAACTGTGCTGATAAATTTAAACTCGACTCAAAGGGCAACTTTCTAGATAAAGACCAACTCGCTATCGCCGGATGGCTGGGGGCTATTGCTTGTCGAGCGACATGCGGCCAAATATGTGAATTGTGTGCGAAATTTGTGTTAGGTATTCGAAGTTTCTTAGACGGGTTTGCGCAGCTCAAGGTTGAACACCAACGATTGTATTCAATAAGTTTCTGTCAAAAATTTCATTTTTGGTACAAGCTTTTACGCAGACTGTACTTTTCTGCAAACCATCATCAAGTACTCATTGAGATGATTCTAACGAGCCCAAACTCGATGGGATTGTGTCGTTTTATTGCGGAGTTCCTATGACTACCTTCCAGCTACAGCATCAGATCAGCTCCAAGTCATCATAATATTGCATTGTCATGCAATATACATATACTTGCAAAATTTCAGCTCAATTGGATAACGGGAAGTGACTGAAAAATGGATTGCAGATTTTGACGGACAACTTACTTACTTACATATTTACATACTTACATATTTAATTTACATAAATACGAACAGTGCAAGTTAATATAAAGCTTGTAAAAATCGCAGCTTTTTATTAATTTGGGCAACAAGACATTCCAATTGGCAGGATTTTTTTCATAGAATTTTTCAGACTATTGGTAATGTTTGACGCTCGGCTCTCCATTCAAGCATAGTTTGGTTCCCATTTTAAAACGACAGGCTAAAATAACATGAAATTTTGTAATAATGGGATCCGCAATATCTAGGTCGGAGACTAACAGTTGCTAGAAAAATTGTCTAAAAAGTTTCATGTCATTCCAATATGAGAACCAAACTTTGACGACCTCTGTAGCCTAGTTGGTAGTGACCCTGCGTACGAAGCTGGAGGTCCCGGGTTCGAATCCCGGTAAGGGCATTTATTTGTGTGTTGAGCACGAATATTTGTTCCTGAGTCATGGATGTTTTCTATGTATGGCAAGAGACCTGATGGTGTGTCTCTGATTCCTTGGAGTTTGGGACGGATGCTAGTATGGGACGCTACCTGTATGGGACGCTACCTGTGTAGACACGATGGCACCGTCCCACCTCCAACGGACCTACTTCTAAAGCGGGTGCAGCGGCGAAAAACGCCGAACTTCTAAAATGTAATAAATATAGCGGCCTCGGCAGAGAGTACAACTTTGTACCATTTGGCGTCGTCGAGACCCTCGGTCCATGGGGTCCCAGTGCACATAAGTTATTTGCGGAAATCGCGAAAAGTCTGGTTGATGTAACATGGTGACCGAAGAGCTGGCGGCTTTCTTGCGCAACGCATCAGCATTGCAATTCAACGAGGAAATGCCGCCAGTATCCTCGGTACAATGCCTCGAGGGCCTTTTTTAGATTTAACGTAGTTTTAATTTAATTTAGTTTATGTTAATTATCATCTTGTATTTACTATAGAAAATAAATATATGTTTTAAGTATATATTTATCTATATAAGTATGTATATCATCATCCCCATAGTACAAGCTTTGCTTAGTTTGGGACTAGGTCGATTTGTGTAAGATTGTCCGCTTAAAAAAAAAACTACATTTGTACGGAGAGTCCACTTGAGTCGATCGTGCTGGAGACTCATACCTCGCTTGGAACTTGACAAAAAAGCAAACTTCGCGTGCGGTGCGTTTGTATGAAGCTAACATACTTTGCCCTCTTTATACTATGGTTCGAACATTACAACCGGTACCGCCTCCGCACCGCACCGCGCCGTACCGCCACCGCTTTCAGTGCGTTTCGGCCTTTACGAATTTGACGCGGGGCGCACTTGTTGATAATCTAATCTGTGACTATCAGGGAAAGTTGTACATTACAAAACAGCCAGGAAGGCTCGCGGGCCGCTTGTTGCCATTGCCACCGCTGCTATACTCGTACGAACTGGGTTTTGCATGTTATCGACTGCCACGCTAAGAAATCATTGGCACTGATTGTGATTTATTTCACATTTATTTCGGCGCCTAGACTCTAGGACCGAGGAGTCCCAGTGCGCACGCCTTATCTAAGGTCCCCAATCCCCATGGTCTCTTAGGGTCTCGTGGGGTCGAAGCCTAGTAGTGAATGCGACCGGGAACAGTAGAGCAGGCAGCATCCACGTTAGTATCATCCTCCTAGCGTTATTATTCCCAGTTGTGCCCCTAAAGGAGCCCGGGGTCCGCTTTGACACCTAATCCCAAGATTGCATCCACGTTAGTTTTGCGTTAAATTATATTTCTCATTGAAATAATTGTAGGAAACTTCCTACTGTTCCTACTGGATAGTATGGATTAAAAGTTACCTTCTGCCATTTGACTTCTAGCAATCTGATTCAGACTATATATTCGAGACACTGTCTGCAGAGAATCGATCGCCATTTTAGAATGTATTTCACACCAGCCTAGTTCCACAAAGGTTCCTGAGTTGGCATTAGCAATCTAAGTTTGGATCCCGTCCTTCGATTTGATCGAAACTTTACAGTATATCATGTTCAAAGTAAATTTAACTGAAATTTGAGAGCTCTCTGTTCCAATGTATGTAATATAGGTAGCTTTAGAATTGCTAGTTTGCTATCCCGTGTCTATTTACTTGGAGCTGCTGATAGTTTGAATTAATAATTACTAACAATTTCTAGGGAATAAAGCAACTTGTTTATATTCCTCGACAGTTTACCAAGTTCAAACTGACAGCACTCAGGCGCTGTAAGAGGAAATTAATTGAAAAAAATTGTGGCCGAGACGGATTGTTAGCATATCAAGCGGATTGCAGCTGACAGAATATCAAGTTAATCCGTCGCTGACAGAATATCAAGTTAAACCGTAACTCACAGAATATCAAGTTAAACCGTAGCTGACAGAATATCAAGTTAAACCGTAGCTGACAGAATATCAAGTGATTGACAGACCGCGAATTAGAGGTTAAACCATCGCTGACAGAATATCAAGTTAAACCGTAGCAGACGGAATAGCCCCCCGCCCGCATGGTGTCGCGGCAATTAGTTTAGACAAAGAGCACTAAGAGCTAACTTTCTTACCGTACGGTACGGGTCGGAAAAACCTGGACTTAGCCGTTGTTAACTAGGCGACGGGAATGGTTTAATACCTATTTGTGTGTGATATCGCTCTATTAGTACACTATTAGTAAATAAACTAAATAATTCTAAAGAAAACTATCCACTCCAGACGGATGTAAGATACCGAAAATGAAGTGAAGAGTAAAAATTTAATTACCGCCACCATTTCAAAATACCCACACGAGTAGTTGTTATATTTTTAAATTCAAATACCAAAGATATATAATTAACTATTGTTTTTTTTTCTATACACATATCTTCAGACGTTAATATTATTGTGTCATACATAACTACTGGCCAAATGTGAGTTGGACTCGCGCACGAAGGGTTCCGTACCATTATCTATAAAAACGGCAAAAAAATCACGTTTGTTGTTTGGGAGCCCCCCTTAAAAAAATATTTTATTTTGTTTTTAGTATTTGTCGTTATAGCGGCAACAGAAATACATAATCTGTGAAAATTTCAACTCTCTAGCTATCACGGTTCTTGAGTACAGCCTGGTGACAGACAGACGGACGGACGGACGGACGGACGGACGGACGGACGGACAGCGAAGTCTTAGTAATAGGGTCCCGTTTTACTCTTTGAGTACGGAACCCTAAAAAACGACTATAAGAAATAGCAATGATGACATTGACAGGAACTATTCTACACATTTATATATAGTTTTAATCACACACGTCATGCGTATATATATATTTTATGATATTGATAGTTTTCAATATTTTTATATCTCCCGCGATCGTGAAATACGGGGTCCGGAGTTCCGGGCGCATCGACGGATGCAGGCACAACTTTATCTGTGATTTATTGTTTTAATGAAACTTGGTTTAATGGTAGTACCTAGAGGAGATATATCCTTTGGCAGATGTAAAAAAAGGGACATACGTTGTCTATACGAAATTTCATGTTTATAAATGGCCACCAAATTCTGACAGCATTCGTTTCCATTGACGACGCGAAACTATGGCAAGCCGTGTCAATTAGCCAGGTTTTAGTGTGCCACTTTTGGAGCGCTTATAACATATCTACCTATTTTTTATATTACATCATTGTCCTTTGGGGTCATAATAATTCCTACACAGACGGGGTTTGATTTTTTTTTCTTTGTTTGTGTCTTTTTGACATATTAAAAGTCTAGAAAAATCTAAGAGTGCAAAACGAGTTTTTCTTAACACTATCTTGAAAAAAAAACCTAATATATACTATTTGATTTTGGGGTCCAATTGACTCGGAATGACAAAAAGTGACGAACATATTCATGCCTAGTGAACAACTTTTCCGAAAGGACTAACCAGTAAATCGCAACAAAACAGCTAATCCATACATTAATTCTCATTTAAATTAAAAAAAACAGTTGACTCACAGTTAACTCTTAATTGGTTGTTATTTTTTCGCAATTTCGCGGTTGGTCCTATCGGAAAAGTTGTTCAGTAAGACTATCTTCGTCACTTTTTGTCATTCCGAGTCAATGACATCTAAATCTAATAACAATTGACTTCTAAATCTAATAACAATTGACTTCTAAATCTAATAACAATAATTTACTTTGAAAACAAAGTTTTAACCGACGAAAAATCAATCATCCCCTATTTTCCTACCCTTAAGGTTGTTTTTTTTTTCCAAATTTATATGGGACCAACTTCGGGGTATACCCTTTCCAATAAAAAAAGAATTATCAAAATCGAACTACTTACTCTGTAAAAAGTAATACGTGGTCATACATAAAAAAAAATAATAATATACGCGTCGACTTGAGAACCTAATCCGTTTTTTTCGTCGATTGATAAAATAGTATGTATATTAGGTTTTTTGTTGTTTTTGATGATGGTGATACAAACAGAGAACTAAAAAAATCAAGCCCCATCTGTGTGGGAATTATTATGATCCTAAACTACTACTACTTTTTTTTTATTTTTTTTTTATTGACCAATATAACCCGAGTAGTACATTTTGGTATACATTTTTACACCAGCGGAAACCTCTGGGGTTTATATGCTGATGAATAGTTCGCTATGGTACATTAATTTACTTGACTACATCACCGTTATAGACTCATAAATATTACAATACTACAATACTATTATATTATAAATCACAGACAAAGTTGTGCCTGCATCTGTGTGGGCATTAGTATGACCTATCACCTATTATTTTTCATATAACTCCTGTACTGAATAATAACGCCTAGAAACGCAGTTCACGTGCAACGGTGAGGCCACTAAAACTCGGCCATAAATGGCCCAGTACGCCGATCGGTGGAACAAAATTGGTGCGTTTGTGTGCGTATTGGCGCGTGTGAGTACGAGTTGATCACATCTACATGAATCTATTTTATGCAGGGATTGTAACCCAGTTAATTTTGCCGTAGCGGTTAGAGCCAGATTTTGAGAGCCTAACCCATAATAAAGGTTACGCTCGCAAGAACACCGCTCTCCCCGGAGCGTATGTCGGAGCGCAAACAGGGAACGAAGTACCATTTACCGGTTAGAGAGCGCTCTCTCCGTGTACGGGTGAACGACCGCTCGCTGGCTCGCTAGAGTTGCAAGCTTATACAGGATTAGTTGGCTATATATATAGACGCTTGAGTATTATTACTATTTATTTATACTTTATTGCCCAATATAAAAAAGTAAATGGCGGACTTAATGCCATAAGGCATTCTCTACCATTCAACCATTGGGCTAATATAAACATTTGGTGCAGGCATTTAAATTATTATTATTAGTATTAGATTCGATTTTACTAAGTAAGTACCCAAATTTACCTAAGTATTTATACTGTTCATATATTGACATTGTACTGTAGTAAGTAATAGTGGCGGAGCGCCCGTCCAAGCCGATTCCCACCGGCCTTCCTAAAATTTATTTTTAGGCAAGCCTATAGTTAAAAACTCTTAACTCATTCATAACTTATTTTGTTCCGGGTTGCCCATCGGAAATTTTCACGCGCCGCCACTGGTAGGTAAGGACCAGGGATTGTAACCGGTTACAAATTTACCGGTTACAGAACCGGTTAATTGATTAGGTTCCGTTCGAACTATTTGATTTGGGAGCCTTATTTCGGAGCGCTCTCTAACCGTTCACTCCGTGTAGCGATACGGGATCAATGACCGCCGCTTCGTTGCGGGGCGCTGCGGGTTGCCTAAACCAAACGCGCGCGAGAAGTGAGCGTAGGTACATACCTAGCTACAGTGTATACTTCGATTTTTTTAGCATTAGAAATTCGATAAACAAAGAAGCAGGTGTCGTAAACCTGTTTCTTCAGAAGTTAATAATAAAATATTAAATTATTGTGTATTTTCTTTGTTACATCATAGGTACTTATCAATGATTTCACATTTCCTATCACTTAGGTTTGTAAATATATATTATTATTAACTATTCCTAACCTAACCTAACCTTTCACTACACTGAATTGGGATAGATCCATCGGCTGTGAACGCACTATCAACGAAATATAATAACAATAACAAATAACTTTAACGGAAAACAATGAAACTTAATAACTCAAAACAACAAGATTCTGGGATAATGACCAAGTATCGCTTGCATTCGCATGACATACGAGATGAGAGTGACGTGACGTTTAAAAACAAACATGAACAATGTAATGGCGGACATTTTATCCGACCGATTGCAAATGTCAAAACGCTAAACTCTTATTATTGTGGGACACGATCTTTTCAATTTAGTCGCAATTTATACGTTTAAAACGTTCCGTTTGTTTGAAACCTCTGCTTCTCTGGGTTTTTTATCATGCAATTTTTTTGCGATACATTAAAAATAACACAAATAAAATATTAGTGCTGTATTATTAAATAATCCTTTTAAGTAAATGCAAATTACACATTTTGCTATCGTCTAATAATAATGCAAAATGCTTTAAAAAATGTTTTCATAGTTTTCCACTATTCCGCCGCATTTACGGCAGGTATCGTAAAACGTGTTCTATAAAAAACCTTACACTTACTTCTGTAAAGGTCTTTCTAATGCTAAAAAAATCGAAGTATAGCTACCTACTCTGTTTATTCGATGAATTCGTTCGTGTTCCGCCGAACGCCCTAGTTTTCTGCTCGCCGCTCCTACTTTCGCCGATAAAAATATTGAAATAAAATTTTCACACCTCTCATTCAGAAAAGTAAGTTTTGGTCCCCGAATCAAAATGCTACTTTTCTGTTCAAGCTACTTTTTTTAATTTATTCATTGGCTTGTAGCATTTACTCGTACGCGATGTGCCAATAGAATCTTAATAAAATAATCGACTTAATAAGTAATTTTTTGTTTGTCTTTTTTGTTTGTTTTTTTTTGTTCTTTTTGTTTGTTTTTTCTTGTTTTGTTCTTTTTTTAGTTGTTTGTTTTTTTGTTTCGTTTTTCTTGTTTTTTGGTTTTTTGTTATTTTTTGTATTTTTGTTGTTTTTTTTGTTTCGTTCGCTGTTTTTAGGATTTTTGTTTTATTTTTGTTTTTTGTTGTTTTATTTTTATTGTTGTATGTTTTTTTTTGTTTTTTTTAGTTATGGTTCATTTTTAGTTTTTTTTTTGTTTCGTTGGTTTTTTGTTAGTTTTTTAGTTTTTTTTCGTTCCCTTTTTCGTTTTTGTGTTGTTCTTTTTTTGCTGTTTTTGTTTGTTAATTTCGTTTGTTTGTTCGTTTTTTAGTTTGTTTTTTGTTCGTTTTTTTTTGTTATTTTTTTGTATTTTTTGTTTTTTTTTGTATTTTTGTTGTTTTTTTTGTTTTGTTTGTTAATTTTTTCGTTCTTTTTTATTTTTTTAGTTAGTTATGGTTCATTTTAAGTTTTTTTGTTTCGTTGGATTTTTTGTTTTTTTCTTTTTTCGCTTTTGTTGTTTTGTTCTGTTTTTGCTTTGTTTTTGTTTTCTTTTTGTTTTTTATTTAGTTTTTTTTGTTTTTTTGTTTTTTTTTGTTTTGTTCGTTATTTAGTTTAGTTTGTTTTTTGTTCGTTTTTATTTAATGTTGTTTTTTTTTTTTGTTTTTTATGGTTCATTTTAAGTTTTTTTGTTTCGTTGGATTTTTTGTTAGTTTTTTTTTTTTTTTTTTTGTATTTTTTCTTTTTTCGCTTTTGTTGTTTTGTTCTGTTTTTGCTTTGTTTTTGTTTTCTTTTTGTTTTTTCTTTAGTTTTTTTTGTTTTTTTGTTTTTTTTTGTTTTGTTCGTTATTTAGTTTAGTTTGTTTTTTGTTCGTTTTTATTTAATGTTGTTTTTTTTTTTTGTTTTTTGGTGTTTTTATTGTTTTATTTTTGTATTTTTGTTCTAGTTTTTTGGTTAATTTTTTTTATTTTGTTTGTTTTTTTTTTTTTTTCGTTTGTTTTTTCTTTATTTTTTGATTGTTTTTTTGCTCTTTTTTGTTTTGCTTTTCTTTTGTTTTTGTTTTGTTTGTTAATTTTTTGCTGTTTTTGTTTTTTTGGTTTTGTTTTTGTTTTGCTTTTCTTTTGTTTTTGTTTTGTTTTTGTTTTTTTTTTGTATTTTTTGCAGTTTTTCCTCATAGTCGGTGTGAAAAGTTACATGTGTCACTCAGGAGCAAAATTATTTTCGTCTTGGGCGTTAACACTTGAATCCCTCAACACGCTCAGGATCCTACGTTAGAATCCCTCGCTACGCTCAGGATTCTATTGTAGGATCCCTCGCTACGTTCAGGATTCAATACACCGCCCTCGCAGTAAATATACTATTTTTCTCCCTTGTGACACAAATAACTATTGTACAGTGTACAGCGTAAACACCTACTCAAAATGGGCAGAAAAAAGAGGAACTACATCTACCAATTTAATGATTATGATAAAAATTAGCACACATCAAAATGCCTAGTTGAAGGTTGTTGTTTTGTTGAAAAAACGAAACTAAAAAGCGAAACAAAAAACAAACGAAACTAAAATACAAAAAAAAACAAAAAAAACGGCAAAAAATTTAAACAAAATCAAGCAACAAGAAAAAACAAAAACAAAAAACAAAAAAAAAACGAACAAAACAAAAAAACTAAAAGAAAAACAAAAAAACAACAAAAATTAAAACAAAAAAACAAATAAAAACAAAAACAAGAAAAAAACAAAAAAAAATAAAAAAAAGAAAACAAAAAAAGAACAAAAAAAAAACAAAAAAAAAATCCTTTATATATACATATATATGTACATTGCACGTAGAATCGATGGCCGTTGGGCGGAAAGGTTCTCGAGTGGCGACCACGTACCGGAAGGCGCGGCGTGGGTAGGGAGTCCGTTGGATGCGGGTGGCGCAGGACCAGTCATTTGGCACTCTTTGGGGGAGGCCTATGTCCAGCAGTGGACGTCTTTCGGCTGATATGATGATGATGATATATATACGTTTTTCGATTACGATGAAATTACAATCGATTTTATCAAGATTCTTTTGGCACATTGCGTAAATGCTACAAGCCAATGAATAAATTAAAAAAAAAGCTTGAACAGAAAAGTAGCATTTTGCTCCCTCTCGTCGGGGACCAAAACTTACTTTTCTGAATGAGAGGTGTGAAAAAATATTTATAACTATAAATATTCACAGGTAGCTAATGGCTCACTAATTCTTTGGATAAGTACCTACCTACCTACTACCTATGCACGTTAGGTTTGCGATAGGGCATTTTACCATTTTGTCGAACAAATTGGTGTAAAGCCCCTGCTAGGCGGTCGCCAACACGCCCCTCCGACCGGGCGACCTTGGTCCGCACCGACCGTGTAGACAGTTGTTTGGAGCTAAATTTCTTAAGCCCCTGCTAGACGGTCGCCAACACGCCCCTCCGACCGGGTTACCTTGGTCCGCACCGACCGTGTAGACAGTTGTTTGGAGCTAAATTTCTTAAGCCCCTGCTAGACGGTCGCCAACACGCCCCTCCGACCGGGCGACCTTGGTCCGCACCGACCGTGTAGACAGTTGTTTGGAGCTAAATTTCTTAAGCCCCTGCTAGACGGTCGCCAACACGCCCCTCCGACCGGGCGACCTTGGTCCGCACCGACCGTGTAGACAGTTGTTTGGAGCTAAATTTCTTAAGCCCCTGATAGACGGGCACCAACACGCCCCTCCGACCGGGCGACCTTGTTCATTTTTTTCATACTACAGCGGTCAGTGCCGACCAAGGTCGCTCGGTCGGAGTGGCGTGTTGGCGACCGTCTAGCAGGGGCTTAAGTACTTATACAATGTTTCGCAAATCATACTTGATGTTTTATGTAAGTCCTTACCTACCAGTGGCGGCGCGTGAAAATTTCCGATGGGCAACCCGGAACAAAATAAGTTATGAATGAGTTAAGAGTTTTTAACTATAGGCTTGCCTAAAAATAAATTTTAGGAAGGCCGGTGGGAATCTGCTTGAAAGGGCGCTCCGCCACTATTACTTACTAGAGTAAGTATAAATAAATAGTAATAATACTCAAGCGTCTATATATATAGCCAACTAATCCTGTATAAGCTTGCGACTCTAGCGAGCCAGCGAGCGGTCGTTCACCCGTACACGGAGAGAGCGCTCTCTAACCGGTAAATGGTACTTCGTTCCCTGTTTGCGCTCCGACATATGCTCCGGGGAGAGCGGTGTTCTTGCGAGCGTAACCTTTATTATGGGTTAGGCTCTCAAAATCTGGCTCTAACCGCTACGGCAAAATTAACCGGGTTACAATCCCTGGTAAGGACTTACATAAAACATCAAGTATGATTTGCGAAACATTGTATAAGTACTTAAGCCCCTGCTAGACGGTCGCCAACACGCCACTCCGACCGAGCGACCTTGGTCGGCACCGACCGCTGTTGTATGACATTTAGCTCCAAACAACTGTCTACACGGTTGGTGCGGAACAAGGTCGCCCGGTCGGAGGGGCGTGTTGGTGACCGTCTATCAGGGGCTTAAGAAATTTAGCTCCAAACAACTGTCTACACGGTCGGTGCGGACCAAGGTCGCCCGGTCGGAGGGGCGTGTTGGCGACCATCTATCAGGGGCTTACGAAATTTAGCTCCAAACAACTGTCTACACGGTCGGTGCGGACCAAGGTCGCCCGGTCGGAGGGGCATGTTGGCGACCATCTATCAGGGGCTTAAGAAATTTAGCTCCAAACAACTGTCTACACGGTCGGTGCGGACCAAGGTCGCCCGGTCGGAGGGGCATGTTAGCGACCATCTATCAGGGGCTTAAGAAATTTAGCTCCAAACAACTGTCTACACGGTCGGTGCGGACCAAGGTCGCCCGGTCGGAGGGGCGTGTTGGCGACCGTCTATCAGGGGCTTAAGAAATTTAGCTCCAAACAACTGTCTACACGGTCGGTGCGGACCAAGGTCACCCGGTCGGAGGGGCGTGTTGGCGACCGTCTAGCAGGGGCTTACACCAATTTGTTCGACAAAATGGTAAAATGCCCTATCGCAAACCTAACGTGCATAGGTAGTAGGTAGGTAGGTACTTATCCAAAGAATTAGTGAGCCATTAGCTACCTGTGACGTAAGTAGGGACCAAAAAAATATAATGAGTTATAAATATTTTTTCACACGTCTCATTCAGAAAAGTAAGTTTTGGTCCCCGACGAGAGGGAGCAAAATGCTACTTTTCTGTTCAAGCTACTTTTTTAATTTATTCATTGGCTTGTAGCATTTACGCAATGTGCCAATAGAATCTTGATAAAATAATCGATTGTAATTTCATCGTAATCGACAAACGTATATATATATCATCATCATCATATCAGCCGAAAGACGTCCACTGCTGGACATAGGCCTCCCCCAAAGAGTGCCAAAATGACCGGTCCTGCGCCACCCGCATCCAGCGGACTCCCTACCCACGCCGCGCCTTCCGGTACGTGGTCGCCACTCGAGAACCTTTCCGCCCAACCGCCATCGATTCTACGTGCAATGTACGTATAAATATATATAAAGGAAATTTTTTTGTTTTGTTCTTTTTTGGTTCTTTTTTTTTTGTTTTTTTTTCTTGTTTTTGTTTTTATTTGTTTTTTTGTTTTAGTTTTTGTTGTTTTTTTGTTTTTCTTTTAGTTTTTTTTATTTTGTTCGTTTTTTTTTTGGTTTTTTGTTTTTTCTTGTTGCTTGATTTTGTTTAAATTTTTTGCCGTTTTTTTTTGTTTCTTTTTGTATTTTTTTTTTTTCGTTTTTTGTATTTTAGTTTCGTTTGTTTTTTGTTTCGCCTATTAGTTTAGTTTTTTTTTGTTATTTTTTGTTTTTGTTGTTTTTTGTTTTTGTTGTTTTGGTTTTTTTGCTGTTTTTTTTACTTTTTTGTATTTTTGTTCGTTTTTGTTTTTCTGTTTTTTTTGAATGCGTTGTATTTTTTTTGTTTTTTTTCTTTTTTTGTTTCGTTTTTTGTTTTTTTTGTTGTTTTTTATTTTTTTCTGTTTTTTTGTCTTTTTTTTGGTTTTGTTCCTTTTGGTTTGTTTTTTTTAGTTTTTTTTGTTTTTTTTATTTTTTCCTTTATTTTGTTTTTTTTTGTTATTTTTTGTTGTTTTTTTTTTGTTTTTTTTGCAAATGTTTCCTCATAGTCGTTATGAAAAGTTACGTGTTACTCAGGAGCAAAATTATTTTCGTCTTGGGCGTTAACACTTGAATCCCTCACTACGCTCAGGATTCAATACACCGCCCTCGCCGTAAATATACTATTTAGCTCACTTGTATACAAATAACTATAATAAAGTCACTTACTATTACTAATCAAAATCATATACCTACATACATAACGCACATAACATGTAGGTAATGTATGGAAAAATATTCAAATATCGAATACCGATGGTTGCGAACAGTCTCAACTAGGTTATACTTAGATACATACATTACATACAACATACAAAAGGGGCATTTCGTTTGTTTTTATCTATAGGCACCTACCTAAACCTTTGAAGTCACTTTGTAAAAAAGTATAAGTTAGTTACCTGCCTACCTTTATTTTGGTTCAACAACCTTCAACTAGGCATTTTGATGTGTGCTAATTTCTATCATAATCATAAAATTGGTAGATGTAGTTCCTCTTTTTTCTGCCCATTTTGAGTAGGTGTTTACGCTGTACACTGTACAATAGTTATTTGTGTCACAAGGGAGCAAAATAGTATATTTACTGCGAGGGCGGTGTATTGAATCCTGAGCGTGTTGAGGGATTCAAGTGTTAACGCCCAAGACGAAAATAATTTTGCTCCTGAGTGACACATGTAACTTTTCAAACCGACTATGAGGAAATACTTTGCAAAAAAAACAAAAACAAAAGAAAAGCAAAACAAAAAAGAACAAAAAAACAACAAACACGAAAAAAATAACGAAACAAGGAACGAAAAAAAAACAAAAAAACGAACAACAAAAAAAAAATAACCAAAAAAATAGAACAAAAATACAAAAATAAAACAATAAAAACACCAAAAAACTAACAAAAAACAAACTGAACTAAATAACGAACAAAACAAAAAAAAAACAAAAAGACATCAAAAAACAAAAAAAACGAAATAAAAAACAAAAAGAAAACAAAAACAAAGCAAAAACAGAACAAAACAACAAAAACGAAAAAATAAAAAAAAAAAACTAACAAAAAGTCCAACGAAACAAAAAAACTTAAAATGAACCATAACAAACTAAAAAAAACAAAAAAAAACGAAAAAAACAAAAAAAAAATCCATAAAAAGCGAACAAAAACAACAAACGAAACAAAAAAAAACAACAAAAATCCAAAAAAAAACAAAATACAAAAAAAAACGAACAAAAAAACAAACGAAAAAACGAACAAACAAACGAAATAAAAAACAAACAAAAAAAAACTAAAAATGAACCATAACAAAAAAAAACGAACAAAAATAAAAAAAAAACAACAAAAAACACCAAAAAACAAAAAAAAAACAAAAATCCTTAAAACAGC
The DNA here is from genome assembly GCA_963854355.1 of Epinotia brunnichana. NCBI lineage: Eukaryota > Metazoa > Arthropoda > Insecta > Lepidoptera > Tortricidae > Epinotia > Epinotia brunnichana. The sequence goes on along the minus strand of OY977936.1, from coordinate 5,245,406 downwards.
GAACAAATGAAACAAAAAAAACAACAAAAATACAAAAAATAACAAAAAAACAAGAAAAACGAAACAAGAAAACAAACGAAACAAACAAAACTAAAAAAAGAACAAAACAAAACAAGAAAAAACAAACTAAAAGAACAAAAAAAAACAAACAAAAAATTACTTATAAAGTCGATTATTTTATTAAGATTCTATTGGCACATCGCGTACGAGTAAATGCTACAAGCCAATGAATAAATTAAAAAAGTAGCTTGAACAGAAAAGTAGCATTTTGCTTCGGGGACCAAAACTTACTTTTCTGAATGAGAGGTGTGAAAATTTTATTTCAATATTTTTATCGTCGAAAGTAGGAGCGGCGAGCAGAAAACTAGGGTGTCAGCATCGGCGGAACACGAACGAATTCATCGAATAAACTGAGTAGGTAGCTACACTGTAGCTAGGTACCTACGCAGCGCCCCGCAACGAAGCGGCGGTCATTGATCCCGTTTCGCAACACGGAGTGAACGGTTAGAGAGCGCTCCGAAATAAGGCTCCCAAATCAAATAGTTCGAACGGAACCTAATCAATTAACCGGTTCTGTAACCGGTAAATTTGTAACCGGTTACAATCCCTGAATTTTTATGCCTCACGCTTGGCGCGTCGCGTCGGCCGTATGAAACTATCCTTCTATGCGTTATTATTCTAAGCTATAGCGCGTCCGCGGCTATAACCGCTTTCTGCAACGCTACGGTAATACATATGTACATGGAGTTTTCCGAGATACAAAGATGGATAACACCACTACATGCTAAGTACATACTCGTAGGACTCTCCCCCAATATTTATATTTAATTATATTTTTTAACTATTTATTTTTTTCGTAATAAGTTAATTTGCTATTCCGGACTTAATTGAATTTGAGGCCTCACATGCAGCCATTTTAGCCAAGACGCTTCTCAATTTAGACCGATCAACGTTAAATATTTAAGGTAAGTACAAAGAACAAGTTACACTCTTGCACTATTATCTATCTCATTGCGATTTGTAGCTAGTATTTTGTGTTTGGTTGTTATAGAAATGTAAATTTATTATTATTTTCATAGAGCTATGCTAAATATGTGTATAATAATTTACATTTTGTTACCTTGCCCAAAAAAAAAATGGCGGCGGTAGCTGTCATTCTATAGAAACTTGTCAAACTTTCCATACATTCAGATTTTAACCTATTATACTCGTATAATCTGTGACACCGCTTAGGTACGACTACAAATAATTTGGTGCAACCCAGCCTTAGAGTAAACTTTATAACGGGCAGTTACGGTTGTTTTCAAGTTAAAAAAGCTTATAGCGTCATAAACCAAAAATCTATAAAAACACCTTAGTTGCAATGAATATTCAAATGTGAACTAAGATTTCTACGTTATAAAGTTAAATTTCGCTTGAGTTAACTAAAACGCTAGAAGCTGAAAACAGGGTGATTCTATGGGCTTAAGCTTAGAGCCTTAGTTCTTGTAAAGGTGTTTTAACAAGTTCGGTAATCCGTCTCATTCTAGGTATAAGTAGTACGTAAACGTTTCCGTAATTGTAAATACGTTTTCTTACTCACATCTTGTGAAGTATGTAATGGAGTATTATTTAATTCAATAAAAAATAAAATTTAAAACTTAAATCAAATAAAAATCGCTTGACCGCTTTAGCCTAGTTGGTAGTGACCCTGCCTACGAAGCAAGAGGTCCTGGGTTCGAATCCCGGTAAGGGCATTTATTTGTGTGATGAGCACGAATATTAGTTCCTGAGTCATGGCTGTTTTCTATGTATTTAAGTATTTATTTCTCTATATAAGTATGTATATATCGTCGTCTGGTACCCATAGTACAAGCTTTGCTTAGTTTGGGACTAGGTTGATTTGTGTAAGATTGTCCAAATATATTTTATATTTATTTTTTAACTCAAATAGTGGTTCTCCCGCGGAATGGTGCCGAAGATGCTGCCAGCATTTCCCCGCTGTATCGCAATACTTAGCGTTGAGCGAGGAAGCTGCCAGCTCTTCGGTCCCCGGTGGTGTCGACTAAGTTTTTAGAAAGTTCTTTGTGCAGATTGAGGGCGCTGGGACCCCACGGACCAAGGGTCTCGACGCCGAACGGAACAAAGCAGTATTCAGCGCCGAGACCCGGGTTTTGTTAATTTTTGCCTTATCCGCGGCCTCTGCAGCTGTACCGGCTCTGGAGGACGTTCCGCGGAGATGGGATGGAGCCAATGTGTCGACGCAAGAGGCGTCCCACACCAACACCCGACCCATCTTCCACGGAATTAACGACATCCCACCCGGTCTCTTGCCCATGTTAATTGGGTAATTAGTAAATGAAATAAGGATTTTTTTTACTTATTTGCGGTAAAACTGAATTTCTGGAAATTAAACCTGGCTGGACCGATTTTTCGCACCGTAAGCATCAGCGTGTTGTAAATCTAATCTATAATTTAAAAGCATTGCATGCATTGCAATCATGCAATTGCATGAATTATGGTGGCAATTTTCACGAGACAATTTTAGATGCGTGCAATTTTTTTTGAGAACAATGTACGGTCAAATAATTTTGGGTGATATTTTCTGCAAACAAGTTTCCAAACATCTACATAATATAGATGCTGTGACTGATTATAATAATAAACTAGCTTCTGCCCGCGACTCCGCCCGCGTGGATTTCGTAGGTCCATACCAAGTTTCACCCCCCATTTGGCCCCCCTAAGGGATGATTTCCGGGATAAAAACTATCATTTGTCCTTCCCAGGGATTCAAACTATCTCCATACCAAATCACCTCAATCGGTTCAGCGGTTTAAACGTGAAGAGGTAACAAACAGAGTGACAGACAAACACACTTTCGCATTTATAATATTAGTATGGATATGACATGTTATTGTACTCATGTTTCTTCTCAATAAACTTTGAAGAACACTCGTATTATTTCATACGCTCGGATAAAGAGACTTATGTAGACTATGAAACAATCTTAACTGGCGTAGTCGGTAGGAGGGTAATGTTTTCGACATGTCCATTGTTCGCGTTATCTACATTTCAACTGTTAACTTTCGCAAACTTATATCTTATTCATTGTCATTCTAAAAGCTGGCTTAATCGTTGCGAATAAAGGTCAAACTAAAATGAACGCTTGGAATATGTGAGGTTTTTAAAGTAAGCAGTTGATTTCTTTTATCGTTGCCCAAAAGGCCGAGATTATTCTGACCGTCTGCCCGCTTTGGGTAACTTTCCTTTTTATAGTTCCTTCAAAAGACGGCCGTTTTCTTCCTTAGGACCTAAATGTGAATGTTTTTAAAATATATCTGAGCTAGAATAGAATAACGTGTCATGTGAAAGTGTGAAGCTTTGTATTTTTTTTATACACTTTCAAAACTGTATCAACTGCAAAGTTTTTTATTTGTTAGGATGAGGTAATTGCTAAAGTACTACGATTATTTTTGGTTTTTTTATCGCGTTGTTTGATTTATACATTAGAATTAAATAATTTATTGGCCAAATAATGTATTTTACTAGATGTGCTAATATTATAAATTGTGTTAAAATAATAAGTATTAACTAAACTAATTATTAAAAACTAAATAAAATATAACTAAATTAAATCTAAAAATGGCCCCTGCGGCATTGTGCCGAAGATGCTGGCAGCATTACCTCGCTGAATAGCTAAGCTAATTCTTTGTGCAAGGTAGCTGCCAGCTCTGCGGTCACCGTCGATGTGCTTAAATGTAAATTAGAACAACCGTCGATAAACAATATTTCGAGGTAAGATACGTTGTTACGTAGATATTAGTAGAAAAAAACCAAATGACTCAATTAGTTCAGCTCTCGTTCGTATCCTTTGTTTCATCATCATCATTATTATGATCAGCCTATACTCGTCCCACTGCTGGGCACAGGCACAATGATCCTCACGCTAGCCCTGTGCGGGTATGGGACTTCACGCACACTCTTAGTACGCACACATTCAATTTTCAAACTCGCCAAACTGACAGAACAAAAATGTGAAACCTTCAGGTCGATCACGTATAAACGCATTGTACGTACGCGCGTCGGGTAGATCTAAATGTACATTTTTATATGGAAAAATGACAGTTAAATTGTCCTGACGCGCGTTCGAAACGTTACATGATTACCCCTCATATAATTTCGATGTTGCCGAAAAGGTTTTGGTAAATATAAAATGAAACTATAACACAAGTTCCAAACAACTCATTGTTCGGAGCACAGTAAACCCAGTACTAAATACTTAGTATAAGTTTATTCGATACATGAATATACTTTATCGAACGCGTTTGCGTTTAGTTTCAATTTGTATGGCAACGCGAACTTATAATTAACCACCAGAGGCGTTTATTGTAAGTAAAACTTAATACTAGAGATCATCGTCATCATCAATATTAAGAGGGCCTGGTCATCTGTCGATGCAGCATTCTCCATTCCAGTTTACTTTGGGCTCTAGATACAGATCATGAAATTTGATGGTCTGAGCGTACGAGTCAGGATTTAAACCGCCGTTTGGCAGCCGTAAGCTTGAACCACTAGGTTACCAATATGGTAACATTGGTAACCTAGTGGTTCAAGCTTATCCTTTGGTTACGGAACACTAAATTTGTGCAGAGTGGTCAGTGAGAGTGACAAAGTAGCCGGTGGTATCGCCGCAAATCTGGTGGACCAAGTTCAGTTGTAAGTTACTTTGGTTTGGTTAAGTTAATCGCAAGTTACGAGTAGCTCGACGTCTGCTAACTTCAGTCAGTATAAACTGTCTTTTTCACTGTATTGGTTCAACTGGTTCCTGAATGTAGATGATACCGGGTGTTAACTGGTCCATGACAGCGGTTCATATCACTGTTTTTTAATGACAATCTACCTAATTAAGTGCCGTATAAATAGTTTATAAAATTTGGAAAATAATATCGATCGATTCGATTGCGTAGTTACTTTTGATGCTGACTGTATGACACAATTGGGTAGTTTCCTATTTTTCGACATTAATGCCGTTTGAATCAGTTTTTAGAGAGGTTCTGCACGGGACTAGAAACTACATCTACACAATCTAGATCACAAAAAAAAGGCAAAAATGGAATCGAAATCAGACATCGCTAGCGTCCACATGAAATTACTCATAATAACTGACACAATTATGACGTCGTAAGACTCGTAAGTTCCTATCCGTCCTAACAACAACGGTTTGGTACCTATATTTTAATATAGGTACCTACTTTCGGGTCTAACAATTCTGATATCACCAAATATGATCTATTTTTTGTACTTAATTTATAATTTCTAGTGATAGTTTGATGGTTTACGATCAATATATTGATACCTTGTTATACATTTAAATACACAACAACAACTACAAGTACCTACCCAATGGGCTTGTGACCTTAAATTTGTTTACGATGCCATTCGAACCAGTTTTTGTAGATGAACAAATGTTTGTATGGAAGCAACTACATTTAAAGGACATTAATACCCAAAAAATCGAGTTAAAGACGGACCTGGCTGACAGCAGCCGAAACGCTTCATACTGATTGGCTTTAAAGTATGACGTCACTCCGTGCAATTTGTACTAACCGTTGCATGGAAAATGAAGTAAATTGCTGTTTCGGTCGCGAAATACTGCGTTTAGGTCCATAGTTGTTCTACAAATTTGTTTCTATAAAAGCGTAAGGATTCTATTGGTACCTTTAAATTTACTCTTGGACAATAAATAAAAAAACTTTTTTTTCTAAATTTTCAAGGGTCATATCTTTTTATGATTTGAATTATATTTTGTAATTTATACTTTATTACAATCACTTGATGGTTTACTCTCCATTTAGCAACACGACGTTATCAATTTTAACACCACGCAACAAGCCTATTATACGTATGTCACATTTTGTATCACTAATTCGCTACTCGTGCTCATCTCGCGGTGTTATTTCTGTCGGCACTATGCATGCCGGTTATTTAGTGTAACACAATAATTGATAGAAGTAATTGGAAAGAGCCGATTTCTCCTAGAGAAGTGCAGGCCAGAGTTAACTGTTACACATTAAGGGCATTCCCTAGAAAGTTCTAAGTGTCGAATTCACACTAAGGCTGCGGTCTTTTCGAGGCTTCCAAATCTGTACTAATATTATAAAGACTCATGCCCTTTCAGTCGCAAACGGCGCCCCACTTCCGCCAAGAATGTTTTGGCATCTGAGCACCAGCAACCTATTGTCTCCACCGCCAGAGGGACAAACGATTAATTGGCCAATGCGGAGTAAGTATTTCTCCCAATTTCTGAGCGCAGCCGCCTCTCCTGCTGCCCGGATGATTTCAGATTATTTATTGACACATTTATCAATAAATAATCTGAAATCATCCGTCCATTCATTTACAAGTCACATAATAATAAAATTCACTATTTTGGCCTGTGTTAGGGTCAATGATCTTTTTGGAGAAAACACGCAAGGTCAGTAAGCAATGCCTTAAGTTTTTTGGAGAAAACACGCAAGGTCAGCAAGCAATGCCTTAAGTTTTTTGGAGAAAACACGCAAGGTCAGCAAGCAATGCCTTAAGTTTTTTGGGGAAAACACGCAAGGTCAGTAAGCAATGCCTTAAGCTTTTTGGAGAAAACACGCAAGGTTAGTAAGCAATGCGTTAAGTTTTTTTGTAAATGAGGCATCATCTCTCAGTGGAGATGCCGATCAAGGTGCGAGGCAGCGAAATGCTCACACAAGTGGCGTCCCACAGCAGGCATTTACCCTTCTGCCATGGCACCAGGGTAAAGCCATCTGGCCTTTTGCCATACAACTGGCTTAGGCCTGAAAGTATAGGTAGTTTGCGCTTGTAGAGTGAGCAGTTTGGTGATTTTGTAAGTCTGTGAGGTCTGATTTCGAATCGATTGAAATCATGTATTACCTACTAGTAACTCTGTGAGTGGCAGAAGTCGCGAGCCTGTCTATTATCCAATTTTTTTTTCGAAAAAGTTATTTGCGTAAAAAATCTATAATTATAATTGTACCTAAATATTTTTCTAGCAGGAACAACATTTGTTTAGTGCTTCCCACAATAAAAATATCGACAATCCTGTTATCGATAAGCACAAACTACTTCAACGACAAGATTACATTACAACAACAGACTTATATCGGCTACTTGGGATAATTAATTCAGTGACACGAAGAAAGAAAGTTACGAATGTATTCCAAATTGTTTTCTGAAATATGTAAAATATAAATATATTGATAGTTTTGTTATTATTATCTATTTTCTAACACACCCTATTACCCTAAATATATTTGTCTTTGTATTACCTCTATCACGTTGAAGTGGTACTTATCGATAACAGGACTGTCGATGTTTTTGTTTTGTCAATCACTTACAATAAGTCGTTCGTGCTAGAAAAATATCTAGGTATAATTATAATCAACGAACCTGCTGATAAAATGTCAAGAAAATCGGTTGAAAAATGTGACCTGTAGAGGAAAACAGCGGGAAAGCGGGACATCTGGACATACAAAAGATTTTCGGCCCAAGCTGAAGTATAGAACTTCGTTCGCTTTGCTCCCTCGTTCTGAAAATCGATTCAGTAGCTTAAGGCGCTGTCAACACTAAAACGCGAACACTGTCTATTACTCGTACATTTGTATCGGAGTAAACGAGAGCGAGTGTTACTTGGGCGGCCAGGTTTTAGAAGAAAAGAATTGATAAATATTGAAATAAAAAAAGTGTTAATTATTTGTGAAACATGGCTCGCTAGCGGTTTAGTTATGAATATGTGGACTTCATGTTTTTAATTGCAGACCCATACGTAAAAAAAAACATGGGCTAGAACAGCAAGAGACAGAGGAAAATGGAAGCAATTGGAGGAGGCTTTCACCGCAATAGGCGGTCCTTACAGTTAATAAAAATACTTACTAAGGAATATTGTGTACCTATATGTTTAAGGAAAATAAAGCTTACATTACATTACATTACGTCAAAAAAATAAGGACATAGAACCGTTTAAGATGTTTTTAAGACCAATCTTTACAAATATTTTCTATCGAGCCGATTTCGTCCAATTATGTTTCGAGTCCGTCTACGGTCTTGGAAATATGATGAAATTGATGAATATTAACTTGAGTTAATTTTTTTTGATTTGCTAGAACAAATAATTTTTCTAAAAAAACTGCTTAAATAATATCAATTTCAACAAATTACTTGTCAGCCTCTTAAACGCTACGGTGGATCACACGGCGTTTAGGAACATAAGACTGCTAAAACACATCCCTTACTTACTTTCAGGTCTGCGGTAGTCGGGCAAAAAAAAATCGTACTTAATGACGATCAGTCTATTAAAGTATTTTTACAAGCTTTCTATTAACTTGCAATGTACTCGTATGTACAGTCGACTACAAAGAGATGTATGTTTTTTAATGTTACAAAATGATGTATGTATACCTTATTACTATGGCAGTAAAGTCTATGTATAAGTGTTTGTGGGTGTATGTATGGATACATGTATTTGTGGTCGACTGTACCTATGTATATATAACTATGTTTGTTCGGGTGGAATCTTGCAACTCAATTTTGAAGCAGATAGATTGGGTCAAGGTATAGTTTGGATGACAATTCAATATTACGGTTCCATCGAGCTGATCTGATAATGGAGACAGAGAAGGTGGCCACGAGAATTCAGTAAGTAACCGACCTAACCCAGTTGAGTAAGGGCTCGTTAGAAATTCTAACATTGAGACGATTCTAACTTAGAATCGTCTCAATGTCCGTACAGTCGGGAATAAAAGCTTGTACCAAAAATTAAAATTCTGACAGTTTTTTTTTTCCAAATTTTTTTTATTCTCCTCTCTCGCGGACACCCCGCTTCCGCTGCAGTCCGGCCACAGCCCTCCCTCAACTATTGTCTAACCACTCATTTGCCAGCATGCCGATGCCCCGATCCATCTGCGAACAGCATCTGAACACATTACGTCCTAACTCTCCCCTATTTCCACTTACATTCGTCGTTTGTAATAGGAAAGCAGCAGCGCACTCCATACATCACCAATATTAATTTCAAAGGGTAGATGCAATTTCAGTGTATACTTTCAGACTTGCGGCGTGGGAAGCATGACATATCGTTATTTTAGTCGCCGTAAATACACCTTCTAAGTTTCATAATAAGTTTAGTCAAAAATAGTATTTAGAGTGTACCTATAGGCTATTCTACGATTTTTTTTTATATACTTTAAAATGTTCGTAGATTCGATAGGTAATCAACTTGTATCTTTATTTCCTCAAAATAATATCGCTTTATGCAAATAAAGAATGGTTGAAAATTGAATGTTATATATTCGCGCTAAAAACGCAGCCGCCTTATCGTGTCGTCATAGCAAGAAATAAAAATAGAAACGTCAAATCTGCGTGTCCTTCTTATCTACGCCTTCTGATTTTTGCTTTTGCTGTTCTGACGTCACAGAAGACAAAATGGCGGTCGGCGTTTTCGATATCGTGACATACAGATAATAAAACTACGATTTTAATTTTCAAATTAAAACTAAATCTTATGTTTTTATAACAAAATATTGTTATATTCGTATTTCTTATGGTAAAAACTATATAGTTTATAACGCTATTTTGTTATAAAAACATTAGATTTATTTTTGCATAAAACAAGCCAATTTACCCTTTAATAATTAGCGATCCGAGCCAGTTATATATCTATCGAGATCTAGAACAAAAACTTACAGACAGGATAGAAGTAAGAGATTAAAAAATATACATGTAAGTATATTAAACCTCTTAGATTTTTTTTGTGCACAAAAATTACTACTTATGAATTATGAATAATACACTCTACAAGTATATTCTAATGGCGACAAATAAATAGTAAAACTCCGGTCTACCTCTATAAAACTCAAATTGCAATTTAAGTACTCCGGTTTTTCACGTATTACCTTGTAGTGACAACCTTTTTGCAAATATTTATAAAACTTACTCAGTGATCTTATGTTGACGCACAGTATGCGTACTGTTTTAGTTCTTCTTGCTGTTGTAGCCAAGCAACGTAGGTATATTGGCTCTTAAATGTTGTGAGTATTAATTTCTATATTAATGTAAAAAGTGCAAATATATGTAAATACCAATTGCTGTCGTATCATTTTCATTCCAGTGGACTATACCCTCAACCTTAAAAGATGAAAGCGGAAAATAAATAAAATGAAATGTTTTTTATATTCTAAACTGTAACTTTAATTAGATTCGGCCTCATAAGTTGCCGAACACCTAAGTACCTTGTCGTTTTCACTCGTTTGACAACTTCATTCGTCGGGTAGTCGGGCGACAAGCAAAAGTCACTATTAAAACTGTCACTGCTCTTCAAAACCTCGTATCTCGGTACGTAGTCGATTTCGAGATACGACCTTTGATTTAAGTAGGTATTTGTTACTTAGTGAGTTTTGCTTGTCACTTGACGATTGTCAGTTTAACATTGCGTTTAATTCGACACGGTACACAGGTGTTAAGGCAGTTAAGGTGTGAGGCTGACCGTATATAAAATAAACTATGAAATTAAACGTTACTTTATGATCGGGCAACGCATATATACAGTGTTTTTTTTGATTTCCGTTAACTTTAAGGGAAGAATCCTCAGGTTAAATGGAACTAATTTCTCTAAGAAACTAGTGTCTTAACTCTTACTATTTTTCAGATATTCAATAAATCAATTTAATGACCGAATCAGTGTGAAGGGTCCTTTATTTTATTTACGTTTTAATTTTCGTTAAACGAAAAAGGGAATTATTGGGATTTGAACCTGGGACCCCTCACTCCATAAGCAAACTATTTACCACTGAGCCATATATGTGTTGACAAGTGCTGTCGTAGGTGAAAATTAACTTTGTGTTAATTGAGATTAAGTGTTAGAGCCCTCCCACACTGTAATATTGATTTAGTTTGTATGAAAAATGAAAAAAAATTTTTTTTTCGAATTTTACAAAAAGCAACATACCAGGTAGCTTCTGTTAATGAACCGAACATCGTGTCGAAATTAACGGAAATCAAAAAAACACAAGGTGTATATATATATATATATATACCCCGGCGTTGCCTGACATTAATCTGATTAATGTTGCTTCCTATGTGTTTTTAAATAAAATGTAATGAAATTTATTTTCGTGAACATAGGTATTAGAGATGTCAAAGTTTGTATAACAGGGTGTGACCTGTAATAGGAGCAAAAAATTAAACTGTAGATTATTGAGCTTGTGAAAAATTATTTCCACGTGGTTTTTTTTGAAAAAAATATTTTTTTATTTTATTTTTTTTTCTTCAAAATATTGTTTACTTGTATTGTTTTACTCTTCAGGAATGCTGTCCGTAACTTTTATTGTAAACAAAAATTAAATACAAATTAAAAAATTACAAACATATATTTTGAAAACAAAAATGCAAAAACTATTCTGACTCATTACATGATGTTACCTCTAAATCTGCATTGACTGCTGTGCTATTATGTCGTGGTGCCAAGATACTTACATTACTTGGAGGTCATAACTTCAGATCAACATTTCTCCGAATCCAAAAATAAATAAAATGAATGGGACACAAATGGTACTGCAAATGCTCTAAGGAAGCAGCCTTTTGAATATTTGCTCATATTACAGGCCACACCCTGTATATGGTACAGTTGTCTTGCCTTATGGCGTACGAAAGTGTGGTTGCTGGGTACAATATTATTTAACAATGTTATTAAATCATTTTTCAAATGTCTAATATAACATTTTGTACCGTGCTTATTTAACATTTAAGTAAGTTATTTTCCGAAGTGTATTGAACCCGGAAAATCTATTCCGTCGGGAATTTACAGTAAGTGCCGCGTCGGAGCAGCGTGTTGCGAAGTGCAGTGTAACGGGTAAACTAGTCGGGGTTACTTACATTCCGATACCCAAGTTTTCAGGTCTGAGTAAAGTTTAGTGTAATTGGGGAAAGAATCAGGTTTATTACTTACCTACGGTGAGCGGATATATGCAAAGTGTTGGTTTAAGAAGCTCTGAAATGAGCCGGCAAAAATATCGAATTGAATATCTCCATCTTTGATTTCATATTTGATTATTAATCTGAACGTTTGTATTACTAGTAGAATTGGTCGTCGTTTTCAACTTAAAATCTGTTACCTACGTAGGTACTGGTACAAAACTACAAGTGACATTTTCGAAGTATACTATCGAAAAAATATTCATCACTCATTAATTTTAAATCTGAACAATCTACGCTAAGTTATACGCTACGCTAACGTAGCTTATTATGTCGAAATAATCAGTAGTTGTGACAGTATGTTTAGTCGAGCAAGGAAAAGGCTCGCCACTTCTCGACTTTATTTCAATGCTGTTATGGTCCAAAAGTGACGAACCTTTTCATTCCGAAAATGCACTTAAAGTGGGATTTTACAACTTCTATTGTTACTAAATATGAAAGGAAAAGATAACAAAGTGACGCTCTTAAAACTTAAAACGGTTTATTCCCAATACTACAGCTTTCCAATATTAGGTATAGATTACCTTGTCTACAGATGGTGAATAAGTACTACAGATTTCCGTGTCTACAGATTCCAATATTTACAGTTTCGCATTTCTACAGATTTCCATTCCTATGTAGAATTACTATTCTATAGAGTTGGAAATCTGTATATTTGGGAATCTGTAAAATTAAGAGTCTGTAGAGTTAGGAATCTGGTGAGACGGGAATCTGTAATGAAAATCTGTAGAATTGGGAACAAACCCTTATAACTTGGCACGTGCACTGGAGTAGGTACTGTTTGTTCTATTGTTTATGCGTAGTTGTTTTACAACCCTACTTGAAGACAACAATTAAACAAAAGATGTCGGTAATGGTTCGTTTTAAGTAGGTACTAAAACATACCAACTATACCAACGCGGTGTTATTATTATTACTACCTGACCTTCCAACCCAGAGCGGAAACAAGACCTTATTTGTCAAGTAACCAGACACCATTGTCAAGTAACCAGACCCCATTGTCGAGAAACCTCGGTGTCTCTATTTACTACAGGATCAGAGAATACCTGCCCAATTTTAGTCAATAATTCAATATTTGATGCCAAGTTTCCGTAAGCAGTTCGAGAAATTTCGGCGATGTTTTAATTAAAGAACAAATAGAGCAAACTAGAGTTGAAGGTCTATTAGATATTATGATCTAGAGTCTAGCTAGACAACTTGATTTAACAAAGTTATATGTATAGACAGTGTTCTGATCACTACACCAACATTAAATTTTGCAGGAACCGAATAGTTAACTGCTGCGTAAATTCGAGTAGAAGCAATAGTTTTTATTCGAAGTTGAGTGGACATAATTTTAATGGCGAATCTCAGTTTATTCTTATTAAAATTTTTGTCAAATCGGATCATTAAAAATATAACATAAGTTCACGCCTTCGAACACAGTTCTAGAAATTTTTGGTAAGTAAGTATACCTAAGTATATTCGTAAATGGAATGATTTGAAGGCAATTGGCAAAAGTGGAAAAATCACAGGCAAACTACGGGCCCGCCATGATTATGCCATTAACAATTTCATTCCTATTTTTTTGCAAACCTATCTCGATTTGCGTCAAAGGGAGCAAAAACCAAGACAATTTATCGTAAGGCCAACTATTCGTGTCACTGGAGCGTAATTTAGAGACTAACTCTATCTATTTCGTTCTATTATTTGAAATAAAGGGACGGGACGTGTATATATTTTTAGTAGCTTTGTTACTGAGACAATTGGTGACTAAAGTATGAAAACCGGCCAAGAGCGAGTCAGACTCGCGCACGAAGGGTTCCGTACCATTATCTATAAAAAAACTATTTTATTCTGTGTTTTTAGTATTTGTTGTTATAGCGTCAACAGAAATACATCATCTGTGAACATTTCAGCTGGAACTATCACGGTATCAGTGAGATACAGCCTGGTGACAGACAGACGGACGGACGGACGGACAGCGAAGTCTTAGTAATAGGGTCCCGTTTTACTCTTTCAGTACCGAACCCTAAAAACAACGTCAGAAACGCGTTCCCAAATTGGGTCCCAGTTAGTTAACTTAGCAGGCCACCAACCTTAGCATAAAGCTTTGCTGCCTGTACTCATATTATGATATTACTGACCACACGTAAAGACAGACCTATTTTATACAGGGATTAAGAAAAAAGGACTTCCCATTTCGCTTAATTAATAATTCGCTGGCACAGCCTTGTTCGGATCGGGGTGGCTGAAAATTTAATGAACTCAGGTCCGCTCGCTGCCCGTATTTCGGGTTTTTCGAATCGCTCTCGCAATCGCGCCTATTCCCATAACATCACTTCTCTTTAACACTGTACATTCAAACTCGAACCTTAGTAAGAACCTTATAAGGTTGTTTTCATAATCACGACGTTTGGTAAAATGCGAGACGTGTTCGAATTTCAAATGATCGTTGCTCAAAATATCGTTTCTCTATGTTCTTTAGCTTGTTATTTATGGACTTTATTATGTTAGTGATGAGGTTGAGTTTGGAATGCGTGATTGGATTTGATGAGAGCTTGGGGAAGTTGATGCATTCGTAATGCATTCGCGGTTTGGCTGGCCCTTCGAGAATAGGGCAATAGGTTTGTTGTAGGGTCGGGTCAGGAATTTCTTAGTTGTCGTTAAAGGTTAAAGGAAAGTAAGTTAGTAAATAACTTTAGGAGTTTTTATTTGAAACAGACAGAAATCACAAGTAGGTACCTACTATTGGACTAGTTTAATTTTCAGTGGTACTTAATAGTACTTTTCTTTTGTTCATGCAGTAAGTACATGCAGCCACCAAAGAATTGGAGCAGGCACAAATCGTCCTTAGTCATCTGACCTGCGAACCCCGAAGGAAGGCTAGACCTTATTTTACTCGTTTCTATGCCATATTTGTTTTTGTCAACGACATATCATGTAAGGTATAACTGTTAGTGCTAATATTAATGGTAATAAATACATAATACATAATAATAACATCGGTCAAAATGCTGAATATACTGAAGTAAAACTAACCCAACCACAAAATGGTCAGAGTGAATTTCACCAACCAACACGCAGTTGCGCTGTTTCAAACGAAAATCATTTTAAAAATGCACGGGCACCATACGCACTTACGTCACTTAGGGTTTGAATTGTCTGACCGACCGAAAGCCTGTATTAGTTTAACATTTGCGTAAATACTAGACTAAACAGTAAAATCCGGTATGAAGCGGATTATGCGCTTATTCAAATAACGTCGAGCAGCCACGCGGCAACATTGCACCGTTTGCACCTAACTTAGTAAGTATACGAGTATCCATGAACCTTGGTTAATTTAAATCAATATCTTTTTCGGTCGTAAGTATAATTATGTTTGCGGGAGCAATGATGTGCTGTTGCCCGCAACGTGCCGACAACCGACAACATTGGCGAGTTTTATGGCGAATATCCACAGTTCAATCATCTGGGGGCATGGCAGTGCCCCCACCAAGTCGAGCAAAACAAAGAGGCACGGCCGTACCATCCTTTTCTCGAAGCCATTCAGGCCATTTTTAACATCCTGTAATTTATGCCGGCTAAAACCCTGAATTTTCGGTAACATATAGGGCATAATATGGCTTACATATATTGTCAGTAACATTCAATTTCAACTTTTAGTTTAAGAACGATTGCCCGTCAAAGTTCCTTAGTTTTGTCACTGACTCACATAACGTCTTGTATTATAGGTAATGATCATCGTAATAGGGAACATTAC
This sequence comes from Epinotia brunnichana, assembly GCA_963854355.1. Taxonomy (NCBI): domain Eukaryota; kingdom Metazoa; phylum Arthropoda; class Insecta; order Lepidoptera; family Tortricidae; genus Epinotia; species Epinotia brunnichana. The sequence continues at coordinate 5,229,667 of OY977936.1, read as the reverse complement.
TGCAATGTTCTGCCGCCAGAGGCAGCACTACCACTAACAGTAAACCAGTATAGGAATATAGGGATTCACACACACATGCACATTTGATTGTCAAATGAGTGACAAGGATGCTTGCATAAACAATACCGCAAGTGGGAACGAGATACAATGTCAACGTTGCTGCTAGTGTCGCCACCTACGAAGAGTTTTGCGTAATGTTCCCTATTCTAAGGTACTTCTAGGCTCTAGCAGACCCACACTTCGTAAGTAGTTTTAGGTATGCAAAAAGTTGTGTGATTCCCAAGTTGCAGAATTTTGTTTAGCAAGCAAATAAAGTCTAATAAGAATGCCTGACTTGGCTCTACGAAATATCTCACTGAAAAATCTCATTGAAAACTATTTTACGAACAGAAAACAGGCGACTATCATTGATACTTATAATAAAAATACCAAAACTATTGAACAAGTACGATCTAATTTTAAAAGTATAAAACTCGGAGTACGTCAAGGTAGTATCCTAGGCCCTCTTTTATTTTTAATCTATGTCAACGAATTACCAAATGTTATGGATGAATTATGCGTAATGTTTGCCGACGATGCAACCATTTTATTTTCCGGTGAAACATTAGATGTTGATTTTCAAAAAAATATAAATAACACTGTAAAAACTGTCGTCAGCTGGTTAAAATCAATAAACTTAACGGTGAATTTAACAAAAACTAAGCTTATGCAATTTCGTAACCACAAACAAATTCCAGCATAATTAAATGTTATGAAATCTGGTATTTCAATCGAAGAAATAGAAACAATTAGTTTCTTAGGTATAATAATAGATCCTCATTTAACCTGGAAACACCACATACAAAAAATTAACAACAAAATTTCAAGTCAATGTTACGCACTATCTATATTAGCCGATACGTGTTCCCAAGAAGCCGTTATTACTGCGTACTATGCTAACATATACTCCTTATTGACTTATGGTGTAATATACTGGGGTAACTCGACAGACGTACAGTCCACCTTTGTTTTGCAAAAAAGGTGCTTGAGAATTATCTTTCGCATGAACAACAGGCAATCACTCCGAAATATTTTTAAAGGGCAAGGTTTTCTAACATTAACTAGCATTTATATTTATGAGCTCTGTAACTTTGTAAAAAGTAACAAAGATTACTTCACAACACTAGCCTCCCAACGCAATAATATACGTAGTCAATATAGGTACAATTTAACATTGCCTTTGGTAAAAAATAAAACTTACGATAAAAGCACATTTATTAGTGCCATTCGAGTTTTTAATCAGCTTCCTAACGAAATAAAAATGTTGGATGACGTAAAATTTAAACGTAATCTAAAAACATGGTTACATAAGAATGGTTTCTATTCATTAAAATATTTTTTTGAATTTTTATCTTAAAGAAAAAGATTGTGTTATAAATTCGTTTTGATTTCCTTAGTTTTAAGTTAATATTGTACACCCGAAATGGGTAACCGTTGGGACCTAACACTTGTATAAAATACCATCTATGTAACACGGTTAAACAATAAAGTTTTTTTCTATTTCTATTTCTATTTCTATTTCACCACTTTTTACTGTGGAAGAGTTTTGAGAATCAGTGCTCTCTTGCAACGCCTAAAGGCCTCCACACACCGACCCGCACCCGACCCGCGCCCGACCCGCGCCCGCGACCGGTGTGTGGGCCTCCACACACCGGTCGCGGGCGAGGGAGGAGTGAAGCGATAACGACATCTACCAGCCCCGCTATTCTGTAACTTGTAGTAACTTCACCTCACCGTTCACCCACAATTATATCTTAATGCCGCCATTCATAGTAACTAAGCGTAGTTAGAGGTTTAGTTTCGTTAGGCGTGAAGTAAGGTGAGGTGCATTAGCCCGTTCCTAATTGTTATTAGGAACGGGCTAATGCACCTCACCTTACTTCACGCCTAACCAAGGATAACTCAAGTTTCCGGCTCCAACGGCACCAAACATCTCAAACTACATTGACAGATTGTCTGTTACGATGCGCCACCCGTAACTTAATTGATTTTTGTATTTTAACTGTAACTGTGACATAAAAAAATGTCGGTGAAATTGAGGCCGTCATTTCAACGAATTCATCTGTCACTTTCTATTAAAGCGTGTCAGAAAGTAACGAATACATACCTATCGTTTTTTGATCGAGCGATATTAAAATAACGAGGTTATATACTACAATACCTACAGTCAAACAATTTATTTCCAGCTTTCCAGGGATTATGCTAAACCGTTAATCAGATTAACCAGGCACGGGTCACCTAATTAGAAGTTAAGATAAATTAAAAATTTATTAGGTACCTGATGTAACTCATTAAATTTTAGGGTACATTTGGGTAATGCCGTCGTTCGAGTTTTTATAGCGCTTTGAATTTATTACACTGTGTATGGGATAAAGTATCAAAGTTTGTTGTTATATACAGGTAAATTACTTTTAGGTTGCTTTTAAAATTCAACATTAATCTAAAGTCTTCACTTTTTATGCTTGTAAACTTCGTCTTTATGCTGTGTGCAGTGCAGGCTAGTTTTTGCGGCGATCAAATGTCTGTGAGTACCTATAATGAGCCCAACTAACAATTAGAGCACAATTCAAGACAAAAATGAGAGTCAAATTCAAACATTGCTACCGAGGGCTAAAAACGCTCCATACTGATTGATATATTATGTAATTTAATTATTATTATTTTTCCCTTTCTCTTTGATTATTGCTATTGACAATTTTTATTATAGGTAATTATTATTTGATCTTGTTATGTAATATTTTGTTCGCGGTATGCGGGTGGTACACGACCGATCCCTTTGGCACTCGTTGGGGGAGGCCCAAAATGCCCAGTATTGGACGTCTTTCGGCTAATATGATAATGACGATGTTCTAAAGCTTGTTCAAAAAGTTACGTCTGGTCCTTATTTTAACAATTTGACAATTTTCACTTTGACAATGGCAATTGGGGCGACTCGTGTTGAATTTTGTAACATTTATGGAACTTTAGGGAAACTTCCATTCAGTCTGTTATACACTGCGGCCTTTTCAGCGGGCTGTAGGACCCGCTATCATGGAGAATGGCGCATCATGAATATTGCCGCGCCTCGGGCGGGACCCTTCAGATTGCTCATTACCCATTGTTCAGTTCAATGGCGAACTTTTGTAGACTAACACTCTGTTATTATCGAACAACGCCATAATTTTCATCCAGAAACACAATATTTATTTATTAATTAACATGCGTTTACGTGACATTACAGCAAATGAACAATGCGAACCTAGACTAACAATTACAGTTACACTACAAAGGTACAGTCGAGCACCTAGCATATCCATCGCCTCACAGAACCTCAAGCATTCATTGCACACAGCCGCCTATCGCCGCGCAAACAAACCCCACTCCGGTCTCGATGCCAGGAGCGCATTGAGCTGTGAGAGGGCGCGAGGCAGAGGCGAGTTCCTGCATGACATGACACAGTGCGCACCGGCGGCTCTGCCAACAGGTCGCGTCGTCGTGTTCTGAGGGCTATCCTCTGGACTTCCGGGACAAACAGTCGCACGAGACGCTGTTCAGGACACACATAAATAAAATAAAGAAATATTTGCGGACAATCTTACACAAATCTACCTAGTCCCAAACTAAGCAAAGCTTGTACTATGGGTACTAGAAAACATCCATGACTCAGGAACAAATATTCATGCTCATCGATCACACAAATAAATGCCCTTACCAGGATTTGAACCCAGGACCTCATGCTTCGTAGGCAGGGTCACTACCAACTAGGCTAAAGCGGTCGTCATCATGAAAGTTCTGCCACCACGAGCAGCGCGATACTTTAAAGTGGCTACAGAGGGCTGCACGCATTTTAAACAGTGACCATGGTGTGCCGGATCGATGGCGGAAACGTGCGTGGAGCCCTTGCCGTGAAACAACAACTTCGTTAATTCGTGTTTCTTCCTCTATGTCGCTCGAACGAGCGACTCCAGCTCTAGTAAGCAGCTGAGGGGTTTTCACATCTGCGGCAGGGGTCATCATCAGCCTATATATGTACGTATCTACCACTGCTGGGCATAGGCCTCCTCTCATGGATGACAGAGAACGGGCAGCACTGTCTTTGACACGCTGTCCTACATTATGACTTTTTTAAGACAGCACGCACCGCAGCATGCACCGTAACCAATCGACGCTGATCTTAGTATTTATTTTATTTGGTTAAGGAACAGTTACAACTTACAAACTAAACAATATATAATCATCACATCGTCATCATAATCATCATATCAGCCGAAACACGTCCACTGCTGGACATAGGCCTCCCCCAAAGAGTGCCAAAATGACCGGTCCTGCGCCACCCGCATCCAGCAGACTCCCGCGACCTTTACCTTTAATCATCACATGCGTTTACACAAAATTCATATTTGTAAGTTAACAACATCTGTCCACATCACTTACTAAAATAAATCTATTTAAAGTACTCGGATATACTGTAATACTAGGTACTACTAATATTTTTAAGGTATTGGATTATTAAAAGCTAAAGTTGCATTGTCTTTAAATGTCATGTAGTGACACCGAAAATAAGTCCCAATGTGAGCAAATAGACCCATAGGTTGGATTGGACATAGTTTTGTGGAGTTGGTCCTTTGCTCACCAAACTTAAAGCAACTGTGTCACCCCACAGATAAGTGCGGTATTCTGTCCAATCGGTTGAGAACTGGCGCTTTCACATCCCATAGGACTAGTAAGTAGATCTGACGTTAGTCATAAGAGTTTATTTAAAAAGTTATCTGAAACACGACCGCTTTAGCCTAGTTGGTAGTGACTATAATGACCCTGCCCTACGAAGCAAGAGGTCCTGGCCCCGTAGCATGGATGGCCTTATCACGCGATAAGTGATAGGATAGAGCTGCCGTCCCTGGCTGACACCGTTCGATAGAATGAGACGACGCGTTTATCCTATCACTTGGGTTCGAATCACGGTAAGGGCATTTATTTGTGTGATGAGTACGAATATTTGTTCCTGAGTCATGGATGTTTTCTATGTATTTAAGTATTTGTTTCTCTATATAAGTATGTATTTCGTCGTCTAGTACCCATAGTACAAGCTTTGCTTAGTCTGGGACTATATAGGTTGATTTGTGTAAGATTGTCCGAAAATATTTATTTATTTATTTGTTTACATAGTCTTTGTTCGTCAATCTAATGGACGTTTGCCAGAGGGATATGACCAGAGGGGTAAACACGTAACATTTCGAACGAGCGCTAGGACAATTCAACTGTCATTTTCCCATACTAAAATTGACATTTAGATCTACCTGACGCGTTACGTAATCGACCAGCATATCTGATTTCCGGTTTTACCTACGGGATTACTGCGATGAAAATACGGGATTCGAGGTTAAAATACGGGACAGTCCGTTCTTTTATTAAAAATCAACATTCATTTTTTATAGCTAAAATGTACTGCCAGTATTGGTTTCGCCGAATTACGAATTAGTGAAAAATTCGTGCCTGAAATACGGGACAACCCGTAAAAAGCCATGCTGATAGTCCAGTTTGTCACTAAACACGATCGTAGTCATGCTTTTATCACACTTATAACGTAACTATCACGGCCGCACAACAGATGATATTCATAGCGATTATAAAAAAAAAAGTGTTTATTTCGGACATTATCCGTATAATGGTACAATTTTACTTAATGTTAGTTATTTATGAACAATTAATGAAGTACATAATTTAATTTAATTTAGGTATCTGCCACCCTCAGGAACATCCGGTACGTGCGCATGCGTTCGTACCCAGTGTATCAGAATGGGGCAGTCCATCTTCTCACTAATGACCCTCAGGATGGTGTTGTGGCTCCCCCGCACCCTGCGCACGAGTGATGCAACACGGTGACGAATCACCGCACTGAACCCCTCCGTGCGCGCGTGCGCAAACATTGCTGATGCGCTGCAGTAGCGTGGGAGCCCCAACAGCACCCTGAAGGCGTTATTATATTGTGCTCGGAGGGCGTTGAAGGCCCGCTGCATGTAGTTGACCCACAGATTGCACGATTAATGACATAAAGTGGGTCATACGACTATACGGTAAACTCGTAGGTACTCGTATGTATCAGAACATTCACTTAACAAGGTATAATAAATAGAAATAACAATTGAACGTCCTACTCACTTTTGCTCACTCTAATTATAATAATTGACTCGAAATTGCTTTTACTCATTAACAATAAAGAAAATAACTTGGAAATTAATTCCATTACTCCACGAGGGCGTAAAATGGAATTTTATGTGAGCAGCTAATTGTGAAACAAATTAGGCCGAACTTGTATGATTGCGATTAACTTGATTATACCGGGTGATATACGGATTGTGTTCTATTCGCAGCAACGAGTCAGATGTATCCAGATACCTGAGTATTATAACGGACGCAAGTTTCCGAATTGGGTATTGTACTCATTGTAAAATTTGTAACGCAGTGCTTCCTATATTGATAGTAAACCATCAAATTATTACAATAAAGAAAATTAATTAATTCATGTCAACAAATACAATAAAATAATAACAATAAACTTAAGACTAGCTTAAGCCTAGTCATAAAGTCCCTATCGAGTCGTCCATGGCGCAAAGGTTCCCACTGTCTATTTAACAGAGTTAGTACTAAAATTCAGAGAATGCACGTAATTGGTCAGCGATAAGGACGATGCACTGGCACAAGGTAGGTTTTACATGCTTGTCAAAATTTAGTCAACATCTGTCGCTCGTACGGTGCGGTGCGGACGTTTTCAAGTGCTTATTTTTGGTTACAAATTTTTACCTGGCTCGTTTATTGGACTGTTTGCCATTTAACCTATGACTCGGATCGTTTGTTGGACTGTTTCCTATTTAACCTGTGACTCGGCTCGTTTGTTGGACTGTTTCCTATTTAACCTGTGACTCGGCTCGTTTGTTGGACTGTTTCCTATTTAACCTGTGACTCGGCTCGTTTGTTGGACTGTTTCCTATTTAACCTGTGACTCGGCTCGTTTGTTGGACTGTTTCCTATTTAACCTGTGACTCGCCTCGTTTGTTGGACTGTTTCCTATTTAACCTGTGACTCGGCTCGTTTGTTGGACTGTTTCCTATTTAACCTGTGACTCGCCTCGTTTGTTGGACTGTTTCCTATTTAACCTGTGACTCGCCTCGTTTGTTGGACTGTTTCCTATTTAACCTGTGACTCGGCTCGTTCGTTGGACTGTTTCCTATTAAACCTGTGACTCGGCTCGTTTGTTGGACTGTTTCCTATTTAACCTGTGACTCGGCTCGTTTGTTGGACTGTTTCCTATTTAACCTGTGACTCGGCTCGTTTGTTGGACTGTTTCCTATTTAACCTGTGACTCGGCTCGTTTGTTGGACTGTTTCATATTTAACCTGTGACTCGGCTCGTTTGTTGGACTGTTTCATATTTAACCTGTGACTCGGCTCGTTTGTTGGACTGTTTCATATTTAACCTGTGACTCGGCTCGTTTGTTGGACTGTTTCCTATTTAACCTGTGACTCGGCTCGTTTGTTGGACTGTTTCCTATTTAACCTGTGACTCGGCTCGTTTGTTGGACTGTTTCATATTTAACCTGTGACTCGGCTCGTTTGTTGGACTGTTTCCTATTTAACCTGTGACTCGGCTCGTTTGTTGGACTGTTTCCTATTTAACCTGTGACTCGGCTCGTTTGTTGGACTGTTTCCTATTTAACCTGTGACTCGGCTCGTTTGTCGGACTGTTTCATATTTAACCTGTGACTCGGCTCGTTTGTTGGACTGTTTCCTATTTAACCTGTGACTCGGCTCGTTTGTTGGACTGTTTCCTATTTAACCTGTGACTCGGCTCGTTTGTTGGACTGTTTCCTATTTAACCTGTGACTCGGCTCGTTTGTTGGACTGTTTCCTACACATATTTAATTATTATTATCTACTACTTTAAATTACATAATTATGGTTTACAGATGAATAAACATGTCATGACAATGTCATGTTATCAATAAGTTAATTATTTGAGGTGCCTCTAACTACAAACAAAAATCACGATAAATATTACGAATATTCCAACAAGCGGCATGTAAGCCGAGCCCGCTATCGACGTGCGATTGTTGACGCCCACTGGCAGTTTCTTGTCCCTTTCATTTTCATACAAAAGTGCAACAGAAAGAACGCTTTGCTAACTCTGTTAAATAGACAGGGTATAGCCGCGTTGCCACGTTGAATGGCTACGGACAACCTTTGCACCAGGTACGACCCCACGCCGGACGTCAGATCCCCTTTCCCTAATTCGACGTCCCACTTCCCTAACGAAGGCAATAGTCTCCGACCCCCTGCACCCAGTAGTCTCAAACGCAAGGTGTACACAATGATAACTACCGCCCAGGGCCGAATATTTATCCCGGTTGTTGACCGCGGCAAAATCTGCAGCGGCACCAGCTGATCGCACTGGGGACCGATTTTTGACTTTTGAGCGCTCGACTCTTTCACTCGAAAACTGTCAAAAAATGATGAAATGCTATTTTGAAATAGCAATAGAAAATTGAAAAACGAGTGGTATTGAGCACTTGTTTTCAATTCTATTCGCAAAAAGTAAGTGCCAGCAATTTTGAGACTACTATCGTATTTACTTTTACGCTCGAAAATCAAAAATTGGCCCCCAGTTCGGCCGAGGAGCGAGGCAGCGAAAGTAATAAAGTGTAAATTACAAAATATTATAAAAATCATAAAAAGATTGAACGTAAAAAAGATACTAATAGAATCCTTCTATGATTTATAATTATTTCTCACGTAAACATATTTAAAATACTGGTTTATATTGTTGTAAGTTAGCTGCTACGCAAGTACAATATTTTGATGCAAATATTTTGTGTAAGGACGTCAAATACTTGTCGACTTTTAAAATATATTCCTGTTTTTCTCCTAGTTGACTTTATCTTTAACTGCTAGGTTAAAGCTTACTTTTTATGATTTTATTCAAAAAGAATCCTACGTAAACCAATATTTAGAGTAGTTAAGGTGCTACGCCGACGTATTTTCTTCCTAGCACGGGTTACTACGTAGCACGATAATAAACGAAGTTTTTTTTCATTAAAATAGGTTTGTGTATTCGATTAAGTAGTCTACACGAAATACATTTGGCAATATCACATGTTTTGTATTTTTGACGCACCTTAGTATGGGCGAGGAACCAGTCCAGCTTGGTTTTAGACCATCTATAGCCACATATCCGAACAATGGCGTGAAATGAAAACATACTTATAGTATTATTTCTTAGAAACTGTTACTATTGTCTCTTGGCTTACAGGGACAGAATAACAACAAAAAAGAGGCCAAGTGCGAGTCGGACTCGCACATGAAGGGTTCCGTGAAATAAATTGCGGTTTACGATTTATGACGTATATAAAAAAAACTACTTACTAGATCTCGTTCAAACCAATTTTCGGTGGAAGTTTGCATGGTAATGTACATCATATATTTTTTTAGTTTTATCATTATCTTATTTTAGAAGTTACAGGGGGGGGGGGACACACATTTTACCACTTTGGAAGTGTCTCTCGCGCAAACTATTCAGTTTAGAAAAAAGAAATATTATAAACCTCAATATCATTTTTGAAGACCTATCCATAAATACCCCACACGTATAGGTTTGATGAAAAAAATTTTTTTGAGTTTCAGTTCTGAGTATGGGGGCCCCTAAAACTTAATGTTTTTTTTTCAATTTTTGTGTGAAAATCTTAATGCGGTTCACAGAATACATCTACTTACCAAGTTTTAACTGTATAGCTCTTATAGTTTCGGAAAAAAGTGGCTGTGACATACGGACGGACAGACAGACAGACAGACATGACGAATCTATAAGGGTTCCGTTTTTTGCCATTTGGCTACGGAACCCTAAATAGTTGATCGTCCCTTTTAATAAGAGGTAAGGTAAACATCCGAGTGCTCGACGCTGTACAGTCGCCATCACATACATCGGAGCAAACAAGCAGCTCACAAACATCGGAACACACCTCTATTTTCAAGGCATTAGGGTGCATGTGCCGATATTTTTGAACACCTATAGTGTACCTATGTATGTGATGGCGACTGTACTAGTAGGTATATGGCATGGGCACTCTATGTGAAACTGACATGGCTTAAATTCAAATGAAGAAAAATCCTCTTAGTTCGAATTTAACCCGTATATTGCTTTGACATTTATAAAGTGCACATGCCATATACTAATAGCAGAGCACTCGGACCTTTACCTTAATTTCATAAAATGATAATGAGTTTGTGTAGATGTGAGATGTGGTCTGTAGGTATAGGTGACTATCGTGTTCGTAAAACGATTATAAAATTAGAAAAATATACTGCAAACCTTAATCGCGAGTAAATCTAGTGATTTCATGTTTGTGTTCGGGCCGATATCACTAACGAAATAAATTAAATAATAACATCATCATCATCATCATATCAGCCGAAAGACATCCACAGCTGGACACAGGCCTCCCCCAAAGAGTGCCACAATGGCCGGTCCTGCGCCACCCGCATCCAGCGGACTCCCGCGACCTTTACCAGGTCATCAGTCCACCTTGTGGGGACCTACCCACGCTTTTTTCTGCTCCATCGGCCATCGGTTCTACGTGCATGTGCCCCGCCCACTGCCACTTAAGTTTAGCGATTCGGAGGGCTATATCGGTTACCATGGTTCTGCTGCGGATAGCCTCATTTCTGGTGCGATCGCGCAGAGAAACTCCCAGCATAGCCCTCTCCATTGCCCTTTGAGTGACTGAGCCTTCTTATGAAGCCCATAGTAAGCGAAATTAAATAAAATACCTAATAATAATTAATAAACCATTTATTGCAGGCATCTAAGGCCCATAGTTATAGATACTTTATAGACTAACATACATAAAATACAAATTATAAAATTAAAACCAAATTATTATGATAGTGCAGCGAAATGAAACTATTTGCAATAAATAACAATATCTATATTTGAACTTTATTAGGGTCGTTTCGCCGGTAACGCGACCACCTTCGGTTGGCGACCACTTGACGGACTAGGCTGCTTCAATTAAAGATATTAACATTTCTACAAACCCAACAGAAAACTAATTAGTTATTAACTATTCTTGAATAGTGTCAGAATAAGAATAAATACATTTTAAAACCCAAATCTTAATCCAAAGCAAGAAAAAATAACCTCAATTCACACATTTCACACATTGCTTCCGAAAAGTGTTGACGTGCAGTGAATCTGTAAAAAAAATAACGCGACAGTTGGCGCGAAAACTTTAGTTACCTCACTTAATTTTATTATTATGCTGAAATTAGTTACTTGATTGCTTAAATGATTTAGCTATTGTAATAATTTCGTTGAAATTCGGCATATTATAAAAATAGATTTAAATAAAATGGGGTGGTCGCGTACCCAAAAAAATGATTACCAAAGAAGTCGGATAGCGACCACATCGTTTTTCTTTTTCTTTCCTTATGGATTCTTGCGGCACCCGCGATATTTAGCTTGGCAAGCCAATTGTGTCGGTAGGTATTTAAGCCGCGCCAATCCATGCTATGTCTATAGTAGGTATATGTAATATAATAATAATATATAATTATAAAATGAATAATTCATATGATTATATGATATGGTTATATTACAAATGCGAAAGTGTGTCTGTCTATCTGTTACCTCTTCACGCTTAAACCGATGGACCGCGATTTTGATGAAATTTGGTATGGAGATAGTTTGAGTCCCGGGAAAAGACGTAGGATAGTTTTTATCCCCGAAATAATCCCCTAAGAGGCTGAAATAGGGGTTGAAATTTTGTATGGAGCTACGATATAAACGAGACACACGGACGGAGTCGTGGGCAGAAGCTAGTGTAGGTAAGTAGAATTTAATCTAAAAGTTACATAAAAGCTTGTAAAATGGTGGCATTTAGATACCTACTATGAACGACATGTGTGACTGTAATAGCAATATATATAATAGCACTATGGTGTGAGCGAGATGGCGCGCCGTTTCGATTCTATTTTGCATTGACAAGCAATGTAAAGTAGATTTAGAAGAGTAACAATTTGTTGTAGTATAAGGGCAGTCAGGTCAGGTAGGTCCAACTTTGAGAAAGAGGTCAATCGTCGAATCCGACTCGGCTGGGCAGCGTTCGGGAAGCTACGCTATGGCACATCTTTTCGTCTAATATTCCGCAGTGTCTGAAGACGAGAGTCTTTGACCAGTGCGTGTTGCCAGTGATCACGTGTGGCACCGAAACGTGGTCGCTTCAGAAATCATAAGAAGCATCATAAGAAGGCTCAAAATCACCCAAAGGGCAATGGAGAGAGGGCTATGCTCGGAGTTTCTCTGCGTGATCGCATCAGAAATGAGGCTATCCACAGCATAACCAAGGTAATCGATATAGCCCTAAGCCGCTAAAGTTAAGTGGCAGTGGGCGGGGCACATTGCACGTAGAACCGATAGCCGTTGAGGCGGAAAGGTTCTCGAGTGGCGACCACGTACCGGAAGGCGCGGCGTGGGTAGGCCCCCCACAAGTTGACTGATGGCCTGGTAACGATCGCAGGAATCCGATGGATGCGGGTGGCGCAGAACCGGTCATTATGGCACTCTTTGGGGAGGCCTATGTCCAGCAATGGACGTCTTTAGACTGATACGATGATGATGATGATGCATCGTTTTATTAACTACTTAAACACTATTTGCAAGAGTGGTCGCCAACTAGCTAACAGGTGGTCGCAAACCGACTAAAGCGGTCGCTATCCAGCGAATTCGCTATTTTGAAACCGTTTCCATATTTTTTCCTAATCTATGGATGAAAGTGCTATATTTTATTGTAGGTTTCAAAACTTGAATATACTCAGAACCTATACGAATACCATCTATTATGTGTGTACATTGAATAGGTATACATTTACTAATCGAAAGTGAGCAACTCGGCTAAGTGGTCGCTAACCGGCGAAACGACCCTACCTTTTAATACATATTCATCATATTACATGAATGCAATCATCGTAGTGTCTGCGTTTTTATATTTCAACGAAAAATCTTTTTATTTTAAAAGTGGTCGTTGGAACGGAAGGTTTCATTCCATTTTCAAATTGTTTCATATTTCGAACACCTTCGCACAGATGGAGCAGCCGACCGAAAAACTGCTACAAATGGCCAGTCGTGCATTGAATAAATCAAAAGATCAAAAAAAAAGAAAAAGAGGAACGTTCTTTTTTACGCAGATCGTAAAACGGCTTTCGTCGTAAACCTGGGGCCATGGCATTGTATCGATGATACGTTTGTATTCGTTCATTCGCTTTTATATTTCCATTCGTTCACTTGCATTTGGCTTATTATTTTTTTACTATATAAACATTAATGCTTCGGTTGAGTAAGTAGGTTGGTAAGTCGTTTTCCTGTATTAAATGGCGCAAAGATGCTTGATTACAAGAAGACTCAAACGCACAGTAAGGTTAGGTAAGATTTGGTTTTAGGCGTAGGCCTGCCGTATAATGTCGTTTTGAGGCGTGTAGTATCACTTGGTATGCAAATGTTGTTAAGTGTACAATCATAGTGAGTTTAGTAAGTACCAAAGGCAGGAGGATTAAAAAACAACTCAATACAATTGTATCTTCATAAACTGCTACTTCAGTCGTCATTTTGTTAACCTTTTTTGAAAATCTTTTTGGGCTCTGAGACGTAATATGAAGACATCATTCTCGAATAGGATCAGATAAATTGGCACTCGGAAGTTATATCGCCGCATAATATAATATTACTTACTTATGATTTTGTCACCCACGGTACCTACCACCGTACACAATTTATGATGCACTGGTAAGTACAAAAGTTATCAAACATATTAACGGGGTTGCCGATGTTCGTCTTATACATACACGTGTTTTTGTTAGAAATTATTAAATATTGTTTAAGACCTTATTTTTTTAAAACCACTGATACACTGTCAATGCTTTCATATTCCCGGTTTGATGATAAAAATGGACTTCAAAGAATCGGATTCGGAAAAGTGAAAAGAAATATCAGGTGATATGCAAAACAGAATTTATATAAAAAACCTTTTTGCCTGAGCAATTAATAAAAAATACAGCAAAAGCGTTTAAACCGGATAAAATATTTCAATATTCTTTAAAATCGTTTCCCACCCTGGTGGTGCTGAAAAACGATAAGCAAAAATAAAAACGGTGAACATCGTTTTTACTATAAATCCAAAAGCTTTTCGTTGTGCGCCTATATTGAAATTTTCGTACCAACTACGATATTAAGTTATCAGACGGAACGCATTGAAATTAAATAGTGTGGAGAAAAATACACGGTGGTAGTTTTTCCCCCGACAATTTTTTTTTCGGTGCGCTGTTTTTTTAACCTTAGTTTTTGTGACAGTTTTCGATTAAAGTACGTTGTTTGACGTGATAACGTCTTATAAAACGATTACCGGCAGCATGCACGAAAAAGTATGACTCATTGCCCCGTTCCGCGTGAGCCGTTATCACGTAAAATTATCACGTAAAGTCCGTTAACCGAGTTTATAGACAACTAGTAGGGCAGTTTCAGGTGATAATGTGGACACGCTGCAAAAAAGCACCAATTTTTTTCCAGGTACTAGATAGCTTTACGTTTTTGATAGGAACCAACTTCTACGTCGGCCATCTATTTTTTATGGAGGTCATTTTGAATTATAGGTATACTAGCTGTTGCCCGCGACTTCGTCCGCGTATAACATGTCATCGTCTAAAAGTTTGTTCAAGGAATGAATTAAAAAAAAACATTGAAATTAGTTGTGTGCCTAGTCTTTTAGTAAACAGTCTAAAACCGAAGTTACAATTCTCTTACTTTCAAAATGTCTTGCTCTCTATACACACTTAGAACTCCCTTTGAACCCTCATAGTATAAACAGGCTGAAACCGTAGTTACAAATTTCTTACTTTAAAAATGCCTTGCTCTATATTATACAAACTTTGAACCCCGTTTCCATCAGTGGGCTGCAAGAGCTGCTGGACATCTGCGAGAGGTACTCGGTGAAACATGGGCTAAGGTATAATGGGAGGAAGAGTGAGGTACTAGTCTTCAAAGCGGGGAGAAAATCCTATAAGACAGTGCCGCCGGTGATCTTGGGTGGAGAGCAACTCAGGATCACAAAAACCTTTAAATACCTTGGTCACTGGGTCACCCAGGACCTCAAGGATGACCTTGATATTGAAAGGGAACGCAGGGCGTTGGCAGTGAGGGGAAATATGCTGGCTCGCAGGTTCGCTAGGTGTAATAAAGACGTCAAAAAGACGTTGTTTGAGGCATTCTGCCAATCCTTTTAGGTACACCTGCAGCCTGTGGACCAGCTACACCCAGCGGTCGTATAACGCCCTGCGCATACAATATAACAACGTCTTCAGGATGCTGTTGGGGTTGGGGCTGCCGCGATATTGTAGTGCGTCCGGAATGTTTGCGGCAGAGCGTACAGACGACTTTTACGCAATAATACGCAGCAGGACGGCATCACTAATGCGGCGGATGTGTGGCAGCGGTAACAGTATCCTGAGGACGTTGGCTGCGAGGCTGGATGCTCCTTTACCTAGGCACTGGAACACCCTACATTGTGCAGGACCCTATGCCTGGGGATGGAGCATCTAACTCTATTAGGATTAAAATAATTTGTAAAACTAACCTTAGTTCATAATTCGTGATTGTATACTAACAACTTATGGACATTAGTCCGAAATAAATAAATAATTGAATTGAAATTTAACCTTCTTAGGCGATGAATTAAAAAAAACTCTGAAATAAGTTTTGTAGTATTTAGCATGTTTGTTTTGTCTAAAACCGAAGTTACAAATCCCTTACTTTAAAAATGTCTTGCTCTCCATACAAACTTTGAATGCCCCAATAATCCCCTTTGGGGGAAGAATTTCAAAAAACGCTGAAATACTTTATTTGTATCGTAATAAGTAATCTTTCTAAAAACTTTTAAGCTTCTATCTCAAAAAGGAATTTCCCTCATACAAAATTTGCAACCCTTTTTAACCCCCTTAGGGATGAATTTTTTCAAAAAGCTGAAAGTCCTTTATTTGTATTAGAGTAAGTCATCTTTCTACAAAGTTTTAAGTCTCTTGCTCAAAAAATAAAGTTTCCCCCATACAAAATTTGCACCCCTATTTAACCCCTTTCCGAAAATCACTTCTTATCCATTGCCTACGCATCTTGGGCGGCCAATTTTATTTTTGATGTTATATTGGTAGTTACAGTAATATTAAGTTAATATATTTTTTTTATCTATACGGTAAGAAAATTATGGTGAAATTACAAAAAAATAAGGATTATTCATTATTAGCTCAAAGTAGGTATAATAATATATGTACAAAGTATATATAAAAGAAACAAAAATCAGTCAGAAATCGTGTCACGTTGATCAGACGAAGACGGCTCTGTCGATATTTCATCAGACACCATTTCATCTGTTTGAGGCTCCATGAAAAGCAGCATCTCGAGAGTTTCTGTTGCGAATGGTTTTGTCTATTTACGCGGTGTTGGTCTCATACCTGTTATTAGAGGATCCGAAGTCACTAGTAATCTGTTAAGTACATCCCTATTGCATGAAACCCTCGAAAACTATCGGGAAAAGTGTTGACGGTATAGACGAAAATGTCTGTTTCGTGCTTTTGCAGCCTCTTCGGACAATTGCCCGATAGGCAACAAGGCATTCTGAATTACAAGTAGGCCTTGGATCAATAACTTGTGCATCGTGGGGGTCATACGGCACCATGGGTAAAGTTCAACATACAGTTTTGCTGTTTCATTAGTAAATATCGTAAATTTACCCCGGTCGGTCAATAACTTTTGGTAACGTAAATGTACCTGCTAGCCAATCGACATTTTTTTTTAAATCATCTTCTTTATTGTGTGCTGCAGCCCATCTAGATCTCATTTCAGACTTGAACCGACTTAAATTATGCTTGATTTCCCTTATTTGTTCATCATTAAAGTTTTCCCTACCAAGCTGTACCTAAATCATTTTCGATAAAATCCAGTTTACTTTTTAAATTTGGCACTTTCGTTTGCTGCATCAACTCGAATAACTTAGATTGAGTTATTAATTTAACATAACATGGCCCTAGAAACAATTAAAAATTAAAAATTACCAAAAAATAACAAATTCATAAAATCATACATTTTGACCATATAACGTTTGGATACCTAATTTTCCATTTTCCGGAATGTTTCCGTGGAAAATCAAAACAAAATCGTAAACTAGAATAAATGAGGTATGTGCTACATGTCCTATTTCTGCTGGGTCACCTCGGGAACTACAACTAAATGTTTCCGATAAGTCAAAATACAAGCAAAACGAGAACGTTAAAAGGGTGTACTTTTGAATGACTACCATATCGTCATAACATAATCAATCCTTTTTAAAACATATACAAACAAAACATTCTTACCTGCTATCATAACATTTAAGATAACTTATTATATATTCTACCGCAAAAACATACAAATTCACTCTTAAAAGTCACTCCGATTTTGATGTGTCGTTTGAGAAAATGAGTGTACTTCAAATACTTCATATTGATTGCAACCAGCAGATACGGTCGAATACATTGAAAGATTATAGTGCGTCAATAAGTAGACTTTATAAACCTACCTCATTATTCTACCTACAATTTTTTTTTAAATTGACTTTTGGCCGCCCAGATCAGTGATATACCATTCTGTGCTACGATGTAAAAGGTAGTTCTGGTGTAAATTTCAACTCTCTAGCCCCAGTAGTTTCGGCTGTGAGTTGATGAGTGAGTCAGTCAGGACATAGGCATTTATATTTTTGTTCCCATAAATATAATCCCATAAAAAACATTCCATGTAAAAAATAAGCTAAGTCTCGAAACTCTTTCACAGTAAAAAGTGGTGAGATATTTCGTAGAGCCAAGTCAGGCATTCTTATTAATCTTTATTTGCTTGCTAAATAAAATTTTGTGACTTGGCAATCACACTTACATAGTTTTAGATAATGACATAACACGTGAAAATCATTTTGTGGAACATTTATGGCTACGAGTTTAAAATTTATCAAACAAATTTTTCTAATAGGTAGTTCCGACCTCCATACTTGACTTGATTACCAATACATTCCTAAGTCGCAATGCAAACTCATTAGTCACTTTCCCTATTTGACATTGTCATTTATTTCTATCTCTCAAGGAAAGTTTAGCCATCGCTCAAAAAACATACAACTCATACAAGCAAATATCGAAATTAAATATGAGTGCAAATAGAAATAATAATAGTATATTTATAAATCTAAAACAAGCTTTGGAGAAAAATACTGGATTTGGCATTTTTTTTATGAATTGGTTCAAGGGAAGGAAATAATTCTTGAATCATCCTCCTAAACATCGAAGGCATAGAATTATAACGCATAGAAACGCAGTTCACGCGCAACGGTGAGGCCACCAAAAGTAGGACATAAATGGCCCAGTACGCCGATCGGCTTGTCAGTTGCAAGGACGCGTGTCAAGTGTAAATAGCTCCCACATTTTTCATTAATATGACGGTTTGTGCAGTGAAAGGGTGTCACAATGCATCGGATAAGAAGGATAAACATTCTAAGATAACATTTCACACGTAAGTATTATTCTCTAACTCGTATTTTTACGTAAAACAGTAATCAAAATTGCATATTTTATATAAGCGGCATGACAGCGTAGTGTTGCCAATGTAACGGATATATTTACCCATAATTCTGTTCTGATAATATACTTACATAAAATACAAATATCGGCAGGGTTGAAAATACGAAGAAGATAAATCACTTGATTTGTACCAAGCTTTTACTTGACTCCCCGTGTATGTTTGAGTATATCTAGGTCAAATCTTGCAAGTCAATTTTGACTAACTTCCCAGAGTTCAATCGAGTTTAAAATTTGTACACGTGTTTTAAATCAGGTGACAATGCAATATTATGGTACTTCCGAGCGGGCCTGATGATGAGGACGGAAGGTGGCCATAGGAACTCCTAAATTATCCTACTAATATTATAAATGCGAAAGATTGGATGGATGGCTGTACGTTCCAATCAATCTCAAAAACTACTGGACGATTTTTTATGAAACTTTCCAGTAATGTACCTTATGTAGCAGAATAGGACATAGGCTATAATTTATGTCAAATTTTATCAAAAAAGGGGATGCAACTTTGTATGGAGACCAAATATTTTTATGTTGCGAGAGCGGCGTTATGGTTACCATGGTAATGACATTGTCAACAAATTAGAAAATTCATCTTCGGCGTACGTAACTTACATATTGTAGTTTTATTATAATATATATTTTCAGGGAATGTGTATGCGCTGGCAACACTATTGGTGCGTTTGTGTGCGTATTGGCGCGTGTAAATACGAGTTGATCACTACTACATGAATCCATTTTATGCCTCACGCTTGGCAAATTAAAACTGAATGGACAGGAAATACCCTACTCAAATGAGGTCAAGTACCTAGGAGTTACTTTTGACCAAAGGCTAACTTGGAACGCTCATTTGAATAACACAATACAAAAGGCAAAAATGGCCATGTGGACTTGCTGTCGAATGGCAGGAGCAAGATGGGGCCCAAAATTGCTATGTGGCTTTACACAGCGGTAGTGAGGCCGATAATCACATACGCCTCTGCAGTCTGGTGTAACAAAGTCCACCAAAAGACAGCCATCACAAAGTTAAGCAGTCTTCAGCGTACAGCTTGCTTAACAGCAACATGAGCTTTATGCTCAACACCGGGGGCAGCCTTGGATGCACTGCTCGATCTAACGCCACTCCACCTGCAAGTGCAAAAGGAGGCGAAGCAGTGCATCTACAGGATATGCACACTAACAAGGCCAAAATGGCGCTCTCAAGCGCTAAGCATACTTGAGGCCCTTGTTTTTGATAACAAAAACCTAAGCATGCCCATTGACGAAACATACGTGGAATGCAAATTCACCAGACTGTATACAGTGGAAATACCTCCGAGAGACAAATGACCAAATGGACTTCAAGGAGGGAAGCCACATTTGGTATACAGATGGATCAAAAAAAGGTGATGATGTTGGATGTGGTTTCTACGGTGAGAGGCCAAAGTTCAAAGCTAGCGTCAGCATGGGGAAGGAGGCCTCAATCTTTCAGGCTGAACTCTTCGCATTAAATAAATGCGTGGAGATCAATCTTGAAAGAAACATAACGAACCAACATATCTACATTAACTCGGACAGCCAAGCTGCTCTGCTGGCACTAGAATCACTAGAGTCCTACTCTAAACTAGTCCAGAATTGTTAAAATAATCTCAACACCCTGGCTAACTCCAACAAAGTCATACTTAGATGGGTACCAGGGCACTCCGACATTGTAGGAAAGCAGATGAACTTGCAAGGCAGGGCGCAGACACGGCCCTGGTCGGCCCGGAACCGTTCTGTGGCATCACAAAACGGAAAGCATATTCTCTGCTAAACAACGCAGAAAAATCAGAGGCAACCAAGCTGTGGAAGTTCACCAAAGGACAAAAACAAGCTAAAGCCCTGATCGAAGGGTTCAATAGTAAGCTGTCTAAGGAGTTATTACAATTCAAAAGGCACAAAACCTGCGCAGTGACAAGAATCCTGACAGGACATTGCAAATTGAACAAACACCTGTTTCAAATGGGTATGAAGCAGGACGCAACCTGCAGGTTCTGCCAGGAGACAGAGGAGACTGCTATGCACATTCTCTGCTCCTGCGGACCACTCATGCATAAAAGAAGTACCTACCTAGGGTGGCACATCGTGCACCCACAAGAGGTACAACATATCACCGCCCAAATAATCTGGAATTTCCTGGACGCAATGGGACTTAACGGTGAACTCTAAAGCAAGGGCTGCCACAATAGATCACTTGCTGGTCGAAGCGGCACATTAAGGCCCACAAACAAAATAATAATAATAAATGTACCTTATGTAGCAAAATAGGACATAGGCTATAATTTATGTCAAATTTTATCAAAAAAGGGGATGAAACTTTGTATGGAGACCAAATATTTTTATGTTGCGAGAGCGGCGTTATGGTTACCATGGTAATGACATTGTCAACAAATTAGAAAATTCACCTTCGGCGTACGTAACTTACATATTGTAGTTTTATTATAATATATATTTTCAGGGAATGTGTATGCGCTGGCAACACTACTGGTGCGTTTGTGTGCGTATTGGCGCGTGTAAATACGAGTTGATCACTACTACATGAATCCATTTTATGCCTCACGCTTGGCGCGTCGGCCGTATGAAACTATCCTTCTAGGCGTTATAATTCTATGATCGAAGGCTCGTGGCATCTAGGTAGCATTTGACGTTTATCACAGACTAGTGATGTAGCCAAGTCGATAAAGGACCCAAATAAAAAAAAAGATTGTTTTCAATTCAACCATTTAAAATGTGACATTTTTACAGATAGAAGACGTAGAATAACTTCTTACAATTTAGAACAAATATTAATTGTGTATCACGAAATACACAATTAATATTTGTTCTAAATTGTAAGAAGTTATTCTACGTCTTCTATCTGTAAAAATCCACTTGGTGTACGAAAATGATCTCTCAACTTCGACTGACGTAATGGGTAAGAAAAACATTATTCTGTAATGTTGCAGTGTATTTTTGTTAATGTTTTCCTTGATTTAAACTTCTTTGTTTTGTAACAAGTTATTGATATGTTTTATTGTTTGATATCCTGGATTTTTTAATAACACTATTTTTAGTTTTTGGTAAACCAGTTTACCTTTTGGGTGCAGTCTAAGTAACGAAAATAATTTTTCAATTTTAAAAACGATTTCTAAAGACTCGTTTAGCTTAAGGCTTCTACGTTCTAATTCCTTAATTGACGTGGTCAAAAATACCAAAATTTTGATTGATAAAACTTATATCATTTTGTAAACCACCCAGTGTCAATGATCTCTTTGCATTTCTAATTGAACTGGCTTCTGTGGAGTTTAAGCTCAAAATTATTTCCTTCACTTTATCAAAAAAAATTCATAGTACTTGACTGCCTCAAGCCAGGTGCCCCATCTGCTTATAACGGGCTTAGGTGGCAAGAATGTGTTAGGGAACTTTTCTTTAAATATTTTGATTCGACGTGGAGCCTTGACAAAAACTTTTTTTACAGTGTTTATTAGATCATTTACTTTTGGATATATCAAGCGAACCGTTTCGGCAACTCTGTTCAATCCATGGGTTAGACATGTCAAGTGGGTCAAATTAGGATACATTTCTTTTACTTTTTTCCCCGCCTTGACCATGTACGCGGCAGCATCAGTAGTAAAAAAAAGAAACTCGTTCTTGTTGATTTCATATTTTTCACCCCACAAGTCTTTTAATGTTTCGTTTACTAAATTTTGAATTGTTTGATTGTTTTTTGCCCCGAAATGTCTTGATGCAAAAATATGTGGCATTGATGACGTTTGTTGTAGGCTTCCAATTATAACATTGTGAACATCATTACCATTTCCATCAGTTGTCTCATCCACACTTAAATATATATATATGCATTTTCTAACTCTTTTCTAATTTTTTTCTTTTTTCTCATTGAACAATGTAGGTAGACTATTCGTTCTTAATGTTGTATCGGTAGGCATAGCTACATTGCTTCCATATTTATTATGAATACAACTTTCAATAAATTTTTTGAAGTTCGGGTTATTTGCTTGTGACCATAGAATATTACACGTGATCACTCTGTAAGGTCCTTATTAAACTCTTTTTGCATTACTTTGTTTTTATTTTTGTGAGTGTCCGAATCTAAATGTTTCCGTATATTATACTTTTTGATTTTAAATACGTTTGACATGTTAAACAAAAACACTTATCTTCCCTTATCTCAAGCTCCGGTACATTTAAAACCAAATCCTCTAAAGATGAGTTGCCTAAGGATTCGTTGTTGTGTTTCATACATTTTAAATGTTTGTTTACGTTATGTGTTTTGCAGACCAGAAAAACATCACAACGGGTGCATTTTACTTTATCACCTTCTAGCACGATTTCTGGATGTTTTTTCATGATTTTCTCCATTATTTGATAAATATTTCACGAACGCGACACGTCTTTTAATAATTATTGAATAAATGACAATGACATATTTCATATTGACAAATTGACATTGATGTTTTTCATAATTGCCCACTTCACAGATATTTGATAAATATAACTATGAAGGTTGAAATACAAAACTTACTCATTGGTTATTTTATCGTATCGAAAATACCGCATGAAAAACGTTGTGTCGCATCACTATGCTACCTGAGATGCCACGAGCCTTCGATGTTTGACTGTTTGTCACACTACCTACTCTAACTTCTATCGTTTCAAGTAAGCACCTACAACAACAGTTGATGTTGAAAAATCGTTCAGTCAATTGAAATGGATATTTTCTGCAGGACGCCGTAAATCGGCTGTAGAAAATTTAGATAAAATCTTTATCATCTATTACGAAAACCAATTAAAATAACATACATACATACAATCACGCCTTTATCCCTAAAAGGGGTAGGCAGAGCACATTAAACTTGTTAGACGTTTTGTCTTCTAAGTAGGTAAGCGTTTAATTAGTAGAAGATAACTTTTATAGACCTTTTCTAGCGAAAACTCTCCAGATGTGAAGAACTTCTTAGATGCTTAGAATTTGTAGGCAGAATATGTCAGTTTCTACCAAATAGACATTCTGTTATATGTGTTCTTTATCTGATTTGTTATTGCCCCCGCGATAACGACGTATGATTATGAATGTTTAAAGTGCGTTTCGCGTCGCATAATCTGTCGCGTTACCGCGCGCATTCATAAATGAGATCTCAAAACTGACGTTGACATTTCATTGAGCAGAATTTCACGATAGATGCCTCTCAATCCTACGCCCACGGATTCCAAAGACTTCACATTCCGTGCAAAATCGTACACGACCGATTTTGCCGAATCCATGGAGAATCGGTGTCCACAATTCCGCGACTAAGTCCTGATCCTGAACGGCGCAGTAAAATGTCGGGACAGGCTCGGAATGGGCTATAAAGCTTAGACACCCTACGTGCGCTAACTGTGTCCGTGTCATCGAATTTGGGACGTTTTTATTCGGCTTGCACGCGACATTTTCATCGAGATTTTCATTTTAGATTTCGTTATTTTTTACAGAAAATGAAGCTGTGTTTTTGAACGGAGTTTTCCTTTGGTTACATGCCACGGACGAACAAAAAAGACTGCCAATGTCTATCCAAACTCGCGTTACAAGATATTAATGGGTCCGGATTAAAACAATATGGCCATTTGTGAAATCACTTTTTATATGGTGGTATAGTGAGCAGCAAATCCATACTAAATGAATGTTTTAAATAACTGGGTCTATAGCGACACCAAACTATGGGAAACTTTTTATTTTAAGGACGCGCTTTCCTTTTTTATTCGTTCATGGTTTTTCCATTCCAAGTTGGTACTCGAGGTGTCTTTGTCATTCAACCTGAGCAAAATCATAACTAATAAAATGCGATACAGTTATGTCAAAAAGTTGACCCTTATTCAAAAGCACGTAAATAAATGAATAAATATTTTGGGACAATCTTACACAAATCGACCTAGTCCCAAACTAAGCAAGGCTTGTACTATTGGTACTAGGCGACGATATACAGGATGTTCCTGTAATAGGAGCAAATATTCAAAACCACGCACCATAGCACAGCAGTCAATGCAGATTTTGAGGTAACATCATGTAATGAGTCATAATAGTTTTTGCATTTTTGTTATCAAAAGATATTTTTGTATTTTTTTTTAATAAAAAGGTACGTATAGCACTCCAGTAGTGTTAAACAATACAAGTAAACTTTTTTTAAAGAGAAAAAATAAAACCACGTGGAAATAATTGTTCACAAGCTTAATAATCTACCGTTTAATTTATTGCTCCTATTACAAGAAACACCCCGTATATATAAAAAAATAAATACTTGCGTATATATACATACATAGAAAACATCCATGACTCAGAAACAACTATTCGTGCTCATCACACAAATAAATATCTACCCTTACCGGGATTCGAACCCAGGATCTCCGGCTTCGTAGGCAGGGTCACTATCAACTAGGCCAAAGCGGTCGTCATAGGTTGATATCGTTCTGCACGTCCTGACTGATTCATTTGCCGCAGGCGTTAACCTGTAGTTCAGATACTTCCGTCTTAACCGTCCAGCCAGAAGGTTAAATTTGAAAAAAAAAAGAAAGTTCATAGTTGAAGCCTATTTTGCGGCTTAGGTACAATACAGCAAAAAATGCCTATAAAAAGCAAAAAGAGCATCAAAAATGTGTATTAATTTTTACGAAAGAGGTTTAAAATCGAAGACAATGCCCGAATAAACGCCGCTGCCAACCAATCAGACTCCGTATTTTGGAAATTCAATGTTATTTTGTTCTCACGTTTTATTTTCTTGTTTTGAAGTGTTATTATTTGTTAAAATTGTAAATAATTGCCCTTCAGACATTTTAGACACTTACCTATTTCCTCACTTAAACTAAACCTTTAAGCTTCAGTGAAAAAAACACGGTTATTTTAAATAGGTGACAACTCGTTGTCTGTCCGTCTGTCACATTCACATCCAGTTTTCTCGAAGACCGTTTGACATAGGAAGCAGGAATTTGGTATAGAAATAAATGTATGGGCTATAACATAAGGTCAAAAGCGAAAAAAAACTATAAAGAGGGCAGTTTAGGGGGTAGTTAATATGAGGTCAAGCAATAGGGGTGTAGACACTAAATAAAATAATCAATAATGTTGCATTTTTTCGAAAAATGATTAAAAATGTAGTCAAATGGAGAAAAAAGCAACGCATGAGGTTAAATAATCACAAAGTTATAAGCGTCCAAAGTTTTAAGAGGGGGTATGTTCTGTCCCTTTTCCGCAAAACGCACCTTGATATGAAACGATTGTCATTTACTATGACGCTAGACGATCGTGACGTCACGATCCCGGAGCGTTTTCTCTCTCTAACAAGCAACATTAAAACGGTTGTAGCTTCGTAATTTTTTGAGATATTCGAATGGGATTTTCGTCATTAGGCATATTTTTTTTTTGCCTTCTGTCTTTTGAAGTAATAATAAATTTTGAGTCTACACTCCTATTGTTTAGGTTATGAGAGGTAAACAGTCCCTAGCAATTATGTTTATTATGTTTTCATAATAGGGAACATTACGCAAAACTCTTCGTAGGTGGCGACACTAGCAGCGTTGACATTGTATCTCGTTCCCACTTGCGGTATTGTCTATGCAAGCATCCTTGTCACTCATTTGTCCATCAATTGTGCACGTGTGTGTGAGTCCCTATATTATTATTCCTATACTGTTTTACTATTAGTGGTAGTGCTGCCTCTGGCGGCAGAACATTGCAGTAATGTTCCCTATTGAAAAAGCAAACGAACGAAGTTTTAAAGTTTTATGCTTCAGCTTGTTACGAAAATCGTTCGTATCGAGCGTCCCGGTGTCCCGCTGTCCGGCTGTTATCCTGTGCAGGTCGCATTTGGCGACCGATTTTCGTTAGCAGGTACTATCGAACAACCTGAATACCACCATAGAACCTAGTTACAGTTAACGAACATACGCACGATCATATGACGTTAATACGTCAGTTAATTGTGACAAGGTTCCATGGTGGGTCATGATTCAGTTGGTTCGATAGTACAATCATTAATTGTATTAAATTATTTTGTAGATCCATTTGTTCGAAATAAAAAAAAAAGTTTATTTTTTGAAAAAAATACATTTTCGCGATTTCCATAGCTCACTAGTTAATATACAATAAAAAACTGGAAAGAAAAAAATCGACTGCGTATCAATAATAAGCTCCACGGCCGATTTTGGCAAGCGACTGCTCTTGTCTCCATAGTTGTCGCTGGTGTGGTGTGTTCGCACTGAGGTATAATGTACTAACCATAGAATAATAACGCCTAGAATGATAGTTTCAAACGGCTGACGCGCCAAGCGTGAGGCATAAAATGGATTCATGTAGTTCTCATCTTCTTCTCATCAACTCGTCTTCACACGCGCCAATACGCACACAAACGCACCAATAGTGTTCCACCGATCGGCGTACTACGCCATTTATGGCTGAGTTTTGGTGGCCTCACCGTTGCGCGTGAACTGCGTTTCTAGGCGATATTATTCCAAGGTACTAACGTACTAGAGAAGACAACCCGAACATTATCTGTGACCGTCCATAAGAAAAGGGCCCTTATGGCAGTTTCTAGTTACGGAGATATTGGCGTTTTTGTAATATCCTTCAAAATTATAATTTATTTGTTTTATGCAAAATAGTAAAATATACAAATAGAGGTATATTTGTACCTTGGTGTCAGTTGTGTACGTTAACTCTTTCTTTAATAAAATTGAGTTCAAAGTTTAGTAGAAAAGGGCCCTGATGGGAAATCGCATACAACAATGACAAAGCTCAACGGATAAAATTGTTTACAAGTATTTTTTTTCATATTCCAAGTATCGTAAAATCATAATCCAGCAACTTACAATAATTGGAATGTGAAATAAGGGGTCTGACCGTGATTTTTGAAAGAAAATTTATAATAACACTTTTTCTTCGCATTGCTGTCTTGATACAAGATTAGCAAATAAATTATGTTAATATTGTGCCATATTGTAATTATCAATATGTTTTGTCTGTGATTGGTCATAAGGGCCCTTTTCCCAAATGTATGGGAGTCAAATTGTGATTTTTACGTAACTTTAATCGTGTATAAATAAAAAAGTGTCACTTGTAGAATAATAATAAGACTTTTGTGATACTCCTGTAGATTGATTAAATATAATTTAGAACTTACTATACCAAATTTGTTATTGCTCTAGGGAAGATGTAACTGATAATAATTATCACATTTTAATTAAAATAAAGATATTTCGTTTACTATGTGATTTTATTTCTATCCTAAAATGCAAGTTCAATTAGTGTTCTACTATATACAATTAGAGAAAAGCCGAAAAAAATATTTTTATAATTTCGTTCATATGAGCGTGTTGCGCTTTCCAAAGGCTGTTTTTTTCAGGATCTGGAAGTCACATTAAAAAAAAACATGACTGAGTTCCAAAGAAAAACACCTTGAGATACAAAATCAATCATAATCATTTTTGAAGACCAATCCATATATACCCCACATGGGTATGATGAAATTTTTTTTTTGATTTTCAATTCTAAGTATGGGGAACCCTAAAAAAATATTGTTTTTTTTTCTATTTTTGTATGAAAATCATAATGCGGCTCACAGAATACATCTATTCACCAAGTTTCAACAGTATAGTTCTTATAGTTCCGGAAAAAAGTGGCTGTGACATACGGACGGACAGACAGACAGACAGACATGACGAATCTATAAGGGTTCCGTTTTTTGTCATTTGGCTACGGAACCCTAAAAAAAGGTGAACTTTTGGGTTAATGCCCAGCTAACCTTTGAGCGATTGAGATGTACATCTATTTACAACTGTAATGTTCCATGATAAATGCTCTAATGAACTAAGATATCCATTACGTAACTGTGCCACCTGAAAATTGCATGCGATGCACTTTGCACCACGACTGTATCGAGTGATTAAGGACACGCTTCAGTGGGAGCGGTTAATTGATTAAAACTCATGTTCGTATGGGTTCTCTTGTAGAAGATATGTATTTAAGGTGTTCAAACATTTGAAACTGCTGGATATATAAAATTACTGTTATGCAGGTCACTGACATATTAACACAAATTTTCAAATTTTCAAAGCGTAGTTAATAGACCAGTCGTTATTGGCCAAGATCCTTAATGTTGCTATTTTTGACTTGTAAAATTGTAACTCGTAGTTTCGTAAATTGGGCCCAGAGGGTTAATCACGTAACGTGTCGAACGCGCGTTAGGACAATTTAACTGTTATTTTTCCATATAAAAAGATACATTTAGATCTACCTGACGCGCGTACAATGAATGCGTTACATGATCACGTATGTATGTGTGTGTATGTGGTCGATCGACCTGCAGAGGTAAACTTGCGTTATGCGTAGGCGTGCTGCTAACGGCGATGGTGAATAGGCATTCAAAGCTAAGTAGGTATTTAAATTAATATTTAATTATAGTTAATTAATGTTATTTATTGCTATTGTCGATTACAATATTCTTCTAAATTGACATGTTATTTATAATCTAATCTTATAAGATTATATTATAAATAATACGTAATAATACGTAATATATTACGAATAAATGAATCTGAATTAAGTAATATATAGTTAACTTTTTGACGGTGTATCGTTATTTTGTTTTGCGATTTGCTGATATACAGTCGTGTCTTTGGGCTCCGTTCAGGTCTGCATTTCTAACTAGACTGGAAATTGGCGCAGTCGCTTCGGACTAAGACTTCCCGCAGTTCCCGCTTGGGGTAGTAATATGTTGCTGGAAACACGACGCTATCCAGAAATCCAGCAAGCATCTCGTAGTTGTATTGTATGTATCTGCGTGTACAATGCCTTTAGGCATTAAGTCCAACTTTTGTACCTACTTTTTGTTTGTGCAATAAAGTTTAAATTGATGAACTAATAATTAATGGCAAGATAAAGCGTTCGACTCTTTCGTTTACGCTAGAAGGCCTTATAGGTACTTTACTAGCCCGCGCGACTTCGCCCGCGTTTTGCAAAGAACGCAGGCAAACCCGCGGGATAAAATATAGTTTATAATTACTAATCAGAAAGTCGCATCTAAACGCTGGTGAAAGAATTTTGGAAATCGGATCTGCGGTTCCGGCGTATGAGGAATATTGCAAACGAGAGTCTATCAAAAGCCCGACGCCGTAGGCGGAGGGGTTTTTATGACTCGAGTTTGCAACATTCTTACGCCCGTGTCATACACAATGTTTTTCATCACATTTGCGAGGAAATAATTAACCACAAAAGACAGAAAAACCTATGTTTTATACAAGCGCACCAATCAAATGTTGATGAAATTGACAACTTCACTTCCAGATTAGTGCGAGTGGAGGGCGTAGCTTCAATATTTCAACCAATCACAGAGCCTGCTCGATATTATTTTCAACCAATCACAGAGCAGAATTCTTGTCGCGAGCGGCCGTCCAAATTTGCTTAACCAATCAGATCACACACAAGCTCATTACTCCCTTGGGACCATTATTTCCCGCGGGAACAAATTAGGCCATTGTCCTTCTGTATACAGGCATGGAATAACACCATTTATGAGCAAGTGTGATGAAAAATATTTTATCACCCAACAATTGTGACCATAATGACACGCAAAGGAGCTTGAAGTGGCCTAACGTCGCGTATAAATAAGGTGTAATGTTTTGCACGTTACAATTTCTACATGCATCATACTGCGTAAATTCTGCGTCAGCGTATTTTAAGCTTCGATATGGCCGAATACACCTTGTTACACGCCTGGTCAGTGGCCACAGCCTTATCGCACAAAGCCTGCCGAAGCGATTAGTCGCGGTTGCTGACGCTGCTCCTTTAATTGACGACGAGAACGAATTGTTATACACTAGGTAAAATGCTAAAGGTTGTTTTAGGTAGTTTTCAGGTCAGTAGTTTTTTATTTATTTTCATCACACTTGCTCATAAATGGTGTTATTCCTTGCCTGTATACAGAAGGACAATGGCCTAAATTGTTCCCGCGGGAAATAATGGTCTCAAGGGAGTAATGAGCTTGTGTGTGATCTGATTGGTTAAGCAAATCTGGACGGCAAGAATTCTGCTCTGTGATTGGTTGGAAAATAAAATCGAACATGGAGCATGTGGTTTATGCCCTGCAAGAACCACATGCTCCATGCTCTGTGATTGGTTGAAATATTGAAGCTCCGCCCTCCACTCGCACTGATCTAGAAGTGAAGTGTCAATTTCGTCAACATTTTGTTGATGCGCTTGTATAAAACATAGGTTTTTCTGTCTTTTGTGGTTATTTATTCCCTCGCAAATGTGATGAAAAACATTGTGGGCACACAGGCGTAAGAATATTGCAAACTCGAGTCATCAAAAGCCTTTTGGTGTCGGGCTCCTGATAGACTCTCGTTTGCAATATTCCTCATACGCCCCTTGTTAAACAATGTACTATTATCAAGAGCCGACTAGTGGACACGGTGGATAAAAGGAATTGTTTTACTAGAGAGATAAAACGCCATGGTTGCAATTCAGTTATTGGTCTTTAGTTATCCA
This sequence comes from Epinotia brunnichana, assembly GCA_963854355.1. Taxonomy (NCBI): domain Eukaryota; kingdom Metazoa; phylum Arthropoda; class Insecta; order Lepidoptera; family Tortricidae; genus Epinotia; species Epinotia brunnichana. Next base: position 5,198,437 of record OY977936.1, on the reverse strand, counting down.
TCCTCATTCGTTACCTCAATGCTGACGATCGAGACATCATGTCCTATTCTTGGTGACAAGCGGTGCTAAGATATACAGAGTCTTGAACACCGACGGCGAGTATCTTATCTTATCTTATCTAGGGCCCTTTCGGATGCACTTCGACCCAGTGGGATCTTTTGTGTATATGCCCTCTCCTTTATACCTGTTCCCAGGCTTGCTCCATCATTTCCACAAAGCGGATGATGCAGTTCACCGGGAGCACCTTGAATTCCTTTGGTTGCGGGTAACCGTTACCCAAGTAGTTCATTCTTTGTCTGGCCAGGGCATGACATTCACACAATAAGTGTTCCGACGGCGAGAAGCTTGCCTATCGGTGATTTATCGGAAGCATTTTGGAGAGTGTGCGCAGGAACTGCACAACTTAATTCCACCTTCCCCGTTCCGTCACCGAACGACCAGGCGTGGGGAGCGAATGCATCCTTACGTTGTCAACTTACCATTTATTCGCACTAAACTATTTGCCTTGTCTTTCTTAATGCGAACTGCTAAAGAATGGAATTCGCTCCCCTCATCTGTGTTTCCTAAGAACTACGATCTAGGTGCCTTCAAAACAAGAGTGAATAGGCTATTACTGAACCAGTGAGCTTCATCTTAGGCTCTGTCGTCGCTTACCACCAGGTGAGACTAGGGTCAGTCACTGGACAGTCTGTTATAAAAAAAAGAAAAGGTGGTTGCCATTTTATCACTCATCGTTGTAGATAATACATCCGTCACTCTCGCACTCACATAGTTGTCAGAACGTGACGGACGTCTTATCGACAGCGATGAATGATAAAATCTTAGGCCCGCCAACTCCTCCATATAGGCGTCACCTGCCTTAAGTATGGTCTCGTGCAGACGGAGTTGCAAGGGTACAGTGATCCGCGTGCAACAACATCTAGCAAGTGATCTCCTCTGGGACCTCCGGTCCTCAGCTTTGCCCATAATCGTCCTCTCCAGGCTATCCGGGGAACGTCACCTTGAATGTCCTGCTAGAAAAATGGCCGAGCAACGTTACATAAACTCGATTGATTACGAAGGGGTCTAATTTAAGGACTTTTGTTTTGACTCATTTTATATGTACTTATAGATTTACTTATTTCACCAATTTTAATCACTAATTCGTCATATTTTAACGTCGTTCTAGTAAACACGTAGGCCGCAGCACAACCAATTATTCGTAAAAAAATATGTATTGCACTCAATCACTTAAACTTGCTTGACCTACTTAGTCTAACGCAATTGTAGACGCTGACACTGTAATTATGTATACCTAACGTAATTTTAATAGACGATTTTGATATGTATATACTAAATTTGTTTAATTTAAATAGATATAAGTTACTATGTTCTATTTATATGCCAATTGTTTATAAATGTACGATAATATTATATACTATTCTTTTGCACAAATTGCACTAATTAGTTTGTGTTTATTATCTTTGTCTGAGACACAGGATCATATTAGTTCAGACGCATGTAATATCTAATGTATGTAGGTACTATGTATTAATACGCAAGCACTTTGTTAAAATTATCAGTAAGGTTTTTCAATAAATTATTCTTATTCTAGTCATGAGATGTCGCAAATACTAATACTTCTCTAACATATTGTCGCTTTTGAAAAAGTATGGGTTTTGGTAAAGGTAGACCTTGGAGACGCGACAGACGGGGCGATAAGCTTCGCCACCTTCTGGTCCGCACAGTTTGAAACCATCTACACGAGAAGAAGAAGAAGTAAAGGTTAATTAATATAGAAGAGCGTGTATTAAAAGGGCTTGTCCCTTTTACCTGTTGAATAAAAATGTGCCTACCTTTGACGTTTTCGGGTTTGACGACGTCATGTCCCAACTTACATGTATGCAGCTGGGCTGCCGTGTCAATCCTATCTCGTGTAACTTCAGCACAAAGTCATACAAAAAACATAAAGATACACGAGATAGGATTGACACGCCCCTCGCCCCTCACACCCCGCCCGATTTCCCTGTCCAGAGTCTAGACGGCTTCGTCGACTGACTGTATTGGTTTATAGACTGTGATATCACTATCAGCAAAGATAATTAATACGCCTGGAAACCTCAGAAGTCAAACAAGGCGGGACTTATCAAGCATCTCTTTTAGACAACTTATCAGGGAGGAATTAATTCCCGAACGCACGCGCCTTTGATCTTTGAAAGGGCCACTTAGATTAATTTCTTGGAACTTACAGCATTGTATGGGAATTCTTTATATAGTACAGGACAGAAACATTTAGATAAGTCATTGGATAAAGATTTGATACGCAGTAGTTACTCGTAGTGAACTGGCGAATCTATGGCGGGACCACTAGAAACTAGTAGAAACAAACGCCATTAAGGACGTATACTCGTAATTATTTCTGTGATATGTACGAATTATGTGTGTCTAGGTCTTGGATGTTATTTATGTTTTGAAATATATTATCTATGTATTACCCACAACAAATCCTTTATGTAAGATTGGGCCTTACTATCTTTAGGGAGTCTTAAAATCGATAGTTCTCTCTCTTAAAATAGATAGTTGACGATTGTAATTAGGTACTATTGGTTAGTTAAACATGTCAAAATGCACGCACAAGCTAGGTGGTAAAAAGTGAACTAAATAAAAATTGGTTGTATCACATATTTAAAAAGGTAATTAAATAAATATAATATCTTACTCTCATTTTAGGTTGCATCCCAATAAACTGGCAGGTACAGTCGCCATCACATACATCAAAGCAAACAAGCACGTCACAAACATCGGAACACACCTCTATTTTCAGGGCATTAGGGTGCATGTGCCGATATTTTTGAACACTTATAGTGTACCTATGTATGTGATGGCGACTGTACCTAAATAAATAAATATATGTGACCGTCCATAAGAAAAGGGCCCTTATGGCAGTTTCTAGTTACGGAGATATTGGCGTTTTAGTAAATCCTTCAAAATTATATTTTTTTTGTTTTATGCAAAATAGTAAAATATAAAAATAGAGGTATATTTGTACCTTGGTATGAGTTGTGTATAATAATTCTTTCTTTAATAAAATTGAGTTCAAAGTTTAGTAGAAAAGGGCCCTTATGGGAAATCGCATACAAAAATGACAAAGCTCAACGGATAAAATTGTTTACAAGTATTTTTTTTCATATTCCAAGTATCGTAAAATCATAATCCAGCAACTTACAATAATTGGAATTTGAAATAAGGGGTCTGACCGTGGTGTTTGACACTCCCCCCCCCCCTCAAATCACCTATCAAAGGGGATCAAAATTCACCAAAAATGTCCTTACGTGATTTATGAATGGTTCCTTAGTGGTAACGGACTGTTAACAGTACAGATATTGTGTTCTCTTTCGGGATCACTAAGTAGGTACTATGTGAATTATTTAACGTTAACTTTAAATGAGAATTACTAATTACTGGTCAATATTTTAAGAAAATTTATAATAATTTTTTTTCTTCGGATTGCTGTCTTGATACAAGATTAGCAAATAAATTATGTTAATATTGTACCATATTGTAATTATCAATATGTTTTGTCTGTGATTGGTCATAAGGGCCCTTTTCCCAAATGAATGGGAGTCAAATTGTGATTTTTACGTAACTTTAATCGTGTATAAATAAAAAAGTGTGACTTGTAGAATAATAATAAGACTTTTGTGATACTCCTGTAGATTTATTAAATACTAGCTGTTGCCCGCGACTTCGTCCGCGTAGAACTTTTTATCGTCTTAGAAAATGATTTCTCTCAATACAAAATTTGAACCCTCTTTTAGGGGATAATTAAAAAAAAAGTTGATGTTCATTTTCTAGTTTGTGAACAAACAGTCTAAAACCAAAGTTAAAAATCTCATACTTTAAAAATGCCTTGAAATACTCAAACTTTGAACCAATTTTAACACTCTTAGGGGATGAATTTGGAAAAACTCTGAAATCAGTTTTGTAGTCTTTTAACGTACAGAATAAGACCGAAGTTAAAAATCTCTTACTCACACTTTAAAATTTTATTGCTCGCCATTTAAAATTTGAACCCCATTTTAAACCCCCTTAGAGGTTGAATTTTTCTAATCGCTGAAAGAACTTTTTTCGTAAACTTTTAAGTCTCTAGCTCAAAAAAAGTGTTGCCCATACAAAGCTTTCTTAACCCCCTTAGGGGTGGAATTTTCTAAAACTCTGAAAGTACTTTATTATTAATTTTAATAAGTAACATTTTGAATAGTTTTAAGTCTAGTAAAAAAAAAAGTTTTTCCCACACAACACTGGCTACCCTTCTAAAGGATCTTAAGGATCCCCTTAAGGATGGAGTTTTCTAAAACGCTGAAAGTTCTTTTTTAGTATTCTAATAAGTAATCTTTTTGCAAAGTTTTAAGTCTAACTCAAAAAAAAGTGTTGCCCATGCAAAGCTTGCTCTCCTTTTTAACCCTATTAGGGGTGGAATTTTCTAAAACGATTTGTGTTCTTTTTTTGTATTTTAATAAGTAATCTTTCTACAAAGTTTCAAGTCTCTAATTCAAAAACATAAACTTTCCCTGATAAAAACTTTGCACCCCTTTTTATCCCCCTTAGGGATAGATTTTTTCAAAACGCTGAAAGTCTTTTTTTTTGTATTTTTATAAGTAATCTTTCTACAAAGTTTTAAGTGCTCAGAAAAAGTGTTCCCCATACAAACCTTGCACCCTTTTTTAACCCCCTTAGGGATTGATTTTTGTAAAACGCCGAATGTAGTCTTTTTCATGTTCTAATAAGTAATTTTTCGTCAAAATTTTAAGTCTCTATTAAAAAAAAAATATGTTTTTCCCATACAAACTTTGCACCCTATTTTACCCCCTTAGGGCTTAAATTTTCCAAAACGCTGAAAGTACTTTCTTTGTATTTAAATAATCTTTCTACAAAGTTTTAGGACTCTAGCTAAAAAAAATAGTTTCCCACATACAAACTTTGCACCCCTATTTTAGCCCCCTATTTTTAGGGGTAGAATTTTCTAAAACGCTGAAAGTACTTAATTTGTATTCTGATGATTAATCTTTCTACAAAGTTTTAAGTCTCTATTTAAAAAAAATATTGTTTCCCCCATACAAAATTTGCACCCCTATTTTACTCCCTTAGGGGTAGATTTTTTTAAAACACTGAATCTAGGTACTTTATTTGTATTCTAATGAATAATTTCTCTACAAAGTTTTAAGTCTCTATTTAAAAAAAAGTAGTTTTTCCCATACAAACTTTGCACTCTATTTTACCCCTTTAGGGGTAGAATTTTCTAAAACTCTGAAAGTTCTTTATTTGTATTCTAATGACTGATCTTTCTACAAAGTTTTAAGTCTCTATTTAAAAAAAAAATGTTTCCCCCATACAAACCTTGCACCCCTATTTTACCCCCGTAGGGGTGGAATTTTCCAAAACGCTGAAAGTGTTTCATTTGTATTCTAATAACTAATTTTTCTACAAAGTTTAAGTCTATAGCTCAAAAAAAAAAGGTTATACAAACTTTGCACCCCCATTTTACCCCCTTAGGGGTAGAATTTTCAAAAATCCCTTTTTATCCCTAGCCCACGTTATAAAAGCAACATACTGTGCAAAAATCAACTCTCTAAGATTAGTAGTTTCGGCTGTGCGTTGATGAGTGAGTGAGTGAGTGATTGAGTGAATAAGTCAGTCAGGACATAGGCATTTATTATGTATAAATAGATAGAAGATAATGAAACTCCCATTCAAATATCTCAAAAAATTATGAAGCTACATCCGTTTTAATGTCGCTTGTTAGAGTGAGAAAACGATGAGGGACTGTGACGTCAATATACTCGAGCGTCATAGTAAAAAACAATCGTTTCATATGAAGGTGCGTTTTGCGGAAAAGGGACAGAACATACCCCCTCTTAAAACTTTGGACTCTTATAACTTAATCATTACCTATATAACCTCTTGCTTTGTTTTTTTCTCCATTTGACTATATTTATTTTAAATTCTTTTTCGAGAAAATACATTATGATTATTTACCATATTTTCGATTCCTGAGCTATAACCACGAACTTCGGAATTCGAAAATATTCGGGTATCTCTATCTCTATCGCACTAACCACACTCGAGTGACAGGGATGCAAATATATGAACATTGAGTATCGGTTTTCGTGGTAGCGCCGCAGGTACTTTGGCTGAATGCGCCGAGCGCGTGCCATTGTCATTCAAAAAAAACAAATTCGTGTTAATTATATTGTTCAAATTTGTTGATTTCATTTATTGAAATTACGACATAAAACGACATTTGCGCATATAAGTTCTCATATCAGAATCGAATATTTTTTTATGGTTTATATTTTAGCATTTGTCTCGTAAAGGTCTATCGTAGACGGGATTTAAATTATTAATAAGTGAAAGGCAAAGCAATTTGACGGTTCTTATAGCTGACAGTTGGAGCAGCGTTTGATTTCAATAAAAATAAATGAAAAATTAAATGAAGTCGTATATTTCGGAAAATTAATATATAAAATGTTTCATATTTTTCCGTTCATGGGATGCTGAGAACATTCGAACCGCGGAAAGCTTAGTTTCAAACTGGCTGATTCTTTTTTTAATTTAGAGATTTATTATAAGTGGAGATAATTTAGAACTTACTATACCAAATTTGTTATTGTTCTAGGGAAGATGTAACTGATAATAATTATCACATTTTAATTAAAATAAAGATATTTGGTTAACTATGTGATTTTATTTCTATCCTTAAATGCAAGTTAAATTAGTGTTCTACTATATACAATGGTTCAGATTACAACATATTAAAGAAAAAGCCGAAAATAAATATTTTTATTAATTTCTTTCATATGAGCATGCTCAGTTCCAAAGAAAAACACCTTGAGATACAAAATCAATCATAATCTATGTAACGTCCAATGGGAACATACTTAAAATTAGTTTCAAGATTCTTTTGACGATTTCTCAAAAGTGCAATTTTAGTATGTGTAAATTTGAAGTATTTAAAAAAAAAATATTGGACTTAGGGTCATGATTTTTTTTGTATTAGATAGCTTATTTAACGTAGATTTAGGATCTGTGCTTAACTCAATACCTGCCATAAGGGCCCTATAGCCATGGACTGTCACATATTGTGCCGTAAAATGACTGAATGGGTAATTACGCGGGGACCGTTGACAAATTGTTAATTGTCTCATTGAGGTAGGCACCAAGCAAGTATATAAAGAATTAATTAATATTTGCGGACGATTTTACAGAATTCGACATAGTCCCTAACTAAGTAAAGCGTGTACAATGTATAATAGACAATGATACCTACTTATAAAAATAAATAAATACTTAAACACATAGACAACTTCTATGACTAAGTAACAAATATTCGCGCTCATCAAACAAATAGATACCCTTACTGGGACTCGAACCCAGAACCTCTTAAGGATGACTCACGCTTGAATGGGCCCGTGTCCGGCCCGGGCCGTTTTCTAAGAAAATCGACGGTGTTTTTGCGCGGCCGAGCTATGCGCAAGCCCGGCCGAGCCATGGCCGAGCCGTGTTGACACCGAGCCGCTTCCGAGCCTCGGTCGTGGCTCGGCCGGGCTTCGTTCGGTATGGGTCGGCTGCGCAAAAACGCCGTCGTTTTTCTTAGAAAATGGCCCGGCCCGGACACGGCCCGTTCTAGCGTGAGTCATCCTTTATTTTATAGGCAGGGTCACTAACTACCAGTGGCGGACAAGTCTATAGTTATATTCTCGAAACACTTTCATAACTCTGTGTTTCGGGTTCCTCATCGAAAATTTTACGCGTCACCACTGCTAACTACCGAATAGGTTTAAGCGGTAGTCAAAAGTCTCATGACATTATTATCAAACGTGTAAAACATACTGATCTGATATCATTTTGAGCCGGTAAGCTTATTCTTGTGCAATGAGCATGAGCTGCTCTTTGAGCACGCTACACGTCCTAGGTCCTATTTGACCATCTTGACAATTGTCACCAATTCGACGTACATTGCTGGGTCAATAAGTTGTCCAGCAACCACCATAACCTCGGCGCAGCCATATAAGTCGAAAATCATTGTCAGCCGACAATTGTCGATTTGGTGAAATAGGGGCCTGGTGTTGAGGTAGTCTCCAAGAGAAACCCGTGACCTAATACTATCAACTCATTGAATTGGTGGTCGACTGACGCATACATATCTACAAAACAATAAACAGGTAAAACGAATTTGTCATGTAATGAATTTACCCACAGTGTTTAAAGTGTTTAAACCCGACTTCCTTGTACTAACTAAATTAACCCAATTGCTCACCTAAACCACAGAATAAGTAATAGTAGGTACAACTAAACTTAACTGTTGTTCACTATGAGTAAATAATATAGAGAAGCTTCCATAAAGCGAGTTGGGCGAGTCAATTTGTGCACAATGTTTATGAAAGTGGCTCGGATCGGGCCCAAGCATCAATCAGACCCCAACTTTTTCGATTTGCTTAAAATGTAAAGGGACCACTTACCGTTGTGTGTGGCGCGGGCGGAAAATTGCGGAGATTATAAAAGGAGGATTGTGTAGTGTTACGGCCGAGCAAAGCTGCGCGCCTTCACAACGTTGCCTACACATATGGTCAGGCGCTAAAATAATCTACGGCTGTCAAAATACATTACGTTCACTTGCAATCCGATCTTGTAGCAACAAGCATGTTTTATTTTAATTAAATTGCCAAAATACAATTTTGGAGTTTACTTGAAGCTTCCTTATGTCCGCTCAGACATGTAGCCAAGGGGTTAGTGTAAAACCAATCTGAAAATTAACGCGCCTATAGAAAATATATTTTTTTCAAACATGCAATGAAATATTCTCTTTACGTACCCTTATAATAGTTATAATAGAGTCGGAAGAATCCTTTTTCGGGCGCAGCATCTCGAGGTGGCCTGAAATGGGATTTCATACAACTTTTCAGGCCTAGGCCTGCAAAGTAACTTTTTAATTTTCTTTTTACTATTTGTGCATCACGGCATTCAGCCATGAAAATTAGTTTGATTTGAGGATTTTTATTTATTTATTTCATTGCATGTTTGAGAAAAGCACTATACATGTCTCGGCGTGAAAACGGATTCCCGGCTTCGTATCTCTACCTACTTTCACTATAGTAAAGACTGGCTTTCAGAGTATATAATGTTATATAACAACTATATATTAAACTGTGTTTTGTATAACTATTAGTTTTTTTTTTGAACCTCTTAAATGTCCGATATTACGGATTAAAAATAGTCGCCGATTATTCTGTAAATGCGTGCATGTAAATCCGGTAAATTTTGTAAATGCCCCTTTCCAGGAAAATCAATCAAATAGGAAATATAAATTAAATGTGACGTGATCAGAAATAAAATAACATTACATATTTGACAAAAAGAAGATTTATTACAAGCTTTATATTAACTTGACCTGTTCGTATGTATGTAAGTAAGTTGTCCGTTTAAACTGGCAATCCATTTTTCAGTCACTTGCCGTTATCCGATTAAGCTGAAATTTTGGGTATTAGTATATTTTGGGTGACAATTCAATATTATGGTACCATCGAGCCGATCTGATGATGGAGACAGAAGGTGGCCATGGGAATTCAATATTTAACCGACGTAATCTCGTTGAGTTTGGGTTCGTTAGAATCGTCTCAATGAGTAGTTGACGACGCTATACAGAAAAGTACAGTCGGCAATAAAAGCTTGTACCAAACATGACATCTCTAACATAAACTTATTTTTATTATTAGAGGAGACGGGAGTGAGGAGATCCCGTCCAGACAATTTCAGTTACTTTAGACACCTTTTTAAGTAACAATGGTCCACAAAATCAAAATACGTAATTTGATTACATGAAAGTATGGCAAATATCACGCTCGTAACGGCATAGTTTGTTTGACTCTCTTATCCGAATTCCCGGCAAAATACAAAAACAAAATCCCTTTATTTTAGTCAATTGCGTAAATTTGGCGCTTTTCGGGACAAGGTTGGTTTTTGACGTATGTAATTACGGCAATCAGTAAATCGACCGTAATTTACTAAATACGAACTGTATTTTCATGACAATTTATTTATTCAGTTTGTTATGAAATTCTACACAATAATCTGAATTCTAATTAGAAGCAAAGCCAAACACATTGGAGGTACGTCTTTTCCGCATCCTGAAATTACTTAAATTCTTTAGTAATGTATTCAGATTAGTAGATAAAGATTAAGTATATTAAAACATTGGACTGTAGCAATATAATTCAGCTATTTAGCATGTGGAATTCTTGTGGTAATTTTTACGAAGTAGGCAAAATTTATTACTTTAGACACCTTTTTTCATAACAATGGTCCACAAAATCATAATACGTAATTTGACTATATGAAAGTATGGCAAACATCACGCTCGTAACGGTAAAGTTTGCATGAGTCTCTTATCTGAATTCCCGGCAAAACACAAAAACAAAATCCCTTTATTTTCGTCAATTGCGTAATTTTGACGCTTTTCGGGACAAGGTTGGTTTTTGATGTATGTAATTGCGGCAATTAGAAAATCGACCGTAATTTACTAAATACGATCTAAATTTTCATGAAAATTCATTTACTCAGTTAGTTATGAAATTCTACACAATGATTGAAGCAATTTATAATGAAAATGCTTACCCATTACTTGTAAAATCCTTAATAAAATCCGTTTCTGCACTTACGCACACGCGAGTACTCCCGATCGTTTCGGCGGTATGACGCGGACTGACCAAAACAGATTACGTAACAACATACCATATGTTCACAGTTCGTTGATCTTTTGTTCATTTGACGCAATATTGTCCACACTTTATATGTATATATATATTTTTTGGAAATTGTTGATAATTTTCTTATTTTTGGACCTTAACCGATAAATTCCGGAATTCCGTACGTTTACAGAATTCCGTACAGTACCTTAGTCAGAAAAACTACACCAGCAAGGAAAATAGTCTTAAAAAAATACACCAGTTTAGTCAGCTCCGCCGCTCCGACCTCCGTGGTTAAACTTAAGATGGCATATCGGTCGCTTAACTGTCCCGAACAATGGCACATTATTTATTTAGGGGCGTCTGGCCAGGGCTGCCTCGCTGCCTCGCTCACTGTAATTGGCTCATTTGGACGTTTACGGGCTGTTATGCGTGACTTATCCGGGAAAAAGGATAAGGGGTATCTGAACGTATTGGATTGGTATCGAATTTGCATTTGTTGTGGCACTGGTTCTGACAGGTTTTATCCGGTGCATCCAGATGGTTATGCGGGGTAGGTACTTCAATCCATCAATTCATCGCATGTGCTGACTTCTGGCCGAAGGGTGTCGTGTTTCGGCGGTTCCGGGGCAACCTACCGAACTCTACACCGGACTTGACGACACAACAGAGCCACGCTGTTACGTCGCCTCAGTAATTAGTTTTAAATTTTATAATAGGTTTGTATGTATGTTAGTCTTTAAGGTATTTGTTACAATAGGTCTTAGATGCCTGAAAAAAATAGTATATCCATACTAATATTATAAATGCGAAAGTGTGTCTGTCTGTCTGTCTGTCTGTCTGTCTATCTGTCTGTTACCTCTTCACGCCTAAACCGCTGAACTGATTCAGATGAAATTTGGTATAAAGATAGTTTGAGTCCCGGGAAAGGACATAGGGTAGTTTTTATCCCGGAAATCGACCCCTAAGGGGATGAAATGGGGGGTGAAAATTTGTATGGAGCTACTAAAACCGCTGCACCGATTTGGATGAAATTTGGTATATAAATACTTTAAGTCCTGTGAAACGACATTGAATAGGTTTAATCCCGTAAATCATCCCCTAAGGGGGTGAAATGAGGGGGTGAAAATTTGGAGGTAACCAATTTTGATGAAATTTGGTTTGGAGATAGTTTAAATCCTAGAAAAGGACATAGGATAGTTTTTATCCTGGAAATCATCCCCTAAGGGGGTGAAATAAGGGGTGAAAATTTGGATGGAACCCATTTGAATACAATTTGGTTTAGAGATAGTTTGAGTCCTGGGAAAGGACATAGGGTAGTTTTTATCCCGGAAATCCACCCCTAAGGAGATGAAATTGGGGGTAAAAATTTGTATGGAGCTACTTAAACCGCTGCACCGATTTGGATGAAATTTGGCATTTAAATAGTTTGAGTCCCGGGGAAGGACAAAGGATAGGTTTGTACCCGTAAATCATCCCCTAAGGGGGTGAAATGAGGGGGTGAAAATTTGGAGGTAACCAATTTTGATGAAATTTGGTTTGGAGATAGTTTAAATCCTAGGAAAGGACATAGGATAGTATTTATTTCGGAAGCCATCCCCTAAGGGGGTGAAATAAGGGGTGAAAATTCGGATGGAACCCATTTGAATACAATTTGGTTTAGATATAGTTTGAGTCCTGGAAAAGGACATATAGGGTAGTTTTTATCCCGGAAATCCACCCCTAAGGGGATGAAACTGGGGTTGAAAATTTGTATGGTGCTACTTAACCGCTGCACCGATTTGGATGAAACATATTAGGACTGTTTTAATTCCGGAAATCACCCCTAAGGAGGTGAAATGGGAGGTTGAACTTTGGATGGAACCCGTTTAGATGAAATTTGGTATAGAGATAGTTTGATTCACGGAGAATGACATTAGATAGTTTTGAAAATTTGGATAAATCCCATGGAGATGAAATTTGGTATAGTAGGAGTCCCAGGGAAGCACAATGCATAGTTTTTATCCCGAAAATCAGCTCCTGAGGGGGTGACATTAGGCGTGAAAATGTTGATGGAACCCATTTAGATGAAATTTGGTATAGAGATAGTTAGAGTCCTAGGGAAGGAAATAGAATATTTTTTATTTCGGAAATCATCCCCTAAGCGGGTGAAATGGGGGTGAAAATTTGGATGAACTCATTTAGATGAAATTTAGTTTAGAGATAGTTTAAGTCCTGGGAAAGGGCATAGGATAGTTTCAATTCCGGAAATCACCCCCTAAGGGAGTGAAATGGAGGATGAAACTTTTGATGGAACCCCTTTAAATGAAATTTGGTATAGAGATAGTTTAAGTCTCGGAGAATGAAAGCGGATAGTTTTTATCCCGAAAATAGTTCCCAAGGTAATGAAATAGGGGGTGAAAATTTGGATTAAACCCATTTAGATGAAATTTGGTATAGAGATAGTAAGAGTTCCAGGGAAGATGCATAGTTTTTATCCCGAAAATCATCTCCTGAGGGGGTTCTTAAAACTTTGTAGAAACATTACTTATTTGAGTACAAACAAAGTGCTTTCAGCGTTTTGGAAAATTCCACCCCTAAGAGGGTTAAAAAGGGCTGCAAAGTTTATATGGGGAAACTCTTTTTGGGATAGGAGCTTAAAAGTTTGTAGGACGATTAGTTATTGAAATACAAAAAAAAAGGATATTCAGCGTTTTAGTAAATTCCACTCCTAAGGGGGTTAAAAGTGGGTGCAACATTTGTGTGGAGGAAACATTTTTTTAGCCGATTTCCAATTTTGTAGAATGCTTACTAATTAAAAATAAAATTAAATACTTTCAGCATTTTAGAAACTTCGATCTTTAGGGGTTTATAAGAACGTTTGAATGAAGAAAATATTTTTTTAGCGAGGGACTTAAAACTTTGTTGAAAGATTACTTATTACAATAAAAAAATGAAGTACTTTTAGCGTTTTGGAAAATTCGACCCCTAATGAGAATAAAAAGGGGTGCAAGGTTCGTATGGGAAACCCATTTTTTGAGCTAGAGACTTGATATTTTGTAGAAAAAATACTTATTACAATAAAAAAAACTTATTGTTTTCTTTTCAATTTTACCCCGAAAAGCGTTAATTCAAAGGTTCAAAGTTTGTATGCAGACTATCAGAGCAAGAAAATTTTTAAGTATGAGAATTGTAACTTCGATCTTAGTATGTTTGTTAAAAGACTACAAAATTCATTTCAGCGTTTTTTGAAATTCATCCCCTAAAAGGTATATAAGGGTGTTCAAAGTTTGTATGGAGAGCAAAACATTTTTAAAGTAAAGGATTTGTAACTTCAGTTTTAGACTGTTTACTACAAGACTACAAAGCTAATTTCAATGATTTTAAAAATTAATTCCTTAAACAAACATTTAGACGATAACATGTTCTACGCGGACGAAGTCGCGGGCAACAGCTAGTATGTATATATATATATATATATATATATATGTATTTTTTATCGTGTCGATTTGTATTATATTTGTTTATATCTATACTAATATTATAAAGAGGAAGAGTGTGAGATTGTAGCTTTGGAAGTTTGTATGTTTGTGGTAATCTCCGGAACCGCTTATCCGATTTCAAAAATTCTTTAACCTGCGTGTAGAATGGACTTTATAGATGATTACAGGCTATATTTTATCCTGCGGGTTTGCCTGCGTTCTTTGCAATACGCGGGCGAAGCCGCGCGGGCTACTAGTAAAGTGTGCCTGTATGTGTGTCTGTCTGTTACCTCTTCACGCTTAAACCGCTGAACCGATTGAGATGAAATTTGGTATGGAGATAGTTTGAATCCCGGAGAAGGACATAGGATAGTTTTTATCCCGGAAATCATCTCCTAAGGAGGTGAAATGGGGGTAAAAGTTTGTATGGAGCTACGATATAAACGAGAATGGTAATCACGTTACGTTTTGAACGCGCGTTAGGAAATTAACTGTCATTTTTCCATATAAAAAGTTACATTTAGATCTAACTGACGCGCGTAGAATGCGTTACGTGATCGACCTGCAGTAAACGAGATCCACGCGGACAAATAAAGCAACTGCAACCGAATAGACAATATTAGTCTAACAATAAGAATATTGATTCAATATCAGGTTCATTATCATCGGCTAATATTGGTGGTGTCATAATTAACCATAAATCTATTAAATAAGTAGGGGTACGCGACCTCGACACCTAAGGGGATGGTTTTTTGCGGATTTAAATTAATTTGAAAGTGGACTGTATTTTTTGCGATAGGATTAGGTAGTTTGGTTTTTAGGCACACAGGAGAAAGGATCGGCAATGCACTAACCTGATTATTTCTGGTCTGCTGTCTGGTCTCGACGTGGTTGGCCAACCAAAATACGCACTCTGAAGAAATGTTCTTGAAGGCACAAATTACAAATCACAACAGTTTTTGAATATCAATTCACTCTGGGAGGCTATAAACGAACCTCAACCAATATGGCGGTAAAATTAGTCGAAAATGAGCGAGCGACCGTCCGATGCTAGCTGCATCTCGTTACACAGTGCATGCCAAAGGAATGACGGGGTTTGACAGGTAATGGGAAAAAATACAATCTACCCACTCATAAAAACATAAAAACGAAACCCAACATCCCCCCGGCCTTGAAGGAACCCTTCAAAGAAAAAGAGCTAAAGTGCTCTGCTCTATTTATAAAGAGCGGGGTGCGATCATTGTGCTTAGCGGTAAGTAAATAGTAAGAAAACTTAAACTAGGAAAAGCACAATAGTTTGTGCGCGAAATAAGTATTTATGAAAACACACTACGTTACTAAAATTAACCTTAACTAAGATTGTCCGCAGATAAAGACGCGGACTTAAATACTAAATATTTTAATTAAGATTGACTCATTGAGTCGGGAGAGGGCAAAGACGTACTACAGGACGTTTATACGTTCCAACTTTCGTCTTTACTTCCGCAACACGCGTTATTCCGTCCTTACCGGGATAAACGTTAGTTATAACTCGTAATGGCCACTGTAGCGGCGGAGCATTATCGACATTTAACAGTACCACCGTGCCGACCGTTATTGGATTTGCAGAAGTATTCCACTTCTCGCGTTGCTGCAAATTATGCAGATACTCACATTTGAATCGCTTCCAATATGACTGGACTAGCGAATCCATTAATAGAAAACGAGACAACAAATTGGTTCGTTCGTCGGACAAGTCGGGTGCGGGAAGGTACTCTAACGGAGATGTAGACAAAAAATGGGATGGAGTTAGCGCAAGCGGTTCTGAGGGATCCGAACTTTGAGCATATAGAGGTCTGCTATTGAGCACTGCCTCAATTTGTGTAAGCACAGTAGACATCTCCTCTGGCGAAGATGAGCGGTTGGGAATAAACTTTTGTAAAGGCCAGTGGTTTAAAGGCCGTGCTAGCCATGGCGGTCCATGGAACCACAACTCATGCTGCATGAGCTGGGAGGGAGTGAGACCCCTGCTAATAGCGTCAGCGGGGTTGAGCACTCCAGCAATATGATATAAGTTATCATGCGAAATATTTGTCTGAATTTGTGAAATGCGTTTGGCGACATAGGTGTCGAACCTATGTGGCGAAGCAACCGACCAACATAGGGCAACTTCTGAGTCAGAAAAACAATAAACATTATCAATTTTATGTCTTTTAGACAGCGTGTCGTGAACTTCGCGTAGAAGCCTTGACATTAATAAAATTCCATTGAGTTCTAAACGCGCTAAAGTAATTTTTGGTTTAGCGGAAGCTACTCGTGACTTAGAACAGACAAGCGTTACGATCGGTGGCTGCTCGGCGTTGACAACATGTAGATATATTACGCAGCCGTAGGCGGCCTCGCTGGCGTCTGAAAAACCTACCAATGAGACTTGAGCTCCTACTTCTACACCTAGATGTCGCGGGAAATTAAGCTGAGATATCAACGGCAGCTCTGATAAATATTGTTGCCACAAATTGACGATGCGAGAGGGCGCTATGTCATCCCATTGCAAATTCATAAGCCACAGCTCCTTAATTATTAATTTAGCGTATAAAATAACCGGGCCGACGAGACCGAGCACGTCATATAACCGAGCGGTAGCGGATAGGATAGCGCGTTTAGTACACAGCGCGGGCGGTCTAGAGGTATCGAACACGAACATGTCCTGCGCGGGCAGCCATCGCAAACCTAAGATCTTGAAGGTATTTCCGTCATCAAAGGAAATAGATTCAGACTTCCGGTGTGACTCAGGTATGTGCTCGAGTAGTTCGCGCGAGTTAGATGTCCATTTAACTAGGGCGAACCCCCCAGTCTTGAAGAGGTTGATGAGTTCGTCCGCTGTCTTTACTGCTTCTCCGAGAGAAGAAGCAGAAGAAGCGAGATCGTCCATATATACATCTCTCTCTAACACGGCAGCCGCAGTTGGCCATTTATGCCGTTCATCAGCAGCAAGCTGACGTAGGGTTCTCAGCGCCAAATATGGCGAACTTCGCAACCCAAAAGATACTCGAGTATAGTTATATACCTCTAGCGGATCAGTATCATCAAATCGATACAATATCCTTTGATATTTATGATGCTGTGCGTTCACATGAATGCGTAAATACATTTGTTTCACGTCAGCAAAAAATGCGACTTTGAATTTAATAAAATTGTAAATATATTTGCCTGTAAATTACATCCAGTATATAAAATATCGTTAAGTGACAACCCTGTGTCACTTTTAGCAGATCCATCCAGAACTGGCCGGACCTGGGATGTAGCTTTATCGTTGCGAATTACAGGATGGTGCGGTAAAAAATAGCCAGGAGAGAGATACTCTTCGGGTGCGGTGCGGGAGAGTATACCTTCAGTTAGGTAATCGTGGACAACATTGTCATAACTAGATTTAAGTGCGGGATCCTTCGAGAACTTTTTCTCGAGAAGTAAAAAGCGCTTTTTTGCTGTTCTAAAAGAATCTCCCAATTTTTCGGGATTATCTTTGAATGGAAGATCAACTGAGTAACTGCCGTCAGCATTACGAACAGTCGTCGAAGTAAAAATATCCTCACATTTTTGGTCGTCGGGGCTTAAAAAAGTACGCGAGGGTATTTCCTCATCAGACCAAAATTTCTCGACCAGTTGATGAAGCGGGTCACAGCTAAAAGCACAGAGCGTATGCGGAGCGGGTTGGGAATCAACTATAGGAGCGTCACCCATTAATATGTACCCTAAGGTAGTTTCATAAGCATTTGGCATATTATCGGATGGGCCTTTAATTTTATCAAACAATAAAATTTCACAGTAAAGTTTCACACCTATCAGCATATCTATTGGCCCAGGTTGTGAAAAGTCATCGTCTGCCAGCGGTAAGTTTTTAATATATCCGAGTGAAGCGTTATCTACGCGCGCACTAGGCAACTGCGTCGTAATCCGGTCCACGACCAGGGGTCTGGTTGTGTATTCGCGCGGGTTTCCTACTCGTGGCGTGAATTTAAGTGCAGTTACACCTAATATTTTTTGCGAAGTCCCACCGATACCTTGCACTTCAGAATAGCGGGTTTGTTTGTTTATAGGTAGCGATAGTCGCTTACAGCAAGGAGCGGTTATATAATCACTTTGAGAGCCTGGATCGACCAAGCATCTCAACACGTGAGTGCGGTTAAAAGAATCAACAACTTTTATTTTTGCGGTGGCCAGTAACGTTGTCGTTTGTAGACAATTATTACTGTCGCACGAAATAGTGCAAATGCTACGATCACTCGAAGAGGAATGCGGAATGCTTTGGTCGACCATAACTGCACTAGTTATATTATCAACATTAGCGGAATTAAACAAATTATTTTCCACGTGAGATAACGTACGCACGCCTGGGACGGATTTAGAATCTCCGATTTTTTCACAATTAAAATTATTAGCGGGTTTGGAAACAGTTGTTCCGACATTACAATTGGACTTCGAACTAACGTTAAAATGCAACAAAGAATGATGTCTCGCTGAACAATGAGAACAATTTCGCGTCGAAGTACAAGTTGACGTTTTATGTTTTACACTTAAGCAATTGTTGCAATATGCGTTCAATTTAATGAAATTATATCTTTCGTGCGGTGTCATTTTCATAAAAGCCGAACACAAATATAGGTGCTCATGTTGTTTAGTTTTACAAAGTCCGCAATTAATATTAATATTCGAACTGCCCGAGTCCGGCCCTGATACGAATGATTTTGTGATGACTCTCGGGATATGTGACTTAGGCGAGTTAAATATCGGCTTGTTACTAATAACAGCATTAGGTGTCCGAGATAACACTTTGCTTTGTTCTTTGACAAATTCAATTAAACTTTTGTAAGTTGGAATATCTTCCTTGCGATAAGCAATTTCAAATAATTTAATTGTTTCTGCATCTAATTTTTGTAATGCCAATTGTAAGAAGATGAAATCTGTTAAATCGTTCAGTTTCATCTCTTTGAGCGCGTTTACGGATGTATCAAAGTTATTTATAAATGAATCCAAACCGAGCGAACTCCCAGTCGATAGCGATTTAAACTGCAACAACTGCTTAAGATAAGTACAGGCTAGCGATCTTTTGTCATCATATTTCTCAATTAAAGCATTCCAAATAATGCTATAATTTTGGGCAGTAGCAGGCAAACCGGCGCAAATGTCGCGTGCCGTGCCACTCAATTTGCCAATTAAATAATAAATCCTTTCACTATCAGTTAGTGATTTATTATCATGTATCATACTCTTAAATTGCTGATAAAACAGCGGCCAGTTTTGCGGTTGTCCATCGAAGGAAAGTAATTCAATTACTGGCAAACGGGGTTGTGACCTATTAACATCAGGGGACTGAACCACGGAGACTGAACATACTTCATTTTCTGACAATATGTATTTAATATAGCAGTACATTTCCTCAAAAGAAGTCCACGACTCGTAATCAACTTGTGACTCAGGATTAAGTTGTAAAAACAACAAGTTATACGATTCTAAAACCTTTTCATAATCGTTACGCAATGCGTCTATATTCAATGCACTTGCCTTAAATGCCCTGAACTGTGCGGGATCTGTCTCGGCTTTGTAAGCCAATTCCAGAATGTTTTCTACCCGTTTATAGATAACATCACGCCGAACTGTGTAAAGTGCTAACTGACTTTTACTTGCGTCATAACCTGTTCCCGGGCTAAACTGATCACTCCCTTTTCTACCTTTACCCATCGTAAATAGTAGCTATACAGTCAATTTCAACAAATAAAATAACAAAAGCAATCAATTAGTAAACACGAAGAATATGCTACAGAAGGTCGTAAGTCACTACGATTTACTAAGGATTTAAGACGTTTTATTTATACACGTGCGAATAATGTACACAGGACGTATAAAAGACGTAACCGACAGCGATTCTTTATTAACTTAGGACCTATTGCATTGGAAGCATGAGTATGATACGATAAGATAGTTTTCTCAAGTTAACTATTAATGGTATGCGCGTATGCAAAAGTACCTATTCTATGCAGTTATAATATAAGAATTTATTTATATGGAATTGCGGAAGAAAAATAGATTTGTTAGCTAACTATTGTTAACTAACTTAGCGGAACACAATAATTGTGATAAATGCGAGCGGGACGTAATATTTGGGTCGTTTTCAAAAAAAGTGTACCCTAGTTAAGGTAAAATTAAGAAACGTTAACTTTTTCAGGTGAGTCACGAAAATTTGCCATACATTTATACAGCTAATTTTCGTGACTCACCTGACAAAGTTAATGTTTCTTAATTTTACCTTAACTAGGGTACACTTTTTTTGAAAATAACCCATTTACGTATTTAAATTTAAGGTACGATGAATTTGTACTGTTGTGATTGTAATATTAGCGGAGTATGTCGGAGTAAATAAATGTCGTTAACCGAACCAATTTGAGTTACAAAGATTGCATATGGCGGCCGTGCAGTGGTATGTAGGTACGATTAGAACGACAAAGGAATGTATGGACTCGTGTATCAAAATTGATCACGAGGAATGAAATATATTAGGAAATAACTAGCAATATAATGTACTAAGTATGCGGATGCAAAAGTAAAGCGAAATAATTGCCGATGCGGTTTGTATAACAAGATTTAAAGTGACAAATTATTTCAATACTAGCACAATGATCGCCTATATTTCCCCAATAATTATCATTAAACTTATACAATAATCACATAAGTGTGATTCTATCCTGTTCGAAATGACCAAAAAGTTATGGTGGTGTCATAATTAACCATAAATCTATTAAATAAGTAGGGGTACGCGACCTCGACACCTGAGGGGATGGTTTTTTGCGGATTTAAATTAATTTGAAAGTGGACTGTATTTTTTGCGATAGGATTAGGTAGTTTGGTTTTTAGGCACACAGGAGAAAGGATCGGCAATGCACTAACCTGATTATTTCTGGTCTGCTGTCTGGTCTCGACGTGGTTGGCCAACCAAAATACGCACTCTGAAGAAATGTTCTTGAAGGCACAAATTACAAATCACAACAGTTTTTGAATATCAATTCACTCTGGGAGGCTATAAACGAACCTCAACCAATATGGCGGTAAAATTAGTCGAAAATGAGCGAGCGACCGTCCGATGCTAGCTGCATCTCGTTACACAGTGCATGCCAAAGGAATGACGGGGTTTGACAGGTAATGGGAAAAAATACAATCTACCCACTCATAAAAACATAAAAACGAAACCCAACAAATATGTAGATCCCACTGCTGGACATAGACTTCCTCTCATGGATGAACGGGCAGTAGTCCCGACGCTAGCCAAGTGCGAGTTGGGGACTTCACATACACCTTTAAATTTCTTCTCAGATACATGCAGGTTTCCTCACGATGTTTTTCTTCACCGAAAAGCTATTGGTAAATCATACTCCTAGCGTTATTCCCGATTGTGCCACTAAAGGAGCCCGGGCTCCGCTTTGACACCTAATCCCAAGATTTGGCATAGGCACTAGTTTTACGAAAGCGACTGCCACCTGACCTTCCAACCCAGAGGGAAAACTAGACCTTATTGGGATTAGACCGGTTTCCTCACAATGTTTTCCTTCACCGAAAAGCTAACGGTAAACAGTCCGAGGTAAGTTCCGAAAAACTCATTGATACGAGCCGGGTTTTGAACATTTTGAACCCACGACCGCCTCTTGACAGCCGCATGCCTGAACCACTAGGATACCGTAGCGAAAAGCTACTAGTAATTATCAAATGATATTCCGTACATGATGATGATGATGATGATGATGCATTCATGTTACCCCTCATTAGGGACATAGGACTCGCAGAAGAGTTCTCCATTTTACACGATCTTGCGTGACTTTTTTTAACTCTTTCCAGTCGAGACCAGTTGAGCCAGCCTCTATCTCAACTGATCGCCTCCATGTATTCCGAAGACGTCCATAAGGACATAAGTTGCGAAAAACTCATTGGTACGAGCCAGCATTCGAACCCACGACCGCCGTTTGACAGGCGCATGCTTGAACCATTGGGCTACCGTAGCAACATCAGCTTACTGACATTGACATTGGCTTTACAACCACTCATCATTTATCATATCAGCCGAAAGAAGGCCTCCCCCATACAGTACCACAATGACCGGTCCTGCGCCACCCGCATCCAGCGGACTCTCGCGACCTTTGCTAGGTTATCAGCCCATATTATGGGGGATCTACCCACGCTGCGCCTTCAACGGATCGTGGTCGCCACTCGAGAACCTTTCCGCCCCAACGGCCATCGGTTCTACGTGCAATGTGCCCCGCCCACTGCCACTTAAGTTTAGCGATTTGGAGGGCTATAATACCTCCTTACAAACACTATCAAATTAAAAATCACTCCATTATACGTATAGTCTTAAAATCCTCATTTTCCTCCCTGCAAGTTCCCATTCAAGGTTTATATCAAACAAAATCCATTCAAACCGCCGGCAGAGGCACAAAGAGGCATTCACGGCTCGCATAATAAGGATATCAGGTCGATTACTTATCTATAATAAGATCTCATCTGCACTCGACCACAAGCTTTGTAGGTGAGCGCAGACTATTCTGTCATGACAATGTTTGTTCGGAACAAATGCTGGCTCCTTGGTCTTTGGGCGAATGTGTGAAGTTATCTTACGAGATTAGCTGCTAATTAATTTAATCGTATGGCGAGGTTTACAGGTCGTTTACTGATATGACATATTAGGTAGTACAATATCCTCCTTGCGTTTTTCCCGGTAGTGCTCAAACTTTGGCATCTAATCTAATCCCAAGATTTGGCATAGGATTTACGATATTACGTAAAATATATATATATTTTTTTATATCTAGGTATACATACGCTGCGTCCACATCAATACATTACAATAGGTACAATTCGCTGGTAAAATTGAGAAAGATAAGTTTTTTGAAATGTTAATGGGATTACTGATGAGATGTGTTGTATTTAAATGAAATAAATAGGTACCTAAGTATTTTTAATTTTGATTTAGATACAATTTAATAACAACATTTTTATTTTCATGTATCTAATATATCATTAGGTATCCCTTCTTGACACTGCTTGTATACTTAATAGTCTGTAATAGACTTAAGAGGTTAGGTATACAGCGCACTTTAGTAAATATAATTTTTTGCCTACATTCATTAGCGGGGTTTAACAGTACATTACTGCCAGAGGCTGCGAAAATAGGGATTGCAGGTTAAGTAGGGATACGAGGCTGGTAATCCCTTTTCACGCGGAGGTTTTTTTTTTCAAACATGCAAAGAAATAACATTATGCAGAACAGGCGGTTTTTAGGGTTCCGTAGCCAAACGGCAAAAAACGGAACCCTTATAGATTCGTCATGTCTGTCTGTCTGTCTGTCTGTCTTTCTGCCCGTCCGTATGTCACAGCCACTTTTATCCGAAACTATTAGAGCTATACTGTTGAAACTTGGTAAGTAGATGTATTCTGTAAACCGCATTAAGATTTTCAAACAAAAATAGAAAAAAACAAAAAATTTTTGGGGTTCCCCATACTTAGAACTGAAACTCAAAAATTTTTTTTTCATCAAACCCATACGTGTGTCTATGGATAGGTCTTCAATAATGACATTGAGGTTTCTAACATCAGTTTTTTTCTAAACTGAATAGTTTGCGCGAGAGACACTTCCAAAGTGGTAAAATGTGTCCCCGCCCTGTAACTTCTAAAATAAGAGAATGATAAAACAAAAAAATATATATGATGTACATTACCATGCAAACTTCCACCGAAAATTATCTATTAAGTAGTATCTAATAGTAAGTAGGATCTAGTAAGTAGTATTTTTTTAATACGCCATAAATCGTAAACCGCAATTTATTTAAAGGAACCCTTCATGTGCGAGTCCGACTCGCACTTGGCCGCTTTTTTAAATTCTCACTTACCTTTAGTGATCGCGAAAGTACATAAAGAACAAGAAAGAAAGCGTAGATTTGTGAGGTGGATTGGAAAAAGGACCGAGGCGTTTATTTCAATGAGAAACCCGGTCATTCGTTTATATATCAGAGCGTGAGATAAGTTACGTGGTTTAACCACTTGACTTGTGGATGGTACAGGATCCGACAGTAAAATGTCAGAGTTAACTAGTTTATTTTTATTTTTTATTGTGTTTAATTTTCCCGGTAAAAAACTGAGGGGTAAACACGTCACGTTTCGAACGAGCGTTACGACAATTTAACTGTAATTTTCCCATAAAAAAGTGACATTTAGATCTAACTGACTACGCGTACACTGCTTTACGTGATCGATTAGCTGGTGTAAGGTAAGAAAAAATAGCACATTGCGTACCAAGGACGGTAAAACAAAGAAAGGATGATCATTATACTTAAATCTAACAGCCAGTGGTATGTACCAAATGCTACGTCTTTTTCAGGCCGTAAGTAGGTATTGTATAATAATAAAAAAAAAAATTTTTTGACTATTAGCACGAGGCACGAGAGTTTATTATGAGAAAAAGGTTTAATTTATTTTGGAAAATAGAAGGCAAGGGAGGTCTACCTCATCCAGGAAGGAAGGACCAAGATAAGAAAAAAGTGGCGTGTCTTACGAGGGACTCAAGAGGCTGGAAAAATCCTAAAATTAAAGTATTAAAGCTATAACTGATGTAAATTTAAGTATCTTTTTAAGAAATAAACAGTTTACATTAAAAAATTTTTTTTAGGCTGCGTACTGAGAAGAGGGGCGATTTATCCATGAGACAAGATCCAAGCCCTTATACAATAATGATCACTTCCGTCAGCCACTTTTTATACACCATCTCATGTTTCCTAAATTTTCCTAATACAAATACCAATCCGCACACGTGTGTAATGAATGTAGTAAATGGGAAGATAAATATTTATGAAATGCAATTGCACTAATATATTTATTAATTTTATTAATTTTTATTTATTTTTTATTTAAATATAAAATTTAACAGCCTTACAGCATATGCCAAGGCACTGGTAAACTTAAACTATTTAACAGGTACATAATTACTAATGTAAGTTGTGAGTGAATGGCTGAAAACGCTGAATTACAATGAAACTGATTCACTACTGTTTAGATCAAACTCCTAATATAAACACATACACACAAATTCAACACGTCAAAAGTGTCAAAACACGTCAAAATTGTATGGACTAGTTCTGGAATAGACGCTGTCCCTGGTTGGTGGAATCTACACTGGAATAGTTATTTTAATATAATACCTATAAAATATACAATATTAAATTCAATATTTCATAGTTTATACCTACATACGGACCTGACACAAATATATATTTACATAATATGTAATGTAGCCCCAACCTAATGAAATAAAATAATTTTTCATTTTCAATTATATTCATGCTAAACACCTCAATATCAGATAGGCCAACCACATCGTGAAAGGAACAGGGGAAAGTTTATTTAGTGTACAACAAAAGATTTTCAACGAATATTATTATGTTCCCTTCTGTGACAGTCGGGTGAAAAATAAAACACTCGTCTGCTCATTGCCACTAACTCGCCTTATTATTAATATACATAATTATAATAAGCAGCAAAGTTTTATATGCAATCCGCTTTATCAAATAACTTTGAAGGTGTTTCATAGTCCGGGTGCCGAATGCAATAAACGGCAAGTTATTATGCCTCGAACCGTAAAATGGAAACGGCGCTGGATTCTGGATTTAATTATTTTGCAGATTCTGTTATATAGTTGGATATTATACTACCTAGCTTTGTTGGGACTTAAAAGTAATACGATTATTATTATACTATATTGCAGAGTAAACTGGGGTGACTTTGATGAATCTGTTTTTATCTGTGGGTGACCTTGGTAATGCATATAGCTTAGTTTGGTATAGGTAGTAGATCTGTTTTCTTGATAAAATATTTTTTTTTCCTAAACAACAACTTATGTGGTTATATTATGGTTATTCTATCCGGTTGTTGTTATAGATTTTAACAAAACATGTGCTATTTTCGACGATATTGACCTAAAAATGTGATTTTCATTATTCATTATAAACGAATCACTATGTACATAGTATAAAACAAAGACGCTTCCCGCTGTCTGTCTGTCCCTATGTATGCTTAGATCTTTAAAACTAAGCAACGGATTTTGATGCGGTTTTTTAAATAGATAGTGATTCAATAGGAAGGGTTAGGTATACTCGTAGGTATGTATAAATACATATATATTTAATATCAGCTGTGCGAAGCCGGGGCGGGTCGCTAGTATGTATATATAACCTAATTAGATTGATCTGTCTTTGTCTCTTTCAATAGCCGAGACAACAATCAACCATTTACTATGGAGACGACAATTCAATGCCTTCAACATTTCAAGTCTGAAAAGGATTAAGGGCAGCTAGTAATCTTTCCATAGTAGTCCCTGATACTATAAAAAATTGGTTCATATTTGTTCGATCTGGTTAAGGGATTTAGTGTGTTATTACTAAGAAGTAAGGTCGTTTAGTGGCTTCGAACGATCTAATTCTTAGTGGATGCGAGCGTGAAATTACTAATGATAGACCAGCGGCTGAACAAAAATGGGTTTTGATAAGATTAAAGTTTTTTCTTTTTTGATATGTCATTGGAGGCATGTTAAATAATACTTATACAAAAAGTTAGAAGTTTTTAGGTTCGGCTTTCGGTTATATTGAAATATTTTAATTTTAGCCAAGAACTATGTAAATATAGAATTAGAGTTACAAAAAACTGTAACATATCCAATAACACTTTAGTTTCTTTAAAATAATCTGTTTTTAGAAGTCTGGAACATCTGCATTTTGATGAACAAAAAAATGCAAATAATTTTGCAAATAAAGAATTAGAGTAGCTGATATTGTAAAATTATTATGTAATCGATCCACTTAATATACTGGAAAAAGGTTAGACGTGTAGACCATTGGCTTGTGTAGATATTTATTTCTGGTTAAGCAGTATAGCCAATATTGAATTAGAGTTTGTAGAGTTAATAATAAACGGTCTTGACAATGATCTCAGTTACCAAACAAAAGTTTAGAAATATAGAATCACGGCGACACTAAATACTGATATGTATAGGTAAGCATTCCGTGCCTATATTACTACGTTTCAAATGCGCTGTATTGTATGCGCGCGCCGTGCTGTGCGCTGCGGCGCTGTGGCACCAGGCAGCGATCAGCGGTGGCGGGGCAGCGGGGTGCCCTTAACTCATCCATAAAAAAAACCGCAAAGCATGTTTTAAACTAATATCAATGGAAAATAGTTATTTTGTTTTAAGTACGCTAATGGAAATACAAAGACGAAACTTACCCTTATTTATTACTATACTAGGAATTGCCCGCGGTTTCGTCGGCGTTAAGTCCATTATAAAGTAGGATTTTACTTATAGTTTTATGTTAAAGTAAGTATTGGTGGCTTACACAATGGTAACAAATAACAAAAATACAACTTTTTACAACAAAATTATAATTGCAACATTTGCAAATCATTCATATTTGTAATTGTAGGTATATAAATAATAACTATGGTACGGACAAGTGGTGGCAGATTTCACACAGAAGGTAGTAGAGTCGCCTAGATATTTTTATGACTAAACAAATACCGATTGAATGATTTATTTCTCTTAATTTTTTTTTATTCTCTTGCGACTAAATATTAAGTTTTTGAAATGAAAATGTACATGTATTTACATTTTATGTTTAAAGAACTTTATTTTTCATAAAGAATCAACATATTTCACTTAAATGAGAAAAGTTATAAGTTAATACTAAATCTAAGCATACAGTGTTAACAATTGTACAAAAATCATAGTGGGTAGACATGCATACGGGGTATATTATTCAAACGGGGCAGTGAGAGAATATCCTAAACTATAAGATATACGGAAATTTGCTCTAAGGAGTTACGAGACCGATTTTAGAAAAAATCAAAACTGCATTCAAAGATTTTCAAAAAAGCCTCATACACAGCCGGGAATCGAACCCGGTCAAATCTGTCTAAAAATCAGAGTGCGTTATTTTGCGTAAATTAATAGTGTAATGTTAGGAAGAATTGGTGCTAAGGAACCCTGTATCTACAATCCCAGGAAGATGCTGAATTTCATAGTTTAATGTACGGAAATGGATCTCCCCGCACAAACAGTGTACCTACCTACAATGAGTAAGTATGAGAATTATATTTTTTTTACAGCTTTGAAAAGATTGGTGTAAATAATGAAAATAAATTAAAAAAAAACCACGAATTTACCAATTTTGTCTAGTTTCAGACGCCACAGTTCTTCTCCCCATACTTACAAAGGAGCTTAGTATGGGGAAATCCATTTTCGTACATCAAACTATGAAATTAGGCATTTTCCTGTGATTGTAGATACAGGGTTCCTTAGGAACAATTGTCCCTTACAATTCCGGACTTTCGAAATTCCGGAATCTCGGGCAATGTTTCCGATATTACAATTCCGGAATTGGTACACTCAGAATATCGGAAATTCCGGAACTGGATTTTATGTATTTCCAGTATTTATGACTGTTTATTTTCATAGTTTACCATAAACTGGATAAGTCTCGTGACTCCTAAGAGCAAATTTTCGTATCTCTTATAGTTTCGGATTTTCCCTCACTGCCCCGTTTGAATAATACAACCTTTATATTACGCTATAGTTCGGCCGCCTTGTTGCGGCGATAACGGCGATTTTTGTTTAAGTTATATTTCCACAAAAATTTCAATCTTTCGTCTACTACAGACTACAGATGCCATTGTGTTGGCATTTACTTTGTACGCTAACAAATCTGCCCTTCTTATTGCAAACGCAGTACTTGCATATGGTGGTTTCGAGATAAACGCGGTAAACATATTTTTTGGTATCTATACAACAAATCTATGTTATACAACTTTTGAAGTGTACTGAAAAATTGTTAAAAAAATAAATCTTTCGATTGAAATATTTTTTACTTTACTGCCTTATTTATATAAAATACGCAGTACTGCATTTTCATCAACTATATGGGTTTGCAGTTAGGCCTATGATCAGCAGTGGACGTCTTTCGGCTGATATGATGATCTGGGTTTGCAGGCATTACAGTATCACTAAGGCTTAATGCAGTATTTGTGTTTATTACTGCAAAATCACCTAGCACGTGTTCAATACTGCGTTTCTAGTTCGCAATCATGCTCTATTTTCATAAATAGGTGTTGGTAAGATTTAACTTCAGACAAACATTGAAGTGACGAAGAGACGAAATAAAATTGATTTTATAATATTTTTATTTTAATATTTTTCTTATCAGCGTATCAAATTATTATTTTTAATAGTCTATAAAATGTGTTTCAGGAACATTTGGCTTTAGTTAGTATTCGTTGCAAAAAAATTATATGCCTAATGAATCTGCAGTAAACGTAGCAAGTACTTCACAACCTTCTAGCACATGCTGAATGCTGTAGATCTTGTTAGCAAAAGTAATATTTTTGTGAAAGTACTGCGTTTTTGGTTAGATAAGAAACATGTTTGAAATATAAAAAAAGACCTGAAATTTTTTTTTAGGCTTGTGATGTCATTTTTGCAGAAAAGTGAAAATCTCAAAAATGACTACTGCGAGTACAATTATCAGGGCATTTGGCCACATTATCAACTGTTTCGTGTACTGCAACTACTGCAAGCCATAAATTGTAATACAATATATTTAAAATACTTAATATAATTTGGATATATTTTTATTTTTGATATCCAAATTACATTATAGTTTAATACTCTAAAAATATAAATTAAATAAATAACGTATTCATTCAACCGTAAAAAGTTAATAAACAGCAACGACTCCATTTTACTCCCTGTGCGAAATTTGCTACCACTTTTGTCCGGACGCTACTAATAACAATTTTAAATTAACTTCTGTAACTTCACATTATTCCATACAGATTTTTTCATAAAATAACAGTATCTGTAATTTTTTTTGTACATAATAAAAATAAAAATAGCTAAAGTAATGTTACATCTTATAGTTTTTGACATAGCTATAATAAAAAAATCTTCCCTTTCACCCGCTTTTCCAAACATTGAATATCTCCGAAACATAAAACCGCCTTATGGTACCTTTACCCGTGGACCATCACTAATATTGTAACAGTGCTGTAATACGTATTTTTCTGAAGGCAGGTTTTTAAAAACTATTTTGGTTAGTTTTTTGAAAGAGCTGTTTAAATAGACGATTTTTATAATATATATTTTTTTCATTTGAATCTGGCCACTTTAATTTTTTTCTACATATGTTTTACTATGCTCGAATCTGGGTTTTGCCCCCAAAAAAAATCTCATAAACTATACATAAAAAGTTTTTGCGCCTTCACTATTTTTAACATATAAATTCGAAAAATGTTTTTTTTTTAATGCGGCAGAACGGGGGCGCGCGGGTGGGGCGAGGGATACCTAGCAAGCGATAGCTCGCAAGGTCGACTAAGATCTGCCGCATGCGCCGTAGCAACAACTTGTAGCGCGGCTTGGTTTTCGCGCCTTTTTTTAATAATATGCGTTTATGATGCAAACTATACACAGAAATTTCTTACTTTCCATAATATGGCTGCATATATTATTTTATAGTATTAGACTTATTTTTATAGACTCTAATTCAATATTAGATCTTACAGGACAAAAAATGCGTATTAATTTTAAAGCTTTTATCTTATTCCTCTAAACTTTTAGCTTTGTCTATTAACTTAAGAATTTAGAGATATTGTTGTGGATTTTTAAAACTCTAATTCAATATCGACTAAATTATAAGCTAATTCTGGTTTGACGTAGTCGCGGGTGTTTTTTTTTTCTAAAAACTTAACAGTGTAAAGGTTCATACATATTATAAACGATGAAGCTTAAACTTTGCACTTTAATTCAATATTCACAAATCATCAATAAAAATAAATAAATACCTAATTTAGATCTAACCCTCGTTCTAACTTTTCTTCATATAATACAAATATGCTTGAAAATAAGTCATATACCATATAAGCATAACTTTTCCGACTTTAGAATTATCAAAACTTCTAGGGCCAAAATCCGGTTCCACTACTGAGCTATGAGGGGATTTCTCTATTCATTGGTATTGGTATGGGTTCATGATATCGTACTTAATGACCTGAATATATATTTGGCTCTAATTAGTATTGATCCCCTACTTTTTAGGGTTCCATACTCAAAGTGTAAAACGCGCGGGACCCTATTACTAAGACTCCGCTGTCTGTCTGTCTGTCTGTCTGTCCGTCTGTCACCAGGCTGTATCTCAACAACCGTGATGGCAAGACAGTTGAAATTTTCACAGATGATCACACACACACACGAATTTCTGGTTGTCGCCGGGCGGCGAAAACCCACGCTACGCCACTGAGGCCATAAGTCATTCGTACTTTCCAGTACTCCGGACCGTCAGCTTATAGTAGCGGGTCACTACCCACTAGGCTCCGGTAGGCACAATCTCACAATGATGGAACAAGTCAACTCCACAAATGACTTGGAAATCCTGCCAAGACCTAATTTGATTGTTTAAATATCGATTTTGGGCACCGAGTCGCAAAACCTGCAATTGTACAGTGTGAACGCAGATAGGGTCGTTATTATCTGTAAGTGAACTAACTACTTGATGTCGTTGCAGCGGCTAATGCAGCAATTTCTGCGCTAGGCCGGTATCGTTACTGGCTACACCAAATTCCACCGTTTTGGATGAAACATACAGGTTCGGAGTTCGGACGCACCCGCAAGCGAGGAATTCACTAGATGCCGTTGTAATAAAAAGCTGTAATTCGAATATTTCACATTGTTATTATTATTATTTCTTTGAATTTACCGATCACGCTCTTGTCGTGCATAGTGTAAATTTAGGACGGGTTGATACATTTGGGACAGGTTGCCATAAATGGGCTGATTTGAAACATTTGGGACAGGTTGATATAAATGGAGTGAGTTGACAGATTTAGGACAAGTTGATGAATTTTGAGCGGGCTGATACAAATGGGACGGGCTGATAATATATCCATATATAAATGACAGTTGATCTTTCCTATCGTTATTATCTGTATATAAATAGTGGGTAGCACGTGTTAGTTCATTATATAAGTGAGAAGTAAAATTCAATAAATAAATATATTATTGCCGCCGTCGCCTGATATGTCTGGGTCCTCCCATTATCATCATATTTATAAACACGAAAAAACCTTGAGTTTACCAGCTGCGATTAAAATGAGACGGATTCCCGTGTGTTTCCCCAACTATTCTCTCCCAATTTAGGCTACAGCTATTAAAGACAACGATGTGTGTATCTGCTCTAATATTCATAAGGAAATACAGTCAGAACACGTTCCTACACACAATACAAGTCATGGAAAACAATAGAAATGCCAGTTGTGCAGATATTCCTTTGTATTATAACTACTAGATGTCCGCGCGGCTTCGCTCGCGTATTGCAAATAACACAGCCAAACCTGCGGGATAAAACATAGCCTATAACCATCCAGAAAGTCCATTCTATACACACGTAAAAGATTTTTTGAAATCGGTCCAGTGGTTCTGGAGATTACCCTCTACATACAAACATCCAAAACTACAATCTCACAGACTTCACCTCTTTATAATATTTGTATAGTTAGGTATAGATGAAGATTTAGAGAGAGGTAGGGCACAGCGGAATATCATCTCGCTAGTATGTGGAGCAGCCCGACTGAGGAAGTACCTCCACCTTACAGAAGACCGCAGCCATAATAGCACCACTGCTTTGTAGTGTTGCTATATTATTGCATGCTATGAAGTATGTGGTGTTGTGTTCCTGGTGGTGAGTAAGGTCGTCAGAGCTCCCTAGGTTGCGCTGTGTTGGGAGTGAGGGACCTGCATGTCTCTATCTGTCAACACAGCGAATCCTCAAGTGAATAAAGGGTCGGAAACGCGCTTGTGATTTTTCTGGAGTCACAAGTGTCCATAGGCGACGGTACCAGCTTATCACCAGGCAGGCCGTAAGCTTGTTTGCCACCGTCGTTGTGTATAAAAAAAAAGGAAAAAAGATTACCTACAGTCATCAGGATACGAGCTGATTTTCTATTGGCAATATTCAGGAATATTGCCACCGACAATGTTGTTGGGGACTTGTTGCTATTGCCTATTGCCGGTAATGTTCACGGTAAAGAAGATTAACACAGAGAGTGTATGAGGGAAACGTGGATGGTACGGTACAGTTGAAAGGGGACGAACTCGTCGTACTTTTTTCGACCAAATCAGAGAAATCGTGAAGAAAGGTTGAGTACCCTAAACCGACGAAAATGTAGGTACGCGGGGAGAGTTGGGTTATGAATGGGGAGAGAAGGGTTGAAAGGGGGGTGAGAGGGGATTTAAAGGCTACTGCAACAAAAATAATGTATTCCATTAAAAAATGGAGCTATAGTAAAAATAATACTTACTCATAAATAAAAAACGATCCAGCAATCTTCCAAAATCACCTTTGTATGTAAACCCATCTCACCCCAATTACGAGGGACTACGGGCTGAGGTGGGTTTTCCTATTTATCGTCAAAGTTATATGATATTTGAATTAATAAAATAATTAAAAATGCACTAACTTTAAATGTCGCTATAAATAGACGCAAATTTCTTACCACAACACCTCACGCACACCCATCACCTAAATACTGCACATTCCAGCTCAAGGGCGGTAAAATCAGACGATAACACCGAATTGCGGGCGCCTGTCAAAATTGAATCAGTGTACCGTGTCATTATCACCCGTATTATTGAATTCCATTGCTTTACGGTTTTAAAAACGACTTATAAAACATGGGACATGGGTATAGCAAGACCAAAGTAATAAGGTTCGCGGATTAAGCAATAATAGCACTTCGGTAAAGCACAATACGTGCTTTGACGTGCGCTATAGTAGTTCTGTTTACCTGTGTATGAAGGGACTTAATACTGTTTGATGCTAAGACTCGATTTTTTATAATTAGGAGTTAGTTTTGATCATACGGGTTAAATATTTAAAATTGCTGATTTTACTATCAGTAAAATACCTCATTTACTTTTTCAGTCATGTAGGTAGGATAGGTATAACAAATGATAAATGATACTCCAATTTAATGGAACTTAAAGAGACGAATTGGCTGGTTTAATTAAAATATTTTAAATGATGAAAAATTTAAGATCGCAGTCAAATTATTTTAAATTAGTAGGTATAGTTATTAAGCAATAGGTACGAGGAGTAAAAATTTTGCATTTTTAAAAGCTATTATTTAGTTTCACCTGTCCCGTTGTCTGTAATCAAATCTTGCAAGTTAAATTTGACCTATTGATCTGAAATTTTTCATGCATAATGTATATCGCATGACAATGCAATACTATGATGACATGGAGCTGATCTGATGCTGGAGCTGGAAGGTGGCCATAGGAACTCCGCAATAAAACGACACAACCCCATCGAGTTTGTGGTCGTTAGAATCGTCTCAATGAGTAGTTGATGATGGTATGCAGAAAAGTACAGTCGGCAATAAAAGCTTGTACCAAAAATGAAATTTTTGACAGAAACTTGTTTTAATACTAGGACGGTGGCAAATTTGCACACGGCCTACCTGTTGGCAAGAAGACACCGTCACCTATGGCCGCTTGCGACACCAGAAGAATTGCAAACGCGCCGCCAACCCTTTATTGATTTGAGGATTCGTCATGTTGACAGAGAGAAAAGCCGGTCCCCTAGGGTTGCCAACCGTACTATATTATATAGTATTTTACCATATTTTGACTTTACTATGACGTCTATGACTTTGTACATATACTGTTGATTAAAAACTTATATAGTACGCAAAAAATATTTTGGGGGTCCTTATGAAGTGCTTCAAATTGACCAGCTTTCAATCCAATTTTACGAAATAGCCCCCAAGTCCAGCCAAGTACTATATTTTTTTACAGTATAGCTACTATATTTTTGTCGTTGTTTTCTGGAAAATACTACTTATCCCACCAAAAACATTGCATGTAAAGTGATTGCCAAGACTCCCTAGCTCATTTAGCTTTCAGCGTTAAAAAGATATCAGATCATAAGTAGCGCCAAGCTTCCTACACCAGACAAACTCTACCACTACCAGCCACGCTCTAAAAATTCTACATCTTGGCTAAAAAGTATAGCTTTGTAGGGGCACATCCCAGTCGCCGCATAGACTCTGGCGCTGAATGAATTTATGATGATATTAATAAGCGACGTGTCTATACTTTTTAGCCAAGATATATAATTTTTAGAGCATGGCTGGTAGTGGTAGAGTTACGCCGTCTGGTGTAGGAAGCTTGGCGCTACTTATGATCTGATATCTTTTTAACGCTGAAAGCTAAATGAGCTAGGGAGTCTTGCCAATCACTTTACATGTAATGTTTTTGGTGGGATCTCATTCCATTTTGTAAGGTAATTTCTAAAGACGTGTAAGGGAAAACCCATACAAACTTCCATCCCCTAATTTAAATGGTGAGGGGTGATTTACTAAAAATCCTGAAATACGTATTTTATCAATACATAGTATAAAACAAAGTCGCTTCCCGCAGTCTGTCTGTCTGTCCTTATGTATGTGTAGATCTTTAAAACTGCCCAACGGATTTTGATGCGGTTTTTTTTAATAGATAGAGTGATTCAAGAGGAAGGTTTATATGTATAATACAAACCATACATGCATGTATTATACACATAAACCCGTGCGAAGCAGGGGCGGGTCGCTAGTTATTTATAATAAGAAGTCCGTATTTCAATTTTCAGATCTCCCCTACCCCCCTAGTAACCCCTAGTTTAAGGGGTTGGGGGGTAAAAGTTCCATTTATTTTTTGTTTATTGTTTACTAATACTAGCTTACATACCAAATTTCAACTTTCTAGGACTTGAGGAAGTACCCTAGAGGTTTTGATGATCACCGTGAGTGAGTCAGTGACGAAATCGGCGTTTTTTAGATATCAATAAAATCTAAAGTATAATACCTATGCAATTGAAACTTAATATGTTTAATAAGTTTATATTGACATCATATCCCGAGAATTTTGTTTATCTGGTAAAATCCAAACACAAGTTATGAGGGTTCAAAAAACGGAAAACTCCCCCATAAATAGTTGGCAACCCTAGGTCCCACACTCAACACAGCGGATCCTCTGAAACTCTCGCAACCGTACTCACCAACAGGAGCACAACCACAACACCAAATACCCAAAAGCAAGTATCTTTAATAGCTGCGGTGTTCTGTATGAAACATTTTACATGGAAGACCATCAGTATCATCACCCTGGCCGATTTTGACCACGGCGACTGGAAAAAAGAAAAGAGACGGCTTTGGCCTAGTTGGTAGTGACCCTGCCTACGAAGGGGTCCTGGGTTCGAATCCCGGTAAGGACATTAATTTGTGTGATCAGCACGATTATTTGTTCCTGAGTCATGGATGTTTTTCTATGTATGTATGTTTATCTACATAAATAGTTATATCGTCGCCGAGTACCAATAGTACAAGATTTGCTTAGTTTAGGACTAGGTCGATTTGTGTAAGATTGTCCCTAGTGCTAGTTAGAGCTTCGTTCGTGAGCTCTCAGGTGACTTACGTAGCCTATCTTTGCAGCATCTTTGCAGACATGGAAGACCCGAATTGAGATATCCAATTATCCATCCTCTCTCGTACAAGAAAGGATGCACTACACTAAGTCGTTAGAGTCAGAGAGGCTGTAATGTAACTGCCAACGTAGTTTGGGTATCTCGTTACACCTACTGTAACAAGGCCTCGCAGGTATTCACAGCACTTTACCTCACCTCACCGCAGACCAGTGTAAGTGGGACCTCAGTCCCGCTATTTTGTAACTTATTTTGACTTCACCTCATATAGTCAAGATCTACTAAGTGTGAGCGGTGAGATGGTAGTTAGCTGTAGTATTATTAAACACAAGCTTTTGTTAACTTGCAATGTATGTAACTGTGTTTGTTCGGGTAGAATCTTGCAACTCAACTTTGAAGCAGATATCTTCAACCGATTGAGCTGAAATTTTGGGTTCATGTATGGTTTGGATGACAATTCAATATTATGGTACCATCGAGCTGATCTGATAATGGAGACAGAAGGTGGCCATGGGAATTCAGTACTTAACAGACGTAACCCCGTTGAGTTTAGAATCGTCTCAACGAGTAGTGTGATGGTATACCTACAGAAAAGTACAGTTGGGAATAAAAGCTTGTACC
Organism: Epinotia brunnichana; assembly: GCA_963854355.1. Classification (NCBI taxonomy): domain Eukaryota; kingdom Metazoa; phylum Arthropoda; class Insecta; order Lepidoptera; family Tortricidae; genus Epinotia; species Epinotia brunnichana. The sequence continues at coordinate 5,161,063 of OY977936.1, read as the reverse complement.
AAAAATATTTTCATTGACAGAAAATTAATTTTTATTTTTTTTATTTATGAGCGTACGGCGAGAGAGTTCAACATCTTCGCCATCACCTCACCGGCCACCTCACCTAAAAGCAGTAACCATCTGCCTTGTGACAACCAAAACAATCTGACCCCAAGATAAGTAACATGTTTTTAATTATACTCACACATTTTATTACTTATAGGATTATAAACAAATATTTACAACAAATATAAATATAAAAAAAAGAATGGATGGTTGTATGTAGAGAGTAGAGAGGGGTTAGGGAGGGGTTAGGGGGCGATGTTGGGTAGAGCTGCCCCGTCGTTGAGGCCGAAAAAATTCTTTACTGATCTGAATTTGTGCCGGGTCCCGCGAATGCACATGCTTGTGGCTCGGATTATTGATATTATAATCTTTGACCTTAACCAGCCCATTATTATAGATAGGGGTCGGTTCCAGCGGTCGGCAATAGCTTCACCAAGATGTTTTATAAAGGTGGACATTTGTGAGGCGAAGACTCCGTCAACTGATGTGACGAGAGGGGTAAATGTTGCATGTTGTTTCTCGCAGACGCTACTGTATTTACGTTTTTTCTCTTCTTCTGCGGATTTTAAAATGGAAGCTACCGGGCGAGAGATGTAAGAGGGAGCGTCAGTGTCTACGACACGGATATCGAATAACGCCTCCCTTTGTGCATCCCAAACACCGCGGCAGCTGAGGTCTCCACGAAGTCCACAGTTTCCTTCAGTTAAGATCGGTTCTTTGGTAACATTTGCCCAAGCGTTTTGGCATAGTTCACAAAACAGGTCTCTGATTTCATTGTGACGACGAGTTATTAGGCCACCAGTTTTGCAGCAGAGTGCGTGGTCCACATTGAAGTCATCGTTACCGCACCCATCGCATGATTTGGGCATGGAAACAGGTGTTCTGTTGTATCGTATTGCTAATGAGTCTCTAAATTCTAGTGGGGATAAATCAAAACATGTTTTTAATTTGACAAAATATAGGCTTTGTAGGTAGGTACATAATCATTCATGCACAAGATTTCCAGAATTAATTTTAACATCTTAGATTCGTTAAATACCGGTTTAGCCTGTTGGGTAATGGAGACCTTACGAAGCTCGCTGTCCTGGGTTCGAATCCCGGTATGGGCAAATATTTATATGATGAACATGATTGTCTTGGATATTTTCTATACATTTATGTATTTATATCTATTAAATATATCGTCGTCTGTTAACCACAACACACCTTATTGTGCTTACTACGCTGCTTGTTCGATTTCTATAGAACATTTGTTTTGTTTGCTAAAGACGGTGGTGAGGTGAGGTGAGACTGGTTGTGAATCGCACACCTGTATTCGTACTAACAGTTTGCTTCCGCCTAATTTATCGTTTTTTGTAATTCCTTTCCTTATTCTTATGCGCTGTTGGTTGGCTACTTCAGTTTCAGCACAACGAATAATGTATACATTTGCTTTTAACAATAAATAACCTAACACAACAGCGACCGGCAACTGGCTGATTGCGTAACATTTCGTACATTTTACGAGAGGTAAGGCACAGCGGAATGTCATCTCGCTCGTATGTGGAGCAGCCCAACTGGGGAAGTACCTCCACCTTACAGAAGACCTCAGCCATAATAGCACCACTGCTTTGTAGAGTTGCTATATTATTGCATGCTATGAAGCAAGTGGTGTTCTGTTCCTGGTGGTGAGTAAGGTCGCCAGAGCTCCCTAGGATGCGCTGCGTTGGGAGTGAGGGACCTGCATGTCTCTATCTGCCAACGCAGCGAATCTTCAAGTGAATAAAGGGTCGGCAACGCGCTTGTGATTCTTCTGGAGTCACAAGTGTCCATAGGCGACGGTACCAGCTTAACATCAGGCAGGCCGTAAGCTTGTTTGCCACAATCGTTGTATAAAAAAAAACATACGTTAGGTAGATCTAAATGAAATTTCTTGTACGGGAAAAATACAGTAGAGTTGTTGTCTTCACACTCATTCGAACAGTTACACAGTTGCCCGTCAGGTCTACGCACAAAAAATAACTTAAAGGCGATTTTAGTACATATTTATTATTATATCTGCTTTGCCCCGAAATTAACCGATACTTACTCGTAATGCTAGCCACATTTCTGTTTCGCAATTACGGTTAAAATAGACCAAGTTAAAGCGCTCACACTTCCCTCTTACTAAAGCCATTATACAGGCTAAGCGTTGAAACCCAAGTAGCCCGCTAACACATACACACATACATATCTTAATAGAATCAGGCAGGATTACCTATCTGCTGTTATTTACGAGGGCCTGGGACGCCGTCCCATTAATGTACACAGCCGTAGGACTGAATAAAGGCTCTGATAAGTATGTTGATGGTTGCACCTTTACTTTATTTTTAATGAACGTTATGGCATATATGTAGTTAGTGGCCAACTTTAGCACCGTCTGCCAAGTACTGCCGGCCAAGACTGCCAGACTTAGGTTTACTTTCTCTACGATTAAAGGGCTAAATGATGACACATGTCTTGTACTGTGGTCACATGACGTAAATATACCTACCCCTAAAATTTTGACCGGAAGTGACGGATTTTCAAACTTTCGGCCAATTTTAGGTGCGATAATCTTCTGATTCTTGCTCAGCACAACTTTCTCGACCTGCTGCCATGCATTTTATCGTGTATAGGGACATTGGGAGTGGGTTTACGGACGAATACGATAATTTACATTTTTGCTAACGGTACTATCAATTAAGCGTTGTTAAGAGTCCCAGCTGATCGATCACGTAACGCATTGTACCTTCGTACGTTAGATAGATCTAAATGTCAAGGTTTATATGGAAAAATGACGGTTAAAATGTCCTAACGCGCGTTGGAAACATTACGTGATTACCCCTCCGGGGGGGCCGACTCAAGTCGACTCTTCATTCAAACGTTGTTAGGTTCTTATTTGGGTCATTGTCAGTCACAAAAACAAAAATCATCTTTCCGGTGGTCAATAGTTAAGGGCTTTACGCTCACATATAATATGTTTTTATCACATAGAATTATAGAAGGGGGCAACGCCGTTTATGCGGATTCAGAGTTCAACCAAAAATTAGGCTTTATAGCCCTTAACTTTGGCAATGTCCACCGAAAAGACGCGAACCTAAATCTGACAATGACCCATTTTAGAGTTAGTAAAATTACTTTTGTTAAAATTGTTGGAAGAGCGGGTCGTCCTTATACCTCACTTTCACTCACTCACGTTAGGATGTGCAAGCTTAAAGGGAGGCCTCAGAAACTGTAAATTTACTTACTTTATACCTAAATGATGGGTGGGTGCCGCATGGTGGGAGGCGACGGCGTGGCAGGCCGAGAAGGAGATGGCGGGACGACCTGAGGGGTAATCACGTAACGTTCCGAACGCGCGTCGGTACGTTTTAACTGTCAATTTTCCATATAAAAAGTGACATTTAGACCTACCCGACGTTCGTACAATGCGTTACGTGATCGACCTACTGGACGTGTTTCGCAGCGATTGGCCGGAGATTTCTCGGAATCGGGACGAGTGGAAGTCAGGAGGGGAGGCCTTTGCCCAGCAGTGGGACACTATGTAGGCTTCAAAAAAAAATACCTAAATTATAATAGATCCGTCCGCTCGCACGCGCTACGCGAGCCATGCGCCTACCGCCCGTGCGCCGACATGGCTGCATCTAATGCTCACTCAGCACGAAGACGCTGACATGTTCGCTGATCGTTTGACATACTTGTGCCACATTGCTAGGATATTTTTGAACTGGCACTTAATTACTTAATTAATGAAATGACATTATAATTATGATTAATGAAATTTTTACTTGTATCCACAAATGTTTATCTTTTTTGTTTATTTTTAGCCTGTACCAAAGCGATTTGGCCTACTACCTAGATAGATTGAATTGTATTATTGTTAATCTCCATCTCCACTTATAATAAATCTCTAAATTAAAAAAAGAATCAGCCAGTTTGAAACTAAGCTTTGCGCGGTTCGAATGTTCTCAGCATCCCATGAACGGAAAAATATGAAAAATTTTATATAGGTACATTATTATTCTAGCTGCAACTTAGGATAGTTTTTATCCGACTGCGACAGTTAATTAATTTTCCGAAATATACGACTTCATTTAATTTTTCATTTATTTTTATTGAAATCAAACGCTGCTCCAACTGTCAGCTATAAGAACCGTCAAATTTTCGTCAAAATGGCGGAATTGCTTTGCCTTTCACTTATTAATAATTTAAATCCCGTCTACGATAGACCTTTACGAGACAAATGCTAAAATATAAACCATAAAAAAATATTCGATTCTGATATGAGAACTTATATGCGCAAATGTCGTTTTATGTCGTAATTTCAATAAATGAAATCAACAAATTTGAACAATATAATTAACACGAATTTGTTTTTTTTGAATGACAATGGCACGCGCTCGGCGCATTCAGCCAAAGTACCCACGAAAACCGATACTCAATGTTCATATATTTGCATCCCTGTCACTCGAGTATTGTTAGTGCGATAGAGATAGAGATACCCGAATATTTTCGAATTCCGAAGTTCGTGGTAGCTCAGGAATCGAAAATATGGTAAATAATCATAATGTATTTTCTCGAAAAAGAATTTAAAATAAATATAGTCAAATGGAGAAAAAAACAAAGCAAGAGGTTATATAGGTAATGAATGTAATGATTAAGTTATAAGAGTCCAAAGTTTTAAGAGGGGGTATGTTCTGTCCCTTTTCCACGAAACGCACCTTCATATGAAACGATTGTTTTTTACTATGACGCTCGAGTATATTGACGTCACAGTCCCTCATCGTTTTCTCACTCTAACAAGCGACATTAAAACGGATGTAGCTTCATAATTTTTTGAGATATTTGAATGGGAGTTTCATTATCTTCTATCTATTTATACATAATAAATGCCTATGTCCTGACTGACTTATTCACTCAATCACTCACTCACTCACTCATCAACGCACAGCCGAAACTACTAATCTTAGAGAGTTGATTTTTGCACAGTATGTTGCTTTTATAACGTGGGCTAGGGATAAAAAGGGATTTTTGAAAATTCCACCCCTACGGGGGTAAAATAGGGGTGCAAGGTTTGTATGGGGGAAACATTTTTTTTTTAAATAGAGACTTAAAACTTTGTAGAAAGATCAGTCATTAGAATACAAATAAAGAACTTTCAGGGTTTTAGAAAATTCTACCCCTAAAGGGGTAAAATAGAGTGCAAAGTTTGTATGGGAAAAACTACTTTTTTTTAAATAGAGACTTTGTAGAGAAATTATTCATTAGAATACAAATAAAGTACCTAGATTCAGTGTTTTAAAAAAATCTACCCCTAAGGGGGTAAAATAAGGGTGCAAATTTTGTATGGGGGAAACAATATTTTTTTTAAATAGAGACTTAAAACTTTGTAGAAAGATTAGTCATCAGAATACAAATTAAGTACTTTCAGCGTTTTAGAAAATTCTACCCCTAAAAATAGGGGGCTAAAATAGGGGTGCAAAGTTTGTATGTGGGAAACTATTTTTTTTAGCTAGAGTCCTAAAACTTTGTAGAAAGATTATTTAAATACAAAGAAAGTACTTTCAGCGTTTTGGAAAATTTCACCCCTAAGGGGGTAAAATAGGGTGCAAAGTTTGTATGGGAAAAACATTTTTTTTTTTAATAGAGACTTAAAATTTTGACGAAAAATTACTTATTAGAACATGAAAAATACTACATTCGGCGTTTTACAAAAATCATTCCCTAAGGGGGTTAAAAAAGGGTGCAAGGTTTGTATGGGGAACACTTTTTCTGAGCTAGACACTTAAAACTTTGTAGAAAGATTACCTTTAAAAATACAAAAAAAAAGACTTTCAGCGTTTTGAAAAAATCTATCCCTAAGGGGGATAAAAAGGGGTGCAAAGTTTTTATCAGGGAAAGTTTATGTTTTTGAGTTAGAGACTTGAAACTTTGTAGAAAGATTACTTATTAAAATACAAAAAAAGAACACAAATCGTTTTAGAAAATTCCACCCCTAATAGGGTTAAAAAGGAGAGCAAGCTTTGCATGGGCAACACTTTTTTTTGAGTTAGACTTAAAACTTTGCAAAAAGATTACTTATTAGAATACTAAAAAAGAACTTTCAGCGTTTTAGAAAACTCCATCCCTAAGGGGATCCTTAAGATCCTTAAGAAGGGTAGCCAGTGTTGTGTGGGAAAAACTTTTTTTTTTACTAGACTTAAAACTATTCAAAATGTTACTTATTAAAATTAATAATAAAGTACTTTCAGAGTTTTAGAAAATTCCACCCCTAAGGGGGTTAAGAAAGCTTTGTATGGGCAACACTTTTTTTTGAGTTAGACTTAAAACTTTGCAAAAAGATTACTTATTAGAATACTAAAAAAGAACTTTCAGCGTTTTAGAAAACTCCATCCCTAAGGGGATCCTTAAGATCCTTAAGAAGGGTAGCCAGTGTTGTGTGGGAAAAACTTTTTTTTTTACTAGACTTAAAACTATTCAAAATGTTACTTATTAAAACTAATAATAAAGTACTTTCAGAGTTTTAGAAAATTCCACCCCTAAGGGGGTTAAGAAAGCTTTGTATGGGCAACACTTTTTTTGAGCTAGAGACTTAAAAGTTTACGAAAAAAGTTCTTTCAGCGATTAGAAAAATTCAACCTCTAAGGGGGTTTAAAAGGGGGTTCAAATTTTAAATGGCGAGCAATAAAATTTTAAAGTGTGAGTAAGAGATTTTTAACTTCGGTCTTATTCTGTACGTTAAAAGACTACAAAACTGATTTCAGAGTTTTTCCAAATTCATCCCCTAAGAGTGTTAAAATTGGTTCAAAGTTTGAGTATTTCAAGGTATTTTTAAAGTATGAGATTTTTAACTTTGGTTTTAGACTGTTTGTTCACAAACTAGAAAATGAACATCAACTTTTTTTTTAATTATCCCCTAAAAGAGGGTTCAAATTTTGTATTGAGAGAAATCATTTTCTAAGACGCTAAAAAGTTCTACGCGGACGAAGTCGCGGGCAACAGCTAGTAAATAAATAAATATATACCTATGTATATACATGTGAACTTTAATGTACACAATTACAGATTAAAACATATACGACATACTTATAAGATTACAGTTATAAAGGCGGGTGGGTCATTATGGCGCAAGACAGGGAAGCAGTTATGTGTTGGAATGCGATGGAAGTATGTAAGTATTTCTCCGTCTAATCTAACGCACAATTATGTGCGTCCTTTATGAGTTTATCGAGGCCGGTGACTTTGATTTCGATCAACAGGATCAACCTCAAGGATTCTAAAATATGATTTTATTTTATGTTGGAAATTGTACGCCTCTATGAAACATTTTGTTTTTAGCGAGGTTTCAATTAAAACAAAGGTAGAGGAAGTTTAAAATAGTTAGAACTCAGAACCATTAAAAAGCGATACCTCGCTATAAAATTCGCTACAAGTTTATTACTGTGTTTAATATAAAAGTGTTGCATTCGGCGGCCATACAAATGTTATACGAGTATCATTTAGGTAAATCATGACGTGTAAAGGATGACTCACGCTAAAACGGGCCGTCTCCGGCCCGGGCCGTTTTCTAAGAAAAACGCGGCGTTTTTGCGCGGCTGACGTCATACCCAAGCCCGGCCGGGCCACGGCCGAGGCTCGGAAGCGGCTCGGTGTCGGCACGGCCCGGTCGCTCAACTGTAACACCAACGTTTGACGGCCGTTCTACCGCCAACCGAGGCTCGGAAGCAGCTCGGTCCCAGCCCGGCCCGGAAACGGCCCGGAAACGGCCCGGTTAACTATAACAACGCTCCAATGCCCGTAGCCCGGTCTCAGCTCGGGCCCGGCACGGACATATACATCAAAAATACGAAGGCTGTTAGCTGTCATATATGAATATGTGAAATATGGTAGTCCATCTAACCTTGCATTTTGTCGGTTTACATTATGTGATGTTGACCTCAGAAAAAATAGTTTAGCACATGTAAAGGTTTATTACAACAATACACTGACCGAATTTTAAGGGCTATTGTACATTGTTAGATATTTTTGTATGAGGCATCTTATGAAGAGAAAACATAACGTCTGATTGTTCTAATAGGTAATTAAAATAGATATATTTACATTGTATTTAACAAAAACCAGTCAGATTAGGACTGATCCATGATATTATTTAATTATGAGTGACTAGTTTCCGTTTAACTTCGTCCGCGTGAAACTCGTTTATAACGTTATAAAGCTCCATACTAACATTTGCCCCCTTTTCTCCCCCTATAAAAATAACATATGTCCTTCAAAAGGATTCAATCGGTTCAGAGATTTAAGCGTGAAAACGTAACACACAGACAGATATATTGCCAGAGCTTTCGCATGTATAATATAAGTTAGGATTTAGGCTGGGCACAAACGTACGGTATCCGCGTATGATTTCTGCATGGTCGGAAACCGTACGTGAAACCCGAACGTGTGCGCTCAGCCTTAGAACTTAATTTGTTGTTCCGTTATCAAACTGAATATCCAGAAGTAGCTTCTGGTTGTCTAACTGGTTATACTAAATTCAATAATAAATAAAACAGGACAAAGCATAATTTTATTTTTATTTTTGCAAAACTTGGAAAATCACAATATCTGACAGATTTGACATGGTGTTATGTGTAACACACGGCTATTAGTTTTTTTTTAATGCTTAGCTCATTTACAAAAACGCGTTCTTATTATTAGGTAAATTACAGTTTTGGTACTGATATCGCCTTGATTTACTCGTGCCTAAGATTAGTCAGATAGATAGAATGTGCGGATAGATTTCCATCTTCCTAGAATGAGCAGATTTTTTAAACGCCATTCATCACTTGCAAAAAAAAGACACCTTAAATGCAGATAAGTATATATTTCCCCTAGTAAATTATACACTTATCTGCATTTATATCAAACTCGTACCGTGCGTTCAGGGGGGTCTATCCCAGAAGTTCCATATTTTCCAGTTCCACATGGATCTACCGGGATATTCATTTTGAAGGAAATTTTCCAGAAGTACCATATGGAACTAATGGTTCATATTCCCCTGTTCCACCTAACCCTACCGGGTTGTCTCCACTGGTAGGGATGCATGGAATTTTTTTCATATCAATCGTCTACCTCTGCTAACAAAGTACAAACTTTGTCTATACATATAACTCTTAATAGTACATTACTTACCTAGGGCGGTTAAACAAAGAATGTCTCAGATCGCAGGTATTTGACGCCCGAGCCGAAGGCAAGGGCGATAAATATGCGCTCTGAGGCTTTCTTTATTACCGCCCGTGGTGAGTACAAAATTTTACGTCTCTATCTGGCCAGGAAGTGGGGTTTTACGCACGCATAGCGTGCGGTAATTCCTACTTTATGGCCAGGTATGACGTAAAATATCAAATGCATAAGCGTGCCTTTTACGTTCATAGTAATGTTTGAACGCTGTTAATCGTGTAGGTACAGTCACAAAATAGAAATAATAAATACTTAAAAAAAATGGTCATATAAATTGTTGGAGAATCGAAATACAACTGATTCACCCTAGAGCACATCTCCGAAGATAGGTAGGTACTCAACTGATTTAAAACTAAAATAAAACCAGGTGTAAAGCCTAGTATATGGAACTATTGGGATCATTTGTTTGATATTTACAAATGTACCGATAGTTCCATATGGAACTAGAAAATATGGAACTTCTGGGATAGACCCGTTCAGAGCGACAGAAAATTTCCGATTTCCGCTTTTGCTAGTCTGAGTAACATGCATGTGAACTAACCTTAACCTAGGTTAGCGAATAACATTACTTGGAAATGGTAACCAACCTAACGGCTCGTAACGTAGCCCAACTAACCTTATCCGGATAAAACCTGATGACAGCTAAGTGTTTTGTCTATGGCCATGACTTGATGTCAAAGTCAAGTGCCATTATGAAAGCTGTAAGTAATCCAATTTACCGTTGGAATAAAAAAAAAACACCAATAGTTTTATTTACAACTTGAATAATAAAGTATAGTAGGTAGGTAAACTTATTGAGTAGTAGATTGGCTGCGATTGGCCGCCTGCTGACGGAGAAGTGATGGCATGGCAATAATGGCATCCGATTGGTCATCGTCTTTTCGCCGTGCCATGTGTGAAGAAATTATTTCCATCCGTTGACAGAGAAGTAATGGCATCCGATGGGCCATCGTCTCTCCGCCGCCGTTATATGTGGTGAAGCAGTTGGGTCTACCCGCTGGCAGAGAAGTGATGGCATCATGCTACGTGTGATGATGCTGTATCGAAAACCAGCTCGTTTGGCTATCAGCCTGTTGTGGCTGCAGTATTGTATCATCTAGACCGGTTCACGTTGCTCGTACATGTAACAAGAAATAAAACATCCAAAGTAAAGTTTTATTCAGTGAATTAAATAAATGCAGGGTTCTTTTAGTTTTATTTTTGGTAGTGGATTATTAATCAAACTCAATACAGCAAGTTCTTTTTCATAAAGCAAGACTACGCGATAACGATAAGCTGTAAAAATAGATAATGCTGCAAAATTTAAGCTTTTAAATAAACCGTAAGTGAATGAATCGTCTTATAATTATTAATCGTATGGCGGTTTCACACTGGTAAATATATGTATTCGTATTGATGTCGCTGATAGAGTTCCAGTGTGCGCTGCGAGGTTCAGAAGGAACAGTGCAGCTGCCGAGTTTGTTGTCTTATAATAACAGCATACTATAGATATATATAATTATAACGCTATCTCCGGAAAGAGTAGCTAAACCTATTATTTGCAGTTATACCTTCCTATGTACGAGTACCTATCTTATCCTACTATTGCTCAGTAGGTATGCGGTGTTGTGTTGCTGGTGACATGTAAGGTCGCCAGAGCTCCCGAGGCTGTGTTGTTTCCGGCTTGTGTTATGGCCGGGTTGATTCTTGCTAACAACGGAACGAATCCTCAAATCGATAAAGGGTCGGCACCGCGTCAGTGATGATTCTGGAATCGCATCAGGCAGACCGTATGCCTACAAACTAAAATTTCTAAAGCTATCTCTCTCGGCATATCGTCAAACAATACTATTAAACCCAGTAACAGTAAGGGTCCTTTTGCGTACAGAACCCAAAGAAGACAAAATGAGAACTTCCTCGGATAAATGGTTCTGGATATTGCCCCCTACATACAAACTTACAAAGCACAACCACAACCTCACAATCTCACAGATTTTTCCTCTGTATTATATTACTTGATCCAAATGTTGACGCTGAAGTGTATTTAATTTCTCTTTGCAATCCAAAAATGAGAGTGGACCATAACAGCGTTCATCATCATCCTAGCGTTATTCCCGGTTGAACCCTAAAGGAGCTCGGGGTCCGCTTTGACATCTAATCCCAAGATTTGGCGTAGGCACTAGTTTTACGAAAGTGACTGCCACTGACCTTTCAAACCAGAGCAGAGGGAGATCTAGACCTTATTGGGATAAGACCGGTTTCCTCACGATGTTTTCCTTCACTGAAAAGCTAATGCTGAGTCTAGCCCCTTTTTTAGCATCACACGTTGTTATGCCTTGTTGTTTTTAGGGTTCCGTACTTAAATAGTAAAACGGGACCCTATTACTAAGACTTCGCTGTCCGTCACCAGGCTGTATCTCAAGAACCGTGATAGCTAGAGAGTTGAAATTTCACAGATTATGTATTTCTGTTGCCGCTATAACAACAAATACTAAAAATAAAATAAAATATTTCAACAAACGTGATTTTTTTGCCGTTTTTATAGATAATGGTACGGAACCCTTCGTGCGCGAGTCCAACTCGCACTTGGCCGGTTTTTTAAGTTTGATTAATACACTGCGTGTATAAAATGTGATGTATGACCCTTTGAACGCCAAGAACCTATAAAGTGGTCGTGTGTCGTCGTGCCCCTCACGCCAAGAACCCCTATAGCGGTTATGACGTCCGCTGTCAAAGCAACCTTCAGTCTTTCATATAAGGTTCATAGTCACTCTCTTATGGAAAAACGTTTCGCGTGTCAGTGACACTTTAGTACGTGAATCATGGCGTTCAAAGGGTTAAGCGTTTCCATGTCTACGAAAATAAGGTTAAACGGGCTTTATAAAACAGGGGCTTAATATATGTTAATATTATAGATTAGTACGTACCTATTTTTAGCAGCCAATCTTAAGCTGGCGTGGGTTGTGGGTCTTGAAATCATCTTTCGTGTTTTACGGTTCAACTACTTTCTTAAGTAGGTACCTCAACTACGCGAAAAGCTATAATAATACACTATGCTGCAAGAATAAACAGTAAGTGAATCAACCAGCTATATACAATACACAAATACCTACAATATATATAATTATAACTAGCACATTTGAAGCAGGAGCAGCCCAACTGGAGTAGTGCCTTCACCTTACAGAAGACCGTAGTCATAATAAGGCCACTACTTGCTCTGTCGGTTAGGTATGTGGTGTTGTGTTCCTGGTGGTAAGGTCGCAAGAGCTCTCGAAGATGTGTCGTGATGAGAGCGAGGGACCCGTGATCGTCTCTAGCTATCACCACAACGAATCCTCAAATCAATAAAGGGTCGGCTACACGCTTTTCATTATTCTGGAATCACATCCGGCAGACCGTATGCCTGTTTTCCACCCACTTAGTATTAAAGAATTCTTCCAAAGCTATCTCTCTCGGCATATCATCAAACGATACAACCCAGTAACAGAACAGACGGACGGAGCCTGAGTAGTTGAAGGATCCTAGGTACAGAGTACAGAACCAGAAAAAGACAAAATAATAACTTACTCCTCGGATAAATGGTGCCGCATAATACTCCCTAGCTCCCTACATACAAACTTGCAACCTTACAAAGCTAATACAATCTCACAGACTTTTCCTCTTTATTATATTTCTACAGATAAAAATACTTGACCCATATCAAATTTCAGTAATTCGGTACATTGTTTGACTTTACTGATCGAAATAAGGTCTAACGGGCTTTATAAAACCCGAGCTTAATGGAAGTAGATATTATATATACCTATTTGTAGAAGTCAATCTTAGGCTGGCGTTGGTTGTGGGTATTGTATATGGTAAACACGATAAAAGAATACCTAAGGACACGTACCCCCGAACACACAAATGAATGACGTGAATGTGTGGAAACACATTCACATAAACGAAAATGATACGCATACGGAGGGTTCCGTACTTCAGAAGAAACAGGTGCCAAGAGTTCAAATGATACAGCCCTGTAACAGATGGACGGACGGACATACAGGAGCCTTAGGATCAATTTCAGCCAAGGTACTTAGATGGAGATTTGACACCATATACTGACAACAAAATCTCAAAAACTTCTGTTCAAATTAAATTGCCCTATTGGATGTCATAAGGTCATAAATGTCGAAAAAAGTACGTTGCTGGGGATGCCTATACCTACCCCAAAAGTGCCACAGTTACCGGTCCTGCGCCAGGCGAGCGTATTTGCCTACCAGGTCATCAGTCCACCTTCTTGAGGTACTTGGTCACCACTCGAGAAACTTTCCGCACCAACGGCCATCGGTTCTACGTTCAATCAAGGCCCCAAAAATACCATGGAATCACCATCATCCTCCTAGCATTTACCACTTACCGTCTAGAGATAATTTGAAATTATAATTGGCCTGACGGTCGCATCAAATATGTTTTCAAAGGAAAAGCTTCGTCGCCAACCATGACAAACGGGGTGGTACCCGTAATTATTGAATTCGGCAAAGATCGACCAGGTATTTTAAGTATTATTATTTAATTTCTGTCCTTTAGGAATAGCTCTTTAGAGCTATTCGCAAAAATGCTGCCATATCGCTATTCCGACCTTAAGATCCAACATCCACGTAGATAAATTTGTAATGTGCGTCAACCAAGGCCAATTAAACTATGGAAAATGATTTTTTGTGATTAAAGTATACAGAACCACTATTTGCTGGTGCTTCGATACAAAAATGCTTGCCATCTAATGCTCCAATGCAATTTGGGAAACGCCACAGCCTTTCAAATTCATCTGCAATTTTCCTCCACGTCTCTTCATTTGGCTGTGGCCACCACCTCTTTCATTAAACAAAATATTGCTCGACAAGTTTCGTTAACAATTTTACAAACGGTAGAATGACCAATTCGAAAATTGAGCCAGAGTGTTTTAAATGAATCCCATGTAGTCAGGAATCTGCAAATAAATTTTACCTTAATTTATAATTTACAAATGGATTTAAATTTATAATTATTAGCATTACCTATAGATATGATTGGGTAGCATTATTTATTTAATTTGTTTTTCTCCTCAAGCGTCAACTCCGAGCGATTGACTGTTGTTACCTACAGTTACCAAACACTTATAAATACATATTATTTAGACATTCAAGTAACAATAACGCACACATTTATGTTTACACAAAATATAGACGCATTGCTGCACAGCATAAAATATAGGATCTGCCCACCTGATTGTACACAAACACAGACACCGTAGCGTATGGATACTTGCGACTTCACTAGTACCTATAACAAGCATGTTCTCAACCCTTCATTCAGACCTCTGATTACGCGTAGTTTCTACGAATCACGGCGTCAAGATATATTTGTGGGTGAACGTTGAGGAAGTTGAGCTTAAAACAAGTTACAGAATAGCGGGGCTGGAGAAAAATGCAGGTAATACACAACTCACCCACACTCTCATAGCGCATACCTACTTAGATTTTATTGAATTTGCATTTTGCTTACCTTAAACAAAGAGCTAGTCGATGCACGCCAAATTGTTTTGAAGAACATAGTATCTTCTTCTTCGACATTTTATTTAGTTTTGTTTATCGTATTTTATCGTATAAATGAGAGAACTTATGCAAGTATGTTGCAGTGCTGGAATAAATTACAATGACAATGACTCAGTGACAATGACAGACTTTCTTTGACATTAGAACGACGGAAACGGCCCGGTCGCTGCCCGCTGTGATTGACACGCAACGCTCGGAATCGGTCCGGACGTGGCACGGCGACCGAGCCTCGGTGTCGGCCCGGCCCCGGCCCGGTGCGAGCTCGGTGACATAACGTTTGCACAATGTCCCGGCCCGGTGTCGGCTCGGCGTCGGCCCGGAAACGGCCCGGAAACGGCCCGGTGGTGAAAGGTGTATCAAAATAAGCTCGGCGACGGCTCGGTAAGTTTACGGCCCGGGCCGGAACCGGCCCGGTCTAGCGTGAATCATCCTTAACTATCACGATTTCCTATTAGTGTAACGAAGGTCAAACACAATGTTTTTATTCGATCTTGTATTAGGACGTTTGACTGGAAATTCCCTTAATGTAAAATCAAATAGAACGGCCGATAACACACAGATAATAAAATTTGTCGGCATGGCAACTGACTTTGAAAGCGTTAAAGGCCATTTACACGGTGCAACAACTCGTAGGTAAGTATAAGATTTTTATTACATTACGGGGCTGCGGCTATCGAAATACGACGAATTCAATCAAACCCTGCAATGTAACAAAACTTGCATGCGAGTTGTTGCACCATGTAAATGGCCCTTTTTAAAATATTGTGTACCTATAATATTTAATTGATTCAATGAATCCAATAGTTTAAATGCTTCGTTTATACATTAACCTCCAGCAAAGCCTCCAGTTAGTCTATATTTATAACTATTGCTCCTATTATTACTCATTACCTAAATGAAAATGGGTTTAAAATATTTTTGACTAAGCAATGTATATTTTTTTCAGTCTTTTGTAGACGACGAGCGCTAAAATACGTTTAGATTGTTGTTGTTTTATTAAACTATTAACCTTTAATGATAAATAGTCAACTCAATACTCAGGTTGGGGTTAAGGTTTTCAATAGATAATTTAATCGCAAAAGTTTGCATTTAAGCTTTGTATGAACAAGCGGCCTCCGCCGTGTACAGTCTACTATAAAAATAGAGTTATAATAGTAAATCAAGTGAAATAGTGCAGTTAGGAGCTATTAAACTTTCAGCATGCCACGTTAATTGGAAAAAGAGTCGTTAATAACAGCTTAACAAACTAAAGAGTACTTATCGTTGGCGATAGGAACCTATCTCGTCTCCATAATAAAGCCTACAATTGCTAGAAATAGCGCTGAAATTGTAATTCTAAATTCAGCCTAACCCTTTTGGAAATACAGGCGTAGGTATGTTTATTGAACGAGCGAAGCGAAGGAAGTTCTCTGTTTCAGCTTGGCCCAAAAAAAAATTGTCATCATCATCATCATCATATCAGCCGAAAGAAAGACGTCCACTGCTGGACACACAGACCACTTAACCTATAGACGCCGCTTACCAAGGCGCCCGCGTGAGCCAAGCTTAAGCTCAAAAAACACCAAGCAGCTGCCACGCCCCCAAACATTATTTTAGTACACGGTCGACCGTTCACGAAGTAACATGTAATATTCGACTGCTTTCTTGGCTATAAAGTGTACAAAATATGCCTTATTGTATGGTTAAACTGTGTGGAAATTGTAGCAAGACATCAAGTCTTCAAAAGGATGGGATTTTATTTCACAGGTAAGCAATTTTTTACTTTTTACAACGCAAAATCAATCATAACCTAGCATTTAAATTTATAAAGTAAAGGTTGCTTAGCGTTGATGTCTTTCAACGGCTGTCTTTTTCTTTCGCTTACATTTTCTTGGCATTCCGTCTTTGTCGCACCATTGCAGTGTCTTAATTAGTGATGTGACTGGTCAATAACTTACGTCACCGATATCCGGAAAACAATATGAACTGTGGTGTAATACAACAAACTTGTATTATTGAAGTAAATACTACTAATACTGTATTTATTTATGAGAGGTGTATTGTATTTGTAAATAATGTTTTATTTTGTTTTACAAACTTTTATTTACTTTCACATTCAATCTTGCAAGTTAAATTTGACCCACTTTCCAGTGACCGATTGAGCTGAAATTTTGGGTATAAGTATAGTTTGGATGACAATTCATTATTATTGTACCATCGAGCTGATCTGATGATGGAGACAGAAGGTGGCCATGGGAATTCAGTACTTAACCGACGTAACCCCGTTGAGTTTGGGCTCGTTAGAATCGTCTCAATGAGTAGTTGATGACGGGATACAGAAAACTTCAGTCGGCAATAAAAGCTTGTACCAAAAAATGTTTTGATAAAAACTTATTTAGTAAGTACATATATATATTGTTTTACAAAACTCTAATAGTTAGTGGAATTTATTTTTGTTTATGCATTGAAGATGTGTAAAAGAAAATAGAAAAGTCACGGCTGTAGACAAAAGCCAATTTTGAACCATCCATTTTATCCATCCATATTTCATACTAATTCCATACTATTCCATATTATTTACGATGACAATTATTAAACAAACGATGACATGTAATATTTATACTATTATAAATAAATGACTTATGACTTATTCCATTCCAAACTACACTATACTAGGTATAATATATATACTATATACTATATTTTACTATATAATATTATAAATGTACGTACTAAGCAAAAAAACACAACCGCACAGCGCTATTAGACGCATATACACGAAACTAATACATTTTAAAAACCAATAAAATATGATATTCGCTTTAATGTTGACGTTGGTTCCAAATTAAAATATTTACACTTATATTCTGTAGTATATTTTTCGAGTGTGTCCCATCACTACCCAAGATGGCGCGCGGCACCGTGCCCTTGAGCCAGCCAATCACAGTGCACTTGTCGCCCCCCGCGCCCCGCCAATTTGGCATAATGAAATACTAGACAAAGTTTTATGAAGTGGCGTCTATAGGTTAAGTGGTCTGTGGCTGGACATGATAGGCCTCCCCCAAAGATTGCCACAATGGCCGGTCCTGCGCCAACCGCATCCAGCGGACTCCCGCGACCTTTACCAGGTCATCAGTCCAGCCTACCCACGCCGCGCCTTCCGGTACGTGGTCGCCACTCGAGAACCTTTCCGCCCCAACGGCTACGTGCAATGTGCCCCGCCAATTGCTACTTAAAAAAAATCGTACGTGTCCGGAATCCGGATGTCAATATGTCCAGATGTCCGGATGTTCTCTACTGGTGGCATTTCTCAACCGATCCTCGCTACATTTTGTGAGCAGGCACAGAATAAGTAATAGTACTACGTACAGAAGGTTCTCTGTTAACAAATTCCCTGTTTAGGTACGCCAAACGTGCCTAAATGTGGCCATCCCGTTCTATCGCATGCAACGCGCTGCGACCCGTGCGAGCATCTCTTACCAACGCGCGGCAGCTACTAATGGGCCGTTAATTTGGCGGCCGCTGGCATGTACTTGTAGCGGCGCAACGGGATCACTAGAGTGAACCGCCCCTGGCCCCGTAGCATGGATAGCCTTATCACGCGATAAGTGATAGGATAGAGCAGCCGCCCCTGGCTGACACCGTTCGATAGAATGAGACGACGCGCTTATCCTATCACTTATCGCGTGATAACGCCATCCATGCTACGGGGCCTGGAGCAGGTTCAAAAATTATTTAGTTGTTTTTTGTACATTTTTTTTAAAAAGACGGACATGAGAGTTCTACAGTTCACAGAGCTACTAATTTTGTATGTAAGAGGATCAATTTGCAGGTTGAGGGTTTGGACCCTGGCTGTAGGTACTACGTAATATACTTTGATATTTGTCAGTAGCTTTTCGGTGAACGAAAACATCGTTAAGAAACCGATCTTAATCCCATCAAGGTCTAATTTTCCCACAAGGCTGGAAGGTCAGGTAACAGGCGCTTTCCTAAAACTAGTACCTACGCCAAATTTTGGGATTAGGTGCTAAAGCGGACCTCGGGTTCCTTTAGGGTACAAACATCAATCATTTTCTTGCCCTTATCCTATTTACTTGGGGTCGGCGCAGCATGTCCTTTTCTTCCATACCTTACTATTAGGTACACTTACTTTCTTCCTCTTCATACCCTCTCTCACACAGTCCCTCCACCTTTTCCTTGGCATACCTCGTTCCGTCCATACCTCCACGTTCATACCTAACACTTTTTTGGTCACATGACTCCATCCGCATAATATGCCCATACCACGCAAGGCGATGGGATCTCAGTTTGTCACTTCACTAAAATTACGATTTCCGAGGGTAAATACACGAGTTATAATAGAAAATACCGAAATCACTACACGCGTGCCTATACAATTTCCCTGGGATTCCATCATGCGATCCTAAATTGGTGACAATGGGACCACCTCGGGAGTATACTGTTTCGAATACAAAAATATTTTTGGAAATCGGTCTACAATTGACGGAGAAAAAAAATACATACAGTGGAACATATAACCTCCTCCTTTTTTGAAGTCGGTTAAAAATAAATAAACAAAAATAATAATCATTTAATTCAAAAAACTGGTTCCATAATTTGTTAGTAAAAAATGCCTTAAACTACTATGTTAGACACATGAAATCGATAAAAAATAAATACAACACTAAAACTAACTATCAGGGCTCCTCGCTCCTCCCGCGCTTCACCTATCCCCCCTGACGTGCAGATCTATGAAGCGCGACAGGACGCCAGAGTCTAGCCTCTCGGCGACCATCTGCAAGATACTGTTGCTACTCCCCCGCATCCGTCATAATGGACGCCGACTTCTTGCGAATCATTGCGTAAAGATCGTCCACGGCAGCGTCGGCGAACATTCCCGACGCGCTGCAATAGCGGGGGAGCCGCAAGAAGGCCCTGAGGACATTATTGTATTGTACTTTTAATGCACTGTACGCTCGCTGCGTAAAACTGACCCACTGCTCGTGTAAAAACTTTGGCAGTAGGGCCAGTAGGCTCTAAAAAGAGTTAGTTTTACAGGCACAAATCTATGAGCCAGCATGTTGCCTCTCACGGACACTCGGACAGTGACCTGCGCTCACGTTCGATGTCCGATCATCAGTTAACACATGTCCCAAATATTTGAACTGAGACACCTGCTTTATTGGTACATCATTTAAAAGAAGTGGTGGTACGTAATAGGGCAATTTATTTATACCTTTGAAAATCATGAACTCACTTTTTTTAACATTGTACCTCACGCCATGTGTCTCAGGTCTCAGCATACCCCATACATACATTTAATAATTTTTGGAGCCCATAAGATGACGGACTGAGCAGCACCATATCGTCCGCATAACTTATGTTATTTACGCTAACATTACGACAACAGCCGACATGCATGCTACTCAGTTCGCCCATCAGCTGATTGACAATATAAGTTAAACAATCGTGGTGACGTTAACCCACCCTGTCTCACACCACATATACCTACTCGTCAGAATAAACATTTGCCCATCTCACTTTATTTTTTTATTACTATACCAATACGAAATTGTATTTTTCACAATCGTGTTATAATAGAGAGCTTTTTAGTCGAGTACCGTGTTTAGGCCACGAAGCTTGCTGAATGGCCTAAGTAAGGTACGAGATTAAAAAGCTTGATTATAACACTATTGTGAACAATACTTTTTGTACGAGTTCATTAAAATTAATTTTCTACGAGTCAACTGAACTAATTAAACAAACTCGATACTGTTGAAACGAAGTGCAGCCTATCGCTCGTACGCTCGTTGATATCTTAAAAGACATCAACGATCGTACGACATCAACGAGTAAACTCAATAATCAAAGCGATTTTATTGGTCCAATTCATTACAGTTCGGTAAAGCAGCCACGTGATTGGTCGAATTTATTTTAGTTCTATTTTCAATTTTTTTTCGGTTGTCTAGAGAGTATCGAAACAGTTATTTCGGTTGTTTCGGAAGTAACAGACTTTTCAACGATGAAAAGAGTGACGTTGCAGTATTCTCTATGAAATCCTAATACACATATTTTAATCATCGAGTACAAAAAAATATTTTCATCATCGGGTGATACACCTATCTCCCTTAGCTTATCCCAAAGCAGTCCATAGGACACTAGGTCAAAGGCTTTAGATAAGTCTAAGAAACACGCGTATAAAGGCGTTTTTCTCTTGACATAGTAATCAACAGTGTACCTACTTAACCCATTCATGGCCAGTGACGACACATATGCGTCAGAGCGCTACGAGCGCTTTCCTCTACATACGAGGTTTAACCTGCTACGGACTACGGCGTAGCGCTACGAGATTAGCGTGGCCGTGAATGTGTTAAGTGTCAAAATCGCACTTTCAGTGGATATACCTTCCTGAAAACCAAATTGTGCGTCATCACAAAGTTGTATATGTTGGCTAAGATGTATGTCCAGTACTCTATATCTAATATAATATTTAGCTTGTTAAATTAACGAATAAGCACCCCACTCCTAACTGTAAGCTATAGACCAACTTGAAAGCGAACACGCATACAAATCAATTGGAATCCGTTAAGTATATCGTGACTTGACCCTCTCTGTATTATTACGACTGTCTCCATCAGTCAAAAACACATTCCCATAGCGTTCCAGTTCATAAGTATAATAATTATGTACGACATAAGGAAAACCTAGAAACTACGACACTCAGATTCAGATTTAGATTCAGATAGTTTATTTCTCAATTAGTAATACATAATTTTCACACATTAGAATAAAAACATGCACACAATATTGAGATCGTCAGTTATAATCCAGGTTCACAAATATACAATCAATAATTAGGAGGTTAATGAAGTGTTGTCATATGTTTACATGGGTAAGTATAATAAAATTCCAAAAAGTATTTAGGTTTAAGAACATTCATCATCATCAGTCAGTAAAATTTTATAAATATATTTTCTTAGTGTATTCGTTACTTAAGTATTCCTTAATATTGTATACCGTTTTACTAAGGAGCAGCATTTTGACTTTGTGACGGAAGGTGTTGATGTTAGTCTGTGCTTTAATAGGTGCGTCCACACCAAACGCACGCACACCCGAGCGCGGCTCGCCCTAGCGTGCGCGCTAAGTGTGGACGGCGATCGGCGCGCCTGAGCCGCTCGCCCGAGCGTCCACACGCTCGGGCGAGCGGCTCACCCGAGCCGAGCCAGTGTGGTCGGTTGTTTTGTGTGGCCGCACGCTCACCCGAGCGTTGTCGGTCTTTTGGGCGAAATCAAAGGGGCCGCGGCGCCATGCTACTGGCAATGTACTTATTTATTTATTTATCGTTTTCAAATGATAACGTGAAAATTACTTTCGCGGTGTGCGTCCACACTGAACGCACGCTCACCCGAGCGGCTCGCCCGAGCCCTCCGCACGCTCGCCTGAGCGGCTCGGGTGAGCGTGCGGAGGGCTCGGGCGAGCCGCTCGGGTGAGCATGCGTTTGGTGTGGACGCCCCTAATAACTTTAGGCAACTTATTATATAATTTTTGAGCCATTATCTTGGGACACTTTCTTGCCATGTTTAGTCTACACTGATTTTGCTGTATATCATCCGGATATTTTGTCTCTCCAATCGATTTCGTGTGTCATACTGTTAACACGAAATCGATTGGAAAGAGTCGTAGTTTCTAGGTTTTCCTTATTTCGTACATAATACATTGCATCGTGATCGTATCGTACCACAGACCTCTAGAAGTCACGCAAATCAAAAGAGCATTATTCATTAGAATTACCTGTTTAAAACCCTTCATTTTGTAAACCAAAGACGCAAGTCGTGACGTCACTATAAGCTATGAATTGGTGTGGTTTATTTTATTGTAATGTAACCCGGACATTCTATACGACTCTTTGAAAATGTGTGCTAGATTGTAATGTAACCCGGACATTCTATACGACTCTTTGAAAATGTGTGCTAGATTGTAATGTAACCCGGACATTCTATACGACTCTTTGAAAATGTGTGCTAGATTGTAATGTAACCCGGACATTCTATACGACTCTTTGAAAATGTGTGCTAGATTGTAATGTAACCCGGACATTCTATACGACTCTTTGAAAATGTGTGCTAGATTGCATCCTGTAGGAAGAAGCATCTGTCTCGGTCTAACCGTTTCACGATTAAAGACAACCGATATCAAGGGCACCCTTTACTTAGCAGAGTCTTTAAATGCACAGAATTTTGGTCACTTTCTTGTATTTATTTTAAGAAATTTTTTTTTCTCTATGCAGCGCGAACGATGCATGAACCCACAGATTTGTTTTATTTTGCCAAGTTAAGGGTACACAAGACCAGAAAAACTTCTATCTAGCTGCTAGACAACCGAACTTCTAAACGTAAATACAGTTGTATAATAAAATTAATCTATGCTTTAAATATAATTCCTAATAATTGACAGCAAGCAACAGAAACGCGGGCTACCCAAATGAGCCGAGCCAAGATGAAAACTTGCAGTTCCTCCGTATAACTGTCGCCGAAACGGTATAAGTCCGCGGATTAACGAGAAAACTTTTCTGATCAGCCGCCGCAACTGCTAATCATAAGTTGGCCGATCGAGTTACACTGACAAGGTTACTTAACTGGTTGTTTGCGTAACACGATTGCGGTTCTACTTGAACGGGCTGAAAACGTTTTTACATGCCTTAATAAAAGTAAAAAAAAAACGTACGAGTACAACTGAAAAAACAAACAAACCGTTTCATCAGGGCGCATGCACTGTGTTGACGGAGGCGATGGCTATTCATCATCATCATCATATCAGCCGAAAGACGTCCACTGCTGGACATAGGCCTCCCCCAAAGAGTGCCACAATGGCCGGTCCTGCGCCACCCGCATCCAGGGGACTCCCGCGACCTTTACCAGGTCATCAGTCCACCTTGTGGGGGGCCTATCCACGCCATGCCTCCCGGTACGTGGTTGCCACTCGAGAACCTTTCCGCCCGAACGGCCATCGGTTCTACGTGCAATGTGCCCCGCCCACTGCCACTTAAGTTTAGTGATTCGGAGGGCTATATCGGTTACCTTGGTTCTGCTGCGGACAGCCTCATTTCTGATGCGATCGCGCAGAGAAACTCCCAGCATAGCCCTCTCCATTGCCCTTTGAGTGACTTTGAGCCTTCTTATGAGGCCCATCCGTGCCATATGTCATCACTGGCAACACGTGAACGGGTGCTGTGCTGCGGGTGAAATAAGAATAAGAATAATTTATTATTAGACAAGCACATGATTACAAATTATACAGACATTATCCGACTGACCAGTTCAGTGGAGTCCGGTCAGTTCATGTTTGCAAGGACGACAAGTAATTGTATAACAGTGTTCAGCAGAATTGACATGAGAGAGCTCACTCTGTTCTCATTTGATTATACCTATGCATTTTAATGTATTTATATTGTAATTTTTATCGTGAAATAAATTAATCTAATCTAATGTATTGGTAATTAAAATTTGCCCCTCAGAGAAATGTCATGGATCGTAATCCTTTCCTAGGTTATTTTGGCAACGATTACAACGCTTCTTCATGATTCCACGCTCGATGAGTAAGAATAGATAGTGGTAACTGCTTTAGCTATAACCTATTATCCTTTTAACCATCGGCAGTAAATGTCCGTGTCCACAATTTGGCGGTTAAATTAATTCAGTTGCGCAAATAGTGTGTATATCGGGACACGTGTACGCAGCAGTAATTAAAGCGTAATTCGGAAGCGGAGCTGTTACATCCGATATGTTGTTTACTATTCCGTGAAGGTGCGCGGGTCCATGGCCGTACGACAAACGGTCGCGTTTACCCGGAATACTGCCACCAGCAATATTTCCGGAAAAATCACTACACATACATGTATTGTATATAGTTCGCTGTCACGAGTTTTAACACAAGACAAACATTTAGTTTCGGTGGTAGCGATGTGGATAGTAAACTGGCACGACATGCCCAAAATAGATCCTTAATGGGCTCAATAAATAAATACAAAATATTGGGGCACAATTATCGACAAGGTAAGTTCGCAGTAGTTTACGCTGCTCCCTAACAGGGTTTGCAGTGGACATGTACATAGATTTAAAACATTTCGTCTACCCAGGGTTCAACGAATGAATGAATTAGGAATTAAAATGGTCATTATTTTTAGGGTTCCGTAGCCAAATGGCAAAAAACGGAACCCTTATAGATTCGTCATGTCTGTCTGTCTGTCTGTCTGTCTGTCCGTCCGTATGTCACAGCCACTTTTTTCCGAAACTATAAGAGCTATACTGTTGAAACTTGGTAAGTAGATGTATTCTGTAAACCGCATTAAGATTTTCACACAAAAATATAAAAAAAACAATAAATTTTGGGGTTCCCCATACTAAGAACTGAAACTCGAAAAATTTTTTTTCATTAAAAATGATATTGAGGTTTTTAACGTCATTTTTTTCTAAACTGAATAGTTTGCGCGAGAGACACTTCCAAAGTGGTAAAATGTGTGTCCCCCCCTGTAACTTCTAAAATAAGAGAATGATAAATCAAAAAAAAATATATGATGTACATTACCATGCAAACTTTCAACGAAAATTGGTTTGAACGAGATCTAGTAAGTAGTTTTTTTTTAAAACGTCATAAATCGTAAAAATAAATTTATTTAACGGAACCCTTCATGTGCGAGTCCGACTCGCACTTGGCCGCTTTTTTTCTAACTTTAGAATGTGTTGCGAATTGTTTTTGCCCGATTATGAATAAAAAGAAGTGCGAGTCAGAATCGCCAACCGAGGGTTCCGTACAGAATGACAAATGTATAGATTTCAGATTTTTCCCTGTACTTGTAGGATAAGACAATATTGTTTGCCAAATTTCATAGTTCTAGGTCAACGGAAAGTACCCTACAATGGCGGCGCGTGAAAATTTTCGATGGGCAACCCGGAACACAAAAAGTTATTAAAGAGTAGGGTGTAAACTACAGACTTTTCTAATAAACAGTATTTTTAGGCAAGCCGGTGGTAATCGGCTTGTATGGGCGCTCCGCCACCGGTACCCTATCGTTTTATTCCCTTGAGAGTGTCGAAATATACGTTTTTAGCGGCATAAACAACCGTATCTTTTTTTTACGATAACTTAGAAATTTTTGTGCAGGTTCAAGGGACTGTAGACTTTAGTATATGGTTTTAATTCCAACTCCATACCTTCGCATTCCCGAGATAAAGGCTCTTTTTTAAAGGGTTTTTTTTGCTTTTGAGATGCGGAACGGTCCAAACACTACCACGAAGTAAACGATGCTCTAAATATCGTGTGACAACGGACACGCGCATCTCTCTCAAGTATCGCGAAATGTTCCCAGCTAAGTGAAATTGTCTTCCTGTACTTTATTACGTACATGTCACCGCGTAGGTATGTAGTGAGACTTTATTGCGGATACGTATGCATCACATCATTTACATAGCACCTGGAGGCTGGAGGCTTCGTCACGTGTTTGTTATGATTTGATTTTAAATAACTACAACAATGTACAGTCACCGGCATAAATATATGATGGAACAAAGGCCGCAAAAATATCTGATGACAACTCTATTCCAAGCGCCGTAAGAGCGTGTCAGATATTTTTGCGGCCTTTGATTCATCATATATTGATGCCAGTAACTGTACATAGGCCTGTAGCTCTAGTATAAGTTTTATCGATACATATACGTTTTCGAACGCGTTTGCGTTTAGTTTCAATTTGTATGGCAACGCGTAGTTCCCAATAGTTACCACCAGAGGCGCTGTTCGTGTTGCCATACAAATTGAAACTAAACGCAAACGCGATTGAAAACGTATTGTATCGATAAACTTATACTAGAGCCTCTGATACAGGTATAGCACTGTTTTATCTTTTGAAGACCGCGTGAGTTAAACTTTGGCATTTCCTATGAAGAGTGTTGACAATAAATGACATCTGTTCATTCTGTTTATCTATCTAGTCACCTGAATTATTATTATTAGAGCCTGATGTGTCCCACTGCTGGACAAAGGGACTTCCCCTCGTCTTCCACTGCTCGCGGTTTTGAGCTTGGTCTGGCCACCTGGGCCACCTGGCCAGCCCTTTAAAAAGGAGTCCAACTCATCCCGCCATTACCAACGAGGTCAGCCGCGAATCAAAAACAAAACACTAGTATGCGCCATGCACATTTAGGTGTGACCTAGGTAGGCTATATTTTATCCCATGTGATACGCAGGTAGAACCGCGGGAACAGCTAGTGTATATTGTTTGTATGGATTCTGCCGGAACGATACCATCAATATATGTACTCTTCTGAGTCATGGATGTTTTCTATGTATTTAAGTATTTATTTCTTTATATAAGTATCTATGTCATCGTCTAGTACCCATAGTACAAGCTTTGCTTAGTTAGTGTAAGATTGTCCGCAAATATTTATTTTTATTTATAACAATTATTAATTTAGCGTTAACTGCCATGGAGTAATTATTTTTTGAACATTTTTTGAGCAGCAATGTACGGCGTACACTCATTTGACACATGGAAGGAGCTGGTCACTTGTGACAGTTGTGATGTCATATTAGTATATTAGTAAGACAAATTAGTGATCCATTGCGTGCTGAATTATTTTAAGTATATGGAAAAAAAAAGTTTGTTTTTTAAAAAAATTATTGATAAATATATTAATAAGTGCCCATTCTATAACCCCCTAAAGTTTGCGGTTATATCAAATATACACGCTGTATAATAATATCTATCGTTAAATTTAAATAATCTCAATTATTTACCAGTGCATGGCGCTCGGCTAGTGAGCACCACAATAGGCAAGTTAATAATAATAATTAATACAAGTTACAGAATAGCGGGGCTGATGACGTCTGTTTCACTAAACGCAGGTATGCTGTATAATCAAGATGAAGCTAGATCTAGTTTATCACGAGGAATGTCGACGAGTTTTGATAATATCATAACTCGTCGACATTCCTCATTAAGTATATTATACTTAATCATCCAATTAAGTGGCGGTTAATGATGATGACATCGAGTTGTCATTGTTTTTGTGGAACCATCTCGGTTTACGGACTAGTTTGTTCTTATTGATTAATTGATGTTTTCTTCTTTCCTGATTTAGGTAACGTCATCATCATCATCTATCAGCCGAAAGACGTCCACTGCTGGACATAGAGGCCTCCCCCAAAGAGTGCCACAATGGCTGGTTCTGACTCCCGCGACCTTTACCAGGTCATCAGTCCACCTTGAGGGGGGTCTACCCACGCTGCGCCTTCCGGTACGTGGTCGCCACTCGAGAACCTTTCTGCCCTAACGGCCATCGGTTCTACAATGTGCATGTGATTTAATGTAGTGGAACATAAAAGTCTTAAGGTACAGCGGGGCACTAGCATACTAGTCAGAACGTGACGGGCGTCATATTGACAGGGATAAGTTATAAAAGTCAACCATGCTACGCCCACAGGCAAACCCACGGGATAAAACATAGCCTCCATCCGGAAAATTCATTCTATACACATCAGAAAAAAACATTGAAATCGAGTCAGTATAGCTCCGGAAATTACCCAATTAAATACAAACTTACAAGAGTGGCAGAATACAGGGTAAAGTACCTCGGAACACCGGCAACATAAAGGGTCTGCTAGAATTCCTGGTGGAACTGGGTTGGCACGAATAACAGTAGTGCCAAAACCCATACGCAAAATACGCATTTATGACGTCGAGTTGCGGAAACCCAGCACGCGTACAACCTATACAGGGTGGGCCCTGTAACACGAGCAAATATTCAAAAGGAGGCTTCCTTAGAGTATTTGCAGTAACCCCTTGTGTATCATTCACTTTCAAAATTTTTGGTTACGGAGAAATTTTGATCTAAAGTTATGACCTCCAAGTAATGTATCTTGGCACCACGAGATCATATCACGGCAGTCAATGCAGATTTTGAGGTAACATCATGTAATGAGTCATAATAGTTTTTGCATTTTTGTGTTCAACAGATAGTTTTGTGATTTTTTCATTTTTTTTTCTTTTTTTTTGTGTTTTTAAAATAAAAAGTTACTCATAGCACTCCAGAAGAGTAAAAAAATACAAGTAAAATTATTTTAAAGAATTTTTTTTTTCAAAAAAAATATTTTTTTTTTGCATAAAACCACTTCGAAATAATTGTTCACAAGCTTAATAATCTACCGTTTAATTTTTTGCTCCTGTTACAGGGCCCACCCTGTATAAGTATATACAAACTTACAATCTCACAGAATTTTCCTCCTTATAATATTAAGTTATATAGATTGTTGTTTTCTTCTTTCCTGATGTATTGTGGTGAGTGGATATGGACCCAGAGTCTGAAATAAATAAAAGTATTTGTACATAAGGATCGCTGTCTAGGATGAAATGACCCAACGTTTGAACCAAAACTCCTCTCCTCCCGAAATTTCCTCTTTTAACATGACTCCGGCAAAGCCAAAAGGAAGCGTTATGATAGTCTATGTTTGTGTTTGTATGTCTGACTGTCTATGATGTCCACATGCATACATTTGGCACTTATGTTAGTAGTATGCGTTTCGGAATGTCAGGACATGCTTTTTTCTTACCCCTGAAATTATCCTCGAATATCAAAGGTACCTAGTACCTAGCTACGGTAGCCTAGTGACTAGCTACCACAGAGCATAGAATACTAGAGAGAGGACAAGCCGCCGGCGGCCGCGTCGCAGTTGTTAGCTCAATGGGCATACACTGCCATACTGTGCACGCGTGCTGATCGCAGAGAATATTACGTTTTTTCCCAAAATGCCTGATATGATGCGCGTTTATTATCAAATAAGCGTGTAGGTATACAAGTGTGTGTGTTTTAGATGTGTGCGTGCTTTGTCTTGTCAATTACTTGGGCGTTGTGTGCGTTAATGTACTTGTACGACAGGCTCACTCTATACAAATCGGCCGCCATGTCCGATCTCCTTATATTCATACATCTGTGCTAGCTACAGTAGCCTAGTGGTTCAGGCATGCGGCTGTCAAGCGGCGGTCGTGGGTTCGAATCCCGGCTCGTACCAATGAGTTTTTCGCAACTTATGTACGGAATATTTACCGTTAGCTTTTCGGTGAAGGAAAACATCGTGAGGAAACCGGTCTAATCCCAATAAGGTCTAGTTTTCCCTCTGGGTTGGAAGGTCAGATGGCAGTCGCTTTCGTAAAACTAGTGCCTATGCCAAATCTTGGGATTAGGTGTCAAAGCGGACCCCGAACTCCTTTAGGGCACAACCGGGAAGAACGCTAGGATGATGATGATGATCAAAGGTACCTAGTGCAATTTTATTATTATTTATTTGTTTTATATACCATGACGGTGGCAAACAAGTATACGGTCCGCTTGAAGTCAAGCGGTTACCGTAGCCTATGGACACTTGCAACTAAGGGACTAGAATTAACAAGTTAATCATACGCTGACATTACGGACGAGTTCGCAGACTAAATGTAGCATGGTACGGGGCCAGGTTCGATAATTATATAGTTTTTTTTTGTCGATACAGCTTTGGATAAAAAAAGGCAGGCTTACAAGTTCTACATCTCACACAGCTACTATAGTCCAGGCAATGAACTGACAACTTGTATGGATAAATGACAAATTTGGATATAATTTATCCTCGTATAAGGCCCAAGCTATATTTAGGACAATTGTAATAACTGCCCAGTGTCCTAAAAATAGGTCATAAATAAATAAGTTTCTGTCAAAAATTCAATTTTTGGTACCAGCTTTTATTGCCAACTGTACTTTTCTGCATACCATTTCGTTGAGACGATTCTAACGAGCCTAAACTCGATGGGGTTGTGTCGTTTTATTGCGGAGTTCCTATGGCCACCTTCCAGCTCCAGCATCAAATCAGCTCCAAGTCATCATAATATTGCATTGTCATGCGATATACATATACTTGCAAAATTTCAGCTCAATTGGATAACCGGAAGGGACTGAAAAATGTTATGCAAATTTTGACGGACAACTTACATACTTACCTATTTACATACATACGAACAGTGCAAGTTAATATAAAATAAAGTAAAGTTATATAAAGCTTGTAAAAAAAAGAATTTTTTTCCCAAAAATAGGGTTCAAATTGCATTCCAAAATTTTCAGGGGCTGGGCTGTTAACCACGATTTTTTGTCCTAAAATTAGGCCGATGGGCCTTACGAGGTTAAAATAGCAGATTTTTTCTATGAAATGGATATATTATCAATGTTATCATTTAAATATTTAACTAGCGACAAAAACCAAGCTACTCAAAATACAGAAAAAATATTAATAAATGGTTTTATCTTTATTTTGGTTCATTTGCATTTGCTCTATAATATTTAAGATAAATAATTCAAATAAGACAATTCATGCTTTATTTAAATCTATACAATACGCAAAACTCATCGTAGGTGGCGACACTAGCAGCGTTGACATTGTATCTCGTTCCCACTTGCGGTATTGTCTATGCAAGCATCCTTGTCACTCATTTGACAATCAATTGTGCATGTGTGTGTGAATCCCTATATTTCTATACTGGTTTACTATTAGTGGTAGTGCTGCCTCTGGCGGCAGAACATGGCAGTAATTTTCCCTATTACTTCCGGATGGAAAGTTTGTTGGTTTCTTGAATATAGCATCTTAGAATAACGTTAAATGAAATAAACAAAAAAAAAACGCCATTATATATTTTTTTTTTCAAAACCGTATTTTGCCTGGAGTACTAGGTAGTATTAATATGAATAATAGCGGCTTAAGTAAGAGATCATACGACACGAGTGTGACACAACAATGGGTGCTACACTAACCACTTCCTTATCATATAGCATTGTGCACAAACAATCAAGGAAATTATAACATTCTTCCGTCTCGTCCCTACGTGCGCGGCATTTGTATGGAATGACCGCGCGGACAATGTAAGTACGTGCCAGTATTGTGACTTTATATTAGGTCCTTACCTATGAAATTGGCGGTGTGTATGGAGAATTTTATGAAAACTGTGATTTTCATACATTGAATTTGGCGGATTATTCAGCAATGTCAAATTCAAAGCAAACTAAATTTTGGTAGGAATATAGAAAACTTTTAAGCTACTTTACACATATCTTCATTCCTTAAAAATAGTTCGCATCATAAAACTATACGTAATTGAAACACTTTAACCGGCAGCACATGAAAAGGGCGGTTTTCAAGCTTTAATTTGAAACACTAAATAAAAAATTCAAACCTATTTTTTGTATTTAAAACCTTTGTTACATAGTCTTATAATGAAATTAAAAAATAATTTGGAAGTTGCAATAGAAATGAATATCTGTGAAAAAACCGGCAATTTCATAGGTAAGGACCTAATATATATATATAATATACGATAAGTTCTGACGGTAGGTACTCTGATTTTTTAAAGTGAAGTAAAGTAAAGTAAAAAGTCATTTATTTAAAAACATTCTGCCCAAACTCGATGGGGTTGTATCGTTTTATTGCGGAGTTCCTATGGCCACCTTCCAGCTATAGCATCAGATCAGCTCCAAGTTATCATAATATTGCATTGTCAAGCGATATACATATACTTGCACAATTTCACCTCAATTGGATAACGGGAAGTGACTGAAAAATTGATTGCAAATTTTGACGGACAACTTACATACTTACATATTTACATACTTACATTCGTCGGGTGACAAGCAAAAGTCACTACCAAAACTGTCACTGCTCTTCAGAACCTCGTATCTCGGTACGTAGTCGATATCGAGATACGACCTTTGATTTAAGTAGGTGTAGTGGCCGATTCATCATCATCATATCAGCCGAAAGACGTCCACTGCTGGACATAGGCCTCCCCCAAATAGTTCCAAAGTGACCGGTCCTGCGCCACCCGCATCCAGCGGACTCCCGCCGATTACGGGCTGACAATGATGATGATAAGCAAAGTACCGAGTACCAAAATTTAACAAAGCAAAAGTTTCAGACACAGACTATCGACTTGCACCAGTTCATCCATTTGTTATCGTTGCTGGCATCCAGAAAGAGGTCTAAGATGTTTGTGCCAGAACGGTATATTATGTAACAAATCCTCGTCACATAACGAAAACTTACCATTAAGTACATATCCGTACAGAATATCAAAAAAAATCGAAAAGTCCAGAGGGCCTACCGCAAACGGCATTCGAAGTTTTCCCTCTCTGTCGCACTTACGTACGAACTCGTAAGTATGACAGAGAGGGGAAACTTCGAATGCCTTTCGCGGTAGGCCCTCAGAGCGACTCTAGATTCTTTGAGAACATCAGCCGCTATATTTTTTCCAAACTTGTTCGTGAAGTCAAAATACTACTCTATAATAGTTATACTGTGACAAACACAAAGGATGGCACGCAAACTTATGGATGCACGTATTAGTGTCGTATTTCTAAGAGCTGCTTACTGATAACTATGAGATGACGTTTGTTTTGAGTTTATCGACTGTTTTGGTAAGTTTGTCTTAAGGGCAAAGACACTAAGATGGGGTTCAGCAATCGAGTTTTTTTTAATTATAATTTGGATTTTTTGGAAGTAGAGTGTCAATTGGAATAAGAGTGTCTATATAATATCGGGAAGTTTACCTTAAATTACGTAGGGATTTCTGCAACTTTTTATTTACAAAATATTCAAATTAGGCCCAGACAAAGTGTTTCGCTGCGAGATTACAAAATACATCGTGTAATAAATTTAGGATCAAGATACAAGTTTTAAGTACTGTACAGTAAAAAATAACTCCGGTTTTTGGGACTTTTTAGAAAGTCCGCAGTCCGCACTGAGTAAAATTCTTTGACCATGATTTAGCTGAGACAAATATGGCGGACGGTGCTTTTGAATCAATTTTCAAAACAGAGGAAATCATTTTTTGAATTTATAACCGAGTAATTACAATGAGTGTATTTTTAAAATACACTCATGTTATTTCCACTCAGAATCACTAGCTCTTTCGTTTTTTCGTGTTTTTTGTGGCTTACCGTTTTAACAACAACGAGGTTTTCCGAAATAGGGTCCCATATTTACTTCAAAACTCACCGTTTTCGAGATATATGGCACCAAACTTTAGCAGTTTTAGGCCAAAAAACCAGTTTTTTGGACGTAACTTTTGTGAAAATGAGTTAAAAATAAAAATCTCTCTTGGGTTGTTAAAGACGTCAATAAGGAACAGTTACATGTAAATTTCATATATAAAAGTGCATAAACAACATACTAATATCGAAAACAGTGCTTTTTTGGACAATGTTTGAATACTCGTAAGTCATAAAAATATATGTACCTATATATTTTTTTCTAAAAAACTCTCTTGCAAAAGTAGATAAAGGATTGAAGAACCGATTAACGTTTGTATGTACCATAAATATATCTATTGTTATGACGGAGGAATATCAACTCAAAACACACCAAAACTAGTCCATTAGCGCTTGGAGCCCCTTAATAGACCTGCGACTAGCGTTTTATCTGTTCATTGCGCGGTCGAGACGCGCAACGCACTGTGGTTAGTTGGGATGACGCGCAATGAACAGATAAAACACTGGTCGCAGGTCGCTTAAGACCAAAATCGTGGCCAGGGGGTGATAGCCGTCAGCTGCTAAGCTAACATCATCATATGCTATGCATATGCATGGTTGGCGGCCGTCCTGTCTTCGCCTCATCTTCAAAGCTCTCGCCTCCTCTTTTAAATTCAGCAAACCAATTAAAAACAGTTGCACGTGAACACACAGACTCACCAAAAATCGTGACTAAAAGTAAAACACTCTTGAGGTTCTAAACCTTTTTTAAAGTCATAATAAATCATAACACGAAAATCACGTCGAGCGAGCTCCATTGTTGCGGCAAATTCCCCCCAAATTCAACCAGAAAAAAATAAATAAAAGAATAATAAGATTTTCCGAGTGTTCCATTTTTTTATTTATAAGCAAATAACCACCCTTTACAATAAGATAAGATATGATAGATGAGATAAAGAAATTACCATGGAGTATCTAACTTCTTTTGACATGACCCTCGTATGCCTGATGACCTGGCCGCTGGATGCGGGTGGCGCAGGACCGGTCACTTTGGCACTCTTTGGGGGAGGCCTTAGCTAATATGATCGCATATAATTCGGACAAAAGCATCCGTCCCTCTCGTACTTACGTATTTGTTAGTGTAGGATGTTTATGTGTTGTTCCACATATAGACAGATATACGTATCTACGAGTAGTTATATGTGCGTGATCAACTCGGGCGGAACGTTCGTTAAATAACTACCACTAGCTATTCGTGAATTAAGCGTTTTGATTGGTTATTGCTAACCTTTACCAATCGCCTGCGTTAGAGTGACGCAGATGATAGTAGAATTGGAGGGTAGGTTTGAATCGGTTCAGGGTTGTCACGCAATAGAAATACCGCTTAATAGTAGTTTATGTGACTGTACATAATGAAGAGCATCAATCACGGGTGTGGGTTTATGAAACGATCGTGAGCAAGTTTCATAATAGGATCACACGAGTGTTTTAATGCCTAATTATGTACAGTTACATACACTACTTTATCTACCCACATCTTTTAAATCCTCAATGATGTGTTCGGGAACCATTAGAATAACTGCCATTGCACTGCCATGGCCGACT
Organism: Epinotia brunnichana; assembly: GCA_963854355.1. NCBI lineage: Eukaryota > Metazoa > Arthropoda > Insecta > Lepidoptera > Tortricidae > Epinotia > Epinotia brunnichana. The sequence continues at coordinate 5,125,635 of OY977936.1, read as the reverse complement.
AGATTTCAAATCATGACCAACTAGATTTCCATAATAACATCGACTATCGATGTTATTATAATTTTTCATACATTATAATAACACTGGCACAGATAAAACGCTGATGTTACGTTACTGGTTGCAATAATGGTGGTCATTATGTATTGTTTCCGAACACATTCTAGACACACACATATCATATGGGTGTAACTAATAGTACATTACTTACCTAGGGCGGTTAAACAAAGAATGTCTCAGATCGCAGGTATTTGACGCCCGAGCCGAAGGCAAGGGCGATAAATATGCGCTCTGAGGCTTTCTTTATTACCGCCCGTGGTGAGTACAAAATTTTACGTCTCTATCTGGCCAGGAAGTGGGGTTTTCCGCACGCATAGCGTAGTAGCTATGACGTAGGTTATTACATTACATATGTATGTTCCTACTATCACGGCAATATTAGATTTTTTCTATCTTCCACCCTACAATTGCTAGAAGTAACAATGTTAGTGGCTCTGTTAACTGTGTTAACTGTGGCTCTGTAAACTAGTGGCTCTGTTAACTGCGCGAGCCTGTCTTATTTTTTTTAATTTCTAAAAACTGAATCCGCAAAAAAGACTGCTCACATAATTTTACAAAATTTGGTTGAGAATTGCGACTTGTAGAGGCGAACAGCCGGACAGACGACGGACATACGAAATAATTTTTCCATGTTGGAAATACTGGCGTGAGTTTGTGTGTGATTTGACTAGCTGTTGCTCGCGATTTTGTACGTGTACATGAGGTATAAAAACACCTATCCTTGAAACCTAAATTTCAACAATTCACAGCTTGTCACTATTAGATACAGAGTCGTGCACTGAAACATTTACCTACTTTGTGTTTTATTTATACAATTAAAATGATGCTATAAATGTTGTATACAATAGAAGGAATGGCGACGAGTAAACCCTTTTCCAATATTCCAACTATCTCCGTACTATTTTTTTTTCTAAATTGGATCTGCAATTGATGTGTGAAAAAGTACCAGACCGGACTGATGACACTGAGACGCACGGGTCTGTTATAGTTAAGATACCAAACATATTTTTATTAGGGTTCCGTACCCAAAGGGTAAAACGGGACCCTATTACTACGACTCCGCTGTCTGTCCGTCTGTCTATCCGTCTGTCACCAGGCAATATCTCATGAACCGTGATAGTTAGACAGTTGACATTTTCACAAACAATGTATTTCTGTTGCCGCTATAACAACAAACACTAAAAAACAGAATAAAATAAATATTTAAGCGGGCTCCCATACAACAATCGTGATTTTTTGCCGTGTTTATAGATAGTACGGAGCCCTTCGTGCGCGAGTCCGACTCGCACTTGGCTGGTTTTTTTATAATCGATTTTTCGGAAGCCATTTATATGGGCGAACAAATATCTTTCGTACATTTTTGTTTGTCATAATTTTAATTTCGCTTAGGTACGATAAAACCGCAAAATGTACAGCACCTTAAAAATAAACATCGTATATAGCCCATTAGGTTTGATTTGTTTAAATTTTAAAACAATAAAAATTTCGAAAGATTTACGGTTAGCCGAGATTAATCACTTGGGAAAAACTGTTAGGTAATGCCATAAGTAAGTCAGTAAACCATTTATTCAAGGAAAAGGGTTACATTAAATATATAAAATACTGGTAGGTTAAGGAAATTAATTGAAGTTTCGGTTCAGTAATCACCGCCATTGTGTTCTTCCAAAATGACACTTTATTTTTATTGAGTCATACAGTACAATTCGTAACAAACTTGCGTCAAATTTCCAATTTGCTCATATTCATAGTAAAAGTGAATAATTGAACTTGAATCAAATAAATCACAATAATATTCAAACGTAAAATATTGCATTTTCGTAACGGGTATTTTGATGACGTTTTCCAAGCACTCAAGTTTTCTTTTACAATTATGTAATATACATCCCTGTTTGACTATGTTAGGGGCGAACAGAATTTATCATTATGTGCGTAGGTATTACTAGTCACATTTATTTATAATTTTTTTAACAAATACCCTTTATTGAACGAAACAAGAAAATTTACTGTAAAAAAACGTTTTTCGAACGAGCGAGCGAAGCGAACGAAGTTCTATGCTTCAGCTTGGGCCGAAAATCGTTCGTATGTCCGGTGTCCGGTGTCTGTCACGCTGTCCGGCTGCTCTCCGTAAAAAAAAAAGTAATTTAAAAAGAAATAACCAGTTCAAATTTTTTTTTTCCTCTACATGTCACATTTCTCAACCGATTCTCGTTTAGAAGCAGGTTCGTTCATTATATAGTATTTTTTTGTCGAGTCACATTTTCGTTTTTTTTTAATACAGGCTCGCTATCTATTCATATCCACTAGTATTAGTTTTCCATTCATAATTTACTTGAATAAAATTGTATTTATATTACATACACTATTTCTCAATGTAATGTTTTTTGTGATTCAATTTTTTACATTCGATTTTTATTGATTTGTTTTTGAATTTTTTACTTGATAATAAAGTAAAACTACCTATATGTTATGCTATATATTTAATAGACCTTATGTAGTTTAATATAGGTAAGATAGGTTACTTTTTCATCGTCACAAAAAAAATATTGTGCAATTTAGTGTCAACTCTATCAGGTCTAGTGAACTAGTTTATATAGGATGGTCAGCTAGCTAGTCTTTTGAACGTGATTACCGACTGCAGTGCTTTATACAAACTCAATGCATTTAAAAGCCAGATAAAACTTTTAAATAACTACTTTAAATATGGAGAAAACATATTCTGATGTCTTCACTCAAGGTTAGTCCTAGTTCATAATGAAAGAAAGAGATAAACATTTTCAACAAAGGTTAAAATAACACAACCGTTTGTACTACCTAAGTTTAGATGAAGGTAAGAAATAAAATAGTAGTCAATATTAGCAATTTGTTATATTATACTTAACTAACTTAAGGAATGCGGGATGTACCGCGCGATCTCGCCAACTATTGCCTAAACCTTCCTGGTTTTAAATAGTGGCTTTATGTGTAACACAGTAACTACTTATGTAAAAAAAAAATGTTTTAAATAAATTAAAAGAAAAAAGTTTGTATTTATGATATAGACAGATCAGTGTCCGTCCCTTTTTATTATTCTAGGTGGTCGCTAACCGGCGCAATAAGTTTGTATTTATGATATAGACAGATCAGTGTCCGTCCCTTTTTATTATTCTAGGTGGTCGCTAACCGGCGCAATAAGTTTGTATTTATGATATAGACAGATCAGTGTCCGTCCCTTTTTATTATTCTAGGTGGTCGCTAACCGGCGCAATAAGTTTGTATTTATGATATAGACAGATCAGTGTCCGTCCCTTTTTATTATTCTAGGTGGTCGCTAACCGGCGCAATAAGTTTGTATTTATGATATAGACAGATCAGTGTCCGTCCCTTTCTATTATTCTAGGTGGTCATTAACCAGCGCAATAAATATATGATATTTTTCCCGCCTCGTTCAGTCTGATATTCATGTAGTGATTGTACAGTTACCAGCATAAATATCTGACAGGCCCTTTACGGCCCTATAAATATATAAGGTGCTTCCAAATTAGATGCCAATACTTAAAGAGATGTTAACTTACATCAAAATAAATAACTTTAAATAGTAATTAAGAGATTAAATAAAACATCCTGTGCATTTCACTGATGAGGTGGTTATTTATCACTTTCTGTCAAATGTTTGTCATCAATGACATAATCAAAGAGGTCTTAATTATTAAATTTTGATTAGGTATCTAATTAACAGTGTGCTATTACGTGGCACAGTTGTTTTCCTAATTTTCTCCAAAAACTAACAAACTTTAAATTAGTTTTGTACATAATTCTACGTCTAAGGACGAGTACTGCGAGTAATGCGAATGTTCCCCTTGCAGTTAGCTATTAATTATATTGTATCCCGTGTTGTAGGTGCGGGCTGAAAAACAGCGCTGTATAGCCGACAGGCTAGCAGCAAACGCTGAGCCCCGAGTCTATTGTCGCATTATTTATTTTCTGCATTGTGTTGTTTTATATAAGTATCTACATCAGTGTTCGATTTTGTGATTTTGTGTTTTTTTGTGTTTTTTTGCGACAATAAATATTTTTTTATTTTTATTATTTTGTTTTTTTTTATCAGCTCTGAAAATATTGGCATCTAATTTGGAAGCACCAAGCAAGCTAGCAAGTTTTGGAATATAGAGGCGTGACGTATATTATTGCACGTTTTGTTGTGACAAATTTTATAGGTGGTGACTTTACAAACGCAAAATAAACTTATACACAGTGTTCAAAACAAAATTCGCCTTTCTTGTAGTCAATAGTTAACAGCTTACGTGCATATAAATAACGTTTTATTTGGCTTTGTGGGCTACAACTAACTTTGACAATTTCTACAGGAAAGACGGGAACCTAAATCTGCGTATGACCTAATATTTAATGTGTTTCCTTTTTAAGAAATTAACGATGGAAACCAACGTAATGAATAAAACAATAATTTATTGTCATGCCGTTCATTGTTGACTATTTCATTGTTATCTACCTACGGTAAAATAAACAAAATTACCGTATACTCAATTTATAGCAATATTGGCCTTAAGAATGATTACTGACAGAATGGATTTAGACCAGGATACATACATAGCATTTATAGATTTAGAAAAAGCATTCGATATAATAAATTAGAAAAGTATGATGTCAATTTTGAAGGAAGCTGGATTGGATTATAGGGACCGAAGAATTATTTTTGAACTCTACAAAAATCAGAGCACTATAGTCGAAGTGGGAGAGGAAACCAGAAAAGCAAAGATCCGTCAAGGCGTTCGGCAGGGTTGCCCACTTTCGCATCTTATTTTTAATATTTTTATAGAGTGTGCCATTAGAAAATTAATAGAGTCCGGGAAAGGGGGGTTCATTTCAATTGAAATATAATCCAGTTTATTCGTTTTGCTGACGACATCGCAGCGTTTGCCCATTCATCAAAACAATTAGAAGAATTAGTTACAGATTTAAATACAATTTTTGAGGAATTTGGGCTTAAAATAAATATTAATAAAACGAAAACACTCGTAACTTCAAAAAGATACCCAAATCATAGACCAATCATTCCAAACAATATTTCTATTATAACAAGTAAAACAATTTAAATATCTGGGAAGTATAATCACTAATGACTCCACATGTACACCGGACATTATCGCGAGAATAGCCATGGCTAAGAAAGCTTTTAACAAGAAGTGTCTTTTTAAAGCCAGAATATCGAGTCATATTCGAAAGAGCCTTATAAAAGTGTACATTTGGAGCATAGCATTGTATGGAAGCGAAACGCAGACAATGACTCAGCGTGATAGAGAACGGTTGGAAGTCTTTGAAATGTGGTGCTGGAGGCGGATGGAGGTGATTAGCTGGACAGAGAAAAAGACGAACGTGGAGGTGCTTGAAAGTGTGAAAGAAAAAAGGATGTTGTTAAAAACCACAGAGAACAGAAGAGGCAAGATGTTTGGACACTTGTTACGACACGATGATTACATGAAAACTATAATAGAAGGGAAGATAGAGGGAAAGAGGAAGAGAGGGAGACCAAGAAGATCTTTTACGGACCAAATCAAGGAAAAAGTAGACAGCGTGTCGTATCAAGATGTCAAGAAGAAAGCTGAGAATAGAGATGAATGGAAATTGCTCCACCGACAAGAGCCTGGCTCTTAAATATGATGATGATGACCTCATACTCCTCATTTACTCATGTGGGTAAAATTGTTCCATTTAATCTATACATATAATATTATTAATAAGTGCGTGAAATGTTCTATTTATGAAAACCGTGAATCGTACGTTTTTGGCCTCACACAGGTTATAATTTATAAGGAAATACCTAATTTAATAATTAGTAAATTCATGTGAACCGTCAGCTATTATATACTGATGATGATGATGATGATAGCTCATTTTTTTCCGTTTATCTGAATGTCGTTTGTTTAATGATAGCAAATCATATAATTACTATTAATTAGATAGTGATTATGTTGTGTAATTTGTAATTTACGTGTCTTACTAATATTATAAATGTGAAAGTTTAATGTTTATTACGTATCACGCAAAAACGGCTAATGCGCATATGTATGATAATGATAAAGTACATTATTATATCACGTTGACATTTGGTAACTAAATAATTTATAAATATAGCATAATATTATTAGAAAAATTAAATTGATTATGACAATTGAATAGTGGATCAGATTAATAAAATAAAACTCCTTAGCTAAGTAACTAATGTGTTTGTAAGCCTTTCATTAATAATACAAAATTTAAAATAATGGAATATATAATCGATATCTTCACTACTATACGATGGATGGAGTTATAAATCATTACGCCGAACTTCTCGCTTAACTCCGTTTTTTTTACGTTGGCTGAATGCTTTACTAAACCCAAAACTAAGCCCCAACGGGTGTCCAACCATGTCGAGAGGTTCGGTGTATTGATTATCTTACTTGTAACACCCCATTCTTTTGTCTTACATTTACATGTAATTTTCTTGTTCTAGCGAATCTAGAGTGAACAATGAAATGCAACAACGATTTTAAGATTCCTTGGATCGCCCATTGGTTCTTTGCTTTAGAAAAAAAACGTAAACTCGAATCTTTGTACCTTTGTGAAATCGACTTTGGTGAAATGGCATCGTACTGCTTAATGTAAGAAGTATGTACGTGGCTTTGCAGAAAATGTATTTTTTTAGAGTCGGTTTAGATTTAGATATGGGACGTTTTTTACAAGCTTTTATTTAGCTCACCCCGTTTGTTTTTTTATTCTTGGGTCAAATTTAGTAATTGAAATGTCACCCACTTCTCGGTTTCCGATTGAGCTGAAATTTTTAAAGTATAAAGTTTTAGTAAATTTTTTTTTACTAAATGGTCACATAATACCAATAAGTATAATACAGTATCCTGAGGACGTTGGCTGCGAGGCTGGATGCTCCATTACCTAGGCTGTCGTGAATGGTCATGATTCACGATAGTATTTACATTGGTGTTTATAATTATGTCTCAAACAGCCGATTTATCTTATGTAGCAACACCTACAAGGAATCATTTTTATAACAAGGTTGACGGGTAGGCGGGCTGTCAGAGTTCCGAACGGCTATATTGGGAACGAACAGTTAAGTGCGGTTTGTAGTGGTTGATTTGGAGGAAAACCAGGGTGAGCTCTTTCCATAATCACTTTCGATGCGTCCTATGATATTGTAACGATTGGGTATCATTTACACGTGTGTTCATGTGCTTTAACAGATCGGACGATGATTGTTTATGATGCGATGTATTTATGTGCGTCCACAGGTCTCATTCTCTTTGGGAGGCGTATTGGTATATCATGTAGATGAATAAGGTTTTCCTACAGGTCGCGCATGTACGTGACCTGTAGGAAACACATCACAGTTCTTAGTTGTGGAGTTCTTTAGTGTTAGAGGATTAGTTACAAGTGTAACAACAGGGTAGTTCGGTAGTCTCGGCTTCAGGCCATATCATCATCAGTCAAGGGTGCACCCGGGTAACTGGAACAATAGCGTGTGAATTGGGACAGTATCAATGGTGGTAAGGGATGTCTAGAAGGGGAGGTTGGAGGACATTCTTGGGGACGAAAGTCCCCACACGTCATAGGGAGCTGGCACGCACGAGGCGGCAGCCCCTATGTCAGATATATAAAGGATTCCGCAAGTTGTAAGGGTATGTTTATAGTTGCATATATGCTAATACGGGTCTTAGCTTAAGTGCTATAGGTTCTCATTCGCGGCCATGAGAGTGACCAGAAGTGGCTTCGCGACATGGTGGAGCATGCTGGGATCTAAGCCAGTCTTCATCTGTTTAACACTTTATTTGCCCCAACTTCCTGCTAAACCAATATTAAATGTAGCATGTGCATGATTGACTCAAAAACAGATAACTGTTCATAAAGTTAATCTAAAGATTTTTAAAACCATCCACGAGAAAGAGATTAACATTATTAAAATCCTGTCTTAAGGCCCTGCACATTCATGGTCTTCTCTCTCTCTCACTGAGCGTGAGCGTGAGCGAGATGGAAGTGCGTGGTCGAAAGCGCGGATATCATGTTTTTCGGAATATTTTAGAAACGAGACGAAATTTAAGAAAGTAAGAAAATTAAGTTATAGTTCATTACTTTATGAAGCAGATTATAAAATTTCATCTCTTTCTGATAAAAAATGGAGCAGTAGACTGGTTACAAGTGAAAAAATAGGGTTGACTTTAGATTTATTTTTCTCCACTTTCTTATGTTAAAATGGATTTCTACGAAAACAATGTCACTTCTTATATCTTGCAGATTATGATATCTATTTTCCAACACGAAAATTGTTACGTTATAAGGTATAAACTGGTTACTAAACAAGTCATTTTTACCAAAATTTGAGATGCCAAGCCTTAATCGGTTTAAAAGTTTCTAAAACTTTTCAGAAAACATACTTACAGCAAACTATCACTGTATTATGTCAGAGGTGCTCCTTATGCAAAGGTTACAGTTAAAACTAAGTTATATAACAGAACCATACCATTCATCAATGTTTAGTGTGGTGCAAACATTTAAGACCTTTTAGACATCATAAGGAATTAACCTTCCATAAGTAGTACATTTTAATGTCATCTTACGATAAATAGGGTAATGGGTACGGCTCTCAATCAAAATCAAAAATATTTATTGGTATCATACTAAAGTAGGTAAAAGTACATTCGTGGCTGGTTTGGACCTTATAAATGCAAAAAATATGTATAGCATTTGTATTTTTTACTGACTCAATGACAAATTATGGGATTATATACAAAATATAATTATTCTAAACTATTCAATGAGCAGCATTGGTATATTCATTTGATTGTCAATGGATTGTCGTACACAGCGCATCAGATTTCAATGCAATTTATTTACTACACGGGTTTACGGAGGTGAAAAGAATCAACTCCCTTTCTTTGGAAAGAACAAAGAGCAAAGCCTGTTCTTTCAGGTATGTAGGTACTATATTTGATGGTTACTTTTTATTGAAATCATGACCTAAGTAAATGTTTTCTGGTGAATCGGATTCATTGTTCTGATTGCAATCAAGACGTCAGAGGTTCAAGGGTGTACGAACTTAGGAGACTATAAGCTGCAGACACAAATAATAACCTTTGGGAGCAATCTGTGGTTTTCCTATATTTTTCTTGTTGTCAGGAGGAGGAAGTTTTAGACAGTATGATGTTATTCTCAAGTTTCGTTCTGATTTCATCAGTGTATTTGTTTATAGGTACATTTATACCGAATAAATTACTGAAATCGGTATACGTTGCTCATATCTATTCTACCATATTATTGAGATCAAAAGAATGGTAGCATCCTGGGAATTCAATTGTTTTTTTGTATTATTAGTATGTGGCAGTAGGCTTTTGTGCTGATTCACTTTTATTTCGGCGGTTACTGTCAATGAGAGATCTGACAGCAATTCGATGGATCTAATTGATGTTGACTTCATTATTGTTTGGTTACCAGCAACTTATCTCAAGACCACTAGTGTACTTTAGGTCTGACTTCCGATCACGCATAGTTGCTACGATTTCATTACCAGGTTATGCCGAGAAGGATTAACTTTTAACGTAAAATAAGTTACTCGCAATTTTAACTGTGTCATTATCATCTTCTCCTAGCCGTATTCGGCCTCAGCGACTGCTAATCAATGCGGAGAGCGTCGCTGGTGCGCCCTCAGGTGACTGACATAGCCAATTTTTGCGGTCTGTCATAGAAAACCAAGGAAGTGTTATTTATTGACAGTTGTGATATATCAGATAATGCTGGTTAAAGAGTTAAAGAAGTGAGTTCAGACATATTATGAGTCGCATAGTGAGTATACTGTGTTGGGTCGTGCGTGATGCTCAGCTGTGATGAAACAGGGGATGGAACAATGTTATCAGTATGATACACAAATAGTATACCTACTCCAAAATAATGTGTGGAGGTGGCTGGTGGCCCTCAGGTACAAGTCGATTGTTAGAGGGCAGGGAAAAATTCATTTATTATAAAAAAAAATATCATCATCACGTATCTGTCACTCAATAAATCAAGTGGAGTCTTGAAATATAAACCAATGAAGATTCATCGGATACCTACGTGATACGTTGACAATATTGTTAATTGCAATATTGACCATAATCATCAGGTATTAATCATTTAAATGCTTTCCATACACAACGATAAATATACATTACTTACAATTTAATCATGAATATATCCTACATGCGTAACCATAGCTACAACAAGTTAGTAAATACAACAAGATGTACACCTAGAAATCGTAAACACTTAGCTTTGTTGACTCCGATACTATGCTCTGAATCAGGATGTAAAATGGGTATGAAAGCTTTGGTGCTTAGTTTCTTTTAATCCTTTAGCTATAAACCATGACTTACACAGTAGTGTCCAGAATTCTTGTATAAGTAAATTCATTTGTGACTTGAAAGTAAATAGTCAGATAACTCACGTGACTTCGTTAAGTGAATCTCGCGAATCACGAATACGTTTTGTAGGTGCAACCGAAAGGTTCGGCTCGTGGATAGAATACGTTTAGACTTCAGACTTGAGTATAATCAAGTGTTATGGTTAAACAAAGATTTGTAATTATGATTGTTTTAAATATTTCGTAATTGGACTCTTAAATGTTAGATTTTAGATTATTTATTGAAAATTGTACATCTCATTTACATGTCTAAATATATAGAATTTACAATTTTTGGAATGTGCTGGGGACAATGATCATTCTGAAGAACCTCATTTATAGTGTAGCACAAAGGGTCAGTAAACTATACTTAAGTTCCTAAAGTTTCTTGTAAAAAAGGCAGTGCCGTGCGAACCTTTGCCATACACCGGCGCGAAGATTTACCCCTTAAATTAGAATCAAATAGATTCAATTTACTGAGAGACAATATAAGTGCGAGTCTAGACAGTGCGTAGCACGCGGCGGATAGCTTGTCACATACATACGAGTAGTCAATATATGATGACCTGATGAGACCCTGAATCGATCATGAAGTCAATAGATAGATCGTTTATTTGCTTGAATCATGGTCATTATAATAAATAAATAATAATAAATAATAAATAATAAATATTACGGGACAATCTTACATAAATCAACCTGGGCCCACGGTAAGCTCAATAAGGCTTGTGTTGTGTATTCCATTGTCATAGTATTATATTAATAGGTACCTACTATCAAAACTAATTTTACTTAACATTTACTGTGCGTACTTAGTATACCTACAATTTGTTGTTTTAAGGAAATCTTGGACCGAATAAAAGCAATTTTCGGTCAATCAGGTGCTCAATTTCCTACAGAAACTATTGTAAAACATGTCCGTAATTTCTTTCGGTATGGAGTTATAAATTAAGCAAGCTATGTAGTAGCAGTTTTTGCGGTAAATTTCTAGTCTTGGAGCTGGCATAGACAAGGCCGTATGCGTAACTGCTCTACGGTAAGAGTTGTCATTTAATTTGAATAGTGACATATTGGACTTTACTAATTTGGCAGTTTCAAAAATTTTTGTCCATGAGTCTACATTTCTCAGACCCCAGATTGCTCTGAGGCATTTCTTTTGGGCAATGAATACTCTATTTGCTTCGGAGCAACTTGCCCATAGTACGATCCCATATCGTATTTGGGAGCAAATATAGGCGTGATAAACCGAGATGGCTGTCGCTATTGAGCTAGTATTCAAGGAATCGGGATGCGTTTACCTGAGGCACAATGGTGTTATTGGTAGTTATGTTTAGTGGGCCATGTTTTAGTTTTAAAAAGCATTAGTGTAAATGTATAATGTTCATTATCAATCAGGTTTATCAGACACAGTTCACACAGTCAATACACGATGTGGAGGCCGATGAGTCTAACGCCTCTCTGAGAGGCAAATCATAGAGCCTAGGTGATTCTGCATCTGACACTTGCAAAGCAATTTGTATGTCTAAAAACATGGCTATTCGGGCACCTGATAGTTAGAAACACTTAGTAATATCCTGACAATAGCTCAGAAGACTCAAACCTGGACATCCGCAGACAAATAGCCTTGGAGCTGGAACTGACCACTAGTTTTCAATGTTACCTCAAGTAGCTAAACTTACGAAACATCACGCTTTCTTCATCAGAAGAATGTCAGCAGACCGCGATGAATAACAGAAAGGAGTTCAAGTTTGGGACTTCATTTCTAAAATACAAAACACGATCAACAACGGCATTAAACATGAACTTAAGTAACTAAGTACCTGACTGTCCCCATGTTACTACACGTCATACATAAGCATCATATGGCGAACTTGCCTTTCGATATGAATATACCTGCTCGTAGGATAAGCTGACGCCGACTGTATGCAAGGATCAAACAAATTCACGCGTTAATATTGATGAATTGTATCATTTGTTGTACCTTACGAGTTGGTACATAATTCTTTTATGGACAACTACGAGCTAGAATTAAATCAAGAAACATTATTCCATCATTCCTAGAGATGTTCTTTAAATGATACTCAAACATAATTCATTCGTTTTATAGATTTTGAGAAGGCGTTCAATCATATCGCTTGTGATATCTCACGAGGCAGTACTAAGGCGACAATATCTAGGTACCAGGGTACCAGTGTTGGTATATCAGCCTTAACAAAAATTACATGGTTAAGTATTAAAAACAGTATTGAAAATGCAATAACTATACACACATAAGGATATAAATCTAAAACTGAGATGGAGATTAGTTAACTGCTATGTATTGTCAATCCTTGTGTATTGTGCCGAGGCTTGGACTTTAAATAAATTGACAATTAAAAAACTGAATGCATTTCAAATGTGGCTATATAGGAGAATGTTGAAAATCTTGTGGACAGACAAAGTATCAAATGAAAGAGTATTGAACAAAATGAAGAAGTTTTAAAACCCGATGGTAAAGGTAAAGGGTTTGAAATCGGTGTCCCGGTGCATGAAGCTTCCATCCTCAACCTTAATTTAAACAGCATCATGGATTTCTTTAAAACCGACATCAAAATCATCGCATTTGATTATTGATTATAGCAACGACTGTTCTTCCAATCTTAGGAACTGCAGAAAAACTAGTGAATTTTTTTTGGCTCCTGGATGATAACTCAGAACAGATATCATGTGTGCACGGCAAGGATAATGACATTAATAACATAACTTAACGTTCACGGAAGTTTTTAAAGTAGCTTCAATCAAAGACTGCGATGGTTCGGACACACTCAAAAAGAAGGAAAATACCATAATAATATCAATAACATTGCACTTCGCCTTCCCAAACATTCCAGAGGAAGAGGTATACCAAAATCCACGTGGTAGTCCAATATTAGAAAAAATGTAATGTGAAGAACCTGGTCGAAGAAAATACAACTCATAATCGATCGCGCTGTCGCAAACTGACTAAGAGACCCGACCTTACATAGGTGTTAAAAGGGAAGGAAAGGAAAGCGAAACTAATACAATTAGTATAAAATTTAAACGGAAGTCACTTATACTGATGGTGACCGATAAATCAATGTAATTTAAAATATTAACCTACTGTGTTAGCGAGTGGGCATCACACTATATGACCAATTCCGGAATGAATACAGTACTTATAAGGAGAAGAGAGAAGAATCTCTACGTACATTGATAAACCAAGGTTAATTAAATCTGAAAGGTTCGGAAAAGCACTATAAGGACCAATCTGATCCAAAGCTCACAATTAATTTTCCATATACCTAGTACAAAGACCTGAACGTTGCGCTAGATGTCGCAAACACTTTGGACTGCAGCACGTCACATCAATGTATATAAACTGAGATTCATACAGAGACTATCCATCGATAACTAATGAAATATGAACTGCTGCAAGTGACACTAAAGTTAATAGCAGAAATAAATTTTATAGCGTAAACTGGTATCTCTGTAGTCCAGGAAATAATTCACATATATATTTTATTTAGTCATTTATACTGATGTGACAGACACAGTGCATGATTACTAAAGAGTTTAAGCGGTTGAGGGGTAGCGAATATTTGAACAAGTTTAACATCATTAATAACCGATACACTATGGGAGGAGGCATGATAAAACGTCGCACGGTCATAAGAACTAATGTAATGGCGCATATGGTCCGTGTGCGAGGATTGAGATACGCAATATCGCAAAGCCTAAAATCTTATTGGAAAATCACATGTTGAAGGACACCCGTCATACTATATGGCGCTCTCGGTGGCTCGTGGAAGACGTAAATAATAGGAAGAATACAAGCAATAGTTGAAAATGATGATTTTCATGCTTTCAGCTCAGAAAATAAGTCTTTATTTAAAACTCAACCAAAAATTATGAGTTTTGGTATCCTTCAAAGCCAACATATCATTATTACACTTTAGGAGTGCTCAAAATACTGGTTTGGCAGTGCTCAAAACAGCTTCACGATCGTCAGAACAGTTTCGCGACGCTCAGAAGTCTGGATTTAGTGGTCCTCAAAACAGTTTTCGTTGGGCTCAGAGGCCTAGGTAAGCAGTCCTCAGAACAGATTTCGCAGGGCTCAGAGGTCTTGGTTTAGCGGTCATCAGAACAGTTTCCATGGTGTTCAGAATTCTTTTTGGTGGTCCTCAGACTCGAGCACAATTGAGCGATTTCAATAGTGCCACAACAATACAGGTTATTTTGGCAATGCTCAGCCAATTTTGGATTTACGCTCAGAATAAAATGTGCTGTTAAAGATCAGATTTGAGGCTGAGAAAAATATTTCTCACGGTCGGTAAATGCTTGACTTGACCACTGATAGTGGAGCATTGGAGTCGAAAACCACCGTAGCATACTACTTTCATTGTTGAATTAAAACGTATACAACTGCGCGTAAAACTAGGCAAGATCTGTGCAGATATAGCCAAATGTGTACAGTTAAACTTTGACATAACTGGGACTTCAAGGGACCGGCAGATGTGTCTCGCTTAATGAAGTATTCCACTTAAAAAGTGTCTCAGATATCCAAGTGTATTAATATCTGTCTCATTTACAGAGGGTTCCATTAATACAGGTGAGATAAGAGATTATTTTCGTTACAGAGAGGTGCGATTATTAAATGTATAATAAAAAAGTTAGTAAACAGAAATAATTAAGCACGTTTCTATTAACAGTACATAAAGGCATACATAATCCTTCAATCAAAATAGAACACAACATTTTATTAAAAAACAAAAAAAAAACATTTATAAAAATTAAAATAAACTGTATATTTGTTTTGTGTACTTTGGAAGTAACATGAGGTCATTTAGCCAAGAATGATGAAACAAGACGAAAATGAATCAACAATAAAGTACGAGTTATACGAGGTAATGAATTAACGTTATTTCAGTTATCGAGGTATACGTCGTATGAAATAAATCAAAAACAATTTTACAAAAGTATTTTTTTTAAATATAGTCTTAGTAAAAGAGGTTTTATATCAAGTATGAGACATAATTCATTTAATTTATATTGAGACTGAGTGCTCACTCCACCGTCAAACTTAGTTTGTGGTGGATCACATTTTATTTAAGAATTCAATTAATTTTCGGTATTATATAATAAATAATAATAACCAGGTCTTAGGAAAAGAAAAGAAAAAACAACGTCAAGCCATAGGGCAGCCCGTTGTTTGCCTCTACTTTCAAGCTTCATGTTCTATCCTATGTTATTTTTTTAGGTGATCAGTGGAGTGTATTCGTATTGTATAGACAAGAAAACGCTTTAAAAATAAAAAAATAAATAAAAAATAAAAATCACACTGAACCGCGCAGAATAATTTTTAAATATTTAAAGTAGGTCGAGGAGGAATCAGGGAAATCAATAGATTAACAGATAAATTAACATTAGTTGTGGTAATGCTTCGTGCATTCGTTTAATAACGTAAGCAATTTTGCCCGCGGGGGAGGATTCCATTCCATGGAAAAAGGAAACAAGTATAAAGATGATAATAAAATCTGGCCAGATATTCGTTTCAATCTAGCAAGGCAAAGCAAATCCTATTGCGGTAACCTAAAAGTATGTACATACATGAATCAGCAATGCACAATGTATAGAAGTATTTTCATACACTAGCAAATCTATAATATGGTTTTACGATATATATAGGACATATTATGATTGATTGTTTATTACGACATGGAACGCCAAGACACGATGAAGCTTGGTTGGTCAAAATCTCAAGAATAGAGGACCTCGCAGTTGGCTACTCGGGCCCCACGAAGAGCTTGGAACTGATTTAGAAAAGTGCGTCAAGATGAACTTATCAGACGTTACAGCTATCAGAAACTATGTGGATTACTGGGCCCAATCAAGGTGATCGATAGGATTCAGAGCTTGTCAATATTTGCAATGGGAAAAGAACGGTAATTTCAAAGATCTGAGGAAGAGTTAAATAAAGCTGTGAAAGATGATAATCTCTATTGGATATATGATCGCCAGTTTTCTGGGGGGCCGGGAGTGTCGTGAATGGTCATGATTCACGATAGTATTTACATTGGTGTTTATAATTATGTCTCAAACAGCCGATTTATCTTATGTAGCAACACCTACAAGGAATCATTTTTATAACAAGGTTGACGGGTAGGCGGGCTGTCAGAGTTCCGAACGGCTATATTGGGAACGAACAGTTAAGTGCGGTTTGTAGTGGTTGATTTGGAGGAAAACCAGGGTGAGCTCTTTCCATAATCACTTTCGATGCGTCCTATGATATTGTAACGATTGGGTATCATTTACACGTGTGTTCATGTGCTTTAACAGATCGGACGATGATTGTTTATGATGCGATGTATTTATGTGCGTCCACAGGTCTCATTCTCTTTGGGAGGCGTATTGGTATATCATGTAGATGAATAAGGTTTTCCTACAGGTCGCGCATGTACGTGACCTGTAGGAAACACATCACAGTTCTTAGTTGTGGAGTTCTTTAGTGTTAGAGGATTAGTTACAAGTGTAACAACAGGGTAGTTCGGTAGTCTCGGCTTCAGGCCATATCATCATCAGTCAAGGGTGCACCCGGGTAACTGGAACAATAGCGTGTGAATTGGGACAGTATCAATGGTGGTAAGGGATGTCTAGAAGGGGAGGTTGGAGGACATTCTTGGGGACGAAAGTCCCCACACGTCATAGGGAGCTGGCACGCACGAGGCGGCAGCCCCTATGTCAGATATATAAAGGATTCCGCAAGTTGTAAGGGTATGTTTATAGTTGCATATATGCTAATACGGGTCTTAGCTTAAGTGCTATAGGTTCTCATTCGCGGCCATGAGAGTGACCAGAAGTGGCTTCGCGACATAGGCACTGGAACACTCTACAATCTACATTGTGCAAGAACCTAATAGCAAGGGATGGAGCATCTAGCTCTATTAAGATTAAATTAATTTGTACAAATAACCTTAGTTGATAAGTCGTGATTGTATGGTAACAACTTATGGATATGAATGTCCGAAATAAAGAATTGAATTTAATACCTAATCAGCCTGGGCATATCTCGCCTTAAACAATATTTTGACTGGTTGTGATTTTTTGATGGATTGAATAAAGTATTCCTAGAGTGCTGTTGAAAATAACACCGTCAAGTTCGATTGAGTAGTATATTTCCATACATTTTTAGGTTTTTTTTTTGTTAATTTAGCAGATAGTTTTGAGGTTAGGTTACATTTGAAAATACTATGTTATGATAAATGCAAACACCTAGCATTACTTATTAAGCCTTATCGTACTTAATTTGGCAATTAAACAGACACATTTTAGCGTTTAATGAATCCGGCTGATAGAGTACAATATCTACTCCACAGACGGTTTGGCTAAACCAATGATTCTACCATACGCGTGCCCCGCAGCCGAATACGTGTATTGCATTACGATAAACTACAACTTAGTCATGGTCCGTAGGTTTTCCTGGACTCCCACTTTATATGCCACACTTGTGCTGAGCAGGCATTAGTGTCGGGAGAGCCAGCGAAGCCTGTGCGCGCCGATACGCGAAAACTGGTAAAACATTGTTTACATTTTTTGCGTAGAATTAATTATTTTATTAAATAATGTGTTTATAAAAACCGTTAGAGTTTTTAAGCAGATTTTCATTAATTTGACCACGCTACTAGCGTTTCGGAACTATGCTTTGGTTAATGCCTTATTCATAAAGGTTCATAAAACCTATTTTAGCTAAAACGGCGTAAAACTAGTTTGTCTTTATCTGACACTGTGACATTTGTGTTAGTGCGAAACGACGAAACACATTTTAGTTAACAGAGGATTGCACAGTTTTATGAATAAGGGGGTAAGTTTATAACGCAGCAAAAAAAGCATAAACGGAACGTTAATTGCACGGTTTTTACACATTTCTGCTTAGATTAGAGCATAAAGATATTTTATAAGACAATCTTTTGAAAATAATAAAAACTCCGAATTTAAATTTAAATTTAAAATGTTATTGGGAAATGCCAATACCCATTCCCTTCGCAAGGCACAAGAATCGAATTTGGAACAAATCGAAATTTAAATTCGGAACTTTATTGTTTAACCGTTACGCTTTACCGTTACTGTCCCTTCGAATATCGAGAGCACGGAGCCTGTAGATACAATTATTCGAATTTGGATTTTAATCCGAGGTGACAAGAGTGAAAATTGGATGCGCATTAACTTAAAGTCGAACAGTTGATAAACCTTAAATTAACCCCGAAATTTTATCTCAAACACGACCTAATTTAGGAATGTGAAGTGATTTCGTAATAAAATAAAATACATTTTTGTAGATAAATTAAATGTTTGGCAAATATAATATTTTTTTACACATTTGACATATAAATCTCTCGTTCAAGAAATTGTGAACCATTGTTGTGACCTGCTGATTAGGAAATTAATTAATATGACATAATTCGTACCCACATACTTCCTACGTATAAGGTGCAAAATTGTAAACATATATTTGACGCCGATCGTACTATAGTGTCCTCTCTGCTGGGAGGCATATAACATCGCATAAAATTACTTCACCAGTACTTCACTTTAACCGAGCTCAAGGTAAAGAGGTTTGACTGTCATTGTGACAATCAGCGCTATCGGCGGTCCATATTTAGGAAGTGTCACGAAAGTTGACATTTCAATGGTTCGTCCGTTATGATGACCTGCATGCGATACTGTGATGCATTGGACCACATTGTGGGTAAAGCAGTGTTCATAGACACAAATAATTACCAACACATACGGAATTTTATATTATTGTACAATTTTGGCTTACATTATATTAGGTACTTATCGTACAGCGATCGTTGAGATATGCAGTAATAATGAACAGTGAAAATTAATATAATTATTTGTTAGGTTTATACAATATCTACAATTAAAATGAAATGAATATAAAATTAAATGTCAATGTAGGTACGTTTATGAATGCCACTTAGAACCTTTAGGGCCAAAGTTTTTTTTACATAAGTAATACTATGTATAGACAATATTACATACACTTATTATACCTAGCCCATTAATTTAGTCATACTTGTTATTCAAAAATATTCCCATTTATTTATAAATTTTTTCGAACACCATTTTCTCGAATTCCAAATTTATATTTATAAACAAAAACATGTGCGTATGTACCAATTCCAACAGGATGCTTTACAAAGATATTCTTCTGTAAATTTCCATAGCCAAAGGGTGTATGTGCACATACGTTTCGTTGCACTTACGTCCTTATTTATATGGATCGCGCAGGCGCGTTAAATGCTAGTGGGGCATAGGGCAGCGAATTACAATCTTCTAACAATAAATAAGCTAGCATTTAATTAAACCAATGCCACGTGCTTTAAGACGAATGGTTTTATTTTAATCGGAAACATGTTAACTGAATTTATTTACCGAGCAAAGGTCAAATATGCCTACTTTGCCACCAGGGAGAACTTTGCCCAAAAAGCAAATTTTTACCAAATCTGGTTTTGAACGAAAACACAGCATATTAGGACAAACCTTACTATTTTTTGTAGAAACTAGATTATATTTATGACTTTACTTTGAGTCATACGTGTCTTTAACTTCAGCCAGGAGCTTGAGATTTAAAAAATATGAGATATTCGAGTTTTTCCGAAAAAAGCGGGCAAAGTAGGCATGTTTGACGAAAGGTTCATGTTGCAGAACATTGTCAAAAAGAAAGGAATACCCTGGGAAGTTTTTGGAAAAACTGCCAATCCAAACAGAAATGTCCGTTTTTTATTTTTATTTTAGTAGTCTAATGTGTCTTTGATCGTACCAAAGTAGTTTGATTTGAAGCACCAATGTGTCCAAAAAAGTTATGTGCAAAGCATTTAAACTTTACAAAAATAAAAATAAAATCTTACTTTTGATGTCATTAAATGACATAAATAAAATACGCTAAAAAAATATTTTTTGGATTAATATGTTCTACATGGTCTAGTGTATCTCCCCTTAAAGGTTTGCACCCAGCTACAAAACATCCTGTATACCTCATCATATTAGTCGAAAGACGTCTACTGCTGGACATAGGCCTCCGCCAAAGAGTGCCACAATGGCCGGTCCTGCGCCACCCGCATCCAGCGGACTCTCGCGACCTTTACCAGAGGGGTAATCACGTAACGTTCCGAACGCGCGTCGGTACAATTTAACTGTAAATTTTCCATATAAAAAGTGACATTTAGGCCTACCCGACATTCGTACAATGCGTTACGTGATCGACCTACTGGTCTTCATCAGTCCACCTTGTGGGATTATATACCTACGGCATTATATTTTTTTATTTAGATATTATTATTAGTTTTGTTGATTCGAAAAAGATACCCTTTTTTCTGTTAAGTAATTTTATTATAGTAAAACAAGAAGGTAACTCAATTTACAATTATGACTTATTGTTAATGCTGTTTAACATAGTATTATTTAAATTAGTAGCGAACTTTCTCCGCACACACTTGCAAAACACATACGCCGTTCTGTTCCCATATGAACGCTTCTCAAACCCTTGCACTTGGGCACACAACCTGATTGCACGGTCGTTGACACGAAAAACCCCAGTTTCGAACAATAAGGTCTGATCTGCGCGTGCGACGAGGGCACTTACGACCTGATGCGCGGGAAGCACGGCATTGTATGCAAATGTGCAAAAAGTCAACAACCCAGATACTCGAGCATTTAGGGTTAAGTGCAAGGATCTAGATTTATCAGTATAAATGAGGAGATATTTTCTAGTACTTCATTACTTAATGGTTGAAATTGCGTAATTTTCTCTCACTTGCTGTACATTCCAAGACTGCTTTGATATAGCCATAGTCAAAAGGTGCAGTTAAATTGAAGAAAACAAACATTATTAGCATATTTCTCTCATTCTCACCAGTTCCAAAGCGCCAGTAAATAAAAAAAAACCGGCAAAGTGCGAGTCGGACTCGCGCACGAAGGGTTCCGTACCATTATCTATAAACTAGTACGCAACCTACTACGCAAAATAGGCGCATTTATGACGTCGAGTTGCGGAAACCCAGCCCGCGTACAACCTATAACCTATAACCATTATCTATAAAAAATATAAAACAAAGTCGCTTCCCGCTGTCTGTCTGTCTGTCTGTCGGTCCCTATGTATCTCTAAAACTACGCAACGGATTTTGATGCGGTTTTTTTAATAGATAAAGTGATTCAAGAGGAAGGTTTATATGTATAATACATGCACGTATTCATTGTTTTATACATATAAACCCGTGCGAAGCCGGGGTGGGTCACTAGTTATCTATAAAAAAACTATTTTATTCTGTGTTTTTATATATGTTGTCTGTCACCAGGCTGTATCAGTGAGATACAGCCTGGTGACAGACAGACGGACGGACGGACGGACGGACAGCGGAGTCTTAGTAATAGGGTCCCGTTTTACTCTTTGAATACGGAACCCTAAAAACATCACTTGCTTTGGTGTAAAATAATTAAAATGTATATTATCATCATGTATGGACACAATTTATTTAATGTTGTACAGAACCCCAGAAAAACTATACAACTCTTGAATCCATTGAAACCTTAATTTATAACAATTGCTTTATTGTTTGTGGTGACCTGTATTTTTTGCAGCACCATGTAGAATCTCTTTCTTTTTTATGTCATCTCATCTGCCAGAGAAAGGAGTTATGTAGAGCACAATACATAATTATATTAATGGTACCATACAAATATACATAGAGGTACATACATCAGCCTATTGCCGTCCACTGGTGGCGTAGGCAAACAAATATCTACTATTACCATGGTAAAAACTTTTGCTCTTTTTTGATTTCCTAATGCTCAAAACTACATGCCTCAATGCGCCAGCTTGGAAGCCGTAGCCTCATCTTTGTCCAAGGGACAACTGACGACACCCGTGCGGCAATGGGATGAATAGGCCTGATGATAAAGCGTTCCTATCTCAGAACATAGAATACTAGAGAGAGGACAAGCCGCCGGCGGCCGTGTCGCAGCTGTATGCTCAATGGGCATACACTGCCATACTGTGCACGCGTGCTGATCGCAGAGAATATTACGTTTTTTCCCAAAATGCCTGATATGATGCGCGTTTATTGTCAAATAAGCGTGTAGGTATACAAGTGTGTGTGTTTTAGATGTGTGCGTGCTTTGTCTTGTCAATTACTTGGGCGTTGTGTGGGTTAATGTACTTGCGACAGGCTCACTCTATACAAATCGGCCGCCATGTCCGATCTCCTTATATTCATACATCTGTGGTTCCTATACTTACATAATGTTTATGAATATAAATGTAGGTGCTACGAAAAACATGCTTATTGGTTGAACCGTTGCAAGAAAGTGGAATAAGCAAATTAACAGAAGCGGAGAAAGGATGAGCCAAGGATGTTATTTGCATGAATGAATCAACTCTCATTATGTACTTATACAACTTTGTTGAACAAACCGATAGTCAAATAATAGTACATTACTTACCTAGGGCGGTTAAACAAAGAATGTCTCAGATCGCAGGTATTTGACGCCCGAGCCGAAGGCAAGGGCGATAAATATGCGCTCTGAGGCTTTCTTTATTACCGCCCGTGGTAAGTACACAATTTTACGTCTCTATCTGGCCAGGAAGTGGGGTTTTCCGCACGCATATTAGCGTGCGGTAATTCCTACTTTATGGCCAGGTATGACGTAAAAGCTTTAGGCATGCTTAATTTATCTTTCGTCATGTACAATTCAGAAACAACATACTTACATTCACGCTTGTGTTCCCAAAAGCGGTAGATAGAGCACGAATTAAAACCACAAAATGTAATTTCGAAGTATTAATTATTCGTGGCAGCAATTAATTAATACAAACACCCATATGGCAGAGACAAGAAAAACGGCCAGAACTATTTACTTCTAGCATTTATAGGTTGAAGATTGAGAAAAGGCGATATTGTAGTGATTGCATCTAGCCTGTCGCCCAAAACACATCTCAACCCTATTCACAAAGTACCTGATTTTTTAAATAAGCACTAAGATAAGATAAGACTAAGTTTCTATGTGAGATGAAGACCTCGCGAGTTAGACTTTTCTTTAAAAAAGTTCGCTCGTTCAATAAACAGTGCCTTTCACTCATGGGTGCGAATGTTACGCGGAAATCGACAAACACGCGCGACCAATGGAGTGCGTTGTAAAGTTCGACTTACGCAGCGTTAAACGTACACATGTTTAACGCAAAAAACATGCCCCGTAATTGTTTTTTGCGAATATATGAAATGATGCGCCTAAAACCTTTCTTTTTGCGCTACGTTTATCGCATAAAACAACCGGTGCAAAATTTTGCACGCTCGTTAGAGTATTTACATGTCAATTATTATTATAGTAACGTAAACCATAGTTATATAACCAGTTCGAGTTCGTTGACATACAAACATAAACCAAGATCACATTTACATACATAATCATATTTACAATCTTGATGCTGCTGCTATAGTGACCTGGTTTAAAATGTGCGTTTATTAGTGAAATCACGTTTAGAGAAAGAAAGTCAAATTTCACTTTTCAATAAGCATAACTAATTTGGAGTCGCTTAGAAAAGGATTCGTCTAATAATGTTTATCTGAGATTGTCCCTACCAATTGTATCAAATAAGTTGCGTATTTTGTAAATGAAGATGCATAAGAGGATTAGTTTTTCCGTAAAATATTTTAATAACATTAATCAAGGGCGTAAGTTGCGACATTAGTTACCTTTAGGATCAGGATCCACACCTACCTTTGTGAATTTTATTAAACTAACTATTGCTTAGGCTTACAATCTTAACTTATGTATATTTCTTAACATTTAATCTTAAATCTTAAATTGTATATATACCTACCTATCCTTGCAATCATTACTCATATAGAGTACATCTGAATGTCTGTCAAATTGATAATAATAATTAGTAATGATGAAATAAAGATTAAATATTAGACCCATTATTTTAGAGACGCTTTTAAATACTATGCTGATGATTTAGTGATACGGGTTAATGGGAAATTCCCAAGTACGGTATCAGAAATCATGAACAAAGCACTGAGGAAAGTGGAGAGATGGTGCGACTGTCACCAATCCATTAATCCAGGCAAAACTGTAGTAGGGTCATTTCGCCGGTTACGCGACCACCTTCGGTTAGCGACCACTTGAAGAACATGGTTTTTTCAATTGATGATAACATCAATTCTACAGAGCCTATTGAAACAGTCAGCCGTATGCCTTATTGTTTGTAGTTATGGAATAGGAATTTACAAAGAAAACTAGAAAATATGCTTTCAGTTCACCAAGTCAGCTAAGTGGTCGCTAACCAGCACAATAAATTAGGTGGTCGCCAACCGGCGAAATGACCCTATTACCCTTTACTCGGAAAATAACCCTTCGCGGCATACAGCAGTTGAAGCTGTCCGGAAGGGTACTAGAACTGTCCAATGACGTGAAATATCTTGTAACACTTTTCAATATACGATTTGTAATGTCTCCATACTTTATCGAACGAGCGAGCGAAACGAACGAAGTTCTATGCTTCAGCTCGGGCCGAAAATCGTTTCTCTCTACAGCGTCCAGTGGCCGGTGTCTGTCCAGATGTTCCCTCTACAGCCCCCCTATTCTGGAACTGGTTTTAAGCTCACCTCAACTCAAGCCCAGGGCTGTTATTCGCTACGCGTTAATGCGACTCACCCCGCCGGTCACCCGTTACGAAACTAGACCTCTGCCTACGCTTAATTACTACGCATCGCGGTGTCAAGGTTTATTTGTGGATGAGCGTTGAGGTGACCTTAAAACAAGTTACAGATTACCCCATTTCCAAACCGATTCTCGTGAAATTTTGTGATTTTTCGTTAATTATATAGATTCTTTGTCGAGTCACTTTTTCGAAAAAAACATTTTCGATAAAGGACTGGCTCGCTATTTAGTTACTAGTTTCAACGTTATTCGGGCTTACTCTTTGAAACTGGTTAGATAAGAAATGATTCAACCGTTATTCACTGTCATCATCATCATCATCATATCAGTCGAAAGACGTCCATCACTGGACATAGGCCTCCCCCAAGAGTACCAAAGTGATCGGTCCTGCGCCCAGCGGACTCCCGGGACCTTCACCAGGTCATCAGTCCACCTTGTGGGGGGGTCTACCCACGTTGCATCTTCCGGCACGTGGTCGCCACTCAAGAACATGGCCGCCCCAACGGCCATCAGTTCAGCGTGCAATGTGCTTATTTGCTTTGTCATATGGTGATAATATTGCGGATAAAAATGTATATCGTCGTTTGGTGTGTGTTTGATAGACGCCGTTATTTCAGTCCAAAGCCGAAATGATTATCATCTAATATACCAACTTAACTATATTAGGTACCTATGTGTCATGCATTGACCAGATTAAGAAGGTAATTTTGGGAATCTATACAATTCTATAATGTATGGTATTATGGATTCACCAGTTTAAGAAGGTAAATTTTTGGATTCCCAGTTTTGGATGCATATTTAAGTTTAAATTGAAATAAAGTGTGCTTTCCCTCTTCTCTTTCCTTTCTTCATTTTCTTCCTCTCTACGTATTTTGTTACACTTTTTGCTGTTTTTAATGTTTCAATTAAATCTCCTTTCTATAGTCCGATATTTCCGCCATGTTGAAAATATTGCTTAATGTACAGGTTCATTTCGAGTTGGGGATCTACCAAGGCAACATTTTCGCATCAAAGATGGGGTATCCAGTAGCACTGGTCGCTGCCGCAGCATTATTTTCGCTGGCTTACGCCGCCCCACCAGGGACACCGAGCATCGCCTGGGCAGACACGAACTACGCTATTGTCGAAGTCAAAGGAGACGCCATTCCGTATAATCAACTCGTGAAACGCAAAGACGCAGCCGATGTCTCTATTAAGTGGGACGTCTGGGTGGGACATAAAGGAGACAAAGCTAGAGTCCTGCTCAGCGGTAAGGAAATATGGTCAGGACAAGCCAAAGGGTCAGCGACGTTCAAGGTGAAACACGGAGGCCGGTATCGAATGGTGGTAGAATTGTGCAATGAAGACGGATGCACTTCCAGTAGCCCAAAGGAGATTGTTGTCGCTGACACTGACGGCAGCCATTTGCCACCATTAAAGTATAGCATGGGAGATAAGAACAAGCCTTTCAAACAGACTTCTGGAAAAGTGGTCGCAGCATACTTTGTTGAATGGGGAGTGTATGACAGAAAATTCACAGTAGATAAGATACCAGTGCCCAATCTGACCCATCTTTTATACGGTTTCATTCCTATCTGTGGAGGTGACGGCATTAATGATAGTTTAAAGAAAATAGGGAATTCGTTCCCTTCGCTCCAGAAATCTTGCAGCGGTCGAGAAGATTTCAAAGTGTCCATCCACGATCCTTGGGCCGCTCTACATAAACCTCAGACGGGACTGTCGTCGAATGAGCCTTACAGGGGTAACTTTGGCCAGCTGATGTCTCTTAAACAGGCACGACCTGACTTGAAAATCCTGCCTTCCGTCGGCGGTTGGACTTTATCCGATCCCTTCTTCTTCTTAGACGATAAAAATAAGCGTGACCGATTTGTAGCTTCAGTAAAAGAGTTCCTTCGAACCTGGAAGTTCTTTGATGGTGTTGATATCGATTGGGAGTTCCCTGGAGGTAAGGGGGATAATCCAAAACTAGGAAAACCTAAAGACGGTGAGACTTATGTTATCCTGATGAAAGAATTGCGCGCTATGCTAAATGAACTTACTGCTGAAACTGGTAAGAAGTACGAGCTGACATCGGCTATTAGCGCTGGATGGGACAAGATTCAAGTAGTGGACTACAAAAAGGCCCAGCAGTATATGGATCACATCTTCCTGATGAGTTATGACTTCAAAGGTGCTTGGTCACTCGACAACCTTGGGCATTCGGTTGCTTTACATGCCCCTGCATGGAATCGAAATGAAAATTACACAACCGAGTTCGGGACTAAGATGCTATTAGCTCAAGGAGTTAACCCTAAGAAGATCGTTCTTGGCGTCACTATGTATGGTCGAGGATGGACTGGCGTCCACGGTTATAATGGATCTAATCCGTTCACCGGGAAAGCAACTGGACAAGTCAAGGGCCAGTGGGAAGCGGGTGTAGTAGACTACAAAGTGATTGCCAATGAATTAGCCCAAGGGAAATGGAAGTACGCTTACGATAGCGAAGCGCAGGCGCCGTACGTGTTCAGGAAAGAGTCAGGAGATCTCATCACCTTTGACGATGCGACGTCTGTTATTGCTAAAGGCAAATACGTGAGAGCTAATAAACTAGGTGGACTCTTCGCTTGGGAAATAGATGCTGATAACGGCGACATTTTAAATGCTATGAATAATGGTCTAGGAAATAACCCCGTTTAATTTAAACCCGAAATGTATGCGTAACCTAAGTTATATGAATCTTAGTTGTTGTTTTAGAATAGACAAATAATTGTAAAGACTGAAAATCAATTATGAGATTTATTATAATTAGGTGCCAAAACGGACCCCGGGCTCCTTTAAGGATGACTCACGCTATAGAACGGGCCGCGTCCGGCCCGGGCCGTTTTCTAAGATAAACGACGGTGGTGTGGTGGCCGAGCCATTACTAAAGCCCGGCCGTGCCACGGCCGTAAAAGTGGCTCGGTGTCGGTACGGCCCAGCCGTGGCTCGGGCGGGCTTGGATATGGCTCGGCTGCGCAAAAACGCCGTCGTTTTTCGCAGAAAACGGCCCGGGCCGGACACGGCCCGTTCTAGCGTGAGTCATCCTTTAGGGCACAACTGGAAAATACGCTAGGGGGATGATGCCAAATGGGACCACAATGTTGTGTTTAAGAGGTACTAAATCAATCTGGTTGTTCATTTGATTTGATTTAAACTATATTAAAGTGTACAGTCAAGGTCACCAATATGTATATACCCAAAGTTGCAAAAATATGTATACAACAACCTTACTTCTGTAGTAATAAGGTCTGTATACATATTTCTGTAAGTTTGTGGTGTATACATATTGGTGACCTTGACTGTACCAGTTTCTGAAATTGCTTTTTACCTCTCTGATTAAGTTATATATGTATAACCAAAGCACACATTTACTATAAATAATATTGAGACATTTGTGACTCGTACAGCTACGGTCGAATACTCTGAATCACTACAGTGTAGTGACTACACTCATGTCTAGTCAATCATTTATTTTGTTTCTTTCTTTTTTTTTATTAAAAACCGTGTCTTATCCATAATTTTAATGTTCAGTTATGATAGCCGATAGCACTTATAATCAAGGATTGTATTACCAGTATTCTTTTCGTACTTTTTACTGGTAGGTATACAATTTTGGTAAAGCTATCGGCACCAGAGTTGAGGTCACACACACAATAACATACGACAGTGGGATTTTGAAAGTGAGTGTTATTTTTTCGTACTGATAGCATGTTCAACAGCAATTTCAATATTGACTAAAAGTTTCTTCAAATATTTTAGTATCAGTTATTTTCTAGACAAAAACTGTTTTAAATGATTATTATATTAAGTATATCATTCAAGAATGATGATTGGTCGACAACCATACATAATCTTGTAATAAATGTAAATGAATCAGATGAAGATATATCGAGTGACTAGTTTAATAATTCCCTATTGTTTGCACTAAAATTAATTCGTAAATTCACCACCTTTTAAGTAATTAGTACTCTATGTAGTTGTGTGTCATTCACCTCAACTCTCCTGCCGATACCTAGGTATTATTTATTGTTCAGTGTAAAATGTATTTGTAAAAAAAAATTTGTAACAAGGTATATTTCTAATTTAAACTAAATTCGGTTTTTTATTTAATCGTCTCTCTTACCTGGCCCCTATTTTTCCAACTTGCTAAGTGTTGTTGTAAGTGATGTTGTGTGTTGTTGAGCTAAGCTTTGTGTTATAAACACAGTTCATCGTGCATTTCTGGGTACGATAAGTAAAGACATTTCTGACGCGACCTTCTTTACTGATGTATAGATAGACCCAAAAATGTACAGTGAATCTTCACATCTTGCAATTTTATTTTAATAATCTTCAATGAGTTTTATGATTTTTATGTGTGGGACAGGGAAAAAATCCGAATAGTCATTTGTGCGAAACCATCATTATCCCGAAGTTTCAAAATTCCTAACGCGATTTTCTGATAAAAGACAATTTGGACACAGTTTTTTTTTTTATGGAATTTATAAAGAAGTTGGGTTAGATTAGTGTTATATGTATACTGAAAAATGTAAAATTCCTTCAACGAAACATGGTTTTCGGCATTATGCCGCCATATTATATAGGTACAGCCAGTCAAAGTCATCGGTTTGGCGTGTCAGTGCGAAACAGATGACTTTGATATTTACGTTGTTTTTGATGCTTGGATCATCGAGTAGGTAAATACTCGTACTTACACACCAACATCCATAGAAAAAAACGTAATCTCCAGGGCGGTTATTCGGAACGCTAATGCGCCTCACCTCACCCGTCACACCACTCACACCTAATGCGAAACTAGACCTCTGCCCCGCTATTCTGCAACTTGTTTTAACCTCACCTCACCTCAACGCTCACCCACGAATATGTATATCTTGACGCTGCAATTCTTAGTAACTTAGCGTAGGTAGAGGTCTAGTTTCGTTAGGCGTAACGGGTGGAGTGAGAGTGAGGCGCAAGAGCGCGTAAAGAATAACAGGGCCCCGTAGAATGGATGGCCTTATAACGCGATAAGTGATAGGATAGAGCTGCCGTCCCTGGCTGACACCGTTCGATAGAACGAGACGACGCGCTTATCCTATCACTTATCGCGTGATAACGCCATCCATGCTACGGGGCTGATTACGCTTAGTTACTACGAATCGCGGCGTCAGAATATATATGTAGGTGAACGGTGATGTGAGGTTAAAACAAGGAATAGGGTAGACAGAGGCCAAGAGGTCTCTGTTTTCATATATCTGACACCTATAGCTGTCAAACATGCGCGGTGTCACATATATATGAAAACATATCTTCGCATATCTCTGGTTTTTTGACGTGATAACGTCTTATATATCGATGAACACCGGCAGCACGCACGAAAAAGTATGACTCATTGTCCCGTTCCGCCTGAGCCGAGCGTTCGGCTTTATGACGTTATCACGTAAAATTATCGTAAACCGACTTTATAGACAACCATTTTTTTTCCCCTAAAAGAACTTTAACACAAGATACAATAAAAACTTAATTAACATTTAACAACAACATTAACGTACTTATGCAAATATAACCAGGGAAAGTTCGTAGTCGATACCTAATATCAATATCACATCGATAATATGTATTTTTATTTTTTCTTACTTAAGCCAGTAAGCGATAAGACCGCCTGTTGTTACCATTATCATTTATCATTTAAGAAGCATTTTTTTGTAAGATGTTTCATTCATGTCGTGGTGCAATAAAGAGTATTCAGCCGTTAATACCAGTGAATAACGGAATAACTCAAAAACGACACCTTTCAGGAGAGACGAAAAACGATATTTCGATACCAGATGTTCAGAACTTGAACTTTTTAAGCTTGTTTATCTCCACTTATAATAAATCTCTAAATTAAAAAAAGAATCAGCCAGTTTGAAACTAAGCTTTGCGCGGTTCGAATGTTCTCAGCATCCCATGAACGGAAAAATATGAAACATTTTATATAGGCATTTAATTTTTCATTTATTTTTATTGAAATCAAACGCTGCTCCAACTGTCAGCTATAAGAACCGTCAAATTTTCGTCAAAATGGCGGAATTGCTTTGCCTTTCACTTATTAATAATTTAAATCCCGTCTACGATAGACCTTTACGAGACAAATGCTAAAATATAAACCATAAAAAAATATTCGATTCTGATATGAGAACTTATATGCGCAAATGTCGTTTTATGTCGTAATTTCAATAAATGAAATCAACAAATTTTAACAATATAATTAACACGAATTTGTTTTTTTTGAATGACAATGGCACGCGCTCGGCGCATTCAGCCAAAGTACCTGCGGCGCTACCACGAAAACCGATACTCAATGTTCATATATTTGCATCCCTGTCACTCGAGTATGGTTAGTGCGATAGAGATAGAGATACCCGAATATTTTCGAATTCTGAAGTTCGTGGTTATAGCTCAGGAATCGAAAATATGGTAAATAATCATAATGTATTTTCTCGAAAAAGAATTTAAAATAAATATAGTCAAATGGAGAAAAAAACAAAGCAAGAGGTTATATAGGTAATGATTAAGTTATAAGAGTCCAAAGTTTTAAGAGGGGGTATGTTCTGTCCCTTTTCCGCAAAACGCACCTTCATATGAAACGATTGTTTTTTACTATGACGCTCGAGTATTTTCTCACTCTAACAAGCGACATTAAAACGGATGTAGCTTCATAATTTTTTGAGATATTTGAATGGGAGTTTCATTATCTTCTATCTATTTATACATAATAAATGCCTATGTCCTGACTGACTTATTCACTCAATCACTCACTCACTCACTCATCAACGCACAGCCGAAACTACTAATCTTAGAGAGTTGATTTTTGCACAGTATGTTGCTTTTATAACGTGGGCTAGGGATAAAAAGGGATTTTTGAAAATTCTACCCCTAAGGGGGTAAAATGGGGGTGCAAAGTTTGTATGGGAGAACCTTTTTTTTTTGAGCTATAGACTTACACTTTGTAGAAAAATTAGTTATTAGAATACAAATGAAACACTTTCAGCGTTTTGGAAAATTCCACCCCTACGGGGGTAAAATAGGGGTGCAAGGTTTGTATGGGGGAAACATTTTTTTTTTAAATAGAGACTTAAAACTTTGTAGAAAGATCAGTCATTAGAATACAAATAAAGAACTTTCAGGGTTTTAGAAAATTCTACCCCTATAGGGGTAAAATAGAGTGCAAAGTTTGTATGGGAAAAACTACTTTTTTTTAAATAGAGACTTAAAACTTTGTAGAGAAATTATTCATTAGAATACAAATAAAGTACCTAGATTCAGTGTTTTAAAAAAATCTACCCCTAAGGGGGTAAAATAGGGGTGCAAATTTTGTATGGGGGAAACAAATTTTTTTTTAAATAGAGACTTAAAGCTTTGTAGAAAGATTAGTCATTAGAATACAAATAAAGAACTTTCAAGGTTTTAGAAAATTCTACCCCTAAAGGGGTAAAATAGAGTGCAAAGTTTGTATGGGAAAAACTACTTTTTTTTAAATAGAGACTTAAAACTTTGTAGAGAAATTATTTATCAGAATACAAATTAAGTACTTTCAGCGTTTTAGAAAATTCTACCCCTAAAAATAGGGGGCTAAAATAGGGGTGCAAAGTTTGTATGTGGGAAACTATTTTTTTTAGCTAGAGTCCTAAAACTTTGTAGAAAGATTATTTAAATACAAATAAAGAACTTTCAGCGTTTTGGAAAATTTCACCCCTAAGGGGGTAAAATAGGGTGCAAAGTTTGTATGGGAAAAACATATTTTTTTTTTAATAGAGACTTAAAATTTTGACGAAAAATTACTTATTAGAACATGAAAAATACTACATTCGGCGTTTTACAAAAATCATTCCCTAAGGGGGTTAAAAAAGGGTGCAAGGTTTGTATGGGGAACACTTTTTCTGAGCTAGACACTTAAAACTTTGTAGAAAGATTACTTATAAAAATACAAAAAAAAAGACTTTCAGCGTTTTGAAAAAATCTATACCTAAGGGGGATAAAAAGGGGTGCAAAGTTTTTATCAGGGAAAGTTTATGTTTTTGAGTTAGAGACTTGAAACTTTGTAGATTACTTATTAAAATACAAAAAAAGAACACAAATCGTTTTAGAAAATTCCACCCCTAATAGGGTTAAAAAGGAGAGCAAGCTTTGCATGGGCAACACTTTTTTTTGAGTTAGACTTAAAACTTTGCAAAAAGATTACTTATTAGAATACTAAAAAAGAACTTTCAGCGTTTTAGAAAACTCCATCCCTAAGGGGATCCTTAAGATCCTTAAGAAGGGTAGCCAGTGTTGTGTGAGAAAAACTTTTTTTTTACTAGACTTAAAACTATTCAAAATGTTACTTATTAAAATTAATAATAAAGTACTTTCAGAGTTTTAGAAAATTCCACCCCTAAGGGGGTTAAGAAAGCTTTGTATGGGCAACACTTTTTTTGAGACTTAAAAGTTTACGAAAAAAGTTCTTTCAGCGATTAGAAAAATTCAACCTCTAAGGGGGTTTAAAAGGGGGTTCAAATTTTAAATGGCGAGCAATAAAATTTTAAAGTGTGAGTAAGAGATTTTTAACTTCGGTCGTATTCTGTACGTTAAAAGACTACAAAACTGATTTCAGAGTTTTTCCAAATTCATCCCCTAAGAGTGTTAAAATTGGTTCAAAGTTTGAGTATTTCAAGGCATTTTTAAAGCATGAGATTTTTAACTTTGGTTTTAGACTGTTTGTTCACAAACTAGAAAATGAACATCAACTTTTTTTTTAATTATCCCCTAAAAGAGGGTTCAAATTTTGTATTGAGAGAAATCATTTTCTAAGACGATAAAAAGTTCTACGCGGACGAAGTCGCGGGCAACAGCTAGTACTTAATAAAATTAACATAGAATAAACAATTAAAATTAGAAACAGGCTTTTGTAATTATGTCATATTTATAGTTATTGTTATTGTCTAGTTTTAGAATTTGTACGTCAAAAAGTCATTTATACTATAAAAACAATTGTCAACTAATATTATTCTTAACTTTCTTTTAAATACATTATGTGGCAATGTTTTAAGTTCAGCTGGTATTTTGTTGAAAATTTTAACACACATGTTTTAAGCACTTTTCTCTCTGAGTACCAGTTTGTTGCTACTTGGTATTGCTAACCTATTTCGTCTATGTTGCCTAGTTGTTTCCTTATCAGTGATAAACGTGAACAATTCCGTATGGAGTTTTACAAATACCGCTATTTCGTATATGTAAAGGCAAGGAAGGGTCAACAAATGAAGTTTAATAAATAAAGGCTTGCAAGATTCCCTTTTGTTTACCCCACGAAGGGTTCTGAAGTTCTGATGCACTTTTTTTGAGCGACAAAAGCACGGTGGGCGTCGACAGAGTTTCCCCACATTATTATACCATATCTCAGAGTGGACATGATATAACCGTGGTAAGCCAGTAAAGCAGCTTTGAATGATACCGTCTGTTTGAGGCGCCACAATGCAAAAATAAACTTATTAATTTTTTTACAGACTGTATCTACATGTTCCTTCCAATTGCAATGTGTATCCAATGTCATACCAAGAAATACAGTGCTACCTACTTCTTCAATTACATCTTCATCGTGGTTTACAGTAATATTGTGAATCTTCCTAGACTTATATGACCTAAATATCATAAATTTTGTTTTTCCTAGGTTAATTTGGAGATTATTTGATTCAAGCCAGCGTATAACATCTCTTAGAGCAGCGTTTATTTCAACTTCAAAGTTATTTATATCTTGATCTATACTATACAAACTTCGAACCCCGTTTTAACCTTCTTATATAGGCGATGAATTAAAAAAAAACGCTGAAATAAGTTTTGTAGTATTTTAGCATGTTTGTTTTGTCTAAAACCGAAGGAAAAAATGTTTTTTGAGTTTCAGTTCTAAGTATGGGGAACCCCAAAATTTATTGTTTTTTTTTTCTATTTTTGTGTAAAAATCTTAATGCGGTTTACAGAATACATCTACTTACCAAGTTTCAACAGTATAGCTCTTATAGTTTCGGAAAAAAGTGGCTGTGACATACGGACGGACAGACATGACGAATCTATAAGGGTTCCGTTTTTTGCCATTTGGCTACGGAACCCTAAAAAGTGACTAATGATAATGAGTTTGCATTGCGACTGCATAGTTGAACCCAGTTATCAGTACGGATAATTGATATCTAATGTCCTTTAATTAATTAGTTAATGACATTATCAAATAGGGAAAGTGACTAATGAGTTTGCATTGCGACTGCATAGTAAAGTAATATATTGTATTGGTACTGAAGTCAAGTATGGAGGTCGGATATTAGAAATGATGTTGATAAATTTTAAACTCGTAGGCATAAATGTTCCTCAAAAAGAGTTTCACGTCTGTTATTGCTTGCTTGTCATAATCTTTATGTACTGTCAAATCGTTTTTGCCCCCGCGATCACGACGTATGCTTATAAATACAGAAAAATGTTGAAAAAATATGTCCTTCCCCGGGACAATCTATCTCTATACCAAATTTCATATACTTAAATCAGTTCAGCGGTTTAAGTATGAAGAGGTAACAGACATACAGACTTTCACATTTATAATATTAGTATGGAGCACCAGTCGCTCGTATAACTATACAGACACAACGGCACATACGAGTTTACGCAATTACACGCTAGATGTCGCCGCCTGTAAGACTCGGACAGTATTGCCATAGATCCTATTTTTTTTTTTGCGGACATAATATCATTTTTGATAGGCATTGATTTAGTATATGTAAATAGATACACAATCAGCCGAAAAAAATGGCAGACCAAAAGAACCGGCTGATGGAATTGGCCGGCTCTTATGCGTTTAGTCTGGTTTCGACATTGACGTACCATAAAGTAAATAGACTCACATGGATATATTTATTCCAGTAAATTCTCTTGATAACGTAACGAAATTTGTGTAAACTCTTTGTAATTTAATAGTTTTAAACATGTTTTAAATAATTAGTTTTGTTAGTTCAAATGACGTACGTCGCAGAACATAAATCTAAGGAGTCGGTATTAGGTACTTTTTTATGACGTTGTTACCTACGTTATATGGTTTTCATATTTAAGATTTCCAAGAAATCCTCAGCGACATGCAAAATGGGCTGCAGTCATAGCACGCAACAGTCGAGACGATTTATTTAAACCAAACGACTTTAAAATAAAAAGCGAAGTAAAACATCAATATGTTACGTGAGCTGTAAATTTGCTACACGATATAAAATAAATGTACTGATCTTTAAGACATATTCCATAAAGGAGACACCCGTTTAGCGGACATGATTGTAACACCGAAAAGAAAAAACAATAAAGAACTTTCTATTCTATTCTATTCGCGCGTCGTTTGTTGGACTCATTTTTCTGCTTCGGATAATATATACGACAAAAAATGGATTAAACAGCCAACTAAAACTGCCACACCTGTCATGGAAAGAAATGGACTAACGAGTCCAATTTTAATTTCAATTCTTTCCAATAATTTGTCAGGCAAAATTAATAAGTTTATATGGATCCAGTTTATAAAACAAACAAAATACAGCAAAAACAAGTTTTGTATGAAAAACTTAATTTTGCTGATTTTTTTTACTATTGTACTGACGCTACATAAACTAATTAAAGACCTGGACGGTATTCTAAGTACAAAGTTTTAGAGCAAACTAGCTAGTCGTTTTAAAATGAGAGCGTAACTACGTTTGTATGGAGAATTGAGCTTACTGCGGACTCTTAATTAACTATAATATAATTGTATATTCCAATATCAATACTTACATAATTTGGACATTTGAAACTGTTTATTCCCCACTTGTAAAATAAAGAAACCTGATTTATTTGTGATATTGGTCTTTCTGTTTAAATTCCTACATAAAATATTGTTAAAATAATTTTATAACGCGACTCCATTCATTCGCTATTTAGTTTTGACGTGAGCAGTTAAGTCACATTATGATAAAATCTCAATAAACTAAAAAGTATTTTATCTGTTGATGTTGATTTGCTAATATGGTGCTTAAAGTCTCAGTAACTGAGTTCTTTTTTTTATGAAACATATATCTTGATGCAGGTTATAAGTTAACGCTATTAGCAACTACTGAAATATAGCTAGAGTTGTCATTTTGGGGCACATTTCTAGAAATTTTTGTTCGACATTGTGAGTCTATTTACTTTATGGTATGTCAATGTCAGAGGGTCATAAATCTTAATGTTTTTGCTAAGAAAAAAGCGGCTTTTGTAAAGATCAAAGGAGTGTGTGCCTTCTGTACCTTTAAGTAGAGTTTAATTAGTCTGAGTTCTGTACTTGTACTATATTATCTATTCTGTACCTAAACTCACTCAAAAATATCACGAATTATTAAAAATAATGAGACTTTAGTATAGGTTTACGTAAGGTAGCGAGGATATGTTTGCAGCTGACTAAGAGTACTTACACGTAAATAAATGTTTACTTATTAGGGAGCTAAAACTTAACATTGTATCATCCCCTTAAGAGCATAACCTTCAGCTTCATATAATTTCCGAGGCATCATTTCGTCTTCCGGTAAGCGTCTCGAGTGTTGTATAGTTACCTCATTAAAGCTAATAAAATTGCGGCAAACAAAACTACTGAAAATTTGCGGAAAATATTGGCTACAATTGAAACCAATGGAATAAGTGGCCGCCGGCCACAATATACGCATAACGGATCCTCTACTTACTCTAGTTGCTTTAGTTCATAATTCATATATCTACGTTATTTATGTACTTAGCGCGAATTGGTTTTATATAACACTATTAACTAGGTATATTAGCAAGATCATCAAAATTCACAATCTTATCGTGCAAGGTTAGTGTAGATATTAATACCTACATACCTAGATAAGAGGCTAGGTTTGGTAAGTAATCATAGATATTAATGTAATATAATTTAACAAATTAGCGTTTAACATAATAATTGCCTGGTCCGAAAGATGTACAAATGATCATTGTAATAATTGCATAGATAGCTATTTGTTACTTGAAGTAAATCATGATTGATTATATACCTATTATTTGTTAATTAAGTGTATCTATCTATTACAGGGAGATAAGAACGGACGTACTGTATGTTGCAGACATCACGAGAAACTTTTGACCTGCTAATATATATGAAGATTACGCAACAGTTAATTGAAGGACAAGACAAAAATTTAATTTATATTAACAACTTTATTATTGCTAATAACATTTTCTAATAAAATCGTTAGGTATGTAACCCTATACAAATAAGTGTAATGCTATTAAATACATGAATTTCTGATCTTAAATTTTACTCAGTCAATCCTTGCACACGTCAATCGCGTCCTGTTTTTCCTCAGCCAGCTCCTTCCCCGTGTTGTCTAACATTTTTCGTATAGAATAGTTTTTGCCTCGGAAATCATCCCTTAAGATGGTAGAAGTTTGTTTGCATTATATTTTCTAAGTATTAAGTTCTACGCGGACGAAGTCGAGGGCAACAGCTAGTATAAAATATGGTGTTTAGCTTTAGTTTCACACATAGACGTATAATATTCTGACCCTATAAATATATTTTTTTCCCGGGTTTTTTGCAGTTATACCCTTATTCACGAGTACTTAATGGACTAACTCGAGATATTCACGTCACTTTTATTGAGCTGTTAGCAATAAAACGACTTATACCCTTATTCACGCTGTACTTAAACGCAGAACACGACTTGTACCATTATTTATTTTGGCAATAAATGAAACGACTTAT
Organism: Epinotia brunnichana; assembly: GCA_963854355.1. NCBI lineage: Eukaryota > Metazoa > Arthropoda > Insecta > Lepidoptera > Tortricidae > Epinotia > Epinotia brunnichana. Next base: position 5,086,675 of record OY977936.1, on the reverse strand, counting down.
ATAGCTGGAAATTTGTTACCTAAGGATTCAAATGAGGCCGTATAGTAAAACAACCATGCATACAATTTGAGAAGCTTTAATGAAATCAACAATTAAAATAAAATAACAATATAGTTAATCAGCCATTGTCATTATTATAAATCAATTAAGTACTTTAATCATCATCATCTAGGTCTTTATCAACACCATACTCGTACATGATTATATTTAAATCGGGATCTTCTTCCGCCCTTTCATTTTCTGACGTTTTTATAGAAGTCATGGCACTCGCTGTCTATAAAAGGCAATAGATCTATTAGATCCTTCTTTTTCTCAACACTTATTGGCAGAGGCGTTTCAGACATGATTGTTAAAGTCAGAGGAAGATTTTTAGATCTTCCGTACTCTTAAAGCAATCTTGACTCTCAATAGCAGTCGGGAGATACACAACACAAAATGCAATAGAATAGGCATAAACGTGTTAGTACCTACATATTTCTTCGTTGCTTTTGTTATTGAATTTGTTATCAAGGCCCGTAAACACTTAAACTGATGTTTTAAACTATCCATTTAGAAAATACTTTACCGATAGAATAACTTCGAAACAACTTTACGAGTAGGTTTTTAACAAAATCTTCAAACTGTCGTTCAGTGAGGCCGAATTGTATGTAAAATAGACAATACAACAGGTACTTACTTTTTTCGGTGGATTTATTACTAAGTTAGTAATTTTCCTTCCACGCTTCATTTTTGTATTCACAAATGGCAATGCAGTGAGTTCGAAAAGTCAGTTTAATATTTATTCAGAATACAAGTCGCAAATTTAACAATTATATCCAAAATTAACATGTAAATATCTTTTACAAAATAGAAAAAGATTTGTGCTTTTAGAGTTTTTGCCAAAAAACGATTGAAAAAGAATATTAAGTAAAAAGTAATAGAATGAGTTGTTTCCGAGCAGAACACAAATAGGCCAATAGCAACACGGCATGAACGCGAAACTGTCCAATGGCGGCGTAACTTGTAGCAATGACACTAAACGAGTAATGTTATTTCTTTATGCTCGCTCATATTACAATAATGACACAAATCCGTTTACGCCAAAATAAGCGTTTAGGACTAATGGAACAAAATGAATTAAGTCTTTACTCAAAAATATAACTGTATATATATGTCTTTGGGTTCGTGACTAATTTCGACTTGAAACTACTAATGCCGTTGCAATCGTCTTGAGTGATGGATAAAGCACACCCTTTTTATAGCCTTTGGGTCATCGAAAATACTAGGTTAGGAGACAGCTAGAGATATGTCCTTTTGATACGTTGTGTAGTTTGACGAGCTAAATCCAATGGTGCAATTAAAACCAAACGGAATAACTCGTGTTACTCCGTTATTCACTAGAGGCACTGTACTACATACTTCAATTCGTCCACTGACAACTTTCAGGGATAGAAAAATCACAATTTATAATCTCTTACTTCCATTTGTTTGCTATTTAGTACATGCATTAGGGGTGTCGATTGATAGTCAAATATGTGACTTTTTATGAAGCAAGATGAAGGGTCAAAAACGCATTGTTAATGTAAAGTATGGAGGACACGAACATGTGAGCATGTGACGGCACGATCTTTTTTAGTCCGACAGGGTTCACTTTTCGGTCTTTATGTAAGGTAAACGTCCTAGTACTCGACGTTGCACTAGTGTATGACATGTGCACTTTATGTCAAAGCAATATGGGTTAAATTCGAATAAAGAAAAACCTTTGAAATGGGAACACATAGCTGAAGCGTGTTTTCTGAGTCCTTTGTACGAAAAATTATTATTTCCTGGTGTCATTACCGTATTTCTAAAAATTCAATATACACTTTCTCTGAATACCTCAAAAATGTGATCGGGAATCGAACCCTCAATATCCGACCATCTGAGTCATTGACGCGTATACCGTTTCCGGTAGGCACGCGTGTGTATTGTATAATGTAATCTATTATCGCCACACTCATATCTATTGATTTTATCGTTCCACTATCTAGTTCGCAATTACAACGTAATTTAAGTATGTGTAATAGGTGCGGCATCCATTACAATCACGTACGGTGTTATTTCTTATTAACCGTAGTAGCATTGTTAATAAGTACCTAAGTAATTATTTATTAATCTCATCATCACAATTGTTACACAGTTCTATCAATACACGAGTGAGGCACCTCGCTCCTTTTCATTTTATCGAGTGTTATATTGTGATTATTTATATGTATATTCGGGTTGTACCTATTATCCAAATGGGGCAGTGAGGGAAAATCGGAAACTACTTATAAGAGGTACGAAAATTTGTTTTAACAAGTCAAGATAAGGATTTTAGAAAAAAATTAAAACTGCTGCTTATTTGAAAAATGCCTTAAGGATCGGGAGTCAAATCTGTCTTAAAATTGGAGATCCTTTTTTTCTGAAATTGATACTGCTAGAACAATTTTTGATAAGGGTTTGTGTGATCGTGATGATGATAAAACATTCAATACAATTTAACGTCATAGAAGAAAGTACTTAAATTCAAGGAAAGTATTTTTTTCTCAGACCGTTAACTTTTTGTAATGAGGAAAAAAACTATATTGAAATGATGGCGTTTCATGATCTCTTCAAAAAATTATGAACAAAAAAAATTGTATTCAGTTTCAAAACAAAATGCCTGTAAAAATGTGACATCAAACATTCTTAATGAAATAGAAAAATAATGACCTACCTATGTATAAAATTATAAATCCATGTGTAGCCGACAAAACTATACTTTACCTTATTACAGTGGAATAAGGTGCATGTTTTAAACTTATTTTGATGTAAACTGTACAAAATAGGACCGTGAATTGCGTTTTAGATATGCTTTGCAACTTACCAGATTTAATCAAAAACTCTGCTTAATTAAATTAAGTTTCAGTTAAAACAAGCTTTGGTAATTAGATTATTTAATGTGATGTCTAATGTCAGTTTAAAAAGGAAAATTAATTTGTAAGTTTTACTATATAACGTTGTATAAAATGTAATTTCAAGTTTAATTATTTCTTATGCATATTTGAATTTGATAATGAAAGTAATTTATCAAGGAAACTTTAAAAATAGGAGATGATTCAACATCTGAGTAGGCATTTAAAATTGTTGGTTTATATCCAACGAAAGGAAAACACTTAGAAATATAACAAAGGCGTAAATTCATTTGTTAGTCATCATCCATTAGCCTAAATGGAAAACAAAAATAAATCGTCAATCAAAAAAAACAAAAACACTTTTTGTCACCTTGGCCGCTCTAGAAATTTAACCGTGATACAAAACTGTGCTAATGATATTTATTTCGTATCTAAAATCGCTCCAGCATGTACTTTCCACCACAGAAGCTATACGTCGGATGTCCCGTACGTGTAAGCATCACATCCGTCGTATGGGCTTTGTGGTGCAGTATTGATACAGGCTCTCTTACTAGCGGTTGGCCTACTATTATCCGAGTATATAAAAGATCCGTCTCAATATGCAGGTTCAGTTCGTGTCGTCGCTTAACGAAGTTCGCGCGTTGAACTTTGGGACCGGTTATGGGGCATCCAGTCGCGTTAGTCATCGTCGCAGCGCTTGCGTGTGCGCAGGCCGCCCCGCCGGGGAAACCATCCCTTGGCTGGGGAGAACGCACATTCGCCATCGTCGAAGTCAACCAAGCAGCCACAGCCTACAACCAACTCGTCAAGCGACACGACGCCGCTGAAGTCTCCGTCACGTGGAACGTCTGGTCCGGCGACGCTGCCGAAAAATCGAGGGTTCTTCTAAATGGAAAGGAGTTCTGGTCAGGAGTGGGCCAAGCGTCAGGCTCAGCCGCATTCAAAGTCAAGAAGGGAGGCCGCTATCAAATGGTGGTAGAATTATGCAACAAAGATGGATGCAGTTCTAGTGATCCCACGGAGATTGTTGTCGCCGATACCGATGGCAGCCATTTACCGCCGTTAGATTATAGCATGGGAGAAAAGAACAAGCCGTTCAAGCAGACTTCTGGAAAGGTAGTTGGTGCATACTTCGTTGAATGGGGAGTGTATCCCAGGAAGTTCCCCGTGGACAGAGTACCTGTGCCTAACTTGAGCCATCTTCTATACGGGTTCGTTCCAATCTGCGGTGGAGACGGCATTAACGACAGTCTGAAGGAGATTGAGGGAAGCTTCCAGGCGTTGCAGCGATCTTGCAGCGGTCGAGAAGATTTCAAAGTGACCATCCACGATCCTTGGGCCGCTCTACAAAAGCCTCAGAAGGGACTTGGGTCTTGGAATGAGCCTTACAAGGGTAACTTTGGCCAGCTGATGTCCCTTAAACAAGCACGACCTGACTTGAAAATCCTGCCTTCCGTCGGCGGTTGGACTCTGGCTGATCCCTTCTTCTTCTTCGACGACAAAGTTAAACGTGACCGCTTCGTTGCTTCAGTGAAGGACTTCCTTCAAACGTGGAAGTTCTTTGACGGCGTGGACATCGATTGGGAGTTCCCTGGAGGCAAAGGAGCTAATCCTCACTTAGGAGGCCCTAAGGATGGCGAAGTCTACGTCACTCTTATGAGGGAACTACGTGCTATGCTGAACGAACTCTCTGCTGAGACTGGTAGGAAGTATGAGCTAACATCGGCTATTAGTGCTGGATGGGACAAGATACAAGTGGTGAACTACAAAGAGGCTCAACAATACATGGATCACATCTTCCTCATGAGCTACGACTTCAAAGGAGCTTGGTCTAACGACATGCTTGGGCACCAAACTCCTCTTCACGCGCCCGCTTGGCGGCCAAAGGAGACTTACACCACTGACTTCGGAACGCAGATGCTGTTAGCTCAAGGAGTGAACCCGAGGAAGATCGTCGTTGGCGTGGCTATGTACGGCCGAGGCTGGACTGGGGTCCATGGCTACGATGACCCGAAGAATCCTTTCACAGGGAACGCCACAGGACCCGTCAAGGGCTCGTGGCAGGACGGTGTAGTCGACTACAGAGACATCGCCAACGAAATAGCGCAAGGGAAGTGGGAGTATACGTACGACAGCGTCGCGGAAGCGCCATACGTGTTTAGAAAGGAAACAGGAGACCTCATAACATATGACGATGCAAGGTCGGTCATTGCCAAGGGTAAATATGTGAGGGCAAACAAACTTGGTGGACTCTTTGCCTGGGAAATAGACGCTGATAACGGCGATCTCCTAAACGCAATGAACATGGGCTTAGGTAATAGTGCGTTTTAAAGGACCTGAACTTTATGTGATCGTAATTTTAAGTAATTTAAGTACTGTAAGACTGTAATTTAATGTTTCGCGACTGCAAAATGAAACATAAATGCTAGAAGGTGTATGTATTTTTTATTAATTTTCCCTTACCTGAGCAAAGAACAAAGAACTAATTAGTTTGATAGTGAAAAAAGTTGGCTCTCAAAACAAATCGTTTAACACAAGGTTGCTGTTAAATAAAAATCGATTTTATTCTTTCTGTTTAAAGTAAATTTTAGTACAGCAACGATTTTATTTTAATATTGACATGATTTTGCAGACTTTCTTTGGTAGTAGTTTTAAACTCGTTTATAATGAAATCATGCAATTTAGACTACAAAATAATTTTGATATTAGAGACTCGTGTTAGGAATTGAACTGTAAGGTCCTTGAATGTGATATCTAAAGAGCTTGTATATACCTACTTTGATTAGTGATTGATTAGTGCGAGTATACATTTGCTGTTGGTAAGTGCGAGTAGGTATCTTGCACGGATTCGAGAAAGACTAATGAATGGCTAATCAATGTGTAAATAAATCGGACCTTTTATCATTAGTGATTAGTGCGACTTCTTGCAAAAGCTACTCGATTAACAAATGAATACGCTCCTAACAGTCCTAACCTAATCACTACATTAAGATACGCTCATCACTCAGATAAACAAACATTAGGGTACTTAGTATACAGAACACAATGCTAGTAATGTCGGTTGTCGTACCCCAAACCGAAATACAATACTGCGATGCGAACTCATATAATGGGGAATGGATGAAAATTTTAGAATTGCCTGATTTTTATTTTGGTGTTAGGAATAACCTTCCTTAACACCAGAAAAAAAATGCAAACTTTTCAGGTGCGTCAATTATTTTTGAAAAATATAAACAGTTTCCTCACTTACGTTTTAGGTTTAGGACGGCGAATGAGACATTTTCCTTGATTCGTCTTATATTACAAAAAATATCTTAAAAATCCGTGGTAAACTGACACTGGCAATGATATTGACAGCTGCAGCAGCTATGTATATTTGTTATTCAAAGTATTTTTTGTAATATGAGACGGATCAAAGAAAAGGTCTCATTCGCCGTCCTAACCCCAAAACGTAAGTGAAGAAACTGTTTTATATTTTTCAAAAATTATTGACGACGCTGAAAAAATCTGCAACTTTTTTCTAGTGCTAAGGAAGGTTATTCCAATCACCAAAAAAAAAATCAGGCATTTCTAAAATTTTCATCCATTCCCCATTATGCATACAAGGCCTGAATTTGGTTCACCTCTGTCGCGTCACTTTCGCATTTCAACCTGTTTGGAGCGCACTTTCTGATAGAGATACTGGGTCATACAGAGCTTTAGGCAGGCGTGGCTCACTCGCGATGTACGTTCATCGCTACAAGTACAGGCCGGTTGCCCGAAAATAGGGTATCAATGGCTGCCACGCTGTGCACCGGACCGCACGCGCACGCTCGCTACTTCGCGCGCAAAAGCTTACGTAAATATATCGGAAGTGCACGTGCCACCGCATTCGTCTGTTTGTGTTGCATTGTTTCCGTTGAAATGAATTAAAAGACACCTAAAAGATATTGATATTGCAGCGGGTTGTAAAAACAATGATAAAAACCGCTCTAGTGCGAGTCGGACTCGCGCAGGAAGGGTTCCATACCATTATCTATAAAAACTGCAAAAAAATCACGTTTCTTGTATGTATACAGAAATACATCATCTGTCAAAATTTCAGCTGCCTTACTATCACAGTTCATGTCAGCCTGGTGACAGACGGACAGACAGACAGACAGACAGACAGACGGACAGCGGAGTCTTAGTAATAGGGTCCCGTTTTACTCTTCGAGTACGGAACCCTAAAAATCAAATCACGCGTTTTTTATCTCCCGGCACGCCCGAAGGATGCCGAGAGGTAACAAAATGAACATAATTTTAATGAACATTACTGAATAATAATAAAGGAGATATTATAGGTCTACTTACATACTATAACACAGCACTGGATGGCAGCAAAAAGAGTATTATGGTACCTGAAAGGAACACAGCATCTGAAACTTACCTTCAAGAAAGATGATGCAAGCATTGTAGGCTACTGTGAAGCGGATTGGGCTACAGATACTGACGATAGAAGGTCATGTTCTGGATATGTTTTTACTTTATCAGGGCGCTGCCATTAGCTGGTGTTTCAAAAGGCAACCTACAATCGCTCTGTCAACAACCGAGTCAGAGTATATGTCACTATCTACGGCAACACAGGAAGTCATCTGGCTCAAGCAATTGGAAGAGGACTTTTGTCCTACAATGTCAAGTATAACCAATTGTTATGTTTTGCGATAATCAAAGTGCTATCAGCATTTCAGGTGATGGCATCTACCATGCCAGAAGCAAGCATATCGATATATGCTATCATTTCGTGACGGAGCGTTATATCCAAGAAACAAATATCCGTTCGCTACAAAGGCACTCATGACATGTTGGCTGAGCACAAAGGGATTGCACCGGCCAAAGCACCTGACCTTTGCAATGGCAATGGGATTGCGTCTAGAGGAGGGTGTTGGAATAGGGAACATTACGCAAAACTCTTGGTAGGTGGCGACACTAGCAGCGTTGACATTGTATCTCGTTCCCACTTGCGGTATTGTCTATGCAAGCGTCCTTGTCACTCATTTGACAATCAATTGTGCATGTGTGTGTGAATCCCTATATTTCTATACTGATTTACTATTAGTGGTAGTGCTGCCTAGTAATGTTCCCTATTGGGACGCAAAACTACAGCGCCTGATACATGTATGCGGGCAAACACGCACGACAACTGTCTCGATAATTTATTTAAAGACGTTCTCACTCTCGCCCTCGGGAAATACGCCAGTGTGGAAACATAAGTTATAAATAATCGTTATGGGCAATGCTAGGGTATCTGCAGCTAGTTTCAGAAAAGATGATGATATGCCATCCCAACCCACAGAAGAGCTAACTGATGACTTATATTATAACTTTTTAAATTTGCGCTCGGCAGTAACGAACTTCACGGACTATTTTTGCTACAGTAAGGTGGACATTTCCGAGTATATTGGAGAACATAGGTATATTTATCCTGCAAGTATGAGTATAGGCCTCAAACTTATGGGCACATATAATTTGCCGAGAGATTTATAATATAGTCCCGGGATCCATTATATTAAAATTAATTTAAAGAGAGGTAAAGAGTCTCCGTCGGCGTCGTCAAATATACCTACAATCAGGAAAAGCCATTTGAGTAGGTATAGATAGACGCAGCCCAGAACTCCGTGACATTAGCGAGATACCTCAGCACGGCTATCACAAGACGGCGTGCGAGCTCTCTCGATTTTTCTCGCACTATCCCTCTCTCTTATTAGAAGACTTAGAAAGAGACGTATAAAGCGAGAAAAATCGAAAGAGCTCGCGCCGTCTTGTGATAGCCATGCTGAACGAAATATCATTTGGACAGAGCACCTAATTTGATGTAAATTAAATGCTTCAAGATCGTTTTCACGTCATCCTTTTTACTGAACATAAAAATAATGTTTTGAAGCAACGAAAACTGGTTTAAAAGCGGTCGTTGAACCAGAGATTCAATTAACCTGAATGCGAGAACATTGATTTTTATTACAATCGCGCTTTTGAGCGCCTGCTGTAATAAAATAGCAAGTTTGTTATTAATAGCTCTTGCGGAAAAATAAACGGAGGCGTAACATTTTTACATACATACACACAATCACGCCTTTATCCCTAAAAGGGGTAGGCATAGCACATGAAACTTGTGTTCCAGTGCCACTTTTAGCATAAATGTGGGTATAAAAGATCGACAAAATGTGATGTTGCAGTGATAGGTTGCTAGTCCATCGCCCACAACACACTTCAACCCTGTTCCCTTAGTCGACTCTTACGACACCCACGGGAAGAAAGGGGGTGGTGCTATTCTAACCCGACACCACACGGGGTAACATTTTTGTATGATGTTAATTTCATAATTGTAGGGTTCAATAAATAATAATAGGGATGATTTTTTTTCGATGCCATTTGAACCAGTTTTTGGAGGAACAAATGTTTGTATGGGAGCAACTACAATTACCTAAAATAAAATAAATACCCAAAAATTTGACAAAAAGATTGACCTCGGTGGCGGCAGCCCAAACGCTTCACACTAATAGACACACGGGTCACCACTGTTATTTTTACCAATCGTTGTATGGAAAATCATAATAAATTGCTGTTTCAGTCGCGAAATACTGCGTTTAGGTACATTAGTTGTCATACAATTTTGTTTCTTTACAAGCGTAAGGATTCTATTCTTAGTTTTACTCTTAGACACTAAAAAAAGCGGCCAAGTGCGAGTCGGACTCGCACATGAAGGGTTCCGTTACATAAATTGCGGTTTACGATTTATGACGTATTAAAAAAAAACTCCTTCATAGATCTCGTTCAAACCAATTTTCGTTGGTAGTTTGCATGGTAATGTAGGTACATCATATATTTTTTTCAGTTTTATCATTCTCTTATTTTAGAAGTTACAGGGGGGGACACACACATTTTACCACTTTGGAAGTGTCTCTCGCGCAAACTATTCAGTTTAGAAAAAAATGATGTTAGAAACCTCCATATCATTCTTGAAGACCTATCCATAGATACCCACACGTATGGGTTTGATGAAAAAAATTTTTTTGAGTTTCAGTTCTGAGTATGGGGACCCCTAAAACTTAATGTTTTTTTTCGATTTTTGTGTGAAAATCTTAATGCGGTTCACAGAATACATCTACTTACCAAGTTTCAACAGTATAGCTCTTATAGTTTCGGAAAAAAGTGGCTGTGACATACGGACGGACAGACAGACAGACGGACGGACATGACGAATCTATAAGGGTTTCGTTTTTTGCCATTTGGCTACGGAACCCTAAAAATGCATATTTTTTCTAAACTTTCGTGTTCCATATCTTTTTATGATTTTAATTATATTTCATAATTTCTTCATTACAATAATTTGATGATTTACTACGTTATCAATTTTAACATGAGGCATCATGCCTATTATAAGAATATCGTACAGTGCATGTCGCATATATTATTATGCTAACAATATCAGCACGACGTGAGCTGTGTCGCAGCAAGATAGACTATCCGTCTTTTTTTAAGTGCTCTAATTAGAAAGAGACGGATAGTATATCTCGCCGCGAAACAGCTCGCGCAACGTCTTGTGAATCTTGTGATAACCGTGCAGCGAGCAAAACCAGTTGTAAAATAAACAAACATGATCTTGCCTCGACCTCAAGGCTCCAGGTAAAGTGTAAATATATTATTATCTATACATATAATAAAGCTGAAGAGGGTCGAAAGTCTGTACATGGAAGATATTCGAAAAAAAATTGGCTAGGGATACTTAGAATCGATAACAGAACAGGTTCCAACAGTTTTTAGAATTTTTGTCTGTTTGTCTGTTTATCTGTTTATCTGTTTGTCTGTTTATGTGACCGCGCATCACGTGAAAACGGCTGAACCGATTAAGATGAAATTTGGCATAGAGATAGTTTGTGTCCTGGGGAAGGAGTTAGGGTAGTTTTTATCCTGGAAATCAACCCCTAAGGGGATGAAATGGGGGGTGGAAATTTGAATGGAGCTACTTAAACCGCTGCACCGATTTAGATGAAATTTGGTATATGATTAGTTTGAGTCCCGGAAAAGGTTAAAGAATAGGTTTCATCCCGAAAATCTTCCCTTTAGGGGGTAAAATGGGGGGATGAAAAATTGGATGTAACCCATTTTGATGAAATTTGGTTAAGAGGTAGTTTAAGTTCTGGGGAAGGACATTAGATAGTTTTCATTCCAGAAATCTATCCCTGAGGGGGTGAAATGGGGGGTGAAATTTTGGATGGACTCCGTTTAGATCAAATTTGGTGTAAATATAGTTTGAGTCCCGGAGGATGACAATGGATAGTTTGAATCCCGAAAATCATCCCCCAAGGGGATGAAATATGGATGAAAATGTGGATAAATCCCATTTAGTTCAAATTTGGTATAGAGATAGAAGGAGTCCCAGGGAAGGACAATGCATAGTTTTTATCCTAAATCATCTCCTGAGGGGGTGAAATGAGGGGTGAAAATTTGGATAGAACCGATTTAGATGAAATTTGGTATGGAGATAGTTCAGAGTCCTGGGGAAGGACTTAACATAATTTAAGTCCAGAAATCATCTCCTAAGGGGGTGAAATGGGGTATGAAAATTTGGATGGAACCCATTTACGGTATAGCGAGTTGGAGTCTTGGGGAAGGACAAGGGATAGTTTACTCCTGAAAATCATCCCATAAGGGGGTGTAATTGGGGGTGAAAATTTGTTTGTGACCCATTTGATGAAATTTGGTTGAAAGATAGTTTGAGTCCCGGAATATGACAACGGATAGTTTTAATCCCAAAAATCATCCTCTCAGGGTTAAAATAGGGGGTGAAAATTTGGATAAAACCCATTGAGATGAAATTTGGTAAATAGATAGAAGGAGTCCTAGGGAAGGACAATGCATAGTTTTTATCCCGAAAAATCATTTCCTGAGGTGGTGAAGTGAGGGTTGAAGATTTAAATAGAACCCATTTAGATGAAATTTGGTATAGAGAGCGGTAGAGTCCTAGGAAAGAACATATATTTTTTTTTATTCCGGATCACATAAAAGGAGGAAATCATCCCCTAAGGGGGTGAGAAATGGTGGATGAACATTTGGATTGAACCCATTTACGGTATAGCGATAGATAAGGAAGGAAATAGGATAGTTTTATCCCGAAAATTATCCCCTAAGGTGGTGTAATTGGAGGTGGAAATTTGTTTGTGACACATTTTGATAAAATTTGGTTGAACGATAGTCTGAGTCCTGGAATAGGACATATAATAGTTTCTATTACAGAAATCATCCCCTAAGGGGGTCAATTGGGGGTGAAAATTTGGATTGAACCCATTTACGGTATAGCGGTAGTTGGGAGTCCTGGGGAATAGGAACATTAACATTACATAAGTAAATTGACGTTCCAAGGGTAAAGGTACCTTATGGCGGCCTTAGTTTTGAAGATGTTTTCTAAAACGGGGTAAAAAAGACGTTTGATTGTGGCTATTTTGAAAACTATTAGATGTAACATATAAAATGTTTAAATTACAAGTCAGTTAATTTAATCCTACGGTTTAGTAGAAAAGGTCCTTACGGCCGTGTGATATGAAAATATGCAAAATAATACTGAAAAAAGCCTACATGCATCGATACCCTTTCCTTCATACAATCCATACTAATATTACAAATGCGAAAGTAACTCTGTCTGTCTGTTGCCTTTTCATGCTTAAACCGCTGAACCGATTGAGATGAAATTTGGTATAGAGATACTTTGAATTCCGGGGCCTTCCCAAAGAGTCCTTACTAAAGATAGTTTTTATCTGGAAATTCATCACCTAAGGGGGTGAAAAGGGGGGAGAAAGTTACGATATAAACGAGTTCCGCGCGGACGAAGTCGCGGGCAAAAGCTAGTGTTTAATATTCATCTAACTTCGCTTAACCAAATACGCTGGCTCAGGGGTCGGTAGTTCAGGCCCCGTAGCATGGATGGCGTTATCACGCGATAAGTGACAGGATCCGTCCCTGGCTGACACCGTTCGATAGAACGAGACGACGCTCTTATCCTGTCACTTATCGCGTGATAACGCCACGCCATCCATGCTACAGGGCCATATAAAGATTATATACGCAAGAGCGCTCCGAATGTATTGGAGGCAAATGTTAGAACTCTACCACGGAGCGTTTTTGCATTGACCAGTTAAAATTGGAATGTATACATATATATACTTATTTATTTATTCTTATTCACAATAAGAATAAGACAGAAGTGGAAACCGCGTATAATTATTAGTATTTAGTCAATCTATTATTTTAGGGATATTATCAATTTGATTGATAATATCCCTAAAATAATAAAATATTCAAATTGGTTCTAAAATTCGGCAATATAATATTAAAATTAAACATGATATCAGCGCTTCCGAACACGTATTTCCATCTCGCTCACGCATATGCTCAGTCAGAGGGAGAGAAGACCGAGAGCCTTCGTCGCCTTAAGCCCTTATTAAGGTAGGAAAGTAAGTATTTTGATAAATAAATGGAAAACATATAGATTCAAAATGTAAACAAAATTTTAACATTAAAATACGTGGGTATTATCTTCCAAGTATCAAAATAGAATAGGCTTGTTGCGTGGTGTTTAAATTGATAACGTCGTGTTGCTAAATGGATAGTAAACCATCAAATGATTGTAATAAAGTATAAATTACAAAATATAATTCAAATCATAAAAAGATATGAACCTTGAAAGTTTAGAAAAAAACATTTTTTTATTTATTGTCCAAGAGTTAATTTAAAGGTACCAATAGAATCCTTACGCTTTTATAGAAACAATTTTGTATCACAACTACGGACCTAAACGCAGTATTTCGCGACCGGAACAGCAATTTACTTTATTTTCCATGCAACGGTTAGTACAAATTGCACGGTGTGACGTCATACTTTAAAGCCAATCAGTATGAAGCGTTTCGGCTGCTGTCAGCGAGGTCAGACTTTAACTCGATTTTTTGGGTATTAATGTCCTTTAAATGTAGTTGCTTCCATACAAACATTTGTTCATCTACAAAAGCTGGTTCGAATGGCATCGTAAACAAATTTAAGGTCACAAGCCCATTGTCGTAATGCTAATATGATTGTCTATGCTGATCAAATTAAACAACCACAAAACTAATAACAAAATAAACTATCGAATCAACTTAACCATTAGGTAATTGCTCATCTAAGGATCCCTCGGCTCCGCAAACATGTTTTATAAACATTGATTTTATCTCTTTGCTTGTTACCTTCTATAAATAACAAAATTGGACTCTGACTGGACAGTGTCCGCTCATCTGACTACGTGTTAAGATCTCTGTCAATTTAAAACTAACCATAATGAAGTTGTTACTCTGCTTGATGTTCCTGGGCTTGGCTTTGGCTAAACCAACAACAGACGAACAGCAGAGAGGATGTAGATATATAATGGGACGATGTAAGTTATATTTTTTATAAAGTACGTGATGTTTAGAGCGGGTAAACTCGGCGATTTTTTGCGGCGCGAGAAACGCGATATATTACTTAGTATCGATAGAGTCTGGCCAGGGAAAGCCTTTTTTTTATGGCAACAGTAATATCATTGTCAAATGTCTTAAATGTGTTTGTCCTAATCTTGATACTTGGTATGGTAACTAACAAAGTAACTGTTTCATAATAAACTGAACTGTTTTTGCTTTTAAGAATTAAAGGGTAAATGCCTATTTCGATTTGCAAAATAGAGTATTTTCATTTATCAAATTTAAATTAAAAAATAGATTAAATTGAATGATTAAAGTATTTTGTTAATATAGTTTTTGCCATAAGAAATACGAATATAACACTGATATTATGCACATTGAAGAATATCATAATAGTACATTATGATACAAGTGTGCTAAGTTGGTCATTACACTCGAGTCGGTTTTTAAGCCTGAGCCGAAGGCGATGGCTTAATGGAGACGAGAAGTGTAATGACCAATGCTCACGTGTTTCATACGACGTTTTTCAACACATTTGCGAGGAAAAACAAAAAAAAAAATGAAAATGTTAAAAAATATGTAATGAAAAGGCACTAGTGCGATAATGTAATGTAAAAGTCACGGCATGGGTAATATTCTGCATTATTTTGCTAATATTTAAAAAGATATGTAATGAAAAGGCACTAGTGCGATAATGTAATGTAAAAGGCACGGCATGGGTAATATTCTGCATTATCAGTGTAAATACGCTGTAATAAGACCTACTTTACGAGCAGGTGTGTTGAAAAAATATCAATTATTGTGTGTCTCGTCAAAATTGAAATTTTGCAGAGTGGTTTTGATTATTCTTCTTAAGGGGCTACCCGAGGTTTTCATCGAGTTTTGACTAGTTTTGAATCAATACAAATACTTTTGCACTACAAATAAAATTACAAGGCAAACGGTTATCGATTCTTCAATCTGTAATCTCCATTTTGGTCTACCATATTTTGAAAAAAAAAAAATAGTTATTTTTTATGGCTTTTTTAAACATTGTCTAAAAAAACATCTTTATTGTAATAAGATTGCTTTG
Organism: Epinotia brunnichana; assembly: GCA_963854355.1. NCBI lineage: Eukaryota > Metazoa > Arthropoda > Insecta > Lepidoptera > Tortricidae > Epinotia > Epinotia brunnichana. The sequence goes on along the minus strand of OY977936.1, from coordinate 5,071,265 downwards.
AAAGATCTAACATATACGAAATCTACATATTTGGGTTCGTCTCTAATGTCTCTATAAACGTGTTAGGGTTTTGATTTTAAACTAATTCACACAAAAGTTATGTCCAGAAAACCTGTATTTTGGTCTAAAACTGTTCAACTTTGATGCCAAATATCTCGAAGACAATGATGTTTGAAGTTAATATGGGATAATATTTTGCCTTAAGCTGTTGTTGTTAATAGGATAAGCTACAAAAACATTAGAAAACTAAGGACTTCAGATCGAAGGTCATTGGCGTATGGGATCCCCTTAAATATTAAGTAGAATGAAGTTAAAGAGTTTTATTTCATAATAATAATAATAATAACTAAGCCGTTTATTCCATATTTCGTATGTTTACATTATTATGTTATTATGCTACTTATTCTAATATTAGTTAAGGTATATTTGGTTGTTTATTATAATGTTAGTATGGTTAGTAAATAGTTTTAATTTCATGCTTGAAATATGGATCCCTTTTGGGTAAAGGCCTCCTCCAGCTTTTTCCACTGTTCCCTGTCTTAGCCTGCTTTCGTCCAGTTTCTTCCTGCTATCTCAATGATATCATCAGTCTACCGTTTTTTTGGTCTACCGGTTTTCCTTCTTCCCTGTGGACCTTTCCATTTTGTTGTTTCTAAGGTCCACCTGTTGTCAGTATAACGCGAGATATGTCCAGCCCACTTCCATTTTAACTGGAGCGCATGTTTTAGCGCGTCACAGATTTTTGTTTGTTGCCGGATGTGTTCGCTTTTTATTTTTTGTATTTTTCTAACTTTTAGCATGCTTCTCTCCATTGCCCTTTGTGTACATTGAATCGTTTGCTTGATTTTGTTGGTGAAAACCCAGGTTTGACAACTATACAAAAGACAAGGCAAGAGGCATGTGTCAAATACTATTCTTTTAATTTTCATTTCATATATTTCTTTTTATTTCATATATAATGTAATTTATAATAAATAACCTAGGATAAGTATATATTAACACCATTGTGGACCCCAGCTGTCTTAAATAAATAAATTATAAAAAATAAATATAACTTTAGGTAAGTACTTACTTCCTTCTGATTGAACAGTTGCACTGTGTGAATTGAAGAAAAATTATAATTGTTCAAGTATCATTACTATTTTATCGCGTTATACACAGTGTTGCAACACGCAATTTTTTTAAATTTGCAGGCTCATCTTTTCCTGGCCAGACTCTATCTGCTGCTGCGCATGAGCGCGTCCAGTCACGGACTTTAATTGTTGAGCTATTTAGAGCTCACTTTATACTGGACTTTTCAAAGCTTACTATGAAAACCAAAATTAGTTAACACCTAAATGGCAATTCAAATCCGTGACTGTACATAACAGTCCTTTTATTCGGAACGCGCCTATACGCCTCACCCCGCTCGCCACGCCTAACGAAACTAGACCTCTAATAACGCTGAGTTACTACGAATCGCGGCGTCAAGATATATAAGTGGGTGACCGGTGAGGTGAGGCTAATACAATGCACAGAATAGCGGGGCTGGTGATTTGGACAGGTGATCTATTAAGGCCTCCACACACCGGTCACGAGGTCCCGCGCCCGACCCGCGCCCGCGACCGGTGTGTGGAGGCCTTAAGGATAGTGTCGCGTTCGTAAAACGCGAGTTTGAATCGCAGCAAAAAGTCGCAGTGTTTAACCCTCATTCTATCTGTTATTACAACACAAAGCCGTTGCTCGCGACTTGTCAGTTAGATTATCAATAATTTACTTTACGTCATACCTGGCCATAAAGCAGGAATTACCGCACGCTATGCGTGCGTAAAACCCCACTTCCTGGCCAGATAGAGACGTAAAATGTTGTACTCACCGCGGGCGGTAATAAAGAAAGCCTCAGAGCGCATATTTATCGCCCTTGCCTTCGGCTCGGGCGTCAAATACCTGCGATCTGAGGCATTCTTTGTTTAACCGCCCTAGGTAAGTAATGTACTATTTCAAACCACATGCTCGACAATGCCGAATTATAGGTCATGTAAACCCTACCGAAAGCAAGACATTAAATCCCTTGGTATTAGCCGGGTTATAATGTTGTACTGAATTTCATTATAACCCGCTGGTTAATAATATGATTTCACTTTTTGTACGAAACGCATATCGGAATTTATTTACTCAATGTGCCGGTAGATGGCGCTGTTACATCCGCAAACTAGGTAACGATTGTTCAACGTAGTTTTATAAGGTGTAAATCATTTTTTGTATTTGAGAGAAATTGTGTGGAGAATATACATGCGTCTGTTTGTTGAAACACGGTGTTTATTCTTGCTTCCCCTTCAGGACCCGGGTGCGAAATTGTACATGGTCCTTCGAACCGGATAGCTTTATTAGCCATTGGAAGTGGCGTTTTTGGTACTTCGTGTCCCGTGCTTAGCAGTGGTTCGCTGCTTCAAAGGCCGGGAAAGTTGCAGCTAACTGAGGTTGCCAACGCCATCTAGCGTTGGGTAGCTGGCGGTTTCCTGTGAAATCAAGTCAATACTTGGTGCATCAAACGGCGCGAGTGGCGCCATCTAGCGACGAGTAGCTGGAAGCATCCAGAATACGGATACGGGAGGCGCAAGTGGTGCCGCCTGGGACTAGCAGACAACAGTCGGCGCCGTGAGGAAGTTCAGCGAAGTGTGACGTCACATATCAGTGGAGAGTGGGTGAGCGAGTGCAAATCGTGAGTACTTTTAAATTCATATGACACGCGAGTTTGAACTTTAGTGCAAGAGCATATTTACATCGACTCAGAAAATTTCATCAGCAATTTATATGGACTTTAAATAATCTCCTTAGTAGTAACTTGTATTGTAACATAGAATAATTTGTAGTTAGTATATTAACTTAGAATAAAAACTGAACTCCTATTGGAACGGGGAACCTATGCCCAATTATTCCCTAGTGTTATATTTTGTCAAACACTTGTAAAATTTTGAGGAATTGGCTTGTAAATTATTCTAAGTGTTTGTTCATGTCACAATAGTTAGTCTTTAAAAATTGTATGTGACTGCTAGTTTGTTTACATTATGGATGCGTTACTTAACTATCAGGAGGACTTGTGTGCTCGTATTTTTAAAGCCAGAGTTAACTTTAAAAAGTCGCCTAAAGAGCGCATAACACAACATTACTTGGAGAGTAAGGTAGAAGCTTTAGAACAGCTTTGGTCCGAGTTTAGACAAGGCCACAAGGACTTAATGCGATCGGCCGACCTTACAGCTTTAAAAGCAAAGTCCTATGTTACGCGAGATATATATGATAAAACGGAGGAAGAGTATACTGATTACAAATGTGAATTAAAAGACGGATTAGCTCAGTATACAAGTTCGTTGGTTAGTAAGGCAGGAGGTAATGGCAGTCAAGATAACGCTTCATTTAGGCCAAGTGTAGTGAAACTTCCTAAGTTATGTATTCCTAGCTTCTCGGGGAAATACCATGAGTGGACGACGTTCAGAGATTTATTTGTGTCCATGATACACAACAACGAGTCCTTAGACAGTGTTCAGAAATTACAGTATTTGAAAAGTTATCTAACTGGAGAGGCGGAGCAGTTGCTTCGTAACATACCTGTTTCTGACACAAATTATGCTAGGTGTTGGACACAATTAGAGCAACGATATAACAATAAAAAATATTTATCCCATTGTATACTTAAACGATTGTTAAGTCAAAAGAGTGCAACGACTGAGTCCCCAGGGTTCCTTAAGGATCTGATCGACACGTCGAATGATTGTTTAAGTGCACTGTCGAATCTAGGCATTGATGTTTCTACGTGGGACATTATTGTCATTTATTTGCTGTCGTTAAAATTAGACCCCGAATCGCGCAGGCAATGGGAACTTAACGTGGCGACTAACTCGGCTTCAGACGCTTTACCTACGTTTAGCCAATTTAAAGAGTTTTTAACAAGTAGATATAGAGCACTAGAATTTCTGGAACCGAGAAGCGCCAATAAGACCCCAATTGCTTACGGGAAGTCGTACAATAGTAGTAGTAGCAGTCATAACGAACCAAATGTACTCCATGTCGCAACTGCTGCTTCACTCGCGTGTGAATTTTGTACAGAGCCTCACAAGCTGTGTTACTGTAAAAAGTTTGCTGGTGAGGATTACGTCAACAGGCATGAGTTTGTTACAAAAAATAAAATTTGCTTTAATTGTCTCGGCGGTAACCACTATGTAAGATTTTGCCAAAAAGCTACTTGTTGTAGAATTTGTAAGAGAAAGCATCACTCCTTGCTTCACCCTAAGGATGTATCCACTTCAACTGTCAATCCGAAGAGCGTAGTTCAGGCAGCTGAAACTGGGTCTGGGGAGGCCACGCATAGCGCAACAGAGAAGGAAGAGGTCACGCCGATAGTCAGCTGTTTTACGAAAGGGGTAGATCAAGGTGAGGTATTGTTACCCACAGCGCTTATTAAGGCTGAGTCTAAAACAGGGGACTATCAGGTTATTCGAGCATTTATAGATCAAGGGTCACAGGCTTCATTTGTGACGGAAGCCGTTGTACAAGCCTTGGGGATAAAGAAAATTCCCATAAAGAAGTCACTTTCCGGATTAGGTGGATGCCAATTAACGGTGACACCTAAGTATCAAGTTCAACTAAAGATTCAATCGATACCCGATCCTAATTTCAACCTCGTATTGAAAGCTTATGTTTGGAACAAGATCACGACCGATCTTCCTGGAGAAAAAGTAGTAGTCCCAGAGTGGTTGGAGCTTCAGCAGCTCACGTTAGCAGATCCAACCTATAGTAAACCCAACAAAATAGATATACTACTAGGCGGTGAAGTTTACAGCCAGATTCTAAGAGATGGAGTGCTGAATGGTCCAGAAGGAGCGCCATTAGCACAGTGCACCACCCTCGGGTGGATTTTATCTGGGTCAGTAGGCTCCGCGAGCGTACACGAGAACGTAACTGTTTTACACGTACACGTTAATGAAGATGACATGCTAAAACGTTTCTGGGAAATAGAAGCCGAGCCATCAGGTCACACTAAGCTGTTAACAAAGGAAGAACAAAGGTGTGAAGATCTTTTTGCATCTACGACTAAGAGAGACGCCGAGAGCAGGTACGTGGTGAAGTTACCGTTTCGGGACAATCCAACCTGCAAAGGAAATTCACGGGAGATAGCAATCAAAAGGTTACACACATTAGAAAGGAAATTTGAAAGAGATTCAACTCTCAAAGCACGATACTCTGAAGTAATAAAGGAGTATGAACAGCTCGGTCACATGGTTCCCGTGACACAACCTGATCACAAAAGGAAAGAAGCGATCTACTTACCTCATCATGCGGTGATCCGCGAGGACAAAAGCACCACCAAGGTCAGAGTCGTGTTTGATGCCTCCTGTAAATATGATGACGGGATATCACTAAACGATCAGCTCATGATAGGACCTACCTTGCAATCAGAACTGCGTCATCTCATTATGCGTTGGAGGCAGTTCCCCGTCTGTCTAGTGGCGGACATAGTAAAAATGTACAGGATGGTAAGAGTAGCCAACGAGGACACCGACTTTCAGCGCATAGTGTGGCGCGAAAACGCTGAAAAAGAAATCAAGGATTACAAGTTGCTGACTGTGACTTTCGGAACAGCTTCAGCGCCCTACTTGGCAGTAAAGGCACTTAATCAGGTAGCATGCGATCACAGAGAACAGTATCCCATAGCTGCACCACGCGTCCATAAAGAATTTTATATGGACGATTTGATGACCGGTTGCCAGTCCGAAGAAGAAGGTCTACAACTGTACCATGAAATGAAAGGCTTATTGAATGAGGGAGGGTTCGTGCTGCAGAAATGGGCTAGCAACAAGAAAGAATTGTCAAAGCAGATCAATAGAAGAGAAAGAGACAACCTAGAAAACGAAGAAGAAACGAGCAACCTGGAAATAAAGACAGATAACATAACTAAAATACTCGGACTTACCTGGAACCGTGATGACGATGAATTTCAATACTCGGTGAAACTGCCGCCGCTATCACCACCTGCAACAAAAAGAAAAATAATTTCTGATGTTTCACGTTTGTTCGACCCGTTAGGATGGTTAGCACCATGTGTCATTACCGCAAAAATGTTTATCCAGCGTCTATGGTTAGCAGGAATCGGATGGGATGAAGAACCGCCATCTGACATATTACAGGATTGGTTAACTTACCGTGAACAGCTAGCTCACCTTATAGACTTCCAGATTCCAAGATGGCTCCACACGCACGCTAATGACACACTTCATGAACTGCACGGTTTTTGCGACGCATCAAACGCCGCTTACGCTGCTGTCGTTTATCTTCGAGCAGTTGACTCAACTGGGAACATACATGTAGCTTTAGTCACAGCCAAAACAAGAGTAGCACCTGTCAAACAGGTCAGCATACCCAGATTGGAACTTTGCGGGGCCGTACTTGTGGCTAAATTGCTTGCCGAAGTTGCAGAGGTCATGAAAATACCCAAACCAAACATAAGAGCGTGGACGGATTCCACAGTGGTTCTGGCGTGGCTCAATAAACACCCAAGCAGCTGGAAAACCTTTGTAGCTAACAGGGTATCCGAGATCTTAACCACCGTGGATTCTGCGCAATGGGCTCACGTCCCTACAAAAGAAAATCCGGCAGATTGTGCTTCACGTGGGATGCAACCAGCAGAGTTAAAAGAACACGACCTGTGGAGGTTTGGCCCTAAACTTCTGCACGACCAGATCATTCATTACTCAAAGCCTAAGAACAATGATACGAATCTTGAACAGTCGGCAAGAATTCATGTAGGAATAGTAGAAGAAGCGTTCTGGAACAAATACTCATCTCTCAACAGACTCATACGTGTTGTTGCTTATTGTCGACGTTTTTTAAGAAAGCGAGATAGCCCACAGAAGAACCAAATCAACGCCCGATATCTGCAAAAGTGGGAGTTGAATGCAGCAACCCTGACCTGCATCAAAAAGTGTCAAAACGCTGAGTTCAAGAACGAAATAGAGGAAATCAACAAAAACGGGTACATTAGTTCAAAGTCCTCTAAGATTCGTTCTTTAACACCGTTTCTTGAAAACGGTATGTTGCGAGTAGGCGGCCGATTGGAGAACGCTTCAATGTTAGAAGTAGCTAAACATCCCATTATATTGCCGTACGACTCGCATCTGACTAAGTTGTTTGTGGCAGATGCGCATGAACGTACTCTGCATGGCGACCAGCGAGCTATGCTGAACTACTTAAAATCAGCTTACTGGATAGTACGAGCAAAGGACTTAGTGAAACAACATATTCACAAATGTGTGCGCTGCATCCGTCACAAAGCCAAGACCCAAACTCAATTGATGGGGGCCTTACCTTCGGCTAGAGTTACTCCAGATAGAGCTTTTATCCGCAGTGGAGTTGATTATGCAGGACCCATCCATTTACGAACATCAAAGGGCCGAGGACATCACTCATACAAGGGCTATGTGTGCCTGTTCATCTGTATGGTCACCAAAGCCATACACCTAGAGGTAGTGAGCGAGCTTACGTCACGTGGATTTCTTGAAGCTTTCAAGAGATTCACATCCAGACGTGGCCGATGCTTAGAAATTTACAGCGACAACGGCACAAACTTCGTCGGAGCTGCTAAAGAATTAAAGGACCTTTTCAACGCAGAGAAGTCAGCTATGGTCCAAGAAGTAGCGGAAGGTCTGGCTTCAACTGGTACCACGTGGCACTTCATCCCGCCTAAAAGCCCGAACTTCGGTGGATTATGGGAAGCAGGGATTAAGTCCACCAAATACCACATCAAAAGGGTAATTGGAGAGTCGACGCTTACCTATGAGGAAATGGGAACTCTGCTCAGCCAGATCGAGGCCTGCTTGAATTCACGGCCTATCTCAGTTATAACCAACGACCCAAATGAGCCAAACCCTTTAACTCCGGGTCATTTTCTGATAGGAGAGCCTCTAGTTACAGTTCCAGAAATGAACTATGAACGATCGAATATTAGTACTCTTAAGCGGTGGCAACTGACCCAGCGTATGCTACAAAACTTTTGGCGTCGTTGGTCAAACGAATACTTAACTCATTATTTACAACGGTACAAGTGGGCACATCAAGTCCCCGAACCTAATGTTGGGGACATTGTTTTGGTGAAGGAGGATGACCTCCCTCCTTCTAAGTGGCTTTTCGGCAGAATCATTCAGAAACACCCTGGCTCAGATCAACTGACCAGAGTGGTAACTATCAAGTGTAAAAATACGTTGATCAAGCGACCGACGTCAAAACTATGTATACTGCCGGTAGCTAATTAATTTTAATTTTATTCCAATTTAAGGAATGTTATGTCACTTCGTCATTAGTATAAGAAATGATCCGCCACCGCCACCAGCTTCTTTTCAGTTTGTTGGAAAATAGAGTAGCTTTGTATACAGTCAAACCCTAATAACTCAGACCCTTCACGGTGAGCGGTCATGATTAAGGACATGTTGTCCTTGGTGAGCGGTATGTACGAAACGCATATCGGAATTTATTTACTCAATGTGCCGGTAGATGGCGCTGTTACATCCGCAAACTAGGTAACGATTGTTCAACGTAGTTTTATAAGGTGTAAATCATTTTTTGTATTTGAGAGAAATTGTGTGGAGAATATACATGCGTCTGTTTGTTGAAACACGGTGTTTATTCTTGCTTCCCCTTCAGGACCCGGGTGCGAAATTGTACACTTTTCATAATTCTTATTACTATATGCATAAAGTTTAATTTTGCTAAATACAATTTGTCCTAGGCCATGGCCTACTTGATTTGACAAAATAAATGAAGTTTGCCTCCGTGTGCACCCCGGTCCGGAGGAGCGCGGTGGTCGAAATTCGAATTTCGAATCTAGGACCACGGCTTGTGCTTTCGAATTTGGAACGCCGCGCGCCTTCATTTGTTCACGCGTGACGAACAAATCGAGTTCTTGTAGGTGCCTATAGAAGATTTAATTTCAAAAATAATATTGAAAATGTCGAGTGATGAAAGTGTTTTGACTCCTGAGTTTATCAAATTAGATGCCATAGGCATTGTCAACAATCTGCTGCCAGAGAAGTCAAAGGAAAAATACCTAAAAGCCTACAACGATTTTGACAAATAAAAACATTACCTTATCTTTCCATAATTGGACTAACGTGTCTAATGTTACTATGTACTTTTAATTTGCTAAATAAACATTATTTATCTACTGAGCCTGTTTTTTTGTCTCGCATAAGGTGTGAAAAGTAGAGTATACACCTCGGGGATAAGACTGTTTTAGTCTTGGGCGGTTGAACCCCTCACTGCACTCAGGACTCAGTCTTAATTCCCTCGCTTCGCTCAGGAATTAACTTATAACTCCCTCGCTACGCTCAGGAGTTAAATTATGAGTCCTTCGTTACGTTCGGGATTCAATTCGCTCCCGTGACATAAAACAGTGCTTTATCCCCTTGGTGTATAATCTACTATTAAAAGCAAAGTTTTAACCGACTTCAATTCAGTACTCCACCAAGCCACATGAACATTTCCACATTTCTTTTCCAATTTGACTTCTGAGCTAGGCTGAGCCTGTGTTACAGAAGTCTAGAGGACACTGACTTCTGTAACACAGGCTCAGCCTAGCTCAAAAGTCAGAGGCTTCACAGATACCTGCTGTACCATTTTTGGAAATAAACGATTTATTATTATTATTATTTATTATTAATTTACCACGGTAACTGATTTCCGAGAGCAAATGCGTTGATTACTAGTTTAAGCGCGATTGAGTAACAAACATCTAAACATCCAAAATTTCGCATTTACAATATTAGTAGGATAGTAGGATTAAGATGACATTTACTGTACTTCGGAAACGCTATGTAAGTATGTATGGGAATTGGGAAATGGGAATCAAGACACGTACCTATTTACCTGCAGAGATTTGGGTGTGCTGTGCAAGATTTCCCAGGTACAAACAAATCTTGCACAGCACACCCAAATCTCTGTACCCAAAGATGTTCAAAACATGACTTAGGTATTCGGTATGTTATTGAACGAGCGAGCGAAGCGAACGAAGTTCTCCGTTTCAGTTTGGGCCAAAATTCTTTCGTATGTCCGGGTGTCCAGAGTCCCGCTGTCCGGATTCTCCCCTACGGGTCGCATTTCTTAACCGATTCTCGGGAAATTTTGTGAGCGGGTTCAATAGTTAGGTACATAGATTTTTTTAGTTGATTCAGTTCTTGTTTTTGAGAATTCTACAGCTCACAGGTGTGACATTAATTTGTCTTCCAAAATCGCAAGCATCGATTTAAGTAGGTACCCACAATTTAAAAAAAAAAAAAAAATTTGAAATGTTTACTTCAATTGATAGACAACAAAAAATATTATTCAGGTACAATTTAACCCAATCTTAAATTTTAAAGATACATGCCAAAAACGTTTAAGTGTGTACGTATATTAGATATGGTCCGCTACATTGACAGCATTATCTCGATTGACCTTTCTTTGATATTAAACATATCAGAGGTTGATATAATGTCAATACCTATAACAACACAAAAACATCGTATCTTCATATAGTTAAAGCAATGACGCGTAGATTTGCAGTATCCAAGAGGCAACCGAATGGCCCGCTGTATTTGAGCTCCCGGCCCGGAGGTGAGGTGAGGCGCATTAGCACGTTTCGAATAGCATCTCTGGTTATGAACTACCGCTGCGCGTGTAGGTTCGCGTACTTCGCCTCCTTGTGCGGGTTCTATCGCTTGTATCGGTTGTGCTCCGAAGAACTGTTCGACATGATGGCTACGGCTGCTTTTCACCACCGCACCGCTCGCCATCGGCAGGGCATTCATCCTCACACCCTGGACCTAAATGGTCGCGTGCCGTATACGGTTTCAGTGAAATTTCCTCCCTCGGACTTGGGACAGGTTTTCCCTAGGGACTACAGTATGGGGTACTTCAAAAAAGGAGTGTATAAATTCTTAAAGGGTCGGCAACGCGCAACACCTCTGGAGTTGCAAGCGTCCATAGGCTACGGTAACCACTTACCATCAGGTGGGCCGTAAGCTAGTTTGCCACCGACGTAGTATAAAAAAAAAGTTTGTGTAGCGATTTGGTAAGCCGACTTTAAAGTTTTTGAGTGGCTGTAGGTGTAGATCTTCCAACAGTGTCTTGACAAAGTCCCTACTAGGTCAGTTTCCCTCTGGCTTGGAGGATGTGAGGGAAACATTTTATCACTAGTGTTTATTGTTGTGGATAAGACATCTATCGCTTTTGCACTCGCATACTCGTCAGAACATGACGGATGTCTTATCCATAGCGATAAGTAATCATCATCATCATCATCATAGGCCTTTCAGTCTATTACAGACTATAAAAACAGTGTTAAGGGGAGAGACAACGTCTCTCATGGCTATATAAGCCGATACGGGAGCGGCACGCACGACCGCAAGCAAAACTTGCTCGCGGGGAACAGGTGCTATGCTGGTGCCTCTTGGATCGCTTATTCGCGAGAATTCTAAGCCAGGCTTCGTCATGAGTTGTACGCCCTTCCAACGTCAATTTACGCCATTTGTCCCTGTCACCAGCAAGCTCCTCCCAGTTACGGGCCTGGATGTTGAACGCGTGCATGTCTCGCTTGGCACAGTTTTTATAACGCAACATCGGCCGACCGATGCTTCTTTTGGCGTCCGCTATAGCGCCAAGCATTACACGACGCGGCAAACGCGATGGCTGCATGCGATGCAAATGTCCAAGCCATCGTAGCCGTCTCTGCTTCAGCAGCGCAAAGAGACTGGGCAGCTGTGCAATTTCCAGTACTCGTTCGTTTGTTACTCTATCCTTCCAATGAATACCCAGGATGTTTCGGACGCAGCGCATGTGGAAGGAGTTGAGCCGGCGCTCGTGTTTGGCGTACGAAGTCCAGGTCTCAGCTCCGTACAAGAGTATGCTCAGGATACATGTCTGATACATGATAAGTAATAATATTGCAGTTAGTCACTTACCGTTGTGGCAAGTCTTTAGGCCTGCAGATGGCTTGCGCCAATTCTTGCGTTCAAGTAGCAAGCGGACCATGGGCTCCTTTATATGTGGAACCGGCTGGTCGATTGCATAACGTTTCGAAAATGTACGCAAGTATACCCCTGGATAACGCTAAAACGAGGAATTACAAAAAAAACTTTTTGTCCAGGTGTGGAGGCGTGCCCAGTGGGCACCCACGCATACACTACGGGTTGCGGCCACCTCACCCCCGAGGCGACGTGTGCGAAGCCGACCCCTGTGACGGACACGCGCGGCTCGATCTGCGACTACTCGTCCTGTTACTGCGACGCGCCCACTGTGCGCGACGAGAAGACTGGACAGTGCGTCAGTTTGGACAAATGCACAAAATGAAAATTGTCTCAAAGTATCCTGAATCCTTGTGAGATAAAAATATTAGCGAAATATCAATGATATTTTTATCATCAATTAAATCGAGTTTCTTAATCTGTTGTCAGTTTATTTCAATCATTCATCTGTCTCATGAGTTACTGGTTTGTTTAACCGCTCCACCGGTCTGACGCGTCTTTATTTTCGAATTTTACCGCGTCACTGCACAGTGTGTATTTTGAACCAAAAAAGTGACATTCTCTTTTTAATTATTAGACAAATCTATTGCTTGTATCGTTACAAATGCGAGACTAGATGTCCCGTGTGCCAATTTTCTTTATTTTTTCAAATAGATTATTTAAAGTTTGTGTGACCTTGTCACGAATGGAAAACGAAAATGTATTCATATAAAAAAACTATAACCAGTTCATCGTTTAACGTGGCACTGTTTTATGTGGCAATTGAATATGCGCATTCAATTGCCATAATCCGATTTCACTTGCTCTTAAATGTGAATAAAATCGTTGCAAAAAAATAATTTCTCCTTTTTGGTTTTTATTTTGTATTTCCATTTCTAGGTCGATGAGTGGGATAGATTCCTTATAATTGGTAGTATATCGTCTAATTTTTTTACATTCTAAATACGCGGATTGATAATATTGAAAATCGGCACACGGGGCATCTCGTCTTGCATTTGTAACGATACAAGCATTAGATTTGTCTAATAAAAAGAGAATGCGCTTTTTTGGGTCAAAAAACACACTGTGCACTGTGGTAAACCTATTTACCTAGTGAACAGTGATAAAAATCCGAAATTAACGATGATTATAAAGCATTTCGGACTTTTACAAACCCATGTTGGTTACATCTTAGGTTTTACCGGTAAATCCTATCATTAGCCGCACATATCTTGTAAAAAGTTACGTGATCACCCCTCAGAGGGATCTACCTGACGCGTTGCGTGATGATGATGTACCTATATACATATACGGCCGGGAATTGAACCCGGTCAAATCTGTAAAAAAAATCAGTGTTTATTTTTTGCCTAAAGTACGTTTTGACGTAAGCAACATTTGTTGCTAAGGAAACCTGTATCTACAATCACAAAAATGCTGTATTCCATTGTAACTAAAATTATGAAAGCTACGCTACGCAATCGAAGACGTCGAAAGTTCTTATTCCCTTTTGATAAAAACTTTTGACGTTTTCGATTGCGTAGCTACAGTCAGGCAGACAGGACAGAGACATGAAAGAACAGTGATATCCTGGACGTCTTCGGCAGTTTGAAGACCACGGACATATATGGAAGCATTGATTAGTTTCTCAATTTTTTTATACAGACTAGTGCTCTTAATTCACAGACGTTCATCAAACTTATTTTAGGTGAACATTTGTTTTAGTGAGAAAGTGGCGTTAACGCAGGTTCGTTAAGTTGTATTCAATTAATTTATGACTAACTTGGATAATTTTTGTTAGTAAATACTTAGCTTAATATCAGTAATTATAAAATTCATAATAAATAGGTAAGGGAGTAAAAATACGTTTCGGGAGCCGTTTACATTAGGTCTATTTTCTTTGACTGTACCCTTACAGTCTAACCTAACCTAACGAGAGACAAATTGCATGTTTACGTGCCTATTATGCTCTTTAATTTTGACTATTATCTCTGGCATTTATTATAACATATTATCTGCTGACCTTTCTTTGATATTGATCAGAGGTGGGTATAATGTCAATAGAACAACAACAGATGTGCCAAAACATCGTTTCTTCATGGAAACCGTTCGCTTTGTGATTTTGGTTGGGCAGAACAGACGTTACTGATCCAAGCAAGCATGTCGTATTAAAACAAAACAAATCTAAATATCGACGTATTAAGAATAATAACTACATTGTGCTTATACAAAAATGTTCATAAGAAAGAGACTATTGGATTCACGTCACATTATAGCAAAATACTTTAAGGCAATCATATCATTAAACAAGCTCTCCGTTTTGCATCTTAAACTCCACTAGATACGCCGTGGCCACGACTTTGGTCTTAAGCGACCTGCGACCAGCGTTTTATCTGTTCATTGCGCGTCTCGACCGCGCAATGAACAGATAAAACGTAATCGAAGACGTCAAAAGTTTTTATCAAAAGGGAATAAGAACTTTCGACGTCTTCGATTGCATAGCGTAGCTTTCATAATTTTAGTTACAATGGAATACAGCATTTCTGTGATTGTAGATACAGGTTTCCTTAGCAACAATTGTTCCTTACGTCCAGCACTATTACTTTAGGCAAAAAATAAACTCTGATTTTTTTACAGATTTGACCGGGTTCGATTCCCGGCCGTATATGTATATACATCATCATCACGCAACGCGTCAGGTAGATCCCTCTGAGGGGTGATCACGTAACTTTTTACAAGATATGTATATGTTACTGTAAAAGCTAATCAATTATTTAGATAAATTTAACTTGTTATCAAACTCCCAGTTTGGTTTCAGACATGGTCTCTCAACAGAGGACGCTATCTCTTCTCTTACCTCCCTAATAGTAAATAATGTGGACAGGAACAAGAAGTGTCTGTCTGTATTTATAGACCTCAAGAAAGCGTTTGACACTGTCTCTGTTTCCATCCTTGTCAACACCTTGGAAACTATAGGTATAAGGGATGCTCCTCTGCGCCTCTTGACAAGCTACCTTGAATCCCGCACGCAGATGGTTAAAATAGGCAATCATGTCAGTGACCAGTGCAATATAACTTACGGGGTACCGCAGGGAAGTGTCCTGGGACCTACGCTGTTCCTAATTTATATTAATCAGCTATGTAATATGCAAATAAAGTCAGGCACAATCTTTACATACGCCGATGACACTGCTATTGTTTTCTCTGGGGACACCTGGGAGGACGTGCGCTCAGTCGCCGAACGTGGACTCTCTAAAGTTGCTAGATGGCTACATGAAAACTTACTTACGTTAAACACTGCTAAAACCAATTTCATCAGTTTTACCAACAATAAGCGTACTCAACCTGATCCAAATTTTGTAATCAGAATCCACACTTGCGACAACGTCACACAAACCACCTGTTCCTGCTCAGTCATAGATAAAGTAGAAACTACAAGATACTTGGGTGTTGTTCTTGACCAGCGCCTATCCTGGCATCAACACACTGAGAGTCTTATGTCCAGAGTGAGAAAGCTCATCTGGGTCTTCAGGAATCTCAGAAATGTAGCTACCAAGACTATATTAAAGCAGGTATATACTTCGCTTGCGGAATCTATCCTCACGTACTGCATCCCCGTCTGGGGCGGTGCCACGAAATCTAAATTCCTTGAACTAGAGAGAGCCCAAAGAGCACTGCTCAAAGTCATGCACCTCAAACCGTATAGATTCCCTACAAGTAAACTATATACTACTGCTGATGTATTGTCTGTCAGGAAACTATACATATTAAATACTATCCTAAAAACACACAAAACATCCGTGTATACACCAGCACCTGCATCTACTCGTCGAAGGAAACAGACTAAAATAATTAATACTCCGATGTTGAAAACTGCTTACGCCAGGAGACAGCAAAGATCACGATCGGCAAAACTTTATAATGCTATAAATAAAGTCATAAATATTTACCCTAATACACTCTACGAATGCAAAACTAAATTAACTGAATGGTTAAAAACAAAAAACTACCATGATATTGAAAATCTACTATTTCAGAACACTTAATCCACAACTCACATACTATTTCTTATTTACATTCACTCACACACTCTCTATACACAAATATACACACACAAATATACACACACACACCCACACACACACACACACACACACACACACTTACACACACACACACACACACACACACACACACACTTACACACACGTACACACACACACACACACACACATACATAAGGCCCGCGTTACGCGGGACTATCCTCTCCTATTATTTATTAAGTAAAGTAAAGTAAATATAAAGATTTTAGATTTTAGGTTAAGCTAAGTAAGTTTGTATAATATGTGTACACCTAAAATTAAATTATTAAGATTAACATGTGGAAGAGCGGGGTCTCTTAACACAAGCATATTTTAATGCTTAAAAAGAGGCACCAACTCCAGACTATGTAAATATTTTAAGATACTGAATAAATGCTTTTTATTTATTTATTTTATTATTATTATAAAGCCCGAAGTGCGGCTAATGATAGGATTTACCGGTAAAACCTAAGATGTAACCAACATGGGTTGGTAAAAGTCCGAAATGCTTTATAATCATCGTTAATTTCGGATTTTTATCACTGTTCACTAGGTAAATCTTAGGTTTACCACAGTGCACAGTGTGTTTTTTGACCCAAAAAAGTGCATTCTCTTTTGGTCTGTCTCTCTGGTCGCAGGTCGCTTAAGACCAAAGTCGTGGCCGAGCGGTTAGTCTCTTTAGTTGAACGCGTAAATAACAGTGGATCCACACGTAACATCAATGGCCGCCTGCATCGCGTCGCGCAATGTCAGACATCGGTTACACGGTAATTCTGCTGGCGTCAGTTCAATCCATCATTCTGATCAGACTGACGAGAGAATTATCGTGTAACCCTCGGACTGACGGACTGATGGTCAGTCGCCTGTCAGTTTTCTGTCATTCACAAGGGCTACACGGTAATTCTCTCAACAGTCTGATCAGAATTATGAAGCTACGGTAGCCTAGTGGTTCAGGCATGCGGCTGTCAAGGGGCGGTCGTGGGTTCGAATCCCGGCTCGTACCAATGAGTTTCTCGAAACTTATGTACGGAATATTTACCGTTAGCTTTTCGGTGAAGGAAAACATCGTGAGGAAACCGGTCTGATCCCAATAAGGTCCAGTTTTCCCTCTGGGTTGGAAGGTCAGATGGCAGTCGCTTTCGTAAAACTAGTGCCTATGTGTGTATCTTGGGATTAGGTGTCAAAGCGGACCCCGGGCTCCTTTAGGGGCACAACCGGGAATAATAACGCTAGGAGGATGATGACTCTGATCAGAATGATGGTCTGAACTGAAGACAGAATTAGCGTGAAGCCGATGTCTTAATATTTATCATCCAATTGACGTCGTCCGCGTGGCACTTGCGCTGCTAATCGTGTCCGTCGCATACAAGTCTGATGTGGTCGAGGCTGCACGGACGTCAGGCAGCGAGTTACAATGACTATCGTCGTTGCGTGTGGATATGAACATTCGCTGCGCGTTTAGATGTTTCTGTCGCATTCGTTAAGCCAATATAAACCTATTTTACTTCAGTATACTCGTATACTTTTTGTCCGGGTAAAAAAAAACTACATGTTGTTAGGTATCGAGGATAGATTCTGATTTTGCAAGGTTAAACTTAGTTAGCTACTAAATTTTATTTAATCGTATGGTGTCGCTACGTCTGTATTTCTAACATAGTTCTGTTGACAAGATTATAGGTTCATGTCACACTACATGAACCCCACATCATGCCCGAGCACATAGTTAAGACATAACGACAAGAGTTCTATGATATACCCTTTACATTGTAAAGTGTACCTGAAGTATATCGGTACGATACATGAGTGAGAGGTGAAGCGATTTCTCTATATTCTCATTCTAATCACAATACTACTTTCTACTCCCTTTCTTATTCTATTTTGATTGTTTGGCGGAATTCGGTTTCCACCACGGGCCTCCACACCACCCCATCTAGCCCGACCCTGTCCTCCCATAGCCATTTGGCTTATTCTTGGTTATTTCTATTCTGTATATTCCACTTACTGGAATATCCCTTCATCTCTCAACTCATCTTTCTAATAATACAAATAAGACACTCACCGGGATCCCCATCTGTCTTCTCCCCTGTTCTATTCTCGTACTTACTCCATCCTTGCATTTCCTCTCACGCGACCATTATTCCTGCCGGCCACGCCGCCATTTTTTCCTCCTACTGTCAAAAGATGATTTCTTAAACATTCCGATGTTCTGTCCGAGTTGCCAGTATCATCATAACGAACCTATTAAGGCTTGCTTACACTCACCAGCTGTTTTGTTGAAGATCGCGTTTGTCGCGACATATGGCATACATTATTTGGCCTTTGAGTTTGTCACATTTTAGTACCACCCAGGGGACACGTGCAGGGTTGTGGTAGGTAACTAGCTCCTGCGGACGCAAGTGACAGTTGGCCTCTCTTTGTCAAGTGAGTGGGCAACTCGACTGTTAGAGGTTCTTAAGCCGCCCGAAGGCCTCTAACACGGCTTAACGACTACTGTCATAGACAGCATCCGGGATCAACTGCTTAGCGTGCCTTCCAAAGCACGGAAGCGCTAATTTATAGTAACCACTCAAACAGGCGGTCACCCATCCAATGACTGACCGCTGCCATCTTTGCTTTACCTGCGTTGTCGTTTCCGATTCGCAGGCGCCGCAGGGTTATGAACGCTTCAAATGCTACTAGCTACTAAATTAACACCACAGTTAATATGGGGGTGGTAAGGACAGCGTTTGAAACGCCCGTTACATTTTTTTGAGAATCACCCAAAAGTGTAAACATATCCTGACGTCGTCTGTACAGTCAAGTGCAAAAATATGTATCGATTGAATCCTCTCATAAAAAAGAAAAAGTTAGGAGTAATAAAATAAAAATAAAAAATAAAATAAAAATCATTTAATTTAGAAAAAGGTTCCATAATTTGTTAGTAAAAAATGCCGTAAACACATGAAATAGATAAAAAATAAATAAAACACTAAAACTAACTACCAGTGCTCCTCCCGCGCTTTATCTATCCCCCCTGACGTGCAGATCTATGAAGCGCGACAGGACGCCAGAGTCTTAGCCTCTCGGCGACCATCTGCAAGATACTATTGCCACTCCCCCGCACCCGTCTTATAATGGACGCCGACTTCTTGCGAATCATTTAGTAATTAATGGGTGCGGCGAATCAGCTGGGCTTTTAAATTGTTGGTCAGCTATCCAAGCCGTATAAGTGGCAGTGTGGTGCTGGTATTGCTGGTGTCCGACAGGGGGGGCTGACGTCACCTTTGTTGTTTAATGTATAGTCCATGGGCGACCGAGTGAAAAAACGGAGAAAACGATTTTTTCTAGACATGAGACCTAGCTAGATCGATTTCTGGCCCCCGGAAACCAGTATATTCCTAATTTCATTGAAATCGTTAAAACAGTTTCCCAGAACGTGATGGAAAATATATACATATAATAGTATAATTTAATAGTATAGGATCGCTTACAATGGGCCTCATAAGAAGGCTTGAAGTCACCCAAAGAGCCATTGAGAGGGCTATGTTGGGAGTTTCTCTGCGTGATTGCATCAGAAATGAGGCTATCCGCAGTAGAACCAAGGTAACTGATATAGCCCTCCGAATCGCTAAACTTAAGTGGTGGGGCACATTGCACGTAGAACTGATGGCCGTTGGGGTGGAAAGGTTCTCGAGTGGCGAGTGGCGACCACGTACCGGAAGGTGCGGCGTTGGTAGCCCCCCCCCCCAAAGGTCGCGGGAGTCCGCTGGATGCGGGTGGCGCAGGACCGGTCACTTTGGAACTCTTTAGGGAGGGCTATGTCCAGCAGTGGACGTCTTTCGGCTGATATGATAATGATGAATAGCATGCTAACGAGCTAATCGGCGAGCTGAATAGTGCACCAGCTGCTGAATAGATGGTTTATTCATAAACAATATAAGTTATTTAGACGACATGGTGTTGCTGGCACCTCTGCGAGAGGTACCTATGCCGAAGCTGACGGACTGCGATATAACCCCGCCAAGAGTGAAGTTATAATTTTTAAGGCCTGTAAAGTACCAAACCTAAAAGACGAAACGGACATTGAGAAAGAGAGGAGAGCGTTGGCGGTGCGTGGGAATATGCTGGCTCGCAGCGCAGGTTCGCTGGCTGTACAGACAGTGTCAAAATCACGCTGTTTAGCATACAGACAAATATCTTACACGAACAGCCATCCACGTTCAATATAATAATGCATTCAGAATGCTGATGGGGATGCTTTAGTTCTGCAGGGCTTTGAAGATGTTCTTGGAGGCACGCACTGATGGTTTAGGTTGGCCATCTTGCGCAATGCATCCTGCAAGAAGCAGCTCCAACAGTATTGTGAATGTATTAGCCGATAGATGACTGTGGCATATGCAAGCTGATCACTGCTCGTGCCAGTTGACCTATACATTTCTGTTTAAATTGATTAACTAACATTTTAAAACTCTTCAAATAATTTTATTTGATTGTGTTGCGACGGTACTCGCCATCACATACATCGGAGCAACCAAGCAGCTCACAATCATCGGAACACACCTCTATTTTCAAGGCATTAGGGTGCATGTGCCGATATCTTTGAACACCTATAGTTTACCGATGTATGTGATGGCGACTGTACTATTTAACAAAATCCGCTGACGTAAGAGCGATGGCACATATTAATGAGTTAGTTGTATGGACGCATATTTTTACACTTGACTGAACATACGGGCTGGTTCAGCCAGCACGCCGGTAGCGGTGGTTACTTCAAACACTCTGATGCGGCCGTCGTCTTTTTTCTGGGTGACAATTGGGGAAGGAACTCCTTCAGCCAACGTTGCCAGCAGTAGGCGCAAGTAAGCTAACCGCTGTCTGCACCACTGCTTCCTTAGGGTAGATTCGAGCCGTCAAGAACTGCATCTAGTGGTTTCGATGAAGAAACGAATAAAAAAATTAACAATGCGCAGGTAAAGAGCCCTCGGCTTGTCAAAATTGTTTCGTAAACATTGATTTTATCTATCTACAAATAACATAATAATTTACTTTGAAAACAAAGTTTTAACCGACGAAAAATCAATCATCCCCTATTTTCCTACCCTTAGGGTTGGTTTCTTTTTTCCAAATTTATATGGAACTAACTTCGGGGTATACCCTTTCCAATAAAAAAATAATTATTAAATTCGAACTACTCTGTAAAAAGTTATGCGTGGCCATACAAAAAAAAAAAAAAATACGCGTCGACTTGAGACCCTCCTCCGTTTTTTTCGTCGGTTGAAAATTGTCTAAATCTACCAAGTATCAAAATAAAATTATCGTTATATTGATATCGCTGATCAAATTAAAATAACCACTCCTATAAGGAACCCTTGGCTCCGCAAACATGTTTTATAATATAAACATTGATTTTATCTCTTTGCTTGTTTCCTTCCATAAATAACAAAATTTGACTCTGACTAGACAGTGTCCTCTCATCTGTCTACGTGTTAAGAGTGAATTTAAAACTTTCAATAATGAAGTTCTTACTTTGTTTGGTTTTCGTGGGCTTGGCTTTGGCTAAACCAACAACGGACGGACGAGGATGTATATATATAGAGGGCAGATGTAAGTTATATTTATTTATGATGGAATTAATCATCATGTTTACTATTTATTACTACACTATCAAGTAGCTGCTGCCCACGACCTTGTTGCGTATTAAATTATATTTATGTATAGACTATGTAGCTTAGACATCAGAATAGATGTCTATGCTACATTTCTGAACTTTTTGTGATTTAGAGGCACCATTCGTCGGCACAGACTTTCACGTTTGATACAAATTCTGCATCAGGTTCCAAATAATGCCAAAACATTGAGGTCACTTAGTCACTTAGTCATTGCTTGTGGTGTTGAACGATGGTTGCGCGTGTGTTTGAGTAGCAATCGTGTATATATTTTGCTCCAGCACATACTTTTTGTCCAGGTTCAGAGGCGTGCCCAGTGGGCACCCACGACTACGCTGTCGGTTGCGACTACATCACGCCCGAGGCGACGTGCGCCAACCCGACTCCTGTGCAGGATACGCGCGGCATGATCTGCGACTTCTCGGCCTGTTATTGCGACGCGCCCACTGTGCGTGACGAGACGACTGGAAAGTGCGTCCGTTTGGACAAATGCAAAAATAAATCTACAACTAACCCTAACGTAAACTTGTGAGATCAAAATAATTCTGAAATATGATATTTTGACTATAAATAAATCGAGTTTGTTAATGTGCTGTCACTTCGTTTCAATAAATCATCTGTTTACTGTCCTGTGTTCTCCGTTTCAAGAAAGCCAAATTATAAACTAGGTAGGCACTGGCAGCCCGCGCTCCTGCGCCCTGATTTTAAAAGTAACGCAAGTGAATTTAAGCCATATATATTTCTATCCCACTGGTTCTGCGGCGGACTCGTGGTTACACCAGTGAGACGACGGTGGGACTGCACATGGCTGGATATAATTGTCTGTTTTTTTGTAGGTAGCTGCAGGTGTTATATAATTATGAATGAGCACACGGATAAATCTAAAAGTTTTAGCAAGTAAGTAGGAAGCCAATCATGGCACCTGTTACATTATTATCATTCCTAAATATCAACTTGTTGGTCTTAGAATGTACTGACATAACAGGCGGATTACCTACTCTAAGGCAGGTCGGTACGACGACGAGCGAAGTGAGGAGTGTTAGGAAGAACTGCGATCCTACAGCGCGCGAGCCGAGGGAGCGAAGTGCCAGAACCGAACATGTATTATTTGAGATATGTCTCTGTCATTAGAGTTATATTTGCAATTTTCATTGGACTATTACATTTCTGACCATAAGTTGACTCTATTGTCGTAAAAAAAGAAACTCCAAAACTTACCAATTTTCTGAAAACTCGTGTTTTTACGGGACAACGGTGGACTTTTCCGTGGACTGCTCCAAATAGCGACATGATAGTCCATGAAATACAACAATGACTACCTTCACAAATTTTAACCGATTTACAAAATTAGCAATTATACTTAGATACTTAATGTAAAATACATTCACTTTGTTCTTCACATAAACTGATAGATAATACACCTGTTGTGTCAATGTTGTTTGGGCATTTATCTCACTGTACCTACCTTTATAATTAGTAATTAGCATTAATAATGATTAGGTATCGTGTCTTGTTTTTAATTAGCAGGTGATATTGAAAGACGAACCAGCAATTTGAATAATAGGACATTTTCTTTAGTTACAAAACTAAGGTTCCAGATAGAAAACTTCTTCATGTTCATCAAATTTGCTTAGCGCCTGAAAATTTACACAGAGTCCTGCGGCAAGTAGGCGTTGCCTGTAGACGAAATACAATTATTACTTACATAAATGACATATTAAGAAACCCCCGACACAACAACCATAGCTGAGAACAAACTCTACAGACAAGACTATAGACAAAAAAAAACTTCAGACAAATCGGCTCATCCACTTAGCAGCTACGATGCACAGATAGACACGGATAAACAAAGCTTGGAATGCATAATGGTCAAAATTGTATAAGCTAGCGAACAAGAGTTTCGAAAAAAGCGACTCCGAGTTAGAAGCCTTTGGCGGGAGGCAATCATACCGTACCCAGTAAGTACGATGGTGTGGGCGACAGCCACCCGTGTAAACATAACGAGAATTTAACACATAATTTAATTTGTCAATAAAATAATTTTACGGGATAACCCGAGGTCGCTGACCATATATGTATGTAAATAACCGTCAAATAAATGATTCTTCACAAGTATTTTATCATCCCGAAGTAAGGAGACGGGCGAAAGCGCCACAATAGGCTCGCTTATATGAATGACCCAAAATGGGCATTAAATCATTTTTATAAATTAAAGTACCATAGGTACATCTGTAATGAATATCTTAATAACAAGATGCGGGTCACGCCATTGGCCCAAAGGGGTATACCTGCCAGGCTTGACCGTAGCGAAAGCCGCCAGCCATATTCGGTCAAGCGCGAGTCGATTACCGCGATTGGCTAATAATTTTGTACTGAGATCTAAAAATAGAACCAACTTGCAGTTGGTGACCCCACATTCCACAGTCTTCGCCGATCATATCTTTTTGTTAAAGCAAGGTACTTCAATGTATGAGGCCTCGTTAGAAAGGGGAAATTAGCCCGATCACGTATAAGTGATTAGTTTAGTAGATATCGTAGGGCAGAGTCATTATGGCCCGTGAAAGGTATCTTTCCAACTATGTTTGTATAAAGTTACGTAATTATTGACTTTCTCAATTTTATTCTGTAAAGTTATCTCATATTGTTTTGTATAGGTACCCTAGAAATAGTTCTTTCGAAGAAAAAAATGAGACTTTTCCTACTTAGAGTTATCCTACTATAAAAGAAAATGAAAAATGTTAGTTTTCCAAAGAGAAAGTGGGCGCGGCCCTTTAAAATTGTAAACCCAGAATTGGTCAAATCATAGGAAAATGTCCTGGATCCTGGATCCACCAGTTGTGCCGGCCTAACTAGCATAATATAATTATATAACAGGGAGAATTCCCCATTTGAAATGTGTTCGCTGACTGCAAAGGTTGGGTTGGGGCCTCCTAAGTGTAACCAGTAGGGAAATTATGATAGGAAAGTGTTAGGACAGTAATAGGGAAGTTTTAAATAAGTAGTTGGTTTCTCAGTTGGTTTTTAATATATTAATTTCGTTCAGTATTTCATTTAGCATTCGTTTAATTTACCACCACCCCCTCCAAACCAGAGGTACAGCGAAGCTGTAAAGGATTGAGTACTGGCCGTTCGAGTCGTAATTCCGGGCAGTTCAACCGCCGTTTTTCGAACGCCCATTGTTAGGTGACGGTCGATCACCCGTCTCAGCGCAGGTGCTTGAGAACGGCGTGTCGTTCACAGATAGGTTACGAGTATCCTGGGTCGGAAATAGTCAACGCGTAGGTAATCGCTGTATACCCCAAATGTTATAAAAAAAACTCGTAGCTTTGTAAAATGATGAACAGATTTCGATTATAGATAGAGAAAAGTACAGTGACAGTTAAAACAGTAATAGCTGTGTCCTCTACACTCCCCAGCCTAGAGCGAAACTAGCACTCACCAGCTAATGGGACAGGTAAAGTCGATGCCAAGATACTCGTATATATACATTTTGCCTTAACACAATGGCACAAAGTGCAAAAGTGTAAACATGCCTTTGATGTCAACTGTACAACGCGCCGACAGGAGTCTATGGAGACAGTTCGTCAGTTCCAGAGTGGTTCGTGTTATGTTACACTTGGCGCTGGCTAGCCAGTTCCTTTGCTTGAACTTGGCTTGACACGCTGCCGCGTGTCTAGATTAAAAAACCGGCCAAGTGCGAGTCGGACTCACGCACGAAGGGTTCCGTACCATTATCTATAAAAATATTTATTTTATTCTGTTTTTAGTATTTGTTGTTATAGCGGCAACAGAAATACATCATCTGTGAAAATTTCAACTGGAACTATCACGGTATCAGTGAGATACAGACAGACAGACAGACAAACAGACAGACATACAGACAGACAGACAGACAGACAGACGTACAGCGGAGTCTTAGTAATAGGGTCCCGTTTTACACTTTGAGTACGGAACCCTAAAACATATCTCTTGATATAAATAACAAACTTGGACTTCTGACTGGATAGTGTCAGCTCGTCTGTCGAAGAGTTAAGATCTTAGTTTTAAAACTTTCGATAATGAAGTTGTTACTTTGCTTGGTTTTCGTGGGTTTGGCTTTGGCTAAACCAAAAACGTACGGACGAGGATGTATAGAAGATGGCACATGTAAGTAATTTTTTTGTTTTAATGGAATACTCGTACGTGATGTTTACTATTTAATTTATTACTACAACACTTCGAGCAACACGGAAGGGAGTAGGCATTCGCACCATTTCCCTCTGCCAAAGCACAAGCCCAAGTGGGCGTAGTTTTTTCGGTGTATTGTGTAATTTTTGATGTATTATGTTTTGTTTTGGTTTTGCATTTGTGTGCAAACCCTCCCCCTCCCCATGGCCGCACAAGAAATGACAGAATAAGGGTGTAGACACTAAAATAAATAATCAATAATGTTGCATTTTCTCGAAAAAGGATTAAAAATGTAGTCAAATGGAGAAAAAAGCAACGCAAGAGGTTAAATAATCACAAATCTATAATCGTCCAAAGTTTTAAGAGGGGGCATGTTCTGTCACTTTCATATGAAACGATTGTCATTTACTATGACACTAGACGATCGTGACGTCTTAATCTTGGAGCGTTGTCTCTCTCTAACAAGCAACATTAAAACGGTTGTAGCTTCGTAATTTTTTGAGATATTCGAATGGGATTTTCGTCATTAGGCATATTTTTGTGCCTTCTTTCTTTTGAAGTAATAATACATTTTGAGCCTACACCCTATTATCTGACTGTAATATTCGTAGCTAAGGTTCCCGCTAGGAAGGCCGCGTTGCTCGACATTGTATACGTAGGTAATCAATTATATATTATAGACTATGTTCTATTCTGATGTCTAAGCTATATTACTGATTTTTCTGCGATTTAGAGGAACACACATCGGCACATACTTTCACATTTGTCACTAATTCTGCAACAGCTTCCAAATGTTCCAAAACAATTCGTTGCGAAGCGAGTCCGTCGCATGAAATATCTGATGTTGTCGAGTCGCGCAGACGTCACGTACTTCCTATGCCTACCGTCGTTGCTTGTGGTTGTGAACTATCGTTGCGCGTGTAGGTGTTTGTGTAGCAATCGTGTATATATTTTGCTCCAGCTTATACTTTTTGTCCAGGTTCAGATGCATGCCCAGTGGGCACCCACGACTACACTGTCGGTTGCGACTACATCACGCCCGAGGCGACGTGCGCCAACCCGAATCCTGTGCAGGATACGCGCGGCATGATCTGCGACTTCTCGGCCTGTTATTGCGACGCGCCCACTGTGCGTGACGAGACGACTGGAAAGTGCGTCCGTTTGGACAAATGCAAAAATAAATCTAAAACTAATCCTAACGATAGGTACCGTGTGAGAGCAAAATGTCTCTAAAATATATACCTATAGAAAAAATCATCATCATCTGTTTACTGTCCGGTGTTCTCCGTTTCAAGGAAGCCAAATTGTAATAGTTGTAAGTGGCATATGAGTAATATGATGAGTCTGGAGGATAGGAGAGACATGCTCGATATGAGTTTGCTTCCTGACATTGTCAGAGGTTGTGTAGATTGCCTTAACACCAGGTACCCACGCCTTCTTAGTTTAATAAATAATTAATAAATCATGTCGTTGATTATCTGTCATCCATCTCCTCACAGAAGCTCAGACATTTACCGCACACATGCATCCATCGCCACCCATGTAAGTCACACTCCGGTGCTGATTCCAAGAGCGCATTGAGTTGTGTGTGACTGTTGTGAGAGCACGGATCAGCGGCGAGTTCCTGCGTGACACAGTGCGCGCTGCCGGCACCGCCAATAAATCGCGTCGCCGTGCCTAAGGGTATATTTCAAATATTATTTCTCTGGAGAAATCACACACCACTACACTGGTGTATCGAATGAATCAGCGGAATGCAAATAGGTTATATTTAATTCCCCGGTTTCGCTTGCGTTCCTTTTAATAACTGTTTCCTTAGCCTTTTAACATACAATATACTTAGGCTTACGAGTACACTTAGGATACAATTGTCGAGCCAGTGACAGGTCCCCCTAACAGATATATGAAGAAACTTACGGATTTGCTTAAAATGTATTGGGTTATAAGTAAATATTTACTGAGGTCATCGAGCATAGTACTCAAGTCCTCCATGGTCTCAGCCAAGACTACGATTTATTTATTTATTATTAAAAACATGTTAACACAACATTACAGTCCTAAAACCAATGCGTCATGAAAACGATACTAAACTATACAACAAAACAAACAAAACACATATAATTACATTGGTAAAGTTGATTGCCTGTCATCCATCTCCTCACAGACATTCACCGCACACATACATCCATCGCCACGCAAGTAAGTCACACTCCGGTGCTGATGCCAAGAGCGCATTGAGATGTGAGAGAGCACGGATCAGCGGCGAGTTCCTGCGTGACACAGTGCGCGCTGTCGGCACCGCCAACAAATCGCGTCGCCGTGGCCTAAGGGTTATCTTTGGGATAACCCTTAGGCCAAGATATCATCAGCAAACCGAAGGTGAGTGAAGTACTCGCCGTTGATGTTGATGCCTAGCCTTCTCCAGTCCAGAGTCTTGAAAACGTCTTCCAGTGCAGCGCTGAACAGTTTTGGGGAGATAACATCCCCTTGCCTGACACTCCGCTGCAGCGGAATAGGCTTGGAGCTCCGATCCTGGAGTCGGACTGACATAGTGGCATTCTCGTACAAACACTTCAGTACTTTTATATAGCGGCAGTCTACTTGGAACCGCTGGAGAGACTGTAATACAGCCCAGGTTTCGACCAAATCTAAGGCTTTCTCGTAGTCCACGAACGCTAAACAGAGGGGCAGGTTATACTCCTCAGTCTTCTGTATAACCTGGCGGAGCGTGTGGATGTGGTCTACGGTACTAAAGCCTCTTCGGAAACCAGCTTTTTCGGGAGGCTGGAAGTCACCAAGCCTGCGTGCGAGACGATTCGTAATGACTCTTGAAAACAGCTTATAGACATGGCTCAGAAATGAGATGGGTCGGTAGTTCTTCAGCAGGGTGTTGTCACCTTTTTTGAAGAACAGCACCACCTTACCTCTGTTCCATGCTTTTGGCGTTCTTCCTTCCAGTAAGACGGTGTCGAACAACTTCTGAAGGGCCGTAAGGATATGTTTTCCACCCGCCTTCAGGAGTTCGGCTGTAATTCCGTCTTCACCGGGTGCCTTGCTGTTCTTAAGCTGTTTCAGAGCCATTCTAATCTCGTACAGGCTGATGTACGGGATGTCGTCGGTATAGTGTCGGGTTAATCTAAGACCCTAGGGGTCTTCCGCCAGACCAACTTCGGATCTGCGAGTTGATGTGTATAGCTGTCCGTAAAAACGCTCTATCTCCCTCAAAAGTTCAGGTTTCGAAGAAACGACTCTCCCGTTTTCTGCTGCTTCTCCCGTCAGCTGGCTCTGCCCAAAAAAACGTGTGTACGTGGTCGCTTACTATAGGCCTCATAAGAAGGCTCAAAGCACTCAAAGGGCGATGGAGAGGGCTATGCTGGGAGTTTCTCTGCGCGATCGCATCAGAAATGAGGCTAACCGCAGCAGAACCAAGGTAACCGATATAGCCCTCTGAATCGCGAAACTTAAGTGGCAGTGGGCGGGGCACATTGCACGTAGAACCGATGGCCGTTGAGGCGGAAAGGTTCTCAAGTGGCGACCACGTACCGGAAGGCGCGGCGTGGGTAGGCCCGCACAAGGTGGACTGATGACCTGGTAAAGATCGCGGGAGTCGACGTCACTAAACTGATTGTTGTATATTACAGAATTCCTACCGTAATTGGTTTGATGGCAAGGTGACGACCGCTTTAGCCTAGTTGGTAGTGACCCTGCCTACGAAGCAAGAGGTCCTGGGTTCGAATCCCGGTAAGGGCATTTATTTGTGTGATGAGCACGAATATTTGTTCCTGAGTCATGAATGTTTTATATGTATTTAAGTATTTATTTCTCTATATAATTATCTATATCGTCGTCTAGTACCCATAGTACAAGCTTTGCTTAGTTTGGGACTAGGTTGATTTGTGTAAGATTGTCCGCAAATATTTATTTATTTATTAATTCCCGCGCTGGATTACGATAGCAATTCTCTGCGCGAGAAAGCTGCCCGCGCGAGCGTCGCCCGTCGCCTCCCTTAGGCGTTTGCCAAGCGCCTTGTGGAGCTCTCGAGCGCCCTTACCCCACGGGCCAAGTGTTTTTTGTCTTGTTAATGCTCGTTTCATGACGCATTGGTTTTAGGACTGTAATGTCGTGTTAACAGGTTTTTTTGTAATCTCCATCTCCATCTTCTCCACTTATAATAAAACTCTAAATTAAAAAAAGAATCAGCCAGTTTGAAACTAAGCTTTGTGTGGTACGAATGTTCTCAGCATCCCATGAACGGAAAAATATGAAACATTTTATACAGACACATTATTATTCTAGCTGCAACTTAGGATAGTTTTTATCCGACTGCGACAATTAATGAATTTTCCGAAATATACGACTTCATTTAATTTTTCATTTATTTTTATTGAAATCAAACGTTGCTCCAACTGTCAGCTATAAGAAACGTCAAATTTTCGTCAAAATGGCGGAATTGCTTTGACTTTCACTTATTTTAATAATTTAAATCCAGTCTACGATAGACCTTTACGATACACATGCTAAAAGTTAAACCATAAAAAAATATTCGATTGTGATATGAGAACTTATATGCGCAAATGTCGCATTATAGCGTAATTTAAAAAAAAATATCAACAAATTTGAACAATATAATTAATACGATTTTTTTTTTTTGAATGGCAATGGCACGCGCTCTTTGCGCATTCTGCCAAAGTGCCTGCGGCGCTACCACGAAAACCGAAACTCGAAGATCGTATAACTGCATCCATGTCACTAGAGTATAGTTAGTGCGATAGAGATAGAGATACCCGAATATTTTCGAATTCCGAAGTTGCTGGTTTTAGCTCAGGAATCGAAACTACGTAAGCCGCGTCCGCTGCGCCATGTTTTCGTGGTTTTTAAACGTCAAACATGTTCTGCCAATCAAAACAATACCCTATTTGTTTGCCGAACCTGACGGAAAACATGTTAGATGTTTAAAAACATGTAAAACATTGGTGCAGCGGACCCGGCTGTAGGTAGAAACTAAATAAAATAATCTTAATGTATTTTCTCGAAAAAAGGATAATAGAGAAAAAATCAACGCAAGAGGTTATATGTATAGGTAATCACTAAATTCCAAAGTGTTATGTTCTGTCCCGTTTCCACAAAACGCACATTCATTTATGAAACGATTGTTTTTTTACTATGACGCTCGAGGATCTTGACGTCACAGTCCCCGATCGTTTTCTCACTCTAACAAGCGACATTAAAACGGTTTTGAGATATTTGAATGGGATTTTCGTCATCTTCTATCTATCTATACCTACATATAAATGCCTATGTCCTGACTGACTCACCCACTCACTCATCAACACACAGCCGAAACTACTGGGGCTAGACAGTTGAAATTTACACCAGAACTACCTTTTACAACGTAGGCAACGGATAAGAAGGGAGTTTTGGAAATTTTACCCCTAAAGGGATCAAATAGGGGTGCAAAGTTTGTACGGGGGAAACTTTATTTTTTGAGATAGAGATTTAAATTTTTGTATAAATATTACTTATTAGAATACAAATAAAATACTTTCAACGTTTAGGAAAATTCTGCCCCTAAGGGGGTAAACAAGGGGTGCAAATTTAGTATGGGGGAAACTTTATTATTTTAGCAAGAGACTCAATACGTTGTAGAAAGCTTACTTATTAGAATACAAATAAAGTACTGTCAGCGTTTTGGAAAATTCAGCCTCTTAGGGGGTTAAAAAGGGTTGCAAAGTTTGTATGAGCGGAACTTCTTTTTGAGATAGAAGCTTAAAAGTTTGTAGAAATATTACTTACTAGCTGTTGCCCGCGACTTCGTCCGCGTAGAACTTTTTATCGTCTTAGAAAATGATTTCTCTCAATACAAAATTTGAACCCTCTTTTAGGGGATAATTAAAAAAAAAGTTGATGTTCATTTTCTAGTTTGTGAACAAACAGTCTAAAACCAAAGTTAAAAATCTCATACTTTAAAAATGCCTTGAAATACTCAAACTTTGAACCAATTTTAACACTCTTAGGGGATGAATTTGGAAAAACTCTGAAATCAGTTTTGTAGTCTTTTAACGTACAGAATAAGACCGAAGTTAAAAATCTCTTACTCACACTTTAAAATTTTATTGCTCGCCATTTAAAATTTGAACCCCCTTTTAAACCCCCTTAGAGGTTGAATTTTTCTAATCGCTGAAAGAACTTTTTTCGTAAACTTTTAAGTCTCTAGCTCAAAAAAAGTGTTGTCCATACAAAGCTTTCTTAACCCCCTTAGGGGTGGAATTTTCTAAAACTCTGAAAGTACTTTATTATTAATTTTAATAAGTAACATTTTAAATAGTTTTAAGTCTAGTAAAAAAAAAAGTTTTTCCCACACAACACTGGCTACCCTTCTTAAGGATCTTAAGGATCCCCTTAGGGATGGAGTTTTCTAAAACGCTGAAAGTTCTTTTTTAGTATTCTAATAAGTAATCTTTTTGCATAGTTTTTTAAGTCTAACTCAAAAAAAAGTGTTGCCCATGCAAAGCTTGCTCTCCTTTTTAACCCTATTAGGGGTGGAATTTTCTAAAACGATTTGTGTTCTTTTTTTGTATTTTAATAAGTAATCTTTCTACAAAGTTTCAAGTCTCTAACTCAAAAACATAAACTTTCCCTGATAAAAACTTTGCACCCCTTTTTATCCCCCTTAGGGATAGATTTTTTCACTGAAAGTCTTTTTTTTTGTATTTTTATAAGTAATCTTTCTACAAAGTTTTAAGTGTCTAGCTCAGAAAAAGTGTTCCCCATACAAACCTTGCACCCTTTTTTAACCCCCTTAGGGAATGGTTTTTGTAAAACGCCGAATGTAGTATTTTTCATGTTCTAATAAGTATTTTTCGTCAAAATTTTAAGTCTTTATTAAAAAAAATATGTTTTTCCCATACAAACTTTGCACCCTATTTTACCCCCTTAGGGGTGAAATTTTCCAAAACGCTGAAAGTACTTTCTTTGTATTTAAATAATCTTTCTACAAAGTTTTAGGACTCTAGCTAAAAAAAATAGTTTCCCACATACAAACTTTGCACCCCTATTTTAGCCCCCTATTTTTAGGGGTAGGATTTTCTAAAACGCTGAAAGTACTTAATTTGTATTCTGATGACTAATCTTTCTACAAAGTTTTAAGTCTCTATTTAAAAAAAATATTGTTTCCCCCATACAAAATTTGCACCCCTATTTTACCCCCTTAGGGGTAGATTTTTTCAAAACACTGAATCTAGGTACTTTATTTGTATTCTAATGAATAATTTCTCTACAAAGTTTTAAGTCTCTATTTAAAAAAAAGTAGTTTTTCCCATACAAACTTTGCACTCTATTTTACCCCTTTAGAAGAAGAATTTTCTAAAACCCTGAAAGTACTTTATTTGTATTCTAATGACTAATCTTTCTACAAAGTTTTAAGTCTCTATTTAAAAAAAAAATGTTTCCCCCATACAAACCTTGCACCCCTATTTTACCCCCGTAGGGGTGGAATTTTCCAAAACGCTGAAAGTGTTTCATTTGTATTCAAATAACTAATTTTTCTACAAAGTTTAAGTCTATAGCTCAAAAAAAAAGGTTCTCCCATACAAACTTTGCACCCCCATTTTACCCCCTTAGGGGTAGAATTTTCAAAAATCCCTTTTTATCCCTAGCCCACGTTATAAAAGCAACATACTGTGCAAAAATCAACTCTCTAAGATTAGTAGTTTCGGCTGTGCGTTGATGAGTGAGTGAGTGAGTGAGTGAGTGAATAAGTCAGTCAGGACATAGGCATTTATTATGTATAAATAGATAGAAGATAATGAAACTCCCATTCAAATATCTCAAAAAATTATGAAGCTACATCCGTTTTAATGTCGCTTGTTAGAGTGAGAAAACGATGAGGGACTGTGACGTCAATATACTCGAGCGTCATAGTAAAAAACAATCGTTTCATTATGAAGGTGCGTTTTGCGGAAAAGGGACAGAACATACCCCCTCTTAAAACTTTGGACTCTTATAACTTAATCATTACCTATATAACCTCTTGCTTTGTTTTTTTCTCCATTTGACTATATTTATTTTAAATTCTTTTTCGAGAAAATACATTATGATTATTTACCATATTTTCGATTCCTGAGCTATAACCACGAACTTCGGAATTCGAAAATATTCGGGTATCTCTATCTCTATCGCACTAACCATACTCGAGTGACAGGGATGCAAATATATGAACATTGAGTATCGGTTTTCGTGGTAGCGCCGCAGGTACTTTGGCTGAATGCGCCGAGCGCGTGCCATTGTCATTCAAAAAAAACAAATTCGTGTTAATTATATTGTTCAAATTTGTTGATTTCATTTATTGAAATTACGACATAAAACGACATTTGCGCATATAAGTTCTCATATCAGAATCGAATATTTTTTATGGTTTATATTTTAGCATTTGTCTCGTAAAGGTCTATCGTAGACGGGATTTAAATTATTAATAAGTGAAAGGCAAAGCAATTCCGCCATTTTGACGAAAATTTGACGGTTCTTATAGCTGACAGTTGGAGCAGCGTTTGATTTCAATAAAAATAAATGAAAAATTAAATGAAGTCGTATATTTCGGAAAATTAATTAACTGTCGCAGTCGGATAAAAACTATCCTAAGTTGCAGCTAGAATAATAATGTACCTATATAAAATGTTTCATATTTTTCCGTTCATGGGATGCTGAGAACATTCGAACCGCGCAAAGCTTAGTTTCAAACTGGCTGATTCTTTTTTTAATTTAGAGATTTATTATAAGTGGAGATTACAATACAAATAAAAAAAAACAGCGTTTTGGAAAATTTCACCCCTAAGAGTATGAAAAAGGGGTACAATGTTAGTAAAGCGGATTTTTTTGAGCTAGAATATCAAACCTTTTTAAAAAGATTGCATAATAAAATAAAATACTTTCAGCGTTTTAGAAAATTCCACCCCTTAGGGGTGTATAAGGGGGTGCAACGTTTGTAAATATATTTTTTTAGCATGCGACAAACCTTTGTTGAACTATTACTTATTACAATACAAATAAAGGACTTTCAGCGTTTTGAAAAATTCCACCCCTAAGGGTGATTAAAACAGGTGAAAATTTGTATGGAGGAAACTTTTTCTTTGAGCTAGAGACTTGAAATTGTGTAGAAAGATTATTTATTAGAATACAAATATAAAGGTAAATTATGTGCTTTATTGTACAATAAAAAGTACAAAATACGGACAAGATTTTTCAATTATTCGAAACCAAAAAATAACAAAACTATATATTTACAAATAAAAAACCGGCTCCAAATCGGTGCCGTGCGGCAAGGTGCCCATAAGGCTGGCGGCATTACCGCGCTGGATAGCAATGCTGATCCGTTGCGCGAGATAGCCGCCAGCTCTCTGGTCACCACTTGCTTCTACGACTCGCTTCGCGAGCTCTTTGAACACTGCGTGTGCTCCGGGCCCCCACGGCCCAAGCGTTTACCCCAAAAGGCTCAAACATGCAGCCAGAATCAATGGCTGCATATTTGCGCCGCTTGAGGTTTTCAGCTGTGTTAGCGGCAGCCCCAGCCCTTGTCGAAGTCCCTGCAAGATGGGACGGGGCAAGAGTATCCACACATGTGGCATCCCATACTAGGGGCCGTCCCAACTTCCAGGGAACCAGGGTCATGCCATCGGGCCTCTTGCCGTCATCTCGCGCGAGACCCGATGGTTCTAGAACTGCCGGCACACCGGCAGTTACGAGGGCCCGGCGTAAAATATCATTCAGGCTGGCATGCCGCGATGTCCGGCCGGCGCTTTTAGTGCACGACAAGCCGTGTAGGCCTAAACGAGTGACTTTTACACCGCAGTGACATTGATGCGGTACCACACATGCTGCCCCTAGACGCAGCGACACCGCAAACCTAAAAGCATCTCTCATATTACTTTCAGTGGTTTGAAAAATTTCCACCCGCTAAGAGGGGGATAAAAAGGTGCAATGTTTGTGTAGGAAAACTTTTTTTTAGGTAGAAACTTAAAACTCTGTAGAAAGATTAAGTACCTACTTAATAAAATACAAAAAAATACCTACTGCCAGCGTTTTGGAAAATTTCACCCTTTAAAGGGTTAAAAAGAGGTGCAAGGTTCGTATGGGAAACACTTTTTTTTAGCTAGAGACTAGATAGTTTGTAGAAAAAATACTTACCTATTACAATAAAAAAACCGAGTGTTTTATTTTTAATTTTTCCCTGAAAAGTGTTCAAAGTTTGTATGGAGAGCAAGATATTTTTAAAGTAAGGGATTTGTAACTTCGGTTTGAGACTGTTTGCTAAAATACTACAAAACTTATTTCAGCGTTTTTTTAATTCATCGCCTAAGAAGGTTAAAAGGGGGTTCGAACTTTGTATAGAGAGCAAGACATTTTTAAAGTAAGAAATTTGTAACTACGGTTTCAGACTGTTTACTATGAGGGTTCAGAGAGGGTTCTTAGTTTGTATAGAGAGCAAGAGATTTTGAAAGTAAGAGATTTGTAACTTCGGTTTTAGATTGTTTTCTAAAAGACTAGGTAGAAAATTAATTTCAATGTTTTTTTTTAATTCATTCCTTCAACAAACATTTAGACGATAACATGTTATACGCGGACGAAGTCGCGGGCAACAGCTAGTAATAAATAAATGTATGAAAAATCTGTGTGATGCTGATGCGTCATGCAGCGCGTTGCACAGACTTAAGTCGTAAGGCTTCGGTTTCGACTGGCGTGGGGATGTTTGATAGTTTAGTCTATGAACGCTCGCTCGTCGCCCCGCTGGCGTCGAGGCGACGTCAATATAGCAGTTTAGAATGAAAAAGTCACCACTTTTCTACTTAATTTCAATGCTGTGAACGTTCAAAGGAGATGGACCTTAATTCCGCCTTGAACATTGTAGGTATTTAAGTCTGTGTAAATATTCATGAAGAGGTAAATTCTGATAGCTCAGTTGGTTAGTAGCGACGGGCCATGTATGCCCGTGGTCGCCGGTTCAAATCCGGCTCGTAACCTAATTTTTTAATTTTTTCCTTTAATTTGAAGTTTATAAATATCGTTAGCAGCGTAACTGCGTTATACATACAAGTAATTTAGTATGGGGTGGCGCATCGTTACTGACGATTTCTCAATATAATTTGGAACGTTGGTGCCCTTAAAGAAGCATATGTCTTCTAGGTAGATGTCGCCACACGCCTCCCTAAGGTGTTGTGAGAAGGAACTGATTGAAAGATTCAGGAGCTGAGACAGATTGTTCCGATAGCTCAGTTGGTTAGTAGCGACGGGCCATGAATGCCCCTATTTTTAGGGGTAGGATTTTCTAAAACGCTGAAAGTACTTAATTTGTATTCTGATGACTAATCTTTCTACAAAGTTTTAAGTCTCTATTTAAAAAAAATATTGTTTCCCCCATACAAAATTTGCACCCCTATTTTACCCCCTTAGGGGTAGATTTTTTCAAAACACTGAATCTAGGTACTTTATTTGTATTCTAATGAATAATTTCTCTACAAAGTTTTAAGTCTCTATTTAAAAAAAAGTAGTTTTTCCCATACAAACTTTGCACTCTATTTTACCCCTTTAGAAGAAGAATTTTCTAAAACCCTGAAAGTACTTTATTTGTATTCTAATGACTAATCTTTCTACAAAGTTTTAAGTCTCTATTTAAAAAAAAAATGTTTCCCCCATACAAACCTTGCACCCCTATTTTACCCCCGTAGGGGTGGAATTTTCCAAAACGCTGAAAGTGTTTCATTTGTATTCAAATAACTAATTTTTCTACAAAGTTTAAGTCTATAGCTCAAAAAAAAAGGTTCTCCCATACAAACTTTGCACCCCCATTTTACCCCCTTAGGGGTAGAATTTTCAAAAATCCCTTTTTATCCCTAGCCCACGTTATAAAAGCAACATACTGTGCAAAAATCAACTCTCTAAGATTAGTAGTTTCGGCTGTGCGTTGATGAGTGAGTGAGTGAGTGAGTGAGTGAATAAGTCAGTCAGGACATAGGCATTTATTATGTATAAATAGATAGAAGATAATGAAACTCCCATTCAAATATCTCAAAAAATTATGAAGCTACATCCGTTTTAATGTCGCTTGTTAGAGTGAGAAAACGATGAGGGACTGTGACGTCAATATACTCGAGCGTCATAGTAAAAAACAATCGTTTCATTATGAAGGTGCGTTTTGCGGAAAAGGGACAGAACATACCCCCTCTTAAAACTTTGGACTCTTATAACTTAATCATTACCTATATAACCTCTTGCTTTGTTTTTTTCTCCATTTGACTATATTTATTTTAAATTCTTTTTCGAGAAAATACATTATGATTATTTACCATATTTTCGATTCCTGAGCTATAACCACGAACTTCGGAATTCGAAAATATTCGGGTATCTCTATCTCTATCGCACTAACCATACTCGAGTGACAGGGATGCAAATATATGAACATTGAGTATCGGTTTTCGTGGTAGCGCCGCAGGTACTTTGGCTGAATGCGCCGAGCGCGTGCCATTGTCATTCAAAAAAAACAAATTCGTGTTAATTATATTGTTCAAATTTGTTGATTTCATTTATTGAAATTACGACATAAAACGACATTTGCGCATATAAGTTCTCATATCAGAATCGAATATTTTTTATGGTTTATATTTTAGCATTTGTCTCGTAAAGGTCTATCGTAGACGGGATTTAAATTATTAATAAGTGAAAGGCAAAGCAATTCCGCCATTTTGACGAAAATTTGACGGTTCTTATAGCTGACAGTTGGAGCAGCGTTTGATTTCAATAAAAATAAATGAAAAATTAAATGAAGTCGTATATTTCGGAAAATTAATTAACTGTCGCAGTCGGATAAAAACTATCCTAAGTTGCAGCTAGAATAATAATGTATATTACTTTCAGTGGTTTGAAAAATTTCCACCCGCTAAGAGGGGGATAAAAAGGTGCAATGTTTGTGTAGGAAAACTTTTTTTTAGGTAGAAACTTAAAACTCTGTAGAAAGATTAAGTACCTACTTAATAAAATACAAAAAAATACCTACTGCCAGCGTTTTGGAAAATTTCACCCTTTAAAGGGTTAAAAAGAGGTGCAAGGTTCGTATGGGAAACACTTTTTTTTAGCTAGAGACTAGATAGTTTGTAGAAAAAATACTTACCTATTACAATAAAAAAACCGAGTGTTTTATTTTTAATTTTTCCCTGAAAAGTGTTCAAAGTTTGTATGGAGAGCAAGATATTTTTAAAGTAAGGGATTTGTAACTTCGGTTTGAGACTGTTTGCTAAAATACTACAAAACTTATTTCAGCGTTTTTTTAATTCATCGCCTAAGAAGGTTAAAAGGGGGTTCGAACTTTGTATAGAGAGCAAGACATTTTTAAAGTAAGAAATTTGTAACTACGGTTTCAGACTGTTTACTATGAGGGTTCAGAGAGGGTTCTTAGTTTGTATAGAGAGCAAGAGATTTTGAAAGTAAGAGATTTGTAACTTCGGTTTTAGATTGTTTTCTAAAAGACTAGGTAGAAAATTAATTTCAATGTTTTTTTTTAATTCATTCCTTCAACAAACATTTAGACGATAACATGTTATACGCGGACGAAGTCGCGGGCAACAGCTAGTAATAAATAAATGTATGAAAAATCTGTGTGATGCTGATGCGTCATGCAGCGCGTTGCACAGACTTAAGTCATAAGGCTTCGGTTTCGACTGGCGTGGGGATGTTTGATAGTTTAGTCTATGAACGCTCGCTCGTCGCCCCGCTGGCGTCGAGGCGACGTCAATATAGCAGTTTAGAATGAAAAAGTCACCACTTTTCTACTTTATTTCAATGCTGTGAACGTTCAAAGGAGATGGACCTTAATTCCGCCTTGAACATTGTAGGTATTTAAGTCTGTGTAAATATTCATGAAGAGGTAAATTCTGATAGCTCAGTTGGTTAGTAGCGACGGGCCATGTATGCCCGTGGTCGCCGGTTCAAATCCGGCTCGGAACCTAATTTTTTAATTTTTTCCTTTAATTTGAAGTTTATAAATATCGTTAGCAGCGTAACTGCGTTATACATAGAAGTAATTTAGTATGGGGTGGCGCATCGTTACTGACGATTTCTCAATATAATTTGGAACGTTGGTGCCCTTAAAGAAGCATATGTCTTCTAGGTAGATGTCGCCACACGCCTCCCTAAGGTGTTGTGAGAAGGAACTGATTGAAAGATTCAGGAGCTGAGACAGATTGTTCCGATAGCTCAGTTGGTTAGTAGCGACGGGCCATGTATGCGTGTGGTCGCCGGTTCAAATCCGGCTCGGAACCTAAATTTTTAAATTTTTCCTTTAATTTGAAATTGATTATTCTGTCCAGCAATGGAGTACCAAGCGGTTTAGTACTTACTATAAGGGTATTTAAATGTGGTAATTGTTCACGTAGCTGTTTTTGAGGGTGGGTAGGGACATACTGGTACGCGGGGGGGGTCTATGATTAATTTACTTCACGTTACCTATATACTTTGTATTCTGTTCGCATATAATATGATGCGGGTGGCGCAAGACCGGTCATATTGGAACTCTTTGGGGGATGCCTATGTTCAGCAGTGGACGTCTTTCGGCTGATATGATGATGAAGATGATAATATGATAAGATTGATAAGGCAAATAATGGTTTCATTTCCTTTACTCCGAGGCTAAGGAATTCTCTAGAACAGAAAAATACGATTTTTTATCTAAAGCAGTGTGAAACCTGTGCTAAGTGAACTATGATTTAGTTTAGACGTATCAGCTAAAATAAAATAATTATATCCCTATCTCGCTCTATCTTATAACTTCGTATCGCTGTTTGAATTTTCACAGCTTCGAGGGATTAAAGACTTGTATTTGATTTTTATATCAACTTGATACGTGTACGCATACCTGAGAAAAAGTGTATTGACAGATTGACAGACAGACAACGAAGAGATAAAACGCGTTCCATAGTCAACAAGGAACCCTAGCTTCGCCATGTCCATCTATCCGTCTATCCGTTTGGGGCTCCGTGACTCGTTCTACTGGAAAGGTGTATAATTTTTTATGGGTAGGTATAAAACCGCCGATAAAGAGTAAAACAAAATCTTAAAATAAAAACTTGTAATGCGGGGTGTAATTTATTTTCTCGTTAAAGCCATAAAATCTGTTTAATTAGTGCGTCTCCTTCTCACACGTGCGTTACTTAAGCGGGAGCGAGAGCACCAATACGATTTCAATAGAGATCCAAAACGTTAAATTAGTTGCGGATTAAAGCTCTGGCTTGTAGGTACTATTATCTATTCTGTGGCTCTGGTATAATATCAGATATTATGTTCTATACAGAGTGATTGTTTATTTTAATCCATTATTATATTTATCTATTGTATTCTATACTTTTTGCTTACGCGACTACAGCAAAACCAAAAGGAAGGGTTATAATTATGATTTTAGCAGTCTTTAATTAATAATGTATGTAATATAACAATTAGTTATTTTAATTTATATTGTAATTGTATATTATAAAATAAAAATTATGACGCGTGGATTAATTTTCCGCTCTGAGGAACAGAAAGTAGGTAACGTACTACAGCAGAAAAAAACAAGAAATTGTGTTTTAAATGACGAATATTTTGGATGTTCTTATAAATAACTAGCGAAAATAAATAAAATAAATAAATAAATGTGTCCCCCCTCCTGTAACTTCTAAAATAAGAGAATGATAAAACTAAAAAAAATATATGATGTACATTACCATGCAAACTTCCACCAAAAATTGGTTTGAACGAGATCTAGTAAGTAGTTTTTTTAATACGTCTAAAATCGTAAAGCGCAATTTATTTTACGGAACCCTTCATGTGCGAGTCTTTTATAAATAAATAAATATTTGCGTACAATCTTACACAAATCAACCTAGTCCCAAACTAAGCAAAGCTTGTACTATGGGTACTAGACGACGATATAGATACTTATATAGAGAAATAAATACTTAAATACATAGAAAACATCCATGACTCAGGAACAAATATTCGTGCTCATCACACAAATAAATGCCCTTACCGGGATTCGAACCCAGGACCTCTTGCTTCGTAGGCAGGGTCACTACCAACTAGGCTAAGGCGGTCGTCAATAGTCTGACTCGCACTTGGCCGCTTTTTTATTTTCTTTGTAAATGACGAACTTGATGGAGGTTAAAAATTCAAAGTCTAGGTAAAATTCAAATTCAAAGATATATCAAGTGGGGTAACATATAAAAGGGCTTCAGTTGCACTGTAGAAAAAAAAACGTTTTTTTTCCACAGTGGTTAAATATTGAGTTATTAAGGAAAATGTAGAAAAAAATACCATTAAATCCTCATCAGACTCGTACTTTTTTGCAGAATCTGCATCAAGTGGCGTCTTGAACGATTCATATTCATACATTTAAGGTGGTTCGATTGCCATACAAAGCGTTATTGCCAATTGGGAGGCACACTAGAAGCTCAAGGCAGATGGCGCTGCAATCGACTATACCTTGTTTACGTGTCGTGTCAAGTGTATGGTTGCTATATTTTCAGTATTCCTTGCGATTAACAGCTTAAAATGTACGCGTTTATGACTGTACGTGTTCTTCAAGCTGAGCTTCGAAGAAGAAAAGCGTCAGTGGCAGGGAAAAAGGCCGACTTGATACAAAGGTAATCGCCTCAAGTATTTGAGGTTATGTTAGGTATTTCGAGTGTTAATAAAAAAATCGATGCTCATGTGTGGTTTTTTCTTTCAGGTTGGAGGCATATGATCGCAACCAAAACTTTGGTGCCACCCTGGATGTTCCAGAAGACCGCTCATATGCGTGCCCACCCTCTGATACATTCAGAGATATTAACGCTGATTCGCCTATTCCCAACATCAGCAAGCATGAAATACAAGAATATTTTCAAAGATTCAACACTCACCCAAAAGGCCAACTTTTATATGAGTCCCGTCACCTTGTAACTGCTCGTTTCTCGTCCGATGGTACGTACACGTATTTACGTGGACAGTGCAAAGCTAGTATGAAGAGCCTAGCCTACCTTGTGGATGTGAAAGTGTCTCAAGAAGGTTCAATAGAA
The DNA here is from genome assembly GCA_963854355.1 of Epinotia brunnichana. Classification (NCBI taxonomy): domain Eukaryota; kingdom Metazoa; phylum Arthropoda; class Insecta; order Lepidoptera; family Tortricidae; genus Epinotia; species Epinotia brunnichana. Next base: position 5,028,297 of record OY977936.1, on the reverse strand, counting down.
GCGTGCCACTGTGAGTGTGCTGCAGGGAGTGGTACAGAAGCGAGCTGCAAGCATGTTGCTGTACTATTGTTGGGTGCACATGATATTGTAAATAAAAGTTACATATTGTTACATCAAGTATGCACTCAACAGCTGATGATGTTTAACAAGCCTAAAAAGGTGTTTCAAAAATCACCCATTGCTGCACAAAATTTACCCAGCAAGAGATTGAAAACGTGCAATTTTGAACCCCTAAAAAGGGAAGACATAATGGATAATTATGAAGATTATGTGAGGAACTTGGCCATAGGTTATGGGGATACATCTATGCCTGTACTGCAAACATTCGAACCGGCAAATCCTCATGGGATAGAATGGGATCACTCCTATACTTTGGAGACTGCAAAAGAAAATCTACTAAAAGATCTATTCTTAAAAAATGTTACTGCGGAAACAATAAAGGAAGTGGAACAAAACACTAGAGGGCAAGATACTTCTGCTGAATGGCATGAAATGCGATCATGCAGGATTACTGCCAGTATGTTTTATACTGTAAGTCATTGCACCCATGTTGGAAAAAAAGCAATAGTGGAGAAAATTATCTCTCCCAAGCCGGTGCACACAAGAGCGGTAACCCATGGGAAGATACAGGAGCCTATTGCTTTACAAAAGTATGAAGCAATGTATGATGTAGATGTGCAAAGATGTGGATTATTTATTTCACAAGAATATCCATTCCTTGCCGCCTCTCCTGATGGGTTACTTGGTGAGGAGACGGTGATTGAAGTGAAGTGCCCATATGCAGCACGGTATAGCGAGATAAATGAGGTAACAGTGTCATACCTAGAAGTGATAGATGGGAATTTACACTTGAAAAGAAGACACCCTTATTATGCTCAAATACAGGGCCAGCTTTATTGCAGCACTAGGAAGTACTGCAATTTTATAGTATACACTTTCAAAGATATGAAAGTCTTATTTATTGAAAGGGATGAGTCCTACATAGCCGAGACGCTCACAGCATTAATAAACTTTTATGTGCATGACCTGGAGTCTGCCATATGTAATAAATATATATATAAAAATTACTTGTCACTAATAAAAAGACATTGAACTGTTGTATGTTTTTATTTTGGATCCCTTCATTATTAAGTATTTCATTAGCTATAAAAGTAATTTTCTATGAAACCGTAACATTTCCAGGACAATTTCAATAAACTTTTTATAGAGCCCTGAAGGTTGGGTTGGGTTAGGTTTGTGTACACTTATAACAATCCTGAAAAAGTGGTGATTATGGCAAATTAAATCGTGGGTTTCATCGTAACACTTTTTTATTGGCTTCTCTTCATTATACATTCTCTGAAGTTGCAACACATAAAACATACAAAAAATATTTTACTTGCTATTGGAATGTAACTATGGTCCAATTCTGACTTTAATATGTTGTAGGTTTTTGTTAGCCCAATAATCCTTTCTATATGAACACGTTTTCTAGCAAGTTCTCTATCTTTTACGATTGTTAGTCCTGGTAACTGTGATTTTCCCTTTAGAAAAGTAGGTATCTTTACAGTAACATTTTTGTCTGCAAACATGTCCTGTATTGTGAAACCTCTATCCGCTAGTATGCTATCACCACTTTGACACTTCGACACAAGACCACTTCTTTCAACTGTTTGTCTGTCACTAATAGATCCTGCATATGCCTGTGAACAATAAGACAGCAATCCACCTGGTGTCGCTCCGACTAATACTTTTAGAGTATTTGCATGTTTGTAACTACTCCAAGAAGCTTGCTGGGAAGTTGGATTTTTTGGTTTTTGAACAGTTATTTCAGTTCCATCTAATATGACTCTAACATTTTCATCATATTTTTTGAAATTCTTAGGCATGTAATATTGAATCAATTCTTTACTAGGCCAAATATTTATTATACTCCAGAGTTGGTACATACAATTTATCCATGTTATAAATATATTCGATACAGTAGTTTCACTTATGTTAAAAAACCTGCTCAGCTTAAAAATGCATTTATTCTGTCGTAGTTTCATCATAGTTATTATATATCATAGGAATAATTGGTCTTCGGTAGATAGACTAATTACATTGCTGCCAAAGTATCTAATCTTGTGTGCCATCGGACTAAGTGTCGAGTAGACAAAATTTAATTTCTTATATGTTTCAAAACCTGTATAGAAGAGTATGGACTTATCATCATTCTTATATCTGTTTATTGAACCATATACATGCACATGATCAATATGAGTGCTCTTTGACAAAGTTTCAGGCTCTGTGTGTTCACTTTGAGCTGGTTCTGCAATTTCCACAGTAGTACATAATTCTTCTTCTCGCCCTACATCTGGAGTAGTCTGACTAATTATTGATTCTGTCACTGTTGTGTGTTCTATCACATTATTCTCTTCAAACAGCTTTCTTCGTCTTCTTTTTTCACAACGCTGCTGACGGACAAAAGCTGCTGGTGTTTCCTGTTTGGTTGTAGTGAAACAGAAAACAGACGGTACAACAGTTTTTCTTAAAAATTTGGTTAGTGGTACAGCATCTGTATATCTACTTTTTCCGAAATAATCATCTGCCTTAAAATGCAGCCTACATAATCGGGCTGTGTCACTTGCACTAAAGTTATTGATGCGCAATGCACTCTCCCAACGTTTCCTGCGAGTTGGGTCCTTGGGAAATAAGTGGACTCCTCTATTTTTACAATTTGGCGCACAACATTGAGGCATTCTTGAGAAAAATATGGAAAAATACTTATAAGAAATTATAGAAGTTTGCAATTTGACAGTTCTTATGTCAATTGTCAAAGCTGGGTACAGTAGCTTATGCGCCACCTGGCGTGAGAAAATGTCAGTTTTCCTCCTAATTGGTGAAAGTTTGTTACATAAGTTTCTTAAAATATCACACCGTTAGCCTACGAATGTCAAATAACGTTTTGTATGGCAATCGAACCACCTTAAATAAAATAAGAACTTTCTTATGTGAACAATTGACGAAACCGGTATCATGAATTAAAATAGCCCAACCTTGGAAGCTAACAAAAACCTAAAAATAGGGGCATATTATTGTTAGGACATCCCAATTCCATTTTCCATCGTCGATTACACACACCCTGTAGGTATATTTTATAACACTTCTTAGAATTAGAAATAAATTAAAATTTTTAAATATATACCTATAGCATGTGACCAGATTCATAAAATACAATGGGTCAGTTTTATGCACACGCACGGTGATGATGATGATTATTGATGATGATGATGTGGTGGTAGAAATTAATTTTGTAGGACCGCGGATAGTCGGGTTGTAAATGTCATAAGCGGATTTTATATTCAAGGCATGCGAATCTCGACGCTACGTGATTTTTTGAAATCACTTGTATTTTTCATGGATTCTCTTAAAAGTTATACTGGAAGATCCAAATTTTATGTAGAAGTTGGCAAAATCATAGCAAAATGTAATCAATGTTCTTTTGCTTATTTTCATGCTATTTTGCACCTTAGTGGAAACCATTTAGAGTAACTAAAACATTGTCAATCTAACGTAGGTACTAGGTCCACCGAAATGTATCAAACATACTTAGAATAAAACACGAAAATGTAAACAAGCCTCTGTCATTTTCCAGTAAGATATTTTGACAATTTCATTTTCTCTAAGAAGGTTGGTGACCAGTTTAATGCAAAGACTACAATATACATACTGAGATAGACAGGCAACTCGACCAAATTGAGAAGGCATTTAATGCTTGCGTATACAGGCGCCATCTCTTCTGCGATACTTAAAACTTTTCTTTCAATGTACAAAACATACAAAAAGTGCGTCGGTCACGGGGTTTGAACCCCAGCTCATCGACTCCATATACCGCCGTCTGTACCTCTACTGATGTCTTAAGACAATACGGCGAATTTTGAAATACCTTGACAGCCTAGCCTAGCAATCGCTAGAGCTTCAGAGAGTTCGCCACCTATCAAGTAGGTGACACTATTTTCAATAAGAAACTGGATTTGCATTAAGTTCTAAGTTCGCATAGCATGGTTTAATGCACCCAAAAAAAATTAAATCTTAGGTCAGTGACCTGTCACAGTAAAGTGAGATAGTGTGCGTGAAATGTAGTGGTGTGCGTTACTGGGGAGAATAGGGAACATTACTGCAATGTTCTGCCGCCAGAGGCAGCACTACCACTAATAGTAAACCAGTATAGGAATATAGGGATTCACACACGCATGCACAATTGTTTGTCAAATGAGTGACAAGGATGCTTGCATAGACAATACTGCAAGTGGGAACGAGATACAATGGCAACGCTGCTAGTGTCGCCACCTACGAAGAGCTTTGCGTAATGTTCCCTATTACGATAACGTTGCGCCGCCAGCGGATTTTTTGTGTCGCGTATGTAGTTTCAACTCGAATTAGAAAACCTTGTCTATTTGTAATGGAGTAAACGAGAGCGAGTACGAGTGTTACTTGAGCGGCCAGGTTTTAGACAAAAATAATGAATAAAAATTGAAATAAAAAAAGTGTGGATTATTTGTGAAATTTATATGGCTCGTCAGCGGTTTAGGTATGAATATGTGGACTTCATTTTTTAAATTGCAAACCCATACGTCAAAAAAATAAGGACATACATAAAAGGAACCGTTTAAGATGATTTTAAGACCAATCTTTGCAATTATTTTCTATCGAGCCGATTTCATCCAATTTTGTTTCCGAGTCCGTCTACGGTCTTGGAAATATGATGAATACCTATTAACTTATATTTTTTTTGATAAACACAAATAGGTAGTTTTTCTCAAACAACTGCTTAAATATTATCAATTTCAACAAATTTGGACTTGTCAGCCTCGCAGAGATAAAAATAAACGACCAAGTGCGAGTCGGACTCGCGCACGAAGGGTTCCGTACCATTATCTATAAAAACGGCAAAAAAATCCCGTTTGTTGTATGGGAGCCCCTAAAATATTTATTTTATTCTGTTTTTAGTATTTGTTGTTATAGAGCGGCAACAGAAAATACATCATCAGTGAAAATTTAAATTGTCTAACTATCACGGTTCATGAGATATAGCCTGGTGACAGACGGATAGACAGACGGACAGACAGACAAACAGACAGACAAACAGACAGACAGACAGCGGAGTCTTAGTAATAGGGTCCCGTTTTACTCTTTGAGTACGGAACCCTAAAAAGATCTCTGTTTTAGCTTGGGAAGGTACAGTCGCCATCACATACATCGGAGCAAACAAGCGCGTCTCAAACATCGGAACACACCTCTATTTTCAAGGCATTATGGTGCATATGTGCCGATATTTTTAAACACCTATAGTGTACCTATGTATGTGATGGCGACTGTATGAAACCCTAAAAAAACACTGAAATCAAGGGGTCTAAAAAACAATAATTAAATTTAAGCTCAATATCGTATTTAATAGGACAAGTTTATTAAAGAATAGGTACAATAGAATAGACAAAGCATTTTTGGGAATAAGGCGGCCTATGGCAAACTTAAATATTCTCGACACTGGGACAACAGGGGGGTTTGGCGATACTGGCAGACTAGGCGTGGCAGGAGTCCTTGGGGTTGCAGGAGTCCTTTGGGGTTGCAGGAGTCCTTGGGGTTGCAGGAGTCCTTGGGGTTGCAGGAGTCCTTGGGGTTGCAGGAGTCCTTGGGGTAACAGGAGTCCTTGGGGTAACAGGAACCATGGGGCAGTGACAGAACCTCACGCATTGCTTGGTTTCCTCGTTTCTGACCGTGGGCGGGCTGCAGTAGCAAGCTTGGAAGTCGCAGATCATGCCACCCGTTTCCTTTACTGGCCACGGGTTTTTGCAGGTTGCCTCGGGTAGGAGGAAGTCGCAGCCCGGATTGTATGTGTAGGTGCCGGGGGGACATTTTATCGGGCCTGGAGAAGGAAAAATTGTTGATAGGTTTTTTAAACAATGATTGTAGGTCAGATGGCAAATTTGTGTTTTATGTAACAGGGGATTATTATAGGTATCTAATTTTGGAGATATATACATAGCTATTAGCTACCCCGGATAATCAAAACTATCTATCAACTGTATTATTTATCCATTCAGTACGTTTCCATGGATGACAAAATGACAGCTAGAAAGCGTTTACTATCCTAATGTATATATAGATAAAATACCTATAGGATAGAACAGAGGCTCTTTTTCAGGTAAATGTATTTTTTATAATAAGTTACATAAATAATACATTTTTGAATCTACCCTTTCCAGCCCGGCTAGCACACTAGCAAAATGACGACTTTTATGCACATGTTTTATGTCCACAACCGACGTATAAAATTTTACCGTCATGAGCTAACATGCTATACCATCATTTACGTAAAATGTGACCATTTATCAAATAGTATCCTGAGCATGCTAGCCCACCGCTGGGACTCGCCACTGCTCCAGCGTCATGTGCAACTGCACGCGCCTGTAATACCGGTGCCCAGGCGTCTTTAATTTTAGTTTAGCATAATTATAAAACACTAACCATAGCTCTAAGTTTGTAAACACTAACACTATGGATTTTATAGTCCGAAATAAATAATTTGTATTTGTATTTGTATATGTCTTGCACATAAAACTATTTGTTTTACGTCAAATGCTAACATGCTCTTGATTTTGGCACATAAAACTTGACGATATGAGCCGTTGACGGACGAAATTTTATGTAGGTCACTCGAGACCCTGGATAAATTTTAACACTATGAAAACAATATAATTTTCACAGGATTTCTCCGATTTCTGTCACGACACATACGGTTTCAATTTCAAAACTCCTATCGTCTCCTGAAACAATGATCTAGCATTTTTAATTTTAGCTAGATCATGATTACTAACTATAAATTAGTATAAATAACGCAATGATTATGATTTTTTGCTTGTGTTGTAATAAAGTATATTACACAAATTTACAAATATTATTGATTCAATTATAAACTAACATGTGTTTTGGTACTCGCTAAATTACTTAAGGTGGTTCGATTGCCATACAAAACGTTATTTGACATTCGCAGGCTAACGGTGTGATATTTTAAGAAACTTATGTAACAAACTTTCATAAATTGGCTTCCCATTTGCGCCAAATTCCCCCTTTCCTAGAATAAACTTGTATAAACTTGATAAATTTGAGAAATTGGTTTTGGACGTGATATTTTGGTAAAACTATTTTTCTCACATTAATCTAGTTTATAAAAGTTTATCCTACGAAAGGGGGAATTTGGCGCAAATGGGAAGCCAATTGATGAAAGTTACTTACATAAGTTTCTTAAAATATCACGCCGTTAGCCTGCGAATGTCAAATAACGCTTTGTATGGCAATCGAACCACCTTAAAACCACTACGTACAACTTTAAGTGGGGTGAGAGTAACGTAAATAAAAACAAAAAACTATTATAACACAACTTAATACAGGAGAACAACTGTTTAGCAAACTGTGCAGTGCTTATCATTACTCTTTAATTAGGTAGTATTATAATAGGCTTCTAACCATAGACTACTATTGAACGAATTGCTACGTATATTTTATGCTATGGCATAAATATATGCTGCGTGATTACCATGTTAGCTAAGTAACGTAAAAATGGGCACAATCGTAAAGTTATACGTCAGAACGTAAATATATATATGTCCGATTAGTGTGCTAGCTGGGCAGCTCTTAGAAATTCCTTACTTGAAAAAACATTGATGTCAAAGGCTTACAGGGTTGAGGACTTCTTATCTAAGTGACAGAAATGCATGGCCCAAACTAGAGCCCAAAGTAGCTTAATAGTATAGAAAAGTATAGGTATATACCTACATTTATAAATTTAAAATTTATAAATGCCTATGTCCTGACTGAATCATTTACACACTCACTCACTCATCAACGCACAGCCGAAACTACTGGGGCTAGAGAGTTCAAATTTACACCAGAACTACCTTTTACAACGTAGGCAACGGATAAGAAGGGGTTTTTGGAAATTCTACCCCCAAAGGGGTTAAATAGGGGTGCAAAGTTTCTATGGGGTAAACTTTATTTTTTGAGCTAGAGACTTAATTAAAACTGTGTAACAATATAACTTATTAAAATACAAATAAAGCATTTTCAGAGTTTTGGAAAATTCTGCCCCAAAGGGGGTTAAAATGGGATGCAAATTTTGTATGGGGGAAACTTAGTTTTTTAGCAAGAGCATTTACTTATTAGAATACAAGTAAAGTACCTAGGTACTTTAAGCGTTTTGGAAAGTTCCACCCCTAAGGGGGAAACTCTTTTTTGAGATAGAAGCTTAAATGTTTGTAGAAAGATTACTTATTGAAATACAAAAAAGGTACATTCAGCGTTTTAGAAATTTTCACTTCTAAGGGCGTTAATAGGTTAATCTACATTTATATAGAGGGAACATTTTAGCTAGACTTAAAACTTTGTAGAAAGCTTGCTTATTAGAAAACTAATAAAGTACTTTCAGCGTTTTGGGAAATTCCACTCCTAAGGGGGTTAAAATTGTTGCAAAGTTTGTATGAGGGAAACTTCTTTTTGAGATAGAAGCTTAAAAGTTTGTAGAAAGATAACTTATTAGAATAAAAATAAAGTACTTTCAGCGTTTTGGAAAATTCTACCCCTAAGGGGATGAAAAAGGGGTGCAATGTTGGTATAGGGTAAGGTATAAAACTTTTTATAAAGATTACTTAATAAAATAAAATAAAAAATACTTTCATCGTTTAAGAAGATTCCACCCCTTAGGGGTGTATAAGGGGTAGCAACGTTTGTATGGAGGATATTTTTTTAGCGAGAGACCTAAAGCTTTGTTGAAAGATTAGTTATTTTAATACAAATAGGGTTCTTTAAGCGTTTTGGAAAATTTCACGTCTAAGGGGGATAAAAAGGGGTGAAAATTTGTATGCAGGAAACTTTTTTTTTGAGCTTGATACTTTAAATTGTGTAAAATGATTATTTATTAGCATACAAATATTGGAAAATTACTTTCAGTGGTTTGGAAAATACCATCCCTAAGAGGAGGAAAAAGAGGTGCAATATTTGTATGGGGAAACTTTTTTTAGGTAAAAACTTAAAACTTTGTAGGAAGATTACATATTGAAATACAAAAAAGTACTGCCAGCGTTTTGGAAAATTCCACCCCTTAAGGGGTTAAAATCCGCAAGGTTCGTATGAAAAATACTTATTACAATAAAAAAAAGGGTTTTCTATTTAGTTTTTCTCCGAAAAGCGTTAAAATGAATTCAAACTTTGTATGAAAAGTAAGAAAATTTTAAAGTATGAGATTTGTAACTTTGATCATAGCCTGTTTGTTAAAAGACTACAAAACTCATTTCAGCCTTTTTTTTGGGAATTCATCCCCTAAAGGGAATTATAAGGGTGTTCAAAGTTTGTATGGGGAACAAGACATTTTTAAAGTAAGGGATTTGTAACTGCAGTTTTAGACTGTTTGCTAAAAGACCACAAAACTTATTTCAGCGTTTTTTTTTCTTTATCGCCTAAGAAGGTTAAAAGGGTCTTCGAAGTTTGTATAGAGAGCATGACATTTTTAAAGTAAGAAATTTGAAACTACTGTTTCAGACTGTCTACTATGAGGGTTCAAATGGGGTTCTAAGTTTGTATAGAGAGCAAGACCTTTTGAAAGTAAGAGATTTGTAACTTCGGTTTTAGACTGTTTACTAAAATACAACAAAACTAATTTCAATGTTTTTTTTTAAATTCATTCCTTAAACAAAGCTAATCCACGTTAAAAGTTGAAAGTAATATATGTTATTAATATTAACGTAAATATTACCGGAAAAGTATGTGGTAAGATTTTTATGTCACTCCAACAGAACTCTTGTCGAAGTATCCCCTCTTCCACAAGGGCTCCGGAAATATTCGTACAGTGCCCACACTGCCCCCAAATCCGTCACTACAAAGGACAACGTGGCCTGACGAGCCCACGGAAATGTGAATGTTGGGGCCTCTGGCGGCCCCACGCCGACCGTTCGCCCAAGCCTTGCAACCACTGCACCACATGCTCTCTATTCAACACCAGCTGCAGCAGCTGGACCCGGCTCAAATCCATGCAATTTAGGGCTCCAGGGTCTTCTGGCCTTGAAGAGAAATGTCCCAGTATTAAAACACATTCCCAAAGGAGCAAGGAACCTTGCGGCTGGCAAATTGTCGACTCTAATCGAGTCTTGTTTGCGTTCCAACGACGCTGATGATTGGTTTAAGCTTCTTTCTTTTTCTTTCTCTGCCTTAAGGGTGCCTGGGGGGCCTGGAGGCAAATCATTGACCACTAAAGTGAAAGAAAATGTTGACAACCTGAATTATTATTTCTCAGAGGGGCTAAACAAAAAGCCTCATTCAGTTTACCGCACAATTGAGGCTATAGTTTACGATGGTGATTTAAGGGGAGCAGTTCGTGTCCTTCTTTCTGATTCATCTCTTGCTCCGCCCAATGCCGAAACTTTGAATGCATTGAAAAATAAACACCCTTCACCGTCCAGACAACTAACGTTCCCGCTGGAACCTGATATCTCAAGTATTTTTCTTACAGTTTCAGTTTCGGATGTTTCCAACGCTATCGGATCTTTTTACAATGGCTCTGCAGCTGGCTTGGATGGCCTTCGCCCACAGCATTTAAAAGAACTGACTACTTCTAGTGCCGGTGATAACGGACTTAAGGATGATTCACGCTAGACCGGGCCGGTTCCGGCCCGGGCCGTAAACTTACCGAGCCGTCGCCGAGCTTATTTTGATACACCTTTCACCACCGGGCCGTTTCCGGGCCGTTTCCGGGCCGACGCCGAGCCGACACCGGGCCGGGACATTGTGCAAACGTTATGTCACCGAGCTCGCACCGGGCCGGGGCCGGGCCGACACCGAGGCTCGGTCGCCGTGCCACGTCCGGGCCGATTCCGAGCGTTGGGTGTCAATCACAGCGGGCAGCGACCGGGCCGTTTCCGTCGTTCTAATGTCAAAGAAAGTCTGTCATTGTCACTGAGCCATTGTCATTGTAATTTATTCCAGCACTGCAACATACTTGCATAAGTTCTCTCATTTATACGATAAAATACGATAAACAAAGCTAAATAAAATGTCGAAGAAGAAGATACTATGTTCTTCAAAACAATTTGGCGTGCATCGACTTTGGCGTTCCCGTGAAGCAAGAGGAGAGTTCAAAATGTTGTGTAAAGATCTTTGGACCTATGATGACAAATTTTATGATTATTTTCACGTGACACAAGATTCTATCCATGAAAAAGTTAAACACTGTTTGGAAAAGAAAATTACTAGGTTCCAGAAACCGATATCCTCCGAACATCGACTAGCTCTTTGTTTAAGGTAAGCAAAATGCAAATTCAATAAAATCTAAGTAGGTATGCGCTATGAGAGTGTGGGTGAGTTGTGTATTACCTGCATTTTTCTCCAGCCCCGCTATTCTGTAACTTGTTTTAAGCTCAACTTCCTCAACGTTCACCCACAAATATATCTTGACGCCGTGATTCGTAGAAACTACGCGTAATCAGAGGTCTGAATGAAGGGTTGAGAACATGCTTGTTATAGGTACTAGTGAAGTCGCAAGTATCCATACGCTACGGTGTCTGTGTTTGTGTACAATCAGGTGGGCAGATCCTATATTTTATGCTGTGCAGCAATACGTCTATATTTTGTGTAAACATAAATGTGTGCGTTATTGTTACTTGAATGTCTAAATAATATGTATTTATAAGTGTTTGGTAACTGTAGGTAACAACAGTCAATCGCTCGGAGTTGACGCTTGAGGAGAAAAACAAATTAAATAAATAATGCTACCCAATCATATCTATAGGTAATGCTAATAATTATAAATTAAAATCCATTTGTAAATTATAAATTAAGGTAAAATTTATTTGCAGATTCCTGACTACAGGGGATTCATTCAAAACACTCTGGCTCAATTTTCGAATTGGTCATTCTACCGTTTGTAAAATTGTTAACGAAACTTGTCGAGCAATATTTTGTTTAATGAAAGAGGTGATGCCACAGCCAAATGAAGAGACGTGGAGGAAAATTGCAGATGAATTTGAAAGGCTGTGGCGTTTCCCAAATTGCATTGGAGCATTAGATGGCAAGCATTTTTGTATCGAAGCACCAGCAAATAGTGGTTCTGTATACTTTAATCACAAAAAAATCATTTTCCATAGTTTAATTGACCTTGGTTGACGCACATTACAAATTTATCTACGTGGATGTTGGATCTTAAGGCCGGAATAGCGATATGGCAGCTTTTTTGCGAATAGCTCTAAAGAGCTATTCCTAAAGGACAGAAATTAAATAATAATACTTAAAATACCTGGTCGATCTTTGCCGAATTCAATAATTACGGGTACCACCCCGTTTGTCATGGTTGGCGACGAAGCTTTTCCTTTGAAAACATATTTGATGCGACCGTCAGGCCAGAAACAAATTATAATTTCAAATTATCTCTTGCCTGACGGTTAATGGTAAATGCTAGGAGGATGATGGTGGTTCCATGGTATTTTTGGGGCCTTGATTGAACGTAGAACCGATGGCCGTTGGTGCGGAAAGTTTCTCGAGTGGTGACCAAGTACCTCAAGAAGGTGGACTGATGACCTGGTAGGCAAATGCACTCGCCTGGCGCAGGACCGGTAACTGTGGCATTTTTGGGGTAGGTAGGTAGGTATAGGCATCCCCAGCAACGTACTTTTTTCGGCTGATATGATGATGATGACGACATTTATGACCTTATGACATCCAATAGGGCAATTTAATTTGAACAGAAGTTTTTGAGATTTTGATGTCAGTATATGGTGTCAAATCTCCATCTAAGTACCTTGGCTGAAATTGATCCTAAGGCTCCTGTATGTCCGTCCGTCCATCTGTTACAGGGCTGCATCATTTGAACTCTTGGCACCTGTTTCTTCTGAAGTACGGAACCCTCCGTATGCGTATCATTTTCGTTTATGTGAATGTGTTTCCACACATTCACGTCATTCATTTGTGTGTTCGGGGGTACGTATCCTTAGGTATTCTTTTATCGTGTTTACCAATTTTATTTTATTTTTTTTCATGTGGTTTTTGAGCTACCCTACCTACTAACGAAACTTGGTGGACCCTGAAACACGAAAGACGTTTACAATACCCACAACCAACGCCAGCCTAAAATTGACTTCTACAAATAGGTATATATAATATCTACTTCCATTAAGCTCGGGTTTTATAAAGCCCGTTAGACCTTATTTCGATCAGTAAAGTCAAAAAATGTACCGAATTACTGAAATTTGATATGGTTCAAGTATTTTTATCTGTAGAAATATAATAAAGAGGAAAAGTCTGTGAGATTGTATTAGCTTTGTAAGGTTGTAAGTTTGTATGTAGGGAGCTAGGGAGTATTATGCGGCACCATTTATCCGACTAGTAAGTTATTATTTTGTCTTTTTCTGGTTCTGTACTCTGTACCTAGGATCCTTCAACTACTCAGGCTCCGTCCGTCTGTTCTGTTACTGGGTTGTATCGTTTGATGATATGCCGAGAGAGATAGCTTTGGAAGTATTCTTTTATACTAAGTGGGTGGAAAACAGGCATACGGTCTGCCTGATGTGATTCCAGAATAATGAAAAGCGTGTGGCCGACCCTTTATTGATTTGAGGATTCGTTGTGGTGATAGCTAGAGATGATCACGGGTCCCTCGCTCTCATCACGACACATCTTCGGGAGTTCTTGCGACCTCTTACTCACCACCAGGAACACAACACCGCATACCTAACCGACAGAGCAAGTAGTGGCGTTATTATGACTACGGTCTTCTGTAAGGTGAAGGCACTACTCCAGTTGGGCTGCTCCTGCTTCAAATGTGCTAGTTATAATTATATATATTGTAGGTATTTGTGTATTGTATACATATAGCTGGTTGATTCACTTACTGTTTATTCTTGCAGCATAGTGTATTATTATAGCTTATCGCGTAGTCGAGGTACCTACTTAAGAAAGTAGTTGAACCGTAAAACACGAAAGATGATTTCAAGACCCACAACCCACGCCAGCTTAAGATTGGCTGCTAAAAATAGGTACGTACTAATCTATAATATCTACATATCCCTGCCCCTGTTTTATAAAGCCCGTTTAACCTAATTTTCGTAGACATGGAAAAGCTTAATCATACATCACATTTTATACACGCAGTGTATTAATCAAACTTTAAAAACCGGCCAAGTGCGAGTTGGACTCGCGCATGAAGGGTTCCGTACCATTATCTATAAAAACGGCAAAAAAATCACGTTTGTTGAAATATTTTATTTTATTTTTAGTATTTGTTGTTATAGCGGCAACAGAAATACATAATCTGTGAAAATTTCAACTCTCTAGCTATCACGGTTCTTGAGATACATCCTGGTGACAGACAGACGGACAGCGAAATCTTAGTAATAGGGTCCCGTTTTACAATTTAAGTACGGAACCCTAAAAACAACAAGGCATAACAACGTGTGATGCTAAAAAAGGGGTTAGACTCAGCATAATGTTGCAGTGAGTACTGGGTAACTGATGATGTACTGAGAAATATGGTTTAACCTCAGAGCATAGAGCACAAGCCGCCGGCGGCCGCGTCGCAGTTGTTAGCTCAATGGGCATACTCTGCCGCTAGTTCACCGTCCGTTGTTACCGAGTGTGCACGCGTGCTGATCACAGAGAATATTATTTACGTTTCTTCCCAAAATGCCTGATATGATGCGCGTGTATTGTCCAATAAAAGCGTAGGTATACAAGTGTGTGTGCTTTAGAAGTGTGTGTGCTTTGTCTTGTCAATTAATTGTGCTTTGTGTGGGTAAAACTTGCGACAGGCGTACTCAATACAAATTGGCCGGCATATCCAATCTCCTTATATTAATCTGTGGGTTTAACGCATCTTTATAGAACCGAGTCGAAGTATGTTAGCAGAATGGGAGTAAATATTGCTCTAGCTTAGAAAGTAGTAGGTACTCATAAATTATTATTTTTAATGCTGTTGCCTAGTGGTTAAGGCATGTGGCTGTCAAGCGGCGGTCGTAGGTTCGAATCCCGGCCCGTACCAATCAGTTTCTCGGAACTTATCACGGAGTATTTACCGTTAGCTTTTCGGTGAAGGAAAACATCGCGAGGAAACCGGTCTTATCCCAATAAGGTCTAGATCTCCCTCTGGTTTGAAAGGTCAGTGGCAGTAGCTTTCGTAAAACTAGTGCCTATGCCAAATCTTGGGATTAGATGTCAAAGCGGACCCCGAGCTCCTTTAGGGTTCAACCGGGAATAACGCTAGGATGATGATGCTGTTATGGTCCACTCCCATTTTTGGATTGCAAAGAGATATTAAATACACTTCAGCGTCAAAATTTGGATCAAGTATTTTTATCTGAAGTAATATAATACAGAGGAAAAGTCTGTGAGATTGTGAGGTTGTGGTTGTGCTTTGTAAGTTTGGATGTATTTGCATATTTTTTTTGGTGTTTGTGTTCTGGATATGGGGGCAATTTGGATATTGCCCCCATATCCAGAACCATTTATCCGAGGAAGTTCTCATTTTGTCTTCTTTGGGTTCTGTACGCAAAAGGACCCTCACTGTTACTGGGTGTAATAGTATTGTTTGACGATATGCCGAAAGAGATAGCTTTAGAAATTTTAGTTTGTAGGCATACGGTCTGCCTGATGCGATTCCAGAATCATCACTGACGCTGTGCCGACCCTTTATCGATTTGAGGATTCGTTCCGTTGCGCGTTGTTAGCAAGAATCAACCCGGCCATAACACAAGCCGGAAACAACACAGCCTCGGGAGCTCTGGCGACCTTACATGTCACCAGCAACACAACACCGCATACCTACTGAGCAATAGTAGGATAAGATTGGTACTCGTACATAGGTAGGTATAACTGCAAATAATAGGTTTAGCTACTCTTTCCGGAGATAGCGTTATAATTATATCTATCTATAGTATGCTGTTATTATAATTATAAGACAACAAACTCGGCAGCTGCACTGTTCCTTCTGAACCTCGCAGCGCACACTGGAACTCTATCAGCGACATCAATACGAATACATATATTTACCAGCTTTAATGCCCAAGATACTTTTTTGTCAAATTAAATGTTTTTTTGTTAAAAACTAAGTTCTTGTAAGTATTTCTAGGTGTAAAAAAATAATAAAAAAAATATTTCATGTTCAGGTCTGAAAATATCATATGTTGTTTAGAAACAACATTGCCCGTTACTCACAATACGACATTCGTTGATGGGTGTTGTTTATAAACAACACTGTGCAGGATGCGGGAATCAAAATGAAACAAAAAATATTACAAAAAGTATTTAATTACGAACATGAAAGTTGTAAAAACAGTTCTTTTTCGGTGTTGAACACAAGCGGAGTCGACACTTGACACATTGGACTTTTGTGTACCCACCTTTGCAGTACTTGCACCTACCTTGGGTCGCACAAAATACGGGCAAATGGCCAATGTTGTCATATCTGATGCCGTCAGCCCTCTGGGCACTGCAGGATTTTTGATCATGGCGACATTATCGTGCTGAGTCTTTGTACCTTTAACTCTATCCTTTCTTAGGAGTTCGGCAGCAATCTGTGTCCTGAACTTTTTTAGCGGCATGTGTTTTTTGTCGGCACCCAAACTTCGTCTGTGTAATAACCAAGCGTTACTTTTGGTTACGTTGGTGGGTACCTACATTCAGTAGACCAATAATCTCTATACGCCGGCATCGAGACCACGCCCATCAAAAGAGTAATGGCTAAAAAATCGCGAATATCGTCAGTGGTGACATTGAGGCACTTCGATGTGTCACTTGTTTGCACAGAATAGAGGTTCGTCTCATCGGTGATCATTTGTAGGATATCATATGAGAAAAAAAAGAGGAAATGCTCGCTAGGGGATTCGGTGGGTGCATCAATAGGTACTGATGGTGGGACAGGCTCTATTTCCGCTCTGTGTTTGAATTGAGTTAGCTTCCAGTTGAAAGTTAATGGCTGTGCAACGTATTTATTTTTTCTTGCAGTTACTTTTAGTGTTGCTGGTGTGTTAGCGAGGCGTCTCGATCGTGTTTGTGTTTTTTGCAGGGATACAGACAGTGATTGTGGCGATAACACAGAAGACAAGTTATTTAAAAGCGGTAAAGGGGACTGCGGCAGATGGTTAATGGAGCCGTTTTAAAGCAAAATCATACGCGGATACCGAACGTTTGTGCCCAGCCTAAATCCTGACTTATATTATACATGCGAAAGCTCTGGCAATATATCTGTCTGTGTGTTACGTTTTCACGCTTAAATCTCTGAACCGATTGAATCCTTTTGAAGGACATATGTTATTTTTATAGGGGGAGAAAACACGGGGCGAATGTTAGTATGGAGCTTTATAACGTTATAAACGAGTTTCACGCGGACGAAGTTAAACGGAAACTAGTCACTCATAATTAAATAATATCATGGATCAGTCCTAATCTGACTGGTTTTTGTTAAATACAACGTAAATATATCTATTTTAATTACCTATTAGAACAATCAGACGTTATGATTTCTCTTCATAAGATGCCTCATACAAAAATATCTAACAATGTACAATAGCCCTTAAAATTCGGTCAGTGTATCGTTGTAATAAACCTTTACATGTGCTAAACTATTTTTTATGAGGTCAACATCACATAATGTAAACCGACTAAATGCAAGGTTAGATGGACTACCATATTTCACATATTCATATATGACAGCTAACAGCCTTTGTATTTTTGGTATATATGTCCGTGCCGGGCCCGAGCCGAGACCGGGCTACGGGCATTGGAGCGTTGTTATAGTTAACCGGGCCGTTTCCGGGCCGTTTCCGGGCCGGGCTGGGACCGAGCTGCTTCCGAGCCTCGGTTGGCGGTAGAACGGCCGTCAAACGGTGGTGTTACAGTTGAGCGACCGGGCCGTGCCGACACCGAGCCGCTTCCGAGCCTCGGCCGTGGCCCGGCCGGCCTTGGGTATGACGTCAGCCGCGCAAAAACGCCGCGTTTTTCTTAGAAAACGGCCCGGGCCGGAGACGGCCCGTTTAAGCGTGAATCATCCTTTAAATTACTGGAATCATTGACTAAACTTTGCAATTTTCTCTTGCGTGGTATGCTTAATCCTCAAGTTCGCCCTTACCTCTACGGTGCGTCTCTGTGTGCTCTAGAAAAGAAAGATGGGGGCATTAGACCGATTGCGATTGGATCTGCATTAAGACTAGTTGCTAAGTTAGGATGCCGTTCGGTACGAGAGGAGATGGCAGCCTTCCTTCATCCACACCAGATGGGTTTTGGCACGCCTCTTGGCTGCGAGGC